>CM075649.1:178304770-183104770 GCA_037953625.1 Crotalaria pallida
AAATTAAATACTATTACAATTTTCAATAAGAATTAAATAGGGGCATTTTAGATAAACTATACATAATGCTTACAATAATTAACACTTTCTTAATCTGTGCGCCCAGACCTAAAAGACCAAACATTGTGAAACGGAGGGAGTAATCAGATCAAACACGTGTCAATTATTCCGGTAAAAACTCGAGTTTGTGCGTTCATGCACGATGGAAAAAACCGCTCAAATTGCGAGGCTCGGAAGCATAAATAGATAATGCTTCTTGTGGAATTTTTGGTCGGTATTTTATATTTTTTTATGTATCATTAATTTTTTTTCCTTGTTAAATATTTTGACTAACTATGTTTTTGTGTTATTTATCGATCATGTGAAAAGTAAAGTGGAGGAAGTAAATTGTAATGTTAAAATATATTCGTAGATTCACAATACTAACTAATTTATTTGGTATATGTGATTTGGTTAAATATGTGTTATAATAAGAACAGGAGGAATACAAAGTTCAGAGCAGATAAGCGGCAGCACCGACAAAAGCTGCAGCACCTTCACGTGCTGCTTCCCCTCTTCCTCCCTGCCACTCCTTTTTCTCTGTTTCTTTCTCACTTTACCACATTTTCTGCTCTGCTTCCCTGCCATCTACTCCCTCTTATGTTTATTACTCCATCCGTCTAAATATAATCACTAATTTTACATTTTGTTCGAATATTTTATAAATTTTTATTTCAATTTTTAATAATATTAATTATTTTTCGTTAATGTTCTTATTTATTTAATATTTTTTAAATGTCAATAATAATTATAATAGTAATTTTAAAAAAGTATATCGAATATTATTAATTTCAATATTAATAACCGAATGTAATACATATGATTATGTACTAAATTTTACAGTAGAACTTAAAATAACAATAATACCTATTTTTAAATCACATATTTCAATAAAAATAATTACTTTGAAATTTTCCAGCATTAATAAACAACTGAAAAAATATAATTAATCAAATTTTTTAATAGAAGCAAATGAGATAAAAATAATACTCCTATAAAGATGCATAGGAATAAATTTAAATGGCTTTTAAAATGAACCACAAAATCTCAAAAATGATGAGTAACTCGTTATAAGGATAAGATGCATTATTATTATGATTATTATCATTATCATTATTATTATCATCTTGCTAACAAAAAAACTTGTTAAAAGTTTCAAAATATGAAGAGAAAAAAAAACATATCACAATTTTAAATTACTTCATGCATTTATAAAAAAAAATACATTTTTCAATATAGCTTCATTATATTTGGGTTCTTAATAAATATAATTGTCTACATTTGTCTTATTGTTATTACTACCCCTATTTCTTAATAAGTACTAGATAATGAGTTTTTCTTATCTCTAAATATAAACATTTATCTCAATTTTCAATTACATTAATTATTTCTTTTTTCTTTTCACAAACACCATATTTAGTTAACACTTTTTAAACTCCTAATGATAATTATAAGAGTAATTTTGAAAAAGTATACCAAATATTACTATTTCTAATACCACTAACAATATTAACTAACTTTCTTAATTTACGTGATAAATTCACCCTAAGTGCTTATATTTAAAGATGGATGAAGTGTAAGCTAAATTCACGTAAATTAAGAAAAATAACTGATATTATTAATGAAATTAAAACTAATAATATTTGTATAGTTTTTCAAAAATTACTCCTATAAATATTATTAAAAATTTAAAAATTATTGAATAAGTGTGGAGATTTTTTAAAAAAATAAGTATTTAATAACTATAAAAATCGATAAAAAAAAAGCTTATAAGTACAAGGAAATAAAAGTTCCTAAAAGTGCTTGTACTATTAACCTCGTTTCTTTTGGGTTTGAGTGATCCAAAATAATACACGTTTTACAAACACTATCCACTAGGCACCATGTACATATATGTAGTAAAGATATCATCTCTTACAAAATGAGTTTATATATTCTTTTACCCATGTAAAATTAACACGTGTTACTAATTAATCAGTCGTTGATAAAAAAAAAGTCACATTATAATATATCTAACTTATATATATATATATATATATTAATTAATTAATTAATTAATTAAGATTTGAATGGTAATTTTGAAGGAATTTAAAGATCTATCATTTTTCATAATGATAAGGTCATCATATTTGCTACAAATAGTTGATATATAGGTTATTTATATACTTATAAGAAAGCTTTTTTAAGTTAGTGAAAATTTTGCAGGTTATATTCTGTAAAACCAATTGAAAGTTATGAATTTGTGGTAACTCAAAAGAGCATATGATATTACAATGGCCAGGAAAAAAATTTTACTATCATTTGTTAAAAAAAAATTAAAATAAAAAAATTATTGAGAGCTCCAATTTTTATTTTTTTTTTCAAAATTTCAACTTGCTGTTTTACTTGTAATAATCTTAAGAAAGAAACAATGTGCTTTTCAAATTAATACTCTTCACTGATCGATTATCGATTATATTTTTAATTTATATTTTATAAATTTACGATTGATTAATAAAAAATTGAATATGTATTTAAAATAGCAATAGCCACACACACTAATTAATCGTAGAGGAAAATCCCAACATCATTTTAGAAAGTATTGCTGCTAGGATAGCACTGTAGTTGGTAATACTATTACTATTTTACATTTTGTCCTCGAAATAAATGTGAAGCCCCCTCACATTCCACGAGCCTAGGTGAACAGCAGATGCTACTGAAAACAAAATTATTCACTTCTCGCCTAAAGTCGATCCTGTGTTTGTATATTGCTCTTTATTAACCTGTGACCAATATTCGTAACATCATTGGTAATCTCTTACAATGCATCCTGCCTTCATTAGAATTTAACAACCTGGTCCATCTCATAAATTAATGATTGGCTTGCCAAAAATGTATGATAATTGTACAAAAACACTACAGCACTACTTCTTCATTAGTACGTATTCATTGCTCCCTCCCGTACTATATATATATATATATCACATTCTAGAAAGCTTTTTTGGCCTTAATTATAAGTCACTTTATATTTTCTATGCATCATTTATTGATTTTTCTCTTTTTTGTCCTTATTAAATGTTTTGACTATCTACGTGTTTTTTGTTGTTCATTAATGAGTGTGAATTTTTCAAGAAAAGTTAAGGGGATAAAATTGTAATATTACAATATATTTTCATAAAATTCATAAAACCGACAATTTTCCTTGATATGTGTAATTCGGTTAAGTATACTCTATAATAAGGACCAGAAAGAGTAGTACTTAACAAATGCCAAAGTCATCAACATCATCATACTCCGTATGTCATATATTTCTTGGTGAGAGGGTCCAAAGCATCCATGGAAAATCGCCAAAAAAAAAAGTTATAATATACTCCATTTGTTTTGCAATATAATTTTTGGTTTAAATATCAAAATGGTCCTTATAAATATTGATAACTTTGAAATTAGTCTTTGTAATAAAAGAAATGGTTTTGGTCCCTCACCCTGAGTTTCGCCTAAAGAAGCAGGTGTTGCAGTAGCTGCCGAATCTTCTACTGGTACATGGGCAGGATAAATCAACGCAATCTAGGAGGATTTGATGAAACATTTACAAAATGTTTTGGTCTTGATCCCTATTGTTAAATGTGGATGAAAAATGCCGAAAACATAATATATCACATTCTATGATCAATTAAGTATAGTATTCTTGCATTAATTCTCAGGGATAAAAAAAATTCATTACATAGGAAAACCAATTCAAAAACCATGATAGTAGATGAACCAAACCTATATATCAAATCTAATAACAGAGGGACCAAAACAAACTACAAATGTAATTATGGAGCAAGAAAATGAAATTGACCTGATAAAAAAATTATGATAAATAAGGGTATAATTAAAAAATATTAATTATATATTGAATTTATAAAACAACCATGCATAGAAACCAGACGGGAAAAATTAAACGACATTTTTTTTAATAATTAAACTACATTATCTTTAAAATTGAAGAAGCGATGATTATCGATTACTCTGTATCAAATTACATTTATTTGAGGAAATATGATATCTGATTAAAAAATTAAAAAAAATTCAAATACGATTAAACTCTAATTAAAAGTTAAAAAATGTTAAAAAAAAATGTCTTCTAACATATTGGTTAAGGAACTAAAAAAAGTAATATTATTTTAAAAAATGTTGAATTTAAAATATCAAAAAATGTTTGATTTAGATTTTTAAAACAAATATTCTCTTTAATATACTTTTTTATGCCATCATTAGGAAGACCTGCTTTGTTTGGCTGCATGAAAGAAAATGGGAAGAGAGAAATAGGGAAGAGGGAAGTATGAAAGAAAGATTATGGTGAAGAAATGAGTAGATTTTGTGGTTGTTTGATAGGAGAGAAAATGTGAGAAAGTAGGGAAGAGAGAAAAGTTGAGTTTTCTTTCCTTTTGTTTGGTTGGAGAGAAAACAAGAAGAAAAAATTTCTTTTGACTTTTCCTTTTTTCTATGTGAAAATCTACCATCTTCCCATTTTCTCTTCAAAATTTCTTCACTTCAAGAGAACAATTTTTTTTTAGTGGATTCCACCCATTTTCTCTCCTCCCTCGTTTTCTTTTCTCAACGAAACAAGAGAAAATTCTATTTTCTTTCTATTTTCTCCTTCTCCAAACTCTCTTCCCTCAAAATTCCCAAAACCAAACAAAGCATAAAAGTTCACCTCATTGAAGTGTGCATGTGATGAAGTAATTAATCTCAATTAATTGAGATTGTGACTTATATAAATAAGATAAGTAGGAGGGGCAGTGATAATCTCAATTAATTTTTTATGAAATAAGTTATTTTGTAGTATTTTTTAAATTAGAGGACATTTATTACTTTATTCTTTTTTTTGTCTTTTATTCATTATTATGAAATAATACATCATATAATTTTCAATGTAATTTAAAAAAAGTAAAATTTATATTCATTCCATTTTACTTTATGTGTCTTTTAATTTTAACATAAAAAAATTTGTTCCTATATAAGAGTCTTTTTATAAAACCAAGACAACATTAATTACACTTTTTACAATTTTATCTTCACCTAATTAAAAAGAGATACTCTCTCTTATCCTATTTATAGGGCATACTTATCCATATCACACGGACCAAAGAATGTAGTTAAGTTTCTTGAAATTTTAAAAAAATACATTAACGTTACAATTTTACCCTCTTATCTTGTATTGAGAATTTCATAATGTATTATTTCACATTAATGGATAAAGGGCAAATAAGAGAAAATATCAATAACTGTTTTCTAGAAAATGCAAAATGCCTTATAAATAGGACCAAAGAATTCTTCTAAAATGTGTCTTATAAATAGGACTGGATGAAGTAATAAATAAGAAAAATAGTACACTAAATATACCCTAAAAAAGTACTAAAGAAAAAAGGCACATTAACTACATTTTTTAATTTGAATACTATACCCTAAAAAAATACTTAAAGTGAAACAGACAGAATAATGTTAAAGTATTCTTTTAAAATTTTAAGAAATATAAATACTCTACTTGATTTGCGTGATATGATTAGTTTTTTTTAATAAAAGAATAAATTCTTTAATTTAGTAGATGCATCATTTTCTAAATATATTAACCACATTGAGACGCTTATCTTCGACTATTAGAAATGATGTTAAGCAAATAGTACTAGATATTTTTTTTTCAAAATTATATTTTTAATTATTATTAACAATTTAAAAAAAATATTATGTAATTAAGTAAAAATATTCGCAAAAAGAAAATAGTTCATGATATTAAAAATTAGAAAAAAAAACTTATAAAAAATAAAAAAATTATAAAGTGATTTTGTCAAGAATGGACACAGTAATATAAATAAAATATTATTTCCGGTTTTATATATTACTCCTTCCGGTCCTTAATATAAGCACATTTTGATCAATTTCATTCCCTTTAAGAAAGTTAGTTAGTGGCATTAGAAATGTAAATATTTGGTATTATTTTCAAAAGTACCCCTATAATTATTATTGAGAATGTAAAAAGTGTAAAGTAAATAGGGGTGTTTGTGGAAAAAAGTAATTAATGACATTGGAAATTGAAAATGAGGCTTATATCAAGGGAAAAAAAGTCTTGAAAGGGGGCTTATATATAAAACTGGAGGGAGTAGTTTATTTGACTAAAAAATAGTATTTTTTTAAAAGAAAGTTGGTTAGTATTGTTAGTGATATTGAAAATGTAAATATTTAAAATATTTTTTCAAAACTATTTTTATAATTTTTATCGAGACACTAAAAAATATTGATTAAATTAATATTTGTGAAAAAAAATAATTAACACTATTAAAAATTAAAAATAAGACATTTAAAAAAAAGGTTTGTTTAACCTAAGGGACCGATGATAAGAATCCAAAAATCGTTAAGTTTCATGGGTAATGTTACACCTAATAGAGATAAAATCTTATATCTTTATTTTTTTTTTTTTAAAAAAAAACTTGTCTAATTAAGGGTGTTTATCCAATTAAAAAATTCCTAAATTCAATAATACAAATATAAATAAATGACTGAAAACCTGAACCATTAATGCTCTGTAATTAACTGAGAATTTCATACTAAAGTGGAGTAAAAAAAAAAAAAAAGATGAGTTGTTTTAACCATGCTGTGGCTATGTGTGATTTATGATATGATGAGTTTGCTTTGGAGTTTATGTATACTTCATCAATGTTCATAACTCATGTTCATGTCGGCTTGTTCACACAAATAATCTACCATTATTAAAGCTGTCATTTAGTCCTTCCCTCTATTATAAAGTACAATTTTACTAAATTTTGTACGGTACTATTTTCTTATAAATCATTTTGAAATATTTAGATGATATTAAATAATTTATTCTAAATACAATATATGGGTGATAAAGTAATAAGGTAATAATTATAATAGAAAGAAAAATGAATAAAGTTGTAAAATTTTAAATAGAGATAATTTTAAAATGACAATATATTTTTTTTTATAAATTTGAGAATAATAATTAGTTTTCTTAATACATATGAATTAAGTAAAAGTGAATTATAATTAGGGACGAAGACAGTATATTTTATTTATATGATGCTAATAAACAGTTGTTAATATTATACTCCCTCCGTCTTAAAATATAAGAAAAAAGAATGATACTTTTTTTCATTTAAAATATAAGTAACGCTAACCAATTTTTTAAATTTTATTTTATTTTCAATGTTACTTTTTAAAACATCAATAGAAAATTGTTATCTTAATTAATTTTTGTTTCATTCCCAATGCAATTTTTCTAAAATACCTCTATTATTTTTTAAATTTGAGAAAATTCTATACAATCAACTAATCTTCTTAATAAAAGTAAAATTAATTATTTTTACTTATAATTCAAGTCGAACTACTTAAAAATATAATCATGAATCAGTAATTATTTTTATCTAAAAAATCTATAAAAAAAAACACATTTTTTAGTAATTTTTTTTATCTATATTTAATTATTTATTAAATGTCTTTACTACACTTGTTACCATTTATATTTTATTTTTTAAAAAACCTCTGTCTAGTTCTCTCTCTCCCCCCTCTCTATCTCTCTCTACTCTCCCCTTTGATCTCAGCTATCCCAATAGTCCCTAGAAACATTAGTACTACCTACCTATTTCATTCTTTTACTTCTCTCCTCCCTCTGAATATGGTGTTCTGAAGGTGATTCTCTTCACCTTATTTTTATCTTTAGGATTGAAAGTTTTGTTCTTAGTCTTCTAATCAGAACAAATCCTGTTTGAGATTTGGAACTGACATGACATGTGAGCTGAGTTTTGTGTGGAGGAGGAGCTAGCAGCAATTAGTTGTTTGCATTTCAGGGAAAAGTGTTCAGCTTTTTATTGATTCTGCAACTTTAATCAACTTTATTGGAGATTCTTCAACTGCGTGCACGTTTCTGGGCACTGCTGTTGGTTGGGTTGCTACTTCTTACTTACTATTGGACCATGGCTTCTGCAGTTAGGATTGTCTTATTCTGAAAAACCCAAAAAAAATAAAAAAATAAAAGACTCGGGAAACAAGGTTAAATCTTTGTTTCTAGTCTCTAGAAAAAGGCGAGGTTTTGAATCATTTCATGATGAAGACTCCACCCAATGGTTATTTGCCTAATTCAGGTGAAGGTGGGCCTCTCAAGCTTCAAGCTTAACTCCCTCATTATTCTCTCTCTCATCAAACTCTAACCTTGCTCAGTGACTCTGGGGATGGTTGTTTTCAATGAAAAGGGTGCTTTTATGTTGTTGAATAGATTTAATAACATTATAGATTGAATAAAGTGACCACTTGACATGCTTATATTTTGATTAATTTTCTTGATTTGTTTAGCTGGTCCTCTTCTCTACAAGATATGTCTTTTTCTCCCTGGACTGAATAACTTTCTTTTGACCCATTTTATTCTCTTATCAATTCAATTAAAAAAAAAAAAAAAAGTTTAGCTGCAATCATCAAGTCCAAATGTGCTTTTTGATAAATTCTGTGTGTAATTTATTTACATATTTTGGGAAGGCTTGCCCTCTCTTGGGTTTGTATCTGGTGTATAGTAGTAGTATGGCACACCTGTGAGAAAAGGGTCAATTGCTTCTTCAGAACCAGAAGCTTCAGTGGTAGAAGGAAAATCATGAATATGTTTGCATGATACATAGACTTTCCTTTTGTGAGATTTCAGTGCCAAACTCCTCGAAAAATTAAGAAAGAGAGGGTTTTTAAGCCGAATTTAATTATATTTTCAGTATATTTTGATGTGTTGTAAATTTGTAATGAGTCATCTGATATCAAGGTATGCAAGATCTGGTCCTTAGCTTTTGGCACTAAAAATGCTTTGTGGCAATTGCAAATATGTGTTTGCCAATATAAAACCCCCAAAGTTAATTCGCGCCTGTGTCATCTTCACTTGGACTAAAGCTAACTTTAACTCGGAAAGGAGCATCTAAGCCCATGTCTGATGGGAAGTTTTGTGTTTCTTTGAGCTCTTAAAGCTTGTTGTATAATTCCCCTCTTTTTTTTTTCTTTTTTTTTTTTTCACTCATATAGTTGCTCAAAAATGTTAAAAAGACTGAAGAGTTTTACCTCTTGATATTTGTATATTTCTGTTCGATGAAGTAGCATTATGTATGTCTTGATAACAGGAGAAAGGAAGGCCATCAATTCAGAGTTATGGCATGCTTGTGCTGGACCTTTGGTTTCTTTGCCTCCAGCTGGAAGTCTTGTGGTTTATTTTCCTCAAGGACACAGTGAGCAAGTATGTTTCTTTTGCCATGATTCTATTAGCTTGGTTTTTCATTTTTTTTGGTTGCTGATGGAGGTTTCTTTTAACTTCTATGACTCTCAGGTTGCAGCTTCCATGCAAAAACAGACTGACTTCATTCCCAGTTACCCTAACCTTCCGTCCAAGTTGATTTGCATGCTTCACAATGTTACCCTGCATGTATGTGCGCTTTCCTCATGTGACATGGCTGTTCAGCAATCAAAAATACTTGTTAAGATTTTTTGTAATTTATTTTCCTTTGGCACATGCCAATTTTTCAATTTCTTTGTGACATTTTTGGATATCGCCTAGTCATCAGGATAAACTCATTTGTTAAGAATGTGCTTTTGCAAGAAAAATGTTGACTTATCTTTATTAAATGTTATCTTAGTTGTCTTCAGCCACATCTTGAATTCTTAACATCTAAATCTTATAGCTGAACGCTGTAGGTGCTTCTCAATCATTTGGTATAATGCTCTACAATTTTCTTATATATGGAACATATACATGTATATTGATATTATTGTGCATTTTGGATCAGGCTGACCCTGAAACTGATGAGGTCTATGCACAGATGACCCTTCAACCAGTAAACAAGGTAGGTTCAGTGTGATATAATTTTTTTTAATGTACCTTCAATTTATTTCATTTATTTAAACTCGCCAAGCCTCAAATGAATCATGTGTAACTATAACAATGATTGTTTGATTTGCCTGTTCTTCAGTATGACAAGGAAGCAATACTAGCATCCGACATGGGTCTCAAACAAAGCCGACAACCTAGTGAATTCTTTTGCAAAACTCTTACAGCTAGTGACACAAGCACTCATGGGGGATTCTCTGTACCTCGTAGAGCAGCTGAGAAAATATTCCCACCTCTGGTTTGTATCCAACATTTTCCTTTTTCATGGTTCTTTAATGCAAGAATTGGAAGAGTTTTTTTATGTGATGTATTTGGGTTTTCCTTGTGCATGCTGATAAAAAATGTATTCGATAGGATTATTCAATGCAACCTCCTGCTCAGGAGCTTGTCGCCAACGATTTGCATGACACTACATGGGCATTTAGGCATATTTATCGCGGTATTGCCACTTTTACATATCCTTTGTTGCCTCCTTCAGTTCTTCCTTTAATACATTGTCACTACTATGGTATATGCTTTATTGATGCACTATTAAATCATGTTATAAGTGGTTTGATCATATTGTTACAGGACAACCGAAGAGGCATCTACTGACTACTGGGTGGAGTGTATTTGTCAGCACAAAGAGACTGTTTGCTGGAGATTCTGTTCTTTTTATCAAGTTAGAAATGCGTTTTACTATGTCAAAATTTCAGGAATTTTTGACCCCATGATGCTGAGCCTTTCTTTTTTTTTTTTTGGTGATTTTAGAGATGAAAAACAGAACCTTCTTTTAGGTTTAAGGCGAGCAAACAGACAACAGCCAGCACTGTCTTCATCAGTAATATCTAGTGACAGCATGCATATTGGTATTCTTGCTGCTGCAGCTCATGCTGCTGCAAATAACAGCCCATTTACTATATTTTTCAATCCAAGGTACTGTTTGGAATATATGTATCTGTCATGATGGCATGGAATGGTATCCATTGAATATTTGTGACAGCCTCTAAGAGAAATCAGTTAATTTAACAGGGCCAGCCCCTCTGAATTTGTTATTCCATTGGCCAAGTACAACAAAGCCATGTACACTCAAGTTTCACTTGGAATGAGATTTAGAATGATGTTTGAGACTGAGGAGTCAGGAGTGCGTAGATACATGGGTACAATCACTGGAATTAGTGACTTGGATCCTGTCCGATGGAAAAGTTCACAGTGGCGCAATCTTCAGGTATTATTAAACCATGTATCTTTTATGGCAGCCATTAGATTATTAGGACTATAATCTACACGTGCTTGGTCCTTTGTGTCTCCTTTGCAATACTGGACCTCTTTGTTATCTTATTCTTTGAACAATGGATAGGTTGGATGGGATGAATCAACAGCTGGTGAGCGCCCAAGCCGAGTTTCACTTTGGGAAATTGAACCGGTAGTATCTCCTTTCTACATCTGTCCACCTCCATTTTTAAGGTCCAAGTTCCCCAGGCAACCAGGAATGCCAGGTAACACTTGTCCCTCAATTAGCTATTTCAGATTATTGCTTGTTCACTCACTGTCTAACGGAAATTTTCTTAGATTATTTTCATCTCTTGTAAATAAATTCTAATGAGTTTCTACGTTGATATGTGATTAGAGTTAAGAAGCTATGTGTTTTATAGTTTGGATCCATAAAATGTTTTTTTGAACTTAGTTTGTTAGCCAAGTGTTTGGTTCACAGAGATGAGATTGATAAATGGTGTATGATAAATAGTGATAGTTTATCCTTGTGATTATTTCTGCAGAGGATGAGTCTGATATAGAAAATGCTTTCAAGAGAGCTATGCCCTGGCTTGGAGAAGACTTTGGCATGAAGGATGCCTCAAATTCAATCTTCCCTGGTTTGAGTTTAGTGCAGTGGATGAGCATGCAGCAGAATAATCAGTTCTCTGCTGCTCAATCAGGACTTTTCCCATCTATGCTTTCACCTAATACTCTGCAATGTAACCTCGGAGCTGATGATCCATCCAAGTTATTGAGCTTTCAAGCTCCTGCCCTCTCCGCACCAAGTCTTCAATTTAACAAACCTAATTTTCCAAATCAAACCAACCAATTGCAACAGTCCCCTTCGTCATGGCCTCAGATGCACCAACAACAGCTGCTGCTGCTGCAGCAACAACAACAGCAACAACAACAGCAACAGCTGCAGCAGCAGCAACAACAGCAACAGCAACAGCTGCATCAGCAACAACATCAGCAACAGCTGCAGCAGCAGCAAAAACAACGACAACATGAACAACAGCAACAGCAGAAGCAGCAACATCAACATCAACAGCAGCAGCAGCCGCAACAGCAACAGCAGCAGCAGCAACAGTTACAGTCATTGTTGCAAACACCAATAAATCAAGTCCAGCAGCAAAGGCAACAGCAACTTCCTGAAGCACAAAACCTGCCATTGCTCCAGCAACAACAGCCCCAATTGCCTCAGCAGCTAGTACAGCAACCACAGTTGTATCAACATGCTATTGCAAATAATGGCGCAGTTGCTTCTAACCCGAATACAAATCAGCTTGTACCGCAATCAGTAGCCTTCTCTCAGCTTCAGCAACAGCAATTACTCTCAGGAAGTATTCTACCCCAACAAAGTATCCAGTCGGCAAGTAAGAATACTGTCCCACTGACATCCCTACCGCAAGACTCACAATCTCAGCAACAGATAGACCAACAAACGAGTCTCTTACAGAGGCAGCACCAACAGACACAGTTGCAGCAATCTCCACTGCAGTTATTGCAACATAGTCTGACACAGAGGGCACCGCAGCAACCATCAGTGACTCAAATGTCACTGCAAAACCCCTCAGAGCAACAGCTTCAGCTACAGTTTCTACAGAAATTGCAGCAGCAACAGCAGCAGCATCTTCTTTCAACGACTAGCCCACTTTTGCAGCCTCAGCTTCTACAGCCACAAAATACTCACCAACAAAACCAGCAACTACCTTATCTACCTCTATCTCACCATGAGCCTCAACAGCTTGGGAATAATGCATTATCAACAGAGAAGCTCCTTAACAGCAACAACTTCACTTCTTCAGCTCTTACCCAATCACAGCAGCTTCCTGTGAACCAAACCCTGAATACACAAAAATCACTTACAATCACTAGAGCCCCCTCTACTCTCACAGATGGAGATGCACCATCATGCTCAACCTCGCCGTCTACTAATAACTGCCAAATATCTTCATCAAACCTCATGAAAAGAAATCAACAAACATTAGGAGGCAGTTTGGTAGTTGATCCCACAAGTAATCTGTTACAGGAGCTTCAGAGTAAGTCTGAAATGCAGATCAAACATGAGTTCACCAGTGTAAAAGGACCAGACCAGCTAAAATTCAAAGGGACAATTACTGATCAGCTGGAAGCTTCTTCTTCTGGAACATCTTACTGTCTTGATACTGGTAACCAGCAGAACTTACCCTTTCCCAACTTCTGCATAGATGGGGATATCCAATCGCACCCTAGAAATAATCTTCCATTTGACTCTAATCTTGATGGACTAACATCTGATACTATGCTTTTAAGAGGGTCAGACTCTCAAAAAGATCTTCAAAATTTGTTGGCTAATTATGGTGGTGCTCCAAGAGACATTGAGACTGAGCTATCCACTGCTGACATCAGCTCACAGTCATTTGGTGTGCCAAACGTGTCTTTTAATCCTGCTTGCTCAAGTGATGTCGGCATGAATGATACCGGGGCTTTGAATAATGGCGTACGGGCTAACCAGACTCAACGAATGCGAACATATACCAAGGTCAAATCTATTTGGATTTGGTATGCAACTTTTGCTTTCTTCTTAAGGTATTCAAATTCTTAATACTGCTTCCAAATTTGTAGGTTCAAAAGCGTGGTTCTGTTGGAAGATGCATTGACGTCACGCGTTACAAGGGATATGATGAACTCCGGTATGATTTGGCTCGTATGTTTGGGATTGAAGGGCAGCTAGAAGATCCTCAAAGGACCGAGTGGAAACTAGTATATGTGGATCATGAAAATGACATTCTTCTTGTTGGCGATGATCCTTGGGAGTAAGTAATTAAATTCCTTTTAGTTAGTTATTGCAGGCCTACTAATACTATAAGTCTATAACTACTTCAGTCATTCTGGTTTTCTTTTTCTTGACCATTTTCAACTTATGATTCCTTGCAGAGAATTTGTAAGCTGTGTCCAGAGCATAAAGATATTGTCATCAGCTGAGGTGCAGCAAATGAGCTTGGATGGGGATTTAGGTAATGTTCCAATCCCCAATCAAGCTTCTAGTGGAACAGACAGTGGCAATGCATGGAGGGGTCAGTATGATGACAACTCTGCTGCCTCATTTAATAGATAAGGATGCCAAATACTAACATATGTCAACTTGTTCAGTTTGAGTGATGGAGGAACAACTTCACCTTTAAAACGTCTGGTTGGTGCCTCTCCTCTATATCACAAATGGAAAGGAGACATGTTCATTGCAAATGATGCAGTTGATGGGGTATTGTAAAGATGGTGGACACATAATTGCATCCCAATTCTCTGTCACCACACCGTTTTTTATGGTGAGAGCTGAGAAGTTTAGATCCTTTGATGTATCAACTATCAAGGGCATATTCCCTCACTATTATTAATGTTTCAAATACAGCAGTATAGTATAGGTCAGCTAGTGTATAATATGGTCGTTCTTATAAACTTCCCCCCTCTGTAAATGCTGTGACGTTTGAACTTGCGCCCTTCCATGAATACAGGATCACCGCTGAAAAATAAAGAGACACGGACACACCTTTTAGTTTTAGAAAACACTCACTTTCTCAATTAGCATTCAACATTACACATTTCTTGCACTCTTGGTTTATTAACCGAAATGTGCTGCATTGGATCGAAAATAACATTTATGCTCTTAATCATTATCTATGTTATCGACACAAATGCACTTGATGCATTTTTTATCTACATATAGGTTACCTTTTATCAACATAGTAAAATATAGAATCTTGGTAACAAGTACTATTAATTCATTTGTTAAGGTTATTAATGGGAAAAAAACATTCATAAGTTCATTTTTTTTCATGAGAACTCCAAAAAAAAAAATTTCCAGTGCATTTTTATTACATTAAAGTTCTTAAGAACTGCCCTTAAGCATTTATCATCAAATCAAAATTGAGCTAAACTAAATTCATCTCAATTCACACTATTAACAACCTTGTGAGCAGTTGTTTTTTTTTTTTTTTAAACCTTATGGACATTCACACCGTCTCAATTATATTCCCAATTTCCCATAGTCTCTTTTTTGTCAAATGCCTATGTGCTTTATTGAATTCCAAGTGCTCAGATTTCTTTTCAGGAAAAATAGTAACAGTCCCCAGCCAAAAGCCATAGCAAAAGCTATTTTCTATTTTATTTTGGCTTAACTGCATTTTTGTCCTTTATCTTATTTTTAAGATTCACTCTAGTCTTTTATTATTTTTTTAATAATTTTGGTCCTTTATTTTTTTAAAAAATTCAGTTTGATCCTTCCATTGAAAAAAAGGTTAGATACACCAGAATATTCCGGAATCTGGAAATTTCGCCAGAAAATTTTCTTCCTCTTCCTTTCTGTCATTTAATTCAAGCTTATAGTCCAAATCTCTCCTTCATATGGACCATTCTCGCCCCTTTCTCTCTCTCTGCCGTTGCACCTTCTCTTCTTCGATATGACTCAACTTGCAGATGCCATTAAGATATGACAATAATAGTAGCTACATGGCTGCTCCACATGAAGAAGATGGAGGAGAGAGGATGGCTGCTGCACACAAAGAAGATGGAGGAGAGAAGGAAGAAAGAGAGAGAAGGAGGAGAAGAGAGAGAAAGATTGCAGACTTCGGCAATGTTTCCGGCAACGTTCCAAAATCCGATTAGGCCACGGAATATTCCAAAATATTGTGGTATAATCTAACATTTTTTAACGGAAGGACCAAACTGAATTTTTTTTTTTTAAATAAAGGTCCAAAATTATTCAAGAAAATAATAAAGGACCAAAGTGAATCTTAAAAATAAGACAAAAAACCAAAAATGCAATTAAACCTTTTATTTTTTAGAATATTTAGACACTAAGGTTATCTGACAATTTCGTAATTCAATTCTGAATCAAACATGGAAAACACAACTTTCAAAGCTGAATTTTTGAACATTAGCCTGTTTTGTTCTTGACAATGATTCGGAATAGGCCGAGTCCTAGCGGATGAAAAAAGTATGTTAAACTCGTTGTCCATTGACTTGCATTTCAACTACATTTCAAGCGTGTCATTACAGTCAAATAAAAATATACGTTTATCTCAAGATGGACAAACAAATTTTACGTTACAAAACCAAAGACAATTTGCCTCTATGAAAGGATAGCAATGACATCTGAGGCCCTCAAGGTAATGTACTCAAAACCATCTTTGCCCTTGAAGTCAGTCCCCGCGTATTTGGAGTACAAAACTGTGTTCCCAGGTGTCACAGGCAACGGTGTTCTATTGCCTTCCTCGTCAAGAGGACCAGGACCAACTGCTATCACCTGTAACATCCAAAGTAGAACAGAAAGATTATGGACTAAAATTCAGAAACTGAATGTGCAAGGTTTATGTTACAGATAGGCCCAATAGATATAGTAGAAGGCCCATGTGGTTGGATGGTTTTGTTTAATTTATCTCTTTAGACCTGATGGTATTCTAGAATAGTCTTTACTCTTAGATTGAGACACTTGGAGGGTCAGGATTTATTTTATCTTGAGTCATCTTGCTGTAGCTTTTATTGTGAGTTGGGTTGCATTATCGGATAGGAAGAAAATTGAGAAGAACATTTACTTTCTGGACTAGTGTTAGTTACAGCTTTAATTTCTTTATTCAATTCCTGAATTTAATTGCTATCAATTTACTAGAAAACATTGTTACTCCTCCACCAAGTTATCCAGCTAAAACTAAAACTAGGAGATACAATACTAGCAAGCATCAGTAAAATTGTAACGATCATATTTTTCTATCTACCAAAGCAACTTTCATCAATCAGACTATCAGTTCTAACTATATTATCTTTTCGAACATAATAACAAGACTAATAATGATAGCAAAGCGGGAAAGCTCACTGTTCCAATAGAGGGCTTATCCTTGGTTGCCTCTGTGAGAAACAAACCCCCAGCAGTTTTTTCCTCTGCTTGTGCAACCTGCAGTAATTATTTAAACAATCAATAGATATAATCATCATTATCACAGGAATCCAAGTTAAATAAAAATCATATTCTCTGTACACAGCCTCAATGGGGAAAATGGCTAACACGAATTATTTAATGGGCCAAACATCAATACACAATGAGAATTAGGCGAAAGATTAAATGTACAATTGACCGATGATCCATTTTTCAGTTAACTTCGAACATCAAAATAAACAATGCTCGGAAAGTAACACACCTGTATCAAGACTCGATCGTTCAAGGGTTTAAGATCCTTGATCTCATCGGTTTCAAGGATACCAATAATATCATCATCCTTCAGTATAAGATGTTTAGAGTCATTGAACTCCACCTCGGTCCCTGCATACTTTGAATACACGACCTGTGCGCCTGCCTGCACACGGAAAATGCAACACGTAAATTTGTATTTGGTACATAAAGAAGTGGCTACCCAATTGCAGGTAAGCATCCAAGCTGAATGAATGAATGCACATGTACAGAGGTAACCAACCAATATTATAGAACATGGCAAGGTTTTAAGCTTGGCTAACCACAAAATTCAAACTCAGCCAACTAAGCTGGCACATTTCGCACTTGCCGGAGAGGAAGTGAAAATTATTCCGAACCAATTCCAAGAACAAAATTAGATAGCAAGCGAATTGTAGGCAGAGTTACATAATTTAAAATTAGAGAGCAAGCAAACAACCCACCTAACCGACAAAAAATGTGAAAAGATTAAAGGGTTATTAATGACTTCCTGATGTAGATACATTACCTTGACGCTAACTTCCACTTTGCTTTTCCCAAGTGACTTTCCTTCTCCAACAGCAACAACCTCACCCCCTTGAGGCTTAGTTTGAGCGGTTGCTGGGAGTAAAATCCCACCCTCGCTCTTCTCTTCGGCTTCCTTAATTTTTACAAGCACCCTATCACCTAGAGGTTTAACAGAAGTGTACTGCATAATCCCAAAACAACCAATCAAGCACATGTACAATAAAATTCAAAAAACATTTCTAAGAAACAAAAATATAATAAACAATCTCAGCACTTGTTTATCAATAATTCAATTAGCAATGCAATAAACTAGACAAAGACAAAAAAGTTGCAATTTTTTTTTCTTTCATCTCAAATTTCACTAAGATGAAGTAAAAAAAATTACCTTGAGGGCAGAAGCAGTGGCTGCTTTGACAACAAAACATGGGAACGACCTTTGGGTAAGAGTGGCAATTCTAACACGGCTAATAGAATGAAATTGAAGCGCTGAAGGTCGAAACCCTTCATATGATGCCAAATTTCTAGTAGAAATGGATGATGCGGTTAGCTGAGAAGTTGCCATGGAAGCTTGTTCTTCCTAACTGCTCCAAAAAATAAAAGATTGAAAAGTTGAAGTAATCCGATTCAATTTTTAAAATTTTGACGAGGGATAAGGCATTTGGTAAGAAAAGAATGTAACTTTAACAATAAAAATTTAAGGGGTAGAAGTAGAGAGTGTACCTAGTCAACAGGTAGCTCCAAATCTTTTAGTTGGTGGGAGGATGAAGTATGAAAAGATAGAACCCTAAAGAAGATTGGGGTTTTATTATAATCTGAATGATGATAGAGTCTTCTAGATTTCTTAGGTGAAGAGACCCGTTTAACGGTGTAGGTACGCGCCAGCTCTCTTTTAACGTAAGTTTTTATTTTAATTTTTAATATTGTTAATCATTGCTATTTTCATAAACACTCAAATTTATTAAATACTCCATATCATAAAGTTGATAAAATAGATAATGCACCAACAGTGTAAATATTTTTTACACCATCAGTGCATCATCTATCATTCATCCGTTTATGGTCATTGACTTTTAGATTAAAGTAATACAAATGAATAGTGGATGATAGACTGATGGTGTAAAAATTTTTACACCGTCAATGACTCAGTGCATACTCATTAATCTCTTTAGAGTTTTACTAACAATAATAATAATTATAAAAGCACTGATTAACAATATTAAAAATTAAAATAAAAACTTACATTAAAAGAGAGCTGGCGCGTACCTACACCGTTAAACGGGTCTCTTCACCTGAGAAATCTAGAAGACTCTATCATCGTTCAGATTTTGTTGTTTGTACTCTTTGACCAGTATCACAAGTGTTTCAAGAGCACCCTTAATACCAGGGAATCCTTGAGACTAATCTTGCACGAGGTCGCGTTCCTATGCCTCTCTCAACGGGATGTGTTAACCGGAAATCGAACATGTCACTTCTTAATCTCAGGCCACATTCTCAAGTTCTCAAGTTGGCAGGATCGCACCACTTTAGCCAACCTCCGTTTGTATTTTTGATTATTGTTTAATAATAATCTTTACTTTATAATAAAAATAATAATATTTTTAATTTAAAATATTTAATTAAAAAAATTAAAATATCAACAACCCGTGCATTGCACGGGGTAAGAGCTAGTTTTTAATATTGTTAATCAGTGCTATTTTCATAAACACTCAAATTTATTAAATACTCCATATCTTAAAGTTGATAAAATAGATAATGCATCAACCGTGTAAATGTTTTTTAACCATCAGTGCATCATCTACCATTCATCCGTTTATGGTCATTGACTTTTATATTAAAGTAATACAAATGAATGGTAGATGATGGACTGATGGTGTAAAAAAATTTACACCGTCAGTGCATACTCATTAATCTCTTTAGAGTTTTACTAACAATAATAATTATTATAAAATAATTTTAAAAAATATTTAAAAATCATTAACAATATTGATTAACTTCTTTAATATCTATACTATTATATAAAGGAAACACAATTTTTAACTAAATCAACTAAAAAATAGTTAATTTATAAGTAATTTTGTCATTCCCAAAATATCCTTAAGTGTTCTGCATGATCATAAAACTGCCAAGAGCAGTTGAAAAAATAAAAAACAAAATAACAGTTCTGCATGAATTTGAATTTAATATTTTTTTTCACCTTTCAATCAACAAAAACCAAAGGTTACCGGCCCATGAGATTGCACGGGCTTAGATACTAGTAATTATTATGAAATCCCTTAAAATAAACTTATACGTAGTGTTAAGGAATAGTGGAGTAAAAGAATAATTAAGGTGGTGATTTTTGGTAGTGCTTTATACCTTTAAAAGAAATCAAAAGGCCTAAAGATCCTCATAACCATATGCTCGACGTGGTTTGAAATATAAGAAAAAAAATTAAGTTTAGTTAATTTTATTTAATTTTTTCAAATTTATAAAAAAGAATTGAAAGTATTTTAGGAAAGTAGCATTGAAAATAAAACAAAAATTAAATCAGATAACCACTTTTTATGAATTTTTAGGAAAATTATATTGGAAATAAAACAAAATTTAAGAAAAATAGTTAACCTTTTGTTATATTTTAAAGCAAAAAAAAAAAATATTTTTTTCTTCTTATATTGCAAACCGGAGAAAATATATAATTGACATATTTCTCATTGATGATTAACCCAGAAGGGATATGTGTCACTTTTTTTTGTCAGAAAAATGTTTGAACTACTAATTTGTTACTAGCATATATCATTTTTAAAAAATTATTGAAGTAATTTATAAAATGAAGGACAAAAAAGAATTAATCATTATATTGACTTTTTTATTTGATAAATAAATTTTAAAAAAATTAATTGAAATATTTAAAAATATTTATGAATTTACTTTTTTTTGGGAGCATAAATATTTTTCACGTAACACATTATTTGACTTTAAAATACTCACTTATAATATAATGAAACTAGAAAAAAAATATATATAATGAAACTAGCTTTCTTTATAAAACAAAAGTTTTCATACGCAAAACTCGAATTTGAATTACTCTATGAAAAAGAAGAGTTAGATGATACTATCATCTAACTAACCATGTGTTGAAAGATTTTTTATTTTTCTAAGAAAAAAATTATAAACACTTGAAATCGGGATGAGCTTATTTTTATTTTATAATCATTATAAATATTTTTTTTTAATCTGAATCATTATAAATAAATAGTTAAATACTTTTACTTGTCCTCTTATTAGCATTGTATTATTACCAAAATCAAATCAACTGAAAATCTTTAAACATAAAGTGACACAATTATATTTATTATAGGATAAGTGATATTTTAATCTTGTTGGACAGGCATTACAGCATTGGTGCTCTTCCATTTTTGTGCCTTCGATCTAACCTTTGATTATTGAAGCATATGGAAGAAAGTCACAATAAGCAGTATTGTTTAAGGAGAGCAAGTTTTGTGGTGATTCATCAAGATGAACCCTAAAAGATCAGATCATAGTAATGTTCAAAACTTAAATCGTGAATATTTTTCTCTATATCACATACTCGTTTTATTCAATCCGGCAAGAAGAAAAAATATACAAAAAGCAAAACTAATGAATGAATTTTAGAAATTGGCCGTCTCGTGTGGATAAAAAGAAGAACAAGAAAGTTGAGTCAACTCGAATAGAGGTGTTCAAAATTATACCCAATTTGATTTGATAATCCACTTTTTGCAGTAGGATCCACTGTCCAGCCCAACCATATCCAATTATCCATCATTTTCACATATAGTATCTCTTATGGAGTACTTTACTACATTTCTTTTATTTGATGATTTTATTTATTATCATACATTAAATAGAGTATAATGATAACTACTCCCTCCGGTTATATATGATTCAATTTAAATTTTTAATAATATTTAATTTTTTATTGCAAACATTACTTTTATATGCTTAACACTTCTTAACGTATTAACAATAATTACATGGATAATTTTAAAAAATATATATATACCGAGTTTTTATATTTTTAATGTCACAAATAAACTTAACTACTTTTTTTTTTTTTAGAAATGACCAATTCCTCCTATACTCTTTCCGATCTCTAATATAAGCAAAAAAATAGCATATTTATATTGATCTTAAATATGAAAAAATTAACTAATTTTTTAATGTCAATATAATTATTCTTAAAATATACTTAGAAATTGGTTGTTTCGTTTAATTTTTGTTTTATTCTTAATACAATTTTTCAAGAATAGCTTTAGTTTTTATCAATTTGAAAAATATACCCAATTAATTTTTTTAATCAATGTGAAATTAGTTTTTTTAATCGAAGCAAGAGAGAGTATTCCTCTTTTATTTTGGAAGTCTTGATGGCATGCTGCTATGAACTATTTTGTGTCTCCCCTTGGGCTACGTGTGCCCAGACATCAAATTAAACACACTGCTCTCTCCATTTCATATTTAATGTTA
Source organism: Crotalaria pallida (assembly GCA_037953625.1). Lineage (NCBI taxonomy): Eukaryota > Viridiplantae > Streptophyta > Magnoliopsida > Fabales > Fabaceae > Crotalaria > Crotalaria pallida. Next base: position 178,327,126 of record CM075649.1, read on the forward strand.
TTTTAGTATTTGTACTATGTTTTATAAATCTTATTTTTTTATGAACTCAATATATAATTAATGTTATTTTTCCAAACACCCCCCTATTTATTATATCCTCTTTTTCACTTCTAATACATTTCTCTTTTTTTAATAATGATTATATAGGGGTATTATAGTCAAAATACAATAAATCCTTACATCATTTAATCATTTCTTAAAACCAGTGCATAACCTTAAAACACACCACATATGAACAGAGAGAGTAATATACTCCGTACTACTTAAGTTCTACGGTTGGTTTAATCACATGCTGGCTTTAACCCTTTGTTTGGTTGGGGTGATTTTGGAGGAATGGATTTTGTGGAGAGAGAAAATAGGGAGAAAACTCTTCGTTTGATGGATGAGAGAAAATGAGGAAGGAAAGAAAATATGGTGGTCCCATGAGAAAAAGCTTTCTCTTCTCAAAAGAAAGAATGGAGAGAAAACTGAGATTGACACATAAAATTACTCATATGTTCTTCGCTTATTCATTTTATTTGATTTTTTTATTAAAAAAATAAAGCATTTTTATTTCAATAAAATAATTGTTTTTTTTTAATATTTTGGACTCGAAATTTTTATTAAACAAAAAATAATTGAAGTGAAAAAATTTTGTTTGTTATTTTAAATATACATACATGTGAAAAAGAAAAAATATATTTATTTATATTTTGTAAAATAACGGTGTAGTTGTCTTTTGACAAATTTATTGTTTTTTCTCTTTCCACTTTTCTCTCCAACCAAACGATACGTAAGAAAACTTAACTTTTCTCTCTTCCCTATCTCTTCACATTTTCTCTCATACCAAACAACCACAAACTCTACTCATTTTCTTCCTATAATCTCTCTTCTCTACTTCTTTCTTCCCTATTTCTCCCTTATCATTTTCTCTCGTACAACCAAACAAAACATAAAAGACAAAGAAGTAGTTGGTTCGATCTTTAATTTAATCATTTGTGAGATTTTTAACAAGCTAAGGTAGAAGATTGGAGTATTGGACTGCAACCAGATCCTACAAAGAACCTCGTTTGTCCTCTTTAATTTGAAATTGTCTCAGGTGGTCATTAATGGTTAGAGAAGCTAAGGCAATGAAATGTGATATTTGATGCCTTGATGGTGACCCAAACACGTGAAAACGTCAAATGCAGTATTGATATGGCAACAAATAATGAGAAAGGATTGGACTTGAACTTGAGGCAATATTTAGGAGTCAAACTGGTAGTTTCCTTGTTGCAGCCTCATTTCTATGTCTTGAATTCCTTTGTAGAAGCAAGATGGCCTTCAGTGGGCTATGAATTCCATCTGGTCAATACTTGGAAAGGAGGATCAAGAGGCTTGTTCTATTTTGAAGAAATGGTACGGTTGTATTATTAGATTAAGAAGTACTCCTCCGGTTAGTATTACTATAAGTGAGAGGGAAAAAAAAGTTTTTCATTTTCTGAATGTATTCCTTCCGTACATATAAAATCCACAATTTTATTTCGTACTTGTTTATAAAATTATATGCAAATTTTTAATAATGATTAATTTTTTTTCTTTCTCTAGCACCATTATTTAATAACATTTGTTAGCTTCTCGATAATATTTATAGAAGTAATTAAATGCTCACATTTCCAATATTATCAACTAAATTAACTAACTTTTTATCTGCTATGAATTTTACAAAAATATTTAACATATTTTTCTAAAATTATCTCTATAATTATTATAGAACAAAAAAGGAATAAATATGAGTGTTTATGAAAGATAAATAATTGATGATATTGAAAATTGGAAAGATGACTTACACTAAGCATTTTATCTTTAAGACCGGAGGGAGTACCTATCTTGATTTTAAATAATATATAAAATCAACTAACCTTCTAAATTTTTGTTTTTTCAATATTATTTTTCTAAAATAATGTGGTTGTCTTATTTAATTTTTGTTACATTTTTATTGCTATTTTTTTAAAATACTTTTATTTTTTATTACAAAATCGAGAAAATTAAATACAATAAACTAACATATTTAATAAATACGGAGTATGATTTTTTTTTTTACACCAACCGGTACCCGGATATGGTTCATCCAGAATCCGACTCATCCGGTTCGACCTAACTGAGCTCGCACTAAGCGGTAGACGTCTCCTAACGGGGTTGGGCTCGAACTCGTAAATGTGAATTTTTTTTTACTTATACTCCTTTATGTCCTTCTTATTAGAGCTGTCAAAATGGACCGGGCCAACCGGGCCGGGCCAAAAAGCCCAAAAAATTATAGGGCTCGGGCTCCTTAAAATATGCTATTTATTCAACCTGGACAATTTGGCCCGACCCGGTAGGGTTCGGGTTCAGGCCGGCCCGAAGGCCCGAAAAAATCACATTTTTTTTTAAAAACTTTACATGTTGTCTAAGAAATGAAAATACTCATTAAAAGGAGCTTCCAAATACAACATTGGTGCATGCAAGACAACGTATATGTATCATCCTAACTCTGCGATCAACTTCACAAGTTACGGCCTTATAGATGTTTCCTATCTCATTAAGTCTGTGCACATTATGTAAAAGGTAGTATTACAAAACGGTTTGCCAGATATTTGGGGTTGACTACATACATAGTCTGCACACTTTGTCCACTTACCCTTATTACTTGATCTAGTACATCCACTTAAACTTGATTTCATTTATTTACTGAACTTGTCTCATACTATGATGAAAAAAACACTTCTTATTTGTTAAAAAAATATGTGTAAAAAATAAAGGAATTTTATTTATTAATTTTTTTAAAAAATATATATAAATTTTTTTAAAGTGGTTGAATTGTAAAAAAAAAAAAAATTGATAATGCGGGCCGGCCCGCACCCTGCTCGAAGCCCGCTTAGGGCGGGTTTGGGTTTCATAATAGGGTACTCAAATTACAGCCAGGCTTTTTGGCCCGAGCCCGGGGGGGCCGGCCCGCAGACCCATTTTGACAGCACTACTTGTTATAGAGTATATTTAATCGAATTATAAATACCAAGGAAAATAGTTAATTTTCTGAATTTTATGAGAATATATCGTAACATTACAATTTTCTGAAAAAAATTCACATTCATTAATGAATAACAAAAAAAACATAAATGATCAAAGTATTTAATAAAGTTAAAAAAAAAGTAATGCATAAAAATATAAAATAATTTATAATTAAAACGAAGAACAATTTTTTTTTAGAATATACTCGTAATTTATACCGTAACAAAGATCGGAGAAAATAATTGAAACCCGAATACTACTCCCTCCGGTCATATATATATATATATATATATATCACATTCTAGAATGTTTTCTTGGTCCTTATTATAAGTCACTTTGTATTTTCTATGTATCATTTATTGATTTTTATCTTTTTTGCCCTTATTAAATGTTTTGACTATCTATGTGTTTTTTGCTGTTCATTAATGAGTGCGAATTTTCCAAGAAAAGTTAAGGGAGTAAAATTGTAATGTTACAATATATTCTCATGAAATTCATAAAACTAACCACTTCCTTGATATGTGTAATTCAGTTAAGTATGCTCTATAATATAGACGGGACGGAGTACCAGAGTACTGGTAGTTACTTTCAAATTTGGTACTAGCGCAGTTGTTGACTTGTTGTCATCATGTTGCTGACAGCGCTCACAAGTAGGGGCAGTTACCCACTCACAAAAATCAGGCTGAAAATTTATGTAATTGGAGTTAAATTCTCCTCAATTTTTAACGAAATTGGCAAAAATAATACCGTTGTTTAAATAATTTTAAAATAAATTAAAATATTAAATTAAATATGGCTGAAAATAATAACTAGTCGATGAAGATAAACAAACAGAAAGAAGATCCACACCCCTAATTGTGGGTAGTTTGGCATGTGCGGGCAGTCAGTTTAAATTTAAAAAAAATAACGAAAATAAATGAAAAAAATGATTTTTTTATAAAAAAGAAAGTAAAACTCCTAATTTGATCTTTTAATTTACTTTTATTTTTTAATTTCGTCCAATAAATTTTATTTTGTTTTAACTTCAGTCCTAAAATTAGAGCTGGCAATTCGGGCTGACCCGCTTCGGGCTCAGGCCTTGCTCGGGCCGGGCTAAAAAAACTCGTCTAAAATTCGGGTCTCTAAGTTCATGCCTAAGCCCGCCCTACGCGGGCAGCGGGCCGGGCTCAGGCTACCCGACAACTTTTTTTATTTTTTTATTTTTTAATTTTTTAAACAAAAAAATTTCTTACAGTGTAGTGCTCTATGAATTTCCTTTTTTTAAATGGCCTGTAGGATTCCAAATTCACCATAATTAACATAGCTCTCAAAAATGAAGCATCAACTGCCAAACCAGCTTCAAGCATGTAAAATTGCTAACAGATTCAAACAAAACTGATAGTCCAGCACAGGTGCAGGTTGAGGCATGATATCTTATGTCAAACAGTACACTTGAAACAAAACTAACTAATTAACTATATTCGACAACATTGAAAGTTTTCACGAATACTACTAGCAATTATCTCCCTTTAATGCATGTTTTAGCCTATAATAAGAAAAGTTGTTCAAATGAATAATCTAGATAGACTACAGGCAATAGAAGCACTCAAACGACGAAGATATAAATGTGTTCGAATCATTGCATAACTATGAGGGTTAGCAATATCTATTTAGCCATATTAAAAAAAAAAAATCTATTTAGCCATCAATATTCTTCCCAAATGAAATTAAAGAAGCTTATGTGCTAATATGCAATAGGAGTAGCTATTAAACAAACCTATAGTAATGTCGTTAAAATTCCACAACCCACAAACACGTTCTGGAATCTGGAATATATGATAGTCTTTGTGAATTTCCTTTTTTTTACTTCGGACTACCCGGACGGGTTTCGGGCTGGCCCGCTTCGGGCTCGGGCTTTGACCGGGCCGGGCTAAAAGGCCCGGGAATAATTCGGGTTCAAATTTTGTTACCTAAGCCCGGATTTAATGCGGGCTTATTCGGGCCAGCCCGGGCCGTTTTGCCGACTCTACTTAAAATTACTAAGAGTATGTTTGGTTTTCTATCAGAAAATTAATTTTGATTCCAAAATCACGTTGTATCTAAAACAACTATTAATAACGTTGATATTCCAGAATTGACTAACTCACCGCAGAACCAAACATGCAATTATATTTGTCACGTTTCTTTCAGTTCATGTTTTGACTAAAGTATTTCATTTTCCCATGTGACATTACTGGCCAAACTGGCCTATCCATCCCCAACGTCAGGCCACAAGTCATCTAGATCCCTTGCTACGTGGGCATGTGGCCCCCACATCACCCCTACTTTTCTCCTTCCTCTCTCCTCCTCTTCTTAGTTCTTACCATATCCCTCCCTGCACCATACGGCTGACACCCTTTACCTTTCCACTTTCTTGTCATCAATCTTGCAATTAAAAATACTAAAAGATGTTCGGAAACTAAGTTAGTAGTTATAAACTTGTAACTTGTAGCTATGAGTTTCTGGTTTGTAACTGTTGAGCTAGTTAGTAGCTATGAGTTTTTAGCTGAGAGCTTATAAGTATTTAGCTGACTAATTTAAAATAGTGTTGTTCGACAAAACTAGTTTTTGAAGTAGGTAAAAGTTATTAAATGGTCAAAAAGGACATGCAACATTTTATTATTTTATATTTTTCAATTTTTTTCTTTATTTATTAAATAGATAGTTAATTAATTAATTAATTAAATATAAAAATTATTAAATTATAATTAATTAAATTCATTTTTTCTTAATTTTTTAATTATGTAGTTAATTAATTAATTAATTATAACAAAATTATTAAATTATAATTAATAATTAATTAAAGGTTAGTAAAATAATTTTAAATTTTGTTTGAGGCTATAATTTTAAATAGTTTAGTTTATCTCAAGTAGCTTTCTAAAAGGTAGTTTTCAAAAGCTACAAGCTCTTTTTTTAAAAGTTATAAGCTCCTTCTAATTTGTGTTAACCGAACGGGGCTAATAGCTTATTGACTGAATCTAAGACCTCCTAACTAGTTAAAAAGCTCCTAGCTCGTGTTGCCGAAGAGCCAAAATAATAATTAAATTCGATAAAAGGGAGTAAATAACTTTAAAAAACTTAGCAAATTAAAGCTTGTAATTTCAAAATTTATGTGAAAATCCCCTCTAACCAAATAAGATTATTTTATTATTATTATTTTTTATCAAATAAGTATGTTGATTAACTTAAAATCCAATTCCATGCCTCACCAAACACGTACTTATGCAACTGGACCAACTTCTTTTTAGCAGTAATCTTTTACTAGTAATATACTCCCTCGGTAGTCGGTTCTTAAAAAAATGGCAATTTTTTGTAAAATCAAGAGAAATAAGAAAACGTGATCTTAATATATTTTGTTTGACAAATTTCATGTTTAAATATAAACATTTGGAGTAACTTTTTACAAGAATTAAGAAAGAAAGTTTTTTTTTAAAGGAGAAAGAAAGTTAATATTGTTAGTACGTTGAAATTATAATATTTGAATTATTTTTTCAAAATTATTCATATATTTATTATGAAATTTTATAAATTGTTGAGTAAATAAGGGCATTTTAAAATAACTAGGAAAATTGCCCGTGCGATGCACATGTCTTAAATTTTGCTATCCTTTATTTTTTTGAAGGGTTTTCCATTTGTTAAAACATTAAACATTAATTTTATTTACATGTGAATTTTTTTAGCGAACAATAAATCTATCATTTTTTGGAATTATATTTTATATGTTATTTTTTTTAATTATTACAAATTTACATTGAAATTTATTTTTTTATGATCAGACAAATTTATGTAATCAAATCGGAATACAATACTTATAATTAGATAAAATGAGATAAAGATTTTGAAAAATATTTATAATATATGAAACAATCATGTATACTTTAAAAATAATTATGAATAACTGTTATTATATTTTTTTCGTATTTTTTTGGGATAATTATATAATATAAAATTGGTATAATATATAATACACAAACTTCTATCTATATATTAAGCAAAATGTAAATATTTAAATATGTCTTTTGTCACACACTTATCATTATCAAGGAAAAATCATAGTTATTTGACACATGTTGAAGTGAAAAAATATATTTGTAATGACCAATAAAAACATGTTGAATTCAAAATTAAAAATGTAAATAAACAAAACAAAAACCAATTGTACTTCCAACTTCTAAATTTAGACACGGCTTAAGAACATCTATTTGGAAAGAACCATGAACAAACTTATATATGAGAAGCAAAATACTTAAAAGAGAAAAAGATCTTTATCCTTACATCACCGGCGAGAACACGTTAGTTGCCTCAAGCATTTTGAAGGCAGTCACCTTCAATAAATGTTTGTCTCCTTAATATTTCTTATTTTTGTGATTTTCTACCATCCTTGTGGTCGGGAGTATTTCCTCAGTCGTTAAATGAGACGAAGGCCGGGAGTATTCCCTCAATCCTAAATCTAAAATCTTTATGAGAAATTTACATCCATCATGAAGGTAGGTTAATTTTGTTAGGAACATTGAAATTGTACAAATTTAATATACTTATTTGAAACTACCTCTAAAGATATTATTGACATTTTAAAAGGTGCTGACTTAATTGAAATATTTTTTAAAAGAAGTTTTTTTATAAGCGTTTTTTGGAAAAGGTAATTAAGTTTTATTAGAAGTTGAAATGAGTTTATACAAATTGGAAAAATAAAACTATAGATACAGATGAATAAATATATATGGATTAAATGATAATTTTTTACTTTAATATTTTGAATGAAACTTTTTAGTTGAAATTTCACACACAATTACAATTTCTTGCTAAATATTTTGGATATATATATATATATATATTTATTAGACTTTTTTTACTATTTTTTACCTATATTTTTTTTTATATTTTTATTAGTTTTGTTTAATGATATTGTGTAGTGCATTAGATATATATGTGTGTATATATATATATATATATATAGAAAATATTTTTTTTAAAAATAATTTGGAGGGAAAGTAAGATTAATCATCAACTTCTCCTATTTTATAATATGTTGATGATTATGTTGATGATGACTATTATTAATTATCAATATTGTGTTTCTAAGAAAACATGATGGACGGTTATGATTTAATCTAATAAAATATGATGGACGACTAAGATTAAAAGATACAAATGGGCGGTTATGATTTAATCTAATAAAATATGATGGACGGCTAAGATTAAAAGATACAAAACACACACTTAATGATAGATTTATGATAGAAATACACCATTAGGAGGGAAAATGGATGTTTTAGGAGGGAAATCTTTTTTGCCCTTCTACTTCTCCAATTTTAATATATATTGATGACATAGGAAATTGAAATATAGACATGAAAAGAGACAAGACCAAAGCACTGTTCAGTGCTTATACTTAGAAACATATAAAGTAATTATTCCATCCGTTCATATCTATCTGTTCTATTTTAAACAAAGCACACCCTTTAAAAAATGTAATTATTACTTAAAGTTTTAATACATTAATTATGTTTTTTTTTACTGTAGCCTTTCTCTTTGTAATCATTAATTTTTTTCAACTAATTACGTAAACCAAGTCCTATTGAATAAGGATAAATATGAAAAATAACATTTACTCCCTCCGGCTCGAATTATAACATACTACTCTTGGTTTAAAATATAAGCAAAACTAACTAACTTTATTAAATTTTGTTTAATTCCCAATGTCACTTTCCTAAAACATCTCTAGAAAATTGTAATCTTAATTAATTTTTGTTTCATTCCCAATACTACATTCCAAAAATACCTCTATTTTTTATAAATTTGAAAAAATTAAATACAATCAACTAACCTCCTTAATAAGCGTAAAAGTGGTTAGAATTGCTTATAATTCGAGCCGGAGGGAGTATTACATTATAAAATTCTTCAAAATGACAAATAAAAAAAGAACAAAAAATTTCTCTAGAAAGAACATATAATAAGGAGCGGAGGGAGTATCAAGTTATAATTTAATACTCCATCCGGTCCTTTTTGTAAGACCTTTTGGGAAAAAATTCGTCCTATTTTTAAGACCATCTTCTAATTTTTAATAGTATTTAATTACTTATTCTCAAAAACAATTATAGGGCTAGTTTTGAAAAATATATTCAATATTTACATTTCTAATACCACTAAAAATCTTAATTCACTTGCTTGGTGAACATAAAATTTTCCAAAAGAATCTAACATATATAGGACAAGATAGAATACATATTTCATCGATCAATCAATCAAAAATCATACAATTTTCAAGCATTGTTATTTATTATCATAATTTTGATTTGTGATAATATTTTTGCATTTTTCATTTTGACTATACTTCCTCCAATCCAAAAGTCTTGATTGTATAAAAAATGCGCGAATTTGAAGAAATGATTAAATGATCTAAAAATTAGAGATAATTTAACCAAAATATACATTTGTAATCATTAATTATTAAAGGTAAATAAAATCATTATTAATAAGTGTATTCTCGAAAAAATAAAGTAATTATATATTAAATTTATGAACGATACTCCCTCCGTTTTATATGTAGTGTGTTTTTAAGGTTATGCACTGGTTTGTAGTGTGTTTTAAGGTTATGTTTAAGAAGTGGTTAAATGATGTAAAAATTTGTTGTATTTTGACTGTAATGTCCCTATATAATCATTATTCAAGAGAGAGAAATGTATTAGAAGTGAAAAAAAGGTGTAATAAATATGAGTGTGTTTGGAAAAATAACATTAATTATGTATTGAGTTGATAAAGAACAAGACTCATGAAACATGGTATAAATGTTAAAACAACATTATATATGAAACAGAGGGAGTAAAATATACTATGAATTAAGAAAAAAAGTTTATATGGTCAGTACTTTTGAATAAAAGAGTATCAAATCTCTTAAAAAATTGAAAAATGGTTTTTACTCTATTTTAAAGTCAATGATATATTTATGTTTTCATTTAATACGGTACTCACCTTGGATAAAGTTAAGAGAATTCAGTGGGATTCGTTGGTCACCTCACGTATTTCTTCAAGACTTCAACATATATTTATTTCCGTCTTTATTATAATTCACCTTCAATTTTTTTTTCAAATTATAAATCGTTTTCTATGCATTATTTATTAATTTTTTATTTTTTATTCTTATTAAATATTTGATTATTTATTATTCATTGATGAATATGAATTTTTCAAAAAAAATTAAGGGAGCAAAATTGTAATACTTCATATGGTTTGAATTATAAGAAAAAAAACTAATTTTACGTTTAATAAGGAAATTAGTTGAATGTATTTAATTTTCTCAAAATTATATATAAAAAAAAGAAATACTTCCGAAAAGTAGCATTGAGAATTAAAAAAAATTAAAAAGAAATGTTAAATGTAGTATGAATTTTATATAACCAAATGTAGTTGTATGAAAGTGTTGGAAAGTGTGGCTTCTTATCTTCTCGAGAGAAAGAAAAGATAAACTTATGATACTCCTTCTGTCCCTAATTATAAAACTCTTTTGGGAGATTGATTAATTTAGTTAATTGTATTGGAAATGTGAATTTTTTATGTGTATTTTCAAAATTACCCTTATTAATATTATTGGGAATCTAAAAACTGTTAAATAAATAGGGATATTTGTGGAAAAAAGTAATTAATGATCATTGAAAATTAGTATGTGGTCTTATAAATAGCGACAAAATAAAAGTGTCAACTCAAAAGGGTCTTATAATTAGGGACGCAGTGAGTATTTTTTTTTCAAATCTAGGAACCTTAACAAGTACCCTTGTTAAATAAGATATTTGTTAAGCAAGACCCAAAATTAAATAAGATACTCCATCCATATCAAATTATAAGAAAAAACTAATTTTATACTTATTAAGGATATTAGTTGATTATATTTAATTTTTTCGAATTCATAAAAAATAGAGGTTTTTTTTTTTTAAGAAATTAACATTTGGAATGAAACAAAAGTTAAATAAGGTAACAATTTTCTAAAGATAATTTAGGGAAGTGGTATTGAGAAAGAAACAATTTAATAAATTTAGTTAGTTTTGCTTATATTTTAAATCGAGATATGTGTTATTTTTCTTATATTTTAAACCGGATGGAGTAATAATTTTTTATAGATGTTTTAGGAAAGTAGCATCACGAGTGAAACAAAATTAAAGAAAGTGAATTAGTTTTGCTTATATTTTAAATCAATATAAATATTTTTTTCTTGTATTTCAAACCGGATGAAGTATTATCATAGAATTTAGAAAACTAATTATTTTTGTTGAAAGTGTGGTTTATGTATGCAATGATGCTTACAAAGAAGACCCTTTTCCTGAACAATTTTTTTTTTAATAAAAAAAAACTGTTTTTCTTTATAGAGTTAGGATTCGTTGACATCAGATGGAAATCTTGATCATTTACACCTTCAAATAAATTTTTATAGATTATGAAATTTATTAATTCAACTGTTGAATTATATGTTATTATCAAGTAGAACAAGTCTACAAAATTTCATAGAATAAAAAAATTATTTGATACTTCATCTCACCACTTTATTTTAATGGATAATACGTTGTTTGAAATATGAGTAAATATGCATTATTAGATTGTATACCTATGAATATCTGAATGATTTAAAATTTGATACGTATAATCATCATGATAATAACATCTAATTCAATGGTTGAATTGATAAATTTCATAATATATAAAAAGTTATTCGAAGGTGTAAGTGATCAAGACTTACACACGTTGTCAACAGATCCTAACTCTAATAAATATACTTCCTTTGATCCTATACATAAGACCCTTTTGAAGTTTTTACTTTGATCCTATTTATAAAACTCAATTTCAATTTTCAATAGCATTTAATTAATTTTTTTTTTATAAATACCCTTATTAACTTTACTCTTTTTAGAGTCTCAATAATTATTATAGAGGTAGTTTTGAAAAAGTATATAAAACTTTCGTATTTCTAATGTCACTAACAAATTTAACTATTTTCATTAATAAAAGAAAAAAAATTCAGAAAAGTCTTATATATAAGATTGAAGAGAAAGTATGTAATCTGGTCAAATAATCTCTCTGTTCTTGTTTATCTGTCATATTTAAAACAAAATACAACTTTTAAGAAATGTAATTATTACTTAGATTTTTTATACATTAAATGCTTCCTCTGGTCCTATTTATAAGACCCTTTTGGAGTTTTTGTTTTGGTCCTATTTATAAGATCCCTTTTCAATTTTTAATAGAACTTAATTATTTCTTTCCACAAACACCCCTATAAAGTCAACACTTTTTAGAGTTCCAATAATAATTATGGGGGAGGTTTGAAAAAGTATATCAAATTTTCACATTTCCAATGCCGCTAACAAATTTATACACTTTTCTTGATGGGAGTAAAAAACTCCAAAAGAGTCTTATAAATAGGATCGAAGGGAGTATATTTTTTCCCTATACCCTTTATCTCTTTGTAATCATTACCTTTTCTCCATTACTTACGAAAATCAATATCCTACTCCCTCTTGCTCGAATCATAACAAAAAAATTAAAATTCTCTTAATTCAAAATATAAGTAAAATTAACTAACTTTATTAAAATTTGTTTCATTTTCAATGTCACTTTTTTAAAACATCTCTAGAAAATTGTTACTATCTTATTCAATTGCTACTTTCTTAAAATACCTCTATTTTTTATAAATTTGAGAAAATTAAATACAATCAACTAACTTTCTTAATAAACGTAAAATTGGTTAGAGTTGCTTATAATGTGAGCCGGATGAAATATTAAATAGAAGTAAATATGGAAAATATCATTTATTATACTCTTTAAATAATTAAAAAAGCATACTCCCTCTGTCCCTAGATATAAGATCTTTTTGACACTCATTAATTATTTTTTTCCACAAACATCCTCATTTATTTAACACTTTTTAGATTCTCAATAATATTAATAAGGGTAATTTTGAGAATATATATCAAAAGTTCACATTTCCAATACAATTAACTAAATTATTTCATTTTTTAATGAACGTGAAATCTTCCGAAAGATCTTATAATTAGGAAAAAGTAGCAGTAGTAAATAGGAACGGAGGTAGGGAGTATGTTACGTATATAAAAAGATTTGATTGATAGAATAGTATGGTAACAAAGTTTGTGGAGTAGAATTAATTTCACGTGGATTAAAAGGCGCACGTGGTCCAAGAATGTGACCCACTTGCACTGAATGCCACACCGCGTAACGGTGAATCGGTGAACTCTCACTGCCACGTGTACTAGCCATAGAGTGTTTTGGGTCCTAATTCCCATGGACGCGCCTTGAGAGTGTTGACCATTCACAACGAGTTCAACTTTGTTTACTCGCTTCAATGCACTCACTTACCCGCATTATATATAAGAGCCGCAAACTCTCCCTCCACCTGCATCATCATCATCAACAACACAACAACAAAACACCAAATCACACCAACAACGACAAATAATATTCCTCACCTCACCACCACAAAGAGTAGTACCCTTAGTATTTCACTTAAAACATTCCCCCCTTTTTCTTTTTCTTTTTAATTTGACGGTTTGGATTTTTTTTTTAATTTAAAAAAAAAAAAGACATAAGAAAAATGGTGAAGCCGAGCATCGAGAAAAATGAGCAAAGAGATTCAAGTTGTCTGTATAGAGGTGTCCGTAAGAGGAAGTGGGGCAAATGGGTGTCCGAAATCAGACTACCCAACAGCCGCCAAAGGATTTGGTTGGGTTCCTTTGACTCCGCCGAGAAAGCAGCGCGTGCTTTCGACGCTGCCACTTTTTGCTTACGTGGCCGCAACGCGAGGTTTAATTTCCCCGACAACCCACCCGACATCGTCGTCTCCAAGTCCATGACGCCAGCTCAAATTCAAAAAGCCGCAGCCCATTTCGCCAACTCGGAGCCCCACGTGGTTCGACCCGTTACAAAAACGGAACCACCCATGGAATCTTCTTCTGAGAGGACAAACTTGCTGCAAACGGAGTCAGTGTCAGCTTCACCTTGTGTCTCCGAGGGGACTGTCCAAACGGAAAGTGACGTCACGTTTAACGGTCCGTTTCATGATTTGTTTGCTCCCATCGGGTCGGGTAATTTTGCACACGAGTATGGGATATTCCAGGGATTCGATGAACTTAACAGTGATTACTATATTCCAGAAATGGAAATGGAAATGGAAATTGGGAGTGGGAATTATTTTGGACAAGAAGAAAACATGGATGGGTTGATAGTTGATGATTCCTTCTTGTGGAGTTTCTAAGGAATATAGATCAGAGTTGCGGATAGTTTTATTATTTCCGGAACTGTGATAAAACTGGGTTTTTTATTGGTCGATTTTTACTCTAGGACCAAAAAAGGTATGAAATTAAATTTAACTGATATGAGTCAATGCAACTGTCAACATCGTTGTAAAGTTTATTGTAGTACAGTATTTTATAGTGAATGAAGTTTAAAAGTTTAGATCTTTTCTCAAATTCTTCTCAGGTAACTGGGATTGTGTTGTGCCATTAAACAAATTTGTTCAAGTTTCTTTAGACGCTCACCACTTGTTAATACGTGTGTTTATCAGATACTCCTGTCCTTAGGAAAGTTTGAAAGCACTAATGTAAAGTAGCTCAAAATCCGTTTGAAGTCCATTCGTTAAATAACTAGTATACTTAATTCATGAGCAAAGTAAATTAATGTTGAAGAAATTGAGTTCGTTAAATATATGTACTCAATTTGATCTGAGCATAATTCAGCTTTTTTTTTATAAGATGAGCATAATTCAGCTTGTGTGCAGTAAGTATTATAATCATCATCAATAAATAATAACTTGTTTTGCCGATAAAAAAAATAACTTGGTTCCATTTTCCTTATAAAAATGGTCAATCATGTTTCATGCAATGCATGTTTATTTCAAGAGTTTAATATGTGCGCATTGACAGTGTAAAGTTTTTATTTTTAGTATATCATTCATCATTCATTTACATTACTTTTATTTAAATTTCAATAACCATACATCGTTAATGATAGATAATGTACTGACTGTGTAAAAAAACGATACACTGTTAGTCTATAAACTATTTTCTTATTTTAATCAGATTTCCATGTGAAACTCGTTTCCCTCATGTTTAACAATTTTATGTATGTTTATTTGACTTTTTGGTTGTGAAATTGAAATTGAAGTCATAATTCTCAACTCAATTTTACAAAATTAGATTATAATTAATAAGCACTTCTTACATTTTTAAATATAAAATTATTTTGACATTTTTATTTTGGTCATGTTTATAAAACCATTTATCAATTTTAATGACAATTCATTACTAATTTTTTCACAAACATCTTTAATTTGTATTAGTCAAAACTTCTTAGAATTTCAATAATGTTTATATGAGAAATTTTGAAAAGGGTCTTGCTAACAAGTGTCCTAAGGTTATTACATATGGAAAAAATCTTAAGTCCACATTCATTACTCTATCGAAAACATAAAAAATCACACTTTCCAATAACTTCTATCTATAATTGATTCCTTAATAAGTGCCCTAAGCATTTTCCTTTTGAAAAAACATATCAAATGTTCACATTTTCAATGTCTCTAACTAAATTAATTAACCAATTTTCTTAATAAACATCAATTCTACCAAAATGACTTTATATGCAGGGACGAAGCGAGTAACACATAAACTTAATTCCTACCGCTATGCATCTGAATTGCAATAATTCTATACTTTGTATAATTGAGTATCAAGAGTCTATAACCAAAATACATTGCCAACCAAAATACATTGCCACTTCTTCCTTGTTGTGTTGACTTCGTCAAATATGTTTCATTTTCCATAGATAGTATCATAATTTCAACTCAATTCCAATTCTGAAAAAATTGGAATTGAAACTACACTTGCAAACTATAATTATAATTCCGCACGTCAAACATACACTTAGAATTAGGAAAAAACTTGGCCAGTTTTTTAAAGTGAAAATATTGTATGCTTTTTATTTTAATTCAATAAAACTTTTTTTTTCCTCATTCTTTTTTTACTTCTACTTTCGTCTTTGTTGATGGAATTGGAATAGGAAGGTAGTGTGAACTGTGAAGGTGCCGGTTCGAACCAGCATCAACTAAGTAAGCTGAGAATCAGCAAACCAATTGAGCTGTGAGCCTGGCAACAACGCAAACTATTTCGCAACATCCGGTTAGTCTCTTTTTTGCTCTGCCAACAACGTCATCAATTAATATGACACTTATAATAAGTGAATGTTTACTATCGATATAGAATAAAACCAAGATGAGCAACTAAAGTATAATATGCTTTCTTGGTCGATTACCTTATTTTTTATTAACAAATTGGACCCTTACACTTTTTTGTATTAGACTGGTTTATTACGTTCATTTCGGTTTGCATCGCTTGTCCTAGAATTATTGTTCATCATACTTGGATTCATATGATATGTATGCGCGTCATTTATCTTTTCAAGGTTCACGAAAAAGATATTGAAATATATGATGAATAGTGACTCTAGGATAAACAATGCAAACGAAAAAAAATTTAATGGATCAATATGATATAAGAAAATAAGGAACAAATTTGATAACAGAAAATAAGATAAAAAACTAAATAAACAGTGTACCAAAATCAAAATCAAAATCAAAATCACATATATTTACAAAAATTAACAACATATTCAAGCCTTATAAAAATTCTAAATCTTAGTTTTTTAACCACTAATTTGATAATTTTTATTTTTTAACGTGTCCCAAATATAAATATCGGTTAGGAAAACTTTTAATACTATCCTCTATCCTTATTAAAAGTAACTGCTCCTACTTTATAAAGACCAAAAAATGTAGTTACATTTATTGAAATTTTAAAAATGTATTTCCACCGATTTTTATTAAAAAAAACTAATTTCACACTTATTAAAAAAATATTAATTGAGCGTGTTAGAGATCAAAAGAAGTATTTTACTCCCTCTGATCCTATTTATAAGACTCTTTTGAGGTTTTTTACTCATACCAAGGAAAGTGGATAAATTTGTTAGTGACATTGGAAATGTGAAAATTTGATATACTTTTTCAAAACTACCCTATAATTATTATTGGAACTCTAAAAAATGTTGACTTTGTAGGGGTGTTAGTGGAAAGAAGTAATTAAATGCTATTGAAAATTGAAAAGAGGTCTTATACTCCATCCATTTCACTTTAAGTGTCTTTTTGGACTTCTGCACATAGATTAATAAAGTGTTGATTATGATGATTATTGTAAGTTTTATGTGTATTTTGTCAAAATGCCCCTATTTAATGTTTTTATTTTGTCAATGCATAATTACTAGTATTACAAATTTCAAAACTAAAACAACATTAAATGTAAGGGTAAATAAGGAAAAACAATATTAAATGTTGCCTAGATTTGCTAGAAAGACACTTATTTTGAAACAAAATTTTGATGTTAAAAAGACACTTAAAGTGAAACGGAGGGAGTAAATAGGACCAAAATAAAAACTCCAAAAGGGTCTTATAAATAGGACCGGAGGGAGTAATATTTTCTGTTTCCCTGTATATAAGACCCTTTTGAAACTTTTATTTTGTCCCTATTTATAAGACCATATACCAATTTTCAACGACAATTAATTAATTCTTTCCATAAACATCCCTTTTTACTTAACACTTTTTAGATTCTCAATACTATTAATAAGAGTAGTTTTGAAAATACATATTACATATTCACATTTCCAATATCATTAACTAAATTAACTAACTTTTTTAATTGACGTGAAATCTAACTACCAAAAGGGTCTTTATATACAGGGATAGAGGTAGTATTATATCATCTCCGTCCCTAAATATAAGACACTTTTTATACTTTTACTTTGTCACTATTTATAAGACCCTACATCAAATTTCAATGATCATTAATTACTTATTTCCACAAGCACCCCTGTTTATTTAACACTCTTTAGATTTTCAACAATATTAATAGGGGTAATTTTGAAAATACATATAAAATGTTCCCATTTTCAATGTCATTAACTAAATTAACCAACTTTTTTAATGGACGTAAAATCTCCCAACAAAGTCTTATATATAGGGACGTAGGGAGTATAGTGTTATTCTCTTAATTTATATTAAAAAATTTACAAATATATTATTTCACATTAATAAAAATAAATAAATAAAACAAAAAACAATAAATACTTCATTAAAAATAGTATAAAATAACTTATACTCCCTCCGCCCCTAATTATAAAGCCCTCTTGGACATTTTTACGTCCACCAATGTTGTTGAATTCTATATTAAAATTAGTATGTTCTTTCAAAAGTACTTATCTACCGATTATTAGAAGATAATAATTTTTTTTCATTTTTCAATAATTAATTTGATTCCTAGATACTTTATCATCTATATTTAATGCAGTGAATCAATTTCCAAGTCATTTAAAACATTAAACAAACTCCATTAAACAAACTCCCCTTCATATTCCAATACAATTTTATTTATTTCTTCTCATAAAAACTTAGACTACAATGATTAGATGTAAGGGTAATTTGAAAAAAAAATTACAGGAGGATCTTATATTTAGGACCAAATTTTTTTACTCAAAATATTCTTATAATTAAGGACGAATGGAGTAGTAAATGTTATCAAAAGAATTTGACTGGCGGGAGTAAATCCAAACATAAATTCCTTCTGTTGCACTCTTTTCTATCAATAAAAACCAAAGCATAGCAGGAGTTAAAGTAGTATTCCCACTTGGTTCAAATATATAAAAAAAACATATATATTTTGGTTTAAAATATAAGAAAAATAACATTCTTAAATTTTATTTCACTCTCAAAGTTACTTTCCTAAAATATCTTTAAAAAGTTACTCCCTCCGTTTCACTTTAAGTGTCTTTTTGGACTTTTGCACATAGATTAAGAAAGTGTTGATTATGATGATTATTGTAAGTTTTATGTGTATTTTATCAAAAATACCCCTATTTAATATTTTTATTTTGTCAATGCATCATTATAGTATTACAAATTTCAAAATTAAAACAACATTAAATGTAAGGGTAAATAAGGAAAAACAATATTAAATGTTGCCTAGATTTGGTAGAAAGACACTTATTTTGAAACAAAATTTTGATGTTAAAAAGGCACTTAAAGTGAAACGGAAGAAGTATTATTTTATCGAATTTTTGTTTCATTCTCAATGCAATTTTCTAAAATACCTCTATTCTTTTATAAATTAAAAAAAATTAAATACAATCAATTACTGTAACTTTTTAATAAACATAAAATTAATTATGCTTATAATCAAACATAGGAGTACTGTACTGCATGTAAACCTCTTTTCTTTTCTTTTCTCTGTTTGATCATGTGGTATTCAGGGACACATTATTTTTTGAGATGGGAGGAAAAATAGGAACTGGATTCCGTAGCGGTAAGACTCAAAAGTCAAAACACTGATCCCGTAGTATTCTTCAAATTTTACCACAATTTCAATGAATGCTGAAGTAACCACAAAACTGCACCTATGAAGCGGCAACAAGATGAAGCATTATACTCACGCAATTAAGTTTCTCATTTTCAATCAAATTTGTAGGTGAGATGAGATGATGACGATGCTTCAAAGAAGAAATTTCGATAAGGTTTTTCTCACGTGCATTCACATGTTACTAATTAAGAATGTTTAAATGAGTAAATTTTATAGAAAAATTTAAAAAGCATCATATTTCAAAATATTCTTTTTATTTTTATTCATGTTTATAAGTCATTTTTTACTTTTTAGGATTTATTTATTGTATTTATTTATTTATCATTTATTCATTAATGTGAAAGTAGAATATGTTATGAAAATTTTAATATTAGTCAAGAGATTAAAATTGTAATATTAAATTATCTTTTTAAAATTTAAAAAAATGTAATTACCTATCTTAGCCGTGTAGAATGGTTAAATATAACTTATAAAAATACCAGATCAGAAAAAGTATTAAACAACTCATTTTTCCAATGTAAATTTATTTTTTCAAGTATTTTTAGCGGTATGCAGCACGAGGCGAGCATTATAAAAATCAAATCCAATAAGCCCCTGTAAATAAAAATAGAAAAATGCTAACAAGCAAGGGCATTTATTAAGAAGTTAAATAAAAATAGAAAAATACATTAAGAAGTTAAATACTACATTAAAAGTTTATTGAAAAGTGCAGTTTTTTATTTTTTTTTATAAAAAAGAAATTGTGATTTGTGATATTTTTTCTATTCCCGGAAATCTTTATATACTGTATCATTTATGAGTAAACACACATCAATAAATCTTATCCTTATATCCTTATTCATGAGTAAAGAGACATCAATATACTCCCTCCGTCCATAAATATAAGACTTTTTGGGAGATTTCACGTTCATTAAGAAAGTGAAATAATTTAGTTAATTGTATTGGAAATGTGAACTTTTGATATGTATTTTCAAAATTACTCTCATT
The DNA here is from genome assembly GCA_037953625.1 of Crotalaria pallida. Taxonomy (NCBI): domain Eukaryota; kingdom Viridiplantae; phylum Streptophyta; class Magnoliopsida; order Fabales; family Fabaceae; genus Crotalaria; species Crotalaria pallida. The sequence goes on from CM075649.1 coordinate 178,347,600, forward strand.
AATATTATTGGGAATTTAAAAAGTGTCCAATAAATAGGGGTGTTTGTGGAAAAGTGTAATTAATGATCATTGAAAATTGGTAAAGAGTCTTATAAATAGGAACAAAATAAAAGTGTTAAAATGGTCTTATATTTAGAGACGGAAAGAGTATTGTTTTTTTTTACTTATTTATCTTTATTAAAAACTTTTACTATCTATCCTTTTTTTAGTTGTTAATATATAAATAATCGGTGAACTTTTCAAAGACTCTTGTTTAAAGGATAAAATTGTAATATTATATATATATATCTTTTAATATATATATATATATATATATCGGTTAAATATGATTTATAATAAGATTGAAAATGTGAATAATTTATTCCCGGATATTTGGAAAAAAAATTCCCAAGAATTTTAATTCCTAACCAAGCATGTTTTGTAATATGCCCAGCAAAGACATTCCTGGTATTAGCATTCCTTATCTTGATTGTAAGAAGGACAACAATCTTATTAATAAATTATATATAAGCAAAAATGAACTATATATTTTTAAATACAATGATTTTTAAAATATTTTTACACAAAATGATTATCTAAATTAATTATTGTTTCATTCTCATACTATGTGTGTGTATATATATATATATATATATATTCCTAAAATGCCCTTAAATTTCTTTATAAATGTGAAAAAATTAAATACATTCGAATAACCTAAGTTACTAGTAGTTTTCTTTTTCTTTTAATAATTGACATCGAGGGGAGTACATTTTAACTTCGTATCCTTGGTGCTTGATTAAGCAAACCCAACTCTCTATCTCTCCATCAATTATCCTTAAGCAGATTTAGTGTGTATGAAGTTACTTGAAGCCATTAGTATACTACTACTTGACTCACCTTCTCTGTCAAAGGTGATTAAAAAATGTGAGACAGCTTCAGTTCTATATGACTGACAGGGCACAAGAGATATTTGCTACTCACTCATCTTTTTTGAGCGGGCGGGATAACTATCATTGGAACAGTTTTATTTTTTATTCTTTTCCGAGTTTGATTGAAGTCATGAAGTGCAACAAATGACGGTACATAGAATTAAACAAATGTTAAAAAAAATAAAGAAAGAAAGAAAAATGACCCGCAGTTGAACTTGAAACAAATGGTAGTTCAAAGAGTTTCGCGTTTCATCGTAACTATTTTATAGTAGTTGCTATCTAATTAGTAATTAGTATCTGAGAAAGTGTGATATTTGATTCATTTTTTGGGACAAATATAAAATATTCGTCGAATGTTCAGGAAGGATGGATAAGGTATGATAAAATGAATAGTTTAGGAAAGTATGATATTTGATTCATGACCTCAATGCATGGTGCAAGTATTTGTAGAAACAAATCAAAAAAACTGACAAAAAAAACAGCTCCTAAGATAAAAGTGGAGCTGAACAACAAATGTTCAGCTACAAATCTGTTCCATAACTGAAACATCAACCGATGATCTCGGCATAAAATCATAACAGAATATATTTGCTGCATGATCTTGTTATCCGTTCATAATAGAGGAATCTCTATTATATTATCCATAAGTAAAGCGTTTTTCAGTGGAATAGAAAATCAAACAAGGAAAAAGAAAAATACCAAAAGATGTATAGCGTCAATGAGTCATCTATCTTTGATCAAGAAAATAAATATACTACTTATAACAATTCTGTGAGGTGATATAGAGAAGTAACCTACAAGGTGATGTAGCTTCCATTACCTTCCTTTATTCTTATTATAGTCAAAAAATTATTAACATTATTAAAATTATAATATTATGAAGGAAGCTAAAGAAATATTTATACAGAAAAGACCAATATATGGATGTGCCAATGTTTACAAATGAACTCTCAAGTTTTTGAAGATCGATGTTGTTCAAAGACCAAAATTATTAAGATCATTGTTAGTACCCAAATATGGAAGCTTACTTGTAGAAAAGTATTGCATGGCATATTTTATCAGAAACGCAAATATGTGAGGACTTGAAGAGGTTACGTTCAATGGACTCGAAAAAGAAATTATAAAAAGGCTCTGACTGATTTATTTATATACATGATAAGAGCAGAACAACATAGGGACATTAAATAAGCAAAACATCAATTTTTTTAAGCTCTGCTAACCAGAGACATAATTTTTTTTAACAACCTAAGGGCCTAAATCTACAGAATCTACACCTAAATCCTAATCGGCCCTTCTTTTATTTATCTAAATAATGAAAGTCATAGCAATTTGGGACAATGGCTCAAACCTACAAAATATACACCTAACTAGCCACTTTATTTATCTAATCTAAATAATGAAACTAGCAAACTGCCTCCACCGCAAGCCACTCACCAATGTCTCCACAAGTGGTAGGCCCAAATGTGTTGTGTGAAACGTCAATTGAACATGTTTCCTTGCCAACACATGCCTACAGAACAAAAAATATGAAATCAAAACGCTATAATGTTAATAATTCAAATATACAAACAAAACAATATGAGAGAGAGAGTCTTCTTACAGCTTGCACAATAGAAAGAGCATCATTCTTGCTTTCACAGCTGCCTTTGAAAAATGCACCACATACACCTTGTGGATCTCCAAAACTTGCAAACTTGATAGCAGAGATTGGGCGACCTTGGCAAGACAACTCCAAAGTCTTGTTCTCATGTGCATTTCCACATGCACTACCAATGGTAACTGTCTGAAATTTCACTAGTGAAGGATTCCCACCAATTTCTTCAAACAAAACCAAAGTATTTACACCATCTTCAACCAAGAAAGAACGAGGAACATGGTACCTGAATCAATTTAAAACACATATTTATCATTGTAAAATTAATTTGTTCAATTAACATTATATATATAAAATAAAAATGTAACTAACCATCTTTGAGTGGGTTGTCCACAATTGGACACACATTTTGAGTCACTATAACTACCACGATAATCACAAGGATCATTACTACAACCATCTTCATCAGCAATGAAACTAGGCCAAATGCGACCGATATTTTGACCATTCACCCAAGCAAAGCCTTTTCCCATGCCTTGCAAATCCACCACAATAGGGTCTAACCCCAAAGGAGCTTTGAAAGTAGTCTATCAAATTATGAACACATAATTAGTTTTGAACATTTATAACAAAATATGACTAGAACATCATGGTTTTAATATATATATATATATATATATATATATATATATATATATAGATTACCTTGTACCAAGTCAACATTCTATTTGAGGGTAGATCCTCAGATTCCCATTTGGAAGGGGGAGCGAAGATTGAGTCTTCACTGAAGTACTCGTTATGCCAGCCATGCAACCCAACTTTGTTCATCCATTTGTGTGCAGATAGATCCTTAATAATGGTCTCATCACCTTTTCTACTAACAACCTCAACAGGCCCAACAAGACCAGCATGCCATTTATCAAAGTTTCCCCCATAGTTCTATTACACACAAAATAAAACATATTAAAATTAAAGAATACAATAAATATTTGAATGCACAACAATGGAATAACTCAATAAAGTAATGCGATACCGCAAGTCCAACGGTCACACTGAGCAAGCTGATAATATTCTTTCCGGGCTTCATCTTAATCCTGGTCTCGAATTGATCATTGTGAATGCCATATTTGGCCCAATGAGAGTCTATAAAACAACCAAATATGGATCATGTTTTCAAAATTCAAACCCAATTATAGTTTAAGTTAAACTAAAATACTTTATATATAAAAACAAAAAAAAAAAACTTTATATATATATATATATATATATATATATCTTATCTTCTGTTTGGTTGTTGAAACTGGTTCCTTAATTTGTTCAACTAATACAGAACATTGTTCCTTTTTTTCCTTATATATCTAAAGAATTACCAATATATTCTCCATTGATAAATGCATGAATTACATGGCCACTGCCATTAATCCTAAGAGACATGTCGTCGCTCGAAACTGGATCATTCTGATCAATATCAAGTCTGCTTGAAGGAAAAATGAAAATAAGATTTTTGTTAACGCATGAAGTGAACAAATATATATAAAAAAAGTACTCAATTAAAAAATGGCTGTAATTACCTTGTGATGTACCAAAGATAGTCACTAGCATCATTAGTAGCATCCTTTTGATCAAGGAGTGAATTTGTAGAAACATTAATGCTACCAAGAAGAGGAACATCAATATTCTCAGGCCTCCACACCCACTTCAAAGATATTGGCTCATCTTCAGCTTTACTATCTTCTTTGATCATTAAAGAAGTTTGGGCATTGACCTGGTTTTAATTAAGAAAATATATATAGACATATCAATTGCAGCAACAAAGTTATTATTATCATATGGAAAATAACTAGCTAGGGTCAATTTTCATTTTCAAGTTGGTAAATAAAAGAGGTTAATTACCTTAGCTGTGTTATACTCTTCATTTTCACAATCAGGAAGAAGAGTAACAGACCATGCGGGAACTGTATAGTTTCGTCCTCTAAATGTTATAGTGGCATCTGTGGTGGTATTTGTGTTACTCAAGAAGCAGCTTGATGATTCATTGGCGGCATAAACTGTGGCCTAAAAATTGAATGTATATATACTATATAAGTGCTCTCATTCATGACATAAATTAAATATCACAATCATTGACATATTTATGTGACTATTTTTTTTTTCATTTATTTACCGTGACAGAGTTGCCAAAATCTGTTTCGGATACATTCCCATTTGTAATACTTTCCTCCATTGATTTCAGTACTGCATGAAGTTCTTTGAGATGACCCCACTTTGGTTGGGCAATGTTTCCTGCAAATTTATGAAAAAAGATAAATAAAAACAAAGTCTATTAATAGATACAATTACCTTAAAATAGAGAAAACAAAAATCTAATCTAAAATTTGAATAAATGCAATTACCATATTCATCCAAAGGAGCATCATAATCATAGGAGGTGGCAATGTATTGAGCGGCTGTTCTACCAAAGTTGGTACCACCGTGATACTAAAATCATTGAACACAGGTACATTTATGTTATTATCTTACAAGTAAGAAATTAGTAATAAAATTAAGAACGTAATAGTAATAAGTTGAAATTTTTTACCATATAATAGTTTTGGAAAGTGCCTCCCCTTTGAATAAATCTAGCCACAGCAAAAGCAACATCTTCGACAGTTCGATGTGGATCTTTGCCACCCCAACTCTTAAACCTTTAAATTCAACAAAAAATAAATAAAAATTAAGTAGCTAAAACTCATTTTTATTTTACAATATATATATTGACATTTAAAATGATAACGTACCAGCCTACCCAATTTTCAGTCCACATCTTAGGACTATTTGGATTATTGGGTTCAAAGTCATCACAGTACCAACCATTGCAAGTGTTGATCTAACATATATAAAAAGATAAAATTGTCATCTTCACATATTAAATGTATAACTATATATTTATAAGAAATTTAATGACATACCATTGGCTGAGGAGCATCGGCCTGCTGACACATGATCCACGGGACTCCAATGTCTAAGGAATCAGCCATGTTTGCGCACCAATTTATATAAGCTTTTCCAGCATCTCCATAACTCGAAATTACATTCCCATATTCATTTTCGATCTAATATTATTAACCAATTAATATTGATAAAAAGCACAATTGAATGAAAACTTCTCATTAAATATTTGTACGAGAGGAAAGTTAGTACCTGAGAAAGAATTATATTACCACCTTGAGAAGCAAAAAGTTTCTCTTTCTTGACCATGTCCACGATCAAGGTAGTAAAATTTTGCATTTCATTCTTAAAATCCAAAAATTAAGAGAATCAGCAATAGTCTTCGTATATTAAAAATTAAACAAATTAAAGACATATATATTGAGTGATGAAATGCTATTATTATAAGAGAAAATGGATAATGCACCAACAGTGTAAAAAAAGTTTTTACACTATTGGTACATTATCCACCATTATTCATCCATTTATAATTGTTAAATTTTAAATTAAAGTACCATTAATGAATTGTGGATGATGTATGATGGAGTAAAAAACCGTCACCCATTAACCTTTATTAAAAATGAAATTACCATGTACACATCATTTGCGGTTCGAATCTCAACACCGGGTAAATTGTGAACCCACACAGGAATCCCTCTAAACACAACAAATAAAATATTAATTTATAAATGATAAAAATAATATATATATATATATAATATTAAATTTAAAAGGTAATTAAAGCTACCCATAATTCCATTCAGCACAAACATAAGGACCAATGCGAATCACGGAATAAAGTCCAGCCTCTTGAATAGTCTTGAGAAATCTGATGAGATCATTGTTGCCATTAAAATCATATACACGACGAGTAGGTTCGTGTGAATCCCAAAAAACATAGGTTTCGATTGCATCTAATCCTCCTTCTTTGGCTTTCTGAATTAAACTTGGCCACATCTATGAACAAATCATCATAAATCAATCATCGTACTCAGTATGTCTAAACACATAAAATAAAAATAAAAATGTTACTATTGAATTCAAGTTAATTACCTCGGGTGTACTTCTAGTATAATGGATTGATCCAGATATAAGTAATCTACGTTTGCCATCAATTTTGATGGCCCTTCCATCATGCGTTACTTCGACAGCATTAACGCAATGCAAAGAAACAAAACAAAAACACAAAAGCAGACAAAGGAATAAGCTTTTTGCCATTTGAGTGGATAAATAATGTTGTTATTATATGTGATGATGTGTTGTATATATAGGGAATGATGTGTGGATACTTATAACTACTTACTACTGAGTTCAAAAAGAGTTATGTCTATCCACAAAAGAATCTCTATTTCTGTTTTTTATCCTATCCATTAAGATGAATCTCTATTTTATCCAAAAAAAAATTCAAAGTTTACTCTTCAAAATGTAGATGAGAAATGTTAGGCACAAAACTTACTCTCTCTGTTTTTTTTTTTTTTTTTAATCTCATCCATCCAACCAAGAAAACTGTAATGAATCTATGTTTTATCCAAATAAAATTGCCAAAAATGTGGATAATGTTATTTGCTCTTCCAAATCGTGAGTGAGAAATGTTATATTAGGCACTAAATTAACAAAGTGTAAATGTTAAAGAATCAAAATAAAGTTTAAATATAAAAAAAAATGTTACTACAAAAAATTTAAATAAATTTATGATCATAAATTGTAATGATATTTGATTTCAATCCTTACATTTTTTTATTGGAATTAATGGCTAGCCATGTATCTACCATCACTTGTGTCCATGATTAGTTTAAAAGGTTGTTAAAGATAATCTTCAATTCCTTGTTATCATGTGTGTGGAATTAATGCTAAAATCGGTCTTTCTACGATGTTCAAAATTTTTTATGATGAGTTAGGATCAGTTGACACTAGATGCAAAACTTGATCACTTACATCTTCACATAATTTTTTATATATTATGAAATTTGTCAATTCAACCGTTGAATTATATGTTATTATCATGACGATCATACATACCAAATTTCATATAATTCGGATATTCATAGGTATGTAATCTAATAATGCATATTTGCTTATATTTTAAATAACGTATTATCCGTTAAAATAGAATAGTCAGACAAAATATCAAATAATTTTTATATTCTATGAAATTTTATAGACTTGATCTACTTGATAATAACATATAATTCAACGGTTGGATTGAAAAATTTCCCAATATATAAAAAGTTATGTGAAGGTGTAAGTAACCAAGTTTTATACCTGGTGTCAACGGATCCTAACTCTTTTATGATATATCATTATTAAGGACATTTCTAATATGTGTTTTAAGGTATATATTATAAATATATTTTTAAAAGTAAATTTATCTAAATTAATAGAAATTAATGGCTATATACTGACAGTTTTTTACATTGTCAGTCTACCATCGACCATTCGTTTATATTACATTTAAGTTTTAACTAAAAGTCAACAATCAGAAACATGTGAATAATGGATGATACGTGATGATGATACATGCACTGCACTTCACGTGTAAAAATTCTTTACACGTGCACTAACCATTTTTTCAGATAAATAATACGAGTAGATTTTTTTATAATACATTGAATAAATAATAGATTTCTTTTGAAACGAAAGATGAACTTCATTGATTCAGACTAAATTACATTATTAAGAAAGGAAAGAGATTATCAAATCACACGCTCCTTAGTCCTTACATATACTGATAACACACATCTAGCAAAACTATATGAGCTTAATTGCTTGCATTGTCTAGTAAACGAAAGAAAAAAAAAGTCAAACATGAATAAACTTACTAAAAGAGATCCAGCTTCGAGAGATCCATATATGGATGAGAAGTTTATGTAATCAACTAATTAAACCTTTGCTATCAATTTCGAAAGTCACTGAACGCGAACCACAATCTAAGGCCATTTGAAAATATACCTTCAAGTAATGCTATTATAATTTATATATATTGCCTCCTGCAACGTAGGTTTGGATAGACATTACATTGTGTTCTTATCTGCCACAACAAACCATTGTTCCTTGCTTGTCCCTCTCTATCAAGCCAATACCACCATAGTTCTGCTCACTGAAAACAGCGCATGCAGTTCCCATTCACCTTCAAGTCTGTCATCGTGGGAGGAGATTGACCACGATATAGTATTTAGTTTTTCAATCACTTTTTTTATATATACTTTTTATCACCAACTTTTTTTTGGTGTGAATTAGAAATTCCTTGAAATAATCTTACTAATTGTTGAGAAAAATAATAGCACTTAAAACTTGAGATTGCTAATACCACTTTGACTCAAACTAAATGCTTGTATTTTTTTTTCAGAGGAATGATATTTTCACATTTTTTTCATTACATTATTTTTTATTTTTATTTTTATTTGTATCTTTCTTTTCCTCTTCCATTACATCATAAATCATATCCGATCCCTTTCATTTTTTTTAAATTTTTTTCTTCCATATATCATCTACTTACGGCTAAAAAAATGATGAAGGACAAACATTTTTCATTTTTATATTAGCATGTTAAGTAACATACACCTGAGAATCAACCTAATCAATATATACTATAACTGAAACCAAATACTAACAGCTGCGACAAGTTGATTTTTTTTATCCCAGAAAACCTTCTTTTTAGGTAAAACAATATTTTAAGTCATATGATTATTTCAAATAATAATTTTATATGTAATTAGAACTGACATAGCAAATATAAATTTCTTGACCAATTCAAAAAAAAAAAAATAAAAAACAAAAATTGGACCACGCAGTTAAATAGTCCATGTTAAACTAATGTTTCAACTTTCTATATAGCAATTCAATAACTGAAAATGACACCTTTTTTTCCAAGACTCTGGTCCACTGACAAGTGACACTGATGATATAATTTTAATGGAAAAATGAATAAATTATCACACCATATGTTAATTAAATAATAGGAAACCATCAATCATATATTAATTGTTGGGTATTTCTCTAGTCATCATCACCCATATAATTCCAAACAAGTCCAACCACTCCATCAATTATATTTAGAGAAAATTCACAATAAATATGGACAAGACCCGGGACCATTTTTAATTATGTAAATGAATATAAAAATATCGTATGTAATTTTGAGTTGAATTAGAAATAGATATGTTGAGATGTCTTGGTTCACTTGGTAAATAATTGACCTATGGTTGATAAATTTATTAGTGTAAATCTCATTATAAAGGAGATGATTTTTTAATAGATAATTTATAAGTATTTTTACAAATATTTATGAAATTATAAGATTTAATAAATTTCAGATTTTTTTTGTTTTTCATGATGTTCTTCCACCTGAACCTATAATTCTTAAAAATCAAGTTTGATATCACGTGGTTTTTTGATATCTCGATTTTTAAAGTTGTGATAAGTGATAATAGAAGTTGGATAGTTTCAGAACTTACCTACTTAAATACTCCATGTGATAGCATCTTTTAGAAGAAATTTTTGGTCTTATTTTCTATGCATCATTAATTGTTTTTTTCTTTTTTTTGCCCTTATTAAATGATTTGACTAACTATGTGTTTTTGTTATTCATTAATGAATGTGAACTTTTCAAGTAAAGTGGAAAGGTAAAATTGTAAATAAATAACCACTTTCCTTGATCCATGAAATATGGTTAAACATGCCCTGTATATAGACCCGAGGGAGTAATTTTATTTTAAATAAATGAAATGGCTATAGATACTAGTAAAATACAAGTATCTTATTCAAATAATGAGATGTCTTTGTAATTGGTCTTATAAAGACAGCCACAACCCACAACCCACTCACCTTTCCATTCTTCATATTAGTCATAGACACCCATCACCTCCTCCTTAATTCTCCATCATCTCTGTTCATGTTGGGAAAGAAAACCCGGCCAATGATCGGAAAGCTGTCGGAATTATTGGTTTCCGGCGGTGGCCGTGCGGTGGCACTTTTGGACACCAGGGGAAGCCCAAGAGGTCCATTAGACATGAAGATGCAATCACCATCATCACCAAGAGGCTTAAAAAGCTATAACCTTGGTGGTGTTGGTTTGGGAATTGTGGTGGCTCTTGATAAGCCATGTGAAGGTGGTGGTGTTTGTATCTCTAACCGATCATCTCTTCATTCCATAAGAAACCAAGATGGGGGGTTTCAAAGAGAAATTGATGTGGAGGATTTCACTTATGTTACATGTCATGTACCTAACAAAACCTTTACTAAGGTTTATTTTGATGGTGGTGAAGGTCAAATTATGAAACATGGGTATGTGAACCACAACAATAGTAACATCATCAACGTTGTTGGCTGTCTTAGAATAACCCCACCAACAACTTCAGTTGAACCTGATGATGATCAGCCATCATTTCCCACCTCAAATTTTCTCAGTTCATGTAACCTATGCAGAAAGAAACTTCATGGCAAAGACATATACATGTACAGGTAATAATGATCATTCCAAAATATTTATTTATCTATATATTTACGTATAATAGTTTTGTTGCAAATTTATAAATAGTAGTCAGTATTAAGCCTGGATAAAAGGTAAAGATTATTTTAATAAGTGGACAACCAATATAAAAACTTTATAGAATCTTATTGATACATAGATCAACTTAAGATTTAAGTATGGAACAATAACATGTACTCATCATAATTGTTTTGTTTTGATGTATACAGAGGAGAGAAAGCATTTTGTAGCTCAGAGTGTCGTTCAAATCAGATAATGATGGACGAGCGCAAAGAGAAGTGTAGATCAGAAGCTTCAAGGCCAGTGGAATTGTCAAGCTCACCTTACACAAGGGAACAAATATTTTCAACTGGAGTTCTTGCCCTTTAGCATTTGGTATCCGATTCTGGCAGTTCAAATTAAATAAACCACAGACAGATACCATAGCACGAGTTTATTATTACTAGTATTAGAGTATCAGTAACTAAGTACATAATATACGGCTATGAGCTAGTAACTATTATTGATCTACTGCCCAATGTATGAGAATTAATATAGCTTTATCATAACAAAAAGGAAAGGAAATTTTTGGTCGGAAACAATGGTAGAGATTATGATGTACTTTCCTATTACCAAGAATTATGAAATTGAGATATCAATTGCATAAATTAGTTTGTTCTGTCCTGAGCTTCGTCTCTAACACAGAGTAATTAAGACTGTTTGTGAGCTTCTTCCCCCTATTCTGTTATCTTCTGTACTGTGTTGCTTTCATTGCAGCCCATCAATGGTGCATAAAGTCATCTAAGATGACAAAAGCGGAGACTTGAGGAGGGTGGTTGAACATATAAAGTATGCCACAATTAAGTGTTATAAATTTTGATTAATATGGTCAAGCTAAGAAATATCATTTCTTATTATTAATTACTATTGAATATTTAATCAATCAACCAATTTAAAAGAATGATATCAAGTGAACATGAACACAACACCAGACACAAAATATAATACGATATAGATACACATGGATAAATTTCACCATGGATCTGAAATACAAAATATAAAATGTTATAAATATGGTTAAGAGTGTTCAAAAATATCTAATACAGATATATGTCCATTGCAACAATTATGAAGCGTTAGTATTTCGATCGGTGACACGGGTTTCTGCACATTAATATCATGGGACATTATTGTAGCATGGCATGGGTAAGACCGTAAAAGGGGTGCCCTGTATTGAGACTTTTTTTCAACACTAGAAGAAGCTGTCTCATAAATGTGTTATTTCGTCGTTTAAGTTGATGCCATTGAGTGGGGACTACTGTAAGGGCTATTATGGATGGTCCCCTTAGAAATTGAAAGCACCACCAGTGGAGTGAGTACGACAAAGGGAATCCAACTATGTGTGACCATCCCTTCCCCACCACTAACGAAGAAAAGAAAAAATCATCATCAAGCTAGAATCATATTATGGTTCTCGGTTACTATACTTTAAGCTTGGGAATCACTTTTATTATTCGCTAGCATATGCCGCACTAGCAAATTGTGTTTCTGCTCAAATATTATTTTTCCCTAAAAGTGAACATCATTGTGCTCCCTGCTGCTCTTATGAAATTAAAGGGGAAAATCATCTTCATATATGAAGAGAGAGCAACATTAGTTTTAAAGTCTTTCTCATAAGCATTGTAGACATTGTTATTAGTGTTGAATGAATTTCAATCTGAGTGATAGTTTCAGCCGGGTGATAATTTGATGTGCATAATTTATAGGAAAAAAAAAAAGGGACAAGTAATGTAATTACCGAGCACAAAAAGTTACACAGTAATAACATTTTAATTTATAAAAACAATCTGTGTAACATCAAACTTTGATTGTTCAACAAGGAGTATTGGCTTTGCTTCATTACTGTATTGCATTTTGCTTCCTCCTAATAATGAGGACAGCATTAATTATAAAAAAAATAAAATTAATAGGCTTATGCTTTCCGAGCGGATTTTGCTGCCTGCTCTCCATTGACAAACCACACTACTACCTTGAGTCTTTGGTTTGCTGCCTTGTATCCCTCAAGCCACTTGAACATTCTAAAGTCATGTTAAGATTCTATCCTAAAATCAATTGACAATAAGAGAAGTAGCCAACAAAATATTTAAATCATATCACATATTATGAGACGTGAAATATGAGCTTTCAATAGGAGACAACAACTAACACAACCTTAGCTCACATCTCTTCCTTATAAAAACGTACTTTATTTTGCGTTATACAAATTCCATGGGGAATAGTATGGAAAAGTTCAACAACTTTATCTTTCCAATTAATAAAGGCATGTCAAGTCCCGTCGTCCATATTAAGTTTATGTGGAAACTCTTCTTTGACATGAAATCATGTATATGAAATATGGTTATTTAAAAATACTGTTGGTGGTTTTCATATCATTCTTACCCATCTTCTAAACGTTTAGTATCTCAGACATATAGGTGAATAAGATAATGAAAAAACTGTTAAAAAAGACATGACAAATAAAAAGTTATAGTAATTATTTTGGGCTTAATTTGATGACCCTTTATCTATAAATGAAAGAGATTAATGAGTATGTACTGACACGGTAAATTTTTTTACATTATTCATTCATCATCCAACATTTTAACTAAAAGTCAATAATCATAAACATATGAATGATAGATAATGCACTAACGGTATAAAAAAACTTTATATTATCAGTGTACTTTCTCTCCGAACAAGAAAAAAGAAAAAAAAAACTTAATTCTTGATCCACAATTTTTTTTTCATGAATTTTTTTAATAGTAAATATCCTAAGCCAAACCCAAACCAAGCACTCCTAAGCAGAGATCTCAAACAACGACAATGGAGTTTCATTTGTTCCTTTATTAATTTTTCAAACAACCTTTATATTCTTTTTCTTTACATTTTCATTTACATCTCATTATTTTTTTTATTTTTCACACCCTTGATTATTTTTCTCTTTTCTCTTTTTATCTCTATCATTCCTATATTAAAAAAAGTATGAAAGGATCATTTTGCTTTTCCTAACAACAAAGAAAGTAACTTTTCCATATCTTCTCTTTCATTTTGGCTGATATCACTTGTTCCACTAGGGTATAGTGTAGGAAAAGATTTAACTAGGCTCGGCCCCAAGGGAGGGTTATGAGCGCGATTGCCAAGGGATTAAATATTTAAGGGGCCGAAAAAAAAAAAAAAAAAACTTGACAGTACTTGTACTTTTAGAAGAAAAAAAAATAATAGTTGTAAGTCTTTGTTATCTCTCAATTATTAGTGGATCTTGTCATAATATATTAATATATATATTTTTTTTATTTTTTCACTTGACCTGTAAATAAGTAAACTAATGAATTTTACATTTATCACCCAACATGAAAAATGATTTTTATTACCTATTTACTTAATAATTTTTTATTTCATTTCAGCTCTATTTTTTTATAACTACTTTTATTATTAATTATTGTCATTGTTTTAATTGAATATATATATATATATATATATATATATGTATACACACACACTACCTGTTTTAATTAATATATTTTCAATAAATTTTTGTAAAATTTTATTAACCTCGATATTTAAAATTAAGAATAAAAGATTAAATAAAATAGGCCTATTTATGTCTTTAGTCCCTGAAAGTTGGGAGTGTTTTGGTTTTGGTCCCTGTATGTTTTTTTGACCTTGACTCGTCCTTAATTGTTTTGAAAATTTGGTTTTAGTCTCTGCCGTTAGGAAAAATCCATTTACTGCTGACATGGTTAACGAAACACCACAATAGCGTACATGTGTGTAGGTACTGCGTGCCACCATGGGATGACATGGATGATCCGGACCCGTAGGAGCAAAAGAGCCAAAGCACAACCCAAATGTGTTTGTGAACTGAGTTTTGGCCCTTTTGCTCGCGCCGGTCTGAATCATCCACGTCATCATACGTACCGATGATGACATGCAATGCTTGCACACATGTATATTTATGTGACATTCCGCTAACCACATCAGCAGTTGATAGATTTTTCCTAACGGCATGGACTAAAACCAAAATTTCAAAACAATTAAGGATTAGTCAAGGTCAAAAAAACTTCTAGAAACCAAAACCAAAACACCTTCAACTTTCAGGGACTAAAAACATAAATAAGCCAAAAAAAATATTTCTATATTGAAAACTTCAATGTTTAAGACTTCAAGAAAGATGAGTTCTTGTTACTAATGCTTATTTTCTTCTTTTTGATCTCATGGCCTTGACCCGAGATTAAACAAACCTATCTTTTTATGAAATAAGGGCAAAAATAAATTGCCCTAGAGCCTAAAATAGGTTACGATCGGCAAGGATTTCACATGCACAAGTGAACTTAAAAACTAATACTCCCTCCATTCTTTAATTTTTTGGATTTTAAGGATGGTGCACACATGTTAAAAAATGTTGATTATTGTAAGTTTTATATGTGTTTTGTTCAAAATGTCTCTATTTTATCCTTATTAAAAATTGTAGTAGTATTTACCTCATTCATTCCTATTTCAAACAAAACACCTCTTTTAAGAAATGTAATCACTATTTAGATTTTCAATACATTAATTATGTTTTTTTCACTATATTGTTTCTGTCTCTATAATTATTAATTTTTCTACACTACTTACGTAAACTAAGACCCATTGAAAAAGAGTAAACATGTAAAATAATATTTATCATACTCTTGAAATCCTCAAAATGACTGATAAAAGGAAACAAATTTTTTTTTCCAAAAAATGAAAGATAATAAGGAACGAAGGGAGTAGTTTTTATTAGTAAGTGTATTTATTAATTAATGAATAATAGTTTAGGATAAGAGAGAGAATAAAAATATAATTAGTAAGGAGAAAAAAGAAATGATCGAATTAAGAGTTAAAATTAAAAGAAAAAAATGATTATAATTTGAAATTGTAAAAAAATAAAAAGTTATGGAATAAATAAAAAAATGCTAAACTGTTCATTTGGTCCTCTACCTTATTTTTTATTGTCAAATTAGTCCATGATGTTTTTTTGGTATCATATTGTTTTCTCACGTTTCTTTTCGCTATCAAATTGGTTCCTAAGTCACTATTCATCCTACATATCAATATCATCTTGGTCCACATTTGCATCATGGAAAGAGAAAGTGACACGTGTGCATATTATATAGGTCCACGTAGGATGGACAATGGTTCAAGGACCAAATTGATAATGAAAAGAAATACAAGATACCAATATGATAAAAAACGTAAGGAATCAATTTGATAACGAAAAATATGGAAAATGGTCAAATGAATAATTTAACCTAAAAAATGGTTTAAAAACCAAAAAAAAAAAAGAACGGAGTACATTATTATCGTAATACATTGGCATATATATGGCATGTTATGTTTTGTATCAACTATCAATGACAACAATATGAATTGCATGTTTATTAAACATCTTCCATGCGAAGGTAGCCTATAAAAACAGTTCAATCTTTTTTTCCCTCAGTCTTGTATGCCATTAGTCAAAATATTTTGAAATTTTAAATTGTTGAGGTATTTGAGAAAATTAAATAATTAGTTACACGATGAGTGTTTGGTACAAAGCTCCTACGTGGATGGAGAAAAAAAAAACTACCAAGTTCATATGAATTCTAAAAATACATATGTTTCAATTCAATCTCATCCTTCTTATTTATTTTTTTGAATTAAATTTGGTCACATCATGAATGGGGCTAAGCGATCTGCCGAAGCTGTGTAAAAATGGATCAGTAGGAGAGCGCTCCGCCTTATAGGAAAGGACACGCATGAGCAGTGGTGGACGAAGCGGAAGCCAGAATGTCGACTTGAGTAACGCAAACTTTGGTGAGAATCCAATGCCTCGAAAACCTAAGGTTCCTCCGTCCACGAAGGGTGAGTCAGGGCCTAAGATCAGGCCGAAAGACATAGTCGATGGAAAACAGATGAATATTCCTGTACTACGCAACTTATTAATTAATTAGTCAGGGTGTATCCAGGATGATGAATTATGCATTAATCAATCCATAGCATAATATAGGCTAAATTATTCATTTGGTCTCTTACCTTATTTTTCAATTTCAAATTGGTCTCTTACCTTTTTTTGGTTCCATATTGGTCCCTTTATGTTTCTTTTCACTGTCAATTCAGTCTCAGAATCACTATTCATCCTACGTGTCAAAATCTTATTGGTCCATGTATATATTGTTGGAGAGAGAGAAAGTGACACGTATCCATAACATATTGGTCCACGTAAGATAAACATTGATTCTGGGACCAAATTGACAGAAAAAATTAATACAATATGAAACCAAATAAAGGTAAGGGACCAAATGAACAGTTTAGCCTATAAAATAACAATACAAACCAATTCATTTCCTCAGCTGTATTTATTGTGTATTTCTTGTGTAACTTACCTTTGCCATCAAAATTGACTAACTGATACCATATATGAAAATAAGCAAAAAGCTTCTTGCCATTTGAGTTGCTAAATAAATTTGTCAATCATGAGAGGTATATATACCATATAAGAAAACAAAGGAAAAAACTATTTGAGTTGCTAAATAAATTCTCTCAATGATAACAGGGGTTGTATACGTGGGTTTTGTTATTAGATGTGTTGTAAATATCTTGGCACAATATCCTATCAACCACTCTTTGAATTAAACACATTTTTTCAATGAATCTCTATATTATCTACAAAAAATTTTGTAAGAGGAGAATGCTGATATAATTGTTAGTAAACATCTAGAACCAGTAGTTTGTTTTTACAATATATGAGAAATTTTAAACACTAAACTAACAACTGAATACTGTAAATGTTAAAGAATCAAAGGAAAGTTTAAATATAAAATTTTTTTATTGTTGACATATTATTAATGACAAAAATTTAAGACTTAGAATAAATCTTTGTTAAAAAAAATATAATGATATTTGGTTTTCGTACATTTTTTGTGTTATGATTGGTTTGGAAAGGTTGTTCAAGATAATTTTTTTTTTTATAATCAACGGGGCTAAATAGTCAAAGAAAAAAAAAGAGAGAGATTACATTGTTTTAGGAAAGGCTATCACATGCATCCTCACATACTAGATAGAATAAATCCACACACACAAGAGGGAACAAATCAGAGGGACAAGTTGCTAAGGAGTACAATCAAACTGACTATGATGACCACAGTTTGCTAGAAAATCCGCGCACCTGATATCTTTCCGAAAAATATGACAAAGAGAAATGTTCCTATCCAAGCAAAGGAGTTTTCCAATTTCACAGGAAAAAAAATGATGATTAGAAGCGCAGTGCTCAGTAACTAGAGAGATAGTCACCTTGAAATCCATTTCCACCTCCAAAGCTACAAAATTTAAATTATTGCCGCAATCATGATTCGATATGCACGATTTAGATTTGCTTATCAGAAAACCAGGTTACGTGCTAAATCGGGTCGGGTCATTTGTGGTTTTTTGGGTTTTTTTTGGGAATAATTACGATAGTTTTGACTTGAATTTGAAGGTCTCTATTTTAGTTTATTGGTTAATAATGAATCCTTTAACTTGAAAATGCTTATATCTATTATATATTTATATAAAATATGTTTTGTGTTATTTTTATTATCAGTTATGTATCTTACGATTCAAGATTTGATTTGATTCGATTCATGATTCAAAAAATCAATCTTCCAATACACAGTACGAATCAACGATTTGATAATCATTCCTACCCCCAACAAATATGATGACGTGATCTATTTTAAAAACGATCTACTTATCAGTTTTGTAATAAATAGGTCGTAAGCTGTCTTGGTTGCATGGATCTAAGTTAAGTCAATCCATTCCAGTATGTTACCATAATCCAATGAATATGATGAGTTTTGATATTATATGTAACTAAGTTATGGTAAAGAAGCAGAAACTATGACAATATTATTTCCAAATAAATAATATTGACATAAATATAATAAAATTATGCAAAAAATCATCGATTAATAATCTTATTTACATGCTTACACCTACTTTTAATCTACCCCTACTGTCTAACCTATAAGACTAAAACTTCCATGAACCAAACAGATATGCTAGTTTTTGCATAGAAAAAAGATACTAATTAATTTAGCTAACCTTACAAACTTACCATAGCTAATTAAATATATTAAATGAATTATAATTTCCGTCATTTCTGTCTAAAAGAGCCGCACAAATAAATTGAATGGGGGTTGAAGACCTCCTAAAACAATGGCAACATCTTTTTTTTCTGAAAGTTTTCACACATGAAAAGAGGTGGTACACAGGGAGCAAACTGTCTAGCAAGATCCGGCCTTTTTCAAGCATAAACCTTATAATTCTATGAATGATTTTTCTTAAAAGAGAAAAAGAATAAACTACCGTTTTTCTCATTGAGATTGGAAGTAACCTTTACTTTGGTACCCAAAATATATAAAGTAAAATAAAAAACTTATCAGATTGTCAAAGTCGCTCATTTTGCTCCCCATCATGAATGGATGCCAACTATCGAATATCGATCACACTTATCCTTGATGACACTTTGTAACTTCAAGTCATTTTAGTTCGTGAAAAAAATGACACTTTGACAAAAACACTTCCAAATGTACGTTTGAATGTTTGATAATTCGATGAGTGTCATTTAAAATTGTTCGAAAATTTGAAAATCATTTTTCACAATTCATATATCTCAAAAACTGAAGTGAAATAACTTGTGAGCTCAGGAACAAAGGTGATAGATAAAATACGTCTTTTCCTAAATAAATGATATTCCTAAACAGAAAGAGACTGATGTACGCAAGCAATCTGAAAGAGACATCATGGAACAAAGTTGTCCCGATAAAAGCTTGGTTCACATCGAATTATCAAATTTCACGTACTCCTTGCGTGATCAAATTTCTATATATGTACGTCAGCTATTGGGGTTCGTAATATTTCATCCCATTTTGAGCAAATGATAGAGTGTGTTCTCTTCAACCTTCGTTAGAAGGTGAGGAGTTTTCCCACTTTGACCAAATTTACTGACACTCTCAAGCTCAAATTGGCTTTCTATTCAGTTGAATATTGCATATAAGTAGACTTTAATGACCTATTACTCAACCAAATGAAGCGATCTTCCCCATCAGAAAACACAGAAGACACCATGTGTGCACATAACAGCCAGATACTTAAAGTAATACAAACGAATAAAAAAGCATAAACAAGCCGGCGAAGGGCGCAAAGTTGAGAAAGGAGAAAGTGAATGGCACAATGGGGAGGGGGAAGGAATAATTAACGGTATGGTAGAACCATTCTAGAAAATCTAAGGACTTCAATCCTCCCTTCTTTAAGGTAGGGAGTTGTACAAACATATTTTACTGATAGTACATTAGGTGCTGGGAAGTCGCAACACCCTGGAATCCTGCATCATAACCAGCCCCAGGAGCACCAATTCCCATAGTTGCCTGCTTCAGGGCATGCTGACCCTGCGGGTGCATAAGGGCATGTGCACCCCCCATTTTGCTCAAAGCCATTTGGCGTTCGTATGCTGCAAGACCGGCAAGTGAGAAACCTGGCATATTTGCAGCAGTAGGTGGGGGAAGGGGAAGAGGAGCTGAGGTCATTCCCGGAGGAGTAGGTTTGCTACCCCATGAACACTGCAATATCAACTAACAAGATTAGATACATATCCAAGAGCCTTAGGACTACATGAGTATGACGATGAAAGCTAGAATATATGATTGAAAATATGATTACAGATCTTCGTGAACGAGGATTTCTGAGAAAGAAAGGAGGAAAACAAAATGATTCCCATTTTAATTGAAAAATTAAAAAAGGAACTTCAAATGGCAGATAATTCCAATTTAATAATCTCTTTAAACAAGAGGTAGAAATATGGAGATTTTTTCTAATGGTTTTGCTAACAAACGCAATGGTTAAGGAACAATAGAAGAAATGCTTTTCATTCGAAAGAGAAGTTGAAGTGGTGTACTAAATAGATTATAGAGTAATGTATTCAGTTTTCCAAGAAGCATGCACCCAAGAAATATGCCACGGAATCACCTCTGAACAAAAAGCCAAAAATAATACACAGCTATAATAATTGGAAATATAAAATAGTAGTATTATCAACACATAACTAACTATCTCGCAACAGCAATGTACCTTGATAGGTTTGCCAAATAGAATCCGAGCATTGCCCATCTGTATAGCAAGAGCTGCTTCGTCATGTGTACTGTATCTCACAAACCCGAAACCCTTGTCTCGTTGCACCCTAATATCTTCAATAGTTCCAGCACCAAGGGCATGGAAATGATGATGGAGATCAACAGAAGTAACCTGCAAATTTCAATGCCTGTGAGAACTTCTACACAGCAAATTTAGAACAAACTGAGTTCACAGACTCTGCTATACAATACAGCTTGCAAATCTTACTGGCTAATGTAGTGCTAAAGCTCCATTTCAGCACATAGCTATCAGACTAGTTCATACTATACACATTCAAATCACCAGAAAGAGAAAAGGCACACAGATATGAAGTACTATCAAGGTATAAACTGTCAAAGAAAAAATTAATAATCCTTGCCTCTGGAGAAAGATTGCCAACATAAACAGTGGTATATTGAGGATTCTTCTCTGGAGCATCATCACTGGTTAGTTCCTGACCATCTTCTGCAATTAAAATACCAGCTAACCTCATGAAGTAAAGATCATTAAAAAACAAAATCACCAATCAGGCAACTAAGATCACTTGATAAAGGATCCATATATGTGGGAAAAAAAAAAACATGAAAAATATCAGGCATACATACACATACAGAAGATAAACCAAAACGCTATCACAGCTTGGAAAACAATATTTGTAAGTCTAACAATATGAAGTATTTAAAATGAAATTTCATGCTTAATAGCAAAGAATGTTCAAATTAACTTTCATTTCAAATACATGTGAGTGTAGCCCACATGGTCATGTTCCAAGTCTTAAAGTTTGGGAGGTGAAGGTCCCGGGTTCAATCCCTAGGGACATTAGTTGGTGGATTATTGGTAGTTTAACTTCCCCTCCCCTATTCCCGTCAAGAACTTTGCCTAAACTTTGCCTATTAAAAAAAAAAACTTTCATTTAAAATATTTAAAAAACAATAAATGAGTAATCATTCCTGTCAGAAATTACTATATGCTTGATTGGTGTTTTCAAGAAAAGCTAAACAGCCAATGAAAGCTAATATTTGATGACCACTAAAGCCAACAGCAAACCACAAAAGAATAAATTAAAAAAGAAGGACGAAGAGCACCTAATTGAAAACTTTACTAGAATAAACTCATAATCTTACCAGATGTTCCATTAGTTAACTCCACAACACTCTTCGAATCCAAACTCTGCTTCTCATCATTCACATTGGCTCCTTTAGTAGCCCAATTACAACGAATCTGTTTGCTTCCAAGCCACTTTCCTGAGGTTTCAGGGAAAAGCATTGAAAATGCCAGCTATAATTAAGCACTAGTTTGGGAATGATTAATTTATCCCAAAACAGCCTTTTATAAAAACTGAATAGGGATAAATCGGAAATGATTAGAAATACCATATAAAGACATGTAATTGAGAGTTCAACTAAAATATGCATAATTCAACAATCAACAGTATTCCTGGAAGGCTGGAACATTTACACATCACAGCAGAGAGAAGTTAAAAGATAAAAACGGCATATATATAATGAAAATAACTTACCAGTTAAATCATTTATGGCACTTTGAGCTTCCTGATAAATTGAACACAATAGCAAGGCACCCAACCATTAGCACTAAAATACACAGAAAACCCAGAAGACAATGAGACAAGATAAATGAAAAAAATTCAGCTGAAGAGTTCATGCCTGTTGATTCCGGAAAGATACAAAGCCAAATCCCCTGGAACGACCAGTCTTCTGATCCCACATCACTCTTGCATCTCTGTAACCAATGTACCATAAGTGTCACTATACTATGAATTGAATTCAGATATGCATTCAAGTGTAAGTCTCTTAACAAAAAAACTTAACGAACCAGGATAACAAAAATACTGATCAGACAAGAAAAAATAGAGAAACTTACGAACAACTAGGATATACAGAGAAGCAAGCAAACAAAGTAGCATCTGTCACCTCAGGGCTAAGATCACCAACAAAAATATTAAAGTGACCTGAATCAAATGAAAGAAAAATATGAAGTTGCCATTCCACAAAATAAAGCACAACAAAATGACCATTGAAAGTAATGGGTTAGCAAATATAACCTGATGTATCCTCTCTCTGGCTGCTAGCATAAGCCCAGTTAACTTTAATAGGCAGCCCAAAACTGTAGACAGCATATAAAACTTTAAACTATGCAACTACAAACAATTACTTATATCAGAACTCAAATTAAAATTTATACACACATTTGCCTCCCGTTGAGAGTTACAATGGCAAATGCAGCTGAGCGGCGATCAAAGTAGTCCACAAAGCCATACGAGGACTGTAGATGGCAATAGAAAGCAGATTATCAAGAATTCAAGATTGAGATGCAACACAAAGAAGCACAAAAGCGATGAAAATGACTATTGCTTAGCCCAAGAACATTTTGGCCAATAAACAACTAGTTATTTACAACAAGTGATAGGAATCAGGGATTCCAAAATACATTACTGATCCTCGTTTTATTTTAGTTTGAAGAAATCACTATATACAAAGCAGACCTTCTCTTTCCTAATGAGTTTGCATCCTTCCAGGGCGCCTGCACTTGAAAAAAGCTCTTGAAGAAGGGCTTCGGTAACCTGAGGGTGAATGTTGCCTACATAACTGCATTTCCTCAGAAGTGATTAGAAATTCAAAATGCAAAAAACATAAGAAAGGAAAATTCAATACTGTTGCAGGCAAAATGAATTAAATCCGCCAACTATAAAGACTGAAACTAATTAGGAAAATTCAAGAACATATCATGCCGCATAAAGTCAATAAGTCACTTAAGACAGCTATACTGGGAAAAATGACTAACTCAAATTAAACAGAATAACATACAAAATATAGAATAATTTTTTAAAAAAAAGAAAAACAAAGCAAAATAAAATAAAATGTCTATTAACACTCACACACTGCGGCATGTACTCGAATCAAAGCCAGGAGGGAGATTTCCACTCAAGATAGGCTCTATCTGCAAAATAAAAATGTAAAAAACAAAGAAAGAAAAAAAAAAGAAAGGAAGTCCTAAAATCAAAATTATCGACTCTCCCTCGCAAGTCGCAACTACTCTAATCAAACAAGACACACATACTCCGAAGGACTATGATTTTAATTATTATTATTTTTTCAATCTTAAGGAAACAAAAATTGCAGGATAATTCTTATATTTCACATAAAGAAAAACTTATAGTTGATGAATTAGCAGAAAATTAAAGTAAAGAAAAAAAAAGTAAGTAATCACGATGATGTCATAATATCGAATTGAAAGAGTGATGAAAAATTAAGCAGATAGTAAACATAGCAATTAGTACTAAGGAGTAAAAAAAAATTAAAAAAAAAGAATAAAAAAAAAAAAGTGGTGGAACCTGAGGAGGAGTAAGGAGAGCAGGGTGATTGTACATAGAGTGTTGCTGCATCATGGCTTGCTGCCTTAACCTCAGTTGATGCTGCTGCTGTTGCTCCATCTTTTCAATTCCAGCTAGGGTTAGGGTTCAAGAGGATTGAAGAAAAGGGGATAAACAAAGAGGAACTAAACAAAATTAAAGGTTGAAAAACAAGAGAAATAAAATTTTAAAAAGAAAAAAGAAAGGAAAAAAAAAAGGAAAAAAGAAAAAAGAAGCCCTCGAAAGAGAGGGAGGGGTGAAGAGGGAATAGAGAGAAACGAAAAACGAAGATGACGATATTGGAGGGAGTGGTGTCTCGGACACACTGCCCCTCTATAAAATTATTAAAAGGAGACGGTCTATAAAAATAAATTTAAAAAGAAAAAAAGAAGGGGGAGAAAGGATAAGCTGCAATATCGAAGAGGGCTGGCCTTAGTGTTAATTGGCTGGGGTGCTGAGGGAGTGCAGAACCAAATGTTCGACTTCCGCTTGAGACAACAACTTTTGGAGAGATTTCGTAATATAGAGTCGCTCAGTTTCGAGATTGGGGTGGATTACAAAAAGTGAAGCCCAGATACCACCTTGTAAAAATAAAAAATAAGCTGCTATGAGGACCACGGGTAGTTGTTAGGCCGAACGGACCAGGCTATTGGATTTGTTTTCCTCAAATGGGCCTAAACCCAGAAAAATGATTAAATTTCCATCCCTCAATTATTAAAAACATGCGTTCTTAAATTAATAATGGGTAGTAAATTATCAAAAAAATTAATAATGTAAAAATTTACATTGCTATTAATCATATAGAAATTGTTGAGACAAATATTAAAACAAAAATAAGAATGAAGTGAGAATGTGTAGAAAATTATTAAAAACAAAAATAAGAGTATAATAAATATAAGTCGTTCCTTTAAACAGCACCAACAAGCTGTTGGCCCAGAGGTTCACGCTGGTGTCATAGGTGTTTGCCCTCCCCCTGGTCAGGGGTCGAATCCCACCAAGCTCACGTCGCGACACGTTGCACAGCGTCAGGTCCTGTTACGTGGCATAACGTTGACTTTGACTTTTATTTTGACTGTCCGATGTTTCGTAAATAGTTTTAAAACTACCCCAATTTTGTAAATTGTTTGTAAAACAACCCACTTAAGTAAAAAAGCCGTTTTAAAGGCATTGGTTAATTACTATAAAACTTGAATTTAAAATTGAAGTTTACTAGTTCTTGATATTTTGAATTCAATATTTTTTAAGATAAAACTACTTTTTGTTCTCTTTACCAATGCCCTATGGACACTTTTTAGCAATTCCTATAAGTTTTTTTTAAGGCTTATTTATTCCTAAATATAAATCATTTTACAATATCTTGATAACATTAAATCATTTATACCAAATATACTCTCAATGATTTCACACTATATTTCATATTCCAAAAAATTATTTTACTTTTCTCGTAATAATGACTACATTAATCTAGATTATATTTATTCTCTTTTTTTTGTATGCATCCTGACTGTCGAAGATTAATCATCTCGATAATTTTATAATTTTAAGAGTAATAACAACATCTGACTAATCTTCTTAATTTAAGTTAATTTGTTAAAAATGCTTTATAAATAAGGACACAGAGTATCTAATACTAAGTGTATTCAAATTTTCAATAAATTCAAAATTTACAGATTCTTTGACCAAATCCTTAGAACATTGAGTTTGCAAGACACGTTTAAACTTTAAAATTAGTTTTTATTTTATTTTTTGGTGGTTTTTCTTCATGGATAATATTTCCCCAAAATATCATCAGTATTCGGTAAGAATCAGCTAACAGGGATTTAACCAACTTACTTAGTGATCTCAATTTGGAGCCCAAATATGCACATGCTAGAGTTTTTTTTTTTTTTTTTTTTTTTGAAGGGACACATGCTAGAGCTAGACATACATAAAAAGAGAAATTTGCTAACTGCAATGGTTCCACTCAATGATACACGAGTCCACTATACATAATACATAATAATTAATAAAGCCACTCCTTGATGAACTCGGCTGCCCCGTTCCTTTTTTAAGCCAATAAAATATTTTTAGGCGTAAAGGTTTTCAAATAAAATTGTCCTTAGAAACGCAATATTTTTTTATACATACAGCAAATATTAAAATATAAACATTATTCTTTTAAAAAATAATAATAAGCTAGCTTGCCACTTTTGAATTCCATTGTCGCCATTTTTATAACTTGTTGACCGATAAAGAAATGTGCTCAAGTAAAACGTGTGTTAGTGGCCTTGAATAAAAAAATTAATGGTGTGGGTAAGCAATGTATGAAAAGAGGACCAAATTTCCAACGATTTCCTATTTGTTTATCATTAATAACGACTCTATATTATTGTAAGACTATTTTGCTCCTCTACGGTGTAGTGTAGTGTGAGGAAATAGCCTTTTTTTTTTCTTCTTCCTATTGTCAAGGAAATAGACAAAAATTTTATATAAAAAAAATAGAGGCTTTCATTGTCTATTATCAAGGAAACACTGGGCTAATTTGGTCAAAATATGTGTTCCGAATGTATACCTGATACAGATTTAAAATTTGATCCCATAGGTACACATTTTTTAAGGGGGTATTTTAACCACTTTCTCATTTTTTAAAACGCTCCTCACTCTTGTAATGGTTAGTAAATTAGTTTATATATGTGATATGCATAGGGACTTGAATAAAAATGTGTATCACGTATAAAAGCTAAGTAAAAATACTTCTAACTACTTGAGACCAAATTAGACCAAATTATAAGTTAGAAATCAGACCAAATTATAAGTTAGAAATCACCCAATGTATGTTTGGATTGGTGATGGAAAATTACGTTAAGACTTAAAGACTCAAAATCACGTTAGTTATGAAGCAGCTTTGAATGGCTTCTACTTTTCAGAACCAATTTCAGAAAAATCTAACATGCTTTCAAACATACACCTAATATTGTTTGTTACTAGCAACGCATCTAGAAGATCAAATAACGGCAGAGCTACACGAGCAGAAACCAATTTAAAAATTTTGCTTGTATAGAGATTTAATTAAAAATGCCCATGGCACTGATGTTAAATCCGAAGTTATGCTAGCAAAATTAATATTCTCAGGTAAGTTTATGGCTATTTAGTAGTGGTAAAAGGAGAAAAAAAAGGAACAAACGAAGGAAAGAAAACAAAACCAAACAATAAGAATAAAGAAATTGAATCAAAAGTTTGATAGTAGTAAAAATACTTCTAACTACTTGAGACCAAATTAGACCAAATTATAAGTTAGAAATCACCCAATGTATGTTTGGATTGGTGATGGAAAATTACATTAAGACTTAAAGACTCAAAATCACGATAGTTATGAAGCAACTCTGAATGACTTCTACTTTTCAGAACCAATTTCAGAAAAATCTAACGTGCATTCAAACATACACCTAATATTGTTCGTTACTGGCAACACAGCTAGAAGATCAAATAACGGCAGAGCTACACGAGCAGAAACCAATTTAAAAATTTTGCTTGTATAGAGATTAAATTAAAAATGCCCATGGCACTGATGTTAAATCCGAAGTTATGCTAGCAAAATTAATATTCTCAGGTAAGTTTATGGCTATTTAGTAGTGGTAAAAGGAGAAAAAAAAAAGGAACAAACGAAGGAAAGAAAACAAAACCAAACAATAAGAAGAATAAAGAAATTGAATCAAAAGTTTGATACTAGTTACAGGAAATATTTAAAATCATAATAATAATAATAATTAGAACATCAACTAATATAGAGCTAATTTAACTAAAAGGACTAAATTAGATCTATGAATCTATCATAGTCATAAAACAGATGAACAGAAGCTAAAATGACAAACGCGAGCAGAAGCCCACAAAATATAATCCAAAACTGGTTACAGCTACATAAATCTAACTGCACTCAGATAGTTGACTTAGCAGCCAACCCAAGCCATGCCATTGATTCAGCTGGCTTATTAACTGCTGCAATGGGATTGTTTGTTTGATATGGAGCTTTGGCAGCAATTCTGCAAATACAACATAACAGTAGTATTAATCAATTAGGCCAAAACAACATCCTTCTGAGGATTATGAGAAAAGGATTATCCATTTGCACTGTTTGCACCACTAAGTGTATCAATTTCCCATCGCGGAAAAACAAACGTTTACCAAACAAAAATGCAGGAAGCAATGTTTCGAAGTGGTATTAATCAATTGTTTGAGAGGCCTACCTATCCTTTCTCTTCTCCAGGAACCTATGAAGGGAAGCTTTCCTAGCAATTGGTAGATCTGAACAAAAAATGAAACTTATGATCAGAAAAAAAAAAAACATGATCCATAAAACAAAAACATTCTCTTTAGTAGTAGTCTCTCGAAACATCATCAGAGATCGAAGGAAATTACCAGAAACAATCGGTGCGGACGGTGCATGATGAGGGTGCTCTTGAACCGAGTTGCCAGGGATGATATTAGAAATCATCGAAGGCTGAGTCTGAGTGTGAGCATATGCAACAGAAGGGTTCTGAGTTTGTGAGACTCCTTTTTTAGCAAAGGACATTATCTCCTCAACTTTATCAGCAGGGAAATCATCAAATACAATAACTTGGCCACCATAAAAGATTGTCAATTGTGCAGCTTTGGGCCCCTTGCTCTCAGAATTAAATGCACTGTTAATCACGGAAAAATAATTTTTTTAAAAAAGGGTAAGTTTTGATCATGAATCATAAATTTTGTTACCCCACAAAGGAAAAAATAGAACATGAAAAGCTGTTAGTTTGAATTGAGAACTAAATAAGGAAACAAAACAGTGGCACACGCACCTTGGATTGACCAAAGTTGGAAGCTCTTTATGAGTGGGGCTGTGGCGAAAAGAAGCAGCATGTGGAGATAGCAAGTCCATAGTTGTCAGGTTTGGCGGTGTCATGTTGTTGTTGTTGTTTTCCTTAGTAGTAGGAAACAAGTCCATGGTTGTTGTTGCAGAGAGACAAGACGTCTCTGATGACCCTGTTAAGCAAACAGATTCAGAAAATCTTAAAAGGAAAGCATGCAAATCCATATCAGCTTCACACACAGATCTGGCTAAAATTTTCTTCCTTTACTGATTTAACTATTTTTTTTTTAATCTAGAATCACCAAGTACTTATTATATTGAAATGTCTTAAACATTTTCTTTTCCACCAATTTTGAAGAAAGAAAATAAAAATATCTAAATACATTTTTAGGAGGAATATCAGGTCAGTTAGACTGCATATATCTACACGCTATAAACATTTTAAATTTAACTAAAAAAATCTTCTAATAATTTTCATCCCGCTTCTCACTGAGATAAACTATACAAAGTAATTAGTCGGCCAAGTGGATCGGATTGCAGGTGCAAACCAAAATAACTATACAAAGGGATATTCCTTTTGGCAACGTGTGTTGAAAATTGAAATCCTTGAGTAATAAATATTCCAATTGAAGAAATTTCATAAATTGAAAACTGAGACAGGGTAAACCAAACCAAGAGGAAAGAAAAAGCCACCATAAGAGAAGATAGGAAAAAAGAAAAAGAAAAATTGAAAATAAAATAATTTACATAAATAAAGTTTTTCTCTCCTTCATAACGAAAACTCATTTTCTAGGGAACCAAAACAGGGTATGTTGTTGCCTCAAAGTTCTCTATAACAGAAAAATAAAAATTAAAAATTAAAAAAAAAAAATTGGGTAAATTAAAATAATAATAAATAAATACCATTGGTTTCGGTGGTGCATGTGATACCCAGGGTAAGGTCACCGAAGCTACCCTTCTCTTTGAGGAATTGGCTCAACAAACTACATGTCTGAGCGAAGGTAGAAGAAGACTTCTCCGGTTTCTGACCGGAAACCCCGGAATACTCCGAAGAGCTCGACATTTTTTTTCCTAGAAGAGACAAGAAAATGAAAAAACAGATATTTGCGAGAGAGAGAAAGGAAAAGAAACACGGGAATCGTGGTTGAGAGAAATGGCCTTTGGGGAACGCAGAATGTGAAATAGTTGAAAAGAGAAACGGCACGCTTTGACGGTGTGGTAAGGTGAGGGTCATGTGAATGAATCAAGGGAGATGCTAATTTATGTCTCGGAGTTTAATAATTTAATATTTATTATATGATTATTTTAATCGGGAGGTGGAGGGAAAGTGAAATTGAAGCACGAGGAATATGTGTGTGTTTTATTGCTTTTTAATGTTGCCTTCTTATGCGTGACCTATTTTCTTTCCACCTGCCAATTCCACTTTCAACACACCGCACCAGGCACCACATGACATTACTTTATGGTAGTACTAGTAATGGTAGTTTATTATTATTGGATGATTTTTATTATCGGAAAGTATACTTATACAGAAACTTTAATCACGCTAATTGTCTCTGCGGACACGGAACCAATCAACGGTTTTATATTCTCTAGCCAAAATCGATGGTTTGAAATTTTTAAGTTTGCGTTAGGATAACTTTTTTTTTATATATGGAAGATTTTGTTTTTTTTTTTAAGGGTTTTGTTAACCCAGCCCTAATATTTTCTTTCCTAGAGAAGAAAATGGGTGAAAAGAGAATGGATGAAGAGAGTTGAGAGAGACTCTTGAGAAAATATAGAGAAGAGAAAAGTAAATATGGGGCCACCAAAAAAGTTTTCTCTCCGAGAATGGAGAGAAAAATGAAATATGAAATATTTAGACATAGAAATAAGGAAAACTCAAAAAAAAAAAATTCTTCTCATTTTCTTTTCAACCAAATAAAAGGAATGAAAACTTAATTTTTATCTCTTTCATATTTTTTCGCATTTTCTCTCATACCTAACAACCACAAAATCTACTCATTTTCTCATCATAATCTCTCTTTCACATTTGTCTTTTCTCATCTTCTTTCGTGCAACCAAACAAAGCGTAAAGGCTGAGGATAAGTACATCAAGAAAGTTATTATTTCTTGAAAATGATGCATCAAATAGATTAAAGGATTTATGCGTTATTTTTTCAAGAAATAATAATCATTTTGAAATACTTATCCTGGGCTGAATTTAAGAAAACCTTTTTTTAGTGAAGATTTTGTTAACTTAAATCTTAAGCACATAGGGAAATAGGTAATCAAAATGAATGAATTGTTTTTGAA
Source organism: Crotalaria pallida (assembly GCA_037953625.1). Lineage (NCBI taxonomy): Eukaryota > Viridiplantae > Streptophyta > Magnoliopsida > Fabales > Fabaceae > Crotalaria > Crotalaria pallida. The sequence goes on from CM075649.1 coordinate 178,379,214, forward strand.
AAACTTATGACACATTTAAAAAAATTCCATTTTTAAAATCAAATATTACATGATTTAAAAAAAATTAAAAAGCCAAGTACATGAAATTTTAGTTGATTAAGACTTCCACCGATTATTATCATAAGAAAAAAATAATTGAAATCACATTTATTATGTAATTAAATGTATTTAATTTGTTCAAAATAATATAAAAAAATATGATTATTATTTTTTTGGATGAATCAGAGTATCCACCCGTGCAACTGGGTGATTAATCCCTCGCACCACGGTTGGGCCCTTTCGGGGGCGATGCTCCTAGTAAGGCTATATGATTATTTTTTTAAAGTTATATTGAGCATGAAACAAAAATTAAATGAAATCACTATTTTTCATAAACATTTTATAAGACTATTTTAACACTTTTATTTTGTCCCTATTTGTAACAACTTATACCAATTTTCAATGATCATTAATTACTTTTTTCCACAAATACCCAAATTTATTTATCATTTTTTAGATTCTCAATAATATTAATAGGAGTAATTTTGAAAATGCATATCAAAAATTCATATTTTCAATACAATTAACTAAATTATTCAATTTTTTTAATAAACGTGAAATCTTCCAAAATATTATTATATATATATATATATATATATATGCAATTTTTCAAGTACTTCATCATGTCCTTACTTCTTACGGAGCACAAAATTCATAAATACATGTGAGGACCATATTTAATATTCCGTCCGTTGCTAAATATAAGTTCCTTTTGGAGGATTTCACGTCCATTATCAAACCGAAATAATTTAGTTAATTGTATTGGAAATATGAATTTTTGATATATATTTTAAAAATTACCCTTATTAATATTATTGCGAATTTAAAAAGTGTTAAACAAATAGGGGTGTTCGTTTAAGGAAAAAAATAATTAATGATTATTGAAAATTGGTAAATAGTAGACAAAATAAAAGTGTCAAAATGATCTTATATTTAGAGACCGACGAAGTACTTGCACAATCCTCTAATCTTATTTACTAGTATAAGACTTTTTTCTGAGATTTTTATTTTGATTCTATTTACAGTATTTTATTTTAATTTTTAATAGTATTTAATTATTTTTTTCAAAAATACCCCTATTAACTCTACCTTTTTAAAGTCCCAACAATGATTACAAGGATAGTTTTGAAAAAGTGTATTAAATTTTCACATTTTTAATAATACTAACAAGATTAATTACTTTCTTTGATAAAATAGAAAAATCCCAAAATAATCTTATAAATAAAATTTGAGGGAGTACGTCTTTTGCAAATATTATTTTCTTACTACGGAGTAATATTTTTATAGTCAACAAACAAAAATAAATGAATTAGGATAATAAATCTTACAGTACATAAGATTAATTAATTAATTATATATATAGTATATTAAAGGTTGACAATTTCGATATTATTAATTATTACTAACAATTATTATGATACTATGATAGTTTATCCACGTATAGGTTAGAAAAACCTTTTTATCATAGCGGACCAATTTCTTGCCTGGCAGTATGTCTCTCATCTATGTGATTGTTAACTATACCATCAAAGTCCAGCATAGTTGGTAGATAGTTGAGTTCCTTAATCATAATGTTAGGGGTTCGATTTTTGTCGTGAACATAGAAAAGACTTTGTTGATAAAAGCAAAACTCACTTCGATGATCTATATTTCCCGAGAGTCGAAGGGGATTAATTTTCGACTATCGACTTGAAAATACACCCAATGCACACCAAAAAAATCTCTGTGATCGTTAATTTTTGACTTAAACAAGATTTTCGTCCCCATAAATAAAAATGATTTTGCTATTAATCACTAAAATAAAAATGCTTAGACCTGTTTTAGTTTTTGTAAAGTTACACAATTTTAAAATTCATTCCCCTTCTTCAATTAGTTAATGTGTGATTTAAAAAATACTTACAAAATTTTGCAGGAGAGCCCCTTTCGTTCACCAATTTTTATTTATTTATTTATTTTGCAAGGGCTAATCACAAAATCAGCTTTATTATCATGTAAAAAAGACTTATTTAAACCTTAATACTTTTTCCTACTCAAATCAAGAAAATACTCCTTAATATTGAAGGATTCAGATTGTCTGACTTTAAACAAGGGATGCAGTCGAAAATCCAAGGATTCAAAATCTTTTGAGTTTTATTTTTTATTTTAGTTTTATCACAACATTAACAAAATTTATGGTTAAAATTTCATGAAAAAATCCACACGCAACAAATGAATGATTCAAAAAAATTCTATTAATTTGTTTTATTTGAAAAAAATTGGTCTTATTTATCTAATCAGTTAATTTTTACTTTTTATGTATACTCGCTTAATAAAATATTGATTTATGTAAACATTAAGAAAATTATAAAGAGAAAAATAACAAATTAAAAAAATAATTATTTTATTAAAAACTAAAATAATTAGTAGTAATTTTTTAAAAAAAAACTTTACGTATTTTTTGTGCAGTGGAACGCCACGAATAGTAGTAGTACAGTATGAGTTTGTTGGCTAGTTGGCTGGGTAGTTTCCACCACGTGTTCTTTGCGTCCATAAAACCGAAGCGGCAAACTTTGTCGTTGCCTCTTGTTCTCTGCGTCTGCAATTACGCAATCACCGCTGCTATATGGTGCGACACTGAAGGCAAGACATATGACGAATTCTCTATTTGGCAAATAATAAATTCTTCAGTTGCACATTTTTATTTTTTTTTTAAACAGCCACCTTTTTCATTTTTATCTCTTCATATTTATTACTCTCTCCGGTCCCTAATATAAGCACATTTTGATCAAAAGTTTTTGATCCTAAATATAAGCATCTTTTATAAGATTTTACAAAACTAACCTTATTTAATATACTTTGGGAAAAGAAGAAGATATTAAATAATTCATTAATCAAGTACTCCACTAAGTGCATTTATATTAGTCAAAAAGGATAGATTAATAAATATACATTTAAAATTTACAATTCCAATACAAATAACTAACTTACCTACTTTTCTTAAAGGAAGAGCTTTTGGTCAAAGAGTACTTATATTAGGGACCCGAGGGAGTATTATTATTAATATTATGATATAAAATTACTCCCTCCAATCCTATTTATTAGTGATATAAGAAAATTTTGAGAAAAATGGCTTGGAAGAGAAAGTGGTGTTCGCTGGGTATGGAAGAAAAAGAAAGAGACGAGGTTTGGAAGGGTCCGGAAGAGATGAGTAATTGGGTGGAGTTAGTGGGTATAGTTGGCGCGTATCCCAAAAATAATGTTGCATTAAGTAGCCATATTTTAACATTTAAAAAATTAATTATATTTTAAGTAATTATCGTCATTTGTCTCATGGATCAGTCTTACCACTAAGCATTTTCCATTTACCTCAGCTTTTTAAAGACTGCAACGTCTAAGCAATAAATGCAGTGATTATCCTGCGGAGGCAAGGATTGCATTGCATGAAGACCCCGTGTCGATTCCATTACTCCCACCCATCCTTTATCATTTGGAGTGATTCTACACGAGGCAGTTAATACTTGATGAGTAAATAATTGGGTTTATTAAAGATAATGTTAAAAATAATTTTTATACTTACGCTCTTTATACATATTAAAAAAAAATTATATTTTGATGATATTTAAATAGTAGAAATTATTGAAATTTTTTTTTTATTTTTAGTATAATAGTAATTAATATTTTTTCACTTACTATTGTTTATTTGAGAGTAAAATTATAAATATAGTAGTAATTAATACTCCCTCCGTTTCAGAATGTTTGGCCTTTTAGACTTGGGCACACAGATTAAGAAAGTGTTGATTATTGTAAGTATTATGTATGATTTGTCCAAAATGTCCCTATTTAATCATTATTGAAAATTGTAATGGTATTTAATTTTTATTAGTAAGTGTGTCCATTAATTAATGTATAGTGGTTTAGAGATTAGAGAGATGATAAAAGTAGAATTAACGAGGAGTAAGAGAAATTATTGAATGAAAGGTTAATATTGGAAAAAAAAAATATGTTTGTGTATTGAAAATGTAAAAGGTCAAACATTGTGAAACAAGAAAAAAAGGCTAAAAGGTCAAACATTGTGAAACGGAGGGAGTATTATTTTGATTTTCTAAAATTACAATTATATAAGAACAATTTTTTCTTCTAAAAGAACAATTGTAAAAAAAAAGGAAATCCTCTCTTTATTATAAATCATGTATTATTTTTTAAGATTTTCTTGATTTTAATTATATCATTTGATATTTTTTATGCATTATTTTTTATTAAATATTTTAATTATTTATGTATTTTTTGTTGTTAATTAATGCGTATAAATTTTTTAAGAAAAATTAATTGAATAAAATTATAACGTTACCTTATATTCTCGTAAAATTCATAAAATTAAATGTTTTCCTTGATATGTGCAATTTAAGTATAGTATATACCCTATACAAAAAATCACACGGAGTAATTTAGACTTTAGAGTATTCCAAATAAAAAATTATACTAGTACAATGAACCGAGAAAAATATGTAGAGCAGATAACCTCTAATGCTATATTTGGATACATTCTTGAGAATAGAATAGAATGGAATATGATAAAGTGGTGTGGAATGAGATGAAGTGGGGTGGAACAAAAATAATGTTTCATTATTTGGTTCCATCACAAACACTCTAATTTGGGAAGGATGACAAAGTGAAGCTTTTGATGGAATTAGATGAAATCCATTCCACCAAGTTTCACTCCACTCCATTATAAATATAACAATCCAAACAACAAAACTTGTTTAAATACCATTTCACTCCCTTTTATTTCATTATATTCCAACAATCCAAACAAAGCTTAAAGTTTGGGTGAATTTGAAAATGAAAAGCAGAAAAAGGCCCCGTGTGGAAAACGCGGAGACAAGCAAAGTCCTGCAAAGCACGAAACGCGCGAATAAAAACACGTGGCAGCATCAAACTGCTTATTTTTTTTTAATAAAAAAGACATCTGGAAGCATCAAATTGCTTCTTATGACGCGTATAATTTTAATTTTTTTATTAACATAATTTTGTTATTCATTACCCTGAAAACAATATTCTCCCTTGTCTTATTTATAAGATCATTTTGAGGTTTTTATTTTGGTATTATTTTTAAGACTCTTTCTCAATTTTCAATAGTATTTAATTACTTATTCTCACTAACATCCCTATAAAATCAACACTTTTTAGAGTTTCAATGATAATTATAGGGGTAGTTTTGAAAAAGTATATCAAATTTTCACATTTCTAATGCAACTAACAAATTTATCCACTTTCCTTAATGAGAGTGAAAACTCTAAAAAGTCTTATAAATAGGATCAGAGTGAGTATATATAACTTAAAAATATTAAATCAATGATGTCAAATTAAAATTTTTATTTTTAATACTATAAATACATTATTTTTAAGATAGAGTTTATCTTTTTAGTTGTTTAAACATTAAAACAACATATAACAATTTTTTTTTTGTGTTTTCAACAATGATACTCCCTCCGGCTCAAATTATAAGCAAAACGAACTAATTTTCTAGGGATGTTTTAGGGAAGTGACATTGGGAATGAAATAAAATTTAAGAAAGTTGGTTAATTTTGCTTATATTTTAAACCAAAAGATGTATGTTTTTTGTTACTTATATTTCAAGCCGGAGGGAGTAGATAACGATTTTCCTTTTTGAAAAATAAAAATAAGGTGAACTACATGAAAATTGTGCAACTCAACTTTATTTTTCATTAAAAAAATAGAAAATCGGTAATGCACCAACAGTGTAAAGTTTTTTACACTATCAGTGCATCATCCACCATTCATTCATTTATGGTCTTTGACTTTTATACTCCCTCCGGTCCTATATATAAGACATACTTAACCATATTCCTCGGATCAAGAAAAGTAGTTAGTTTTATGAATTCTATGAGAATATATTGTAACATTACAATTTTACCCTCTCAACTTTTCTTGAAAAATTCACACTCATTAATGAACAACAAAAAACACATGCATTTAATAAGGGCAAAAAAGAGAAAAAACAATAAATGATGCATAGAAAATACAAAATGTCTTATATATAGGACCAAAAATTGCTTCTAGAATATGTCTTATATATAGGACCGGAGGGAGTATTAAAGTAGTACAAACAAATGGTAGATGATGAGGATATATATATATATATATATATATATATATATATATATATATATATATAAGTATTTTAAGAGTATTATTAACGAATTCAAAATTCAAAGTTGCCAAATTTTTTATTTTTTTTTCTTCTAAAAAACACACTATTTTTTTAAATAAATGTTTAATACTTTATTTTTAGAAAAAATCTTGCTATGAGAGAGCAGTGAGCCAGAAAATAAAAAGTAGTTGGGTTAGGTGGAGCAAGCTTGATTCATTCCATGCCCGTGTCACGGGCGAAGACTGATTCTTAAGGGATCGTTTCACTCGTTCTTCATTTCACTGTACATTTGCACGTCTACTTAACATCCCCGTGATACTCATGAACAACATAATATCTTCATAGGGCAAATATCATTTCGTATCTATCTCTTTCTTCTATCAACATTTTCCACCCACGCTTTACAATATAATACTGGACATAGATGAGTTTACTTGATATAATAATATAACGAAGAAACATGAACATCATGAATAGTTAAATTATGTAATTAAATCATATAGCATTCCAAATGGCAAATAAAGAATATATTGCAAAATGTTGGGGATTTAAGTTAAGAATTTTACCAATACTTAATTGTAAAAGTTAATATTCACCTTGGTGTTTGAAAATTACATTGATCATCAATTTAGAATGATTTTTTATATCAATTTAGTCCCTCAAATATCAACGTGACATCAAGTAGTGTAAATTTTGGTTTTAAAATATTCAATTGGTCATCAAATAAGTCCCTAAAATGAACAATGTGGTGCCATATTAATATTTGGAGGACTAAATTCATAGGACTAAATTGATAACCAGTATATCTTTCGGGGACTAAGGTTACTCTAAAAGAAAATATATTTAAAAAAATGTAGGACATTAAAATCACCTGAAGCATGATTTCAATCGGTTCCAACGTTTATGTTTTCTAAATTCAAAATAAGCTTATCTTTTTTGGAAGGCTTCTTAACTATACTCACAACCATATTTTTCCCATGATCTTCCTTCAATTATGATAAATACAACATAATCATAATAGAAATGCATATTATTTTAAAATTTTTCTTAATCTCAACTTTGAATATTGAATATAAGAACCTCAAAATAGGTATATTTTCTTGAAAAACTAAATACTTAATCACTAACCCTTAAGGCTGAGTTTAAGGTATTTTTTTTTTTTAATGTAGGAATACAATTTAAATGGATCACATCACATGTTCAATACTCTATGCTTCTTCACCCTGCAAAGTGTTGTATTGGTAAAACAAAATAACTTAGATTAAAAATTGGGTTTAATTAACGTTTAATAATTTTATATTTTATGGAACATAATATGGTTGCGAGGGTTTGTAAACTCACTCATCAAAAGGAAAGGATATATCACTTCTCGGATTAGGGTAGGACATGTGATGTTTCCCATTTAGAAACAATGTTAACGGCTGCTGTTGAGCTATTGATCTCCTTAATGAAACACCCTTGCTTTTTATCAACGGTCACTCAATGCCACAAGATCTGGAACAACATTGGCAGGGATTCAAAGGGAAATCGCAAGCTATTTGTGGACTAGGTCTCCAATCCATGGACACGTCACTTTGACAAAGTATGAGTTGAACTAAATATGAGCCCAATCTTTTGTATAGTCAGCACTCACATTCCAAATACCAAGGCCGGTCAACTCAAATATATTAGTAGTAAAGCACAACTGCACAAGCAAGGGTGCCTTTGAATTATTGTTATCAACATTGATTTTTGACTAAAAACTCACATGATTTCCACTTGCATGCTACCTAGATCTGCTAGAAGGTTCACCACTTGACAAAATCAAATCTCTTGCATTTCAAAGATATTGAAGTTATTTTTTATGTTGATATCATGATATCAAAAGTAAAAATGGGTGTGAGAATTTTATACAGTATAGTAACAAAATCAGTAACTCTCTCGTTTGCAATAAATCCTCAAGAATGAAAGCAACCATGGCTATCCATTTCTACCACCTAGTAAACTTACTAAGCATTAATTTTCCGTATATACAATACAACTCCACTTAAGAAAGATAAAAAATGGAGTAATGAAATGAAATTACAAAGAAAGATAGTATGACTTGAACCCCCTCAAAAAATGATCTAATACAGATACAGACATAAACTGAGGCCTGATTAATAGAACAAAGGCCAGGAATTAGTGAACATGACACCTCAAAAATCATAATCTATATCTGTTACATTCTGTGACGCAGAATGCTTGACCAGCTGTCCTTGCTCATTGTAACGATCGAGGTTCTCACAAGGAGCAGGAAAGATGGTTCCTATTACGCGGCCTTGAACAAAGGCACACTGAAAGATATGCTTTTTCTTATAGGTTAGACCGACCGACATATCGCGAAAAGTCACATTTCTCACAGGAATCTCTTCACTGCCATGAATACGTACTGGCACACGAACTCCCTGCCCATGGACAGTGGTGAAGCTTATGTCTTTGAGTACCGGAAGTGCTGTGGGGTCATATCCATCATCAGGGTGTTCATTGTAATCTGTCTTCATAACAATTCCAACACGGACATTCTCAAATGTCAGATTTCGATAAGTTATTTGGCGCACATATCCGCCTCGTCCAGGAGCAGTCTTAATCCGCACAGCGCGTCTAGAGTCCCATACAAGAAGATTCTCCACCGTGACATTGGATACCCCACCAGACATCTCACTTCCTATTGACACGCCAGCACTGTTCCATTTCATAAAATCATTTAAGATACGGGACTAAAAATATGCAGTCATCAAGTATGAATTGGTTTTCTTCGCACAGAAAGGTTAACTAAGAATGTTATTCAATACTATATGGGATATCAATTGGAATAAGCCACCATGAGTAATCCAAAGCCCTTGATTTACAAGGACCTATGAACAATATCAAGGCAAGGCATCTAATATCTGCAGACCACTTCCACCCATGAGTGAGGTTATTTCATTAACTAAGATTGAAAGGAAAAGGGAGGCTCCAGGGATGACTTCAGAGTTCAGACAATAGAAACATGGTTTTATGCTTTTATGCCAGTGGTACAGGAACCAAATCTTAAAACTTATAGCCAAATCAGGTATATGGCAAACATGGATATGATGACATCCTGCTAATATGTAGAAATGCATAAATTAGAGAAATATTAGAAATTCAGGTGATGGGCAAAGGATGAGACATGAAATATTTATAACATAATCTCCTATGCAATGCAGGCTCAAGAAAAACCATTTATAACAATCATAATGATCAACTAAATTCCAAAACAAACAGAGACACCAGCTATTTATGACAGAGAGGAAGCAAGCATCGCCAGAGGCATTCAGAAAGATTAGTTTATTTACACGGGCTCTTTGATTAATGTATACTTGTACTTAATAGCAGTTGCTTATTCTTCAATAATAAGGTGCTGAAAGGCATGCAAAAAAGTACACGGTTGAGTTAGGGATTCACCTGACCATAGAGCGAACAACAAGGTTTCTAATCATTATATTCATGGAAGGCCTTCCATAAGCAATTCCATACTGATCCCAGCCACTTTTTATCGCAATTGCATCATCTCCCGTACTTATGTAACAATCCTCTATCAACATATCCTCACAAGAGTCTGTTCAGACAACAGAAATTGGGGATTATTAAAATTATTCACACAACAACAAAATATAGATGAACATTGCAGTAAAAGTAAGCCAACTGGACATCTCTTGAGTAGTATCCAGATAGCCTTTAGTTATGATAATCGAAAATTTGAAAAACAAGGCAGATAAGGTATAAATGCCAGGTTAAATTGAGGGCACCTTATTTGCACAAACAGAAAAACACACTACAAAATCACACAAAGTTGCATAAAAAGAGAACCTAATCTATTCCTGCATTATTAATCATCCTCCCACTGAATCAGATGGCATTTATATTTATCATGAGAAATGGTCCAATTTGCCATAAAATTCAAATTATATACAGGATTGAGCTTCCACACATTTAGTCCACCATACATATTAACATTCTGCTACACGCGCATACCAAAAAAAAAAAAAACTTAAAGATAGGGGTAGAACTAATCAGCACATCACAGATTGTACATTAAGAAAAAATTGTGTTCAGTAAAATATACTTGCCAGGATCTATGCCATCAGTATTTGGAGCTTCGAATACAGGAGAAAGTATCGTAACATGTTTTATTGTAATGTTCTTGCAGTCATATGGATGAAGTGTCCAAAATGGAGAGTCGCGCAGAGTGATATTAGTGATCACAATGTCACTAGACCACATGATCTGAACAAGTGGTCCCCTTGTGTGGTTGAGACGCTTCTGGCGATATTTTTTCCACCATGCTTGTCCCTGTCCATTTATGGTACCGTTATGCCCTGCCAATTACGTGATAGATGGGATCAGAGAAATTTAGGAATTAAGCACCGCACAAATAAAAAAAAAAGAAAGAAAAGGGAAATGTGCTGTGATAGCCTATCTTGTTTTGATTATGATGGTAATGTTGCCTCCAATTAGAGAATTGCTTTTTCAAACTGGTTCTCAACAAATATTGAAACACAGTTGATCATGCTAGATGTCTATATCACTCTTGCTTTAGTTATGGATTTATAGTTGTGTATTAAAGTTCCATACTAGTATTTTTATCCTTTGTACGTTGTGTGAGCTTGTAAAGCAAATCTTCACTTTCAATAAAAGGACAGAACACAGTGACAGTCTACACTAATTTTCAGCTCATTTTTCAGTTTATCTACAATATCTCTCTTGTTAGAAACAAATCAAATCAATACAAATAAAATTAGTCAATAAGGAACTATTCAAGTTGTTCTTCACCGTTAGCTTAAGCCTTTGAAATATTGATATCTCAAGTTCTCAACTATTAAAAAAAAAAAAGTTGGACTAATTATCTTCATTTCCTTTTGAGACTGAAAAATCAAAGCAGATCTGCTGATTTTCCTTCTTTTTCCTCAAAATACAACGATTATGTTGTAATGTGAGATAAAGACTTGGATGTACTAAGAATGACATTAAATACTGAGACCTTTTTTTTATGAAAAAAGACAAGTTTTATATTGATTCACACTTGGGAAGCAGGAGAAAAAATTCTCACCTGTTATCACAATATCTTTAAGATTTTGACCATGAATCAAACTGCCATATCGAGGTCCGGGATGCTCCCTCCCATATCCATATGAAGGCAATGGAGGCATTAGTGGCCAATACTTTTCATCCTGTCAGCCATCACATAAGATGACAAATATAATGTAAATAAAATGTTTAAATCTGAGAGGAAGAAATATGCAGTATAAGCAATAGATTTATCAAAGAGAAATACAGAATTCCGGATATAAGATAAGTGACAACAAGCAAAGAGATCAATGATAAAACTTAGCAGAGTGCATAATCAAATGGGCAACTAACTTAAGTCCAGATATGAAATTAAACTCAAATTGTCCCACTCAATGCCAAATGCATGATATAAATGTAGAAGTATATATACTTAAAACCCCTGACATATTTTATGATGGGCAACAAGTACTATTTTTTGCCAACCATGAATATGACAGCAATCTTGCTGCCATGCTTCACAGATCATAAAAATAATATTTACAATATTCAAAGACACTTTAAAGTTAGTTTCTGAAATTTCGGACAGTAAGTAGTTAAGTGAGCCTTATATGCTTTTGTCTGACATGCAGAACTGACACCCACAGTCCACAAACACAACCTATGAGAATTAGTTCCCCAGGCAAGCAGATGTAAGAAAGTAATATAATATACAAAACTGAAACACAAGTCTGTATCAGCCTATTTTAGAAAGAAAAATTATCAATTCCAAAACGTTTAGTTGTTTACTACTTGCCATGTACGATGTATAGTCAATCACATACATTTTCAAGCCTATAATGCACCTAATCAGTATGAACATACAAGACAGAATATTGATTCCTGAGTTTTGTGGACATCATCTTGCTTCATAATTCTTGTGTACCCATCACAAGTTTTGCCTTAGTATGACAAACAATAAATAGACCAGAATGTAGCAACAGCAACAACAGTCTTTTCACCATAGGTGGAGTCAACTACCAGGATCAAAATAAAGCCATCTTATTTTTCCATAAACAATGTATTTTAGAAACACCATCTAAATCTAAGTCGTTTTCGATGGTTTCACACCTAATCACCTACAGTTCTTCTTCGACTACTCTTTTTACATAGGCTCCTAGTAAGGAAAGGTGAAAAAACACACAATAAAATGCTCAAGCCTTTTAACATGGGCAAAAAAAAAAAAAAAAAACAGTCATTTATCACACATCCAGGATCAAATCAAATCAAATCATTATTATCAAACTTTAATTTTACTTTTATTTCTATTTCTCCCTCTCAAGAATTTTCAGTTATACCACACACAAGCATCAAACTTTCCAGAAGCTAGATTTAATGTTATTCCACCGAGCTGTTAACTTACAAGAAAATAATGATCATGATTTGGTACAATAAAACAAGACCCAAAAAAAAAAGTGAGACATTTTGATTGATAAAACCAAAGACAACATAACAGGACACTATGTTCTATTCAGTTCTGTCCACGCAGCAATCAACTACTATATCATTTAAGTCTCAAAAATTCAAAATGCTTAACATTTCAAAATCAAACAACACACATAAAACATAAAATTAACAGTGAAGTTTAAAGAAAAATCAGAACTCACATCAAGCCCAAGTATAACAGCATCTTCAGCTAGAAACAGAGTCATATGACTGGTGAGATTAAACGGCGCCGTAAGCCAACGGCCCGGTGGCACATTAAGCTGGCCACCACCTTTCTTCCCCAATTTAGAAATTGCCGAAACTGCCCTCTCAAATGCCTCAGTGTTGAGAGTAACCCCATCACCCACCCCTCCGAAATCCGTGAGATTGAAAGCCAAAGGTCTCAGCTTTGGTATAGGCCTCGGCGGAGTGGATGCACGGCCGAAGAAGAAGAAACCACCACCGCCGACAATGTTCCTCTGCCAGACGAAAACGGAGGCGAATGCGGCGATCCAGAGAACCGTGAAAAGGGTCTTGTGAGAGGTTAGTAATGTTGGAAGACAGCGCTTAAGGTCGAGTCTTTGGTGGTGGAACCGCCCTAGCGTTGAGGTATCCACCATCATTTGAACAAGAGGAGAACACTGGCCCCCGTTTTTTTTTTTTTTTTTTTTGGTTTGATTTAGAATATGATGACGTGGCGGGTGGATGGGAACATGGGATGATGAACGATGATTCGTTTCGTGGGTGGGGTGTGTGTTGGGTTTGTTTTTTAGTTTTCAGAATTCAGAGTATCTGATTCCGAAGATGGGAAGTTTGGTGAGAGGAGTGGTAAGAAGGAATGAAGTGAGGTAAGGTGGAAAAGACAATAGAATAGAATAATGAAGGAGTGAATTGAAAGGGAAGAAGAAGGAAGTGGGAGATGATGAAGAATGAAGAGTGATGGGTTTGATTTGATGAGATGGGAGAGTAACTCTATTCTGAAAGTTGCTTCGTCAGGCACATTGCAAAACCATGAACGGGTGGGGGTGCCCTTGGAATTTTACAATTTCGTGAGCCAATTTTATTTATTTTTTTCAAAAATTCACTAAAAACACCATAATTTAGATTAAATAAGTTCAGACAAGATTTAATGTACACTACTTTACATTAGATATTGAGCATTAAGTTAATTTTTAGATAAAAATATAAGGTGGGGGTGCTAGATTAAGATGATAATTCTTTCTAATATTATGGGAAGAAAATTAATATTTGAACACTGAACCGAATTTTATTAATCAAAAAATTAATAATTTTTTTCTTTTTTTATTTATCATGATTAGAGGTTCAAATTTGATTACTCTTTCCATTTTATAAGGATAAAAAAAGGTTTGAAAAGTTAACATAAATTAAAAAAAATATATATTTTCGATGCATAATGTTTTTAAGAGTCAATTTAGTTAATATAACTATGAGATTCATAGTGTCAAAACTTGGATTCAAATCTTACTTACAAGCTTTCTTATAAATTTTTTTCACCTATGTCAAACAACAATAAATAAACTTTTCTAAATACTCCTATAAAGTATTCTATTAAAATTCAAAAATATGACCAACGAGGCTTGGTTCAGTTGGTGTAAGGCCCCAACTGAAATCTTGGGAATGGGACACGGGTGCTAGTAGCCCCGAGTTCGACTCCCACTAAAAACATCTCGCTGGGAGAGCCAACCACGCAGCTCGCTCCGGATTAGTCTCAAGGGCTCCCTGGTATTAAGGGTGCTCTTGAGGATACCGGTGGTTCCGCAAGGAATACGGACAAAAAAAATTCAAAAATATGTTTAAAGACTCCAAACAGTCTCCACTTGAATACATTTTTAATCTCTATATATAAGTATAATATTGATTCTTATAAAATTTTGTTTTGCTTTCCAGCAAAGATGAATATTTGGGACGTTGCTCTCTGCATTAACTTTTAATTGCCCTTAGTTCCAATTAAATTGGATTTTTTTTAAATCTCTACTATCACATGTTGTTTATATGAAAGTGTTTTCGGATAAAAAGCATAAAAAATAGGTATTCTAAAGATATAAAATCAAAAACAATCAAAATCACGTTATTTTATCCACAAAAATACACACTACTGAATGTTATATATATGAAGGAAAAAAAATAAAGAAAAGAAAACAATTTTTAGGTCTCCTAAATTGCATCACCTCTGCTTTATCAACAGATGATACCTCCCTTGATTGGTTAGTTCACCAAATTTAACCTGCATGTCTTTATCTGGAACATCACTATTTTTATTTTTAAAGTCAAAAAAAGCTCAAAGTGAGGTTACATTGGAACTACTTCTTGATTTAAGAATGTAGTAATTCCATTATTATTGAATACATGTTTTATAAAGAAATACTAGTACTATTGTTTTAGTAATATGTTGTACGTAATATATAAGGTTGGATAACTACAATAATGTTTATTACCATAATGTTATCGGTGGTTACACATACATAAAATTCCAAGCTAACTGGTAGTACCTGGAAACTGGAAAGCAAATGAGTGCTATCAACTTTTAGCTTTACAAAATAGTAAATTTTCATGTGTTGAATTAGTGACCATGTTTCCATTGCCAACTATGTGGCATGTAATGCCTGTGTTTGTATATAGTAGTTAGCGTTGTTTAAAAAAATGTTCAATAAAACAAGTATGTACTATGTTAAATGAGTTAATTATTAGGTACCAAATTATTCTTTAAGATTCTGATCTCAAAACGCATTTTATTAATGGACCAAATGCAAGCAGCAAATTGTACCCAGAATATATTTTAAATACAAACAGCAGATGAGATGTCCCTATTGCGGCAGTGTGAAGTTTTATCCCTCAGCATATGAAGTTGGTGAACTCAGAACTGATAGGAGGTTACTGTCGGTCCAAATATATAATTAGACATTACTCCCTCACAAACTCTAAGACTAAGATTACTTCACCCTCAGCAAACACCATTTTACTGATTCAATAAAATTAAACTCGTATTCAAATTTTTTTTTATTTTTTTTTTTTAAAAAAAACTTGTCAAGAATATCATATGAATATCAACATCATATTATTAATTGGGTTTACGATCGAATATAAGAGGTTAAAAAATAGAAAAAAAAAAATATTGAAAACATAAATATATTAAGTTACAAGTTTTAAATGTTTAAGTTTCAATGTAAAAATGTTTTATAAATCTTCTTATTCTCAGCCTGGTTGAGGTTAAGAAAATCCTTATTAATTTTAGACCCTGGATCACGACATAATTATATCATTTCAGTTCCCTAACATTACTATTTTGCTTCATAATACTTCTTCAAAAAAACATAACTATGATGCTATGAACGGCAAACAACAATTCTAACTGCAGATAAAATAAAGTATATTTCTATTGTGTAATCCAAAATTGGATAGTTACTATGCAACCTTTTCTTAAACCAATAAGAAGTTGTCACCTATGCCATGTTATTATTTGAAGTAGTTAAAATTAATTTTTTGCCAATTTAGTCCAACATAAAAAGTAAATTAAAAATTTAGTTCTTTGTACCGATAGATAAATTATAACTTTTAATTTAAAAAAATCATTAAAAAAAGGCTTAATTATGGTTTTGGTCCCTATAAGTTGACCTCGTTTTGAATTTAGTCCTTAAATCTTTTTTTGACCTTGAACGGTCCTTAAATCTTTTTAAATTTTGTTTTTAGTCCTTAAATCTTTTTTTAACCTTGAATGGTCTTTAAATCTTTTTAAATTTTGTTTTTAGTTCTTTTGTTTATCTTCTTCCGTCATCTGCTGACATGGAAAACGACGTGTCATGTCAGCCCTTACATTGACTGCCAACGATGCATCTGATGTGGACCTCCTACTCATGTGAGCAGGAACCGAGCAGGAACCAAGCATTAACCGATCATGAACCGAGCATGACTTGCCAAACCGAGGGGAGATATCGACCGAGCACGAACCGAGCACGATGAACTGAGCACGAACCAAGCTATGCCGTTACCAATTGCATCGTACTCGGTTGATATCTCATGCACGGTTAATGCTCGGCTCATGCTCGGTTCATGCTCGGTTCCTGCTCACATGAGTGGGAGGTCCACATCAGATGCATCGTTGACAGTCAATGTAAGGGCTGACATGACACACCGTTTTCCATGTCAGCAGATGACGGAAGAAGATAAACAAAAGAACTAAAAACAAAATTTAAAAAGATTTAAGGACCATTCAAGGTCAAAAAAAAATTTAAGGACTAAAAATAAAATTTAAAAAGATTTAAGGATCGTTCAAGGTCAAAAAAAGATTTAAGGATTAAATTCAAAACGAGGTCAACTTATAGGGACCAAAACCATAAATAAGCCTTAAAAAAATTAAAGTTGTTTGTATTAGACCGAGAACTTGAAGAAGAAGCAATATGAAGAAGAAGAAGAAGAAGATGAAGATGCATAGTAACTCTCGTTTATGAAATGTCCGTAACCTTTGTTTTTTTTTTTTTTCTTCTGAAAAGAATAAAACTTACTTAAGTTTCCGTAACAACTTCCTTAAGCAACAATTAAAGAAAACACTTTCTTAAGCAAACATAGTTTCTCATTGGGGTTTTTGTATTTTTTATTGTGGCAATGAAGTTGGGCTCAACTAGAATTTGCAAAGCCAATCTACGTTTCTCTGCTGGATTAATTACCCTTGGCGTGGGACTGGGCTCTTCCATGCACGATTTACTAGCATTATTAGCATAATATCAGAAATCAGAAATTATACACGTTCCATACACATACAAAAGAAGAAGTGATAAATCGCTCTTTGGGCTTCCTCAGTTATTGATTTTCTACATGCAAAATAGTACATAATTCTAATCATAGAAGTTCTTTTACGGAAAGGATGTTTTTTTGATCACTCAAAGGTTGCTGTTTTAAGGAGCTAGCCATGCTAAGGTTGATAAGGATGGAATTGAATTAGCTGCAGTTATAAAAAATGACTGCGTAAGATCTTTACCCTTAATGATACTTTTTTTTTTTTTTAATAATCAATTTTTGAAGAAAAATTGAAGCATTCAATTTTAGTCATTGGATTGATGACTGCAACAGGGACGCCAAAAGTGAAGTCACCCAGGTTGATACAGGTTCTAACTTCTAACTGCAAAATTTAAGGAAGACTTGTTTTGCTTTGGTAAATACTCCTTCCGGTCCTTTATATAAAACATATTCTAGAAGCAATTTTTTGTACTATATATAAGACATTTTGTATTTTCTATGCATCATTTATTACTTTTTCTCTTTTTTGCCCTTATTAAATGCTTTGACTATTTATGTGTTTTTTGTTGTTCATTAATGAGTGTGAGTTTTTCAAGAAAAGTTGAGAGGGTTATATTGTAATGTTACAATATATTCTCATAGAATTCATAAAACTAACTACTTTTCTTGGTCCGAGGAATACGGTTAAGTATGTCTTATATATAGGACCGGAGGGAGTAGTAAATACTACTACTTAAAAGAATAAATAGCACATATATTATTAAATAAATAGAAATGTAGAGTTTTTTTTTTTTTTTTTAAATGAAAATGTAGAGCTTAAAAGATATGACAGATAGAAGAGAATGCAAAATTAAGTTTAGTTTGCGTGGATGGATGACAGGTAAAAGCAGAGAGCCAAAAACGTAAAGTACAGCAAAATTTGCGTGGATTCCTGAAATGGAATGGAGGTGACTTGGTCAACCACAACCATGACTGCATTATTATATTCAAAAATTTCCAAATTAATCGGAAACTTTTTTTAAGGAATCCACCTTCACTCCCCATATCTATTCTTAGAATTTTGGAAGCTCCATCTCAAACATGACACACTTTCCTGTGCATGTCCCTACCCTCCAATTCCAGCTAAACAAAAAAACAACACTAATCCAACATCAAACAAAAAAACAAGACAACAACAACAACAACCTTAACCTCAACCTCTCCGAGCAGCGGTCCATTTCTATCCGGACCTGTGTCACACCTCCGGCACGGCAATGGCCGCCGCTGTTCGCTTCCATTTCCAATGTCTCTTCCTCTTCCTCCTCTCAGCAGCATTCTCTTCTTTCTCCGCTGCTCCTCTTCCTGAAAATGAAGCACTCCTCAAACTTAAAAAATCCTTCACCAACTCCAACTCCCTCTCTTCTTGGGTTCCCGATCAGAACCCATGTTCTTCTAAATGGGAAGGTGTTATTTGCATAAAACAGGTTATCACAAGCCTTCACCTCTCAGACAAAGGTCTCTCCGGAGATATCGACATCGAAGCTCTCGTGCAGATTCCTTCTCTTCGTTCCATCAGCTTTATCAGCAATAACTTTTCTGGCCCAATGCCACAATTCAATAAACTTGGTGCTCTCAAAGCTATTTACTTATCAAAAAACCAATTCTCTGGGCCTATTCCTCCTGATTTCTTCTCTCAGTTAGCCTCCTTGAAGAAAATATGGCTCTCAGATAACAAGTTCTCTGGTAGCATACCTGAATCCTTAACAAAACTTCGGTTTTTAAACGAGTTGCATCTCGAAAACAACGAGTTCTCCGGGCCTATACCCGAGTTTAAACATGAAATTAAGGCTCTGGACTTGGCCAACAACAAGTTGCAAGGTCCAATTCCTTCTGGCATGGAGAAGTATGATGTTAAATCTTTCTCTGGGAATGAAGGACTATGCGGGGGGTCATTGGATAAGAAATGCGACGAGCCTTCGACAAAGCCTTCCGCGACGACAGAGTCTTCGACAGAACCAAAACGTGATGAGAATGAATCAAATTGGGTTATGAAGCTTATCATGATCGTTGTTATCGCAGCTCTTTTGGCCGTGGCTTTCTTGTATATGAAGGAGAAGCGCGACAATGATGATGATGATGATTATGGTGTGAACAATGATCATCTTCATCATCGTCATCACCATCATTCTCATCATCAAAACCGCATGGAGGAGGCGGTGCAAGTGCATGTTCCAAGCTCTAACAGAAGCAGGGCTTCTTCGGAACATGGCAGCAGCAAGAAGGGAATGGAACCGTCAAAGAAAAGTTCCTCGAGGAATGGCATGGGCGATCTTATCATGTTGAACGATGAAAAGGGTGTGTTTGGATTGCCTGATTTGATGAAGGCCGCGGCCGAGGTTTTGGGGAACGGTGGGTTGGGTTCGGCCTATAAGGCTGCAATGGCTAATGGTTTGTCTGTGGTGGTGAAAAGGATGCGGGAGATGAATAAAGTTAGCAGAGATATATTTGATGCTGAGATGAGACGCTTCGGTAGGCTTAGGCATAATAACATTTTGACTCCTTTGGCTTACCATTATCGAAGAGAGGAGAAGCTATTCGTCACAGAATACATGCCTAAAGGAAGCTTGTTATATGTCTTGCACGGTATGTATGTCTATGCATTTAATTTTTTTTGCATTGGAAAAATTACATCTCATCACATAACATCATTGAGTGTATAGCTTTAAATTCTGGTTGCTGTTAAGTTCGCAATTGCGGTAATGTTGCAGTTGTGTATGTGGATGATTGCGATAAAATGTGATACCAATGCGACTGCAATTGCTATTACAATTCAACTTTGGAGACAATCAAAACTGTGATATTGCGATTGCTTACTGCAATTTAAGACCTGGTTGAGAGATTATTCTTCATCATTCCATTTATATGCATATTACTCCTACCTTGTTATCATTAACTCTTGTTTAAACAGCATCTTGAATGTTATACCTCAAATGGCACACATGGAATGAAAGTTAACAACTGCATAATTCCCTTTTTGTGGGACTTTTCTTTCCTCTACGCCCTTCTCTCTTACTGTATTTTTTTTCCCTTTAATTTGGTGTATATTCCATGCTTAATAACAAGGAATGTGGCATATAATGTTATTTTCAGGTGACAGAGGAATAAGCCATGCTGAACTAAATTGGCCAGCCCGTTTGAATATTGTAAAGGGAATTGCGCGAGGGTTGGGTTTCCTTTATTCCGAATTTCCATCAGAGGAACTGCCCCATGGAAACCTCAAGTCTAGCAATGTTCTACTAACTGATAATTATGAACCTCTCCTAAGTGACTTTGCCTTTCATCCACTCATCAATCCGAGCTATGCTGTACAGACAATGTTTGCATACAAAACTCCTGATTATGTACAATACCAAAAAATTTCACAGAAGACCGACGTTTATTGCCTTGGGATTATAATACTTGAAATTATCACAGGGAAATTCCCTTCTCAGTATCATAGTAATGGCAAGGGTGGGACTGATGTAGTGCAATGGGTCTTCTCGGCGATTTGTGATAGAAGAGAGGAGGAATTGATCGATCCAGAGTTAAAAAGCAATCCAACATCGCTGAATCAAATGCTGCAACTTCTACAAGCTGGGGCTGCTTGCACAGAAAGCAACCCTGAACAAAGGCTTAACATGAAGGAAGCAATTAGGAGGATAGAGGAGGTTCAGGTTTAAAAGATATTGTAACTTGTCAATATGCTAGCTTAGTTCAAGTTGCATTTGTAGGTGAAAATATGTTGCAGGCCTAGGAAATACTAATTCCATTCACCTTCTTGACCCAAAGTTCAGCTATTCATCAATGATCAATCTTCTGAGACCATTGCACTGAGTGAGTTTGTGAATGATAAACACACACACAAATGGCAAAGAAGAATAGAGGGAAAAAAAATATTGGTGGAGAGGGGAGAAGGATCGGATGGCTTCAATGATCAGTTTGGTTAATGAGAATGGTGACATGTTGCAAGTTTTCAGTCCAAAAATTATGAAACAGAAACCATAAATTGAAACAGTAGAAACCAAAAATGATGGATCCTTTGCCATGCTGCTGTTGACTTCCTGAAGATAGAAAAATTGGTCAAGTCCAAGTTGATGAGAGAGGTATGCCTATTTTTGCTGACTACAACCCTTGTAAATTATATGCAATTCTTATAAGTGGAACATTTTTGAGACATCATCCTTCAAGTTTTACTGGTGGTAAGTTTGCAATCCAAGGATTTTCCAGTTCCCTCTCATCTTCATCAAATCCTGGAGATTGCTCTTGTTTCCCCCCTCCCTCCTTCCCTCCCTCCCCGTTTCTTTCTTTTTTTTTTTTGGTAACTGTAAGATTATTTTTTTCTTCCTCTTTTTAATGTTAATACAGTACAAGATATGAAATGCCCACTGTCTAATGCTTTTATAATTCATCTGGTATCAGGACATCACAAAGCTGATAGATAAATAATCTGATTTCTAGTCTGGCTGATGTAAAACTGAAAGCAAACTATCATGCAAGTATTTAGGAAACTTATTTGATGCTGCATTTTTAAATGATTTTCTTGCACCCCTTTTATTATTTTTTTTTTCCGTATTCTTTGCGGAACCACCGGTATCCCAAGAGCACCCTTAATATCAGGGAACACTTGAGACTAATCCGGAACGAGCTGTGTGACTGGCTCTCCCAACGAGATGTTTTTAGTGGGAATCGAACCCCTTTTAATTTTTGTTCATGAAAATTCTTTTTTAGCTTTCTTTCTAATCTCAAATTTCATTCATTTTTATCCTATTGCAAATCGTTCAATATCACTGTAGGTGTACTCACGTAACAACCTCTTGAAGACCAAGTCCTGCGCATATCAACCTGATACTGTTTCTCATCTCTATCTATCTGTTATTATACTCTCCCTCTTTATAGGCTTAGTTTGTTGTAACCTCTGTTATATAAACAGTACTCATTGTATATGTATAATTAATCAAAAGCATTCAATATAAAACTTTCTTCTTTTATATGGTATCAGACTTGCCCTCTGCATAACTGCCTTTTCTTTCGATCCTTTCCCATGGCTCTTTCCACAACTTCCGCTTCCCTTGTTGAGTTCCCCAATGCTTCTTCCCTTCCAATCAAGCTTACCTCTGCTAACTACCCCACATGGTTCAAGCAACTCCATCACCTTCTGGTTGCCAATGACACTCTCGGTTATGTCACCGGTGCTGTCCCATGCCCTTCAGCCACTGTTGGTACAGGTGCTGCCGCCACCATCAACTCAGCCTATTCCCACTGGATCCGTCAGGATCACTACGTGTTCCTTGCCCTCTTGGGGTCCTGCGGCACTGAGGCCCAAGTCATCATGTCTTCCGCGACAACCTCCGCAGATGCATGGGCTAGACTTACGAAGGTCTATGCCAATCGGTCTCGTACGCGCATCATGTCTCTTAAGGAGCGACTAGCCTCCATCTCCAAAGGTGACTCCCCCGTAAGTGACTATCTTCGTTCCATCCGCTTCATTGCGGATGAGCTTGCTTTAATTGATCATCCCGTTGATGATCTTGACTTGGTGATAGCTACCTTGAATGGCCTCGGCTCTTCTTTTCGGGAATTCAATGCCTCTGTGCGCTCCCGTGACAGCCCCATGTCCTTCGATGAGCTGTATGACAAACTCGTTGATTTTGAGACTTTTCTTCAACGTGATGCTCGTCACCACCCTTCTGTTCCTGTTACTGCTAATCATGCTCACCGAGCCTCTTCTTCATCTCACCGTGGCAACCGTTTTGTTCGTGACTCTGGGCCCAAAACCTCTTCTCCTCCTGCTGCTCGTCGTCCTTTCTCCCCTCCTGCTGCCAATCGTTCACACTCTGTTCCGATTTGCCAATACTGTGATCGCCGTGGTCACACGGCTAAGACATGCTATCGTCTACATGGTTTTCCACAGCGCCCTTCTGCTCATGCCGCCACCACTGCTGAACCCACCGCACCTGAGTGGCTCCTTGATTCCGGTGCCTCTCACCATGTCACTAATGATCTTGCTCAACTCTCCCTTACTAATGACTACAAGGGTACTGATCAACTCATAGTTGCAAATGGTAAGGGCCTCCCAATCAGACATCTTGGTCATACTAGCATTTCCACTTACTCTCATTCCCTTAAACTTTCGCATGTTTTACATGTCCCTCATGTTTCTCAAAATCTCATTTCTGTCTCTCAATTGTGTCAAACTAATAATGTGTCTATTGCATTTTTCCCTTGGCACTTTGAGGTCAAGGATCTGCTAACAGGTGCGACTCTGCTGCGCGGACGGAATGAAGGAAACGTGTACAAGCTTCGCCCTACTCCCTCACCACCGTCCTGTCATCATGTATCCTCTCAACCCTCCAGTCAATTGTGGCATCATCGCCTTGGTCATCCAGCCGCACGCATCCTTCACCACACCCTCACAACCCATAATCTTTCCCATTCCCCTTCTCCCTCTACTCCTTGTTTAGACTGTCTTCGAAATAAAAGTCACAAACTACCATTTGATAAGTCTAGTTTATCCAGTTCAGTTCCACTTGAAATAATTTACTCTGATGTTTGGGGCCCTGCTTCTGTATCCTCCATCAATGGATTTTCTTATTATGTAATTTTTATTGATTTATTCTCAAAATATGTTTGGCTTTATCCTATGAAATACAAATCTGATGTCTCCACTATTTTTCCCATTTTTAAAAATCTTGTTGAAAATCAGTTAAATACCAAAATCAAAACTCTTTACTCTGATAATGGTGGTGAATATATTAAACTCCGTCACTTTCTTCAATCTCATGGCATTTCTCACCTCACCACCCCTCCTCATACCCCCGAACACAATGGCCTATCTGAACGTAAACATCGTCATTTAATTGAAACTGCCAAGTGTCTTCTTCATCATGCCTCTCTTCCCCTTTCCTTCTGGTGTCATGCTTTTCAAACCGCAGCCTATCTCATCAACCGTATGCCTACCCTCAGCCTTACCATGAAAACACCTCTTCAAATCTTGTTTAAGTGTCTGCCTAATTATAATAAACTCCGCACGTTTGGATGCCTTTGTTTTCCATGGCTTGCCCCATACACCCACAGCAAACTCCTTCCCAAATCTCAACCATGCATTTTCGTGGGCTATAGCAATACTCAAAGTGCATATATTTGCTACAATCCCACCACTCACAAAGTCTATATCTCTCGCCACGTGCAATTTGTGGAAACTACATTTCCTTACTCAACTAATTCTGTTTCTCCGTCCCCTTCTTCCAATACCGTCCCTAGCCCACCTCTGCCCCTATCTATCACACATAATCTCATAGAGCCCATTAGGCCCATTCCCACCCCAACACACACACCCAGCCTCCAATCCTCACCACAAACCCGTGCTTCCTCACTCCCTCACCCTAATTTCTCTTCTTCTCCAATTCCCCAGTCCTTGCCCAATTCGTCCTCTCTATCCTCTCATTCTTCTCCTTCGGTCCCTTTACTACCCACAACTCACCCACCTTCTCCTTCCCCTACACCGTGCACCTCACCTGACGCCTCACCTTCTTCCCGCTTGTACACGGCTCCCTCTCCTCCATCTGATGCAGCAGTGCCGCCGCCTGTTGACCTTGCTCCAGTGCCGCCGCCTTCTCATCCAATGACAACTCGCTCCAAAAATGGCATCTTTAAGCCCAAAAAGGTTTATCTTGTTTCCAAATTTCCTCTTCCAGAACCTATTGAACCTTCTTGCTTAACACAAGCCCTCAAAAATCCTGCGTGGAAATCTGCTATGTCCACTGAGTTCAGTGCTCTTATTGCAAATGGCACATGGATCTTGGTACCTCGCAAGCCTCACTACAATGTAATTGGAAATAAATGGGTTTATCGGATCAAACCCAAAACCAATGGCTCAATTGATCGGTATAAAGCTCGGCTGGTTGCAAAGGGGTTTCACCAACGCCCCGGTCTCGATTATAAGGAAACTTTCAGTCCTGTAGTGAAGCCTCAAACGATTAAATTAGTGCTGTGCATTGCTCTATCCCGTGGTTGGCCCTTGCGACAAATGGATGTCAACAACGCCTTTCTTCATGGTACTATTTCCGAAGACCTGTACATGGCTCAGCCTCCTGGTTTTGTTCATCCGGAGTTTCCTAATCACGTCTGCAAACTGCAAAAATCACTCTATGGTCTTAAGCAAGCCCCACGTGCCTGGTATCATGCACTTCGCAGCTTCCTCATTGATTATGGTTTCACAAACTCCAGGTCTGATGCTTCCTTATTTGTGTATCATCGGGACAACGTTGTTGCATATTTTCTGGTTTATGTTGATGATCTATTGCTCACTGGTAACAATATGCCATTTCTGTCTGCATTTCAACTTGCTCTGGCTGATCAGTTTTCTTTAAAAGATCTTGGCACTCCAAATCACTTTCTTGGTGTTGAAATTGTTCCCACACAGGATGGACTCTTTCTAACCCAGCACCACTATATACGTGATCTTCTCCACTCTACTTCCATGACAGATGCTAAACCCGTATCCACTCCCATGAGCACTTCCTGTGATCTCTCTGCTACTTTTGATGCTTCTACTTGTGATACCTCTGAATATCGTCGAATTGTTGGTTCATTGCAGTATTTATCATTAACACGTCCTGATGTATCTTTTTGCGTTCAAAAGCTTGCACAATATATGGCTGCTCCTACTGACATACATATGCAGGCTATCAAACGTGTCCTTCGGTACCTCAAAGGCACTATTGCTCATGGCCTTCATCTTCGCCGAGACTCTGATCTTCGTTTGACTGCATTCTGCGATGCTGACTGGGCCGGAGACACTGCTGATCGCCGTTCTACAGCTGCCTATATCATCTACTTGGGCTCCAATGCGATCTCCTGGTCCTGTAAGAAGCAAAACTCAGTTGCTAAATCCTCTACTGAGGCAGAATATCGCACTATTGGTACTACAGCTGATGAACTACTCTTCCTGCAGCAACTGCTTGGTGAACTTCACTTTCCTCTCATCACACAACCAACCATTTATTCTGATAACATTGGGGCAACCTATCTTTGTGCCAATCCTGTCTTTCACTCTCGCATGAAGCATCTTGCCATTGCCTATCACTTCATTCGTGAATTAGTTGCTGCCAAGAAACTTCATGTTCGTCACATTCCCTCCAGTCATCAACTTGCGGATCTGCTCACAAAACCATTGTCTCACACGCGTCACAACTTCCTTGTTACCAAGATTGGTGTTGTCTGTGCCTCCACCATCTTGAGGGGGCGTGTAGGTGTACTCACGTAACAACCTCTTGAAGACCAAGTCCTGCGCATATCAACCTGATACTGTTTCTCATCTCTATCTATCTGTTATTATACTCTCCCTCTTTATAGGCTTAGTTTGTTGTAACCTCTGTTATATAAACAGTACTCATTGTATATGTATAATTAATCAAAAGCATTCAATATAAAACTCTCTTCTTTTATAATCACTTACTTTACTCACCATCGTTGTCTTCATATCTAGTATATCTAGTTTCACGTTTGATAATCGCTCTGTCAACGTAACTTCATCCTTAACCTCGACAATCTTTCAAAAAATGATATGACACATGTAATCATCTCTTACTTACCTTATGGCTTGTCACAATTTATTATTATTTCAACATTTAATCTTAATTATCAAAATTCTTAATTATTAAATAATAATACTATGAAAAGAGAGCATTGAAACAAAACTAAAAAGGAGCATCAAATAATCACCCAAGTATTTAATCATATTACATTTGTTTTTTATTTTATTTTTGACATTATTGGATATTAAATTTGGCAAGATAGTTGAATTTATTTGTTACAAGAGCATGCTGCATTGAAAATTTGAAAGTAACACAGTAATACTGCACCTAAAAATCTGCAATTTTTATTTGTGGTATATGTTGTTATTGGTAAAGCCACCTCAGTTGTAACATAAAAATACAGTAATAATGTTCTGTTCTCAATTCACCTCAATTGTTATTCCGTCTATTTTATATAATTTTTTTCACGTTTCATATATATTATTTTTTACAAAATCCAATATATAATTAGTGATTTTTTTTTTCAACAATGCTCTTTTTTATTTCACTTTTTTACACTTCCAATATCTTTGGAAGTCTTTATATTGCATGTATCTTATTACCACCTTAAATCGGATGTGAAGGTGAGAAAAAGTTGTTGAAGATCCTTTGGTTAAAAATAAAAAATTATCACTTTACAAATTTACACTAATAAATTACTACCTCCGTCCACATGTATTGTGGCACTATTTTTTTCTCCAAAAGTATTGTTTTTTTTTTTAAAATTTTTTAAAATTATTTTAAGACTTATCAAACTTCTCCTTTTCAATCTTATCATTATTCATTAATGATAAGAGAATAATTTTATCATAATAGAAGTATTAATTATTTTTTTCCTCTCTTAACTAGTACTATACATCATTGTAGACATCGGTGTTTTTTTAATATACAATAAAAATTTAATTCAATTAATGATTTTTAAACATTTGAGCATCAATCTTAAACAGCAATACAGTAAAATGGATGGAGTAACATAATGGTGTGATTATTTTAATCCATATGTTTAACTTTAAACAACATTTAATGTAGGATAGAGGGGTAAAATGAAAAATACTTCACCTAACTCGCAAAATATTTACAATAGATCTTTGAAAGTTAAAAGAACTAAAATAATTTTGTTTTTAATATTTCCATTTACTGTATCAACCAATTATCGAATATTGTACATAATTTACTTTATATTGTATTCTTTGATTAATTATAATGTATACTCTCACCAATCTTTAACCTAAAATCCTCTTGAAAAAAATCATGTTTAATAAAAAAAGTTAATTAATTTTGCTAATAATATTAGAAATGTGAATATTTGATATGCTTTTTCAAAATTACACCTATAATTATCGTTGATATCCTAAAAAGTGTTAACTAAATATGAATAATGGTGGAAATAAATAATTAATTACCATTGAAATTTGAAATATAATATTATAAGTAAAATTAAAATAAAATTTTCAAATTGGATAGTATCATGCAATTTCTAACCTTTTAATTTATCATCATAACTTTGATTTTGAATTTTTTTTTGCAAATACTTACTATTGAATAGAAAGTATTTCTCATGTTGTATTTGGAAGTTGTCTTTTAAGATAATGTTTTGGTCTTATTAATAAGTTATTTTGTACTCCCTCCGTTTCAGAATGTTTGGCCTTTTAGGCCTGGGCACACAGATTAAGAAAGTGTTGATTATTGTAAGTATTATGTATGATTTGTCCAAAATGTCCCTAT
Source organism: Crotalaria pallida (assembly GCA_037953625.1). Lineage (NCBI taxonomy): Eukaryota > Viridiplantae > Streptophyta > Magnoliopsida > Fabales > Fabaceae > Crotalaria > Crotalaria pallida. The sequence continues at coordinate 178,407,987 of CM075649.1, forward strand.
TTAATCCTTATTGAAAATTGTAATGGTATTTAATTTTTATTAGTAAGTGTGTCCATTAATTAATGTATAGTGGTTTAAAGATGAGAGAGATGATAAAAGTAGAATTAATGAGGAGTAAGAGAAATTATTGAATGAAAAGTTAATATTGAAAAAAAAAAATGTTTGTGTATTGAAAATGTAAAAGGCCAAACATTGTGAAACAAGAAAAAAAGGCTAAAAGGCTAAACATTGTGAAACGGAGGGAGTACTATTTTTTAAAAGGTAGGAGTATTTATTATTTTCTATTAATATAAAATAATATATTATTAAATTTTCAATGCAAATTAAAACGATAAAATAATAATACTAAAATATATTTTTTTTTAAATTCAAAAAAGTAATTACCTTATTTAAAAAGTTACTCCTTCCGGTCCTATTTATAAATCACATTCTAGAAGGATTCTTTTGTTCTATTTATAAGTCACTTTGTATTTTCTAGGAGACATTTATTGCTATTTTCTCTTATTTGCCCTTTGCCCATTAATGTAAAATAATATACATTGTGAAATTCTCAATGCAAGTTAAGAGGGTAAGATTATAATGTTGATGTATTTTTTTAAAGTTTCAAGAAACCTAATTACTCTCCTTGGTCTATATATATGATATGGTTAAGTTTCAAGAGTACCTTTTTTTCATTCTTTCCTTAAAAAGTTCTCCTCTCGTCTCGTCGAACAAGGGCTATATGGGCTGGCTGGGTAGATGTGGCCAAACTGAAAGATTCATTCGTGGCATAAGGCACGACAAGTGGCGCAACACGGCTTAGCTACGTGTAACGGTTTTGCTCTTCTTCCACCAACAAACCAAAATATTCCTACCCCGATTCAGAAACCAACCACGGCGGCGAAGGCAGGATGTATCGTACGGCGGCGAAGCGGTTGTTCTCCGGAGCAAGCTACTATTACAACAATGCTCGACCCCGATTGAGACCTCCTCAGATCTCGATAGCCTCTTATCGATTTTCCACATCAGATATTCATCCCCGCACTACCAATAATCCATTTCAGATTCCCACCACCACAATCGAAAACCCTAACACTTCAGATTCTGCTTCGTCTTCGGAGGCTGACGATGCCCCTCGCTATGATAACCGGAGAGCGAGAGCTGAGTACCAAGACGAACAATCTCGCGTGCTTCAGGCCTCACTCCCTTACGTCGTGAGTTATCTTATCCTCTTTCTCTTTCTCTCTCTCCTTTTCAATTTTCATCAACATTCATTCCAATTGTTTTGGAATTATTGTATTATATGATTTTGTCATGAAATGGTGGTGGTTTTTCTGCAGATAAAGTTGGGGTGGACAGAGGCGGCGCTAATCGGCGGAGCCAGGGACGTTGGGCTGTCCCCTTCTATCATTGGATCTTTGTCCAGAAAGGAAGCAGCACTCGTTGAGGTTCATTTCCTCCTTCAATATCTCTTAACACTTGTAACTTTCGTTATCCATAGTGATAATTCATTTATTATTTGTGTTTTTAGTTTTTACTTCTGATTAGAGTAGGACTGTAGAGTACTAGATAAGCTCTTTCCTGTTTAATTGATGCTATTAGATTATAGGATTGGTTTAAAGTTGCTTAATGACAGTATAATTTAGAGGAGGACCCCAACACCTCGTTATGCTGGGTCAAGTAGAATGCTGGATGGTATTGCATGTCAGCTGCTTTACAATATTCTACCCCCTCCGTTCATATTTATCTGTCATATTTCAAACAAAACACGTCAAGAAATCCAATCATTACTCAAATTTCCAATGCATTAATTATGTTTTTTCCTACTATACCCTTTCTCTCTCTATAATCATTAATTTTTCTCCACTACTTACATAAACCAAGACATATTAAATAGGGGCAAACATGGAAAATAACATTTATTACACTCTTGAAATCCTCAATACGACAGATAAAAAGAAACAAAAAATCTCTTCAAAAAACGACAGATAAAAAGGAACGGAGGGAGTATATTAGAGTATATTAGTAACTGATATCGTATCATTGTAAGACGGGATTATTCTCCCTGAGACATCATATCATTGTAAGACGAGGCCTTTGGCAAGCTACAATTTCACTAGTTGTCCATGATACTTATCAGTATTTTTTGGTTGCATTATTCAGTTTTGTTATGGGTTTCCAATGCTTGAATTCTCTTTTGCTTGGGCTTACTAGTTCTTATGAAACGATCATTTCATTTATCATAAAAATTTCTTTTTCAGTTTTTCATGGATGACTGCTTACAAAGACTGATTGATAGAATTGACTCAGATGAGAGTTTAAAAAATTTGACACCAAGTGAATGTATCTCTAAGCTAATCAGAATTCGTCTAGAAATGCAAGCTCCATATATATCAACTTGGCCTCAAGCTCTCAGCATCCAGGTCTCTGCCGATGTCCTTCTTACCTGTTAAAGGCCTAGATTTCTGAAATGTAAAGCTGAAATAGCTCTGGTAAATAATTCCTTTACAGGCACAACCAGTCAATGTTCCAACTAGTTTCAAGCAGAGGGCGATGCTTATGGATGAGATTTGGCATGCTGCTGGTGATAATGCCTCTGACATTGATTGGTATGCCAAGCGCACGGTTCTTGGAGGAATATACTCAACAACCGAGATTTATATGCTGACAGATAGCTCTCCTGGTTTGTTTTTCTGTCCTCCCTTTTTGGGGACACAAGCTTTCTTAAATCTTTGCTTCTGTCCACATTCTCTGGTGCTTCTGTGCTTTTTCTGTTCATGATAATTGCACATTTGTGGGTCACCTCATGGTTTAAACTTTAAAGATCGCAATGGATCATCATTCTTTGACAGCATCTTTCTGTCTAGTTTGTTCATGTTTTTCTCAGTGATTGCTCAGAAAATATTTTTTGAAATCAGTTATCCATTCACTCTAAATTATTTTTGTGATTCGAGAGTCGAGACTGTCCAGTTTGCATTTTTGCATGACTATAAATTCGAGGTGAATAAGTCTACATACACACTTCCCTAGTTCCCTAGTTATCATCTTACATCATTTCCATTATCCAAATATCAATCGTATTTAACCAATCATTTATCAGATCAGGATCCTCTGTAGTTTGTTTTTACACTGATGAGATCCCATTCCTTAAAAATAGTTCCATTCATGATTAAGTATCAAAGGAAAAATACTGCCCTGAATTCTACCCTTTGTATCAGTGATTGCACTTCTTGCAGTTCGGCATATGATCCACTTCCAAATTTACTAATTGTTATCTATATTTAATCACAATTCCTGCCACAAACATGTTGCCTCTTGGTAATTATTGGTAGATTAAGTTGCGAAAATCTTTATGTGCAGCATTACTCATTTGAGATTTAATAAAATGACTGTCGGAATAAAGAGTGCAATTTTATTCTTTTATGATCATCCAATAGATAATCCTGTAAATCTTTTTGGGTATACATTGAATGAATACCCTTTTGGGTAAGGAGTAGGGACCCTGCCGTTACTGGCTCAATGTGGTATAGTTGTTACTTTTGAGGACATTTCTTGATACTTCCATGGTTTGTTTTGTGGCAGATTTTCGTGATACATGGGCTTTCTTGGATGCTCGAGTGAAAGATGCTTTTGATCTTAAGAAAACCATTCAAGAGGTATTCCTAATTCCTAAATTTGTTGCTGTAATTGGTCAGTCATGTTTTTCAAATTTCAATTATTTTGGAATTCCAGTTATATCCTCAGTCATGATGATAATTTTCAGGCACAGCATTTAGCAGAAGCTGTCGGTGCCGGGCTGGGGAACTCTTTTCAAGGGTTTGTTGGGAAAGTTTTTAGGAGATGAGTTGTGGTGGAAAGATGTGATGGTTGCATCTTGCATGCATGATCCCTTGATAGAAGAATGGTTGTCACTTGAAGGAGATTGCATATATTTTCTTGATAGAAGGAGATGCTATATTATCTTTCAGATTTGCTTCAAATTTATTCTGTCTTGGGCATTCACCCAAGGCTTGGGTTCCCAATCATATGAGTGAACAAGCAGTCCAAGCCGCTCAATAATTTCAAGCTTGCAAATAATTCCATTTCCATTTTACGACGCAAAGAACTTGCTCAATTGTCTTTTTTTAGGGCTCTAAAAGACTTTAAATGTTCGGCCTTTTCAAGTAACGTGTTTGCGGAAAATTACATATGAATATTGTAAATAGCCGAATATAGTATCTCTTGAAACGATAGGGGAATGCTATTAGGTATGCTGCTTGATCTTACAAAAGAATAAGAATCTCCATCTGAATTTGTTTGTAATCATTTGCGAGAGATGATGTTTATACATATTGTTTGCACTTTTTATAATTTATCTAATAACCATTTTTATTTTGTATATATTTTTTAAAGCCAACATGCATTTCATATGTCTATCTTTATTGTTTTTGAGTATAAACAGGAAGGCATATATGTTGTCATGGTTTTCTTGCATCAGTGCATAATATAACATACAATTAAGTAATGAGCAAAAGAGTTTTTTTAAGGCCTCAGCAAATACAAATGAGACAACATCTTATGCACTATTTTACGTATCAAAGTGCTAGAATTGATTCAAAAAGAATAAATTTAATTAAAAATATTTTATTTCATAATTTTTTGATAAAGTTTCATATTTTGGCACATAAAATTATATAAAGTGTGCATCATGTGATAAATTCTTATACGCCACCCACCCTTCAGCGAAGTGTTGATAGAAATATACCATGAAAAGAAGTTATGCTCGTTAGTGGTTACTTTCATTTTCGGTGATTTATGAAAGAAAGAGGAGAGTAAGTAGCAGCCAGGATTGAAAAATAACAGTCGGTTAATTATTAAATAGATAGATAAATGTGTTGAAAAAGTGTTACAAAGAAGTGTGTTAAAGTCATTTATGTTACTTACTACTGCCACCGCAATAAAGAAGTGACGGAGAAAGAAGTGTAAGGAAGGAAGAGGAAGAGGAAGGGAAGAGAGGATCAGGTAGGTAGGTAGGTATGAGTTTGTCGGCATCAGAGATCGCAACGAAGCTGAATCTGAAGCCTCACCCAGAAGGTGGGTTTTACGCCGAGACATTCCGTGACCATTCCGTTCATCTTTCCAAGTCTCTCCTGCCCCCACAATGTAAGTATTATTATTATCCCCTGTTCGTTCATTCATTCATTCATCTCTCTCTCTCTCTCTCTGACTTGTTGTTCTGAATCTAATTTGGGAAATAAATAGACAAAGTAGATCGGCCTGTATCCACATCCATCTATTTCCTGCTTCCCTCTGGAAGTCTCTCTCACATCCATCGCATTCCCTGCGCTGAAGTCTGGCATCATTACCTCGGTCACCCTATCACTGTACTACTACTCTTACTCTCTCTAATATACTAATATAATATAATTAAATTAACTAATTTCTCAATGTTTTTGTTTTTGCAGATAGTGGAGCTGGATGAGAAAGATGGGAGCGTCAAGTTTACTCGCCTTGGATCCAATTTCAGCGAGAATGAGATTCCTCAATACACTGTCCCTCCCAACGTCTGGTTTGGTTCTTTTCCCACACATGATTTTACCTTCTCTTCCGATGGTTCTTCGTTCCTCAAAGCTCCACCCAGAGATCCTGACACTCACTACTCTCTCGTAGGATGCACTTGCGCCCCTGCTTTTCAGTTTCAGGACTTTGAACTTGCTAAGCCTTCTTACCTCGTCCCCCTTTTTCCCCATCTTCAACATCTCATCACTGCTCTCACTTTCCCCGAATCACAGTGATTTATTTTCTGTTATTTAATAAAACTGTATCTGTACTACTACTTTTCAAAATCGAATAATGATCACATGTATATTTACATGCTTCCTTCTTTGATGGATCCGATCCGATTTATGCTTATACGTGGTACTGTTATGCGTGCTTCATCATTTTTTTCCATGAGACTTTCTCTAAGATGACTTGGTACGCAGGACGCGATTCAACGAATTCAGTATGTGATATGGAAGGTTAACGAGAGAATCCGGTAACTATGTGCAGGACTTACAGAAGATAAGAATTCGATTAACTCTTTGGAAACTACATGATTCCGATATGTTTCATTATCCGCACTGATTCTCAAGTTTTCCAAATAGCTCTCAATCACAACCCTTGCATTGCTGCATTAGCACAAAATATATGCATGCAACATAAAGAGCATGGTGATGATGTAAACATGTGAAAAGTTGGTTTCCTTTTCTAAACATCTACTACTACTATTACTATCTGAAATGTTTAGATCTACAGATACAAATGTGCATTGTTTCAAACTTGTTCTTTCCACTCGTTAACTACTTGAGATTGGTCTAGCTTATGCTTGATTATTAGGTGACCAGTTGTCGTAATCATCGAAATCAAGGAACCCCATCCTTTTCATCATGTCGCGCTTCAGATCATTTGCTTCCTTTTCTACTTTTTGAGCCTGAGGAATGAAGCATATCAAAGTAGGGCTTGTAAGCTTAATATGACATCACAGCTCAATTTTACAAGACAAATAACCAAAAGTAAAAATCTGATTCATGTTCACAAATCACAATACAAACTTCGGGATATATAGGGTGTAGTTGGCAGAACATCAAATAGCTTCAAAATAATATATCATTCCAATCATGTTCATATATAGGTTATAGTTTGCAGAATATCAAAATTGCCCCATTCCTTAAACTCTGATAAAGGAAGAACTTATAAACAAAATGAACGAGTATAGAGCAGGAGGTGTGGGAATAAAGAACTGTCATTTGATGCAATTAGAAAGAATTCATCACTAAGAAACACTAAATGATGCACAAAGAGATCCATAAATGCAATATAGACATTTGTATACAAGAATTGATTGATTAATTAATATGCTAAAACATGCCAAATAAACTACCATTTGTTTAATTATCAACTAGTAGATGAATCTACCTTTCTTATCTCTGCCTCTGACACACTCCTCATATGCTGTGGAAGCTCTCGATCCATGTCCTACACCATTGATATTTGAATTGCAAGATTATTTAGATTGCGTTGTAAAGTAATTGATAGCAGACAAATATCATGAAATGAACAAGATCTTATCATACCATCTGTCCAATTAAGCAAACTTCATTCCCGCGAATTAAAAAGAATCCATTAACGACTTTATCTAGCTTTATATCACAATAAAGATCACCCACAATTATTCGTTCAAATGCAGCTTCAAGAACAAGGTTACCTGTACAAAGAAATTATGAGGATAACGACAAAATCAAGTCTGCAACTCAACAAAAGTAGAACGTATATAAATAGATGAGCTTACCATGATGATCGAAAGTGCATAGTAACCCACAATACTGTTTACCATCTTGTGTCAGAACAAGAACTTCTTCTGCAAAATTAAAAATGAATTATATTAAGGAGAATATCTTGCAATATATCAGCATATCCCATCTTTCATACAGCTACAAAAACTCGATGTGACGGAATTAAACATACAAAACACACGAATTGCAAAAACAATTTGCTAAGGTGAAATTGCTTAAGCTTTTTGACACTAGAGCATTCCATACTGATGAAAGCCTTCCAAGATTTATTCGATTCTTCTTTTCATTTTTACATTTCAGAACATGACATTGACTGATTGAAGAAACAATGCAAGAAAACGCCATACCAAACAGAATATCAGTAATTGCAAATTCACAAATAGTACTAACAAAATTTATACTAATCACTACAGCAAATAGATTAATCAACTGTTCTTGAACAAATTGGTTTATACGATAATTTCAACAATCATGGTAGAAAAACAATAATTGATAAGAGAGTGAGAGTGAGAGTGAGAGAGTACTGTCAAGAAATGAAGTAGTCAAGAGTTCAGGAGGAGGATCCCGGGGGGCGAAGCGGGACATTCCATGGTACATTGTGGGGTAGTGGCTCATGGAGATGTTGAAAGCAGAGAAGCTTGTGGCACAAGCAATCTCAGTATTTGAGAGAAAACTAAAGCTGCTCAAGAAGAAGAAGAAGAAGAAAACGCAAATGCAGAAAAATGCCTTCAACTCAAACTGATGAAGGGAGGATCATCAGGTCTTAGCTTGTTATATACCGCGCCAATCAACTAACTAACTCAACTAAGCTAGAAACTAACATTTAACTACGGCGCTAACAAACTAACTAACCATCTGTCTAAATAAGTTATTATAAGGAAAAACATATATTATACATAAGAAGCATTTGGCATGGAAAGGAGTAAGGTCTCTCTCTCTCTCTTTTTTTAAAAAAAAAAAAAAAATTTAATAAACAACGTCTCCCCTTAATATGTTGAAAGGTAATTGGTGCATGAGAGTGAGCATGACGCCACGACCAGTTTCGCCTTCTTTAATTTCTTATCTTTATAAATTCAAGGGAAATATCAATTTACTCTAAACTTATATCGCTTGTAGGTAATTTATTAAAAAAAAAAATTACTCTGTCCAGAACTTCATACCTTTCGATAAAATCTTTTTATCCTATTTATAAGATTTTGCTTTAATTTTTATTGACATTGATTATTATTTTTTTCATAAACATCTTTATTTAATTAACATTTTTTAGATTTTCTAAAATAATGGCAAGGTTAAATTTAAAAGTGTATACCAAATTTTGTCAATTCCAGTTTCACTAACAATATTAGTTAGTTTCTTTGATATTTTCCTAAAAAAAAGCTTATATTTAGGACGACTCTTAACATTTTCTGCACTAGTTTAACCATGGTTGATATGAGTTTAACCTAAAAAAAAAAGTTATTTAAATTGTGATTTATGAATATGTTGAAAATGATGAGACAATTGTGCACGTAGATTGATTAAAAGCACATAGTGTTAGTGTATGACCAGATACATTCTAGTTGGAAATACATCAATCACGTTCATCACACAAATTTAACTTATAATTTATTCATATATACTTAAGTTTAGTAAAATATTTTCGAACCTATTTTGTAACATGAATTTGTGAAAAATTATGCCATGCTCAAGTCAAGTAAAATTGCTATGTGAGACAAAAGTCAAAACTTATTCTACCAACTTATTCAACATAGTTACACTCTCAGAGACAAACTTGAAATATTTTATTAACAAGTTAGAACCAGCATGTAACAATTAACCTATGCACTTTGGTATTTTTACCTTTTTTTCTATTTAACATAAGTTCCTCCGTAAGCTATAAAGATACACAAATGAAATTTTAATTATTTCAGTTTCCATAACATTTCTCAGATACAAACCGAAAAAAGAAAGAGTCCTAACTTATGCTTTTTTTTTAATTATTATTATTATTATTATTATTATTTACTTATAGAGAAAACATCAATAGAGACGATGTTTATACTAGTTCAATATGCAGCAAAAAAGCATTCAAAAGGAGGAGGGGCTAACGAAATATTCAATAGAAAAAATGTTTCTTTGATGGTGCCAGATAACACTTTAGTATATAATTTACCTTCTCTTCTTTGGTAGTAGTGTATAATTTACTATCTATTGCAAGTTTAAACTTGCAAGACTAACTTCGTATAGAAAAGCTATACAGCACAACAAAGCAAGAAAAGGAACCCACGAAACAACCAAACAGATGACTTATGCACACACATTTCCGAAATATCAACTATACAGACATAATTCCTATGCAGTAAGAACAATGAGCTTTCAGCCATCGTTTCCAGAACAGCAGATCTCTGAACAACATGTGAGGCAGCCAAAGCATCCTAGACCAATGCAAAGCTGAGTGAGGGCAGTTGCAAGTTGATTGTTCATCTGGGAACAGCACTGGATGAAGCACGGGCAACAACAATAACCGCACAAGGTGGTACAACAATTCGAGGCCGCCTTGAAGATTTCAGCCACTTCAGGCAATTTCGCTTCATATCCTGGAGGAGTATTTTCCACAGTAGCAATCAAGTTGCCAAAGCCGATACTTAAGTGTGGGAGTAAAATCATTCTCTGCCCTTGCACGTTATTGCTCTTTTTTGACACCTGTTTGCAAATATCAGCATAAGCAAATCAATTAAAACAGACAAACCAACACAGTTAATCTTAGAATTTTCGAAGCTATATCACAATAGATATAAATGCAGAAAGGAATATATATCTGCAGAACTCAGTGACAGCATTGCTTGATATCTAGTTTGTTATACAAAATTCTCAGAGATTTGGTACATACTTTAGTTCCAGCTGATTCCCTGACTTTCTTTAGATGATCATCCTCAAGTACCATCATTTGGGTAAACTCAGACAAGAAGCCAGTCTGCAGGCTCAGTTTCACAACCTGGCAATTAAATGATGTGGTGTGAAAAAAATAATTAATAAAAAGAAACAACTAAATTATCTAAAATTGACTGTCAATGTACAGTGATAGCATAGAAAGTATTAACAAACTTTCTGTTCTAATTGTTTATTTTCTGAAAGCCATGCTTGAGCAGTAAGATACTCTATTTGATCTCTTACAGAAACCTGTTAAAGAAAATTGAACAATAGAATGAAAAGTTAATTATAAAGAAAATTAAACAGAATGGTACAAATTGAGCACAATTACTGATAAAGCAGTATCTAACTAAGAATGCAAGGAGCCTGACTGCGAGAATAAGATGAAGCAATACAGTATTTATAAGTCATTGCCATACCAAACAAAGATAAAGAAGGCCAATAAATCATGGTTCTGTACCCTTAGAAAAAAGTAAAGATAGATGAAGAAAAGGAAAATAATCTATTTGTCTAGATCCCAATTCAATATATCTTCAAATAATGTTAAAATTTGACACAGCTATTGTGCCTTATGTAAAAAAACAGATTCGCAGTACAGAATAGCTCCCCAGCACCCATAAGCAAAACTTGAAAAAATGTTAAATTTTGACACAACTATTGTGCCTTGTGTAAAAAAGCCACAGTAAGGAATAGCTATCCATCACCCATAAGCAAAACTTGGAATCTCCTCTCAAGAGAATGTAGATATAATTTTAAAAACACGAAAACTTGAAGTAAAAATTTGCAAGTATGCTAAGTTGTAGAGTACTTTACCGTCTGTAATGGTATGTCCTTAGCCTTTTGTATCTTCATATCTAATGCAAAATTTCTGAAATCAGCCAAGACACCTTTAACTTTAAGTGTCTCTGGAAAACTTCCCTTGTATCTACCAGATAAAATTAATGGACCCTCCGATGAAAGATCTGGAATATGGGAAGGGTATACCTAAAACCAACATAGCAGATAATGCCATATGTTCAGGGAAAGTTGGAGAAAAATTTAAAATATAGCCAGTGTGTAACCGTAAAAAATGTCATAATTGCAAGAACAAGTGGTTCCCATCGTAGCATCGCATAACGATCTGCATTTTCAAATAAAAAATGTTATATGTACACCCAAGTCCAACACCATACCCTACACCTTCCTTTTTCAGAAAATATATCAGAGAAAAGGAGTATGGGAACTTGGGTAACTCTCCTTTATTTTCTAAAAAGGGCAGGTGTAGGGTGTTGGTATTGGATTGAGGTGTATATATAACATTGCTCTTTTAAAAAACTTCAAGGGCATCATTCAGAGTACACTAGCACAAATCCCCAAAAAGCATAGGAGAACTTCAGCATTCAGATGAAAGGGCAGACAAGAATAAAAATGAAACAGAGCATATGACACATTTTATTTTATCAGAATTGTTAAGATGCAAGTTCAGTGATTGAACAAAATTGCATTGATGGTGATTACTCAACAATGAGTTCACAGCCTATAAAGCTGATGAGCAAATTACAGTTATAGCTGTCTTAACTAACTGAATGTAAGTACTACAACTATTAGTGTCACTAACTGTAAATAACCAGCTTCAACAGAACTAATTTAACATACCTCTAATACTCCCTCTCAAGGTTGGAAATAAATATGACAATGATTCCCATCTTTGACTATAAACCTTTCAACAGTGGAACTCAGGGGTTGTCATAACTCATAAATTAAGATAAACATGCAGATTGTGAGATACAACCATGGCAGATGAACAGTGGAACTCAAGGTTTGTCATAACTCATAAATTAAGATAGACATGCAGATTGTGAGATGCGACCATGGCAGAAGAACAGAAAGAACAGAATCAAAATCATGAAGGACAACTTTTGATTGACCCATTACATATATCACGTGTTTAGTAACGACCATGGAAATGAGTGAAAGATATGGAAGCCCAAATTTTATTTTTATTTTTATTTATTAATTAATAATTAACTAATAATGATACAATCATCATCATCATCATATTATCAAATATTTATCATTAATCATTATTATCAATTCAATTAACCAGGCATTTATAAGATTTTACCTCAAATTCATCAAGCTCATCAAATATGTCCACTGTTATATTTGCAAGTACGAGAGATGAAGCCTTGTCAAACAACGACAGCATTTGAGGCTTAACCAAATCTGGAAATTCAGAAACGAGGGGCAGCTGTCAAAATAGGTGTAAATGCAGAAAGCATAAAAACTCAAAGGTTCATCATATAAACTTCTCATGTTAGAGTTTCTGCATACCAATCTAAATGCCATTCCTTTTTTTTTTTTTTTTCTAATGTTAAATTCATAACTTACCTACATCCAAAGCTGCACCATATTGTCCCCTCCCAATCATTGCGAGGGTCCGCAAGAAATAATGATTGCAGTATGAGCCTGGGGTCGAATGACTTAAGGTTAAAGTAAGTGACAGAATGACGAATTTTTACCATTATTTACAAGTCATAACAAAAGAAGAACTAAGAACAAAATCTTAAATACTAGAAGCTATACCTATGCCAAAAGTGTAAATTCGGGGGCATATTGATTCTCCACTGATCATATGATTCTTTACTGTCGCACAAATTTGTCTCTCATCTTCAACACTTCCATCTGTAACTAGGAAAATTATTGGAACTGAACTCCGAGCACCGGACAGCATCTCTAATGCCTGAAAATAAAAGGCAACAAATATATAAAATACACCTACCCAGTGACAGATGGCATAAAACAATTACAATGGTCGTCTATAATACATATAAGCTAGTCTGAGAATACATAAAGATGCGTCAGAATTTGAGGAGTGGGTTCTCCATGCATCAAGTTGAAGTTTTGGTATATAACATTTTGGTTCAGTGCATGCCACATAACTACTGCTCAATGATCTTATGTTTATAAAAGACAGTATGAGTGTTAAATGTACGAAAAATATTATGAATGTTAAAGGTATGAAAGTCATTATGAAAATTTAAAGGTACCGTGTTTAAGGCATGTGAAATGTTTGTACCGCCAGAAGCAACAAAGTTTGTGTTAATCCACTCAATGGCCCTTTCAACAGCATCCTTGGAAGCCAATTCCATTGATTTTGAAAATATATAACTCTCTCCATTAAAGGCTATAATACTAAATGAATCATCAGGATTAAGCTTAGAAAGAGCATCTGATAGTGCATTCTTTGTGTCATCAATTAGCTTTCCCCGCATGCTTCCACTGATGTCAATAACGAATAATATTTCCTTTCGGAATACCTGGATATAGAGCAGGATAGAAGTGAGTATAAAAGAATAACTTTAAAGGTATATTATATATATACATGTACAAATACAAAGCTTATGGTTATTATACAAACCTTACTCTTAATATCTCCAGGAGAAAGGTATACATAGAACATCTCTCTTTGATCAAAATCATGCACAGATGCAGATTCCATAAGAACAACACCATTTACATGACTTGAGGGAACCTGAATGCATATAACATGCTAATAAGATAACCTTTTAACAGTGGACATTACAATAAACTAAAATAAAATGGCCATGGATCTTACAGCATATGAAAAGCTAAAATCAGTTTTTGACCACATGAGAACTTCAGAATCATATAGAAAACCCATACTCCCAGCATGGCGCCTAACTTCCTGAAGAGTCAGGGATCAAATGGTTAATTAATTGGCTATATCATATGTAAAATTTCAACCATATTCCCACAAAAAATTGAATCAGACACAAACCTTTAGGGGATGACTTATTGTCTTGCATAGAAGCTCACTTCCGGCAATAGCATTCACATTTATCTGTATCTTTTCTCGTTTTGATATTCTCTTTGCAGCTGGGTTGACAAAATCAGGGAAGGTAAACGGCACATTCAAGTGGAACTGACCGTTGCGGTATACTATTTTCTGAGACCAACGCATCTTAATAGATAAAATGGAACCCCCATCTACCTGTTACAAGTTTTACAATCATGGTTACAGAGAGAAAAACAGCATCACAGTAAAAGGATCTAGAAATCAACAGCCTTTAGACAGAGGTTAGAGGTTACGAATTTACCTGTGGTATAGTGAAAGTAAATATATTGGTCTTGAGAAAGCCTCCATTTTTAGCTCGAACGCCACTTTGGTTCTCATTATTGTCATCCATAACAACCAGCTGAGTAGTATATGATTTGGTCGGAGCAGTAACCTCAACACCTAGAATAGATCCCTGTTAGCCAAATGATATCAGAACACAAAATCTGCAACATATTAAAACATTAATGAGGTTGATGTGGAAGCTGATTGTTATTCCAGCTGAATCCAAAGATAACAAGTTTCAAAAACAAAATTCTTTTTTTGTTTTTTTGTAGGTGCAAAATACACGCACTCCATGAGTTATTTTCAAAGAGTTAAGAAAGCATATAACAAAACAAAACACACACCCAAAAAAAAAAAAATCAAATTTTTTAGTGGCTCACATTCTAAGAGGATCTTCCGAAGAACTTAAAGAGAACTTATTTGCGCTTTAGAAAATAGCTCATGAAAATATCCTGTGATCAATTCATAAGCTCTTTTGAGCTTATTACGATAAGCTCATCAGGGAAACTTATTTTAAAAAGCTTTAAAGTAGCATTCGGAAAAGCATATTTTGACTGATGAAAATAGCTTATGAAAATCCTAACTTATAACCTACTTACAATTACAAGTTCTTGTTAGCTTATTTTAGTAAGGTTGCTTATGAAAATCAGCTTATTTTATCTTATTTCAAAATAGCTTATTGAATGCGCAACTAATTAATCTACAACCTAAATAGCTTATTTTACTAGTGCCCTAAAAAAACTTAACTGAAATAATTAGCAAAACAAACAAACAAACAAATAAATAATACTATACTACTCCAGTAATAATAATAAATAATAATTAGGGATTTTAATGAAAGTGAGTTAGTTATGTGAAAGTAAAAGAAGCTAAGCTAAGCAAAGCACCTGGTGGGTGATGGGAATAGCAAGGCGGCAATCACAGGCGCGGCTTCCCATAATGCAATGAACCCTCCACGTGCCACTCACGCTTATATACGCTGTGTCTAAATAACAATCAACTTCCATCTCTATCCCTTTCATCTCCAACGGAATCAGCGCCGGAGGGTCACACCTTCCGTACACGTGCGGCTGGTAGCTCGGTATGTCTGGATTGTCCACGATTCCCGGATCCTCGATCACCGCGTACACCATCGGCGCCGTTGGAAGTAACGCGATCGCCGACTTCGCCATCGGAGCTGGTGGTTTTGGTGGCGCCACCGCCCTATCCTTCCCGAAGTATATTCGTTTGGATAACTTTAGACCGTCATCAACCGCTCTTGAAAATTCCTCAGCCATTGGAGATGTTGAAGATTTGAGATGTGAAGAAGAAAATACTAAGAGAAAGGAGGAGGAGAATGAAGAAGGAAACAAGCATTGGAATCACAGAAATAAAAAAGGGGAAGAAAGAAAGAAGAGGGGTGTGAGTGTGGGCCCCGCTACTTGTCCGTTGAGAAAGGTGCTTAGTGTGGGGTCCTCTTACTCTTTTTTTCTTTTTGATAAAATGCCAGAACATGGTTCTGGTTTTCAGTTATCGCCACGTGTAGCCATTTGTCTCTTGACACGTTTGTTATAGATGGTGTCGGTAAATGGAATGCACAATTGGATTGCGTTCCGGGTAGACCAAAATGAAAAAGGCTGATCCAAAGCATCTTTATAAATCTGATGTATTAGGGTTGATTCATTGATTGTGATATTGATTTGCTCGTAATTGACTAATTGATTTTTTTTTCCTAATAAGAGACTAATTGTATCTTCAATAGTATAAAGTTTATCTTAATGTACTAATGTCTTTACATCACTAGTTAACAAAACCTTTACTATTACTATTATAGATCTAATAGTATACTTTAATTACGATATCCAATTATAAAGGCAATAATAATGGATTCTAAAATAATGGAGTACCCCACCGCCACCACCACTTGGGACGTTGCATCATGTTGCATTAAACGAGTATCGTATTCGCATTGGGCGGTCCTTCTCAACAAGTGATGGGTGAGTTACTATTTACTTATCCATTAATAAATATTTGCCCGTTGAAGGAGAGCTCTTAATGAAGTGCGTTTTTCTGACCGTGAGTGATCCCATCATCAATTTATGAGACTTTCGGATTTCTCTCGATGTGTTTTTTTAATTCAACTTGTGTTTTTTTAATTCAACTCAACGATGAATGCTTCTCCGTTCTTTAACTTAACATGGAAGCCTTCAAAAGGAGATCCAAGTGTCTATTTGCACAGAATTGCACTGCTGATATTACACCAAACTGTCCACACATAGCCGAACAGATATTAACAGACAAACTTAACATCACACTTTTTAATACGCGTGAGTGGATATAAGAGCACATAAGTGTAGTCAACATAACTATTGCTCCAAATAGACCTCCCGAATAATATTATCCCTGATAAGTGGTAGAAGATATATTACAATGACCACGGGACGTGTCAATATACGTCATATAAACTTTGAAAATCTATCTATAATAATAGATTCTATAATCAATAATAAAATCGTAGGCTAAGCACACTATTCTGTTCATCCCTCCCTCTCAAAGAAAATAGAAAAGAGAGCACTGGTATCATCATGTCCTATTGACTTGAACCTCTGGCTACAAATAGCTGAGAAGAACTCACTTCCAGTCACAATCTTCAAATGCTCCTATACTTCTGTTTTGCCTATCAACCTTCATTATGTCAGGGACTCACAAGGGGCCATATGAAGAACTAATTAATAATTTGTCAATTGAGTTATAATACAAAGGACCTCAAAATCGTGGACAACCAACGAATTTTTTTTTTTAAGGCAATGTGATATAACAAGTCTATGCACCACGAAATTTCAAGTATCCCACTAGACCCGCTGAAAAGTTAAAACTGTTGGGACATCTCGAACCCCCATGACTGCATCCTTGCTAAACTATGGTATTGAAAATGAGAGACCCTTTCCAAGACAAGGAATGGCTGTAACCTTTTCAAGGCCACCAAAAACTCTCCCTTTCACCATGATGTACAAGCTAGATTTGTGCAAAGAGTATTTCATTCCACGTGTCAGGAACACCAGGCAAGCACCAGTGCAAGCAATCCTGCACGCCAGGCTGCGCTGTAAGGCTGAACCGTGATATATGACCCTCATCCCTAAGCTGAGAAAGAGCTGTTATGTCCAAAAGCTTGACCCCTGTTCCCTTCACCGCACTTGCAGCATCTTTATCACTGGATTCCTCACCCGATATTTCCTTCCCTACTGACATTGGTTTAGTGTTGTTACAACTGCCTCCTGTGTTCCAGTCCCCACCAAAAAAATGCCTAGGGGAAATGGTCCGATAGAAGACTTTCAAACCTGGATATTTTGGAAGCTGTGAATTCACCCAACTAACAACACTATGAATCGTAAGATTCTTTGCACCCCAAATGACTGCTATCTTCTTATTAGTATTTGGCACACCACCAACATGCATTACCCATCTATTAGCCTTAAGCTTTCCCCGATTCCAGTGGTGACCTGTGTTGAGAACAAGGACATCGAACTTGTGGAGATATTGGCGCAAGAATGCTGTTGGCCGATCAAGGTGCATTGCATAGTCCGTCCGTGGGTTGTTTACATCAATAGGTTCAACATCACAGAGGATAGCAGACCAGTAATACAGAATGGTAGTATTGGTGCTTGGGAAACGGTAAGCCCATCCATTAGGGCGTGCACCGCCCTCAGCTATAACCAATCCATACTCTTTCCCAACATCTTCCACATCCTGCGTCTCCTCACCACCAGTGACCATGCACATTAAAGATTGGAACTGCTGCCGGCCCAACGAATCTCCAACAAAAGCTAGAGTTTTGTCTCGCATCCTGAATGCATCGAAATTATTATCAATATCATAAACTTAGGCTAATAAAAAGATTAAAAATATTGATGGGAAAGTTGTGGGTAATTTTTTTTGTAAATCAGAGGAAATCCAAAAAAGTAAAGGCATCTCAAAAAGAACCAGTCATTTGACCAGAAAAAAACAAGAGTAAGTTAAGCAACATGACTAGCATGCTAACACATGCCTCAACCAAAGCTGACCCACCCTCTTTCGAGTCAATTGCAGAGCATTCTATGCCTCAATCATTTCAAATAAGTCTATGGGCAGAAGGGATAAAATGACAATATTTCTCATCGAATCATAGAAATATATCTTCAAGGAGTTATACAAGAGTCCAAACGATGAGTCAAGAAAATGAAATACCTTCTCAAAAATTTAGAACCTTCAAATTCCTCCATTTGACAATCTTTTGGCTGCCATCGAAGCTTCTCAAATGCAAAATCAGTACGTTGCATCATGCGGCAGGCCCACATCGATGCGAGCCATTGTTTGCAACCAAATCCTGAATATAAAGGCCGGTTGTCATCTGGAACCCATTTTCCTTTTGCATAATTACAGGCTGGAGAAAAGGTCAACAAGAGAACATGCCTTAGTTAGCAGTTATATATAGTTCATTAGTACAACAAACGTGCATGATACACCCCTCCTACAGAAGAATAATGATTTGGTCTTTTTAATGAATGATGGAATGAACAGGTGCAATAATTTGGAGAGGGAAACATACTTCAAAATTTAAGACAGCTTGTCTAATCAGAGAATTTTGTTATCCTAGTATCAGTGATTGGAAATATTTTTTCTATTTGTTAACTACACCTGCTCCTGAGTCGTGACCGAGTGCTATCTGGATAGTAGGCCATCCCTCACAAATGGAAGGATGATTCAAACTTCAGAAATAAAAATAAAAAATATGGTTTTCTAGAAAAATTAGAAAATACCCTTCAATGAAAAGATTGTTATTAAAAAACACGTTGAAGAACATGAATCAGTTTTTCTTCAAGTACAATATTTCAAGCATTCATCAGAAAGAGATAGAAAAAAAATGGTTTCTTAGAAAAAATCAGATATTCTTTAGAAGGAAGCTCCTTGTTGAAAAAAACAGGATGAAAATCATGTTTCAACTTCTCATTGTAATCCAAAAGAGTGAACTTTTCAATAGAACTTTATAGATGATAAGCAAAAACAATCAGTACCTTTAATTTCTGTAGCATCATTCCGATTGTTGCCTTTTCCACCAATTGAAGAGCGTCTATGTGGAGAGCTCATGGATAAATCTTCTCTCTGTTCTTCTACTTTTGAAGTTTTATCCTCCTCAGCTTCATTCCTTTTAGCCTCGGATGTCGGACTGGAAAGAGTTTGTAAGCCATGATTTTTCCCAGCTTCCGAGATTCTTTCATGTTTTGGTTCTTCATCTGACACACTTGAAAAAATTTCTACACCATCATAATGAAAGATCAAATTTAAGCAACGAGAAGATAACATGAGATTAATAGAAAGAGAGGGAGAGGGGAAACAAGACGATCATGTGGCAAGAGATGTATTGGTAATAGGATGGGGACATCAAATAGAACATGTGCTATTTTTTAACTTGTCTACCTCTAACAATATATTTAATTTAGCTCTATAGACTTGAGTTAGCATGGTGACATGTATGAAATGAATGAATGAAATGATTTTTCTCATCGTACTGAAACACAGAAAAGTGTTTATATACAAGCTACTGCAGCGCGCAAAAGGCAACTGCCATTTAACTAACTGCTATGATTAAGCTAACTACTGACTAACCATAATTACGTTCTACCTAACTAACTAACTGACTAACTACGTTAGTTACTTGTTGTATAAGTTACACAAGGCTATGTAGGCTCCAATAGTATGTGCAGCATTCTGATCACTATAACAAAGAACAGGATGAGCAAGTAAATAAGTCAGACACCATATATCGAGGTCAACTCATGCTCATTTGATACAGTATATAGTAAGATGTCATGAGGCATTGTAAAGTGTCAACCCCTTTTAAATTAAAATCACTTTTAAATTACAGAGGATTAAAGAAGGCAATATCTCACCTTCTTTTACTTTATGTGAAGTAGCTCCAGTATCACTTTCATCAGTGTTCTTTCCAGAAGTTCTTTGTGCAGAAACCGTCTGAGATGCTATATTCAGATGTGGTTCTTCTTGCTCATTGGTTATCTTTTTCTTTGGCAATGATGATACATCTTCACTATCATGCTTACTCACTAAATGATCTGCAAACATGAAAAACAACAAAAAAGAAAGTGCTGAAAAAAAATTCAAGCTTATTCAGCATGAACTTTGAAACCTTGGGTGCAAAAAGACAAGGCCATATTTTATGCCTATGGCTATAATAACTACATTAAGGACATCCTCATCCGAAACAGATGGGATTATCCTTGTCAAGACAAAAATGATTTATGTTCTTCAGTTGCAAGGACAAAATGTGCTAAGATGTTATCTTATTCTAAGCCTGCAGGGAGGTACGAATATGGCCAAACTGGAGAAAAATCTATGCTAGAAAGTCTTTCAGTCTGTAAATAATTTTCTAAGAAACCTAAACAACCACATACATGTTTTTACCTTCATAAAAGATATGTAAATTAATATTTGTCATATTGACAGAATATCACATCAGTATTTTTCAAATATGACTGTTACACAAGAAGAAGCAAACCTGAGGACAGCTGCAGTGGTTGTTGAGGAGGGGGAAAGGCAGCAAGACTAGGTGTTTTCATCCATGACCATAAAACAATGGTTGAAGCCATGAGAACAATGGATATAAGAGAAATTTCTTTACCCTTTAATCCATTAAAGCCTCCCTTCATCCTGCATTAAACACAAAATTACAAAATAAAAAACAAAGGAAGAACCGAATAAGAGAAAGGTCAAGCTTTCATCTATCAAAATAAGTTGAATCTCAAGCTCTAAGTGGCCGAGAATATATGCAAATAAAAATAACCAATGTTCTAACTAGCAAGAAGCCAAGAACAATAAGTTTCACTTTCAGCTAACACATCCACAGGGGGAGCACACAGACTTGACAGTAAAATCACATTCGCCTTTTAAATGAACCAGTTAGAATTTAGAAATAGAAACAACGACTCAGCAACAACCTTTTCTTAACCAGTTTAAGCTTTAGCTATAAATACACAGCATGATTGAAAGAACAATAAGCTTAATTCCATTCTTATTACTCCCCTGTCCTATATGCAAGCTCCATGTGAACACCTTTTTTTTGTCTTTAATGTAAGCACCTATTCCAATTTCCAGTGCCATTAATTACTTCTTTTCCACAAACATCCTTGTTTACTCAACACTATTTAGAATCCCCTAATAATTTATAGGAATAATTTTGAAAAAGTACAGCAGATGTTATCATTTCCAATGCAAATAACAATTCTAACTAATTTCTTTAATTCCCGTGTTTTTTCCTAGAGCATCTTACATTTAGGACCGGATGGAATAGTTTAATAATCATGCTGCTCTCTCTCTCTCTCCAATGAGCAGTTAAATGTTCTCCAGCTCCGAACATATAGCACACGAAAACAATTCAAAATTAACAATTTCAAGGTGGAAATGGTTATCTACCTCACCCTCTCAAAGTCTCAATCGTTGCATTAAAAAATAAAAATAATGATTTACAAAATCTAGACAAAATACATACAAAGTTTTAAGTTTAACTCTACAATTTTCTGAACCAAAACCTGGAAAAGGTAAGCAACTGTGACATTCACATGACCCCCCCCCCCCCCCCCCCCCCCAAGTAATTCAAAAATAAATTAAAATAAGAAAAATCAAAGTTGAGGAGCTAACTAGAAAGCCATCACAAACACAAATAAATAAATAAATAAATAAAATGAATGCAACATCCGTACGAAATTAAGAATGGATCTGGAAGGAATCAAACCTGTTTCGCATAACAAAGCTTGAGTTTGTTGAATAATGAAAGAAACCAGGAAATAATGATCTGCGATGATAAAGAGTTACGAAAGGGAAGTAGAAAATCTATGAAAGATGAATTGTGAGTGTGAAGAAAGGGGAAATGAGAATGAAAAGGAAGGAAGGCAGAAAGAACAAGAAAGCGGCATTCATAGATCGCACCCCGTAGTGACCGTACCGTTACGCGGCCAAGCTGCGTCACCATTTTATTATTTTTTTTCTCTAAGCACGAACCTTAATTTTTGAGTTTTACTTTTTGAACTCCGTTGTTTACTCATTGGTCCCCATTTTTTTCGTCTTATACAAGACGGTAGTGCATTTTTCCGCTTTATACAATGCGGTAGTGTAAATTATCAGTTTTTTTCGCCTCTTTCTAGGCGGAAAAATGATAATTTTGCACGTCTGCTTTGTATAAGGCAGAAAAAATATGATAATTTTACACTACCGCCTCGTATAAGAAGGAAAAATGTACTTCCGCCTTGTATAAGGCGAAAAAAATGAGGGTCAGTGAGTAAATAAAGGGGTTCAAAAAGTAACACTCTAATTTTTTTCCCCCTTTAATCATATCTATTTTTCTTATTATTACACAGAAATAAGTCCTTTCAAAATGTTATTATGATTATTTAATTTTCAATAAATTAATTGAATTATTCTCTGATATGCTTTAACAAGTTATATTTGAAACAAGATTAAATAGCACGTGATATACAAAATGAACACAATATTTTGTTTGAAATGCAATATTTATATAAGGGTTTGGTATCTATTAAGGACAATCGTTTAAATAGTGTCATGATATTAAAAAGAGAAAATAATGTATGCACTATGCACCGATAGTGTATTGTCAACATGTTATTCATCGTTGATTGATTAGCTATAGTTGATTTATAAGTAAAAGTAATGCATATTGATGATGAATGATACTGTATATCAACAGTGTAAAAAATTTTACACTGTCAATATACAAATATTAAATTCTATTAAAAAAGTTGTTATAAGTTATAAGAGTTTTACTGTCTTTTATAAATGTTATTTTAGAGGAGTGTATTGGTTTTGTATTGTCTATTATACAATTGTTTATTTAAGTCTTTTTTTATTAGTTATTTTACTCTTATAAGTTTTTTTATTTTATTAAATTAGTATAAAATTCTAATAATTGCTAGTTATTTGACCTTTCAACAACTACAACTAATTAACTTTACATGTCCCTTTAAAAAAAAAAAAAAAAAAAAAACTTTACATGTTGTATGATCCTCCGGTTTTCAAATGTCTTTAAGTTACATTAGACATATTTTCTCAGTTTCATTATATTTGTCCTTTTAATTTATTTTTTTTTCATATTGTTTGGCTTTTTACATTTTTAATACATAAATATATATTCTTTTTTCCAATTTTAACCTTTTATTTAATCATTTTTCTTACTCTTCATTAATTCTACTTTTATCACATCTTTCATCTTTAATTAAATTAGTATAAAATTCTAATAATTGCCAGTTATTTGACCTTTCAACAACTGCAACTAACTAACTTTACATGTCCCTTAAAAAAAAAAACTTTACATGTTGTATGGTCCTCCGGTTTTTAAATGTCTTAACTTACATTAGACATACTTTCTCTGCGCTCTCTCCGTATCATTGTATTTGTCTTTTTAATTTTTTTTCTTTCATATTGTTTGGTCTTTTATATTTTCAATACATAAATATATTCTTTTTTCCAATTTTAACCTTTCATTTAATCATTTCTCTTTCTCTTCATTAATTCTACTTTTATCACATCTCTCGTATCTAATTAAATTAGTATAAAATTCTAATAATTGCCCGTTATTTGACCTTTCAACAACTACAACTAATTAACTTTACATGTCCTTTAAAAAAACAACTTTACATGTTGTATGGTCCTCAGGTTTTCAAATGTCTCTATGCTGTCTCTGTTTCATTATATTTGTCCTTTTAATTTTTTTTGTTTCATATTGTTTGACCTTTTACATTTTCAATACATAAATATATTCTTTTTTTCAATTTTAACCTTTCATTCAATCATTTATCTTACTCTTCATTAATCCTACTTTTATCACATCTCTCATCTCTAAACCACTATACATTAATTAATGGACACACTTACTAATAAAAATTAAATACTACTACAATTTTCAATAAGGATTAAATAGGGACATTTTGGACAAACTATACATAATACTTACAATAATTAACAATTTCTTAATATATTTACTCAAGCCTAAAAGTCCAAACATAATGAAACAGAGGGAGTATATTACTCCTCCGTTTCATATCTTTTGTCCTTTTAGCCTTTTTTATTTGTTTCGTATCTTTTGTTCTTTTACAATTCCAATACATAAACATATTTTTCTTTCCAATTTCAATCTTTATTCAATCATTTCATTCTCTCCTCATTAATTATACTTTTATCATCTCTCTCATCTCTAAACCACTATACATTAATTAATGGACACACTTACTAATAAACATTAAATACTACTACAATTTTCAATAAGGATTGATAGGGCATTTTGAACAAACTATACATAATACTTATAATAATCAACACTTTCTTAATTTATGTACCCAAGTATGAAAGAACAAAAAATATGAAACGCAGGGAGTAGTAAAGCAATTGATCTTATGCATTTATTAAGAGACTAGAAGTATTGTCGTAGAAAATGTGCTTCTAGTTTACCATAAAAAAAAATGTGCTTCTTTTACGTTGTCAAGATAATAATTAATATTAATTTATGATTGTTTTATTATTTCTAATAATCTTAACATATATTTTTTAGGATTTTGTTAACTTCAATTCTTAGACTATGGATAAACGGCTTTATAAAATATACTCACTCTGATTCAAATTATAAGCAAAATTAGATAATTTTACGCTTATTAAGGAGATTAGTTGATTGTATTTAATTTTCTCAAATTTATAAAAGAATAGAGGTATTTTAGGAAAGTTGCATTGGGAATAAAACAAAAATTAAATAAGATAACAATTTTCTAGGGATGTTTTAGGAAAGTGACATTGAGAATGAAATAAAATTTAAGAAAGTTGGTTAATTTTGCTTATATTTTAAACCAAGAGAGATATGTTTTTTATTGCTTATATTTCAAGCCGGAAGGAGTATTTACAATAGAAATTTAAACATTTAAGACTTTAAGCTTCACAAACTTATGTTTCCAATATTTTTTTCGTATTTTTTAACATTTTGATTGTGTTTGGTATGACAAACTTATAGCTTATCTAGTAGCTTTCAGCTTATCGATTTGGTCAATAAGCTACCAGAGCTGTTTGGTGAACAAATAATAAAAGAAGCTTATAGCTTTCAAAAAGGAAGATTATAGCTTTTGAAAACTAGCTTTTAGAAAGCTACATCAGGTAGCTTTGAGAAAAAAGTAAGAGCTTTCAATAAATCATATCTCAATTTTACCCTTATTTTTATTAAATCATATTATTATTTATTCTGGCTCAAGTTAATATTACTCGCCAAATTTTTTACTTTTTTCCCTCAAACCCAAAAACCTAGAATCCTTCTATATATTCAACATCTGTACGCACCACATCAAAACCATTCATAAAGAAATCTTAAATTTAACTATTGTTTCAGGAGACATAAAGGTATGTGATATTTATTTCAACATTGATCATCAAATTTCTCTTTCACTTTTTTGTTATCCTCAATTTTTTTTTTTGATTTTGTGAATTTGGTTCATATTGGATTTGTGTGATTTTGTGATGGCGGTGTGTCTAATTAATAGGCTAAAAGTTTTGTCATTCTTTCGTGTCATTGTTAATAAAGATACCGAGACATTTTTATAAAAATAATAAAAATGTTTAAAGTGCAGTAGTACTTAGTAATAGTTATTATGAATGTTATAATTTTTTTTATCATTTATATCTATATGAATGAAGTATATGCCTTTCTCTATAAGCTTCTAGTGTAGTATTATCGTCATTGAAACATGAATGTCAATGTTAATTATTATTCTACATGTTATGTACTTTTCAGTCATTTAACATGTTTAAATTAGTTGCACAGCTAATTTTGCCAAACAGCTCTAGTTCAATAAGCTAGCTATACAGCTATAAGCTCACAGCTATAATCCCACGGCTATAAGTTAGGTTCACAGCTATCAGCTATAATCTCACAGCTATCAGCTACAAACTCATAGCTATAAGTTAGTTTTGTCAAACAGACCCTTTATCATCTTCCCTAAATACTGAGATTAAGCAAACTCATATCTTTATACACTTGTTAGTAAGACCGTGAGTTTATTGCTAATAGTGTAATCATTAGCCAACAACAAGATCACTTGTTAATAAGATCATGAATTTTATTATTAATAGTGTAATCATTGGTCAGCAAGTAAAAATTAGCACTGATAGTAAGGAAAACTCTCATTTTTAAGTAAATGGTTGGGATATGATCTTGGACTCTTGAAAAAATAAGAGGTCTTATTAAAAATATTGACCTTTATGAACCTCATATAACAAGAAAAAATTAATCACTTAGTTGCTCATATGGAAAGGGAAACCTAATCAGGACAAAAGAAAAGTGTGGTCATTGGTCAACACTGAAGTGGTGATTTTCATAACCTTTCTTTGACAACTTAATAGGAGTATTTCTCATCGTCCTTTATTTTTTTATTTTTTTTATAAAAAATAAAAATTAAAGAAGATTACAGAATATGGAGGGTGACAAGACAATGGGGAAAGTCTGAGTGAGTGTTGCCAATCTCACACTTATGAAAATTGGAGTAGGTTCGGAAACTGGTTTAAGGAAAACAAATATGAAAAATTAAAATTCAAACTCGTTCTTGACAAATTCCGGGGGAAATCCCACAAGTAACTAAGCTCATTATTTTCAATTACTTTTCTAAACTATCTTTCACTGTTTTAAACATAAATCATATATGAAATACATTATATTTCAAATAAATAAAATATAAAAATATACATCAAGAATTTTAATAATACCTAAAAACTTAAATTTAAATCATAGTTTTAAGTTTTAACCAAATATATTAGTTTATATTATTATGTAACTATTGTTATATTGTAAATTATTTAATTTTTATACTAGAATGAATTTTTTATTTTAAAGTGAGTTTCGGTTTAGAACCAATCATAGCGAATTTTCTCATCAAAATTGAATCGGGTTTAGGTGGTTAACCATGAATGTGTGTTTAATTGGAATCCCGAGGAATATGATGACTCAAAAAAAATATTTTCGATTATATAAAAATAATATGTTTCACTTGTAAATCAATTAGAGTAATGTTTATTAGTACGAATTGGAAATTCATTGAAACTGACGAATGAGATATCAAGTCGCAAATGCTTTTTTCTGATCTCTCTCTTCAGCTTTGGAGATTCTCTCATTGACACTGGCAACTTGGCGTTCATATGATATACTCATATACCCATCACAAGTCCCCAACTGCTTGCTCCCTCCCTATGGTGAAACTCGCTTTCATCACCCCACTGGTCGAATTAATTTAGATGGGTTTTTCTCTTCCAATCTCTACACACAAGTTAATTTAGATTGGAATTAATTTTAAATATAGTTTAGTGAAAAATTAGAGCTAAATGCCATTTTCGAAATATGTGGCCAATGTAGTGTCCTGAACCAAGATTCCAAGAACAACCTTACGGTTATGGAAGAAACCAAAGATCTGATCCCAATTCCTTTTTTTAATTTTTTAAAGTTGAAGTTCATGAATAAAGTGTACTCTAATATATAAAAAAAAAAAAATTAATCTCAACCCTAGAACTAAAGGAGTATAGTATTATTGAAAAGTTAAATATTAAATTTTGTAAAAAGTAAAGGGATAATTTCCCAAAATCTTTTTACCACTTTTGACTTATCTTTAATTTTGGAGTTGATATTAATCAAACCCTAAATTGTAAGTACTATTCTTTTATGGGTTATGCTAACACTAACATTAGGTGTAAATTCATCACTCTTGTGTTAACAAGTGTTTTAAAGGTACTCCCTCCGTTCCAATTTAACTGTCACTTTAGCAGTTTCATACAGATTAAGAAAATCATTTAATATTTCAATTTTCAAGAGAATTATTAAATAACTTTACTATAATACCCTCAAAGTACATTAATTATCACTCATTTTACATATTTCAACACATTAAATGCAAGGTTAAAGGTGGAAGAAATCAATTAATACATCCTCGAATTCCTAAAGCGACAAATAATTTGGAACAAGTTAAAAATGCTAAAGTGACAGATAATATAAAACGGAGGGAGTATTGTTTACACATTTCAAAAAAAAGTAGGTCAATATTGAAAACTTGAGTTCAACACTTATTGATATATTAAATCCATCACTTTTAAAGATAAAAACATCTTTTTTTTTTTTTTTGCTTAAACAATGCTTTGAAGACACTTATTAATATTTTCATTTTTTTTATTTTTATATTCTTACAATTTACTTTTTATACTCTCATTTATACTTTATCTTTTTTTAAAAAAAAACTCTTTCTTCATTTTATGTCGCATCATCAGTAATTCATCTTTTTTATTTGATCTTTTTTTTTTGAACTGTTTTTTTTTATTTGATCTTTTGCTTATATTTCTACTCTTTATACTTCACATATAATTTTTTTAATCGTTCCATTTGGTGATTGTAAGAACAAGATCTATAAAGAGCAAGACAATCAACAACAACAACTAAGCCTTTGTCCCACTAGGTGGGGTCGGCTAGATGGATCAAGCGAC
The DNA here is from genome assembly GCA_037953625.1 of Crotalaria pallida. Classification (NCBI taxonomy): domain Eukaryota; kingdom Viridiplantae; phylum Streptophyta; class Magnoliopsida; order Fabales; family Fabaceae; genus Crotalaria; species Crotalaria pallida. The sequence continues at coordinate 178,436,847 of CM075649.1, forward strand.
GTCATAAAGATCTATCATAAATCATGTCTTTCGATAAGACATTGATTGTCATAACTTCTTAATTGTTTCGCCTATAGTTTTTTTAGGTCTTCCTCTCTCTTTATCCCTTGTAGTACCCTCCATTTGGTCTACCCTCGTAACCGGGCATAAAGAGCAAGACAATAACATAATATAATATAATTATAAGTTTATAACTACTCTTGTCTGGTGATAATGGTATTGATAGTATGATAATTATGGTAGCGGTTGTGTTAATGCTTGAGAGCATCAGAGGAAAAACTATATTATTTTATCTTCCTTATTTTTAACACAACTTTTTTTTTTTTTTTGTATAAGATAGAAAATTCTATAGATAAATAAGGTAGGACTGGATTGGCCAACAATATCACATCCTGCTAGCTCACAAGCCTCTACGGATAGCAACAGGCACTTACCTGATGGTGAATCTAATTTACTAATCTGTGAGGAAAAAACAAAAACTGTATTGGTCCCTCTAAAGTCTAATATCAGGGAAAGTTGGATTCAAGGACGAGCCTATAACGAATTGTATGATGTGGCTATTAATCCTTTATGGATGTTAACTCCACTATGCTAATTCAACTATACTGCATAGAGTTTCACATGTGATGAGGGTAGAAATGGAATTGAAAGGTACAATATTGGGAACATCACTGCTTAACTTACATTATGTCGTTGTTCTGGTTGCATTATTGAGAAGTGTTACCCCTGTTGCAGTTTGTCAGTTCCCCCGATTGATGGATTTTAAGGTTGTTTATCTGATGATACTCTACAAATTCTTTTTTATTTCTGATTATCATGCAACTGTTGCCACATTCACCACCATTGACTTCTTATCTACACCGTTGACCAGCTTGATTAGCCTTGGAAATGTAGCTAGTAGCTACCAGGTGTTTGAATACCAAGGAGCTATGCACAATCCCTGCTTAACCGTACATCAATACAACATGCTTGATTAACTATTTGAATATTCAAGTTTACTGATTACAGTATAAGTTATAAGCCTACACAGCTTGTTAGTACTTGGCTAATAATAATCCATATTTGTTACTACTAACTACTTTCATGCATATGGATTCATACTAATGTTACCAGAAGGAAAGTGACCCTGAAAGACCCATCAGCAGTAAGAAAATAAAATAAGTATGATGGACTGCATACCAATAGTAGAATAATAACACACAAATTAATGTGGCACTGCTTTTGAGGTTGCGGGTAACAAGAAAGTAAGAGACTACATTGCTTAACAAAAGGACAAGAGAATCCCAACAAGAAATGTTCTTACTTCCAAATTTCCTAAACCAAAAGATAATCTTAATCCATGAAGAGTGTAATGCCATTGGTTAAGCACGGATTATCTAGGACAATGAATGTCACATTTGAGATAACATGTACTTGAGTGATTCAATCACATCATGCCATTCTTTAAACCTGGTTCAACCTTTTGAGTTTTGAGAGATTCACAACTAGTGTATGCGTACAAATTCGGAAGATCCAAGTAAATCTTAGTAAGGATAACCTGTACTGTGTAATGAACAAATAAAACAACTTATTTGTCTGTTAAGCTATTTGCTAAAGGACCCTTTGGCTTTGAATATGTTGAATGCTCCAACCACGGGGCCAACCACTTGGACCACATGTTGCCTGGCCTTAAATTTTTTTTGCCTAGCAATTGCCAAATTCAGATTTTGACTCTTCTCAAAAAAACATGTTGAAAGGGACTAATGTAAGTTTGCTCAAGAATCCTTACAGACATACTCCCTCAAGATTTTGTCCTCAACCAGGTGCAGAAGAAAACAAAGTCCTGAAAGTGATATTTATGCAAGCATCTCAAAAGGTAAAGGCCTTTTGATGCATCATATGTAGTCACTGGTCCCAATAGGAAAAGATTCCCTCACAGCTTTACATTCTTGTTAGTGACTGCAAGTCCCAAATTAAATCTTCTGATTCAGTGAAGATGTTGCCACCCCTCCATATCAAGATGCCAACTTATGTCCATGTCGCTCTAGAACAAATATCAAGACTTGCACATGGTTAGTTTTAAGTGATTGCACTCCATCTTCTTGTCATTTTCTTACAACAGACGAGATGATGACTTAGGAGCCATCCGAGTCCCGCGAGTCAAAGCCAACATCATTACTCCAACAACACGCGTTTTCACATTAAGATTAGCTAAATTACATAAGTAAAACTGCTTATACACATACATTAGTATCTGGCAGAGAGTTGGGAACTCTTACCTTAATTGAGAAACCAAATTCGTGACACCATCTTCTGTCACCTCAAGCGAAGCATGCACATCAGAATTGTGATTTTTAATCTTGGCTTTATTATTGGTAGTATCCTATATATACGAATTATGATCATGCTCTTGTTGCAACTCACTATCCTAAACTACGATGTCATTAATGTGAGTCGTATAATTAGATATATTGTTTGCTTTTGCTTAGTGATTTAGGTGTTATATTATCAGTCACATGTGTTCCTCTGATCATTTGATGGATTGCTTATACTTATTAATTGAACAATATGAAATGTATACATCAATGTTGTATTATCATCAGGCTTCAACTCCAACTACACCTTTCTGATGGGGAACTGCATACCTAATAAAATAGACCAAATTGTAGTACTAGTACCAGCTTCCAGAGCAAACCCGTTACTAGTTAAGTAAATATCTGCATCAGTGCACAGCTATACATTAGTGTTAAAGAGATATAAAAACACCCTAAAACAATAAGCTGTTTTTCACATGCCAACCCAAAATGATTCACAATCAATGCCTCCAAGTTAGTAGCAAATAACAAATAAGAGCTGAAAAGTACTTTTTCCTTGGGTTTGCCTTTCATAGATTGACTAAGACAACACAAAAATCTTGACCGACAAGTCATCAGGCAAATCATTCATGAAATGGCCAGAAATCAAAACTATGTCAGTGGGATCTGAATGAGGAAGAAAGCTTTTGGTGTCCCCTACCAAATTTTGGTTGAGTTGTCAGTCATGAAAAGGAATTAGTCCTTACCAAGGGACAATATATATATGTTGTCCCTTAAAATATTGGGAAGTTTTATAGTTGCATTAAATGAAATGAAGTGATATCTAATCATATAATTATCGATTCCAAACTCTGTGAGCTAATAACTAGGTGAATGTTTGTTAATCCCATCGGATTTAGGTTGCATTTTCATTTGCCTTTACCTTTAGGACATGATACAAAGTTTTTGCTCCATGCCATGCATCAGAAGGGAAAACCGGAACTCGGAACTCGGACGGTAGTGGTGAAGAAACACCATTATTTTCACCTTGGAAAATCTTTATGTTAATTTGCCGAGACAGTAATCTTTATACATTGGTTACAACGGCTGTGCAAAGAAGCAAGCCTTCGGAAGAGTCCAAGTTTTGAACACAAATTTTTGAACATCATATCATACATTTATTTCTAACTCTCACTTACTTATGAAGCACATTTGTGGTCTCATTGTTGTCAACAAATGCTACATCTTCCATCCTGTAAACTTGAAAAGCTTTATGATACCATGTTGCATTGGTATATAGGATATGATGGTATGCTCATGAGTAGTTTAATTTCTTGAGGATTTTGGTAGATTATTAGATTGGAATCTATGCTCTTAGTCATAGAGCTGGATCCTTTGCTATGGTGGAGTCGTACCTTAAGAAAAGTTTATATAAGCATTGTTCCTTATTTAATTATGTGCCCTTGTTTTCCTTAACTTGAATCACCAATCAACAGTTCAAGGCTAAGAAAATTTTAGCCAAAATACACGTAATGATACTAGGAGGCCGGTTATTTGAACTGTGTTTCTCTAATCTTTGGTTGGCAATGTTTATATACTAAAAAATTATTTAAATAATGTGACACTCAAAAAAAGCATGTGGATAGATTGATGAGTGATATTGTATATGTATGCCGTATTGGTGTCCATTTCGATACCGATACCAATCAAGCCAACCAAACGATCAGGCTCCAAATTTCTGATGGGGTACTAACAAATGAAGTACACCAAACTTCAAATAACAGCTACCAAAGAAAACACATTAAAAGTTAAAACTGACGATAAACTTCCGAAGACAAGCCACTATTATGCAAGTAGGGTGATGCTTCTATACTCCTAGCGAGTTTTGGTTAAAATGCTCCTCCCTTTTTTTTTTTTAATTTATTTTTTAATGTATTCCGTAAATTAAAAATATGTTTTAAGTTTTATGTTTTACTGAATGTACATATTTTTGTTAATTGGGTTTAATTTTTTTTTTATTATATGTTTTTTGACACAGATAAATAAATTATATTAAAATAAATCTATATTCAAAATTAACATATTTTAATTAATCTGTATTAAAAAATATTTTGAGCAAGTCTGTATTAAAAAAAATTAAAAAAGAAAAAACATGCTCGGTGCATGATAAACCGGAGCAGGTAGAATTTTCCATGCAAGTAAATACCTGCTTCAGACTTAAAACCACAATTAAGCAACTACGTAGGTATCAATTTGTTATTTGCCTGTATTACCAATGACATAACGGTTCAAGATCGACCAATAATTTTTTTTTCTTAAAGAGGCACGAAGAATATTTAACGAGTAGATAGTGAAATTAGTCCTTGATTTCATATATATGTACCGGTTAAATTAGTCCCGGAAATTATTGAAATTACAAATTATTCTCCCGAGATAGCAAAACGTGAGTCACATTAATCTTATTAACATTAGTGGTCCACAAATAACTAATTTGACACGTGTTCACACTCTCAGGAACTAATTTAATAAGTCAACAATCTTCATTTATTTATTTATTTTTTGCCAAAACGATATCATTCTGTTAGTTCACATTAAAGATCACTAACGATTATTCCAATCTCATCAACAAATTTGAAATTTGAAAATCTCAAAAGCTAAATTAATCAATACTTACAAAATCAGGTATCAATTTAACATATTACTCGATATTTGACCGATAAGTTGTTTTCCAAATACCAAAATAACTAACAAATAATGGCTAAAGTTTTTCAAAATAAATGAAAAAAGTTTTTCTGTTTGCCTTTCTTCTTTCTTTGGGGTATGCAATGTATTTACATGAACTCACTTAAAAACAATGCTACATTTTAATTGTTGACAATGAAACGAACTTTCTTAAAAATAAAATAAAATTGAAGCCTAAATGTTTGGTAGCATACATCAAACTCATTCTATGTACTGATGTACAAAAAGTGAAATATATCTAAATTACACTATAGTTTTAGATGTGCATTGCCAGAAACCAAATTTGGGCGACTTACCAAGAGGTGAGATTAATTGTCCAAATTTGGAGGCTAACAAGCATCAATAATCCTGTTTTGTTGCTATCTTTACTCATATAGATCTTAATTGGATTAATGGGAAGAACTTGAATGGCTGATATTTAGGCAAGCATGCCCAAATCAGACGAAGAACAGTGATCTTACTCTGCCAACTAATCACGTTACTGTTCCATGTTGGCACATTGGCATTGCGACATGTGCACGTGTCCAACAAATACTGAAATGACAAATTCTAAACTCATCTCATCATGGACCCAAAAACCGCGTTTATTTTTTTTATGGAAAAAACCGCGTGTATTTGTGAAAAAACCAAAATAAAATTCAGCATTTTTTTTTATAGAAAATAAATGGTGAAATGACACAATTGAAAGTGTAAAGTTTTTTTTTCCCAATATTATTGTTTTATTTATTATTCATATATTATGATTATTGACTTCTCATTAAAAATAATATAATCTCTACGCTTCGTAAGGAATTAGTCTTCGGCCGGAGGATATTCTTGGTACATAAAAAAAATAAAATAATATAAATGAGTGATAGATTATTGATCGATAGGCTTATTTGTGTCTTTAGTCCCTGAAAGTTCGAAGTATTTTGGTTTTAATCCCTGAAAGTTTTTCGACCTCGACTCATCCTAAATTATTTTAAAAAATTGGTTTTAGTCCATGTCATTATGAAAAAAATCTGTTGATTGCTGATATGACCAGCGGAATGTTACATCAGCATACATGTGTGTGCAAGTATTGTGTGCAAGTATTGCGTGTCAACGGTAACATGACGTAGATGATCCGGATTCGCAAGAGCAAAAGAGCAAAAGCCTAATTCACAAACATATTTGGGTTGAGCTTTGACTTTATTGATCTTGCAGGTTCGGATTATCACCTCACTTGCACACATGTATGCTAATATGGCTTTTTGTTAACAGCAGTTAATGGATTTTATCTAACGAAAATGGCTAAAATCGAATTTTCAAAACAAGTAAGAACAACAAAGGTTAAAAAAACTTATAAGAACCAAAACCAAAATACTCCCAATTTTAAAAAACTAAATATATAAATAAGCCTTGACTAATAACATAAAAAACTTTACACCCTTCTTTTTTTTTTATGTTTATTTTTTGTATTTTGTCAAATAATGAGGAGTCAATTCAATTTTTTTGGTATAGCTTAATATCTTGTAGTCAGAAAGTAACTCCTTAAATAATTAACACTTTGTCCACGTAAGACAGTCCAGTTGGTGGTTACAGGGACACTTATGATTTTTCCCTCCCCAGGTCATGGGTTTTAGTCTCAGATCTCCCATGTAAACCAAAAATAAATAATTAACACTTTCAATTCAATAATATCACAAAAGTATATACAAACTCTCCCAATAAAATAAAATCTATTTTCTGTACATCCAATTATTGATAGAGCTTATATTAACATGCTTAAAAAACTTAACGATTTAACTAATTGTAATGAGCCTTGTTCTAGGGTAGATTAATTTTTAGTTTTTAGTTTTTACTTACTTATATCAAACTCGGTCATTTTGATATTTTATTTATATTAAGGTTAATTAAATAAGTTTCTAGCTCTAAAAATTGTGACTTTTTGTTTTTTTATTCCTAAAAAAAATTAAGTCTAAATCCTTTAAATTTTAAAACATTTGATAACGATATGTATAGTTAGTTAGTCATGTGATGATATGTTTCAATCTCATAACAGCAATTAATTAATATAAAAACCTTGTTAGAGTGGTATTAATTAATCACGTCATCACTTAATAAATAATGAAAGGGAAATTACTTTTATCATATTTGATGTTTATCACAGTAACACATACTTTTTTCTAGTTTCAAAAATGATTTTTTTTTATTGGCCGGGAAATATGTAATTCATATAAGAAGAAAAGATAGTAAAATCAAAACCAGCAATATCAAAACAAAATATATATATATATATATATATATATATATATATATATATATATATATTTCACACAAACATCATTAAGAAAAGAAAATTAGTCTGCATCAATCTTCCAAGAACGGACATGAGTCATCAACCTCTTCCTAAAGCGGTATCGAACAAGAGATTCGACAGTCTTAATTTTCATGACAATAACCTCATCAATACTGAAAGTAAGCACTTTCCGACGATAAGGAATCTCAAATATGTGAAGAGAGATCCGTTGGGCAGAAGCCGAATCAGAAGTCTGCAAGGAAAGAACTGTCACGAACAACAACTCGTTTCCGGTTATTTTAAAAGAGAAACGAGTCATCAGATCTGGAAACTGAAACAATACAGGCCTCCCCAAACAAAATTACCTAAACAACTGAAAAATTGACATTTATTTATAACCCAAATTTGCACAAAGACAAAAAAGAACTAGATAAACATGAAGAAAACTTTAAAAAACAAGACAAAACCCTCACACCGAAGCGAAGGGACATTCTCCCTCACTCACTTACTCGAGAACCAGAAGAACAAGAAAAGAGAAGAAGGAAAATGAAAAAGAAGAGAGAAGGCAGACTAACAAACTTTGTTCGGTTTCAAAAATGAAATTGACCTCCCATATTTTGCAATTTCGTATTTCATTAACACTACTCCTTATGACAAAAAAATCAATTAAAATTAACATTATTTTTTTCTTTATTTTCATTGCCCTCTCTTTATTTAATGCATATGTTGTATTTTTTTTTATATAGTTTTGTTGATAAGATTAGCGTAAATGTGACTCAAATTATAATATAAGGGAGACCTGTGTACTTTCTAAATTTTTTAAAAAAAAATTGTGTCATTGTAATAAATCTCCAGCGTGTTAAATGCAATTTTTTTATTGGCTTATACTATAACATAATGGTTCTAGTAAATATTGATCCTTTGAAATTATCCTAAAAAAAATGTTTTGAGTTGAGTTTTTTCATTTACAAAATGTTTTGGTCATGATTGATTCAGTTAGATGAAAGAGGATTAGGAAAAAAAATCCACATTTAAAAAAAATTAATTAAAACAATTGTATTATTTAGAAGTAATATACTCCTTTTGCCTCGAATTATAAGTAAAAAATAATTAATTTCATGTTTATTATGAGGTTAGTTGATTGTATTTGATTTTCTCAAATTTATAAAAAAATAGAGATATTTTAGAAAAGTATCATCAGAAATAAAACAAAAATTAAATAAAATAACAATTTTATAGAGATGTTTTAAGAAAGTGATATTAGAAATAAAACAAAATTTAATAAAATTAATTAGTTTTTCTTATATTTTAAATTTTTTTTCTTATAATTTGAGGCAAGAGGAAGAGGCTACAAAATTTGTCTAATATTTAGCACAGGACAACATAAATCTCTGTTGACCCCCTGCCTTCATATAAATATTATTTCACTCCCAAGTCCCAACGGAGAGAAAATACATATACAGATAGAGAGAGATATTTGATATGCTGCAAACAATGGCAATATCATCAGGTTCAGAAACTCAGACTACTCCTCCAACCGTTACAGGCAAAACGGTTACTCCTCCTCCTTCTCCCCAGCCCCAGTCATCAGTGGCAGCAGAGGTTGAGAGTGTGAAATGCGACTCATGCGGGTTCACAGAGGAATGCACCCCTGCCTACATCTCAAGGCTGCGTCAGAGGTACCAAGGTCACTGGCTCTGTGGCCTTTGCGTTGAAGCTGTCAAAGTCGAGGTTCTGAGATCAGAATCAGAGAGCCTCATCACAACCGAAGAAGCACTTAACCGCCACATCAGTTTCTGCAAAGAGTTCAGAAAATCATCATCAACAAAAGCAACTGTTAATGAGATAGAGCACCCTATCTTTGTCATGGGGAGGATTCTTATTAGGAGCTTGGACTCTTCTCCTAATAATAATAATCATAATAGGCCTCTTAGATCAAACTCTAGTGCCTCTCTCCCTTCTGTTCATCGTGTTCGTGATGCTCCTCCTCTTATGAGATCAGAGAGTTGCTTCTCTTCTATCCAGAGTTGATAATAAAATAAAGGTATTGGAGATTCTTAATTCTTAACAGTTACAGTTGATGAAGCATGAAACATAGGAACTGTGTTTTTTTTGTTTTTTTACTGTGACTGTCAGAGAGAGAGACGTTGAATTATTAAAATTAAAGACTATAACAAAAGGTCTTCTAAGGTGTTAGAAATTTGATGAGGTCATGACTTTACTGCTAGTTGTTCTTTTTGTTTGTTTTTTTTAATCCCTTCATCTTCAATGTAAATAGAGCTCATCTTGTAGGCTGTTTAGTTTAACAAATTTTATGATTTAGTTCTTCCAGTTTTTCATGTTTCTGTGTCTTTTCTCTGCAAAAGGAAGATTGAAAGAAAATATTATGTTGTTAATTAGAATTTAATTTTTTTTTTTTTAATTTTGAATATATCTTTTCGTTTTGGGTATGAGGTGGTTTGGTTATTAAGGAAATATGGTTAAAGGAAACAAAGTTACTAGCAATTGAATCAGGACAAACAAAAGACAGCGCAAACCTGCTATTAGATAGCTGGCTCAAGGATTAAAACACTCCTTAGAAGTTAAAACAAACAATTTTGCATTAATTGATTATAGCCGTAATCTGTGCATAAAAGAATATAAAAGGAATCTGAGCTGTGTGTGAGAGTCACAAGCTTTGTGTCAATTTACCGGAAATGGCTTTGATTAAAAGATTTTTTTCTGGAAGGAAAAAGATAATAGTATAAGGAAATGTGAGTAATGTGGGCATGAACGTTTTGCAAAATTGCAAGCAAGATAATAGTCTAAGAAAGTTCGTACTTGCCAAAAGGCCATCGCTTTTGATGGAAAAGTTATCAATATTTCCGGGTAGAAGCCAAAATTTTAGCTTGGGTCATACCAACAATGCATTGGAATTAAGCAGCAAGTAGCTCGTTTTCGCTTTTTGTACTTTTTTCTTTGCTTCTAACTGTAACTGAAAAATGATGTTATGCTTTCTTGCTTGAGTTACATTCTTGCATTCCAAGATTAGGATATAAAGTTTAAACTTTTACTGCAGTCCACCTGGAATTATTAGGAGCAATCTTGTTTATCAGGTATCAGCACACCTAATTTACATTTCTCTCTAGCCTGTGTTATTATCACTCCTAATAATTACTTATTGGCACTCTAATTAATTGAATATAGTTTTTCTGAAATTCAATAAGATAGTGAACAAAAAACAAAAGAAAAGTAAAATACTGTAATTAATAGAACTAATCTGAAGGTATAGTTAGTACTAATCTAAACCTGCAGGGTATGTATCCCCTGGCAGGAGTTTTCTGAAAAATCTGCACAATACACTGAATCCAACATGAGAGGACACTTATTTAGAAACCCAATCCATATTGGTCTGTTATTATTATTATGATTTATATCCTTTTATTTCTGTTTGCGTGTTTTTGTTGGAGACTTCCAATGTCAATCTCACTAGGTTTCTGCTGCAATTAAATTTTCACTATTTGTATTTACGTGTTTTTGTTCGATTGGATTATCAAAATTATCTTGTACTTTTCTACATATAGTTCATTTAAAAATTCCAGAGTGTCAATTACTCGTACGTAAGTCATGTTTTGCAGTGTCTTACTATAATTTATCAACAAATTTTGACACATCAACAAAAGATGTTGAGAAATACGTAAACACGTAAACAACAAGGGGAATGTTATCATTTTACTTCGCCATAAACCTGAGAAGTAGTACTACTACTTTTTATTAATTAACTATAACTTGATGTCACAAAAGTAATAGGGAAGCCATTGTTAGAAGCAAAGAACCATTGAAATCCTAATGGTTCAAAAACAATAATCAGAAGACACCAATACAAGATATTATTCTTTTATATTTACGGGAACGGACTATAGAATGGAGCCACGTGGCATGCAGCATAAGCATTTGGCAGATATTTTGCACCGAGTTGGAAGTAGATCAACAATTTTTTTTTTAAACAAAACTTCTATTAATGTCAGCTGGGAGGGTCACTCCCGAGGTTACCGAGAATATTATTTACCGTGCTTGTGTTGGTGGGATACCTGAAAAACCAAAAAGACTAATAAAAATTAATAATTTTATTAAAAAAATTAAAAAAAATTGTATTTATTATTTCGACGAAAGATGTCAACATTTCAATTCTTGCAGGGGTTTGTACTTTATACTAAAAAAATCATAAAAACATGTGCACACATTTTGATTCTTCAATTTGATTTCGTGTATCAGTTTATTTTGTGGCAAATAAAAATTTATAATTGGTCATAACTTTTTTTCCATAATGCCGATAAAATTAGAATTTTATTAGGATAAAATTTTTGGACACTTTAGTCCACAGTAGTTTTTTTCCACCAATTTTTAGGATAGATTTGAGATTTTTTTATTTTTAGGGACTAAAGTAGTATAAATAAAATTTTTTAGGGACAAATTTAACTCTTCGCCAAAGAAAAAAAAGAGGAAAAGTTATGTCTATTTACAATAATTGTTTCGGATTTATAAGATAATTAAATAATTTTTGTGTACACAAAAATTATTTTTCAGCCACTAATAATCGAATATTAATCTATTTCAAGAGTTAAAGATAATTGTAATGAATTTTGCTTCTATAAATAAAACATTTTTTTTATAAACATGACAAAAATCAAATCTTGACACCATACTTAAAAAAATTCAGTCATTTACTAACTATTGAATCTGAGTTAGCCAGTATGCTAATTATAAGTTTTCTACGAAATACTTTTTAGTATTCAATTATTTTTTCAGCGCATTTTAAACTTTAATTAGAGTTTTCCCAAACACACTCATCAAATTTTCAATATCAAGGTTGTTTTTGAAGAACAATTGTGTTCGGTATATTAAACATTTCATCGTGCGATTGCTACATATATAGGTAGCCCCATTTCTGAATCATCAAACTAGTAAACTATATGTTCATCAATGGAATCCATCATTTCATGGGTCGCGGAAATAATTTCCATCATGAACTTTTGTTTAAAAGGCAGTTTACCTAACCCCTCGTATCATGCTCATGAAATCAATCTACGTTCTATTTTTTTTGTTTAAGTCAATCCTCAAAGAAAAATGGCCAATTTAATCCAACTAGGTTGAGCTTTTTAGAAGCATCTCGATTTCTGCCCCCAATTTTCTACTTGTCCCTTTGCTACTGAACAGAAACTAAACGTGTGAACCATCATGGTTTTTTCTTTTACGTGATTTACGTGACCCCACATTGACCACAAGGATCAATAAACATTCAACAGAGGCATCATTAATTTCTGCAAGCCCAAGAACTTCATAACTGCTCTAGATTATTGCTTACTTAGCGGTTTCTCTAATGATGTTGGTCGAAGCATGTGACTAGCATGTTTAGGATGCAACATTAGCATAATCCATAATGCATATCACACGATTTTCTCCATCCACCAACTTCCCTGACTAATTGTTTGTATTCTAGTTAAACGACATATATATATATATATATATATATATACACTAACAATAATACTGTGCTATTTTAATCATTATATTAGACCTCTACATGCTTCCATCTGGGTGCGAAACATGAGACATAGGTAAGGAGCTAGAACCTGGCACTTCAGGTGATTCTCACGTACCATAGAATCTAAATAGTTTGATGAAAGTTTGGCTTTTTGGTGCCTTGCTTTTCATTGTAAAATCAGCATCAATGCCAAATTTTTCAAGGGACGAATCATGCTAGAGCATCCCGTCAAACTACCTTTTATCGTTTTCAAGGATTTCTGATAAAACAATTCTTTTGTTGCCAATATGTGATTTTAAGATAATTTATTTAAGTTGAGTTACATAAAAAAATCAATTTTATATACAGCGGTAATTAACTTTTAAAAATCTATAAAAAAAAATTAAACTTTTTTTTTTTAAAAAAAAAAAACCCAAGTACATTCTCGCATCTTATGGCTAAAAAAAATCCCTCTTTTAGTACATATAATTGATTGACTACTCATCCTTTTTAGGAATCAAATATTTAATCTAATTATTACACTACAAGAATGGGCCGTTTTATCCACCTCAATTAGTCACCACAGGCCCATTGGTTGCAATTAGCAACTTACTTTGCAACCAAAAACGCTAAAAAAAAATCACTACCTCATTTTCTACTCAGTCACGCTCTTACCTTTTGAGATGAATACCCGATGTCTGTACTTCTTCTCGTTTCACTCTCTCAGTCACGCTCTTCTTCTCATTTGAATCTCAATCTCGAGCTCTTCTCATTTCACGTTCTCTAGCTCTCGGTCACTCTTCTCACGCGATCGGTGCCATTAGATTGGTTTTTTAAGTTTTTTTTAGATAAGTTCGGTAAGTTGTTGTCATCTAACTAATGTGTCTTTCCCATTAATTTTTTCCGTTAAATGACATGTGTCACTCAACTAATGATCTCATTTGTTAAAAAATGGTTTAATAATTTTTTTTACAAAAAAAGAATCTTATGATGTGAGTGTCACTTAACTGAAAAAAAAATTGTTGGTGGCAACAACTTACCAGACTTATTTGAAACAAAAAAACTTAAGAGATTGATTTGTAATATAAAAAAACTTAAGGGATCAATCTAATAGTTTTGCCTTTAATTTTTGTCTTGGTTTAATATTCGGGGATGTCTTGGTTATTGTTACTCCCTCCATCTTTAAAAAAAAAAATAGTATTTATCCTTCCTTGTTATCTTGGTTAAAAAACTTAAAAAATTTTGTCCCACTTTAAAGTAAAAATCATAAATCAAATCTTTTTAAAAATGATATATTATATCTGTAATTTAATAATTAATCAAAGATATACTAAATTATTAGGAAATAAAATATGTGATTCATTAATAATGAAAAAAATAAGGTAAATCTATATAGTTTTATTTGTAATTAATGAATTGCCTTGATTCTTATATTTTTTTTTAATTACTTTACAAATTTTTACCAAAATATTAAGATAGATGGAGTACAAATTTTCATTTAGAAATTACCAAATTATAGTGACAATGATAAATAAAACATATCAGAAATTGCAATTTTTTTAAAGTGAGAAATGATTTTTTTATTTATTGTAATTATTTATTTGGTTTAATTTTTTTCTCTTTGCATTAATGGGAGCAACATATATGATTACATAGTACATAGTACACGGTGGTAGCTGCACAGGAAGAGCGTCATGTTTCAGGTATGAACATACTCATAAATAAGAGACTATAAATGGCCAAACCACTGGGGAAAATTCTGATGAGTATTCATTTAGCTTTAGGCAACTAAACCGAACAACATCCATGTGGCATGTATATCTTTCAAGATAAAGTGGAAATTTTGTAATAGGTGTATGGATTTAGGTAATACTGTAGGTGCAAATTAAATAGGTTTTTTATGAAATTAGTCCCAATAAATATTGGTTGTTCTGAAATGAGTCCCTAAACTTTATTTTTTTTCGTTTTGGTCCCCAAACACTATTTACGTTTCGAAGTTGGTCCCGGTAAACATTGTTCATTCTGAAATGAGTCCCTAAACATTTTTTGTTTTTTTCGTTTTGGTCCCCAAATCGATAACATAAAAAGTGTTTGGGGACCAAAACGAAAAAAAATAAAGTTTAGGGACTCATTTCAGAACGACCAATATTTACCGGGACCAATTTCATAAAAAAACCAATTAAATATTAGGTGTATGAATTTAAGTGTAAAAATGACATAACTTTATGTGCAAACTAGTTTATCGTTTAAGGCCACTGTTTTGAGACCAAATATAGGATGATGGTGTCCTCTTTAGAGAGAGAGGCTTTCTTGTCTTTTTAAGTTTCCAGCTGTTGCTGGAGCTACCGTTGGCTATAGAGCCAATAAATCCAGCGTTGCTGCATTTAGCATGCTGTGGAAGTAGGTCTTAAGAATGTTGGGTGGAGTGGTGTTGTTGGGCTTTTCTTCATGCCCAAAAAGAAAGAGCTTTGAATTTCGTCCCCATTTCACTTTTTTATGAACAAATTCTCCTCCAGCGTGTTATTTTTTCCGTTCCGAGAAAAACGTAAAAAATCCGTCCTCATGAAAACGGAAAATATCCTCTTTGGGAAAACGGAATTAATCCGTCTCTCATAAGACGGAAGTTTGGTAACAAGAAACTTGATGCTGCATATCAGGAGTAGGCCCAGCAGAAAATCGGTGGTTGCCTTGTATTCCTATTTTTCTCGGTAAGCAAGCATCTTGATACCAGTATGGATAGATTTCCTTACTTTATTTGGTAATTTTATCTGATTTATTCTCGGGCAATGTAGGTTAATATGAGTGGACAGTTTGTTGGTGTTGCGGATTTGATAGGTCCAATTGATTTTAACAAGAGTGTTGAGTATTGGCAACAAGACAAATGTAATGGTTTTTTTCCTCTTAAGTGGCACATTGTGAAGGATGTTCCTAACAATTTGTTGAGGCAAATTACCATGGAGAACAATGAGAACAAACCTGTCACCGACAGTAAGGATACCCAGGAAGTAAGGTTCTCTGCTCATGCGGTTGTCAATTTCTTGCACAGACTCTTTTCATCTGATTGATGAACTAAATTTGTTTGCAGGTAATGTTAGAGTCTGGACTGAAAGTGATTAAGATCTTTAAGGAGTATACCAGCAAGACCTGCATCTTGGATGATTTTGGGTTCTATGAGGCTCGTCAGAAGATAATTTTGGAGAAGAAAGCAAAGCAACAACAATACCCAAAGCAGGCAAGACATCTTTTTAGTATTTTATTCTTCTCGTTTGCTGTATTTTAATGGCAATTATAAATAATTTGATCTTATATGCGGAAAATGTTATTATATTTGCTCCTATTGCAGGTGTGGGAAGGGAAGCCTACTGATGAGAAGTCAGACATCAATGGAGATGTTAAAGCACAGAAACGTCCCTCTCATGAGAGACGGATTAATTCCGTTTTGCCACACCAAACTTCTGTCTTATGAGAGACGGATTAATTCTGTTTTCCCAAATACGGATATTTTTCGTTTTCATGAAGTCGGATTTTTTCCATTTCTTTATGAACGAAAAAAATAACATGCTGAAGGACATTTTTGTCCATGTAAAAGTGAAATGGGGGCCACAATCTCAAGTTTGGGGGCCAAAATTCAAAGCTCAAAAGGAAATGTTTCATTGAAAAAGCCTAACAAAAGGCAATTAGTCCTCAAACCCCACTTTTATCCCCCAAACCCCACTTTTATCAATAATCCCAAAACTACCCTCCTTTAAACACCCCCTCCCATTATACTCCTTCCCTTTTCATTTCACAAACCCCACACCCTATATACCAAAACCATTTTAACTTCCTCCTTCCTTCCTCACGTTCTTCTTCTTCCTCTTTCACATCCCCTCCTTCCTCACCTTTCAACTCCCACCGCCCTTCTTCTTACCGCCGTCGCCACCTCCTTCACTTTCCCCTTTTTTTGGGGGGTTTTTTCGTTAGGGTTTAGGTTAGATGATTAATAGGCTATTTGAAGTTAAATTTTTATTTTTTTAGTAGTTTTTTGTCCATTTTTTATATTTTAAGCAAACTCATTTGTCTTCTATTCGTTGTTAATGTTTGTTTTTTTTATTCTGGCACTGTAAAATTTCTACAAACCAGTGTCGGAATTTTAAATTTTCGACACGGGGGTATCAGAAATTTATAGTGTTTTATTTTTTTTTTCATTAGAAAAAATTCCGACATATATGTCGGAAAACTCTTTAAAAAAACTACCTAAAAATTTCCGACATACCCGTGTCGGAATATCAACTGGATTGTCGGAATTTGCACGGTAGCTTAAAAAAAATAAAAGACATGAATTTTACCTTCAACAAGTACGGAACGTCCATTGGTACTCCTTTTGAATATGAAGGAGAAAAAAAAACTTGTCTTTTTGGAGGGTTTTTTTTTTTGAGTGAAGGAGGTTTGATGGTAAAAGAAGAAAGATGGGTTTGTGAGATGGTGAAGGGATGGAGTTTTGGATATTGGGGTTTGGGGTTTGAGGTTTTGGTTTTTGGGGCTTTTTTTTTTTTTGTGTTTTGAATAATAAAGGGCTATATGGACATTTCTCATTTAAAATGGGATTTGGAGATAAAAAAGAGAATTGGGGACTAATTGCCCTAACAAAATATCTCGAATTTACTTGGGCTTTCATAGAAATTGCTTGTCCAAAAAAAATTATGATAGGAAGTGCTTAGATTTTATGTGCGGAGTTTCAATTTTTTTTTAAAAAAAAAAAAAACACTTTATTTTTTAAGCCATAATTTTAAAGTAGTTATAAGCCCAGAAAAATTAGATCAAACATAACTTAGGTAATTCAACCAAGTGTCAATAAAACCAACAACAACGAATATAAATTTTTAGACCAAGCATAAACATAGGTTCGTAAGTAGATAGTGGCTGGACTTCTGAATTGAAGGAAGCAAAGTCTCCCTTCATCTAGTTAGGTGAAAATTCCCTATTTTTTCTATGATAAAAAGCATCTTTGCTAGCAAAGAGAATCCCTTCTTTTTCCAATTACATAGAGAAATTGGTAACACTTATATACACATAGAATCTTTTGAATTAATAATTCAAAATGAGATAGACCAATTTATTTCCTACTCAGTAATTGGTTGAACTACAACAAATGTTAAAACAGATCGTTTTCATTCAACAAGAAA
Source organism: Crotalaria pallida (assembly GCA_037953625.1). Classification (NCBI taxonomy): domain Eukaryota; kingdom Viridiplantae; phylum Streptophyta; class Magnoliopsida; order Fabales; family Fabaceae; genus Crotalaria; species Crotalaria pallida. Next base: position 178,454,790 of record CM075649.1, read on the forward strand.
TCAGTGATGTGACAATATATCATTCGCATCAAGATATAACTAGTTGTATGAAGTGATCAATGATTTCAGGAATGTAGTTATCAATTTTATTTTGATTCAGGTTCTGTATTCACCTCGCACTCTGAATATATTAGCTGACACTTTAGTTAAGAAAGCTAAGGTTTTCTAATTCAGAAAAAACTTTGACCAGTTGATGCATCAGACTTTGTTGAGCCTTTTGTATCAAACTCTCATTTGGTTTTCCTTTTCCCTAATAATTAATACATTGAGTGTTTGCTAGAAAATAAACTAGTTGTATGAAGTTAATTAAAAATCCTTAAGCAATATTGAAGCCAACTTTAACAAATCCGTGATTAATTTATTCAAAAAGTTGTGCTTCAGTTTCAAACTTTCAACATTCAGCAATCATTTTTAACCAAGGATCACCAATCCGAACTTCAAACAGAGATTCTAATCAGTCTATAAGAATAAACACTGACAATTTCTAAATAACTAACCGTCACATCGATCATTATAAAAACAAGACAAATACAATTTATAAACAAGGCTTCGTGCATGTTTGTGATAGTAAAAAAAATTAATAATTCTACAAGGCAGAAAATTTTACCAAATTCAGAGAAGCCAGAGCATGCTCTGCTGCTGAGTTTTTATTTCTAGCAATTGGTAGATTCACCATAAATATAATCAAGGATTGCAATAATTCCAATTACAAAAGCTTGATCCATCCCAGGTTTTACAACCACATGGTATAGGTCCTTGCTTTCCATAACTTGTTCCACTTCTTTCTTCATCCCAACCTGTATAACAAATAAACCATCCCACACTTTATGTCACAATTTTTATGTGATCCTGCTCATGGGTAAATAGAAGAACTACCAGATAACACTTTCATGCTACAATAACTTGCAGAAGAAATTGGTAATGTTAATATCAATCACGTACCTGAGCTACCATGTTGCCCATAGAGTCAACAATGCTGCAAGACTTATCAGGGAAATAGCCACTGATTTCAAAGTCCCATCCTTTATTACTAATGGTCCTTGGATGAGTGGAGATTCTGATTTCATTTTTCATAGCCAAACAGGAATTATTGGCTTCTTTCAAGGTGAAAACCTGGTTCTTTGATTCTTCATAATCTAAACTGTAACCTTTCCACTTCTTGTGAAAGCTCAGCGCCTCAACCATGCCTCCCTGCACTTTTTGAAAATATATATTATTAAATTAATCTCAACTCTCAAGTTACAACTTGCAAATATAGCATGCGTGCGTCTCATATCAGTTTAAAAAATATGCCTACTAACAAAGGTGGTTAATATGTTTAATTTCAATGTTCAAGAAATATTTTCCATATATATTGCACATATAATATAAAACTTATTAGTCAAACAGAGCATGTCTTCTATCGCATGTGTTTTCATTTTATGTGTCATTTATTTTTACCCTTATTTTTATTGGTAACCAATAAAAATGAGTAGCACATAAAATGACACACATTGTAAGACAGAAAATGTTGATTATAATCAAACAGCGCAATTGAAGAATATTAAAATTATAGACGTGGATCATTGATCGTTTAAATGAAGAATTATAGCATGTATGTGCAACCATATACCTTTCGACGAAGAAGAAGCAAAGGTTCTCCATCACCATCTCTAAGCATCAACTCTCCCTTAGTGCCAAGAACTCCACAACCATCAACCCTGAACACAACCCTCTGGCTACTACAATCCGTGACCACAAAACCCCCTCCATTCACCACATGTGGCCTCCTCCTTACCACAAGCGCCGTCTGAGAAGATGAACAAAATAGTTTGCTAATGATAGGCATCGTCATGATTGTCTTCGCAGCCATGTGATGATCTTTCTCTCGTTCTCTTTTTGTAACTATTTATTAAGAACTTCAAACTTAGTTTTGCTCTCTCCTCCACTAATGTACCTATCTGTTTTATATAGTGTTGAAGCTTAGCCAAGACTCAATAGGAAGAAATACTATTATATATAAAAGGTTTATTTTTTTCTCTTCTCTAACTTGAATTCTTAGTTTGTGTTGAAGGGTTGGCAAGTTTTGGCGTAAGAGATGGAAGAATCATATCATTTGGTACGTTGATGTTGCTTGTGGAAGAGATGGAAGTTTGGCTTTAAAATAATGGATAGATGTTAAGATATATTTGAAGAGGGACAAAGATCAGTTGTCCCAAATTATGTTCCAAAGCCTGTACCTATTATACAACTTTTAGAAAATTGAAAAATAATTTTTCCATTATGATGACATTTTTGAAATATTTGATTAAATTTGATTGGTTGGAGACATGAAGACAGAAAATTTTGGGACAGAGGATCATCATCCTTTGAAGAGTAGGTGTTGTTAACGGGTGCTTCTTGAGAAATAGCATATTAAGGAAAAATTTGTATTAGAATCTAAGTCAAGATTAGATAAAACAACTCATTTTATTTCCTTATTAATCAATGTTTTAAAATGCTTTTAAAATTTTTCTTAAAGGATTTAAATATGACATCTCAATCAATAAACTTTGACATCGTCATTTCAAGAAAATCAACTATTTGTAACTTGTACTTCTTTTATTCTATTTATAAGTTGTTTATTAAAAAAAATTAATCTTATTTACAAATCATTTTGTATTTCCTATAATATATTTATTGTTTTTTTTTAATTTATCTTTTATTCATTAATGTAATCAATACATTTGTAAAAATTTCACTACAAATTGAAAGTGTGAAATTGTAATATTAAAGTATTTTTTTAAAAAATTTCAAGACATGTAAATACTCTCCTTAATCTCTGTAATTTATTTAATTATGTTTTGCAATAAGGAACTGAGAGAGCATAAAACATTGATGATTAGACTCACTTGTTAATGAAAAAACATTCATATGTTGATGCATGCTTGTTCTGTGAATTGCTTCACGTGCCTCTCTCTAATATAAGTAATGATAAGCTCAAATTGAAATACTCGTGGCTAGGCGTGTGCAACTGAATTTCACAAAGGTAAGGTTTAGGAAGCGTCCTAGATGGGATTCCATTATTGTGACTTTGTAGTAAAAGATCAAACCTGGACCTTTCATTCGGCCAAGTTGGGGAAACAAAAGCTAGAAGTAATCTGTTGGTTTCAAAAAAGTCTTTGCATGCTTTTGAAATTGACTAGGAAAATTGTCCGTGCGATGCACGGGTCTTAAATTTTGCTATACTTCCATTTCTTTTAAGGGCTTTCCATAAACATTAAACATTAATTTTATTTACATGTGATTGAATAAATTGAAATGATAAATTGAAAGGAAGACTTTCATGATCAACATATTATAAAAAAAGGAAATATTGAGAAGAAATATTGTGTTAAAAATCAACACAATATTGAAAAGAAATATTATTATACACACACGTTTACAGTTATTTGGGCATTAAAGGAATAATTTAAAGCAAAAAAGAGGATCAACATCCAGAATTGGGTAAAAATGCCAACAGCTTGCATGTTACAACTTACAACAACTTTTGTGAGACAACTTAAAGCATTTTGATACCAAATAATAATAATAATAATAATAATAATTGAAATCATCAAGGTAATATGTTTAATCAAAAATTTAAATTATAAATTGAAAGGAAGAATTTCATGATCAACATATTATAAAAAAATAAATATTGAGAAGAAATATTGTGTTAAAGATCAACGCAATATTGAAAAGAATTTAACTTATTACTTCTTCACATTCTTTGATCTTCTTTTGTGCACCATCAAGTCTTAAGTCCCTGTATTAAGAAATGTTTGAGCAAAATTCAAACACTTAAAAATACAAAAAAAAAATGAAAAAGCTTTCTAGCTACCAATTAAAAAAAAATTATACTAACTGTTCATATGCTTAATGTTTATGACAAATAAGGAAATAAAATATACTTAATAAGAAAATAATTTCAGTTGAAATGAATGCTTTCCACCAATTTTAAAAAAAATACTAACTGTTCATATGTTCAAACAACCAAGGTTTCCTTCTTTATATGTTTTTTTTGCAAGTGGCATTTTGATACCAAAAATTAAAAAAAAAATTTCCCATTGAAAGACGAAAGGCCGGTAACAAATAAGCTTTAAATAGAAAACAAAATGACGAAGCATTTATATATATATATATACAGATTGTAGAGGCCTAGAAGGGCAGGAAATGTACAATGTTGCACATAGTAGCTTTGATAAAATAAAAAATTTGCATAATAATCTGATGGACTACCTTGTAAGTTTGGTCACCAAAGAAGTGAATTTCATTGAAATCATCAAGGTAATATGTTTAAACAAAAATTTAAATGATAAATTGAAAGGAAGACTTTCATGATCAACATATTATAAAAAAAAGAAATATTGAGAAGAAATATTGTGTTAAAGATCAACGCAATATTGAAAAGAATTTCACTTACTTCTTCACATTCTTTGATCTTCTTTTGTCACCATCAAGTCTCAAGTCTCTGTATTAAGAAATGTTTGAGCAAAATTCAAAAACACTTAAAAATACCAAAAAAAATGGAAAAAATACTAATTGAAAGGAAGACTTTCTACCAATTAAAAAAAAATTACTAACTGTTCATATGCTTAATGTAACCTTGTCACTTTTCAAGCTTTCCATGACTATCAATTGTAAGCGGTCAGAATAGCATTTGTTGCATCACACATTGAAAGGAAATAATGAAAAATACTAATTGTTTCAATTGTAAGCAGTCATAAAATGAAAGGAAAATGAAAAGATTAAAAATATATGGACGGATGTGATTTACTTGCAATGGATGACTAGGATTAGAATGAAATTTAGGAGGGATATGAACGGACGTGATTTATTTGCAATGAATGACTAGGATTAGAAACAAATTTGGAATGAAAAACTATCATGGAGGGAAAGTAAAAAATACCCCTTAACTTCACCTATTTTAATATATGTTGATGACGTTTCATGTGGCACCACCTGTGATGCCATATCTTTTATCCATTGATTTGAGAGATATACATTATCAATGGTTCAGATTCAAAACCCGCTACTTGTTTTATAGGTTATGTATCATTTTTGTATTTTGCTCTAAAAATAATTATTTATTACAAATTTATTTAATCTAGGCATTATGGACACCTTTTTGCAATGAATAGTTAATATTGGGCTGGACCGGTTTCCTTTTTTATTACTCTTTTCTCTTTAAATAAAAGACTCTTTTGATATTTTTAGTTTGTCCCTATTTATAAGACCATTTATCAATTTTTAATGATCATTAATTACTTTTTTCCACAAACATCCCCATTTATTTATCACCTTTTAAATTCCCTATAATATTAATATGGGTAATTTTGAAAAAAAAACATATCAAAAGTTTATATTTTCAATACAATTAATTAAATTATTTCACTTTCTTAATAGACATGAAATCTTTCAAAAGGGTCCTATATTTAGAGACGGAAAGAGTATTAACAAACCATGTAAATTTTTTTTTTTAAAATTTCAAATTAAAGTAGGGTGTTCATAGTCTTTAACTCCTTAATTAAAAAACAAAATACGGAAATGAAAATTAGATGAACATTAACTAATATCCTTATATATTGATAAGAGAAGTAAAAAAAAAAACTATTTGAAAAATGATAGATTTAAGACAAAAAAAATTAAATGATTTGTATTTTTGGTGCAAAATTTCTCGTAGCGCATTTTTTATTATTTCTTCTGTTTTTATTTATCTGTCATATTTCAAACAAAACACACCCTTTAAAAAATTTAATGATTACATTTCCAATACATTACTTATTATGTATTTTCCCGTTATACCCTTTATCTCTTTGTAATAATTAATTTTTCTCCATTACTTACGTAAACCAAGATCTATTAAATATGGACAAATATGAAAAATATCATTTATTACACTCTTGAAATACTCAAAAGAACATATAAAAAACAATTTTTTTTTTAAAAAAAAGATATTATTTAATAAAGAACAATGTAGTAATATTTTTGTAGCACTAATTAGTAAAACTTTTATTAGTGTATCCGTTAAATAATGAGGCTATATCATCATGTTATATTAGTTGTGTTCTATTATTATTGTTTATAACGACGTTTTTTTTTATCAAATGTATATAAATAATTAGCTAATTAATTTACTAAACTACTCATTTGGTCCCTTGCCTTATTTTTCAATTTCAAATTGATCCTTATATTTTTTTTATTTTAAATTGGTCCCTCATGTTTCTTTTCGCTATCAAATTGGTCCCTTATTTTATTTTTTTCAAATGTCACTCTTTAAAGTTACTTTTGTATTAGTTGTTGATTTAACGTAAATAGTACTCCACTTGATTTAATAAAAAATAAAAAGTAGTTGTGGTCATTTCTGGATGAGCTAATTAATTTACTAAACTACTCATTTATGGATGATATATAAAATATGTCATTGATAACTAAAAATAAAATGACATTTGAGAGGATATTAGTTGTGGTCATTGCTCAATAAGACAATCAGATCAAGTCAAGATCCAACATTATTTTTTCATATAGTTTACATGCCCTGGACCTGCAAATTAAAAATATAAAAATTACACATCATCAAGTAAAGAAATTCTATCTTCGTGTCTAAAAAAAAATAAAATTGTATCTTCGCTGTCACCTCTTCCCTATCATACAAAGAGGAATCATCCTGCAAAATAAATAAAAACACAAGCCATTGTTATCTTGAATGTTGAACCTCTTCCCTATCACCTTGGTTGAGCTTCAATCGTGTACCATATATCCATATGAGTCATTGCTGTCCTAAATGTAAAACTAAAAACATTTTAATTTCTTTCTAATATATAAAGATAAAATATTCACTATGAAAGTGAACCTTAAATTGTAAATAATTAATGAGTATAACCAGTATTTTCGCAAGAAAAATAAGAGACTAAAACAACTTGTAAATGGACCAAAACAAAAAACTTAGTCATTCAATCCCTTCCCTTACTCTTACCAACCAAAAGCAAGCATATTTGTGGTATTTTGGATGTGGAGTAGGGTTACCATATCTGATTTTGGTATGAACACCTTCAACTGTTTCCTCTTCCTCCTTCTCCCCTTCTTCTTCTTCTTCATCCACCCAGCCTCCTCATCCACACCCTACCACAACTTCTTAATGTAAAAATTGTAAACAATTTAACAATAAAAGCACTCTAATTGATAGTTGACATAAACATAAAACTCGTACCTCTAAAGTGCAGAAACTCAGGGACAAGCTAATTGAATCGGTGAGTGTCAAGTATTAAGTTAATAGATTCGAAACCTAATTGACCACGAAGGCAGAGTTAGTTCCCTTCAGCCATGATGAGGATGAAAGATGAGAAACGAATATGGGTTTCAGCTTATGGATTTCGTTTTCTATGGTTCATATTACGGATTTAGCTTATAAGATCAAACTAGATAACAAGATGCGAGGATTTCCTTTCATTGTATCGATTTTTTATTTAATGATCCTTTTGCATTGAAGGACCCATTGACTGGATTTATTTTCAGCTGAAACTATTATTGACCGAGATATATACCGGTAATTATACGGTCTCACCGCTGGTGACGTAGACATACGGTAGAGCTAATCAGAAGATTCTACAATGACATGTCACCGTTTACAACCATATATACCTTTTCACTTTTTTGTATGAACCGTGATTCCTTTTTAACATATACTTATATCAAAGCTAAGTTTGTGACAACCTTTAGGTAGATGAGGGGCTTTTGTATAAAATTTTCGATTATTGAAAATCCGGTTTTTTCTAAAAGAAAATTAGTAGTAAATTTAATTATTAAAATATGAACATTACACGTGTATTACATGTGCACCGTATGCATATCACACAAACATCATACAAATTTTCATGTTAGTTTAGGTTTATTTATACCACCAAACGAAAACAAGAAAATTGAAATAAAAATTAATAAATTATAATAGACTACATCCACACAGGCCCAACTTATAGATTTATATTGCAGGTGCATAATATAATCAAGCTTGAAAATTTAAGTTTTTGTTAAAAAAAGATGCACTTAATTAATTAAAATATAATAATTTATTTTTTATGTTTGATTAACCAATCCATGAGATACATGGGTTATAAGAACCATATATATATATATATATATATATATATATGAGGAGGGATTCGTTTATACCAAATTAAATTACACCAATTCCAGTGGCCAGGGGGCTGGACTTTGGTAGGAGGAGCCGCGTGCTCGATTCCCCGCAACACTCATCAGGGAGGTTTTACGTCCTTAACCCCCAGACCCGGCCGAACCAGATTAGTGGGCTGGTTCAGTTCAGTGGAGGTTCCCACGAGCTGGACTGGTTCAATACTGGGGCTTAGACCAAAAAAAAAAATACACCAATTCTTATATCCCTCCTAACTCCTACGTCAAGTCAAATTTAATAGAATCAATCGGATTGAAAGTCTTATTCTATAGATTGTCTATATCGAATTTCACAAAAAATTAAAATCATTTATTAATTCATTTATATATGTCAAAATTAACGAAATATACGTTTTAAAAGTATATCAAAATGGAGCTATTTGAATATACATTTAATGATGTTTAAATATTTTCAAAATCGACACAAATGATCTAGATAACATATAGTTATTAATTAACAGATGGATTAGTGAAATTCAAATTTAGAAATTTCCACGTAATCCATGGAGAGATCATAAATCTATACATGTTGATGGATTTGGAGTATACATCATAGCTCACAAAATTCCCTTAATATTTGGCACAGCGTGTCAACTCTAAAGCTAAACTAAAAAAAATATATATTTAAAATTTAAATGATAATTATAATAAAAAAAATATAATAAAGGTAGATTATCTTATAAAAATGACAAAAATTTTTTTACATAATTTTATATTATTTTATTCCAATATTTTTTTAAAAAATAAAACAAATTAAATACGAATAAAGTATAGATTTTTTCAAACATCACAAATAATATGGATATACGATTAAATATAATGATTATCATTTTGTAAAAAGTTTACAATGGATAAACACTTTAGTTGTTATAATCTCTACAAAAAAATGTAACAGATTAAAAACAAAGGTACATACATTTCAAAAATTGAAAAAAAAAATTCATGATGATTAGAACAATCAGGTTAAAAATTTTTTAGGATCAAATCTTATGATTAACTTGAGATAAGATAAACGATGAAAAATATCAAAATATTTAAATATGAATAATAATAATAATAAATGTGATAATCATATTAAATTTTAATATGGTAATTTATATTAAAAAAATACTAAATTATCATGTCCCATGAAATAGGAAATATTTTGATTTACCCTTAAATATACTCATAATACCATCAAACAAAAAATATAAAAAAAAATTAATTTTGATTTCACTCCAATTAATCATAATATCATAATTATATATAAAAACGTGTTACTTCATCAATTAACTAAATAAGAAATACATTAACCAACAAAGCCCAGCACGGTTGGTAGATAGCTGGGTTCCTTAAGCATGATGTCAGGGGTTCGATCCCTGCCGTGGGCATGGAAAAAGCTTTGTTGGTAGAGGCAAAACTCACTTCGGTGATCTCTACGCCTCGGAGGGGATTAGTCTTCGGCTGGAGGATACCCTTGGTGTACACCAAAAAAAATAAATAAGAAATACATTAATTTAATACTCATCTATACATAAACAAATATTATAGTAAAAATATATTAAAAAAAATTAGCAGTCGTTATATTCCTTATAAAATGCAATGTGTAAATCAAGACAAAAAAGTTCAATGTTGTCTTCATGTTCGATGAAATATTGAATATTCTAATTTATCCTTAAATTTACTCATAATACCACCAAACAAAAAAGATGAAAATATTTAAATATGATTTACCTTTGATTCTTCAAAATAATGTTCATAATCATATGAAAATGTTAATTTATTTATTAAATAAATACGAAAGATATCAGATAAAAAGTGTTACTTTTTATGTATACCAAAAAGTACAAAATTTCTCAACAAACTCATTTAAATTAATTTTTTTTAAGTGTAGGGTTTGATATGAGTCTATGCCTTTTTGTATATTTTTTTATTGTTGTGTAATAATAATATTTACTTTAAAATAAAAAAATCTTTACTTTATAATATTTAATAAAAAAAATTAAAATTTCAATAACTCGTGCATTGCACGGGGTGAGAGCTAGTTCATTATAATTGGGACTTGTTAAATTGGGCCAGTTCCGTGTATGATAATGAATCATTGTAATTGTAATTCATTGTAATTGGGACCTGTTAAATTGGGCCAGTTCCGAGTTTGATAATAAATTTCTAATATCCGTGTATGATAAGTTTTAAAATAAACTTATTTGGTAGTCTTCTTTTGTTTTTGGTTTTGTAGTCTTATTTTGTAATCTTCTTTAAGAGTTTCATAAAAATAAAATAACTAAGTTAAGCTAAGTTCCCCTTAAAATAAAAAAAAGGTTAAGCTAAGTTAGGCTATCTAGGATATATAGTTAAGTTGGCATATATCAAAAGCATTTTTTTTTGTTAAGGAACGGGGCATAAAGCCCAAAGAAAAATTAATAAGAGGGAATTAGGGGTGTGTAAGTGATCCGGTCCGAGCCGCGAGACCGCTTGGATCGGACCAAACCGGACCGAAAAATGCAGTCTGGTCCGGTCTGGTCCCAAAAAGTTCATTTCTTCTCTTTTCATTGCACACACGCATGCCCTACGCTGCACGACGCTCGCTCTACTCTTTATGCCCCACACTTGTAGTCCTCACGAGTCACGCCCATACCTGCACTCATCACGCCCCATGCAGCAAACACGCCTGATCCACGCCTCATGTCCCACGCTTGGACTCCTCATGCTCCATGCCTGTACTCCTCACGCCTCACGCAGCACGCACCCCCAACACACACCGCATGCACACACGCTCCACGCTTCATGCCCCACACCTACACTCCTCACGCCCTATGCTTGCATTCCTCACGCCCAACTTCGCACGCCCGCCTTTCACCCCACGCCAGCCCACTCCATGCCTCTTGTCACTGATTCTTAGTTCGAGTCCTCCTTCTTGCGCTTTTAATTTTCCTTTTTTTATTGATTAAACATCACTTCGGCTTATTCTTAGTACGCACACGCCCCACTCTATATATAGACACACACGCTTATTCTTAGTACGTTTCATCTTCGGCTTGTTCACTTGTTCTTCTTTTGACACAATCATCATGGATTTCACACCACCTCCCCAACACCACCACTCCCCACTCCCCCCCACCACCACCACTCAACCCCACCACCTCCCCAACACTGCCACTCCCCACTCCCCCCCCCCCCCTCAACCCCACTACCTCCCCAACACCGTCACTCCCCACTCCCCCCCCCCCCCCACTCAACCCCACCACCACTCCCAAACACGGCACCACCACCACCCCCACCACTGCCACTACCCACGCCCCACCACCATTATTCACCCCCTATTTCCACGCCAGAAACCACTCACTCCCGCTAAAGAACCCCCTAAGCTGGATCTCGACGGCAACACTTGTTGCCGTCCTAGTATATAAACTATACAAATGCTTTTGGCCTGCAAGAGCACCACCACAAACAGATCTTAATGTGGTGGATCCGACCGAGGAGGAAGACCCTCTCTACGGTCTTCTTTTGTTTTTGGTTTTGTAGTCTTATTTTGTAATCTTCTTTAAGAGTTTCATAAAAATAAAATAACTAAGTTAAGCTAAGTTCCCCATAAAAATAAAAAAGTTAAGCTAAGTTAGGCTATCTAGGATATATAGTTAAGTTGGCATAAATCAAAAGCATTATTTTTTTGTTAAGGAACGGGGCATAAAGCCCAAAGAAAAATTAATAAGAGGGAATTAGGGGTGTAAGTGATCCGGTCCGAGACCGTGAGACCGCTTGGATCGGACCGAACCGGACCGAAAAATGCAGTATGGTCTGGTCTGGTCCCAAAAAGTTTATTTCTTCTCTTTTCATTGCACACACGCATGCCCTACGCTGCACGACGCTCGCTCTACTCTTTATGCCCCACACTTGTAGTCCTCACGACCATACCTGCACTCATCACGCACCATGCAGCAAGCACGCCTGATCCACGCCTCATGTCCCACGCTTGCACTCCTCATGCTTCATGCCTGTACTCCCCAATGCACACCGCATGCACACACGTTCCACGCTTCATACCCCACACCTACACTCCTCACGCCCTATGCTTGCACTCCTCACACCCAACTTCGCACGCCCGCCCCACACCCCACGCCAGCCCACTCCATGCCTCTTGTCACTTATTCTTAGTTCGAGTCCTCCTTCCTGCGCTTTTAATTTTCCTTTTTTTATTAATTAAACATCACTTCGGCTTATTCTTAGTACGCACACGCCCCACTCTATATATAGACACACACGCTTATTCTTAGTACGTTTCATCTTCGGCTTGTTCACTTGTTCTTCTTTTGACACAATCATCATGGATTTCACGCCACTTCCCCAACACTACCACTCCCCACTCCCCCCACCACCACCACTCAACCCCACCACCTCCCCAACACCGCCACTCCCCCCCTCAACCCCACCACCTCCCCAACACTGCCACTCCCCACTCCCCCCCCCCCTCAACCCCACTACCTCCCCAACACCGTCACTCCCCACTCCCCCCCCACCACTCCCAAACACGGCACCACCACCACCCCCACCACTGCCACTACCCACGCCCCACCACCATTATCCACCCCCTATTTCCACGCCAGAAACCACTCACTCCCGCTAAAGAACCCCCTAAGCTGGATCTCGACGGCAACACTTGTTGTCGTCCTAGTATATAAACTATACAAATGCTTTTGGCCTGCAAGAGCACCACCACAAACAGATCTTAATGTGGTGGATGCGACCGAGGAGGAAGACCCTCTCTACGGTCTTCTTTTGTTTTTGGTTTTGTATTCTTATTTTGTAATCTTATTTAAGAGTTTCATAAAAATAAAATAACTAAGTTAAGCTAAGTTCCCCATAAAAATAAAAAAGTTAAGCTAAGTTAGGCTATCTAGGATATATAGTTAAGTTGGCATAAATCAAAAGCATTTTTTTTTGTTAAGGAACGGGGCATAAAGCCCAAAGAAAAATTAATAAGAGGGAATTAGGGGTGTAAGTGATCCAGTCCGAGACCGCGAGACCGCTTGGATCGGACCGAACCGGACCGAAAAATGCAGTATGGTCTGGTCTGGTCCCAAAAAGTTTATTTCTTCTCTTTTCATTGCACACACGCATGCCCTACGCTGCACGACGCTCGCTCTACTCTTTATGCCCCACACTTGTAGTCCTCACGACCATACCTGCACTCATCACGCCCCATGCAGCAAGCACGCCTGATCCACGCCTCATGTCCCACGCTTGCACTCCTCATGCTTCATGCCTGTACTCCCCAATGCACACCGCATGCACACACGTTCCACGCTTCATACCCCACACCTACACTCCTCACGCCCTATGCTTGCACTCCTCACACCCAACTTCGCACGCCTGCCCCACACCCCACGCCAGCCCACTCCATTCCTCTTGTCACTGATTCTTAGTTCGAGTCCTCCTTCCTGCGCTTTTAATTTTCCTTTTTTTATTAATTAAACATCACTTTCGCTTATTCTTAGTACGCACACGCCCCACTCTATATATAGACACACACGCTTATCCTTAGTACGTTTCATCTTCGGCTTGTTCACTTGTTCTTCTTTTGACACAATCATCATGGATTTCACACCACCTCCCCAACATCACCACTCCTCAACCCCACCACCTCCCCAACACCGCCACTCCCCACTCCCCCCCACCACCACTCAACCCCACCACCACTCCCCAACACGGCACCACCACCACCCCCCACCACTGCCACTACCCACGCCCCACCACCATTATCCACCCCCTATTTCCACGCCAGAAACCACTCACTCCCGCTTAAAAACCCCCTAAGCTGGATCTCGACGGCAACACTTGTTGCCGTCCTAGTATATAAACTATACAGATGCTTTTGCGTGCAAGAGCACAACCACAAAAGGATCTCAATGTGGTGGATCCGACCGAGGAGGAAGACCCTCTCTACGGTCTTCTTTTGTTTTTGGTTTTGTAGTCTTATTTTGTAATCTTCTTTAAGAGTTTCATAAAAATAAAATAACTAAGTTAAGCTAAGTTTCCCTTAAAAAAAAAAGTTAAGCTAAGTTAGGCTATCTAGGATATATAGTTAAGTTGGCATAAATCAAAAGCATTTTTTTTGTTAAGGAACGGGGCATAAAGCCCAAAGAAAAATTATAAGAGGGAATTAGGGGTGTAAGTGATCCGGTCCGAGCTGCGAGACCGCTTGGATCGGACCGAACCAGACCGAAAAATGCAGTCTGGTCCGGTCTGGTCCCAAAAAGTTCATTTCTTCTCTTTTCATTACACACACGCATGCCCTACGCTGCACGACGCTCGCTCTACTCTTTATGCCCCACACTTGTAGTCCTCACGAGTCACGCCCATACCTGCACTCATCACGCCCCATGCAGCAAGCACGCCTGATCCACGCCTCATGTCCCACGCTTGCACTCCTCATGCTCCATGCCTGTGCTCCTCACGCCTCACGCAGCACGCACCCCCAACACACACTGCATGCACACACGCTCCACGCTTCATGCCCCACACCTACACTCCTCACGCCCTATGCTTGCACTCCTCACGCCAAACTTCGCACGCCCGCCTTTCACCCCACGCCAGCCCACTCCATGCCTCTTGTCACTGATTCTTAGTTCGAGTCCTCCTTCTTGCGCTTTTAATTTTCCTTTTTTTATTGATTAAACATCACTTCGGCTTATTCTTAGTACGCACACGCCCCACTCTATATATAGACACACACGCTTATTCTTAGTACGTTTCATCTTCGGCTTGTTCACTTGTTCTTCTTTTGACACAATCATCATGGATTTCACACCACCTCCCCAACACCACCACTCCCCACCCCACCACCACTCAACCCCACCACCTCCCCAACACCGCCACTCCCCACTCCCCCCTCCCCCTCAACACCACTACCTCCCCAACACCGTCGCTCCCCACTCTCCCCCCCCCCCACCACCCCTCCCCAACACGGCACCCCCACCACTGCCACTAACCACGCCCCACCCCCTATTTCCACGCCAGAAACCACTCACTCCTGCTAAAGAACCCCCTAAGCTGGATCTCGACGGCAACACTTGTTGCCGTCCTAGTATATAAACTATACAAATGCTTTTGGCCTGCAAGAGCACCACCACAAACGGATCTTAATGTGGTGGATCCGACCGAGGCGGAAGACCCTATCTCCAAGAAGAAGTGGATCTGATCGGTTTGGGAGTAAGCTACTTTTTCAACCCTTCAGAACAGTGACATTGGAAGGGACTAGAAGGGAGGAAGCTACTATGTATTTTTTTTCTTTTATTTTATGGAATTCGTAATGCTAATTTTTTTTTTATTTTAATGTATTTTGAATTTATTTTTATTGTATTTCAATGTATTATGTTATTTATTTAAGACAGAAATTAAAAAAATATTTTTGAAAAAGTAGTTGTTATAGAATATAGAATATTTTAAATTATAGTTTATAAATTTTTTTTTAGGAAAAATATAACATGTTGTTGGTGATTTTTATTTATTGTAAAAATATTAAGGGTGTGAGATAATGTGTGAAACCCAATTTTGATGACAAAAATGAATTTATGATTAAAGAAAAATTATAAAATTTATCCTTAAAATATTAAAAAAATAATAAAATAATGGATGAAATCTACCTCATTTAGAAACAACATATGTGTTTATGGGTGCTAATACTCTAACACATATTGAGTGCATTTGTCATGATTATTATAGTCAATTTATTTTCTTGCTTAACAAGCTGAACATGACAAGTAGATGTGAACGTAATTGGAACATTATATTGCAATCCAATCCTTTTCAAGATGATTTAAACCGGTTGTCTTATATTTTACTCTCTCAATCCTTTTATACATGACTATTTTGATATTATTATTTTATTCTTATTTATAGGATTTTATATCAATTTTTAATAATAATTAATTTTTTTTATAAACAACTCTAATTACTTAACAGTTTTTTTAATTCTCAATACTATAAATATGGGTAGTTTTTTTAAAAAAAAATCATATCAAATATTTACATTCCAATATCATTTACATTTATTGAATAATACTTTTTATCAAATATTTTCAATACTTTTAATTATTATAAAAGTATAATAATTATCAAATCCTTGAAACATATTGGGAAGAAATAATAAAGTAGATTTATATGTATATAAAAGAAATACTAAAGTAGTTTAATGTTTAAATGAATAAATTCATCATCATTAAGCTCATCAAATCACGTTTATCAATCACTATGTCCGTGAAAATATTATATAAATATAAATAATCTTTGATATTATTATTTATTATTTAGTAATATCTAATAGTAATGATTAATTTGTAATTTGTTAAGTAATTTTTGGATTACAAGGTATTGTACACTTTCCTAATAGTAACGAGATACTATTTATGTTCTTTCCTAAAATGGCCTTTTTTTCTTGCAAAATCATAAAGAGAAGGTTAAAGTCCACATTATGTTTAAAAAAAAGTCCACATGTCTAGCAATCCAAGTATTTAACAGGGAAGTTCATGTCTTTTGAATTTTAAAATTATATATACATTACATAAGAAATAGTAGTTTGAACAATGAAAATTTTTTAAAATTGATTAATATACAACTTATAAATTTTCTAAAATTGATATACAAACATCCATTTTTATTTCACAATTCTAATTACTAAAAACAACATGATATTCCCCGTGCATGGCACGGGAATATTAGCTAGTTAATTAATTAATTGATTGATGAAAATAAGGTTCCCAATTAATTAATTAGATAATAAAGAAGAGGATTTGGATAGGGTTACCGTGTTTGAGCGTTTACTCCTCCTGCATCTGTGTTTCGATGGTGGAGGCTAGAGACACTAGCTCACGATGGTGCTTGTCGGTGGTGTCAGTGGTGGTGGAGAGTGGCTCAGCAAGGTGCGGTGGTGGTGGAGAGTGGCTCATCACGGTACGATGGTGGCTGAGAGAGAATGAAAGAAATGGGTGGAGAAGTGGGAGAAGGAACGTTCTGTCACTAGTTTTTTTTTTTTTAATAATTAAAGGTTTTGACACGTGTCACAATAAGGGTCGTTGGATCAATCCAACGGCCCAAACGAATGGAAACACAGAGGGCAGTTCCCGCTCTAAATAAAGAGAAGCCGTATCATCTTCACTTCTTTCATTTCCTACTTCCCTATGATGGGAAATGGACTCTAACCTATTTCATCTCACTTGTCATTCCACTTTTTCACAATTTACCTTTCAATTCCACTTTTTGTTATTATTTTTTTTTTCAGTTTGCTGGTGGTGGTGATGGACTGCTGGTTGAATTTAGAGTTAAATGAGAAAAATAAAAATAAGCAATGAAATTTGGAAATAATTTGTGGAGTTCATTACATTTCTATGGCACTACTCAACTCTTAACCACATTGAAAACCACCTCATTACTACCTTGTTTGTTTCAAGAGAAAATGGGTAGAAAGAAAATGGGAGGAGAGATTTTGGAGAGAAAAATTCATTTTCCTCTGTTTGGTTTAAGAGAGAAAATAGAGAGAAAAGAAAAAAAACATATGGGACCCACAAAAAAAGTTTTCTCTCCCCAAATGAAGAGATTTTGGAGAGAAAACTGGGATTGACATGTAAAATTACTTATTTGTTCTTCACTTGTCCATTTTACTTCATCTATTTTCTTTAATTTTTTAATTCTTTAATTGAAAAAAAAACAAAACATTTTTATTTTAATAAAAAAAACTATTTTTTTAATATTTTGGATTCGAAAATTTTATTATTGGCATGCTGACATTTGATAGGGTTCTAGCTATCTGGATATGAATTCATGCACTATTAAGTATGCTTTTGCTAATCCAAAATATTATAAAAAATTTAGGTTTATTTAGGTTTTTAGTCCCTGAACTTATATGCTCTTTTGGAATTAGTCCTTGATCTTTTTTTTCGTTGTTTTGGGTCCCTAAACTTTTTCAATTTTTGGAAAAGGACCCTGTTGTTGCTTAAGTGATGATATGACCAATGAAATGTCACGTCACTTGTCCGAGATCGAAGAATGAAATGCTATGTAGCGTTTTGTAACGCCACATGATTCTTTTTATTAAATTTTTTTTCTTCAAAATTATTAAAGGATTTTATTTTATTTTTTTAAAAAATACAATTTTTAATTATTTTTAATAAATTTGATTTTTTTTTAATCTTTAAAATTCACGTGTCATCATCTAGTATGTTATCTATCGATACTGCGAAGGTTATGTAGCATTTCATCGGTCATATCATCACTTAAGCAACAACAAGGTCATTTTCCAAAAATTGAAAAACTTTAGGGACCCAAACCAACAAAAAAAAAGATCAAGGACTAATTTCAAAAGAGCACCTAAGTTCAGGGACTAAAAACTTAAATAAGCCAAAAATTTATTAGCTAGAACCCTATGAGATGGGTAATTTACCAATTACATCAGATTAAAAATGCTTTTAACAAAACCCAAAATAATGTGAAATTCTTCCATCCTTTGTTCAAACTTGTTACCTCACACCACGCGACTGCTGCTGTGGATTTCCGTTAACCATGTCAGCAAATAACATATTTTTACTAATGGAAGTGACTAAAACCAAAATGTTTGAAAATTTAAACTTGTTACCTCACACATTTGTTCAAACTTGTCAGCAAACCAAAATGTGGATTTTTACTAACATATTTGTTCAAACTTGTTACCTCACACCACGCGACTGCTGGTGTGGATTTCCGTTAACCATGTCAGCAAATAACATATTTTTACTAATGGAAGTGACCAAAACCAAAATGTTTGAAAATTTAAGGATTAGTCTCGGTCAAAATAGCTTCTAGGAACTAAAATCAAAACGCACTGGACTTTTAGGGACTAAAACCATAAATAAACCTACAATTTATAAACAAGGATTCATGCATGTTTGTGATAGTAAGAAAAATAATAATTCTACAAGGCAGAAAATTTTGACAAATTCAGAGAAGCCAGAGCATGCTCTGCTGCTGAGTTTTTATTTCAAGCAATTGGTAGATTCGCCATAAATATAATCAAGGATTGCAATAATTCCAATTACAAAAGCTTGATCCATCCCAGGTTTTACAACCACATGGTATAGGTCCTTGCTTTCCATAACTTGTTCCACTTCTTTCTTCATCCCAACCTGTATAGCAAATAGGAAATTTCTATCATGCAACCTAATTTTGGATTGTTGCTAAACAATCCTTTGTATGAACCAATGATGCATTGCCACCTATGTATTGTTGTCATGTCATTTTTTAAAAAGTCAAAACTCATAAATGTCAACCCAAAAATATGTGAGATGACAAAGTATTATTGGTTAAACAAAAGATTGTATGACAACAATCCAAAATTAGGTTGCATGGAAGTAATGCCCAAACAAATAAACCATCCCACACATTTATGTCACAACTTTTATGTGATCCTGCTTATGGGTAAATAGAAGAACTACCAGATAACACTTTCATGCTACAATAACTTGCAGAAGAAATTGGTAATGTTAATATCAATCACGTACCTGAGCTACCATGTTGCCTATAGAGTCAACAACGCTGCAAGACTTATCAGGGAAATAGCCACTGATTTCAAAGTCCCACCCTTTATTACTAATTATGGTCCTTGGATGAGTAGAGATTCTGATTTCATTTTTCATAGCCAAACAGGAATTATTGGCTTCTTTCAAGGTGAAAACCTGGTTCTTTGATTCTTCATAATCTAAACTGTAACCTTTCCACTTCTTGTGAAAGCTCAGCGCCTCAACCATGCCTCCCTGCACATTTTTGAAAATATATATTAAATTTATTTCAACTCTCAAGTTACAACTTGCAAATATTGCATGCGGCTCACATGAGTTATTTTAATTAAACATTATCCTAATAATGTATCTCTACGTTTCACCTACTTTTTATCGTTTTTCTGTATATACAGTTAAAAAAACGTCTACTAACAAAGGTGGTATATATGTTTCGATGTTCAAGAAATATTTTCCATCTAGTAGTATATATTTCATATATAATATAAAACTTATTACTCAAAGGAAAGCATGTCTTCTATCTATGTATCACTTTACGTGTCACACATTTTCATTTGTCAAAAAATTATTTTCTCAACCAATAAAAATGAGTGGCACATAAAATTATACATATTGTAGCTAGGACAGAAAATGTTGATTATAATCAAACAGCTAAATTGAAGAATATTAAAATTATAGACGTGGATCATTGATCGTTTAAATGCAAAATTATAGCATGTATGAGCAACAATATACCTTTCGACGAAGGAGAAGCAAAGGTTCTCCATCACCATCTCTTAGCATCAACTCTCCCTTTGTGCCAAGAACTCCACAACCATCAACCCTGAACACAACCCTCTGGCTACTACAATCCGTGACCACAAAACCCCCTCCATTCACCACATGTGGCCTCCTCCTTACCACAAGCACCGTATGATAAGATGAACAATATAGTTTGCTAATGATAGGCATCGTCATGTTTGTCTTCGCAGCCATATGAATGATGATCTTTCTCTCGTTCTCTTTTTCTAACTATTTATTAATTAAGAACTTCAAAGTTAGTTTTGCTCTCTCCTCCACTAAGATACCAATCTGTTTTATATAGCGTTGGAGCTTAGCCAAGACTCAATAGGAAGAAATACTACTATTTTTTTTATTAAAAAAAAAGGTTTATTTTTTTCTCTTCTCTAACTTGACTTCTTTGTTTGTGTTGAAGGGTTTGGCAAGTTTTGGCGTAAGAGATGGAAGAATCATATCTTTTGGTTGATGTTGTTTGTGGAAGAGATGGAAGTTTGGCTTTAATAATGGATAGATGTTAAGATATATTTAAAGAGTGAGTGTTGTTAACCGGTGCTTCTTAAGAAGTAGTATATTAATAAGGAAAAATATGTATTAAAATCTAGGCTTATTTATGATTTTAATCCTTGAAAGTTAGGAGTGTTTTAATTTTAGTCTCTCGAAGTTTTTTTGACCTTGACTCATCCTTAATTGTTATGAAAATTTGATTTTAGTCCATACCGTTAGGGAAAATTCGTTACTTGCTGATGTATTAACGAAACGTCACATCGGCATACACGTGTGCACGTATTGCATGTTACTGATATGATGACGTGAATGATCCGGACCCGCAGGAGTAAAAGGGCCAAGGCCCAACCAAAATGTGCTTGTGGATTGGGCTATGACCCTTTTGCTATTGTGAGTCCGGATCATCCACGTCATCCTATCATGACATTACATACTTGCACACGGCACACGTGTATGTTGATGTGACGTTCCGTTAACCACGTCAGTAATTAACACGGATTTTTCTTAACAACAAGGACTAATAAAACAAAATTTTCAAAACAATTAAGGTCAAAAAAACTTCCAGGGACCAAAATCAAAACACTTCCAAATTTCAAAGACTAAATACATAAATAAGCCTAAAATCTAAGTCAAGATTAAAACTATTCATTTTATTTCTTTAATCAATGTTTTAAAGGTATTTTTTTAAATTTTCCTAAAGGAATATGATTTTTTTTATATATTTTTTAATGTATGTAGTGTCCATTAGTCGAAATTTTTTTGGAAAATATCATGAAAACTTGTTTTGTCTATAAAAAAAACCTTGACATCATCATTTAAAGAAAATCGGTTACCTATAAATTGTATTTCTTTTGATTATATTTATAAGTCGTTTTTAAAAAAATAATTCTGATCTTATTTATAAATTACTTTGATTTTTTTATACTATATTTATTGTTTTTTTATTTGTACCCTTTTTCATTATTGTGGTATAGTATAAATGTGAAATTTTTAATACAAGTTAAGAGATTAAAATTATAATGTTATAATATCTTTTGAAAAATTTGAAAACATGTAAATTCAGTTCTTTCCTTAATTTTTGTTAATTATGTTGTTAATTATAACATTAACTTTGTAATATGGACTTGATGATTAGACTCACTAGTTAATAAAAAACATTTATATGTTCATGCATGCTTGTTGTGTGAATTGCTTCACGTGCGTGCCTCTCTCTAATATAAGTAATGATAGGCCCAAATAGAAATAATGCTCGTAGGCGTGTGCAACTGAATTTCACCAAGGTAAGGTTTAGGAAGCGTCCTAGATGGGATTCCATTTGTGACTTTGTAGTGTAAAAGATCAAACCTAGACCTTTTATTCGGCCAAGTTGGGGAGACAAAAGCTAGAAGTTATCTATTGGTTTCAAAAAAGTCTTTGCATGCTTTTGAAATTCGGTAGAGCTAATCAGAAGAATTCTACAATGACATGATCTCACCGTTTACAACCATATATACCTTTTTCACTTTTTTGTATGAACCGTGATTCCTTATCAAAGCTAAGTTTGTGTCAACCTTTAGGTAGATGAGGGGCATTTGTCTAAAATTATTTTCGATTATTGAAAATCCGTTTTTTTTTCTAAAAGAAAATTAGTAAATTTAATTTATTAAAATATGAACATTATTACACGAGTATTACATGTGCGCCATATGCATATTACACAAACATTGTGAAAATTTTCAAGTTAGTGTAGGTTTATACCACGAAACGAAAACAAGAAAATTGAAATACAAACAATGTTACTTGTTGGTGTTGGCAATTAATTTTATTGTAGTTTATTAGCTAATCTTATCGATCAATGTTGATTCAATCGACAATTAAACGTTTGAGCTCCCAATTTCTTGCTCCTAAGTCCTAGCCTATGAGCTTCCTACCAACTTTTTACTAATAAGCTTTGTCACAATTTTAAGCATGTTGTTTGGAATCAATCCATATTGTACTTATAAAAAAGTACTTTATTGATTAAAATAAAATTTATTCCGATATTTTTTATATTTTAAATGTGATTATATATTAGTTAATTTTTATATATAGCTTGAGATATCTTTGGTGCGCGCGCAAAAAAGAAAAACCTATAAGCTTTCTAAATTTCTTTAACCAATGCCATTCAAGTATTTATCAACAAAATCTTTTTTTTTTCATTAATCAAAATCCTTTTTTTTTCTTTTAATACATTAATTAAATTATGATTATTTAAAAAAATATCTCAAAATATTAATTTAAGGGCAAATTGCACTCTCCTCTCCCGAGGTTTGCACTAATGACACAAACATCCCCTCTAGTTTAGAAAATGACACTCATTTCCCCTTCTTATCAATCAGCATTGCACTTACACCCCCTCTTTGTATTAAAATATTAAATGGTAAGGTTATCGACGAAAATGTTATACTTAGGATTAAAAAAGACTTTTAATATAACCTTAATTTTAATACAGAACACAAAAATATGATAAAATTAATTTTTATACAAATTTTAAATGCATTATACAAATTTTAAATGTATTTGGTGAATTTTTTACAATAATATGATAAAATTAATTTTTATACAAGAAAATGTAATGACCAACCTAGTCATTTTTGTAAGCCGATTTGAGACAACAAAAAATTGTGTCAAATAGTGGGATTTAGAGTGCATATATACTAGAGATTTGTGAGGCTAACATGCTTATTAGTATTATAGACAATATTTTTTTAACACTTTCATGGTTAATCACAAGCTATATATAGTGGATATAAGTTCATTATGAATATATGTTTTAATTTTATTATTGTTCCTATGATATATTGATATATATTAGATTTAATTTTTATATACATACAGTTTGTATTTCAATAATAATTTTAGGTCTTCTGTATTATTCTAAAATTATTTGAATAAATTTTTTAGATAAGAATGTGTTTTAGTAAAAAAAAAATATCATAAAAAATTATATTTTCATGTTAAAATATTTTTTTTTGTTAATTTTTTTATCGTATTATTGTTATAAAGAAAAAGACATAAAATACACTTGAAATTTGTATGAGGAGCCCCATGTGTCATTTGATGGTATAAATGTTTTTTTCAATCTTAAGCATAACATTTTCATTAATAAACTAATCATTTATTATAAGGAGGGGGTGTAATTGCAATGCTGATTACTAAAGAGGAAATGTGAGCTAGTGTCATTTTCCAAATTAAAGAGGATATATGTGTTATTAGTGCAAACCTTAAGGGAGGTGAGTGCAATTTCCCCTTAATTTAATCTAAACCAAATATTCAATTCCCTAAAAATTTAAAATTAAAGAAGTAAATTTATTGAAATGCGATACATCATACGAGTGAAAAACTTAGGAATTTAGATTATATATGTAAGAGACCTATATCGAAAGGGTTTTGAATGATGTAATAAGGACAGGACATGAATTATTGGTTATCCTAGATTCGCATGTTATATGTGATTTAGATTAACGGAGGGAGTATTTAACTATTAACTATATTACAAAATGTCATAATAATAGGGAGTATATTTCTTGAAAGTTTTGAAAAAAAAAAAAAACTTTAACATTATCATTTTAATTACCTTCTTAACTTGTATTGAAAATTTTAAAAATGTGTTGTTTCACATTAATGAATAAAGGACAACTAAGAGGAAAAAATGGAAAAAACGGATATATAAGTATTAAAGATGAGCTATAATTTGGTATAATGATTTAGCTTAATACAATCAAATATTTACTCGGTCATGAATTCAAATTTAAAAAAAAATCCAAAAATTTATACAATATGTTGCAATTTAAATTGTGAAAAATAATGATGCGTTATTTTATACTTTAGACAATATACTTATTTACAATTATGAAGTTCTAATTCAAGCAAGTAATTTGAAAGTTCGAATCTTATAAACACGAATTAATTAAAAGTGTGAAAACATGTCTTATATTTTGGGACAGATGTAATAATAATAATAATGATGATGATGATATATATGATAAAAAAATAGCTGCATTTGGACTTGCAAAACGAATTACTAACAAAATGCATTTGAAATCATGGATTAAATAAAACAAAAATCAAAATGAGTTGGATTTTTTTTAATATAAGAAATTATGTTGTTAATTAAAATTAGAAATCGCATAGTTGATACATTATTAGTTAATTTTTATTAATGAAAAAGTTGGTAGCTGAAACTAGATTCAAAAGGTTAATGTTTATGACTATTCATTTCTAAATACATGTAAATCATTTTTATAAAAAGTTCATATTAACTTATTATTTAAAAAGACATATTTCCAAAATCTATAATCAATTTTTTTAGAATTTGTAAAAAGACATATTTCATACGTAATGTTGTTTTAGCATTTGTACAATGTTTCATAAATCTTGTTGCTTTATAAAACCAATATATAATTAATGTTATTTTTACAAACACATCCCTATTTGTTACACTCTCTTTTTCACTTCCAATACATTTTTCTCACTTCAATAATGATTATATAGGGGCATAATAGTCAAAATACAACAAATCCTTAAATCATTTAACCATTTCTTAAAACTCGTGCATAACTTTAAAACACGCTACATATGAAATGGAAGGTGTATATAATAACTACTATGTAAATTCATCCCTTGGTGGAACTAGTTGCACCCGCAAATTTTTCTCAGAAACATTCTTAATCCGGGAGGAACGTTTTAGAATATCTCGATGCAAATGCTATTATGTTCCATTGTTTTGATTAACCATAAAACCCTCATTTCAACCTAACGTCACTTTTATTCCCTTCCAATTCGAAGATATATGAATTTTTTTTCCCTGTATTTATCAATTTTCCATTTTAACCTCTTTAACCTAGAGATCTTATTTGCACAGTTCACCCGTGCCATGCATCAATGTATTTTATGATTCCATCCTATTTATTTTGCAATTAACTAATGTATCTCATGTAATAATTATACTTATTATTTTCCTAATTAAGAAAGTGAATAAGTAAAAATAGCCTTAAATAATGCCTAAATTTTGTTTTAAAAAAAAACATTTATATTGGAAGCTTGGAACAAATTGATCTTGTAAAAATGACATTTAAAAGAGAATGGATGTTGCACTTATTTAGAACTCCAATCCAAAAGTCTTGATCACGTGGAAAGTGCACAAGTTTTAAGAAATTATTAAATGAGGTAAGAATTTGGATTAATTGAATCTTGTTAATCAATGTCATAATAGCGTTGTTTAAGAAATACACTAAAAACACTTGTACTCCCTTTGTAAACCAAAAAAAAAAATAAAAAAAACTTGTACTCCTTTCGTCCCTAAATATAAAGCCTCTTTGGGGATTTCACGTCCATTAAGAAAGTGGAATAATTTAGTTAATTGTATTGGAAATGTGAACTTTTGATATGTAATTTCAAAATTACCCCTATTAATATTATTGGGAATCTAAAAAGTATTAAATAAATAAGGGTGTTTATGGAAAAAAAATAAATGATGATAAATTGAAAATTGGTATGAGGCTTTATAAATATGAACAAAATAAAAGTGTCAAGAGGGTTTTATATTTAGGGATGGAGATATAGTATTAAAAATTTAAATCTGATCCATCGTTCTTCAATATTTTAAATTCTAACATTTTTAAAAATAAAACTATTTTATTTTTATTCATTAACCATACTCTAAAACAATCTTTAGCATTTTCAAACGTTTAAATAGAAGAGAGTAATACCCAAATGAGTTTGGCCTAGTGGAAATATGCTAGGACCATCATAAGGATATTGAGAATCCATAAAACTATAAGGTCAGAGGCTCAAATTCTTGTGAAGAACATCCTTTGGAGAGGCAATCTCACCCATGTTGCTCCAGCCTCCAGGTGTCGAAACTGTGAAGTTCCCCTCCACAATTTTGTCTAAAAAAAAATTGAAGAGAGTAATGATGATACCCACTCCTGCTAAGAAAGGGAAGGCTTCAATTAAGATCCTCTTGTATCAAGACACCGATATTATTCCGCCAGATATATCATTCAACGTATAGGAAACACAGCGCTATCAATATTCTGCCCTTAAATACAGTAGAAAGCTAATCTCTACCATTGCTAACTTGCATAACTAGAAACAGCCAATACGAATCAACCAAGTTAAATATAAAATTATCGGTGATATGCATAGAGTAATTGTTAATTAATTATTATAAAATAATATAAATACATATCACAATGAATTTTTTTCTTAAATATAAGTTCATTTTGAAAACTTTTTTTCTTTAATATAAACCAATTTTCTCTTTTGAAAACATATTAATATAAATAAATTTTTGGTTTGATAATACTTTCGAGTAATAATATAAATAATTTCAATGGAAATATAGTACTGATATAATTTAGTACTTTCCTTATTTCATGGAAATGGGAAAAATTATTAAATTTTGAGTATTAAGAAATATACATTTAATGAATTGTTTAATACAACAATCAATGTTAAACACATATAATTGTCAATCAATATTAAAAATTTATTATTTCTCGATATTTTCAATAATTATTTTAACTTTAATTTATGACAAAAAAATTTATAGTTTTTTATCATACTTATGGGATCGAGAAAGTATTATTTATGATTTATGATAGTATTAGTTTAAATAATAATTTAAATCAAAGTAAATACTATTATTATCAATATCAATATAAATATAAATAAATTTGTATGCATTTGGTGTTGTGGATTATGTTAATTCAGTGTACTCTGTTTAATTTATATTCTCTGTGGTCCTAAATATAAGTTCATTTTGAAAACTTTTTTTTCCTTAATATAAGCTAATTTTGCATTTTTCAATAGTATTAATTATTTATTTTTCACAAACACTCTTACAGTATTTAATTAACATTTTTTAGATTCTCAATAATAATTACAGAGACACTTTTGAAAAAGTATACCAAATATTTATGGCGAGAGGGAGGAGCCTGTGTCGTTTTTTTTTTTAATTTAACAATTTGGAATATTTTGGGCGGGTTGGGTTGGGCGAAGTTTTTAATGTCAACCAAAAGAAATATTGCATATTTAGAGAATTGGAATTTTATTTAAATCATTGGATCTAAATTTGTAACTATTAAATTCTTTATTTCTTGTCTACCAAAAAAAAAATTCTTTATTTCTTAGGTGCCCTCTTGATTATTGTAACATCTCGTTTTTTTAATACTTTTAGTAAAAAGATTAAATGATTTAATATCATGATTCAAGATTGGAGTGTCGGAACAAAATTTGAAATTTCATTATTATATTTGAAATATGTTTCCTTATCGAAATAAGTATAAATGTGTTATCATACGCTTTACAAAAGTAAATATACTAATCGAAATAAGTATAAATGTGAAACATATGTTTAATTTAATATTTGGAATGTTCCCGTCTATTTTCATAGCATTCTAAGACTGTTTTATTTTTAGTTCTCATACTGATTTTAATATATTACCGGTACGGTATAAGTTATATTTAATTACTTATTATTTCAAGATTATGAATATTATATTTTATCAATTTTTACATCAGGATTGAGAAAGTGTATTTATATTTGAATTTTGTTACTTTTTATTATGCAATAGCTATATGTAGGTACCGGTAACTTTATTATTTTTCAATCAGTTTTGAGTAATTAGAAATACAATATTGATTTACTTAAATATATTTTATTTCTAGGTCATCAAACTTTTAGTTATAATCTAAAATACCTACACACATTAACACACAAATGAGAACAAATTAATAAAAATGTAGCAGGCTTGGAAAATGAGCGTGAAATCCTTCTCCCTCTCACTTTTCCCTCCCTCCCTCTCTAATTATCGCCTGGTATAGCCAATGGGGTATATCCATGGGCTTTTATGATAGTATAGACTACACACATTAACACACAAATGAAAACAAATTGTTAAAAAATATAGCAGGCTTGGAAAATGAGCGTGAACTCCTTCTCCCTACTCTCACTTTTCCCTCCCCTCCCTCTCTAATTCCTGCCTGGTATAGCCAATGGGGTATACCCATGGACTTTTATGATAGTATAAACTACACACATTAACACACAAATGAGAACAAATTATAAAAAAATATAACAGGCTTGGAAAATGAGCGTGAACTCCTTCTCCCTCTCACTTTTCCCTCCCCTCCCTTTCTAATTCCAGCCTGGTATAGCCAATGGGGTATACCCATGGGCTTTTATGATAGTATAGTAGACTACACAGTAATTTGCATTAGTAGTACCTTCGATCTTAAATATACTAAAGTTATTTTCTGGTAAATTTACTTATTGAAAAAATAGTTTAATTTTGTTAATGTTATTAAAAAGGTAAATATTTGATAAATTATTTTAAAAATAATCTTATAATAATTATTATTGTGATTTTGAAAAATATTAGCTTAGCAAGGATATTTTTTTAGGAAAATAATTAATTAAATAAAACCATTTTGAATAAAAAAACTCTTTAATAAAATTATTTATTGTTCTTAGTGATATTGAAAATTGAAAATATAAATATTTGATTTACTTTTTCAAAATTATTCCAATAATTATTATTGAAACTCTAAAAATGTCGAATAAATAAAAATGTTTATTAAAAATAATTTATTAATGCAATTTGAAATTAGAAATGAGACTTACATTGAGGACTAATAAAATGCACCATAAAAGGAGCTTACATATATTCCATGCGTCACTAAATATTTTAATAAAAATGCACCATAAAAGGTGCTTACATATATTAAAATGCACCATAAAAGAGTGTACTTTCAGAAGCCGACGCTAACCAAATTCTTTTCTGGTACAACATAATTATCCCTCACATCAATGAGTTCAACCTTGAGAACAAGGTTGATTTCGAAAGGAATGATGATAGGTTGCTAATTGTTAGGTCCCTTAGAAAAGGGGTAGGATAGGATATTTTATTAAAATATCAAAGTTATATTTTATTAAATCTTTAGTTAATCTTTAATTGATTTAGTTTAAGTTTAGAGTTTCCTATTTTAAGTTTAGGGTTTCCTACTTTTGTATTCAAGTATGGGTTTTGATTGAA
This sequence comes from Crotalaria pallida, assembly GCA_037953625.1. Classification (NCBI taxonomy): domain Eukaryota; kingdom Viridiplantae; phylum Streptophyta; class Magnoliopsida; order Fabales; family Fabaceae; genus Crotalaria; species Crotalaria pallida. The sequence goes on from CM075649.1 coordinate 178,484,842, forward strand.
TAAGAAAATAAGAAGAAAAAAGTAGAGCAGCATTGCTCACAAGTCACCTCTCTGTTATTCTATAATTCTCTGCAATCCTATTCTTTTAATTTAGATGATATAAAAAACTTAGTTTAGACGATATAAAAAACTTTGACACGGTTGATGCACCATCTATCTTATCTATTGAAAAAGCTTACAATATTCTAATTTTTTTAAGTTAATTTTATTTCGACAAACGAGATCTGTATATAAAAACGACGATTGCTTTTATTTTAACGTTAAGTATATGACTTGTGCGACTTCGGAATTTGTGTATGGGTAAACAAATCCCTCACATACATACATACATACATATATATATATATATATATATATATATATATATATATATATATACATACACATATATATATATATATTATATCCGTGTGTGATTTTTTTAAGATATGTACATGATGCTCAGGATAAACAAGCATGAGAAATAAACAAGTAATATTTTAAAAAAACGAAATATCATTTCTTCATTTCAATAAATATGTCATATTCTCATATTAACTTTCTTTTTAATCCTTCAAATAAATATACTTTCTTCGGTCTCTATTATAAGAAAAAATGACATATTTATTTTCTAATACAAATACAATTATTTTTAAAATATTTTTAGAAAGTAGTTATCTTATTCAATTTTTATTTTATTCTCAATGTAACTTCCCTAAATAACTATTTTTTTTATCAATTTGAAAAAATTAAATGCATTCAACTAACTTGGTTAATAAGTGAGAAATTAATGTAGTTTATTTTCTTTATGGGAAAGGTCAAAGGAAGTACTCGTATGACGACCAATTAAATCCTTAAAAGTACCAACGGGATACCCATTTTAAAATTCCAAGACTGTCTTGGTGGTCATTTTTCTCTAGAATATTAAGTTGGTGGCTATTGTGGGGTATTATCCCACGTTCAGAAGCTGATTTATTTGTTTTTTTTTTTGAGGAAGCTGATTTATTTGTTGATATGTGGCGTCAAAGGATGATCAAACTAAATCTTTTTTAACAAATAAAGGATCTAAATTATTAAAAAAAATAATAAAGGAGCAAAGTAAACCTTGAAAATAAGATAAAAAACCAAAAATGTAATTAAGCCAATATTTTTAATAAGTACCTCTTTCGATTTGCAATATAAGAAGAATTTTTTTTTCGTTATCTCATTTTGTTTACTAATCTTTTTAAATTTTGTTACATTTTTAATGTTACTTTCTTAAAACATACATAGAAAACGATCATCTTATTTTTATTTCATTCTCAATTCTATTTTTCTAAAATACATCTATTTTATTTTTATAAATTTGATAAAATTAAATATAATCAATTAACCACCTTAATACACATAATTTTATTTTATTTTTTATATTGTACTAAACCAAAAGAAGTATTTATACAACACTTGTCATCTACTTACCTATCAAGTACAATAACCAAATCAAGTATAATAACCAAATCAATGAAATAGAAACATCTAATTAATGTCAATGTGACCCTGTTGTACTCCTGTATCTTCCTTTCCATTTTCATTATAGTGTTTCATTCCACACCATCCTCTTCAAACTAAACGACTATTATTTTACGGTTGAATGGATGAGACATGGTGGGGAGATAAAATAGAATGAAAACTGACAAATTAAGCTTCCACAGTTTATTGAGCAAATATAATATTGGTATAAATATTTTATTGACTTGGAATAGGAAGAGAAAAAAAACAGAAAAAAAAAAAGAAGTGACAAGTGTCATTCTATTACTGGAAGTAGAAGATAACTTTTCACCTTTATCAGGAGATACATTATTCTCTTCCTGAAAATATGGTCAATTTTTTTATTTTAGTTCTTTAAATTTAGTTTTGTAGTTTTTAATTTTTTTCATGTTTCAAAATTTTGATTCTAGTAATAATGATTGAAAATTAGAGATGTTGATCAATGATTAATTGCATCGTGATATGGAAATCACCATCCATCTTAAAAGCAATTTCGGCAAATTATGATGTAATTTGATTTCGGATTGCTTTTCAAGATTAACACAACCTACTATTAAATTTATAAACTCCAGATTAAGAGCATGAAATTTATTTATGCAATTCAATTCTCAATATTGTATTATCTCAATTTGTTATATTTTCTCACCTATAGCATCATGTTATATTTTTCATGTCCACTCATAGCATCACAAATATATATATATATAGGCCATGAATGTTAGTAGTCTAACACTAGCAGATATGACTAAAACAATTTAGTCATCAGAATCTTTTAAGAGTCGTAATCGATCTCTCACAATTAGTAACTATAATGACAGGTTAATAACCATATAACCTCTCATAATGATTGGCTGTGTTACTTGAATTATGCATATATTTTCAATCCTTGAATGATGTCTGCATCAAAAGATGAAGTCAGAGAATCTAGATCCATGTTACTCATATACTCCCTCCGGTCCTATATATATGACATACTTAATCATATTCCTCAGATCAAGAAAAGTAGTTAGTTTTATGAATTCTATGAGAATATATTGTAACATTACAATTTTACCCTCTCAACCTTTCTTGAAAAATTCACACTCATTAATGAACAACAAAAAACACATGCATTTAATAAAGGCAAAAAAGAGAAAAAGCAATAAATGATGCATAGAAAATACAAAATGTCTTATATATAGGACCAAAGATTGCTTCTAGAATATGTCCTATATATACGACAGGAGGGAGTAATTAGCCTAACTTCAATATTAATTACACCACTCAATGGCTAAATGATTAATGGTTTGCCTTTATTTCAACAATGACATGAGTACATGACCAACGCTAGCATGAGGCACGTGTCATATACTGTATATTGACGACATGGTAAAGTGTGATATTAATTCATTATCAATTACTCCCTCCGTTCCAATTTATAAGACCCCTTTGAAAGATTTCACGTCCATGAAGAAAATGGAATAATTTAGTTAATTGTATTGGAAATGTGAACTTTTGAGATATATTTTCAAAACTACCCCTATTAATATTATTGAGAATCTAAAAAGTGTTAAATAAATAGGGGTGTTTGCGGAAAAAAGTAATTAATGCTCATTGAAAATTGGTAAATGGTCTTATAAATAGGAACAAAACAAAAATGTCAAAAGGGTCTTATATTTAGGAACGGAGGGAGTACTTTCTCGGGTCTTATTTATAAGATTCTTTTGGAGTTTTTATTTTGGTCCTATTTATAAGACCCTTTTCAATTTTCAATAGTATTTAATTATTTCTTTCCACTAACGCCCCTATAAAGTCAACATTTTTTAGAGTTCCAATAATAATTATAGGGGTAGTTTTGGAAAAGTATATCAAATTTTCACATTTCCAATATCACTAACAAATTTATCCACTCTCCTTGGTGGGAGTGAAAAACTCAAAAAGAGTATTATAAATAGGACCGGAAGGAGCATCAACAACAAATAAATCAAAATAATCAGCTAAATTTGGACTCAAAAGTTCAAAAATAAATTTTAGAGACTAACAATCAAAATTGTTAACATTTGTAGAGATTAAAAGCATAATTAATCCTATAATGTTAGTTAGTATGGGAGGAGAACATTGAATAAACTCACAAACATAAGAGTAGATTAGGATTTTAACGGTACTTGAAAAAAAAAAAGGATTTTTTTTAGGATAAAAATTCAAAAATAAACATATTTCATGAAAAAACGAAATACAAAAAGTTTTCGATTATTTCAATACGATATTTTTCCATAAAACTCATACTAGTACTATATTTTTCTATTAAACAATCCAAAAAAAAGGGAATAATACACTTAAATAAAGAAAAATTCATCAGAAACTAAAATTAAGAAAGAATATTTTTTTTGAGAGTAATAGTTTAGTAGACTTAGGCTCTGTTCGGCAAGACGAGCCAGGAGCTTTTGAGCTAGCTAGGAGCTTTTAGATTCAATCAATAAGCTACTAGCTCCGTTCGGTGAATACAAATTAGAAGGAGCTTATAGCTTTTAAAAAAGGAGCTTGTAGCTTTTGAAAGCTAGCTTTTAGAAAGCTACTTGAAGTAGCTTTCTAGAAACTAAACTAGCTTTCAATAATTCATATACCAATTATACCCCCAAACAAAATTTAAAATTATTTTACTACCCTTTAATTAATTATTAATTTAATAATTTTGTTATAATTAATTAATTAACTACATAATTAATAAATTAATAAAAAATGAATTTAATTAATTATAATTTAATAATTTTTATATTTTATTAATTAATTAAATATTTATTTAAAAAATAAAGAAAAAAATTTGAAAATATAAAATAATAAAATGTTACATGTCCTTTTTGATCATTTAATAACTTTTAGCTATTTCAAAAGCTAGTTTTGCCGAACAACACTATTTTAAATAATCAGCTAAACAGCTATAAGCTCTCAGCTAAAAGCTCATAGCTCCTAACTAGCTTAACAGCTACAAGCTAGAAGCTCATAACTACAAATCAAAAACTCACAGCTACAAGTTAATTTTTACGAATAAGCCTTGATAAACTCTCGACAAACTAACTTTATTACTAGTACTATAAAGGAGTAGAGGAATACTGAATCTGCTATGAAACGACCGTTTTAAGGGGAGTGTGTTCATTCACTCAAATTGAGGGTGTGAGTATGAGTAGAGAGTCCATAATACGGACTAACATTAAAATGAAGGAAAATTCTCTTTCCTACACAGCGGTCACGTGCGGTCTGAGGTATTCCCATCGTGCTTTTCGCTTGCTCACTGCAACCCCCAGCCCACATTGCTCAGTGCTCCCTGCCCTCTTCTGCCTCACACTCAGACTCACTCACTCACTCACTATGAATCAAAACAAACAAACAAAACCAACCCCATTTTTCTCACTCATTTTACTTTCCATCATCATTTTTTTTTTTACATTACTCTTCTACTATCTATCTATCTTACCCCCCCCCTTCTCCTCCTCAAATCTCAATCTCAATCCCTCAACTTTGCTAAATGTGTTCGTACAGACACTTGCAGTTGCAGGCTTTCTCTCAGCCGTCTTTACTATTTTTAATATTTTATTACTCTTCCGATTTTATTTATAAGATCTTTTTTGAGTTTTTATTTTGGTCCTATTTATAATACCCTTTTCAATTTTCTATTTCATTTAATTACTTCTTTCCACTAATACAAGACTTTTTAGAGTTCCAATGATAATTATAAAGGTAGTTTTGAAAAAATATATCAAATTTTTACATTTCTAATGCCATGACAAATTTATTCACACTCCTCGGTGGGAGATCCAAAAAAATCTTATAAATAAGACTGAAAGTAGTAATTTATTAAATTAAATACTATTCCCTCCCCTCTCTCCCTCCTTTACCATTATTATTTCCATGCACAAAAGATGTGCCTCTCTTCCGTCTCAGATAATGATAATAATGACCCTCTTTCTACCCCCTCTCATTATAACTCTTTTCAGTTACTTTTCCTTTCCCTCATTCAAGTTCAACACCTACACTACACCCCTCTTCAATATTATAAATTTTATTTATTTTTAACTTTGGCTGTGGTTTCTTTGTTCTGGGTGTTTCTTAATTATCCCTTGTCAGAGATGCTATTTACTGCCTCTGCCACAGTCCATTTCGTATGGTATTCACACCTAACCTCATTTGCCGCTTCTTCTTTGTCACTTACCATTACTGTTACTTGTGCCCCCCCTCTTCCCTTTCTCTTTCTCATTCTTACTTACTCTTCTTCCTCTCTTCACTTCCTTCACCAAATTAAAAGGACATCTCTCATTACTCCTTCTCTCTCACTCTCTCTCTCTCTCTCTCTCTCTCTTTCCTTCTTTATTTCTTTATTTAAACTTACCTTCTCCCCTTTCTTTTTTTTTTGCTGAACTAAAATAATAATAATAATAAAAAAAGAAGCTTTTTTAATGGCTACTCCAATGGTGCGTTCTGCTTCTTCTACGATTCCTTCACTGCCACCTCCTTCACCAAAGTCACCGCCGGAGTACCCTGATTTGTATGGGAAGCGCCGTGAGATGGCAAGAGTTCAGATGTTGGAGAGAGAAATCAGCTTTCTTGAGGTTGGTTGGTCAAACTTTGAAACCTTTCTCCACACTTTCTAAAGCTATGATTCTCTTGCATTCACTCGCTTTTTTTTTTGTGTGAGTAAATTGGTAGCTAAATGACTCAAAGTTTGAGTCTTTAAATGTTGGGTGAGTTTCAAAAATGGAGGGAGGGAATGTGAAAGTGTTGGACTTCTAAATTTCATTTCACTGAACCTAATTCATTTTCTAACTATAACCAAACTTCAAATTGGGAAATTTCTGATTCTGAATGCTTTGCTTGGGACATCACATTTTATGATCAAATACTGAACTTTGAGTTGAAACAGAGTAATGAGTGGTTTCTTTGGGGATTCATGAGTTTGAATCTATGATTTTATTTATTTAATTTTTTTTCTTCAATTTAGTGTCTTGTTTTTGAAAATTTTAACAATTGATGGTCTCTTCCTGTGACCTTCTCCGCCTTTGGAGGTTTTTTTTTTTTTTTTTTTTTTTAGTTTGACCAATAATTTATACAATTACAGTGGTCAATTTAAGGCTAGAATGTGAAAATGTTCTTTTAATTTGCAAAATATTTTAACTGTGGATGATGATAATGATTGAGGAACTCACTGTGCTGTTTCTAAAGTATAATTAGTTGGAGATAGTTGCTTTTCTGCATTTAATTGCTCAGGTTAGTTGTGGGATACTTAATCTAGTGTATTCTGAGGGCTAATGTAAAATTATGTAATGATTTTATTCCTCTCCCTTCTCAGTAATTAGATGAGGTGTTAGAGATTTAACTACATATAAAATAGTTGCATGATACTACTGTCAAACTTGTCAATTTGGATTAAGTTTGTGCATGATAAAATTAAACCAAGTTAAAGTGAACCAGACTCTCTTTCCGGTCTCTTTTGGTGCTAAAACAAAATTTACTTTCAATTTTGCATCTATCAGGAAGAATTAAAAGCTGTTGATGGGCTTCAACCAGCTTCAAGATGCTGCAAAGAGTATGTTTTTCTCTAGATAACTTGTATGCTATTTAGATTTGGAAACTAGAGAAATTTTATCACATGCTTGAATTTTTGCTAGCCAAGACTATTTCGCTGATTGAATGCCAACCATATTACAGGGTGGCTGATTTTGTGGTGGCAAACTCCGATCCTCTGCTACCTTCGTAAGAATCGTTATCATCAGTCTTCTTTTGTTAATTTAAAAGAGATCATGATACTTATGCCTTTCTCTTTCAAGCAGAAACAAGAAGAACCGCCGGTCATGTCGCTTCTGGAAGTGGCTCTGGTACCATTTATTTATCTGGCTAATTGATTGTCTATATTACCAACTAATTGTTCAGTAGTGATTCGAATTGGAGGTTTATACATATAGATCACTTCTTTTTTTTTTTCCTGGTTAATTGGAGGTTTAATTTCATAAGGTGATTTAATTTAATATAATTTATCGAAGCAGCAACTTGTATCATAGTATAATACTTATTCAGTGACATGCATGAATAATGAGTAACTTTTCTGAGCAGTGCTATGCCTTGTTTTAACTTCTCTTGGATCTGCTGCTGCTGCTGTGATGGGGTATCTGTACAACTTAAATTGCCGCGTTGTTGCGAGTGCAAACCTTTGAGTTGCAGTTGCAGTTGTCTTCCATCCATCAAGTGCTCCTTACCAAAGTTGAGCTGCTGTTGCTCTTGTCCAAAATCACATTGCTGCAAAGAGAGTTGTGGTCTTGGAAATTGTTGTGTACCAAGTTGTTGTTGCAAATTCCGGTGTCCATCTTGCTCCTCTTGCTGCAGTTGCAAATGCTCTTGCACTTGTTCTTGCCCAACTTGTCCGAAGGTAAACCCATGCTGCTGTTGTACAAAGTCCTGTTGGAATCCTTGCTGGTTATGTTGCTAGTACTATATTATATTCTTTCCAAAAGCAAAAAAATAAAAAAAAAAATCCTCAAGCTCTTGTCTTTATAATTGCATTTATAATAGCTAGAGTATAAATTTTGGAAATATAGATTTATAAATGTTTTAAGTTAGATTTTGCCTTGTATGGATACTTGAAGCAAGTGTAATATCTCCTATATATTTGTAATTTTGGGTCAGATAAGTTTGATCCTTTGTTGTTCACAGTCTGTCCATTATTGCAAGTAATGAAAGGCACAATAGTATAAATGATCAGCTTAGCTTATTCATTTGTTCCATTTATTTTTTTTAGTGTAAAAGGAAATATTACAAATAACATTTTATTTTAAAGACCTTGATCATTAAAGTTAGTTGGGTTCTTTCACATATTGCAAGCAAGCCCCGACTGCCAGCTTCCTATAAACATGACAAGGAAAAAGTGTTCTTTTATTAATTTTTGGTCTTATTCTTATTTTTCCCGAAGTTTTTATCTTTGTGGTGGTCCTACAAGAAAGAAAATTGACAAATCTTCACTTGGTTTTTAAATGAGTAAATAAGAAAATAATTAAATGAGTTGAGCATATGAGTTTACATCTGATATTAGTTTTATTTGAAATGTGTTAGAATTTAATTGAGTAAAATTAAATAATTTATTTACTCAATTTAGAGACATAGACAGTTTAACGGAAAAAGGTGATGCTGGGTTCTGTGAAATAATGGAATGGCAAGGCAGGAAAATATGTGATGGTTGTGAAGCACCTTTTTCTGCATAACTGACACCGGGCACAGGACACAGGAAATGTCTTTTCATTCGGTACAAATTAGGAGCCATTCAGGCCCAAGATCGTTTGGAATAAGACACTTCGAAATAAGCAGTAATTAGAAATTCAGAGAAAGTGTTAACTCAGATCAGAAATGACCGTGTGTAGTATGTACTGTGGTAGAACTTGCTAATACCTTTTCTCTCCTGATTACTAACACGCGTGTACGATGGAGATGGAAAAGATAACAATAATTACACATGGGAGATCATCGATTCGATTGTTCAGGACCACAGAACTATCCCTGCCTTGTTTCCATATTTGTGCTATTTAGATCGCTTCAACTTCAACCCCCCTTCCACTCTACACTTATGAATATTCACTCTAAATTGTTTTTCTTTTGGACTATGCTAGACCCTAGGGTGAGAGAGCCAGCCACCCACCCAAGTTTCCTGGTTCTCATACTTGGGAAGAATTACTTGACTATTACGGATATACCATGAATATTCACTCCCTTAGCTTTTTACTTAATAGAACTAAAAGGATTTCTGCAATCCTTGTTAAGTTTGTAATTTCACAATTTTTGTAACCTTCACAATCTCAGTTACCATCATGTTTGTCACATTGTTTCATAATTGCCCAAAATAAGGTTACTGTGGTCGCAATTTGAAAGCTTGACAACTAATTGTGTTGTCATAGTTGGAATCTTAACTTGATTTTACAATTGCAAAAAAAAAGGAAAAAAAAAAAGCACAATCCTTTAAACAAACCAAATAACTTGGTGATTGCAACATGCCTCAAGCAGCTCCTTTTTGTATTTTACTCGAGGCAACCACTTGTGGGCTTGTAATAATAGACATTGAAAAACCCACAACATCACAAATCTGTCCATGTAAAAGCAACTGGGCTCCTAACTTGGTGTTGTTCATTGCTCCACGTAATGCTACCAAATTCAGAAGTAACTGAATCATTAACACCTTTCTTAGACACGAAGGTCACTGTGTACGTTTGCCTATCCCCTACTTCTCCAAACACGAGCCTGGTAGGATTCACTGTTATCCCCACCATGTCTGGCACGTTCACATTTACGTCATAAACGGATCCTACAGCTCCCACATTTGTCAATGTGCGTGTGTACTCAACAACACTCTTGCTTCCAAAGACAACAGAGAATGATGGGTAATTCAATTGGCCCGGGTCATCTAATTTGTTAGAACAATTCACATCAGGTTGCTTAACAATCAATTGTATTTGGTCTTGTGTGTAGTCTAAGGAGCACAAGAATGCAATGTAATCTTGGGTGGAGGCATCATAGACAAGGCCAGGGGAGAGGGCCTTTTGTGGGTCAACATGACCAGCACCATGAGCCCATGGTGTGGATAAGGCTTCTCCTTCTCCTGCTGCATCACGGAGAGGGGAATTGGTGTTGTCATGGGTGTAAGCTGTTGTCATTAGAGCAGATTTGATTGCACTTGGACTCCAATCTGGATGAGTTGCTTTCAGAAGTGCAGCCAACCCACTTATGTGTGGACATGACATGGACGTGCCTATGTACCAAAACATTCACAAGTCACAAGTACATTTCACATCACCAAACATACATATCCAAACATATACAGACAAGTTTCGGACAACATATGTGCAAATGAATTGGATAAGCATTCATATCATGAATGTACCTTGCACCTATATTTTTCTTTGGGTGGATTTACTTTTGAAATATATAATTTTAAAATATTTTAAGAGAAAATAAGTTGTGCACGGACTCTGAAAAAGTTTTTTACATTGTCAGCGTTTTATCCATCATTCATGGATATTTGATTATTGACTTTTAAATAAAAATAATGCAATAATGCAAAAAAATTTACGCTATTATTGCATATCAATTAACCTATTTTTTTAATTAAATGTCTTGATTATGTATCACATTTAAATTTATGCATTATATCAACATATATCAAGTTGTCCCAATAAAGTCATGGTCATCTCATATTTAGGTCCAAACAAATGGCACTAACAAAATATTAAGCAAAGTCTAAACTAAGTTCAACTCATGCATGCACACCTAGCACCCCTAAGTAAGTAAAGAGTTATGGTTAAGAAATACACTTTAATTTATTCTATAAGTTTTATAACACTACATACTACTAAATTTATTTTTTTTTAAAAGAAAAAAATACTTCCTTCAAATTCAATGACTTAATCAAAGCTTGACTTGAAGTAATACTTTCATTAACCATCCAAAGCAGCAACAAACTAAGATGAAGAAGAGAAACAAAATATTGAAAATGAATACCTGACATGATGTTGAAGTGGGTTTTGCGAGTGTCCTGAGACAACCCAGATGGGCCAATACTATCAGACCAAGCAGCCAAGATATTTACCCCAGGCCCAATAACATCCGGTTTGAGTATCTGAGGAGTCACTCCATTAGGCCCTCGTGAACTAAACGCTGCCACCACAGGCGACGGTCTCACATCCAACACGGTCCCACCAAAACTCAACACAGCCGTTGGATTACGATCCGACGCCGCATATGCTCTGATCTCATCCCCATCCCTTCTCCCCACCGCCACAGCCGGTATCAAGTGACTATCCGCCACCAACTCCTCCCCGCTCGCTGCCGTATTCGCCAGTATCATCCCAACCCCACCCGCGTCCCTCACAGCCGCTCCCTTTTCCACGCGCCCATTAAGCCCTCTATCGCAAACCACTATCTTACCACGCACGAGTTCCGGTTCGAGCGAACCGGGCATGCAAATGCTGCTAGACGAATTAGACCGGTTTTTAAAATAAACCAAACCAACCGGTTCGGTTCCCATTCCTTCTCCACCGTAAAGCGAAACGCCGTCGAAACGTTTCCCGTTTCCTAACGAAGCGTACGCGGGAAAATCTCGATCTAGGGTTCCGGCTCCGACGGTCATGATCCACGGTGCCACATTGGCGACGGAGCCTCTTCTCGGTCCGCTGTTTCCGGCAGAGCAAGAAACGAAGATTCCTCTCTCCATCGCGGTGAAGGCTCCGATGGCGATGGTGTCGTGGTGGTAAAGCGCGGAGGCGCTGCCGAGGGAGAGGGACAGAACATCGACGCCGTCATTGATCGCTTGGTCCATTCCGGCGAGGATATCGGAGGCGTAACAACCGTCGGTCCAGCATACCTTGTAGGCAGCAACGCGAGCGTGAGGAGCCATGCCGCGGGCTGTGCCGGTGGCGTAGCCAAGGAGGGTGGCGTTGGGGACGGCGGAGCCCGCGGCGGTGGTGGCGGTGTGGGTGCCGTGTCCGTCTCTGTCTCGAGGTGATGAAATGTCTATTGGTTTTCTAACGTAAGAGCCAGCATTGGCAGTGAGGTAGCCCCTGGAGAAGCTTCGAGCTCCTATGAGTTTTTTGTTGCAGAGGGAAGAGGGGAAATCAGGGGAGGATTCACACTCGCCACGCCAGCGCGTGGGGATTTCAGGGATGAGTGATTCGTCGAAGCTGTGGGATTCAGGGCATACCCCCGTGTCAAGAACCCCAATGATGACGTCATGCAAGATGATGTCATCATGAGTTGTAGTAGTTGTGGAGTGGGTTTGATTTTGAAGGCCAAGGAATTGAGGGGTGCGAGTTGTGTGAAGATTGTAGAGTGTGTCTTCATACATACTTAGTATGGAATCCGAAGAACTAAGTGCGTGGGCTTGTTGAGAGTCTAAGGAAGCAGCAAAACCGTTGAAAGCGGTGGTGTATGAATAAAGCAGGGAATTAGAAGAAGAAGAGGTGTTGGTGTTGGTGGTGGAAAGAGATTGGAGTGTGGAAGAGTACCAGTGGTGATGGGTGGGGTAGATGGAAGGCTTGTGATTGTGTTTCATGTGAACCATGTAAGTCTTTTTGGTGCTGTCTGATACTGATACACATGAACATGATAATAACAGTAAGAATAGTTGGAGTAGGATAATAAGCAAGGAGAAAGAAGGTGAGCTCATGGCTTGATTTGTTTTCCTAAACAAAAAAACACTTTGAATATTCAATCACAAAGCATATATAGAGAGGGTGCTGTACAATTTTTTTTTATGTTGTAATGGTGACCAGAACATGCATACAAACAAGACTAGACGAATACTATGATTATTTTAAGTGAGGTGAGAGTAGAGTAGTGTTAGACACTTAGACACGCTTCATTCTCATTCTCATAGGCATAATTCAACAAGTTGGTTCAACAGTTGTTTAAGCTTGTAATCTGGCCTCTCACACTCACAATCAGCTCCTATTTAAAATTCCCGGGCTTTTCTCTTCTCACGACAGGTTTTGCTTGCTTTCAAAATCATTACATTACAACTGTCTAGGAGTGTATATTTCCTTGCTATGGCAAATAGCCAAGTACTTAAGTGAGTATAAAATGCACCAATTCTTCATATAACTTCTCATTGATTGGCCGTATGTACACTAGCAAGATCAGAATTCTCCATATACCAGGATCTACTATTTTCAACAACTTCCTCACTCAAGCTCAGTAGCTAGCTAGTTACTGGTGGTTATTTTAATTTCTTCTTTGAGTGATTGCATGATCACGTGAACTATGTCATTTGGAGTATTTACTTTCTGGTATCAATTCAGATTACATATTTACATATGACAGATTTCAGAGTACATATACTTTTGTCTTCATCGAATATCAAACTTGTTAAGAATTGGGTCACACAGCTGGAAACGCGTGGTGGTATTGGTCCACCAATCTTTGCCATTTTTAACATTTATTTTAGGACATACTCCCTGCTACTACTCCGTTTCACAATGTTTGGCCTTTTAGACTTTTTTCCTTGTTTCACAATGTTTGGCATTTTACATTTTCAATACACAAACATATTTTTTTTTCCAATATTAACATTTCATTGAATCATTTCTCTTACTCCTCATTAATTTTACTTTTATCATCCCTCTCATCTCTAAACCACTATATATTAATTAATGGACACACTTACTAATAAAAATTAAATACTATTACAATTTTCAATAAAGATTAAATAGGGACATTTTAGACAAACTATACATAATACTTACAATAATTAACACTTTCTTCATCTGTGTGCCCAAACCTAAAAGGCCAAACATTATGAAACGGAGGGAGCATATTAGTAAGAAAATAGATAAATCTGCCTCAAAATTTGTACTAACATTTACATACATTTTTTATGCAAATGTATCCAATATAATATTTTTAACATTTGTTCTTTCACAATTAACGTTAGAAAAATCCGTTTTAATTTACCAAAGTATTTCAGGTGATGAGACTTATCCTTGCTCGCGGTTAGAAGTCTCAAGTCTTATTATAGGCAAAATTATTATTTTATATACAGATTGTAGCAAAATTATTATATCATTTTTACATAGAGATTGAACTTCGTATCTGCACATGTTTAAGCGATTTAACCCCTTTCATTCTATTAACACACATTAGTTGTTGGAAAAGGACGTTTTCGTGTAAAAACTCCCAACTCTTTGTAAAGTGTTTAACTGTAGTGCTCATTGCTCAAACCTAATTTTTAAAAGTACAATTTTTATTTTTCTTTTTTTGCATTTCTAAAATGTATAACTGGATTATTGGACACCCTAGAATTATTATTTTTTTTTTTAAAAAAAAAGATATATGTAAAATGACCCATGCTATCATTTTCTTTTGTTTCAAAATAGAAGAAATGTCGAATTTTTTTAAATTAAAGGGGTGTCAAATCTAGACATACAATCTGGATGTCAAAAAACATTGCTCTTTCCAAAATACAAGCAATGAGCACTGCATGCCCATAGTACTGTTATGCATATATATATATATATATGGGGGTTGCTAACATCCACCTATGTAGGAGGATTTTAGCAATGTCCACCAAAATATTTGGACAAAATTACCCTTCCTTTTATAACTTGAGTAACTTATTTTTTTAAGGGTGTTTATGTAAATAGATTATTAATTAATTTTTTTTAAAAAAAAAAGAAAATCATCCCCCACCATCAGTTGACCACCATTGACCGCCGTTAACCGGCGTTGACCACCGCCGTTGACCGATGTTGACCGCCGCCACTAGACCCTAAGACCCTAGACCCTCCCTAAACCCTAAACCCAAATTACAGAAATACCCTTAAAAATTAACCTATCCAAGTTAAAAGATGGAGGGTAATTTTATCCAAATATTTAGGTGGACATTGCTAAAATCCTCCCCACATTGGAGGATGTTAGCATTCCCCTATATATATATATATATATATATATATATATATATATATATATATATATATATATATATATATATATCCCTTTTACAGTTCTTTTTAGCTACGTAATTTATGGTTAATATGCTTCTGTAAAACACAGTTGTACTACACTACTACTAACTACTTTCGTATTTCAGTAGGCAGCTTGGGGAGGCTCCGGTGCATGTTAATAGATAACATGCATCGGTGCATGTGAAAATTTTATTTTTGATTTTTATTTTTTTTTAATACAGATTTATTTAGAATATTTTTTAACACAAGTTCGTATACAGATTTATTAGAATATGTAAATTTTGAATACAGTTTTACTCAGTACGGTATTTTAAGAACACAGAATAAAAGAAAAAAATAAATCCAAATTATAAAAATCATTTCATATTGATAAAAAAGAAAACGCATAGTATATTTTTTAATTAATTAAATTTTAAAAAATAAATAAAAAAACCCAAAAAAAAGACATGCAGTGGTGCATGTCAACTATTAACATGCACCGGAGGTCTGCCGGCAGCTTGTTGAATGAATGGAACAAATGGATTAGATACATAGAGGTTGCATGAAAACGCGTGGTTTATGTTTTTGTCTTGAAATTTAATTTGACATTTCAATCCAAACTAAGAAATTTCAAATTTGTTTTCTCTGCGGGTAAGGTGATATTTGTTTTGTCTGCTCTCATTCACTCACGGACTTGGCAATTGTGATAAAATCAACAACTAGGGTAGAAAACTAATAATAGAAAAAGTATATAGTTGCACACACTTTCACGTATATTCGTCACATCACTGTATGTGTCACTGAATCAGAATATAAAATAGTGCGTGAGAATTCAAATATGAATTAGTTATAATTAGATTAGATATACCTAGATATAAAAACTAAAGTTAATATGAGGTGATTTTTAAACATGTATGGATAACATTACACTTAACAATACAGCGTTCATTTGATCAATTATTTATTTTTTATTATAAAATTGGTTCTTCATATTTTTTTAATATTATATTGATCCCTCGTTTTTTTTTTATTAAATTGGTTCTAAAACTGAAATACTATTTATAATAGTGTCAAAATCTTGTTGACCCACATTTGAAATAACATATGTATGTATTATATTGGTGCACGTAAGATGAATAATAATTAAAAACCAAATTGATATTAAAAAAAATTAGAGACCAATATAATAAAATAATGTGAGAAACCAATTTGCTCCGATCACAAGTTTCCTTGTGGGACACATCCTGATCCGACTCATAAGCTCAATAGTGGTTAGTGTTGGATAATATGGAAAAGAAATATATATTATAATCACTGTATAATTTTATAAGGTACAGGAGCTGAGGTAAGAAAAATAACAAAATGAAATATGAAATATGAAATATGAAGATATAGAGTAAAGCTGTAGAGAAAGAAAAATATATGACCAGACTTCTTACATATCGTAACATGGTCAAGAAATTGGCCAATGGCCACCTTAACAAAATTATGCACACAAAATTAAATTAAAAAGAAAACAATAATGATATATACTAACTAGACTTCATCATCATTTGTAGAGTTGGTTAAACTCTAATTAAATTGCACTTTATGGAGAAGGGAAGAAAGAATATATTGAACTTTTTTTTTTCTTGGATTATATGAATTTAAAAGTCAACAATCAACATAAGAATATATATATATATATATATATATATATATAACGAAATTGTCACTTTGATTTTTGACATTGTAAGGTAATTTCATTTTCGTTCTTGAGATTTTGAAAAATTCTTATTAAGTCTATGAGATTGTGAAATGTTATTTATCTTAGTTCCACATGGGTCGTTAGCAATCGTCCCAATGATATAACTCAAATAGATTCAATAATCTTAGATCAAATTGAACCAAATGTTTATAAATTAGGGATTAAATTGAAAGAAAAATTAAAGGACATCATTTCTTAGGGACTAATATGAGTAACATTTTACAATATTAGGGATCAAAGATAAATTTTCGAAATTTTCAAGGACGAAAGTAAAACCACCTTATAATATCGAGCATCAAAATGATAGTTTTGTCAAAAAAAATTTTATCCGTTGTAACAATTATTTCACATAATCCAAACATGAGTGTTAACTTTAAAGGGACCTACTATTTAATTTGCTATATTGCTCAACTTTAACTTTAAATACTTTAAATGCCAAGCCCTTACTAATGAGGTGGAATGCGTTATGCTATGAACATTAAAGTAAATAAGACTAATAAAGATGAAGAAATGATGATCATGCTCACTTCAGACTTCAGGGGCATGAATAGAAGTGTTTAATCCAGCTGTGAGCCTTGGCGGCGTTATTAATTAGAAATTAAAGCTCCTTGTATGCGTTGCTTGGGAACTTTGGCTGTTTGTAAGGTTGCCCATGCGCATATGCATGTTTTCTCTCCATGCTCAAAGAAAAAGCACTGGTAATTGCAAATAGCACCTGTGCAATGCCCCGTTTACCCTATCAAGATTTAAGACAACTTTTTTATAACTTGTTCATGCAAATATATATGCACGGATCAAGATGTCTCGATTGCCTCTTTGCTTGCAAAATTATTAGTTACAATATTAGATTATTGCACATGTGCCTCCAGAAAGTCCAATGAGCTAAAACATAATATGCGACGGTGCACAAGTAATTTGGGGAAAAAATATTAAGTAGTAGTATAATATATATAGATACGTTGATTCATTGTAATCTCCCACCATCGAATGTTATTATTTTGGGTATTTCTATCATGCAATTCAAAATTGGATGGTTGTTATGCAACCTTTTCTTAAATCAATAAGAAGTTGACACCTATACCATGTCATTATTTGAAGTAGTTAAAATTAGTTTTTTGCAATTTAGTCCAACATAAAAAGTAAATTAAAATTTTAGCCTTTTGTACCTATAGACAAATTATAACTTTTAATTTTAAATTTAGTCACTTGCATTAAGCCTTTTTACACAAGTGACTAATTTTAACTACTTTTAATTTTTTTTAAATTAAAAGTTATAATTTGTTTATAGGTACAAAGGACTAAATTTTTAATTTACTTTTTATGTTGGACTAAATTGCAAAAACCTAATTTTAACTAGGTTTAAACAAAGGTTGCATAACAACCATCCAATTTTGGATTGCATGATAGTAACTCCCTGTTGTTTTTTCCCTTTGCAGAAAATTGCAAAACTCATGGTGCTCTTTGTCTGACATATATTCACGGGTTCAATTGAATAAACCAAGTGATGCATGGCCCATCGTCTAAGCGTCTACATGAAAAGTGAAGAGCGTGATGGTATGCTAAACCCCCCAAAAAAAATCTCTAAATTATGGTTAAATAATATAATAACTTTTTTTTATTAAAAAAATTAAGAATGTTTCTAACATGCAATCTAAATTTGGATGGTTTTGTTAGATTAATAAGACTAATAAGAATTTGTCACCTAATGCATGTATGTCATGTCATCCAAATTTAGATTGCATGTTATTAACTCCCTAAAATTAATAGTAAATTTTAAAATAATTTTTTAGACGTATTTTAAACTTTATTTCAATATTTTAAAAACTAATTCGTTCATCAAATCGATGAAGATATTAATGTAATTAAACTACATGAATTTTATTATGCAGTATTTGTAATTTTCAAGTCAAATTTCCTCAATAAAGTTTATTAACATGTGTCTTAAGTAATACTCCATTCAGTCATTGGGGCCTTATTATAAGTTATATTCTAAACAATTTTATTGATCATAATTATAATTAAGCTGTTTTATATTTATTATGCATCATTTATTGTTTTTTCTATTTTTTTTTTCTTATTAAATAATTTGATTATTTATGTTTTTTTTATTTTTTATTTTCATTAATGAGTGTAATTTTTTCAATAAAAGTTGAGAGGATAAAATTATAATGTTACAATATATTATCATAAAATTTATAAAATTAACTCCTTTTCTTAGTATACGTAATTTGATTAAGTATACCCCATGTACAAGGTTGTCAAACTCGCGAGTTAACTCGTACGAGTTTACGATCCTACCCATAGAATCGAGTCAACTCGCATGCAAACTCGCTTCCCACTAAACTCGGGTAAACTCGGGTAAACTCGTGCAAACTCGGGTAAACTTGTGCAAACTCGGGTAAACAGCAGTGGCCTTACAGATATTTGAATTTTCTTGAGCTTTTACTTCTCAAAACAAAATTTCCACCGTCGGATGTCAAGATAAACGAGTTAGGAAGCGTATATAAAAATTTGAGCAAGATCCAACGGTTAACAAAGAGGATACTGATCAATCTTTGAACGATATTTTCACTAAAATAACACTATAATCACTATTTTTACTTAACTAACCACTTAAATCATAAAACCATCATATTTGGTTGTTGTTAAGATGGTTTGCTAATATTATTTATTGGGTTCTTATATGCTATAGCAACATTTAAATATTTATGTTTATTTTTTAGAGGGAAAACTATGAAATGGAAGCTATGAAAGTTATCTATAGGTTAATTTTAAAATAAGTAGACTCAAGGTAAACTCGTACGAGTTTGTTTACGTAAACTCGCGAGTTTGACAACCTTGCCCATGTATATATATATAAAAGTTTTTCTATCTTAATATTTTAAATTAGACCAAAAAGTGCAAAGAATTCAATCAAACTACATATTTTTTCAACAACCCTGTTTGGTAGAGTGTGAATGAACAATACATATTGGAGTAAATCTTAAAATGGTATTTGTGTTATGCACTAGCGCAAACAAATAGCCGCTTTGGCCGAGTGGTTAAGGCGTGTGCCTGCTAAGTACATGGGGTTTCCCCGCGAGAGTTCGAATCTCTCAGGCGACGTTTTGAACATTATTTTACTTTATGCTACAGGCTACAGCAGAAGAGGAAAGGATGCGGCTTGATAGTGCGGCAAACACGCAACTCGATTTTTCATTACTGACTTAGCCCATTGGGCCTCTGATCCAAGCAGGAAATATTTTTATTTTGATCCAATATAATTTCCTTTTAATCTGGGATTTTTATTTTGCCACCCCAAAATCTATGGATGTCACCCCATATGTATAATTAATACCCATCATGCCCTTTTTAAAAAAACGAGTTTTAATACGGGTCGTAAGAGGTTATTACGACCTGATGGTCGTAGTACCCCCTTACGACCCATTTTAAAAATAAATTTTAACACTGGTCCTAAGCAGGCGTTACGACTTATGGGTCGTAACACATGCTTACGACCCAATGAAAAGTTAAGTTTTTAAATAGGTCGTGGATGGTTGTTACGACCTCACAACCGAACATTCATAATTGTGACCTCGTCTCCGTCAAATATCAGCCCAATATTCAGAATTTCCGGTTACGTCTCTTTTCTGTTCAGCGACGTGCCTCAAAGCCTTCATTTTGTTCTTAGCCTTCATTTTGTTCTTCTTATTGTGTTACAAATGATTATTATTCATATTCTCATGCATGAACGTCTCTTTTCTGTTCAGCGACGTGCCTCAAAGCCTTCAACGTCTCTTTTCTGTTCAGCGACGTGCCTCAAAGCCTTCATTTTGTTCTTAGCCTTCATTTTGTTCTTAGCCTTCATTTTGTTCTTCTTATTGTGTTACAAATGATTATTATTCATATTCTCATGCATGATTTCTTGTAGTTCGGGTAACTGTCAAATTATTCACTGGAGACGAGGTCACAAGTATGAATGTTCGGTTGTGAGGTCGTAACAACCATCCACGACCTATTTAAAAACTTAACTTTTCATTGGGTCGTAAGCATGTGTTACGACCCATAAGTCGTAACACCTGCTTACGACCAGTGTTAAAATTTATTTTTAAAATGGGTCGTAAGGGGTTATTACGACCTGATGGTCGTAGTACCCCTTTACGACCCGTATTAAAACTTGTTTTTTTAAAAGGGCATGATGGGTATTAATTATACATATGAGGTGGCATCCATAGATCTTGGGGTGGCAAAATAAAAACCCTTAATCTGTTTACTAACACTATTTCGTCTACGGGAAAAGGATTGCAAGAACTTGGAACAAAAATTATTTGAGTTTTAGTTGTTTATTCCCATTTTCTATTCCCAGACACTATTTTTGTTATGGGATTCAATCGAAACTTTTTTTAACATCCTTAAATCGAAAAAAAAATATATTATTTTTAACTTTAGAATTACATTTTTTAATAAGGGATAATTGAAAAAAAAAATAGATTTTTCGATTTAAAGGTGTTATTAAAAAACATTTCAATTGAACTTGTAAAAAAATGGAGATTGAGAATAAAAAACTGGGACCGAGAATTAAACTCAATTTATTTATGGTGGTCAGATTTTAAATGTCCATGTTTGACTAATGCATAGATAATGAAAAATGCTTTAGCCTAGTGGTACTTTGTTGTCGGGGCTAGTCCTAATTTATTTTGGGTCCTAGGCAAAAATAATTTGGGTTAAAAAAAATTATTAAAAATAAATCAATTAAATATGTAATACATATGTATCTACAAATAAAATAATGATAACAATTAATAATAAAACCAGTTATTAAAAAAATAGAGTTGAAATAAAATAAAAAGTTATTAAGTAATTGATAATAAAAATGTTGGGTTGCAAAATTAAAACTCATTAGTTCACTTATTTATAAATGAAATAATTAAATGAAAAAGATAAATTAAAATATTATATATATATATATATATATATATATTGAGATCAATTGATAATTGAGAAACATAAAAGACTTGCAACTACTATTAATATTTTTTAAATGAGTATTATTAAAAAAAACTGGGGTTGTTTTCATCATATGCACCCTATGCATATGATAAGATAACATAAATAGTAAATTTGCATTAGATAACTAAATAATTATTTTTTTAATTTATTAAGTATTTCAATTTCCAACAAAACTTTTTTTTTAACGTATAATTAACCTATGCACAAGGAGCACAAGTTTTAAAAAAAAACTAAAAAAAAATTTAATAATTTATGGCCTATGTGTTACCCAATGATTCAAGAAATCTAGGTTTTTTTTTTTTTTTTTGGCAAATATTACTGTTATTAATAATGAAACGAAAAATTAACTTTGCAGCAAAGTGTGAAACAAGAATTGAACCCAGGACCACGCTCATAAAGTGTCTAGATCGAGGTTAGTCACTAAGCCAATCAAGTGCATGTTATGAAATGCCATTAGTATATGTATAGATTTCAAAATTTCAAAGACTGCTCTCATATGACCCTATATATGAAGCTTAGCCATACTGATGAGCATGAGGACCAAATTCAATCTCATGATCTATAATTCTATATGAAGGAAAAAACCATGTCGAGAATAGCCCAACTTTGGCACTTTGGCATCTTATCATGCATGAGATATCACATTGTATGTTCGATAAATCATAGATATTGGCAGAATAAAAGAACATCAACAAGAACGTTCTAGTGGCTATATAAATAGCAGGTTCTTTACTTTTTTATTTGTCCTTTGCATGAAAAAAATTATCGATCACTAGCTTTTTTATACAAAGTTCGTTTTTAGTCTTAGAATTCCTCACTTATTCTTTGCAAAGAATGTTTTCCTTTTTACCAACCTAAAAATATATTTGATCGGCTTAATAACTTAGCCTGTTTGAGAAACTTTAATTTGTCTTGCTTCTACACTCAAGGTGAATTTTGCCAAGTCTAGAGCTTATTATTCCAAAGGTGTTCCTACTGCTAAGAAAGATAAGTTAACTTCCTTTTTATTAGAATAATTATATTACTAATTTCAATCTTCTCTTGATGTAATATTCTCAATTATTAAAGGAAAAAGTAACACCTCCTGCTTAGTTGCAGCAGTAATTGACCGCAAGAATGAAGAATTGGCAATCTCTTTTACATGTCGTATGATCTTATATATCTATATATTTAGGGTTGTAACCTGTAATCCAGTCCATTAGTGGGAAATGAACAGCAATATCAAGCTCTGGAGGACATTATTAATTTCGCTCGGGAGTGGGGAGCACAATGATTTGTTACAGGAGGACTACACTGTGCCTAATTAGGAAAAAGAGAAGAAAATAATCATATCTGTGATGAATCTGTCATCTGAGATCAAGCTTGACTTCAAACTATATAGCACTGTATAATATATAATACTATAATACAGCAGTATAGTATTTTACATGTTTTACTCATTTTCTGCAATTCTTCTCGTTGGCAGTTTTAACGATATTGATTTCATACCTGAGTCCCTAACATCTAATTGATCTCATGAAACTGATGAAAGATGAAACCAAGTACCATGACTATATTAGTATATTGAATTTTTCCCAATGGTATCTAACTTGAAGCATAGTTCAGGCAAACAAAAGAAAGTAATCAATTATATATTATAAAAAGAGGATATACTTCCACAAAAACTGCTGAGTATCACTTCCACAAAATTTTGCACAATTTTTTATTAAAAAATAATTCAAAATTCAACAAATAATTCCCACAATTTTTGGTTTTAAAAATAATTTAAGATTATAAGATAATAACAAATAATTCCTATGATTAAAAAAAAAAGAACGATTAACAAGATAAATAGCAGCTAAAAAAAGATAATGCCCATGCCGTGTTCAACAAATCAATTCAAATTCAACAACCAAATCTCTCATTATGTTTTAAAAATAATTGAAAATTTAGCAAATAATTCAAAATTTTTACAGGTTTAGATAATTACACATTCTGGTAATAGCTATCTTAATATTGGGTTGTTATTTTTTTATTTGAATAAAAATCCAAAAAACTTCAAATTTATGTATGTTTCAATTTGATAAAAAGTAGTAATACAAATTTGAATACAGATTTCAAAATTAAAAAGCATAACAGATCCTTTTATTCTGTTTTGGATAAATAAGATATTTTGAAATTTTAAAAAAAATATCAATTTGATTAAGTTTTGGATAGATAAGATAATTTGAATAAAAAAAATCTACAATTTCAACAAATTGATGAAACCGCTTTTTTTTCCTCCACAAATTGATGGATAATTATTAAATGTTCAAAACAAAAAAAAGTTTAAAATAAACGTTTTTTGTTCACCAAAAAAAATAAAATAAATGGTTTTTAAGAAGAAAATAAATGTATAGAACTACCAAATAATTGAAGGAGATATGTAAACAAATAAATCAAGCAAAATAGAAATTGAAGTTTAACAATAGAATTTCAAGTTTAAAAATGGTAAAAAAAAATCAATTATATATTATAAAAAAAAGGAAATCTTCAAGATAATACTTGTTTAGGTGCCACTTCCTCAAAATTTTGTCAATTTTTTGTTTTAAAAATAAATAAAAATTCAGCACATAATTTTCCACAATTTTGATAAAAAAAATCTAAATTCAAAAATTTATTAGAACTGTTCACCAAAAAAAAAAAATTTATTAGAACTACTTTACTTGTTAGACTCAGCCACTTAACAACCAACAACTTTATTCCATTTTGGATAAAAATGATTTTGAATTAAAAAAAATAAACATCAATAGTTCAATTGATTTCAAGGAGAATAGATATAACAATATCAATTATCAATTATATATTATAAAAAAAGAAATCTTCAAGATAATAATTGCTTGACTTTTCAAAAAGATAATAATTGCTTGAGATTAATGGTTGTGCACTGACGGTGTAAACTTTTTTACACTGTCAATTCATCATCTACCATTCATTTGTATTACTTTTAACTAAAAGTCAACGACCATAAACATGTGAATGGTGGATGATACACTGACGGTGTAAAAAAGCTTTACACTGTCAGTGCACCAACCATTTTCTTTAATTGCTTATGTGACACTTTCTCAAAAGTTTCTAATTATTTTTTAAAAAAATTAATAATTAGAAAAAAGAATAAATTGTTGGATAATGTTGAATCATAATTTGTTAGACAACAACAAATTATTATATGAACAAATTGTATGGATATGGATATGAATTATATTAGTTCTTTTTTTCTATGATATTAGTTAAAAAAAAAATTTAAACCGAAACTAAAACATTTTTTTTGTGATAAATAGGAAATCCATTAAATATCCTTGCTTTATATTAATGTTTATTTCAAATTTCAAATCTGAGGTAAATCCGAAATTAATTTGTTAATTTAATGTTTCTCATAACTAAGGGTTTTAATTTGTTTTCGCAACAGAAGTCATTTGCTTAATTTGAAATTTGATAGGATATTTTAAATTAAAAAAAAATCAACAAATTTGATTATGTTTTGGATATATATGATATTTTGATTTGTAAATATTGATCTCGATTTAAGAATTTGAGGGATTGTGAAGATATTTATGTCATTTTATAAGTTTTTTGATGTTATTATTTTCACAATTTTAATAGTTTATCTGGCTGTATATATTTTTTTTAATGTATTGATATTATTCTTTTACTAAATTTATAGTCAATTGCTAAATAGAATGACTGTACGGTTTTTTTTTTCTTGATAAAATGTGAGAAGTGCTTTAAATAAAATAGAACTAACTTATTTAGTTTAACCAGTAATTAAGTTTGATTATTATTAATAATTCTCATATAAATAAAATGCACCATTTAGTTCAAATTGTTTATTGAATTTTTTGGCTTTGAAATATTTATTATATACGATGGGATATGATCTAATATATTTGTATAATTCCGTGCACCGCATGGACAAACTAAACTAGTAATGTATGAAAAAGAATAACAACATGGTCGAACCTGGCTTCTTTCTTGCATACTAAATTACTTCATACTCACTATATATATAAGACACAATTTAAAAGAAATCTTTGGTCCTATATATATGGCATTTTATATTTTCTATGTATCATTAATTGTTTTTTTTATTAAATACTATGACTAACTATGTTTTTTTGTTATTCATTAATGAATGTGAACTTCTCAAATAAAGTGAAGGGGATAAAATTGTAATGTTAAAATATATTCTTATAAAATTCACAAAATTAACTATTTTCCTTTTTCTTGATCAAGAAATACAATTAAGTATACCTGTATATAAGACAAGAGGGAGTAGTTCAGATATACAACGTGTGGGAACTATAAACAATCTTTTCAATGCGCATACATAATCAACTAGTGTTGTTTTTCCCTTTCTCATTATAATAATCCAATCAACTTGCTGATAGAAAGTCAAGAAGCTTTGATCTGATCAAGATGCAAACTGTGTTACGTAAAGTTTTTAGTGCAATTTTTGCATTAAGATGCAAGTTTTTACTTCAAATAAAATGCTAACCGGAATTTTGCATTAAAAAAATCTTCTTAACAAGTACTCCCTCCTCTTTGTAAGTCCTCTTTCTATAAGTTACACGCTCCGTTCTTATTTATACGAAATATTTCAAATAAAACACATCTTCTAAGAAATCTAATCATTATTTAGATTTTCAATACATTAATAATATTTTTTTCCACCATACTCTTTTTCTCTCTTTCTATAATCATTAATTTTTCTCCACCACCTACATAAATCAAGACATATTAAATAGAGGTAAACATGAAAAAAAACATTTATTAAAGTCTTGAAATCCTCAATACAACAGATAAAAAGAAACAAAAATTCTCTCCAAAAACTGACAGATAATAAAGAACGAAGGGAGTATCATTTTGAAGATTTTCTTATCCCTAAATATAAGTCACTTTATAATATTTAGGTAACATTAAATAACTTATACCAAATATACTGATAATAATTTCACTCTATATTCCATATTCCAATACCCTTTTTGCGCTTTCCATGATAATGAACACATCAATCTAGATTGTACTCCCTCCGGTCCTATTTATAAGACTCTTTTGAGGTTTTTCACTCCCACCAAGGAGAGTGGATAAATTTGTTAGTGGCATTGGAAATGTGAAAATTTGATATACTTTTTCAAAACTACCCCTATAATTATTATTGGAACTCTAAAAAGTGTTGATTTTATAGGGGTGTTAGTTAAAAGAAGTAATAAATTCTATTGAAAATTGAAAATGGTCTTATTAATAGGACCAAAATAAAAACCCCAAAAGGGTCTTATAAATAAGACCGGAGGGAGTATTTAATTTTATATAGGGATAATTTTGAAACTTTGAAATATTTTTTTTTTGTAACTTTGAGAATAATAACTACCCCTAACTATCTTTATTAATTTGTGTGAATTTATTAAAAACGCCTTATAAATATGAAAGAATGGAATATCTTTAAAACATTTATTACGGTTATTACTTATTAGTAATAAATTAAAAAAATATCATAAGTTTATGTTTTTTTCCTTGAAAATATAGAAAATTACACTTTTCAATGATTTCCCATTATATGGAACCCTTGTTAGCATTTGTCTTGAAAAAAAAATACTATTACCAAAAATTGCTAAATAGACACAGTTGAATAAATTGTCACTTTGGTCCCTAAATTTACACAGCACTTTCACTTTAGTCCCTGAAATTAACAAAAATGCTCTTAAGTCATTGACTTTGTAAAAAGTCATTCACGTTAGTCCCTGCCCCTAACCCCCGTCAATAGACGTTATCGGAGTGATGACGTGACTAACTGAGGGCCTTAAACGACGTCGTTTTTGCGTCCTCGTGACACTTAAAACGGAGTAAACTGTTCTGTTAGTCATATCGGCTGCACTAGTGCCATGTTTAGTTGCACCAGTCTCATGTTTAGTGCCACGAGTACGCAAAAACGACGTCGTTTAAGGCAACTAAACATGACACTAGTGCAGCCGATAGGACTAACGGGACAGTTTACTCCGTTTTTAGTGTCACGGGGACACAAAAACGACGTCGTTTATGACCCCCAGTTAGTCACGTCATCACTCCGTTGACGTCTATTGACGAGGGTTAGGGGCAGAAACTAATGTGAATGATTTTTTTACAAAGTCAGGTACCTAAAAGCATTTTTGCTAATTTCAAATACTAAAGTGAAAATGCTGTGTAAATTGAGGAACAAAGTTACAAATTACTCGTTGAATTTGCATTTATAATAGTAATGTTTTGGGTATTTTTGCACTACACCGTGAGATTTACTACTTTCGCAAGAGTAACAGTAGTAGATTACGTGCTACAAAAAATTAGTCGATCACCTTTTCTATTGCATCATTTGTCAACATAGGCGATTTTTTCCGGGGCTTTTATTTTGGACGTATTAAGTAATGGCTGAAATTTATTTAGCATCGATCCTAAACTGAGGAATAATTTCTCAACCTAGTACTGTATTATGTTTAAAAAATCTGTTTACTCTCCTCTTATCAAATGCGGATGTAGACTAATCATTAACCCCACATATATGTGATGGTTTTAAATTGAGACTCACATCCACAACCATAATTGTGGTTGCAATACTATGGTTTCCGAAATCCGATCCTTACAATTTCATTGTGATCGCAGATTCGCAGTTGCGATAACATTGATCATATTTTCCTTCTAATTTACAAAATTGAAATAAATGCAACAAAATAGTGACGGCGATCTCTACATTTTTTTATTTTTTTGAATAGAGATCGCTACATTCTTAGTATATATATATATATATATATATATATATATATATCAGAAAATAGAGCTAAATGGTAGTATCATTATTTTAAGTTGAGAAAAGGCATGTATGTTTTTGTGGGATTAGCATGCATGTCATATTTTAAGTATTTATAATTTAACCAAAATTTTTATTTAGGGACTTGAGGCCAGTTCCTATCCAATTTCAAGCTACAATTATCTTTGCGGACTAGCACTTGCTTACTAAGAGATCGTATTTGGCAGTAGCACTAGCATCCCTCATCAATAAGCAAAGCATCTTGGCTGCTATAAATAGGATTATATCATATTTCTTTGTGTATCTTGTTGTTCAAACATGACAAAATGATTAGAACAGGAAGTTTGAAACCGTCGTTACCCTTAATTCAACAACTTTGAATAATTAATTATTTAAAACTGGATATATATATATATATATATATATATATATATATATATATATACTTCTATATATGATGTAAATAATATTTTGGTGGGAGTTAAAAATATTCTACATAGCCTCCTTAAACAAATCGGTTCCTGCCGGGGGAAGTCAGAGAGCAGAATTATCTTAATTGCAGTACCTTATTAGAAGTTTGAACAACTATTTATAGCAAAAGAAAATAAAGAAGATAGATGGAAGCTATAAATTAATTAATTAAATTATGTTTTGGTGGGTTTGAATATGATGAAGAATCTTTATCCTTATCACTATTTTATAATTTGCATTGGACCCAGCTCTTTGTCTTTACCATAATTCAGATAAGCATATACTCTACCGTATATTTTCAGAC
Organism: Crotalaria pallida; assembly: GCA_037953625.1. NCBI lineage: Eukaryota > Viridiplantae > Streptophyta > Magnoliopsida > Fabales > Fabaceae > Crotalaria > Crotalaria pallida. The sequence continues at coordinate 178,514,094 of CM075649.1, forward strand.
ATCCACTGATTTTGCAAAAGCTGCCTTTTCTTTCGTCAAAAACCATGTTTCCGCTCTTTTACATATATTATATGTTTGTCCTGGATTATTTTGTCCATGACGAGTTTTTCCTGAAAATATTAAGATATATAAGTGCTGTTTGATTAATGTGATGTTGAGCTTATAACTAATCCTACAAATAAATCATGTAACATGTGCCTCTCATAGCCATACCTTCTTCTTTTTCCTCTGCACTGCACTAAGTTTATTGGTTAGCAATTGGAAATTAAGTAGTTGAACAGTCCAGGTCCCTTAATTACTTTGAATCACTACTGATAAGGATCACTTTCTTTTTTTTATTTTTTATAAGACTGATAAGGATCACTTTCAATTAGCAGTAAATTTACACGCTTGGTCATGGAAGCTGGCTAGTTAAATTTTTCTAATCACAATTTCATAATTATGCTGAGTTTTATATGTTTATTGCGGTCAAAGCAGATGACAGAGAAAGGAGGGGAAAAAAACTCCTCCTAGAGAGATATATGAAGTTATGAACTAGGGATTATTTTTTAACAAAAATTAAATTTGATGTGGTTGAACAAAATTGAGTTCTTTTTCCATTTCAGTACCACCTTTGAATTTTGAACCACTTGCCCTCTTAATTATTTAAAATGCTAGTACTGATAGATAATGTTAAGGCTAAATACCTAAACATTTTGACAATCAGCAGCACTCTAATGTGGAACTTAATTTTTCGCAGATAGTACCCAACTTTTTGTCATCTTCATGATTAAGCAATAAAAATAAAATATTCTAAGATATAAGCAATAAAATACGTTTTAAAACCCGTAGACCGTAGAATTTGCATTTTCAAATCTATCTCGGTTGCTCATTTTCTTATTATTTTAATATAATACTAATTTCTTCCGCTCTAATTTGTCTAACTCATTCGATTAGGAAAATATCAAAGATAGTTGTGATGTTTGGTTTCTAGATGTGGGGCTCATTGCTATTGTAATTGTGTCTATAATGTTTGATTCCCTGCCTTTTGCGCACTATATGGTTGACATTTATCGGTTATGCCAAAGTTATCTTGCATTATTGATATTCCCTGACCTTATATATGAGGACCACATGATCTGAGTACAGATTTTTTTCAGTTCTGTTGAACCTGGTACTCTTTTGAGAAACCAATCACACATTTAACAAATTTATAGTTAATTAAGATCATAATGATGGAAAAATTTAGGCATATATTTCCATAATTTTTGCTTTTGGTCTATTTGTCTCTTCATACTTTTGATTAGTTTTCATATAATTGAAATTTAAACAGTTAACACATTTTTTAGCACTATTATATGAGTAATCATGATTGATTTTGGTGATATCGTTTAGGTTTATAGCATAAAGTATCAGTATTTTGTGTTATGAATATGCCACTAACAGAGAATTGTGCAAGAAAGCTTCGTATTTTTTTAGGGTACATAAACAGTTAATTATAGTTTAACTTTGAAAACATGTTCCGATGGCTTATAATTACTTAATCCTATGATTAATTTGTCCTCCAGGCTCCAGTTATATAACACCCAGAGTATAGTCAACAAACATGATGCAAAGATATCTAGATGCTAATGACGTTTTAACTAGTTGGTACAGCGATATCTTACAGTTTATTGATTTATAATTGTCATTAGAATAAAGAAAAGTAAGCAAGAATCCATCCACAGACAGGGAATTGAACATGCAAATTGAATATTTGTAATTGGCTTAGTTGTTCAATTTTGTGCACATGCCAAAAACTAGAAAATAATTAGTGACGGTGCCTTTCCTGATTTCCTGCACTATGATCTGATAAATTATAGTAAATTATCATAGGAGTAATATAATTGGAAATTGGAAACATATTTACGTGTCGTTTGGTCAAACCGTTGAGCTGTGCTTGCTTTTGTAGTTTTGTTACAGCTCTTAGTTTATTTGTTCAACAAATCGTGGTTGGTAATTGTCCATTTATTGAAATGGTCTTTTGATTCATTATGTAACAAAATGTATACACAATTCAAAATTATTAACTTCCTTTGGAAATTGAAGAATAAAAAAACTCAAGCATGTTTACCATGCAAGGACCATATTACAATTACCCTCTATAATATTTTTTGGCCTTGATCAAGGTTCATTAGTCCTGGTGGTACTAGTGATTGGCACACTAAGTAGTAAGTAACTCTAAGCAATCTTCAGCAAATATCTATGTACATTATGAATTCATGATATGTCAAATAATGTGTGTATGTATTCTAAGCAACACTTCCTTGCTTTTCTGATGCATCATTGGAGGTATCAGGAGGTGAGTTTGATCCACTTCTACCATTTTGGTGTTTAGCACTCTGTGACTGGGAACTTGGTGTCTTAGGTGACCTCAGTGGATGCTGCCTATGGCCATTACTTCGATGATGACTCCGGTGATGGTGACCACCATTTTCCCTCTTCCTCTCCCTAGGTGTTTCAGTTTCTTTTGCATCCTTATTCACTTCATTATTATCAGTAGGAACTGTGTAAACAAAGGGTCCAATAGGAATATCATCAAAATTTTGGAGTGGCTCTAGAGTCTTAACCACTGTGGTCATTGTTGGTCTACTCCTTGGCCTGTGGCTGAGGCATAGATAAGCCAATGCTGCTGCTTTCTTTGCCCCCGTCTCAGAATACTGACCCTCTAGCCTTGGATCCATTATTCTGCTAAGTTTTCTTGAATCATTCAAATATGGTCTGGCCCATTCCACTAGGTTCTGCTCTCTTGGTGGACGCCCTTTCTCCACTGACCTTCTCCCTGTTAGCATCTCCAATAGGACCACTCCAAAGCTATACACATCACTCATTGCTGTCAAGTGACCTTTATCAACAAAAAAACAAGTTATCAAAATTGAGTTAGACAGCTATGACTGAGTTGCATATTCAAGTTAACTATGTGTCATTGTTTGTTGATACAAAAATTAAATTAATTGGAATAAGTATATTAGTATATTAAGTACCTGTCATGATATATTCTGGGGCAGCATAGCCTTGGGTGCCCATGACTCTAGTTGAAACATGAGTGTCATCTCCTTCAGGACCATCTTTTGCTAAGCCAAAATCTGAGAGTTTTGCACCATAATCCTGGAGGAATAAATAAAATTAGTTAGTTAATAATAATGCATGAATGAGATTCAAATGAAACACCAGACAATGATGGATTATAAGAAAGACAGAAAGTGATGCTTACTGAGTCTAACAAAATGTTTGAAGCTTTGAAATCTCTGTAGATGACTGGTTTCTGTGCCTCATGTAAAAAGGCTAGACCCTTTGCAGCTCCAACAGCTATTTTCATTCTTGTTGACCATGGTAATGATGCTGAATATCCTGCAATTGTTCCATTCCGAAAAAAGGGTTAATAAATCTGTCAAAATTCCAACATTCTAAGCATAGCAAAGAATAAGATATAGTGTGATGGATGTTAAGACAAGAATCTTACTTCTAAAAAGTTGATTCTCTAAACTGCCTCTTGGTAAATATTCATATACCAAAAGCCTATGCTCTTCTTCACAGCAATATCCAATCAGCTTCACGAGATTTGGATGCCTTAGTTGACCAAGAAACACAACTTCAGTCTGCAGTCAACACAAAAAAAGAGGGTCAGAACTCATGATTCTGAATAATAGTTATAATTAAACCATGGTTCATAAATAATGTAGTGATAGTATACTCACCAACCACTCTTTATGGCCCTGAGTTCCATCCAAATCTAAGAGTTTGACAGCAACAGGCTGAGCCTTGAGACCAGGCCTAAGCTTGTCATCAATGAACCCCTTATGCACAGGTCCAAACCCTCCTTCTCCTAAGAAGTTACTTGAAGTGAAGCCTTGTGTTATAATCTTGAGTTCAGCAAGTGTGAAAACATGCAGGTTAGATCCTGCTAGAGAAATGGACAGATCCTCTGAGAGTGTTGTGCTTGGGAAACTCAAATCAGTCACAGAGATCCTGCTTAAGGAACCACCAGGTTTTGTAGGTGAAGCAACCACTTTGTTGGGCTTTGGTGATTGGAAATCATCTCCCTTATAACAACTTGGGAAGATTGATTTCCATGTAAACTTGGTCACAGTCATTGTTGTGATGATAACTGAGATGTTATACTTGAGAGAGTTTTGAAACTTGTTGAGAATAATAGAGATGATGCGGTAGGATTTCAAATGGGTTTAAGGCTTTAAAGGGACTCCAAATCTTCAACTTTTCTATTAGCCCTGTGTTGAAATTTTCATCTACTTCCTTTTTGATTAGTTGTCTAGGTCCTATACACCATGGAACTCTTTTACTTTGCTCGCATTAAATTCTTTATATTATATATATAGGGAGAGAGGTGGTTGTTGTTTGGCAAGGATGTTAAGACCATAAAGATTTGGATTAATTTAAAAAGGCTTAATTATGTCATATGTTCTTGAAGTTTGGAGTATTTTTGTCAGATACCCTTATTCTTTTTTTTTTCAATGTCTGACTCTCCGAAGTTACTTCTAGGTTTGTCATATACCCCTACTACCAATTCTGATCAATTTTGCTAACATGTAACATCGAAATCATGTGAGCGAAGATTTTTTTTTTAATTTAAAAAACTAAAAAACTTAATATTTTATATTTTTAGTTAAATAAAAAAAAGAAAAAAGAGAATTAAAGAGAGATATCGTCTTCGTCCATGTGATATTACACGACACCACATGACCAACCTCCTCTGTCTGATTAGGATTCTGATATTACATGTCATCAAAATTGGCCAGAATTGGTAATAGGGGTATATGAAAAACCCAGAAGTAACTTCGGGGAGTCAAACATCGAAAAAAAAAAAATATAGGGTATCTGACAAAAGTACCCAAACTTCAAGGACTTATAACATAATTAAGCCATTTAAAAATTTGATAAATGGGGAAACACCGAGTTGCTTAAGTCTAACTTGTTAGGTTGAAGGAAAATGACATGGTTACCCCCCTTGACTTTGTAGCATTATTGGTGATAAATTTGGAAAAGAAACTTAGAATTGTCATCTGTGGAACGCTTTATGCTGGAATTGGAATTGGAATTTGAAAATGTAACTGCTAGAATGTTTCTTTTCATTTTCTAATAGCACGAGGTAAAATTTTCACAGAACAAACCCGGAAGGAGCTCATAATTACACACATGATTTATATTAGGGTATTATTAACCAATAGTATTGGTTAAGAATCCATTGAATGAAAACTTGTATTATAAACCTAAATCTATTAAGTTTCAATGTTTTAAAATTCAACATTTTTAAAGACAAAATTAAATGAATTCTTTTATTTTTTTTAACCAATATCCTAAAAGCACTATTTAGTATTTTCCTTTATACTATATTACCATGGGTTCTTCTGATTTTCTTTAACACAAGTTGTTTGTTTATGGTGCTACACTAAACAACATGCAAAGAAAACTCAAATAAAAATATTGGAGGTTCCAGCTAAGCCAAAGGCATTTCGATTAAACAAAAGTGTTTCTGCTACATCATTTCATTTGTTTTTTTCTCCATGTGTTGGTATTAGTATTCAGGGGTTTGATCTTCTATAGGGAGCAGTTAAGGTGTATGTATCCTTAATTGGATAATATGTATTGTGAACGTAATCAACTAGATGATCTAAGAAGGTAGGAGTAAAATGCACACTTATTTACTTACTTTTTTGGTACATTACTTACCCGTATTTACTTACTTTAAATATAACGTTAAAAAAAAACCATTTGTATCTAAAAAGAACTTTAAATTCATTCTTGTTTTGGAGGACCATCCTAGATCCAGAGAAGGAAATAAAGGAACATGTGAGTTCATTAACAATTGTTCATATTTCTTATTAGTAATCATCATGTTAAAACTATTATTCCATCGGTTCTTAATATAAACTCAATTTTATTTATTTTTTTATTTATGAGCTTTGCTTCCAATTTTTAATGTTATTAATTGTTTTTTTTTTCACAAGCATTATTATTTATTTAATATTTTTTAGAATCTCAATAATAATTATAGAAATGATTTTAAAAAAAATATACGAAATGTTATCATCTTCATTAACCCTAACAATATTTTTTTTAGGTAAGATAACCCAAATCAGATTATCTACAAATGCGAGCAAAGTGATTAATTCAATCGCAAAATTATAGGTATTTAATTTCTATGGGGCAGGATTACTGGCAAATTAAAGCAATTTAAAGATGTTGCATAGATAAAGCTAAGGATCAAACCCTCCACCTAACCAAACTCACTTGATTATACCAATATAATATTAACTATTTTTTTTTTAATATTCGTCAATTTTAAAAAAAAAATTGTATTATAGACTGGATGGATTACATAATAAGAATAATAAGAATATGAACAAGCATTATATTCTAGAGATTGAGCATCAACTTAGTTTAGTTATGTTGGTATGAACGCAAAGCATTAATTAAAATGAGGTAGTACTGTATTAGTCAAATTCATAAACAATTTCAGATTTTATTTATAGCAAAACTTTGCTTAATTTATTTAATTAGAGGGTGAAATTAAGACAGAAGTAAACGACGCGTTTTATTGTTGGTCAGACAGACGGCAAGAAGGAATTCTGAAGCAGTACAGTGGCACTCGAGAGCAAGGAAAATTCTTTTTTCGTTTTTCCTTTTCAGTAACATTTTTTTCCCTATAAAAGACAATACGCAAATAGCAGAATCTATTAATTATGTTTGTAATTTAAGCGTTGAAAAGGAAAGAAAGAAAAAAGGTTGGCGCTTTCACCCTTGGATGCTTCCTCCCTGGTTCTTGCGCGTAAGGAGCTGTAATACACTAAGCGTGTCTTTGTTTTAAGGGAGTATTTTATTGTATTTCTAGAAATACTAATACTATAATTGGGAACATTATTATATTTAGAGTATAAACACATTTTTATACCATGCATTGTTGCTGAAAGTTTTTTTTTTTTTTTTCAAGAAGGGTAAATAGTTAATTTCGTCCTTCAAAAATTGCATTATCATTAAGTTGGTTTTTCAAAGATTTTTGTCACTAATATAATTTTTTAATAATTAATTTTGTCGTCAATTTAATTTGCAAAAAATATTTGTCAATAATATTAATTTTTCCAGGATTAATTGTGTCACTAATTTAATTCTCTAAAGATATTTATCACCAATATAATTAATCAAAAATCAATTGTGTCATCATGTTAGTTGTCCAACCGTGTTGAATCATTACAAAGCAATTTAAAAGTGTTTACATGGTACGTTAAATAAAAAATTGTATGATAATTTTTGAAAAAAAAACTTAAATCTATAAACAAATATAATTAAAAAAAACAATTACCCAACATATGTTTGAGTTGTGGTGGAAGCACTAACAATGTTACAAGTAGTATGATAATTTACATTCATATTTGGATTCCCACGAAGGTTGCCCATTTGGGATTTCAAGTACGAGGATGGAAAATACTTTTTCTAATAACTATTTGGAGAATGAGCGAGAAGAAAATCTCTCTTAAAAAATTATTATATATAAAAATATATTGCATTAATAAGATTTTTTTAATTTTATATTTATATTAATTATGTTTATTTATTTAAGTTTTTCTTTTTTTTTACAATTTTTTAACTATGTTTATTTATAAAATTTTGTGATTTTATTTTACAATTTTTTAATATGTCATATTAGTATCGTTAAACTGGTCTGTAATGTAGCAACGTAGATTGCTAACGTGACAGCACAATTGTTCTTTAAGGTACTTCCTTCAGTTCTTATTATAAGCTCTTTTTCTCTCTCACAAAAAGGGTGCTTATAATAAGGAACATAGAGAGTATTATATTGGTGATATATATTTTTGGAGGACAAAATTGAAGACACAATTAATATTTAAAAGACTATATTAATAACAAATATTTTTGAGGAACTAAATTAATAACTCAATTGATCTTTAATTTTTTTTTTTAATAATCAACGGGGCTAAAAGCCCACACACAACCAAAACAAACTACACTAGCTTAGGAAAAACAATCTCATAAGCATACTCACACACTAGATGAAACAAATTAGGGGGACAACAATCTAAAAAAGTACAACTATAATTACTACCATGATCACAATTCGCAAGAAAATCTACACACCAATTAGCTTCTTGATAAATGTGTCTGAGGGAAATATGTCAATACAGCCGCATGAGGTTCCGAATTTTCCGAACAAGGGGAAAACAATGATGAGAAACATCATAATGATTAGTGACAAGAGAGATAGTCACTCTAGAGTCCATCTCCACCTCCAAAGCCGTAATATTTAGATACCTAGCCATCCTAAGGCCCCATAACAAACCCCACAACTCTGCTTTAGTAGATGATGAGCAAGAACCAACGTTGCCATAGATTATATTGATAATAAATAATTTTGAAAAACCAAATTAATACAAAAATTGTAAATCTAAATTAACTATTTACTCTTTTAAGAAATATGAGAAAAAGTGGGAGAATATGCCATAATGCCAATACTACGGGACTGAAAGTTATTTTATAGGTATTTTTAATATTTTTTGCATATTTGTTTTCATACGCTCCTTTAATTTCATTATGATAATGAAAATGGATTACACCCACGGCTGCTTTATGGCCATTTTATTACTTGGCATCTTGGCGATTAACAATAAATTATTGTATTATTTATGATTAATAATCTTAATTTCATCTAAATTATTGATTTTGAATCTTTCACTGAAAATTATGTAAAAGTGTTCGAATTCAATAATTTGGATAAAGTTATAGGAGTAACTTTTAGTCCTAATACATGAAATAATTTTTTACTGGCTAAGCTTAAAAGAATCATGTTCTGATCCTCTTTGGTCTATAACTAATTTAAAACAATTTCATGACTCTTACTAACAAATGTTTTTATAGCACTTATTAAGGATATAAATAATGAAAAAATAAACATAAAAGTCCACTTTTTCATATTTTTAAAATTATTAGTATTGAATTTTTTTTTACTCAATGTCAAAATTATATAATTGGAATGTGGTCTTTAAAAAGGGAAATTTAGACTAATTGATGAGATGTAATTCAGTTTTTATTAATTTGGTATTATGTGAATAGGTCATCATGTGTTTGAAGAAAATAATGAGAATAATTATCGAATTAAAGTCATCGACACGTACACAGTTGAAGACTTGAAGTATCTTATTGAATTAAGGCAAAAGCAGAATCTTCGAGAGATAATAATGAAGAGCCATGGAACAAAATTAGTTACTCATGTATTGTACTCATATGTGAGCCACACATGTACCAAAATCTTCGAGTCTTTGAGCCTATACATGCGATGTGCAACAGACTTGCTAAAGTCTTCAATAAAGACTTTGAGTACTTGGCATATCACATTAGGAAATAAGAAGGATTTGGACAGATATATGAAGCATGGTAGCTTAGTTACTTACGTATAAACGCAGTTTTGAAGTAGTTATTTTAAATTGAGTTTTTGCTTTTATTTTAAATATGATATGTGTTAATTTTAGAATAGATAGTTATTTAGGTAGTTATTTTTATACTAGAAATATTCTATTTCTATTTGCCAATAAATATTAAAACTTCATATGTAATTTGGATTAACTTGATTATTTCTAAACATGTTATGGAACAAATTGACGGAGAGCACTGTATAATCTTTCACTTTAAATTCAATGCAAGTTTATTTTTTCAAAGTCTTTACATTCTCAGCATTTTAATTTATATCATTTAAATTTCGGTCCTTCAATTTCTTGTCAAACATTTACTTTTATGCAATTTAATGGCTAAGTCCTTTATATTTCTTCGCACTATTAACTTATCAATTACCACCAATTAAAAAGAACAGCATTGCGATAAAAACTTGTCCAAACCTACTACCTTACATACATCATCAAAAAATATAGTTTTCTTGTATCTTTAATCATTTTCCTCCATAAACAAGAATATAAAAAACTACAAATCTTTTTATAAATTTTTATTATATTTGACTACCTAACAAATATATCAAAAATACTTATTAATATTTCTCTTCGAATATCGGTGGATTTCTGTTTCTCTCCTTAACCCAGTATCATATGTAGAACAAGATCCGTTGATAATTTAAACTCAAGTGGATCTCCTCTTCTAGAAGCATATCACCAGCGTAACTATGAGGACGGAGACAGCTCCTCAATTGTTGCTAAGCAACATTTAGGAAACGTTTCGATCATAATCTTAGTTAACAACCTTAGCTTGTCATCTACGGTACTACCAGTCACATTAAAAAACTATTTAATGAAGTTAAAAAAAAATATTTAATTTAGGTACCCTAATAGAACTCAAAAGGTAAGTGTGTTTGTTTGGAGGAATAAAGTTAAGTATTGTTAACAAGTGTTCTAAGGCACTTGTTATTAAGATTCCTATAAAAGAATAAAACATCACAAATCTCTATTTTTTTTTTTAAATCTCAAAAGCTACACTTTTAAAAAACTTTCTATTATAACTTTTTTTTAGCATTTTCCAAAATTATATTATCATGAATTATATTTTTAGAAATGTTATTACTTGAAATGTCATAATTATGTATTTAAAAAAATAAATTGCTTATTTGGTCCTTTAATTAACTTTATTTTTTTTAAATTAGTTTTTCGTATTTTATTGGTATCATAGTCATATTTCATGTTTTTTTTCATGTACATCGTCATTCTAGAATAACTGTTTATTATCTTTCATGTCATTCTTATATAGCTCCACATTGGAGAGAAAAATAATATGTGTGTATCATGTTAATTTACATAGGATGAATAATGACTATGTGACGAATGAGATTTAAAAGTTAAGTTTTATCTTCAAATATCTTGTCTTACTATTTCCAGCCGATCAAGTTTTATTAAATATTATAAAAATGTCATAACAGTTGAGAATTTATTTTTCCTTTTATTAAAATTTGTGAGTAGAACAGATCTTGGATGAGACTTTGGAACAGTTGATCCTTGTTCAAATTTTACGTACACACAACTTCTCTTTTAATTACTCTCATAAGAGGAATGAGATTTAAAGATATACCAACAAATTAGGATCTTGATTTCAGCTAAGGGGCTGCATCCATCATATATTCATGTGATATCGGTTTGAAGTCTGAACACTTAAGAACTAGGTAGAGTATATATGAATTATGAAGCATTTTGCTAAGAATATTTATTTTAAATCTTGTATCAAATATACGAGTACTTTATTCCAAGTTTACAATCTCAAAAAACAGTAACTAGCCAAATCTCAAAATTAAATAATCACGTGTCAGGAAATATAATTGCGGTTGTGGTGGTGGGGGTGTTTAATTCGATCAAACTAACGAAAATCTACTAGTTCGTGTAAACGTGCTCTCAGGCCATAATGGGAATGCGAATGCCACATTGGAGTTGCCTTTCTTGGACCATTTCCAAATTCCTAACCAAATAAAAAACTCTCGCTAACAAATGCCCTGCTTATTAAGTTTTATAAAAATAAAAAAATAACACAAATTTTTAGTTTTCTTTTTCAAAAATATCAAAAACTATATTTTTGTTATTAGTTTCCAACTATACATAACTTTTTATCAAGTGACCTAATCACATTTTTTTAGCATTTTTAAATAAAGTATTATGGTATTTAGCTCTTGATTTCTACGCTCAAATAAGTGGTGGATCATGCATATATATGGCATCATAGTCAAATTTTTAAAGGAATAAACAAGATCGTAATGCTTAAATAATTCGATAATGAATTAAAATATAAAATTAAATATTATGTAAAAATATAATAATTCGAATATGCAAATTGGACCAAAAATGAAGTCGATCTCCTTATGTCGCACCTGGCTTAGGGTGTTATAAGATGGAGTATAATTTTTAATTTTTTTATTTACTATTAAGATATTGTACCAACTAATTAAGGGCATATGAACCCGTATTATTGCATTCAATTGTCAAATTGATTGTAGCTGTATATGACATGAGTATCCCTGGTATTCGATTTTATTAAAATCATATTTTTTTGCTGTTAAAAAAAAAAAAAACTAATTAATGATCAATCCAGCCAGTCCGGTAAGCTTTTGTAAGCTGGGGAAAAAAAAACACAGCATCTATCGCGTGATGCAGAAAATTACAATTGGACATATTAGACGACTTAGCTGCAAGTCTTCTTGGTCATAATATATGGAGGATTGTCCTCCAGTCATGCACAATGCAAGCTAATATATGCTCAGATGAGCAAGATTCTGTTAAAAGATGTGCAAGATTCTGACATTTTAATAGCGCTTGAATATTGCACTGCTATCTCTCTTTTTTTTTTTTAAATGATTAAGATGCTTACTTAAAGATATACACATAAAATTGTGACACTTACTATTTATGTTCTTTTATTATTTTTTTATTTAAAAAGTGACAAATATTAAAATCTTGTGTGCAAATTTGTATATAGATCTTCTTACGTTTGTATAAATACTTCCTTTTTTTGCCTTTTTGCTGTTTTTTAAAAGAAAAAAAAATCCTTGCCCATCAATCCTCGATTGCCAAATTTTTAAAAAGAAGCATTTTTTAACTTTCGTTGTGTGTAAAGATTCGTGAGAAGTTCCCACGTGCAAGTATTTATATATAAGTCGATTTTTTTTTCCATAAAAATAAGGTTTGATTAACAATTTGACATAAGGGATATAATATTATATGATCTGGAAAGGAAATTGTGCTCTTTTAATTTCTTATGACCATAAGCATCTATAATAAAATGTAATGATGATCAAGTTATTTATCAATAATAATTTAATCGACTCTATAGAATTATATTGCTTAATTATAATCCAAAAGCATATTTTATTTTTGTTACAATCCAAAAGGATATTTACTATATCACTATCTAATACTAGGAATATTGCATATTCAAAGAAGGTTAAAAGTATATTAAGTCATGTCTTAGTTTATCGGATAAATATCTAAAATGTGTGTTAGATAAAAAATATTTTTAAAAAAATGTGAGACATTTCTTGGATACGTTTTTGAAACTATTGTACTCGTTTCAGTATGACATGAATATTAAGCATATATGGGCTTAACAACACCCGATCCATTTCCCATTTGATTAGTTAATTGCCAATTTTGATATTACTCACGTTCTATTATTTTTGGTTCTTTTTTTTTTTTTTTTGTCTAGAATCCCCATATCATTCTAGACTTTTGAATTCATGAGTGGATTGATTATGGAGTATGCATTAACGGTGTAAAATTTTTTACATCATCAATTCATCGTCCATCATTCATTCATTTTTATTACTTTAATTTAAAAGTCAATTACCATAAATGGATGACTGATAAATAATGCACTAATGATGTAAAAACCTTTACACTGTTGGTGCATTCTCCATTTTCTCTTCTTATTTGAGCTTATTATATTATATTATATATATATATATATATATAGAGAGAGAGAGAGATTTATAAATTTTTGTTAATGTTTCTAAATTTGATCATATCTTCAATTTTCTTTTAAAAAAAAAAATTAATTTGTATCTTCATGTCCATTTTGTATTCCTTGTATAGTACGTACTCTATATGGTACCAGATATCCGGAATTCGTGTCAAGTGTCTCTTGAAGATAGGAGAATTTTCTCTTAATTTGTTGAAGCTTATTCTGATTTTGGTTGTATAATAGAAATATTTTTTTTTTTAATATGCAAAAATAAATTTTGCCTTCACAAAATGGATACATAATTTTCTTTGTAATCTCGATTTGATAAACAATGGTCATTCTAATGAATGTCTTTTGTTTACTATTTAAAAAAAATCATTAAAAAGTTATCGAAAATGAATACATAATATTTGTACACTGACAGTGTAAAGTTTTCTACACTGTCGATGCATCATCCATCATCAATATGCAATACTTTTACTTATAAGTTAACCATAGTTAAGTAATCAACGGTGGATAATATGCTGACAATGTAAAAAACCTTTACACTGTCAGTACATACACTATTTTCTCATATTTCTTTATTTTTTGAATGCAGCACTTTCTAATAACAATTTAATTATTTTTGATTTTTTAAAAGATGTCTTTAAAACATTGCCGTTGGCATTTTCACTAGTCGTTCATTAAAAAAAATAAATAAAACATTTTCGCTATTCAATTAGTTAAGGTACATAACAATTAAAATACATCCAATTCACAATAATTTACTGAAATATCATGTGCTCTATTGAAGATGAGAGTTGGCTAAACGCTTAAACCAGTAAATATGCAAGCAGAAGTGTTGATATAATAATTAAACTCAGTTGACTCAATACCAGATAGCACCTAATGACCTAAAGTATGGCAAAGTTAAATCTTATTTCTTAAGATCGAGATATCCTTTATCGGGTAGGGTATATGTGAGGTGAATTGGGATTCTGTAATCTTCTGGGTCGATGATGCATTCGTTAGATTAAGCATTTTTGTTAAAACATTGTTAGACTATCGGTTGTAGGTAACAAATTATAATCGTCCCTCTTTCAAGTAAGAGAGATGTTATCATCATGTTACATATCAGAAGACGAAATATTGCGAATTAACGTCATGGAAACAGATCAGGGAAAAAAAGTAACAGGCGTTAGAAAATTGGTATATAAGGCCTACAAATTAATTTATACAGTAACAAAAAGTGACATATAGTGTTATTTTGTACTCGTATTAAAATTTATAGAACTCAGATTCTCCAAAAATAAAAAATATTAGAGTGAAGGGACACTTTAGTCCCTCAAGTTTTTAGACAGGGACACTTTAGTCCCTCAAGCAATTTAATTCATTTTTAGTCCCTCATGTTTTTCAAATGTACCAATTTAGTCTCTCATGTTTTCCAAATGTACCAATTTAGTCCCTTAACGAAGTGGCTATCGGAAATTGAACAGGGACTAATTGTCACTTTTGGAAAACTTTGGGGACTAAAAATGAATTAAATTTCTCGAGAGACTAAAGTGTCCATGTCGAAAAACTTGAGGGACCAAAGTGTCCCTTCACTCAAAATATTATTGTGTCTGGTACCGATATATGTGTTTTAAAAGTATCCTATTTTTTTATAATTGTTTTTAACAAAAAAAAACATTTTTAAAATACTTTTCAATACTTCCTAATATTTCTCTTATACTTCAAATGCTTTGACTTTTTTTTTAATTTTTTTAATAATTATTTTTTACAAAAAGTACTTTTTCAAAAAAAATTAATAAAATAACAACCTTTTTAAATTTCCTTTAAACAACTCAAATCATTAGTTATGTACTAATGACAAATGAAAGATAAATGAAAATTATCAATGTACAATATCTCTTTTAAATATATATATATATATATATATATATATATATATATATATATATATTTGTATTAATGTATCATACACCATGATGTTTCTTGAATTTCGAGAAATCTTTATAATCCCTTATATGTTTTGTATTGTATATATTCTACTCGTGTCGTATTAAGTATAGTATAATCCCTTATATGTTTTGTATTGTATTCTACTCGTGTCATATTAAGTATAGAGATTTCATAAATTAAAATTATACATATCAAGTTTAACTTAACCTTAAAAGCTAACTCATAATAAAGTGAGAGATGTCTAAGCCTTTTTGAGCAATGGTTGGACCATATTCTTATCCTTCAATATAAGACTTATTACTTCAACACACACCCCGCATGCCCAAGACTATACATACATACATATATATATATATATATATATATATATATATATATATATATATATGGAACACGAAGTTTGCATGCATGATATCCGACGCAGGTAGCCTTGTTGGAAGGATGATGCTTTGATGTCATGTTAATTAGAATTGTGCACATTAAGCTCATCTAAAACCTAAAAGCTATATCAAGGTATAAAAGCCTAATTTTCTCGATGGGATCACTCGCAAATACCCAATCTTTGACATGAGGGGATGTGTTAACAAATAAGTGGCACATCAAATAAGAATAAGATTATTCAACTAATGCTTATTAGAACTTAAATATTCTTCATCTTGTGAGCTAGTTTTTGAGTTGGTTATATTTTTCTTTCACAATTCCAATACTTTACTTACTAATTTATAGAGATATATTATTACTCCTCTCATTTAACTACTGGAACTCGCACCTTAAAAGTTAGATTATTGAATACAGCCCTCAAACAGGCCGAAACGTTAATGGTTAAAACGTGCACAAATATCGTCATAGTATGTATGCTAACGAAGAAAAGGTCATTCAACCATTGAAAGACCAAACTCAACTACTCAACTAAGATTAAAATGGACAAATTGTTCTTTATACATGAAAAATGGACAAAGGGGATGGTTAAGATGGCGACAAGCCCATCTATCCGGCCCAAAAGTAGTACAAAACAATGTTTATAGAATTTGGCAAAACCAGCCATCGAAGTTATTCATTGTTGGATCGGATTTTTTTTGCTTTGGGGAGTGATAGAATTTCATCCCACTTTTTATCCTTGAATTCCAAAATTCCAAATTATCCTAAAACTACTTTTCACCATTTGGTTTAATCTAAAATTGGTTTTTAAAAACTAGTTAAAAGCTAAATTAAACCGATTTGAATGCTAACCAGTTTTAAAATTAGTTATAAACTTAGACTAGTTCTAATTTGGTTTTTTAACCATTTTAAATCGTTTGGTTAAAAAAAAAAAAAAAACAAACTACATTACTTGGTTCTGTTTAGTTTGGTTTGGTTTTTCCTAAAATCCGAACCATGAACAATCTTAGGTATAAGTCTTCTCTTTGTGAGCCATAAACAAATGGTGCAATTGAGATTTGAAATAAATAAAAATGCATATACCATTGTACATCATCGTATATAATTTTGTTGTATCCTTGTTCTTTAATCATTGTTACCTCTCCTTGAATCACCAATTCGAACCCTTTTTGACAAACTCTAATTGAAAATGTTTTCTGATTCTGTATTATTGAGCAGAAGGTGGAGATGTACTCTTAATCCTAATAATAAAGGACGAGGTTTCTACGTGGTGGTTTCTCTATCTATATGTGTACCAATCCCTAATTATTGTTGAAGTTTAATTCTTTTTTTTTTTTTTGTTATTTAATCCTTCACCAAGTTTTTCATGACAGATTCTTCACCAAGCAGGCAAGCATTCTTCTTCTTTTTGCTTCAAATGTTTTTTGACACGATCCTACATTTTTCGACGGGATCCAGTTGAAAAAATATATTTGTCTTAGATGTTGGTTTTTTCAAATAAAGGATATCAGAAAAGAAAATATTATCATTCTTGAATTTTTTTTTTTAAAAAAAAAATATGAGTTAAAGAGATTTTGAAATTTTCATACATAAAGTATTGTCCTCTACTCTACTTTCTTATACATGACATTTTGTCCTGTACTCTAAGTTTAAGCTCAAAATGTCAAGATATTGTCATGTATAAAAAAATTTTGTTATAGCATGTATTTTGTAAATATCAGTGCCTTTTAGTCAAAGCAGAAAAAATATCAGCAACCAAAAAAAAGTAGAAAAAATATCAAGACCTAGGTTTGTCGTTTAAGCCCAACATCCTCATTCCTGATAATGTTGTACGACTCTTACTTGGCCACAAAACACCATCCTCATAACTTTAGATATTTCAAAAGATATTGCATGTTAGCGACTGTCTTAAGTTAATTTATTAAATATATTACAAATGAAAAGAAATTTATAAGTCTATATTATTTATTTTTTTAAGAATTAAAAAAATTCATTTTTATATATATATATTTTTATAATAATCTTAACAAGTGTTCTAAAAACATTTTTTAGCATTTTCCATTTAAAAAAAAAGGCTAATAATAATTGTTTTCAAAGCTTTTTTTAAAGATAAAAAATCTGAAAATTATTTTAAAAAAATATTGTTTTTGAAATTTTTATGGATGAATACAATTGGATCATAAATCATACAATAAATCTCTTATATATTCAATGGATGTGAGAGTTAATTAAGAGAGACAATTCCTTCAAATATTCAATTATGTAAAAGAGTAATATGTCATATTGGTCCCCGACTTTGTAAGTACCAATTGATTTAGTCACTAAAATTTTCGAAATTTCAAATTGGCCTCAAAGATAGGAACACATTAGTCATATTAGTCCTTGATGTTAATGATCAACACTAGTCTTTAACGTAGAATAACGAAATGGCCATAACAACGAAAAAATAAACAAAAACGGTTGAGTATCGGTCAAATTAGTCTCTGAGATTGTTGAAATCGATCAAATTAGTTCCAGACTTTGTGGATATAGATCATTAACGTCAGAGACTAATACATGACTAATGTGTTCCAATCTCGAGTTTTAATTTGAAATTTCAACGATCTCAAGAATTAATTTGACCAATATCCATAAAATCTGGACCAATCTCATATATTACTCTAGATTCTAACACCATGTCAATGATTGCATCATGCACAAATAACACCACTATGCCATGCTACATTATATCTTTCACGCTTGAGTCTTGACCCATATGAAGCACATTATTGTCATTGACGTCTTTTTTTTAGTAAGTAAAATACACCGATAAATTGGCTCATTTAACTTTAGTATTAAAAAATGTGTATGGTCTAAGTTATTTGAAGAAAATATCTTTTCTTTGAAGAAAATTCTTTGATGTTCCTGTTTTAAAATGCTACTCCCTCCGTTTCT
Organism: Crotalaria pallida; assembly: GCA_037953625.1. Taxonomy (NCBI): domain Eukaryota; kingdom Viridiplantae; phylum Streptophyta; class Magnoliopsida; order Fabales; family Fabaceae; genus Crotalaria; species Crotalaria pallida. The sequence continues at coordinate 178,532,775 of CM075649.1, forward strand.
TATTATCTGTCGTTTTTTGGAGAAATTTTTTGTTTCTTTTTATCTGTCGTATTGAGGATTTCAAGAGTGTAATAAATGCTATTTTTCATGTTTGCCCCTATTTAATATGTCTTGGTTTATGTAAGTACTGGAGTAAAATTAATGATTACAGAGAAAAATGGTATAGTGGGAAAAAAACATAATCAATGTATTGAAAATCTGAGTAATGATTAGATTTTTTTAAAGTGTGTGTTTTGTTTAAGATATGACAGATAAATAGGAACGGAGAGAGTATTTTTTTCATGAAAATTTTGTTTGAGTTATTTTCAACCACAAATTTCATTATTTTTACTTTACTGCAAATAGTTTGACATCAATCACTCTACCCTATTATCGTTGTTATCTTATTCAGACGTTTCACTAACCTGATAACATTACTAATATTTACAAAATTTTTTTTAAAAAAAATGATAGTAAATATTATCACTTTCTGTTTACCTTAAAATCAATGTTACAATTTATTATTATTTCACCTTTTAATTTCAATAATCCAAAATTTTAATTTCTAAATCAATGATATAATAAAAAAATATTAAAACAAAAAAAAAAAAGAAACATAAAAATATCTTTAAATGTGTTTTCATTATTTACTTATCAATTATCGATACAATATACAATCTTTAAGATTTTTCATTTATTTTTTTATTTTAATATGAGACAAATTTTTTAGCATTTTTTTTATCAAGATAATGAGACGAAAGGAATAATGTGTTTTGTATTACGTGAATTAATTATTGTATTTTGTTATCTTCAATGTATCGGATACGTTACAACATGGAAGACCTTACACAAAGTTTGGACCACTACTGATATTTATCAAATGTCACCATTCAAAAAAAAAAAAATTGCTTCTCTTTGGACCAAGAAAGAGAACAAAACATTGTCAATTTGTTATAACTTAAAACGGTTGACAGTACGTCACTACGAATGGTTTGTTTTGTTTTTTCTTCAATTATTTATGAAAGATCACTATGTAATGATGTTGAATGAGTTGGGTTAGGGGATAACATCTAATGTCATTATTTATTTATTTTTAGGATGAATAGAAATTTTATTGATTCAAAATATTAGTAAAGCATTAAAATTGGATAATTTACCCATCTTTTAGTAAGGGTTGGTGAGAATCTAGTTTCGAAAAACTTATTATAATCGAGTTAGGTTTCATGATTTTTATGATTGTTTACAAAATAGAATATTCATCAACAAAATCTTTACATTAACTATAGGATTTGAATTCTCAATTTCATTACTTACTCTATAAATAAATTCTTTACCAACTAAACCCATCTTTACAATCAAGTTATTCAACTATTAAATTAAATCCAAGTAATTTAAAATTATATTCTATAAGAATGAAATATAAGATGGGAAAAAAATGGCTTAATTGCATAATTGATCCTTTATCTTATTTATTAGATTCACTTTGGTCCTTTATCTTTTTTTTGCAATTTACTGGTCCTTTATTTTTTTTTAAAGATTCAGTTTGGTCCTTCCGTTAAAATAAAGTTAAATGAGAAGGAATATTCCAGGAATATTCCCCCTTCTAGGCTTAATTGCATAATTGGTCCTTTATCTTATTTATTAGATTCACTTTGGTCATTTATCTTAATATTCCAAGAATATTCCCTCTTCTTCTTCCTCTTCCTCTGCTCTCTCCTTACAACGGTGGCAGCCACCATGGGCGCTGTCGCCGCCGCCACCGCCTATGCCACCGTCGCCGCCATTTTTAGAAATTAATCGGAGTTGAAGCGTTTTGCACGTGTTTTCAAACGTTTTCCAGCAGGTTCAGAGGAGGAGACCATTGTAGATAACCAAGGTTTTAGAAAAGGGACCCTAGAATTCGGATTTTGAGGAAAAAAGAACGAAAAACACGAATTTGTTTGAGGAATAATGAAAATAAAGCTTAAAAACCAAGAAAAATTGAAGAATGTTAAGAAATTTGAAGAAATTTGTTGATTTTCGAGGGAAGATGGTGTGAGCCCATGGTGGCTCGCTGCCGCCGCTGTAAGGAGAGAGCAGAGTAAGAGGAAGAAGAAGAAGGAATATTCTTGGAATATTAAGATAAAGGACCAAAGTGAATCTAATAAATAAGATAAAGGACCAATTATGCAATTAACCTAAAAGGAGGAATATTCTTGGAATATTCCTTCTCATTTAACTTTATTTTAACGGAAGGACCAAACTGAACCTTTTAAAAAAATTAAAGGACCAGTAAATTGCAAAAAAAAGATAAAGAACCAAAATAAATCTAATAAATAAGATAAATGACCAATTATGCAATTAAGCCTTAAAAAATATATATAAGATGAAATAACTTGCCTTGACAACATGTCTCGATTCACAAGTAAACAACGTAAGGTGAGAAAGTGTGCAAGCAATCCAAAGAAAAACAGATGGAGGACAATATAGTAATTACGAGTTCCCGCTATGCCCAATCATCATCTACAAATAGAGTTTAAATCTGATTGAAGCTCCCAAATTTCACGGAGAAAATAAACATCATACTACACCAACAAGAAGAAGAGTGAGTGTGTGAGATGGCACAGCGGTCGTTGCTCCTTCTTTTCCTCTGCGCCGCCGTCATCGCCGCCGCAGCAGGATCGACCTTCGACGACTCCAACCCTATCCGTTTAGTATCGGACGGCCTCCGCGACGTCGAGGCACAGGTGGTGAAAGTAATCGGTCAAAGCCGTCATGCTGTGTCGTTCGCGCGCTTCGCTCGCAGGTACGGGAAACGATATGAGACTGAACACGAGATGAAGCAACGGTTCCAGATCTTCTCCGATAATTTGAAGGAAATCAGATCCACGAACAAGAAAGGACTCTCTTATACTCTCGGTGTTAATCGTATGTATATCACTTTGACTTTGAATTTCAATTTCTAGAGTTGTTGTTTTTGAATTTGTGATGTTGAGTATTTGAGTAACAGGTTTTTCTGATTGGACTTGGGAGGAGTTCAAAACGCATAGGTTGGGTGCTGCTCAAAATTGCTCTGCCACACTTAAGGGAAATCACAAGATCACCGATGATGCTCTTCCCGAACACGTATGTGCTTTTCATCACCATCGCCTACTACTTTTAACTGTTTGGAATTAGTAGTATATAGTAACTGGTTCTGCTTTTCACTTTCAGAAATTCACTTAAACTAGTGGTTCAGTAACTGATTCTGTTATAAACATCAGTTTTGGACTTTGTTCTGCCTTTTTCATAAGTTGCTATTTCATTTCTAATGACATTAATTACTTGTTTTCCACGAATACCCTTATATACTCAACATTTTTTGAGAGTCTGAATGATAGTTATAAGGGTAATTTTTGAAAAAATATGTGAAATTTTATCAATTTCAATACCACTAATACTACTAACTTCCTTAATTCGCGTAGTAACAGAGGGAGTAGTATCTTAGTTCTCTGTATAAAATATATCAAACATAGAAGCGAAAATATGTATGCTGTTATGGTACATCTACTAAACACTGTCTAAGACCATAAATGAATCAGTCCATTCTATGTATGAAAGAAAATTAGTCGTATAAACGTCAACTGTCGTCAAATATTCAATGATTAACATACTTATCCTTTTACATGTGTTTTTTTTTAACATAACTCATTACGTACTCAAGCAGTTTGTTCTGAACAACATCATTTTACTTACTGTTGGTATTCCAAATTTTAGAAATTGGTAACCTCTGAGTAAAAAAATATGTTCTGAGGAACAATGATGAATTTGTTTTGTCTTTATTTTTATCTTATATGCAGAAAGACTGGAGAAAAGAAGGTATAGTCAGTGCAGTTAAAAATCAAGGCCACTGCGGATCTTGCTGGACATTCAGGTTGTTTTGACACTCTTTGGATTGGAATGGTTTAAGCATTTCATTTTATCATGTTTCGAATTGTAACAGTAACGTTTGCCTTTTGCAGCACAACTGGAGCATTGGAGGCGGCCTATGCACAAGCATATGGAAAGAATATCTCTCTTTCTGAGCAGCAGCTAGTGGACTGTGCTGGTTCTTTCAATAACTTTGGCTGCAATGGGGGGTTGCCATCCCATGCCTTTGAATACATCAAGTACAATGGTGGCCTTGACACCGAGGAAGCATATCCCTACACAGCAGCAAATGGCCTATGCAAATTTTCAGCTGAAAACGTTGGTGTTCGAGTCCTTGCCTCCGTCAACATCACCTTGGTAATTAAACAGATATATATATATATATATATATATATATATATATATATATATATATATGATTTCCCTTAAATCAGTTGGATTTTCAGTTTCTGCTTCATGTGCTGATAATTGTGACATTGCTGGAGACAAAACTGAGTTTGTTCTGTCTTGGTCTCATTCAAACCTTACTTACATATCTAAATGAGATTTTCTATTTTTTTTTTGTGTGTCTCGGGTGCAGGGTGCTGAGGATGAATTAAAACATGCAGTTGCTTTTGCTCAGCCAGTTAGTGTGGCATTTGAGGTGGTGAGTGGCTTCAGATCATACAAGTCAGGAGTTTACACTAGTGACACTTGTGGTTCCACTCCCCTGGTGAGTATACCGATGCTGTTTTCATTGCATGATTATAATTTATAACTATGAGCATCATGAATTCTAATTAATTGCCTTATTGACGAGATCTGTCTTGCATGTATTTACATGCAACAATAGTAATTTAAGAAATAAGACAGTCAATCATAGGACATTAACAAATATGAATTTGTCTAACAGGACGTGAACCATGCTGTTCTTGCTGTTGGTTATGGAGTTGAAAATGGTGTCCCGTATTGGCTCCTTAAAAACTCATGGGGAGAAGACTGGGGTGACCATGGCTACTTCAAGATGGAATTGGGGAAAAACATGTGTGGTAAGGATCCATAGGTCTTAAAATGCTATCTTAAAGACCAAAAATGAAATGACCTTACTCAATGGTCCTTTTCTATCTTGATGATATCTAAGCAGCAGTTAAAATTTTCATATCATTATGTCTTCACGTGAATTTGGCATTGTTAGAGCTATTGGTAGTAAACTTATATTAACTTGAGTTTAAAAGGTGGAGATTATTCATTTTGCAATACTGATTTTTTTTTGCTAATTCTTTGGTTCAATTTCAGGAGTCTCGACTTGTGCCTCTTATCCTATCGTGGCTTGAATTGTAAGGTAGATGTGGGTGCCTGGTACAATGCTATGATGACTTCCATGATTCCATCAGCACGTCAAGATTCACATGAAATCCCGTTGTAATATGATGATACATATTTGTAGTTGATGTTTATTTGTAAAATAAGTTTGGAATTGGGATGCCCTCGATTATTGGTGCAGTAAACCACTTTACAAAATCATGTAGATCTTGAATCACAAAGACATAATGAATTAATAATCTGTATTTCTTGTGTTCCCCAATCTCCTTGGATTGCATGTAGGGCGACATGGGAATCTATCTTCCAAGACTACAGAGTCAATAGAGGAGGTGACAACAAAATATTATTGATAAACCTTATCCAACCGTGAGAATGTAAACTGAGTGTTATGCCAGTTGATAACTTGAAGCATGAAATTCGCCATGGTACACCTTATCTCATTGCGCCCTAGCCCAAATCCAACAACTTGAAACTTGCTGACAACAGATAAAAACTTTGTGTCTACATTAGTGTTCTGTTGAGGATTGTGAACAAGGACACCTGCGCATACAAAATCCAAATACTTACGAAAGTTAATACTCACGCATTGTCCACGAGTCTCTGAAAGGCCATAAAATGTTTACAGTTTCTATTCCCCCACAGGATCGGGAGTTTATGATTGCAAATCAAACTAACAATGCCGGGCTCATCAGTGGAAAAGGAAACTAACTATACAAATATTTAAATCATCAAATTTTGATACTCTTATGTAAGGTTGATCTATATCATGTTATAAAATCCTGAATGAGATTAATACTGTATTAGAGAGAATTTGAATGTTGGCAGGAAATTAATTCACAATTCAGAGACTGGTTTCTTTTTTTGTTGGTAAAAGACGGGGTGCACAGCCCAGCTAGAGATCTATATTAATACGGGAAACAAGTCCCTGAAAGTAAGACAATACAAAAGGTTCTACCTCCGGAGGAGGAGAATAAAAAATCATCAAACCATAAGCCAACGTAAAACTTAGTTTGGCTAAAACATCAGCACAAGAATTGTTTTCTCTAAATATATGAATAATTTGAACCTGCCAATCTCTTTTAAGCAAGCAAGTCTTTTATTCCTGGTAAGGGCATTTTGAATTCTGAAAGAGCCTTGATTGCTTCCACGAATGGCCCTGACCCCAGATTCAGCATCCATGTGAAGCTCTACCTTTCTAAACCCCAAATTCGAAGCCAATTTGAGACCTTCTAATGCCCCAAAAATTTCTGCAACATCAGCAGTAGATAGGCCCAGAAATCTTGAAAAGCCACTGATCCACTTACCATAATCATCTATGATAATGCCACAGCAACCCGCTAAAAGGGAATGTGATTTGCAAGCTCCATCAACATTTATACAAATCCAACCCTCGTTGGGAGCGCTCCACGGAACACTCCACCTATCTTCATGAGAAGGCCTTGGACTTTACTATGCAGAACTCTATCATCTCTTAAGCCAATTGCCCTGTTTACCAAGAGCTGAGATTTAATTCTTTAGTGCAGTGCATAATTTTGAATGACAAAGGTGAGAGGGGTTATATCTCTAGTTCTCAACCGTAAAGAAGTATAACATAGCAGACACTTCAGAATCCCAACATGATAACCCAAAAGATTATAAGAGTTCCAAGAAAACACAACTTTCCCATAGGGCATGGAGGACTCCTGGATTTTATATCTAGATGAAATTGAAGAAAATTATGGAAAAAGTTGTTTATTCATTTACTGATGATGCTAGTATAAGTTGCTAGTAGCCACTATTTTTTCAGAATGAGGAAAAGGGAACTGGGGTGGATACTAGTCCAAATAATTGCAATTTATAACCAAACAAAAGCATGACCATATACACTATACAGTCAATCTTTCTACAAAAACCTATGGGTTAGAATAATGTTGAAGAATTATTTTACACAACCACCTCTCTGTAATGTACATCCTACCAACATGCCCAGGGGTTTCCAACTTTTCAAATGTTCCCATTTCTGTAAACCCTCAATAATAATCTTCAATTCTTCATACATTTTTACAGCAGTGTTTAATTTACTTCAGGTACAATTCAGTATACTTCGAAGCACTTTCAAATGAGCAAGAAAATCAACCTGCAGTGCATTGATAAAAGAAAGTCAGGAGAGTTCATCCAAAAAAAAAAAAAAAAGTCAGGAAAATAGAATCAATTTGACAAAAGGAATAAAATTATAAATTTAGTTAAAAAACCAACTCAGGAACTACTAGCAACTAGAAGAAAGCATACTACCTACCCAAAAGCTCTAAATAATGAGGAGAATCATGGAGGGATTGGTAATTCTATTCTTCAGAAAATAGTGGCATGCTGTGTGATATGATTGCATTCCTCAAGGGCAAACAGTGGAAGACAATCTACTATCAACCACCGATTTGCCACTGTAGCACTTTAATTAACAGAAATTGGCACACGTGACTTCGTACTTTCATGCTAAGGTTTTTGTAATGAAACGCCCATGGTCTGGTTCTGAAGTAGAGTTTCCTTAATGCGGGCAGCCTCACCAGGCATTCCAGCCTTTAAAAGAAGGGAACTTAAAGTTCTAACAGTGATGTCATCAGGGTAACAACCAGCTGCCAGCATTTTGTAAAAAATACCAATTGCTTCATGTAATCTCCCTTTCATACAATGCCCAATAATAAGAATGGTAAATGTCAGCTTATCAGGTTTGCACTTCTTCTCTTCCATTTCTACCATAATTGAATTTGCCTCGTCAACGTTCCCTGACTTGCAATATCCATCAATTACAGGATTGTATATAAATGACTGCGGAACAATATCACTGTGCTTCAGTAGTTTCAATAGGTCACGCGCTTCTTGTAGTCTATTGCACTTGCACAGAGCACTAATAAGAACAGAGAAAGTATATATACTCGCAGAAATATTTCTCGCATTCATTTCATGCCACAGCTCCACGCCATGGTTCACCTGTCCAACTCGGCAATAACCATCAATAAGGGAAGTGAAAGTAACAACATCAGGGGGACAACCATGAAAGAGCATTTTATCATACATGGCTAGTGCATGAGCCATGTCACCCACCTTAACAAAGCCATCAATAAGGGCATTAAAAGTAACCTCACTAGGTTTAATCCCAGATCCAACCATTTCATCGAAAAGAGAAGTAGCCTCCTCCATCTTCCTCAATTTGCAATAACCTGATATTATAGTTGTATAACTTACGATGGAAGGGGCGAAATCACTCTTTAAACAAACTTCTGTTAGTAAATCTCGTGCTCTATCGACCTCGTTAACTCTACACAAACCGTGTATAAGGGTGTTATATGTAACTATATCAGGCGAATAACCAAAACTTATGATATCACCAAGAAACTTGAAACCCTCATCAATCGCTCCCTCTCTGCACAAACCTCGAATCACAACATTGAAGGCGAAGGTTTCCAGATTACAATGTGATCTCATAAGCTCCCTGAGCATAAAGACAGCATCGTCTAATCTATTCCGTTTTACCAAAACATTGAATAAATTATTATAAAGAACAGCATCCACCGCAACCTTATCGCAGTGAGCTCGAGCAAGTAATTCCTTCGACACATCAATCCGACCAGCCAGCGCATACGAAGATACCAAAAATCCTAACAACCTACCATCGGGGAATTGGCCATCGGAATTCATGGAATCATATACCAATTTCGCGGAATCGTGCATACCGGCTTGACAAAGGGACCTTAAAAGCATATTATAAGTCCAGAATGAATGAGAAATATTCAAACTTTCCCTGCTAAATTGAAAGAACATGAAACCCAAGGTAGGATTTTTCAGTCTTTTAATAACATCAAATGCAAGTGGCGGAGTTAAGTTGTGACTTAAATAAACCAAGAACTTATCCAAAGTGTTATAGCGAAGAAAAAGAGTGGAAACAATTTTGACAAACCAAGCTTCAGCTGTTATGATGATTAAACCTTTGTGGTGGGGTGAGGGTGTTACCTGAGGACGGAGACGGTAATGGGTGAGGGGTATGTTGGAAGCAGCTCGGACAGTAGCGAAGGATGAGATTGTCATCTGCTTCGCCACGCCATACGGAGGCTCGAGCTTTGTACTCGGAAAGAGGGAGAGGGGGGTTTGGTTTGGTCAGAAGAAGAACGAGGAATGATGCTTAAAGTGAAAAAACCATCGACAGAAGATTGAAGAAAGATGCCAGGTGTGATGTTAGAGAATGAAATCTCTGCCGGTAAAGACAGGGGAAAATAAGGTTTAAGGGTTTAACACTCTGCTTGGTTAGGGGTTCAACAGTTGAAAGTAGAAACGACCACTGACTTTTTCCTCAGGGAATTGATTTATTAACCCCCTTTTACTTAGTTGACCCCATGTAGATGGAAAAACCCAAAACACCCTTAATTAAATATTAATTCCTAAACTACCCTCAACCTATTAACTACCCAATCCCACCCATTCTCAAACCCCCATCGTACATCCTTCTTCTCCAACCCCAACCATTCTTCAATTTCCTTCTTCTTCAACTTCTTTCTTCTTCAACTCTTCTTCCACTTCAACTTCTCTCCACAACACATTCTCCTCAAACTAAGATATTTCTTTCTTCTTTTCCTTTCTCTCTTTTTGTTTTTTTTTTCTATTCGTTTCTCTTCTTCTCTGTCCCGTATTTCTCTGTCTAATTTTTGTTTGTTCTTTTTGTTTTTGGTCGTTGGGGGTGGGGAGATCTTGGGGTAAGTTATAGATTTAGGGGTTAATAGTTGTAGGGTTTTGCTATTCATGTCTTTTAACGCATTTTTTCTAAGTATTTTGGCTGCATGTTCATTTTGCGATTGCTGTGTTCGTTTTATGCATTTTGCGTTCTGTTGTGTTCGTTTTTCGTTCTGCATTTTTTTTTTGTGTTTAGGTTTTTCTCACTGGGGCCCCAGCGAGTACATAAATTTCACATTCTCGCTGGGGTATTAGCGAGCGTTAAAATTTTGTGAACTCGCCCATAGTGCAGCGAGTTTGATTTTTTTGATGTTTAAGGGTTGGCTCGCTGTAGCCCCAGCGAGTACATAAATTTAACATTCTCGCTGGGGTATCAGCGAGGTTTAAATTTTTGTGAACTCGCCAAGATGGCAGCGAGCTTAATTTTTTTCATGTTTAATGGTTAGCTCGCTGTGGTCCCAGCGAGTTACATAAATTTAACATTCTCGCTGGGGTCTCAGCGAGGTTTAGTTTTTTTTGAACTCGCTGACCCTCCAGCGAGCTTTGTCAGAATTATGTTGCTCGCCAAGAGGGCAGCGAGCGTGGTATGTTTATGTTATTTTCAATTTGCTGTTTTATTATATGACCATATTTTATTTTACAGTAATGCCGATGACCAAAAATGCATCGGTAAGAGACCCTATGACGACATCCAATCGGAGGAGACGGGTAGAAAACTAGGCTGGACCGTCACAACCCGTTGACTCATCCGACGATGAAGAGCAGGAGTAAGAGGTGGAGATGGTTGTGCATGACCCGCAGGACACGTCTTTGCTTAAGAGCTACGATGAGCACCAAGCAAAAGAGATTTGACAAGGACGTGTAAGTATTAAATGAACCAAAATTATTTCAAGAAACTTATTTATAGTTTTTATTTTAATTAATTTTTATTGATATAAATTGCATTCTTCACATCCCGGTTACAGGGTTTCTTATACCATGGGACAAGCCTAACCAAACTGATGCTGCACAGCTTATGCGCGAGTTGCTAGAGATGGACAATGCTGATGCAACGCAAGAGGTCTTAGACAATCGCAGTGGGGCCATTAGGTTCAACACATTGAAGGATGTGTTTAAGAGGGCCATTCGAAGACGGCGTTATGAGATTGCTGCGAGAGCTTATTTGTTGTACTTGGTGGGGACCACCTTGTTCACAGATAAGACCAACAATATAATTGGCTGCCAGTTCTTGCAAGCATTTGAGGACTTGAATGCTGTAGACGGATACGCATGGGGTGCTAGCGCTCTGGCGTTTTTGTATGACCACTTATCATTCGCAAGCAAGGCAAAGAAGATGTCAATGGCCGGATACATGTCTTTGCTTCAGGTAATAAACTATCTAGTATTTATTTATAATAAACTAAAAAAAATTGATTGGTTATTGTATGCTAATTTCACTGTTTTGTTATTATGATTAGGGATGGATATTGGATCATTTCCCATCGATCGGTCTGTGTGCTGTGATAAGTGATGTATACGAAGAGGATATGCCAAGGATCACTAAGTGGATTCCTCAACAATCGGTGTCGAACTCTGAGAATCACTATCGGATGTTTCTTGAGAGGTTGACGCCTGAGCAAGTGGTATGGCAACCTTACGATCCAGATCACCAAGATGCTAGGCCATTCGAGGAAGTCTCCCTTTACTGTGGCTATCTGAGATGTGGTATCATAAGGACGATTTATCTTCCGCAGAGAGTGTTGCGGCAGTTTGGATACATTCAAACTATCCTTGCTGATCCACCCGTTGGAGCTCCCCTGCCCTCGGCCATTGATGAAAGTTTTGGAGAATGACACCTTCATGTTCTTGATGATGCCACTAGAGGATAACATCCTTTTGAACTGAGAGTGGGCACCTTCGACCCTATGAGAAAAAAAAAGGAAAATTAAAAAAAAAACAAATGCAAAATAACAATAAAAAGAACACACATGAAAAAAAATTATTATTACCTATTTGAAGTAGTATTTCCAAGATGCATAAAATCATTTATGAATGCATCAACGAATTTTTCCTTGTTTTCTTCCAAATAAGTCCTATTCACATACTCAAAGAGACCAATGCAATTTTCACACAAGCCTTCAAATTCCATCTTTGAAACTTCATACTCATCCTTGTCCTTGGAATGCACTAGCTTTGTCCATGCATCAATGAATTTATCTTTATTTTCATCATCGGGTTGATGAAGATAATTCTTCAAATTTACTTTAATATTCTTCTTGATGTGAAATTGACACAATAAATGCTTTGAACTTGGAAAAACCGTCTCAATCGCATTCACTAATGCACCCTCAAAATTAGATACAATCACCTTTGGCATGCAAGCTTCATCTTTGATCAATCTCTTCAAATGTTGTAATGCCCATACGAAGTTTGAAAACTGCTCCGTCTCCATGTAAGAGAATGCTACAGTAAATGATTTATCTGTTGAGGTTTGTCCAACGACCTCAAGTAAATGCCATCTGTATCTATTGGTCTTGTATGTATTGTCTATGATGAGGACAATATTGAACAAATTCAAAAGACTAATAGAGTTAGGATGCGCCCAAAAAATTTGCTTTACAACATCGGTGACCTCATCTTTCCTATACCAAGTGTCATATCATTCATCCCTCAAACACTTCAAAAGATGTTGCATTTCTGATCTTGGACGCCTAACACTTTTTTTCCACCGATTGCGTATATTGTAGATTTGCGTCAATGTAGTACAATTGGATGGATTTTCTTCTCTCAAAGTTGCTAATATGTGTCTTGGCATCACCCGATTCTTTGTCATGGTAATGATTTTCTCATATTCTTCCGGTGTAGGCTTCCCTGCTGGTGCGTGGCCAATCAATGATTCATATTTATTATGGTTGTGGGTGCCACAAGACACCCTCACTATCCACCCTCCGAGGGATGCCGATGGTCGACCATGTACTTTGAAAGGACAATTGGACTTCTTTGACCCGGTAATATAGTTTATATCCTCCTTTTTGGGCTTGTAAAGACCGTATCTTTCGCATGAGATAGTGATCCTTTATTTCTTGCCAACTCCTCCTCTGTCCGACCTAAGGATCCTAAGAACAAATCCTTGAGAGTAGGCAACTTCACGAACCCATTTCTCTAGAGATTCACAATTAGGAAAAACTCTTCCGGTCTCAAAAGCACTTCTGTAATCCGGAAACTGGATAGGAACTAATTCAACATCCTCAATCTTCCGAGGGCCACCATCATTCATGTCACGATTGCTCTCACCATCGTTTGCTTCCATGTTTAAATATCTGTATACAAACGTAATAACTTACATTAAATTATTTTTTTTTTAAAAAAATTCAGTTTGCTCGCTTAGGGTTCAGCGACTGTGTTACATTTCACACACGCTGACCCTGTCGCGAGCTAACGAAAAAAATTAATAGCTCGCTGTAGGGTCAGCGAGAAGTTAAAATTTACATGCACGCTGAGACATAAGCGAGCAAATGATTTTTCATTATGTTACTTGAACTCGATGCCAGGTAAGCGTGTGTGTAAAATTTAGCCTCTCGCTTAGTGCACAGCGAAAAAGTAACACACTTACCCCAGAGCGAGCCATTGATTTATATTGATTTATCATATTTTAAGTCTAACTCGCTGCTATGTGAGCGAGTTTGTAATTTTAATTCACACGCTTATGGGACAGCGAGCCTTTTAATTTTACACACTCGCTTACCCAGCAGCGAGTTAGACTTAAATTATAAAAAATCAATGGCTCGCTTACCCCTAAGCGAGTTGGTGAAATTTGGCCAGCTCGCTGACCCCTACGCGTACGACAGTACGAACAGAAAAAAAATACGAAAAATAGGAAAAAAGTACGTAGATTAGGAAAAAAAAAGTACCTTTATGATCATGCAATGCTTACACGATGATGGGGTGCTTTATGATTGAATAAAGAAGTGTTTTTTCTTGATATGTTATGGAAGTAGAAGGTGAAAGGTTGGTGAAGATGAAGAAGAAGAAAAAGGAGAAGATGAAGGGTTTAAGTGTTGCATGGGGTTTATGGGAGGAAAAGGTTGATGGGTTTAGGAAGGTGGAAGGAAGGAGGAGGGGGTAAGAGTACTTTTGGGAATCCATTTTTTTTTAGTAAGGGTGTTTTTGGGTTTTTGGGAAAAAGGGGGTCAAGTAATTAAAAAGGGGGTTAGAAAATCAAATCCCTTTTCCTCACTCCTCAAAATGTTTTTTTTTTCACCTTGGTATTCGATTTATTGGGCCGACTATTACAGTTCGAGGAGGATTACGAAATTAAGGTTTTATTTCTATTCCAACGTTGTTGTAGGAGATCGAACCATGGTTCGCTCTACCAAATGCAGCCATTGAAATCACTACACCAACAACTCATTGATCTCAAAATGTTTTTGTTAAATAAAAAAAAAAAGTCATCCTTCTTAGAACTTCTGAAATTCGTATAAAAAATTGATTAATAAGCATTGATATATCTTGCCGAGAATTTTAACAAAATGGGCTACAAATTTAGTTTTGTCCAATAATACTCTTTATTACTCCCTCCGATTCGAATTATAATTTGATTTAAAATATAAGCAAAATTAACTAATTTTATTAAATTTTGTTTCATTTTCAACGCCACTTTCCTAAAACATTTATAGAAAATTGTAATCTTAATTAATTTTTATTTCATTTCTAATAATACTTTCCTAAAATACCTTTATTTTTTATAAATTTGAAAAAATTAAATACAATCAACTAACCTCCTTAATAAGCGTAAAAGTCGTTAAATTTGCTTATAATTCGAGGCGGAGGGAATATCATACATGATGGGATAGAGGTTTAAAGTTAAATGACTTGTCTTTCTTTTTGTTTTTCCTTTCTAAAAAATCGACCGAAAAATTATTTGAACAGCAAGAAACTTTTTTTTTTTAATTTCTTTTCGTCTCTTTTTTTTTGTTTGCATCCTGGTATCCGGCCCACTGGGCCGACTAATCCAGTTCGAGGGGGGTCCCGGGGTTAAGGTTTTATTCCTCTCCCAACGTTGTTGCGGGGGATCGAACCGTGGTCCGCCCTACCAAGTGCAGCCCCTGACACCACTGCACCAACAGCTCGTTGGTAATTTCTTTTCGTCTCTAAATACCTAGAATCATGCTTAAGTAATTATATTATCCACTAATTGCAACAGGTTATGTTAATAAACCCCTTTTCTTAATCTCTAAATTAAAAAAAACAATCACATAATAAAACTCTTCAATTTCCTAAGTTTGCAAAAAATAAATGAAGCATCAAAATTAGAAGAAACTGACAAATGCGAAACAAATTTTTGATGGCATGGATAATAATGTCAAGAAAGCTAGTGAGCCACGGTTATAATATATGTATAGTGCCATTAAATTCTCTAAAAAATAAGTTTCAAATGGTAATAGTTTTTTTTTTTTAGAATAAATGGTAATAGTTAATATCTAAGCTTAGAGGGAAAGTTATTGAACCATTCTCTACCCTTTTAAGATCATTCTAAACTCCACCATTTTTTTTTATTTTTTTTACATTATTTATGCTATCAAAAATCTGTTTCAACCATATTAATTTTTTTTTTTATGATTCATTTACTTTTGCAACCTCAATATATTAAAGAGTTTTATAACTTGAATTACAATAAAGTGTTAACAATTGTTGACCTTTAAAAAAATAAAAATAGTAATGGACATCAATCATGATGGATGATATGCTAAAAATGCTACTCCAAAAAATATCCAGAAGAAAAATAAAAAATTTTATTCATGCAACATGGAAAACAGAAAACGATGCCGTTTCCTTGAATAGCAACTCCGGGTGTGTGGGTGTTTTCATTTCAGAGAGGGAAAGAAGAAGATCTGAAAGTGAGCGGAGTCGCGATTTCTGTTTCTGGAAATAGCGACGAGACGATGGCCGCACAGAGATACGCTTCTCCGCCATCCACGTCGCCTGAAGAGAACACTCTGTCAGTAACCATTTTGTTTTAATTAATCTTCTTGTTCTATTACTCTGTTCCCACCATGCATGCATAACTAATCACCGTTTAGTTTAATTCTTAATCATTCTAATGCTCGATCGTTTAATTCATAGGTTTCTCGATATACTCCACGAGGCTCCCTTATTCGCTCACCGCAAAGCTGCGAGGATTGTTGGCAGTATTTTGTATTGCATAGTTTTGGCAAGTAACTTTCTTTCTTTCTTTCTTTCTTTTTTTAATTCATTTTCCAAATTCTTTTGTTCATGTTATGTTTGCTTATATTATGAACTACTAAGTTATTTGCTTTTTTTTTTAAATTTATTTTCCAAATTCTTTTGTTCATGTTATGTTTGCTTATATTATGAACTACTGTACTAAATTATTTGCTTCTTTTTTTTGTATATTAAAATTTTAGGCAGGTTATGCTACTTTGGCCATTGGAGCTCCATGGATATTTCATCCCGTAAAAAGAATCATCTCTCCCGTGCTTTGTAGTTGTGACTTTCTTCTCTTGCTATTAACAGGTTTTTTGAACTTCATCTTCTAGCATTGATTAATTGGTCTTAGCTCATCATATGTGCATAATTTCTCATTGCATGTGTTTACATAAATGCCAAGGGTGCGTTTGGTTAAATGGCTTAATTGAGTATTTTTTCGATAAACACTTATAACACTACAGACTATGATCTTTTTATAAGCTCTTTTTAGCTTATTTCGTAAGATTATATTGGAAATGAATTTATTGAAATAAATTAAAAAAGAATTTATAGGAAGGTCATAAGCTATTCCAGACACATGTTTAAGTTCTTATATATATGATTAGATAAACCCAAATAAGCTCTTACAAACGCCCCCTAACTGTGTATTTATTTCATACTTTGTTTTAGTTCTTTTTTTTTTGTACACACATTTTGCTGCTTTCATGTTCACTGTGACTTTGGCTAAGGGCTGCATGGATAATGTCATGTTGCATCTGTGATAATACATATTTGAAGATAGTCTTGCCACATATCACGCTGGGCCACCCGAGCGTTTTGCTCTTGTGAATTGTTATGTGACCTTCTACTCATGCTAGTGTCACACTAGTGGTGTTTAAAGGCCATATTGTACTGTACCAGGAATCTTTCAACAATATCTGGTTTACCAAGTGCAGAAGATACGCTTGCAGGTATTTCTTCTCATGCCGTGTTCTTCATCACCACTCATCCACCATTATTTCTGGATTATTTATTTTCTCTCCGTCTCTTATTCTCACTTTAATGTTTGTTTGGAATACTTAACTACTGCTTGAATAACTGAACTGAAGTATTCATTGTTAGAAAATAATTTAACGATCACTAGAAATTTAGGTACTATGGTTTGTGAAGCTGAGTTATGTTTGGTCCTTTTATTTGTATTTAATCATGTGATTTTTATCACCGAAATGTGATTTTTCAGGGATATTATAGTTTCAGCCAGAAGTTGAAATATATTGTTCGCATACCCTTTGCTATTACAGCTTATGGTATGTATTTCAGTGTTTTAATTGTTCTTTACATTTTAGATCATTCTTAATATGTGGTATGATTGGGTGTGTGTGTGTGTGTGTCAGTGTGTGTCAACTGTCAAGAACCAGCTCAACCGAAAAGCTGTTAGGTGCAAGTGCATGAATGATTTTTTATTTTTTTTTGGGTCGACTGTATTGCATTATTTAACTATATCTTCAATAATATGAATAGTTTATATATTATCAGGTGTTATTAATTGTTAATGAGAATATTTTCTAAAATTTATTTTGATGGCAGGAACTGCTGCAATGCTACTTGTTATAGTCTGGAAACCCTACACCAGTTTTATGTCAATCTCTGCAATATTGAGGTTTATACTCATTATTTGGTCATACTTATCTATTTAAAACATTTTGTGTAAATAGGCAAGTTTTTTTAATGGTTTCTAAGTTTTCTTAGATATTTAAGGAGTTTGTTATTTGATACTTGCAAGAAGTTTCTTCTAAGAAACAATTTTATCATCATATAATCTTTGACGGTTCGTTTGATTATTACTTAAATGTTACAATTGGTCACCGTCAACTCCTTCCATGTTTAGCATATTGCATTCCTTCTTGTGCTATCTTTCTTTAATATATGACTGTAAAATAGTTGTTCTCTTTCTTTTTCCTTTCATGAAGATGTTTATGTTTCCTTTTGGTTGCTTCTAAATTATGCAGGATTATCGTGGTAGTTGAAGCAGTATGTGCTGGATCATTTATGAGTGTTTACATTGGTAAGTTACTTCTTTTTTTGGTGGGGCGGATTGGAATTAAGGAGCTGAAACTGATTCAATCTGTATCCCATGTTCGATATTCGAAGTATATGGGATGTTCTTGTTCTAGATTGGTAAATAAAGTCTACAAAAACTTAATCCTCCCTGTACTTTACATGAAAAATTCCTCCCTTTACTCATTGATTATCCCCTTGATATAGAACTGAAGCAGATTAAAATGTATAATGTGTTTATTGATTTGAATCCTGGACTGTTACATAGAGGTAAAGTACCAAAGAATTACAAAGCTCTCTTCCTCTCTACTCTAGGTATTTGAGAGACCTATAACGCTCCCTAATTTCCCTTTCCTTTCCAATACAAAATGATACCCGTCACTCTTCCCTAATGATCTATTTATAGACTACCCCTTCAACTAACTAAGAACTACCTAGTCATAACAGTAACTAACTGTCGTATAGTATTATTAATTTATTCTTTATTATATCAATACCTATAACAAAAACCCAAAAGAAAATAAAGTTAGAAAAGGAAATATTAAGCTCAACTGTGATTTAGCATTGGCAATGTTAAGCTTCCCACTTGATAGAAGGAATTGTATTTCTACTGGAAATATAAGATTTAAAAGAATTATGTCCTTCAGTAATTTTGGGTTTGGTATTTTCTTTTCTTCTTAGCTTTTCAAGTAAAGGCCCACTCAATTAGGATGGCCCTCTCCAGCTGTAATTAGCAATGGATATATGCTCATTGCATCTCTTTGATTTAGTCATCGTATAATACCAATACTAAGGGTGGGTAGATAATCTGCTTCAGGCCTAAGGTGAAAGAGCCGTAAAAATTGCATTTGATAGATAACATACTTGTATTTTGAAAGCTTGGGTATTTTAAGGGTATACTGAAGGACCCATATTTGGCTTCTATTGTCTGCCATTCTACCTATTAATTTTTCAAACATACCACTTTTCTGCAATTATAAAAGATCGCTTCTACCCACAATCTCACATATTCTTTTTATATCATGTTAGAATGCTAATAGAAGGATTTAATTTTCATATGTCTCATTCAAAATCCACATGTCTCGTTTTTATCATTATAACTTTCAAATATTACTTCCTAATTATATTTTTTTATATTATTTTTTTTTTCACAATCAGGTTACATACACCAGTACAATTCATTGAATTCTCATCCTGATGTTCTGAAGTCCTTATACTCACCACTTCAACCATCAAGCTCTTTGGAGGGTCTAAGGCATGCATTTTCTAATCTTGTTTCTTTTTTTAATTTACTGCATGACTCCATATCTATGAAGAAAACAAGAGCAGACTTCCATTCACCAAACTATAGTATTTGTGAATGCATGATGATCTACCCTTTATGCATGTTATCTGGGAGGTCATGTTATGCCAATAGAAGCAAATGAAATCTGCAAAGTGCAAATTGCGAATAAAAACAAATCGATGGTTCTTTTACTGTGCTAGATGTAAATACTGTAATTAGAATATTTTGATGCTATAGGTACCAGGATGGCGGTAAGCTCTCTGATCAGCAAATGGCTTTGCTACAATATCAGCGTGAAAATCTTCATTTTTTGAGTGAAGAGGTATTTGACAATTTGAATTTAGTATTTATTAATACACTTAAATGATAGTGTAGGCAGTAGTCACTACTCACTCCATTAAGAGTCACTTGCATCAATAATTGCCCATCAACATTTGGTCTTGTAGATTCTTCGGTTGCAAGAGTGTTTAAGTAAATATGAAAGAAGTGATGATCGGAGCACATCACAGGTGATAACGAATCTGGAAAAGTATTAATATTCTAGTTTACTTTTCCATCTGTTTCTTTTTTTCTTTTTGGGAATAAATTGTTTCTACTGCAGGTTGACCTTGCACATCTATTAGCAGCTCGTGATCAAGAATTACGAACACTTTCTGCAGAGGTAAGTACCATATGTTATTGTTTTCAATCCCTGCATGGAGAAAAAAATGCAGACACATGTGTGCTCATGTAGTTGCCTCTGTCATGCCATTACTAATTTCAAATGAGGTTATTTCCAACCATTCACTGACAGATGACTCAAAAGAAAGTGGTGGTGGTGGGGTGGAGAATTACAGCACAGACGAAAATTGAGGGGGAAAAAATAAAAGCCTATAACAAATAACAACTGCGTAAAGCACACTCCTTACTACATTAACAATATCTTTTTTTCATTAAGAACTTCAAATAATACGTGTATGTGTAATAACTCTTGAAAGAGGGTTAGACATGGCAGATAATGGCAACTTCACCTTGCAACCTTTCCCTCCCTCTTTTGTCTTTTTCTTTTTGTATAAATTGCGGTATCCTATGCTCAAATAGAGAAAGTAGCTAAACATTAAGCTCTATGGTACAACCATGAATTGGTGTCTATGCTACAGAATCAAATTGGGGCTATAAAAGTCATTCCAACAAGTCGATATTGACATTTATTTACATGAAAAATCTAGCATATATATCAGATATCATTGAAACCACTTTCTCAAACCTGAAGGATAATCCTCACTGCAAAATTTATGTTGCAGCTGAACCAAGTGCAGTCTGAGCTAAGGCTCGCCCGGTCTTTGATTGCTGAGAGGGACTCGGAGATCCAGTGTGTTCACATGACCAACAACCAGGTACTTGAAGGTGTACTATCACTAGAAGTATATGACCTTACACTATCCGGTGCTTACCCTCGAATTGTTTACTGCACAGTATATAGAAGAGAATGACAGAATCAGAGCTATTTTAGGAGAATGGAGCACCCGGGCTGCCAAGGTATTATTACTCATAAATCACAGTTGATGTGCAAATTGCTATTTAGTGTTATTTTTTCATAGCTGTTCAGATAAAATGTGCTCTGTTGATACCTTATGATATAATGAAGCTGGAGCGAGCACTGGAGGCTGAGCGGATGTCAAATCTTGAATTACAAAGGAAGATGTCTAGGCTAAGCAATCAATCACAAACACCACCAGAAGCAAATGAATAAAGAGCTCAAGTCACCTGCCACGTAAATTCACTTTTGATCCTTCTTGTAATCCATATAGTTCATGCATTTAATCTCATTCCCGTGGTTGAAGAATGTATATTGGACGAATGTCTATATTGTACATATCTTTTTTTTTTTTTTTTTTTTTTTTTTTTTTGCAGGGAATTTTATTTATTTGTTTGTTATAAAATTCTCTTACCCTCAATTAGATCTAGAGTTTTTTTCCCCTTCATTTATATCCTTCTAAATTTCGTTATGCAAATCTTTCTGCTATTTCAAAGAAGGTAAATTCTTGCATCCTAAAAAAAAAAAGGTTAAAATAAGAAAGGCAAATTCATTATTCATGCATCAATAGTATCTTGTAAAAAGTACTCTCTCCATTATTTTTTATTTATTTTTTAGAAATTTTTTGTTCTAGTTATATGTCTTATTTAAAAATTTAAAAATGTAATAAATGTTATTTTTTATATTTATTCCTAGTTAATAGGGTATTGATTTACATAAGTAATGGAAAAAGTAATGATTATAGAGAGAAATAGTATGTTGAGAAAAAACATAATTAATTTATTGAAAATAAAATAGTCATTTTTTTTAAATTATGTTATTTTTTTAAAAAATATAACAGATAAATAGAGATGGGGAATATTTCATTCTTCCTCTACTCCGCAGGACTTTGATTTTTCTTACATCAAACATTCTATTTTTGGATTTTAAACCCCCTTTTTTTTTTTTTCTAAACTCTATTGAAATTTTTTCCGATTGAATCCCATAAAAAATGCATTTTTTTTACTGATTTTTTTTTATTAAAATTGCATTTTTAATTTGACTGGAGAGTGTTGGACAAAATTCCACGAGGTCAGTCAGGAAAAAAAAAGAATTTGAGATTAAAAAATGAGATTTGGACCAACACTTTTTTTTCCTTGAGAAAAAGGCTCAAGTAATTGGAAATGTGGAATCCACAATAATTTGATTGCTGTCATGACAAAATGACAAGAGTGTGTATATATATATATATATATATATATATATATATATATATATATATATATATATATATATATATATATAAATCAATTTACAAAACAAGTGTTATATGTAATTTTTTTTAATATAAACTTATTTATTGGCTAATTTTGTAAATTTATTTATAATTTTTGAAGTGGGAATAATGGGGGCCTTCATCAGCATTGAGAAAGGGTGGTGGTTGCGTTGCCCTATCTGGATTGAGTATGATAGACACATGGCAAAACACGAGTGTTTCTCGGGACAGGCCCCGCCGGCCTTCCAGAGTCAGCAACGTGCGACCCTCCGCGTTGTTGATGTTTTTACATTAAAAATAATGTTAAATAATGGTTAAGATATACTCCCTCCGTCTTTGGGAGATTTCAGGGATATTGGTTAAAAAAATACTCCTATTAAAGAGTCTTAGTAGGATATTGGTTAAAAAGGATGATTTTATATTAAAAAAATATTGAATTTAAAATATTAAGAAATGATTAACTTATTTTTAATGTAAGTTTTTCTTAATGTATATTTTAAATAATATTCTTAGAATATTGGTTAACAAAATTCTTAGGATATTCTTGATTTTATAAGTGCTTGATGAACAAATGATTATATTATTGATTAAATTTGTCATTCTAGGAGGAAATATTTTATAAGAATTTAAATTTGTCATTCTAGGAGGAAATATTTTAGTTTTATTGCAAGTATTATTAAAATTCTCTGCATATATGATATACGTTTTTAAAGTTAGAGAACAAATATCATGTCTTTTTTGTTTAATTCTTAAAAAGTACTATTATATAGTTTTTTTTATTTAAATTGGGCTAAATATGTCGATTTTAAGAGGGATACCAAAAAAGAAATTAAAATAGGGGAAATCAACTAAGACCAGAGAGCAGACTAGTAATTATGTCTTGTGTGTTTTGACAATTTGTTAGTTGCAGTATTATTTTTTTTTTACTATCTTGTAATTTTTTTTATACCTTTATTTATGTTTTATTTTTTTTTACCATATTAAATCATCAATTTTTTTTAACATATAAAATTGTTAAAAATTTATTATATATATCTTCATTTTACAAAAGGGGAGTAATTAATTAAACGTTATTACTATATACTCCCTCTGTTCCTATTTATCTGTCACATTTCAAATAAAACACACCATTTTAAAAAATTTAATCATTATTCAGATTTCTAATACATTAATTATGTTTTTCTCACTATACCCTTTTTTTCTCTTTGTAATCATTAATTTTTCTCCACTACTTACGTAAACTAAAATATATTAAATAAAGACAAATATGAAAAATAACATTTATTATGCTCTTAAAATCCTTAATACTAAAGAACGAAAGTAGTACTAAGAACATCATGATTCATGATCATAAGTGGCATCCCTTGTAACATCGGGTTCCTTGGAGTACAGGTCAGTAAATTGGACCCATGAGTTAGGTTGGCTGAGTCTCTATTATCTATCTTTGTAATTCTCCCATCCCACCACAAACGGTTATAAATTAATCTCATTCAAAATGTAAAAGTTATTGAAATATATTTAATTATTTTGTTTTTATTAACAATTATTTTTCATATACATAGCAAAGTAACATTATTTTTAAAATATTCACTCATCCACCATTTATACAAATCTTTGTTAATAACACCACATATATTTTATCATTAAAATATAAGAAGAAGAGGATTGAATGTTTTTTGTTCATGAGTTTTTTTATTACGAAGATTATATGTGGTGTAGAAGAAAAAAAAAAAGACACGTATAATCATACAAAAAATGTTATTGGGATATCTGTATTTGGCATCAGATGTAGACACCTGCCTTTTTTGATAAAAAATGGTGGGTCTTGTAAGAAAGAGAAACTTATGGACCCACCAGTTTTAACCTGAAAAGGCAGGTGTCCTGTATAGATGTCAAATACAGATGTTTGAATAACATAACTGATAATCACATACCATACATACCATCACACAAAAATTCCTCCAATCGAACGGTTAACAGTCACCCAACTCTTGGTACCGGAAACATCCGAGTCCAACAAAAGAAAGAAATACGAGTAACCAATGTTTTTATTATTATATTTTTCCGCACAGCTAATCTTTTTATCTTATCTTATATTCTTATATTATTACTACAATTTTACAACAAGTTACTGCAAGTTATTCCATTGGATTGGATGAGGATAAGGTGTCACCTTCCTCCTTTATTTATTCTTTATTATAGTATTTAATTTCTACAACAATTCTTATTATAATATTCAAATATTCAAGCACCGTTCTCTTTTCATCAACAACAACCACAATACTCCCTCCGTTCCTATTTATCTGTCATATTTCAAACAAAACATGTCCATTAAGAAATTCAATCATTACTCAAATTTCCAATGCATTAATTATGTTTTTTCCTACTATACCCTTTCTCTCTCTATAATCATTAATTTTTCTCCACTACTTACATAAACCAAGACATATTAAATAGGGGCAAACATGGAAAATAACATTTATTACACTCTTGAAATCCTCAATACGACTGATAAAAAAAAAAATCTCTTCAAAAACCGACAAATAAAAAGGAACGGAGGAAGTAATAATTATAATTATAATAATTATTATAATATTCAAATATTCAAGCACCGTTCTCTTTTCATCAACGACAACAACAATAATAATTATAATTATAATAATAATAACGATGATGATGATTTTGTTAACGAATATCCTAAAGTGATTTGTTAAAAAAAATTTAATGGCTAAAAACATTACACATCTTATTTATTCTTTTCTCGTAAACATCAAAAATTACAACTTTCAAGAATTTTTTAACATTTTTAACTCTTTAATAAATGTTTTAGCCCATAATAATAATAATAAGAATAATAATAATCGGCTATGACCAGAAAATTCTGATACCCATGTGCTCTTCCTCCTAACCTCCTCCCTCATTTTTATTTATACCCCCTATCCCCTTCCAAACCTCGCTGCTGTTCTTTCTTCTTTCCATCACTTCATTTTGTTATTATTATTATTATCCTTTATTCTCTTCTCACTTATCATCTTTTGTTCTGAAATGATGCCGTTTGCTCTCGAAACCGATGAAAGGTCCAGCTTCGTCCCCGATCGGGATGATGATGATTCCGATTCCGATTCCTGCAGCTCCAACTCCTCCATCGGCAGGAATAGTGTCTCCTCCGAAGATTCCTCCGACCGGGAAGAAGACTCCGCCGACGTTGAGGTCAATACCAACTTCAAAAGCCCTTTGGAAACTATGAATGATTTAGAGCAGGATTTGCCGGCCAAGTAAGTTTTTTTTTTTCTTTATTTTTATGCCTTTTACTTTGATGGGTTTTCTTCAAGCTTCAAACTTTCCTTCTATTGTAGCCTGTAGGTAAGAACTAAGAAGAACTAAATCATTTCCTTTTTTTTTGGCCCGATTTAGTAGTTTACTAATATACCCCTGTGATACTCTGTTTATTACCAGTTATAACAACTTTGATTCGGTTTTACAGTATTAAATTCTGATCTTTCTTGGTATGCAACTATGTTAGATACTGTATAGGATACCTTCGGTTATGGGCTTTGTGGCTATTGCTATTTACTAGTATTTACTATAATGAGAAAATTCCTTATTTAATTGTATACCACTTTCTTTTTCTTTTTTTTTTTTTTTTACACCAAACAGCACCCGAATCTGGTTTATCCAGAATCCGATTCATCTGGTCCGATTCAATTGAGCTCGCACTAAGCGGCAGGGGTCTCCAAACGGGAGTTGCTCCATACAACTTAACAAACTCGAGTTAAGTTGTATGCCACTTTCTTTCACCTTTACTAATATGTAGCTGACCATCCATTAATTTAGTGATCTGCTTTGGGAAAGTGGTTTATACTCCAATATATATTGATCCTACATTTACTTGACTTGATAGGCGTAGTGGATCTCCTCCACCAACAAAAGAAATAATACTAAAATAGTAACTTGAGAAAGAGAGAATCTTTCATTAAAATTTAAAGATTAGTGAAAAAGAAAGGTGTGGTTCATGATCTCTCATTTTGATGGGTGAGTTTGTTAACTTTAAATGAAAATTTAATAGGATTTAGCAACATACTAATGATGCATTCGTAGAATAGGTCATGATCTACGATGATATTAGGGTCTTGCTAGTTGCTACCACTATAAGTGGCATTGATTAAGGAATCAAAGTTACTCTAGAAAGTTTGTACTGTAAAGGAGTATTAAAAATCGAAGTGTTAAAATTTCCAATAAAAGCTTTGTTCTCTTTTTCCCATCGTCAATGCCTTAAGGAAGCTAGTAAGCATTTGCCTACTGCTAATCATTGAGTTTGGATTCTGAGTTGTCTAAAAGTTACATGTAGTGGGCTAAACTAAGTGTTTAGTTCTAGGCATAATAAGTTCTTATCATAAAAAGAATATTGTTTGGGTCAAAGTGAATGATCTCTTAACCGTAAATGGCTGCATTGGTTTGTTTATTGTTAACTATAAACCTTTGATTATATTGTTTGGTTCAGCTGTTTGTTTCATATCACGTTGAGATTTCCTTATTTGGTTAGCATTTGCCTATATAGTTTTGGGATAACATCAGCTGTACCATTCTTCTGATTGCTCAAGGAGATAAAATTTATGATGTTGAAATCAAGTAATTTTAAGTTTTATTTTCTTGATCAGTTAGGATCGGAGTAGCACAGGAAATTCGCACCAACAATTATAGGTGATGTTAATTGTAATTCCATGGAGGGAAAAAAAATGTCAGAGAGCATTTAAGCTAATGAAGAGGCACTAATGAAGAGAAAAGAAAATTTAAATGTCAAAATTCATAAATTTATGTTGCATGCATATTTATTGGTCCAGAGAGGCACTAATGAAGAGGTTTATGTCTTCTTAGAAAGGTGTTCCTTTGCTAAGGTGGAAATTCATACTCCAGTAATTGCTGATAGTACATTGGACTGGAACGTTAGCCATGTTTTTTGCCCAGAGACTTAATTCTGGTTCAGCATTTGAAACTTAACACTGAACATACGATGTTGTTTTGAAGTTATAAAGGTTGGATGTGAAAATTTTGATTCTGATATAGCCAGCGCTAAATGGAGAAATGGTCCAAATTTGAATTAAAACACAAGATTCATATAGCTGACTTCACCTTTTTTAATAAGTTTCACTGTTTTAGTATATGATTTTATTAGCTTACGTGATTTTCTTTTGATTAATTCAGGAGAGGCATATCAAAGTTTTACAGTGGCAAATCAAAGTCCTTCACAAGCTTAGCAGATGCTGCGACTGCAACTTGTGTGCAAGAGATAGTAAAGCCAGAGGATCCTTATGCCAAAAAACGTAAGAATTTACTAGCCCGTAACATGTTGATTAACAGGAGTCGAAGCTACGCAGACAATGTTGGTGGAATATCAAAGCGACCTGGTCGAGGAACATCTTGTCTTACTCTGAGTAGCTTGAGCAGCAGTGCTGAGAGCGAGGAGGGGAAAAACTCTTCATCAATATCACCTCCTTGCCCTCTTCCTCCTCATCCACATACTAAAAAGTCATCTGCAAATGCGTCTGCACCATGTCCTCAAGTGCGAAATTCTCCTTGGCGATCATACTCGTGGTCTGATCTGCAATCCGTGGCTGCAGATGCTCATGACATATCTGGCTTGGCAATTTGTAGCGGAAACAAAGGCAACAAAGTGCACTAATTTTGACATAAACTTAACATTTTAGTTGATACCTAGCGGATTTTTAGTTCATACTCGAGTTTGTTTGTAATGGCACAGTGCATGCTTTGTAAACTCATCTTATATTATAAGTACTGACTAGTGTATGTTGTATATTACATCGCAACTTTTGGTTCTGTGACTCGTTAAAGGATACTTATCAAGTTGTAGAACTAATAACCTGTCTTGTCGAGTTGGTAATTATGTTTGATTGCAGGTTTATGTGTTTGATTGCAATTGGTAGAATACCTCAACCTTTAAAACATGAAAGAGATAAGATCTGAATATGTTAGAATTTTATTCAACTCATTTGTGTTTGAATTAATTTTATTTGTTTCAGTGGTTGCACTTTTCCTATGAAAGTTGCCAATAGTAGTGTTAGATTTCTTAAGTTATTGTACGTAATTCTACAATTATGGATTATTTGTTTCTAACAGCTGATGTTCATTTTTGGAAATTTTTAAGTTGGCAGTTTTAGCCACCTCTTTTCCTGCACCAGCTCTCTTCAACTTCAAGGATCTGTTTGCAAGTTTCTTCAAATAATATGTTGGAAAATTCTACTCTGCTCCCGTTTATCATGCAGGTCAGGTTATTTTTTTTTTAATTTTTTTTTCTAATATAAACTTACTCAGAATATTTTTTTAATACAAATTTTTAATGCAGATTTATTAAAATATGTCAATTTTTAATACAGATTTACTTAATATAATTTATCTACCAGTGTCATAAAGCATAACCCAAAACATATTTTTAAATTATCAAATAAATTTAAAAAAAATGGGCGGAGCATTTTAACAAAACTCCACCCGGAGCATAGAAGAATCACCCATGTTAGTTATATTTAGCAGCAAGTTATTTTTTTATTTTTTTTTTGCAATTTAAGGTTGTTCCACACATATTGAAAATATACTATTAAATATTATAAGTTTTATATATATTGTCAAAAATGTCTATATTTAATTCTTATTGAAAATTGTAATAATATTTAATTTTAGAAAGTTTTTTCGATTAATTAATGTATGATAGTTTAAAAATAAAAGACCAAAAAAAAAAAGAATTAATGATAAGTGATAAAAATGATTGAATGAAGGTTAAAATTTAAAGAAAAAAAATCAAGGTTCTTGCTATCAAGTGTCCTTACGGTTACTATATATGGAAAAAAAATCCTACGTTCACATTCACCACTTTCCCGAAAACATAAAAAATCACATTTTTCAATAACTTTAATCTATAATTCCTTCTTTAATAAGTGTCCTTAGGCTGCATTTTCCAAAAATTAATTATGCCTTGAAAAAATAAAACTAAAGAAGATACTATTGAATACGAGAATTTACTTGGGATGTTTTCTTACGAAGCTTTAACACCTGAACCGACGTGGAATTATGAGCTTATTTATCATGATTTATCATTCCCTCTAACAAGATTTCCATAACCAAATTTCTCCTTTATTATTATTTTTTGAATAATTTTTATCTTTTATCTTTTTTAAAAAGATTTAGTTTGATTTTTTCATTAAAATAAAGTTAGATTTCACCATAGTATTCTGAAATATTCTTTTTCTTTCCTGGATTCTGAAAACGACGTCGAATGCGATAATTCTGAAATATTCTTTTTCTTTTTTTTTTCCATTATTTTTTTTTTACTAATTTTGGTCCTCTATCTTTTTTAAAAAAGATTGAGTTTAATCCTTCTGTCAAAATAATAAAATTAAATTTTACCAGAATATTCTCTCCTCTCCCCGAAATCTAGAAACGCCACCTGATGCGGCTGGAAAAATGTTGCTTCCTCTCTCTTCTTCTTCTTGGTTTCTCTCTCCTCTCTCTTCTCTTCTTTTTCCATAACCAAAAAGGAGGAGGAGGAGGAGGATTTTTCCAGCCGCACCCAGCGACGTTTTTAGATTTCATTATTTTAATGGAATGACTAAATTGAATCTTTTTAAAAAAAATAAAGGAGCAAAATTATTAAAAAAATAATAAATAACCAAAAAATGCAATTAAACCTTTCTAAATCTTTAAGGTTTGATAAGGTTCAACTTTTTCATGTTTTTTTAGGACATTATTACGTGAATCTTGAGGTGCAAAACATATTTACTAGTAATAAATTAATAATAATGAGGTGCATTTTTTGTGCTTGTATTGTACAGTATGTATTGATATTCATTGCAATACCATCAATGCCTTAACAATTTGGTCACCCATTTTCTGTACCGATGTCCACCTAGGTAAACAATGTAGGTTGTCTTAACATATTTTTGTTTTTTTCTTTTTCTAAGTGGTTTTTGGGTTTCACATTTTTTGTGGTCCAACCAATCTACCTCAGATTCGCGAACTATGCGAGTCTTTGACTCAACAATATGGATCATCTCTAGGAATTATTGCCTCACTGGTTAGAACTTGAGCCTTTGACCCTGTCCCTAAGCTCTTAACATATTTTTGATAGCATAAGCATTAAACCAACGAGAATTGGTTCAAGTGGTGCAATCTTGTCAACTTGAGAACTAGGGAATGTGGCCTAAGGCAGAGAACTAGGAACGCTATCTCGTGCAGATTAGTCTCGAGGGTTCCTTGGTATATTAAAGATGTTCTTGAGGGCACTTGTGGTACTGGCCAAAAAGTATGAAAAAAAAACATGGATAATATAAAAAAACCTAATGCCATAGCAATATTTGTATGATACCATTAAATTCTTGAAAAATAAGGTTAAATGATGGTTGTCAATATCCAAGTTTGAAATGAATTACTAAACCATTTTCCATAATCTTAAGGTCAAACTAACGGAGCACATTGGTTTCTATATAAAATTTTTAACTTAATTTTTCCTTTATAAAATTATATACGAAATTTAATTAACACATATTTTATATACTTATATAGTATATCACTCAATCTTCGAGATAAGATTTACTTCATTACAAACGTTTAAAATCAATCTAGCATATTTATATAAAAGATGAAAACATGTGAAAAAAATAATGGGTAAATCTCCTTTTAGTGAACTATATTATGAATAATTAGGAATATTTTCCATATTTCGTTTCATAAAGTGCATAGAAAATTTTAAAAAAAATAAACCGGTTCTTATTATAAGCCAATTTGACTAATTTTCACACCCTTTAAAAAACTTAGTTAATATTGTTAGTGGTATTGCCTTAAAAAAAATATATTGTTAGTGGTATTGAAAATAAATGTAAATATATATTTGGTATACTTTTTCAAAAATACCCCTATGATTATTATTGAGAATCTAAAAAGTATTGAGTAAATATGAGTGTTTGTGAAAAAGAAGTAATTAATGTCATTGGAAGTTGAAAATGAAGCTTATATTAAGAACCAAAAAAAAGTCTTCAAAGAGACTTATATATAGGACCTAAAGGAGTTTATAGCTAGAAATCTCAACCTGCCAACATATAAGAGTGGATTAATTTTTTCTTAGAATACCCTCAAACACAAATAGTTTATTTAGTCTCAAAATAATATATAATTATTTAAAAATGTATTTTATAACTAAATATACCTTTTAAAAAAAACTTACTTTAATAAAAGAATTATATATATCAAAATCATTGGTTGGCAACTTTATATAAATTATCTTTATCCGTCAATTACATTTTATGTTTGGAAAAACTACTACATAAATCCTCTAATCTATTTTTATTGTATACTACTATATTGATATCCACGATGTCAGTAATGCCTTAATAATTTGATATCCCACTTTTTGTATCAGTCATGATTTCCTCTAATGTAAAACTATGCATGTGAGTGGAGGATACAATTTTCAAATACAAATGTTACTTGTTTGAAATGGATACTCATCACATGTTTGGGTGGCTCTTTATTTTATTTACCTAGATCTCTAGATATGTATCAGTTTCAAAAAATGTGCTCATTCTTTTTATGAGTATGTGGCCAAATCAATTGGGTCTGCAGATAAGAACGCAAAAATCTTGCCTCGAGCTAGGATAAGACGTTTTTAGATTAGATATACCCAAAATAAATTAAATGGTGTGATAGATAATATAATGAGTAAGGCTATTTTTATTATGGCCAAATGGAAGAAGTAAAACCACTTAAGGAATACACTGATGAAAGATGATTTTGTTTTTCTTAACAGTGATCTTAAAATCATGGAAAAAGGTTAAGTAACTCTCACTCTGAGTTTATTAGATTATGACAATAACCACCATTTGAGCTCCTTTTTCAATGATTTAACGGTATTGTTGTAGCTTTTAGGCTTTTTTTTTTTACATTATCTAAAATCCGTTTCACCCATGTTAGTTTTTTCTGACTTTAAAGATTCATTTACTCTCGAAAAATCAGCATATTAAAGAGTTTTATTATTTGAATTATTTTTTTAATATTATATATGTATATGTATAGTATTTTTATTTTATTGTATATATTATTTGAAGAGAAAGCAGTGAAAAGAGAAAAGACTAAAAAAAAAAAAAGAATATGATTGAAAGAAAGTGATGGTTCCTTTTTTGTTGTGTATAATATTTTATGTAATAGACAACTTTAGTTTTTGTGATTGTTTTTTATTTTTGAGATGTTATATAGATAATTGATAAAAAGTAAATACAATATAAAAATATTTTTTCACTGTTATATAACACTCACTCCTCTGACTATTCTTTTTTATTAATGATATTGGTTGACCAATTTTCATACGGTTTTTAAACCAATCTAATGAGTTTAAAGCACAATTATCCTATCTCATAAAACTTGTGTCTATGTGATCATGACATGTTCATTGTCCAATAGTCATATCTTTTTAAAGGTTCCATTGCCTTTAATATTTATATCGGTACTTTGACATGCTTCCCAATCCTAAGATACTCCAAGGGTTAGGTGAGACTCTAATGTGTAAACTATGGTTACTGTTGGCGAAAAGATATAAGAAAAACTACTTAACCTTGAGATAGTTGCATTGTATGCTCCATTAGAATGAGATTGAAATCATGGAAAATGGTTTTGTAACTCCCATTTTGAGCATATATGTTGAAAACCACTACCATTTACGCTTATTTGTCTAGAACCAAATAGTGTAGTGTAGATATCGATGATGCTTTTAAGCACTTTTGTCATTATTTGGGTCATCAAAAATCTGATCTGTTTCACTTGCGTCAGTTTATTTGTGACTTCAATGCTTCTTTTACTCTTGCGTGCAAGCTCAGTAAGCTAGAGAGTTTTTTCTTTATCATTTTTTAACATCAAAATTTTATTTTTATATGATAATCTTTATATATTTTTTCTTTTACATCATTATTGTATCATATGATATTGTAATTTTTAACTACTAAAGACTAATAAAAGAGTTATTTTATATATATACAACATAATCATAAGCTGGCAACTTTATATAAAATTATCTCTACCTCGTAATTACGTTTTATGTGTGGAAAACTACTACGTTAATTCTCTAATTTATTTTTATTGTATGTATTGATACCCATTGTGTTACCAGTAATGCCTTAGAAATGGATACTCAACACATGTTTTGATTGATTTGAATATTTTTTACCAAAAATTCTAGATATGTAGTCTCAAAAAATGTGCTCGTTCTTTTTATGAGTATGTATATGGTCAAATCAATTGGGTATGCTAATATGAATGCAAAAATCTTCCCAAGCATTTTTAAGGCTTGATGTACCCCAAAATATATGATGTGAAAGATGATCTAATGAGTAAGGCTATTTTTATTGTGATCGAATAGAAGAAGTAAAACCGCTTAACAAATACAATGACAAAATAATAAGGTTGTGTGCTCCTTTAGGATGATCTTAAAACCATGAAAAAAGGTTAAGTAACTCTCACTATAAGCTAAGATGATGAGAATTAAACCACCATTTGAGCTCATTTTTCAAGACTTTAACGGTATGATGCAAATATTGTTGCGGCTTTTAGGTTTTTTTTCGCATTATCTGTATTATAACAAATCTGTTTCACCCATGTCAGTTTTTTCTGACTTTAATACTTTATTATTTACTCTTAAAAGCTCAGTATACTAAATAGTACAGTTTTATTAGTTGAATTATTTTTTATATTATATATATACATATGTATTTTATTTTTATATTTTATTTGAGGAGAAAGCACTGAAAAGAGAAAAGATTAAAAAAAAGAATATGATTGAAAGAAAGTGATGATACCTTTTTTGTTGTGTATAGTATTTTAGGTAATGGTCAATTTTAGTTTTTGTGATGGTTTTTTATTGTTGAGATGTTAAATAATTAATTGATAAAAAGTAAATAAAATATAAATATATTTTTTTATGCCATATAACACTCACTTCTCTCCTATTCATTGTTAATGATATTGGTTGGCCAATTTTTATATGATTTTGAAACCAATCTAATGAGTCTAAAGCACAATTATCCAATCTCGTAAAACTTATGTCTATGTGATCACAATGATATGTTCCTTGTCCAATAGTTATATCTTTTTGAAGTGTCCACTCCTTTAATATATTTATATTGGTTGTCTAACATGTTTCCCAGTCCTAAGATGCTCCAAAGGTTAGATGAGGCTCTAATGGGTAAACTATGGTTACATTGGCGAAAAGAAATAAGAAAAACTGCTTAACCTTAAGGCAGTGGTATGCTCCGTTAGAATGAGATTGAAACCATGGAATATGGTTTTATAACTCCCACTCTGAGTATAGACACAATTATGCAAACTACCACCATTTACACTTGTTTGTCTAGAACTAAATAGTGCAGTACAGATATCAATGATGCTTTTAAGTTCTTTTATCATTATTTGGGTCATCAAAAATCTGTTTCATCACTTGCGTCAGTTTATTTATGACTTCCACGCTTCTTTTACTCTTGTAAGCTCAACATGCTAGAGAGTTTTTTCTTTATCATTTTGTAACATCAAAATTTTATTTAGGTATGCAGAATAAAGTATCTCCTCATATGAGGAGATAGCTTCTCTACTTAAGCCATTAACTAATTGACATGTGGCTTTAAATTTTAAAGCTTTTTTAATTTTAAAAAAAAAAACAATAAGACAGTAGAACAGAGAGAACGGAGAAGCTCTGAAAGGAGAACGACAAACGCACCTTCGTAGCAGCACACCGCCGCGGCTCCACCGCCGCACCGCGCCGCGCGCACACCGCCGCTCCTCCAGCACACCGCCGCGCCTCTCTCAACAATCGCTCCTCCACCACCACCACTACTTCCCAGTTGGACAAACCTTAAATCCCCAAATTCTTCAACGGTGTCTTCCATCAAATTGTTCAAGGTATCAATCTCTTGAATTTCATTATGTTCTATTGTTTCCTGGGTTTATTCCTGCATATATGTGTTTTTTATTTATCAACCAAGAAATCTTCACGCCTCAACCAAGGGTTCTAAAAAGAAGGGTTTATAATCTAATTTTTCCTTCGTTGAAAAGAAAATATCGCAATAGCGATTGCAATATTTTTATACATTTGTGATTATTGTAAAGTATAAGGATTTTCTGTAGACTCAATTGCTCCTGGCATCATTTTATGAAGATTTCTTCATTTCATAGCATTGAGATTGTGACCAATGCTTTTGATGCTAAATTTGAGAACTTCGGTGTGGGAGACAGTCAGATAGAAACGCTTGAATTCTTGATGTTTGATAAAAAAAAGGTTTATACATTCTGATCTTTTATATTTATATCCAATTCAGGAAGGAATTTGATGCAGAGAGAGAAAAAGGAATTAGAAGATTTTGAAAAATCCCGTCCTCATATGGGTTCTAATCGCCAAAATTATTCAAATGAAGAAGATAGGTAAGAAGTTACCAAGTTTATATTCCCCTTAAAAAAAAGTTATAAACTGATTGTTTTTTTTCTTGTTTATCACAGCTATCCTAGAGGCTTGATCATTGCCATCAAACTAAAGAGCATTTCAGATGAAGTTCCTTCAAAACAAAATGGTGCTGATGAACAAGCCAATGACAATAATGATGTCTCCAAAACAGATGAAAGCCCCCCTTCGGAAACTGCTGCAGGTGAAAGTGATCAAAAGGTATCAGAAAACAATGACAATGGTGAAGAAAACAATGAGAAAAAAGAAGAAAAGGAAACTGTTAATGAAGAAAAGAGTCAAGAAACTGAGGAAAAAATTCCAGCTTCTGCTTACAAGGACAACATGGATTTAGTTTTTTTCCTGCTTTTAGTACATCGATTTCAAGATTGGAGCAGAGTTGGGATACATTCAGTTTGATGAAGCTGAAGCTGCTCAGAAAGCTTGTGCTGCTGCAGAACCGCGGTGGCAGAAGCTCAAGCTATGCTTTCTGGTGGACAGAAGGAAGTTGGACAATTGAGCCCCATCGCTGAGACTTCAGAGGAGAAAAGCAGTTCAGAAACTCAGAAGAGAAAGAATGTTGTCAAGCCTTAATTTTGATGTTGCTGGCATAAAAAATTTGTCACCTAGACAAAAGCTTTCTGATGTTTCAGATGTTCACTGTAGCGGATCACCTCTTATGACATACTAAAGTGGAAGCGAGCAACTATTTATTGTCAATTCTATTGTCAACCTGGAGAATTATCATGTCACAATAGTTCCTGTTTTATTTCAGGGATTGTAATAATGATTTCTGTTTTAGCGAGTTTATTATGTTATGACTTATGAATATGGTATATGAAAACTCGGAAATATGTAGCCATTATTAAGGATTTATTTTATAGAACTTAATAGTTGTCTAAACAATGTGCTATTTTCAAATCCGGAGAAGTAATTTTGGTTTGTGCTTAGTTAAAATCATTTGCAATTTGCCACAAATTATAAAATCTGTATTTGTTAGTATTCTGAACGATAACCATGATCTGATGGAGTCATGGAGTTGAAACATTTCATCTACAAATCCAGCATTTTTTCTTATAGCTTATGAGTTGAAACCATTTGCAATTTTCCACAAATTATAAATCTGCATGGGTATTGTTACAAACTATTACCATGATCTGATGGAGTTGAAACATTTCATCTACAAATCCAGCATTTTTTCTTACAACTTAAGGGAATATTATTTATTCTGGCTGTGAATAACTTAATCTGTTTCATATAATGGCAGAAAACAATTGATTTATGACCCTTTAATCTGTTGTAGTCTCAGATAACTTAATCAGCTTCTGGTTGAACATCCTGCTCAATCTTAATACACTAGTACAGAACCAAAATAAGCAAGGACCATCAATAAAGGAGGTGATGCTAGTAATAACGTTTAAAAGAATTCACTTATAACGTTGGTATGCTAGTAATATTTTCATTTACAAACCTTTAAAAACAAAATAAAAACTAGATGACATACATATAGTTATTAATAAATAATAGTAAATCAGAATGCAAGAGTTAGGATATTACTCAAAATTATGGAAATACACAGTCTGATATTTACACATGCCAAAAGGTATGGTAATTCTAAACCCAGCTATTTTCTAGAACTAGAATATCTCTGATCAGATCCACTAATGATATCAATGTATGTGTTAAGTTAATCTTCCTTGTCTCCTGCTTTATACTCTTTACTTTCAACTTCAGAAACTGAGCTGCTTGCATGATCAACCTGATCTTGATTTGGTACTCCGGTGTGCTCATCACCTCCTTTATTGATTGTCTGAATAAGCATCACCACTGCAACAATGAAGACAAGGAAGTACACCATTCTTATGTCAAAAGATTGATGAATAAATTTCATAAACGAAGGGCTACTAATGGCTTTCTGCATGGTTCTTCCTTCCCTGTATCCTTCTACAAATTTAGAGATTAGTGTTGCCTGATCCTCCCCCTCAAT
The DNA here is from genome assembly GCA_037953625.1 of Crotalaria pallida. NCBI lineage: Eukaryota > Viridiplantae > Streptophyta > Magnoliopsida > Fabales > Fabaceae > Crotalaria > Crotalaria pallida. Next base: position 178,570,409 of record CM075649.1, read on the forward strand.
GCTTTCTGAACCAACAACCTGAAAATTAGTTTAACAAAATGTTGTTGGCTTCCCACATATTTGAAATTAAGTACAAATGTAAACATCAATCAGCATATTTAAGTTAATATGAACTGACGTAAACAACTCATGTTACCGTGAAAGTAACTTCAACAATAAAAACAACATGATGAAATGCAACAAGTGCACAGATTAACAGGGTAATTGGCTACCTCAGAAAGTTCCAACAAAAGTTTGATAGTGATAATGGACAAATGGATTTTGATCATTCACAACTGATAAGAGCAGTTTATCAGGAAGACATGTATATATCAAATAATTATCTTACACTACTGCATCAGTATTTTATTGGAACTTGGAAGTACAGAACCATTAATTATTTACAATCCTAGAATAATCAAAATTCTCCATCACAAAGGAAAAATACAGTGCTTCCATTCCAAAACCACAAAAAAAAAATAAAAAATCAATCCTGCCATAAATTATGCTCCCACAAAGGAAAATCCTTACCCTCTCCTACTTTCACCCACGAACTATCTAACCAATTGCATATAGAAGGATTGGTTACAGTATAAAAAGGGAACCAACATAGTCCTGTACTGTGAAATTTTTTACATGTATTTGGTGTGCATATACAGATTATATTGATTGTTGGTGATAGGGGTTAGGTGACATTGGTATCTTATCACAGTGTTTGAAATTGGGAACCCTAAAATAAATCAAATTGAAATTGAGAACGGAGAGAAAGAATGAGTAGAAAGTAGAAGAAGACTCACATAGGCGGCGCGGCGGTGGGCGCGCGGCGTGGCGGTGGTGGAGGAGCGGCGGTGTGGTGGTGCTGCGTTCTAGCTTCTTCGTTCTCACTGTTGCGTTCTAGCTTCTCTGCCCACTGCTTCGTTCTTTTTTTTTTGCTTCTTCCATCTATTTTATTTTTTTTTAATTAAAAAAGCTTTAAAATTTAAAGCCACGTGTCAATTAGTTAATGGCTTAAGTAGAAAAGCTATACTTTATTCTGTTATATATATGATAATCCTTATATTTTTTTTTCTTTTACATCATTATTATATCACCAAAACACCATGGTTTGAAGTGAATAACAAAAGATACTAACTTCCATAAGTAGGTCATGAAACTAATATCTCAAAGAGTTATAACGAGTTTATTAGGTGTCATTGCACAATTTTAATTTACAAAACTTGTCTTTATGTAATCATGATGTGATTCATTCAATTGTAACATCTTTTAATTTCTACACTAGTCTTAGAGGGTTCAAACCTTCAATATTTATATGGGGTTGTCCCAACTAGTGCTAATAAGCACTAAACCATAATAAATATTAAGTTTCATTGCAAGATATTATCATACACACATTTATTTGCTTTTGTTTTCATGGATTCTACGCCGCCTTTTCTCTTTTCTGTACGTAGTCTCTTATGAGGTAGGAGCTCTGTCAATTCCTTACCTTTGACAAACTATGAGTTCATCAACTCCAGCCAAATCAACTATATTAAAAAAAAAGAATATGAATGTATTTAATTTAATATTATAAATAATATTTCTTTATTCTTGTTGCTATTGGACAACATTCTAGATGAAGAATGGTGAATTATTTGAATTATTTTATATATTACGTACATACATATCTATTTTATTTTTATATTTTAATGTATATTTTATTTGACGAGAATGCACCGGAAAGAGAAAAGAAAATATGATTGAAAGAAAGTGATGGAACCTTTTTTGTTGTATATAGTATTTATTTTATGTAATAGTCAATTTTAGTTTTTGTGATGGTTTTTTATTTTTGAGATGGTAAATAGATAATTGATAAAACGTGTATATATATATATGTATATATATATATGCTATATAACACTCACTTCTCTCGCTATTCATTTTTAATGATATTGGTTGGCCAATTTTCATACGATTTTGAAACCAATCTAATGAGTTTACAACACAATTATCCAATCTCGATCATAAAACTTGTGTCTATGTGATCATGACATGTTCTTTGTCCAATAGTCATATCTTTTTAAAGTGTCTACTCCTTTAATATATTTATATTGGTTGTCTAACATGCTTCCCAGTCCTAAGATGCTCCAAAGGCTAGATAAGGCTCTAATGTGTAAACCATGGTTACCGTTGGCGAAAAGAAATAAGAAAAACTGCTACTTAACCTTAAGACAGTTGTATGCTCCATTAGAATGAGATTGAAACTATGGAAAATGGTTTTGTAACTCCCACTCTGAGCATAGACGCTGACCGCCACCATTTACGCATATTTGTCTAGAACTAAATAGTGCACCACAGATATCGATGATACTTTTAAGCTCTTTTGTCATTATTTGGGTCATCAAAAATCTGTTTCACTTGCGTCAGTTTATATATGACTTCCATGCTTCTTTTACTCTTGCAAGCTCAACATGCCAGAGAGTTTTTTCTTTATAATTTTTTAACATCAATATTTTATTTATATACAATAATTTTTATAGAACTAAATAGTGCACCGCAGATATCGATGATACTTTTAAGCTCTTTTGTCATTATTTGGGTCATCAAAAATCTGTTTCACTTGCGTCAGTTTATTTATGACTTACATGCTTCTTTTACTCTTGCAAGCTCAGCATGCCATAGAGTTTTTTCTTTATAATTTTTTAACATCAATATTTTATTTATATATGATAATTTTTATAGAACTAAATAGTGCACCGCAGATATCGATGATACTTTTAAGCTCTTTTGTCATTATTTGGGTCATCAAAAATCTGTTTCACTTGCGTCAGTTTATTTATGACTTCCATGCCTCTTTTACTCTTGCAAGCTCAGCATGCCAGAGAGTTCTTTCTTTATAATTTTTTAACATCAATATTTTATTTATATATGATAATTTTTATATATTTTATTCTTATACATCATCATAAAAATTATATCCCAAAAACACCTTGGTTTGAAGTGAAAAACAAAAGATACTAACTTCCATAAGTCGGTCATGAAAATAATATCTGAGAGAGTTACACGAGTTTATTAGCTGTCATGACCCAATTTCACAAAATTTGTCTTTATGTGATCATGATCTGATTCGTGTCCAATTGTAATATCTTTTGATTTCTTCACTAGTCTTAGAGGGTTCAAACCTTCAATATTTATACGGGGTTGTCTCAACTGGTGCTAAGCACTCAACCACAATAATCTTAAGTTTCATTGCAAGATATCATCATACACACTTTTATTTGCTTTCATCAATTCCATGGATTCTGCAGCACCTTCTCTTTCTTCTATCGTCTCTCTTGAGGAGCTCTGTCAATTTCATACAATTGACAGACTACTTTACTCAATCTTGGTGATCCAACTATATCGTGATCCGATTGAAGCCATGCAACTTCTTGCAATGTGGCTATGGATGGAGCAGGTGGGTTACCGTCACCTAGTCAAGAAACTAACCACCTTGCCTCACGTCTTGATCAATGCGATCGCTGATGAGACAATTTCGTGTATCAAATACCTTAACACCACCCATTTTAGTTTTTTCTCTTATGATTCTTATCCTTCTTCTGAAGGCTATGACATCTCTCTTCTCCAAAGCATCTTGGAGAAAGATATGTCTTTGCACTCGTTGTATGATAACCGGGATCTGGCATTTCGCGGGGTAGAAAAACTAATGCGTATCGTGTGTGCAAAAGTATTCAGTGACATCATGAAACAAGCCATTACAAGGAACAACATTGATAGAATGGTGGAAGCACAAAGACAAATTCAAGCTGAACTATATGCATATACACAACTTCAAGAGCAACAAAAACAGTTCAGGTTTGGACCAATTGAACCTTCTTATTTGCAGATTGATCAAAATGCAGAACTTCTGCAGCACCACCACCAGCAACAACCCATTAGGTTTGGTTCAATTGAACATTCTCATATGCAAAATGCTAATGTAGTTCAGGGTGTTGCTCCTGATAACCAGATATGGATGCAGAATCACCTAGCACAGGAAAACAACAATGGAGAACAAGTGCCTCAGGACGAGAGAACTTTATTTCTTACCTTTTCTAAAGGGTTCCCAGTTCAAGAAAGGGAAGTGAAAGAGTTTTTCACGGCTCAGTTTGGGGATAACGTTGAGGGCTTGTACATGCAAGAAGTGGAACCACATGCGCAACCATTATTTGCTCGAATCGTTTTCCGAAGCGCAACCATAATTGAAACAATTATCAATGGGCTCGAGAAGTTCAAGTTTAGCATTAATGGAAAACATGTTTGGGCGCGGAAGTTCGTGCCGAAACGTTCAAGGACAGCGATACATATGCCAACTTACAACACCTACAATAGTGGGGAGTCATCTGGGACTGCTGGGATGTCCTAGAGAAACTTAATTATTGTTATTGTATGTTTGGTGATATAGTGGTTTTCGTTTTCTTATGTTTTTTTTAGTCTGGTTTTCAATTTTGTGATGTTATGTTTGTTTGTAAACTACCTTGGTCACTCAGTGCTTCGGTAGTGTAATTTACTATTGTCTTCTTTCATAAATAAAAATGAAACGTTTCTGTGAAATATTTTCATGCTTTTTTAGTTTTTGACTTGAGGTTATTATCTCTACAGTAAGTGACTAACATAACATCTAATTTGAAGCTTTTGTGGATAAGATGTTGAAGATTCTCCTACAAAAGTCATATCCTCAATTAACTTTAACTTACTATTCAAAGTAGAATTCCTAATTCTTTGTTTGTTTGTTTTTTCTTTTTTGTCCCGAGATTTTGATGACTTCTTGTTGAAGAGGTCATGATTTTGATGGCGCCATTCAATGCACAACGAGTAAAACTTGTAAATAAAATTTAACACTTGAATGCATGTAGAAGTTAATTTATGAGTCTATCTATTTTGATTTACACATTCTTTCGAAAACGATTTCCTTCAGCGAATTTTTGAATCTTAAGATTTGATAATGTCCGATTTTTTAATGTTTTTCATGATATTGTAATTATGTGTATTTTCAGGTGCAAAACAAATTTACTAATATTTATGAAGTGTTTTTTTGTGTGCTTGTGTTGTGTGTATTGGTACCCATTATTTTAACATTAATACTTTAACAATTTGATCTCTCATTTTCTATATTAGTAGTGACTTCTAGTAATGTACACGATGTAGGTTTGTGTAGGATGCAATTTTCAAATACACATGCTACTCGATAGAAATGGATGCTTACCACATATTTGGTTTTGTCACTCCCACTCTCAGCATAGATGCTGTCAACCACCATTTACGCTTATTTGTCTAGAATTAAAAAGTGCAATGCAGATATCGATGACACTCTTTTAAGCTCTTTTGTCATTATTTGGGTCATGAAAAATGTTTCACTTGCATCAGTTTATTTATGATTTCAATGCTTCTTTCACTCTTGCAAGCTCATCACGCTAGAGTAAAGTTTTATCTTTATAATTTTTTAATATCAATATTTTATTTTTATGCGATAATATTTATATATTTTTTCTTTTACATCTTCACATCACAATAACACCGTGGTTTGAAGTGCAAAACAAAGCTACTAACTTCCATACGTATGTCATGAAACTAATATCTCAAAGATTTACAACGAGTTTCGGTGTCACGACCCAATTTCTCAAAACTTGTCCTTATGTGATCATGATTTGATTCGTGTCCAATTGTAACATCTTTTGATTTCTACATTGGTCTTAAAGGGTCCAAACCTTCAATATTTATATGGGGTTGTACCAACTGGTGCTAAACACTAAACCTCAATAAATATTAAGTTTCATTGCAAGATATTATCTTACACACATTTATTTGCTTTTATTTTCATGGATTCTATGTCACCTTCTCTTTCTTCTATCGTCTCTCATATGAGGAGCTCTGTCAATTCCTTACCATTGACAAACTATAGATTCATCAATTCCAGCCAAATTAACAATATTAAAAAAAAAGAATATGAATGTATTTAATTTTATATTTTAAATTATATTTCTTTAATATTGTTGTTGTTGGACAACATTCTAAAAGAAAAATGGTCAATTATTTGAATTATATTTTATATTATATATATATATATATTATTTTTATATTTATTGTATATTTTATTTGAGGAGAAAGCACGTGTAAAGAGAAAATATTAAATATATATATATATATAATTGAAAGAAAGTAATGATCGGTACCTTTTACGTTGTATATAGTATTTTATGTAATGGTCAATTTTAGTTTTTATCATGATTTTTTATTTTTGAGATGTTAAATAGATAATTGATAAAAAGAAAATAAAATAAAAATATATTTTTTTGATGTTGTATAACACTCACTCCTCTCCCTATCCATTGTTAATGATATTGATTGGTCAATTTTCATCCGGTTTTGAAAGCAGTCTAATGAGTTTAAAACACTCTTTTTCAATCTATAAAACTTGCGTTTATGTGATCATGACATGTCCCTCGTCCAATAGTCATATGTTTTTAGAGTGTCCACTCCTTTAATATATTTATATTGGTTGTCTAACATGCTTCCCAATCCTAAGATGCTCCAAAGGTTAGATGAGGCTCTAATGTGTAAATTATGGTTACCGTTGGCAAAAAGAAATAAGAAAATCTACTTAAACCTTAAGGCAGTTGTATGCTCCGTTAGAATGAGACTAAAACCATGGAAATTGGTATTTTAACTCCCACTCTGAGCATAGTTGCTGGCAGCCACCGTTCACGCTTATTTGTCTAGAACTAAATAGTGCAGTGCAGATATCGATGATGATTTTAAGCTCTTTTGTCATTATTTGGGTCATCAAAAATATGTTTTTGTTGCGTCAGTTTATTTATGACTTCCACGCTTCTTTTACTCTTGCAAGCTCAACATGCTAGAGAGTTTTTTCTTTATCATTTTTTAATATCAATATTTTATTTATATATGATAATATTTATATATTTTTTCTTATACATCATGATTATATCAGAAAAATACCTTTGGCTGAAGTGAAAAACAAAAGATACTAACTTCCATAAGTAGGTCATGAAACTAAGATCTGAGAGAGTTACAACGAGTTTATTAGCTGTCATGGCCCAATTTCACAAAATTTGTCTTTATGTGATCATGATCTGACTTGTTTCCAATTGTAACATCTTTTGATTTCTACACTAGTCTTAGAAGGTTCAAACCTTCAATATTTATATGGGGTTGTCTCAACTGGTGCTAAGCACTAAACCACAATAAATCTTAAGTTTCATTGCAAGATATCTTCATACACACTTTTATTTGCTTTCAATTCCATGGATTCTGCATCACCTCCTCTTTCTTCTATCGTCTCTCATGAGGAACTTTGTCAATTCCATACAATTGACAGACTACTTTACTCAATCCTGGTGATCCACTTGTATCGTGACCCGGTTGAAGCCATGCAACTTCTTGCAATGTGGCTATGGATGGAGCAGGTGGGGTACCGTCACCTGGTCAAGAAATTAACCACCTTGCCTCACGTCTTGATCAACGCGATCGCTGATGAGACAATTTTGTGTATCAAATACCTTAAAACCACCCATTTCAGTTTTTTCTCTTATGATTCTTATCCTTCTTCTGAAGGCTATGACATCTCTCTTCTCCAAAGCGTTTTGGAGAAAGAGATGTCTTTGCACTCATTGTATGATATCCGGGATCTGGCACTTCGTGGGGTAGAAAAAATAATGCATACCGTGTGTGTAAAAGTATTCAGTGAGATCATGAAACAAGCCATCACAAAGAACACCATTGAGAGAATGGTGGAAGCACAAAGACAAATTCAAGCTGAGCTATATGCATATGCACAACTTCATCAGCAGCAACAACAACAACAGTTCAGGTTTGGACCAATTGAACCCTCTTATTTGCAGATTGATCAAAATTCAGAACTTCAGCAACAACACCACCAGCAACAACCCATTAGGTTTGGTTCAATTGAACATTCAAATATGCAATATGCTAACATGGTTCAGGGTGTCGCTCTTGATAACCAGATTTGGATGCAGAATCACCTGGCACAGGAAAACAACAATGGAGAACAAGTGCCTCGGGACGAGAGAACTTTGTTTCTTACTTTTTCTAAAGGGTTCCCAGTTCAAGAAAGGGAAGTGAAACAGTTTTTCACAACTCTGTTTGGGGATAACGTGGAAGGCTTGTACATGCAAGAAGTGGAACCACGTGAGCAACCATTATATGCTCGAATCGTTTTCCGAAGCGCAGCCATAATTGACACAATTATCAATGGGCTCGAGAAGGTCAAGTTTAGCATCAATGGAAAACATGTTTGGGCACGAAAGTTCTTGCCAAAACGTTCAAGGACAGTGATGCATATGCCAACTAATTACAACAACTACAACATTGGGGAGTCATCTGGGACTGCTGGGATGTCGTAGAGAAACTTAATTGTTGCTATTTTATGTTTGGTGATATAGTGGTTTTCGTTTTCTTATGTCTGGTTTTTTTTATGTCTGGTTTTCAGTTTTGTGATGTTATGTTTGTTTGTAAACTACCTTGGTCACTCTGTGCATCGGTAGTGTAATTTATTATTGTCTTCTTTCATAAATAAAAATGAAATGTTTTTGTGAAATACTTTCATACTTTTTTAGTTTTTGACTTGAGGTTTTTATCTCTACAGTAAGTGACCAACATAACATCTAATTTGAAGTTATTTCGTATAAGATGTTGAAGATCCTCCTACAAAAGTCATATCCTCAATTAACTTAACTTACTATTTAATAGCAGAATTCCTAATTATTTGGTTTTTTTTTTTTGCACTGGGATTTTGATGACTTCTTCTTGAAGAGGTAATGATTTTGATGGCGTCCAATCAATGCACAACGAGTAAAACTTGTAAATAAAATTTAACACTTGAATGCAAGTAAAAGTTAATTTATGATCCTATTTATTTTGATTTACACATTTTCTCGAAAAAGATTCCCTTCAAGGAATTTTTGAATTTTAAGATTTGATAACTTCCAACTTTTTAATGTTTTTCTTCATATTGTAATTAAGTGTATCTTCAGGTGCAAAACAAATTTACTAATATTAATGAATTATTTTTATTATGTGCTTGTGTTGTGTTTATTGGTACCCATTATTTTAACATTAATACTTTAACAATTTTATCTCTCATTTTCTATATTAGTAATGACTTCTAGTAATATAAACGATGCAGGTTTGTGTAAGATGAAATTTTCAAATACACATGCTACTCGATATAAATGGATGCTCACACATATTTGGATGGGGATAGATGGTTCGAATAAGATCTTGATTATATATTTTTTTGCACGGAATTTTGGATCTGTATGTGGCCTAATCAATTAGTTCTATACATATAAACACATAAATCTTACCCGGAGAGTAACACAATTTTAGACTTGTTGTACCCCAAAATGCATAGTGTGAAAAATGTTCTAATTAAAGAGTAAGAGTTACTCTAGGTAAAATGAAGAAACACAACTATTAACTTTGTTTTGTAAATCTTATAATACTGAGACTATGTAGGTACAGTTTAATTATATTCAACCAAACTAATGAAACATAACTAATATATTTTTTTTATATTAAAATAATTATATTAAAGATTTTTATTATTTGAATTTTTTTTTATTATATATATAGTTATTTTTTTTATTTTATTTGAGGAGAAAGCACAGAAAATAGAAAAGATTAAAAAAAGAATATGATTGAAAAAAGTGATGGTCTTTTTTTCTTGTATATAATATTTTATGTAATGGTCAAATTTAGTTTTCTGATGGTTTTTTAATTTTGAGATGTTAAATAGATAATTGATAAAAAGTAAATAAAATATAAAATATTTTTTTCTGCTATATAACACTCATTCCTCTTGCTATCCATTGTTAATGATATTGATTGGTCAATTTTCATATGATTTTGAAGCCAATATAATGAGTTTAAAGCACAATTATATATCCAATTTCACGAAACTTCTGGCTATGTGATCATGACATATTCCTTGTTCAATAGCCACATCCTTGTAAAGTGTTCACTCCCTTGATATTTATATTATTGGTTGTCTAACATGCTTCCCAGTCCTAAGACGTTCCAAATAAAGGATAGATGAGGCTCTAAAGTGTAAACTATGGTTACCGCTGGCGAAAAGAAGAAAGACTATGTAACCTTAATATATAAGGCAGTTTTATGCTATGTTAGAATGGGATTAAAACCATGGAAAATGGTTTTGTGACTCCCACTCTAAGCATAGATATTGACAACCACCATTTACGCTTATTTGTCTAGAACTAAATAGTGCAGTGCACTTTTAAGCTCTGTTATCATTATTTGGGTCATCAAAAATATGTTTCACTTGCATCAGTTTAATTATGACTTCAATGCTCCTTTCACTCTTGCAAGCTCAGCACGCTAGAGAGTTTTATTTTATCATTTTTTAATATCAATATTTTATTTTTATATGATAATATTTATATACTTTTTTGCTTTTACATCTTCCCATCACAATAACACCTTGGATTGAAATGCAAAACAAAAGCTACTAACTTTCATAGGTAGCTAATAGGTCATGGAAATAATATCTCAAAGATTTACAACGAGTTTAGGTGTCACGACCCAATTTCACAAAACTTGTCCTTATGTGATCATGACTTGATTCGTGTCCAATTGTACCATCTTTTAATTTCTACATTGTCTTAAAGGGTCCAAACCTTCAATATTTATATAGGATTTTTTCAACTGGTGCTAAGCACTAAACCACAATAAATATTAAATTTCATTGCAAGATATTAGCATCTTACACAAATTTATTTGCTTTTATTTTCATGGATTCTACATCACCTTCTCTATCAATTCCTTACCATCAACAAACTATGAATTCATCATTTCCAGCCAAATTAACAATATTAAAAAAAACAAGAATGTGAATGTATTTAATTTATATTTTAAATTATATTTCTTTAACCTTTTTGTTGTTGGACAACATTCTAGATGAAAAATGGTCAATTATTTGAATTATTTTTTATATTATATAATATACACATATGTATATATAGATATATATTTTATTTTTATATTTTATTGTATATTTTTTTAGGAGAAAGCACTGAAAAGAGAAAATATTATATATATATATATATATGTGTGTGTGTGTGTGTGTGTGTATATAAATGAAATAAAGTAATGGTCGTTACCTTTTTTGTTGTATACAGTATTTTATGTAATGGTCAATTTTAGTTTTTGTGATGGTTTTTTATTTTTGAGATGTTAAGTAGATAATTGATAAAAATTAAATAAAATATAAATACATGATAATCCTTATATATTTTTTTTCTTTTACATCATTATTATATCACCAAAACACCATGGTTTGAAGTGAATAACAAAAGATACTAACTTTCATAAGTAGGTCATGAAACTAATATCTCAAATAGTTATAACGAGTTTATTAGGTGTCATTGCACAATTTTAATTTGCAAAACTTGTCTTTATGTAATCATGATCTGATTCATTCAATTGTACCATCTTTTAATTTCTACACTAGTCTTAGAGGGTTCAAACCTTCAATATTTATATGGGGTTGTCCCAACTAGTGCTAATAAGCACTAAACCATAATAAATATTAAGTTTCATTGCAAGATATTATCATACACACATTTATTTGCTTTTGTTTTCATGGATTCTACGCCGCCTTTTCTCTTTTCTGTACGTAGTCTCTTATGAGGAGCTCTGTCAATTCCTTACCTTTGACAAACTATGAGTTCATCAATTCCAGCCAAATCAACTATATTAAAAAAAAGAATATGAATGTATTTAATTTAATATTATAAATAATATTTCTTTAATCTTGTTGCTATTGGACAACATTCTAGATGAAGAATGGTGAATTATTTGAATTATTTTATGTATTACGTACATACATATCTATTTTATTTTTATATTTTAATGTATATTTTATTTGACGAGAATGCACCGGAAAGAGAAAAGAAAATATGATTGAAAGAAAGTGATGGAACCTTTTTTGTTGTATATAGTATGTATTTTATGTAATAGTCAATTTTAGTTTTTGTGATGGTTTTTTATTTTTGAGATGGTAAATAGATAATTGATAAAACGTATATATATATATATGTATATATATATGCTATATAACACTCACTTCTCTCGCTATTCATTTTTAATGATATTGGTTGGCCAATTTTCATACGATTTTGAAACCAATCTAATGAGTTTACAGCACAATTATCCAATCTCGATCATAAAACTTGTGTCTATGTGATCATGACATGTTCTTTGTCAATTAGTCATATCTTTTTAAAGTGTCTACTCCTTTAATATATTTATATTGGTTGTCTAACATGCTTCCCAGTCCTAAGATGCTCCAAAGGCTAGATAAGGCTCTAATGTGTAAACCATGGTTACCGTTGGCGAAAAGAAATAAGAAAAACTGCTACTTAACCTTAAGACAGTTGTATGCTCCATTAGAATGAGATTGAAACTATGGAAAATGGTTTTGTAACTCCCACTCTGAGCATAGACGCTGACCGCCACCATTTACGCATATTTGTCTAGAACTAAATAGTGAACCACAGATATCGATGATACTTTTAAGCTCTTTTGTCATTATTTGGGTCATCAAAAATCTGTTTCACTTGCGTCAGTTTATATATGACTTCCATGCTTCTTTTACTCTTGCAAGCTCAGCATGCCAGAGAGTTTTTTCTTTATAATTTTTTAACATCAATATTTTATTTATATACAATAATTTTTATAGAACTAAATAGTGCAACGCAGATATCGATGATACTTTTAAGCTCTTTTGTCATTATTTGGATCATCAAAAATCTGTTTCACTTGCGTCAGTTTATTTATGACTTACATGCTTCTTTTGCTCTTGCAAGCTCAGCATGCCAGAGAGTTTTTTCTTTATAATTTTTTAACATCAATATTTTATTTATATATGATAATTTTTATAGAACTAAATAGGGCACCGCAGATATCGATGATACTTTTAAGCTCTTTTATCATTATTTGGGTCATCAAAAATCTGTTTCACTTGCGTCAGTTTATTTATGACTTTCATGCCTCTTTTACTCTTGCAAGCTCAGCATGCCAGAGAGTTCTTTCTTTATAATTTTTTAACATCAATATTTTATTTATATATGATAATTTTTATATATTTTATTCTTATACATCATCATAAAAATTATATCACAAAAACACCTTGGTTTGAAGTGAAAAACAAAAGATACTAACTTCCATAAGTCGGTCATGAAAATAATATCTGAGAGAGTTACACGAGTTTATTAGCTGTCATGACCCAATTTCACAAAATTTGTCTTTATGTGATCATGATCTGATTCGTGTCCAATTGTAATATCTTTTGATTTCTTTACTAGTCTTAGAGGGTTCAAACCTTCAATATTTATACGGGGTTGTCTCAACTGGTGCTAAGCACTCAACCACAATAATCTTAAGTTTCATTGCAAGATATCATCATACACACTTTTATTTGCTTTCATCAATTCCATGGATTCTGCAGCACCTTCTCTTTCTTCTATCGTCTCTCTTGAGGAGCTCTGTCAATTTCATACAATTGACAGACTACTTTACTCAATCTTGGTGATCCAACTATATCGTGATCCGATTGAAGCCATGCAACTTCTTGCAATGTGGCTATGGATGGAGCAGGTGGGTTACCGTCACCTAGTCAAGAAACTAACCACCTTGCCTCACGTCTTGATCAATGCGATCGCTGATGAGACAATTTCGTGTATCAAATACCTTAACACCACCCATTTCAGTTTTTTCTCTTATGATTCTTATCCTTCTTCTGAAGGCTATGACATCTCTCTTCTCCAAAGCATCTTGGAGAAAGATATGTCTTTGCACTCGTTGTATGATAACTGGGATCTGGCATTTCGCGGGGTAGAAAAACTAATGCGTACCGTGTGTGCAAAAGTATTCAGTGACATCATGAAACAAGCCATTACAAGGAACACCATTGATAGAATGGTGGAAGCACAAAGACAAATTCAAGCTGAACTATATGCATATACACAACTTCAACAGCAACAACAACAGTTCAGGTTTGGACCAATTGAACCCTCTTATTTGCAGATTGATCAAAATGCAGAACTTCTGCAGCACCACCACCAGCAACAACCCATTAGGTTTGGTTCAATTGAACATTCTCATATGCAAAATGCTAATGTAGTTCAGGGTGTCGCTCCTGATAACCAGATCTGGATGCAGAATCACCTGGCACAGGAAAACAACAATGGAGAACAAGTGCCTCAGGACGAGAGAACTTTATTTCTTACCTTTTCTAAAGGGTTCCCAGTTCAAGAAAGGGAAGTGAAAGAGTTTTTCACGGCTCAGTTTGGGGATAACGTTGAGGGCTTGTACATGCAAGAAGTGGAACCACATGCGCAACCATTATTTGCTCGAATCGTTTTCCGAAGCGCAACCATAATTGAAACAATTATCAATGGGCTCGAGAAGTTCAAGTTTAGCATTAATGGAAAACATGTTTGGGCGCGGAAGTTCGTGCCGAAACGTTCAAGGACAGTGATGCATATGCCATCTTACAACACCTACAATAGCGGGGAGTCATCTGGGACTGCTGGGATGTCGTAGAGAAACTTAATTATTGTTATTGTATGTTTGGTGATATAGTGGTTTTCGTTTTCTTATGTTTTTTTTGTCTGGTTTTCAATTTTGTGATGTTATGTTTGTTTGTAAACTACCTTGGTCACTCAGTGCATCGGTAGTGTAATTTACTATTGTCTTCTTTCATAAATAAAAATGAAACGTTTCTGTGAAATATTTTCATGCTTTTTTAGTTTTTGACTTGAGGTTATTATCTCTACAGTAAGTGACTAACATAACATCTAATTTGAAGCTTTTGTGGATAAGATGTTGAAGATTCTCCTACAAAAGTCATATCCTCAATTAACTTTAACTTACTATTCAAAGTAGAATTCCTAATTCTTTGTTTGTTTGTTTTTTTCTTTTTTGTCCCGAGATTTTGATGACTTCTTGTTGAAGAGGTCATGATTTTGATGGCGCCATTCAATGCACAACGAGTAAAACTTGTAAATAAAATTTAACACTTGAATGCATGTAGAAGTTAATTTATGAGTCTATCTATTTTGATTTACACATTCTTTCGAAAACGATTCCCTTCAGCGAATTTTTGAATCTTAAGATTTGATAATGTCCAACTTTTTAATGTTTTTCATGATATTGTAATTATGTGTATTTTCAGGTGCAAAACAAATTTACTAATATTTATGAAGTGTTTTTTTGTGTGCTTGTGTTGTGTGTATTGGTACCCATTATTTTAACATTAATACTTTAACAATTTGATCTCTCATTTTCTATATTAGTAGTGATTTCTAGTAATGTACACGATGTAGGTTTGTGTAGGATGCAATTTTCAAATACACATGCTACTCGATAGAAATGGATGCTTACCACATATTTGGTTTTGTCACTCCCACTCTCAGCATAGATGCTGTCAACCACCATTTACGCTTATTTGTCTAGAATTAAAAAGTGCAATGCAGATATCGATGACACTCTTTTAAGCTCTTTTGTCATTATTTGGGTCATGAAAAATGTTTCACTTGCATCAGTTTATTTATGATTTCAATGCTTCTTTCACTCTTGGAAGCTCATCACGCTAGAGTAAAGTTTTATCTTTATAATTTTTTAATATCAATATTTTATTTTTATGCGATAATATTTATATATTTTTTCTTTTACATCTTCACATCACAATAACACCTTGGTTTGAAGTGCAAAACAAAGCTACTAACTTCCATACGTATGTCATGAAACTAATATCTCAAAGATTTACAACGAGCTTCGGTGTCACGACCCAATTTCTCAAAACTTGTCCTTATGTGATCATGATCTGATTCGTGTCCAATTGTAACATCTTTTGATTTCTACATTGGTCTTAAAGGGTCCAAACCTTCAATATTTATATGGGGTTGTACCAACTGGTGCTAAACACTAAACCTCAATAAATATTAAGTTTCATTGCAAGATATTATCTTACACACATTTATTTGCTTTTATTTTCATGGATTCTATGTCACCTTCTCTTTCTTCTATCGTCTCTCATATGAGGAGCTCTGTCAATTCCTTACCATTGACAAACTATAGATTCATCAATTCCAGCCAAATTAACAATATTAAAAAAAAGAATATGAATGTAATTAATTTTATATTTTAAATTATATTTCTTTAATATTGTTGTTGTTGGACAACATTCTAGAAGAAAAATGGTCAATTATTTGGATTATATTTTATATTATATATATATATATTATTTTTATATTTATTGTATATTTTATTTGAGGAGAAAGCACTTGTAAAGAGAAAATATTAAATATATATATATATATATATATATATATATAATTGAAAGAAAGTAATGATCGGTACCTTTTACGTTGTATATAGTTTTTTATGTAATGGTCAATTTTAGTTTTTATCATAATTTTTTATTTTTGAGATGTTAAATAGATAATTGATAAAAAGAAAATAAAATAAAAATATATTTTTTTGATGTTGTATAACACTCACTCCTCTCCCTATCCATTGTTAATGATATTGATTGGTCAATTTTCATCCGGTTTTGAAAGCAGTCTAATGAGTTTAAAGCACTATTTTTCAATCTATAAAACTTGCATTTATGTGATCATGACATGTCCCTCGTCCAATAGTCATATGTTTTTAGAGTGTCCACTCCTTTAATATATTTATATTGGTTGTCTAACATGCTTCCCAATCCTAAGATGCTCCAAAGGTTAGATGAGGCTCTAATGTGTAAATTATGGTTACCGTTGGCAAAAAGAAATAAGAAAATCTACTTAAACCTAAAGGCAGTTGTATGCTCCGTTAGAATGAGACTAAAACCATGGAAATTGGTATTTTAACTCCCACTCTGAGCATAGTTGCTGGCAGCCACCATTTACGCTTATTTGTCTAGAACTAAATAGTGCAGTGCAGATATCGATGATGATTTTAAGCTCTTTTGTCATTATTTGGGTCATCAAAAATATGTTTTTGTTGCGTCAGTTTATTTATGACTTCCACGCTTCTTTTACTCTTGCAAGCTCAGCATGCTAGAGAGTTTTTTCTTTATCATTTTTTAATATCAATATTTTATTTATATATGATAATATTTATATATTTTTTCTTATACATCATGATTATATCAGAAAAATACCTTTGGCTGAAGTGAAAAACAAAAGATACTAACTTCCATAAGTAGGTCATGAAACTAAGATCTGAGAGAGTTACAACGAGTTTATTAGCTGTCATGGCCCAATTTCACAAAATTTGTCTTTATGTGATCATGATCTGACTTGTTTCCAATTGTAACATCTTTTGATTTCTACACTAGTCTTAGAAGGTTCAAACCTTCAATATTTATATGGGGTTGTCTCAACTGGTGCTAAGCACTAAACCACAATAAATCTTAAGTTTCATTGCAAGATATCTTCATACACACTTTTATTTGCTTTCAATTCCATGGATTCTGCATCACCTCCTCTTTCTTCTATCGTCTCTCATGAGGAACTTTGTCAATTCCATACAATTGACAGACTACTTTACTCAATCCTGGTGATCCACTTGTATCGTGACCCGGTTGAAGCCATGCAACTTCTTGCAATGTGGCTATGGATGGAGCAGGTGGGGTACCGTCACCTGGTCAAGAAATTAACCACCTTGCCTCACGTCTTGATCAACGCGATCGCTGATGAGACAATTTTGTGTATCAAATACCTTAAAACCACCCATTTCAGTTTTTTCTCTTATGATTCTTATCCTTCTTCTGAAGGCTATGACATCTCTCTTCTCCAAAGCGTCTTGGAGAAAGAGATGTCTTTGCACTCATTGTATGATATCCGGGATCTGGCACTTCGTGGGGTAGAAAAAATAATGCATACCGTGTGTGTAAAAGTATTCAGTGAGATCATGAAACAAGCCATCACAAGGAACACCATTGAGAGAATGGTGGAAGCACAAAGACAAATTCAAGCTGAGCTATATGCATATGCACAACTTCATCAGCAGCAACAACAACAACAGTTCAGGTTTGGACCAATTGAACCCTCTTATTTGCAGATTGATCAAAATTCAGAACTTCAGCAACAACACCACCAGCAACAACCCATTAGGTTTGGTTCAATTGAACATTCAAATATGCAATATGCTAACATGGTTCAGGGTGTCGCTCTTGATAACCAGATTTGGATGCAGAATCACCTGGCACAGGAAAACAACAATGGAGAACAAGTGCCTCGGGACGAGAGAACTTTGTTTCTTACTTTTTCTAAAGGGTTCCCAGTTCAAGAAAGGGAAGTGAAAGAGTTTTTCACAACTCAGTTTGGGGATAACGTGGAAGGCTTGTACATGCAAGAAGTGGAACCACGTGAGCAACCATTATATGCTCGAATCGTTTTCCGAAGCGCAGCCATAATTGACACAATTATCAATGGGCTCGAGAAGGTCAAGTTTAGCATCAATGGAAAACATGTTTGGGCACGAAAGTTCTTGCCAAAACGTTCAAGGACAGTGATGCATATGCCAACTAATTACAACAACTACAACATTGGGGAGTCATCTGGGACTGCTGGGATGTCGTAGAGAAACTTAATTGTTGCTATTGTATGTTTGGTGATATAGTGGTTTTCGTTTTCTTATGTCTGGTTTTTTTTTTTATGTCTGGTTTTCAGTTTTGTGATGTTATGTTTGTTTGTAAACTACCTTGGTCACTCTGTGCATCGGTAGTGTAATTTACTATTGTCTTTTTTCATAAATAAAAATGAAATGTTTTTGTGAAATACTTTCATACTTTTTTAGTTTTTGACTTGAGGTTTTTATCTCTACAGTAAGTGACCAACATAACATCCAATTTGAAGTTTTTTCGTATAAGATGTTGAAGATCCTCCTACAAAAGTCATATCCTCAATTAACTTAACTTACTATTTAATAGCAGAATTCCTAATTATTTGTTTTTTTTTTTGCACTGGGATTTTGATGACTTCTTCTTGAAGAGGTAATGATTTTGATGGCGTCCAATCAATGCACAACGAGTAAAACTTGTAAATAAAATTTAACACTTGAATGCAAGTAAAAGTTAATTTATGATCCTATTTATTTTGATTTACACATTTTCTCGAAAAAGATTCCCTTCAGCGAATTTTTGAATTTTAATATTTGATTAACTTCCAACTTTTTAATGTTTTTCTTCATATTGTAATTATGTGTATCTTCAGGTGCAAAACAAATTTACTAATATTAATGAATTGTTTTTAGGGTATTGCTAACGGGCACTTGTTAAGGTTACTAAAGGTGGAAAAAATGCAATAACTCAGCATTATCTTCTCTCTCGAAAACCACAAAAGTTACATTTTCCAACAATTATATGCTATACTTGGCTGCTTAACAAGTGCCTTAAGGGCACTTGTTAGCATTTTCCTTGTTTTTATTATGTGCTTGTGTTGTGTGTATTGGTACCCATTATTTTAACATTAATACTTTAACAATTTTATCTCTCATTTTCTATATTAGTAGTGACTTCTAGTAATATAAACGATGCAGGTTTGTGTAAGATGAAATTTTCAAATACACATGCTACTCGATATAAATGGATGCTCACACATATTTGGATGGGGATAGATGGTTCGAATAAGATCTTGATTATATATTTTTTTGCACGGAATTTTGGATCTGTATGTGACCTAATCAATTAGTTCTATACATATAAACACATAAATCTTACCCAGAGAGTAACACAATTTTAGACTTGTTGTACCCCAAAATGCATAGTGTGAAAAATGTTCTAATTAAAGAGTAAGAGTTACTCTAGGTAAAATGAAGAAACACAACTATTAACTTTGTTTTGTAAATCTTATAATACTGAGACTATGTAGGTACAGTTTAATTATATTCAACCAAACTAATGAAACATAACTAATATATTTTTTTATATTAAAATAATTATATTAAAGATTTTTATTATTTGAATTTTTTTGTATCATATATATAGTTATTTTTTTTATTTTATTTGAGGAGAAAGCACAGAAAATAGAAAAGATTAAAAAAAGAATATGATTGAAAAAAGTGATGGTCTTTTTTTCTTGTATATAATATTTTATTTAATGGTCAAATTTAGTTTTTTGATGGTTTTTTAATTTTGAGATGTTAAATAGATAATTGATAAAAAGTAAATAAAATATAAAATATTTTTTTTCTGCTATATAACACTCATTCCTCTTGCTATCCATTGTTAATGATATTGATTGGTCAATTTTCATACGATTTTGAAGCCAATATAATGAGTTTAAAGCACAATTATATATCCAATTTCATGAAACTGCTGGCTATGTGATCATGACATATTCCTTGTTCAATAGCCACATCCTTGTAAAGTGTTCACTCCCTTGATATTTATATTATTGGTTGTCTAACATGCTTCCCAGTCCTAAGACGTTCCAAATAAAGGATAGATGAGGCTCTAAAGTGTAAACTATGGTTACCGCTGGCGAAAAGAAGAAAGACTATGTAACCTTAATATATAAGGCAGTTTTATGCTATGTTAGAATGGGATTAAAACCATGGAAAATGGTTTTGTGACTCCCACTCTAAGCATAGATATTGACAACCACCATTTACGCTTATTTGTCTAGAACTAAATAGTGCAGTGCAGATATCGATGACACTTTTAAGCTCTGTTATCATTATTTGGGTCATCAAAAATATGTTTCACTTGCATCAGTTTAATTATGACTTCAATGCTCCTTTCACTCTTGCAAGCTCAGCACGCTAGAGAGTTTTATTTTATCATTTTTTAATATCAATATTTTATTTTTATATGATAATATTTATATACTTTTTTGCTTTTACATCTTCCCATCACAATAACACCTTGGATTGAAATGCAAAGCAAAAGCTACTAACTTTCATAGGTAGCTAATAGGTCATGGAACTAATATCTCAAAGATTTACGAGTTTAGGTGTCACGACCCAATTTCACAAAACTTGTCCTTATGTGATCATGACTTGATTCGTGTCCAATTGTACCATCTTTTAATTTCTACATTGTCTTAAAGGGTCCAAACCATCAATATTTATATAGGATTTTTCCAACTGGTGCTAAGCACTAAACCACAATAAATATTAAGTTTCATTGCAAGATATTAGCATCTTACACAAATTTATTTGCCTTTATTTTCATGGATTCTACATCACCTTCTCTATCAATTCCTTACCATCAACAAACTATGAATTCATCATTTCCAGCCAAATTAACAATATTAAAAAAAACAAGAATGTGAATGTATTTAATTTATATTTTAAATTATATTTCTTTAACCTTGTTGTTGTTGGACAACATTCTAGATGAAAAATGGTCAATTATTTGAATTATTTTTTATATTATATATATATATATATACACATACGTATATATATATACATATTTTATATTTATATTTTATTGTATATTTTTTTAGGAGAAAGCACTGAAAAGAGAAAATATTATATATATATGTGTGTGTGTATAAATGAAATAAAGTAATGGTCGTTACCTTTTTTGTTGTATACAGTATTTTATGTAATGGTCAATTTTAGTTTTTGTGATGGTTTTTTATTTTTGAGATGTTAAGTAGATAATTGATAAAAATTAAATAAAATATAAATATTTTTTTTGATGTTGTATAACACTCACTCATCTCGCTATACATTGTTAATGATATTCGTTGGCCAATTTTCATACGGTTTTGAAACCAATCTAATGAGTTTAAAGCACTATTTTCCAATCTCATAAAACTTGCGTCTATGTGATCGTGAAATGTTCCTTGTCCAATAGTCATATCTTTTTAAAGTGTCCACTCCATTAATATATTAATATTGGTTGTCTAACATGCTTCCTAGTCCTAAGATACTCCAAATGCTAGATGAGGCTCTAATTTGTAAACAATGGTTAGCGTTGGCGAAAAGAAATAAGAATAACTACTTAAACCTTAATGCAATTGTATGCTCCTTTATAATGAGATTGAATTGAAACCATGGAAATTGGTTTTGTAACTCCCACTCTGAGATTAGTCGCTAACAACCACCATTTACGTTTTTTTTTGTCTAAAACTAAATAGTGCAGTAGTGCAGCTCTTTTGTCATTATTTGGGTCATCAAAAACGTGTTTTAGTTGTGTCAGTTTATTTATGACTTCCATGCTTCTTTTACTCTTGCAAGCACAACATGCTAAAGAGTTTTTTCTTTATCATTTTTTAACATCGATATTTTATTTATAATATATGATAATCTTTATATATTTTTTCTTATACATCATTATTATATCACAAAAACACCTTGGTTTGGAGTGAAAAACAAATTATACTAACTTCCATAAGTAGGTCATGAAACTAATATATCAGAGAGTTACAACAAGTTTATTAGCTCTCATGGTCCAATCTCACAATACTTATCTTTTTGTGATCATGATCTGATTTGTGTTCAATTGTAAAATCTTTTGATTTCTACCCCAGTCTTAGAGGGTTTAAACCTTCAATATTTAAATGGGGTTGTCTAAACTGGTGCTAAGCACTAAACCACAATAAATCTTAAGTTTCATTGCAAGATATTAGTATCTTATACACATTTATTTGTTTTTATTTTCATGGATTCTACACCGCCTTCTCTGTCAATTCTTTACCATCAACAAACTATGAATTCATCATTTCCATCCATATAAACAATATTAAAAAAAAAACAAGAATATGAATGTATTTAATTTATATATTAAATTATATTTCTTTAATCTTGTGGTTGTTGGACAACATTCTAGATGAAAAATGGACAATTATTTGAATTATTTTTTATATTATATATATACATATATATTTTATTGTATATTTTTTTAGGAGAAAGCACTGAAAAGATAAAATATTATATATATAAATATATATGTATATATAAATGAAATAAAGTAATGGTCGTTACCTTTTTTGTTGTATACAGTATTTTATGGAACGGTCAATTTTAGTTTTAGTGATGGTTTTTTATTTTCGAGATGTTAAGTAGATAATTGATAAAAAGTTAATAAAATAAAAATATATTTTTTTGATGTTGTATAACACTCACTCATCTCACTATGCATTGTTATTGATATTCGTTGGCCAATTTTCACAGTTTTGAAACCAATCTAATGAGTTTAAAGCACTATTTTCCAATCTCATAAAACTTGCGTCTATGTGATCATGAAATGTTCCTTGTCCAATAGTCATATCTTTTTAAAGTGCTCACTCCTTTAATATATTTATATTGGTTGTCTAGCTAACGTGCTTCCTAGTCCTAAGATACTCCAAAGGCGAGATGAGGCTCTAATGTGTAAACAATGGTTAGCGTTGGCGAAAAGAAATAAGAAAAACTAATTAAACCTTAAGGCAGTTGTATGATCCTTTATAATGAGATTGAATTGAAACCATGGAAATTGGTTTTGTAACTCCCACTCTGAGATTAGTTGCTAACAACCACCATTTACTTTTTTTTGTCTCGAACTAAATAGTGCTGTAGTGCAGATATCTATGATGCTTTTAAGCTCTTTTGTCATTATTTGGGTAATCAAAAATGTGTTTCAGTTGTGTCAGTTTATTTATGACTTCCATGCTTCTTTTACTCTTGCAAGCACAACATGCTAAAGAGTTTTTTTCTTTATCATTTTTTAACATTGATATTTTATTTATAATATATGATAATTTTTATATATTTTTCTTATACATCATTATTATATCACAAAAACACCTTGGTTTGGAGTGAAAAACCAAATATACTAACTTCCATAAGTAGGTCATGAAACTAATATATCAGAGAGTTACAAAGAGTTTATTAGCTGTTATGGCCCAATTTCACAAAACTTATCATTATGTGATCATGATCTGATTTGTGTCCAATTGTAAAATCTTTTGATTTCTACACCAGTCTAGAGGGTTTAAACCTTCAATATTTATATGGGGTTGTCTCAACTGGTGCTAAGCACTAAACCACAATAAATCTTAAGTTTCATTGCAAGATATTAGTATCTTACACACATTTATTTGCTTTTATTTTCATGGATTCTACACCACCTTCTATGTCAATTCCTTACCATCAACAAACTATGAATTCATCATTTCCATCCAAATTAACAATATTAAAAAAAAGAATATGAATTTATTTAATTTATATTTTAAATTATATTTCTTTAATCTTGTGGTTGTTGGACAACATTCTAGATGAAAAATGGACAATTAATTGAATTATTTTTTATATTATATATATACATATATATTTTATTGTATATTTTTTTTAGGAGAAAGCACTGAAAAGAGAAAATATTATATATATATAAATATATATATGTATATATAAATGAAATAAAGTAATGACCGTTACCTTTTCTGTTGTATACAGTATTTTATGTAATGATCAATTTTAGTTTTTGTGATGGTTTTTTATTTTTGAGATGTTAAGTAGATAATTGATAAAAAGTTAATAAAATAAAAATATATTTTTTTGATGTTGTATAACACTCACTCATCTCACTATGCATTGTTATTGATATTCGTTGGCCAATTTTCACGGTTTTGAAACCAATCTAATGAGTTTAAAGCACTATTTTCCAATCTCATAAAAATTGTGTCTATGTGATCATGAAATGTTCCTTGTCCAATAGTCATATCTTTTTAAAGTGTCCACTCCTTTAATATATTTATATTGGTTGTCTAGCTAACATGCTTCCTAGTCCTAAGATACTCCAAAGGCGAGATGAGGCTCTAATGTGTAAACAATGGTTAGCGTTGGCGAAAAGAAATAAGAAAAACTACTTAAACCTTAAGGCAGTTGTATGCTCCTTTATATGAGATTGAATTGAAACCATGGAAATTGGTTTTGTAACTCCCACTCTGAGATTAGATGCTTACAACCACCATTTACTTTTTTTTGTCTAGAACTAAATAGTGCAGTAGAGCAGATATCTAGGATGCTTTTAAGCTCTTTTGTCATTATTTGGGTCATCAAAAATGTGTTTTAGTTGTGTCAGTTTATTTATGACTTCCATGCTTCTTTTACTCTTGTCAGCACAACATGCTAAAGAGTTTTTTCTTTATCATTTTTTAACATCGATATTTTATTTATAATATATGATAATTTTTATATAATTTTCCTGATACATCATTATTATATCACAAAAACACCTTGGTTTGGAGTGAAAAACAAAATATACTAACTTCCTTAAGTAGGTCATGAAACTAATATATCAGAGAGTGACAAAGAGTTTATTAGCTGTTATGGCCCAATTTCACAAAACTTATCTTTATGTGATCATGATCTGATTTGTGCCCAATTGTAAAATCTTTTGATTTCTACACCTGTCTTAGAGGGTTTAAACCTTCAATATTTATATGGGGTTGTCTCAACTGGTGCTAAGCACTAAACCACAATAAATCTTAAGTTTCATTGCAAGATATTTGTATCTTACACACATTTATTTGCTTTTATTTTCATGGATTCTACACCACCTTCTCTGTCAATTCCTTACCATCAACAAACTATGAATTCATCATTTCCAATCAAATTAACAATATTAAAAAAAAGAATATGAATTTATTTAATTTATATTTTAAATTATATTTCTTTAATCTTGTGGTTGTTGGACAACATTCTAGATGAAAAATGGACAATTATTTGAATTATTTTTTATATTATATATATACATATATATTTTATTGTATATTTTTTTAGGAGAAAGCACTGAAAAGAGAAAATATTATATATATATATAAATATATATATGTATATATAAATGAAATATAGTAATGACCGTTACCTTTTCTGTTGTATACAGTATTTTATGTAATGGTCAATTTTAGTTTTTGTGATGGTTTTTTATTTTTGAGATGTTAAGCAGATAATTGATAAAAAGTTAATAAAATAAAAATATATTTTTTTGATGTTGTATAACACTCACTCATCTCACTATGCATTGTTATTGATATTCGTTGGCCAATTTTCACGGTTTTGAAACCAATCTAATGAGTTTAAAGCATTATTTTACAATCTCATAAAACTTGCGTCTATGTGATCATGAAATGTTCCTTGTCCAATAGTCATATCTTTTTAAAGTGTTCACTCCTTTAATATATTTATATTGGTTGTCTAGCTAACATGTTTCCTAGTCCTAAGATACTCCAAAGGCGAGATGAGGCTCTAATGTGTAAACAATGGTTAACGTTGGCGAAAAGAAATAAGAAAAACCACTTGAACCTTAAGGCAGTTGTATGCTCCTTTATAATGAGATTGAATTGAAACCATGGAAATTGGTTTTGTAACTCCCACTCTGAGATTAGATGCTTACAACCACCATTTATGCTTTTTTGTCTAGAACTAAATAGTGCAGTAGTGCAGATATCTAGGATGCTTTTAAGCTCTTTTATCATTATTTGGGTCATCAAAAATGTGTTTCAGTTGTGTCAGTTTATTTATGACTTCCATGCTTCTTTTACTCTTGCCAGCACAACATGCTAAAGAGTTTTTTCTTTATCATTTTTTAACATCGATATTTTATTTATAATATATGATAATTTTTATATATTTTTTCTTATACATCATTATTATATCACAAAAACTCCTTGGTTGGGAGTGAAAAACAAAATATACTAACTTCCATATGTAGGTCATGAAACTAATATATCAAAGAGTTACAAAGAGTTTATTAGCTGTTATGGCCCAATTTCACAAAACTTATCTTTATGTGATCATGATCTGATTTGTGTCCAATTGTTAAATCTTTTGATTTCTACACCCGTCTAGAGGGTTTAAACCTTCAATATTTATATGGGGTTGTCTCAATTGGTGCTAAGCACTAAACCACAATAAATCTTAAGTTTCATAGCCAGATATTAGTATCTTACACACATTTATTTGCTTTTATTTTCATGGATTCTACACCACCTTCTCTGTCAATTCCTTACCATCAACAAACTATGAATTCATCATTTCCATCCAAATTAACAATATTAAAAAAAAAGAATATGAATTTATTTAATTTATATTTTAAATTATATTTCTTTAATCTTGTGGTTGATGGACAACATTCTAGATGAAAAATGGACAATTATTTGAATTATTTTTTATATTATATATATACATATATATTTTATTGTATATTTTTTTAGGAGAAAGCACTGAAAAGAGAAAATATTATATATATATATATATATAAAAATATATATGTATATATAAATGAAATAAAGTAATATCGTTACCTTTTCTGTTGTATACAGTATTTTATGTAATGGTCAATTTTAGTTTTTGTGATGGTTTTTTATTTTTGAGATGTTAAGCAGATAATTGATAAAAAGTTAATAAAATAAAAATATATTTTTTTGATGTTGTATAACACTCACTCATCTCACTATGCATTGTTACCGATATTCGTTGGCCAATTTTCACGGTTTTGAAACCAATTTAACGAGTTTAAAGCATTATTTTCCAATCTCATAAAACTTGCGTCTATGTGATCATGAAATGTTCCTTGTCCAATAGTCATATCTTTTTAAAGTGTTCACTCCTTTAATATATTTATATTGGTTGTCTAGCTAACATGTTTCCTAGTCCTAAGATACTCCAAAGGCGAGATGAGGCTCTAATGTGTAAACAATGGTTAGCGTTGGCGAAAAGAAATAAGAAAAACCACATGAACCTTAAGGCAGTTGTATGCTCCTTTATAATGAGATTGAATTGAAACCATGGAAATTGGTTTTGTAACTCCCACTCTGAGATTAGATGCTTACAACCACCATTTATGCTTTTTTGTCTAGAACTAAATAGTGCAGTAGTGCAGATATCTATGATGTTTTTAAGCTCTTTTGTCATTATTTGGGTCATCAAAAATGTGTTTCAGTTGTGTCAGTTTATTTATGACTTCCATGCTTCTTTTACTCTTGCCAGCACAACATGCTAAAGAGTTTTTCTTTATCATTTTTTAACATCGATATTTTATTTATAATATATGATAATCTTTATATATTTTTTCTTATACATCATTATTATATCACAAAAACACCTTGGTTTGGAGTGAAAAACAAAATATACTAACTTCCATAAGTAGGTCATGAAACTAATATATCAGAGAGTTACAACGAGTTTATTAGCTCTCATGGTCCAATCTCACAAAACTTATCTTTATGTGATCATGATCTGATTTGTGTCCAATTGTAAAATCTTTTGATTTCTACCCCAGTCTTAGAGGGTTTAAACCTTCAATATTTATATGGGGTTGTCTAAACTGGTGCTAAGCACTAAATCACAATAAATCTTAAGTTTCATTGCAAGATATTAGTATCTTATACACATTTATTTGCTTTTATTTTCATGGATTCTACACCACCTTCTCTGTCAATTCCTTACCATCAACAAACTGTGAATTCATCATTTCCATCCATATTAACAATATTTAAAAAAAAACAAGAATATGAATGTATTTAATTTATATTTTAAATTATATTTCTTTAATCTTGTGTTTGTTGGACAACATTCTAGATGAAAAATGGTCAATTATTTGAATTATTTTTTATATTATATATATACATATATATATATATTTTTTATTTTTATATTTTATAGTATATTTTTTAGGAGAAAGCACTGAAAAGGGAAAATATTATATATATATATATATATATATGTATATATAAATGAAATAAAGTAATGGCTGTTACCTTTTTTTGTTGTGTACAGTATTTTATGTAATGGTCAATTTTAGTTTTTGTGATGGTTTTTTATTTTTGAGATGTTAAATAGATAATTGATAAAAAGTAAATAAAATAAAAATATATTTTTTTGATGTTGTATAACACTCACTCATCTCACTATACATTGTTAATGATATTCGTTGGCCAATTTTCACGGTTTTGAAACCAATCTAATGAGTTTAAAGCACTATTTTCCAATCTCATAAAACTTGCGTCTATGTGCTCGTGAAATGTTCCTTGTCCAATAGTCATATCTTTTTAAAGTGCCCACTCCTTTAATATATTTATATTGGTTGTCTAGCTAACATGCTTCCTAGTCCTAAGATACTCCAAAGGGGAGATGAGGCTCTAATGTGTAAACAATGGTTAGCGTTGGCGAAAAAAAATAAGAAAAACTACTTAAACCTTAAGGCAGTTGTATGCTCCTTTATAATGAGATTGAATTGAAACCATGGAAATTGGTTTAGTAACTCCCACTCTGAGCATAGATGCTAACAACCACCATTTACGCTTTTTTGTGTAGAACTAAATAGTGCAGTAGTGCAGATATCTATGATGCTTTTAAGTTCTTTTGTCATTATTTGGGTCATCAAAAATGTGTTTTAGTTGTTTCAGTTTATTTATGACTTCCATACTTCTTTTACTCTTGTAGGCTCAACATGCTAAAGAGTTTTTTCTTTATCATTTTTTAAAATCGATATTTTATTTATAATGTATGATAATCTTTATATATTTTTTCTTATACATCATTATTATTTCACAAAAACACCTTGGTTTGGAGTGAAAAACAAAATATACTAACTTCCATAAGTAGGTCATGAAACTAATATATCAGAGAGTTACAATGAGTTTATTAGCTGTCATGGCCCAATTTCACAAAACTTATCTTTATGTGATCTTGATCTGATTCGTGTCCAATTGTAAAATCTTTTGATTTCTACACGAGTCTTAGAGGGTTTAAACCTTCAATATTTATATGGGGTTGTCTCAACTGGTGCTAAACACTAAACCACAATAAATCTTTAGTTTCATTGCAAGATATTAGTATCTTACACACATTTATTTGCTTTTATTTTCATGGATTCTACACCACCTTCTCTGTCAATTCCTTACCATCAACAAACTACGAATTCATCATTTCCAGCCAAATTAACAATATTAAAAAAAAACAAGAATATGAATGTATTTAATTTATATTTTAAATTATATTTCTTTAATCTTGTTGTTGTTGTTGGACAACATTCTAGATGAAAAATGGTCAATTATTTGAATTATTTTTATATTATATTTTTTTTACTAGAAAGCACTGAAAAGAGAAAATATTATATATATATATATATATGTATACATAAATGAAATAAAGTAATGGTCGTTACCTTTTTTGTTGTATACTGTATTTTATGTATGTAATGGTCAATTTTAGTTTTTGTGATGGTTTTTTATTTTTGAGATGTTAAGTAGATAATTGATAAAAAGTAAATAAAATAAAAATATTTTTTTTGATGTTGTATAACACTCACTCATCTCACTATACATTGTTAATGATATTCGTTGGCCAATTTTCACGGTTTTGAAACCAATCTAATGAGTTTAAAGCACTATTTTCCAATCTCATAAAACTTGTGTCTATGTGATCGTGAAATGTTCCTTGTCCACTAGTCATATCTTTTTAAAGTGTCCACTCCTTTAATATATTTATATTGGTTGTCTAGCTAACATGCTTCCTAGTCCTAAGATACTCCAAAGGCGAGATGAGGCTCTAATGTGTTAACAATGGTTAGCGTTGGTGAAAAGAATTAAGAAAAACTACTTACTTAAACCTTAAGGCAGTTGTATTCTCTTTTATAATGAGATTGAATTGAAACCATGGAAATTGGTTTTGTAACTCCCACTCTGAGCATAGATGCTAACAACCACCATTTACGCTTTTTTGTCTAGAACTAAATAGTGCAGTAGTGCAGATATCTATGATGCTTTTAAGCTCTTTTTTCATTATTTGGGTCATCAAAAATGTGTTTCATTTGTGTCAATTTATTTATGACTTCCATGCTTCTTTTACTCTTGCAAGCTCAGCATGCTAAAGAGTTTTTTCTTTATCATTTTTTAACATGATATTTTATTTATAATATATGATAATCTTTATATATTTTTTCTTATACATCATTATTATATCACAAAAACACCTTGGTTTGGAGTGAAAAACAAAATATACTAACTTTCATAAGTAGGTCATGAAACTAATATTACCAGAGAGTTACAACGAGCGTATTAGTTGTCATGGCCCAATTTCACAAAACTTTTCTTTATGTGATCATGATCTGATTCATGTCCAATTGTAAAATCTTTTGATTTCTACACCAGTCTTAGAGGGTTTAAACCTTCAATATTTATGTGGGGTTGTCTCAACTGGTGCTAAGCACTAAACCACAATAAATCTTAAGTTTCATTGCAAGATATTTTCATACACACTTTTACTTGCTTTCAATTCCATGGATTCTGCAGAACCTCCTATTTCTTCTATCGTCTCTCATGAGGAGCTCTGTCAATTCCATACAATTGACAGACTACTTTACTTAATTCTGCTGATCCACTTGTATCGTGACCCGATTGAAACCATGCAACTTCTTGCAATGTGGCTATGGATGGACAGGTGGGGTACCGTCACCTGGTCAAGAAACTAACTACCTTGCCTCACGTCTTGATCAACGCGATCGTTGGTAAGACAATTTCATGTATCAAATACCTCAACACCACCTATTTCATTTTTTTCTCTTATGATTCTTATCCTTCTTCTGAAGGCTATGACATCTCTCTTCTCCAAAACGTCTTGGAGAAAGAGATGTCTTTGCACTCATTGTATAATAACCGAGATCTGGCACTTCGCGGGGTATAAAAAATAATGCATACCGTGTGTGTAAAAGTATTCAGTGAGATCATGAAACAAACCATCACAAGGAACACCATTGAGAGAACGGTGGAAGCACAAAGACAAATTCAAGCTGAGCTATATGCATATGCACAACTTCATCATCATCATCAGCAGCAACAACAACAGTTCAGGTTTGGACCAATTATTGAACCCTCTTATTTGAAGATTGATCATAATAATGTAGAACTTCAGCAGCACCACCACCAACAACCCATTAGGTTTGGTTCAATTAAACATTCTTATATGCAAAATGCTAACGTGGTTCAGGGCGTCGCACTTGATAACCAGATTTGGATGCAAAATCACCTAGCACAAGAAAACAACAATGGAGAACAAGTGCCTCAGGACGAGAGAACTCTGTTTCTTACCTTTTCTAAAGGATTCCCAGTTCAAGAAAGGGAAGTGAAAGAGTTTTTCACAACTCAGTTTGGGGATAACGTGGAGGGGTTGTTCATGCAAGAAGTGGAACCACATGGGCAACTATTATTTGCTCAAATCGTTTTCCGAAGCGCAGCCATACTTGACACAGTTATCAATGGGCTCGAGAAGGTCAAGTTTAGCATCAATGGAAAACATGTTTGGACACGGAAGTTCGTGCCGAAACGTTCCAGGACAGTGATGCATATGCCAACTTACAACAACTACAACAGTGGGGAGTCATCTGGGACTTCTGGGATGTCGTAGAGAAACTTAATTATTGCTATTTTATGTTTGGTGATATAGTGGTTTTCGTTTCCTTATGTCGGTTTTTTTTTTATGTCTGGTTTTCAGTTTTGTGTTGTTATGTTTGTTTGTAAACTACCTTGGTTGCTCAGTGCATCGGTAGTGTAATTTACTATTGTCTTCTTTCATAAATAAAAAAGAAATGTTTCTGTGAAATATTTTCATGTTTTTTTAGTTTTTGACTTGAGGTTTTTTATCTCTACACTAAGTGACCACCATAACATCTAATTTGAAGCTTTTTCGGATAAGATGTTGAAAATCCTCCTACAAAAGTCATATCCTCAATTAACTTAACTTACTATTTCATAGCAGAATTCTTTATTATTTGTTTGTTTTGTTTTGTTTTGTTTTGTGTTTTTTTTTTTTTTTTGCAGTGGGATTTTGATGACTTGAAGAGGTCATAATTTTGATGGCGCCCAATCGATCAATGCACAACGAGAACACTTGAATTCAAGTAGAAGTTAATTTATGAGCCTATCTATTTTGATTTATACACTCTCTCGAAAAAGATTCCCTTCAGCGAATTTTTGAATCTTAAGATTTAATAATATCCAACTTTTTAATATTTTTCATGATATTGTAATTATTTGTATTTTCAGGTGCAAGACAAATTTACTAATATTAATGATGTGTTTTTTATGTGCTTGTGTTTTATGTATTGGTACCCATTACGTTAACATTAATACTTTAACAATTTGATCTCTCATTTTTTATATTAGTAATGATTCCTAGTAATGTAAACGATGCAGGTTGGTGTATGATACAATTTTCAAATACACATGCTACTTGATAGAAATGAGAAATAGTGGGAAATAGTGATAGAATTTGGGACAATACTCGGCGGCCTTATAAAGGGGCTCACATTTCCCATGCACGCAACTTTGTTACTTTTTGTTAGGCTTGGCAATTAGGCCCGAATCCGTGGGTAATACCTGTAACGGGGGTCTGGGTTCGAATGCAAAAAATAGACCCACAGATAAATAAAATGGGGCTTGTTGGATTTTTTGGTTGAACGTGGCGATTTCGAATAATGGAATACGCGGACTTGTAAGAAAGTTACGTATATACCCTCTTGTGTATATTATATCATTTTACGAATATTGATTTACGAATACATCATTTTACGATAAACCATACTTCACGCCAAAAGACAATGACAGGAATGCGGATGGATACGCAAGTGTATGTGTGTGTCTATGTATGTGTATATATATATATATATATATATATATATATATATATATATATATATATATATATATATTATAAATACCCACATAACCTAATTTTCAACTTTAGGCTTTGTTTGGATTGATGATATATGGTGGAATGAAGTGAAGTGACATGAAATTTGATTAAATTTCATCCACAACCTCCTTTTTTTGTTCCTTTCAATTTGAAGTGTATCCGATGGAATCATTTATTTAATTTCATTCCATTACAAAATACTCCATCCGTTTCACAATGTTTGGCCTTTAATTCAACATAGATGTAAAATGATACTCCCTCCGTTCCTTTTTATCTGTCGTTTTTTGAAGAGATTTTTTGTTTCTTTTTATCTGTCGTATTGAGGATTTCAAGAGTGTAATAAATGTTATTTTCCATGTTTGCCCCTATTTAATATGTCTTGGTTTATGTAAGTAGTGGAGAAAAATTAATGATTATAGAGAGAGAAAGGGTATAGTAGGAAAAAACATACTCCCTCCGGTCCTATTTATAGGACCCTTTTGGGGTTTTTATTTTGGTCCTATTTATAGGACCCTTTTCAATTTCCAATAGCATTTAATTACTTCTTTCCACAAACACCCCTATTAAGTCAACACTTTTTAGAGTTCCAATAACAATAATAGGGGTAATTTTGAAAAAGTATATCAAATTTTCACATTTCCAATGTCACTAACCACTTTAACCACTTTCCTTGGTGGGTGTGAAAAACCCCAAAAGGGTCCTATAAATAGGACCGGAGGGAGTAATTAATGCATTGAAAATTTGAGTAATGATTGGATTTCTTAATAGACGTATTTTGTTTGAAATATGACAGATAAATAGGAACGGAGGGAGTATCATTTAATTCCATTTCACCACACTCCACCCTGTATTCCATTCCACTCCATTCAACATTGTATATCTAAATCCAAACATAGAATTTCTCTCCCTCCTGGCTCCTGCGGCGCTACTCCCTCTCTCTTCGAATCCGTCCACGTCCTCCTCTCCACCCACTCTCCTCATTTAATTATGGCTGACTTGGCGTAGCGTGATTGGTTCATCAACCTGGTTAGAAAAAAAAACCGACTGCAGAAGAACACTTCGGAAACACAACGCACATACTGAGCCCTAGAAGAAGAAAATTGGGGGTTTAGGGTTTTTATCTTCTACAACTAGGTTAGCCCTTCAATAATTGTCTCTCCGATCGAATTCAATTTTCGTTTTTTGAAACAATTATACAATGTGGTTTTGATTTTTGTAATCTTGATTCATTTTTAGGGCAAAAAGGTACGGTGAATCCTTCAGCAATGTTAGCTTCTCTCCTTGGTAGGAGAGCCAAGCTTCATGAAGAACTTCGTAGCATTGAAAAGCAGGTAAATTTTTTTACTCTGACTTCTGGGTTCGTTTATTTGCTTCAAAACTCTGTCCTCTCACTACAACTAGGTTATAATTTTATTTAATTTTTAATAATTTTTATTTTTTTTAATATGTAAAAAAAAAAAATCTGCTCTTTAAATTATGTAATTCCATATTTTGGCAAAATATCATTTAACCAAAAACTGGGCTCTTCACTTGCTTAACAATAATAAGGGAAATATTATGTTCATGTTCACGTTGAATTGGGCATTAAGTGAATGATGTAGCTTAAAATGAAACAATTAAATCATTAAAAAGGACTCCCTCCATGATTTATAGTAGAAGGGGCTAACATTTTGCTCTTGAGACACAGGTTTATGATATGGAGACAAGTTATTTACAGGATCCCGGACAATGTGGCAATGCATTAAAAGGATTTGAAGGGTTCCTATCTTCTTCAAAGAACATTGCATTGTATGTTTTTTTTTTTTTTAATTTTCTCTCCGACTTTCTTTTTCGGTTCTCTTAGGTAGTAGTAGTGTTTGGATGGAGCATTTCAAAATTTAAGAGAGTTTACAAATAAAAGGAAATTAAATTATGTCATGTAATTCTGTCTTTTCTATTTCTTTGTCTAGATACACAAAATTAAAATATAAATCAATCTGATCTTTTCCAAAACAGGAAAATTTTCATCGCACAACATTGTATGCTTCACGCCTCTTGGTCTTGGACCGCTCTTATCTCTCTCTCTCTCTCTCTCTATATATATATATATATATATATATATATTGATAAATATTTTTTTTTATAGGCTCTTCTATCTATATATATTCTTCTTTTATAAAAAATAAAAAAAATAAAAAACATACCATGCTTCACCGATCACCCTTCGCAGCATCAAATGTGAAGATCTTCATCGCCTTCTAATGCTGCCATTGCCCAACCACCTTCTAGAGCTGACATTGTCCCATGGTATAGGAATTTTCTCTCTCTTCTCCCAACCCCTGTCACTCTCTCCTTTGATGACACGATTTAAAAGCCTAATTTGATTCACAACCGTTCCCCCTTTATACGGTGAATCATTCCTCTTGGTCGAAGGGAGACATAGACATTAACTTGCTTTCCTCTTGGTTGATGGGAGGCATCAGTGTTGACCATCGTACCTGTAGATCTCTCGCTACGCTGCCTCAGTGTGGTCAACAGAGACTTTAGCTATAGATGTTGCCAGAGAATCCTTCTCTGCTTGGTTCTCTGGTTGGTGGCAGTGAGGTTCTGATCACGTTCTTTATGTGGTGTTTCAGGAGATGAGTTAGACGAAGAATTTCCTACATTTCCTCAATAGAGGTGTCATTTCAAATTCTCTGTTCTGGGTTAACAAAAAATCCGACGAAAATTTCCGACATTTATTAAATTCTTTCATTCGATATTTTTCTCATTTAATATGCAAACAAAGTAGTCTAATCGAAATCATTTTAGTTCCTCTCTATGGATGCATTACTTTCTCTGAATTCCCTTGCCAAACACCCTCTTAGCTTCTGAAGCTTATTACATTTTAACTGAGCATAATTAGCATCCACATTTCTGTTGGAATCTGTGATTATGATGATCTATGGAAAATAGGAAGGGTTATGACATACTTTCAAGTGTGTGATCTGTAATACGTGATCGCAGACCATATTATTAGGCATCTGTTCAGGTCTTCCATAATTTTAATATTAATAGTTGGGGTAATCTAACTCATGAAATTTGCTTATATTGGTTGCTAAAATGCCTCATGTAGTGGTAACTAGCTGGGACTTGCCTAGATGCATTAGTACCTACCAAGATTTTAGATGATGAAATATAATTGTTTAAAATACTGATAGAAATTAGAAACAAGTGGAGTTCTTTGAGTTCTGCATAAAGAACAATGGAATTGCGTCAACAGTTATCTTTTTATATATGTAAGTTCTGTGTAAAAATGAC
Organism: Crotalaria pallida; assembly: GCA_037953625.1. Taxonomy (NCBI): domain Eukaryota; kingdom Viridiplantae; phylum Streptophyta; class Magnoliopsida; order Fabales; family Fabaceae; genus Crotalaria; species Crotalaria pallida. The sequence continues at coordinate 178,607,360 of CM075649.1, forward strand.
TAGTATTTGGGGATCTTATGCATCAATTCACCTTAAGTAGCTGACATGCTGCTTTTATATTCATAATGGATGTCTTTGCCTTGTGTGTGTAAGTCTTAAAAAAGATAAGCTATTGTGTATGCTACTATGCTTGCATGTGTTCATGTTTTTTGAATGAAATACACATTCAATCATATTTTCGCTAATTCTTCATGTTGGTGTTTGTATGACATTGGTAAATCTAATTTTTTTTCTTTGTGGCAGCTTGAAGCGGTCTAGAAAGTTTCAGCCGGAAGATAGACTCTTTTCATTATCTTCGGTGACCTCGCCAGCGGTGTGTTTCTGATATTCAGTAATAAGATATTCAGTAATAAGCTTCATTCAATCCAGGAATATAAAAAGGAATATTTACTTGTGAGCACTGAGTAATAAGAGTGACTAGGAAGAATTGAAGATAGCTTCATACTGTTTGTTTCTTGTTCAATTTTCACATCCTTGTTATAAGTGGTCTAATTATTTTTGTCTGACCTTTGAGACTTGGCATGTTAATTTTCTAGGAAGCTAAGAGTGATTGAAACGGAGTGGTTGCATCGGTTTCCATAACTGTTGAGCAACAACATAGCTATTATTCTGTGCTGCCTCGCTTTAATCCCTCAAAGGCCCATAAATAATGAAAAAAATTCAATTAGCAAGTTTGGCAAAGAACACTTTATCTGATGGTACCATTATAATCAGATTGGAAAGGAAAACATCCATAGGCACCTTAAATGGAAACATAAAAGTAACCAAAGCTTAAAATTTCCTCCTAGATCTTCAGTTATATGACTGTTCTATATTTGGTGTTTGATAGAAGTAGTAGTGCTTGACACTTTGATCATATATGGTTCGGAAGTCTACTTCATGTTGACATAAGTTAAATGTTATGAGATTCGGCAGGTCCTGTCATTTCATTTCCACTTTGCCATGTGGTAATACCATATAAGAATAGTAAGTATTTGAAATTTAAAGTTGATTAAGGAACATTAACAGCATTTGCTGGGGTGGGGATGCATCTGAGTTTCAAGCTGGTAAAACCTCGCTCTCAAACTCAGGATCCGTTACTGGGCATGATCCTACATTCCTCTTAACTCACCTTCTATAAAATAACCAGCCTTTTATGTTTTAATTCCTCCAATTCATTAAATAAGTGTTGGCAAATAGCAAGAGCATCTTTTCATTAACAGGTTATTTTTTATGTGTAACATGCATTTTCTTCATTTGTTTATTATAGGCAGAGGAGCTTGCAGCTGGGCGAGATGGTGAGTTCTTATAAACAAGCATTTTTGCAACTTTCCTGCTTCATTTTTTATTGTCTATTCATTGTATTTCTGTTTATCTCAGATGTAAGATCAGATTTTGGTCCTGGTCGTTCAAAAGGTGCAGGAATTTATGCAAATGGGCAGTAAGCACTCTCAACTAATGTGTCCTCAACTAACGTGTCCTCAACTAACGTGTCTTTGCTTTAATCTTGTTGAATTAAGTAGCTTTTTTGCTTTGATAAATCTGTTCCACAAGTATAGGCCAATATGTAAAGAAGTACATGTAGTATGGAGCTAAACAATCTGCATGTATACCATAGGGGTAAACCAAAAAAAGGAAGAGGTGCACCAAGAGATGCGAAGAGGGCGAGGGCTTCAATTGAACAAGATTTTGATTATGAAGATGATCCGGACTTGACATTGTGATTGAAAAAATCCTGGTGCAACTTTTTATTAAACCTTGTGGAGTGCAAGAGCTTGGAAAATTCTGCTTTCATAATGAATCGAGGGCAGTTATTGCTCTGCGGTTGTTTGCATTCTATGTATATACTCTTTTACTCTTCCTTGTTTTAAATCTACAATCTACTCTTGTTGTACATAAGGCATGAGTGACATGTTCTGTTGCAAGGCAACTGGCATGCTGTAAATGTTTCTTTGCACATTTTTTTGTTGGCAAGTTTAGATTGTTGTAGATTTGTTTTTTTTTTTTCATATATGATTTGGTAGTGATATTGTAAACTTGTATGAAAACAAGGAAAAATGAAGTCAAGTTATTTGAGTTGCGACTTCTAGTTCTTGAATTTGATCATATAAAATTATGCATTTTTTTCTTCAGGTATACACTCAACCACCTTTCATTTTATTTCTTTGATTTTCTCTAAGCAAAATGGAGATTGGTGCTTGAGGATTCGCCAGCTATTGTATATTTTTTCCGTTCTTACTCACGTCCGGAATAGTGTAACAAAAGAAAAGGTACATGGGGTTTTGCCGTCTGTGTTATTCCATACACCTAATTTCTTTTTTGTTTGCTAACTCGATTCTCCAAGTATAAACTAGGGGTAAGTTCGGATTCGATCCATGTTGATATCACAATAACACCTTGGTTTGAAGTGCATAACAAAAGCTAGGTAGGTCATAAAACTAATATCTAAAAGATTTACAAGAAGTTTAGGTGTCATGGTCTAATTTCACAAAACTTGTCCTTATATGATCATAATATGATTCGTGTCCAATTGTAACATCTTTTGATCTCTACATTGGTCTTAAAGGGTCCAAACCTTCAATATTTATATGGGGTTGTCCTAACCGGTACTAATCACTAAACCACAATAAATCTTAAGTTTCATTGCAAGATATTATCATACACACATTTATTTGCTTTTATTTCCATGGATTTTGCACCACCATCACTTTCTTCTATCTTCTCTCGTGATGAGCTTTGTCAATTCCTTACAATTGATAGACTAAATTTGTATTCTCTCAATCCTATAAGTTATGTTGATTTAGAAATTTGATATAGATAAAGAAATGAATAAATGTTGTAAGAATTTGACATATTTTAACTAAATTACCCCATTTAATAATATGGGAGAGGATAATAATAATGTATGAATATTTTATCGCTTTAGGAATTTGAGAGTGTATAATTAATTTTTTCTCAACATTAATATTGCATGTGAAATGAGTGATAATTAATGTAACATGAGAATATTATAATAAAGTTATCTAACATTTTTTTTTAAAAAAAAAATCAAAGCATTTCGTGTGAAGTTTTTAGAAAAGATAATTAGATTGGAATGGATGAAGCATAGATGAGTATGGAATGTAGGTTGTAGGAAAGGGAGGGGAGTGAGTATAAAGTATAAAGGAGTATTGAGTTGGTTTTGTTGTTCTTAAAAATGCAGTACCCATAGCCGTACCCAACGTTGATCCGCAGCCCATGTTGGTGGAACAAAGCAGCAAGTCCGCACCCAAATACGACTACTTCTCTGAGTCTCCATCTCTCTCTCTCTCTCTCTCTCTCTCTCACTCTGCAACTGCAACTGCAACTGCAACACCATTGTCTTTGACTTGTATCACTTTTCGCAAATTTGCGTTAAATAAAAAGGTACCGCTTTTTCCATAATCAAACCTGCAATTTATTAGTTTCACTTGTTTTAGTTTGTTTTAATATTTAAAAATAAATAAATAAATAAGTGGAGACTTATGGAGAAGATGGGGTGTGGGTTATGACTACTATACGTTACAACAAATGGAGGTGAATTTTGCAGGTGTAAGTTCAAATTTTTCAGAAAATGGAACCGGGGGGGTCCAACAGCGAAGAACCCACTTCTTGGGATGAGCTATATAACATTAATTTGATGCCTTCTGAGCTGTTTCTCAAGTTCCGCAAAGAAGTTCAGGGTATTCGTGTTGGTCTCAATATGGAGGTTCTTCTCTTTTCTTTTCTTTTCTTTTCTTTTCTATTCACTTTCCCCTTTTTCCATTCATAATTACATTTTAACCCTCACCCTTTTAAGTACGTTTTAGTATCATTCAAGATAATTAGTAATAGTGGGAAGGATAGGGTATATCCCTATATATCTTGGTTTAGGTTTAGATAAGGTTTTGATACATAGATCATGTATGATTATGTATAGTGTGCTTGGAATTGATTCATAATATGGACTGAAACAAAAAGAAAAAACTTGATCATTGAAAGTATCTTCGTCAATCGGTGTTCCAACAAAATTGCCATCAATTTATTAGTCCCTCGATGGAAGAAAACGCCACCAATTTTTGCCAGGTTTATTTCAATTTAGTCACTCAATCATATAAAATAACATCGATTTGTCTTATCCCTCAAAATCAATGTTTAAAAAGGGAACATGTTAGATTGGATTGGGGTTCTTGCTTATTGACAATAGAGTGACTATAGGACTACCCACACTTACAACTCCTGCACTCCCGAGGTGCACGTTTACAAAGTTTGCAGTTTGTTATGACTGTGTGAATCAGATTACTCTTTGATGTTTGAATCCACTAATCACTGATGGTATGGGAATTTGACATTTATTTATTATGAGATAGTATATTGTTTCTTATCCTGTCTTTGCGGTTAAGCAACTTAAGCTCATCTGTTCCTAAGTGTCAAAGAGAAGGCTGAAATTTGTAGGAGTGCTGTTCCATGAACTTCAACTATTATATAGTCAGATTTCTTCTTCAAATAATTGATTAGAATTGCGGAGTTTTTGTTTACTAGTGAATTATTTGCTTATGTGACTTCTTATTTGAAGAGTTCATAATTTGTTGCAGCTCTATAATGCCCCAATCAATGAATTGCAAGCAAAGCTTGTACTGAAGCCTTTAACACCTGAATGGAAGTGGAAGTTAATTTATGAGCCTATTCATGCTGATTTCCGTATTCTCTCAAAAAAGATCCCCATCACCAAATTTCTGAATCTTCAGGTTTGATAATTTCTACCTTTTTCCTTTTTTCATGACATTCTTGTTATGTTTATCTTTATCGGTGCAAAAAGTATTTACAAATAATAATAAATGGGGTGGATTTTATGTATATATTCCTACTGTTGCAGCCATAATAAGCTGATCTCCCACTTTCTGTATTAGTAGCAATTCCCACTGATGTAAACAATGCAGGTTGGTGTAGGACATAATTTTCAAATGCATGCTACTGGTTGGAAATGGAAACTCACTACATGTTTGGGTGGAGATGGTGTATCCCGGATTCGAAATAAGACTTCAGTTGGCGTGCTTCCTGGCTTTGATTTGCGGTTTGGATGGAGGGCAGACTATGTTCTTCCTGAAATTACTGGGCAAGTTTCGTATTTCATAATCTTGTCCCCAGGCAGATAAATAATATCTAAAATTGTAACTTAAACAAAAATATTTTTATCGGTGATTAGAAAGTATGCTCTAAGATCAATGATTTTATTTTGATTTAGGATACTACCAATTTAGAGGAGTTATTTTATTACATATGGGATTTCTTATTCTCCTTTAGTTACATGCTTTTTTTTGTTTTCTTTTCTTTTAAACCTTAACAGGGCTCTGGGTACCGAAGAACCACTGTTCAACATGCAGTCAGGACGATTACATGCATCACTCGATAGAATCGAAGCCATCTTAACCCACACTGATGCTGCTTGATTTGAGCAACAAAGATAATAGAAGAGAATGAAAATCAGGTATAACCTCCATTTCCCTTTGAATGAAATTCAAAATAGTGGTTGAAAATGAGATATGCAGACAGGACACTGAACATAAACATATACTGAGATGAAAATATAATTCACTATTTCAAGCTGGGTGCTCTCTTTTACTATGCCAAGAAACATGTATTAAGATGTGAAATATCTATAGCGGTGATTTATATGCACTGAAGTTTGTAAGATAAGTATTTTTGCCGTAATTAATAGTTTTTCTTTTCTTTTTTCTGAGGATGCTGAATCTAAAACCGTACACGAGAAAAAGAGAAATACATATCCTTTTTTTTTAAAAATAAAATAATCAGATAAATACATATCTGTCAAGGAATCAAACCAAATTTTCAAGTTTGCAGCGGTCTCAGAGCAATATTTTTTTTCCCAGAAAGCTTTTTTCAAAATCAAAATTTTGCACTGGTTGGTTTAGATGACAGAAAATAATAAGGCTTCATGTTAGGGTTACTTCTACTGTTACTTGAGATTGATGTCTTTTCTGATCTGAGTAAGTTTTTGCAGGATGATGTAAGTCAAATTTGGAAGTATGTCACTATTCCCTGTTTGAAATGCCTACATGCTACAAGCCTCAGTGGAGTTAAGTTGATACCGGGAAAGTTATTCGAAAATTTTGACATGGCCCTCCAATTCGAAATTATGGAGTGGTTGATGGTAACAAAACTTACTGGTAGTCAAGGGGCTATTTGCTTTGTGCGTTCATTATTTCAAAATAATTAAGTTATTAAGCAGTTTCTTTTTGCCAGTATGATAATTTGTACATGTGGCTGTAATTTGTAATTGCTTTAGACCCAAATTTGAGATTGAGATGTTACAAATCGGTTATCCATCTCTTTTCCTTATCTATCTCACTCATAGGAAACTAATGGAATGGCGAAGTAATGCTTCTAAATATTCAATACTGAGTAGTAAGTACCAACAATCCCCTTTTCTTTTCTTTAAGATGACTTTCTCAAATAACAGGCCATAATATTGATCCGCATCACGAAGAATTAAGGGTTATGTGTACGTTATTATCACACTCTTATCGTGTCAGATTATCAGTTACTACTAGATATGATTCCCAATCATCAAGAGACAGAGACAGACAGAGATACCTATGCAGTGCAGATTTTATCAAATGTTGTTTTAAACGCCTGAGGAGGGAATATTGTAGTTTCCAAGAATGAGTAAGTAAAGTGGGGCCTGCATGCCTCTAACTCCATCCTAGCCGTTACAGCCAGAGCCTTAACGGTAACATTTCACTTCCTTATAAATTCAAATTCTCCACCATCTCTATCTTCAAAGATTAAAAAAGCACAAACTATACTCTTCATTAATCAAAATGGCTTCTTCCAAGCATAGAACTGCATGCTCTTTCACCACTCTTCTCCTTTCCTGTTTGAATTTCTCTCTGTTTGTCATATCTGCTACCTCTTTAGTTCCCACAATTCTCCTCAAAATGCCACCAACTTCATTTGGCTTGGCATTACTTTTAGTTTCTGTTATCTCGCTTGTCTCATCTTTTGTGGGCTTCTACTCCCAACTCACACACTGTTGTTTCCTTACTCACATTTCACTTCTCTTGGCCTCATTGATAGGACAAGTTCTCAGCATATTAGCCTTATTTACAAAAGAAAAATCAAGCCTTTCCATGTTAAAGTCACCCAGGGATCCAAAGGAAGCAAAACTTTTGGTAAGGTTGGAATGTGGGGCTTTTATGGCTATGTGCATGTTGCAGTTGATGGTGTTAACACTGAGTTGTGCAGTGCATAGTTGTTGGGTGAAAGAGTATGAGGATTTGGAAGCACAAAGAGAGGCCACGGCTAAGAAGAGGAGCAGAAGGATTGCTAGAGTGCAAGAGGAATCCATGGCAAATGTAAACAAGAATGCAGAGATAAAATCTAAGGAGTTTGATGAGAAAATGAAAAGCAAGTATGGGCAGTGGGTGAAGACTGATTTTGAACATTGAGTGTGGGCTTCTTTTCTTCCTTTCTTTCTTAAGAAACATATTGCTTCATTCTACCTTGTGCTAGTGCAGATATTTGCATTGTTATTAGTTTCTTTATTCACTTGCCTATTATTAATGTTGTTTGTTGGTGTCACTATGGGTGTGGCTGTTTAATGTGTGAGCATTCAAGGTAGAAGTAAGCTAAGGTGTCTTCTTAAATGTAGTATATATATTTTTTCCAGTTTTGCCTGTGTGCCTTAAGGACCATTCATCTTTATTGAGGACAAATTGCTATGCTTATGTTGTTGCTCTTGTACTGAATGCTTTGAGTAAAAGTCTTGTTTTTTCATTCCCCAAAAAAAGAGTAAACTTTGAATCCATAGAAAATATAACACTTTTGCCATTAATTAATCCATATCATGTTTGTCTTGTTAAGCTAAGAATTACACCTTCCTTCAAGTCCAACCAAACATTGGTTTGACTTTGATATTGTTGTGTTGGATAGTTGGGTGTTCTATCATATCAAGCAAAACATTAATAATTGGAGAATACGATGGGAAGAATTATTTTATTTTTTTTGGAAGATAGTTAACATGCTTTTTAATCCACCTCAAACATGAAAAGATACTTAAGAACATGATAGAACAATAATTGTCGTTAATCCACCAATAATACATTAGAGAAGAAGCCAAATCACCCAATAATGTAAACGTAGATCTAAAACATGTTAAATGTAGAAGGAGCAAAGAAAACCCAAAATCAAAAAAGTAAAAACAAAAGAAGCCACATTTATCATTTGTTTTATGAAAATTAAAAAAATGGAAAAAAAAAAAAAAAAAAAAAAAAACAGAAGCTGCAACATCTGTGGAAAAAAAAAAAAAAGCGTTGGATTATTATATTCAGAAATGCAAATGGTGTTTCACCATAGTATGTGCCAAATGCTTAGTAGTTTGTAGATAAAAGAAAAAGGAGAATAAAAACAAAAAAATATCCAATTTCTTATCTCCGGCTTACAAATTATCACATTTATGTCCCACCAGAAAAAGAAATGGTGGTCATATATCCTATCTTATAATATCCGGTGAAAATAACGGTCAATGCCACTCCTGAAAGAAAACAAACTGTGGGCATCTCTCGCACCGTTGGTTTTGGAACCCACAACTTGTTTTTATTTTATTTTTTATATTTTGCTTAAACTAATTAAACAGTGCTCTCTCTGGATTTTGGGGGGGATCTAACTTTTATAAATTTGTTACTAATCAAACTCAATTGTGATGGAGCTAACACTTAAAAAAGAAAAAATTGTGATGGAGCTAATGAATTGTAAGAAAATCTCTCAGTAAACATAGAATTTATCAAAATAAAAAAAAATATTATGATATATTGATATCCAACTAGATTAGCAAATACTCCTCAATCACTAAAGTACAATAAAGGGATAGGCAGAAATCATTTTTGTTTTTACATTGTTCAATGTTTTTATGTATATCAACTATTGCTATTCATTGACATGACTTATTCAAGAGCTTTTAAGATTATCATTAAGCTTCCAAACTTTCCCACCTGTGGACAGGAAACAGAATTGACTATGAAATTTGATCCGGAAACCAAAAAAAAATTAAAAATAGAAATTGATCTGGATTCTTCATAGTTTTGTATAAAAAAGAAAAAAAAAAAAGAATAAAGACAAATTTGATATGGTAGCGGTAAGCAATTTTTAGCAACCTACTACTTGAGTCATAAGTAATATACTTATACTTATAAATAAACAAAGTGATAGGCAGCCATATCCACAATCCTCACATCTAAAACTTGCACAACAAGAATATACTAAATAATAATATTTCCTACTTTTGTTCATTAATTTCAGCATAACCGATAAAGGAAACAGAGCATGCTCTGCTTTTCTCCCCCTCATTCATCTTCACTCACCTTTTTCTCTTCCATTTTCTTTTTAGAACAAGAAACAGTAACAAGAAACTACATACTATAATCAATTCTTTCAATGGCATACTCAACAATTCACACACCACAATTCCACCACACTTTGTTCTTCAAAAGCTCTCCCAATCTTTGCAAATGCCAAAGAACCTCAGCTACATGGTCCATGTGAGTTTCATTTCCTCTGTTTCTTTTTTGCTCCTTTCTTGAACCACTTTCTTTCTTCTGTATGATTCTGTTATTCAATGTAAACAACAGGAACATGGACTCAAATTTTTCCCAAACAGTGAATAATAATAATAATAGCAATAGTAAGAAGAAGAAAGAACTTTCATTGCAGCTACCAACACCATCCAACCCCAAGGTAGAAACTTCAAGGTTCTGTGATCTTCACTATGACCGGTTGCAACCATCAGATGAAGAATTTGATCAATATAATAGATTTGAGTTTGGCCAATTTTTTGCACGGGAAGCTCTCCTTGATGAAGAATATTGGGTAAGCCATAAAATTGCACCATAATAATAGGATAAAAGAAAATTTTTTACCTTGCATTTTTTATTTTTTATTTTACCATTTTTTTGTTGTATTATTGTATTTATCTTTCTTTCCAAAAAAAAATATTTATCAAATGTATACTTTGTTTACTTATACCTATTCCTATTTTGCGTGATATATTTATTTATTTATTTGTGGCAGACAGCAGCATGGCTTAGGGCAGAGAGTTTTTGGGAGCATGGACCATATGAACGGTATGACCCAGAAACACTGTAAATCAGGTTCTTTTTTTTTTTTTTAATTGCCCCCTTTTCCATGAGCATGCTCAAATTTTAACCATAGCTCATTTCTTCTTGATAGGAATCATTAACATTTAACAGTAACTTTAGTGATTAGTAATAGGGATTCAAGGAATTGAAGGTGAAACAATTTGTTGCTTGCTTACATTGTGGTTCAATTAACCATAACACATTGAACCATTTTTTTTATAAAAGCAAACAATTAACTAGATAACAAATTATGTAAATTGATCCACCATAGATGAAACATTGGATGCCTGCTACTAATTCTCAGTATGTTTTCTCCAGTTGTGTTGATCGAAACAAATTGGAATTTGCGGATCGGGTAGGTGTTACTAATTAGTTGCTTATACATTGGAATTATGTTTCATGAAAAACTTAACAAGAATACCTGATTGATAGGAATATAAAGCGATAAAAAGGCGGTACAGCAAGGTGCAAAATGGGCAGAATTACTCCTGCATTATCGCGGTAAACAGTCTCATCTTCAATCCATATATACACACTTTGAAGCTCTGATTTTATGATAAAATTAATTAAATGAAGTTCCTTTCCCTTGGATAGATATTTGTCCTTAGAGTGTTTCCCCTTATGGTGTTTGGTGTGAAGTTTATCAGGTGAGGAAGAAGCAGAAGAATGTAAAACGTTCAATACTAAAAAGCGTTGTAGGGACCCTCGATTTGAGTACTCGATATTTGCTGCAAGGAGAGACCTTTCCTGGGGTATATAATATATATCACTCACATTCTTGCTCATTGAAATGCAGATGCATTAGTTCCTCACTCTAATAACCATTTCTGCAGGAAAGGAGGAATGCTCCTCCGTTTTGCGGTATCAACCGAACACCATCAAGCAGATATGCCTATATCACAAACATGTGCGTCACCAAATCAGCTCGTCGCCAGGGTATTGCAGGCAACATGTTGCATTTTGCTGTTGAATCAGCAAAATCTTTTGGTAATATAACATTAAAGTCAAATTAAGTCTTGTAGTTCATGTCCTCCCGATATTATGACAAAAGAACATGAAATAAGACTAATGTTTACTACATACCATTTCCTTGTTGGTTTAGAAGGTGTGGGACGGGTATATGTGCATGTGGAAAGAAATAATAGAGCTGCACTGACATTGTACCAAAACATTGGCTTTGAGGTAATTCATTCAGTTGTTAGTTCAACTTTAATTCTGTTATGCTATTCTAGTGAAATGCAATAACAAAGGCAGCTTCTTTTATTACTTTGACAGATGGTTGAAATGACAAATTCCGGGTCGCCAGATGGGCAAATGTACTTGCTTTTTTTTCAGTTACAGACTAAAAGCTCAAAAGATCATCGCTAAGCTTCTGAACAGTTGTGAATTCTGCAACCCAAATACGCCCTCTGGTTCTTGTAAATGCATGCATGTGAATTTCCATGGTATACCAATGTAACAAGTAGAAGTTCTGACATACTCCAAGAGGAAAACTTTTTCTTCCTCCTACACATCATTATTGGTCTTTTACCAGATGTATGGAAATTTAAAGATTGATGAAATTGAACAGTATTCTTTAGTTTTTTTTCCTATTAGTTTTGTATGTATTTTAATGATCAAAATATCGTACTCCTTGTATTTGAAGGGAATACATGCTTGGATTTTTACTTACTTCCAGTGTATCTCTTCTCTCATTCATCATCAGGCAAGACTATAATTCTAATGTAAAATCTTACCAGTTACCACTAATACACGAACGTGTATCCATAAAAAAGAAACGTAGCTATAAACAAAACTTCCTCGAGCTATCACGCTATCAGCAAACGAATTTGTAAATCCATTTAATGGCTCTAGTGTTCAGTAAGAAACAGCTGTAAGTAGTTGAGGCAGATGCTGTGGTTTGCCACATTGGATGGAATAATGATATCCCACCTCTAATAATCATTTGTGCACTCAAATTCAGGTGTAAAATACAATACACGTTTCCAACTATTTGCAAATCCTAATGATGCTTTAAATGTTCCATTGGATTGGATAACCGAACACATTCCTTGTTCTTTAAAATTCATCATTATGCAGAAATCCATATTTTCCTCTTTAATCTCTACGTATTTTCGTAGGCTTGGAGTTGTCCGAAGAAACGTACTCTATTTACATTACATATCTCTTTCAAGTAGAGCCTACAAACCATGCATTTTGACGTCTGGGGTCAAAGTTTTAAAGTCTTCAATTTCAAGATGAGCTTACTTAACTTATTACCCATAAATGTGAGCAATTGTTGAAAAATAAAAAAGGGGGTGCTCATATAGGATAATGTTCTCCGCTAGAAATAACAGCCTGTATGTTTTTGGCTGGACAAACTTCAACTGCTTGCAAAAATTACTCTTTTCACTAACAATCATCAAGAGTATTGCTGTTGATTAACAAAGACAGCTTCACAAAAACAAAAGGCAAAAATGGGCAACAAAGTGATTTCTTTGCCTCATCTGTTAGAATCACGTTAGCAGAAAGTTAAGTCTACTCCCACTAGAAATAGCTATACCTACCAAGTTATGCCAAATGTAGGCATCTACTATATCTATATCTATTTCTGATTCAAATTTACATCAAATCTACTGGGGCTGATGAATATCGCAAAGCACCTTGAAGAGGACCAGACATTTTGACATGTTGCAATAAAGAGGTCATCTTCAATCCAATGATCTGGATCTTATGGTTTGAGTGCCCATGCAGAAAATTATCTGTTACCTACAACAAAAACTAAACATTTAAAACCTTTTCCCACAAATCATGCAAATTAATTTCATAAAGATTCAGTTAATCATATGATTTCATATATTTTTCCATGAAATTTATCACATTAATCATAAATGTCTTAGAGGTGGGTTTAATGATAGATATATACCTGTGAGCATCCAAAAAGTTTAAGTAACCTCAACAAGCAGCAGTTATCTACAATCAAACCCAGCTCATTGTCTGTTAAATGTCGGCACCAAGAAAGATCCAGAGCATGCAAATTTTTTCCACAGCTTGCAAGTGATAAGCTTGTTTGGCGGCCGACCTGGATAATCAATTGTGAGATGCACTCAGATGAAAGAATGAACTAATATGTAGCTGGCTGCCACAACTGAGCAGCTAACTGAAACAAAATTGCAGAATGATTACCAACAGCCACTGATTAGCTAATAAGTAATATCCAAGGGCTAGTTGGGACCACAGTCCCCATTGTCTTCCACCAACAGGAAGGCAGCACTTTGTTTCATGTGATTCCGTAAAAGAACCAGATAAATAAAATACTAGCATCAAGACACAGATTTACACACATGTCAATCAAATTTCTTATTTTATTCATTTTTTGTTATTATCTATATGTTGGTAATGAACTGATTGTTCAATGATGAAGATAAATTGCAGTACACAGTACACGTTGAAATGTATGCTTAGGTATAAATATGGCAAGTCACACATAACCTACCAAGACTTTAATTAGGCCAAGCTGAAAATAGATTGATAAATCATTTTACGAACATAGAAAAACCTTTTCAGCATGTCACAATTCAAGTGTCCATGTGCTTAAAGATTGCATTTTTGGCACGTGCATTCAACCATGTGCAAGTTAAATAAGAGACAGTTAGCAAATCAATGTTACAACGTACCTTTCTAATGTTATTAAGTGAAAGTTCTGTCAAGGACTCTCCAGTGATATTTATAAATGCAGCAATTGCTTCATCACTGTAGTGACGAAAAATGTTATGTTAATTTTTTCATCAATTGGAATTCAGAAGAGATCAAGCTTAAATGCAAGTAAGCCCTCCGAAACAACATACAAGGACATAATATAATAAGGCATAGCATGCATAAATATATTGGTAATAAGATAGATGTAATGATTTTCTAAATCCCTGAGCACAAAGGAAATAATTGTAGTCCAGGACTTCATAAGGAATCTGTTCAATCAGATATATATGATGAGAAAATCCAAAGTCCTGACATTCCAAATGCTAGAAAATCAATACCAATGCATTCAAGTATTAACAATACTCTACCAATAAGTTATGTTGGAATGAGATTCCCTATCCCTGGTACAGAACCTTATGCATCATCTTTAAGGAAGATGAGCAAATATATTAAATTGGAGTCTTGGAAGCCTCATATAACTGTTCCAGGAGGATGGCAATTAATCATCAAATACTAGAATAATTGAGTAACTCTGTCCCAAAAACAAGCTCACAGGGAGAGGGTTGAAAGTTGAAACGACTACTAAGAGAAGGAAATCAATGCACAGACTGGTTGGCAAGGTGAAGGAGCTTAACTTTTGATCCAGTAATAAATATTATCACAGAAACAAAGAAACCTATGAAGCACGGCCAAATTATTTTTTTTATTTTAAAAAAAAAAATACTCAATTACCATTTAAAATAAAATTTAAAAAGAAAAAAAAATGGTGATATACACAACTAAGAATTATCAATTACCTGAGCTCAATTATTCAATTATCTGTATCACTTACCCTAACCAGACCACGAATTTTTCATTGCGAGGCCATCCTCCCGCATGTAGTCATCTACTTCATAATGTCAATAGAAATGATTCTCCATGTACTTAGGGTGTGGGTTACTAAGTAGCAAATATTGGCACATGACATATATCAAGATACTGAAAATCTTGAAGCTTATATATATCATATCATGAATTATGAATTTTTTTTCCATGATAAGCGTGAGTGCTCTGTATCCATGTCCTACAATTTTTAAATTTTGATGTGTCCCCGACTCCCCACATCTGTTTCAATGTCAGTGCTTGGTAGAAAATAACTATCCTTTAATTCCTATTTAAGCTAGAAACCTCTATGAGAGATTCACATATTGAAACAAGCAGGCTGATTACAAACAACAAAGGAAATTACAGAGAACAAAAAAACACCTGAATGGATTGCGGCAGAGCCTCAATGTATTAAGTGATAGGCAACTATCTGCAAGATATCTGATGGATATATCCGTCAATTTGGACAAGTTCATAAGATCAAGCACACGCAACATAGGACAATGTTCAGCAATGACTTTCATTGATGCATCAGTCAAATTTCTGCACATTGAGAAATACAAATCAACGATCTAAAGGGACAGAACCTTTAGCTATGAAAGAAAACAAGAAAATACAATTTTGGAAATCTTAGCAAACATAATTCAAGTTTAGGAAGAATTAACTGAAGTTATGAGTAATGGTCTCTTCCATGCTCAAAGAGTGATCACGGGTTACCCTAACTCTAATTGGATTAACCATAATCTCAACTTTCGCAAAAAAAAAATAATAATAATAAAAAATCTGACCGAAAATTTGTTCACCAAGACTTCTAAATAGGAATTCTCCCAAGAAAACACTTATGTGAAAGCATCACTTCATAAAGATATTCCAAGCATGCATCGGACTGCTCAAATAGTACTTACATACAGTCCTTTAAAACAAGTTCCTTCATGCTGTGACCGCATGGAACAATGTAATTCTTGATAAACTCATCAGAAACAGATTGAACACCAGCCAATGATAGCACTTCCAAATGGGCAAGTTCCTTCAGCGCAGGCACAATCATTGCAGCATCAATGTTTTGGCAATCATCAAGATACAACTCTTTCAGAAATGATCCTAATGATTCGGCCAAAATATTCAGACAAGCAGATGTGAGAAGGGAGCATTGGCACAAATTTACTGATCTAAGTACTGGTGCAGAAGAAACTAGTACTCGCAACCCCTTGTCTGAAAGACGGCATGCACCACTGAGGGACAGACTGATTAATCTAGGTAGCCCCCCTGGTGACTGTCCCAAAGTATCAAGTAATGCATAATCAGGTACACAGCGCCCACATTGGTCAAGTTGTAGCACCTATTAACAAATAAATATTTCACCTAAATTCAGATGGGGTAGTATTATAGAAATATAACAAAGAAAGAAGCTACTAATAAATAATCAGAAAGCGAACAGAAAATACAAAAACTGAAAGCAAGCATATATACTGTTAAATTTAAACAACTCAACAAGGAAAAACTATCTAAATATACATATATATACATGGAGATTAACAACAACAAAAAATGAAAAGCTAAACAACTTGCCCTGTTAATCCATCAAACTATGAACAGAACAAATTATTAGCTGCAACCCTGCGTCCCTGCGTGACCCATCCCCCTCCCCTCTCTTCTCTCTTTCTTTCTGATCCTACATTGATGTCAAAATTCCTTACAATGCAAATGGAATCAAGAAAAGAATCAAAAAGATGCCTGATGTCTTAACAAGCATAGTAAACATGGTCAAATGTATTGCTAGTCATTTCAGACTCTAAATGGAATTCAGCATTCAATGAAACATGTTAATAACAACCAAATGGCAGAATTCCTAAAGGTTCAACAGCAGCAAAATTACAATGATCAGCGACAGCTATCAAATAATTTAAAGGCCATACCTTCAAATTGGCAGTGTCACACGTTTTACAAAAATTTGTAAACTCCTCCTCTAACATCCATGAGCAATCTCTTAACCGAATCTCTGTAGGAGAGCCGCTAAAAAGAAGTTCAAAAAAGCGATAATTCATTTTTCTCGAGTCACATAACATCTGGCTAAGCTTGTGCCTCAAGTCATCCGGAACACCATCAAGTGAAACAACTGCATCAGCATTTCTAGCAAGAACTTCAAGGCACAGTTCTTGCAATGATGGGATTGAAAACCTTGCAGGAAAACCTTTTTGACCCATTTTAGGAACCCATGAGTCAGTTTGAAAATTTTTCGCCACCCCTCGCTCTTTAATAGTTTTCATAGCCTTAGAAAAAGGAGTTGAACTATCAAAAATTTCTTTTTGCACTTCAGGCTCAAGAAGAGAAGAGTTATCATCATTAACATCTGAGTTTGGTTTAAAAAGAGCATACTTTGATGCATTTTCCTTAGCTACTTCTCGGAAACGATTCCTTCTTTCTTCTTCAATCACAAATTGGAATCTATTGTCGGGAGCAATTTGGGGTCTGTTGTAGGGAGCAACAGGTTGAAGAAGGCCATCGTCAGAGTCAGAACTTGAGATAACTGGTTCGTCTATAGGAAAAGCTCGGGATAAGAAATCAATTTCAATGGGTGGTCCCTTCCCTTTCTCTTCTCTGGTGAATCTCCTAACACCATTGTTACCATTGCCATCATCATCGTCGTCCTCATCATCATCATCATCGATTATAACCACGTCATCACTGCTATCACTATGACCCAGATTTCTTAGCCCTCTTTGATCATCAAAAAGATCGTTACTTTGCAATTGAAAACCCAAATCGAAGTCATCGAATTCTTGATTTTGAGATATCCTAACGCGCTTAGAAGGGGAGGAATTATGGTAGATGGAGGAGGAGGAGGAGGAGGAGGCACCGAAATAATGGACGGTTGGATTGAGAAGACGACGTCGGAAATTGGGGAATTCGAAATCAGAGGGTAGGTTTAAATCAGGGGAGACAGGGTGTTTGTAAAAATGGGAAAGAATGTTGTGCAGGCGTTGATCGGGGGGAGGGGGAGGGACAGGGTGGTCGGAGGTTTGGTGATGATGGTCGTCGTCGTCGTCAGCGGTGAGATCGATGAAATTGGAACGGGTGGGGGTGGATTTAGACCTAGCCATGAGCAGAGAGCGAAATTGAAGAGGGGAGAGTGAAGAAGGTGGGGGAGTGAGGGGTTTAGGGGTATTAGTATTAGTATTGGAAGGGGTAGTTTGGTCATTGGAGGTGTGGGGGAAGAAGGCGAAATCATCGTCATCATCCATTATGTAATGTAGCTTGAAGAAGTGAAGGAGTGAAGAGAGAGAGAGTGGTGGCAGAGGAGAATGGAGAGAAGGGAAGGGAGAAGGAATAGAGCGAGAAAGGGAGAGACATTTTATTTTGACATTTATTTTTTGGACTCCGCCGTTTATTTACTAGCCTCCATTTTATTCCGCCTTATATAAGACGGAATTGTAAATTTTTACTTGTCCGACTAGTGAAAAGCGGAAAAATACCAACTACAAAGAGACGGAAAGTAAAAATTTGCACTTCCATCTTTTATAAGGCAAAATAAAATGGGGCCAAAAAGTACAACTCTTTTATTTTTAGTAGGGTTGGTTTGTTTTGTTGTATTGGGCGGAATCGAAACTTCTTCTGCACCAATCAGAAACTTCTTCCGCTCATCTCACCATCCCCGATGTACTGTATGTTGCGTCTATCGATATTGCTCTCTTGTCCTTTTTTTTTTCCCACCTTGGCCTTATTTTATTCTTTTTCTTACACTCTCGGTTTCGAAGTAGTATTCTCTCTCATCTTATTATATGACATATTTTATCGAATTACACATATTTAAAATATAATTGATTTTTTTGTTTACATAGGAGGTCTGGGATTAGAATCCATGATCTGGGGAGGGAAAATCCTAGGTGTCCCTGCAACCACCAACTGGGCTGTCTTACGCGGACAAAATATAATTGATTTTATAAGAATATGTTGAGATATTACAATTTTGCACTCTCAACTTTTTTTAAAAAATTCATACTCAATAATAAACTACAAAAGAATATAGATAGTAAAAACATTTAATAAAGCAAAAAAGGAAAAAACAATAAATTATGCATAAAAAATATAAAGTGACTTATAATTAGGAAAAAAACATTTTATAACATGACCTATAATAAAAATCGGAAAGAATAGTGTGTAAGGGTATCCCCTTATTTAAAAAAAAACGAAAGTTTTAATTTTTGGCTTTAATAATACTAGTATTTTTGGCCTCATTTTTTTTTTTAAAGATTAGAATATCTTTAGCATTAAATAGTTTTTATTTAAAGTTATAAAAAAATAATATTTCCTCTAGTCTTTATTATAGAACATACTTTTTTTGGATGAACCAGGGTATCCACCCGCGCAACTGGGTGACTAATCCCTCGCACCACGGTCGAGCCCTTTCGGGGGCGATGCTCCCAGTAAGGCTTGCTCCATTCACATGCGCCTCAGGTACGACTCGAACCCGCGACCACATGCTTAAGGGACACAAGCCCCTTCCACTTGTGCCAGCCTCCACTGGTATTATAAAACATACTTAATTAACCAAATTACACATATAAAAAAAAGTAGTTAGTTTTTTGAATTCTATGAGAATATATTGTTCAAATATTAAAAAAAATAGAGGGTAAAATTGTAAAATTAGTAAATATATTTTCATAAAATTCATAAAACTAACTACTTTCTTTTATATATGTAATTTGGTTAAGTGTACCCTATAATAAACACCGAAGGAAGTATATAACAAGCTGGACAATTTGTTGAACTCGGTAAATTGTGAACTTGGCACCTCTTTGATCCTATTTTAATCATGGTTTTCTTAATCTATGTTCTAGGGCATATCTTATGATTATTTAAGTGAATAAATTTTTATTGAAAAACTAAAAATATAATCTTAAATGCTAAATATATATACCATTTTTTCATATAAGTTTATTTTTTAAAGTATTCTTAACATATACTCTACGATATATAGTTAAAAATCCCTTAAATCATATGATTATATGCGTAAATAGGTAAGTTAAACCGATCAACATGTGATGAAGTCGCTTAGCTTTGAACTAAATTTGAACATTGTTTTTCAATTGAGTTTTAATTTTTAGCCACATTGTTGAACTTTTTGCCTCCATTTTTTCGTGAAAAAAAGAATAAAATATTCTCAAAGTTAAACAATTTCCAATTTCGAAGCGTCAAGAAAAAAACACTTTAGACACATTCCTCTCAGAAATATGTTATGATTCATCGGTATTGATACTAGTGAGACAGAAGTGCCACTGGTTTAATTACATTTTTGTTCTTTATTTTATTTTTAAGATTTAGTTCATTGCTTAATCTTTTTTTATATATATACTTATTCTGGTCATTTTTTTTTTCAAAAAACTCAAGTTGGTCTTTTTTATCATAACAATGTTAGTTTTATCAAAATATGCACACTCATTATAAAAAATCTGGAAAATATTGTCAGAATCTAAAAAAAGAAAATCTAGACCACTACTCGATGAAGGCTATGAATAGCGGTGTTTCTTCGCCAACAGTGTAGTAACAGTGGCAGAGTGGAAGCACCTACTTCCCTTGGAAATTTTAAAATAAAAATAATATAAACATATACTTACTATACTACTTCAGGAGGCTCACTGGCACAGTTATTTTTATTATAACCTTAGGGCATTCACAGCAAAGTCTTAAGTTAAGATTCACCAGACTCTGACACATCAGCATTATATCATCATTAAGCTATCAGACTTAACTTCAGACTTTTCATATCTTCCACCGCAACAAAGTCTTGGCATCAGACTCACCAAACATGCATCAGCGGTGCATCATCATGTACTTTTATACACAATTTTATTTCAATAATGTTTTTGTAATACAATTTTAATAATATTAATTATGTAGAATTAATAAAAATAATCCCAAATAATATCTAAATATTAAAATTAAATCAAAGTTAACATTACAATAATTAATGGTACCTACTAAAAATTATAAATTACATAAAAAATACTCTCTTTGTCCCACAAGGATTGTTAAAAAATTCAAAAGTAAAAAAATTAAGGAAACATGCATTTAATGGTTTGTTTAACACATCAACTAATTATCAAACAACTATAGTTTGGGACAACACAATTCAAAGTTTACAATTTCTAAACTTTTCGTTAATTATTTTAACTATAGTTTGGGACAAAAGATTTAGCCTTTTTTTACCATCCTTGTGGGACGGAGGGAGTACAATATAAATCAAATTATTATAATTTAATTAACATTTCCTTGTTGTCCTCCAAAATGTTGATACAAATGCTCCATTATTTATTTATTTATTATAAACGTGTGCGATATAGCCACACGGTGGACCGTTGCATACTAGAAACAACGACTATTTTTAATTTCAAATTATTTATTATTTATTTATTTAAATATAAAAATATGTACTTCTTTCGGTCTTATTTTTAAGCAAAAATAACTAATTTCACAAGTATTTAAGAAAATTATTTGAGTGTATTTAATTATCTCAAATTCATTAAAAAAGATATACTATTTATTCTTTCATAACAAGACAATATATTTAAGAATAAAAGAGAAAATCTATATATTTAAAAATATTATTTTTATTTTTTAAAAAATAATAATAATATTATTATTTGTAATTATTATTATTTATTATTAATTTATTGTTATTATTTATTTATTTATTATTATTATTATTTGTTTATTAGAGTATTATAAATTAAAAAAGGAAGAAGAGGACAAAAAACGGGTCCCACAGAGTCTTAAGTTGAGTATGTTATTTTACAGACTCAACTTAAGACTTTCCATCGAATTTTAAAGATTTGCAGAGTCTGAAGTGAGTTTGGAATCAAATCTGAACTTAAAACTCTCCACCAAACTCTACTATGGATGCCCTTAGAATACGGTGGTCCGGGATTCTATTCCCAATTTGAGCATTTTCTTTTTTCCAACTTACCTTATTCTTTTCAGTTACGGCTTTTCCTATGCTTCTTCTTCCAACTTCCAAGTTCTCTCTTGTCTTTTTTCCAACTTATTTTTTTCACCCTTATTTTTTATTCTTCTTTGTTCTGTCGTAGAATCTTTGGTACTTGAACTATACGGTCAAGTATCCAATTCTTCTACTTATCGCTTTCAGATCGAAGAATAACACCCTGATTACCAGGATACCAGCTCTATTGTCGTTTACTTGAGTGTAAAGTGTGTTTGTGTGAGTGGTTAAGGTACATACCTTGTTACCTCCGGTCCACTTATATAAGCCTCCATCCATACCGTTGTGTTTCCTCCTCATCAATGAGTTTTGTCGGATTTCAACTAACGGTAGGTGGTTAATGACAAGAATAAAGAGGAATTCCTATGATAAACGCGTACACCAACTTTGCTGCTAACTTCATTGCCGAAGGAATTCTAGGAAGGTGGCTTAACTTCCTTATACGCTCTGTAACTGTTATACTGGTATCACGAGGCAAGAGAATCTTCCTTCTCTATGCCTGTCAACTACTAAGCTTCTTCTATGTTAATTCGGTTAAGTGGATGATTTGGGCCATTGGTGGGCCTCCTACACCGGTAAACCGACTTCAATGGGTATTAGGCCCTTAAAGAGTCTTTTATACTGATAAATCGACTTAGTGAAGACTTGGGGCGGTTTAGTAAGGTATAATTCTATTTCCGATCCATAACATTCTTCTTCTTAGTTACTGCTTTCCCTCTGCTTCTTCTTCCAAGTTCTCTCTTGTTCTTGATGAATAGTAATTACAAGTTTATGTCTTATTTAGATTACTAATAAGTTTTCATGCCTTTTTTATATTATTGATGAGTGATTTAGCAATTAAAAATACATACACACATGGTATGCTGAATTTTAATGATAAGTTTTGATCAAATTTAGTGGCACATTGACATTCGTTTATGTCTTATTTAGATTACGAATTAAGTTTTTATGCCTTTTTTATATTATCGACGAGTGATTTAGTAATTACAAATACATACACACATGATATGTTGAATTTTAATGATAAATTTTGATTAAATCTAGTGGCACATTGATACCCCTGAATTTCTTGTCATCCTCTGCCATCGTGTAGCAAGTTGGCTCATGACGGTGGTTAATCAATATAGACAAAGATAAAAATGTGATAGATACAAACTGAAATGATAGTTAAAACTCTATCGATGAAGCTGTAGAAATATATGTCAAGTCCTATCAATGAAACGATAATTATTATAAATATTGCGGATAAAACTTATATTTTTATGACGAAATGACGAAATTGATTTTTTTTATTAAAAAAAGTTTAAAATTGTAATTAAACGTTTTAAATCTGTGCTATAGTTACTCAATTGGATTGACATAGTGTAAACATGTTGGACGTTTAGGGACTTCAGAATCAAAGGCTCGAATCCCAGTGAGGTAATAATTCCTAGGGAGGATCCATACCCGTTAAGTCAAACACTCGCACAGTTCGTGGATCCGATGTGAATTAGTTGGACCACAAAAAATGTGAAGCCTAGACACCACTTGATTTGGAAAAAAAATAAATTTATGCTATAGTTGTGTCTAATACATGAATATTTCATGAGAAGTGAATATGGAAGCACGTATTGTATACATACATCATACTTTGAGACGAAAAAGCCTATAAATTGAAAACAGAAAAGAAAAAAAAAGTGTACCCGTACTAGTACTTATTATAGTAGTTTATTACTCCACTTCCTTATTATTACCATTAACATTAGTGAGAGCCACACCAAGTGAAACTACTACCACTTTTAATCACTTTTATTCATGTTTTTCATTACTAAAGATTAATTTTCTAAAATATAAATAAAATTGAAAAACAAAAAAAATATAAATATTACAACTGTGAGTTGAAAAATCACCTCAATGAGGAAACTTTCCTTTCGCCAGCCCCCAAAATAGAAATTGAACAACTAATTCACACCGAAACGGAAATTTGCACAACCATCTTCTCCCAATCACAGCTGCTGCCATATCAATTATCTGCTGTCCTAATCGGTTAATAATCCTAATCATCATTATCACTATTCTAACATTTTTATTAAAGGAAAAAAAGAAAAATAAAAAGAAAATACGAAGAAAGAAGTAGGAAGAATCTAAGAAGCACTGCATATTTCTCGGTTCCCTATTCGAACGCGCACTTACATACATGTGCTCAAAATCTTACACTCTCTTTCTCTCTCTCTCTCTCTAATCACTAATCAGAATTCATTACCAATAACAATAAATAAGCCGAGTTTTCGTTTGTTTGATGACATATGATAGATGGTGATGAAATCATGGGTCACAATCACAATCACCACAACACTTCCGATGGCGTTTCCCACCGAGTCAACAGCCCTCGTTTCTCCGGTCCCATGACTCGCCGCGCTCACTCCTTCAAACGCAATACCACAATCGCCACAGCCAACAACAACAGCGGCGGCGGCGGCGGTTCTAATCACAATGAGATTGAGCTCCAAATCAACAACTCTCCCAGATCGGAACCCGGGACCCACTCCTTCTCAACCTCTGAGCCGCTTGAACCTGTTCCCGAGAGGAAGCAGCACGTGATCCATAGCAGGGCTCACGTGAGGAGCTTACTGAAGAATCTTCCGATTGAGTCAATTGTAGTGGATTTGGGGCTGAGGGAAAAAAAGAAGCTTGTTGGGCATTGGATGTTCTTAGTGTTCTGTGGAGCTTGTTTGTTTCTGGGTGTACTCAAAATATGTGCTACTGGATGGCTTGGATCTGCTATTGAATCAGCTCAATCCAATCAGGTTAATTTGCCACGTGTCAACCTTCTTCATCAGTAACTGTAACTGTAACTGATTTAACCTCTCTGATTGGTTGTTACAGTATTTTAAGTTTTATGGATGACACATGTTAAAAAAGAAATTAGTTTAGGGAGGAGGAGTTAAGTTTAGTTTAGTTGTAAAGTAGAAGCTTTATCCTTAACATTATGCTTGTTTTGAGTCTCTCACTTTTTTTTTAATATCAATGTAGAAAGTTTTGTACTGATTTCTTAATTACTTCGTCTGATGTTGACATATACTTGTTTTTCTTGTTGGATTTTGTGAGTGTTTTCGAAAAGAAACTTTTGCCTTTGTTTTTTTTCAGCTGCAGAACAAAATAGTATATATAAATTGTTAATTCTACATCTAAGGTCGAATTTGCATTTTGCAATATGTGGAATTTCTTGTTTAGCTTTTACTTTGCAAGTGATCATGGTAAATGGCTAGTAGTGCTAATATTATGTTCTATATAAGTGGGGCTGTTGTGCCTTTCATTTGCTTATTTTTGCGAGTGTTGCTGTCTTGGTAAGTTATTTTTGTTGAGGGTGGAATTATCTGCATTTATGTACTGCTAGTTTCTTGAGACATTTTTGCTTTTCATTTTTATGTACTGCTATTTTCCAAACTCCAACAACCCCTATTTGTAAATAAAACACTAAAATATATTGCACCAAATTGGTAAAATTCCTATATTAGGGAGATGGGGATGGGGTTGCTTAAGATTTAGATAGATATGATGACAATTTACTCGTCTCAATGTGATTTTTTTCCCATTCTTGAGGGCGTGGGGGTGGGATGGTGATTGCATACTAAGTAAATTACTTTACCCTTCAGGAACTATCTAACTCCCTTGCTGGGCTAAAGCTAGCGGACCAAAGATCGATTCATTACGCACATAGGGAGGGAGAAGGTGATGTTGAACGAACTCTAAAGATGGTATCATCAGGAGTAGTTAGCAGCCACACTGTCATGGCTGAAGTAAGTCTCAACTCTATATTTCAAATTGGCCTATTCAGAGATGTCTTTGCCTTTTCATTTAGCAAAGTTTGCTTTTTACTCAGGAATCACGCATCTGGTCTAAACCCAACAGTGACAATTTCACCCAATGCATAGACCTGTCAAGAAACCATAAAAGTACGCAATTTCGATATCAACTATACTCCTTTTCGTGTTATGAAGCAGGTTATTCCAAGGTTTCTCTCCTCTCACGCACTACTTTTTTTTGGCAGAGCTAGATGCTAAGACCAATGGCTACATTCTTGTGAATGCTAATGGTGGCTTGAATCAGATGAGATTTGGGGTCTGGCTTTTTTATTTCTGATGGTACGTTATACAAAGTTTGGCAGCAAGCATAATCTAATGTCTCAATATATTTTTTAATTGCAGATATGTGATATGGTTGCTGTTGCTAGGATTATGAAGGCAACACTTGTTCTTCCTTCTCTTGATCACACCTCCTATTGGGCTGATGAGAGGTTGGTTTATTTTTGTACGCTCCTTACAATGGGATTAGAAAATTGGATCTCTAATCATGTGTAATAATACCTTTGTTTCTTGCACATTGGAAACTTTATTTAGTTTCAATCTTTGCTGATTATCTCTATGATTTTGATAAAAGATTCGTAGTGCTAGACTAGTTCAAATCAAGGCATCACACGCCCAGAAATGATTAAACACATGTTACAATTGATGTAGAAACAAAGCTTTATTCTGTTGAGACTTCTACAACATTTTTTTTTTTAAAGTATCATCAATAGCAAGTCTACCACCAAAATGTTTTTCTAGTCAATTGTCTCAACTTTATCCTAATCTCTCTGTCTCTCTTGCTCGTTCGATCTCTCATATCTTCTTTCTTTTGCTATCATTTTTTAGACTATCACTGTTCTTAAATAGTGGGTTTCCAGCTTGATAATTCTCTCATTCTGAATAGTTTCATTGGTGTACAACTTTATTTGGTTCAATATGTTTGCAGTGGCTTCAAGGAGTTGTTTGATTGGAAGCATTTTATTGATACACTGAAGGATGATATCCACATAGTCGAGACATTACCACCTGCCTATGCTGGAATTGAGCCTTTCTCAAAAACTCCAATATCTTGGTCTAAGGTTAGGTTAACATAACTTGTCTACTGAAGTTTTTAAAATCTGAAAAGATATGTTTGATTAATTGATTTTCGCATTCTTGTTGAAGTTAGTCATCCATCCACCTAGTTAGCCAGTTGAAGTTTTTAAGAAAATGAGAGTACCTCAATCAAATGGTGGAATTATATGAGTCAACATATTCATTCTGACTCGCTTTCTGTCAATATGATTGAATTTTACGTTCACTATATCATTGCATCCCTTTTCAACAATGTTTTTAATAACCTAAAATGAATATGTATGCTTATTTACAGGTTAGTTATTACAAGACCGAGGTTCTTCCCCTCCTAAAGCAGCACAAAGTGATGTATTTCACTCATTCTGATTCCCGGCTTGCTAACAATGGCATTCCACCTTCCATACAAAGACTAAGATGCCGTGTAAACTATAGAGCATTAAAATACTCAGCTCCAATTGAAGAATTTGGAAACACATTAGTATCTAGAATGAGACAGAATGGAAACCCTTATCTTGCCCTTCATTTGAGGCAAGTTACAATTCTAATTTTAATACAAATCTTAACATCAGATCTTCTCTCTTCCTTTTTGTTCTTTTGCATGCTTCCAGATATGTCTGAGTAACTGAGTTAACCTATGAGCTTCAAAATCCGGGGGGTATATCATCATTTACTGATACAAGCATATTGAATAATCTGTATTATTTCCGTGGAAAGTGATTTCTTGCTTGGATCTACATGGATTTATAATAAGATCAAAATAAATTGTCATGTTTCTTAGTGAAAGATCAAGGAGCCATTGCAAAGAAAGTTATCCCCATATTGATTGCTTGATTATAAAAATTTTGACACTGCCGGATTTTGTACAAGGCTTACAATTGCTTGAATGTTAATTTTCTTTTGGCTGAAAGTTAAAAACATTTGGACCCTCCAGTACTTAATATGCTGCTTTTTTGGCTATTTGATTAAATTGGCATCAATGTCCATTTCATCTATAACATATTTTGCATACATTAACGTATTATACTATTTTCAGAATCATTTATCTCTAGTTCTCTTCAATTTATAAATCTGTGCTACTGTCAAGAACTTCAAATATTTTACTTCTAGTTTTCTTACCGCATCTCCTCTTTGTTATAGATATGAGAAGGACATGCTTGCATTTACAGGATGCAGTCACAATTTGACTGCAGCAGAAGATGAAGAGCTAAGACAGATGCGATATGAAGTTAGTCACTGGAAGGAGAAAGAAATTAATGGTACTGAGAGGAGATTGCTTGGAGGTTGTCCCTTAACGCCAAGGGAAACTTCCCTATTACTTAGAGCACTGGATTTTCCGTCACACACCAGGATTTATCTAGTTGCTGGAGAAGCATATGGAAGAGGAAGTATGAAATATCTCGAGAATGATTTCCCCAACATTTTCTCTCATTTTTCTTTGTCGTCGGAAGAAGAGCTGAATACTTTCAAGAATCACCAGAACATGTTGGCTGGTATAGACTATGTTGTCGCCCTTCAGAGTGATGTATTTCTGTATACATATGATGGAAATATGGCAAAGGCTGTACAAGGTCATAGGCGCTTTGAAAACTTTAAGAAGACCATCAATCCAGACAAGTAATACACTCTTAACCTATTTCTTCTGTTATATTACTTCTAGCATGTGATGGTTTGGTGATATGCATTTTAGATCCACATGAAACTGTTTTTCATTCATTTTCAGTATAAGCTGATTTAAATGGTTAATGCAGGATGAATTTTGTTAAACTTGTTGATCAGTTGGACGAAGGAAAAATTTCTTGGAAGAAGTTCAGCTCCAAAGTAAAAAAGCTTCATGCAGACCGAATTGGTGGTCCATATCCAAGGGAGCCTGGTGAATTTCCAAAGCTAGAGGAAAGTTTTTATGCAAATCCTCTACCGGGATGTATTTGTGATACAAGACAGTAGTAGAGACTTTACTGAATGTTACCTTTCTTAGGATGGCAAGACAAGAACTGCAATCAAAGGGCATTGTGGCAAATGCTAAGATTATATTTTTTTCAACACTTGTGCCTTGAGGAGATGGCAATCTGAATATTCAAAAGCTGGGTTATTTGGTGAGGTGCTATGTATTGCCCTGGCTGTTAGAGATAAAATTACACGGGCAAAGGTGAGGCTAGAAACTGAGCTACCTAGCTGCACCTTTAGATTAAGGATCAAGCAATTGCAGGCCAAAGTCTACCATTCTCAATACACGCCATAGAAACTAAACCAATACCTTGTGAACAAACCTCACCCCTAACCACACTTTTGAATGAAAATTTCTTTTTTCAGCCTTCTTTATTTATTTTATTCAATATTTGTATTATTATCAAGAAAAGGGGGTGGAGACTGAATAAGTTGTATTAGCTATTGATCAATAATATATATATATATTTTTTTTTAAATTTGGGTTTTGTGCATTATCTGATTTGCAAAAGCCGTATGCCTTAATACTTGGGAATTCTAGTAGTTTATGTTTCCCCACTATTGATTTGATTTGTTTTGTTTTTTGTCCTTCATCACTTCATGTATTTTTTTTCTTCTTTTTTAGAGTATTATAATATATTTTTATAATTTGCTCCCTGGAATACCCATATTATCTAAACCGAACCGTTTTTTGTAATGTTTGCTGTCTTCTATCCTAAACTCTTTTAGGGATAATTTGTAGCTTCCATATGTGATGCTCTTGGTTGTGCATTTCTTTGAATATTCGTATAATTATTAATAAAA
The DNA here is from genome assembly GCA_037953625.1 of Crotalaria pallida. Classification (NCBI taxonomy): domain Eukaryota; kingdom Viridiplantae; phylum Streptophyta; class Magnoliopsida; order Fabales; family Fabaceae; genus Crotalaria; species Crotalaria pallida. The sequence goes on from CM075649.1 coordinate 178,636,678, forward strand.
TTTAAAGGAAAAGTGGAATTTACTGAACTTAAGATTGATCAAATAAATAAATCAAGAAGACAAAGATTATCAAACCTCTCTCTTTCGTACATATGCATGCGACATTCACCTAGCAACTACACATTATTGCTTAACCAGTAAATACCCATAACAAATAGTTGGAGTAACGACAACATTACGACGTTAAAAAAAAAACAACAAAATTATGACTTTTTTGAAATCTCCTTAAAGTTTCGTGAGAGGGGTGATGAGTTCTTAAAAATACTATTAGTCTTAGTCCACATTTTTTTAAAATTGAATATGTGTGATTTTGCCTTACAAGAAATGAAGCTGGAATCATAGCCAACCATAGATAAGTTGGGAATAACCAGAGGCTTCATTTTGTTAGTAGACATAGTTAAGGGCGTTGGTTAGGTCTAATTTTCAAAATTTAAATTAAAGTATTCATATTAAAAAAAATCATAGTTTCATAAAATAAGTTAAACATTTATTTATTGCCAATTAAGTCTAATTTTCAAAAGTTAAATTGATATATAATTATGTAAATTTTCCCCAATATTCTTGAAACTATTTTATCGAAATTCTAGAGTATGATTGACAGATTGAGTTTAATCTATGGTCAGAAAAAAATTAATATTTATATATAATAACCAAAAAAAATATTGCTTATCCCCTACCTTGAGATTATGGAGAATTCAAATATTAAGAAACTTTCCTAAAAAAACATATTTCAAAAATCGATTCAAATTTTTAAATATAATCTATTCTTTTAATGAAAAGGTTAAAAGGATAACTTAACTGTACTACCCTTGTATAGCCGGACAGCCGGTTCAATGGGTAGAGTAATGGGTGTGGTGATATGGGCCCCACGGAAAATAGAAGTTTAATGTTATTTTTATGTTCTTTAATTTTATTTTATTTCTAACTAATTATATTTCATACCTAATTTTATTATTTCACTTTTTGGTTTTATTAGGTACAGTATTCTCTCATCTTATTGCTAACAAAGAAAATTAACTTTTCATATTCGATCAAATCTTGATTTTTTCACGAGATCGTAATATGCATTTATTACTAAGCCAACACCCTTATTAGTATTTTATAATGCTACTACCTGTAATGATGGTTGTATTTTTGAAATTAGATATTTTTTTAATTGGAAATTAGATATTACACTATTATGTTATTAATTTATTTTGTTACTAAAATATATTTTTTAAATTAAGAGTGCTATTTTACTTTCCTGGTCTGGGGCCTAAGAAAGGTTAGTAACGACCTGGTGTATGGCCGGCCGTTTATCATTTTTTGATAACACCAATATATAAAGTATAAAATACTTTATCTTATGAATGAGATTAACATGCAGTGCAAAGTATCATGTGTTTAACATCAAAGACTCCTAGTTAAAGAAAACTTGAAGGACTACCGAGCTAGTGATGTTATTTAATTTGCAAGTGCAAAGTCTGATGTGTTTAACATCAAAGAACATGTAGAGAGATGGAGCAGCAGAGTTTGGATTCTTTAACATACATCATCAGCCAAGGAACATGCATTGCATGTAGCTCATCAGACCCGCATGACATGACATGATCATGAGCCATATTTCTCTGTGGCGGCTACTGACAATGTGACATCAAAACCAAGTTATCAAACACACCCAAGAGTGAGTACCGAGTACATTGCCCTCCCTCACCTCAACGTGTACAATCACAAAAACAAATATTCCTTTTAAACGAGTTGTGGTGAAAATATAATTTTTGAAATTTTTGTTAGGTACGTGGACCCCAGAAGGTAGATAGAGAAACTTTACCTGATGGCTTTAACGGTTTTGATGTGCTGTCCCCACGAGAGAGAGAGAGAGAGAACAAAAAAGAGAGAATCAAGTTGCTGCGTGTAATGTACAGTGCCAGTGCCAGTGCCAACTGCATTCTCATGCTGAGCCTAGGCACAGCGGTGTACGTGTTTTATGGTAGTATAGTACTACTAGCGAGTGAGTGCACTCACTCAGTTCTTGTCCTTTTCTGTAACGAACACAACTCTTCTCATTCCTCATTCCTTTTTACCACGTTTCAGTATTACCACCCCGCCCCTAGCTTCTTAATTATTTCTCTCTCTAAAATTTCATTTGGTGGTTTCTACTTCACCCATATTCATCCACCATATGCATATGAAAATGTATTTTTCTTCAAGAAAAAAAAAAGCTCAATTTCAACTTTCATTATATTAAAAAACTAAAAGTAGCTAGTATATATATTGAGTTCAGGCATTAAAGTAGCTAGTCAATTGAGCTAATTAGGTGTCATAGAATGTACAATAACCAATTGAAATGGAATAATTATAATATCTTATAGTATTGTGTTGCATGCCTACAAGGTTAGAAGATGTGCAGGATAGATCATGACGTTATCTTGTTAAAATCCTAAATAAAAACAGCTTCTGTGCATTTTTTTTATTATGTCTCAAAAGCAGGACTGAAACAGAATATGCCCAGTCATTGTGTTGCTTGGGTTAACTTCTTACCACGATGTCCTTCCTTCTACCCAGATTATACACACACAAAATTAATTACCTAAAAGATTAGATCAATTTATTTTATTGCTTGATATATTTGCTATTACTTTCCTCTTTAATATAAGATTTTTATGAGATAATTCCCGTTTATTAAAGAAATTAATTACTCCCCCGTCCCTTAATAATAATATAAGGCCTCTTTGAAAAATTTAAATTGGTCTTATTTATGAGATTTTATTTCAATTTTTATGATATTTAATTATTATTACTCATTTTCACACATATTTTTATCTAATCAACATTTTTTAGTTGGGTTAGTTTTAAAAAACATATCAAATGTTCAAATTTCTAATTTCTAATATCATTAACAAAATTAACTAATTTTTTGATGGACATGAATTTATCCAAACAAGAGTCTTATATTAAAGGACAAAGAAAGTAGTATTATTAGTGGCACTAAAAATATAAACATGTAATATACGTTTTCAAAATTTCACTTATAATTATTTTTGAATCTTTAACCAGTGTTGAATAAATAAAATATGTTTGTGAAAAGAAATTAATTAAATATCATTAAAAATTGAAACATAATTTCATAAATAAAACAAAAAAATTCACCAAAATGACTTATTTTACGGGACGCGGAGGTTAACTTATAAATTAAAAGAGTTTCTTCATGAATTAAGCACTAGAACAAGTATTTTTTTGATCTTAAATGAAAGTCTTTTTTTAAAAAAAAAATCAGGTTTTATAAAAAAAAAAGGTTTAATAGAATTATGAATTTAAACTTTTGAAATATTTTTTTCAAAATTATTCCTATAATTATTGTTGATATTTTAAAAAGTGTTGAATTAATACGAATATTTGTGAAAAAAAATAATTGATGTGATTAAAAATTAAAAAAAAAAACTTATATTAAGGCTGATTTTTTTTCAATGGGATTACATTTAAAACCTGAGGGTGTATATATTTTTAATAAGAAGTAATATATAATTTTGGCCATTTAGGTCATGTATGTTACGATAAACTTGTATATTTCTTAAATTTTATATTTATATTGTCAGTGGAACATCCACAAATAAATACACCTGTTTTGGCTGTTTCTGAAGGGGAAGCGATATTATCCAGGATGGGCAAATCTGTCATTTGAAAAGGAAACCGAATCATATGGCCTATGGGTCCAGCTCCGAGATCAACTTTTGGTGCTGCACATACAAGCGGACCTTGAAGAAGAAATCACATAAGGAAACCAAAATGTTTTTTTAACATTACTTAGCTTCTCATATTTTGTTTAAGTAGATTGAGATGTGAACTAACTATTTATACAGGTAAGGATGTTTGTATTAGTATAATTTTTGTTAGTTAAACATTTAAATAAGTTCATTTGATTAACATTTTTTTCTTCACATTGATGCACACGTACTATATTTATGTCCAGATAAGTTATAAGTTATATGTTATATTTTGATCTTTGATCTTATATACTGTATCATATTGTATATAGTATCTATGCATACTCCTTCAGTTTCAATTTATTAGTCTATAAAGTAAAGAAAGATCATGTTAAAAAAATAAATAAATAAATAACAAAAGATCATCAATACAACTCACTCTCATGCACTATTTATTTTATTTTCCATATTTAACTTTTATTTTTCCGTCAACTTTTTACCCACTAACAAACAATGCTTTTCATCATAAACATTAATTAGCTTTACTTCACTAAAATATTTTCAACATAAGAATATAAATGAAGAAAAAGTAATAAATAATTCATTGAAAATTTCTCTACCTCGAAAAAAACCAATCTTTGATTATTGATGGAATAACTCTTGAGTTAAAAAAAATAAATAAAAAAACTTTTAAAATGATAAATAAATTGCCAAGTTAATAGTGTTGAACTAATTAACATCATCAATTAAGTTGACATGCATCACATAATCCGTGTTTTATGTTTCACTGGAAATAACATAGAACAAAATTAAAATATCATCAAATATTAACTTGCTAGAGTGCATGCGTGCATATATAACAATGAAACTCAAAACTAAATACACAAATTTTGATTATTTAAATTAAACACTTCATTTTCCAATCATCACCCTTATCCTCATTTGTGTCCTATGCTCAAACCCTAGGATGAGGTTAAAAAAACCGCAAAATCTTTTTTTTTAAGTAGTATAAATTTGTCCTATATATATACAAAGCAACAACGTCTGATAGCGCTCACAGATCAGTGCTTTCTCTTCTTTCAGCTTTTCTTTTTCTTTCTCCCTCTCTCTCTGTGAAATGGCAGACCCTAGTGGTGCTGCAGCAGCAGCCATGTACAACTTCCTAAACCAACAACCCTCTTCCGATTCCAAACAACAACAATCTTCTTCATCATCAGGAATCCGCACCTTCCAATGCAACTTCTGCCACCGCAAGTTCTACACTTCTCAAGCTCTGGGAGGCCACCAGAACGCTCACAAGCTCGAGAGAGCTGCTGTTCGGAGAGCAGCCAACTCCATTCACAACAACATCAACACCACCACCACCACCTTACCACCACTTCCACCTTCACTTCACTCTTCTTCTTCTGCTAATTCCTATGCCAACATCACTACTGACCCCATGCCTCATCATCATCATCATCATCATCACCCTACACCTGCTGCTTACTGGCTTGAAATGGAGCCCTTTCATCAGTTTCAGGGACAGGAACACCCCCACGTTATTGCACCAAACACCACCGCTCTTCCTCTTTCCTTCCATCACCCTCCTCCTGATTCTCCTTCTGATTCTGCTTCTGCTTCTGATCATCATCTTAACCTTGACCTCACTCTTCGCTTATAAACCTGCTTTCCTGTCTTACTCTTACTTACTTCTTAGTATTAACAATGCAAACTTGTCCTTTCTCCTTTTTGTGGGTTAGTGGCACCTTTTTTTTAACTTCACTTGGTTTATTTAGTTTCGGAAGTGGAATAGTTTCTTTAATTTTTATTTTTTTTGTAATGATGAGAAAGGAAAGATGGGGTTTGCTAATTCAAGTACTGAATGGGTTAATGTTAGTTTGAGTTGTAATTTTCATCTTATTATTATATCCCTTAGCTTATTTATGATATATGATCATCATAATCTTATTATATATGCTGTTTCTGAACTCTCTCTTAAATCATAGTCATTTTTTGTTTTGTTTAATTAACTTGGCTTGTTTAATTTTCTGATGCTTATCTATCTTCCCTTCTCTCTTTTAGCTTTTTCTTTTCTTTTTGTTTTTTTTTTTTTTCATATTCTGGAAATAGTTATATGTCGGTTCATATGAACACAGCATTGTGTATGTTTACTATACTATACAAGTATAAATGTATAATTGATGTATTTAATCATCATGTACTAAAGAGTAAAAATTAATATTTCATTTTTAATTTATAAGAAAACGTTTATATTTCATCACTTGTATACATTGTTAAAGTGCTAAAGAAAATAGAAATTGCTAAAGAAACAAATCCGTTTTGCTCGGGTATATTCTGATAATGACGAAAGTGGTATGATGATGATGACCAATATATGGAAACTTTACTATATAACATCTATCCTTTCTATTATTACTGATAACATGTCAGATTATATATGTAAAACTGTCCATTTACTTTATTTATTTATTTATTTATTTTTTTATGAAATTTAAAGCAAGTTTGCAACGTACAATTTACATTTATTGGAGAGTGGAGGATTCCTATTATTTTAGGATTATAAAAAATGGCTATCGATCATACTAACTTTATGAACAATCAGTTAGATCTCTGGAGTCATCAAAATACATGTTGCACGTTCATCATCCTTTTTTGTTCAATCGTTTTTGAAGGGATGGACTCAGTTAAGAAAATAAAGGATATTCACGAGTAGCGTGTCTTCGTTTGACGCGTGTGTAACCTCGATATATATTCTTCCTCGTAGTAATTCCCTTTTGCCAAATTGCTCACCAAATTTTATTTTTTGTTGGTTTACCCAAAGAGACAGTAAAACGTACGACATGAGAAGATTAAGCCTAATGGTTTCAAATCAACCAAACTAATAAAGTGGATTCCTACTAAAAAAAAATAGGTGTGATGAGACCTTGGGGACACTCTAACCTTTTAATCAAGTGAGCTGATTAAACAGTTCATTTGATTGAAGCCAAATTATAGAAATATGGTAAGATGATTGATGTTCTAATTAAAGGGTTTCGAAACAACACACTTGGCCCTAGCTTTTAGGGAACCGAACTTTGGAGGGAAGAGGTGTTTAAATCCCACAACAAAGAAATAAAACTGCATCAAAACTAATTGAGGAACTAATAACCCCAATTTCCCAAACAATCATGAACAAATAACGAGCTAACATCAATAGGAGGAGAATGAATTTGAAGCTAGTGATGAGACAATCTGAACATTGGTAATGGTTGGCGGCTTCTAATAAAGCTATAAATTTATTTTAATTTGAAAATTAAAAACAGTTGATACTTAAGAATTTTATATAACCAAACAATTTATAAGCAAAAATGCGTGAATATATTGTCAATCAATTATCGTTAACTCCTAAGTAAAAATAATGTAAATAAACAATCGATGTGTCGATAGTGTATGTAATTCAAACTCGAAAATAGTCAAGGAAAAAAAAAGGAACAAAAGAACTCCTAAAGAATATAAAATATTTGGCCTACCTTGCAGTGAGGCTTTGCTCCAGTGATATGAATATCGAGCAACCATCACAAGGATGGAGAGACAAAATAAAATGCCAAAGATTTTTCAATTATCAAGTGTTATCTACAAGTGAAATATAAGTATACAAAAATGTGAACCCAACATTTCAATGTCTATAACCTCCCCAAAAAGAAGTGAAACAAAGAAGAAAACTCTACAACTGTATAATAGAATCAACTAATTCCTGAACAGGGGCTAGCTCTCCTTTCTCAATTAAACGAAATTCCTGCAACATAAGATAGCATAGAAGCTAGTCAATTCAATTGCCAAATAGCAATAAAACCATGAGTCCACCAACAAAATAACAAGACTGAACAGAATGGACAAGAAAGCAGGAAAATTAAAAAAAGAACTCCAAATCTCTATGAACACCTACCCAAGTAAACAAAACAAAATGCTTGAAGCAGGTATTCAGATGAGCTTCTTCCTTCAAACTCATTATCTTTTGAAAATGTGAGTGATAGATGTGAGCATATACACGGAATAATCGCTTGAAAATTGTCTTGACAACTTCCTGGAAATTGGATGGAAAGGGAGACCCTGCAGCAATATAGCAGTAAATTCAAACAATGATATGATGCATATAATTAACAAATACTAATAATCAAGAAATCCAGTTAAGTGCCCATCTAGCTATATCAACAGTTCATAAATACCTAATCTTTGAGGGAAAAGTGTTTCATCGTCTAGCAGAGATTCAATCCAATCCATCAAAAGCTCAACATACTTTGGAGCAGATACCTCTATTGGTTTCTTGATGATAATACCATCAGCCCATCTATACTCGTATCTGTAGAGGTTAAATTATACTAAATAATTGCCTCAACACTCAGAGAAGCAATTAAATTTGTTTATAATGTTGACTTGTCCATTTTAGACTATTAGTACAGAAATCTCAGCAAAAAGCAAACCACGAACTGGATACTGCAAAACATTGCAAAATTGGCATAGAAAATGTGGAATAAATAGGGTAGATTAACCTCAAAGGACATTGTATGCTATCTCTTATTCACAATTTTGTGTAAAAAATAAACTTCCAAGTTTTGCACTTGTATAATCTTGGTAGCTTCTAAATTAGGAGAGTTCTGAGAGCAGCACGCTACCAGCACCTTAAAAGTTTATTGCATAGCACTGAGCCTGCCCTGCCTCATGTCAATGAAATAAATTTATTTACAGAAGACACGCTTCCAGCTCTCAGAAAAGGTATAGAATTGTGCCTGTTATCCAGCTACTGTTGAGGTTTCGTAATTAGTATTACCAGACATGGTTCACTCTAGCATAATGAAGAGCATGAACTAATCGGCACAACGCCTTTAACTCTAACGTGGCTGTATCTGTTCAATGTCAATGTCTATCTATGCAATTGATTTTGTTAGGCAAGTTACACTAATCATAGCAGTTCATCTTATTCACTAATACCTTGTATCAGTATTAACTATTACTATTATAAGATATTACCAAGAGAAGATTAACGAAGGAGAGAAGGCATATATAATAGCTAATACGGTCTAGAAGAAGCAAAATTATGCAACTGAAATAAGAATACATAGGTTGAAGGATCAAACAATACTTTGGTCCTGCGGTCATCATTGGACAGTCAATTGGTGTGCAAAATTCTGTAAGTGTACCATACAGGATATTCACTTGGTTAAAGAAATCAACAGCTGCACAATCCAAAAAAAAAAAAAAAAATAAAGATGAAATAAAATTGCAAAAGAAGGAAAATTTTAAAGTAATTTTGCAGAAAAATATCAGCTATTAGCGACAACGACATTACATGCAAGGCTATCTACAAATATGGCTATTCATATGCAATGAAGTAATATTATCCAGCAACAAGCAATCACAAGAGAGAACTGAAAAATAATCCTCAAACATAAAATTTTATTTTTAAAAAAAAAAAAAAGAAGATACTTTTATGATTAGAGACTTCAGCATGATTTGCCCAAAAAAAAAAAAAAAAAACTCAATAGATAAAAGATTATTACTGTTTACTGCCAGCCACTCATTAATATCTTCACCAGGAGGCAGTTTGACAGCTTCCCTCAAGTTCCCACTACCTAATGTAGCATCAATGTGTTTTTTAAGTTGAGCACCCTGCACTTTCATAAACAAAATGCATATAATAAAAATCAAAACTTGAATATATATATATATATATATATAGCATAGAAAATAGTAGTGCTAGTAAACAAGAAACCAGTAACCACAAAAGGTGAAAAAGACCAACCTTACTTCCAGATGGAGCACTTTTTTTGGGACGGAATGTCTTTTGGTTTCTGCATGGATCACAAAATGGAGAAAACAAAAAAATATCAAACAATTCAGTTTCCATAAGAAAAGATAGCAGGAAGAAAATTGTAGTTGTTTGGAGTGATTTAACACATTGGTTCTTGTATTCTACCAATTATCTATGCCCAATAAAGAATTGGATATCTACCAATGAGCATGTTGAATGAAGTTAAATTATTAAAAAAAATGCAGAATGACTAGACCGGTCCTTAACTTATTTTTAAGTTATTAATCAGTTCAAAATCTTGGATGTTGGTGTCATTTAACAAATTCCTCATTTCAGTCATCATTTCAGTTAATTTTTTTTTTAAATAACATGTGTCATTCAACTAATGATGTCATATGTTAAAAAATAATTTAATAAATTTTTGTTAAAAAAATTTTCAAGGTATCACATGTCACCTAATGAAAAAGGTTAACGAAGATGATTAATTTGTTGAACGAAAAAAACTTGCGGGACTTATTTAAAAAATAAAAAATAAAAATTAATGACTGATTTAGTGATTTGTAGGACCAATCTAATATTAGTTTTAAAAAAAAATAAAAAATAAAAGCTAATATTAGTATTTCATAAAATGCATCCAACCTTGTACCAACAAGTCAATTATCAAACATACATTGGTGACAAATCATAATACTGCATACCCAACAAAGACATAAAGTCTCTAAAATCAAAAGATGAAGAAAAAAAGGGAGAGAAATTATAGAAAGAAAAGGGACCTGCTTCCGAGACCGAAAAGACTCATGGCGCCCAAATATAAAAGTGTCTCTGTCTCTGGAAGAACCAAAGGCTCTCAACAAAAGCTTTAAAAAATAATAAAATAAATGAAGAATGCAGAAAATGAATTTGTTTAAATTTATATATATAAATGGAAAGAGAGAAAGGTGGTCATCCCTATTCTATTGCCACCTCTTTCCTCCGTTTATGTCTCTCTATCTCTCTTCATTTCTTCCTTCGTGCGAGAGACAGATAGAGAGAGAGAGAGAGAGAAAATGATATGCACAGATATATCAGTCCAACTTCTAATTTATTTTTATAATATTCTGTTTTGTTAGGAGATAAATTTTTTTCCCTTAAAAAAAACTTTTTTTTAATGAGTTAGGAGATAAACTAATAAACCTCATACAATTCTTTTTCTATATATATATATATATATAAATATATATATAGTATAGTTTAAAGAAACAAACAATCAGGGAATTATTTCTATGCGACCTAATTTTGGGTTATTGCTATACAATCTTATGCTGAACCAATGAAACTTTATCACCTAACATGCAATTATCAAATCATTGTTTAAAAAGTTAAAATTATATGTTAGGTGACAAAGTATCATTGGTTTAACATATAATTGCATAGCAACAATCCAAAAGTAGGTTGCATACTAGAAATATTCAACAATTAATTAATTAAACAATTGTTATGTTTATCCTATGGAGTAAAATGCTTATCTTCGATTTTAATATTAATTATTTTGTTTTGTATTTATTAAAAAAATATTTTCAAAACACTTATCACTAAATATTCAACAATTAATTAATTTAAACAATTGTTATGTTTATCCTATGGAGTAAAATGCTTATCTTGCATTTTAATATTAATTATTTTGTTTTGTATTTATTAAAAAAATATTTTCAAAACACTTATCACTTCTTCCGTTTTTACAATGATGGTAAAAAATAGCCAAATTTTTTGTCTCAAACTGAAGTAGCTAAAATAATTAATGAAAAAAATTGAGAAATTGCAAATTTTGAATGTGATTGGTTGATCAATGCAAAATACATTAAATTAGTTTATTGATAATTTGTTAATGTGTTAGACGTACCATTAAATTTATATCTATTTAATTTTTGTACCGTTACAATCTTTTATCATTGTGAAATGGAGGATTAGATCATAACAATTATATTAACCAAAAAAAAAAGATCATAACAATTATTAATCAATTATTATTTATATGAATTATATCATTAATATTATTTTACTATTAATAAATTCTTAAACTTTTAAAATACAACCCAACAAAAACATTTATTTTTAATTAAGGGTGGAATTTGGTCGACAGCTGGAGAATAATTCCTTAAAGCAGAGAGATCACAGAAGAGATACAGCAGCTTTTATAATGTTTGAGGTGTTACCAGCAATTCTAAGGCCATTGAAAACAAAATCATTCTCTGTCACCTTTGCAGGGTTCTTGCAAGAGTATCCTGCAGGGCCATTAGGAGCAGTGTAATCTGCAACACAGAAATCTAAGACAGAAGCATGGGATGAGAAGGAAAGAAGAGAAAAGATCAAGGAGATAATGAGAAACATCACTTGGCTTGTTGTAGACAGTAATAGTAGATAAAGATATGCTCTCAATTTACCACTGAAGTAGTATGTGGATAGGGGCTTTGGTTCTATTATACAGATGGGAGGCCTGGACCTCTTTTTCCCATTGCCATTGAGTTACTTCAATATGGCTTAACATGGGTAGAATTTTTCTCACCTATCCGAAGAAACTGACAAATTTTGAGGCAGGTGCATGTGAATGTCCATATGGCTGTCTCCGAGATGTTGCCAAAGAGAAATGTTGTTAGACTGATATATTTTTAGAGATATTTGAACCCAAAATATACGTCGGAAACAAAAAAGATGCATATTGTGATTGAGATTTGAGATGCATATGCATTCCTCACATGCTTGTGTACAAATACAGCTGAGCTGCCATGCACTTTGCTACAGTCCCTTATCTTTTTAATGCCATTGATTAGTTTAAAAAAACTGAACAATCCTACTGTTTAGCAGAAAGAAAGAAAGAAAATCAACATGAAGTAACATTGAAGATTGATTGAATAGGCAGATTGAAAGTCAGGATCAAGGATGTACAGTATAAATTTTGACTAGACTCGAAAAGATTCAGAATTGAAACATTTCTTAATATAGGACAAGTGGAGTTAAGCAGAATTGTATATACCTCATGACCCATAGGCCACACATGCCTTACATACTTTCATTGTTAGGCTGCAGGGCTGGTTTCCATTGGGTCAACATTTAATTTAAAAGCAATACTCTACTTACCAATAATAAAGCAATCAGCACAATTTGGACCCTTGTTTTTTTTTCCATTCTTTCGTCGTGGTTTAAATGTTCAAAACAATCAAAAACCTTGTTTTGAAGAAAGTGCATAGTTCACATGTAAAATTTTTGTATTTAGAAAATGCCTGTTAATCTAACCTTCTCCGTGTAACAATGTACAGTTAGTTAAGCACTTGTACCATATAGCAAAAAGGAAAGTATTAAAAGAACATGTGGGGCTTGACAAAGAGAGGAATCAACTAATTCCCACATCACAAAGGCTGGACAATAGATTACATGTGTTCTGTACTATCTGGCTATCTGCCTCAGAACCCGAATTTAGAAACTACTCTGGTAACGGCATCAAAACTTTTACCACGAAAAAAACTATTAATTGCATATTTTCTCCATGGTTTCATTGGTTATCATTAAAGGAGGTAAAAGGGAGAACGGTACTAGTACATAACAGCAGCCAGCAGGCAATATAGAGGAATGTTTAGACCAAAGAAATTATGCAGCAGGAATTATTGTCATATACTGCAAATTTTCATAGTAAATTCATTCACATAAATATAAAGCTTCCTAATATTTGGAGCCTCTCCAACTATCAAAAGTCAAAAGACACAAACAATGGAATCAGAGGCGCGACATTGGTTCTTCCTTACTTCCACTTGCTTTGCTAAGGAAAGGGTAATCTGTGTAGCCGATAACAGGATCCTGGGTATAAAATGTTTTTCTATTATACTTATTCAGCGGTGCATTAAGCTTGAATCGAAGGACCAAGTCTGGATTGGCTATAAAAAGACGACCATAGGAAACCAAGTCAGCATCACCTTGAGCTACAGCTTCAATCCCTAACTTCCTAGTGAATCCACCACTTGACATGAATGTTCCTTGATAAGCTTTTCTCAGTGTCCTCATTAACTTAGCTTCCTCTTCTTCAGTGCCAGGTGTACCTGACTCGTTTTGCCCATAAGCTGTATATCGAGGTTGAGTAACATGTAGATAAGTGAGTTTTCTGCCAAGCTCTTTCTGGAAATTGTTGAGTCTCTCAACCACTGCTAAGCCTAGCCCAAGTGGATCAGAGTCCATTGCATCAAGGTGATCAATAGCTGGTGAAATTCTCACAGCAACTCGTTCAGCTCCTATAGCAGAAACAACCGCTCGAACAATTTCCAGTAAGAACCTGCATCGATTTGCAAGTGGTCCACCATATTCATCTGTTCGATCATTGATCCCATCTTTCAAGAACTGATCAATGAGATATCCATGTGCCCCATGAATCTCGATTCCATCAAAACCTGTATGCATTAATCAATAATCAGTGATATTGATAGAATTGAAAGGCAATGGAAAACTAAAAACAAACCAAAGTAAAAAAAAATTAGGAAATTGTTTCTTGGATATAAAAAAAGAAATGTGATAATGCTCTTTATCTAATGTATTTTAAGTATAGGTGTGTACTAAGAAGATAAAGAGCAAGTGAGATAAAGAAAAAAAAATGTTTACAGTTGCAAAATACAGGATGTTCACAAAACTTGATTTCAAATAACAAGACTCAAACTAGTAACCTGCTCGAATTGCATTAATTGCTGATTGGCGATAATGCTCCACTATTTCTGGTATCTCGGAAGTGCCGAGTCTTCGAGGCTCTGGATATACGCCATAGGATCCATCAGGCAAAAGAATCCTCCACCTACCTGACAAGGGTTTGCTGGTGGAAGAAATGGGCGCAGCTCCCCCAGGCTGATACACTGTTTCACAATCAATCACTGAATTAGTCGATGCCTAACTCATAACTTATTTAAGTAAATGTAACATAACCTAAGTATTCCATGCACTAAATGATGGAAACTAAATATTATGAATAGATATAGTTTTCTTGTACTTAAAGGAATAATAAAGAGTAGAGATCATGAATGAAAGGTAGTTGTAGGTGAGATATGGAGACTTTAATACCTGAATGAGAAGCACGGCCAACATGCCAGAGCTGACAAAAGAAAATGCTGCCTTTGGCATGCACAGCATCCACTACATTCCTCCATGCCTCTACTTGCTCTTCTGAATAGATTCCAGGTACATGAGGAAACCTGCATCAAACCACCCACTCTTAATTAATATGTACACAGTCACACCACAACCCTCACTCATCCTACTGAGTAACTTTCGCTCATTAATAAGTCAAACCTAATACAAAAAGGTTGATACTGATACTATGTAAACTCAGACTTGCAAACATGAATAAAACTATAGAGTAAATGAGCAATGTGCATTGAAAAAACATTATTAATGGGTTTTGTCAAGAGAGGAGGACAATATAAAATGTAATGTTTCTTTTTTAAACAAAAACTTAAACAGTGGAGCTATTTACACTCTGGATGACTATTTTCACTCCTCTTTCACTCATTATAATTTTATAAAATAAAAATTATGCTTGCTTATTAAGTGGTATAGTATAAAAGCGTAAATAATCATTTTGGAGTTCACACCCAAAGTACAACACTTTAAAACGAAAAAGAAATTATTCATCAATTGAAAGTATAAAAACACAGTAAATACTTTCAAATTTTGTCCATTTACGTACCTTTCTCTTGGTAGTTCTTAACAAAAACCCTCTTATAATTTATTAAAATATAACTAATTTTTCAAAATAGTCCTAAAAAATCATTTAAAAAAACAAAATGTTTCTTTAATTTATGCAAATATTTTGACTGGTACTCTTTTAAATTAAGACATACATAATCATATCACAGAAAAGCACGTAGTTGAAGCGGATTAATTGCTTGGTTTAAAAAATTCTAACATTTTACTAGTACGTTTTTACTCTCTTTCACGCATACATCGATTTGGGAGAACGATTTTATTCTTTAACCCGTTTGTTTACTCTTTGCGATCATCGCTCAACTCTAAAGGGACTCATTCCGAACCCATTTATACTAATGTCATTTAATTAAATAAAAAATGCTAACAAATATTTAAGAAGCTAAACGGGATAAAATTTATTGAAAAATATAATTTATTATTATTTTGAAAAAAGAAAAATAAAAACTTATAATGTTTTTTCTTCCTTTAAAATGTTTGTTTTCACAAGATCCTAGTTAAATAACACAAATAGTGCTGGGTGGGTCATGATATAAAGGTGCAAAAAAAATCTGAAGACCGAAAAAGGTGAAAGCACCAATGAAAATGTAATCATCAATTTGCGACACTAACAAGCTTCCACAGACTAGTGGAATCTACGCGGTAACTTTTCCACCATTGAATCTCGTCATGGATAAGGAGTTCTTATTTTCTCCTCCTAACAGTTGGGTGTTAGGTGTTGACTATTGAGAGTTGGCTTATGATGGAATTTCATTATTAAAGTGTGAGATAGTACTACTAAGTAATACTCCAGTAGTATATATTTTATTTTTATACATAAATAAAGGATAACCAATGAAAAGAGTTATAATAATAAAAATGGAGTATTTCTGAATTTTATAGAAATCTGAATAAATAAATAAATGGATATAGACATATAGTATACTCCTCGAGAAAAAGGGTGTCTACATATTTTGGCATTAGATATAAGAAAAAATTAACCAACTTTCAATTCTCAATACAATTATTTCTAAAATGTTTATAAAAAACAGTGATCTCATTTAATTTTTTTTATTCTCAATACAACTTTCTAAAAGTAGTTATATTTTTTATGATTTTGAAAAATTTAAATACATTTAATTAACTTTTTTTAATAAATTTAATTTCGGTTATTTTTCATTGTGATAGGATAGAAGGGAGTATGTTGCAAGAAGGAGTAGAATTGAGCAGGGAGGGAGAGTAGTGAACTGACCCAGGAGCAGTGGGAGAGATCAAAGTGCCTTCACTGATTAAAAATCCACCTGGTGTTGATCTTTGAGAATAGTACTCTGCAAGTGCTGCCTGTGGTATCCCCTTCAGCGCTCTGCACCTTGTCATCGGGGCCAGTACCATCCTGCACTCTCTCACCCACACATAAGTACCTTGTCATAGGTGAGTGAGTGAGACACAACAACACAAGAAGACAGAACATAAAAAGTTAGTAGTAGCTATTAAACTAAATAAACCTGTGAGAAAGGTTGAAGTTTCCCATCTTGAAAGGAGAAAAGAGGGTGCTATCTCCTCCTTGTGTTGAACCCTCTTTCTCTGCCATTGTTGATCCCATGATGTTGCTAATTGATCGATGATCTATCAATCTCTCCTTTTCTCCGTCAGATTCAACTTATAATTTCAGAAGCTAAATAGTAGTCGTAAAAGATGATGAAATGTTATTATTTAAAGGGTCAAAGACCTCACCCTAACCAAAGAGACCTCTTTGACTGCGTGCTCCACAACCACGTGATAAATATTTTTGATGGCTTTATAGTTCATACTTATGGTGGGTAGTGGACGGTGGTAATATTAGGACGTCCGCCCAAAGTTTTAATTTCATACTTACCATAGTGACACATTGACGTTACATCATTATTTTGTTATAAGATTCAACTCCAGATTTTTCATATTTTTCATCACAGCAGAGTCTTAACGTTATGCTCATCAAACTCATGCATCAACATTGTATCATCATACTTTCAGACACAATTTCATTTTAATAATATTTTTGTAATATAATTTCAATAATATTAATTACCTACAATTTATATTATTTGAAAATATTAATATTATTTTAATTATTATTATTATTTGTTATTAATGCATTTATTTATTTATTGTCCACCCGGTTCCCTAAGTACTACCTAGGTAGGTCCGATCCGACCCGGGTCGCGTACCTGACTATGGCAGGTGAGTCTCCCAACATGAATTTTCTGCATTCACAAAGACTCGAACTCGAGACCTTGCTTAAGCGAGACCGAGCCGCTTACCACTCGTCTCAACCCGTGTTGGTTACTTTATTGTTATTATTGTTTATTTATTGTTATTACTTATTTATTTATTTTTAATTTATTAGAGTATTATAAAGTAAAAAGGATAAAAGAATAAAAGACAATATATTTAAGAACAAAAGAAAAAATATATATTTAAAAATATTTTTTTTATTTTTAAAAAACAATATTATTATTATTTATTGTTAATAATACTTATTTATTTATTTATAATTATTAGTATTATTTGTTTATTAGGGTATTATAAAGTAAAAAGGAAGAAAAGACAAAAAGACAGATTCCACATAGTCTTAAGTTAAGTATGTTATTTTATAGACTCAACTTAAGACTCTCTACCAACTTTTGAAGATTAGTAGAGTCTTGAAGAAAAAGTTTGATGAAAAATCTGAATTTAAGACTTTCCATCAAACTCTCTTCAGACTCTGTTTGACTATGTTGTGAATGCTCTTAAGAATAATAATGTTAAGTTGAATTTTTTAAAAAGAGTTTTTTTAATGTTGTGGTTTTTCTTTTAACAATGTTAAGGTTCTCTAACTCTAAGTGATTAGTAAATTCTTACAGGGAAATTAAAATGTCATATTTTAAGATATATAAACGTTTAAAAAAAAAAAAAAATTGGTATTGGCATACCACACACACTACACATTGACATGGTGGAGAGGAGCATCTTCCAATGAGCCATGATGTTCACGTGCCTTCCCTTTCCTTTCTCCATATCTGCTTTATGCTACAGTGCTATTATGTGGAATGTGGAAACATGGGAATGCATATGTTGTTCTTTTCTAAGATTTTTTAATTTTAGGAAATTTACGTTTATAAAAAAATGGATAAATGTTGTTAATAATATTGAAAATTAATATTTAATATATTTATTTAAAATTATTCCTTATGATTATTATTAGAATTATAAAAAATGTTAATTTTATAAGGGTGTTTTTAAAAATAAGTAATTAATTACATGTTATAAAAAATTGAAATAAGGTTTTATAAATAAGATAAATTTTATTTTCCTAAAAGAGTCTCACAAATAGAATTAAAGGGAATGGTATTAAATAAATTGTATATATAAAAAATAATTAATTGACACTGAAAATAAAAAATTTATATAAAACATTAGAAATAAAAACAAAATAAAAATTTTAAAAAATCTTATATTTTGGAATAAACGAAATGGAAGAAGTATATGTAGTAGAAGATCACATATTAGCTTGTTCGGTTGCTGTGCCCTAAGCCTTTTTTCCCCCTTCTCCGTCCATAATGTGTGGCCGATGTCCATTGCCAATAATTCGTAATTATCCCCTCCATCTCTTGTTTAGGGATTGGTATGGGTACCCATGGGCGCGGGTACATACTCATGCCATATCCACAGATATTTGCGGGTATTTATCGGAGTAACGAGTATCTGTGGATATCCACGGATTTTAAACTTTTATTATATAATTGTATATTTTATAATAATCATTATATATCTATACTATTATAAAGAAAACATGGTTTTAACTGTTTGTACATAATTTTGTCAATTCCTATTATACCTTCCCTGATTGAATAAAAAAAACTGCTCAAATAGTGAGGGGAAGAGAAGTTACTGGCAGAGAAAAATATAATCATTGCATCTTCTTTCTACTCCTCTCTTCATCTTTCAATTTATTTTATTTATTTATTTCTTCAACCGCTCCTGAAATGCACAAAACCATCATTATATAAATTATATCTAATATAATCTCAGATAAGCAAGTAGAGTTATAATATCATTCAAAAAGACCGATTTTTCAATATACTATTTTATTATAAACAACTCTTTACGACAAAAACACGAAAATGGGAATGCGGGACAACAGGCACGGGAGTGTCTGTCGGCACGCTAGTAAAAATAATTATAAGATGAATAATTACAATATTACATACATATGATAAATGTTTATCATCATAATTTTATCTTTAATATTCAATATGAAATATAAATTAAAAAAAATTACATGTTCTCAAAGTGATACAAAAATATTAATATATATATATATATATATATAAATATTTATTAATAAAATATAATTTTCTACATGCGAGTACCCACGAGGCGAGTATCATAATACTCATCCCCACCTGCAAAGGAGTAGTGCGGGTACGAACGCGTATTTTGCCCATCCCTAGTTATGGTATTATTTTGATAGATTTTTTTATAAGTTCTTTTATAATATTTAGGTAGCTTTAAATAATTTATTTTAAATATACCTTTCATAATTTTATAGAGATGATGAAGTAATAATTACAATAAAAATTAAAAAGAAAAATAATAAAATTTTAAATACGGGTAATTTAAAATGACAACATATTTTTAGATAAATTTGAATGTAATAATTATTTTTCTTAATCTACTTGAATTAGGTAATAATAGTCGGAGGGAGTATTATATTCATTGGTGGTTTAACTTTTTTTTCTTTTTTAATGAATCGTTTGACTAAATCTTTAAGGGTCTTGCCTTTTTTTTTTTAACCCAGAACCTGGGCCCCGCCGCGCCCTTGAGACTCAAAGTGGCTTGCCAAACTGGGGGAGATATCTATCCCGTCCCAAGAGCGCCTCCCTTATAAATCATGGGAATGTCCGCACTAGTCAGGAGTTGAACACACGATCCCGCAGATCAACGCCCTCGCCTCCCTTTAAGGGTCTTGCTTGATCCCGAATCACAGAATACATTCGGTGCATGTTTGGTTTCGTGATAAAAAATTATGTTGAGTCTCAAAATCACGTTCGATGCAAAACAACTGTGAGTAACTCCTACTTTTCATAATCAATTTTAGGTGAATGCACTCACTCTATCTCGATTTTTTGTTAATCTAATTTATTACTCTTCCCATTTTTAAAAGGAGTAAAGTTGTTTTGATTTTTTAATAGGGCTACAGTAGTATTAATTTATTTATTAATGATGTTAATTACTCATTTCGTCGTATAAATTTTATGTTGATTTATAAACAATATATAAATTAAGAAATGAGTAAATGATGTAAGATTTTAATATATTTTGACTAAGTTACTTCAATTTAATAATATGATAAACAATAATAATACATGCATGCATGCATATTATATTGAAGAAATATGGAGAAATGAATAATGAAAAAGAGAATGTAATAAATAATGACATGCTTGAAAAAATAAGTATAAATGAGTATTAGACTATTGGGTTTCTAAAAATACATAACTTATAATACAAAATAAAATGGTTAAATAAACATAACTTATGGGATAGAAAAGTAATTTTTTTACAAATTTTTTTATTTATTTAATATTGTTTGAAATTTTAATAATAACTATAAGAATAATTCTAAAAAAATATATATTAAAATTTATCAATTTAAATATCACTAATAAAAATAAATAATTTTTTTAATATGCATGTAAATGCATTTCAAATACTTATATTTAGGAAGTAAGAAAGTATTGCATATTAGTGTGTGTTTGGTATACTTGATAAAATGGGAGTATGATTATTTTTTTTTTGTGATAATATGTTAAAATTATAATCTATTTATATTTGTGTATTTTAACTGAAAAATTAATTTAAGATAATCTGTTTTGTTTGGATTATGGAAAAAAATTATTTTTTATTGAATAAATTATTAAAAAAAATGAAGTGATAAGAAAATAGATAATAAGTGACAAGGATAAAACCTTAACCCCGGAACCCCCCTCAAACTGGATTAATCGGCCCAGTGGACCGGATACCAGGGTGCAAACCAAAAAAAAAAAGTGACAAGGATAAAATAATCATGCACTTCACTTGTTTTGTCATCTTCTAAAGTCCCTCGTTATTTGAACACTGATTTAAGCACTACTATTATTTGTAAGAGCATCTTTATTGTGAACGGAAATTTTATATTTAAATAAATCTTACATATTATTTTATTACTTTTCATATTTGTTTTTTTTATTGAGGATATCTTCTGATCAAATACTAATTCTCTCACGAGATATAGGGATTACTTAAATGGATTTTTTCCTACTTGTGACATAATTCGAATCTCTGACATCATGGTTAAGAAACCTAATTATCTGCCAATTGTGTTGGGTCTTGTTGATCTTTTTATATTTGTTTATAATATATGAGCCTTAATTATTTTTTCACTTCATTGGTGAACTTATTTTTACAAATACTTTTCAATATTTACCTCACACTCATATTATTTTACAATAAATATAGATCACTACAAACTAACCATATTTTTTTATTATATTTTATGGTACCCAAAAGTATCATTTTATTGTTATTTTTTTTTTATTATTTCTAATACCTAAAAGTATTTTTAAGAAAAATGTAATTGGGAAGTTTCGGCTCAACCGAGGCGGCACGAACAAACCAGATATAAAAGTGTGGAGAGATGTTTTTGCCACACCACAACGCATGTATGTCATCCCACGATCGTGATCTTGTGATATTTAAAAACAAATTATTTGCACGGTCGTGACCATGCTCATGTTTGTGAAAAATCAATTGTGAGTTGGGTCACGACTTGTTGGTGGAGTGGCATAAGTTCACAATGGCAAGACAAATTTTTTTCTCTATGCGATTTTAGATTTTTAAAATACAACCCAAATAGGTCTCGGATCTTTTTATCCGAACCGCCAAGCATCCAGACTGCCAGTTAATAGCACCTTAAAAAAGCCAAAATTAGCTTTAAGAAAATGACCTGTTATCGGATTTAGTTAGATTTTTTTTGCTGACATTTTATCAGGACCTGATCATGGCCCAAGCCCGCAACGGACTAACCCGAACCCGATCGAATAGTTCGAATTGCCACTTCTATTGGAAAGTTTGTTTCTCTCTAACCAATTTCTCACTTATATATATAATAACATATTATTTTAGCATAGTTGAGAAGTCGGTTAGGCGCAAACCAACTTCTCAAAGTGGCTTTATTATTAATTTTATTATTTATAAAACAACAACAACAACAACTTAAACCAACAAAACATACCTATTAAAGAAATACAAGTGATTTATAAATAAGACCCGAAAACAAACTTAAAAATATGATCGAAAGAAATATTTCTATTTTGCAACATATGTCCCCTCTCTCTCTCTCTCCCTTCTCATTTTTTTTTTTAATCGAAGCCCGCCTATGCCACAAACGTGCATTAATTAGTGCAAAGTGGTGAAACATGAATAAACAAAGCATGGCTACAACGGTGATGAACATTGATGGACCGCTCAAAAGGAAGGAAGGAACGATCGAAAAGTTCAACCGTTATAAATGTTCTAATCAATTATATCCTACCATTATGGATCCCACTTTTAGAATTTAATCAATTACTCCATCCGGTTTTATTATAAGAAAAATGTTAACTTCACGTAATCATACTTATTATAAAAGTTAGTTGAATGCATTTAATTTTTTTGAAATTCATAAAAAATAATGTTATCTTAGAAAAATTGTATTGAGAATGAAAAAAAATTAAATGAGATAATCACTTTATAAAAATATTTTAAAAATAAATATATCAAAAATAAAAAATTAGTTATATTTCTCTTATATTTAAATGAGAATGAAAAAAAATTAAATGAGATAATCACTTTATAAAAATATTTTAAAAATAAATATATCAAAAATAAAAAATTAGTTATATTTCTCTTATATTTAATACTAAAATAAATATGTTTTCTTTTATTTTCTTATATTAAACATAAGAGAAAGTACAATCCCATCCTTCATCATATTTTTCAATTTGATTATAGCTTTCCCATGCAAAGAGGCATTTGTGTGCCACTTATAATAGTGGCAGAAGCGAACTCTTCGTTCTTTCTCCCTTTTTTTTTTAAAAAAATAATTAAAATTTAAAACAAAGTTATGATTTTGGATAAGATAAGTAGATAACATATTAATATGTGTCATTAGAAATATGCGGAATTCATTGAATTTTAAAACATGGATTATTTTTATTTTTTCAATTTGAAAAAAATGTGAATCAAGATAGAGGTGATTTCTTTTTTCTTCCCTTAATTCAACGAGAGTCAAAATGAATATTAGTAATAGGAGTAATTAACTTCTTTCCTATTTTAGTGTGAGTCAAATTAGGATGACTTTTTAATTTTCAATTTCAAAATTTGATTCGAGTCAATCTGAATTTTAATTTTAGGAATTTTTGAAATTTTTGATACTAAAAAATAGGAAGAGAAGTATATTTTATTTTTCATCAACTTTATATTTTGTTTCGAAAATAAAAATTTTACTACTTATTGAATCTTAGTTTACAAACTTTTTACTTACGAGTGGTAAGCGGCTCGGTCTCCCTTAAGCAAGGTCTCGAGTTCGAGTCCTTGTGAATGCATAAAATTCATGTTGGGAGACTCACCTGTCATAGCCAGGCACGCGACCCGGGTCGGATCCGGATGTACCTGGGTAGTACTCAGGAAACCAGGTGGGCAACCAAAAAAAAAATTGTACTACTTTATTGAATCTTAGTTTACAAACTTTTTACTATAAAGCTTCATTTGAGAGTTATTTAATGTGAATATCAGATCTCAAAATTATATAATAAGTTTTGATAACAAAATTACTATTATGTTAGAATTACATGTAATTGAGCAATAAAGAAGTTTTTTGAAGCAAAGTAATCCAGATCCAAAGAGGTCGTTGTTTTGACGGATAAAAGGGGTATGGCTTCTTTCATTTTGACACAAATAGCAATATCATCCATCACAAGCGGAGAATAGCACATATCGCAAGGGATCTATTGCTACTTAAGTAAGTGGTAGAGGGTTCGATTCCCGCTTCTTGTGAATATAAGAGGCCTCGCTGGAAGACTAGTAGCTCCCGAAAGAATCTGACAATGTCAAAAGGATTAATCACCCAATTACGCGAGTGAATACATTAAAAAAAAAAAAAAGCAATGTCATCCATCCATCTGGAAGGGTTGATAATCTCGACTCTTGAGCATTGGCTTCTTTTATTAAAAAAAAATCTTAATTCAAGGTTGAAAAATTTAAAAATAATATTTTTGCATTAAAATATTAATAATTTAGGTTCTTAATAATTTTTTACTCTTGTATTTTCATTCTTAAAATTAAGGTTAAGAACAATAAGATCAAATATATAGTTGATAGATGATTGAGTTTTTTAAACATGATATTGATGAGATAGTTATATTGGAAACAAAGGCTGAATGAGTTTTTTAAACTATGCTTACTTCCGGCATTGATGAGATGGTTATTTTGGAAACAAAGGCCGTTGAATCTCTTGTTAGAGTTTGAAGCTGGATGTTGATGATGATCCTGATCTACAGAGAGTTTGTTGTTATGGCTGAGTATATAGTCTTTTTTAGCAATTTTTATTGTATGAAAAATATGTGCTTTGTTATTGTTCTGTTGGATCTACTTGTACTATTTTCTGTTATGGAATGAATTACATATTTTCCTTAAAAAAAATGATATTAGGGTTCAATCCCTACCGTGGGTATGAAAAATGCTTTATTGATAGAGACAAAACTAACTTTGGTGATTGGATTAATGATCGGTTATCGGCCGAAAGATATCCTTGATAAAAAAAATTAAAAGGATTAGTGTTCGGTTATCGATGGAAAGATATCCTTGATAAAAAAAATTAAAACTAAGGTTAAACAAAACATTTTTAAAAAAATTAAGAATTTGCTTGACATCAAATTTTTAGGTAAAAAAATAGTAAAAGATTCTGAGAAAGAAATATACTTTATAAAATATAAATGTTTAATATTTTTTATTAAAAAACTACTTTATTCAAACTCTCAAAAACTAATACTACTACTAATTCTAATTCTAATTCTGATATTAATAAAATAAAAATAAAATCATCTTCCTCATAAGTTGCGTGCACTTCCACGCAAAGGGCTACACTCCCACTTGAGAAACGGGTGTACTTCTTGCTTGTCATCAGAAGCTGACGACGATGACAATCTTAACAAAAATAATAAATAATTAATAATAAGTTAAACATGGAGTTAACTAATTGGTTGAATAAATACAAAATTAGCTTAATAATACAGTATGAAATATGTCTTTACTTGTTACCGAAATTAGGCACGATACTAAAAAATTAGGAGGAAAGGCATGAAATGATTGATTGGATGAGGTTGCTACCAACAGCACAGTACTACTGTAGAAGAGAATCTTAGAAGGAACAAACTCTCAAGTGAAGAAGAAGTAGGCATCCATCAAAATAAAACAACCCAACGCTAAAAACACTTAACAAACTCACCTTTCCATCATCTTCTTCTGTAACTGTTTCTATTTATCTTATTTTATTATTATTATTATTACTTATTATTTATTACTAGTACTTACACTTTGTACGTTTTTTTCCACCACCTCCTTCTATAATTTCACAGATTATTATTATTATTATTATTATTATTATTATTATTATTATTATTAAGCATAAGTATTAGTATTATATTTTCTTCCTTTTCAGTTCCATCAATCATTTCCATAACTAAAATTATTATAAAAATATGACATAGGAGTATTTCGTTCACTCTGAAGCGTAAAATGCTTTGTTGAACAACACAAGTTGGTGAATTAACTAATTAAGCCTTAAACAAATAAATACGGAGTAAATAAATAAGACTAATAACACCTCTGTCCCTCCGCTAAACCCAACACCTTTTTCGCCTCAGCTTCCTCTCTCTCTCTCTCTTTACTTTTCTCCTCTCTCCTTTTTTTCTAGTTTCATTTCAAGGTAAGGCTACTCTCTCTTTTCGTTTTTAATTTTTATCCTTTTATGTTTAATTCAATTTATATTTTTTTTCACTGGGTTGTTTGCTGTTTTTATTTAATCAGAAAAAAATAAATCTTTAAAAGTTGCCTTTTTTGGGGTGCTTGGATGATTGTTGTGTACTTCACTTCAGCTGAGTTGATTTTTCTTTCTTTGGGTTGTGTTTCATTCAATTGGTGCATCGTGTTATCTTTCATGTTTTTTTCTTCAGCTTGTGTAACAGACAGCAGAAAAATAAAAATGAAACAGAAGATACTTACTGATGCATCTTTTGAAGAAACTATGTGTGTAACATCGAATACTATGTTTCCTTGGGCAAAAATAAAGATTTTTTTTCCCTGTACACTTAGATTTCTCTGTTGTGTGGAAGCTGTTACTGATTTACTGTTTACATCTGAGAGACATGAGAAAAATGGGAGATGGATGTTCTTTGTTTATTTGCTTTCGTTATTTCGTGATTGCAATTATTTACTAATCTAATACTGGTGAGAAAATAGCTCGGCGCAATGGTAAAGTTGCTGCCTTGTGACGGAGGTCACAGATTCAACTCGTGTGTACATTTACGGATTTACCCTTCCCTAGACCCCACCATCCGCATGGTGGGAGCCTTGTGCACCTGGTCGCCCTTTTTTGAACGAGAAAATAGATATTGGCATCTTGATTCAGTTTAATATCAGGTCCTTTAAGAGTAGGTTAATATGAATAATAAGTAAATGTGAAGTTCTACCACAAAATGGCTTTGGCATATTATACTTACTGCTTGAGAGTAGAGAGTTTCAGTTTTTGGTGGCTTCTCAGAATACCTGTTATAGCTGTAATTATGCTCCACTTTCATTTTTTAGAATGAACATGAGATTTAATGTAGCTTTAGTTCTGACAGATATTTTTTTGAATTGTTGTTGCCTACATGAAATTTTTATTTATCTGAATCTGAGTCATAGTTTATCATGTTTAGGAAGGAACAAATGACTGATATTGCGAAGGAGGAAGGTTCAAGTAGTCCAAGTTGGGGTGCTTTGTTATTTAAGCAGACAGCAGAGGATGTGGCTAGAGCGGTTGCTGCTGCTGCTACTAATTCTCCAACTTCATCTGCAGTGTATTCATCCAAAGATGATAATGGTGGTAGCCATTTTGAAAGGTTGCAGCATCAAGTTACGAAAATGATAAAAGGCTTTTCACGTCCTCAAGATGCTAATACAAATTACAATCCCGAAATCCTGACTAGTCTTAAGCGTCAATGGGCTGCAAACTTTCAGTTGCAGCATATGGTATGGTACAATAGCATGCTTCAATGTACCAGTATTACAAGTTCCTTCTAGTCTTTTGAGTACGAACTATGAACAAAACTTTAGCTAATTGTTATTGTAAGATTTTTGGCCCTTGGTTTTGAATGCTCCCTCTTCCTTGTTTGAGGAGTTCAGCAGTACAGCCCCTACGTGTCTTACTTATTTAAACTTTCAGCTCTTTTCCTTTCTGTTTAAACCATTGTATCTGTTCTCCCATTTCTTCACTCTGAATGCTATTATCAAATTTTAGGATATAGATTTTTTCTGCATGAATTCAATTGTCCTTTGATTGTTCTCATATACTCGAGTTCACAGGACCATAAGTTTTGGAAGGAGCCATCACGGCTGTTTGAGAGCATGGTGGTTATTGGACTTCATCCTAATTGTGATGTTCATGCACTGCAAAGGCAATATGTTGATAGAAAGTCCGAAGGCTCTGGCAGAATGAGAAGTGCACTTGGTTATCAAAATCAATCTCGTGTAGAACCCAATATCAATATTGAACCTCAGGTTGTTTTCTTTTCAGCAAAGATTGAATTAATATGACAATTATTATCCTTATTTCAAATGGCACTAGTACTTGTGCTGATTGTGTTAACATTACGATTTTACTACCATGACCCCGAGAAATTTTATTGATTACGTCTTTAATATTGGTTTCGTCTTCATATTTTTCAGTATGGTTAACACTGCATATTCAATTCTTTTCAGGTCTTGTTTGTTTACCCTCCAGAAAAACGGCTGCCTCTTAAATGCAAGGATCTTCTTTCTTTTTGCTTTCCTGGAGGCCTGGAGGTTAGGTGTATGCTTAGTGAAATTTTCTCTTGTCCCCCATCTTTATATTGACATCATCATCATCATCAATACTATTTAGATAGATTAAAATGAAAACAGAGATCATGTCAAGTATTGAGGATTTATTGTGAAATTGAAAAAAAAAAAAGAGGATACCAGTGAGCTTGTAGCTCAACTGTTGCTGAACCCTTCTCTGAAGACTAAGGTGTGAGTGTGATGATGATGTCGGAGATTCGATCTTTTACTTGGGTATAGCATAAGTGGCAATGGTGGGGTGGGATAGGAGGAGCAATGAATCAATACATGCTCATTTGCCTAGAGTAGGTACCCACTTTTATAAGGTGTGCTAATATTGGTTGAAAAATCAGGGTAATCGGTAGTGACCACAGTACTTGTATTTAAATTCTAGGCATCAATAGAGTCACCAACGTGTTGGTCTTGTCTGACATATTTATTTTATTTTTTATAAAAAATATCACAAGTAATTAATTTATGTGTAGCTTTTAATTAGTTTTAACTTCTCTTGGATGTAATTTTAGGTTCGTGCTGTTGAGAGGACCCCTTCCATGAGCGAGTTGAATGAAATTCTTTTTGGGCAGGTATTTTATGCAATGTTATACTTCCACTAATATTAATTTATTGAAATTCTTTGCTTAATTAATAACTGATTGATGTAAGGTTAAAGTTTTTTTCCTCCCCCTTCGAAGTGAATGACCAGCTATTCCCTAACCCACTGAATTCATGTATCCATCTTTGTCAATCTGGTTACCCTGTATCTACAACATCATTGTTCATAGAACTGGTATGATAATGTTGGAAACTTGGACAAGGGAAATTTAGTTTTGCAGAGTGCAGTGCTTCTTCCTGGAAGTTGTTTACACGATGATAATGTATTGCATTTATGCGAATCCAAAGACGGTTTGTAGTTATCGGTTGGTCTTTCAAATCCACGTTTCCTATGTTTAGATATCATGCTTTTAGTTCATTTCCTAGCCCACAGGCAAATGTTTGTTTCAGATTCTGATTCCTGAGCCATTTATGCTTTCATTCAGGAATGTTTGCCTTATGCTAGCCCCATAACTGTCTGTGTCAATGGTTAACTAACCATTTTGGGGTTGTTAGCACATTTTTAAAGAAAATTATATTAATAAAAATATATTAACATTTTTTTAAAAAAATTATATTAACTAGATAAGATGTTTGTCATCATTTTTTTTTTTTTTTTTTAACTTCTAAGTGCTGCAAATGTTTTTAATTGGTACAGTTGGAGGGATATCTAAGTTGTCAAATGCTGATTACTAATCGCCATTTGTATATTGCAGGATCACCTTAAGCAAAGAGATCAGTCATTTGTATTCAGGTTGCAGGTATCTGAAGCAATCTAATTGTTACTTTGTTGCCACTTTCTTACAGTTTCTTCTTTTGCCCATTGTTGTTCTATGTGCTTTGATGACTTCTTTTGTTGTTGTTCCAAGGTGGCTTTTGCTATATTTTTTTAATATCATTCTAGGGATGGTGATTGCATCATAGGCAACCTTTACAAACTATGTTTTAAAACTATATGTGGGAATATACTCCACATATCCTTCCTCGTCAGTTATTACTAGTGTATTCTTACAAATACTATTTTATGTGAGTGAGACATCTGAAGGTTTTTTTGGCTGGATTGGTGTAAGTTTGGATTCTTTCATGGTTTTATGGACCTTAATCTGTGTGAGCTAGTTTTACACTGAATTGATGGTTATGATGCCGAAACCAGCCTCACATTTGCTAATGCTAATTGTGTTTTGACTTTTGATTACTCAATCATATGACAAAAAATTCAAATTCCCTTGTGCAATAATACAATTTTCTTGCTACTATTGAAATTTATTTGTTGGGTTCTTTTGAACAAGGACTGAGGGATCTAAATGTTTACGGTTATGCATTGTTTGGAGGAGTAGATTCGGAAAGCAAAGAAAGGAAATGGTTGATGTGTTTGCTAGAGCCTAGTTAATTTTGTTTTGGTTTTGCACATAAGAGGTCTAAGACCTAGTCTGGGGAGTAGTCGTGCTTGCTAATTTGCAGGTCAAGCAGCCTAGGGGGATTCCCAGGACCATGCAGGCCCCGAAGGCGCTTGCTGCCACCTGAGCTAGAGCTTAATCTTTACTTCATGTGCATCAACAGTTTCCTTTATTTTTTTCTTCAAATCCACTCTACCAAATGATGTGTCAGTTGTTTTCTTTTTCTTTGGTTTTGGTTCTTTATATTAACTGTTCCTGTGCTCACAATCTTACTTTTGTTTTTTAACTTCATAGGGTGCTGACAATTCAGTACTTTATGGGTGTTGTGTCTTGGTTGAAGAACTAGTGCACAAGCCCTCTGGATTGCTCTCTCTCATTTCTGATAAGCAGCCGTCTTACTCTTCTCTGAGACGTCATATATTAACCACACAGAGATGTTACTGCATTCTTTCAAGGCTTCCATTTTTTGAATTACACTTTGGTGTTTTAAATAGGTAGGTATCTGCGATCCCCAGTCATCTAATTGGAAGTGGGATGTCGCAAATCTTTGCATTTTCTTTGTGCATTTAAAGGTTTAAATTTTTGAAAGGACTGTCTCAACTAATTATTTCTGATCAGGGAGGGTTTAATTAGATTGTACTTTATGGAACCTTCTATATATGATAGTATTTTTGAAATTGAATTGTTAGTGTGATCAACTAAGCATACTGATATGAATATATTTCTGTCTGAAATGAGGACAGATAGAAGGAATACTTGCATTTTTTGGAATTGATGCATTATATAACTAAGCAGTGGGTTAAAAAGGGAAAAATAAGTAAAATTTTAGAAGACAGTCAACTTAAGTAGATGCCTAGTTGGGTAGAATAAACATGCACGTGCATGTTCAGATGCACATTCACACCCATACTGGCAGAATTTTATTATGGATAATATATGCTCACACATTGTATTCTTATGCATGAACCTCAGAATTGTAAACTTTATAGCTTGCTTGCTAGGGTATGTTATGACTTTTTAAATATTTGCTCATATTACTGTGCTAAATTGCTAATATCTCTGTAGCATCTTCACACAAGAAAGGCTAGATCGGTTGACGAAAAGTGCTGGAGATTTAAATTTAGAATTTGTTGAAGATAACTACGAGGAAGAGAACTCAGAGGGCCATTCAGAGTGTGTGTTGGTGAGTGATAGACCAATAGAAGAGAGATTTGATGGAAATCCAAGAAATTCTCAATCATGCGTAGGAAATTCCCTGCCTGAAAACATTGTGGGTGATGCTCACCAAGAGAGCCAAACGGATACCGGGGAGTTGCAGAGTTATAATGAGAAAATCAATTCTGAGAACGTTGTTCCTACTGATCCTGAAACTGATAGGGCAATAGCCAAAGAAGAATCTAGCCCTAGAATTTCTGAGGATGGTGATCAGTATGGAAATGCTTTCGCAACCAAAGAACAATTAGAAGATAGGCATTTACCCAATGCTATTTTGCCTCTCCTGCGCTATAGCCATTATGAAAGCTCTGAATCTTCCTGCAGGTACATGGCCCTGAAGCTTAGTTGTACCATAAAGGAATATATTATAGATGTTGTCTTAATTCGTGTTTGTTTACTCTATTTCTTCTTCCCTGATTCATAGTGCATTTGATCTTATGTAGAGTGAAATGCTCATATTTTTAAGATCAAATATAAAATATTTGAACCCTGGGCTTGCTTTCATGGCATCTATTTTCCTTTTTTTTTTTGTGTGCGTGTGTATTGGTGTTGAGGGTTTCCCAAGTTTCTTTTTTAGAGTCTCCTTGATAGATCTGCTGAGGGAATGGAGTGCTCTCTTTAATTATTGTCTTTGCTTTGCTTTTTAATCTATTTTAGTTCTTCTTTCATATGGCTGCTTTGAGTACAGAGAATAATTTATTCCTTTTCCCTTTGTATTCCTGATTTCTTTCTTTTCATTATTCCTCATTTATCCAAAAATATCATGGTGTTTTGATGCGTAGAGGACAATATTTTGTCTTAAATTAAACTGTCTTCCCTAGCTTCTAAGTTATGCATCTTAAACATATGATCTGCTTTAAGCAGTTTCCAAGGCTCACCTTGTGAAGAGAGAAGTTTTAGGAGTGATGTTGATGATAATGAGACAGAAGATGCATCTTTCTCTGGTCAAGAGGATTTGAATGACTTACATGATATTCTTAAATGGGCTAAGGTTTGTGGTTTTAAATGCACTTACAGCTGTTTTTGTCTAGTCTTTTGCGATGATATTTTATAGCTGATGGTATTTTACCAATTCCCAGGAAAATAACCATTTACAACTACAGATTGTAAGCGAGTATTACCATTTAAATTGCCCTTCTAGGGGTTCAGCACTTACATTTCATCCTTTGGAGCACCTGCATCACTTGGAATATCATAGACCAGCTGATACAGTACTAAGTCTTGCTGGTTCAATGGTTGATTTGAAATCTTGCTGTACTGGTCTGGAATTAGCTGATGTATGATGACATAACACCTTCTTATTGGATGAACTTTTTTGTTCCTCTTTTGATATAAGATTTGATTTTCCTGTCAGCCTTCTGTTAGTCATGTGCTCATGGTAACCACTGTACTTTATCGGTATTTGTTCCTCACAGGCACATAATGCTCTTCTGGCTGAAGAGGCAACTGCATTATCTATATGGGCTGTGGCATGTTTATGTGGCACCTTGAGACTTGAAAATGTAGGTTTTACGCTTTGTTCTTACATTTTATAAACTCAATTTATTTTTGCCACATGTTGTTAATATCATGCTT
This sequence comes from Crotalaria pallida, assembly GCA_037953625.1. Lineage (NCBI taxonomy): Eukaryota > Viridiplantae > Streptophyta > Magnoliopsida > Fabales > Fabaceae > Crotalaria > Crotalaria pallida. The sequence goes on from CM075649.1 coordinate 178,669,779, forward strand.
GCTCTTCGATGTATGTTGGTTTTCTTTTTCTATAGTTGACTTAGTTGAATTAGTGAAATATTTAGACATGGGGCTTATTCTGGGGGGGGGGGGGGGGGGGATTCCTGTGGTTAGACTACTGCTCCAGTATTGGCATGACTGCTAATTTTGGCATTTCTGAAGTCTAAAAATGTTGAAAATCGGTCTTGATTTATAGGTTTGATATGTTATTTGTGGATACACCACTTTATTAATCGCTATGAATATTCAAAACGAAGATCTGATAGATTAAATCAATGTTCATCACTTCAACTGCCACCAAATAAATTAGAGGGAAAAATTGTGCATCTTGGCTAAGTTTTACATGGCAGTTTTGTCCCCAAAGTTGAAATTCAGTGATCCAACTGTAACAGTTTCGTAATGCTTGAATAAGAGTTTTACAACTATGAGATGGTTTAATTGATTGTGCGTCCATTCTGCAACTTGCAGGTGTTAACATTCTTCGCAGGAATTCTGTTAGAGAAGCAGATAGTTGTTGTCTGTTCTAATTTGGTATGTCTTGAACCTCAAACTAAATTAATAATTATCTTGTGATGATAACTAATCTACTCTTTTCTTTTATTAAAAAAGATAAATGGTGATGATAGTAGTAACAATAATGTCCTATTGTTATATTGCTGTGTAGTTATCTGAGTCATTGGTTGAATTTTGTTTTTTCCTTATTGATAGGTCCCTGCTCTTTTTAACATAGTTATATTTCTGTCGTTGTTGTGTTTGCCCTGCTCCTGTGCTCATACATACGTGATCAGTTATTTTTGCTGCTTATTTTTAATGTCCAAATCATGTTCATTATTTGCACATCTTGCAGAAGTTTTTTATCCACTAGTTTTACAAATAAGTCACTTTCACAATGAAATATGGATGCCTATAATTGTCTTGTTTAATACAACAACTATGCTTCGCCACAAATCTCTAGAAATATGATTTAGTGTATTTAACTGAAAAAAATATTTGATTATTTTATGTTTCGTCAATATTAGGATTAGTTTTGCCTGGTTTGTTCATATATAATTTAAATTATTTTTATGGCCAGGGAATCCTATCTGCATCAGTTTTATCAGTTATTCCTCTAATCCGGCCTTACCAATGGCAAAGCCTACTAATGCCGGTTTGATTTCCTTCCTTCCTTTTTTACAATTAAAAAGAACATTAGTTTTTACAGTTATTAATTTCTATTTTCCTCTTCCACCTTACATGATCTTGCAGGTTTTACCAAATGACATGCTTGAGTTTTTGGATGCACCTGTCCCATTTGTAGTGAGTATTTAGTTCTTCTTGCTTTATCTATTAATAATATTTTCTGGCTGATGTCAGGCCATGAGGTTGTTTTTGCATTTTGGATTATTTTGTTCTTTTAAATATGTGCTCAGCAACCCTGGCACATGTTGGATTAGTACTTAAATGTTGACATTTAATATATTTCTTTGGCGCTGGTAAAATAAATTTTTACCTTCCATACATTGGAAGATAAAGTTTTATGTTTGGTACTGGAGTGTAAAGTTTTATATTTTATCTCAGGTTCAACTGTTTTTAACTTACCCCTTAAAATGATAATACCCTTCCTGATGTCTTACTGCCTGCAAAATCAATTCTCTAGGTTGGTATCAAGAACAAGACCAGTGAAGTTCAGTCGAAGCTAACCAATGTTGTTCTGGTTGATGCCAATAGAAATCAGGTGTGTAACACGTTCCTGCTATTTTTCAATGCTAATGAATTCTGAACCCTTTTCTCTTGACAATTTACTGAGCACTAGCCTGCATGACCTTTTTTTCCTTCTATAATTGAAAAATTATGGCTTCAACTGAAGGAAAATATTATTCTACATATCATGATTTTTTGTACCACTTGTATTGTTTTTTCCATTTGCTTGTGAAATACATTCATGTTTCATATATTTGGTTCTTTAAAATAAATCTGTTGTCAAATTGACATCTCTATCAATGTTTTCCTTTTTTGCAAGAAAGGTTTCGTTACATAATTTATAGGTTTTGTAACTTCAGGCCTAATTTGGTAAATGTTAATTATAAATGGAGTGATGTGGACTTGGAGAATATTTTTCCTTAACTGCTCAGTGTTAGATTGATGGGATTTGATTAGGGGCTATATTAAACTTTTGCAGTTCAATGATTTACATTTTAAGTTTAATTAATTAATCGAATGATACATCATATGCTAACTGCAAAGAGCAAAAGAATTAAGATTTTAGAGACCAGGGTTTTAAAGCTTACGAGGGATTAAGGTTAACTAATTAGCTGGGTTAAATATTAAATCTCTCCTAAATTCCTAATGACTTGTTGCATGTAAGCAAAACATGGAAAGAACTCCCTTCTCATTGCTATGTTATGTGTTTCTAGATTCTGAAACTACTAGCCATTTATTTTTACACTGTACACAGCTGTTAGATATTTGTTATACATTGTGGGCACACGTGAGAGCCGACACTTTTAATCCTTCCCAGAGAAAGAATCTGGCTTAGCTTCTACAGTTACTTACTTTTCATGTGGGTATCTGCTAATTTGTTGTTTGGGCATCTCTTTGTTGTATACTATTAAAGTATCAGATAGACACCTGTGGTTTCTTATCAAACTGCTGTTGTGTTGCAATAGGTGAAGTCACCAACAATACCACAACTGCCAAGACAGAAAGAGCTAGTCTCTTCTTTACGTCCTTATCATGCAACTCTTGTAGGGGAAAGTTACTTGGGTAGAAGAAGGCCGGTGTACGAATGCACCGGAGTGCAGGTGTGCCCTTCTAACGATCTCATCTTTATCCATTGTTCTCCGATTTTATCTTTATTTCTCGCTCTTATTCTCTGCTTTCAGTTATTTTTTGTTATCTTGATTACTGTATACATCAGTCATGCTTGTGTGTATTATATGAAGTGATTCTAGAGCCATTTTGTGCAAAGCCATTGTTCAGTCTTCTAGAAGTTCAGTATATTGTGCATCCTCAGAAAATTAGTATTTTTGGTTTGTCACAGTTGTTACCATGTCAAACCTTTTAACTAACTAGTCCTCCGTGTTTTAGTCTGTTATTCTCATGAGTGTTAGTTTCTCTCCTACAGATGGAAGCTGCAAAGGGGTTCCTTTCAGTGTTAAGATCTTACTTGGATTCTCTTTGCTTTAACATCCGTTCTCACACAATTACCAATGTACAATCCAATGATGACAAGGTCTGTGTTTTTGTCTTGGCAGAAAATTAAGTTAACATTTTTGATCTTGCATTCTCTCCATTTACATTAACCTCTCAGCAATGTATATATAAATTATTTATTGTGAGGTTACTTCCTGTTATGGAGTGGTTAATTTATCGAAGAAAAGAATAGTCCTTTTGGAGTGAAACTGTTTACCAATAACAGTCCTAAAATATCTCAAGCCAATTAGACAAGGTTTAGGTGTGCAATCAGAATATCCACTGTATGCTAAAGTTTAGGCCTTTATGGAAATGATGCAGAGATGCTTGGATTTCCTTTGCTTGAATGATAATTAGTGAGAAGCAGATGATTATATCTTAAGCTCATTAAGCAAAATTAAACAAGTAAAAAGCCATAGTGGAAAAATATTATGTATACTTAAAAATTGTAGCCGTGCATTGAAGTCTGCCATCATTTATATACAATGTCTTGCACCACAAATAGCATATTTTGGTATTTATATTGATCTGCGATTGTGACTTGCACCTTCAGGTATCCTTGCTTTTAAAGGAGAGTTTCATTGACTCATTCCCTTCCCGTGACCGACCTTTTATGAAGGTTTATTCCTTAAGCTTGCAATTACATCATACTTTATGCTTACTATGGAAACAAATTTTTTCTGTTATTTGCTTTTAAGTTTTAAATGATCAGAATCGACTTGCAAACTATTTCTTATTTTTAGTTAGTCAGTCCAACTCCAAATTCTAGTTTCGAATCCTGGATTCTTCTTATGTGTTTTCAGATGACAAAAACTTCTACAATATAGCTTTCTTAATGTTCTGCTATTCTATTCTGACTAATACTGATTTTTTCTTCTTTGCTGCCTTGTTCTAAACAGCTTTTCGTGGATACACAGCTCTTCTCTGTACATACAGATCTTATTCTCTCTTTCTTCCAAAAGGAATAGTGCTGCCATGCAACACTTTCAGGGAATATAGTTGCCTTGTTTCAAGCTTGAACCCAAGTTCACTGTTGTATAACTTTCGTATATTGAGTTTAGGACCCTTTTAGCTTGACATGTTTATCCGAGTTGAGTTGCCTCCCCGGCCTTTCTTCTAATTGAGGCTTTCTGCGGCACCTGTAAATAATAAGTTAATGATACTCTATATTCAAGCTTAAAAGTGTTATAGTGGTTTTTTTTTTTTTTAATCAAGTGTTATAGGGTTAAATGGAAAATGTAAATTTTGTGCTCTTAAGATTGTATTAGAAACTTCTGCTCGTATTATTATTGGAAGAGTGACGTTTGGGATCAGAGACATCATCATGGTCTGGATTCTAGGATTGTTTAAATGATTTAATTTAGTTTATGTACGTATGCTTTTCTTCAAGGCTATTACATGGTTTCTGTCGATATTTGGGTGAAGTAAGGATTGCAAAATTTGAAAGATTCGGTAAGGAGTGTACTAAGGTAAAATTATCTGTACTCCATGATTTGTTGAAAATACAAGGTAAAATTATCTTTAGTTCATGATTTCAAGTTTTTTTCCTTTTCCCTCTCAAAAGTCAAAACTATACCACATCCTCTCATAGTATTACCTCAAAGATTCTAGCCCTAAAACACTTAAATTCTATCACTCATAGAAAGCTAGAACAAATACAATAAGTAACAAAGTAAGTGTATGATATTCTTCATATTTTTTTTTTTTTTACGTTAAGGTCGTGCGTATGCCTTAAAAAAATTTCAATTGGAAGGTATATTTCACTACCGAATTTTTTTAGGTGGTGAAGTTGTTGTAAAAGAGGTTTGTCTTTATCTTTTCATTCCAGTCAACTTTTCCTCCGGTACCGCTTGCAAACTTAATGCTCTTACTCTTTGCTTTGATAATGGCTCTTTGTCCTCCACTGACCCCCTCAATCTCTATACCTCATTTTGTTGCTCTTGCTTACCTTCTCATCAAGATCCAACAAAACCCACCTCCAAATCAATCACACAAATCTAAAACTGCAAAGATCAATTCAAACTCGCTTTCACCAAATCCAAACAAACCTATATCAAAATGACAAGAAAAACCCATATTCTTTTACTTCACTACCTAAAAAAACTTGGGTAATGAGTCTACCCAAATTTTTATACTTCACTACCTCATGACCCTAACTAAAATTAAAAAAATAAAAATCATAAAGAACATCATGCATCTACCTTGTTGCTTATATATTTGTTCAAGCTTTGTATGAGGGATTGATTTGAAGTGTTTTGAGCTGAGGTAATACTGTATGAAAGGGTGTGATGTAGTCCTGTGAGGGAAAAGGGAAAAAAAAACTTGAAAGGATATTTTTTTAGGAGTAACTTAGAAAATATAAAAAAAAGGCTTATTTAACATTTTAGTCCCTGAACTTAGGTGCTCTTTTGGAATTGATCCTTAAACTTTTTTTTCGATGCTTTGAGTCCTTGAACTTTGTTTAATTTTTGGAAATGGTCCTTTTGTTTAATTTTTGGAAATGTCACGTCACTTTCACACTATCGACAAACGACGTGTTATGTAGAGCCACAGGACACTACATGATTTTTTTTATTAAAAAAATAATTTCTTTTAAAATTTATTAAAAGATTCGATTTTCTTTCAAAAATACAATTTCTAATTATTTTTAATAAGTTTGATTTTTTTTTTAATTTAGAAAATTCACTGGCATCATCTGTCATGTTACCTATCGATATGGCGAAGGTGACGTGGCATATCTTCGATCATATCACCACTTAAGTGATGAAAGGACTATTTCCAAAATCTGAGCAAAGTTTAGGGACTCAAAGCATCGAAAAAAAGTTTAAGGACCAATTCCAAAAGAGCACCTAAGTTCAGGGACTAGAAACTTAAACAAGCTTATAAAAAAATAATGGAGTTTATTAAGTCACAAGTAGGGTACCAAAAGTTCCACTCATCTGATTTGATAATCAAAAACTAATATTCTTCCATATCATCGAAGTGAATTTTGACTCTATCACCGTCACAAATTACTATGTTCTATGTAAGAAATCTTTTAGCAAGTTAAGTATAAAAGTTCTACATTCAAATTTCACTTCTTAAATTTTCATAGCTTTATTTAAGTTTTTAGTCTCCGAACTTATGTGCTCTTTTGGAATTGGTCCTTGATCTTTTTTTTCGTTGTTTTGGGTCCCTAAACTTTTTCAATTTTTGGAAAAGGACCCTGTTGTTGCTTAAGTGATGATATGACCAATGAAATGTCACGTCACTTGTCCGACATCGAAGAATGAAGTGCTATGTAGCCTTTTGTAACACCACATGATTTTTTTTTTATTAAATTTTTTTTTTCAAAATTATTAAAGGATTTTATTTTCTTTTTTTAAAAAATACAAATTTTAATTATTTTTAATAAATTTGAATTTTTTTTAATCTTTAAAATTCACGTGGCATCATCTAGTATGTTATCTATCGATACTGCGAAGGTTATGTAGCATTTCATCGGTCATATCATCACTTAAGCAACAACAAGGTCATTTTCCAAAAATTGAAAAAGTTTAGGGACCCAAAGCAACAAAAAAAAAAGATCAAAAACTAATTTCAAAAAAGCACCTAAGTTTAGGGACTAAAAACTTAAATAAGCCATTTTCATAATAGTCTGCAAGTTCAAAGAAAATCAATAAGCACTTAGTCCAAATATTTTGAGGCATTGATATTTTTGCCTCCATTGTAGAGAATTTAATGTCAACTTGTCTTGTCACTGCAATTGTGCAAGTTGGGGATGAGATCAGTGTTCACTAAGCATGAGTTGTGTGTACGTAAGATTGTGGTCCAAGTCAAAAGATGTGGCAGTTCTGCTTGATTCAAAATCAGGATGCTACAGCAAAGATGCCGGGATTTGCCCTCTTGGCTGTTACATTAATGGAAACATTTGGTATGTCCCTTCCTGCTTGGGACCTTTTACTTCTTAAATGTGCCACTGTTTTCCGTAACTTGGTAGTTTTTTTTGGAGCTTTGATTAAGCATGTGTACTTTAATTTGATTATGACGATGGATGCCAAATATAAAGGTGCATGGCATGCTAAGAGTTCACAGCCTCTTTGTTTTCATAAAGTAGAACAAATAATTGAAAGTGTACATGTGTTGCTTCCAGCCTTGCACCTTTTCTCATTCATAAGCAATTTGGTGTAAGACATAAAAGGGGAAATTTTGTAAATCATCTGCTTCCCCTTTATTTGATTTAGCTAAAAAAATGGATCGAAACAAAAATAATAGTACTCTTATATTATAGTAAGATAATATCTTTAAAATTCAAATACGTAAGGAGAGTAATAAAATCATGTAACATAAGGTGTGGATCAATTACAACCCCGTAATCTATGTGAGTAAACTTCACTTGCAATAATAGTAGCAAAGTCTTAGAATGAAAGTGATTTAATATTGGTTTCAGATTGTAAGAATTGTATTTATATCGAGGAGGTAATCTCAGGTTGTAAATGTTATTTGAGTCATGAAATCTGTTCTAATCTTTTAAGAATTTTCAAGATCCAACTCGTATAATTTTTTTTTTAACAAAAGAAAACGTCCGAGTAAGAGAAAAGAAGAAATAGAGAATTTTTTTTTGGTTGGTTGAAGTAGGGTGTTGCACAGAGGTAGAAAAATTTATTTTGGCAACTAGGTCTGCTACTGCAAGGGTGATAAAAACTGTCCCTAAGAACCCCCCCACCTGTACATAAAAATGCAAAAATAGCTCCCAAGGATTTAATGCAACCCAACAGCATAAATAATCATGCCAGTCTATCCCTTTCATTTTACTTATATACCCCCTGCTGGTCCAATCTATCCCTCTTATTTTACTATGATGCCCCCCTTTTTGTTGACCAGCTTTCATGTCTATATTAAATTTAAACGTCCTACCTTGCACCCTACTTGGTTTGCTAAGACTAGGGACATGGTTTTTGTTGCATTATGTATTCAGATATAAATCCACTAGTGTTAGTTAAATCCAGCTTAATTAGCTAAATAAAAATTTGTTTGGCTCAAACTCAGAAAGAAATAAGCTTGTTTTGTTTGCTCGAAAATTGATTAGTTTAAGAAGATGAAGCAAAATTGATTACTAGTTTATAGAATTAAAACCATCCTCCTTTCTGCCACTTTCTCCTACCGTTAATTAAGCATGTGAGGGCTGTGTTTCATTTTTAATTAGTACGGATCTAGACAAAGTTTGGTGTTCTTTTTGTGTTTCTATAGGAATGATCTTCAACTTTCAGGGTAAGCAGAGAGGATCAAGTTCTAATACCAAGTCACTGAACAAACAAGTGAATAGAGTTCACACTTTCTGAACACCAAGTACAACGGTACAAAATCTGAATTAGTACTTGGATTAACCTAGTGAGTAATAATCATGATTTAACAGAATATCGAACTTGTTTCAATGGAACTAGCAAAAGGACAATACAGATAACCCCAGTTATACACAAAACAATAATAATAATAATAAACAAACAAATAAGTAAATATTCATGCATCTGTAAACATGGTAAAAGAAAAATATAATCTGAGTGTAACTTATATTTTATTGACATAGTTATGTGGTTAATTGGGAAAAATACTTAACAAAATAACTTCTCAAATAATTAAACTAAATCCCTGACTATGCAGATATATTTTATTTGAGGGCACAATAAACTTTTACTATGACCAATCATCCATAGATAAAAGAAAGAAAAAAAAGATTCCAGTTTTAAGAGAGGCCCTCTCCCTCCCTATGACTTTAGAGCCCCTGGTGTGCATCTATCATTATCTGCATTTCCCAAATGGAAAAAAGGGTCAAATAGTAAGTGGGTGGGTTCTGAGGCTCTCTGAGGTAAAGGAACAGAAAAAGTAGTAAATAGAGTTAGTAGCAGTAAAAGCTCTAAACCCGTACAATCTTCTGAGACAAGCATTGGCCTTCAGACACCAACTCTTTAAATAGTCTAGTATACAATAATACCAAATAATAACTATTTCCTCTTTTGTCTTTGGGAGCCCTTTTCTTTCTCTCTCTCCTCTTTAGTTTATGGATTTCCGTAAAGATGTCAGAGACAAGAGCTGGCAGAGGTGCAGCTTAGTTGCAGCAGAAGCAGTAGCAGCTAGCAACAGAGCCATAGCAGCAGAGATAGAGATAGAAAGAGAGAAAGAAAAAAAACAAAGAAAGAGATAGTGCTTTGGTATGCAGCACAGCACTGTGTAATCAGAACCATTAGTTGTTTATCAATGTACAGAAGATTCTGTAGCTCAATGGTCCCTGAAATAAATATACCTACTCTACTCTTCTACTACTCCTCTTCCTCCTCCTCTTCCTCCAACTCCAAGGCTTAAAGTAATAACCTACCATAATAACTCACTCCCTTCACTCACTCACTCACTCACTCCTTCAACAAGTTTTGTTTCATTTGTTACTACTATTATCATCACACCCATCATCTCTGCGGTGCTTCCTTTTTTTGTTTTTTTATGATGAATGGAAGGAATAGGTTCCCCTTTACTCCATCTCAGTGGCAAGAGCTTGAACATCAAGCTCTTATCTACAAGTACATGGCTTCAGGTATTTCCATTCCACCTGATCTAATCTTCACCATCAAAAGAAGCTACTTGGATTCTCCTCTCTCTTCAAGGCTTTTACCTCACCAGCCTCAACACTGTAAGTCACACTATTTAACTCCTGTCATGTGTTACTAGTATTATTATTTAAGTTTGGAACAACCAAGTTGAATAGTTTGTATAGAAAATGTTAAGAATCTTAAAACTTAGTTATTTTGATTCCTTAACTAGTTTGGTTATTGTTGAGTGAATAGTTTGAGTGAGAAAAAGGGTGTTGGTGTTTTTTGTTGGGTGAGTGCAGTTGGGTGGAACTATTTGCAGATGGGTTTGGGGAGAAAAATAGACCCAGAGCCTGGGAGGTGTAGAAGAACAGATGGGAAGAAATGGAGGTGTTCAAAAGAGGCATACCCAGATTCAAAGTACTGTGAGAGGCACATGCATAGAGGCAAGAACCGTTCAAGAAAGCCTGTGGAAGTTTTGAAAACTACACCAACAAATACTAATAATGCTTCTTCTTCAACTTCAACTACACCCTCCTCTATCTTATCTATCACCAAAAACAACAACAACCCTGCTGCACTAACCCCAACATCAACAACAACTCATGACCCTTACCACCATCACCCTCATCAACACTCTTCTTCTTCTTCTTCTTCTTCTTCTTCTTCTTCTTCCTATGCTGCTTCTCATCTTCATCAGCAACACTCTTTCCTCTACCATCATCCTCCACCTTCAAGACCCTCTTCTATTGGTTTTTCTTTTCAAGACAACAACAACAACAACAACAACAACAACAGTGTTCCTTTGTTTCTTGACACTGCTTCTTGCTCTCAGAATAACACTGACTCCAGGTACCACTTTGCTCTTACTAAAATTTATCACTTTTTATTCAAGTGTTTAATTTTGTGAGTGAGCCATTCTCATCCCTTTTTTCTTTTGTTGTTGAAAAAAGGAACAGGTATGTTTATGGACTGAAAGAGGAGGTGGATGAGCATGCTTTCTTCACCGAACCTTCAGGGAATATGAGAAGCTTCTCAAATTCTTCTATGGATGATTCATGGAACCTCACACCACTCACTATAAGCTCCTCAACCTCTTCAAAACAGAGGAACTTCACTGGTTTAACCAATGACAACGAGTACTCTTACTTGCAACTTCAGAGCCTCAATGACAACAACTCAAAACATCAACAAGAGCAAGATCAGGGTTACTATAATGATATCAAGTGTGAAAAGTTCATGAAACTTGGTGACAAAGATGAACAACCTCATCAGCAGCAGAAGACGGTTCACCGTTTCTTTGATGAATGGCCACCCAAAAGTAGAGGCTTGTGGCTTGATTTGGATGACAAATCTTCAACAACACAACTTTCAATCTCTATTCCCACAGCTTCTCATGATTTTTCAACTTTCAGTTCCAGAAACCAACGAGGTAATGCAACTCCTTTGATATTTTTCTACTATTACTTAATGATTGCATATTCCCTGTTCTCTATAACTTTTTTATTTTGTTTTGCAGATGGTTGAGTTAAGCTTTGAATAATGGGTTCCACTGTTCCAGTTCCACTACCTGAGATTGAAGGCTAATAATAATGTACTTATATGTGGTGGGAGTTCATCATAGCTTTCATATTTTGTGTTGTCTCCTTTTAATTGCACCCCTTTTTTAGCATCTTTGGTAAAAACTTCTTTGGAGGGATCCAATTCCATTGTCTAGTACTGTGTTTGTATGCTATTTGCTTTCTTAATTATGTTCTTTGTTCTACCAGAACATAGTTTGAACTAACATTAGATTGGCACATCTTTATTTTGTTCGTTGATCTCTCTCTGCTGCTGCTTATGTTAATTAGTGAGTTTGTCATTTCTGAACACCAAAATGAAATTGCGGTAGTCATTAAAATTCTAAAATTAAAGACATAGGGAAATTTATTCTTTACTAATTACTACTATTAATTACTAATAAGGAAATTTATTTTACGTAATAAGGGAAACACCCTTGATGAAGAAACAAGATTTGCCCAAAGTGTATTAAATATGTTTTAGTCAGAAGCACGTGACTAAGTTCTCTAAGCAGTAAGCACCATCGAAATGAAATAGTCCGTCACATTTAACTACTTTATAAAGATTAAGAGGATAATTATTTTTTTTATTTTAAAAAATTTTAATGTTACAATTTTATTAAGATAAAGAGGATAACTACTTTTTTTTTATTTTAAAAATGTATTTTAATATTTTAATTATACTTTTTAAATTTTTATTAAAAATTACAAAAATGTATTATTTCATATTAATGAGTAAATAATAAATAAAAGAAAAATGCAGTAAATATTTGATAAAAAAATTATAAAGTAACTTATAAATAACATAAGAAAATTTAAAAAACGATTTATAAATAGAATAGGAACGTGTACGAATGAATAAAAGTTTGATTGTTTCATCAATTAAAATGTGACATTTAGGTTAGATTGGATAGCCTGTGTTTTTTATTTGGGATAGCATTTATAGTTGCATTCACACGGAGTACAATAATTTTTTACACATTTTTGAATTTATTTGGTGAAAAATTTCAATATAATAGTAACATACACTTTATAAATGTATAACCAGTAAGTACCGGGACTGGTTAGTGGTCACGAAATTAAAATCTTACGAGCAGGTAGCCGTTGAAAATATCGGGTCCCTTAAATATAATTCTCGTGAGAAAATACAAACGTGCGATGAAAAAACCTCTGAAAATGACATGACCTGGATTCAGTTCTTTGTATCAGTACGTGCACCGTGCAGTTCGTGTCAATTTTATTGAATGCAGAAAGAAAAGAAAAAACCTAATCCCGTTGTTGAAAAGTCAAACTCAGACTCGATACTAATGTTAAGTACGTATTTCTCTTCTGAAATGTGAAGCCTTCTCTACTTTATATAGATACGATTATTCCATGTTAGGATTTACTAATATTTTGATATCTTTTCACACTCAACTTATACTGCTATAAAAACAAGATAAACAAGATGTGAAACTTGTTATTAACATTTTCTAACAAAAACAAAGAATCAAGTCTTGCTTTGTCTTCTGCAAAAAATGGGTTAACCGCATTTATTGTACATAAATAAAATAAAAAATAAACTGAGCTAAACAAGAAGAAATAAACTTAAAAAATGAATGGATTTGTTTCCCCCCCCCCCCCCCCCCCCCCCCCAAAATGGTAGTCCCTTTCCAATTAAAGGAATAATCAATTTGGATTTTCTTTTTAGAATCGGTCCAAGGGTGACTAAGAGAAAATATGAAACTAGCTGAGTATATTTTCGCCAATAATAGTTGTTTCGGTTGTTAAGGATTTAGTCCGAGTTTGTGAGAGATCTCAAATTCGAATTTTATCGATGTGAGAATGGTATTGGTAAGTAATTTGTAAGTGCCCTCTATAAGCGCTCTTTTACACCAAAAAAGTATTATCTAATAGATAACGGAAAACTAATTCTTCCTGAGATGTAGAAAGTATCGAAATGAGTTAGTTTTGTTTTTACCTACAAAATATTTTTCTTTTTTATATCCATTGTAGAGATCGAACTTCTGACACTAGTAGAAAAAATGAATTTTACATCAGTCAATTAACATCTGTTTTGAAAAAATGATGTAAAAACAAAACGCGGTGGCAAACTTATAAATAAGTTTAAAAGGTAAAACATTTCGCATTTGATTTTTTATTTAACTGATGCGGAATGTCTGAGTTATCCTACTTTTCGCATCAGGTTTTAAATAAAAGATGTGGAATGTTTAGTGCGGTAGCAATATTGTAAATATAATAAATTTAAGAAATAAACATGTCGCATCTGTTTTTTATTTAACTGATGCGGAATGTCTGTTGTCCTACTTTTCGCATCAGGTTTTAAATAAAAGATGCGAAATGTTTAGTGCGGTGACAAACTTGTAAATATAATAAATTTAAGAAATAAACATTCCACATCTGTTTTTTATTTAACTGATGCGGAATGTCTGAGTTGTCCTACTTTTTGCATCAGGTTTGAAATAAAAGATGTGGAATGTTTTACAAAATACTAAAACCTAATCAGTACCGTACCAAAACTAAAACCTAATCGGCTCCCTCCCTCAAAACGCAACCACTCTTCCCTCCCTCAGAAGCCAAAACGCAGCCACTCCCTCCGCCACGTCTCTCCGTTCTCCCTCCGTGTGTTCCCTCCGTCCGTGTGTTCCTCTGCCACTCTCTGTTCTCCCTCTCGATCCCTTCGGTTCTCACCCTCTGTTCCCTTTCCCTCTGGTTCACTTTCCCTTCGATTTCTTCTTCTTCTCATGGTGGCACAAGGTGTTCTTCTTCTCACGGCGGCGCTGCTCCATTATTCGGTGAGAGAGAGAATCCATACGATTTCTTATATTGATTTATAGTGGAGGGTATGATAAGTCCATCTTGTTCTTTATTTTTTCCTTGTGGTCCTTTCTTTTTTTAAAAAAGTTTTTCAATGTTATGATTGAGGTGAATGATGATTAAAGCTGTGTTTTTTTCTCTCAACACAATTACGTAGTCTTGAAAGTGCCACTACTGCAGACATGATTAGGAGTTTAAAAGAGTTGCCTACTGTCAGGTTTGAGAAAGAAATTGAGGAGTCCTTGGGAAAAAGACATGTCACCTCTCAATAATATAATATTCCTTATCATCATAATTTTCATAAGTTACAACATCTGATTTTTTTAGTGGCAATTTAAGTTTATTATATGCTGTATATGATTTTTTAATTTGAGTATGATGTATTTATGTTGACATATCTTTTTTAATAATGCAGGATAACATCAAAGAGTATGGTGGATAGCTGGATAGCTTCCTTGAGAATGATTTGGGTAGAATTGAATTAGTTTTGGTAGAATTTGTAGTTGTATTGAAATTAGTGGATATAAGAGATTTTTTTGGGTAGCATTCAATTAGTTTTGGTAGAATTTGTAATTGTATTGAAATTAGTGGATATAAGAGATTTTGGGTAGCATTGAATTAGTTTTGGTAGAATTTGTAGTTGTATTGAAATTATTGGTAGTTGTATTAAAATTATTAGATATATATATTTTGTCTTTTGGATTCATTTGTTTTAAAATTTTATTTTTAGTATCCAAAGAAAAAAATGCAAAAAAAAAAATTCACATTTCGCATATGTTATTTATATATAACAGATGCGAAAAGTCTACTTTCAAAGTCAGTTATAAGTACTTTTCGCATCTGTTATTGTATAACTGATGCGAAAAGTAGACTTTTCGCGTCTGTTTTTTATATATAACAGTTGCGGAAAGTAGACTTTTCGCATCAGTTATAAGTACTTTTCGCATCTGTTATTTATATATAACATATGCGAAAAGTCTACTTTCCGCATCAGTTATATATAAATAACAGATGCGAAAAGTCAGTTATAAGTACTTTTCGCATATGTTATAAAATAACTTATGCGAAAAGTATACTTTCTGCATCTGTTATAAGTACTTTTCACATCTGTTATAAAATAACTGATGCAGAAAGTGTACTTTTCGCATCAGTTATATGTACTTTTCGCATCACTTATATAAGTGATGCAAAAAGTTCTGACATTTCGCATCTGTTTTAAAAAGTGATGCGAAAAATCATAACTATCTACATCTCTCACAGGGACATCATTTCCAAAACAGATGTGAAATGTCTTAAAAAAACAGATGTGAAATGTCCGATCTGTAGTAGTGTGACATGATATTTAAAAAATCTAATCATTTATCGATTGTGTCAGACTTTATCGATGTACTAGGTATTATTAACATTTAACATTTGCTCCTAGAATTTAACTACTCTACCAACCAATATAATGATGCCCCTTTTTAATCCTCAAGCGTTTTAATCTTTCCGAAATCGAAGAATAATTAAACACAAAAGAAGGCAAAAACCAAAACAAGCTGCAATTAATTAAATTACATCTCCTAATCCGATATATCATGTCAAAGATATGGAAGCATGTGTGATGTTATTATCTCAATTTATTTTCATTTAATTAAATAATGTCATGGAAAGGAGGGGAAGGGTAGCTCATAGCCTCATGCTACCGTTCTCTTCACTCTGAAGTCTCTCTCTACTCCACGACGATATAAGAGCATCTTCACCGGTAGATACAAGTTTTATCCTTAAATATACTTCACACATTATTTTATTAATTTTTACATTTTTCTATACTTTTAAGAACAAACACATATTTTTTCCATACCCATGAACTCATTTTTGTCCTTAATATTTTATAACTTTTTCTCACATTGTATCCCACATTACCCACACTTCTTACTTTCCATTTGTCCCTAATTATAGACAAATGATAACTAAGGACAAAACTTGGTCTCCCTCCACCGGTTAGGGACGTCCCTAACTTATTTATGGACAAAAGCATTTGCCCGATGGAGATGCTTTAAGTATATAACCATAAGGAAATTAATAAGAAGCATATAGGAGATGCTCTAAGTATATAACCATAAGGAAATTAATAACAAGCATATATATACTCCCTCCGTCTCTTTTATAAAAAATAATAATAATCAAAATCACAAATATCAAAAAAATTAGTTGAATGTATTTAATTTTCTCAAAATTATAAAAAAAATATTGCTACTTTATAAAAGTTGCATTGAGAATTAAACAAAAATTAAATGAGATCATTATTTTTTAGAAACATTTTAGGAATAATTGTATTGAATTTAGAAACATTTTAGGAATAATTGTATTGAAAATAAAAAATTACTTAACTTTTGATATATTAAAGATCAAGAAAAATATGTTTAAATTTTGTTATATTAAAGAATAGAGATAGTGTGTGTGTGTCATATATATATATATATATATATATATATATATATATATATATATATATATAAAAGTTTTGATTACTATTACTTAGTGGGTCATAAATGGAAAGCAATGAAGAAGCAACATCTTTGGACTGAGCAAGTCAGCTTTAACAAAACAAAGAAGAGAGTAGCTGTGATTGTGAAGGTGGGTGGTGAGGTTAGTGAGTAGTGGGGCTGTTGTTGAGTTGTATGTATAGGTCCAAAAAAAGGGTAACTAGTGCTTGCATGCAGGGTTTCAGAGTCTCTCAGGTCAGGCAGAGGCAGGCCTGAAAGTACTTTAGCACTAATCAGTAGGGACAGAATAAGCAAGGGTGGTTCTACAGTGCACCCCATCACAGACCCACCCCCAGAAACCAAACGTACGGTTATTAGTTATAGCATTGAACCATCTGACTCCCTCAGTTGCCAGTCACTACCCGACATTCAAAGAATCTCTCTCTATATTTTATGATGGATGGCAGGGTAGCTAGATAGCACTCTCATAAAGTTACTTTCTTTTTTTTTTTACTCTGTGGTCTGTAGTGTAAAAAGTACTACTGCATCTATATACACTGTTTAATTTATTTCAGATTCTAATTATTTGAACCAACTCTTGTACTGCTGTCCAAAACATAGCCTTGGAGAGCAATTTTTTTATTGGCAAAATTTTTATGAAAAAGTGGATGAGACCTTTTATTGTTTTCGTACCTTTATCAAATGAATTATTATTAAAGAAAAATAAAAGTATAATGGGTCTTAGATATTTTTCATGTCCTTTTTTTCATATTAACTGAGAAAGTTGAAATCTCATATAATTTATAACATAAAAAATAAAAATAAATATATTCTTATTGACTCATATTAAATATTGAACTCAAGCCCTTTTCTTTTACTGTATCTATTTTTATTTTATTTGCTTTTTTTTTATTTTGTATAGGGTTAAGAAATGCAATAAATATTTAAAATTTTAAAAAAATATAGTAATTTACTATGACATTTCCACGATATATTAATAAATGTATGTTTTCAATATTTGAGAAGTTAAAGAAAAATGGTAAATTTGAAAAAATCAATTAATATTCTTTTTATTTTTCAAAATCAAATAATTTAGAATAAATTAAAAATAATTCAACGAAGATTAAAAGAATATTTATATATGTGTGTGTGGAGAGAAAATAAGAAAAATGGAAGACTTATTTTTGTCAACCTTCAGGACCAAAGAGTTTCATCTAGCTGAAAAAGTGGAATTTGTTAATTTTGTTTATAGGCATTGTTATTTTTTTCGGGATAAAGGAAAGTAAAGAATCCCAGACCTCCCATGTAAACAAAAAAAAAAAAGGAAAGGAAAGAAAATTAAATCCATCAAATGGTGGTGCCCACGATTTTAAAAATTAGATTGAGAATAAGAGCATTAACAACAAAGTCTTAATATTAGACTTATCAAATTCTAACAAATCAGTATTATATCATCATTCTGCTATAATATTGAACTTCTTACTTTTTCATGTATTTCACCGCAATAGTCAATACTCACTTAACTGGCAAAACTCATGCATTGACATTACATCAACATGTACTTTTTAGATTTAATTTCATTTCAATAATGTTTTTAAAATGTAATTACTTAGCTTACTGTTTCTCAAATTAATTTCAGACATATTTTTAACATATCAATATTTATAAATTTTTAAAAATTATATTTGCATTGAAACAATATTTAAAAATTAATGTATTTAATTTTGTGTATGCCATGGCTATTTTTTAAAGAAATAAAAAGCTGAATATTGCATCGATTGTAACAATATAGTATATTTATACGTATCATTTTTTTCTTTTGAAATGCTTATATATATATTCATAATAACACAATATATTTAGAATAAAATACGAAAAAATATATTTATTTTTTTTTTGTTTACATGGGAGGTCTGGGACTAGAACCCATGACCTGGGGAAGGGAAAATCCTAAATGTCCCTGCAGTCACCAACTGGGCTGTCTTACGCGGACCAAAAAATATATTTAAAAGTATTATTATTTGTCATTTTAAAAGGAATATTATTTACTATCATTATTATTATTTATTGCTATTGTCATTTATTTATTATTTGGGTGATGTAGAATAAAAAGAGAGAAAAGACAAAAAAAAAAAAAGAATTTCACATAGTCTTAAGTTGAGTTTCTTATTTTACATATTCAACTTAAGACTCTCCATTTGATTTTTCAAAAATAACAAATTTTATAAAAAAAAACTTAAAAAAAATAATATTAAGACTCTTTACCAAATCCTCTCAAGATTGCATTATAGACGTCTTTAGAACATCCCCAATTCTAGCTACAATTGTTAGTTTTGCCTCGAGATTAGCTATAATTGTTTCTAACTCACATCCGTGTGTGGACAATTTTTTATTAAATGAATCTCATTTATTATTTTATTATTTTTCATGTTTTTTTATACTTTAAGAACAAAATTCATATTTTTTTCTCTACTCAAGAATAATTTTTTATCATCAAAATAATTCTCTCTTCAAACTAAAAATCATCCTTAAATAAGGATTACCCCTAAATAAAAACAAAAGTTTTGTCCTCCACATTCATTAAGGATAGTCCTTAATTAAAGAGGAACAAAACTTTTGCTCCTTGTGATGCTCTAAGGAGGAGGGTTTGAATTAGAAAGGGAAAAATTTTTGTGTCCACCTCATTCCGTAATTAAGTGGATTACTTTCACTTTAGGTACTACTAATAAATAAGAATTTTTTTTAATCCTTAATTCTAATCTCGTATTTAGAAATTCACAATTACTTTAAGAGAAAATAATATATACACTGACAGTGTAAAATTTTTTTACACTGTCATGATATTATCCATCATTGATGGGTTAACAATGATTGACTTACATGTAAAAATAATTCGTATGGATGGTATATGATGCATCGACAGTTTACACTGTCAGTGTACATATATTAAACTCTTATTTTAATTGCACCTTTGTGTCGAATGTTATAAAATTCTTCCAAGACTTTAACTTAAGAAAAGATATTTCAAAATTCAAAGACAAAATTTATGTTTTTGTCTTTTAAGTGATTTTTATTTTTCAATTTTGTCATTTATTTTAAAACATATTTTGTCTTAATTTTTTTAAAAAAATTGGTCTTAAAATATATTTTCTTCATGATATATATATATATATATATATATATATATATATTAAAATGATGAATGTGTTTTGCATATCTTTTTATTCTAAACTTAATGATACAAAAATTATGAAATTTGATTAAAAATAGAGAGAGTTATGGAAAAAAAAACTTTTAAGACAAAATTTAAAAATTAAAAATGAAAAAACAAAAACAATTTAGAGGACTAAAATATGAGTCACACCTTGAGCCCATGTTGATAAATAAGACTAGGAAATAAAAAAAAAAGTTCGTGAGAAAAAAGCACTTAAGAATAAAAAATAATTTTGTGATGGTCATTGTGGAATAGAAGTAGTATAACACACTTTATTTCTTATTTTGTGCCGACCGTGTTCATGATTTTGGTGTCATGAGTAAGGTGACATCTACTGGTCCGCGTAAGACAGCCCAGTTGGTGGTTACAGAGACACTTAGGATTTCCTCTTTTAGTCTCAGACCTCCCATGTAAAAAAAAAAAGGTGATATCTACTGATATTTTTTTTTAAACATCAGTAAGGTCCAATTGCGAAAATATATTGAGACGCGGTAGTGAAAATGTGAGGTAGGAAAGCGAGGGTCTATTTTCATTTTTTGAAAATGGCTTTCATTTTTAGAAAATGAAATTTAAAAAACATGTTTTGTTTTATATAATATTTTTTGTTTTAAAAAACAGAAACAATGAAAATATGTTTATTTTATACATTGTGAATTCATTTTTATTTTATATGATGAAAATATGTTTATATTTTTTACTCACTAATAAATTTCACTCTATTTTTTTTTAAAGAAAAAAATCACTCAATTTAAAACGTGGGTTATGAAAATCAAAGCCCAAAAAAGGCCTGGCCCAATTTCATCAAGATTGACCGATCCTTATTCATACCATGGCAAATTAAAAAAACATCTCGTTCATTCGCTCCCTCGCTCGCTCTCTTTTTCTCTGTATTCTTTCATTTAAACACTTCTCCCCCTGCTTCAAACGCCAACCGAGGATGCCGGTGAGATGGTATTATCTTCAATAATCAATCCCTCACTTATTTTCCCTTTTCCCGCATTTGAATTGTTTTATTTTGATGGTTTCCGAAAAAAAAATTATTTATTTTTTATTTTTTTGGTTGGATAGGGTTCTGCACTGGCAACCAAACCAAGGAAGTGTGGCGAATAGCCAAATCCTAAACGAAATAACACAGTGCGTGGATATCTTGAATGGCGTCAAAGGTCCAAGGTGGAAAGCTACCCTCACTTTCTACAGACCCTGTTTACGCGGTTAGTTACTTATCACTCCCTCCCTCCGTTCCACTTTAAAAGTGTCTTAGCTCGGATTAAGAAATATAATCATAAGAGAGATAAAGGACAAATTAGTAAATACCACGTTACTCCGTAATTTAATTCTATGCATTTCTTGCTCCGAGCGCTATATCCTAAAAGACAGTTAAAGTGGAACGGAGGGGAGTTGCTACCTACCTAGTACTCTAGTAGTAGTATATCAATCATTTTGAATTAAGAAACATAAAACTCCCGAATTAGTTAATTAGATCATTGTAATTGTAATTGGTAGCAGACCAGAACATTGCGACGGATTTCCCGCGCGATTTCCTTGGGATATCGCTGATGGATCAGCCAAACAAATACTTCTTCATAATTCGAGGCAATAAGGTTATACTCGAGGCTGATGCTTCTATCTTGACCATCATGGAGAAGCTCCAGTCCTACAAACCCAAAGTCGCCCTTCATTTCGACGGTATCCAGTATAAAATCGGTGACTTTCAGGTCAGGTTGATTAAAGTCGCTCCTAATCAAGCTGAAAGTCTCCGAGGAATTTTGATGGAGGTAACCTTTGTTTTTCTCATTTTTAATGTTTTTATGTCTTAATAAATTTGTTTACTTTAGCTTAATTTGCCTGATTTTTTTTTGGTTTTGTGTAGTTACTAGATTCGCTCATTTACTTTTTGTACCATCTATTTTGGTGGACTTATTGCGTAACGCATACCATGTTTGCCTTTTATGAAAGTCCTGTAATAAAAACTTGAATACTTTGAACGGCATACCATGTTTTCGTTACTAATAACTAAGGTATGGCTAGCTTATTTCAAGCCGTGCATAGAGATTTATATAGAATATTGTTTTATTTAGTAAAAATAAACCAGATTCACTACATCCTATTTTATGTTTCAAAAATTTCATATCCTGTGTAGTGTGTAGTACTACATTATGTTATTTGAGAGATTTTTTTGGGGTTTGAGAACAAGCTTTTTCCCCCGTACATAACCAGGGAGTTTTATTTCATGTTTTTGTTGAATAAAAAGTCTTTTGACCATAAATATGGTGCTCTCTGAAATCCTTACTTTTTAACTGTAACCAGCTCATATCTTCACTACTCAGTTACTCTTCTGGCATAGTGCTATTCTGCCTTCGATTGTAGTGGAGTGATGAATCTTGACATTTCTTTTGGTTTTGGCGGGGTTCGTTATATGTACCATCTATGGTTTGCATTGTGCAAACAAACAATGAAGAGAACCCTGCAATACTTTCTCAATGCCATATGATTAATTTTTACTGTCTTAGACTGACTGAAAGTATTTGTTACATCTGGAAGTTTGAACTATTACAATTTACAAACATATTTGTATTAAATTTTGGTTTATTTATGGTTTTACTCCCTAAAAGTTGGGAGTGTTTTGATTTTGGTCTCTAGAAGTTTTTTTGACCTTGACTCATCCTTAATTGTTTCGAAAATTTGGTTTTAGTCCCTGACATTAGGAAAAATTTATTAATTGCTAATGTAGTTAACAGAACGCCACATCAGCATACACTTGTGCAAGTATTGCATGTCATCGATATGATGACGTAAATGATCCGGAGCCACAAGAGCAAAATGGTCAATGCCCAACCAAAATGTGTTTGTGGATTGGGCTATGGCCCTTTTACTCCTGCGAGTCCGGATCATCTACGTCATCCTACCATGACATTCCATACTTGCACACATGTATGTTGATGTGACGTTCCGTTAGCCACGTCAGTAATTAACGGATTTTTCTTAACAACAAGGACTAAAATCAAATTTTCAAAACAATTAAGGATTAGCCAAGGTCAAAAAAACTTCCAGGGACCAAAATCAAAACACTCCCAACTTTCAAGGACTAAATACATAAATAAACCTTAAATTTTTAGGTCATGGCTTCCTTTTTTAAGGACAAGAATAACTTACATCTATGTAATTACGTTTAGTTTAGTCTAGTCTTAAAGATCTCTTCCATTAGAAGATTGGCTATTGTTCGCTCCCTCATTCCCCATATAGTCATTGTCATATACAAATGATTGGCCTTGTTGTGGGTGGGTGGGTGGAATATCTTGCTTTTGCCGAATTGGTTAGTTTTGCTCTCGATAGCTTTTTTTTTGCTGAATCTAAATATTCAATACTCTGTGATATAAGAAAAATATATTCAATACCCACTCTATGTTTGTTGTCTTCATAGTTTAAGTTTGAGAATAAATATGCTTCAGTAGATATGTATGTGTTCAAGTTGGTTGAAATGTTTTGCAGGTTGAGTATCTCCCTACTTCTTCAGTTGAAAATTCCAGGAAAATTATGGAGGAGTTCCTTGATATATGGCGTGAACTCGTGTCTAAAAAATCATTACCAGGTCAGTTCATGTTCGCGGATCCAAGTTATGCAGATTATGGGCTCTCCGACGATTATTCTGGCCAACATGCAGCTATTCAGTACGCTGCTGCGCTGGCCCAATTAATTCAATCAGTACAGTCTATGAGGGGTTAGGAAGATTGAAGGGCTTCTGTTCTCATCTGTCACTCGAAAGACTGCACCTTTCGGTGATCAACCAACTGGCTAGGTTCAATTATTTCTGTTATCATTTGTATTTAGTTGTTTGAAGCCTAAAATTCAACTTAATTTGGGATCCAATCTGGTGGTGGGTGTTGGGTGGGATTGTGTTGATGCCGGCTTTGCTTTCAAGTTGTAAAAATGGGACATGGATGTTGTGCTTCTCTAGTTACTGAAAACCAAGAATGTGAAAACCTTGAAATCGTTAAAGTGTTTTTGCTGCTCCTTTCCCCCCCTTCAGTATTATTTATGTTTGAATCGTGAATTTTAGGTGATTTATTTTTTATTTATTGACAAAAAAGTTAGGTTTCTCTCTCTCTCTCTGTTTTTTTTTTTTGGAATTAGGTTTATCTCTACTTAAATCAACTTGTACACATGCAGGAGCTGCTATTAGTAGTCCATGGAATGACTGACCCAACTAACCACACAAACAGTGTCTCGTTAAAAATTAAGCATCAATGTGAGTGTCATGCCCTGCGCAAAGAGTGTATGCATCGATAATTATTTCAGAAGGCAAAGCTATATGTTAAAGTCAGTAAAACTAATAACGTTAGAAAAATGTTGAAGTTTGATTCTTCCCCCAAAGAGGCCAAGGTTAATACAATAAAAACCAGATAAAAGAAACTACTTTTTTTTATTTTTTTAAATTTTTTTTTTTAAAAAATGCATGTATTTTCCTTGGAGATAATATTGTTCGATTCCGGTAGTTCTTTTATGGGAGGCAAAGTGAATAAACTTGAATTTGAAACATCCGATCAAGTTAAAATATTGAGTTAATTGTCCTAAATAATCGGTTCACTTAAGATGTGGAATATAAAGTGTAAATGTTCGAGGATAAATTTTAGGATATGCACTTACTTTTCTACTTCCTTAAAAAAATTGTTTGCCTAAAAAAAAATAAAATATACAATACTATAATAGTGTCTTAAATATTTTGGATTTTTAACATATTATGTATCTAGACAAAAATGTTATAATTCAAAATAGAAAATACTGGTTTATTCGATAAAGAATTTGGAAGGAATAAAATTATTCGAATAATATATTTTTATTACTATTTTTTATCATATTTTTATAGACATGTTTTATATAAATCAATTTATCAAAAAGATTGCTATGAATTTGTTTTTTTTTTTAAGCTTGAAAGGATCTGAAATGTACCCAAAGTGCACACATATATTCTATCAGAATTCATCAGTTGATGCACGGGACAAATGCTAAACCTAACATTATGTTTAAAGAATTTGCTTAAGCATCACTACTTACACTGATTATTGATTAATGTTAAACAAAAACTTTAAAATAAAAATATTTATTTTCAACGCTCATAATAATATTATTTTTTATTAATAATAATATTATTCAATAATTCTTAATAGCATTATGTACGAATGGAAGTAATAATATTATTCTTAATAATATTATGATCTTATAATAGAAATTTTATTATGTGTTTTTTTCTAACTTATGCATTTGATATATAGGACAAAAAACATAAATAATATTTTTTTCATAAACTAAATAAATTATTTTTATGCACCATCCCAACATCATTTCTTAATTCTTATAACAACTTACTTCTTAAAACTTGTCGTAAATAAATTAGAAAAAAACCATCTATTACATATTACCACATTTTGAATTTAAGAGTAATTATGTAATTTTTTTAAAAATTTAAAAGTATTAATACTATTTATTTTAATATATTTTAATTATTTATCAAAACTATTATATAATTATATTACATATTCCAATTCGATTGGATACCATAAAAAATGAAGCACGAAAATTTCTTGAAAATTTATTCCAATAGGTATTCTATACGGATAAGATACCCGATTAGATCTACTATCTATATATAAAAGGATCCCTTTTCGAGGCACCACGTCTGCCGAAGAAATTTTCGAGGCACCACGTTTGTCCTGTGAAGCTTTCCTCGCACCAGAGAGTTTATAGGTAAATAACATTATCTCTAACCAAAATTACAAATTGAAATTAAATTAATTATTTAAATTTATTTAATCATTATCTGTAGGTGAAATCATTATCCTCGATTTGTTGAACAAATCATTATCCTCAACAAAAATATTTAAAAAATATTAAAAAAATCACTATATGTTTATATATAAATATATATAATAGGCTCTCCCATACAATTTTTAAAGTTCTATCTAATTCTAAGAATTCTCTTCTCCAAATTCTCTCTTTTATTTTTATTTTTTCCCTCATTCCTCTACTTAAAGCTCTTAATTTTGATTTTTGAGTGTTTGATGTATTACTTATTAGATGATGCATATTATGTTATACTTTTAATTGACTTTTGTTTATTCATCTACTTAGAGCTCTTAATTTTGATTTTTGAATGTTTGATGAATTACTTATTAGATGATGCATATTTTGTTATACTTTTAATTGACTTTTGCTTAATGCTATTTTCAGGAAGAATGACAACAATGAGTTACTTCAAACAAGAGCATGACCTTGGTAAGTTTTTTTTTTTTTTTAAATTTTGGTAAGTTGTTATACATACTTACTTTGATTATTCTTTGTTGAAAGAATATGCAAATAATTGATCCTTTTCTCTTTTCAAAGAAGAGAAGGGCTAAGGCTCCTAGGATTAAGAAGAAATACCCTGATCGTATTCGGTGAGATAATTTTGGTGAGTCTTTTGTCTGTTTGAAGAAACAATGTTTTTCGATTTATTTATGATTTTTTTCCGTTTTTGCCATGAGATAAAATAAATGATGAAAAAGATCAAAATATTTAAATATGAATAATAATAATAATAATAATAATAATAATAATAATAAATGTGATAATTATATTAAAAAAATAATAATGGTAAAAAAATATTAATTTATCCATCAAATAAATATAAAAAATATCTTATAATATTATCCAATAAAAAAATCAGAATGTATATTTTGGTTTAATTATATATAATTTTTCATATTAGATCTGATAATTATATTTAAAATATGCTAAATTATCATGTCATATGCAATAAAAAATATTTTGATTTATCTTTAAATCTACTCATAATACCATCAAACAAAAAAATATAAAAAAGTTTAATTTTCATTTCACTCTAATAATTAATCATAATATCATGATAAAACGTGTTAATTCATCGATCAACTAAATAAGGAATACATTAATTTAATACTCATCTATACATAGACAAATATAATATTGAATATATAAAAAAAGAGCCAACACTATATTCATAATAAAATGCAATGTGTTAACCAAGATAGTCAAAAATAACAATTTCAATGTCGTCTTCATGTTCTACGAAATAGTGGATATTCCAATTTATCCTTAAATTTTAATAATCAAGTAAAAAAATGTTAATTTATCCATTGAATAAATAAGGAAAATATCGGATAAAAAAATATTTTTCATTTATATAAGGAAGTACAAAATTTTTCAACAAGCTCATTTTTTATTGTTGTTTAATAATAATCTTTACTTTAAAATATTTAAATATTAATAATCCGTGCATTGCACAGGATAAAAATAAAAAAGTTTAATTTTGATTTCACTCTAATTAATAAAACATGTTAATTATCGATCAACTAAATAAGGAATACATTAATTTAATATTGATCTATACATAAATAAATATAATATTAAAAAACGAACCGCCATTATCTTCCAAAGAATTCATCTCCAATGAAATAAGGGATATTATGATTTATCATTGACTATTCTCATAATACCATCAAGCAAAAAAAATCAAAATAATAATAATAATTTTTGATTTATCATAATAAAGTATAATGAATAATCCTTTTTTATAATTATTTTTGTTATTGTTTAATAATAATCTTTACTTTATATTAAAAATAATAATAATCTTTAATTTAAAATATTTTATATAAAAAAATTTAATATCAACAACCCGTGCATTGCACGGGGTAAGAGCTAGTAATATATGTGTATGAGACCAAATACTGAATCCAGAAAGCTCCTCATGAAACGGAGCTCTCACAATAAAACTTAGGAAAATGGGCACGTATGAGATATGTCACGTGTCACGTCATTCATTGTTTAAAAAAATAAAAAATTCTTGAAAAGACATGTCTTATGAAATAACACATTTTCATAATAGTTTTAAAAAAATAAAAATTCCTTGAAAAGATATGACTTATGGATTAACACACGTTCATAGTAGTTTTTAAACAAATAAAAAAAAATTCTTGAAAAGATATGTCTTTTGGATAAACACCCTTTCATAATAGTTTTTAAAAAATAAAAAATTCTTGAAAAGATATGTCTTTTGAACTAAAACTCATATCATTTTACTGTTGAAACAAAATATCACTTCACTATTGAAACGACTTGTCACTTGTGATAATTTTTTTTTTAATTTTCAAAATATTAATTTTAAATTACTTGGAAAAAAATAATAATATCACCAAGAGATATATTGTTTCAAATTAAATATCACCAAAAAGATATATTGTTTCAAACTAATGCATGATTAGATGCAATGATTCAATATAATAAAGTGGTGCAATATTTCAAACTATTTAAGAGAGAATTAAAATATCAACTAATACAGCTTATTAATACACATGTACACATAAACTAATGCTCCTATTCTATTGCATTAATTTATTGGTGGAAAAAAAATTCTACTTCACGCATGTACTTCCTTTATACAAAAAATTCTAATGCATAATAATCCTTGTATTTCTAATTTTTTCTATCTATTTATCAATTTTAAACAATAATCCTAATTAACTCATATATTTTTAAAAATATTTCTTACATGCAAAATGTTTAAACTTCGATTATTGGTAAATAAAAAACTCATAACTCGTGCATTGCACGAGATAAATACTAGTTTATTATACACTTAAGAAAATGGCCATAAAAATTGGAAGAAAAAAAGGGGCCATGATATATAGCCGCCAGATATATAGACGATGGAGAAACTGAATGATACTCTGTTTGCATAGATGCATTACTACTTTGTTCTTCTTTGTTACTCGCTTTAGGTTTAACCGCTTTTTCTTCTTCTTCTCTCTGCTTTTCTCATCTCTGTGTTTTAGCAATCAACATCTTCTTCTTCTTCTTCTTCTCATTACACACTCATCTCATGGATTCCGACTCAAAGGCCAATGCACCTCATCAACCGAGAAAGGTTTCCTCTGCTTTTCTTTTATGCTCTTTACATATATTCGTTACACATTATCAATACACATCACCACCTAAATATATAAATAAATCATTTGTTCCACCGTTTTTTGTTTTTTGTTTTTGCAGAATAAATATAAACCAGTAGCTAAACCAAAAAAAACTCGTCCACAGCCAAAGACAGAACAAAAAACGTATGTAACATTTGTTTTGACAAATATAAAACTGCTTAATATTTGACACGTTCCTCTTTTTTATTTTTACCTTTTCTTTTTTAACTTTTTCTGTCACTGCAGTGAAGAATTTGTTGATCATGATGATAAAGACAGGGCTAAGGATTTGTTGCAACTTGCCAAAGTATAATATGATTTTAGTTTCATTGATTGATATCAAATTTGTTTTTCTGACTGTAATATTTTCTTAATGATTTTTTTTTTTTTTGGATTTATTATAGGAAAATGAGATGAAGCATAGGCAAAGGTTTGAGAAAAAAGGTTTAGTCTGTTAATCCTTTTGGGTTTGAAATTCTCTATGATTTAATTTTCTGTTTATATCATACATTGCTTGCTTGGTCTTTTTGTTAGTTATTGGTATCTTTATCAAATTGAAAACATATCATACCTTAGTAGTTAATCATAATCAAAAAGTGAAGGTTCACACTATAGTTACTAGTTACTTACTAGGAATGTGGTATGCTTTGTTTCATGGTTCCGGTACGTGGTCCTAGGATAGACTTGGTCATTACGTTTCAGGTTGTGATAAAAAATTTTTTAAACAAAAATTATATATGATTTATTTTGGAAGTGAAATTGAAATAAAAATAGTAAAAGAATGCAAAACAGAGATATAGGAGAAGGGCTAGGTTGTGGAAAAAGATTAGGATGTGACAGAAGAACATAGGGTTCAACCGGAAAACAGGATTGCTGGCCTAAATTGAAGTTAAAAAAAGTGTAGTCCACTGTCTGAAAAATGGTTCATATGTTTCGGTTCGTTAATTTTGGCGTACCGGTTCGTGGACCACTACGAATTGGGATGAACGAACCGTTTTGCAGTTCGAAGGCACAAGTAGGATATAACGCTTGACTCCTCAGGTCATTAAAGTAATGAAGTCGGATAAAAAGATAAACAATTGACTCCAAAAGAGACCAACTTTATACCATAAGGTATCAGCAGAACAATTTCTCCATGGAGAGGACTCAATTTTGCCGCTACCTGTGTGCCATGTTATGTTTGTTGATTAAGAGAGAGCAACTAAAGAATATTTAAAAGGAAAACATGGCACACCTTGGGAAACCACTGCTTGAGAATTAAATCAAACCCTTTTAAAGGGGTCCTATTCATTTTAAATCAACAAATCTTCTTGATGTTCAGAGAGATACCATTTACTATCAAATGTGTTTGAGCCAGTTATTTGTTGGATGTCTATGCAAGCTCCGATGCACTTCAATATTCTAAAATAGAGTTGAAGTTGAGCAATTTGGATATTTGAATCATGCTTGACATGATGCCCTTTACTTACTAAAGCAGAAATGTTATCCTTCTTTCTGTTTTCTAATTGCAATGTTTTTATTTATGGTTTACAGTGGCAGCTTCACAAATTGCATTTGGTTTAGGAGGTGAATCGACTTCCACCAGATCATACGCCATATCCAAGGGTGGAAGCAATATCAACGGCAATCAGAGTTCAGCATTAAATGGTATGCCACCATCGAGACATTTTCATTTAATAGAAAAGTATCAGATGTTTTTCCCTTTACTGCATGCTCCTTCTATATTAACAATTTTTATATGATGTTTTGACCACAGCTGCGAGAGAGAAAGAGTACAAAGAACCATGGGTTAGTATACTGACCAAAAAATAAACATGCGACCTTGTTGATTTATTGTTTTTATCTATTTATTTATTTATTTATTTGTGTCAGTGTTTGGAGATGTAATTGTGCGTGCTTGTTTTATTCTAAATATTGGTTATGAATGTTGTTCCAGGACTATTACAGTAATTACCCTACAACTCTTCCCTTGAGGAGGCCATATTCAGGAAACCCAGGTGAATCCCATTAACCATCTTTCTAAAAAGAATATGAACAGAGAAGAACATTTGATGCAATTTTAACATGACACGGATTGACTGATGTCAACTAACTCAATTTGTTGACAATCTTTGTTTTGCCCATTTACAGAATTATGAGGTTCTAGTTACATTCACTTTAATCATTTTATGTTCTTACACTGTTGTTAAGAACTCATTTCACTATTGCATTTGGAATAAATATTTGTTTGTAATATGCAATATCAAGTGGCTTTAACTTTTCATATTGTTCTAATAGAATTTCTTGATGAGGAGGAATTTGGGGAGGTTGCTGAATCCAGAGGTTATGATGAAAATTTATCAAATCCAGTAACGGAGCTTGGTCTGTTGGTAAGTTGAAATTCATGAAATCAAATTTTGTTATAGTTCAACTCCTTTCAATGATTATAGGAGTGTTTTGATCAAATTGTTCTGTGTAGGAGGAAAATCTAGAGGCAAATATGTTCTTGATTTCTTTACCAGCAACTTTGCCTATAATTAAAGGATCAGCTAGAGGACAAGATGTTGCTGAGAGCTCTAAACCTCCTAGAGGGGCAAAAAATGCGGCGAAGCCCTATAAGTTGAATGAAATACCACGTGGTATCATGGGTAAATTGTATGTATACAAGAGTGGTGCGACTAAAATGAAGCTTGGCGACACCCTTTACGATGTAAGTACTGCATTCACGAGATAAATTACAATGTGCATATCCAAGTGTTATTTCGCCATTTCGTGTTTTTAAGTAATCAATGCTGTAAAAGGCCAGCAAAAATAAAGTTGAAACGTCATCAAAAGTTTTGTGTGACGTACAAGATTTTACTGGATCACTTGTTGAAACTCTCACTCTTTTGGATGAGCTAATGCAAATGTTGATTGTAGTTTTGGTTCCTCTTTAAGCTAATATTTTGTGTTCTGCTTTTAAAAATGGTTGCAGGTTTCCCCCGGTATGAATTGTGGGTTTTCCCAGGACCTGATTGCTATGAATACTGCTCAAAAGCATTGTTGCACAGTTGGGGAGATCAGCAAGCAAGTGACTATAACCCCTGATATAGATTCCGTGATAGACAATCTGGCTCATTTATGATAAATTCAATGCATTTTTGTTTTTGAATAGTTTTCATTATTTTTTATGAAATTTTGAAATTATATGACCTTTACAATAAAAGAAAAGGATAAGAGAATCCAATCAAGTATGAAGCTGTACTTGATTGAACACGAACAAAAATGATGAGTAATCTGTTTTCTTATTTCTCAAACTTGAGACTTGCATTTTCTTCATATTGCAGACAGAACAATGTGTGAATGAAAAATAGCTTCAAAGAATCATATTGTAAAGTTCATTTATCATGACTAGTTTGATATTTTTTTTGGTAGAAATAAAATCTTCATTCCCACTAGCAAAATTTAGAAACCAAGACTAATGACTCTTGCCACCTACTATTTAGGGTTCAAAAGTCTAAAATAGTCCAAAACAAGTTACAATTCACTGTATAATCTTTGAACTAAGGTACTTTTTTCCATCTATCTATCTTAGGATAACAGTAAATAATTCTAATTGCAATTTCTCTCTAATCTAAATATGTCAACTACTTGAAGTTTCTTAAGTTACAAGTTTGGTATCTTGAATTCATAGTACTGTTAGCAAGCCTGATGGTTACATACTATTCTTATTTTATAGTGTCCTTTTCTGCCCAAAATGTAAATCATATGTTCTTTTTAGGCATGAAAGTGGTCATCTTGGGAACACGACAGTAACGTGTTAGTGTTCAGTGTTCACGTGGATCCTCATGTTCCTTTCTCATGAAGTTTTGTGGTTTTGGTAATTCCTATTTCCCCTTCCTATTATGGTTTTTCCTCAGGCTGAACACATGCCATTGCTCTACTCACTCATACAAGTATTGATTACGAAACTATCCTTATATGCTAGCGGTAATTCCTTTGCTAGGAAAATCTTTATACCTTTTCATAACACTGGTTCTCAAGAGCCATGATAATAAAGCCATAATGCATTGGGTGGAGTATAATCTCTAAAAAAGATTTTTCTTTTTTTTAAAAAAAAAAAACACTAGAGAAATATAGTATTCTCTCCTTTTTTTTTTTTTTAATACTATTCACATTTTTTTGGGTTTTGCTTACACGCCTATACTAGGGTATATACTGTACTCCTATCTCCTCAAGTTTTAACACATTTAAATTCGCTCAATCAACTATTTCCTATCATCCTAGGGAATCAAAAGGCGCTTATCATATCACCGGACATTATAAGAAATTTGGTCTTAAAATATTGTATTATCCATGACTCAGTTAATAACAATTTACTACATAACATAATAATAATAATAATAATAATAAGTTAAAAAATAGTAGGTGATGATACACCAATAAGTTGTTGGCGAATCACGGTTCGATTCCTCGCAACAACGTTGGGAAATGAATAAAACCTTAACCCCGGACCCCCCTCGAACTGGATTAGTCAGCCCAGTAGGCCGGATAGCAGGGTGCAAACAAAAAAAAAGGTGATGATACATGACTAGCCAATAATTCCTCACAAATCGTTCTCCTTGCACTTTTGTTTCCTCCTATCAAAGTTACCGGGTGCTTTGGAAAGAAAACATTTCATTTTGATCACTATTCACACACAATCACTGATCGAAAACATATACTTCCTCATTTCTATTTATCAGTTTTTTTTTAAGAAAATTTTTGTTCTTATATATCTATCTCTTTTAGAAGTTCAAGAGTGTAATAATTATTATTTTCCTTGTTTATCCCTATTCAATAGGATCTTGATTTATGTTAATAATAAAAAAAATTAATGATTATAAAATATATATATATATATATATATATAAAGAAAAAACTTAATATATTAAAAAACCAAGATAATTATTACATTTTTCAAAGAATGTATTTTTCAATGAAAATATAAATAGGATTGGAGAAAGTATAAGTAAACTCAAGAACGATTATAAAATAGGTGCACACAATGATCACAAAACTAGATTCGTGTATGAATATGAACTAGCTATAAGAAAAATTATATACCAGCTTGCACCAAAAAATATGATATTAATCATTAGGTATTATATTTTTCTTACTAATAATCAATTATTATCAAATCACAATTATCAAAAAAAAATTTAGACTGATTTATAAATTGATAAGTGAAGTTATTACTTGTTGCATTGATTCAAACTCAAGGCAATAAGATAGCAATTCAGATCCAAAAACAAGGAACTATTTTTTAAGGGACAAAAATAAGAGCTTTGTGTGTACCAAAAAAAAAAAAAAAACAAGAGCTTTGTAGATGTAGAAAATGTTAAATTTTAAAGACAAATTGAGGTCAAGGTTACGTAAAACCTACCTGACAAATCATTGTGTTTAATTTTTTTTTCACCTATTTAACATTTTTCCAAGTCCATAAAAAATTTCAAATTTGTAATCAAGGAATGCTCCTTTTTAATAATAGTGCAAGCTATGTACAAATAATTATTTAGTGATCCAGATCACATCTAAGTGATCAATTTCATTAAACACATGTAGTTTAAACCAGTGTTATCGAAATCATACGATTCGCGATTTGAATCGTACGGAACGATACGAGTCTAGAGAGAAATGATACGCATCGGGAGTAAGAATCGGAGGTGACCGGAAGCGCTCCGTGAATCGCCGGAATTGTCCGATTCGGTGTTGTATCGTGACTCGGTGGCAGAAAACGATTCGCGTTTCTCTACCATAAGTGGCCTTCCACTTGGTGTCGCAGTCATAGGAAAAACGATTGCCGCCGCCGGCATTCTTTAGAAGAAGAAGATGATGATGAGCAGAATGCAGCAGCGGCTGTGTCTGCTGTTGCAATGTCTTTTTTAGGGTTTAGAAGTACAGAAGGGGTGGAACTAATAGGTTAGAGACTTTGGACTTACATATTGGGCCAAAGCTGATTGTTTTTATTTTATTTTAAATTTTGGGCCAAAGCTGATTTAAAAAATTTGGGCTGATATTTTGAAACTGAACATATTGATACCTTTTATTGGCTACAAACAACTAAAAATAACCCTTCTTTTTCTAGTTTTTTTATTCAGGTTAATGAATTTAATTTTTTTAATTTTTAATTATTATATTGATCATACATACATATATATATATAAATATAATATAACATTCAAATGATATTTTTTAACATATTTTTATTGTGTTCATGAATCTTACGATTCGATACGATTTACGATTCAAAATTTGGCCTACCGATTCACAATTTGAATCGCGATTTGACAACATTGGTTTAAACTACTAATTAATAGCATGTTCAACGATATGGAGGTGTGGTGGACCAATACCACACAATAATTTATCTGTTTCAGGGTGGTTCAGGTTTCCACGTTTCCGTAAAACTAGAACTTAGATTTGTGAGGAACAATAGGGTTCAAATATATTTGGGTTGATATTCAGAAGAATACATTAATTTCAAACACCAACATCCATCAGTGTATTTCAAAACTCAGTCACATCATTCTCTACTATATGAGCAAGACTTCAACTAAACTAGCTCATAAAAAAACAGATAGATAACTCAAAACGATGTCTTGCACAGAACACTTGAAACATTATACATCACTCAATACTTTGGAGGTGGTTGCTGGGTTGGTAACAATCCAAAACGCTTCTTCAGAAGAACTCTCTGCCTTGAATATTTGTCATCAGGGGAAAACCTGGCTGCAATTCAGGAATGACATTCAACATGTCTATGTAAGAGCCCACATAATAAGAAAAACGTGATTTTCTTGCTATAAGCACCAATGATATTATATTTTTTTTTTTGTGGTGAATTACAGCAACAATTTTATTAACAAAGAATCAAGGGAGGGGGGAAAAAAGACCTTCATGACAAATATATACTGAACAACAATAAGAAGAATAAGAAAGGAAAAATCATAGTCTCACAATTCTGAAAATCAAAACTTATTTCCTTGTTTGCCTGATTGCCTCACACTTTAGAGTCTCATATGTAGGCAAATAAAGACAGGTTAAGGTAAGCTACCAAGTTCCACATCATATAAGTCAAGTTATTACTTAATCAACCACAATTATGTTTCTCCGGCAATGATTTTCACATGTAATCTTGCCCCAATCTAACATGTTGAAATTTGTAGTTCTGATATAATGAGAATTGACAAATGACAGGCAAAAATAAAGGTTATGAAGACTGCATTGCATGGCTTGGTCAAATTGAAGAGGCACCTGAGCCGAAGAACGACCAAGTGTGCTACGTCAATTGGTCAGCAATTGAAGCAAACTGATTGGGAGTACTAGGTCTAATAGTGTTACTCTCATTCCTCCTTTCCTCCACATCCGAGGAGGAAAATATGTTAAAATACAAAGTGTGCAATTCAAGTTCTTCGATAGTTCAAGAACTATCAAAGATTCAATGAAATACAAAGGGTTTGATACTAAATAAAGAATACAAGCAAGCCATCAAATAAAAAATACCAATAATATTAATACACAACAAAGTACAGTATATTTTAAGACCAAGGAAGAAACCGCAGAGGAAGAAAACAATACGAAATAATAATAATAAAGGGAAAATTACATTGACCTTCCATGAATTTTGGAATAATTATATTTATTCAGAGTAACCCTCTTGTTTCAAAATTTACACAAACCTCCCTTTTAGTCTATGTTATCACTACATTCATCTCCCTTGAAAGGTGATATTGAAATCATGCTCACCTCCTCCCCTTATTATTTTTGAAATAAATAAGAGTGTCGAGAGTAATAAATTGGAGGTCGGTAATCGGTATAATTAACAAGCACATATATAACATAATTTGAAAGGCCATATACGAATCCAAAGCAAGAAATTATTACAAATATGAGTTAATTGAAGAAAATAAATACCTGGATGCGCAGATTGTGTAGCTAACCCAACTGGTGACTCTTTCTACAAAGGAAAACAAAACAACATAAAAATCTTTTTAATGCCTATGCAATATGCAGCTTCGGTATAAGGAGTTTATTAAAAAATTAAATAATATGTAAACATGAGAAAGAATATCAAGAAATGGAAATAAACGATGCAATATTTGATTTAAGGCTTTTTTTTTTTTTTTTGTTTTGGCAGACCTTGGTGGTGTAGACTTTGTCACCGTTGTCATTTATGTAAAACTGAAGATACATGGTCACTGCAGCTGCTGCTGCTGCCGAAATATAATAAGCACAGATAAATAAACATTATAAGTGCATAAATCACAAGGGAATGAATATATGAGACAATAGAAATTAATATGAAGATAACATAGAACGAGAAACACACCTGATTGAACGAACAAGAAAGAAGAGCTGATGAGGAAGGAGAGGAAAGGAGAGGAAACCCTTGCTGGCTGCTACACAACTCACAACTCAATGCGGCTATTATGGACGGACTTCTGTATTACCTCGGTTTCACTGGCCCAAATAGATATCAGGCCCATTTTCTACGTGGCTTTAGTGATGGCTTGTTTCACTTTTTGGGAGAAAATATGAGTGAAGACCCACTTTGGTTCCTAACGTTTTTTCAAAGTACCAATTTGGTCCCTGAACATCCATAAACACACATTTAGTCCCCAACGAATTTGAAAGCAGTACAATTTAGTCCCTCCGTCTGTTCCGTTTGAACGCCGCTCCGTTAAGCCATAACGGTCGTTCCACGTGGCCGTTAATTGCATCTGCTGGCACTCCACGTGGAAGATAACAAAACGACGCCGTTTTGGATTTGAAAAAAATAATAATCGTTTATAAATCCATCACCTTCAGCATGATTGAATCCCCTAGTTGAAACCCTAGGTTTGCAATTTTCCCCCAATTTTTTAACCCTAATTCGTTCCTCCCCCAATCCAACACCTAAATCTTTCAATCAATTTCCCCCATTGTAAACCCTAACCCCCAATTCGTAGTTGGTTGCGATGAGAAGCTACGGCGGTGGTTCTAGGCGCGACAGTGGTTGGTACTCCTCATCTTCCAGCGTTGGAGGCAGTGTCGGTGGTAGTGGCAGTATTAGCCGAGTTCCACGTCCAAAGTGTGAATGCAAGATTGATAGTGGCATATACACTTCAAAAACGAACCAAAACCCTAACAGACAATTCTATGGTTGCTCATACTTCAAGGTAAATCAATGTGTTGAATTACTCCTAATTTTCTGTTTATGCAAGTTTCATTTGAACCAATGTTTCTAAAATTTCATCAGGAGAGAAAGCCACATTGCTCATTTTTCTTTTGGGTGGATGAATGAGAACAAAGGGTGCTTCATAATTCTGAGGTTGAAGATGAGAAGGTGATGGAACATAATAGGGAGATGGAACAAATGCAGTCAAGCCTGAAGGAAATGCAATTGCAACTAAGGGAAGTGCAACTGAACATGAAAGAGATGAAGATGAAGATGAAAGAACTGATGGATGATAAAGAAAAAGGTGTTTGTGATTGCAAAAGATTGGGTGTAGTTGTTTTGTTAATAACCTTGGTTGTAATTGTTGTACTATTTAAAATGATGTAGTAGGTGTTGGTTGTTATTGGGTGTAATTGGTGTACTTTGTTGTTATTTACTGTAGTGGTGTGTTGGTTGTTATCTTAATGGAAAGCACCTGTTTTAATTAGCAAGGAATTGGTAACATTCTAAATGACAACACATTTGTAAACATCATATTCCATCACATTGCATCAACCATATGTTTTGGTTCAGAAGTTACATTAAAAAAAACACCAAAAAGGGGTCAGCATAACACCAAAAAGTGACCTCTTAATCACAAGCACACCACAAAGTTTGTTACATAAGTTTTAGTACCTAATAGACAAGGACAGAATAAAAAGACACACTATCCAAAAGGGGGTCAATCATAACACCAAAACGTGACCCCAATGAGTACAAATGGAAATGGAACCAATCTAGCCACTTTTGTTTGTGTGTGATGGAGGCCTAAATCCAGGAGTTGGCATAAACTGAAATGTTGTGCTGCCTGTTCCAGAGCCTGGTGCAGGTGTTGGTGGCCTCCCTATGACTGGTGAGCTTGATGTGGCAAATGTTCCTGGTGCTAGTGGCCTCCATGTAGTCGAAGGTGTAGTCAAAGTAGATGGTCCTGAGGATGGTGTTGATGGAGGGGGTCTCACTGCTGGTGGACTCATGGAAATTGAATTGTCATCTTCAAGCTGCAAATTAAAAAAAATGTCAAACCAAGTACATCCCTAAAGAAATAAAAAGAACCAACTAAGTCCCTAAAGAATGACAAAAAGAACCAATGTGGTCCTTATGCAACAAAATGTACCAGCATCAGAGGCAATCTTCTTGCACCGGCTCTAGTCAATGGACCCCTCATGTGGGACACTTCAGTTACATTCCTAACAGGCTGCAATACAAGAATCATAAATTAACTAACAATCATTAATAATCAGTGCAAGAAACTAACTAACTTATCATAATTATCAATGTAAGAATCTAACCTGCGTAGGCTGCTCCTGGGTAGCTATACCCTGTGTAGGTTGCCGCTGGGTAGATGTCTCTTGTGTAGGTTGTTGTTGTTGTTGTTGTTGGTCAGTTGTGTCTTGTGCAGAATTGTCCTTCTTCTTCTTGGTACTCTTCTCTTTAACCCTTGGCACACCAGGTCCTTTACATGTCTTTGGATAATGACCTGCTTCTCCACACTTTGAGCAAAGGACCTCAAATGATCTCTTGGCCTTATGAGATTGACTTGGTTCTGCTTCTGAGTTGGCAGTTTTCTTTCTATGTTTCTTTGGTCTTCCAATAGGGCGCTTTAGCTTAGGTGGATTAGGCATTGGTTTTCCAGTTTCATGCCAATATTCCTGGCTATTCACGGGCTGGACACAATGCTGATAAGTGGAATGGAAAGCTTCCATTGTCAGCCAATATGCACATAATCCTCGAGTTTTTCATTCTTGTAAGAAATTGCTGCAACTCCATGGACACAAGGCATTCCAGATAACTGCCACTGTTGACATGCACACGTGCGATTGGTTAGACTAACCCCACAGCTTCTGCCATAGCTTCTGACTTGGAAAGTTTGACTATCACTATCACCAGTCCATATAGGTTCCCATTTGTAACTCTCAGCTTTAAGTTTGTCAAGTATCTTTTGTTGAACAGGGGGTAACTTTCCTTGGAATGACCCCAGAATTCTATTGTGCTTACCCATTCTCCTCATAATATGCAATCTTAGCTCCTCCAACATAGTTAGCACAGGCTTTTCACGATACTCAACAATCTTAGCATTCCAAATTTCACATTGATTGTTGGTGATATTATCAACCTTCGGCCAATGACTATAGTAAGCCTTTACCCAACAATGTGGTTCAATATTATTCAGATAACTCCATGCCACAATATTTTTGGCCTTCAAACCATTCATTACTCTATGGAACTCAGCCTCTGTGGTGCAATTTGCACATTGTCATACAACACCTCTAAGCTCCTTGTCCTTGTGAAACTTAATAAAGTTCTTCCAGATATGCAACACACAGTTCCTATGTGGTGCATTTGGCATAACCTCTTTCAGTGCAGCTACTAACCCCTAGTTAAATCAGTGCATCAATTAGTGCAGCAGGATCAATATATAACCAAATAACCAATATAAACTACAACAGGAATTACACTAACCAATATAATACTAACCAATATATAAACTACAACAGGAATTACACTAACCAATATAATACTAATCAATTAGTGTAGCAGCATCAATTTATGTAACCAATATAATACTAACCAATATATAACAAATAACCAATATAAACTACAACAGGAATTACACTACAACAGGATCAATATATAACAAATATACTAGTGTATCAGTATATAACAAATAACCAATTAAACTAACCTTCTGCTGATCAGAGATGAAATTCCAGCCATACATCTGTTGGTCACCTATAGCTTCTTGCAATAAAGTCAGAAACCATCTCCAATTGTCTGTGTTTTCTGCATCCACCACACCGTATGCAATGACGTAAAACTGCTTATTACAGTCTTGTGCTACAGCCGAAAGTAGCTGGCCTCCATAGTATCCTTTCATAAAACAACCATCTAAACCTATGAAAGGCCTGCACCCATCTTTGAAACCTTTCACACAAGCATCAAGGCATATGAAAAGCCTATGGAATATAGGTGGTGCTTGTGGGATTGGGATGACTTCCATTGACGCCTTGGATCCAGGATTACTTCTATGCACTTCATAGAGGTAATCCCATAATTTCTTATATTGTTCTTTCTCTGTCCCCTCAACAGCCACTCTTGCCTGCTTCAATGTCCTTGACACTTTCTTGTTATCCAAATGGACTAAGAAATCATCTTTCATGAAGTTTTTGGCTTGGCCCCTTTTCAAGTTAGGTTGAGTTAATAACCTAGCTTGTAGCTTCTTAGCAACCCACTCCCTTGAGGCAATACGATTCTCAAATGTCCTACAACATGTATGCTCTCCCTTGTATGTTTTAAGCTGAAATGTATTCAGGCAACTATTTCAAGAACAAAAAGCCAACCACTTGCATTCGGCTTCATGACAAACAGCCCTGCACCTTAAATTATCATTCTTCTTAAACTTGATTTGCCTCCCAATGTTGATATTGAAATCCCTTACAGCTTGCTTAAAAACTTCCAAACTTTTGAATTCCATTGCCACCTCAAGCTGCACATGGCCAAATGGAGCAGTGTCATTAAAAGTTGGGATAGCTTCCTTGAAGTTGCCTTCATCATCAGTAGAGCAGGGGGTATGCAGCTTCTCTTCGTGGGACTTGTATCCATTTTGCTCAAAGGATGCTGCACTCTCATATCCATCCTTGTCCACAACTGGTCCAGTGGGTTTCCTGTGTACTGCTTTCTTCCTAGGGGTTCTTTTCTTCTTTGGTGTGACAGTCTGTTCAGCATTTTCCACTTGCTCTGCTACCTTAGCATCTGATTCTTGTTCTTGTGTGTTCCTTGTGGTTCTTTTCTTCTTTGGAATCAGTGTTTCTATCACCTCAACAACATCATCATCTTCTTCTGCACTCTCCTCTTCATAATTGGAATCTTCCTCACTGTCACTGTCATCATTTGTTGGATGCTGAATATAAATGTGCATCTCCTTATCTTCTTGCTTCCTTGCCTTCTTTGCCTTCTTACCCTTACCCTTCCCTTTTCCCTCCTTATCCTTACCAATGTCTAACACTGCATCACACATGTGGTTTATATCCAAATCCCCTTCAAGAGCATTCAAACCTACTTCTAAGTCACTCTCTTCAGGTGTCTGCCAATACATAGCTTTCAACTCATCATCTTCATAACCCAATTCCCTGAATAATGTTTTCATATCCTTCAAGTTAACTAGGTCAATATCCATTAGTGGAAACCTATTAACACTACCATTAAGATACTGGACAACACCACCATCATCATCGTCTCTCACAAATACTCCACCATGATGATACACAAGTATCACATACTCAGCCATCTACATTTCACAAACAAAAACCAAGTCTTCACTCCATGCAACACAAACGAAAAGTAGCAACAAAAACAACAAAACGAAGATGCAAATAACCCATCATCTAATTTCTAACCCTCCAAATAGCAATGACTTCAAACGAGTTATACGATTAAAATAGGAAACAACATTACCTTCTAAAATGGGTTGAACAGGGGACTTCTTCAACGGCGGAGTCCTGCAACGGCGGCGTCCTGCAATGGCGGCGAACTCCTTCACCGATGGTTGTTGCGATTTCGCTTCTTCTCTCGATCACTACTTCTTCTTCTCTGCAAGTTTCTTTCGTATGTGACTATGGGGTTTTCATCTATCCACTATGCAATGCAAGGACTGAATATGAGAATGTGAGGGGTTTGCCGCCCTCACAAAACGAGGTCGTTTTGGATTAAAACCAAACGTCGTCGTTTCTCTCTGTCGAACCACAGCCACATGTTTTTTTTTTCAAATC
Organism: Crotalaria pallida; assembly: GCA_037953625.1. Lineage (NCBI taxonomy): Eukaryota > Viridiplantae > Streptophyta > Magnoliopsida > Fabales > Fabaceae > Crotalaria > Crotalaria pallida. The sequence goes on from CM075649.1 coordinate 178,712,511, forward strand.
CAAAACGGCGTCGTTTTTTTATCTTCCACATGGAGTGCCAGCAGATGCAATTAACGGCCACGTGGAACGACCGTTATGGCTTACCGGAGCGGCGTCAAACGGAACAAACGGAGGGACTAAATTGTCCTGTTTTCAAATTCGTTGGGGACTAAATGTGGGTTTATGAATGTTCAGGGACCAAATTGGTACTTTGAAAAAACGTTAGGGACCAAAGTGGGTCTTCACTCAGAAAATATTTTCCCTCCCCCATATCACCCCAAAATAAAGATGAAATGTTTTAAATACCCTCATTTTTTAACATAACTTTAGGGTTGGGAATAGAAGTTGTGATTCAGTGCAAAGTCACGATCAAACAGATGTGAGTCCAAGATTTTTTAACCAAAATGATTGTACCAGACAACAACTCTTCGTAATGCCTTTTGTTCACATATATTATTTTATAGTTAATTGGTTTAAAACTTGTCATTATGAATAAATAAAGCTTGAAATTAATTGTGTTAGTAAAACTTCAAGATATAAAATAGGTAAAGCTACAATATATAAAATGCAAGTTCCTCAAATTCAAATTCCTAACAAAGTGTTTTCACCACTTTTCTTCTTTTTGTTTCCCCTCTCTCTCTTAAAAGGCTTTCATATGTTTTTCCTTGGACCATAATAAATATTTTTTTGGTTTTATAAGGATGGTAAAAATTGACAAAATTTTATGTCTCAAACTATAATTAAAGTAATTAATGAAAAATTTAGAAATTGTAAATTATTGAATTGTGATTGGCTGATCAATGTAAAATGCATTATATTAGTTATTTGATAATTGGTTAATGTGTTAAACAAATTTGTTTTAGGTGAGTATGAAACAAATTATTAAATACATGTCTTCTTAATTTTTTGAATTCTCTAATTTGTTAACGGGGAGTAAATAGTTTTGGGACGATAAACAAATAAAATAATACAAAAATGACCCTCATATGGAGGGAGAAAAAAAAACCCTAAAATGGTTTAAGTGTTAAAATAGATTACAATCAAACATTACCGGTGATTCAATTGATTAAGTGCTTAATTTCCAGGAGTAAGTGAATTAGAAAATAAAAAGCATGATTTTGCTCCCAACGCAAAGTGACTAAGTGCATATTTGGTTCTGCGGTGAGTTAGTCCAGAATCAATTCTAGAATACCAACACTACTAATAGTTGCTTCTGATCCAACGTGATTTTGGGGTCAGAATTGATTTTTCTGACTCGTAACCAAACATGTTATAAATTTGTTTGAGAGGGAATAAAAATTAGGAATTGAACCATAGATCCTATAATTGTTTGATTAAGCCTAAAGGGAGGTAGGCAGGGAGAATTGTCTGTCTAGCTTATACTCCGTACTACTTAATAATGCATTCAATCAGTTCAGGTGAGTGAGATGAAAAACAAAGTGATGAGTGAAAATCCTCCAATTGTGTTCAACTGCTGAATAAAAATGATAAAGCTTAAAATGTTGATAGGGATGATTCCATTTCCATTACACTTCCTCCTTTGTTGCTCATCAAATAAACTGCACAGTAAATTTATTTAACTCCTCACATGCAATCATTTAACTTTCATTGATATCAAGGGCAAGCTAAAAGTACACAATAAAGTGCACCCTAAAAGTTAATACCCAACAAAATTTGCCGGCTCATTAACCTCTACAACTACAAGCAAGCAAGTACCCAACTCTTTTGTACAACAATTTACTTGGGGAAAGATGTGTTGATATATGTAGATTTCCCCTGTCAATTAGTTATACACGAGAGAGTAAATCATCATTGTTTTTTAGTTTTTGAGATTATGAATACTTGTTATACAGTCATTTACTTTATAGAATATATTAGGACGTACGTTTATAGTAGCAAGACTCTGTCACTCAATAGCATTTCTCCTTTCAAAAATCAACATCAGAGATTTCTCCTTTGTGGAATAATATAACCAATATTAAGGTAAAATGTAAAAACAGGAGCTGAGGTTAATGGCCTACCTTATGGTAAGTTGGTAACTATCACATTCTATATTTGGAGCATTCATCAAGTATTCTCTTCTATAGCCACAACTCCCTAACCTAGTAAACCCTTTTCCTTTAAATCTTGCACAATATACAATAAGTTTGGCCTACGCAACCGATTCCATCACAGCAGATTTGTATATACACTAGCCAAGTTGCATTTAAAGATGGAGGCCCACCAGTGTGTTTGTACTTTGTACAAAATGCTATGGCTATTATTCTAAAATTTTCATTTATTATGCTAGCTTGAGTTACACCTATACAATAGACTATGTTTATTTTGCTTTTTATATTGAAGTGGTTAAAAGGTCTTTGGTATGAAGTAATACTTGTCTTCCTTATTACAAAAGTGCATTTTAAAGCAAAAGTTTTCCTTTACCTTCTTCCAAATGTTAAACCAAATAAGCTCATGTTATATCTGGCAGAAAGAAGACACAGAACACTTCTTTTAGTATAAGATGTTCAAAAATATGTTGGTATTAATATAGGTGCAACAACTTGCTCTCTCATGGAGTCATGGTCATTAAAGGCTCAGTTATAGGTTGCTATCCCACCGTGTGGTCCATCTTCATTATAAAAAGAATGATTCTTTTATTCACCTAGATTTGACACTCCCGGCTACATTGTATATCCACGGTTTAGTGTTAAAAAGTCCTTTATGGGATGAGTATATCAGCAAATAATTGTTGACTGAGTATTGTATTTTGAATATTTGAGTTACAAACTCTTATGCAACAGTAGATTCGTTAATCATTTCATCATACCAAAAATAATATCTCGATCTTTGACCGAGTATTCTACGGAAATAGCTATAAGATTAACACTGGTATAATTAGGAGGTAAAGTGTTTCAAGTTCATTGATAATTAGTATAAGATAAATATTTTTGCATGGGATTGTCTGTGTTTAGTACTCATCCCAATGCTAGTTGATTTTTTATTTTTCTTGAATCAAGGATGTTCTCTAATCCACATAAAATCAATCTTTTTGGAGCATGGAGATCACATAAGTGAATTTGGATATATAACGATTGTTGTAAGCCTTATTGGTCATATTAGTTAGCATCAGAGACTTACAAGAAAGTTGGCAACATCAAAGTGCAAAAAGAGAAAAGAAATAGTAGTACTTCTTTAAGTGAATTGAACTTGAAGGAAAAAAAAGGCCTAAATTAGTTAACTTGGGGAGTGTATTAACACACAATAGACACTATCATTCTCTCTTTGACAAATTTGTTTCACCACCAAGACTACTTTGTGTCCAGTCCTTAAAAATTTCGTCCGAGAACACCAGGAGTTGGTCGGAGCAAGGTGATAATAGATCCTCATTGTTATTGTCACTGTAACTGAAATCACACGTATTAGAGAAATCCGAATTCAAAAGGTCAGATGAGCAAATATCACCCACCATAAAATCTTGGAGCAAATATGTTGAGAGTTCTTTTTCTTCTTCATTGATAAATGACAAAAACCCATTATTGTCACAGGGTTCCATTTGGTCACTTATTGAATCATTGCATACAGCATCATCTGCCTTGAATTTATTCTGCAACTGCATTGATGACTGAGGGAGTGGGTTCTTGCTTAATACAGTAGAGCACTTGTTGGCCTCTGCATGGACCACATGGGTGTCTAACTTAAGAGGAGAGGGTGATGCAGTGACCTTAACCTTGGGGGTTAGTTGGGGCTTTGGATTCTCAGTGCTCTTAGCATTTGACTGAGCAGAGAGGCTAAGGGTAGAAATGGTGTTAATTTGGTTGCCAGCTTTAACCTTCTTACCTAAATGAGTGTTCCAGTAATTCTTGATTTCATTGTCTGTTCGCCCTGGCAGCCTTCCTGCTATCAGAGACCATCTATTACATATTAAGAGACACAGCAATCAGCAATGTTTTTGCTAACAATCGTTAAACAGTATAACATCTGTTCTCCGATAAAGTTTGCTACAACTTTGTGCCGGGAATACTAACTGATCACGAAGTATCATGACCCATATATATGACTTGTTATCAATTATTGGATATTTAAATCAGCAGACTAATATTCATACAACAGGATTGTGGCATTCAGAGTAACCAAACTTGTCAAACACCTTTAATTTGTGGATCATGTCACTTTGCCACCCTTAAGAAAAATAAGAAAGATTTTGAAATGGAGTTAGATAAGAATGGCCATAGCAAAGGTACCTGTTTCCCAAGAGTTTGTGAAGCCTGATGATAAGGTCTTCTTCATCCGAGGATATATTGCCTCTCTTAATATCAGGTCTCAGATAATTCAACCATCTAAGTCTGCAACTTTTCCCACATCTTTTCAAACCTGCAAGGACAGAAAGCCACATATGTACAAAAACACTTAATAACTTAAGGTAATGATTTGTAGTTTTCATTAAAAAATGAGATAACTGGAGTGACCATAAAAATGAGAATTTTGTTTGTAACATAAAGAACCTGCTCTTTTCGGAACGTTTCTCCATTTTCCTTCACCATGCACCCTAATGAATTCTCTGAGGATTTTATCCTCGTGAGCTGTCCAAGCACCTTTGTTCAACCCATCCTTTGAACAACAAGGGCTTCTCCCCATCTCTGTTTCTGTTTCAAGACTCTCTCCTTTGATGTTTTTGTGCCTAGGTTGCTGGCTGCCAACTCAGTTTCTATGATGTGAAGGAGTGTTTAGCAGTATGAATGGATAGCTATAGCTACTATACATAATAAATTTTTGGTGGTTCAGTCTAATTTGATTAAAAGGAAGCCACCAAGACTGAGTGACAGAAGAAATATTTAAGTGAGAAAAAGGCTTTATATAGCACTATTAGGAGTGCAGGACCACTAAGGAAGGTACACTGTAGGACAAACTGAGAGTAAATGAAAATGTTGTAATTTAAATATCTTTAATGTTATTTGTATGACTCATATCCTACAATTTCTTTTACAATAAATCAAGCTATCTCTATCTCTCACTTATATTTTATATTTTATCTCTATACAAATCTCGAAAAATTCACCTAAAAACAAAGGACAAGTTTTAGTTGTCATTGTTTGAATGTTAAAATGCATGGTTGTGAAAACAAGACCGGATCGGCCGGTCCGACCGAAAAACCGGTGAACCGGTGGAGGTAGCGATCCTGAAGAAGCCAAGAACCGCCCTAAAAAAACCGAAATTGAACCGACCAAACCGGTAATGAACCGTCAAAACCGGTGGTTCACCAGTTTGCATTTTGACAAAAAAAATAACTGGGCTGTTTTTATATTTAAAAAATAATAATAATAATAATAAATCCTAAATTCCTGAGAGATTGAAACAGTTAGGCAAAAAGAGTAATACTAGTGTATCACCTATTAATATTTTCTTATTACTTACTAGTATTACTTATTAATATTTTCTTTATTTAATTTACTAGCATTGTATATTTGATTTATTTTCTTCTTGAATGAACATTGTATAATGTATAGTACTTGTTAATTAATAATATTTTCTTATTATGTTATTATATTGTTATATATATATATATATATACACACACACACGCATACGTTAAAATCGGTTAAACCATGGTTTGATCACTGTCCAATTAGTAAACCTTGAACCAGTACCTTGACTGATTCAATAACCGGTCCGGTTTTCAAAACATTGTTAAAATGACATATTTGTTTTAAAATAGAATGAATACACCCTATGCCGGTAACATAATAGTGTAAATTGTTTGTAGTGTTATGATTACACCATTTGTAGCCATACAACAATGTGAATTGAACCGTGTACAGTATTAGATATGGAGTATGTGAATTGAACCGTGTACAGTATTAGATATGGAGTTCCTTAATGGTTTTCGGATATTTATTTTGTGGGCATAAGAAAAAAACTTCACGATAGAGTTGGGATAATGCAACAAGTTCAATTTTACAACTTTTATAGTTTTATGAACTTCTTGCCACTATTTTTTGTTAATGGACTTCTTGCCATTTCATAATTCATATCAAGCAATTACAATTACCATTACTATTTTTTATAAAATTATGAGAGAATATTACGGAGTATAAGTAGACTATTACAAGAGTTAATAATATCACCTACTAATTATGTATATTTTTTTTCACCAAAAATATTATTTGACCAATAGCCATAAATTAATCATCTCTAAAACGTAAAAATCACCGAAATAAATTTTACTTCTATCAACAAAAACTTTATTATACATATCTCAAAGATCAAACTATATAATGTTATTTTTTAATTGTTCACTCTGTTGATAAGATTAAAATGGATCAGCTAAGCGGTCTACATATTTTGGTACAAAGAAAACGACAGTATTATTGTTCCAAGAAGCCAAAAAAGAAAAAAAAAATAAAGTGAGCATATATTATTGGCGGTCTTTGTACTAAGATAAATATCACTGATGCCCAGAAGTTTCTGCTGTCCATGTCCCTCTCAAACATTAATTGTCTAAAGCGCTTTCTTGTAAATATTGTACTAATGAGTTGTGCAATATTCGTTATTGAGTAAATTGTCAATTTGGTTTCATGGATTGATATCATCGGTCAATTAGGTCCATGATATTACAAAAATGCCAAATTGATCTTGGCTTAACAAATTGTCAATCAATCTAGTGATCTGGACCCTAAAAAAGTTTCAATGTTCTCACCGGGACCAAACTATAGTGCCCTCTACACTAATCTGACCTAAGTTAAGACTAAGCAAAATACAGCAGCAAAGCTAAAAAGTACAAACATTTATCTTAGCATCAAATGATCAGAAATATGGCATGTGCAGTTACAGTTTTAAAAAGAAAGGAAAAAGCAGGGAAGTTCAGTCAAATTAAATCTAGCAACATGGAGCTAATCAGATGTCGGAAAATTCTAGCAGTTGAGACATAAAGATGATGAGCTTCTGGGGAAAAAAAAAAAATAATAATCAGGCAAAGGGACACACCAACAGAAATCATGGGGCTGTAAGCAAACAGAATGGGAAATTGTTAAGAGTGGATTTTGTGGGCTACTATAAACGAAGAAGATGAACATATAGCGAGTAGCGACTATCCAGGCTTTAGTGGTAGATTGAGAGTAAAAGCAAAGCAATTAAAAACGTGGGAAGGACATCTTCGAAGAGCCAATACTGCACATCCAAGGTAAGTGGAAACCTCTCAATCGGTAGATATGCTTGATTCTGGTGTGTACACCCTAGACTTCCTCTTGTGGAGGAATGAATGAGCTAAAGGGCATTGGTGTATTTTAAGGTTCCAGGGCATGTTTAAGGGTGACCTGGGATATAGCTAGCGAAGAGTGAAAGTAGAAATGTGTGCCTGACGAATAAAGAGTGAGAGACCGGATAATCTTGCTTGGGTGTGTAAAATGAGGTAGTAAATGGTTTGAACTCTTTTTCTGCATAAACAACAATGCAAAGCCCAAAACCAGAAGAAAACAAAGAAATACCTAATCTAGGAAAATAAACTCTAGAGGCATCAGCTAACAGCCTAACAGCCAAGGAAAGAATGTAAGCAAAGAAGAGAAGATATGAAGCCCCAAAGGACGATAATGGCCTTTTTAAGCCAGAAAATCTAAACATATGATGCACTCTATCTAACATCCCACCATTTAATCTGCTTAATAGCTAAAGCAATATATCATTATGCTATGCCTGATAAATAAGAGCTCAAAGACATTCTTAAGCCTGGTGCTGCTTAACTGCACCTCTAGGATGACTAACAACAGCCACTTCTATTTGATTTACTAAATTAAGAATCATATAATTCCATATGCCATTATGGCTTTAGGCTGAACACCTGAATCTACTAATCATTAAAAATATGCAGAACACCATATGCAACAGCAGGAAAAGAAAAAAAAACATACAATTAAACTAAAATATGGGGTAGTTAATAAAACAATGTAACAATTGTAATGGATGAAAACCATCAAAACACCGCCATATGCAGGTAATCAATAGGGGGCAACAAGTCCCATAAACTAAATGTTCTGAAGTTTTTTTTCTCCCATTCTTGATATTCCACTTAAAGGCCCACATAGACACTCTCTCTCTCTCTCTCTCTCTCTCTCTCTCTCTCTCTCTCTCTCTCTCTCTCTCTCTCTCTCTCTTAAAATGGACACATCCGCAAGGTTATGAATATGAGGCAATAACAAGTTCCTAAAAACGAAGTTTAAACTTTCAAAACAACCTTCATCTCATTCCACATTGCATCATAACACACATAATTTAATGCTTATTAATACCTGATATAAGTTTAAAGGCTACAACAGTGAGCATATATATAGCAATAACCTCAGAAATCAAAGACTTGCAGTGTAAGCAGGCACTGGCGGCACCACGTAATCAATCACCAACACACTCTCCAAATGACCCCTAACCTTGTCCTTCTCATTATTCAACAACTCCTCATTCGAATCCACGGCCTCCAATTCCCTCGTTCCCGGGAAAACCCCGAGCGACGCAATCGAGAAACCCTTAGCCCTAGCCGGGGAGAAATTCTCCCCGTAACTGAGCTGACTGATCCCTTTGAACTTCTGAGGAACCTCTCTAATTACTCCCAACACCTCACCCTTGACCTCATCGCTCACATTCTCCTTCAGTTTCAAGAAGCTCACGCGAATCGCGGACGCCTGCGGGGTAACCACGTCGCCGGAGAGATCCTCGGCGACCCAATCGACGGCCATGAGGTCGTCGACGATGGGGAGAACGGAACCCCTGACGACGGCGAGGTGGTTAGGGTGGTCGGAGTAGGATTGGAGGTCTTGTTTGGATTTGTAGCGGCTGTGGAGGAGGTGAGTGAAGGTGAGGGAGGAGGAGCGGTTGCGGAGGATGGGGCCCACGGTGAGGTGGAGGACCTGGTCAAGGGAGATGAGGGAGGTGAGTTCGTTGACCATGGTGTTGACCTTGGAAGGATCGGTGTTGTCTTTGACCTTGAACAACACGATGTGCTCCACCACTGATTGGGATGATGATGATGACGTCATCTTGAATGAAGGTCTGGAGGGTGAGGAATGGGAATAGGGTTTGAGATGGTGGCGGAGGGGTTTGGAAGGTGAGAGTGCGCGAGAGAATGATGAGGTGGAGAAGGGATATGAGAGGTGCGATCTCAGACACAACATTGTTTAGAGGAACGAGTGGTTCTTGGTTTTGACTTTTCACTTTTCACACCGGGAAGGGAATCTTGCTGATGCTTGCTTTGCTTGTAGTATCTTTTTGTGGTTTTTTTGGCACGTTGCTGTTCTAAATGGGAGAGATTAGGCCCATAAATCATTGGGCTGCATGTCCCAACATCATGGGCTCTAACCCATGCTCACATTTGCAATGAGAAAAATATAAAAATTTGTCATCCACGATGTATGGCTGCAATCCCATTTTTGTTTCCGTTGTAAACTTGTTTACGGTTTTTGGATGGTGAATTAGGTCACAATTATTTTAAAAAATTATACTCCGTACAATCCCAAATAACGTTACAATTATAGAAAATGGTGGTGACATTTACGCACGACTGTTAATGTTTGTGTGGAGTGACATGATTACTTTGTGGGGTGATAATTATTTTAAGAGATTAATGGGTGTATATTATCATTGTGACTTTTTTTACATCATCATAGATTCCGCGATAGACAATTTGGCTCATTTATGATAAATTCAATGCATTTTTGTTTTTAAATAGTTTTCATTATTTTTTATGAAATTTTGAAATTATATGAACTTTACAAGGATAAGAGAATCCAATTATGAAGCTGTACTTGATTGAAAACGAACACATTATTGTTACATATATTACATTATTGTTATAATATGCAAATTATTGTTACATTATCGTTTCGCTTATAGCATCACATACATTGATTACCACAAGTCTTTGAACAGATAAAGATAAAATTAAATAACCTTGTCAAGATGCTGAGTGAGCTTTGGGTGATGACGGCACCAGAAAATCAAGGACCACCACATTTTCGAGATGCTCCTTAATCTTATCATCCTTCTCATAATTCCCTAACCCCTCATCAGCATCCAATTCACTTATCCCAGGAAAAACCACAATCGAAGCAATCGAGAAACCTTTGGCTCTCCCAGGCGAGAAATTCTCCCCACAGGTGAATTGAACAGAATTTTTGACCCCAATTTCAGTTTCTCTTATAGCCTCCAAAACCTCGTTCTTAACTTGATTTTCCAACCCCTCCTTCAACTTAAAAAAGGTCACTCGCACAGCTGAGCCACGTGGCAGCACCGACTCTCCCTGGAGATCCTCCGCGACAAAATCAAGAGCCATGATGTCTTGGACAAAATACGAGTTGGCCTTGACAGCTGCCACGTGGCGGGGATGAACCGTGTAAGCGTTGAGGTCCTCTTTGGAGCTGTAACGGCTGTGAAGGATGTGAGTGAAATTGAAGGAGGGAGAAGAGGATCTGATGCGATGCAGTGGAGTCATGGAGAGGTGGAGGAGCTGGTCGAGTGAGGCAAGGGAATTGATTCGGTCAACCATGGCCTCGGACTCTGAAAGAGGAACATCTTGTTTCACCTTGAACACAACCACGTGCTCGATGATTGGCATGTTTTCGTTGATGTGCAATAAGGGATAAGAGTTTGTTAGTCTTGATAAATAAATAAAAACGCACCTGATTGAAGAAGAAGAAGAAGAGATGCTGAACAAGGAAAAGAAAGTGGACTTCTCGGTTTGACTGGCCCAAATAGACATCAGGCCCATTCTCTACGTGCCTTTAGTGGCTGCTTCTTTCAATATACCATGTTTATAAAACAAATGGAGTATACAAAAATTGAATGGTTAGTTAACTATATATGAAATAAATGAGTCATTTAAATATTGAATTTATTGAGAATTTTTTAATATTACATTTATATTTATACTATCATTAGACATACTGCATCTCACTGCTAACATAAATAAGGAGACTATTAAATAAGGATGAATTAGTAATTTTGAATTTTTCTAAGTATCTAAATGAAAATGATAAATACAATAAGAATACGATATGGATGCATTTTTCAAAAGAAAATATGGTTCTGTTGTTGGAGTTTTCTAATGTGTACCTAATAACACATGTTAAAAATATTTAATGGAATAAATTTATATAAGAAAACTAAAAACACCAATATCAATATATTAAATGAATATTTTTTATAACAAAAAAAATATATTTTTAAGTATGCTTAACATAATATTATAAGTAAAGATGGTCAAATCATCCATGTTCGTGGTACCCACAAAAAAATCCGCATCAAGTACCCACAATATTTTTTTTTTTTGGGTGGGGATCCCCTTATTTTCCTATACACATAATAATATTTTACTAATAAATATTATATATGTATATATTAATATTTTTTAGTACTTTGAGAATATTTATACTTTCTTGTATATATTTCAAATTAATTTTAGAAATGGAATTATAATGACATAAAATTATCATATACATGCTATTATTTATCTCACAATTAATTTTATGTTTAATGATTATTGCATGATACTCACTCCGTCTCATTATCTTGGTAAAAAAATACAAAAAAAAAAATTGTCACATATTAAAGTAAAAAAATAAATGAAAAATCTTAAAGATTATATATTATATCGATGATTGATAAGTAAGTAAGGAAATAACATTTAAAGATTTTTTTGAGACAATATTGCAATATGTATTAATTGTAACGATATGAAAATTTTTTTAATATCAATTTGCAATTAATGAATGAATCATGCATTATATCGATTAGATATTCTCTTATTTTCGTTGACTTATTTGACTTTTACCAAAATAATGGGACAGATGAAGTATATAATTATATAATAAAATTTTAAAACTCAGTATAATACCTGTGGATACTCCTTACATGAATCAATACTTGTAAAATGTCCGGATATATGGTCATAAATAAGCACTATCCACACTCATGGCTACCTATATCCATCCATGATCCAAAGGCAAACAATAAAAATTGAAGACTTATTTATGTTTTTAGTCTCTAAAAGTTCAGCGTGTTCTGGTTTTAGTCCATATAAGTTATTTTGATCGGGACTAGTCCTTAAATTTTCAAACATTTTGGTTTTGGTCCCCTCCGTTCGTAAAAATTTGTTATTTGTTTGTGTAACTAGCGGAACATCACATTAGTCATCCATGTGGTATGAAGTGAAACCAAATAGGTGATATAACGTGAATGATACAAATCCAAGGACGCAAAATGGTCTGATACGCAAAATGGTCTCGTGCGCAAAATTTTGAGTTCATAGGTCTGAATCATTCATGTCACATCACCTATTTAGCGCTAACTCACACCCCGTGGCAGCTGGTGTAGATTTTCGTTAATCATGTCAGCAAATAACTGATTTTTTGTAGCGGAAGGGACCAAAACCAAAATATTTAAAAAATCAAGGATTAATCTCGATCAAAATAACTTATAGAGATTAAAATAAAAACAAGTTGAACTTTTACCGACCAAAACCATAAATAAGCTAAAATTGAATACCAATAACATATTTACCCAGAAATTCATGTGGTTATCAATAGAATCTAGCCTACATAATAGATATCTATCTCCTCCTAAGTAAATTTCTTCGAATTTGAACATTAATGATAATCCATAAATTCTTAATAATTAAATAAAAAAGCTTTGCTATTAATTATTCCAAAAACAACATATAAAAAATTTAAAAATATTTCAGTTAATATTAAAAAAAACTAATAAATTAATTATTAATATTTTAAATACTTCGTTTTATAAATATTACACTTAGAGTCAGGGGTATAACGGGTGGGGTCGGGTTTTGAGGAGATTTAACACCCAACCCAACCAAAGTAAATTGAGTTGGGTTGGGTTGGGCTCTATTTGATTGTCAAAACAGACCCAACTCAACCCATAGAAATGCAGGTTGGGTAATCGGGTCTATGTCATAATTTTCATAAAATAAAATAAATAAAAAAATTCGAATAAATATAAAAGTAAAATTAAAAAAAATAAACAATAATTAAATTTATTTTTTATTGTGAACCAAATCATCCATAAACAAAAAACATCAAAAGCAGTTCCTTCAACATTAATAGATTAACCATAACCTATATTAATAAAAAAAAAATAATATATATTTAAATATGCGGGTTGGGTCAGGTTAGGTTGGGTTTTAAATAATAAACTCATGACCTAACCCATACTCGATTGAGTTGTCTTTAAAAAAAAAACCGACTGAACCCATTGAACTGACTCAACCCGTCAAATGTGGGTTGAGTTGGGTCGGGTTAATCAGGTTCGCGGTTGAAAATTGACCCACTTACACCCTTACTTAGAGCAAATATTTATTAAAGAGAGTGTTATATGAACATCTAGATTTGACATCTGGATTTAACATGATTTGTTGTATGTGCAGTTTTATTGTTTTTGCATACTCCCTCTATCCTTTATTATAAGTCATTTTCATCTAATTCATGCAAATTAATAAAAATTATTATTACTTTCAAATTTATCAAAAAATATAATATCATTATAAAATTACCCTTATTTAAAATTTTATTATTTAATTTATTTATTTCTTTATTATAATACTACTCTATCGTCTTTATGAAATTATAAGATATGTATTTGTAATAAACTCTTTCATACTATTTATATATTCTAAAACGAGTGACACAAAAACTACCAAAATAATACTTTATGATAAGGGACGAAAATAATATAAAATAGTTAAGTTTTTTTTTAAGGGAAAATAATTCAGTTATTAGATTTGAATATTAATTACAGATGTTAATATAATCATATCACATTATTTATCTACCAAAATTCGAGATATATATATATATATATATATATATATTTATTTATTTCTTAAAAAAAAGGTTTGTATTGGATACAGAATAGAATAGTGCGAAATATTAAGACACAAGGGGTCCTAGTAAGACTGTCAAATCTACATATTCTCTCTCCCAGAATTCACACACACACAATAAACAGGACAGACACACTTTGCTCCGCAGATTCGTTTCCATCCCTCTCCCCTCTCTTCCACCCTCATCTTTACTTTATTATTATTTCTCCCCTCTTCCTTCATCCTCCGGACACACAATTCTTCATCGTCTCCCTTTTTCAATCTCTATCTCTCCCTTCCTACTCCTCAATATAATGTTCCAGGTACTACTTTCCATCTATTAATTATTATTATTATTATTATTCAATTCTCTCTTTTTTTTAAAAAACAAAAACAAAATTAACTTTCCGATATCATTTATTTAATTCATTTTTTTTATATATAGTATGTGGATAATAATAACAACCAACATCGCTTGTTTTGATAATAAAAATGTGAATTTTGTACTCCAGTCTTTGTTGATATGGGTTTCTCAATCTCCATTTCATTCCTACATTGGTTTTATCAGTTTTTTTGTTTTCTCTATCAAATATCTCTTCTTTCTTTTTTTCCTTTTCTCCCTCCTTCAATATAATATTCTCCTGAGATCTCTGCACATAAAATTCAGTGGCTTTGACATGTTTTTCTTCTACCACTACATGTTTTCCACTACGCTTCTATCATTTGATTTTCTGAATTTTAAGTAATGGCAATTTGAGATTATTAAATGTTCTTTATTTTGGTTTTGTTTCAATGTGTGTGTATATATGTTCAGTGGAATTTGGACAAAATTGTATTGATATTTTGGACGGTTACTTGTTTGATTTTTTTTTTTTTTTTTCGTAATTTTGGTTGAAAAAGGGTTAATGATGGTGTCCCTGGTGCAGTAGTACCTTGGGGTATATAGCCTCATCTCCTCTACTGCATCATTGACTGGTTTTGTTTTTGGTCTTTGAGATTCTTCTTTGAAACTCTGTGCTTTTAGGTTAGGTATTTTCTGAGTACATTAAAAAAGCTACCCTTTTATGGAAATATGGGATCTGCTTTTTTCCCCCTATCCCCTCATAATAATAATAATAATAATAATAATAGCTACAGTATTAACAACACCAATAATAATAATAATAATTCATGCTCATAATCTTATTCCTCTGGAAAAGGAACTCATAGTGGTCATGATTCCTGACTACAGAGCTTGTCTCATCTGCCCAATGCTTTAAACTATTCCAAAACTGTTTGTGTTTTTTGTCTCTCTGTATTGGTTATTGCAGGCAGGTACAGATAGGAGGACATGATTATGTACAAATTAGTGGGAAAAAAATATTATTTTTGAAACAGCTTTTTTTTTAATCAATGTTTAACATCCTTTCTTGTTGCTTCCTCTCATGATACAGGGCTGGTTCTGACTTTGAGTTAATTTAAGCATTTTTGGTTTCAAGAGGAATGGAGGGTGACACATACTCTGGTCTTGGCAATGGAACCCAGGTAGATAGCAAGGTAGCACAGACATTTCAAAAGAGCTTTGTTCAAGTCCAGAATATCTTGGATCAGAATAGGGTACTCATCAACGAGATAAACCAGAATCATGAGTCTAAGGTCCCTGACAACCTTAGCAGGAATGTTGGGCTTATTAGGGAGCTCAACAACAACATTAGAAGAGTGGTTGACCTTTATGCTGATCTTTCAACTTCTTTTACCAAATCCATGGAAGTTTCTTCTGAAGGGGATTCTAGTGGTGCTGTGAAATCAGATGGCAAAGCCAGCCATAAGCGCCTCAGGCCTGTTTAGGAAAGGAAGCCTGTTTTCTTTTTCTTTTCTTTTCTTTTTTTTATATATTTTTTCTTTTTCTTTTCTTTGTGGTTGGTGGAGAAGCACACATCAGAACTGTGCTGAGGGGTAGAACATTAGATTCTGTAGCTCAAGCTCTCTTGTATCAAGAACTTTCACCAGCTCATTAATTACTCCTTACAATTCAAATAAGTACTAAATGATTTTCTAGAATTGTTGTCATTATAACCTTGTAACTGTGGATCTATCTGATAGAAATCAATCATGTCTTTTTGTGTTACTAATTAATTTGAATGCCTTTCCTTTCCAATTCAATCTGATTTTCCCCCTTTGAGCATGTGGTGGAATATTATGCAATGGGCTTTTTCTTGTTTATCTGCTTTTTGTATTGTGAGGTACTATATTGCAAAAGTTAGGTGCTTTTAGCCTGGATAAACTTTTCTGAGTTTCTCCTTGTCAAAAGGGGCCAAAGGGGTCTTCATAAATTTTTGCCCCTCTAGAGGACCATCTCATGTCTACTTTAGATGGGAACTCTTCATGATACCTTTATTCCCTTTCCAAGTTCAACCCAAAATGTCATTCTTAGATCTTACTTTCTTACTTTACCTAAAAACTGAAAGTGAGATGGATTTACAGGCACTGTTTTAGGCCTGTTCCCATGTAACCAGCTCTTCTTTACCAAGAAAATTATACCTATTCATGTGTTTCCTTGTAGTTGTAACAGCTACGAACTGGTGAAAACTGCATACTTATGTGAAGATGCTCTGAAACAGTAGCAAGAAAGCAGCTTTAGAGTTTACATTAAAAAAAATCTCTTTAGTTCCCTATCACACACCACCACAAGAACAGAATCTCAGATAAGAGATGATGGTCATTTGACTAATTTTTTAAATTATGTTATAGCCAAAGAATGGGCATTGGATAGGAAATAAAAGTATTCTATATAAGCTTAAAACAAAGCACTACAGTCCTTAGAGTCAGATATGAGTGAACAGTGACCCCTAGCAACAGGACAAGTTCTCTTTTGGGATGGAACTGAGTTTCTCCGTGCTTATCCTTTCCTAAGGTTCTTTCACTTTTACTTTCCAATTTCCCCCTCCTTTTTATTCTGTTTGTTATGCTATTGATGTCCTACGTGACAATCTTCTAGTTGATAACTCCCTGGCTTGTATTTCTCTCTCCCTCCCTGATTGCACACATGTCTTTGTTGGTGGACCCCGGTTTATGGCAGCCTAATTTTATGATCATAGGAGAGAGGCCCACATGAGTGATTGCTGACAATGGCTTGTTTTCTGGTTTAGATTTTTTGCATACTTGAGGAGTGGACCTTCTCCTCCTCTATGGATTCATCCCTATATCAATATTCTCCCTTCATAATTAATTCAATCAGATCTAACTATAATTGTTTGGACTATGGTAACACTACGCCCAAACCAACTTGTCCAATTTTTATTTTTGTTTTATTTTTAATAAAATGTGTAATCATCCGAGTATGAACTGGTTTCTAATACTTCATAGTATATTACAATTATATCAACTAAGCTGATTTCTAAGGATATTATATAAAGTTATATAATTGATAGATCATAATTGGCCCACGACCTAGGGCTTTTTGGACTGTCACTTAGAAATTTGAATAATTTCGTATTTATTTACATATCACGCACATATAAAAACAATTATCGAGGTTTCATATACAAGATGCTTTGGTCACTCTCAAGCGAATACAAAAATATAATGTGACTTTCAAAGCTTAATTGCTCTCCAGACATAAAAGTCTTTGTATAAAATATGACCGCAAGAGTTACTTTCTTACAAATTGTTCAATAAAGATGTGGGATTCTTAATTTCTTATCTCAAGGTATCATCGAATCAATTCATGGACTAACGGTTTTTTTCACTTACTCATTTGTATATAAAAGACGAGATGCTGGTATTAACAATTCATTTCATGACCAAATGGGATAGAAGGACTAAATGGAAATAATATATCGCGTGACTCGAATTTGTTAAGCCTTATCAGCCGCCAATTAGAGGAGATAATGGCATACTAACACAAACCTAATCCAAAGCAGAAAAAAAAAAAACGTAGTACTTGCAGGGAGAAGAGTGAAATACATAAATATGCTATGTTTGAGGTAATAATCAAAAGGCTAGAATAATATCAAATATATAGAAAAATAGATTTGGTCCCCAACCAAGCCAAGACAAAATAGACAATGTTTAGTACATAACATGTGCGGTGGGAATCTACTTTTCCTTTTCTTTCCCTTTGTTCCTTGCATTTCCAGCAAATAGGTTGGAAAAGAGTTCAACTCTAGTTTGCCCCATAAAAACTATTTTTATACTAGTAATGATGGATTTTGTAGATATATATGCATCATTGATTGGACCCAATAACAGTAATCCAACTATTATGATTCAGGACCCATGCAAGAAATGTTTAATTATGGCCGAATTACACTTTGTAATAATTTGATGATAATTTTTAATATGTGACCATCCTTTTTTCTCCTTTCTCTGTCTCATAAAACTAAATTACATTGAGTTGTGAAGCTTCAAAAAGATACTCACACACTCACACATAGTTATGGAAATTGCATACTTCACCAAAATCAATCAACTTTACTATGTTGACCTCACTTCCGTTAGGTGGCCCGTAAACATTGCAAAGTTGCGTTTTAGTGATTCTATATTGGATGGGTTTGGTACAGAGATAATGTCTCATTGAAGTTTTACCGACCTTTGCCAACGTGTAACGAAATTCATATGTCGTTTATTAATTCCTTTCAGAAAATTATAGTACATGACTATCCCACTGTTTGCCTAATTGCATGTGAATGGTTGCTTGAATAATCAAAACCTTAATAGTTCCAAGTTGCACCATGTTATTGGTTTTAATAATTCCGACTAATGAATTAATAATATTACTCTCTGGGTAGGTGAGAACAGTATAATTAATAATCCGATCATCTCTTCTCTCTATTGATGAACAGTTTCATTATTATAAAATAGTATAAATACCATCTAAAAATAATCACAGGAATACATACCAATTGTTAGAATATATGAGTAATTTGGTTTAGGATTAATCAGTGATAAGATTTAATTAGGTTTCATTATATTTGGGTATATATTATCATTAAGGTATGTAGTTTTATCGTATACGATGTTCTTGTCCTATAAATAAGACTCTTCCCATATAAAAATAATATATCAAAACAATATTTTCTCTATACATTTTCTCCCAAAATCTCCTTAGCTTTGTTTCTTTTTTCTCAATATTCTAACACCAATTATTTGAATAAAGTTCTTTGTTCATTTGACCGTTGAATATTGAACTAATGAATGGGTAATAGGTATTGGATATTGAATATTGAACTAATGAATGAATTATGGGTATTTTAAAGTAAAGTGATCATTTTATATTATTAGTAAAATTTTGTTAAGTCAATAAAAATAATGAAACGTGTTCTTAATGCATTGTTTATCAAACATTCAAACTAGCCAATTACTAAAATAATAATTTAATGCACATTTTCTTATTTAACCAATCATAAAATAAAATATATAATTTTAATTTTTTTTATTCACTACTGTAACTTTTATTTTAAACAAAATTTTCTTTTTTTTTCCTCCTAATATCATGGACATGGAGTACAATTAACCAAAGTTGAATATCTTAATAAAATTCTTAAATACTTCATTTTACTTTCTCTCAATTGTGGGATCATTGCTCGTTTTATTTTGAATTATTTATTGAATACTTTTCTATTTTTTGGTTGTGTATTCGTCATTTATAAAGAATGAAATAAAATTTAATCATCTCTAGTATTAGCACAATTAAATATAGTAAAGTTGAATACTTGTTTATTAAATATTTGAGAAAATAAAGTTTTGAAAGTAACCTAATTAACTTTATTTCTTTTGATTGGAATGAATATTAATCAAATCCCAAACTAATCTTTATGTATTAATCAATAAAAAATTTAAACATTTTTCATGTTTTTAATTCAGTAGATATATCTACTTATTTAATTTTTTTTTATGCAGTGTTTAACTTTTATATTTACTTAATTTTTTTTAATGGAGTTAGTACTATTTCTAAGCAGATCATTAAAAAAAGTACATTATGTTTAAAAAAAGATGAAACCAAACTCTATGAGGATTTTTGTTCTCACTTTTGCCCTTAGGCCTTGATCAACAGTATAAAGTACTTGCTTCCAATAATTTTGGGCTTAGTTATTGGTCGTGCAAGCGGCTCATTGCCCATCTGTTAGTGACCCAATGAAAAAAAAAACCAAAAAATCACGCCAGTATAATTTTTCATGAGGGAAAAACATGAACTACTACATATTTTCATAACAAGGTAGAAAAATTATTTGATGTTCCCCTTTTTAAATTTTTGTCATGATTTTTTTTTTAAATTTTGCTTTTAACTTCAAATTTCATCCTCCAGTATCTTATTACAAATAGTCAAATACCACCCATCCTATTTTATCATCATTGTTGCCACATCTTAACTTATGATAGTCGTTCAACCTACGTGTAAGCATCCTCGACTTCAACAATCTTTCGAAAATGATGACATATGTCATAATCTCCTACTTATATTAATGTTAATATTACAATTTATCATTATTTTAACTTTTAATCTCAATCATCAAAATTTTTAATTATTAAATCAATGATACTATGAAAATGAAGCATTGAAACAAAACTAAAAGAAAAGTGAAAGAATCACCCAACAAAGTAATATTGATGCTTAATAAATAAGTTGAATGATCTCTCTAACAAGTATCTTATTCATGCGAATTATATTGAAAAAATATTAAAAGTTTCAATTTTTTTTTATATTTTTTTAAAAACAAAAAATCTATATTTTTTGATATTTTTTTATTCTATTTGATTCTTTAACACATAAATGAAGATAAAATTATAACTTTATCCCGTTCAATTGATTGATCAAACCATGACATAATATATTAACTTGGAATATCCAATCATTTTTACAAATCAGAGCCTTTCATTTAAAAAATTAAGTTATTTTATTTAATACCTAACATGACTTTAATCCCATCTCAAAATGTACATTTGTAAATGATATATTTATTTGAGTCGTGATAATTCGCACACAAATTTTAACGAAAATAACTTTTTTTTTTTTGAAAGGTAACTAAAATAAGATAACTTAGGTAAAAGGAAATATATGAAATTAAATATAAATATCACTAGTAATCTCATCCGTTGAATAGGAAACCCTAGATTACCATCGCCATTGGATCGTTCACAGTATTAGCATATAGTCTCACTCTCCACCCAAATCCTCACTCTGCAATTTCTGCTATTAGGGTTTGCTTAGAGGCGCACTCATCCACGCAGCTCGCACCTCTGTCGTTTCGATCCACACCCTCGCGACAATGGCGACTCAAATGAGCAAGAAGAGAAAGGTTAGTCTCCAACTTTCTCAAATCTCGACGATTCGCTTCACAAATGGACTGTAATGTTCTTCTTTTATCGCTCCGTTTCTCACTAATGGTTGGGGTGGGTGTTTATATTATGTTATTGAAGTTCGTAGCCGATGGTGTTTTCTTCGCTGAACTGAATGAGGTTCTGACCAGAGAGCTCGCCGAGGATGGTTACTCTGGTGTTGAGGTTAGGGTTACCCCGATGCGTACCGAGATCATTATCAGAGCCACTCGCACCCAGGCCGTTCTTGGTCAGTGCTCCCATTGTTTCATTTTCGAGTTTTCCCCAATGTTTTTCGTGGAATTTAATTTTAATTATTTTTTATTTTTGTTTAAATGCAGGTGATAAGGGAAGAAGAATCAGGGAGCTGACATCGGTGGTGCAGAAAAGATTTAAGTTTCCGGAGAACAGTGTGGAGCTGTATGCGGAGAAGGTGAATAACAGGGGTCTTTGTGCTATTGCCCAAGCGGAGTCTCTTCGTTACAAGCTTCTTGGTGGTCTCGCTGTTAGGAGGTATGCACTTGAATCACAAATTATTTAGCCCTCAAGAATGAACCATATTAATGTGTAGTATGATCATTTGATATTGCTTCTCATTTTGTTTGTCAATAACATTTGCGCTTAAATGATTAATATAGTTTTTGGTTGTCCTTGATATTCTCTTTGATTGGATTTGTGTAAAGGGGTGTCCTCTCATTCCTATGACCATACATGTGGTGGTTTTAAATTTACTCGTAAGCCATGTAAATTTGTTTTTTCATGTAGATTTGCGTGTTTGGTCATCTACAAAGCAGATTGGTGTTTCTGTACCAAATTTGTGTCGGAAGATGACTAAATTTTTTGTGCCCCTAATGCATTCGTAACTCATGAGCTTCTATTATATTCATGTGGTGTCATTGGGCGATACCGCGATACATGTTTAATTGCATAGGTCTTATTATTGTGCTTCTATTGCTTAGTTGTCAATGTTATTCTCTAATTTAGTTTGTTGATTCTTTGAATTTCTTTTTTTGTGTCTTGTCATCTACAAAGCAGATTGGTGTTTCTGTACCAAGTCTGTGTCGGAAGTTGACTAAATTATCGTACCCCTGATGCAATCAAAACTCATGAGCTTTCTATTGTGTTCATGTGGTTTCATTGGGTGATACATGTTTAAAGGTTTAGTCACATAGGTCTTCTCTCAGTGCTTCTTTTGCCGAGTTACCATTCTTATTCTCTGATTATGTTTGATGTTATGATTTCTTTTTTCTTTTAGAGTTATGTGTTTGGTCATCTACATAGCAGATTGGTGTTTTTGTTCCAAATTTGTGTCGGAAGATGACTAAATCATTGTCCTCTATGTCTTCAATACTCATGACATTCTATTTTATTCATGCAGTAACATTGGGGAATACATGTTTTATTGTATAGGTCTTCTATATTTTCATTACTCTCTCCTTCTCATTCTCTTGTTTGGTTTGATGCTATTTTCCATCTGAGCAGAGCTTATGCTCTTTAATTTCCTGTCCGATTCATGTCTCTCAACCAGCTTGTTCTATTTTATATCAGATGGCTATTTGAAATTATAAGGGGTTTTTGTTGTTAAGTGCTGGGTATACATTGTGACGCTGTCAGACTGCGTGTATGTTTAATTAGTTAATCTCTCAATATATTACTCCCTCCGTTTCATATGTAGTGTGTTTTAAGATTATGCACGGGTAATAAATGGTTAAATGATATAAGGATTTGTTGTATTTTGACTATAATGCCCCTATATAATCATTATTTAAGAGAGAGAAATGTATTGGAAGTGAAAAAGAAAGTGTAATAAATAGGGGCGTGTTTGGAAAAATAGCATTAATTATGTATTGGGTTTATAAAACAACAAGACTTATGAAACATAGTATAAATGCTAAAACAACATTACATACGAAACGGAGGGAGTAACACGGTATGTCAAAATTTATGTACTATGTGGAGCCATATGGTATTCATAACACAGTGGCTGCTAGATTGTAATATGCGCTTAGGGTTTGCTTTACACTTTGAGATTGAGACATGCTGCCTTGCTTCTTGATCCAGTCTTTACTGACTACTTGTAATTTATGTCGAATTTCCCTGCGTTGAGTATTCTCATGTTTGATGGAATAACTAGATTCTGCCCCTGTTGGCACTTGCTTAATGGAGTGAATCTTTTAGGTGATTCATGGGCTAATTCACCAGAGACTTGCCTCTAGTGATATTTCTGTTTTACTTTTTCAATTTTTTATGCTGTACCGGGATGGGGGGTTCCTATATGTTCCCCAGTTTTTAATATGTCTATTGATTGAATAAGATCCTTATTTGTTTGTGTTAACAATTAACATGTAATCTCAATATCTAAAACTATTTTGCAGGGCATGTTATGGTGTCTTGAGATTTGTTATGGAAAGTGGTGCCAAGGGTTGCGAGGTATGGTCTTAAATCTGCTGCATTTATCTCTACCTGTTGTCATTTTGCTTTATGTAAATAGTTTGGTTGTAATTGCTGTTTGATTTTTATGTAGGTCATTGTCAGTGGTAAATTGAGGGCCCAGCGTGCCAAATCCATGAAGTTCAAGGATGGATACATGATTTCCTCGGGGCAACCAGTCAAAGATTACATAGACTCTGCAGTGAGACATGTACTCCTTAGACAGGTCAGTTGACATTCTTAGATGGCACTAGCAATTCTATGTTGTGTGAGCATCATATTGTTTTCTTACTATGTATTGATTGGCATATAAATTTTTTCCTCCCTTTCTTTTAGGGTGTTCTCGGTATCAAGGTTAAGATTATGCTCGATTATGATCCTAAGGGCAAGCAAGGTCCTAAAACTCCCCTCCCTGATATTGTCACTATTTACACTCCAAAGGAGGAGGAAGAATATGCCAGGCCTGCACCTGTGTTGGCTAGTGATATTGAGGTTCCCGTGGTTGTGGCTTGAAATGTTTTACCCTCCTGGGGTTCCCTTCGGGATTTTGTAGTCTCTTGGTGCTTTGTTTTTCTTTAATGCCAAATACTGTCCGTTCAAGATTGAGTTGATTAACTGCTTCAGAAATTTTTGTTATACCCCATTCACAAGATTCTATGCACAAGTTATTCAAATATTTGTTTTATTAACAGTTTGAATTGTGTTTCTTTTCTTTTCTTTAAAAAAAAAAAATTAACTGGTGCCTCTTGTTTTGATTTCTCCGAATAAATCAAATGCGGTTACTATGTAGTAACATTTATTCTTGCCAAAAAAGAAAACAAAGACGTTTAAGCAGAAAAGGGCATCGTTTAAAGTCATTTTTTCAAATGATTGAGTTCCTGTGATATGATTAGTACTTCCTCCGTATCTTCTTGGGGTAGTTCAAAGACATAGCTCACAGTAGTTTCGAATACTGTTAATCATTAGTAATTTCAATGAAAAAGGTTAACCAAAGGTGAGTAATATTTTCAACACGTCATTCTCCCTTAAAAAAAACTAAACCAAAGGATGTCCAGAATGTCATGCTTTGCCGTGTTCTGACAAAAGGATCGGCGGTGGCAATAAATTAATTCAATTAACTTTTCTAACTGATAAATGTAACACATCTGTTTGGAACCGAACCTATTGATTCTTCTTTTCATTTCCTTTTCGATATAGCTATCCTAATGTTGTGGAAAATAAAATTATGTAATGTTATTTTAATGAACAAAAGTTTAAGAAAAAGGAGAGTTATCCCATTCCAAAATTCTCTAGCATCGGCTGATATTGTACATGTATAGAAACATTATCTAGCGTATATATGTATCCAATCATGTTATGACGAGGATAAAAAAACGCCTGCCGACCTCAGTTGTCTTTAGTAATCTTCATATGTCAGTGCTCTCGTTGGCGATATATTACACTTTGCATTAGTAGTCAGTATAGCCATTTTTAACAGCTCATTGCACTGCCTTCTAACTCTCCATTAAAAGCAAAATGTCCCTACTAGAAATAGACAACACAGGTAGGAAATTTAGTATAATCATAGACCCGTTCACAAGGTTATTTTGGTACCCCAAATAACAACAATTTTGCTTTCTTAATAAACACAAGATTTTTTAAATATTTAGTGTACATAGTAATACCAAACCCGCAGGCAATTGAAAAGAATGTGCCAGAGGGACAGCAGATTTATCTACAATTAAAGTCGTTCTCATTTTCTCACCCATCTTTGTTCACAATCTCTCTAGTCAAAATATTTCACCTTTTTTAACATCTTTTTGCCTTCTCTTCTCTCTTAAACACTAAAACACTATGACTCATGTTTTATATTATAATTTTTTTTTTAAAAATAGGGGTCACATTCTTTTCTTCAATGACAACATAACCTGTACGGCATTTAGGTCAACTTCTTAACATTAGTTTAATGAAAACAAATTTAAGGTGTATAATATTTGGCTAATAGATAAGATTTGGTTTGATATTTTGTCTTGTCTACAAACATATTATTCTTTATCTGACTATCTCTAAATTTTCCTTTCTTTCTTCATACCAAAATCCAAGAAATGAGTGATACTAATCCAACTCGCTTCACAATGTCACCCCCTCCTGCTCCCCCTTCCAAAGATAATAACAAGTCTAGCATGCCAATGTTATACTATGGTCTAGCAATGGTTGGAGCTGCAGCAATAGCTTTAATTTTATACAACCTCATCACATTCATCACCAAAGCGTGCAACCGGCGCCAAATGCAACAAGATGATGAAGTGGTTGATGTGGCAATGGGAAGTAGCATGAGCTATGATAATTCAAGAATAAACTTGCTCTCAAGCTTCAAGTTTAAGAAAGAAGCAGCAGCAGGAAAAGAAGGTGGTAGTGATGATTATGAATGCTCAGTTTGCTTATCTGATTTGGAAGAAGGGGAAGAAGTGAGGAAGCTACCAAGGTGTAAGCATTCTTTCCATGTTCAATGCATAGACATGTGGCTTCACTCTCACTTTGATTGCCCAGTTTGTAGAACTCCTGTTGGGCCTTCCTCTCACCGTTTCGCAGCGCCGGAGAATATACCTCAGGGGTTGCTGGCAACAGGTGGCATCTTAGTTTGATACGTGGGATTCAAAGGTTTTAAATTGCAGTTGAAGTCATGATTATGTTATGTTTTCTGCGATTGCAGATAATTATGGTAAATCGTGAATATAATCGCAATTGCGTTCACCGTATGATTATGGAGATTAATGTAATTATGGTTGTGGACTGCAATTTAAAACTTCGTCAGTAGGGATTAAGGGTGGTTTGGGTTGGAAGGGGTCTTCAACAACTTTCTCAACAAGGAACATAGACATGAAGCAGCTACTCAACATAAGACCTTAAGTCCTTAACAAGGTGGAAGCATTGTTTCTCAACAATTTTAATTCATTATCATTTTACACTATTGGGATGTTTTAGCTGTAATAGTCCACTGACAATTTTAATTTTCTTGTTGTAACTATGGGCTCAATCTGGGGTCAAGTTGTTTTTTTTTTTTTTTTTGGCAAATTCATTGGTTGAAAATAAGTCGTTCATTTGGTTCATTATGTGCCCATAATATCTTTTTTTTTTCATTTCTGTTTTGGTTTTATTTATCTGCATTTTCGCCTACCGATTCTAATTTGTATTTATATGGTGTTGTGTAGCTATTGAAATGCATTTAAATTTTAAACGGTTGCGTTTGTCCCTTAGGAAAACATGAGACAATTTGAGATGTCATAACTCATAAGATCCCGGAAAAAAAATATTTGCTTATAACAAAAATTACATATATCTAAAATTATAAGGGAAAACTTTCTACAACTTTTCATAGCCAGGTGGGGGCATCGTATGTCTCCTTTTTTTATTCTATGATGAGAGAAAAAAAGTTAAGCAAATGTCTTAAAGTATTAAATAAAATACAGTGTTATTATTTAAAAAAATAATAAAAAAATACAGTGTTGCGAATAACTTTCTTAACGTAACTAATGGTACTGAATTGGAAATAGACCCTGGCAAAAATAATTATAACTGCGAAGAAAAGATGGGACGCCTTTGCAATGTTAGGTTTATAAACTTATTTAATTTCTTAACACTACATTGTTGGGTTAATCAATAATCAATAATACTATATATAAAAAGAATTGTCTCTTTGATTATGTTGATGTTTGGCATTTAAAATTTTAATTTACCATTTGCAATATTAAAATTTACTGCATGAAAATTTTAGCCGATCTATCCTAGTCATTTGAAATTTCTCAGTCTTAATTATTTACTTTATTATTTGGCTTCTTTTTGTTTCGAGTGTTTGATTTTGAATTTTTTCCTTGTTTTTATTGGCATTGATCTTCAAATTTATTCAACTTCTAATCTTTCTCAATTTTAAATTTCGGAAGATATAATTAAAATTACATTTCTAAGAAAATAGAGATTATTTCTCATTTAAATACAGATATTGAGATATATAAATTTTTTAAGTAGTGGAATTTAATTAAAACATTTCAATCTAATGACCAATTTATAAATTGGAAACAATAACGACAAAAAAAGGATAAGGCCACAACTTAACGTATCAACACTTATAGAAGAGAAATCCATTTTGTTCATAATCAGGAGTTCTCACACAGTACATTTTAATTATACTACACGGAATATTAAGCTCCAATTTTCCCAAAAAAAAAACCTGGAGCCCCTACATGTGAATGAAGATTACATTTTTCTTAAATTGTCTAACCGTGCCTGTAAATCACTATCTATCCCAGTATCATCATTCCCTGTAGTTTCAATCTGAGGCACCTTGCTCTTTGCAGATGGGGCTGCAACAGCTCCTGATGGTGCATTTAAAAGCTGCACATCAAGCCAGAACTTGTTAGGCATTGTTATGGTGATTAAGTCATTTACATTCAGCAGAAGAAAAAGTGGAATGGACAATAAGGGATTAACATACCTCTTGGTTAATGTCAATTCCAATCTCATCAAGAACCTGGTTCACTAGTTCTTCTGTTTCTTCTTCTTCCTCATCCCCGTCCAAGGCATCATCTATTGCATCTCCCATCACCTCACTCGTCAGTTCCATCTTCTCATTCTGCCTCTCAAATTCTTGCATGATTTTCTGCAAAGATGGCAAGTTCATCTGCCTGTTCATTTGTCCCATTGCCTTGGTCACTCCTTTCATTGCCTCACCCATTGCTTGTGTTGATTTCAGAGTCTGAACCATTATAATACAAAAGAAACCAGCCTTTTAGCATTCATACAAGTTCAAGGTATGAATTTTGATCATATTTTTGCCGGTATTAACTACAACCCGCTAATCATTTTCCAAGGTTAAATGAAATGCCACAAGCTTTGAACAGAACAATAATCCTGTAATGATCATATGCTACTACACGTCTACAACTATAAATCAATAGATACAATTCTACCAAAATACCTGAATCCTGAGTGATACACCCTGGAGCTGTGATTTAAGCTTATAAAACTTCTCAATCTGATGCCTTGTTCTAACAAGATCTTTAGCCATCACTCTAACAGCTCCCTGGAAACATTACATTAAAAGAAAAATGGTATTAGGAAACATATACGGTATACCTCCACACTTAAGAGTTAAATCTAGATTCAAGAGTTAAACATTAACCACCAATGAGCATATACATATAACTGATATCTCATAGAAATATAAGTTCATAGGTCAAAAAAGTTATAAAACCAAACTACATGACTAGAATACAGTATAAAACAGCATGATTGTATCCCACAAAGAAAGGAGAATACCCTTCATAATGTGCAAGCTAGTCTCAATCATTTTGCAAAGAATGACATGTTAAAATTTCACATTTTAAAACAATAGTGCTTTTTGATACTCAACAAAAAAGAGACAAATCGAGTGCTGCTGGCCTGCTATAATAAAATGACAGTTTTCTAAGTTGTTTAAAAAAGTGAAAATTATACAGCAAAAATTTGTTTACAATAAGAATGAAATTTAAAGTGTCTTCACATTATTAGACATCATACATTAAGTAGCAGATGAATATCAATTCCACGGCAATGTAAACTTAAACACTACTGATTGAATGTTTTCTTTCTAGAAGAATCAGAAGACTTAAAATTCACTAGTTCAATAACCGTATTTCACGTATGTGATTTTACAAGGACAATGGGAGGGTAGTTTTAAGCCTGCAATAGCACTAGGAAACATTAATATGAATATATATATATATATATTGGTTATTACGGTATGAGGTGAACGATTTCCCCGACCACAAAAAAAAAAAAAAAACTGATAGCAGCGACATACACAGTAAAGTACTTGAAAATATTAGGAATATGAACAGTGGCATTAACAGAGCAGCAAACATCAGCTAGCATAGTAAAAAATGCTGCAAACCAAAATATAAAGTAAAAACACGGTGACCATAGAACCATACCATTTGGCCTTGTTTGGCACTTTTCTTGATCTCCAAAATCAGTTTCTTCTCTTGTGATTGTAAACCTTGTCTCTCTCTTTCTATTTCCCTAATTGATTTATCCAACATTCTCTTATTTTCCCGCAGCAATTCTGAAAGTAAACGACGCCAAAATCACGAACTGTTAGATCAATAGACAACATGATTAGCTGGTACAAGTTAAAGTTATTGATTTTCATTACAAGTATATAAAAGATAGATAATGATCAAGAAAAAAAAACCATGTTGAATCACATAGTAACTATATAGTCCAAATTGAGCAATTCCAATTAGGAAATTGGAGAGCACCAGGGTCACTAAACAATAAAATGGAAAAAAGCATAAAATTAACATTTTTTTTTAATTTTAATTTTTAAAAAACAAAGGCAGAGATGAATACGGAGGTGAAAATGAAGAAACCTGCGGGTGTTTTCCTCTTTCCGAAGATGAAACTCATGGCAAATGAATGATAATAAAAAAACCAACCGCAGCTAGCAGAAATCGAATAAACACGTCAAATTGCTCCGATCAAATTCCGATCAGAAACTTCTTCTTTTTGGGGGTTTACTCTGATGGAATCGCACAAGCCCTGTTACGCTACGCGTTCAATCATCCAAGAAATGATCATCAGCGGATTATTGCAGCTGCCAACTTATGGGCCTGGGCCTCCTAAAGGGCTCTGGATATCCCTATAACGGGCTAACCTCGAGGCCCAACAGTACTTTGGGATCGAGTTTTTTATACCCTTTTAATACTTAACCCCTTAAATTTTTTTCCTTCAAAATATCCTTGTATATGTATTTTTCTTATTGGTGATGCTTTGTACCTTTAGGGGATAATATATGAGTTTTAAAATTACACACGTTGATTCCTTGAAATACTAATATTTTTGTTCAGTATTATGAACATCAACGCATGTGTAATTTTTTCACACACATTATCCTAGCAACAAACAATAAAAAAATAATTAACTTAAAAAGGGACTAATTTCACTTATTATTAAAGTTTAAAAATTAATTGGATAAAAAAAGCAGTTCTTGATATCTATTTGAAAAAACACATGCTGTTTTTTTTTTCTCATCCAATTTCCCAAAGAATCGAACTCGAGACCATGCTTAAAGGAGACCGAGTCGCTTATCACTTGTCCCAACCCATATTAATTGTATTTATTTATACTTTATACTTATTGTATTTTTTTAATGAGCTGCCACTCAGTCCTAAGATCTATTTTCTGTTGTTAATAGTACAGTAATAACTTACTCCTATTATTTTAGTACGGGGGTAGGGGACATAAAAGTAGCTGTGAGAATCACACATCCACGTGACTGAGCTTTCTCTTTTGAAAAACTGTAAACTGTGTCTGGAATGATACTAGGAAAGTTGGAAAGGGAAGCCCCAGTTACCCACGTGTTACTCTACCATCATCACATTAGATGCCAATGTTATTTGCATTTTAAAATTGCCTATATGAACCTTTTACTAGTTTATCAAAATTTTGAATTTAATGTTATAAAATTCTCCTTGATCAATAAATCAATAAATAGCATGAATAAGAAAACAAGAGTGTTAATAACATCACCCAAAATTAAAGATTACACTTGGATGTTGGAGGTTGTTGACTAGTTACTGTACAGGAAGAATGTAAAGTTATGGAAAAAAAAGGGGCGTTAAGTTTAGTTTTTTCTTTTAACATTTTATTTAATTTGTGATTAAAATATAAACTTACAATTTTATAGAGAATTGATTATTTAGAATTTTTCTTCACTATTATAAACTATTATAAATTAAATGTAATATTATCCACTGTAATAAACTATTGTTTTTTTTTTTTTTTTGTTTTAGGAGCTAGGCAGTGGAATGCCACGGCTGCACAGCCAAGGTACTTGCTGTACCAACTAATTATTATTTTGTTTTTTTAGGCTAAATTCCTTTCATTTGGGTTGCTCTTTCATATTTGATCCGATACTCTTCCAATAATTTCCACATGCCAAATCATATAATTTGGGCATCTTAATAATGGTACACCAAAAAACTAAGAAGTTGCAAAAAGGATGAATATTTCTCAAAAAATAAGATGAAGATATAATGTCTAGACTAAAAAGTTTGGAGCCTTTTAAAGTAAGTAAAAAAAAAAGTATTTGAAAAATTGGTCTCCAAAGCATGGATTAAGATCCTTTGCATCTTGCTATCTAGAAAAAGAAAATAAAATATAAGAAATGTTAACAAGAGTTTTTAAAGAATTATTTAAAAAAACAAAAGAAGTAATTTTACATTTTTACATAAGAAACTGATCTGTTTTTTATATAGACATCTCATGTTAAATTTCACATGACTATGATGTAAAATAAACATTCTGAATTCTATCCTTTTGGAGTGCTAATTGATGAATTGGAATAGAAGCAAAATCAAAACATTCCTTGCATGCTACTGGCATCATGCATTGGCCTTCCTGCATTTCGCACTGTGGTCATTAATAAATCCTCCAAAATCATAAACAATGTAGTACTAATAAATAAACAATTCTGAATTATGAGACCACGCTTACCAAGTTGCTAAAGCCTGCACCCTCTCTTAGCAACAAAATGCCAGAGGAATCATATATATGTAAATGCAAGAATGAATAGCTGCCCTGGTATATGTGGTCCTTGGCTTCAGCGATAATGTATGTAATGCATGCAGCTTCCACATGAACTTGCTACGCATTTATAATCTTTGTATAGTACATGCCACAGGTTGTGCATGGTTGGTATGAAACATCCCCAATACTACTCCCTGGCACTGGCAATATGTGTTATTAATTGGTTGGTTCCATTGTTTTTACTTGTGATTATTAACCCCCCACTAGTCATGTTTCAATCAAATGATTATTTTCATCAAGTACCAAACTTTGTTAATTAAGATAGCTTTAACTGTGCTAAGTCTATAAGGAATAATAAAAGAATTCAATTTTAATTGATATTACATAATGTCCTTGAGAATCGACTTAATTGAAAAAATTGTGAAATATTAACTGTTCTAGGTTCGAATCTAAAATGATTGCACTTTGTCCTCTTTTAGAAAAAATGTTTGTTTATAAAAAAAATTTGATATCCAATGATCCCTACCTCAGTTCTCCTCTGTTTTCTCTC
Source organism: Crotalaria pallida (assembly GCA_037953625.1). Lineage (NCBI taxonomy): Eukaryota > Viridiplantae > Streptophyta > Magnoliopsida > Fabales > Fabaceae > Crotalaria > Crotalaria pallida. Next base: position 178,745,144 of record CM075649.1, read on the forward strand.
TCATTATTGGCACCCAGTAAATCATTTAGTGTTTTGATGTTAGCTTTCAATTTGTAATTCTTACTTTGAAGGGATTATTGAGGATGCTGTTTAGGTCAACAATGGTGACCACTTGTCACGTATATGTGGAAAATAAGTTTAATTGAAGGCCCTACTTTGTCTACAATGCATCTAATATTTTTCCTTTTTCTGATATGCATGTTTGATGATTTGATCTGATCAATTCGCTTCAATTTTGGCTTTATAACAAAGAATATCAATTCTAATTCACACTGTGATGAAGAATTTCAACTGGGCAAAAAGTCGTGTGCTGTAATCATTTATTTAAATCTTCTACGACGATAAAGTGGGGCAAATTTTTACTGTGTTTTGCTGAGGCCATGTGCTTATCCAGTGAAAAAGCATAAGCTTTTTGAACTTTACATTTCTTATCGGGTAGGGAAAAAAAATGGGTTTTGCTTTGATGCCAATTATATTTTGAATGGCATTCATGCCATCTACACATGAACTAATCAAAATAGGACATGTAGGATTTTGAAAATTAGTTGGCATATGAGGTGTTTGTTTACCTGTTATACACTAAGGATTATTTTGTAAACTTGTTAGATTAGGATTAGGTTAGTTTTTTATTTTTTTTTTAATTTTTTATTTTTAACCATGATTAAGTTTTAAGTTTAAAAATTTGCAAATTAATCCTTAAGTATGACACATAAGATGATGATTGTGTAAAAATTATACAAATGTCAATTTATAAATGGTCCAAATGGATTGGCATTGATGTCTTCCCTCACTAGAAGGCATGGAAGCATTCACCAAAAAAAATCTACTGTTACCTGCTCTCTCTTCCCGGCTTGTCTTAGTTATGTTGGAAAATAATATTACACATTGATTATGATCGGCTTAGTTGAATCCAACGGTGGAGAGTGTTAAATTCAGATGACTCTGCTGATCTTCAAAATTTGATGGAAAATCTTAAGCTAAGTATGTTATTTATAAGTCTTAACTTTAAGACTCCGTGGAACCCATTTTTTTTGTCTTTTTATTCCTTTTTACTTATAATACCCTAATAAATAAATAAATAAGTAATATTAATAATAAATAAATAAATTAATAATAATAATTACAAATAATAATAACAATATTCTTTTTAAAAAAATAAAAATAATAATTTTAAATATATAATTTTTCTTCCAAAGTGATTGATTGATTGATGAAACGTGTACCAATTTTCAATGTTTATTTTATTTTTCATTAAAAATTTAAATCGTCATGACGACATTATGAAATTAACAAATCTTAAAAATATAAATGATTAAATTATTTTAAAAAAAAGATATGAGACTGAATTGGAACATAAAAATTAAAAATAAATCAAAAGGTGTATTTAAGCCAATAATATAATTTGTGCACCAAAGTTTAGAATCAAAATTTGTAATTATCACGGGAGGAATAGAAAAAAGGGTCTAGCAACTTTCTATTCCTCATATAGAAAATGTCAACAGAACACATGTATCTCCAATTCGACCCAAAAATTCCTAATGGTAGCTTAAAATAAATCCCTATGAATAAACAACCACAACAACAAGAACTTTTTTTTCCAATTGAGTTCCAGCAACTATGGAAATAATAATTACAACAAATGGTTTTATTTTATGAAGGGTATACTGCTAGACTAGTGACTAGTGACTAGTGACTACAATCTACTAACGCAGACCAATAGCAATGGCCTTATTTTTTTCTAAATTAGTAGTTTCATAGACAGGAAGCTCTTCTTGGTACCTTCCACTTCCGATAAGATGATCCAACTCAAACAAATCCGAACTTGAATAACTCAAAGCATCATCATCTTCCTCTTCCTCTTCTTCTTCACCATTATCATAAAAACCTCTAATATCAAACCTACCCTTACCACAACTCTCATAACCTTTTGCCATAACATTATTCATGACCTCCTTTGTTGTAGAATTTCTTGTAACCTTTCTAACAGAAGAATGTGGCAACAAACTTGGGTCATTCTCATAAACATAATTATGGCCAATTGGTTGATCAGAATCCTCACCAAGAATCATGCTGACCGGGTAGAATCTTACCGATCTTTTGATGCCATTGCTATTGGATTTGTTTCCTTTTGCTGAAGAGGGTGTTTTGGTCATACATGACCTTCTTGAAATAATGGAAGAAGGTGTAGAAGAGAAACACGGGGACTTAGATTTATGCTCAAAACTAACATCTTGAACAGCACCAACGTAACACATTTTAGCTTTCTTAACATTCTCAGAGTTGAATATAGAGCTAAGAAAACTAACTATTCTACTCCCTGGTGAAATTGGTTGCTTCACTTTCTGATTCAACTCACCATAAATTTTCAAAGCTCTTAACTTTGTCCTTGCAAAACCACCTTCTCCCTGTGGCTTCTGTTGTTGTTGTTGCTGTTGTTGTTTCTTCTTCTGATGCTTCTCTGATTTTGGTGCTGATCTTTGTTTTTTGTTGTGGCTTGAATCTGTTTCTGAAGAAGAAAATGAAAACATTCCTCCAGAGCTGCACTCCGAGGAGCTTGAACTTGAATTCAACGAATGTGAAGTTTGAGAACTTTGCTTCTCCATCCAATCTTCTAACATCACGGCTCGGCGAAGATCCATTCTCTCTTTGCCACCTTTATCAGAATGAGTTACACCATGGTTGTTGTTGTTGTTATAGTTGAAGTTTTTGTTGAAGGTGTGTGTGTTTTCATTGTAGAGAGCAAGTTGATGATCTTCATCAAGATGGGTTTTTGATTCATCAGTGGAACGGTAAATGGAGTCGAGAAGAGTGGAGGAGAAAGAAGGGGTTCTTCTCCTTTGTGGGAAAGACCCTTCTCTTTCTCTCCTATGCATTTTGGTGCAAACAGTTTCTGCTTCTACAGAGAGAGAGCACCAAATTTATTTATTTATAGGCAGGGGAATGAAAACAGAGGAAACAGAGGAGTACGAGTGTGTTACTGTGATGAAAGATGAGAGAGGACAGTGAGTGAAGTTTAACTAAGTGTGTTTTGATGGGTGGTGTGTGGTAAAGTGAAAAGCTGCTATGTCCGGGCAGAGAATGTCAAAAGCTTTCAAGGTTTGATAAAAATAATGCAACTAGAGCGTGTGAAAAACAGAGAAACATGAGTGTGATTTGAGGTTAGAAAGAAAGAGAGAGACAAGGAATAGAGAATTGAGATGGAGAATTTTAATGACCAGTGACAGAGTTGGTTGGGATTGTGTTTTTATGTGTTTGTACTCAGGCTTGTTTAGCCATTTAGGTAATTAGGTGATTGAAGTGGGAGGAGTGTGTACAGCTTTCGGTGAAGGTGTTTTACACAATGTTTTTTAGGATAATGTTTCATGAGCACGGAGAAATCCCTTTTCATTTATTTATTTATATATTTTTAAAATGTGTTGTTGTAGACAGCTATCCTTGCATTTTGAGGCAAACTTATATCTTAGAGCTCGTTTAACAACCAGAATAAGATAAAAATATGATTAGATAAAAATAGAATAAGACAAGAGTATGATAGTTTTTTATTCTATTCCTCGGAATTAATGGCATTTCACAATGTAAATCTTAGTCTCACATTGATCATTTTGTGTAAAACTTAACCCTTTATATTCCATTCTTCTCTACACACTTACAAATAAGTTATTGGGTTTTAGTAGTAGATGTGTTTGGCCCAAAACACACATGTAATGCCGCGATTGGCTATCAATTCTTGGTTGTCTGAGCAGAAGGGCAAACCTTGGACGCAAGAATCAGTTGGTATAGTTGTACCTCAGCTATCCAGAAATCTTGTTTTTAGGGTAGTGGATTTTACCACGACACGACCATCATCAAATTATTTTTCCAACATTGTAATTATTTTTCCAACATTGTACATCAAATAGCAATAAAATTGATGAAGTAGTGATGATGATGATAGCAACAATAATGTTAATATACAAAGGGTTGAGAGAAAAAACTGCATTATATCATGCTCATTTCTAATTCATCTCCCTCAACATTATTAGAAAAATATACCAGGCATACAAGAGGTGACAAACTAACATGGTAACACTTTTCTACCAAACTCACTCATAATAGTAACAAGATAACAAGTAATTTTCTAGACTCATGATCTACAAAAGCCCCATTGAATTGTTAGAGTTCTTCCAAATCTAGACTCAAATTGATCAATTTTTTTTTTTACAAAATAACAATTTTGATCAAATTTTTGAGTTTTGGGATTAATTTGCAATCTTATTTAAATTTTAACAAATTAAGTGGGGATTAAAATAAAATTTAAATTATCTCCCTGATCCATAATATATGCTTACATTTATAATTATTTTAATCTTATTTGTAAGTATTATTTTCAATTAATCAATTGCATTAAGGAAATTTGTTCTAAAATTGAATATATTTTTATTTATAGGAAACGATATTATTTGCTTTAACTTTTTCCAATACTAATATAAAGGTAATTTTGAAAATATAACCAAATGTTTAATATTGAATGGAGTAAAACTCAGGGTAAAAAAAAAAAGTGTTGGTTTTCCCCCAGGTCAACAATCAATTGAATTTTTATTTTTCTTTTTTTTTTTTAAAAAAATACTCGGTTGATTAAGTTGTGAGTTATACATCAAGAACGTAGGAGTTATGAATTTTTCCTTGCCGAAATGAAAAAAAAAAAACTATTAGAGAAAAAATATTCCTTTTTATATTAAAATTTAGGATTTTCTTAGTTTTAATCCTTAGAAATGAAAATAAATTATTTTGAAAAATATAAATTTTGATTTCTCCAATGCATCAACTTTGATAAAAATAAAAATTCAATTTTTTGATGTTTATTCTCTATAGAAGTTAAGAGAGAAAAATTGTTGTATGATTCAAAAATAATGGTTTCAATATCATCTTAACTTATATTTAAAAAATTCAAGAGAAATTACATAAAAATATTTTAAACCAATAATTCGAATGAGATTAAGATAATTTATTATGAACTATGCAATAATTTCTCTTTAAAAGGATCCTAAAATTTATGAGTTTTCTTTTTGCACTCAGTGTCATGGGGAAATTATTTTGCCACCCCAAGATCTATTATTGTCACCCCAATTATTTAAATTATATATCATGCCCTTTAAAAAAAATAGGATTTTATACGGGTCGTGAGGGTGACTTACGACCTTAAAAAAACAAAGTTTTTGAACGGGTCGTAAGAGGATGTCACGACCCGCAGGTCGTAGCACCCCCTTACGAGCAATAAAAAAAATTGTGTTGGAGTCGTAACACCGCATTACGACTTTTGCTTCTGATTTGCTTCCTTTGAGAATTCAATTAGAGCTGTGTGGCAGAGAACCGCTAACCGATGCTTTGTCCAAGAAGATGCAAAAAGAGCTCCCAAGTTGGCTTGCGCAACATCCAAATTGGTTGATATCAGACAAGTTAGTGCAGCATATGAATCTGATCATGCTGCTGTTAATGTCGCCGCTTTTAGCCGGAAATCTTCATTTCTCAATATACCACCTGATTCGAGATGGTGGTTAATGCAACCTAACCAAGGGTTTCAAAATTTTTTAACATATGAGCAGTTAAATGCATTAGAGGATGAGGTAAAATTTTTTAAGGATAGTGATGAAAATAAAGCATATGAATTAGATGATACACAATTGGGTGATTATAACCTTAATTCATCTTATTATATTCAGCATGATCTCCCGGCCGTGGTGACGAACTACAGATAGAAATGAGTTAGCTTCCTTTGTTTCACAAAAATCTGTCGGCCATGTTGAGAATTCTCAAAGGAAGCAAGTTTTGCTTCAACAATTTTTGCTTCAACAAATCAGAAACAAAAGTCGTAATCCGGTGTTATGACTAAAACATAAATTTTTTTATTGGTCGTAAGAGGGTGGTACGACCCGCACTTGTTTTTTTAAGGTCGTAAATCCCCCTTACGACCCATGTAAAATCCTATTTTTTTTAAAGGGCATAATAGGTATAATTTAAATAATTGGGATGACAATAATAGATCTTGGGGTGGCAAAATAATTACCCGTGTCACGAAGGGATGTCTTGTTGTGGTGATTGGGTGAATGGAAATTTATGGCCCGAAATAGGGGATTTAAGCCCTTCGTGTTAGGGAGGGCCTTGAAAGACCCAAATTATGGGCTTTGTGGAAGTGTAGTTGCCTTCCCCTATCCAAAACAAAGAGAAGATGGTGAATATTTTTCATTTTTTTTAGTTTTCTTTATTACACTAATTATTCAGAATTGATGATAATAAGAATATAAAAGCAGATATTTTTTATTGAAAAACTAAATACTTAATTTTTCTTTTCTTTCGGTGTATCATTTTCCTATAAAAATGAACTACTAGTATTTTTCACTGGCATTTCCATTTTATTCAACCATGGAAGTTGAATTTCATCTCAGCCAAAAAAAAATTGGAAGCTGTGATTCTGTATCGTAATCCACTTGAAATACAATTTCCACAAGTAAAAAGAGCAAAGTTAATGAAAAATGGGAGCGAGAAAAACAAGCGAGGGAATCTTGTTCAAAAGCGTTACTAAAATATAACTCGAAGAAGACAAGTCTGGACCTTTGGCATAGAATCTGTTGTTGCAACAAGATCAGCCTTCTTGCTTGGTGGTCTTATCATCAAATAGTGACACCACCAAGTTAGAGGTTCAATTCTTTGTACAACACTAATATGTGTTACACAAATGAAAAACTGAAAAATGTAATGAGGTCTAGCAGGGTGAAAACATCTTTGTTTTAATTTTGTATTATAATTACAATAATGGATTAATATTTTCAAAGTTATTCCGTTAGTGATTCAAAGAAGTTCATTTGTTTGTTCATGATAACAGATACGCCTGCTCAAAAAGGTAAAAACAATAGAAAGAAAAAGAAATGAGTAGATCCATTCTCTATATCCCATTTGAATAGTCATAGAATTTACAACCAAGAAACTTCTTTAAGCTTTGGATCTCAAGCTATTAAGTAAACAATCGATGCTCTTGATCCACCAATAGGTTTAACTAATAGAAACCATATTTACCACCCACATCCAGGTGAATAATAACCTGAACTGATCCCATAGCCCAAAACAGACAGAGGTGCCAGTAGCACATCTGCTGACTTCTTTATCACCTATACTATAACAGTACTTCTTAATTTAGTAAAACGGAGTATGGAACAATGTAATAAGCAACACCATCTCCCACACTATGTAAAGCCTCAGCTCTCAGCATCCCCCTCCCCATCTTAAGTAAGATTTCACAAGTATTGTTCATGTATTCTGGCACGGTTCTCCTCCCACCATAATCTAGCATGCACCTCCCCAAATTTTTCCCGGCTGCACAAGTCACGGAACAACCCAGATTAAATTCCATAGAGTATTACAGCAAATTGCAATCACAAAACCAGACACAAATATGTATGTTTCCACGCCTAGCTAAACACCGTCCAAGTGAAAATTAAGCTACTATTTGCGGTAGCATTTTGGCCCACAGTAATAGACATTAGACATATCAAACTACAATGCAAAGATTTGCACAATGCTTGTTTCTTAATACTTAACTCTATGCCCATTAAATTGTGATGTGTTGGATCATTGTATATTTGGCAGTAAGCATACCTGAACCTGACTCGTCTGAGCTCCCTTTTGCCACCTGGCAATGCTCTGATGGTAATGTAAACTCCAGGTTCATCCTGCTCAACCCATTCGGTCTCCAAATCACTAGCATTACTGATTGATAGATCACACGAGCGATCGGCATCTCTGGATGAGCTACTTATGATAGAAGCATCCATCGATGATAACTCTGTCTTGGCTGTACTGATGGTGGAGACTTTTGGGGTTGAGCTCATGCCAGTCGTCGAGTCAAAAAAATGCCGGGAGTGCATTGATTGGTGATCAAAAGAATCGGAGGATGAATATCCCATTCCCATCCCTGTTGGTCGGTACAATGTTCGAGGTAACCGTTCCTTGCTTAGTGAAGGTGTCACAGGGCTGGCTTCTTCTGATTCCAGCTTTGAACCCTGTCATCAATAAAAAGAAGAAAAATTTAAAAACAGCTTGAACTTTTTATGTAGATTCGCTTATATTATTTACTTTTGACTTGGGTAGGCTCATAGGTGGCCTGGCCTTTCAAGGGGAGAGAATGAAGGGAAAAGGATGGAGTGCAGTATGGGATTTGAACCCATAGTACTCACAATTCATGTCACACAACTTAATCCATGGAGCTAACTATAGTTGATAGGCGAAGTTAAAAACAAATTGGTTTTGGTTTACTGCACTATTAAGTAGATATACTTATATTTGCATTACACCTATGTAGGCCTACTACATACTAAATGTTACCAGTACACAATGCCTTAAGTAACATGCAGCTGTGAGCTGTCAATTGCTAAATTGTGCATGATTACATGCTTGGAGCTATGTAAATTACCTCATCTTCAGACCTTGGTGGCGTTGGAAGAGGGAACGCTTGGCGGTTAAGCCTTTGAACATTGTAAAGTTCCATGACCTTGTCATAGTTCTCTGACCACCACTTTTGGGCTTGCCATTTGTTAAACATCTCGCGACTGCACAGAAAATAAACCTTAATAAAATTCACTATTCTTTAGTACTGATGCCATCAAATGAAGTTATGAACTATATACGTGAAATCAAAGCACAATCTGGCATCTAAATTTTGGAAAATAGCAATGCAACCTTCTTGCTTTCTCCCCACCCAAACCTAATTTCCTCTATTTCCACTTTATCATTTTCCTTTTTATTATTTTTGCTTTTCTTTATTATTTTTGCTTTTCTTTATGTCTGATGTTGGGTACAGACGTGCAGTGGTAGACTGGTAATAATCCTTCATTGTAGAATATAATAAACCGTTGTTAGTTTTTACCATCTTGTGATGAGTGGTCCGCGTCATCATAGCTTGAAACCCTCAACTAATCCCAAAATGCTGCTGTTATTAATATTATTCTGTCATTTGTTGACCAAATTGTTTTTTAGATGAATTGTTAATTTTTTAGTGGTTTATGACACTGTAGTCCATTATGCTAATTTTCTCAACTGGATACTTTTTGACAGAATTTTCAGATGAATAATTAAAAGCAAAATATGTCATTCGGTGCGTGGAATAAAGTTGTTCTACAGCCAAAATTTGACCTCACATTTGGAGTTGTCTAGGCAATCGAAAGCAGGTGGGTCCAATCTTAATTAGTGACAACTACATTACTAAACGCACCAAAACATGAATTGATTAAGATGGTTGAATAGGTTTAATATTAGCTTTAAGTCTTTCTAACTTGAAATTCGGGAAAAGAAAAAATAAAAAAAGAGAACGAGAAAATCATTTATACTGGGATTGCACCACAAGTCACCGAGTAGGACCAAAATCATGCTTTATTATATACTAATACAATACCTATATTATCTATCTTTAACTTTGTTTGGTGCCCACGTCGTTTATATTTTTGTCTTGTATGTAGTTCAGGGGTGGGTGGTGAGAGCATTTTCCAGCAGCATATTGAAGATTAAAAGACAAAAACTGGTATTAGAAGAAGACAGAGTCACGAAGAATCAGGCATGACATGACGAAATTTGAAGATAAAGGAAGCAGGAGAGTTTACTCCGACAAAAAGACAACACTCGGTTAAAAGGTTCCAACACAATCAACATTGACCCACCATGGCCACCACCACTTCCAGGCCACAATAAGTTCTCCTTTTGGATTACCTTTTTGATTACTTTTGGCAAAGGCGTGAGATTTTAATGAGGTATATGGGGCCCCAACCTACAATAAACTTTCATATTTAGGTCGGACTGCTATGTTTATAGTGTGGAATTTGGACTTCGGATACTTAAAATTGGGCATAGTGACAACTGACAAGCAAGCATGATTGTGGTGAGAAAAGAAGCTTAAACCTATTAGAATATACCAATTATTTGCACACATCAGATATACCATTGATTATTTTTTGGTTGTCACCACGCAAATTTCTTGGAACATATCATATACAACTATTTTACACTTTGTATTACACCATATGTTAAAAAAGTACATGGATTGATCAAATAATTAAGTTTATTTGTTTTGAATCAATCTCACATTTTGATACATCAAATAACACAAAGTGTGTAATATAAGATATTTTTTTCACTCCTTATCTAACAAAATCCTCGATAACTAGTAGGATTTAGCTAAGTGGAGTTTATCTCCTGCCTTTTATGAGCTAATATTCTAAGCTGCCAGCACACCTTTGTTAGCTAACTCTCAAAGATGATCTTATCCAAGTTCCATTTCTGACCCAACACAAAACAGACAAGGTAGTGCAAACAACTTGGAGTTCCAAAATCTGGGTTATTTTCTGGAAATGGTCATTATTATATAATTATAATTATCAACTATGAGATCATTTCACTGCATGCAAACTTAAAATAACTTAAATTTCTCTAATAACAGTTATATGTTGACAATTAGTCCTATTCACCAACTGGTGCTGGCTCAGCTGCCTTAAGGGATTAGTCAGAGATTATATGAGTGGGACTTGGGTGTTAGTAATCCCAAATTCCATTCATAAATTAAATCCATGTTGAGGAGGCCCTATACTCGTTTATAAAGTTTAAATATTTTACGGTATTGATCATATATATAAGATCTATATTAAGAATTGACTCTATTCAAAGTTATGTTTAGAGTGGTGTAACTTTAAAATCCTAATTTTTTAATTAAATTATTTATTAATTAATCATAGAATTTAAATAAGTATTAGATTATCGTTAGTTAATTTTTTTTTTTTAAAATACCTATAAGTAAACAATTAAGAGTGTAATGATTACAACAAATTTTTTTTTACGTGACTATTTTAATTTTTTTTTTTACACCAATGGTATCCTCCAGCCGATCCATCCGAGGCATAAAAATCACTAAAGTGAATTTTGCCTCTTTTATACATACGACAGGGATCAAACTCCTGACATTATACTTAAGGAACTCAGTCATCTATCAAATGTATTGGACTTTGTTGGTATATTACACATACTTTAAGTAGTGCTACCCATTACATTTTAGCTATGGACAACCAAAATATTCATATTCGAGGATACTCACAAAAATATCCGCAATGGGTGCCTTGCAATATTCTCTTGTAGGTAGGGACGGATATTATGATATTCGTCTCGCTAATACCCACATATACATAAATATATTTTACTAATAAATATTATATATATATATATATATATATATATATATATGTGTGTGTGTGTTTTCCTATTACTTTGAGAATATATATAATCTTTTTTTTTATATATATATTTCATTATGAATTTTAGAGATGGAACCATAGCAACAAAAATTTAACATATATATTATTATTTATTTTTCAATTATTTTCATATATAATAATCATTATAAAATATATAATTATATAATATAATAAAATTTTAAAACTCGCATAATACTCGAGGCTACTCATAACCTCTATGGTATTCACAAAATATGTGGGTATAAACATGAGTAAGCACTACAGGTGTGGTCGTATCCATGAATACCCAATGACTATCCCTAATCTTAGCACTACAATTTTATATTCCAATTATTAATTATTAAATATGGATATTTTTTTATTAAATATCGTGAGGATACCCTTGTGACAATAATCTTGGTCTACAGTGTTATTCGGATATCAATATATTGTTGCAATTGAGAGATATATATACATCACAATATATTTCTGGGAATTCATTCACTTCAAATTAAAAAATATTGGATTAAAATGTGATGATTATTTTATCCAATTCAAATAAAATTGCTACCGGCAGATAAATGATACTTGTAGTTTAGAAAGGAGAAAATATGAGAAAATAGTTTATACACCGTAAGTTTAAAAGTTTTTTACACTGTCAACACATTATCCATTACTCAAGGGTTTATGGTTATTGACTTCTAAATCAAAATATGCAAATGAACGATGAATGATGTACCGATAGTGCAAAAAAACTGACAATGATAATGTACCGAAGATGTAAAATTAACTCAAAAAATATATATTAAAGGAAAGCACATTACAGTTTAGAATCTAATATAGTACAGTAATATGTACTCCCTCCGGTCCTTATTATAGGACATACTTAACCGAATTACACATATCAAGGAAAGTGGTTGGTTTTATGAATTCTACGAGAATATAATGTAACATTACAATTTTACCCCCTTAACTTTTCTTGGAAAATTCGCACTCATTAATAAACAATAAAAAACACATAGATAGTCAAAACATTTAATAAGGGCAAAAAAGAGAAAAATCAATAAATGATGCATAGAAAATATAAAGTGACTTATAATTAGGACCAAGAAAAGTTTCTAGAATGTGACCTATATATAGGATCGGAGGGAGTAGTATATAGATATAGATCAAATTTCGCTCTTAATTTATTACTCTTTTCGGTCCTATATATAAACTCTTTTAAGACTTTTCTTTGGTCCTTAATATAAGGACCATTCCATTTCTAACTTGCAATTAATTACTTCTTTTCCACAAAATTCTCTATCTACTTAACACTTTTTAGATTCCCAATAATAATCATAGGAGTATTTTTGAAAAAGTATACTAAATATTTACATTTTCAATGTCACTAACAATATTAACTAAGTTTTTTAAAGTGTGTGAAAATGAGTCAAAAGGATTTATAATAATCCCTTTGTTCTACAAGGATGGTAAAAAATGGCTAAATTTTTTGTCCCTAACTATAGTTAAAATAATTAATGAAAAGTTTAAAAATTGTAAGTTTTGAATTGTGATTGGTTGATCTAGACAAATTGCATTATATTAGTTTAATAATTGGTTGATGTGTTAGACAAACCATTAAATACATGTCTCCTTAATTTTTTAACTTTTGAATTTTTTAACTATCCTTATGAGATAGTGGGAGTAATTAAATTTAATGATTTAAAACATTCATCGTATATTCAATAGTTGAAGTTAATGCATTTTAAATAAAATCAAATGCTGATAAATGTTCTTATTACATTTATTAAGGAATTAAATATAACCAAAAATCATTCTGGAATAGAAGAAAAGTTATTCTAAGAAAAACCAACATTGAAATAAGAAAAATAATAAAGAGCGCTCTAAGAGCCTTGATTCAAAAATAAAAGATGTAATTTTACGTTGAAAAATTGCTAAATTTAAAATATTGAATTGGTGAACTTAGATCTCCAATGCAAAGTTTTTCTTAATGGATTAACCAATATCTTTATGACATTTGTTAGCTATACCTTAAAAAATACTCCCTCCGTTTCATATTATCTGTCACTTTAGCATTTTTAAGTTGTTCCAAATTATTTGTCGCTTTAGGAATTCGAATTCGAGGATGTATTAATTGATTTTTTCCACCTTTAACCTTGCATTTAATGTGTTGAAATATGTGAAATTGGTGATAATTAATGTACTTTGAGGGTATTATAATAAAATTATCTAATAATTCTTTTGAAAATTGAAATATTAAATGCCTTTCTTAATCTGTGTGAAATTTCTAAAGTGATAGTTAAATTAGAACAGAGGTAGAACTAAATGTAACAGAAAAAATCAACCAGCGGCAAGAAGCCAGAGAGAGAGAGCTGGGAAGTAGAGTAAAGTAAGAAGGTAAAGCGTGGTGAAAATGACAAATGGCATTTAACATTTCCAGCAAAGCAAAGCAAAAAGCACTCATTGTCATTATCAATGGATCCAGACGGGGACCAATCCTTTGACCTAACACTCCTGCATAACACTGACTCACCGTCCGATCAACGCTCTTAACGGCAACGAAAGCAACCAAACCAATCCAATTGCCGGCCCTATTACAAACAAGAGCACGAGTGAGAGTTATTAAGTATTAACGTACCTGAAGCGAATTCGCTTGAGATCGTTCCCGCCACGTGGCAGCGACACGAATGTGATCAATACGCCTGGCTCCACCTGCGCCACCCACTCCTTCGGTTCGTTCTCTTCCACGAACAGCACCATCGGCTCCCCCCGCCGTCCGCTCGCGGAGTTCGGCGTCCCTTCCCCGCTCGATATCCCCTTCAGCCTTGCTTCCAATTCCTTCCCCCACGTCCTCGTCGAGCTCGAGCTCCCTGTTCTCCGATACGAAAATCGGAACCGATCCGACTCCGCGTCCGATTCGGTGTTGCTCCTTATTCCACCACCTCCTTGCGATGGTGGCCCCGTGCAAGGGGCGCAGTGTTTGTACGCGCCTGATGCCTTCAACGCCATATCCTTTATCTAAAACCACACTCTCCAAAATAATTACACGATTAACTAAATCAAAATCAGAATGAAGATGTTTTCGAATTCTAGCACTACCTGAGAAGTTAGGGATTTCATGGCTTGGTTTTTAGCAGCGTTGTTCGCATCGGAATCGTCAGGCGAGTCGTTCCCTGGTTTCTTCGGACGAGTTATGCATGTAAGCATTTTCGGTTCACGATCGATTCGCTTATCTGTGCAAATAACTTGAAAACGCAAATGAGAATTCAGTGTCCACATTTCAAAATCAAATTGGAATAAAATGAAACTGAAACAGAGGGAGTGAAGAGAAAGCTACACAGCACACCTGAGAGTAATAGAGTAACGGTTGTTTCAGTGCAATTAATTGGTATGGCAAAAAAGGAGGATCAGCTGGTTCAATTAATTAAAGTGCGAAATTACGCGCCATTCGTAAATTAAATAGCGAAATTTGAGATTCTTTAGAGTGGGAGAAATTTTTGAAAACGAAAAGAAATAATCAGAGAGGAGAGAAGAAGGGAGAGGGAACAAAGGAACGGAGTTAATGGTGGAATGCGGTGGTGGAATGCGGTGGGGCCCAAGGTTGGTGTATGTTTTTATTTTGGGATGCTTTGCTCTGTGGTGGCTATGCCTATAATGGTGTGAGAGGAGGGAGGGTTTTCATTGCTGTTACTGTGGAATTCGCCTTTTTGTCTCATGCTCTTACCTGTTACCGGATGGTCGCTGGTTATGCCACTGTTGGCAGTTGCTGTTTTTTCAAGTTTTGCATACTTGTTTGCCCGGTGTTCAAGGTACTTATGAGTCCTTTCATGACTTGGGTTTCTTCGGCCCATATTATTGACAATGGAGGCCCAACAAAAGCTGCAACATGAAAAAACCCACCTTTGTGAGTTGGATATTGACTGATAATCAAATTTATTTTATTAAAAAAAAGGAGAGAGGATATGGACTTTAGACACTTCTTGTAACACTGTCCCAAAGGGTAGTAGCACCCGGGCTTTTGAATTAAGTCACTACCTTGATAGGGTGGGGAAAATAAACGGTCGCAAATCTTGATTTTTTCGTTTTTTAGTGCTCTCTTACGGTTTTTTTTTAATATATTTGTTTTTCACGTTCTTTTTACTGTCAATTTGTTCACTTGAATCACTGTTCATGCTATGTGAACCACTAATAAGATATGCACATGTGTCATTTCTTTCTTTAACATTGTAAATTTGGATTAATGTGATATTGACACATATGATGAACAATGATTTATGGACCAATTTGATAATAAAAAAAATGAAGGACCAATGTGATAAAAAAAACACAAGGGACCAATTTAAAATTAAAAAGTAAGTTAAGGACCAAATATAAAATTTAATTATTAATTACTTTTCTATATCTAATAATTCATATTTTGTCACGACATATATTCTAAATTGATGGAATCTAAAATTAATTTCTTTTTTAATTTTATAGTCATATCCGATCAATGGTAATTACTATTAAAAAAAGTCTTATTGATTCATATTATGGTTTGATTTTTTAACTTATGAACAATATTTTTTTTTCTTGACTTTTAATAGTGGATTTTATTGACATGATGTAGCATTAAACTATAAGATTTGATGAATTTTATTTTATAGAGGTCAAATTTTAGATGGAAAAGTTGACGCCCACGCCCACGGTTGCAGGCTCGTTAGCTGCATTTGGAACTGGAAGCTTTTGAATTGATCAATTGATTTCTCTCATACCCATAGGAAATAAAATTATTGTGCTGACCGGTTAGCTAATCGGAGTTTATTAGAGGGGTTTAGATTTCATGTTCTTTCTAATCCTCCTAGTGCCCTGACTAGGTTTATGTTTAATCATTTTATCGGAGGCTTTACCCCGTGTAATTTATTCCAATTATCAATAAATTGGGCTTAGTGAAGGGATGGCAACGAGGCGGGGAACGCTCGGGGAGACCTTTCTCATTCCCCATCCTCGGGTCTCATTTGCCCCTCATCCCCCATCCTCATTCCCCACCACCCCACGGGTCCCCACAGAGAACCTAATTTCAATTTGACCTGTTATAAAATTCACAACGTCAAATAAATATTTTTAAACTTGTACACTACAAAAAAATAATCGTTAAAATTCAAGAGATTCAATTTAAAAAAATCGTTAAAATAATCGTTAATAATAATAATTATAATTATAATTATAATTATATATGTGAAGTTACTAAAAAACCTATTTTTTAACTATATAAAACCTAAATATTTAAGGACATATAAGTAAAATTATCAGGGACGGGGAACCCGCGGGGACGGGGGAACCAATCCCATTCCCCGCCCCAAAATCTGTTCGGGGGAAAAATCCCCTCATCCCCGCCCCCGTTGGGGAAAAATCCCCAAATTCGGGTTTCCGAATGGGGCGTTCCCCGCGGGGATCCCCATTTGCAATCTCCCATTACCATCTCATTAGTCCCGCTTTCTCATAAAAAAAAAATATTTAAACGGAAAAGTAAATGGATAGAACTTAAAGAAATAATTATTTACATTTACAAATGACAATTTTTTTTTATTACTAATGAAAAATTTAACTTTAAGCCTTTTCGTTGGTATAATATAGAATGACCTTTACGATGTAAACAATGACGCATATAAAATCAACATTATATTATATTAAAATATAGGATTTTTTTAATCTCGACCTTTAGGGTTAGGACAAGAGACTAGAAAAAGAATTTTTTTATAGAAAAACTAAACATTTAATTATTTAAGTGATAATGGACTTAATTTCTCTAAGTTTCTTTACTATTTTTAGCTTCTTATTCTCAATCATAAGGAATGAGATTATGCAAACCCTAAAATATATAAAGTCTTGTAGGCAAGTTAGTATTTTATTATAGAATTTTCCATAGCATTTATTTCATATAGTTTGCAATGAACTTTACTATAGACAATAATAATAATAATATATCAATAAATTAAGATAATAACACCTATAAAATGAAATAAACCATATTCTTCATATATTCAAATAAACCATTTTACGTTATAAGTCATGGTGACATTTTATATTTATATCATTTTAGATGAAAGGGAATTACAGTGAAACCATAAAAGTATATTGTAATATACACCCTACAAAAGTTTTGCACACTATAAAGTTTTTGAAGCGCAGCTCAAATGTGTGATACTTAACCATTATGTCAGGGGTTCGATATCTGCCATAAATATGAAAAATGTTTTGTTGATAGACGCAAAACCTACTTAGGTGATCTCTGACTATCGGCTAAAAGATACCCTTAGTGAAAAAAAATAATAATAATTTAATAATTTATGATAGCTAATTTACACATGACATTTGTGCATGGAAAAACGATGCCTTTAATCTACTATCTATATATAAAAGGATCCATTTTCGAGGCACCACGTTTGTCGGAGAAATTTTTGAGGCACCACATTTGTCCCGTGAAGCTTTCCTCACACCATAGAGTTTGTAGGTAGATAATCATTATCTCTAACCAAAATTACAATTTGAAATTAAATTAATTATTTAAATTATATAATCATTATCTGTATGTGAAATCATTATCCTCAACAAAAATATTTAAAAAATATTAAAAAATCACTATATATATATATAATAGGCTCTCTCATTCAATTTTTAAAGTTCTATCTAATTCTAAGAATTCTCTTCTCCAAATTCTCTCTCTTTTTTTTCCCCTCATTCCTCTACTTAAAGCTCTTAAGTTTGATTTTTGAGTGTTTGATGAAATTACTTATTAGATAATGCATATTTTGTTATACTTTTAATTGAATTTTGTTTATTCCTATATTAGAGCTCTTAATTTTGATTTTTGAGTGTTTGATGAATTACTTATTAGATGATGCATATTTTGTTATACTTTTAATAAACTTTTGCTTAATGTTAATTTCAGGAAGAATGACAGCAAACAAGAGCATGACCTTGGTAAGTTGTTTTTTATTTTTTTTGAAATTTTGGTAAGTTGTTATACATACTTACTTTGATTATTCTTTATTGAAAGCAAATAATTGATCATTTTCTCTTTTCAAAGAAGAGAAAGGTTAAGGCTCCTAGGATTAGGAAGAAATACCCTGATCGTATTTCGGTGAGAAATAATTTTGGTGAGTCTTTTGCCTGTTTGAAGAAACAATGTTTTTCGATTTATTTATATTTCTTTTTTCCGTTTTTGTCATGAGATAAGATAAATGATGAAAAAGATCAAAATATTTAAATATGAATAATAATAAATGTGATAATTATATTAAAAAAATAATATTGATAAAAAAAATTTTAATTTATCCATCAAATAAATATAAGAAATATCTTATAATATTATCCAATAAAAAAATAAGAATGTATAATTTTGATTTAATTATATATAATTTTTCATATTAGATGTGATAATTATATTTAAAATATGCTAAATTATCATGTCTTATGCAATAGAAAATATTTTGATTTATCTTTAAATCTACTCATAATACCATAAAACAAAAAAAATATAAAAAGTTTAATTTTCATTTCACTCTAATAATTAATCATAATATCATGATAAAACGTGTTAATTCATCGATCAACTATATAAGGAATACATTAATTTAATACTTATCTATGCATAGACAAATATAATATTAAATAAATATATATATAAAAAAAAAGCCAACATTATATTCATAATAAAATGCAATGTGTTAATCAATATAGTCAAAAATAACAATTTTAATGTCGTCTTCAAGTTCTATGAAATAGTGGATTATTCCAATTTATCCTTAAATTTTCTCATAATACCATTAAACAAAAAAATCAAAATATTTAATTCTGATTTGTTTTTAATTATCATAATAAATTTGATAATCATATAAAAATATCAATTTATCTATTAAATAAATAAGGAAGATCTAATTCTGATTTATTTTTTATTCATCATAATAAAGTTAATAATCATGTAAAAAAAATGTTAATTTATCCATTGAATAAATAAGGAAAATCTCAGATAAAAATGTTATTTTTTATTTATATAAGAAAGTATAAAATTTTTCAACAAGCTCATTTTTTATTGTTGTTTAATAATAATATTTACTTTAAAATATTTAAATATTAATAATCCGTGCATTGCACAGATTAAAAATAAAAAATTTTGATTTTGATTTCACTCTAATTAATAAAACATGCTAATTATCGATCAACTAAATAAGGAATACATTAATTTAATATTGATTTATACATAAATAAATATAATATTAGAAAACGATATGTCATTATCTTCCAATGAATTCATGTCCAATGAAATAAGGGATATTATGATTTATCATTAATTATTCTCATAATACCATCAAACAAAAAAATCAAAATAATAATAATAATAATTTTTGATTTATCATAATAAAATTAAATAGATTATTCAAATTTTCCAAATCATTATTCCAACAACATTAAAATCTCATCATTAATTATATTTATTTAAATTCAAATTAAAATCCTATAAATAAGTCCCATAATATATTAAAAGATAACAACAACATAAAAAAAAATAGGATACAAACTACAGACCCAAAGATAAAAATTGCTAAATTCAATCTAAATTTTTTCCTACTTTTTATTTAACCACTTTATCTTAATGTATTAACAAGATAAATTTAGTTGTTTTTTTTATCACAATAATTATGAAAAAATAATAATTAATATAAAAAGTATTATATTAAAAAATGGAGGGACTAATCTATAAAAAAAACTTAGGGATTATTTGGTTAGGATATTCGGGTATCCGTAAAATAAATAAAGAATATATTAGATAAAAAATGTTACATTTTCATATGAGGAAGTACAACATTTATCAACAAGATCATTTAGATTATCTTTTTAAGTTTAGGATTTGGTTTGAACTTCTACCTTTTTATATAATTATTTTTTGTTATTGTTTAATAATAATCTTTCTTTAAAATATTTAATATAAAAAAATTAAAATATTAATAATCCGTGCATTGCACGGGGTGAGAGCTTGTTTATTTATAAAGCGTTAATGGTATATATCATGGCCTCGCTAATCATCTTTCATTGCATTAGATGAAAGAAGGCTAGAAACATGTTTTTCATTAATTTTTTTTTATATTAACCCACTTTTCATTCAATTTTTAATATACATTTTTTTTAACAATTGTGCCACATTAATAGTATAAAAGTTATCTTAAAAAATATAAATTTAAAATATAAGTTAAATTTGTAATTTTTTTTTTATGTTAACTTAACATTTTTTCAAAACCTTTTTGTTTTTTTTTTTAATTGAACCTTTTTTTACTCCTTCTGTCCCTATATACAAGATCCATTTTGGGAGATTTTATGTCCATTAAAAAAGTTGATTAATTTAGTTAATGATATTGAAAATGTGAACATTTGACTTGTATTTTCAAAATTACCCTTATTAATATTATTGAGAATTTTAAAAATTTTAAATAAATATAGGTGTGTGTGGAAAGAAATAATTAATGGTAAATTGTTATAAGGTCTTAAAAATAAGGACAAAATAAAATAATAGAAATATCTTATATTTAAGGACAGAAATAATATTAAACCATGCATCATGAGCAATTTTTAAAAATTTAAATTTATAGTTAAAAATGTGGGATGTAACTTAGTAATCTACTATCTATCTATAAAAAATCATTTCGAGACACCACGTTTTTGTCGAGTGAAGCTTTTCTTGCACCATATCGTTTGTAGATGGATAATCATTATCTCTAAGCAAAATTACAATTTGAAATTAAATAAATTATTTAAATTTATCATTATATGTATATGAAATTATTATCCTTAATTTTTTTTTACAAAAAAGTAATCATTATCCTCCGCAAAAATATTTAAAAAATAAAAAAAATCACAAAATTATTTAATCATTGTCTGTATGTGAAATCATTATCCTCAGTTTATTGAGAAAAAAGTAATCATTATCCTCAACAAAAATATTTAAAAAAAAATAAAAAAATCACTATAGGATTTCACCTTCAATCTTTAATTTTTTTTGTCATGTCTTTGCAGCAGAAGAGAATGACGATTTAGTACATTGGTAAGTTCATATTCTAATTCTTCTATTATTTTTTATTTTATATTATTTGATTATTTGGTTTTTTCATATTCACAAACTTAACTAAAACTAATATGATTGATGTATGTTCTAAATTTCAGGTTATTATTGTTTGATAAATTAATAACTCTTTTTGAAGAATTGAAGTTTTGATTGAAGAAGATGGCCTCTTCTTGATGAGGGGTCTGAGCTTTAATTTCATAATAATGCATATACGACGGTTGCAATTCCTTTTATTGTGTAGATTTTGTTTATTGAAAATCATTATATATAATGAAATTTACTTATAATTAATTTTTTATTGTAATAAAGTTTGGTTGATTTTTTTTTATGGATTTAAAGAAGATTATTTTCTATTATTATAAAGAGAGGAGTTGACCATGAAGGGAGTCACTGAACTGAATATGATAATAGAAACGTAAAAAGAAGAATATGTGTCAAAAGATAGAAGAAAGTGCTTCACCCGGGAAAAAAAATTAAAATTAACGATGAAGTTTATCACAAAGAGTTAGAGACAACTTTTATTATGATGTTGTATATTTGTTTTAAAGAGTCAAAGACAACTTTTATTATGATATTGCGTATTTGTTTTTGTAGAGGCTTAAATAATTAAATAAGTAAAATGTACGAATGTATAAATAAAATGTATGAATGTGTGTAATAAATACTACTATGGGGAATATGTATGATTGGTCAGCTACAACACTAACCATAACAATTATAAATTATTATTATTATTATTATTATTAATGAATAGATAATCATCGATTCTAAATTCTTATCTTTATTTAAAAAATTAAAACAATTATCGTTCATTTACTACCCATATATATCATTATAATAAAAAAAAACAGTATTATGTGATAATCACAAAGAAACTAAGAAAGACAACTCAAGTAAACATCATATTTGAAAAAAAAATTAAATCAAAATTATTAAAACAATTAGAATAAAGATTTTTTAGAATCCAATTTTATAATCATACAAAAATGCTAATTGTATAAAGAAAAATACTAATCTATCCATCAAATAAAAAAAATAAGCATGTATAATTTTGATTTAATTCTAATTTTTCATATTAAATGTGATAATTATATTCACCAAATGCTAAATTATCATGTTCCATAAAATACTTATTATTTTGATTTATATCTAAATCTACTCATAATATCATCAAACAAAAATAAAAAATTTTAATTTTGATTTCACTCTAATTAATCATAACATATGATAAATGTAATAATGATATAAAAACATATTAATTCATCGATCAACTAAATAAAAAATGCAATAATTTAATAATGATTTATAAATAAACAAATATAATATTTAAAAAATAAATAGTCATTATCTTCCAATGAATTTATGTCCAATGAAATAACGTTCTGGTTTTTCACTATTATGCTCATAGTACCATCAAACACAAAAGATCGAAATGATTAATTATGATTTAATTTTGATTCAGCATGATAAAGTTGATTATCATATAACAAATGTTAATTTATCCATCAAATCAATAATGAATATTCAAGATAAAAAGTGTTATCTTTGATTCATACGAGGAAGTTCAAAATTTATCAACGAGATAATTTAGATTATTTTTTTGTTAAGCGTATGGTTGATCTGAAACCCTAACTTTTTGTGCAATTATTTTTTAATCATTTTTGTGTATTTATTTTCCATTGTTGTTCAATAATAATCTTTACTTTATAATAAAAAAATAATAATAATCATTACGTGAAAATATTTAATATAAAAATTTCAAAATATTAACAACTCGAACCTTGCACATAATAGGAGTAAGAGTTAGTTTAACACGAAGTGTGTATATATATATATAGGTATAAACAATTGATTGTAGTAGAAAATTTCATGCATAAATAAAAAAAACTAAAGCAAGGATTTTAATGGTTTTGTATCTATACGTTACGTTAGAGTATCTATTTCCGTCGTTACACCCACCTGCTGGAAACTGCCAGAACCTTTTGGTTAGCAGTTCGAGGAAACAACCAGAAAGTGAAAAGCAACTTCCCCGCAAAAAACCAAACATTATTTTTCTATCCCCAACAGCCAAACGCTGCGGTTGTTCGTATCAGATTACGTCACCCCCCCTCTCTTCCTCTTCCTCACCGTTGGTTTCAATGTCGTGATCTAAGCCCATTTAGAGGGAAAAACAACAACAACAACGTCAACAATTCATTGCACATCCAGAAACACAACTAAAGCTCACATAATTTCCCCATAGCTCAGAATCGCGCCACGTGTCCCGAATCGGAAACCTCATTCTTCATCATCATCACCGCGGGACCCACATTGGTTCCTCAAGGGCACGATAAACACAAATACGACCCCACACCATCACCTCCCCCCTTGGCGGCGATTATTTATTCCTCTCCGCTCCGGTCGCCGACGGCTAGGGTTCCGTCGAAGGTTCTAGTGTCGAAAATTTCGTAATCCTAAATTAATTTCACCTTGTCTGAGTGCATTAAATTCGTAATCATTGAATACATTAGCTCAGAGCCTCACTTTGCATTAATGAACATCGCGAAATTTCAGAGCATTTAAGTCAAAAGCTTCTTTTTTTTGCCGCACCTTTCTCTGATTCTTTCCCTCGAAAAAGATGTCGTTTTTACGACGGAGAAAGGCGCCTGTGAATCCTACACCTCCGGATTCAGATCACGAAGACGAGGAGGAGAAAAAGAAGAAGGTAGAGAAGGTTAAGGCGAAGAGAGGTGAAGGTGAAAGAACAAGGAAATGGTCTTGTGTTGATAGCTGTTGTTGGTTTATTGGATTCATATGTTCAGTTTGGTGGTTCTTGCTATTTTTGTATAATGCAATGCCGGCATCGTTTCCTCAGTATGTGGCGGAGGCGATTTCGGGAGGGCCGTTGCCAGACCCTCCTGGCGTGAAATTGAGGAAGGAAGGGTTGACGGCGAACCATCCGGTGGTTTTCGTACCTGGTATAGTCACCGGTGGGTTGGAGCTTTGGGAGGGCCGTCAGTGTGCTGATGGATTGTTCAGGAAGAGGTTGTGGGGTGGCAACTTTGGGGAATTGTATAAAAGGTACTCTCTTTTTTTTCTCCCTTTTTAATGGTTATGGATTTGAATATATGATGTTGGTTATGTTTGGACGTGAATGTGTTTGAGTCGTTTGGTTGAATTTTGGTATGAGAGGAAATTAGTTGAGATGTTTGTTTTAATGGTTGTTTCCGGAATGGGAATTTTATTTGAAAATTTTGTCTTTCTTGATCAGGAAGTAAGCAAGAAGTGTATGCAACAAGAGATATATATGTGTTTTTAAAATGAATTGAGTTAAATACAAACTTCTACCGAGTGTCGGAATGCAGCTGGCATTGCGTCAACCGGCATATTTATAGCTCTTGAAAAGAACATTTAATCCAAGACATATTTATGACTCTTGAAAATAATTTACAATCTACACTTACCTGTTTGTTATGTTCGGATGACATTGCTTGGCATTCGTTTAGGTTTGTACTTTACTTTTATAGTAATATGTTCATCGATTGCTAGAGTTGATGTATTCCCCGTCCTTTGTATCATTGACTGTAAGACAAGGTTCTACTTGTTATAAAGGTTGATTTTGGACCGATCTTTTTTACTAGCACTAGTTGAAGTTCGTCTGTCTGACACCTTTTTGGAGTTTGATTTAAATGTTCAATGACTCATAGCCCTCCCTACATTTATCTCCCTATGTATTTAACTCACCTTTTTGTAACGTTGTTTAACTTTATGTCATAATACCTCATGTCATGGTTGTTTCTTTTACCTTCTACAGACCATTATGCTGGATCGAGCACATGTCTCTAGATAATGAAACGGGACTTGACCGTCCAGGCATTAGAGTTAGGCCTGTATCTGGACTTGTAGCTGCTGATTATTTTGCCCCTGGTTATTTTGTCTGGGCTGTTCTAATTGCTAATTTAGCTCGCATTGGATATGAAGAGAAAAACATGTATATGGCTGCATATGATTGGAGAATCTCATTTCAGAATACAGAGGTACTTCAGAGTTAGACTACTTTGCCCATTCAACTTCTGATAGAATTCGTGAAGTTTTATGATTTTCTGCATTCCCTATAATATACTTTTTATACCCTCAGACGGGCTTTTCATTTACTGTTTCATTTGACCAGGTTAGAGATCGAAGTTTAAGCAGGATTAAAAATAATATAGAACTAATGGTGGCTACAAATGGTGGTAAAAAGGTGGTTGTTATTCCACATTCGATGGGTGTTCTGTACTTTCTGCATTTTATGAAATGGGTTGAAGCACCAGCACCAATGGGTGGAGGGGGTGGTTCTGATTGGTGTGCCAAGCATATTAAAGCAGTGATGAACATTGGAGGACCTTTTCTTGGTGTTCCGAAATCTGTCTCTGGACTTTTCTCTGTAGAAGCCAGGGATATCGCTATGGCCAGGTTTTTATTTTAACTTCTATTTGAATGCTTGGTCCTGCACTCCTGTGTATGTTTCTTTTCGCTTGTTGTTAACCGGAATTTAATATATTTTTCTCTTAACAAGTAGGATTTTTCAGACGATGTTTCACAAATATTTAAATTATATATCTACAGGAAATGATTGTGTAGTTTCTACTTTCTCTTTTGAAAGAAAGTCTCTTTTTTAGTGGCTCCATTCTGTTGCTGCTTACAATATTTCATGATTTGATCAGCATTCTTCATGATAAGTTATTTTCTTTAAATTTTATGCAAACATGTATATGAATTTGGATATGTGAGGTTACTTTTATTCATCGAGAAATTAATTTATAATGATGTTGACCAGTCTCTACTATTTCTAAAAAAGGTTGTCATTCCTTGACATGGATAGGAATTCTTTTTCTTTCTATTTATGCTAAAGCAGAAACTTCTGTAATTTTGATTAATGATTTGCATGTAGTTATGAATCAAGATAACTGTGAATACATAAATTATATACGAATAAAGTCCTTAATCCTTATTCACGAATCTCTAATTTGTATACAGGGCTTTCGCACCTGGTTTTTTGGATAAGGATGTTTTTGGTCTTCAAACTTTACAGCATCTAATGCGGATGACCCGGACGTGGGATTCAACCATGTCAATGATACCAAAAGGTGGGGATACTATATGGGGTGACCTTGATCGGTCACCTGAAGGATACTATAACTGCAGTGCAAAGAAGCAGAAGAGCAATGATACATCTCAAAATGACAGAGAGAATCTTGGGCTCATGAAAAATGTGAATTATGGGAGACTCATATCATTTGGGAAAGATGTAGCTGAGTTACATTCCTCCAAGCTTGAGAGGTTGGATTTTAGGGTAATGTTCCTAATATATACATTAGTATTTTGTTTATGATCTCTTGTTCTTATGTTCAAATGATATGGTATTTGCAGTCAATCTGCACATGCCATAAACAATATCCTGATTTGTCATTTGTCCTTTTTGTATATCAAAAAGGGAATTCATACACACACACACACACACACACACACACACACACACACACACACACACACACACACACACACAAGTTTAGGCTTACAGAACTTTCCATCATTTACCATTTTTCTAGTTTCTAAATTATTTTCTCATGCCTACAGTAAGCTGACCTTCTGTTCGCCCTCAAGTTTTAGTGAAACTTCATCCCTTTATGAATTGCATTAACCAATGGAAATTTCACCATAACTGTCTGCCAGATGCTCAATTTCTTTATACTAACCGCATGCAGTTCTTATCAATTACTTTTCTGATTGGCATTTGTTTATGAGTTTTGTGTTCTTTATTCCTTGTTGCAATTAACAGGGTGCTCTTAAGGGTCGTAACGTTGCAAACACATCTAACTGTGATGTGTGGACAGAGTACCATGAAATGGGTGATGAGGGAATCAAAGCTGTTACGGATTACAAAGCTTACACAGCTAATTCAGTTTTGGATCTCCTCCAATTTGTTGCCCCCAAGATGATGAAGCGTGGCGGTGATCATTTTTCTTATGGAATTGCTGACAATTTGGATGATAAGAAATACAAGCATTACAAATATTGGTCTAACCCCTTAGAAACAACGTGAGGTTCTCTACTTTAATTTTCTTCTTTTGGTTAATTTCTAATAAAAGTTGAAACACAGCTTGTGGCTAATTAGTGTTCATTCATCAAAAGCAAGTTCACCATTTGTAGCAATTAGCTAGTAATAATTATTTTATGATGCCACTGAGGAATTTTTGTTTTTCCTATTATCTATGATGTCCTATCCTGCCATAGTTGAAAAATCTTTGTATCTATTATTTCTGCTTGTGGTTTGTGTTATTTATTTTCTATCTTGCTGCTTCAGATTACCAAATGCTCCAGATGTGGAGATTTACTCTATGTATGGGGTTGGGATTCCTACAGAAAGAGCCTATGTCTACAAGTATACTCCTCACTCTGAATGCAACATTCCTTTTCAGATTGACACATCAGCAGATGGTGGAAGTGCCTCATGTCTAAAGGGTGGAGTTTATTCTACTGATGGTGATGAAACTGTCCCGGTCCTAAGTGCTGGTTTCATGTGTGCAAAAGCTTGGCGGGGAAGAACCCGCTTTAATCCATCAGGAATCCGTACTTACATAAGGGAGTATGATCATGCCCCTCCAGCTAATCTTCTAGAAGGCAGGGGAACCCAGAGTGGTGCTCATGTTGATATATTGGGGAATTTTGCATTAATTGAAGATGTTATACGAGTAGCAGCAGGAGCCTCTGGTGAGGACTTAGGTGGAGATAGAGTACACTCTGATATTTTCAACTGGTCTGAAAAGATCAAATTAAAGCTCTAGATTCACATGGTAAGTTCACTCCTTCATTTTCTGGCATTAATTGCAGGCCTCGACCCAAGTATAGTATAACTTGGTCAACTCCTATGTCCTCCCATCTTAATTGAAGTAGTTCAGATAGTTAAAATCAGGATAGTATTTTGATGCTTATGATATTTCATTTACGAAACTTACATGTGGCCCAATTACCTAATTAGAACTAACCAATCTTTCTGATTACCTAATTAGAACTAGCCAATCTTTCTGATTAATCCTACCTGCTTATAAATAAAATCGGTATTTTAGCTTTAACTGATGTTTTTCATCATTTGGCCTATTGACTTGTTTTTGTGGTTTCACATCTTACAGACTCTTTTGTGATAAGATCATATCATTATTTCAGCACGAGATCGTATCCTATTTGCTTCAACCAGTGTGCATTAGATAAAGCTGATGGTATGGGCTATGGAGCTGATAGAGCAGCGGCGGTGACTGCGGGGGCTGTTTTGTTTCTACCCAGATTGTATATGTAGAATTTTCATTGTTTTGGGGAAGTGCTTAATGTGTTTACTGTCCCCAACCTCAAACCAAAAAGAAGATAAATTATACCATGCTCGTAGTATTAGGTGCATGCTTCATGTTGGATGAAAAGTTTGTTGCTTCCGTGTCCAGTAAGCTGCCCCATTTTTGCTTGACTTTTCTTTTTTTCTTTTTCTTTTTTTTTTCTTTTTTGTTTGTGGCATGGCCTTCATTGTCAATAGAAATTTAGAAGATAGCATCAAAACATTACAAGGATTACCCCTTTTTAATTTTATAACCATGATGCCTGCAGGCATTCCATTTTAACAATTTCACTCTTACACCAGTAATGGCTCGCCACAATTCAACTTCTAATGGTGGATCAAGTTCGGTCTATACTGTACTTTTTTAAACACATCACTCTTTCTTTAGATGTATTGTGGATTTGTGGCTTATATTTCAGGATTCTGTGTCTAGTCTATCCCTCGAAAGAATTTGTCAACTTTGTTTTTGCAACAAGAAAAAGTTTTACTAACAAAGAAGACAGTGACAATGACAATGAAAGTGAAAGTGAAATTGATTGCAACCTATAATGTATTTTTAGTAGTATAGTTTATCACGCTTTCTCGTGACGTTGTATTTGGTGAATCCCCCTTGTGACATTTTGCTCGTACGTTGTTGGTCTAAATAGTTTAATTCCACGCAACCGACAATCTATGGATTCTTGTGTTTTTTTCTTTTGAAAAGTGTTTAGTTAGATGTGATATAAGAAAAAATAGTAGTGGAAGAATAAAGGTTGTTTTTCAATTTTCATATGTGGTGGTCCTTACGGATAAAGATGAATGTTAAAAAAAAGTAAAAAACAAAATTTCACAATTATTAAATTGATTGATATCATGTTTCTCAATTTCATGTAATCACATGATAGGTAAAAACACATAATTCTCGAAGAGCATCCACAACGCAGCCTTTAGTCTTCACGCATTATTTATGGATGGGAGCTTGCTTAGTTTATCACGCTTTAGTGGAAGAACAGTATTTATGCAAGTCTCGCTCTCTAGCGATAAAATATTGAGTACATAAAATTGGATATATAAAGAGGAGAAACAAATATGAGTAGGTTGTAAGACCAACAAGGTAATGCACAACTGGTAGATACATGATTGTGTTTTTTTGAGTATGATGTAAGGAGTTGAATCTTTGCTATGAGTATGGAAAAAACTTTATTTTTGTTGGTAGAGACAAAACTCATTTCGGTCTTTATGCCTTAGAGACAATTAGTCTTTCACTATCAGCTAGAGAATATATATCTTTGATTAAAAAAAAAGATTGTAAGATACATTTAAAAAAATAAAGGTAAAATGTTATAGTTAAAATGTGTAAATTATTATATATAAGTATGAAAATTAAAAAAAGACGAGAAATGGAAATGCTCTAACTAAACCATTTTAGAAGAAGTGAAATGTTGATTTACTTGGTAAGAAATTTATTCATATGATCATATCTTATAATGTCATGAATGTAAATTCAATTGTTGATATGTGAACTTCTTTAATAGATATTGTACAGTAATTTGTAAGTATATTTATAAGTGTTTATAAAATTTGATTTTTGCATAATTACCATGATCACCATGAGTTTTCGAAACTCAACCCACTTAAATATTATGCATAAAAAGAAGAAGAGTATAACCTTCTCCTTTTGCTTATCCAATTTCAAATAATTTATCATAAATTTAATGAGTAAAGAAAGGATGGAAAAGGTGATATTACCAAAAGTTAATAGATTCATTTGCACGTAAGCTTAGTTTTATCTTGATCAAATAATAAATATCACTGTAATAGTATGAAGATAGACTTAATCAGACTAGTGCACCATATAATATTTCTTTTTAAGATAAGGTTAAAGAAAGAACCTTGTATATTAATTAATAAATTAGCACGTGCCTTCTAAGTTTGAATATAGAAATTAATAGTTTACCATAAGGCACTCATTTAAGATTACTTTACATCATTAACCCGGACAATAATTAAGAAAATTACACCAACAAAGCCCAGCACAATTGGTAGATAGCTGGGTTCCTTAAGCATGATGTCAGGGGTTCGATCCTTGCCGTGGGCATGGAAAAGACTTTGTTGGTAGAGGCAAAACCTACTTCGGTGATCTCTACGCCTCGGAGGGGATTAGTCTTCGGCTATCGGCTGGGGGATACCCTTGGTGTACACCAAAAAAAAAATAATTAAGAAAATTCCATGTAGAGTAGATAAAAAAAAACGTGTTACGTATTTAGACTTTAGAGTGGTTTTGGTTGATTATTATTACTCCCTCCGACTCGAATTATAAGCAACAAAAAACATACTTATTTTAGTTTAAAATACAAGCAAAATTAACTAACTTTATTATATTTTGTTTCATTCTCAATGCCACTTTACTCAAACATCTCTAGAAAATTGTAATCTTAATTAATTTTTGTTTAATTCCCAATACTATTTTCCTAAAATACCTCTAATTTTTTTTATAAATTTGAGAAAATTAAATACAATCAACTAACCTCCTTAATAAGCGTAAAAGTGGTTGGATTTGCTTATAATTCGAGCCGGAGAGAGTACTATTTTTGAAAGGTGATTATTATCATATTATTATTATTATTATTTTAAACTTTTAATTAAATAAAAGTTGTACCCAACCATTCCAAAGTTTAATTTTGTACTCCCCAATGATGGCTTTAAATTTGTGATATTCACAAAATTTTAGCCTAAAACTATTTCCAATGCTATATATAAAAAAAATGTTTTCTTAACATCAGCCCTAAGAGGCTAAAAATGGATATTATGTGTTGAAAAACTAAATATAAAATGTTTTTATTTTTTCAATGTACCATTTTCCAACACATGATGTCCACTTTTAGCCTTTTATCCTCTCAGCCATAAGGGCTGATGTTAAGAAAGACCAATATTTTTTAATATATAGGCCCTTATGGCACTTTTTAAGATACAAAATTAAGTAAAATGTTACTCCCTCTAGTCCTATATATAAGTCACATTCTAGAAAGTTTTCTTGGTCCCAATTATAAGTCACTTTATATTTTCTATACATCATTTATTGATTTTTCTCTTTTTTGTCCTTATTAAATGCTTTGACTATCTATGTGTTTTTTGTTGTTCATTAATGAGTGCGAATTTTCCAAGAAAAGTTAAGGGGGAGTAAAATTGTAATGTTACAATATATTGTCATAGAATTCATAAAACCAACCACTTCCCTTGGTATGTGTAATTCGGTTAAGCATGCCCCATAATAAAGACCGGAGGGAGTATTGGGAAGTGTTGTATTCAATAAATTAATAAGTTTTATGTATGTATTCTCAATGTAATACTATTACTTTTTATTGATTGCTTAGAAAATATCCTTAAGACACTCATTAGCAAAGACCCATATTTTAAATAAGGGTTTTCTTAATCTCAGCCCTAAGGGCTGAGGATAAGAGGCTAAAAGTGGATGCATTTTATTGGGAAATGTTGTATTGGTAGAATAAAAACACTTTATATTTATCTTTTCAATAAAATGCATCCATTTTTAGCCTCTTATCTTCAGCCCTTAGGGCTGAGGTTAAGAAAACCCTTTAAATAAAGGAGGAATCCATTTATATCAATTTAAATTGCAATAACTCTTACCTCGCTAATAAATTTTAATAATATGAATTTTTTTTCCCTAAAATGTAAGGAGGATTTAGTATTAATCTCTCTTTATTAACTTCTGAAACTAATCAGTATTCATACCCCAACCACACGTCATCATGCTCCACCACCATGAATCATGATCCCGCTTATGCATGACAACGGGGCGGTGCGAG
The DNA here is from genome assembly GCA_037953625.1 of Crotalaria pallida. Classification (NCBI taxonomy): domain Eukaryota; kingdom Viridiplantae; phylum Streptophyta; class Magnoliopsida; order Fabales; family Fabaceae; genus Crotalaria; species Crotalaria pallida. Next base: position 178,777,640 of record CM075649.1, read on the forward strand.
GGCGGATTATGCACTTTCCACACCCGCTCCCGTCTCAAAAAATTGCCCCCGCCCCCGCCCCCCGCCGGGTATCACAAAAGCCCACCCGCCCCCGCCCCCACTTTTCTTTTAAAAACAACTTTTCTAAAAGAGCTTTTCTTTTATAATATACCAACTTTTTCTTTTAAAAACAACTTTTTAAAAGAGTTTTTTCCACAAGTGATTTTTATTAAGAGTCAAAACATTATTTTTAATATTTTTTTATTACTATTATTATAAATTATATATAATATATAATATAATATACATATATAGTGTGAGCGGGTCGGTTTCGGGGCCGGATGCGGGGCGGATAGTATAATTACCACACCCGCCCCCGCCCCGTGATTGAAAAAGCGGGTTTTCCCCGCCCCGCCCCGATGCCCAATTAGAACGGTTTTTCCCCGCTAATGGCGGATCGAGTTCGGACGAGTGCCCGCGGTTCTGGTTTTTTTTGCCATGCCTAATCCCGTTATTCATCACCTTTGAATCACGATCCTCCACCACATTTTTATCCTTATGATTTGAATCATTTGTTGGATCATATCCACACCCAAAATTGCAAATGAGATGGACAAGTTTTAAAAGGGAAAAATGATTTTGGATTATCTATCTAAGTGTATCGAACATTTTCATATAGACTATTCTAGTGAACAAAATATTTTTGAATAAATTATCCGATGTACAGTTCTTAAATACAACAAATTTTTATACATTTGAAAAAAAAAAAAAGAAAAAAAAAGCTTACTCATTTCAAGGCGAGAGCAATTTTGGAACTTTCCTGAAATTTTTTAAAGCCCAACACTTCAAAGGTTGAAATAGAACATGGCAAAAAATCAAGCAATGGTCAAAGGGAGAGGTGGTAATAATATATCGTTCCAAATATCACCTTTTTTTTTTTTTTAATAATATCCACTTGCGTAACATGTGATTAATCATTTTGATATTGTTGGATCTTTTTGGGGCTAGTCTTCTAATAAGACCTCTTACATTTGCATAAGTCGAGTCAATCCCAACCTCTTGCTTAAATAAAAACAAATCTCTTAGTACTATTTATACTAGCATTCACTTGGCTGGTTATATCACTTCTTTTTTATTGATTAAAAAAATATTAAATTAGTGTAACTATTGATAGTGTACCTTGTGGGAGAGTATTTATAGACAGTGTCTGCGTGTACTTTAAACAAAGCCGAAGAGTGTGTGTGTGTGAGAGAGAGAGAGAAGTAGCAAACTAGCAATAGTAGAGTAGAGTGAGAAACAGAGTGGAAGAAACTTCAACAGATGAGACATGCCCCAGTTGAGCCAGCATCTCAAAGGTATTCTCTTCCTTATTCTCTCTTGCTGTGTCTTCCTATGCCCACCTTTTTTCCCCACTGATTCCTCCTATGTCCTATCCTAACTCCTAGCCCCACTGTTTTTGGAATTTACAGTATTTTTTTTTTTGTGAGTGGTGTGATAAAGGTTTAAGTTTTCTGTTTACCTTTTTGCATGTGGAGTTTGAGGTCACCTGATGCTGTCTCTGCCTTTTACTCTTTTGCTCCTTATCTCTTCCTCAGTTTTTGGGTGATGGGCATTGTGGATGAAACACAGTACTATATAAGTATGCATTTTCTGGGTGGGATGATCTTTTTTTTTTTTTTGCATGCTCAATATTGCTCATGTTTTCATCTTTTTTCACCCTTCTTTTTATTAATGGTATTCAACTGTGTTGGATTTCTTTGTTAAACATACCACTTGTGATTTGTGTGCCTCAGATTGTTTTGAAGACATGCTACCTTAATATAGCAAAATAAGTACCATTTTTCTCTGATATGGTATTCTATTACAAATGGCCTCTTGCCTGGTTTATAAAATATATGTTTTCTCTCAAGTTTCAGAAGCTATGGTCTCTTATTATACTATGCATACTCTGCTGGGAAGCCTCTTTCTGGTGTAATTTATCTCTTTATATTCCTAAAGATCAAGGCCATGTGAAGGGGAAATCACAAATATTTATATTTTTAGTGGCTTGATGTCAGAAGAAAATTGTTGATGCTATAGGACTTGTAATCTTATATCTAAGTCATTACCCAGCCCCTTATTTGTTTAAGTTTGGGATGCTTATTTTGTAGGATTTAATTGAAGGTTTTGGAAATTAAGGCTGCAATACTGTATAATTTCTATTCAAGGAGAATGGTAAGCTATAGTACTGCATCCTATAATACTACTCCGTATTTATTTTCAATTATCCTTTTTTCACAGTCCTACATGCATGAAATACCTATCATAGTTGTAATAATTTTGATAACTATGATTCAAGTGGCAGAAGGAAAAGTGTGGTTGGCACTTGGCATTAGGAAAAGTGTAGTACTCAGCTATAGTTTCTTCAGCAAATAAGAGTCTCCTTAAAGTATCTGAAAGGACTTTGATTTGGTTGAAATAGTGTGTTGCCCGATCGAATGTTTAAAGGAAGTTGTTCATGATAATTGAATATGCTAACATCAAGTTCTGTGTTAGCGGATCTTCTTTTCATTTGTATTCCTTGGTAGTTAATATTAGTAAAATATGAACATGAGCTGAATTGATTACAATATTCTTCTGTGTCTATACTCTTGGGTAATAACTTGCTGGTTATAGTTTAAATATGTTCTTAATTTTCGTAATTTTGTTGATTGTCTATAATCTTTCCTATAGGATATACTATTATAGGATCGTTGCTTTCTCGCATCCTTTAGAAATGCATGCTATGTTGCTGTCCTGAGGCATGTAAATATGTACCTTTCCTGCGATATTCATCTTGCGTGTCATGTATCACATTTACACTTTCTTTTATAGGTATTTGGTAATCCTTTCCTAACTTCACCTCTGTACCAGTGTGACATGAAACCATTCTCTCAGATCAAGAACTAAATACAATGGTTAAGTAAAGATGTTCGTCTTGTTGAATCAAACTGATACTGTGTTCAATTGTTCAAAAGTTGAAAGTAGTCACTCAATGGTATGCAAAGCTGCAGCTTATGGATTTTTGCTTGCAGCTTAGGTTATTAACTAGTTTTTGTCCTCCCATTTCAGGCTCATGCTCCTTTTCCTTATGACAGTGATCCTTCTTTTGGTGCTTCATATGTTGCTTATGGACCACATGCTTTCGTAAGTTCTGTCAAGTACATCTTGTTAGTCATGCTCTTCATATTTAGATAAACACTTTGATGAGAGCTATTGATGATTCGAAGTTTTAATTTACATTTTGATTTGTTGTCTAATGATTTCATATAATGCGATTGTCTTTTTTAAATTTATTAGAATCAATCCCAAATGTTGCCCCAAATGCTTGGCCTGGGATTAGCATCCACCAGAATTGCTTTACCACTTGATCTTGCAGAAGATGGGCCGATTTATGTCAATGCAAAACAATACCATGGTATACTGAGAAGGCGACAGTCACGAGCAAAACTTGAGGCTCAAAACAAACTCATCAAAAGTCGTAAGGTAAGCTTTATAAGTACCGATGTAAATGTGTCTGATACTCTGAACACTGGTTTATCCAGCCAGTTTAGAGCTCAGAATTGGAACTGTCTGTGATACTAAAAGTTTAAACTTTTTACTATTCCATTATGGTTAATGTTAAATCATATAGCATGACTGCTCATTGCTTTCCTGAATCTGACTTGGACTAAAAGAAACATTACTACTCTTCTGATTTCTCTCTTTTTCTATTTTGTTGCAGCCATATCTTCATGAGTCCCGACACCGCCATGCTTTGAATAGGGTTAGGGGATCCGGGGGACGCTTTCTTAGTGCCAAACAGCTGCAACGGTCTAATGCACAAGCTGTCACTGGTGCCCATTCAGGATCAAACCCTGTCAATGTATATCAAGAGAAAGATGCATTAGAGGTGGAAAGTCATCCCTCAAGAGCCGGAGAAAATGCATCTTCTTCCATCACAGCCTGCTCTAATCTAACAAGTTTGTCCGGAAACAGTGTCAATTTTAGGCATCATCATGAGCTCCAGTTCTTAGGGAACTCCCCAAACATAGGTGGAGTAGGATCACAATTCAGTGGGGGGTTCACCTTTGGTGCCGGGACCCATTGCTCCAGTTAAACGGTGAGAGGCGGAACCAAGCAAAATTAAGTTCACCGGTCTGGCAAATCATCCTTGGCTTAGTCACTTAACTTTATGTGTTTCAGTCATAATCATGTGCTACAAAAAAATGTTGTCTTTTAAGAGACTCTGCATTACCACTCACACCTTAGCTAGTTCATTGTCATGTATTTTGTACCTGTTATTGCTTTCATTGGTGTGTTGAACTCAATTGGAAAAGTTTGTGCTTGAAATTTTGTACTTGTTATCTATTTTCATTGACTGGCACTACAAAAAGTTTCACTTATATATTGTCACAGTACCAAACTTTACATGATTAGTTGAGAACTTTTATACAATGTTGTTCTGGAAAAATCTCGCAAGTAATATTGGTGGTGTCCGTGTCATATAGTATTTGATGAAAGTGGAATAGGGACTATCTGCAATCTCATTCTATCTTGGCGAATGTTGATTCATTTTCTGATCCTTAACTAGTGCTATTAGATCACTGCTTAGCAGGACCTTATTATTGAACGAGTTCCACCGAATAAATTGTGGAGCTAAGTAATTCAATAAATCTCACACAAACTACACACCGTAATAAAGGATACTACATCCGTTTGACACTTTTATTTTGTTCATATTTATAAGATCCTATATCAATTTTCAATGACCATTAATTACTTTTTTCACAAACACCCTTCACGCTTTTTAGATTTCAAATAATACTAATAGGGGTAATTTTGAAAATACATATTAAAAGTTCACATTTTCAATATAATTAACTAAATTAATCAATTTTTTTAATGGACGTGAAATCATTTAAAGGGGTCCCATATACAGGGACGGAATGAGTATATTGCAGTGATCTTTATAAAAGTAGCATTGAAAACAAAGCTAAAATTAATTTAGAGCAATATCAACCTTGCATTTAAGTGTCTCATCTATCATTTAGGGCATTCATAGTAGTGTTAATACTTAATATCATACGGGTCTTTCTATCCTATGCTTAATATCGACGTTATAAAGTATTTTTTGGAAACTAATACACTTAAATGAATTAAAAAATAATTATTTAGTTTTCCAATATAATTTTATCATTAATGTTTTCTTATTCTATGCATAGGGTGCATAGGATAGAAAAATCGATATCATATTTATAAGATTCTGACATATCAACATCACATCATTATTCTGTTATAATATTCAACTTCAGATTTTTCATATATTAGTATATTAGTAGTATATCACAACATCACAAGTTCACAACAGTTAAGTTCACCAAATTCATAAAATTTGTGTATCATCGTTACTTGTGTTAACTACTTATTATTTCTTAAAATTACCTCAAAAATTTTCACTAAATTAATATTTAAAAATTTTAAAAACTATGTTTGCGTATAAAATTTAACATTACAAAAATTGATATTAGGTAATGACACTTACTTGAAATTTTAAATTGCATGAAAAAAATATTATTACCCTTGTCCCAGTATATAAGATCTTTTTGATAAATGTTACATCTAACAGAGCATCTCCAACGGGCCTTTTTTTGGTTCGTAGGAGTTCGTTCATTGCCTCATGAACGTGTACTAGTTAGAGCATCTCTACCAGTGAACGGATTTTTTGTTCTTAAATGGACTCCACACATTATTTTATTATTCTTTACATCTTTCCATACTTTGAACCTCTAAGAACTTCAACTACATTTTCATTTCACCCATGAACCTACTTTTCGTTCATAAATGGGTTCCACTAGCTATCCTACACTCATAATATTTTATAATAAATATAACCACCATCAACTAAATAAAACTATCCATGTATTTATACAAATATTTTTTTCCCGTTAAAAAAAAACTAACTTCATTTTAAATTTTTTAACACGTATTTACTCAAAATATTTTTTCACATATTCGTATACAAATTTATTAGAATATGTCAATTTTGAATACAGTTTTTACTCAATATAGTTTTTTTTTCAGAGCAAAGAGTAAAAATAAAATTAATCCAAATCATAAAAATTAGTGCATATCAGTGAAAAGGAATACACATAGAACATTTTTGAATTGACTACATTTAAAAACAAGGAAAACAAATTTAACCTCTGTCAGACAAGACAGATTAAAAAAAAATTAAATTCAAACAACAAATATATATATGTTTGTGTGTGAAAAGAAAAATACATAGGATATTTTTTTAATTGATTACATTTGAAATGAAAATAAAAAAAGAATTATGTGTTTCTTATTGTTGTTTCTCTCTCCTCGTTGTGTCACGAACTAGTTTCGAACTAGTACACGGTTGTGAAAAAGGAACAAATTCCTTTCTTTCCCAACGGCAACGAACGTCCACGCACATTCATGAGGACATTGAACGAATGAAAAAAGGCCCGCTAAAGGTGCTCTTAGAGCATGCGTTCATGGCAAAGAAGAAGAGAGAAACAATAATAAAAACGCATAATTCTTTTTTTTTTTTCATTTCAAATGTAGTCAATTAAAAAAACATCCTATGTATTTTTCTTTTCACATGTATATATTTTTTTTGTTATTCAGATTTAATTTTATTTAATCTGTTCTCTCTAACATAGGTTAAATTTTTTTTTCTTGTTTTCAAATGTAGTCAATTCAAAAATATTCTATGTGTATTCTTTTGACTAGTACGCACTAGTTTTTATGATTTGGATTAATTTTTTTTACTCACTGCTTTGAAAAAACTATATTGAGTAAAAACTGTATTCAAAATTGACATATTCTAATAAATGTGTATACGAATATGTGTAGAAAAAATATTTTGAATAAATATTTTGGTTATTTGATGGTAGTTATATTTATAAGAAAATATTAGGAGTGTGGGGTATGTAGTGTGACCTATTTATGAACGAAAAGTATGTTCATGGGTGAAGTGAAAATGTGGTTGAAGTTCTTAAAGGTTCTTAAAGTATGAAAATATGTGAAGAATAATAAAATAATGTGCAGGGTCTATTTAAGAACGAAAAACTCGTTCACTGGCAGAGATGCTCTTACTCCATCTGTCCCTAAATATAAAGTCTCTTCGGGGGATTTCACGTCCCTTAAGAAAATGAAATAATTTAGTTATTTGTATTGGAAATGTGAACTTATGTAATTTCAAAATTATCCCTATTAATATTATTGGGAATCTAAAAAGTGTTAAATAAATAAGAGTGTTTGTGTAAAAAAGTAATTAATGATCATTGAAAATTTGTATGGAGTTTTAAAAATAGTGACAAAATAAAAGTATCAAGAAGGCTTTATATTTAGTGACGAAGGGAGTAACAAGGTTGATTAGTTTAGTTAATACTTTGTAAATGTGAAAATTTGATATGTATTTTCAAAACTATCCTTATTCATATTGTTGTGAATCTAAAAAATGTTAAGTAAATATAGGTGTTTGTGGAAGAAAGTCATTAACTGTCATCGAAAATTGATATAAAATCTTATAAATAGGAACAAAATAAAAAATCAAAATAATCTTATATTTAGGGACAGACGAAGTATTATTTATTATTTGATTAAAAATATTTTTTTATTGTTTAAAAAAAGAATATTATTTATCTGTATTTATTATTGCTATTATTATTTATTAGTACTAATAAATATTACTTATTTATTTATTTATTATTATTATTATTATTATAATTATAACTAGGATGTTATATAAAGCAGAAAGACTGATAGTACAAAAAAATTTGTCTGACACCAACATGGATTGGGATGAGTGGTAAGCGGCTCGGTCTCGCTTAAGCAAGGTCTCGAGTTCGAGTCCTTGTGAATGCAGAAAATTTATGTTGGGAGACTCACCTGCCATAGCCAGACACGCGACCCGGGTCAGATCCGGATGTACCTAGATAGTACTTGAGGAACTGGGTCGGCAAAAAAAATTTGTCTGACAGAGTCTTAATTTGAGATTTTTAGTCTTTTAAGGACTTTGTTAGACTCAAATTTTTTAACTTTCTCACTTTTAAAAGAAGATTAGAGTTTTATAAAAAGTCTGATAATAAGAATTTGAACAAACTCTCTCAAAATTCGTTTCTGAATGCTTTTAAAGATATTAATTGAATACATTTAATTATTTCAAATTCATAAAAAAAAATTACTTTAAAAAAGTATAATAACATTAAAAATGAAATAAAAATTAATTAAGAGTAAAAGTCACACCAAGAGAAGGTAAGTCATACGGTACCCCAAATTGAATCTGTCAATGACCAATTTCAGCTTTCTATTTGTTAATCCCAATTGTAATTTTTTACTGGCAAAGTTTTATTTATTTTTTTAATTTCTTTTACGGATAGAAGAAGGAAATTAAATCTACTAAATGATGACCTTCATGGTTGAATCCGAAATTTTTCAAATCTCAAAACTTGGTACATAATGTGAACTACACTCACTTGTCTAATTTCATATGTAATTGACTTGGAAATATATAAAAGAGGTTGATTAAACATCATTAAAAAAAATAATGTAATTAAGTAATTAAAAAAACTATTGCTAACAAATGTCTTAAAAATATTTGTTAAAATTATTAGAAATAATAAAATAAACATAAATTAACATTAATTACTAAAAAATCACATATTTCTATAGGAACACCGAAGTATTACTTTTAGTTTAGCATTTACCATTAAAAAAATTGTGTAATAATGAAAAAAAATAGAGAGTTACTTTTCAGCCCCCACCCGTTATTCTTGAATCCCATTTTCTTTCGCCTCTTGAGAGGCGGAAGTGTAAAATTAATGGCTTTTCCGCCTTCCATGAGGCGGACACAAAAAAAAATTACACTTCCGCCTCTCGAAAGAAAATGGGGTTCAAGAATAATGGGTGAGAGCTGAAAAGTAACTCTCAAAAAATAAAACTCATTCAAAAGGACAATAATAAAAAAAGAGTTTGCTTAACCCTCAAACCCTTAGGGCTGAGGATAAGAGTCCAAAAGTAGTTAAATTTTATAGAAAATAGTGTATTTAGATGAGATGAAACTTTATATTTTTTATTTTAAAAAAAAAGTCTAGATTAAGATGCTTATCCATATAATCTATACTATTATAAAGAAAACATGGTTTTAACTTTGTACATAATTTTGTCAATTCCTATTATACCCTTCCTGATTGAAATAAAAAAAACTGCTGAAATAATGAGGGGAAGGAAGTTACTAGAGAAAAACTGCTCAAACTCAAACTGCCATAACTTTACCGGCCCGTGCATCGCACGGGCATAGGTACTAGTAATAATAATAATAATAATAATAATTAAAAAAAAACAAAAAACCATTCCCATTGGGTTTGTGTGTTCCCGAGAAAACAGCCCCAATTGGCCAATTCCAAACGTCCTGCAATCGAACAACCATTTCTCTCTTCTTTACTTCATCAACGCAACACACACACACACTCTCTCATCACAGGAGGACTATCACAAAACCTTTTCTTCTTCTTCTTCTTCTTCTTCTTCTGCTGCTACTCCCTCTCCCTCTCCCTCTCCCACTCCATCAAAAATGGTTTCGTACGTAAACATATTGATGTACGGAGTAGGAGGGTTAGTGGTTGCCGGTATGGCATTGCTCGTTGCTTTTCAGGAGAAGCTCGTCTACGTCCCCGTCCTCCCCGGCCTCACCAAATCCTACGCCATCACTCCCTCTCGCCTCCGTCTCTCTTACGAAGATGTCTGGCTCAGATCTTCCGATGGCGTTCGCCTCCACGCTTGGTTCATCAAGCTTTTCCCTCATTGCCGAGGTTCCTTCCTTCTCTTCCTCTTCCTTTTCCCTTTCTCCTTAACCTTAATTTCACTCAATTAGGGTTTCCTTCCTGCTTTCAATTATCAATTCTTACTTCCTTCTACTTTACCTCATATTAATTGTGCCCTTGCCTTGTAAGAGATATATAGATCCTGTGTATACAACGATCTAATTTTATTTGATTAAAAAAAAATACTCAATGTGTTATTTCAAATTTAGTTTCTGCCAACCAAGTGAAAAATTACAATTTGGTATACTTAAGAATCTCAATTAACGGTCAAAATAGTCCCTGCTAGCGGCTAATGTGTCCCTAAAAATTTGGTTGTTTGGTAAAGTAAGAATTTGACCGACATTTGAGAACCGAATCGAGGTTTTTTTTCGTTCTCAGAGACTGATTGAGTGTGGTGTTTTTTGTCCGGGATGAATTTTGGTATTGACTGATTGCATTATGATTCGTGCTTGTGCACACTTGACGTATTATTTATTTGTGTTTAGTGATATTCTGTAACTTGGATGTTGTTCTGATGTGGTTCTTTTTTACTTCCATTGTCAGGTCCGACCATTTTGTTTTTCCAAGAAAATGCTGGAAGTATCCTGCTCATAGATATTAGGGTTTAATTATGATTTTTATTTCGTGTATGAATATCTCTGCTTGATAAGGTTCAGTATGGTTTTGAAGGGCCTTGACTACTGACTTTTAGATATTGCTCATCGTCTTGAAATGGTGCGCATAATGTTGCAGCAGTTGAAATGCAATGTTTTCATGCTTTCTTATAGAGGGTACGTGTCAGCTCTTGGTTCCTTGATCTTAATTTCTCCCTGTAGCTCCGTGAGAGCAGGCTCATGCCGTTAACTTACACATTTCACCTTCTGACTTTGGTGCTAATAATGTATTATTCAATTATGCAGTTATGGAGCAAGTGATGGCTATCCTTCTCAGCATGGAATCATCAAGGATGCTCAGGTATGCTTTTCTGTAAATACCCTTACTTTGTTCATCAAACTTTTAACATAAAATATTTCCCAATTTTATTACTTGTTTGTGCCCAGGCTGCATTGGATCATCTTTCTCAAAGGTCTGATATTGACACATCTAGAATAGTTGTATTTGGACGATCACTGGGTGGTGCAGTTGGTGCTGTACTAACAAGAAATAACCCTGATAAGGTACTTTGTTTAGCTTTGCATATATATCTCTCTGGGTTTTAACTTTCATGCTGTCATCGGTGAAAACTGGAAGAGTTTTTTAATTTCATTTGTCACCTTCCGTTTTATACTATGAATACTATACACACCATAAATCATAGTCTGCTAGATTCACAAGAGAAGGCATATAGTAACACTATATAATGTTGCTCTCTGAAGTTTCTTTTGTCATGGATAGATTCAATCATTACTCTTTTCACGATTATCAGCAATCTGCGAAAAAAGAATATTGAACTTGTTGAATCTTATTTTAGATTCTTGAGTACCTGGTACACACATCGGTCAAAAGTTTGGGCTGCTAATAGGATTGTAAAGTCGTGATTCTAATAGTGCGTTCTAAGTGTTGCTAGAAAATCAATTCTTTCATGGATTTTATTTCTTTTTGTTTTCATACTGGAAGTCTCTGTTTATTGCTATCACGTGTTGTGAAATGATATAGGAGTCGCTTCAAGTTTCTGTTTATTGCTGTTAGTAGTTTTCTTTGTTATGGAATATTTATCATGAAGTGTTGTACTAGCATTGTTCTCATGGGGCTTCCATAAAGCATGATTAAGATTCTTCACAACAATTTATGAGGGGAAAGTTTTCCGCTCTGGTTTTTGGAAAAGTATCCATTTTGAATTTCTTTTTAGGGAAAAACATATCGACTTTAGTTGTTTTATAAATGGTCAAAAACTTGTTATAGTGAAGAACTTAAGAGCTGTAAAAATGGAAACTAAACCTTTTCTTTTTCCTTTCAGAGTATCTCTTCTTACAAAAAAATTTATTATTATGGTGTGTATTTAATGAAGTGGGATTTAAAGCAGAAGCTATACCTTGCCGCATGTTAATAGTTTTCTTCTTCTGCATTTCCTTTATGTATAAATTCTTCGAACTAATGATAGAGTGAGTAGTCTAAAGTGTAAACATAGAGACCAATGCGATCTTTCTGTTCAGAAATTTTGCTCGGGATGTCCATGCTGTTATTCTCAGAAATAGGTCACACTTAGCACCTTTAACCTACATTCTCTTTTCACTTCTTTCTGCATTTAGATTGCTGCACTGATACTGGAAAATACATTCACATCTATATTGGATATGGCTGGAGTTTTATTACCTTTTTTGAAGTGGTTTATTGGAGGCAGCAGTTCAAAAGGTCCTAAACTACTCAATTTTCTTGTACGTTCTCCATGGAGTACTATTGATGTTGTTGGCGAGGTGAGTCAAGACGGAAATGCAAATTTTGCATTCTATTATTTTGATGAGCTATGCATTTACAATTAAAAGATACAATATCTGATTAGAAGTAAGTCACTTGACATAATGACTGTTTCTTTTTATCATATGTTAGAATAACTAAGCCTAATTCCATCTCAATAGCTTCACAGTAGGAGTGTTGCTTAAGTCATTATAAATGGTTCCATGTTCATATATTCTGCTAATATGGGACTTAATTCATAAGACACCCATCACACTCAGGACTGAACTTCTAGAGCATGATGTTTTTGGAGAAATTGACATCTGCAGGTGAGCCAACATAAGAATAGGCACCTGATATCATGTTAAATGAGAGGGTATTAGGTAATGATATAGGAAGAGAGAATAGAGACTCGGAGTAATATGAGATTGATTGATATTGATTTCATAAAAGACAAACCCAATAGAATCTCTTTCTTTGTCTCTAGATTGTATACTTTTTTTCCTTCCACTTTCCCATTCTTCTATTATTCTATGGCTAGATTCATATGTTAGATCACTTTTTTAATTGCTTCTTTACTTGCAGATCAAGCAGCCCATCCTTTTTCTCTCTGGATTGCAAGATGAGATGGTCCCCCCATCACATATGCAGATGCTTTATGCTAAGGCAGCTACTCGTAATAATAAGTGTCTCTTTGTGGATTTTCCTACTGGCATGCATATGGATACTTGGCTGGCTGGTGGTGATCAATACTGGAGAACAATTCAGCAGTTCTTTGAACAGCATGTTCCAGAGAAAAATGAAGGCAGATCATCCCGAAATGAAAACGGTAATTTATTCTTTTATTCCATACCTTTTTTCAATACTGGGACGGGGTTAAGAAAGTGGATTAGCTCTTGCTTAATTAATTGCATGAATTTTACCCCTTTTTAAAGTTTTCTTTCTTTTTCTATCCTTTTTTTCCCCTTTTATAGGCCTCCACAGTTTTTCGCCTTGTGTTATCTGAAACTTTAATTAGCCATTGTTGCAATCATTTTTGATCCCCTTTCAGCACTAACTTTTAGCAAGCTCCGATCTTGCTCTTGCTCACATATTGTTGTTTTAATAATGCTGCCAGATATTGGGGCGAGGTGATTCGCTGGCATTATATTATTTCAGTGATACTAATTTAGCTGACTAAGGATTCAAACAGTTTCTGCCCTTTGAAGTTGCAGCCTCTAAGAGCTCTTTGTGAGAAGATGCTTCCTACTGGGACATGCTGCACAACATCCAGTTTCATTGGACAATTTTGGTTGGGTTTTGGTTTTAGAACTTCGAAGATGCCCAGACAATTTGTAATTCTCTTTTGCTATACTGTTCGGCATCTATATTCTGGATACCTGATTGTATTTGTCAAATGACCTGTAGAATAAAAGTTGTATACCAAAGTTAATATATACATCTAGTTTATGTACTATAGTTACCTATGTTGTTCGTAATGAATGGGTTCGTGTCTTTCATACTAGTGTATGCTGTCAGTGATGTTTACATCTTTCAGTTGCTGCTTGATTTCTTCAATGTTGACATTTTTTTATCAGTTCTTGATATAGAACGTTGATCGTCCTAATGGATGCTTGAGCTCTTTTCGCATGGAGGATTTGAGCTGCCGGGTCATTGACATGTCCAAGTTAGAATCATGTTATCTTAAGTTATTCACATAACTTTGAAGTTTGCTAATAAAATACGGGTGACACCGAGGAGACAAATTTTTATCTAGAAATAGAACCATTGAACTTCAGGAGTTGATTAAACTTGTTGATCCTTACACGGCTATGGTCAAGGCGCTGTCTAGGCATAGAGCCTGTGATGCCTTAAACCCATGTAAGGGTGCCTCTGATATGGGTCTTTCACTTACTAATAGTCTAATACAGTAAGTAATACGTCAACAACCCAATATCCAATCTATCATCAAGTACCTTCTGTTTGTTTGGCATGGGATTTTTTTTATATCTCTTGCTTTAATTTATTTCCTATAACGCCAAACTGCTCACTCCAAGTTTCTCAATTAAATAGTCTTTTTTTTTTCAAAAAAGAAAAAAATCCTTTTGCCTTGAATCTAGATTTGTGCTATATTTGAGGAGGATAAGATTGTTGGATTTTCTCCTCAAACTCCACATGCTGTTTTATGATTGCTGAAGTAATAATAGTATTCCTATTGCACGAGTTAGGTCATTGGTGCCTTTGTACCATAGCTATCTATTAGTACTATTAAATTACTTCAATTTTTTACCTTCCTTTCCTTCTCATGCTCAATCAGCAGTCATAAAGAATAAATAATGGCAACTCCCATGTTCTCATAGATATATAAATAGAAGATATGCTTTCCCATAGTTTCCATAATAGTCACGAATCTCTTTACTCTCCTCCTCCTGCGGCTATTTGAAGCCCAAAGCACTGGTTCTAAAGATAACCCAGGAGCTGTATGCTGTGGAGGCATCTTTAGAGGAGATGATGGCTGCTAGCTAAAAGGGCATGGATGATGCCACATCTGGTTTTTCTTCATCATTCACAGCTGAACAATGGGGGGATGTAACTTTGAAGTGGCTTGGAGCAATGGTCACAGGAACTTGATCATTAAAAGTGACTCTAGTTCCCTTCTCCTCATATAACTATTTGCAAAAAGAAATCTAAAGATGGACAACATAATGTCAACAACAAGCTAATCAGGACTCTAGAATATCAAATTTGTGTATATTAATGCGGAATGTCATGAGTAATTTTTCAAGGCAATACTTAAACAAGTTTCGAAAGCTTGAGATGACCATGACAACCACTAATCACCCTTAGCTCCATCCTTGGTATATACTTTCTCTGACTGACTTGCAAACCGGAGTCTTCACAAGGATTTTGGCATTCTCATTCTGGATAATCATTCTACAGGACTAGCTAGTTTACATAACAATTTTGTACAAACTTTTGCTATCATAAAAATATTTCTGAACAAACTTTTGCAACATTTTATTCTTCTGTTTTAAGGATGTCATTTTTTTCTCTTTCTTATTATTACTTCTTTTTACCCAAAAAGACGTTGTCACTTTTAAAGTTGAAGTGAAAAAAAAAATTTATTTCAATAAACAAGAAAAACTGAAAAATAATTTTGGGTCGTAGGCTTGTTTGTAGCCATGAAATTATTGTTAGAGTAAAGTAATATATATATAATTTTACTTTTTTTTTTTAACATTACAAATTCCTTTCAGAGAGGGGAAAAAAAGGAGAAATGATTAGAAAAAACATTTATTTTTATTTTTCCTTCATAAAAGGATGGTGTACAAGATAACAAGAGTCATGATCCGACCACTGAGTGGTTAAATGTAACGATCATATGATTTGTAATACTACAAATTATAATTAAGTCTTTCAAATTTCAACCTTTTTTGTAGGTAAAAAAAATTAAAAGATTCCATAATTTCTCTTTTTCAGTATTTCTCATGTTTTTACTCAAAGAGGTATGCATAAAAATCTAGTGACATAGGGAAGAAATCAATTCATCATCTGTGACATCTACTCCTCTTGTGATTCCCAAATCCCAATCAACAGATTTTTTGAGCAACCCGTGAAATAGTACAAAAATAAATGTTTTTACACATATATATATATATATATATATAGATATATATATATATATATAGGTCTACACCAAGGGTATCCTCCAGCCGAAGACTAATCTCCTCCAAGACGTAGAGATCATCGAAGTGGATTTTGCTTGCCTTTTTCATACCCACGGCAATAATCGAACACCTGACATCAAGAACCAGCTATCTACCAATTGTGT
This sequence comes from Crotalaria pallida, assembly GCA_037953625.1. Taxonomy (NCBI): domain Eukaryota; kingdom Viridiplantae; phylum Streptophyta; class Magnoliopsida; order Fabales; family Fabaceae; genus Crotalaria; species Crotalaria pallida. The sequence goes on from CM075649.1 coordinate 178,793,654, forward strand.
TGGGTTTTGTTGGTCAAATATATATTTTTACATATTAGTAACATTCACATTAACAATTACAGTACTATGTTCTTTACCTATAGTATCCACTTGAACACCTAAGTCTCAACCTTCTATTACAGGACAACAGACGAGAGGAGCACAAATTTGAATGCTTTCTATCTCTTCGTTATTTTCTTAAAATGTCTTCAACACGTAATTTAATTGGTAAAATGTCTTAAAAGATAATTCAATTCGTAAAACTGCAAAATATATTAGTAGTATAAATACCGGATTCGAATTTTGACCATAAACAGTTTTCCCCTCTTATTTTCCCATCAAAATTTTGTTTTTTTGTTTTTTGTTTTCTTTAAAAATTATTCTCTCAAAATGGAAATTAAATTTTTTTTTGTGAATCGTCAATGTTAGCGAGCACTGAGCAGTAAATATCATAATTGATTGTATCACCACAGGACTTCCTCCGATGTTATATAGAAGTCCCTTTTCAATTTCTAACATTTTTATTATTTTTTTACGAATATTTCTATTTATTTAATTTTTTTTGTTTTTTATGGTATTTATCCGCATAATTGGAAGATTAATTTTTCAATATTGTCAGATGAGTTCACTTACATTTGTAAGAGTCTGGAATAAACCCTCAACCACTTGTTTAATGAACATATTCACATTTTCAATATGATTAATTAAATTAACGCAAGAGTGAGTGAAGGTGGAATTGATTAGCATACCATATCCACACACCAAACGCACCCTATTATTTGGCTTTTTCCTTTTCCAGCATTCCTCCTTCCCTCTGACCGGAAAACGCTACATTTTGCTTTATCACTTCCCTCACAACTTACAACTTACAACTTACTTCTCTCTCTCTCTCTTCTCTCTTCTCTCTCTTCTTCTGGTTCAGTTTACTTTTAGCATTGCTGTTGAGAAAAGAAAGTAGGAGTAAAGGTGTGTAGGATGGACGGTGGAGCACAGTACAACCCTCGCACTGTTGAAGAGGTTTTCAAGGACTTCAAAGGCCGCCGCTCTGCCATCATCAAAGCCCTCACCACCGGTCTCTCTCTCTCCTTCTATTTCTAGGGTTTTCTTTTCTCCCTAATTAACTCTTCCTATTCATTTTTTAATTCAATTCTTCCTTACTCTCTTTTCATTCTTTCGCAGATGTTGAAGAATTTTACCAGCAGTGTGATCCTGGTTAGGGTTTTTCCCCCTTCGCTCTCTCCTCGCCTCGCCTTTCTTTAATTTTGTTAACTTTCATTTTCTTTGCTTAAATGGTACTTATTGAGAATAGGGTTATGAATTAGTACTGTATTACTTTGTGCACTGGCCTCAGAACTTTAACTTCAACCTTGTGTTTTGCTAAACCAGTTTTTTTTTTTTAAAAAAAATTATTTATTTTCCCTGTTTGTTATGCTCAAATTATTGTTTTACTTGGTAACTGGTAAGCTATATGCAGAGTAGAACATGTGAATATAAGTGAACTACGTTATGTCCCCAATACGTAGCTCGGAGGGTAGAGATCCACGACATAAAGTTCGTGGACCTGGGTTAGCAGCTGTTTAAGTCAAACTAACTTTGACTTCAATTCAAACCTTGTGTTTTGTTAAACATGTTTGTTTTATGTTGCTTTATTTTTCTTTCCGTTTGTTATGCTCAAGTTTCTGTTTTTATCTACGGGCTTCCTTGTTGCTTTGTTTTTCTCCCCGTTTCCTATGCTCAAGGTGCTGTAGCTATGTGCAGAGTAGAACACTTTAATGTCTGTGAAGTGTGAACTACATTTTTGTAATCATATGTTGATACTTATTTGTTTAACCGTTGTTTGTGCTCCAGAAAAGGATAATCTTTGTCTCTATGGGCTCCCCACTGGACAATGGGAAGTTAACTTACCTGCGGAAGAAGTTCCTCCAGAACTTCCTGAGCCTGCGTTGGGCATAAACTTTGCTAGGGATGGGATGCAAGAGAAGGACTGGTTGTCTTTGGTTGCTGTTCATAGTGATGCATGGTTACTTGCTGTGGCTTTCTACTTCGGGGCAAGATTTGGTTTTGACAGAGCGGACAGGTATAAATTTTCTTTTCAAATTCCTATTCCTTTGATTGTCTTGTGCTCCATGCAATCATTTTTTAAGTTGGATGAGAACATGTTTGGATGCCTGCATTTTCGATATATTGAATTTATCTTCTATTATGTATGGATGCTGTTTTGACTTAGGTAATAGAAAAACATTCCGTTGTCATATTTTTTTTCTCCTCTATCTCGGTATACAATTAATAGTGTTTAACATTGGGTAGATTGTTGTCTCACAGCCATTTAGATTTCTCTGCAGTATTTTATATCTCTTGAGCATTAGCTTGTCTTAAGTTATGATGCCTGGATAAATATATTTTATATGGAAAAGATTTTTCATCAAAAAATTCACAATCTATGTCTACCACCGGTAGGTTAGAGTATTTGTCTTTTTTATGTTATGCAAAAGGGGAAACATGTGAAAAATAAATAAAAATAAGCAAGCAAGGCATCCTTCCTATGACAGTCTCCTTCATTATTCTTCCTTTGCCTATACTAGATTTTAATGCATTTTATGAACTGTCAATTTAGTTGATAGTTCAGTACAACCCTGTGTAGTGGTGTATTCATCAAGAAGGGAAGACCATAGTTACCATAGTCACCTATAATAAATGGGCTGTGGGACATTTGTTGGTAGATTTATACTTGTGATTTATATCCTCATCGACTCATCTAATGATAGAGTGCAATTCTTTTTGCAGGAAACGCCTGTTCACTATGGTTAATGATTTACCTACAATATTTGAGGTTGTGACTGGAACTGCCAAGAAACAAACTACAGAAAAGTCATCCATTTCAAACCTCAGCGGCAACAAATCCAAGTCTGGTTCAAAAGGGGTAACATTCTTTTTATGCTCACTCTTCCTGCATATATTTTCCGAGTCAAACGTCAACTTGGTTCTACAAATATTTAAAAGCCATCAATTTGGTCATCCAAAGTAAATGTGTACCAATTAAGTCCCTCAAAGATGAAATCACCATGGTGTTGTGTAAATTTAAGTTCCTCAAAGATTTAGAGTGTCACCATATTAGTCCTTGGAAGGATGAATATGGTGACATTTTCAAACTTTCTGGGACATAATTTGGAGGACCAAGTTGGTAGCTTGTGTTTCTCTTCTCTATATGATTTTTATCTGTCATAACATAGTTGCTCTATTAGAAGATGATTGTACTCTAGTAAAGCATTTTGAATCCATATAGATTTTTCTTCATCATGCTTTTTACTTAAATCATACTTGAGCTAAGTAACTTCACAGTTCACACTCCTGACTATAACCATGATGCTGCTTACTTATTCATTTATTTCTTTCTTAACATCTCATATCTACATTATTTTTTCTTTATTGGAACAAAATAGCGAGGATCTGAATCAGTGAAGTATTCAAAGCAAGCAAAGGATGAGGATGAGGGATTAGATGCAGAAGAGGATGAGGAGCATGGGGAGACCTTGTGTGGCGCATGTGGGGAAAACTATGCATCTGATGAGTTTTGGATTTGTTGTGACATATGTGAGAAGTGGTTTCATGGCAAATGTGTGAAGATCACTCCCGCCAGGGCTGAGCACATCAAGCAGTACAAGTGCCCCTCGTGCAGCAATAAGAGAGTGCGGCCTTGATATCAATGCAGCCTCATCTCACCCCTGTAACTTAATCATGTTGGATGATTTCTAACAAGTTAGCAGTTTAGGCTTTCTTTGTCATGCCATGTTGGTGAGACATTTGTAGTCAATACATTGGTCGTGGGAGCTTATGTGGATATATTAAATATTTGATAGTTTGCATGTTCTGAACATTTCTTCCTTGGATACTTATGCTGGGATATTTATGTTCTTAGTATATGAGCATATTTGTTTGTGTAAAATGCTTCATTTGTGCTCACATATTTTTTCCATGTTTGCTATAGCATATTCCATTTGATTGATCAGATTTATGATCTGCCCCTTGTAGGTCGTAGCAGCCTTAACATCCAATCTAGCTTTGGAAAAATGACAATTCTCAGTTTACCAAAAAAGAGTCAGTACAAAATAAAATTCAATTAAAATATTTATTAAATCTTTGTTTTCTACTTTAGTTTAAAAATAGTACTAAAGTTACTACTCCCTCCGGCCCTAAATATCATGTCCATTAAGAAAGTGGAATTATTTAGTTAATTGTATTGGAAATGTGAATTTTTGATATGTATTTTCAAAATTACCTTTGTTAATATTATTGAGAATGTAAAAAGTGTTAAATAAATAGGGGTTTTTGTGAAAAAAGAAAGTAATTAATGCTCATTGAAAATTGATAAATGATCTTATAAATGGAGACAAAATAAAAGTTTTAAAAGGGTCTTATATTTATACTTAGGGGAGGGAGTATAACTTTTTTTCCTTTTGGTAATGTTGGACCATAGTCCATCGAGTTGGCTTAAGGTGCAACTCAACAGTCAATTTTCATTCAGCATTTTTTGTATTCTATGATGCTTGGATTTTTCAACGCTCCGCTGAGCCATTGGAACAGCTGTGCTTTTGCTATTAATCAAGTGGACTAGAAGGGTAGTTCAAATAATATAATTACGTGTCTGATGCTTCATGCTCTGAGTAGTTTTCGTATATTCCATTCTCATCGTGGTAGGAATTTCGGGGTGATAAATTTTTTTTAAGAGCAAAAAATCCCCTAAATTATATATGTCATTTGCAAAAACAAATTAGAATGAATTAATTTTTTTCCCAATTACTGTACTCCATAAATTTCAACAATTGATGAAGAAATTAATCCTTCTTCTAATACCCACCAAATTTTTAATTTAATTTAATCTCAGCCATTAAATCTTTTAATATTTAAGTTATAATTTTTCAACTATTATACTATTCGATAGCAACAAAAAGAAGTATTTTTCTCTTCTTCGACAACCTAGGCTCAGATCATTAACTACTCATGTGATTCAAGATCCACCACAATTATAGTAAAAAAGAGAACTATAAGGATTAATTGAACGAAATTCCTTAAAAAAGTTTTTTAATTTTAGCCGTGTTCACTTTGCTTAACCAATATATTTTTAATGGGATATATTTTTTTTTTGCCATGTCTTATTTACTTCTGAGGTTTAAAAAAAAATAAAAAAGATAGCATCTAATGCCTAAGAAAAATTAATGGTCAAATCATGATGTTTGAATACAAGGATTAATTTCATCAATTGTTGAAGTTGTAGGAGTAATTGAAAAAAAAAAAAAGTCCATGGTAACTATTTGCAAAAGACACATAGTTTAAGGGATCTTTATATTCTTTTCCCTAAATCTGTTAATATGAATCATGGGCCAATTCCTGTAGTTCAATACTTCAATTCATCAGTGGACATTGGTTGTGAGGTCTGTTCTTCCCAGCCAATATTTTCATTAAATGAAGGAGGCCACAAGGATGCAGATTAAATTTTCAATATAGTTGATTGTCCTTTTCGTTTACTGCTATACAATTCACCTGATGCAATATACAAGCACTACCAGAGGATATAAATACAGCAGAGGAATGCAAAAGTATATTACAAACGGGCTTTACACAAAAAAAAAAAGGTGTACAAAGAAAACCATTCTTCTCTTCCTCCACCTCATGCAACGTTTCATTTATTCAAGAGCATGTTCTATTTGATTGATGCTCTGAGCCTCTGACAACCACATATCCCCAGACCAGGTTCTGAGTCAATAGGAGTTTAGAACTAGATGGCTAAAGCAAGTAGTAACAGCTGCAAACAATGATCCTCTCTTGAAGAAAAAGTTGTGCACTGGACTCACCGGTCAACCTACTCTTATAGTTTCATCTGGTATAATGATATTGGGATTTCTTATGTGTGGATTCAGTGCTACCAATTCCTTCCATTTTGTTCCAGTACCATAAATACGAGATGATATGCTCCACAACGTGTCACCAGGTTGCACCTTTGTGGTAACAGGAACACTAGATTTGGATTTAGATGCAGCTTTTAGCTTCATTGATGGAAGCTTATTGCTCTTTCCCATTCCATTAGCAAGCAACCATCGAGAACCAGACTGTTGCTGACTTGACCCGCCCCACAGCTTCTTTCTGTGAGGCTCAAACTTCAGACCTGCAACGTGGACTTCAGTAATTTTGAACTGAGGAATCACCTCCTCTTCAGAACTTTTCTCTTCTTTCTTGTTCTCCTTCATCTCAACCTTCGCTACTATTTCGTAGTCACCATCATCGTCATTATCGTTCCCTACCATAAAAAGACTCTTATAAATTTTTTGCTTTGGTGGGACAAACACTCTCTCAACTTGTATGAGAGCAAGCATTCGGCTTCCAACAGGCTCATAATTTCTCACAGGATCACGGAGCTGCACCATTAATGCTACTGTGAAATTGTTTCCCAGCAAACCACATTTCTTGGCAAGACATCGTTTCTTGTCTCCCTTAGAACTCAGACGAATTAAGTCAAGAGAGTTAGCATGATGGGCTGCAAGAAGTTTGGAAGTGTGCTCGCTGATATTATCTATATCATCAATTTCGCCAGAATCGAGCCTCGTCCATTCATCAAGAGTTAATGATAGGCCAATCATCCCCTCAACACCATCACTGCTCTCTTTTATATCCAACAACTGCAAAGCAGCAGCTCCATCCAGACCAAGGGACCCACCAATATTAACCCCCTTGCCCTTAAGAGCTGAAATATCCCCAAAGGATCGTGCAATGATGTTTGATGGTGCATCCTCCTCCGACATCCCTGATTGTATTCTCAAACCCTCCATTGAAAGTGCTTCAAGCTTATCCATTGCCAATGGAGCAAAATCATCCAATGAAACAAACTCTTTGCCTGTGTGGTTGCCAACTGAACTTGAACTAAATTTGATAGATTTTAGTCCAGATGATGTTCCTTTTGAGTCACTTTGCACACAAGTAGCATCTTTCACTGTTACCAAATCATGGCATTGCCTGCATAAAGTCAATAAAAATTCAATCGGTAAATATTTTAGCTGAATGGCTACTAAAAACTTAACTTCAAGACCAGTGATCAAAAAAGGATAGACAAACCTCTCTGTACCCTGTGAGACTGGCATAGATTCCAATGCTATTTGTTGCATACTCTTCCCTGTGATATCCTCTAGAGGCATTAACTTTTTTGCCTGCATTGAAAGCTTTTCAATTCCCAGGGAAGCCAAACACAGCAAAATCTCCATTATTCCGGAACCCATTTTTGCAGGTACCACAACAGGGTTGGAAACCTGCATGATTAAGTTCCCTCCACTTTTAGTATTCCTGAAAAGTGAGGGATTCATAGACCGAAGAAACCCCCCATCTTTTGTCTGAAGAAAAGGGCCCAACCCCTCTGCAAGAGGAGGCAATATGAAAGGCTCTTCAGGTGGTAAATGAATTGGACTTCCAAAACCAGTAGCGATGTCTTTTGGTGGAGAATGCTGAAAATCCTTCTCATTCAAACCCCATTCACGCATTAAGGCTTCTGCTTCCATGTCTTCTAGCATCTGTGCCTTCATTTTGCACCCCACATCTTGAGACTGGATTAAATGTTGTTCCTGCAGATCTTGCAACAATGGTAATGACTGAATATCCTCAGAGAACTTCCACTGCCTGGGTTCAAAAGAAGCATCATAATGATCATCTGCTTCATTATCATTGTCCACGTCAAAATCAAATAAAGAGAAGCCCTCAGACAGTGTCTCCTTTTCAAATTGTCTTAAAAGGCGCTCTCTTGGAGACTCGGGCTCACTTTCAGAACTTGATCCCATTGGACTATGGTCTATGCCTAGCATACTTAAGAATTCACTGGCAACTGATTCTGTAACATCATCTAAGCTATGTGACTTTCTCATCTTGTATTCATATTTGGCTTCCATAATATCAGAAGAGTCAAGTGCCTCTGTCTCCAAATCTGAGACTCTATTTAAAACTGATTCTAGTTCTTGCATTACAAGTTCTTTCATGCATGGGTCATTCTCTTTGTAAGAAAATTCATGCACCACAGCCTTTTCCTTTGAACTATCATTTACTTCATACTGGGAATCATGTTTATCACCGTCTTCAGAAGATACTTGTATTCCAGTAGCATCAACGATACGGGTATAGTCAACTGTATGAGCATCAGCAAGAGCCTTGATGATTGATTTCTTTAGTTTAACTTGTTCATTTGATGAAAATTCTTTGCTCTGCTCAACAACAAAAAATCCATTACCTTCACATTCTTCACAATTTTCTTTTCCAGAATCAGGTGAAGGATAACTATCTGGCTTAACTGTCTCCACATTTTCTTGAAACACATGAAATTCAGGTTTGACATGCACTGGACTACATACTTTTCCTTTGTTGCCTTCATAGTTGTTTTCTTTTCCAGAATCATGAGAAGGATAACCATCTGGCTTAACCGTCTCCATCTTTTCTTGAAACTCATCAAATTCATGTTTGTCATGCACTGGGATGCATGTTTTTCCTTCATTACCTAGATGCTCTTCTGGCTTTTCTTTTTCAGTATCAGATGACGAACATGCATCTGGTTTGATCAGCTCAATATTTTTTGTAAATACATCAAGTTCAGGTTTGTTTTGCAGAGGACTGGAGGTCTTTTCTTCATTGAATTTCTTATGTATTGCTGATTTTGATGATGGCAATACCTCATGAAGATCCTTTACCTCATCTTCATTTTGAAATAAATATTGATTGGCAATACTTGGCAAACTTTCAGTACGCCTCACAGTCCTCTCAGACTGACCAGGCTTTGGTTTCGTCAAAGCCAGACTATTCTGCCTCAAATTCAATGCATTAGGAGTAATATGATTGTCCTGGCTACCACTGGCATTATCATCAACCACCACATACCCAAAACTGACGTTCATTGCGGCACCCTTAGCTGCTCCCGATAACCTAAAACTCGTAGTCCACGTCCCTGAGCTCTTCTCCTCTTCCAGCTCTTCCAATGTGAGAGGAAGCAACCTCGTGAGATCAACACGGTGCTTCCCTAAATCAAGTTCTGGCGCACCGACCATAGAAGCATAGAGCAAAAAATGCTTTGCTTCATATTTTGCAGAATTGTGATGTCCACTCCTACTTCCAGAGATTGAGCACGTACAAGTCAACATCGCTTCAAACTCAGCCACGGATTGAATCACCTTGGCAGGTGGGGTCACCATAACCTCATCACGCCTCTTCCAGTACACACAAAGGCTAGCATCATCGAGACTCGAAGGTAGCCCTTCGATCAAATGGACATGGAGAGAAAAACAGCAATTAAACCTTCGACCACCACGGTTGATGGAAAGAGCCTTTAACGGTTTCCAATTCCATATGGACTTCTTATCCTTGACCAATTTATCTTCTTTGCTGGCTTTAGGCTTTGATTTCGGATCAGGTAAGGAGAATTTCTCAGTGGATTTGGATCGAGGAATCGTCAAGGATGTTGAATTCCTTATAGAAATTTTATCCTTGTACAAAGCTTCGCTTATAGTTTCAACATCTCTTGATAACTTACTATGGTTATCAAAAGAACCTTCACTACTCTTCTTACCAGCTTCATCGCCTTTGGATGACATCATCTTTTTGTCCCCAAAAAAAGATAAATTTTTTAACGTTAATTCAAATTTTTAACAGAACAGAATATATATATATATATATATATATATATATATATATATATATATATAAATGCAAAAAGAGCAAATTTATCAGATTAATGAAATTTTTTTATATAACAAAAAGAAAGCAAAATTAGAAAGGAAATGAAGGATGATTACCGGGTGGGTTTGGAGAGGATTGAAAGATGAGAATGATGGGAAGCGAAAACCCTAGCTTACGCAATCCAAGCTTTCGCCACCCTCATTCTGGAGTTCAAAATTGAAACTCTGTAACCAAAAATTAAAAAAAAAAAATTAAAATTGAGAGCGCAAAAGGAAAGGTTGAGAGAGAGAAAGAGAGAGAGAGAGAGAGAGAGAGAGAGAGAGAGAGAAGAGGAAGGGAATAAAAGAGAAACTTACGAAGAAGAAGAAGAGTTGTTGTTGTTGTGAATGAATGAGAGCAGAGAGAGCTTCCTTGTTATTGTTATTTGGTGTTATAATAGTAATTGAGAGCTTCTCTCTCACAATTGGCGCTGCATCTTTCAAAATACAATAATATAGTAACGGGCGATATTTGATTTTCAGTTATTTTCTCTTTCTCCTTTTTAACTTTCTGCTCCTTTTTTCTTCCTTTCTACTATACTATTTTTGTACAATTCTTATGTATCTTTCCATTTTTGCCCTTTCAAAATTGCTTATTGCAGAGCCTGCCCTTCCTTCAAGACTTTTTTATTTATTTTTTTTAAAAGGTTAGGGCACTTGTTAAGGTTACTAAAGGTGGAAAAAATGCAATAAATCAACATTATCTTCTTTCTCGAAAACCACAAAAGTTACATTTTCCAACACTTATATGCTATACTTGGCTGCTTAACAAGTGCCCTAGCATTTTCCTTTTTAAAATATTTTGATCTTTAACTTAATTGTTTGTCCTACTATCTAACATTTTTTTTTGGGTGGGTAAAACTGTGGAGGGGAACTTCACAGTCCCGGCACCTGGAGCAACATGGGTGGGGTGCCTCCCCAAAGGATGTTCTCCACGAGGATTCGAACCTTTGACCTTACGGTCTTATGGGTTCTCAATATCCTGTCCTACTGCCTAACATTATTTTTTAACATATTCGTTAGAATATTCTTTTTTTTTATAGGCATTAGAATATTCTGTTAGCATATTGAATTTTGTGTTTTTGTTTTTTAAAGTAGGATGAATGATGATGAAGGATAATGTATTAAAAAAAAAAAAAAAAAGACATCCATATGAAATGATTAATAATGAAGGAACCAGAAAGTTCCAATGCGAAGTCGTGAAAAAACATAAATAAATAAGATTTGTGTGTATGTGATATATATTACGACAACCACTTCCATTCCATACAAGTTGAGTTGGCGAGTGTTGTTTAGTAGTTTAGTAGTAACTAGTAATGTCAGACGACAACGAAGAGCATGCAGAGTATGCACATGCAAATGGCGAATCTCCTCCAAAGGCCGCAACACACAGATTCAGAGATAGATCTAAGGTAGTTACCCTCCCCATTCTTCTTCTTCTTCTTCTTCTTCTTCTTCTTCTTCTTCTTCTTTATTATTATTATTATTTCACAATGATAATGATATTATATATATATATAACACAACATGATGATTCTCTTTTTGATTTGGGTTCTCTAATAATCAAATGAAGGAGATGTTGTCCAAACAAGCTGTGCAAACAAAGAAAATGCTTTCCAAACAAGCCGTTAAGATTGCCAAACAAGCTCAAGAGCACGAAAGGTTCATCAACAAGGTCTCTCTTTTCCTTTTTTCTCATTTCAAAGGGTTAATTATCTTTGTGTATGGTCCCCAAAGTTATCCGGGTTTGAGAGTTTTGGTTGTAGTCAATGTCATTCATTTTTGCCATTTTCGTCCTTAACATTTTACATTTTTGGTTTTAGTCCCCTGTTGTCAAATAAGTACTATGTGTCAACACGATTGGTCACTTCATTAACTAAATGAGAACTAGGGACTAAACCCAAACTATGGAACATTTAAGGATTGTAATCGATAAAAAAAATTGTAGGAATTAAAACCGAAACTCGGTCAATTTTCATTGATGAAAAACATATTTAATTTTTTTGTGTGTGTGGAAATGATAAATATGCCAAACTTCAATTGTTAATCATTCTTCTATGAAATGTTCAGGTGACACATCTTCTGGGTGTCCTTGGCTTTGGTGGGTTTTGCTTTCTCTTGGGGGCAAGTAAGTTGACTGATAACTCTCTGTCTCAATATGTATTTAAATTCAAAAGAAAATTTATTATGGATTTTTCATATATATTTTTAAATTTCTTGCCAGGACCCCAAGACATTCCCGATGTATATTGTTTGTTCTTTGTCATATTTGTCCCTCTACGTTGGATATACTATAGGTTCAAGAAATGGCATTACTACCTCCTGGTAAGCTAAGCAAACATATATCAGATTCTGTTTTTGATGTACACTGTCATTATTTTCTTCTGGAAGCTTATAGAGTACTTGTTTGTAAGATGAGTTTGAGTTTCAGTGGCACAATTTTTGTAATGTCATAGTATTGAGAAAATGTTACTCCTACATGCCATAGAGAGCAATAAATGCATGCTCCAAGAAGATCTTCACTAGTATTCAATAGGAGTATTCATTTTAGGCATATATGCACACCAACTTAAAATTTATGGTTGAGATTTTCATGGAGCATGAATAAAATTGCTGCTCCAACCTCTAGGAGCATGTCATAATTTCTATGTCTAGTGCATTTTGTCATAACAGAATGGATATGTCATATGTCACAGCTTCCCAAATAACAGTACCAAGGATTGATCGCATTCTAAATATTTGTTCGCTTGTCATCTTTATTGTCTTATGTGGAGGAAGTATACAACAATTCTCAGGAAAAATAATGATTAATTGAATTACCAAAGACCAATAACTGTGCTGTGATGAGTGAGAAAGCATTCTAAAACATGAATCTGATTAGTGAGAGCTTTTGTATCATTGAATTCATATAGTAAAGAAGAGGGTTCTGTCAACTTAGATTGTGTTCCTATGCCTTTACTAATTAAAATCATTACAACACTGTCTCAGTATTCCCATGAATCTCTATCATAAGGATCTGGTTATTAATATTTAATGAGTTGCATCTAGAAAATAGAAATATAGGCAATAGAAGTAAAATAGAGTATTGCCTGATGATTTGGGTGCTTCAGGATTTCTGCTACTACGCCAATACAATCTTCTTGGTTGACCTTCTTTTCTATCCAAGGAACGAAAAGCTTTTCATGATTTGCTTTTCTTTTGCCGAGGTAACAATATTATCTCTATTAATTTGACTCCTTAGCAAAAGAATGATAATTTGTTGACTTTATGACTTATTCAAGTGCTGCTGCAGGGGCCATTGGCATGGGCTTTGATTGTTTGGCGCTGCAGCTTGGTTTTCAGTTCCCTTGATAAAATTGTCAGTGTTCTAATCCACCTTTTACCTGGTAAAATTAGACCTTCATTTTTATAGTTTTTCTTTTTTATTTTCAGCAGATAATATAGATTTTTGAAACCTGTAGGCTTCTACTGTCATAGTTGTTAACTTTTTGCCTTCAGTTGTTGAATATAAGATTATGTGGTGTATATGATTTTAATCCAAAAAAGTATGTTGGTTTTATGCTGTATGATAAGTTTATGTTATTGTATTCATTTTCTGTTCATTTTGGATATCACATTGTTAGAGACATACAACCAGTGGAACAGACTTGTTACTGATATGCCAACTTCGCGCTTTCGTATTGTATCCATTTTTCGTGTTATTAAGCCTTTAACGTAATAGTTCTTTTCAGGATTAGTTTTCTTTACCATTCGGTGGTGGAAACCTGCAACCTTAGAAGCCATGGGTCCTCAGGAAACTGCTGGAAGAGCTACGTGGCCTTATGTCAAAGATAAATCATGTATCTGGACATGGTTGTTTCTGGTACCCTTAGTAGCTTATACTCTTTGGCAGGTTCTATATTTCCTCATCGTCAACGTTTTACGCCGACAAAGGCTTTTAAGAGATCCTGAAGTCATGACTTCCTATAGGTAACCAACAAACAAGCATTGACGCACTTCCTGGCACCTTTTTTGAGATCAATTTCTTTTCTTCTATGTTCATAAAAAAACTGATTAGTACTATTGTTTCATAGGGAACTCTCGAAAAAAGCTCAAAAGGCAAACAACATATGGTGGAGGTTGAGCGGGTTGCTCGGGGATCAAAATCGCATGTTGATGTACATATTTCTTCAAGGCATATTTACAGTGGCAACCATGGCACTTACTGTCCCAATATTCTTGTCATATGAGTTGCATGTAGTTTTCCAAATACTCAAGGTTTCTGCCTCAGTATGGAATGGAGGAAGCTTTCTGTTAGAAGTAATGCCTAAACAGGCAATTCTCAAGGAGAAAAAGAAATCAGAGATTCAACCTTTTCAAGATCAATCATCAATAAGGATAGAAAATGGTAGCAAGTTCAGTAATGCTGTTGGGACATCTGAGTCCTGACATGACATCCTTAACTAATTATACATGTATTGTTATTATTTTACTGATCCATGATTATGAAAAAATGAATTTAAGTGGGATTTACCAATGCTTATTTCTGTCCTTTTCTCATTCCACCTGCATTTCTGTAATCAGATGCTTTCTAGTTTGAACAGAAAAAGTGACTAAATGTGTGTTGCAGTTTTCTTCTGTCCTTGAGTTTCATTTAGCTTAAAGATTCACGTGAGATGGTAAATCTAGTGATTTATTAAGAAAATAAAATTAGAAGAGTGAGTTCATATGTAAGGGTTCATCCTTCATCCTATTAGTAACTTTTATTTATTTATATAGGAAAAATGTTCAACCTATAATTAATAAGTTATGAATTTAATATTTTTAATAGATTACTTTACACTCTGCATAGGGTGAAATACCTTTGGTTAATACCAAAAAAGATTAAATGAAGAGCAAATATTATTCACCAAAAATCAAAAGAGTGAATACTCATTTTATGCATAAATTTATGAGCTACTTCTTAAATATATGACAAGAAAAAAAAACTATAGATCTAGGCACGCACATGCTGATGTCTTTTTGGAGTCTTTTATGTTTAACAAGACCCAAAACGAAGGGTGCCAATTTTGACACCCCATGAAGTAATTTATACACCCCACTAATATTCAAAAATTCCAAAATACCCTTTAAAAAAAATTTCCATCAAAAATACTTATCTTTCACCACACCACTTCACATCCCATACCACACCCCACACTCCACAACACCTCTCATTCCATTTCTCCACACAAACCCCATTTCATTTCATCCCCATTAATCCCATGAACATTATCACTATTGAGGACATTAAGGCAAATCATAAAATCAAGTCGTGAATAACGTGTAGAAGAAGGTAAGTTGCAGACACTCTTTCGAACATTTTTTTTTCTGATCAGTGATCCTCACGACCAAAAAAAACCTTGGGTCGTGAGGACGTTCACGACCTCGGCTTTTTTTTTCACACCAAATTACTTTGAAGGAAACAACCTCATAAATCCTTTATTCCATTTAAATGTCGTTTTTTGGATGCATGGTAGCTGTCTTATGCGAAGAAAATATGAAAATATGGAGCTCATCATCATGAACTGGGAAAAGCTTGGGTCGTGAGGTACCTCACAACCCCGACGTATTTTTTTTTAAAAAAAAGTGCATTAAATATGCTTCTTTTTTTTTTTGTTGAATATATGCTTCATGGTTAGTTTGAGAATATATAATCATACATACATCCACTTTTCCCTTCTTTTATGCTGTCTTTGTGGCATGGCAAGTTTGCAAAAGCTGAAAAGCTTGGGTCGTGAGGGTACCTCACGACCCCGACGTTTTTTTTTTAAAAAATAAGCCTTCATTATATATGCTTCATGGTGTGTTTGAGAATATATAATCATACATCCACTTTTCCCTTATGTATGCTTTGTTTGGGGCATGACAAGTTTGCAAAAGCTGAAAGGTTGATGGTATAGCAAAAGCTTGGGTCGGGAACAAGCTCACTACTGTAGTCGTGAGGGCGTTCACGACTGAAGTCGTGAAGGAGTTCACGACTATGGTCGTGAGGACCATCACGACCTTGAAAAATAGCCAAACTTTTTTTTGTTTTATTTATTTGATTTAAAGTTTTTTTTTTTAAAATGACAGATATGGATATGGAAGTAAATGATGGTGTTGCAGATAGAGTAGAAAACATGCTTATTGATGAAGATGCGGTTGAGGTCCCAAAGACAACAGAAAGTGAATTTGCAGATTATAGTAATGATTTTGCACGCAATGAGCCATTTGGTAATCGTGAAGATGTGGTTGAGTGGGTTAAAGCGGTTGGAATTTCCAAAAAATTTGTTATTGTAACCTACAAGTCAGACAAAGGAGGAGGCAAACAGAAAAGACGAGAGCGGGTTACATTTGCTTGTGAAAGAAGTGGTGTTTATAGGAAGAAGAACGAAAATGATCCCAAGTATATCTCCGGATCAAGGAAGTGTAATTGTCCATTTAGACTCTATGCGAAGGATAAGGGTAATGGTGAAGGATGGATGCTTCATGTAAAATGTGGATCTCATAATCACAATCCATGTGATAGCTTGCAAGGTCATCCATATCCAGGCCGACCAACAAAGGATGAAAATGACACAATTGTGAGACTTACAAAAAGTGGTGTGAAGCCGAGGAAAATCTTGATTACTCTAAAAGAAGATAACCCGAATAACTACACCTCCTTGACACAAATCAT
Source organism: Crotalaria pallida (assembly GCA_037953625.1). Taxonomy (NCBI): domain Eukaryota; kingdom Viridiplantae; phylum Streptophyta; class Magnoliopsida; order Fabales; family Fabaceae; genus Crotalaria; species Crotalaria pallida. The sequence goes on from CM075649.1 coordinate 178,810,046, forward strand.
GAATATTCGACAATAATACAAGAGAACTGTCAGGCATCCGAGGACACAAATGCAACATCCATTGAAGTTGTTGTTAGAGGTTTCCAAATGCAACTGTCAGGTTTCCAATGTGATAGTCATTTCACCGCACAGGAGATGAAATGTGCACGTGTCCTCATACCATCTCTCACAGAAAGCAGTTAAAAGCCTCTTATCTACCCTCTCATATGCACTGTCAATCAAAGGCATCAAACCAGACCCATTAACGAGATTGGAAACCTCCAAGGGAAGGTCAGTCCATGAAAGACAGTTGAATGCTCTATTACAACAACGACCCAATGGTCCACGTTCCTACAAAGTCAACACGAATTAATGCGGCTAATTAAATTCATAGTAACAAATTAATGAGGCTAATTAAATTCAACACAAAGTCAACACAAAGACAATTGAATGCTCTATTAATGAGACTAATTAAATTCATAGTAATAAATTTGTTAAATAAAATAAAATATAAATAATACTCACATTCCCTTTCCAAATTTGACGAGCCACGTGATCAGAATATGTGGTTAACAACGACATCTCTTGCGGATCATCATCCTGCCCATCAGCATCAGAGATATGCTCAACCTCCTCATGTAAGTTTTCAGCTTCAGCAACGGTTTCGGGGGCTTGGGAGGAACCCGCATCAACATCCATATTAGCAACATCCCTTTGTTCCATGCGTTCCTCAAGGGCTTTTTTTCTATTAGATCTTGTCGGCCGCAACCTAGCGTTAGCTTTTCGCACATCCATCTATACAATACAGAATAACGGATTAGTGATAGGGAAATCGCATCAATATAGCATGACTATACGTAATAAAAATAATAACATTAAATAGTTCAAATAATAAGTGATAGAAAGCATCTAAATATCTTAAAAGAAAACCAAAACGCAGCATTAAACAATTATGGGTCGTGACCCTGTTCACAACCAAGGTCATCAACACCTCAACTACTATTTACATTCTGTTTGACATCTCTATCTTACATTCTGAAAGTATGGCTAGTAGCCTAGTAGTCATGATCATGCTTATATTATTTATAGTATTTGTAAAATAAATGGTAGGTAAAATGTTAGGCCTCAAATATTCTATATTGCTGTATCTAAAGTTGATATTTTTGACAGAGTATCTTTTGGAGGAGATGGTGTCATGAAGATATAAATTTTTTTGTAAAAAACCACTGAATTTTGTTGTAAAAAACCCGAAAAACCACTGAATTAAACTTTCATAAAACTCTTACAAGTAAATGTGAGTTTAGCTCTTGCATAAGTTCTTGAAATAAGAAGGAAAAAAATTAAGAAAAATAACAAAACATAAATAACACTCCTGAATAAGTATTTTTTAGGATTCTACAAGAGGAACATCCCTGAGTCGTGACCCAAATCCCGACTTTACTCTTGAGTATTAAAAAGGAATAAAGGGTCGTGAACAAGTTCAAAACCCTTGGTCGTCACCCAGTTCACGACTACATGTAAAAAAAAATAAAAAAAGTAAACAATAGGTTGGGTCGGCAGCTTCCTCCCGACCGTATACAAAATTCTAGGTCTGGGTTGTGAGACCCTTGGTCGTCACCTAGTTCACGACTGCATGTAAAAAAAATAAATAAAAAAGTAAACAATAGTTCGGGTCGGCAGCTTCCTCCCGACCGTATACAAAATTCTAGGTCTGGGTCGTGAAGGGGTTCACGACCATTGGTCATCAACCCCTTCACGACTTCTGTAAAATTTGAAACAAAAGCTAACCTCGGGTCGGAAGCTTCCTCACGACCCGAGTTCTACTCTACCTGCAGAAATCGCGACAGATCGCGAGAGAGAAGGAGTGATAGATGGGCCTTGCTAGCGCTGCGACTTGCTGCGACGGAGGGCCTTGTTCGACCCGGCTTCAGCGGCAGCTTGCGACGACGGAGATAGCCACTGGCGGAGGCGGGCTGGGGCGGCTTGCGACTTGGACTGTGTGCAAGAGGAGAGTGGCGGAGGAGGGCTGGGGCTGGGGCGGCGACAGTGGGTTTGTGGTGTGGAAGAGGAGAGTGTGGGGTGTTGACGGTGGAAGAGGAGAGTGTGGGGTGTGTGCAAGTGTGGGGTGTTGACGGTGGAGCAGAGGAAAGGGAGAAAGAATAGGGTTTTTTTTTAAAGGGTAATTTTGTATTTTCACTCATAAGTGGGGTGTGTAAATTTATGTTTGGGGTGGGTAAATTTTTTTTCCAAAACAAATGACAAGGTAAAGTTGCTGGACAATATAAAGTACAAGTAGGGCTATTGACGCACCATATATAAATAAATAAATTTGGATTATAATTTAAGAGTTTGAACAAGGATCATTTTGGAAAACATAAAAAAAGTTGAAAAATGCTAATAGATATATTGAAGTGCCAACAACCCTAACCCAAAAGTATATGAAATAAGTTAATAATCCTTGTTTTCTAAATCATACCATTCAAGCTTTAAAATCTAACATATCCAACATCTCCGGTCCAAAGAGAATCAGAAAAATGATAAGCCGGACTATATTCAACTTAGCTTTTGAGATTCCCTTCCATTACAAGGTTATTTGAGATTTAGAAACCAGCAACTCACCAGTTGTAATATAAAGCAGACTGAGAATTTTTTATTTTTTATTTTTTATTTTTTTTTTTGTTTCTGAGAATTTAGACAGTCCACGTAATATTAGTCTTCATATCATACAAAAGAATGTTAGTCCTCCAAATGGATTTCAGTATAATATTTCAAGATACTGTTAAATTAAAACTTCAAAATACAAAGAAATGAAAAATCAAATAAACGATCTCACGTATGTACAAGTGCACTGAGTCATCATTCTCATATAACTCAGCAATTGCTACAAAATAATTTTAAAAAATAACCTAACTTATGTTTTAAATTTAAATAAAAAAGAATATTGCACCAATTAAATACAAATTACAACCACATAAGACAAAATGCCCTATAAAATACAGCTGGAGTCACTAATTGCACCCACCTATAACACTTGAAAACCAACAGAAAAGAACTTGGGCAGGTGTGCCAGCAGTGCCTGGACACCAACCTCTCTACCATCGCCATTTGTCACATCAATTTGTGACATGGTTTCTTAACAAAACCCCTCGTGTTGATGAAACTTGAGAGGTAAAAATGGATTAACCCAGGCAACAAACCAATATCAGAAGCCTGAGTTGGTGAAAATATTATACTATACACATGACGTGACCATAATGAAATTATATGCACAGTTTTCGGCACTTGCAACTTTGTGCCACAAGATGGAGCATCAGAGGCAATAATTATTGATTATTGGCATCACTCTGAGCGTGCTAGTAAGAACCCAAATCCTGAGTTCTCGCGCATCAACGGAGGAGGATCCACCTCAGCTACTTCTACCTCTTGCATGGATTTGGAAATGTCATCCACTGAAAATGGAATGCTGCATCCACCAACACATTCAAAGATTTAAGAAATGTTACAGCCAAGACCAAGACAAGCAATTACATACAGAATTGTTTGCTGGAGTTTATACGATACCTCGAGTCATCATCTAATAGGAAAGAAGTGCTGACAGCATTATTAGAGTCCTCAGACATCAAAGCTCTCATGCTTGTTATAACCTGTATGATCAGAAAGTTTTGAGATTAAGCACATCAAAGGTGTTCCCACCTTGCGAATACAAAAAAGATATGCATGTACAAGTATTCAACTGCTAAGGGGACCTTTGGAAGAACTAGAGTTTATTTGAGACTATGAAAATAGCTTATGATGTTCCTTATAAACTCTAGCTTATTTCAATAAGCTTATCAGAAAAGGTTATGAAAATAACTGTCTATCTTATTTCAAAAGCTTTGAATAAGCACGTAATTAAGATGTTAAATCAAAAATATTATAAAAGGTCGGTACAACTAGAATCAGCAACGTTAACTTACATCTGTAGACACACTGTGGGTGCCATATTTGTCATCCCAGTACATTGTACTAATCCTGTATAACTGTTGTATACTGAGAACCTGCAGCACCAAATGTCATACTTAAGAAGAGAACCGGAGCTTAGTGTGATTTCATATATAGTTAATAGAAGGAAAGAAGGCACCCACAGGGCATAACTCTTTCGTTATTTCATTCAGGGACTTTTTGGGTTTTTGATGTATCACCTGATATAGAAGAATGACAGTCAGTTGTCATCGATAGTAATTGAATTTGAAAGTGAATTTGTATAAAAGTGACTCTTACCAGGAACCCAACAGCCTGTCTGATATGTTTTAGTTCCTCCCAAGCTGAGCCAGTATACTGTACAAAACAGATTGAGGTGATGATTTTGAAAATGGAAAAAGTGAAAGGTCTGAAATAGCTTCTCAATGTCTCACCTCATCTGTTGCCTCGACACACCATTGTTCTAATTCAGCCAAACCTGTCTTTACATACTCACCATTGCTGAAGGAACAACACTCACGACGCAACAAAAGACTGCAGTAATGATCAGATTAAGTTCATCATAAAGTCTTCATTCTGCAATAAGATATGCAATGCAAAGGGGAGAGGAAAAGATAGACAAGTTACCTGTTGAATAATTGAACATTGATGAATGAGAATATTTGAGTGAACACTTTACGGACCAAGAAAGGAGGAGCCTATTAAACCAGGACTTGTTAGACTAAGATCATATTCAGACAAATAACGGAAATGAAGACATTCGAAGTGAACTCACATAATTTGCTTTCATTATCTTCAGATAATTGTTTAAAATTTTCACGATACTTTGCCAGTGAGCAATTAAAGCTTGCTGTGCAACTGCATTAGCATGTGACCTCCCTTTCACTAAACTTTGTCGTGAGGTCCTAGGAGCCTGCAATTATTTGATAAATAAATAAATACAGCCAGAGAATAAATCTTGTCAATTACTAAGTAGCCTAAACTATCTGTGATTAAAGGATTAATTTAAACAATATTTTATTAACATAATATACGGGAAAAAAAAAATACATATGAAAAGCAGATGGTCTAGGTGCAATTAGGAGATAGAAATTTCCATATCTGCATTTCTTTAAATGTATCACGCAAGGGAAAAAAAATGTTTCTTTTCTAGTTATCAATCTTCAGCAGTCACTACAAGCATAGTGCCTGTTTCCCATGTATCATGCATGTCTGATATCCTATAATTTTTATTTTTGTCAAAATTGGGTTAAATATTGATTATGATTCTTGTGGAATTAACATAAATAATAAAACATATTCAATTAAAACCCACATGTGACTTGCCAATTTCTCAAGCTCCTTAACCACTGAAAAATTCCCCCCGGAAAATAAATAAATATATATATATATATATATAATATGTGTGCGTGTGTCTATATATATATATATATATATATATATATATATACCTGTATACACAGTCCCAGTAATGGAGATATCTCCTTTTTAAGGTTGTCTCTTATCATTCCGTATATTTTTTCAAGGAAGGCAGTAAGCTGTTGCTTAAACAGTAGTGCCGGATACTTTGCTTCCACTTGCCGTAAGTCATCCAATCTACTAAGACCTCGACCATTTAGAAACGATAGTCCAGCACTTTGAGGAGATGCTCTTAGCCCCTAGAATCACATAAGGCAACCAAAATTGTAGGAATATAAATGAAATCGAAATCTAAAGTGATAAAATTTTCATCAGAAAGGATGTGCAGACAGGTGCAGTTGCTTCATACTTGAGACATTCTTCCAAATAGAGTAGACGATGCTGTTCTCCGTCTTTGTGGTGTTAAGCTAGCAGCTCCAGTTGCTTTGAGAGTGCGTTGGAGTAGCAATAACAAAGTGGATGTATTAGACAACCAATAGGCTAATACATCAGTATTATCCTGGGCCTTCAATGGTGCAGAAGTCACTGTTAGTAAAATACATTTGGTATTTTAGAACATGACACCAGTACTTTTAAATGTAAAAGCACCGCATCATGAATGATAATATGTACTAGTAACCCAAAAAATGTAAATTACCTCAACGGCTGAAGCTATTGTTTGAATAATGCGGTCAAAGACACTGGTTCTTTCAACTTCAAATGACCTCCAGTGAAGAAGGCATTTATATATGACACATGCAGCAACAGGTTTGCCCCCAGAAAATCCCAAATCTTGTGTTATGCACTTGATCAACAGGTCCTGGTTTTCCTGGACCAGAAAATGAAACTTTTAAGAGGAATGGACAAACAAACAAACAAACAAGGGAAAAACAATTGAAATTGTGAAGGTGGTTTGAAGTATCTATCACAGATTCAGATTAATCACTGCATCTATGTAGCCACTCACTTGCTGCTTCTCATTCAGTGATTTTTGTGGTTTTCCCTCAGATTCAGGCTCACGAACATTTGCAACAGCAAGAGTCATATCCTAAAACAGATAGAAGGTAAGAATTGAACAAATTGAAAATAACCTCCATAGCAAAAATTGATTGCTGATATATTTCATAAAAAACAACAATGAACTCTTACTGTTACTGGTCCAACTGCTGCTTCACCATTTGGAGCATTCCCATTTTCTGGTATCCTCTGCATATTACGCATGCATCTCTGTTGTAAGTTTCCATCTCCATATAATATAATACCGAGTAATGATCTCTAATTTGTTTCCTTACCTGAAAAATCACCGTCCTTGGTCTTGCAGACAAAGCTTTTGCGGTTGGTGATACAGCCAGTGCTTGCTGTCGAAGAACTTGATTTTCTGACTCCGAATTGGAAATTTTGTCCTCCAATCTATATCATAGAGAACTGTTTTTAACAACTTATATTTATATTAAGACAGATTTATATGGTTATTAATGGTGGGGGTCACAGAAGAGTATTATGCATCCAAGAGGCACAAACATAAAAATTACTCCTGGAGAACAGATGCAAGAGAATGATTGAGAACAGTTGAAAGACAAACTAAAATAGGAGTAATTATTGAATGGATTGTTGGGTTGGGGGATACAAATATCAAATTACCAAGTTATATATGAAATTTGATACATTTACAGTGTCATGACTCATCAGAATCTGAAAATCATTCATTCATCCTGACATAATAATGTATCTTTTACCCCTCATGCTTTATACTAACCTCTGAACCAATTCTTGAAGTTGTTCCACTTTGCGGTCAGAATCTTCAACTTTTTTAAGCAGCTCCTTATTTCTAACTTCAGCCCCTGCCTGAGCTTTCCTGGCCTCTTCTTTGGCCTCTCTTTCCAGTAGCAATGACTCCTGTGGATTAAGGGACTCAATAAGCTCAGTTGTGAATTGGAAATTAATTATTAGCACCCCACAACAACTAATCTTTTCTTTTTTCCTTCTTTTTACATATAAGAAGAGGTTAAGATATAAATCTAATATCAATCGAATCTAATCCAGTCATCAGTGAGAGTTTATGTCACAAAGAAGCTAGATAACTCCAATTTTAGTTGAACTTGAATTGCAGGATGATCTGTCAGCATATAATCATGTTTTTTTTTGGTGAACTGGAAAACATACAGCAAAACAAACAAAAAGATGATTGAACTCCTAGGATTCCATGGACATTAATTTGGGAGAATCAATCAGAAACAAAGATGAAGGTTTTTGGAAAAAAGAAGAAGCATCCACGTAATGTCAGTTGATAGTTCACTGCCTTGGTTAAAGAAAGAATCCATTTGCCTTTTCAAACATTTTTTTCACAAGAAACCTTCAAATAACGCATGTCAGAAAATGATATGAATTATTAAATTAATGGTGCATCAACAGAATCAGAGATTGCCTACCTTCAAACTGTTGACTTCAGCCAGTAAAGAATTAATCTTTTCAGTATCTTGAATTATAACAGGAGTCTCCTTAATGACTGGAGGTGCTTCTTCAATGGCTTTTTGTGCAGCCTCGCGCTCTTTGATGACCCTGGCATTTGCTTCTTCTACTTGTGTTTGCATTGTATGCAAAGTATCCTGCAACTTGGCAATTTCCTGTGCCTTTTCCTCTTCCAAATCAGTCTGTAATCAGTACCCAAAAAAAAGTCTGGTATAAAAAACTGCAATATTTATATCAGCACTCACAATTTGACATATATAAAAAAATATGATCACAAAGTTACCCTCAAACGCTTCTCAATTTGCAAACGCCATGTAAGTTCTTCAACACGTTTCTCTAGTTTGTCTTTAGCTTCTTTAAGGGCCCCTGTTTCTCTTGCAGCCTGAATGCAATTAAACAATTATTGCTTAGCAAGGTCTTATAAACCAAGACTATGTCCATATTACACAAATATCATCAAAGAAAAGGCATCGTTCAAACCATCTTAAGATTTCTAAGTTCCCTCTTAGCAACCCTTCTCCTCCAGCCACACTGAGTAACAATTGCAGCTTTTTGCAATCTTCTATAATATGAATATGCAATTTGCCGGCGCAAATGAGCCTGAAGAGATTAACACAAAAGATATAGCAAGGCAGATAAGAAGGCTGCATGGTATCATTTTCTCAACTAACAGTATATAAACTATGAAGATCGAAAAGTGAACCTGGATATGAATTGCAGCCTTTGTTTGCTTTCTAAATCTAAATTCATCACGAGCCTTCATAGCCCTTAAACCTGTCTGTAATATAATTGCAGATGATCGTTCTGTTACATAAGACTTCCTGGCAATGTATCGTTTGAAGTTCTTTTCTATCTTCACAGCAGCTGCTTCACGTCGGAACTGCTCATAGAGCTTCCGGGACAATATTCCTATTTATTTTTGAAAAGCACCATAAGAATCTATAGATTCAGATTAAATAAGCAGTTTGTGTAGATCATTACACAGGGAGAAGCAACCTACTTCAAGAGAAAATTACAAGTAATTTAATGCAGCATAAATTCTAGAATGCCATGAAAACTATACCATCAAATAGGTTTAATGAAACATAAGCTTAACGAATATAAAAAAGGTAAGGCTGCATTGTTCCATGACTACAATTGAAATAAGTATGAGCATAGTTCCTTTCAATTCCAGTTTTTTCATTGTAAAGCAATATACGAGTAACTTTCACATTTGGTGGATTTGTGCTTTTGTAGACAAACCATTGATACTTTGCAAGATGGTAGTTCAAGTCTTTCTTACAACAGAGGAATCATTTTAGAGAATATCATCAGCAGCTACAGCTATTTAATAATAGTTTCTGCTACAGTTTGAGCAGAGTTTCAGAGAACAACTTTCTTGACCCCTCTTATTTACATACATAAACCCTTATTTAGCAAACCCAGAAATCAATTAATCACTAAATCATCATCAAGCCTCCAAAACAGCACAAAGCACAGTGCTTCCAACTGCGAAAACTACTCACAATTTCAGTATAGGCTAAAAAAAACTACTCACAGCTCCATATTTTTTTTTTGCAAAACCACCTAGACCACAAGACTTTTGACCCTTGTGTTTCCTATAAATCTAATACTAACTTCGAAAATAGCTTATAGGTGACAGACTAATTTCCCATGGCATTGTCAAGCTCCTTAGTGGGAACCCTCCCAACGGTATTTTTTTTCCTTACACGTCAAATTGGGGATCAACCCCCCGAGACAACATGCTTAAAGAGAGACCACAATTTCAAGGCTCACTTATTATGCTTCAATTATTACCCTTGCAACTATGTGTATATTTAATGACCATGATGATACTCACAAACAGATACATACATGCAGTGTGTCTCGAAGGTTTCTAATTAGGATTTCCTAATAGGTCAAATAGAGTTGTTGGAGTTGCCAGATTAACATGTTCGATTTGCACCATCAAGGTTCTATTCTTTATGAAGATTTGAATGATAAAAATTTGGGAAATTTGTCAATTTACTAATTATTACTAATAATGCTAAAAGATAAATGAATCTAGATAGTTGGCTACATAAGAGACTGAGGAAGCAACAAAAATCAAAGCACACAAGTTAGAGAGAATTAAGGATACCTCGCAAATTAGATTGCAGACGAATTGCAGCTTGACGCAATTCAACGAATTCTTTGCGTGCAATATGGGTACGTATTTGCCTCTGGATGATTCTAGCTGCATTTCCAAGAACTTCTGATCTTCTTGCATCCAGCTCAGCCATCTGGCCAGCTCTTAGGAAAACCTTTGTCTTCCCTATCTGGTAAACCATCATAAATCTGAGTTCGTAATTTGCAAAACCAACTTGTATGGATAGACTCCCGCATAGCATGATAAATTACTAGATGCAAAAGGTAAGATTCATGACAAAAAATAAAGCTATTTTTTAATCCAGAAGTTGAGTCACGAGAAGTTATGTAGAAATTATGGGGATTTTGTAGAACCGATACTTTTAATGACTTGGATCAAATAGCTGCCTTATTACGCCAATAAGCTTATACTTATACTGGTCTTTCTATATAATTTTATTCCTGGGATTGTCTACAGTCTACACTCTCCATGAAATATATAAGATTACTACAGAGGCTCCATAAACCTCTAAGATATTTGGATTCTGTTAATGCTTCAACATCGTAAGCATGCTCTTCGCTAATTATTTGCCGATGGATTGACCACCATGAGTTATATAGGTATACATATGCAAGATGTTAATTAATCACAAAAATAGTTGGGCCTGGCTTGCTGAAAACTGACCATCCCATGCACAATCGTCATCATATAAAAGTTATAAGGAGCACTGAATCACCTGATACCCTTTCATGCCCATTTTATCCAGAATCATTTGGCATGCAACCTTGTCATCAGAGCTGAAAAAGAACAAGTAGAACAAATTATGAAATAAAGGGAGACAAAATGCAAGCAAGAAAAAGAGGCCAAGAGTTAAATCATACAGTAACTACCCTACAAATTATAGACATTCAAGACAAATAAGTTTTGCATGAAAAACAAAAGTCATTTTCTAATTCAGAGAAACATCCCAAAAAGGAGATGAGCTTTACTTTCCATCCAGAACTTCAGGTGCAAGGACACCAAATCGGTTAAGAAATTCGTAAAAGGTCCGTCTGGTAGGATATCCAGCACAGCTGATTCTAATTGCCTCAAGAACACCCTAAAGCAAATAAAAATGAGACAAACAAGCATAAAGTGTAAATCAAAGCCATTGAAATAGTTTCTTCTTTCCTCAATTATCTAAAGCCAATGGAGACAAAAAAAGACCATATTCTACTCACACCACATCGCAATTGCTGCATAATATTGAGATTTTCAAAAATAGCAGGCTTGAGAACATTGTTTGGTTTCACACATCTGATATAGTGAGGCTCTGTTGAATTTAGTGTCTCCATCAAAGACTGAAGTTGTAGCTGCAATGTTCATAAATGTGTCAAAAACAGCCTGATAATGATGTATAATTGAGTTTAGAAAAAGAGTGACAAAAATTAATAATACCTTAAAGCGAGATCCAATTGAAGAGAACTTGGATGATTTTGAAGACTCTTCTGGAGAAGGAGGGAATAGACTTGCCGTAAATGAGCATTTTGAGGCTGTAAGTAGATCCTGATGTTCTGCGACTACATAATCCTTGTTTTTGTCAAGAAACAAATCAGCCAAATATGTCACCTGCACAGAGAAATAACAGTTAATAAGTAGTAGAACAAATACCAATGGAACATTGAAATAAAAAAAAATGAAGTCATAAAAGGGAACAGACAATAAAAAAGGCCAAATATATCTACCTCCCCTGCATAATGAGATATTGTAAAACTAGTCCGAGATAGTTTAGGTTTGATAAAGCGCTTGTTGTTTTTGAATGTCTGGTATAACTTCTGAGCAAATGTTTCATGTGTAGACTTGGGAAACATACTGTGTCACAAAACCACGCTATTATGAGTCCAACCAAGCTAGAATTCAGGCAATGCCTGAATATGTTTAATACATAAACCAAGTAAGAGGGGAAAAAAGTAGTTTCACAAAAGATGAAAGAATCGAGCTTCTATCTAACTTTAAAGTAATGTTAAAATAACCATGACTTTGCAACTAGTTTCGTACCAGGCTTCATCGAGAAGTGAAATTATTCCTCCAGGTTTCTGCAAAAGATTGAACATTCAATATGTTACCAAAATTTATTGTGTGGGAACAAAAGCAAGTGTTCATATAACTAAAAAAACATTACACTTCAACAACATTCAACAGGCTATGCATTAGACCACTCACATACACACGCATTTAGTACTTATAATGGGTCGGAATCAAAACATATAATTCACCACCAAAAAAAAAACAGCAAGCAGCAGTAAAATACCTTCTCAATCAGATCCAAAACATCTTGGTTGTCAATAAACTCTATGTAACTCCAATTGATCTCTTCTTTAGTGTATTCTTCTTGTTCCATTTTAAAGACATGCTGCAAGTTTAATAAAAAAAAAAAACATTAAAACTCCATTACCAAGGGAAAACAAAATTATAGAATATGGATATTCAAATTGTGCCAGAAACTACCAAACCTGGTTAAAATGTTGTTGCAATTTCTCATTTGTAAAATTGATACAGAACTGCTCAAAACTAAGAAAATGAAACATATTAGATTCAAAGGTAAATACTAAAACCAATAGTTCCTGATAAAAACCTTCAGATTACCTATTGAACTTAAAACTTTCAAACCCATAGATATCAAGAACTCCAATGATGGATTTTGAATTTGGATCTTGCCCAATTGAATTGTTAATTTTCTCCACAAGCCTAAAAGGAAAAACAAGAATTTATGAGAATATTTAAATTTATAGAATTTAGAAAATAAAAATTTAAAAAAAAATGTGAAATCTAATAAGAAGGAAATCTAGCACTGTTATTAGTCCAATCAAACTTGTTTTTCCTAGAAAATAATTTGGTGTGTTATTGTGTTAATACTATATTTTTAAAGTAATATTCATAATTAACAAACAAAATTCACAATCGCAAATTTAAATGATATACAACTTTTAGATCCTTTTATACAATAATATTTGATTCATGGCATTCTCAATCGTTCTCTTTCCTTCAATTCGCTGATATAAGACTGAGCATGTTTATGTAAGACTTGAATGTAAAGATTCATTACCAATCAAACAAGCGTGAATAAATGGTTTTAGCTAATGCATCCCTGCTACCGAGAGCTGCATCAGGATCAAGAGTTCTTGTGATAATCTCCTCGGGCGTTACCATCACACGCTTGATTAGAGCATCTTCCAAACTCGCAGCGTTGCACCTACAAAATTTTGTACATTGAAATGTACATAATATGAATAAAAATATAATGTGTTGATGCATATGAAATGCATAAAAGAATTATGTTGGAGCATACTTGAGAAGTTCAGCGGTCACATTAAGATGGAACCTAGACTTCTCATCTTTGATGACAGAAGAGTCAATTTCCTCTCCTTTTGCAAATTCAATGTTTCCGAGGTGCAAAATTGCTGCAACGACCCTAAAAATTGCCTCCTGAAATATATTGCTAAATCATTAAAACAACTTTACAAAAAATTGATTGGTAATAATAAATAGATTCAGGAAAACTAACCTGCTCTTCCTCGCTAATTCCAACAATATCCATTGCCCTTCGAGTGGCAAGATATTCATGTGCATCATCCACTCCATCGAGCTCATAGCACTTGGATTGATTTAAGTAATGGAAGGAGCTAGGACTTCCCAACTTATACTTCTCTTTTTCCTTCAAGAGAAAGAGTCGTAATGACTAAATACTACACAGTAACAAAGGGAACCAATCTTCCTAACAAAGATGAGGTTGATTTCAATACGAAGAAAGAATATTTTTACCTCAGCTGGTGCTGCACAAAGAAGGTAAAAACAATGGTAATTTCTTTCAGGATCTGAAATTTGACAAACACGAGACCTCTCTAGCAAATAAGTCCTTATAGCTGCCCCAGAGATCCTTCCCTTGTTGTCAAATTGTATCTCAACAAATTTACCAAAACGACTGCATTTCAAAATTCAGGAGGAAGATAACACGTACATGTTATATCCAGTTTGAACTAGAAAGACAGAGAACCTCCTTTAAATATCTTTTCATTATTTGTTGACATGCTACAAGCAAATAGGAGAAAAATCCAAAAATTAAGGATTAATATGTTTTTAGCTGTTGTTGAGCTGATATATACATATATACATATATACATATATATATACATATATATATCACAGTTTCTTTTCAGCCTTTATCGATTAAGTAACATAGTTAAATCGACTTTGCCGAAATATTTTAGAACAGCTACTGTGTTTTATATGACATTCCATGCAGCAGTCAATACTCACCTTGAATTATTATTTCTGATTGTTTTGGCATTGCCAAATGCTTCAAGAACTGGATTAGACTGCAAAATAATTGATACAAAAACAATAAAGAGAAAACAATTACCATACTTTTACACACCCTATATATCTAACAAAATCTGACATAAAATGAAATAAGCCAAAAATCATGTTTTGGTCCTCTAAATTATTTTCGTTTTTCAATTCCGTTCTTTAACCTTTTTTTCTTTTTCAATTTTGTCATTTAAGTTTTTTTTCATCCATAACTCTCAATTTTCAACCAAATTTCATAGTCTTGGTATCATTTAGTTCAGAATGATGATCTACAGAACGCATTCACACTTTTTTAAAATTACACCATGAAAAAAAATGAATTTTAGGATAGAATTGGAACAAAAATTACATTAAGGACAAAATTGATAGAAAAAGAAAGTTAATGGACAAAACTAAAAAACGAAAATAATTTAGAGGACCAAAACATGGGTTTTGCCATGAAATAATATAAATGAACTAAAAGGTATAAAATGATGCTTAAAATAAAGGATGTGTATCCAAGAGCAAAAATTGCAGCTTCATCATACTTCTAGAACTTGTTGTTCAACTGTCCTTCCTTCTACTCCAGAACGGCCACCCAGATATGCAAGATATCTCATGAGCATTTTTGTTGTTTCTGTCTTACCAGCCCCGCTCTCACCGCTAACCAAAATTGAGTTGCTTTTCCCCTCATTGATCATTGCCCTAACAAATATAAATATGGACATAAATAAACCAAATAAATAGAATTGAGTTTAATGGATGTGCAGTGACATTATAAAGGTGTTTTACACTATCAATGCGTCATACACTGTTCGTATATTATAAGGCATAGACTTTTAAGTAAAAGCCATACACATAAACGATGGATGATGCAATAACAGTGTAAAAAAAATTACATTGCCAATGCTCAACTCTTGTTTCAAAATGACATTGACACCTATAAATCACCTGTATGCAACATCTGCAATTGCAAAAACATGAGGACTCAACTCTCCAAAACTAGCTCCTTTGTATTGTTCCATCATGTGAGTGTCATATAAATGTGGCAACCTTTGAAATGGATTTATTGCAATCAAGATGTTTCCAGTATATGTCTGCAATAATGTTGGAGGAATAGCATGATTGTATTGTTCCACAGTTTCTACTATAACTTAACTCAAACAACCTTAGCATTAAATGAAATAGTAGAACTTACATAGATTTCGTTGAGTTCATATCTAGCAGCCAAGTTGTGCAAAACTCCTGGTTCATGCAAGTAGGACAGTTTTGTCATGTCGTCAACACCTCCAGGAGGGGCTTCATTATCCTTGGGGAAAACCTTTGAGATATTTGTGACAACCTACAATCGGATGTTCAAATGGTCAAAATCATAATTGAAAGGCCGAGTCACTCTTGTTTAACTATTGGCCAAATAAAAGAATATAGACAATAAAGAAAGAACAAAGTTGGAACTTTTGTGACTAAAGATATAAAATAAACATATAAGCCACAATTTAATAGGATTACATTACATGTGCAAAAAAAAATTATAATTCCTAAAGGTTATTTAACAAAGCTAGATCTCATAGAAGTACCAGAAACATAATTGCAATAAGCCTAAACAATATATAGAATGAAGACTCACTGTTTTCCCATCTGTGGTGCGAACATGGACTTCATCACCATTGATTTTAAATACTTCTCCACCAACCCATGCTTGTTTTGGATCCTCAACCCAAACGTGAGAACCTACAATAATGTTCACCGGTGCAGACTGCAAAGCCAAACATATTGGATATTCAAAGCAAAAACATGTTAGTTCAGAGTAACAGTACAGCTACTCACATTGTTAACCACAAGCAATGTATTAATTTTGAAACTAAATAAACATTTTACTACAAAATAGGTATTTAAAAAGTTATATGCAAATGCATGCAACAGAGTAAGAATTCATTAAGAGTTTAAAAGGACAGTCATCCTTGTGTAACTAGACCACCATGTGTTGACCTAGCATTGACGATCAGTGACAGTCAAACAGCCGTGTCATACAATTGCTATATGGGTTAATTCTAATAATTCTGCCAGTATATTTAGTTAATTACAGCTTTTAGTTTGAAACAACAGCATGAAACAAAAAAGAATCTACACTAAGAGACTCTACATCAAATTTCTTTTCCTCAAGAAAGATGGATTTATTCATGTCAGTCTTTCATTGTTACCAAATCATTCATGCTAAGTTATTTTACACCAAAAATAAAATAAATTGCATTCCATTACATTTTCTGGCAGAGGATCCTCCACTAATAATGTAGTCCAAAACACTTTCTACAAAATTTTAGAAACACCATTCACCAAAAACATGGAAATACCAAAATCTCTTACTGCAATGCTAATTAGCTCCCAATCCCATATTAACTAAACATTCAAACCTAATGGCTTCACCTCATTAATTTGAATTACCATTAAGAACATGGCCAACACTTCTACTATTATTCTTAATATTCAACGTCCACCATGTGGTATTTTTCAGCTTCTAAATAATCAAATTATATACACTAACAACCCAAATCTTATTCATCAAAATCCATTTCACATGATCCTTTTTAAGTAATGCATGGATCAAGTAATATATCTTTCACTTCAAAAATTTATAAAAAAATAAAACTAAAAAAAAAAGGAAATCATCAAAAACATCCTAACGCCAAAAACTAATTTAATAACAAAATAACATCCCCAAACACATCATAGCGATACAGAATAATTTAAAATTTTAAAAATAGTAATAATAATAATCGAAGTCCAACAGATTCAACAAAGCACCTCAAAGAGTCAAAAGGAAAAAGCAAAGTAATTAATCCAAAGTTACCATGGCGATTAATGCGGAGCGATCTTCTGAGCTAACTCATCCGAGTCGCAGACGGGAAAAGGAATTGACTCAGTGAGTCAGATCGGACAGTAGAAATCGGTAGGTTTGAAGTTTCAACGACAATTTTGAGACTGAGAGAGAGAAAGAGAAGAAGAAGAAGCTAAAATTAGAAGCTGAAGAAAACGATAAACAACAACACAACAAAGGTATCACCAACTCAAGTCCTGCTGTTTAATTTTCTTTTTTCTTTTTTTTTTTTCTTAAATGAAAAAAAAGGTTTTATGAGGAAAAGAGAGGTAGGTACTGTAGAAGAATGATTATATACGGAAACCAAGTTTGAGCTGCTTCTCTTTCTCTCTGTAGATTGTTGTTGCGTCTTTCTCTCTCTCCTGTGTTATTTATTTTTTTTTAAATGCCATTTTATTACTGTATTATTTTTTAAAAATTTAAAAAGAGAGAGATTTGTCGTTTGGTTGAGTGGTGGGGTCAGTGAGAAGGAGTAGAATGTGGCATTGGCTGGCGCTGCACATTTTCGTGGTGTGCACAACGTTAGCCGGTTTTGGGCTGGCTCTATAACTAATACACCATATTGCTATTACTGTACTAGAAAGTACCCCGTGCAATGCACGGGGCTAGTACGATAATCACTCATGGTCAATATGGAATTATTATGAATTTAAATATATGGTAAGATATATTGTTCCACTAAAGAAATTATTTTAGGTTAATAAAATACTCCCGGTGTTATTTTAACATTTGTACTATGTTTCATATGTCTTGTTGTTTTATAATCACAAAACATAATTAATGCTATTTTTTAAATACACCCTTATTTATTATACTCTCTTTTTCACTTTCAATAATTTTCTCTCTCTTCAATAATGATTATATAGGAGCATTATAGTCAAAATACAACAAATCTTTATATCATTTAACCATTTCTTAAAATTTGTGTATAATTTTAAAACACACTATATATGAAACAGACGAGGGAGTAGTATTCACGACAAAATTATGAATTGTATTTTCCCTTCTAACTTTGGACACACATTTGATGCTATTTACCGCACCACCATCCGTTATCTTTGTTTGGTCGGTACTGTCTCTCTTATATGTACTGTATTTTGCACTTTAGATTAAAACTTGGTCTAAATTATTCATGGATTTTAAATTGAAAAGTACAAATTGCAATGTAGATGAGTATCATCCTTAAGTGTAACCCACTTTTGAGTTTCCTGGTAATATTGTCTCTGTTTATTTTAGATTTTTTTTTTTTAAAAAAAAAAAAAAACAATGTAATTTGTTGTCCAAATTTTTTTTTCAATCATCATGACGCGGAATATATAAAACTACCTCTTTTTTTATAATGTTAATGAGTGTCATTTCTTGATACAAATGTCAAATGTGATTATAAGCAGGATGGAGGAGTTGTAAAGATAGTGAAGGCAAATGAAGATTCAGTTTCTTTAAGAAAATTAGTATCACTGCAGTTTATAATGCTGAACTTTGGGGCATCTTCTTAGGTCTTAACATTGTTTGGGAGAGATATAAAATATCATTATTGAATCTGACTTTCTCTCCCTTATCAACTTTCTTCATAAGGAAAAGAGAAGCATTGGTACAGGAAATTTTAATCCATTAATCCAGCATATAAAAAAAGAATTTAAAATAAAAAATATAAATTTCAAATTATTATGTATTTAAATACATAAGAGTTTAGAGATTGTAATTTTCGATTATCACTGTTTCTTTTTCTTTTATTTTTTCTACGATCGTTATGGCAACAACCACATATGTGTTTCAGCTTGATTCAACTTAAACAAAACATGTACTCTTAAGTTCACCAAAAAAAAAATATGATCTTAATTGTATAGCTGTATTAAACATTTAATGAGAAAATTTTCTCGCACGCAAGGTGATCTTATTTTATTCAAGCTGTCGTGAATATTTATATTTATTAAGAAAATGTATCCAACAAATTTTATATTTATGTTCCAAATTTTATGAATCTTAAATATTTCTAAAATGAAAAATGCATCGATGTCCATATACCGATATTCCATAGTACATGACTACGTGTTATAAAAGTATTTTCCAATATTATTTTAGTTTTTAACTATTTTCATAAAAACATGTTCAGGATATTTCCCTGGTATTTTCAAGAAGGTTGACCTCACTTTAATATTTTCAATAATTATCATTTTTTAATTTCTTTTTTGGTAAAACAACTTACTTTATATACTTTTTAAACTTAATTCATAAATCTCAAACCTAACCTATCATTTACTCTAAGAACCTCATTATTTCTCATTTCTCTCTTCCCTTCATGAAAGAATCCACCTAACAAAAATAAGAATAACGTTCATTCCGTAAAATAATGTATTTTTTCTATGATCACAATTTTTTTTTATTATTTATTTACAATGTAATATATATATATATATATATATATATATTGATATATCCTAAATCGTATAGAATCTTAAATTTCAACAATTTTTTTTTTGAATAACAAAATTTATTTATTCTCATCGTATTTGTGTTGCATGGTATTCCTATCGTATTAAGTAGTATATATATGGGTTTCTTAGCTTCTTAGTTTCAAGCTTTTCAAAAGCTAGGAAATCTTAGCAAGACACACGAATAAAATTCTATGCTTTTCAAATTTTGACTAGCCATTGTACATGACCCATGAAGCATGGATTGAGTTTTAATATTGTTTGGGATTGAATAAATATTATTGGGCTTAATATGTTACTAAAATAAAAAGAAAGGGATCTAAGGTGAAGCCCAACATTAAGGCCCAATTGGCAATCAAGGCCCCATGTTACAGCAGATATCAGGACGTGGAAGCATCCTCCCCTATAGCATCCCAGCAATGTCACCAATGGAGAAAACACGTTCCAACCAGAAAATACAACACATCTTGTTACAGTAACGTGTTTTCCCAAGGAGATGAAGACCAGAAGCTTCAACTACAAGCATGTACAGCCTTGAGCCAATCACCCCATCAAGCATGTCATTCAAAACTACCATTTATGGAAAATATGCTATTCCTATCAGTAACAAAAAAGGGATTCCTTGCAAGATGGGTTGACAGTGAAAAAGGAAGAATAACCAGTGGACAAGCAGAAAACGTTACAGTAACCACCAGTCCAAAATGAGGAAGAACGTGGAAGCGTCCTCCGGTCAGAGCGTCCTCAACCCACAACATCCCTCTGAAGCTGAACAAGGTCCTGAGAAGTCATTCCTCCTTGGGCCCAACGCTCAATAAGCCATGTCAGTCAGAATGCTACAAATGGGAAAGATGCCATTTCACTCAAATGCCAAATATAGTATGCTGAGGGAAGAAGATGACATTCCACTCAAGAGGAAAAATGCACTGTTCATATCTCTGGCCAAGGCTGAAGGAAGAAGCAACCAGTGGACAAAGAGGAGAAGCAGTACAGTGACCACTAGACCGAAAGGAGAAGAACGTGAAGGCCAAGTTACAAATCCACTATAAAAGGAGATCATGATACAAGGCAAAGGCATCAGCACAAAGCTAAGGCAATCCAACAGAAGCAACATCACAGAGACACAAATACAACAACGACACACTTAGAACAGAGAAATCATAGAGAGTCTTGAGGGAGACAAACTAAGAGCGTCCTACCAAAAGTCATCATTTCTTGTCCAAACACAATCTAAAGCAAGCAAATACAAACCCAGCATATTCAGAAAACTACAACGATGCAACCAGGGAGATATCTTAGGGAGCTTGGAAAAGAAGAACGTGAGAGCGTCCTAGAAAAACATAATCACTGTACACGTTGTTATCTGATAACTGCACTTCCCTACCTCCTTCACACTCCTCTCCAGTATTCAATGAAGGAAAGCATCAGTTAGCAAAGTCCATACACACCAAGAAAGTCCAGAACAAACTACAACGACTCAGCTTGAAGAGAAAGCAAAAGAGAACGCAAAAGGAGATAATCTTCACTGCTATTGTGTTCGGACTAATCCTCGTCGCCTTCGTGCAGGGGTGACGCTTAGGCAAGGATAGCCCGCTTCGGGAACTCCGCAGAGTGGCATGGCTTGGAAGGCTTTTAGACAAAAAGTCTTCCCACAAGGCGTGTCAAGCCTTGGAAAGGGAAGGCGTCCCTGTTTTCATGGAGAAACTAATCTGGAATGAACTAACTTGTTAATAATGAGGACGCTCTCGAGTAACATGCCCAGGCCCCCTGGCCAACCTGTCTGGATCTTCTAAGACATGCAGTAAAGGTAAGTCACAGCTCCATCATGAGCTGGGCGTCCTCATCATCACTTTCAAGGTTCCTTCCTCATCCAGTTCATCACCCCTCCCAAGGAACCAGGGACGCTTTCGTCTGTTCACCGCTCCAAAGCGCCCTCCGGGGAGTTCTCAATATTTCCTTCATTTTTATTGTATTGAAGCCATTGATTTCACTAAGTTTACGAACCCATCCCTTTATTTCGCATTCCTGTTATTTTCTTTGCAAAATATAAAATCCTGGCAGAAACAATTGGCGCCGTTGCCGGGGAAATCATGGCTTCAACTCTGAAAGGAGATACACCAGGAGATGCTTAGAGGGCGATTCTTGATGGCACAAGGATGACCATTGGAGGAAGTCCTGGAGCAACAGTATCACAAATCACTGATCTGGGAAGCGCTTCACAGATACCAATCTCAACAGTCTCCAGCCCAAGAAGCGTTGCAGCAAGGAGGTCGTCTTTCAGCCACGAAAAGCGTCCTTTCCAAAAGCGTCCACATTTGCTTTTACTCGGCTTTCCAGAAAGCGCTCAGGCAAGCAACCGGAGGAGTGGAAATACGCTCTGGCTAAAGAAGGCGTTCCAGTACGGAAAGTAAAAACTCAGCAGCAAAGGCGCACCTAGGAAGTTCACATAGCAACACTGCTATCAGTTATCTATGTCATAAGCTAAGTACATACAACTCTCAACTTAGTCCACTTTACTATCATGCCTATTATTTATACGCTGGTATGCCTTTACATTAATTTGATTATGATAGATATATATGTCATGATGAAAGAAAAAATGTACTATATCAGTTACTGTGTGTGCAGTTAAAAAATAATAAAAATTAAAATTAAAAACTAAAAATATAGTTACAGTATGCATATGCTCATTATATTGCTAGTTTTTGTTTGCATCCATGTCTAAATATGGCTTTGGTAGGGTCACTTTCTTATGATGTCATGTTCTGCCTAGCTAGTTTCATATCTAATATTATCCTAATGGCAATGATTTATTTCTACCTTGACTGGATGACATGAAGTGATATGGAGATGATTTGAACTCTGTGTTTGTCATGGCAAGGAACTGTATATGTGTATTTCATTATGTAATGTACTGCGTGCAGTTAAAAAAAAAATATATATATATATATATATAGTTACAGTACGTGCTTTTGTATGCATCCATGACAACTTTGGTTTGATAGCTCTAATGTGATATCATGATTTAATTTACAGCATTATACTGATATAGTTACCTTGTCCTAAATAACAACATTATCTAACAGTGATATGAATAGTCTATCATGATAGTTATTGTTGTCATAATCTTGCTAACTGTTCTTTGCTCAACCACTGCATGATTTGAATAAACTATTTTTTCATGATTTCAACATGCGAACACAGTGTTTCATGCTATAAGCTGCATAGACACTTAGAGAGCGTGCTTTTGAAAAAGTGTTATATGAAAACATGATATGAACAATGTTACATACTGATGCATGATTGATCTTGTAAATAATTTACTAAGAGCTGACTAACAAAACGGGCATGCATAGCATGAAAATATCCGAAAAGTGAGATTTGTTCATGTAGGAACAAGAAGTGACATCTTTCTAAGATTTGAGAAGTCCTTGGTACGCTCTCAGGCCATGATTTACGAAGTTTTGCTAAGACGCTCAATGCCATGAGAGGATCACTTCCTTTGCTATAGATGATAAGCACCTGATCTACATAAAGCAGAAACGCGCTATTTGTCTTGCCCAGTGAGAAGGCAATCACAAAGTTTTGTATTAAACAGCGAATAACAAAGCAAGAAGGTTTCAAGCGAAAGCAACCCAACACAAATAGAAAGATCAATGACAAACAAGCAAACGAAATCAAGCAAAGAGAAAAGATGAAATCATACTAGAAGACGACGTCATGCCCAGAATCATCCGTCTAAAGGTGTCCTCAGTTCAGTCTCAAAGGCGGCACCTTGACCAGAATCAACAATCTGAATCAGCAAACTAAGGGCGTCCTCAATTCAGTCCCAAGGGCGACGCCCTGCCCAGAATCAGTAGTCTAAAGGCGTCCTCAGAACCAAGGGAGACACCTTGTCCAAAATCAGCAGTCTAAAGGCGTCCTCAGTTTAGTCGCAAGGGCGACTACTTGCCCAATATCATGCGGTCTGAAGGTGTCCCCCAGTTCAGTCTCAAAGGAAAGAAAGGGAGAAGAAAGTGTGCAAGTCCAAGAGCGACTTCTGAAGGCGCACCCTTGTCAAAAGCGCCCCTGTTCATTGTTCATAATCAACAGAATCAGTCAACCGAAGGTGCACCCTTGTCAAAAGCGCCCCTGTTCAGTGTTCATATTCAACAGAATCAGTCAACCGAAGGCACACCCTTGTCAAAAGCGCCCCTGTTCAGTGTTCCTATTCAACAGAATCAGCCAACCGAATGCGTAACTTCGTCAAAAGCACCCCTGTTTAGTGTTCAGATTCAATAGACTTTATCACTCGAGGGCGCACCCATGCATAAGGCGCATCCCTGTAGAAGGCGCATTGGAAAAAAAAATTGTGTTGAATCTAGGAATCCTGGAGAAAATGCAAAAGAGAAAGACAAAAAGTCTGAGAGCAAATTATATCAGAAGTTGAAAACAAAGGCTGACAGTGAACCCTAACTAGAAAAAGGAAGGCTACCTCAAAGCAAAAGCGTGCCAGAGATGACAAGCCAGAAAGTTAAAGCAAAATCAATGCAGAGATCTGAGCGTAACAGAAAAGCAAGATGCAAAGCTCATACTTCCTCTTACAATGAAGAAAACACACAGTGATCAAATGCAATAGCAAGCACATGCACAAAAGCATACATGACAAAACTCAAAGGCAGATAAAACAAAAGACGCTTCCCCAACCAGAAAACAAAGGCGGACCTGAAAGGTGGCTATGATCACGTTTGAAAAGGACAGATATAGAAATCAATTGAAATATCAAAAGGCGTACATGCAATACGAAGGGTGAAACACAAGTACAAAGATCCAGAAAAGTATGTTGCTCAAAAGCGCACTTAAATGCATAGAAGAAACACTAAATCTAGTGTAAGAGCAAGTTGTAAGACAAAAGTTGGCCTAAAAGCATGCAAGAGATTGAAGCAGATACTATCCAGAAATATGACAAGACCAAGGCGTACTCAGTTTGCTTGATGATTGAACAACGACCACGCTAAATTCAAGAATTCATCCCAGTCCGCTATTATAAGCAAGCCAAAGCATCTTGACACAATTAAAACGAAGAAGTCTGTAGTAATGACAAACTCTTGAAGCAAGGCGCACCTGGGTATATTCATACATCAAAGCAGATAATGAAAAGGCGAGCTTAAACACAAAGTCAAGAAGACAGAGCAGTATAGAAATCCAAGTGTTTGCAAACTGATAATGGCAAGAAAAGCAGCAAGAAGAAAGAAAAGTAGCACCCATGACAAGAAGTGCCAAAGACTTGCACAAGTAGCTCCCTGATAAAGCGCCCAGTTATTTGCGCTCTGAAAAAATTGCACCCTGATATGCGCAAGAGCGCCCTGATATGTGCAAAAAACTTAAGTTGCACCCTGATATGTGCGAAAGCACCATGATATGTGCAAAAAACTTAAGTTGCACCCTGATATGTGCGAAAGCACCCTGATATGTGCAACCTAAGTATAAATCAAGAAATTGCACCCTGATATGTGCGAAAGCACCCTGATATGTGCAACCTGAATATAAATCAAGAAATTGCACCCTGATATGTGCGAAAGCACCCTGATATGTGCAACCTGAATATAAATCAAGAAATTGCACCCTGATATGTGCGAAAGCACCCTGATATGTGCAATCTGAGTATAAGTAAAAAACCGCACCCTGATATGTCCACCCTGTGCACCCTGATATGTGCGAAGCGCCCAGTTATTTGCGCTCTGAAAAAAAAAATTTGCACCCTGATTTGTGCACCCTGATTTGTGCTCCGATAAGCGCCCTGATTTGCGCTCTGAAACTACACCATGTTTTGTGCATCCTGATAAGCACCCTGATTTGTGCTCAGAAAAGCGTCCAGATCTGCGCTCTGTTTATGCCAAAAGCTGCACCTAGATTGAATATTGCAAATACTCAAGAGCAAAATGCCAAAGTATCAAAGAATTGCAAAACTCACAAGAAGTCAGCCTCCAGTAAAGGGAAAAGGTTACAGTCAGATTGGCGGAAAAGCACATTCACTGTCATGCAAAAGAAAGCGAGTCTTACAAAGGGGCTAGAAAATATCCAGAAATACACAAGAACAACAAGCAACAAGCAAAACACTGCAAGAATCACAAGTGTACAATTCAGAATGCAAAAGAAGAGAAGAAGGAAAAAGAAAAGGAAAAGAAGAAGAAAAAGAGAGAAGAGAAAAGAAGAGAAGCATTTAACAAAGAAGTACACAAGCAAGTAATCTTGAAGCTCCAAAGGAGATTCTATTCAAAGGAATCCCATTCAAAGAAGCAAGAAAACAATATAGCATGACAAAGACTTCAAGTCAAAAGAAGGTCATTCCTCAAAAAGTCAAGTTACAGCATGATAGAAGCAGAGAAGGCAAAGCCATTCCTCCAAAGGCTAAGTCAATATAGCAAATACAAGGGTCCTATAAATCTAGTAAAAGGAAAAGTGGAGCAACAAAATACAAAGGTCCCAGACTGATGAAGCAAAAGTAAAAAGCAAAGTGTTTTAAACAGACGCAACAACTAAATCTTGAGCAGAGTGGCCAAAGAAGAAGCCTTGCAGTATAAGACTCTTGTTGAGCGTCCAGTTCAGCATCCACACTCGACAAATCAGTAGTGGCTTTCGACAAAGTGGCAGATATATCACTAATCAAGCATTCCAAATCAGCACGACGCTCCTGTGATGAGCAATCACCAAATCTTGATGAAGAAGGCGTCCTGTGATGAACAATCACCAAATCTTGAAGAAGGCGTCCTGTGATGAAGTTCTGCAGACATCCTCATAACCAGACGCATCAGATGACAAAGCAAAATAGCAAGCAGTACATCACAACCTGTACAGTATGAAAATGATCCAATTCAAGAGCATGATCTAGGTTCCCAAATGCAACGTGAAAATGTTCCAATTCAAGAGCGTGATCCAGATTCCCAAATGCAGAATTATCGAAGCAGCATGGTGCAAAGCATATATTTCAACATCAGAACAGTATCAAAATTGCATAAATGCATCACTGTACAGTATGAAGGCAGTAAAGTGCAAAGTGCAGAAAAAGAAGTTCAAGTCAGTACTATCAAAGCAAGTAACCCAAATTTCCAAGAGTCAAGTATGCTAAAGCGGCACAAAGCTCAGCGACCACAAAGGCGCACAAGTTTTTAATAGAAGTATCAGTGCCTTCAGCAGTAGACATAACATGACAAAAGCAACAAGCGTAAGATCAACAGCAAAGTAATTCTTTCAAGCTCAGTCATGAGTACCACCAAAGGCGCGCTGCAAGACAAGAAAAGTTTCCTCTATTTTCTGTCACCGTCCACCTTCATGCTAATTAAAGGGCTCTGGCTCTCTCTTCAAGCAACACAGATTATCAAGTCAGTAATCAGATCACAACTATACCTCCCAAGTTGGTCACTATATTCATTCAACACAAAAGGTGTTCAAACGTAGCAAGAAAAGTACTGCAAAGATTTGAAGATTCAGAAGGCACAAAGTACAGATAGTTGAATTTGAGTATGGAACTCAAGCACAAAGAAACAGACAGCAAAGAAATTTCAGAAAACAAATCAAGAATTCAAAGTACAAAGAAGCAAAGTCCACCAAGTCATTGATCAGTATGCAAGGTAGCACAATCCAAAGGCAATGTTGCACATGCAATAGAAAGAAGAGCCCGCTTCCCTTACAAATTCACAAAAAGAAGATCAAATTGAATGAGAAGCAAGTGAAAAGTCAAGATTCAGTTTACAAGGGGGCTAACCCCTCATATCAGATGTATATGCAGAAAGCAACCATGCACCACCAAGGGCGCCTTCATGGTGTCTGAGCTGACAAAAGTTCAATAGTGGTACGAAGCTTGAAGCGTCTCCAAAGTCCACATCTTGATGTGCAAATACCCACAAAAGAAAGAAATGCAAAAACAAAGCAAAGCAATAGCCTGGAGAATCTTAAAATGCACTCACTAAAGGCGACATGACATGACAGTAGATAACGCTCAACAAAGGCCAAAAGGGTGAATCTATTCTGTAAGCATGAATCAATCTCCAAGAGGTACAACAAAAACGAAGGCGGCCCTAACAAAGGCGATCCCATCTAAGAAAAGAAGCTTACAAAATCACCAGCCAAGAAAGGCGTATTCAGACGCCCTCAAAGAACGAAAAGCACGATCAGATACTCACAAGCACTAAAATATTTAGAAGCAATCCTAGTTCCTGACGCCTTTGAAGTAGAGCAGAAATAAAAACAAGCATCTACAACAAAGCACAAAGCTCACTGAACGAATGCTCCAAGCAAAAATTGCAATCACAAATAAAAGGCAAGACCAGTTCAAAAATCAAAATGAATCCAGTCCAGTAGTCAGCGAGCGCAATCCAAGTGATACATGAGTACCAACGAGCTGGTAACAAGTTTTAATCACAAAAGCATTCACTCATGAGCACTCATGACACTCATTCATGCATGACATTCATGACATTCATTCACGCATAGCACTCGTGACATTCATTCATGCATGACATTCATGACATTCATTCACGCATAACACTCATGATATCCATACATGCATAAAAGCATACAAGAGCTCGAGTATCAGGAGACAGCACAAAACCAGGGGGCTTGCCCTTCTAGAAGAAATCTATCTCCAAGATGAATTCAAAAACACCTTGGGAAGTTCCTGTTTTCTCTCAAAATGTATTCTGAAATATGAAAACACATTTATCTGCTAACGAGTTTTGTGCAGAATTAATAGTCACAGGAAATGAAGTTGTCAAAATCAACCCCAACAGGAAAGCAACAAGTACAATCACCTTCAAGAAGTTTTGCATCAAAGAGAAAAAACTTTTCTCTTTCATGCAAAAGGGGGCTATTGTTTGGGATTGAATAAATATTATTGGGCTTAATATGTTACTAAAATAAAAAGAAAGGGATCTAAGGTGAAGCCCAACATTAAGGCCCAATTGGCAATCAAGGCCCCATGTTACAGCAGATATCAGGACGTGGAAGCGTCCTCCCCCATAGCATCCCAGCAATGTCACCAATGGAGAAAACACGTTCCAACCAGAAAATACAACACATCTTGTTACAGTAACGTGTTTTCCCAAGGAGATGAAGACCAGAAGCTTCAACTACAAGCATGTATAGCCTTGAGCCAATCACCCCCATCAAGCATGTCATTCAAAACTACCATTTATGGAAAATATGCTATTCCTATCAGTAACAAAAAAGGGATTCCTTGCAAGATGGGTTGACAGTGAAAAAGGAAGAATAACCAGTGGACAAGCAGAAAACGTTACAGTAACCACCAGTCCAAAATGAGGAAGAACGTGGAAGCGTCCTCCGGTCAGAGGGTCCTCAACCCACAACATCCCTCTGAAGCTGAACAAGGTCTTGAGAAGTCATTCCTCCTTGGGCCCAACGCTCAATAAGCCATGTCAGTCAGAATGCTACAAATGGGAAAGATGCCATTTCACTCAAATGCCAAATATAGTATGCTGAGGGAAGAAGATGTCATTCCACTCAAGAGGAAAAATGCACTGTTCATATCTCTGGCCAAGGCTGAAGGAAGAAGCAACCAGTGGACAAAGAGGAGAAGCAGTACAGTGACCACTAGACCGAAAGGAGAAGAACGTGAAGGTCAAGTTACAAATCCACTATAAAAGGAGATCATGATACAAGGCAAAGGCATCAGCACAAAGCTAAGGCAATCCAACAGAAGCAACATCACAGAGACACAAATACAACAACGACACACTTAGAACAGAGAAATCATAGAGAGTCTTGAGGGAGACAAACTAAGAGCGTCCTACAAAAAGTCATCATTTCTTGTCCAAACACAATCTAAAGCAAGCAAATACAAACCCAGCATATTCAGAAAACTACAACGATGCAACCAGGGAGATATCTTAGGGAGCTTGGAAAAGAAGAACGTGAGAGCGTCCTAGAAAAACATAATCACTGTACACGTTGTTATCTGATAACTGCACTTCCCTACCTCCTTCACACTCCTCTCCAGTATTCAATGAAGGAAAGCATCAGTTAGCAAAGTCCATACACACCAAGAAAGTCCAGAACAAACTACAACGACCCAGCTTGAAGAGAAAGCAAAAGAGAACGCAAAAGGAGATAATCTTCACTGCTATTGTGTTCGGACTAATCCTCGTCGCCTTCGTGCAGGGGTGACGCTTAGGCAAGGATAGCCCGCTTCGGGAACTCCGCAGAGTGGCGTGGCTTGGAAGGCTTTTAGACGAAAAGTCTTCCCACAAGGCGTGTCAAGCCTTGGAAAGGGAAGGCGTCCCTGTTTTCATGGAGAAACGAATCCGAAAGGAACTAGCTTGTTAATAATGAGGACGCTCTCGAGTAACATGCCCAGGCCCCCTGGCCAACCTGTCTGGATCTTCTAAGACATGCAGTAAAGGTAAGTCACAGCTCCATCATGAGCTGGGCGTCCTCATCATCACTTTCAAGGTTCCTTCCTCATCCAATTCATCACCCCTCCCAAGGAACCAGGGACGCTTTCGTCTGTTCACCGCTCCAAAGCGCCCTCCGGGGAGTTCTCAATATTTCCTTCATTTTTATTGTATTGAAGCCATTGATTTCACTAAGTTTACGAACCCATCCCTTTATTTCGCATTCCTGTTATTTTCTTTGCAAAATATAAAATCCTGGCAGAAACAATTGGCGCCGTTGCCGGGGAAATCATGGCTTCAACTCTGAAAGGAGATACACCAGGAGATGCTTAGAGGGCGATTCTTGATGGCACAAGGATGACCATTGGAGGAAGTCCTGGAGCAACAGTATCACAAATCACTGATATGGGAAGCGCTTCACAGATACCAATCTCAACAGTCTCCAGCCCAAGAAGCGTTGCAGCAAGGAGGTCGTCTTTCAGCCACGAAAAGCGTCCTTTCCAAAAGCGTCCACATTTGCTTTTACTCGGCTTTCCAGAAAGCGCTCAGGCAACCGGAGGAGTGGAAATACGCTCTGGCTAAAGAAGGTGTTCCAGTACGGAAAGTAAAAACTCAGCAGCAAAGGCGCACCTAGGAAGTTCACATAGCAACACTGCTATCAGTTATCTATGTCATAAGCTAAGTACATACAACTCTCAACTTAGTCCACTTTACTATCATGCCTATTATTTATACGCTGGTATGCCTTTACATGAATTTGATTATGATAGATATATATGTCATGATGAAAGAAAAAATGTACTATATCAGTTACTGTGTGTGCAGTTAAAAAATAATAAAAATAAAAATTAAAAATTAAAAATATAGTTACAGTATGCATATGCTCATTATATTGCTAGTTTTTGTTTGCATCCATGTCTAAATATGGCTTTGGTAGGGTCACTTTCTTATGATGTCATGTTCTGCCTAGCTAGTTTCATGTCTAATATTATCCTAATGGCAATGATTTATTTCTACCTTGACTGGATGACATGAAGTGATATGGAGATGATTTGAACTCTGTGTTTGTCATGGCAAGGAACTGTATATGTGTATTTCATTATGTAATGTACTGCGTGCAGTTAAAAAAAAAAAATATATATATATATAGTTACAGTACGTGCTTTTGTATGCATCCATGACAACTTTGGTTTGATAGCTCTAATGTGATATCATGATTTAATTTACAGCATTATACTGATATAGTTACCTTGTCCTAAATAACAACATTATCTAACATTGATATGAATAGTCTATCATGATAGTTATTGTTGTCATAATCTTGCTAACTGTTCTTTGCTCAACCACTGCATGATTTGAATAAACTATTTTTTCATGATTTCAACATGCGAACACAGTGTTTCATGCTATAAGCTGCATAGACACCTAGAGAGTGTGCTTTTGAAAAAGTGTTATATGAAAACATGATATGAACAATGTTACATACTGATGCATGATTGATCTTGTAAATAATTTACTAAGAGCTGACTAACAAAACGGGCATGCATAGCATGAAAATATCCGAAAAGTGAGATTTGTTCATGTAGGAAAAAGAAGTGACATCTTTCTAAGATTTGAGAAGTCCTTGGTACGCTCTCAGGCCATGATTTACGAAGTTTTGCTAAGACGCTCAATGTCATGAGAGGATCACTTCCTTTGCTATAGATGATAAGCACCTGATCTACATAAAGCAGAAACGCGCTATTTGTCTTGCCCAGTGAGAAGGCAATCACAAAGTTTTGTATTAAACAGCGAATAACAAAGCAAGAAGGTTTCAAGCGAAAGCAACCCAACACAAATAGAAAGATCAATGACAAACAAGCAAACGAAATCAAGCAAAGAGAAAAGATGAAATCATACTAGAAGACGACGCCATGCCCAGAATCATCCGTCTAAAGGTGTCCTCAGTTCAGTCTCAAACGCGGCACCTTGACCAGAATCAGCAATCTGAATCAGCAAACTAAGGGCGTCCTCAATTCAGTCCCAAGGGCGACGCCCTGCCCAGAATCAGTAGTCTAAAGGCGTCCTCAGAACCAAGGGAGACACCCTGTCCAAAATCAGCAGTCTAAAGGCGTCCTCAGTTTAGTCGCAAGGGCGACTACTTGCCCAATATCATGCGGTCTGAAGGTGTCCCCCAGTTCAGTCTCAAAGGAAAGAAAGGGAGAAGAAAGTGTGCAAGTCCAAGAGCGACTTCTGAAGGCGCACCCTTGTCAAAAGCGCCCCTGTTCATTGTTCATAATCAACAGAATCAGTCAACCGAAGGTGCACCCTTGTCAAAAGCGCCCATGTTCAGTGTTCATATTCAACAGAATCAGTCAACCGAAGGCACACCCTTGTCAAAAGCGCCCCTGTTCAGTGTTCCTATTCAACAAAATCAGCCAAGCGAATGCGTAACTTCGTCAAAAGCACCCCTGTTTAGTGTTCAGATTCAATAGACTCTATCACTCGAGGGCGCACCCATGCATAAGGCGCATCCCTGTAGAAGGCGCATTGGAAAAAAAAATTGCGTTGAATCTAGGAATCCTGGAGAAAATGCAAAAGAGAAAGACAAAAAGTCTGAGAGCAAATTATATCAGAAGTTGAAAACAAAGGCTGACAGTGAACCCTAACTAGAAAAAGGAAGGCTACCTCAAAGCAAAAGCGTGCCAGAGATGACAAGCCAGAAAGTTAAAGCAAAATCAATGCAGAGATCTGAGCGTAACAGAAAAGCAAGATGCAAAGCTCATACTTCCTCTTACAATGAAGAAAACACACAGTGATCAAATGCAATAGCAAGCACATGCACAAAAGCAGACATGACAAAACTCAAAGGCAGATAAAACAAAAGACGCTTCCCCAACCAGAAAACAAAGGCGGACCTGAAAGGTGGCTATGATCACGTTTGAAAAGGACAGATATAGAAATCAATTGAAATATCAAAAGGCGTACATGCAATACGAAGGGTGAAACACAAGTACAAAGATCCAGAAAAGTATGTTGCTCAAAAGCGCACTTAAATGCATAGAAGAAACACTAAATCTAGTGTAAGAGCAAGTTGCAAGACAAAAGCTGGCCTAAAAGCATGCAAGAGATTGAAGC
Organism: Crotalaria pallida; assembly: GCA_037953625.1. Taxonomy (NCBI): domain Eukaryota; kingdom Viridiplantae; phylum Streptophyta; class Magnoliopsida; order Fabales; family Fabaceae; genus Crotalaria; species Crotalaria pallida. The sequence continues at coordinate 178,843,094 of CM075649.1, forward strand.
AGATACTATCCAGAAATATGACAAGACCAAGGCGTACTCAGTTTGCTTGATGATTGAACAACGACCACGCTAAATTCAAGAATTCATCCCAGTCCGCTCTTATAAGCAAGCCAAAGCATCTTGACACAATTAAAACGAAGAAGTCTGTAGTAATGACAAACTCTTGAAGCAAGGCGCACCTGGGTATATTCATACATCAAAGCAGATAATGAAAAGGCGAGCTTAAACACAAAGTCAAGAAGACAGAGCAGTATAGAAATCCAAGTGTTTGCAAACTGATAATGGCAAGAAAAGCAGCAAGAAGAAAGAAAAGTAACACCCATGACAAGAAGTGCCAAAGACTTGCACAAGTAGCTCCCTGATAAAGCGCCCAGTTATTTGCGCTCTGAAAAAATTGCACCCTGATATGCGCAAGAGCCCTGATATGTGCAAAAAACTTAAGTTGCACCCTGATATGTGCGAAAGCACCATGATATGTGCAACCTAAGTATAAATCAAGAAATTGCACCCTGATATGCATAAGAGCGTCCTGATATGTGCAAAAAACTTAAGTTGCACCCTGATATGTGCGAAAGCACCCTGATATGTGCAACCTAAGTATAAATCAAGAAATTGCACCCTGATATGTGCGAAAGCACCCTGATATGTGCAACCTGAATATAAATCAAGAAATTGCACCCTGATATGTGCGAAAGCACCCTGATATGTGCAACCTGAATATAAATCAAGAAATTGCACCCTGATATGTGCGAAAGCACCCTGATATGTGCAATCTGAGTATAAGTAAAAAACCGCACCCTGATATGTGCACCCCGTGCACCCTGATATGTGCGAAGCGCCCAGTTATTTGCGCTCTGAAAAAAAAAATTTGCACCCTGATTTGTGCACCCTGATTTGTGCTCCGATAAGCGCCCTGATTTGCGCTCTGAAACTACACCATGTTTTGTGCATCCTGATAAGCACCCTGATTTGTGCTCAGAAAAGCGTCCAGATCTGCGCTCTGTTTATGCCAAAAGCTGCACCTAGATTGAATATTGCAAATACTCAAGAGCAAAATGCCAAAGTATCAAAGAATTGCAAAACTCACAAGAAGTCAGCCTCCAGTAAAGGGAAAAGGTTACAGTCAGATTGGCGGAAAAGCACATTCACTGTCATGCAAAAGAAAGCGAGTCTTACAAAGGGGCTAGAAAATATCCAGAAATACACAAGAACAACAAGCAACAAGCAAAACACTGCAAGAATCACAAGTGTACAATTCAGAATGCAAAAGAAGAGAAGAAGGAAAAAGAAAAGGAAAAGAAGAAGAAAAAGAGAGAAGAGAAAAGAAGAGAAGCATTTAACAAAGAAGTACACAAGCAAGTAATCTTGAATCTCCAAAGGAGATTCTATTCAAAGGAATCCCATTCAAAGAAGCAAGAAAACCATATAGCATGACAAAGACTTCAAGTCAAAAGAAGGTCATTCCTCAAAAAGTCAAGTTACAGCATGATAGAAGTAGAGAAGGCAAAGCCATTCCTCCAAAGGCTAAGTCAATATAGCAAATACAAGGGTCCTATAAATCTAGTAAAAGGAAAAGTGGAGCAACAAAATACAAATGTCCCAGACTGATGAAGCAAAAGTAAAAAGCAAAGTGTTTTAAACAGACGCAACAACTAAATCTTGAGCAGAGTGGCCAAAGAAGAAGCCTTGCAGTATAAGACTCTTGTTGAGCGTCCAGTTCAGCATCCACACTCGACAAATCAGTAGTGGCTTTGGACAAAGTGGCAGATATATCACTAATCAAGCATTCCAAATCAGCACGACGCTCCTGTGATGAGCAATCACCAAATCTTGATGAAGAAGGCGTCCTGTGATGAACAATCACCAAATCTTGAAGAAGGCGTCCTGTGATGAAGTTCTGCAGACATCCTCATAACCAGACGCATCAGATGACAAAGCAAAATAGCAAGCAGTACATCACAACCTGTACAGTATGAAAATGATCCAATTCAAGAGCATGATCTAGGTTCCCAAATGCAACGTGAAAATGTTCCAATTCAAGAGCGTGATCCAGATTCCCAAATGCAGAATTATCGAAGCAGCATGGTGCAAAGCATATATTTCAACATCAGAACAGTATCAAAATTGCATAAATGCATCACTGTACAGTATGAAGGCAGTAAAGTGCAAAGTGCAGAAAAAGAAGTTCAAGTCAGTACTATCAAAGCAAGTAACCCAAATTTCCAAGAGTCAAGTATGCTAAAGCGGCACAAAGCTCAGCGACCACAAAGGCGCACAAGTTTTTAATAGAAGTATCAGTGCCTTCAGCAGTAGACATAACATGACAAAAGCAACAAGCGTAAGATCAACAACAAAGTAATTCTTTCAAGCTCAGTCATGAGTACCACCAAAGGCGCGCTGCAAGACAAGAAAAGTTTCCTCTATTTTCTGTCACCGTCCGCCTTCATGCTAATTAAAGGGCTCTGGCTCTCTCTTCAAGCAACACAGATTATCAAGTCAGTAATCAGATCACAACTATACCTCCCAAGTTGGTCACTATATTCATTCAACACAGAAGGTGTTCAAACGTAGCAGGAAAAGTACTGCAAAGATTTGAAGATTCAGAAGGCACAAAGTACAGATAGTTGAATTTGAGTATGGAACTCAAGCACAAAGAAACAGACAGCAAAGAAATTTCAGAAAACAAATCAAGAATTCAAAGTACAAAGAAGCAAAGTCCACCAAGTCATTGATCAGTATGCAAGGTAGCACAATCCAAAGGCAATGTTGCACATGCAATAGAAAGAAGAGCCCGCTTCCCTTACAAATTCACAAAAAGAAGATCAAATTGAATGAGAAGCAAGTGAAAAGTCAAGATTCAGTTTACAAGGGGGCTAACCCCTCATATCAGATGTATATGCAGAAAGCAACCATGCACCACCAAGGGCGCCTTCATGGTGTCTGAGCTGACAAAAGTTCAATAGTGGTACGAAGCTTGAAGCGTCTCCAAAGTCCACATCTTGATGTGCAAATACCCACAAAAGAAAGAAATGCAAAAACAAAGCAAAGCAATAGCTTGGAGAATCTTAAAATGCACTCACTAAAGGCGACATGACATGATAGTAGATAACGCTCAACAAAGGCCAAAAGGGTGAATCTATTCTGTAAGCATGAATCAATCTCCAAGATGTACAACAAAAACGAAGGCGGCCCTAACAAAGGCGATCCCATCTAAGAAAAAAAGCTTACAAAATCACCAGCCAAGAAAGGCGTATTCATACGCCCTCAAGGAACGAAAATCACGATCAGATACTCACAAGCAGTAAAATATTTAGAAGCAATCCTAGTTCCTGACGCCTTTGAAGTAGAGCAGAAATAAAAACAAGCATCTACAACAAAGCACAAAGCTCACTGAACGAATGCTCCAAGCAAAAATTGCAATCACAATTAAAAGGCAAGACCAGTTCAAAAATCAAAATGAATCCAGTCCAGGAGTCAGCGAGCGCAATCCAAGTGATACATGAGTACCAACGAGCTGGTAACAAGTTTTAATCACAAAAGCATTCACTCATGAGCACTCATGACACTCATTCATGCATGACATTCATGACATTCATTCACGCATAGCACTCGTGACATTCATTCATGCATGACATTCATGACATTCATTCACGCATAACACTCATGATATCCATACATGCATAAAAGCATACAAGAGCTCGAGTATCAGGAGACAGCACAAAACCAGGGGGCTTGCCCTTCTAGAAGAAATCTATCTCCAAGATGAATTCAAAAACACCTTGGGAAGTTCCTGTTTGCTCTCAAAATGTATTCTGAAATATGAAAACACATTTATCTGCTAACGAGTTTTGTGCAGAATTAATAGTCACAGGAAATGAAGTTGTCAAAATCAACCCCAACAGGAAAGCAACAAGTACAATCACCTTCAAGAAGTTTTGCATCAAAGAGAAAAAACTTTTCTCTTTCATGCAAAAGGGGGCTATTGTTTGGGATTGAATAAATATTATTGGGCTTAATATGTTACTAAAATAAAAAGAAAGGGATCTAAGGTGAAGCCCAACATTAAGGCCCAATTGGCAATCAAGGCCCCATGTTACAGCAGATATCAGGACGTGGAAGCGTCCTCCCCATAGCATCCCAGCAATGTCACCAATGGAGAAAACACGTTCCAACCAGAAAATACAACACATCTTGTTACAGTAACGTGTTTTCCCAAGGAGATGAAGACCAGAAGCTTCAACTACAAGCATGTATAGCCTTGAGCCAATCACCCCCATCAAGCATGTCATTCAAAACTACCATTTATGGAAAATATGCTATTCCTATCAGTAACAAAAAAGGGATTCCTTGCAAGATGGGTTGACAGTGAAAAAGGAAGAATAACCAGTGGACAAGCAGAAAACGTTACAGTAACCACCAGTCCAAAATGAGGAAGAACGTGGAAGCGTCCTCCGGTCAGAGGGTCCTCAACCCACAACATCCCTCTGAAGCTGAACAAGGTCCTGAGAAGTCATTCCTCCTTGGGCCCAACGCTCAATAAGCCATGTCAGTCAGAATGCTACAAATGGAAAAGATGCCATTTCACTCAAATGCCAAATATAGTATGCTGAGGGAAGAAGATGCCATTCCACTCAAGAGGAAAAATGCACTGTTCATATCTCTGGCCAAGGCTGAAGGAAGAAGCAACCAGTGGACAAAGAGGAGAAGCAGTACAGTGACCACTAGACCGAAAGGAGAAGAACGTGAAGGCCAAGTTACAAATCCACTATAAAAGGATATCATGATACAAGGCAAAGGCATCAGCACAAAGCTAAGGCAATCCAACAGAAGCAACATCACAGAGACACAAATACAACAACGACACACTTAGAACAGAGAAATCATAGAGAGTCTTGAGGGAGACAAACTAAGAGCGTCCTACAAAAAGTCATCATTTCTTGTCCAAACACAATCTAAAGCAAGCAAATACAAACCCAGCATATTCAGAAAACTACAACGATGCAACCAGGGAGATATCTTAGGGAGCTTGGAAAAGAAGAACGTGAGAGCGTCCTAGAAAAACATAATCACTGTACACGTTGTTATCTGATAACTGCACTTCCCTACCTCCTTCACACTCCTCTCCAGTATTCAATGAAGGAAAGCATCAGTTAGCAAAGTCCATACACACCAAGAAAGTCCAGAACAAACTACAACGACCCAACTTGAAGAGAAAGCAAAAGAGAACGCAAAAGGAGATAATCTTCACTGCTATTGTGTTCGGACTAATCCTCGTCGCCTTCGTGCAGGGGTGACGCTTAGGCAAGGATAGCCCGCTTCGGGAACTCCGCAGAGTAGCGTGGCTTGGAAGGCTTTTAGACGAAAAGTCTTCCCACAAGGCGTGTCAAGCCTTGGAAAGGGAAGGCGTCCCTGTTTTCATGGAGAAACGAATCTGGAAGGATCTAGCTTGTTAATAATGAGGACGCTCTCGAGTAACATGCCCAGGCCCCCTGGCCAACCTGTCTGGATCTTCTAAGACATGCAGTAAAGGTAAGTCACAGCTCCATCATGAGCTGGGCGTCCTCATCATCACTTTCAAGGTTCCTTCCTCATCCAATTCATCACCCCTCCCAAGGAACCAGGGACGCTTTCGTCTGTTCACCGCTCCAAAGCGCCCTCCGGGGAGTTCTCAATATTTCCTTCATTTTTATTGTATTGAAGCCATTGATTTCACTAAGTTTACGAACCCATCCCTTTATTTCGCATTCCTGTTATTTTCTTTGCAAAATATAAAATCGTGGCAGAAACAAATATAATGAGCAATTCAAATGTAACAAGCAAATTGTGATCATCCAACGTGTCAGGGAAATCTCGTTGAAGGGGAACTAAAAGCTTTGGTGAACATAACAATTACGTATCAAATATAACTTGGAAATTAAAATGCATTCTTTTTTCAATAATATTACATGAATATTTAGATCAAATACCTACTTTTTTAGGTAAGAATTGGTGAGACCTTCAAGAATTATAGAGTGAAAAGATCCACAATTCTTTACCTAAAAAATCATTTGTTAAAGTTTCTAAACTTAGAAAATTAATCGATGCACATTATTTCGTGTATCAAGAATCTAAAAAAATGCATTTTTCAATGTTTATTTGCTTCATTTGCCTTATTAATAAGTGCATCAATGACACTTGTTAAAATTTGCCAAAAAGTAATTATTGAACCTAGGTATAAAAATAGATGATGTAGTTCACCCAAAAAAAAAATAGATGATGTAACATTATTGTTTTTTTTTTTATTATTATTACTGATGCACAGGTTTAAATTTTTTTTATAAATTTGATTATAGATTTTGGAAATATGTCTTCTTAAATAATAAGTTAATATGAACTTTTTATAAAAATGATTTACATGTATTTAGAAATGAATACTCATAAACACTAACCTTTGAATCTAGTTTCAGTTACCAACTTTTCATTAATAAAAATTAACTAATAATGTATCAACTATGCGATTTCTAATTTTAATTAACAACATAATCTTATATTAAAAAAAATCCTACTCATTTTGATTTTTGTTTTATTTAATCCATCATTCTAAATGCATTTTGTTAGTAATTCGTTTTGCAAGTCCAAATGCAGCTACTTTTTTTACCATATATATCATCATCATCATCATCATCATTATTATTATTACATCTGTCCCAAAATATAAGATATATTTTCACACTTTTAATTAATTCGTGTTTATAAGATTCAAACTTTCAAATTACTTGCTTGTATTAGAACTTCATAATTGTAAATAAGTATATTGTCTAAAGTATAAAATAACGCATCATTATTTTTCACAATTTAAATTGCAACATATTGTATAAATTTTTGGATTTTTTTTAAATTTGAATTCATGATTGAGTAAATATTTGATTGTATTAAGCTAAATCATTATACCAAATTATAGCTCATCTTAATACTTATATATCCGTTTTTTCCGTTGTACCCAAAATTTATTATTCATAATGATGTTCTGTTTAAATGTTTAATACCAATTTGCCTATATTATGACTTGTTTGTATTAGAATTTCTGAAATTACAGCATTATATTCGTTTTTTTTGCTGGTTAATTATCATATGACGAGTCATTTAGGCATTATATATTTTTTATGTCAATATTTGATTTAAATTATTTCCTTTTGAAAAGATCATTAATAACCCGTGCAAATTGTAATAATATCGAAATGGAAATTGTATGTTTGCGGACAATTTTTATATTTATGTGTAATCCAAATTGTACTAATAAAAAATTACTAAAAATAACTTAAGATAAATATTTATTCCCGTGCGATGTACGGACAAACAAATTTGGAGGGAAAAACAAGGATGAAGAGGGAAAATAAAAATGACAAAAATGCTCTCAACTTCTCATACTTTATAATATGTTGATGTTGATTAGAATACATGCATTCTTTTTTTTTTCCGAAACCAGGTGTTGTCTAGGTTTCACATTTTATGTGATCCAACTAATCCATCTCGGATCCGCAAACTGTGCGAGCTTTGACTCAATGATATGGATTTTCTCCAGGAATTGTTGCCTCATTTTTTACTCTGAAGTCCCTAAACACCCAACTAATTTCCACTGCTCCAATCCACTGCATATAAAGAAATAATATTTTTTCTTAGAATGAAAGAAAAAATAACAAGAAACGTTAACGTCAAAAAATAAAAGCAATGATTTTTCGAACCGGATGTGACAATACAAAGACGGGCTTTCTTCATAAAGGATTTAAATGAGAAGGAAGATATCCATTATCCAGCACCTAATAACTTGGTTTCCCAGGTCCTTAACTATGGAAGTGTTAGAGAACAGTATGATTTCAAGTTCAATTTCTATAAGTCAAGTTTAAGAAATTCCTATAAGCAATCAAAACTAATAAAAAAACGATTTCTTATTGTACAACCGTTAACACGGTATTGATGGATACAAGAAAGAAGGAAACCACGCGCGGCAAATGGGCAATTATGTTTGAAGAACTGAAAACGGTAACCGCCAAAGAATAACGTAATTTTGTTGCCAACTTCAAAATATGATTTTTTTTTTAGATAACAACTTCACATATGATTAAGGAAGGATTATGGTTAAAAAATAAATAAATAAGGATTTTGCTACATTTTAATGCAGGGTTTTTTCCTTAACTTTTACTCTCTCTGTTCCTATTTAAGTACTGTATGTTATATTTCAAACAAAACATACTTTTTAAAAAATTCAATTATTACTTAAATTTTTAATATGTTAATTATGTTTTTTTCCATTATATTCTTCCTCTCTCCGTAATCATTACTTTTTATATAATACATACGAAAACCAATACCCTATTAAATAGAGGCAAACATGAAAAAAAAATTTATTACATTCTTGAAATCATCAAAATAACATATAAAAGGAAAAAAAAACTTATCCAAAAAATAAAAATTAAATAAAAACGGAGAGAATAATTTTGATGGCTGAGGATAAAAAGTGGAGTAAATTATAAAGTGATATTGGAAGCTAAATCCATTATAACATGAAAAGAATAAAAATTTAGTTTTCAATGTTGAAATATTATTCCGGTTTGTAACATAAGGAAAAATAGTTAATTTCACACTTGTTTAAAAAAAAAGTCGAATGCATTTAATTTTTTCAAATTAATAGAGAATAAAAATGCTTTAGGAAAATAACGTTAGGAATGAAACAAAAATTAGCTTTATATAAAAAATTTTTTTAGAAAAGTAACATTGAGAATGATGAAACAAAAACTAAGAAGATTAGTTATATATCTTTTTTATATATATTTTAAATCAAGCAAGGATATGATTTTTTTTTTTATATTACAAACCGAAAACAATACTCAATTTAGCCTCTTATTTTAAGCAAAATCCTTTAATAAATCATTTAAAAGTACAACATCTATCCTACAAATATATGAAAAGTCAAAAAACTAAAAAGAAATGTATTTAATGGTTTGTCCAATACATCAATTAATCATTAAAAAAATTATTTAATGCATTCTGCATAATACATTAATTAACCAATCACAATTCAAAATTTGTATTTTCTAAATTTTTTCATTAAATAATTTATCTTTAGTTTGAGACAAAAAATTGGTCATTTTTTATGATCATTGTGACATATATGGAGTAGTTTTTTCATTGAAAATTAAATTAACATATAATACTTCCCATAAAAACATACTTATTTACCAACAAAGCCCAGCACAGTTGGTAGATAGTTGAGTTCCTGAAGCATGATGTCAGGGGTTCGATCCCTGCCGTGGGCATGGAAAAGGCTTTGTTGGTAGAGGCAAAACCCACTTCGGTGATCTCTACGCCTCGGAGGGGATTAGTCTTCGGCTGTCGGCTGGAGGATACCCTTGGTGTACACCAAAAAACATACTTATTTATTTCTTTGAAGGATTTAATAAACTCATTATCATTTTTTTAAAATTAAAATAATTTTTATCTTTTTTATATCAAGAATTTTTCCACTTTCAGCATAATTAGTACTCCCCCGACTTGAAATATAAGTAACTAAAAACACATTTTATTTGGTTTAAAATATAAACAAAAGTAACTAATCTTTTTAAATTTTATTTCATTCCCAATATTACTTCCTTAAAATATACCTAGAAAATTGTTTTCTGATTTAATTTTTCTTTCATTCACAATACTACTTTTTTAAAATATCTCTATTTTTTTATAAATTTGAGAAAATTAAATACAATCAACTAACATCTTAATAAGTGTGAAAGTTGTTAGATTTGCCTATATTATAAGCCGAGGGTGTAAGTAATTTTGAGTGTGTATTAATGGTTTAAACCCTATTTCATAGCTTAAATATCTTTCTTTTTTCTTTTTTTCTTTTTCAGCAGTAAATATTTGCCAGTCTTAAACCTTTTACATTTAAATGCTGTACATAGTTTCAAATTTTCCACATTTCTCAACATAACCATAAGGACGATGATTTTTACAACTATTTTATGTTGTCAACAAGTGAGAACTATCACTTCAAAAAATAAAAACATACGAGGGATTAAATCAGTGGCAATTAGTGACAACTTGTTTAGTTACTTGGTAATGCGCATGGGTTCGAACTATCAATCACTTCAGAGATCTTTGCTTATAAAATTTAAAAAAAAAAATAAATAGACTAAGTGCACACTATAAAGAGTTAGAATCCGTTGACATTATATGTAAAACTTGGTCACTTATACATTCACATAATTTTTTATACATTATGAATTTTGTCAATTCAACCGTTGAATTATATGTTATTATTAAGTAGATTAAGTCTACAAAATTTCATAGAATATAAAAATTATTTGATACTTCATCCGACTATTCTATTTTAACGGATAATACATTATTTAAAATATTAGTAAATATGCATTATTAGATTACATACCTATGAATCTCCGAATGATCTGAAATTTGGTATGTATGATCGTCATAATAACAACATATAATTCAACGGTTACATTGACAAATTTCAAAATATATAAAAAGTTATGTAAATGTGTAAGTGACCAAATTTTACACTTGGTGTAAACGGATCCTAACTCCACTATAAAACCTTATAAGAGTAAAATAAGTGGTGTTAATGGGTCATGTTTTTATGGGCCATGCTAGAGAAACAGAACTGGGTCATACAATTATATAGGCCTTAATTTATTTTATATTTATTAATGGGCATGATATTTATTTTATTTATTTGTATAATAATAATATTAACCTGGGTCAGAAGAAAGTGTAATTAGGTGATTTAAACTTGTTATAATTTTGTTATTTACTTGTAATGATAATAAAAAATATTATAAATTGTTAATTTTGTTATGACAATTTACACATCAAAGAACAAGGAAAACCCAGGGAGGCGCTTCCTTCGGTACCCCAATCGGTTGGTAAGTTTCGTTTCTTTTATATTCACATACTCCTTTTCCTAGGATGAATGCATCAATTTTATCAACCTCTCTCACGACATTTTATTTGATTAGGATAAATAAAGAACTTGCCACTTTTTTTTTTTTTTTTTTTTTTTGGGAAGATGAGTTTGGATTAAAGCTAGTGCACGCAAAGCTTCAATCCATTAAGTCATAGACCCAAACTGCAAAAGCTAAGACATTTTAAGCACAATTGAAATTTGAAAATTTAAATGAGGATCATGAGGAGCAACCGAGCAAAGGTCTAGAAAGATTTTAAAGTTGCAAAAAAAGTTATTTTCATCCGAAGAAGGACCGTGATGAGAACGGAGCTATGGGGGAAGATGACAACGGAGCTATTGGAGAGATGAGGACGTAGCTTGGAGCTATGGGGGAAGATGAGAATGAAGCTATGTTGTTTTGATATTATAATTACAATAAATACACTATACTCCCTCCGGTCCTTATTATAGGGCATACTTAACCGAATTACACATACCAAGGAAAGTGGTTGTTTTTATGAATTCTATGAGAATATATTGTAACATTACAATTTTACCCCCTTAACTTTTCTTAGAAAATTCACACTCATTAATGAACAACAAAAAACACATAGATAGTCGAAGCATTTAATAAGGACAAAAAAGATAAAAATCAATAAATGATGTATAGAAAATATAAAATGACTTATAATTAGGACCAAAAAAACTTTCTAGAATGTGATCTATATATAGGACCGGAGGGAGTATCACCTAAATATTGAACCTTTTATTTCGGGTCATTTACAATTTTATCAGGTAAAAAAACCTCTTGCAATGGGTCATTTAAACGGTGGATGGGTTCACAGAAAAAAAACAAGTCGACATCAAAATTCTTCTTTGAGGACACATTACAAGAAGAGGAATCAAGAATGGAAGACATTACATTCATTCATGATATGGGTTTTAGTCCAAATTATTACTTCATCCGGTCCTTATTATAAGCATTCTTTGTGAGTGAGAAATGAGGCTTATAATAAAAATCAAATGGTGTATAATTCAAGTCTAGTAGGCAACACGTGTGTAAAATAAGAATCTCGTGCGTGACTCACGTTACAACAACGTCTCATCGTGAGCTTGAGGCATCTATTTTTCTCGTCTAAGTACCGGTGATGCTTTGCTTGCAAGATGCAAAACACAAGGATTATGAACAAAGAATCATCGTCGTTTACAAATGTGAGCATAAAATGTCTCATTATTCCCTAGCCCTTTTGTCATGTTTCCATCCACTAAAACACTCCAAATATTTATGAGACAAAATGAATATAATATTCCCTCCACTCTAAAATATAAGAAAAAACATATTTTGTTTTAGATTATAAGCAAACTTAACTTTTTTTTTTTAATTTAGTTTCACTCCCAATGTTATTGTTATAAAATATCTCTAGAAATTTGTTATCCTAATTAATTTTTGTTTCATTCTCAATGTCAAAGTTTCCAAGATGAAGACTAAGACAGATTTTAATGTATGAATTTGGCGGCTCGTCCCCGATGAAGAAACATAACAACGTAACCTAGGTCAATATTTTTCATATGTGTTTACGTGAGTTGAGTTATAAATACTAGAGAAGTTAAGTGGTATATATAGGATTACGTGGATAACTAGGATATGCAACTTAGCGAGATCAAGCTTATCAAGTTGTTGTGAGATAACAAGAATCTCGAAAATCGTTGTCATTTCAATCAGCTTATCCTCATTTTGAATAAGCGATTATGCCGGGAGTCAAAGTGATAAACATGACCTAAGATATGAGCGTGGATTATTCAGCTAATCCAATAATGTTGGGGCTAGACTTGGTTGACATAGTCATTTGGTAAACGTGATCAACTTGGTCAACCCGGTTTAATCCAGTTCATAAAAATTATTTTCCTAAAATACATATATTTTTGAGCAAAATTTAGAAAAATTAAATATAATCAACTAGTTTCCTAAATATACATGAAATTATTTTTTTTTAATATTTTAAATCAAAACCATTATGAACATATAGGTCACTGGGCGCTGCCCGAGGCTTAGAAGCCACCAAATTGAAATTGCAAAAAAAAAAAAACCAAAACTCGTATTTGATGTACATGAGTATGAATAAGATTGGGGACAATTGATATTACCTATTTTTGAGGGATTAAAATTAACATTTGAATTGATAAATAAACGTAGTTTATATAATCATGTATCAAATATTAAATTTGAAGGTTTTAGAATTGAAGGTTCGGAATTCGATTTTGAATACTATCATTTTAAAATTTGTTAATAGATTTAATTTATCTTCTCATATGAAAAAACACTTCATCTATAAGAAAATAAAATTGGAATTATATTGGATGAACATACATCATTGTATTCTAACCATAGAAACGAAGAACCGACCATTGTTTGCATCGACAGTGTAAATTTTTTTTACACAATCAGTCCATTATTCACCATTCATTTGTATTATTTTAATCTAAAAGTTAACAACCATACACAGATGAATGATAAATAATTCACTAATGATGTAAAAAAATTTACATTATCGGTGCATTCTCCATTTTCTCAATTTAATTTGGATAAAATGTCATCCTCTCATTCCAAATTGACTATCAGTATAAACACCTGATCAGCTAGAAATCCAATATAGGAACTTGATTCACCAAGCTCCAATCGTCCTCCGATCCGGACCCTTCATCCTAAATAGTTGCCAATCGAATCTTATATTAATTCCCAAGCTGCCATTTTCTATGTACTATCAGAAACTAGTTCACAGTATTATTCATATAGCAATGGTTGAACAGTAATGCCATATTCTCCAAACAAATGAAATTAAAAATGTTCCAATCATATTTATGGATGACATATATTATAGCGACCTATTTGTTTTGGCTCACAAATAAATATAATAACATAATATGGTTAGGTGAGTTATTAGGTTGATTTATTAAAATTATATTATCTTATCTATTTTATTTATTATAAGTCGCTTTATAAAAAAAAGGTTATATTTATAAATTACCTTGTATTTTTTACGAAACATTTATTATTTTTTTCTCTTATAAATTTGCTTACCCTCATTCCACGTTGAAGATAAGAAATTCAAACTAACATGATAAATCAACCTACAAACAGACCTACACCATATTTATAAGTATGAAAAAATTATAAGCCACTTTACATTTCTTATGCATCATTTATTGTTTTTTTAATTTTTTTTATCTTTATCAAATAGTTTTGCCATCTATATATTTTTTGTTGTTTATTAATTAATGTGATTTTTTTTTAAAAAAAATGAGAAGATAAAATTATAATATTACAATATTTTTATAAAATTCATAAAATTAACTACTTTCCTTTATGCTTAATTCAATTAAGTACGTCTACGGAGTATTTTTATAGACCGAACCAGGCTATTTAAGAACGATCCGATCTCGTCCGTTATTTGTACATAAAAAATATCTGGACTGAATTAAATCGAATCATATTGATTTAATTGGTCTGATCACTAATATTCATAAAAAACCAAACCAAATTGGACTGTTACACTCCTAGTTCTTAGCGATGAAATCACTTACAAACTAGGATTTTTGGACGCGGGAGAAGGGAATAGAAATAAAAATGGTTGCACAAAAAAAAAGTAGAAGAATGATTTTCTTTTAATTTTTTTTTATCTTATTAACCAACCAACAAATTAGTATTCCTCCGTCCCACAAGGATGGTGAAAAATGGTTAAATTTTTTGTCTTAAACTATAGTTAAAATAATTAATGGAAAATTTAGAAATTATAAACTTTGAATTGTAATTGGTTGATCCATGCTACATACATTAAATTAATTGTTTGATAATTGATTGATGTATTAGACAAATCATTAAATACATGTTTTCTTATTATTTTGACTTTTGAATTTTTTAATGATCATTATGAGACGGAGTGAATAAATTTTTTTACTTTTTTTCTTCTTCGTTATGTTTTTCTCTTCTTTTTTTTTTCTACCACAAACCAATTAGAGTAAAGTCATTGACGAACCTTGGCACACGAAAAACACGAGGTGGGTTAAGAGCACGTGGGTGTATCTTTTTTACATCCACTCTCCAATAATGTTTGACTTTTTTGACCCACTAATATGCACAATTGATTACTCCCTAATTTTTAAGCATTTTTTTAAGTTTTTTTTTTTTTCCATTTTTATGATCACGATGCATAATTATGAGTAGGGTAATGATAATTGATGTTCTAAAAGCATTAGTTAAAGAATACGTATATGGTAGTATTAAGAAAAAACTTGCATAAAAAAAATCTGAGTTCATTAGTTTTTTATTTTTAAATTCATCATTTTGTAAAATAAAACTATCAATGTTGTTTTATTAACCAATGTTCTAAGAGTACCCTTTAGCATTTTTTATAAGTATTACTATTTTTTAAATTAATTTTTTCATTTAATCGTACTTATTCATGTATCGCATTTTAAAAGATTTTTTTAATAATATTTATAAGTTATTTTGTAGTATTTTTTATGAGTCGTGTATTACTTTGTTTCTCTTATTTATCAATTGTTCGTTAATGCGAAATAATATATTTGTGAAAATTTCAATTAAGCGGGTAAAATTATAATATTAAAGTAGTTTTTAAAGTTTCAAGAAATTTAGCTACCATGTAATATGGTTAGGTATAACCTATAAATCAGGCCAGAGGTAATGTTGTTACTCCTCATTAATTTTACTCTTCATTGCTTTCTATAAGAATTTTCTGATCTTATTTACAAATCAGTTTGTATTTTATGTACTAAGTATTTATTGCTTTTTTAATTTTATTTGTCATTTATTATTAACATGAAACAATACATTTGTAATATTTATAATAAGAACATGAGTGAGTATTAAATAATACTTCATCCGGTCCTTATTGTAAATAATTTTCTAGAAGTTTTTTTTGTCCTAATTAAAGTATAAGTCACTTTATATTTCTTATGCATTATTTGTTGTTTTTTTCTTCTCTTTTTGCCATTATTAAATACTTTGATTATCTATAGTAGTATTTTTTTTTGTTAGTTAATGAGTGTGAATTTTCAAGAAGAGTTGATAGAGTAAAATTGTAATGTTACAATATATTCTCATAGAATTCATAAAACTAATTACTCCCTCCGGTCCTATTTATAAGTCACATTCTAGAATGATTCTTTGGTCCTATTTATAAGTTACTTTGTATTTTCTAGAAGACACTTATTGCTATTTTCTCTTATTTGCCCTTTGTCCATTAATGTGAAGTAATACATTGTGAAATCTAACTACCTTCCATGGTCTATAAATAGGACCAAAGAGAGTATTTTGCTTGATATGTTTAATTCGATTAAGCATGATAAGGACCGGACGAAATATTAAAGTAAGACAAATAAATGCTAAGAACATTTGATAAACAATTAAATAAAGTTAATACTAAGTATTGAAAAATGCATCTTTTAAAATTTTTGAAAAAAAAAATAGTAAATGCTACTCCCTCCGATCCCTTTTATAAGGAGAAAATAACTGAAACCACATATGTTAAGAAAGTTAGTTGAATGATTTAATTTTTTCAAAATTATAAAAAAATATTGGTACTTTGGAAAAGTTGCATTGAAAATAAAAAAAAATTAAATGAGATCACTATTTTCTAAAAACATTTTAAAAATGATTGTATTGAAAATAAAAAGTTACATTAATTAATTTTATCTTAAATTAGAGACCAATAAAAATATTTTCTGAATTTTCTTATACTCCCTCTTAAAGACTAAAGGGAGTAACTTACCGTAAGTAGTAATTGTTTTTTTTTTTTTAAATAATCATAGGAGGAGTACTCTGAAAATAGCAAATACAAACTGAAAGGGCAATTATTCAATTATTATTAGTAAGAGCCTCAAAATAATTACAAACTCCACCATGTTGGAGATTCGCACCAAAAATAAATAGGACGATATATAGATAGCAGCCACCCATCGGCGTTCCCTTCTCCCCTTTCTCTCATTCTCTTTTCTCTTTTCTCTTTCATCCAAACGAAACGAAACCAGAAGGAAGGAAGGAAAGAAGGAAGATGCTGTCTTCATTGCTCAGCCCTTCTTTCTGCCCTTTCACTCTCAATACCCATTCCAAACCCAAACCATTTTCTTCACCCACCACCTTCACAGTAACATGCACCTCCTCCTCCACGTTCGATCCTTCCTCTCTCCCACCCATCACCAACAAC
This sequence comes from Crotalaria pallida, assembly GCA_037953625.1. NCBI lineage: Eukaryota > Viridiplantae > Streptophyta > Magnoliopsida > Fabales > Fabaceae > Crotalaria > Crotalaria pallida. Next base: position 178,860,251 of record CM075649.1, read on the forward strand.
CACCACCACCGCACCACCGACAACATCAAGGACGAGGCCCGCCGCCACCGCACCTCCGATAACTTCTCCGCCAAATACGTCCCCTTCAACGCCCCCCTCGATTCCACCGAATCCTACTCCCTCGACGACATCGTCTACCGCAGCCGCTCCGGCGGCCTCCTCGATGTCCACCACGACATGGACGCCCTCAAGAAATTCGACGGCGCGTACTGGAGATCCCTCTTTGACTCGCGCGTGGGTAAGACAACCTGGCCCTACGGCTCCGGCGTTTGGAGCAAGAAGGAGTGGGTCCTACCCGAGATCGACCCGGATGACATCGTTAGCGCCTTCGAAGGTAATTCGAATCTTTTCTGGGCTGAGCGTTTCGGCAAACAGTTTGTGGGCATGAATGATTTGTGGGTCAAACACTGTGGGATCAGCCACACGGGTAGTTTTAAGGATCTGGGCATGACTGTTCTTGTTAGCCAAGTTAACCGCTTGCGTAAATTGGGACGCCCGGTCGTTGGGGTCGGCTGCGCCTCCACGGGTGACACGTCAGCGGCGCTGTCTGCCTATTGCGCTTCGGCTGGGATCCCTTCGATTGTGTTCCTGCCTGCGAACAAGATCTCGACCGCGCAATTGGTTCAACCGATTGCGAATGGGGCTCTGGTTTTGAGCATTGACACTGATTTCGATGGGTGCATGAAGCTGATTAGGGAGATAACTGCTGAGTTGCCGATTTATTTGGCGAATTCGCTTAACAGTTTGAGGCTCGAGGGCCAGAAAACTGCTGCGATTGAGATTTTGCAGCAGTTTGATTGGGAGGTGCCGGACTGGGTGATCATACCTGGTGGGAACCTTGGGAATATTTATGCTTTTTACAAAGGGTTCAAAATGTGTAAGGATTTAGGGTTAGTGGATAGGATTCCTAGGCTTGTTTGTGCTCAGGCTGCGAATGCGAATCCTTTGTATTTGTATTATAAGTCAGGGTGGCAGGAGTTTAAGGCCGTGAAGGCTAATTCGACTTTCGCGTCCGCTATACAGATCGGTGACCCTGTTTCTATAGACAGGGCTGTGTTTGCTTTGCAGAATTCGAATGGGATTGTTGAGGAGGCGACTGAGGAGGAATTGATGGATGCAATGGCACAAGCTGATTCTACTGGCATGTTTATTTGTCCACACACCGGGGTGGCTTTGACGGCTCTCATTAAGCTTAGGAATTCTGGGGTTATAGGGCCTAGTGAAAGGACGGTCGTCGTGAGCACTGCACATGGGTTGAAGTTTACTCAGAGTAAGACTGATTATCACTCTGGTGATATCCCCGGAATGGGTCGGTTTGCTAACCCGCCTGTATCGGTGAAGGCGGATTTTGGATCGGTCATGGATGAGCTCAAGGATTATTTGGAGAGTAAGGCCCCAAAGTACAAGTAAACTTCAGTATTTTTGCTCTTTTGCTTTAACAACTTTGTGTTGATTTTTGATCTTGAACTTTTGTATAATTTGTTAAAGTATTCGAGGGTTTGAACAAATCTTTGTACTATACTTACTTCTGGTTTATGGGCCTCTTGGGGCTGCTAACATATCGGGGTAAGGCTCAAATACATGTAAAAGGAACCATGCATCAATGCATGAGATGTTGGTAGCCATTGATTAGTGCTTGGTCAATCTCACATCTTCCTTTTTCAATGAAATCAATGGCTACCAACATCCCATGCACCGATGTATGGTTGTTTTTCCATGTATTTGAGCCTTACCCAACATATCGTTGTTCTTAGGCTGTGCTCAAGTCCAAACTAACGCATTTTGACAAGTGCAGCAGCCTCAAATGAACCTTGAAGCTATTGTATATAGCTCAGGATAGCGTGAAAATTCTGAAATGAACATTGTCAATGATACCTTTTTTTTTACCGAATAAAATTTGATTTTGGACATGAACCCACAACCCCTGACTTGGAATGGTTTGAGTCAAATTTTCCCAAGCTGAGTATTCTTTTTCTATTTTACCGGGAAAGTCTACGTGAAGTAGTACTACCATTCTTGTATGGCTGGCCAGATGATCAAGCTATTGACAGAGGGAGAAAAATGGATGACACAACTAAACTTTGTGGTAAAGTTATCCACTTTGCGTCCCACATGGCAATCACAGGTCAAATCAATAATACTCTTCAACCCTTGGATATTTTATGCTTTTTCCTTGCGTCTTCATAACTACTACAGTAACACACAAAAAAGAAAAAGAAAGAAGCGCTGTCACCATGTCAGCTTGCGATTTTCGTCTGCACGCTCTCACCAGTAACCTGCAAACGTCGTATTCCAACTCAAACTATTTATGACACGTTTTATTGATGGGACTAGAAATCCCGTGACCACTATAGCCCATTCCTTTCTATTATCCGTCGTCTTCTATTTGAATGTAAATTTACCACTCAATAAAACCACTCTATTAATATATTTAATTTGGCTTAATTATCTCACAAGTCCCTGAAGTTTGGAATACCCTTATTCTTATTTTTTCAATGTCTGACTTCGTCATATACTCCTATTACCAATTCTGACTAATTTTGTTGACATATAACATCAAAATCCTGGTCAGATGGACGAAGTTAGGTGCATGGTGCTCTGTGGGCAAAGATTCTTTTTTTTCTTTAAATTAAAAAACTAAAAAAGCTTAATATTTTTAGTTAAATAAAAAAAGAAAAAAAAAGGATTTAAGAGAAGTCGTTTTCGCTCATGTGACATCACGCAACACCATACGACCAACCTCCTGCGTCTAACAAGGATTTCGATGTTACATGTCAGCAAAATTGATCAGAATTGATAGTAGGGGTATATGATAAACTAGGAGTAACTTCAGGGAGTCAGACATTGAAAAAATAAAAATAAGGGTATCTGATAAAAGTATCTCCAACTTCAGGAACTTGTGGCATAATTAAGCCATTTAATTTTCATAAACTACTATTTACTTATGTTTATCTATTTCACCTTAGTATCTCACTATCAATCATCATTAATATTATCTCATTTAACTATTTATTTTACAATTACCATTGTTCCACTAACTATTCCAATCACCCATATAAAAGCAAAAATAAAATAACAACTATTTCTAATTAAACATAAAAAAATAAACTATTTCTCCGAGAAAAGGAGATTAGAAGTAGTGGAGGGAGTAGTAGTTCACTAGTTTACAGATTGATTTGTTTTCAAGATAAAATTCTTGCAGGATCACATCTTTTTCGGTGGTCCTGTCCAACATTGGCAATTGGCAATAATAATTATCACGAACGCAATAGTTAAGAACAAATCACGAAAAAAGGTTACAAAATCAAAGTACGAATACAACATGTACAAAACCAAGCATTTTCTTCAAATCGATTCGTAAATAAAGCTTAAATAAAATAAAAACGTCCCAAAAAAAGTACAAATACAAGTACAATGCGTCCTCATTCTGCATACCATATATAAATCAGGAATAATCATACAGTGATATGCTCTTATCATCAGATACACTGGCAAGGCGACCGCTACGCACATCAGTCCCTCCAGGTGGTCTAAATGCCACTCCCCATACCTGATCTGAATGGTTGCCCATAGTCTGCACAGACGCCCTCATGTTAAGATCCCACAACCTTACAGTTCTATCACTTGAACCTGTGGCAATGGCCCCCCCATCTGGGCTCACATCCACACATAATACCCAGCTACCATGACCTGACATGGTCCCAATTAAAGCTTTCCCCTCAGCATCATACATGTGGACGTTGCCATCATCTGAAGCTGAAAACAGCAGCCTTGGATCAAAAGGAGAATAAACAAGAGACCGAACAGGCATGAAGTGGCCTTCAAGGTGATGCAAAAACTTGGCACGTAGAACATCGAAAACTGAAATGGTGCCATCCATTGAGCCACAAGCAAGTCGTTTTCCATCAGGGCTCCATGCAACTGACAGGACAAATTTCTTGCTGCCACTTTTGTCTGCGGGTTTGGGTCCTTCTGGACGAGGAATAGATAGCGTGGCAAAAAGTTCCCATGTGCTAGTGTCCCAAAGCTTGACTGAAGCACTACCTCCACCAGCTACAGCCAGAAAGGCACCCTGAAGGTAGAGAACTTTAGCTGATTAAATAACACTACTGAGTATAGTCAAAAAGTGTAAAATTATAGATTCTGGATTCAGTGCCCAACTTTCCTATTACCACAAGGCATCACCAAACCAATAATTATTTCTCCTCTTGTGAAAATAGACAGTGGAACAAGAACAAATTTCGTAAAAGGGCGCATGTTAACAGTGAGTCAACAAAACAAGGTGTTAAATAGTTTTAGCAGGTGGCACTGTGGCAGACTGAATGCATTAGTGGACTATTCTAAGAGTGAAAGTTCTCAACGCTCATAGTCTGTCTGGTACATCCTTAAAACGTGAGAAAATTCGTGGACAAGTTTTTTCATACAATTACTCATCCATAAATATTTCCACCCACATTTTTAAAGATGTACCGTATGAGCAAAGGGGAAGGAAAAAGAAATGACATGCTTCTAGATGCTCAAAGTATCAGGAACGACAGGAAAAAGTACACCTTGAAGGATGTTTTGCAATTTGCATGACCACATAGTCAAACAATAGCAAAATTCAGAAATCAACACAATAGAAGATAAGATGGCCAAATTATGGAAAGTGTATCAGTGAATACCATAGGTGATTTAGGCAGAAGATGTGATAATACATGTGGCACATTCAGAAAAGAAACACGGTACATACACAAATTCAAATAAGATAATAGGCAAAAAAGGAAACCTTAAAATTAACCAACATAAACTAATAGTGAAAGGACAAGGACTAGGATATATTACCAACATGGAAGAATACCAAAAGAGTATTATCTAATCCTTGGCAGGAAAATACAAATGTTTTCATAAAAGCAGAGTTGACAACTACAACAGTTTCTTCTTCTTGTTTTTTTTTTTTTGGTCACATCAAGCACATCCCTGTAAAACATGTTAAAAAGTGGCCTACAGAAAGCAAAACCCTTTCTCCCAAAAATGATGAATTCATATATGACATGTCCATTAGGAATTACTCCCTCCGATCTTAATTTTAAGCAAAAAAAACTAATTTCACAGGTATTAAGAAAGTTAGTTAAGCGCATTTAATTTTTTCAAATTCATAGAAAAATTGACTACTTTAGGAAACTTCCATTGGGAATGAAACAAAAATTAAATGTTACAAACACTTTGAATGGATATTTTAAGAATGGTTGTATTGAGAATAAAAAGTTCGTTAATTTTTGCTTATATTTAAGACCACTAATGAGAAGTTTTTTTTTTCTTATAAATGAGACCGAAGGGAGTAACAGGTTTATTGTTTTTAACAATCATTGGTAATAAATGTGCTACATATAAATGCCAAAAAGCATTTAGATTGTCAATCAATTGAGTCCTAATTTAGGAGATGGGTCTTTCTCTTAGGGTTCACAAAGGACTACTAATGGATAACTCATCAATCTAGGAACAAGAAAAAGGAATGCAAGACCATTGGCATGGAATTAATCGCTTGCATAACAAATTTTTTGCAAGGATTACTATAATTCTGGTTACTTCAGCATGTAAACCAACAAGGGCAGTGAACATAACCATAAAAATCAGACATTGTGCTTTATAAATCATAAGCCAATGTATTCATACATAATATAGGTTTAAACAACAGTCACCAAATAAATAAAGCTCTGCAATTTTCAGTGTTTTGGGTTTTGGTAGTAAGGCATAACCAATGGAATTGAATTGACAAAAATAACCTCATATTCCTTAGCAGTTAGCACAACTAACAACTTAATTCAATTACTTTTTTTTTTTGTTTTTTTTGCAATTTCATTCAAGGACATATTAGTAAATTACACAACCTAAATTAAAAACTCGTCGTCTCGAATTTCAAAACCAAAGTACCTTAGGATCGAAGTGCATTTGCCAGACTTCGGAAGGAGGGGCCTCGAGGGTGGCGACGGTGGAATTGGAATCGACATCGAAGACGCGAACAAAGCTATCGAGGGAAGAGGAAGCGGCGATTGAGCCGAGAGGGTGAGCGGCGACGGAGGCGACGCCAAGGCAGTGGCCGGTGTTGGTTCGCTCCAGGACTAGGTCGTCGGACCTCCACAGCCTGACGGTCTCGTCGAGGGAACCGGTGAGTAGGAGCGGTGGTCGGGTGGCGGTGGCGGGAACCCATGTAACAGCCCATACCGAATCCTCGTGAGCGTTGTCGATGGATTTGATTCCGGCGAGTTTCATTGCTAAGTGCTGCTGCTGGTACTGCTATTTCACACTCGCTGCTCTTTTAAGTCTCTCTAACTAACTAAACAAAATCATGCTGAATCGGCTTCTACTCTTGTACTAGTACAAGGTTTTGAACTCTGGTTGACTATGGGCCTATCTCTTTTCACCACAGGCCCATTCATTCTGTTTCACCAAGATAAATTATCATCCAAAATATTTTTTGGACCCGTATTGTATTTGTGCCACCCCAATATCGTAATCTAGTTCACTATTATGATCTAGTCCACGATTTTATGCTCGTGAGTTGGGTCATGACTTTTAAATAAAAAAGAAATTTGCACAGTTGTGGCCATATAAAAATTGGATTTCAAGATGCTTTATTGTTTTGTGCATGATGTTATATTGATCATAGGGCTCGTTTGATGATTAAGATAAGATAAGAACATGATAAGATATAGAGCAGGATAAGGTACGAGCATAATAGCTCTTATTCTATTCCGTGTTTGGTGCACATTGGATTAATGATAACATTTGATGAGGTGGTGATGATGGAGACAATGTGATGACGATGACAGCAAATGGTGTTAATATGCGAGGGTATAAAGGAAAAATTGTACTACTTTATCCTGCTCATTTCTAACCCAATTCTCGGTATAGGATAAAAATTACACTAGGCAAACATGATAGGACAAACCAACATGATAATATTATCCTATTCTCTGTTAGTTCACCAAACTCGGGATAGTAATAGGATAAAAGAACTATCCTATTTTGTCTTTCTTATGCTCACCAAATGAACCCTATAATATATTGTTTTCGTGGGCTGTTGAACACAATGCGGGCCTTGTGACCCCTAAGGCCTCAATGGAAATGGGCCAGGGCCTGAAATCGGCATCCTTCTCCTTCTTGAATTTCCCAGCTTCCGACCACAGGAAGTACCACTCACGTCACGCCTATGCCGTAAATTGAGCAGACCAACAAAGAGGAAGCGGAAAACACTTATAAGGATATCTTTTGACGCATGAATGCAAGGTTTCACTATCATTTCGTTAATTCAGTTTTTCTCAATAACTGAATGTGTGCATGTGGCCCCTCTCAATGAAACAACATATGTGTGTCATTCATTGTAGTTAGATATATCACAATACAAAGCACCGTATGTAATAAATTACCTTCAAACACTACTATGTTCACTCACATTGTCAGGTAAAACTAGCATACAGGTTCCAGCTGACCACTCTCCATCAGCCATTGTTGTTCAGACTATGAGGTGAGTATTAGTACTCGGCCCCCACTTTTTAGTCCCCAAAATCAAAACGTTTTGTAAATGCATGGACTAAAACCAAAACTTTTCTTTTGCAAAAATCAATTTCAAAAGGATCAATATTTATATGAACCATTTTGGTATTTAACCCTTGCTATTTTTTACCATTCTTGTGTGAGGAGAGAATATTCAACCTTGTCCTTTGTCTTTGGCCATTGACTATAGGATACCTTTTGGTGTAAAAAAAAAAAAAAACCTAACGTGATATAAATATAGGCAAGTGTTAACTATTGACCTCGTTAAGGACTTTAACGTAGTAAAAATATGTTGAAAAATAAATATTTTAAGATTTTCAAAAAAAAAAAATAAAAATATAAACTTATAATTGTTTTTGCTGTTAATAACCTTAACAAGACCCATTAAACATTTTTTTAATAAAGGATCTAAAACATCTGAGAATTTATAGAGAACACTGCTCTCGTAATATTAAACTCAACTCTTAAGCTACACCTTTACAATGAATTCAGCTGGCAGCAGCAATGATCCATCTATGAAGCCAAGGTAATGTTACAATTCATGATTATCTTCGTAGTTGCCTCTGCAAAAGCAAATGCGAGGTGCATAAAAACCCACTCCTTTGGAGGAAAAAAAAAAAGGAAAGAATGGATAGCATTTTTAGTATCATCATTCAAAACTTAGTCATGTTGAATTTTTATCAATGATATAAAAATTGAGAATGGCAGAAAAAATGTAACTATAGCTTTGCAGATATTGTTTGTCATTGTAAGCATAAAGAAAGGAGCATCTTCTTTAAGTAAGCCACATATAGATAATGTGCATTGAAAAATACAACATTTGAGTTTAAATGCACATTTTCTACTTTTGAATTCTTAACCAATGCCACCATAGCACCGTTTAACATTTCCCTAAAGAAAAATAACATGATAAATACAGAAAAGTAAAGAAAGAATTATTTCATTATTTTGAAGGAAAAAAAAAAGCCTATAACAAAATGACCACAAAATTCAAAATGACCACAACAAAATTAATGGCAAGCTCTCTCACAAGACCTTATTTTACAACACTACGTTACAAAAATCATAATCATCTTCCCCCGGAAAAAACTGCAATGTACAGTAGTTGCATATTAATTTTAAAACAACAAAGACCACCATACTGATATTACAACCGAAAACTAATTTAGGGAAGAGTGGAATTAAGACAGGAAATGAAAACCATATCCCCTCACCCATTCATTAATAACTAACAAAAATACAAAGAAAGAAGGGCCTACGAATTTTCAGAAAAAATAAAATATGAAGATTACAAAATTAAAGCAAAATAATTGAAGAATGACTGCATATATTACTTTGGGGGAATTGAAAGATTGCTCTCTAGCATAAAGGAGAGATCATGCATCTGTGACATCAATGTTCCTACATCAAATTTTGACCCTGGTTTTGAAATAGAAACATCATCTCTAGAGTTTCCTTTCGCAGCATCCACATCGGCAACACTGAAAATATAACAGATGGCATAAATTTTTATTTTTAGAGTTCAAAAATTAATGTCAATGAAAGATCTAATACCAAGTTCTCCAGTGCTTTAAAGGTAGAAATATAAACAGAAGGAACTAGAAAGGATAGAAAGCTGTTTGAGCATTGAAATTTTTATAAAAGATAAACAGAGAGAATCACCCATTATTCCCATATCCTTTGTCCCTTTCATTTGTAAGATGCAAATCATTTTTGAGGTGCAACATTCAAAGTTAAGAACTATACCATCAATCTGAATCCATTCAAATATAATCCATATACACATTCAATACCCTTTGCCCACCTTAGAATTAGCAAATTCAATTGCCTAACATCTTAGATGCATCAGTTTCCTTGCGGGCATGTCTTAAATTGTGGTTGCATTTACTGCAATTGGAGACAAATGCGGGAAAATGCGGCTGATGAAGCCACAATGCGGTTGTGGAGAACTTAAAAACCCACAATATTGTGGCTGCAATTTTAAACCATGCTTAGAGCACTTTGAAGTCCCAGGATTCATCTGTCTGGACTATGAAAAACACTATTGCGATGGGTGCCCCGTTAGATGCCTGACAGTATCCCAAGATATTAGTTTCTCACCTATCAGGTGGGAGGATAGTCTGGCAAACCGGAAAAAAAAAAAAAAAAAAAAAAAAAAAAAAACTCCTAAAGGTTTTGGAAATAGATTCACCTGGTTGAATTCGATGCATAATTTATGAAAGCAAAATAACACGACTAACAAAATATCAATGCACCTGTTTGAAGAAGCAGCAGCAGCCTGTGCACTGGTCGCTGCAGTAGAACTCAGTGGACCACTGAACTGGCCTGAAAATAAATCAGGTTGTGAAAACCCACCAAAATCCAAATTAAGTGAGTTGTTCATTGAGCTGAGCAAATTCGTTTCAGAAGTCTGTTCAGCAGAAGCCAGATTTGAAGTTTGTTTCCAAACATTGTTGGAAGGATCTTGCACAGTGGCCAAGCTAGAAAAGTCATTAAAAACATCAAATGAATCTGCAACATCATCAGTAGTCACAGTATCGGTTTTGTTATGGCTAACTTGCCATTGTTGGTCATCTTGCATCCAAGCAAAACTTTCAACTGAAGAAGTATTAGCACCCTCTGCCATTTTTGTTTCATTTAGATCAGCAATACTTTCAGATTTCCCAGTCTGGCCATTTATCTCAGAGTTCGAAATGCTACTGGAAGGGTTTTGTGCAACAGCAGAGCCAGCAAAATCATTCCATTCATCAAATGAATCAGCAACTTCACTACTAGCCATAATACCAGTTGCCTTGTTATTGTTTCCCTGCCAATGATCTTGCATCCAGTCAAATTTTCTGGATGAATCAGGAGCACTTTCAGATGTTTTTGTATCATTAGGATCCTTGGCCCATTCAAATGTCCCGGTCTGGCCAATAACCTCAGAGTTGGAAACAATATTAGAAGAATATTGTGTACTGGCTGAGCCAGTGAAATCATTCCACATATCAAATGAATCAGCATCTTCATTTGTGCCCGTCGTATCAGTTGCCCTGTAATTGCTTCCTTGCCATTGGTCAAGATCAGCAGTATTTTCTGATTTTCCGATCTGCCCAGTTATCATTGAGCTAGAAATAATACTAGAAGAATCTTGTGCACTAGCGGAGCCAGTAAATTCATTCCATGCATCGTCAAATGAATCATCAGCTTCATCAGAAGCCACAGTACCAGTTGCCTTGTTATCACTCCCTTGCCATTGGTCATGCATCCAGTCAGAATTTCTAATAGATGAAACACTACCACTTTCTGCTGCTTTTGTACCACTAATATTCATGGTCGATTCTGATTTCCCGGTCTGGCTAGGTACTTCTGAGTTGGAAGTTCTCCATCCATCAGCCTGAAACCAATCATTTCCCATTGATGCTGAAGGATTAAATTCATCATTCTTCTTTGCACCAACGGAACCAGTCCAGGACCCAGACACCGTATCGAAGTCAACTTTAGAACGATCAAATGATTTAGACTCTTCCTGAACCGGACCAGCAGACTTAAAGTTGGCATCCCAACCAGAAAAGAAATCACCCCTCTGATCTTTTGCAGACCCTGAAGCAGTTTCCGATCCTTGGAAATTCTGAAACAAACTAAGATTTTCCTCAGCTTGGAAAGCATTATCCGAAGCAGTACCTATTTCTCTTACAGAACCTGAGTTCTGTTGAAAAGCATCAACATCGGATTCCCTCCGATCAAAAAAACTACCGAGATCAACCCCAGCCAAATCCAATGAACTTTTCCCCAGAAATGCTGCTGAATCTGAATTACCACTATGTGGATCTCTCTCAGCCTCTGAAGGCCATCTAATTTCCAAATCTAGCAGTTCAGATAAGGGAATCTCCTCCTTTGCTTCACTCTTCCCTCTGTTTGATGCATTTTCTTCCCCCATTGGTGCCACCATCTCCTGCAAAACAATGTGTACAGAGTTAACACACAATACATAAAACCTTTAAAAAAAAAAAAATCATAACCAGATGAACCAAATCATCAAAATTAGAACAAAGAAAACACTTCATGCAACCATAATTTTCGACTTCACAAATATAAAGTGTGTCCGGGTGCACGTTGCAAGGACACCAATGCATGTTTATGCTGAATCTCCTGCAACTAGCTTTTGCATTTGTGACACGATTCCAACCCAATCTGACTCCCCTCCAAACACACACAAAGTAAGTATCCAAGTGGCAGGGAGCTCTGTTCTCCTTAAGTTTGGGTATTGTGAATAGAAACAATAGGTCATCAGAGAGTTTTGCCCTTCCAACTATCTTCCTTCAAAATATTCATAAACTTTTTTTTTCGTAGTTTAATATCATAAAAAGTGATTCTTTGTACACAAGCCAACAACAAAAAAGAAGACTATCTTAAAATTACTTGTAGCAAACATACAGTTAACAAAACAGATTTAGTGCATGTTTGGTTTGGTGTTGAAAAATTATGTTAGGGCTCAAAATCACGTTGGATGTGAAGCAAGCAACTGTGAGTAATTTCTGCTTCCCAGAATCAATCCCAGGAGAATCCAACGTGCATCCAAACATGCACTTAGCCTACCTAATTGATGATTACAATAATCGATTATGCATATAACGGATTAGTAAAATAATCTAGTTTTAGCAGCTATCCCAAATGCTAGAGTCTAGATTTGATTTGGAATTGAATTGAATTGAATTACCGAGGCATCGAGGTTAAGCGATTGGAGGAACCAGCGATAGCCGAATGTGTCCTTAAACTTGATAGGGTCCGGAGGGAGGTCGACGTTGTGAGGGTGGGTCCCACAGAAAACGCAGATGGAAGAGTGCAACCCGCGGAGGAGTCTGGCATTGCAATTCTTGCATCGAAGGTAAGGCGGAGAGGGATCGAGTTGGGAGATGGTTTCGGAGATGGAAGGTAGGATTGGGAGAGGGGTGAAACGGTCGTCGTTTAGAGTAGTAGGGGGTTTGTACCATGAGAGGTTGGCTTGTTTGCGGAGTGAGATCTGTAACTGCTTTATTTGATCTATTGGTATCTCAAACGACATTGCGTTTTTAGAGGGAAGCTTGAGATAGATTTTTGATTAATTTCGCCGAGAAGGAGAGGGTAGAAGGTGCCACCGAAGAGAAGAGGATGATTATGAGTTCTGTTGGAGAGAAGGCAACTCAACTCGGCCGAGAATAGAAGAAGAAGGGATCAAGAATGAGTATCACCTATCGAGAAGGGGGCTCATGGGGCTGGAAGCCATGGAGGCGCACCGGTGACCGAAAGAGAAGGCCGGAATAGAAGAGAAGAGGGTTGGAGGGTCGAAGAAGAAGAAGAAGGGTAGAACAGGAGAAGGGGTTCACAAGAATGAAGAAGTGGCAGGGGATGAGATTCAGATGGGTATTTTTTTTTTACTAAACTGTCACTTTAGTCCCTCACTAAGCTTTCATTTTAGTCTCTGATTTTTCAATAATTCCTTTTTAGTCATTCACTTTGAAAAAAGTTACTCACGTTAGTCCCTGACAACGTTTTTCGTTTATAGACGTTAACGTCGCGATTAATTTAAAATATCGTATTTCATTTTAATCCCTAACTTAAAATTTTTAATTCACTTTAGTCCCTCATTATATCATGTTTCATTTTAGTCCCTAACTTAAAAATTTTAATTCACTTTAGTCTCTCACTCTAATAACAATTATGTTTCTTTCGCTTTTCTCTTGTCGTGTGACTGTCATAAAAATATTGATTGTATGTTCTTCTTGCTATTCTGTAAACTAACTTTATAGTTTATATAAGCATTGACTCCAAGCTTTGCATTTGAAGATATCAATAGTTTTGATTCAAAAATATTCTATTGAGTTTTGTGTTTAAGAGTCATTACCAAAATGTTGTAAACTCCCCCAATTTGTTTAGCTTGATATTCAAACGTCATATCTCAAAAATTCCTCCACATGCCTAGGCAAAGTAGCAGCTTTTGATAGCAAGATACGAACTCGTTCACCTAGTGCTTGTTTTGTTTATCAATATAAACAATGTTTTAGTTTTTTTTTTTGTTACAACAATGTTTTAGTTTTGAAATAAAAATATGTGCAAATTTCATAAGTGTAAAGTGAATATGGAATACATTGTTAAACACAAGCCTATCAAACAGAGGCGCTGCTTTGTATTTTGGAAGACCCTTCATATATCTTAACTTGTTGTCCGTAGGATTCCGGTTAGTTCACACATGGATAGATAACTAAAACACTAAAGAGCTTATAAAAAAAAACCTAAAACATTAAAGAGTTTAGAGTAAAAACATACTAGTTACATGGATAATGAAATAATGTACTCTGAAGTGCTCATCCGAAAGAAACTTTCCTATTGATGCCTTCAGGTGCAAAGCTTGAAGTTAGTGCTTATATAAACTATAAAGTTAGTTTACAGAATAGCAAGAAGAACGGTCAATATTTTTAAAGCAGTCACACTACAAGAGAAAAGAGAAAGAAACATCATTGATATTATAGCGAGGGACTAAAGTTAAAATTTTTATGTTAGGGACTAAAATGAAACACGATATAGTGAAGGACTAAAGTGAATTAAAAATTTTAAGTTAGGGACTAAAATGAAATATGATATTATAAATTAACGGCGACGTTAACGTCTATAAACGGAAAACGTTGTCAGAGATTAATGTGAGTAACTTTTTTCAAACTGTGGAACTAAAAAGGAATTATTGAAAAATCAGGGACTAAAATGAAAGTTCCTTACAAAGTGAGGGACTAAAGTGACAGTTTAATACTCCCTCCGGTCCTATATATAGGACATATTTTAGAAGCAATCTTTGGTCCTATATATAAGACATTTTGTATTTTCTATGCATCATTTATTGCTTTTTCTCTTTTTTGCCTTATTAAATGCATGTTTTTTTTGTTGTTCATTAATGAGTGTGAATTTTTCAAGAAAAGTTGAGAGGGTAAAATTGTAATGTTACAATATATTCTCATATAATTCATAAAACTAACTACTTTTCTTGGTCCTAGGAATATGGTTAAGTATGTCCTATATATAGGACCGGAGGGAGTAGTATTTTTTTATTTCAAATGTTTAACATGTGACAGGCTGTGAACCATTAGATCCATCCAACGGTTTGAGAGGCTTCAATGTTAGGATAACAATAACATAGATGATGCTTCTCTTCTATGTTAGTTAGGCAATCCAAATCCGAAAACCCTAGCCAGCCTTAAACCCCAAATCTCATCTCAACCGTCACATCACCTTCTGTTAAAAGTTAAAACTCAGACATGGTTTGGTTTCAATGCGAAGATTGTGGAGACAACCTCAAAAAACCCAAGCTGCCCGGTCACTTCCGTACTTGCTCCGCTTACAAGGTTCTTTCTTACTTCTTCTTCTTATTCATTTGCTTTTCTCGGATTTCACGGAGACTAGTTGTGAATGATGTTGATGCAATCCATTTGTTTATTTATCTGTTGATTCCTGTAATGCAGTTGTCGTGCATTGACTGTGGACAAATATTTGGGCAAGATACTGTTCAGAACCACACACAGTGTATCACCGAAGCGGTGCGTCTTTCGTTCTTACTTCATCATTCTAATGCCTCCCTTTTATTCTCTGTGAATTATGCATTGGTTGTCAAATCTCAACCTTTTCATATTTTCTGTAAAAATAAAATCTTTAAGTTTACTGTAGCTGCTTAATTGCTTGAAATATTGAGAAAATCGGTAACCTCATTGCCAATAGCCTTACCCCATTTTTGGATGGATTTTAATTTTACTTAGTGCTAGTTATTTGGTTTCATCATTGTGGATTGAAAGTTTCCATTTGGTGATGGTTAGTTTCTTCCTTTATTATTGGTCTGTGCTTTCCATGTTTTTCTGACATCTCTCGCTTAGTTTGATTACTCTGTATCTGTATGGTTTACACCTGACATTTGCCTCCGAATTGAATTTTCACAAGTTGTTAATGTATATATCAATTTTCTTTCACCTGCCCTCTAATTTTAACTTCAATTAACAGGAAAAGTATGGTCCAAAAGGCCAAGGCAAAAGCGTTACACCTTCCAAGCCTAACAAGGATAACAAAGAAAAGCCTGAAGTTGATATTAATGTGGGGCTATCTCAACGGCCTCCATGGTTTTGCAGGTATACTCCATTGGATACACTTTCTAATGCCATGCTAGTCACTTGTCATTGTACTTGCGTTACTGTGTATATGTCTATCAAGATGCTGCATTAAATGTCTTAAAGGTTATAAAAGAAATGGTCTACGTATCCTCCTGTGTGGATGGGAATTACATTAGACTTCGTGCCCCTACTCTATGGGTCATGGGATCATCGAGGTCATAGTTTAAACCTTTATCTTTTTGTGATGTAAAGTTGTAAACTGAGGATGTAAGATTTGACTGAACCTTTTTTAGAAGTTGTAGACACTACACCAAATGTGCATCACGTGCCTTTTGTTACCATTGGAGTATGTGCGGAGCAGTTTTCATGTATAATTTTAATTTTAATCTATGTTTGTATGTTAATTTTTTAAACCAATAGATCCTTGAGGCATGATTCTCTGTATAATTAGACTTTCAGCTGCTAACTATAATAATGTTAACTAGCTTATAGCCTGCAACTGCAAGTCTCTTTTGACTCTGTGATCTATACTTATTTGAGAGAAGACTTCTTTATTGGAAATTAATCCTGTTTAGTGCATGCTAGCTAATCTCAGAAAATCATTGTTGGTTTAATTTGTTTTGTCTATTTGGTGTAAATATGGGTAGCAGCATCTTCACTATGAAATAAAATCTCTGAGATTGGTATTGGTGCTCAGAATCTTCACTAAGAAAGAACTTTTCTAAGATTTAGTGTCACCCTTATGGTTTTGTCTGATTCATTATGCTCTACTTATTTTGGGATTTGCAGTCTTTGCAATACGAAAGCTACAAGCCAGCAAACACTTCTTCTTCATGCTGATGGTAAGAAACATAGGGCTAGAGCCCGAGCCGCCAATGCTTCAAAGCAGCAACCAGCCCAGACAGACAAATCTACCCCTGATGCAAAAATTGCAGTGGAGACCGCTACAAATGGTGAGGTGAAAGATGACCAAAATGCAGAGCCGCCAAAATTGCAAGAGCCTTCTAAAGAAGATAACTTGAAACCAGAGAAGGAAATTTCTTCAGCAAAGAAAAAGAGGAAACTTGATGCGTCAGAGGGTGACCTTATTAAAAAAAGCAGGAATGACACTTCAATTGACACGGAAAATGGGGAAGTAATTCAGGGTGAAAAAGCAGCAGCAACAGGAGACAAAAATAAAATAAAGTGGAAGAAGTTTATCAAATCAGCATTGAAATCTGTATGAGTTTTGAATTTCAGGATGTCTTCGTTTATTTTTGTGCTTAATTCATCTCTGATGTTATACTGATCTTAAAGAAATTATTGCTTAAATTAGAAGCACTCAAGTTGGTTCACTAAGCCAAGCGCTTCTTTAATTAATAGATAACCACTACAATTAGTTAATCAATTAGTTAATGATTATTTAATCATAGTCTATCATTATTAATGATGTTATTGACCCAGTACACTTGTGTGCTCTAACTGATTTTATCTATATATTGTTAGCACGGGATGGTCATATAGAATCAATCAACAACTTTAAGATGGACCTAACTAAAAGCTTCTAAGATGGCATCTGTCTGTGTTGGGCTTGATCACAATTTGTATTTTGTTATTGTTCTGTACATTTAATTTTCCTGCTGCACTGAAATGTGTTTTTTCGGGGCTTGTGGTAGCAACCTGATGGAATTTTGAAGATGAAGAAACTGAAAAAAGCTGTCCACAAAGCACTGCAGGAATCTGGCATTGCAGTGGAGGAATCTGTATTGAGCGAAGCACTTCAGCAGAAAGTAAGCCCTTCTTATGGATTATGTTTCCGTTAATTTCTTCCCTCTTTATATATATAGAAAAAAAAAACTAATATGGGTTTTCTTCTGTAACTTTATGTGCTGACAGATCAATTCCAGTTCCAGATTTGCTGTTGAGAACAAGCTTGTGCGACTGGTGGCATAAAGTTGAACACATAAGTTACCTTTCTTTTGACTGAGTCCATGGAATTATTTTGAGAATCTTATGCTGCTTGGTATTCACTTGGAATCGTGATGAGGCATTCCTTTTGTTTGGATCCTCCTCTCCAAAATTTTGCTTTCCAGAAATTTTTTTGTGAACAAGTACACTTCATTATTGCTTTATGCAATTATTCAATTTTTATTTAGAAAATATCAGGACAAAGACTTTGCATTGGTTAGTGTGTTGAATGAGAAGCAAATATATGTAGAATTTGCGGAGCTAGAGAGCTAGACGTCGATGAAGTGACATAATTCTTCTCCTTTGTGTACTCTTCCTGATGAGTTGTTGAAGGAATACATCCAGGGAAGTTTGTTTATGTTAAATAAATGATTATATTTTACTATTTATTCAAAGTGTGCAACACTGCAACTCGGGATAAATGCTTAAAAAGATATTCCTCAGGGCCTTGATCCTTTTAATGCAAGCGAACAACGTTAAATGGAAAAGAGGTCAATTTATTGAAAATCATCAACTTTTCTTTTCAAGAAGACACTTCTATGAGATATGCATCCCTTCTTCGCATTTCAAATGAAGCATCTAATGCTACACCTAACTTAGAATAAAACAGGGGAGGAACAAAAAAGAGGAGTAAAAAAGAATCGAGTTAAAAAATCTATTCGTTGGTGAAAATAAAGATTTAAAGGTTTCGCTGGGAGCTTTACATATCATATGAACAAATATTCGTAAACTGAAACCAGATTAAGTCGTTCAATGGCTTCTGCCTTGTGTATGTCTCAAAGTCCGATTATTCTTATCAAAGTGTTTCTTATGATAAAAAGGGTCGTAGCATGGATCGATTGTCAGATGCTTTCTGATGCATAGGGTCCTCATGGAGGCAAGTGAAGAGCATCTCAGGTAGAGTTATGATATGAACATGACAGTGTTTTCAGAGTTGATTAGTACATACACATTGAGATTTTCTTGCCTTCCTGAAAATCATTAATTCCGCACTGATGTTTCTCGAGCTCTGCTATGTATTTTCCCATGAGGGGATATGTGTCAAATGTATCCCAAACATAAGCTTGATTTTTGGAGCATAGGAGTTTGGTAATAAGGTCTATGAGTGATGAAAATAATTCTGAGTTTATGGAATTGTTGAGGAGGATATGTTCTTGCTCTAGCATCGTCCAAGGCTTTGTTTAATTCGTTTAACTCCAAAGGAGAAAACCATTCTAACATGGTCCATGTCGTGAGGAGGCGAGGTGAAGGAGGAGGAGAAAGATGAGTGTTAGTATGAGGCGCATTTTGTGGAGTGGATGTGAGAACAATGATAAAGGGTATTCGTGTGATGCAGAGAAGAAAAAACGTTTCCTGATATTCAAGAGCAGATTTTAACTTATTGAAGCCGACAATGCTGATCCGAATAGTACTTTCAAGTTTTTCTTTGTCAATGTTTGATTGCTTAATTAGTACTCCCTCCGGCTCGAATTATAAGCAACAAAAAACATACTACTCTTGGTTTAAAATATAAGCAAAACTAACTAACTTTATTAAATTTTGTTTCATTCCCAATGTCACTTTCCTAAAATATCTCTAGAAAATTGTAATCTTAATTAATTTTTGTTTCATTCCCAATACTACTTTCCAAAAATACCTCTATTTTTTATAAATTTGACAAAATTAAATGCAATCAACTAACCTCCTTAATAAGCGTAAAAGTGGTTAGAATTGCTTATAATTCGAACCGGAGGGAGTAGTTGTTAGGTATGATGATTGATGACTAGCATTGTTACTTGCAGATTAATTAAATATAGGCTTCAAGTGATCCAGGAGTACTAGTGACTGAAATTCAGATGATTGCCAAGTTGAAGAGAGCCCTTGGTTTTGCATGTAAGCTTTGGAAGTTGGTTGTTTTTGTTTGCTGCTTCTTTGTTTGCAAGACAATTAAATGGTGTTGATGGCCTCTGGCTTCCACCTTTTCTAAAAAATAAACATGAATTTTAAGCATAAATCCTCCTTTTACTCTGATGATCGTTGGTAGGGTAAGATTGTGTACATGTCTTGCAATGGTTTTGCATTTTTTTCGGCTTAATTATGTCAAAGTCCCTGAAGTTTGGGGTACTTTTGCCAAATACCCTTATACTTATTTTTAGACATCTCTTTTCAATTCTTTTTTTTTTAATTTAACTTGTGACATAATTAAGCTTTTATATATATATATATATATATATATATATATATATATATATTCATTGATGATACTAAAACTGTTCTATCAACCATGCAAACTGTGTCTGTTATTCTATTTCTTGTCCCGGTAAAACTAGATTCACAATATTATAAATAAAAGAAACAAAGTCAAAATTCCTTCAAAGTTTATTAATATTAGAGTACTTTAGATATGCACGGTACCTATTAGGCCTAACCAATGAAATGTAAATAGTTGTAATAAAGGCATTGATAAGAGAGTCAATTTTACACAATCATGTAAGTTGAAAGATGAAAAGCACAAAAAAGAATATAGGGGGAAAATTATGCTTAAATGAAAAAGATGAGACAAAAATTGCACTTTATAATTTTTGTTGCCACGGGAGAATGACACTTGTAATGCTATGTAGGACAACATCTACCATGTAAGCAATACTGTAAAGATTTTGAATGGAAAGTTAGCGAAATGATTATTTTTACTCAAGATGAAGAATAAAAATAGCACAAAATAAAATAAGAGAACTAAAATCGCACAATCGAGAAAGGTGAGGACCAAAACTACATTTTAGCCTCATTTCTTTGGGATATATTTGCAAATTGAGTTCTGGATTTGGAGGGAGGAAGGAGAAGGCTTGTGAAAGGATTCTCAAGCATTTTATTTTCCTTAAAAAAACCAACTCGCAAACAACTAGGTAGTAGTTTTGGTTTTGCAACCTTCGAGCCATGCACTTGAACACATTTTCTTATTCAAAACAACATACAATTACAGAGTCTAAAGCGACAATAAAATAATCAATAAGCACAAATATTGGAGATTTGTAAACACTCATCACAAGAATACAAGATTTCTTTTTGAGTATACCATTCACAAAATCAATAAGGGATATGCCGTATCATCCTTTCTCTCAACTTGCAGTATAGACGAAAGATTTACTGCTGTGAATTACTTCACTAACAATGCAAGCCTTCTTTTCCCACCTATTTTGAAGT
Organism: Crotalaria pallida; assembly: GCA_037953625.1. Taxonomy (NCBI): domain Eukaryota; kingdom Viridiplantae; phylum Streptophyta; class Magnoliopsida; order Fabales; family Fabaceae; genus Crotalaria; species Crotalaria pallida. The sequence continues at coordinate 178,881,019 of CM075649.1, forward strand.
TTTCATATACATATGTGCAATTGTTTATTTGATAGCCCTTTAGAATTGCTTCTGAATGTTTTGGCACTTGAATTAGAATTGGGTTGACCACGATCTTAACAGAAGAATGACCGCTACTATCAGCAATGCCACAGAACACAGTAATGCCTGCAAGTTGATCAGCATGCCAATTTAGACAATGATGAAACAAAGTGAAATTAAATAGTACTATGTAATATCAGCGATGTATGCGATAATTGAACTTAGATGGAAAGAATAACTATAATCAAATTGAAGAACAATCCTCACTACTACAGCTGTTCAAGCTTATTCTGCTACATCAAGCTAGATTGTGTTAAGAAAAAATGTCTTCAAGAATCGAGCTTTCTTGTTTCTTTTAGTTTGATCCAAGAAGGGTAAGTACCGAATTTCACTCAAAGCAATCCTATTTGATAGGTGAACTTATTCTAGTACACAACGTTAACATTTTCAAATGCATGCATGAGGAAACAGACATACATGGACAGACTGACAGACAGACAAATAGACATTAAGATGGCAGAGAGAAAGGAGAAGAGAGATTACAGCAATTGCAGAGGCTCCCAGCCCCGCCCGTTCCCTAGGATCCTTCCGATAGTAATTTCCAAAATAGAGAAATGTTGCATAGAACCACATAGGTGGGCATACAAATCCAAACAGAAATCTGAAATTTAACAAAGATATGAGACCAGGTGAATGAAAATTGCGGAAGAAAAAATTAAAACTACTTACGAGAACCATCCAACTCCGCAGCCAAAACAAGGAAGGGGTTTATCATAAAGTCCCATTTGAAAGTCCTCTGGATCTCTGATTAGGGCATACTTTCCCTTTCCATGACTATCTATTGCTTGACCTGCTATGGCCATAAAAAAAATGTTAGCATCTACAAAAAAAAGCTGAAACAATTAGTAAGAATATGAAGAGACTCATTTGCTTTAAGAAAAAAGAAATTTGAATTTCCACTGTTGTCAGTTGTCACATGTTTTTACTGAACTTTTAACCGTGTTCAAAACCTAGTTTTTCAAGGAGGAGGAGCTGCTAGGCCAAAAGCTACCAGTATGTTTTTCTTAGTACATAATGTAAGTAGATGGTTCATTAACCTCTAGTAAGGGAGAAACTACACCCTGAGGACAAACTCAAAGGACAACGGGTAAGGTCGCAAAGGGGTTTGTCTAGATTAATATAGCAATTAACAGAAATGGAAATTAAGTGCCGCTGAAAAAGCCAAGTAGAATGCAGATAGTTGTCTTCATCAATTATACAGAGTAACTCATTCCTTGTGATGCAGGATCAAAAAAGTAACAGCCAACTTTGATACATTCTGAATGATTAGATGTTCAATATTAAGATACATTATTCAGTAACGCTTATTGCTTGCTGCATTCCCTCCCCATATGAAAAAGAAAATGAGGATGATCTGAGTCTATTGGAGGCTTTGAAGCCATCAGCTTACTACTAATCATTGCTTTCCAACAGACCCAATTTGATATGTAGTTTTGATAGTTGTAAATCATGAAAGTAAATTATATTTTTGATAGAATGGAAGTAAAATATAAATGAATACTAAGAAACAAACATCAAATTCCTTAGAAACATGTCTTTGATACCAGGGACACATCATTAATAGTTACCTTTATTATTTCGAGCAGATGGCCTTAAAAGGTCAAGATGCTTATCAGAGACAGCTCTCGCCAACTCCGGATTGTTTCTCAAATTAACGTTCTCTTCCATCCTGGCATCTGCAACACCAAAAGAAATCACATTTGATGCCAATTAAGTGCATTGAGTTGCACTGTTTCTTCACGAGTTTCAAATGGCCCTATTTATATAATGAGTGCAGATACATGGCCATGGTGGAAAGGCTACATGCATATCAACCTGCCAAGTAGAGGTGACAAAGTTTGTTCCCATGGAAAACCATTCTTTCCCAGATCATTTAATTTTTGTTGCTGCATATATATTATATCCCGACAATAGAATAAATTATCCTTGTTCCATGCCAATTTATTAGATGCAGGATTAATCATAATTATTTCACCATAAGGGAGAAATTATTTTATAAACTTTTCATGGATTTGGCATTTATTCTCAGCTTGTCAAATGTCAACAGTAGTAGTAGTAGCAATTTTATTCTGACTGAAACATTTTTGATAAAAACCTAATAGCTCAAACTATCCAAACAAATCATAAACCATGTGATAAGGCTTAAAAGCATGTAAAACAGAATGCTGTTCAAAATCCAAATTTCTCCTGCATGTCACCTTGGAGCCAGCCAACGTATTTAATCAAATGATATTGTTTGAATAAATTCTATTACAAACTTATTATATTCTAAAGATCAAAATCTGTGTCAGAATATATAATAAGTACATGGCAGGATGGTGTGCACATAATAAAGAAGAAACAGATAATCAAGTACCATTTGCAATCTAATGAGCACATGCAATTGTATATATATCAAATAGGAATTAGTTGGTTTATAGCAATAAAAACGTTTCAGTACCTTTATCCATGGATGATGGAGCTAGTTTGCACAATCAAGCCTTCAGCCACTCAAAATTCCCTGGTTCGCAAAATCCAACTTGTTAGAAGCAAGCATATAACTGAATAGAACATGTAATCTTGGTACAAATGAGCATATCAATTTGACAACTTAGAAGCTTAGCAATTCTTCAGAATATACCGGATTGAAAAAATATTCATTTGTTGCTACACTCAAATCAGAACAGGGAAGCAAGGCCTTCCATGTTCTGAAAAACATCTGATTTTTTGTTTTCCAAAGAAGCATAAATAAGTTTCAATCTATAGACTTAGAGTTGTTGTTATAAGGAGTTGGGAAATTTTCCAACTCATCCTTCGGATCACATCAAAAACAGGAGGCTTTGGATTTGTAAGGTTTAAAAATATGTATGAGACCTAAGCATTTGAATCAACAAAACTATTCTCCTCTAAAGCACCAACCTTGTTAATTGTTAGTAATTAAGATACTTATATCTTACTGCAAATTGAGAACCTCCACAGCAACAAAAAACTGATAAGAATTTTTCCAATTCAGAATTTCAATTCACATAAAAATCTATCCAAATCCTACTTCATTTATGGGCAACAACCAAAAACAGCTAAAATTTCTGAATCTACTCAATTACAAATAACTTAGATATGTCAAAGAGAAAATAAAATAAAAAAGGAAACTTTTTCAGCATTAGAAGGAAAAATTGGAGTGCCCATTAAGAAAAGGAAAGAGAGAATTAAAGAAAGAGCAGAAAATTGAGAGAGAGAGGATTAAAGAGAAACTTACTTACTTACTTACTTACTTACTGACTCAGTGATCGCGGAAGGGAGAAGGGAAATGAAAAGTAATAAATAGGAGTAAAATAAGTGCGTGTAAGAATTTGATATAAGCAATTGACGTTATATTGGGGGCAGGACAAGGCACGCCTTCAACGTTGTACAAATTCAACAAAGCTGAATGCAATTTGACTATGCTGCTTTGCTTTGTTTGTCCTCCTCCATGTCTTAACAGGCTTAAATGAAAAGCAAAATTAAACTATTTTGATTTTTTTTTAGGATAAGAGACTTTATAAAATATTTTTTATTGAAAATTTAAACATTTAAGACTGAAAACTTAGTAAATTTATATTTCCAATACTTTTTTCTATTTTTAACCTCGCATCCTCAGCCTAAGAATACCTAAAAGCTGAGGTTAAGCAAACCTTATTTTAAAATATGTATTTATTGTTATAATATATAGTTTGAGTTTTTATTTGTATTTCTTTTTATAAAAACACCTATCAGTCAAGATAATTGCTCACTCCACTCTTTATTAAATCATGCATATCAATAAAAATAATTAGTTTAAGAAATTGTTATAACAAGTTTACTTTTCCAAATTTTTTAGAAAATTCACATTCATTAATAAACAATAAAAAAAATATATAGATATTCAAATTTTTTTAATAAAGACAAATAAATAAAATAATAAATGACGCATAAAAAATATAACAAAGTGAATGATAATTAGAACCGAACAAATGTTAGCTTTTAACGAAATGAGATGAATAAAGGCCATAATTAAAAAATTTTGAATTTTGCAAAGATTAAAAACATTAAAAAAAAAACTTTTTGGGACTAATGGCAAATTGACCCTATTTATAATGACCAAAAATTTAACTAACCCATCAATTTTTTAAGTATGGTATCAAAAATTGGCTTAAATGTTTTCTTGGATTACCAATTTTGACAATTTGACAAATACATTCAATTTTTTTTTTTGCTAATTCAATCTATCAAATTTTTATATTTGGTATTTTTTGTTTTTCTGTCAAAATTAAGACGAACGACATTGTTGCGGTTAGCAATAAGACACGTGTTACCATCATATAAACTTACGTGAATTTTTTTAATTATTTTAAAACATAAAACTATTATAAAAATATATTTAATATTATTTAAAATATAAAAATATATATAATAAATTCATTTAAAAATCTATAGTTTCACTTTATTAATGATTTTTTATTTCATAATTTTCAATAATGTTTTAATATTATTAAAAATATTTTATATTTAAAAATAAATAAAAGATTCCTACAAGCTTTTTTGATGATGACACATGTCTCACATTATATTTAGGATTATGTTAATCAATGCTCAAAAATTAAATTAAGGAATTAAAAAAATTATTAGCAAGTGTCTCTTAGACATTAGTTAAAGTTCATATAAATGATATTTTTTTTAAAAAAAAATTACATTTTTTAATAATTTTTCTATATAGTTGATTCTTTTTTAAGTACCTTTTACATTTGAATTAAAATATTAATATGTTGAAAAATATAATGTTTGAATTATTACAAAGGAAATGTTAACAAGTGTCATTATGATGTCATTTAAGAAAATAAAAGAAGTAATTTTGCGTAAAAAAATAATATGTTTTGTATATAAAAAAATGTCGGACTTAATTTTTTAATAATAAAATACTATGTTATATTTTTTAAAGAATTTCCTTAGAGCATACATTAACCGAACCTTTATTACAATTGAGAATGTATATTTTTTTATTTCACATGATTATTCAATCTTAACTAGTTATCATTTCGATGTCAAAAAAAAAAAAAAAAAAAAAACTAGTTATCATTTCCACTTCAAAAAACTAGTTATCATTTCTAATGATGACGTTTTAGTTATTTCCGCATATTCCTTGGCTGCCTTCACATGTTTTTATTTGGTCTTTGTCCTGAGTCCAAATTTGAAATCCGTGAAGAATAGGAAAAAGAAAAGAAAAATAATTGGGCATTAGTTATAATGAACTCTATTAAGCTCCCTGGTTTGACTCAATTTTTATCCATAATCATGTCATTTGGTTTGTCTGCGTCAACCCAGTGTTTGATTGTGTGGTTGTAAAATCATTTTTTCTTTGGTGATCTGTTGCCAAACCATTTTTATTTTATAACTTCTGCCTCAATTTTACTTTATAAATTTAATGTTTTAACAAATAATAATATACCCAAGAAAAAAAATAATGATATAATATTTCTTATGAAGGGCAAAAATGGCCGATCGACGCCGCGGGCGACAATAACCGCGTTGGAGGAAAGACAAATAATAATGTGGCCAAAGTTTTTCTACTTTCTTTATCAAGTCTGTCACTATTTTATTGAAATGTTAAATGAGGTGATTATGAAATATGTCCATGCCAATATGCCACCAAAGAAAATATAGGTTAAATTATTTATTTGGTCCCTTATTTTTTTTTTTTGTTTACATGAGAGGTCTGGGACTAGAACCCATGACCTGGGGGAGGGGGAAATCCTAAATGTCCCTGCACCAACTGGGCTGTCTTACGCTGACATTTGATCCCTTGTTTTATTTTTTATAATATTCAAATTGATTTTTTTTATCATATTGATTCTTATGTCTTTTTTGTTTAAATTGTTTTTTCCAAAGTTACCAATCATCGCACGATCATATTGGTCCACGTTTAAAGTGATGTTACTTGCATTGAAGTTTAAGTGATGTTACTTGCAAACCAGTCACTTCTACATCTAATTCAATGGTATATACATACATAACGATGAGGCCTTTTAATTTAATTATTTTTGATTTATTATTTAATTTTTTTATGTTCGTATTATATGCAGAATTTGTTGACAATCTTCGAGGATGAAAACGAAATCGTTAATTTAACCAAGTAAGATGAATATGTGAATATGTGTGTTGGGTGTGAGTAAAAATAGAATGTAGGATGAGAAAAAAGGTTTAAATTTGGGGAAAAAATTATGGGTGCAAATAATTGAATTGAGGTGCGAGTATTATATATATGAGTGTAAGTAGTTATATAAGGATAATATCAATAAGTAAATACAAAAAATTATAAAAATTAAGTGCAAACAATAATGAAACGAATATTAATAACATCTCCCAAAATTAAATACATAAATGCTACCTCTCCATTAAAGATATAGAGAAAATAATTTAGCAAGTAGGTGCGGCAGGGCCTCAACAAGCTTAATTATTTAAAGTAAAAACAACCTAATTAGGAGATAGTTAACTCAACCCGTATCTCGATATTTTCAGAAAAAACGTAGGATAATTAGCAGTTAACTGGACCATGCAACAAATTTTCAACAACAGGAGAATATAACTAACTCAATCAATATCTCAAAAAAAAAAAAAAAAAAAAAGAAAGAAAAGAAAGAAAATCATATGAAAGTATATTGAACAAAAAATAATTTTTTTTTTCCAGTGCACGATTCAAGAAAGATGTTAAGTCCCTCCTGTTTCTCTCCAAATTGATTATGTGAACTTTAAATTATAATTAATCAATTATTAATTTAATAAAGTGAATACAGATTTGAGATTTCTATTATTCTAACAATTTGATCATTTTGTTTCCTAGAAAACAAAAAGTAGTAGTTGACTGGAAACAACACACAAATGGGTGAGGTGTTAGGTTGGCGGTTACTTTATTAGGCTAAATATTACATTGTACTCTGTCCTGCTCGAATTATAAGTAACAAAAAAACATATTTTTTTTATTTAAAATATAAGCAAAATTAACTAATTTCATTAAATTTTGTTTCGTTCCCAATGTCACTTCCTAAAACATCTCTAGAAAATTGTAATCTTAATTAATTTTTGTTTCATTCTCAATACTACTGTACTTTCCTAGAATACCTTTATTTTTTATAAATTTGAAAAAATTAAATACAATCAGCTAACCTCCTTAAACGTAAAAGTGGTTGAATTTGCTTATAATTCGAGACGGAGAAGTCTGCTTATCTCGTGGCCGTTGTAGGCTAATTAATGAGGCTCAGATTATGAATATTCAACAATAACAACTCCTGACTCGATCAATCATTGCTGCGATGAAAGGGTGGAAAGTATTGCTTTGCAAATTGCAAAGACAAGAAATTTTTAAAATGGTGGATTCATCTAAAGTTCTCCTTAGTACAAATTGGGCAATGGTTGTTATCATAAAAAGGACAATATAGTTGGTTAGTTATCCTGTCTGACTCGCAAATATGTTTGAGGAATGAGGATGCGCATTCCTGCCAACTGGTTTACTCGCAAACCATCGGTGTTTAGACAAAGTTTTTTATATGCATTTTGCTGATGTGTCCATTAAATGGGTGTATATATTTGTAATTTGACATGCTTAATTTTTTTAATAAGAATTTTTTCAGTAGAGTTTTTTAAAACGTTCGAAAAATAATCATTTTTCACTCAAAATTTATTAAATTGAGGCAAAGCGATCTTGTTAAAAATCTGACGCCCATTTTTCTGGGAAGATCACTGCTCTCTTCGCTGTAATGAATTGTGATAAATAATTACAAATATACAAATTTTAACAGGATCCGTTGTAGTCTAGTTGGTCAGGATATTCGGCTCTCACCCGAAAGACCCGGGTTCAAGTCCCGGCAACGGAATTTGCTTTTTTTTTCTTACCTTCTATTTTATCTCCCTCCTGAGGCTTTTGTATTAGTGGCCTTGTGGGGTTACAGTGAAGGCTTGAAGCTAATAAATAGGCTTTTGCTAGTGACTACTTTGGATCCCAAACATTCCATTCATTTCTAGGACCACCACACTTTTGCTCATTGTCTTTCCAATATCAAATTGATTTTCAATTTGTTCTTTTTTCTTTTTGGTGAATCACGTTTGCTTTTAGAAAATGCAATGACTCAAGGATGGCGTTGATCTCATACAGTGATCTCAAAATAACTGATTGGGCATCAATTACCGTAGAAATGTGGCAGCATTTGGTAGAAATGTTAAAATAGGAAAAAACATCATATTTGTGTTTGGTGTAATCTACTCCCTCCGGCTCGAAATACAAGCAAAATTAACTAACTTTACGCTTATTAAGGAGGTTAGTTGATTGTATTTAATTTTCTCAAATTTACAAAAGAATAGAGGTATTTTAGGAAAGTTGCATTGGGAATGAAACAAAAATTAAATAAGATAACAATTTTCTAGAGATGTTTTAGGAAAGTGGCATTGAGAATGAAATAAAATTTAAGAAAGTTGGTTAGTTTTGCTTATATTTTAAATCAAGAGATGTATGTTTTTTTGTTGCTTTATATTTCGAGCTAGAGGGAGTACAAAATTAAACGAAACAGAATGAGATTAAAATATATAATCTTTCTGTTTTGTCCTTGTCAGGCCAGCAGTATGAGATTGTAAATTTTGTAAAACAAATGTGACATGACATCTCTTCTTCAATGTTAAGGCTATGGAGGACATGGATGATGGAAGGCTGAACTTTTCTAGGTGTTTTTATTAAGTGATATTCATCTGGGTTATTGCATTTGGTTATGTCACTGAAGAGCTTGATATTGTCAACATTCTAGGCCAACAAGTCTTGCAATATAATTCTGTTGAGAGAATGTGATGTAATTTTTTTTTGGGGTCAGGTTGGGTTATTTAAACATCCACATTTGCTGCTATTGCAATTAATTAGCCAAATGAGTTTATTTCGTTAAGAAATTCCATCTTTAAACTCCCTGGCAGCCGCTTAAAACCTGGTAAATCAGGTAGGGAAGGAATTGAAATGGAAACCTCAGTCATTATCTGGGAGTATTCCTAATCTTTTTACTGAAACCAAGACTCGACGAATTTCCAGTCATCGTTGGATTGAAGCACAAGCTAGCAAGAAAGCATTTTGGTATAGCAAAGATGAGGATTGGCCTGAATGGGAGGTGTTAAACTTTCTTTTTCTTTAATTTTCTGCCAATAATGGTCATTACAGTCTCACTATAATATAGATACGATGAACTGTAACATATTTGATTTAGGTGAGTGAATGTCTTGGAATGTGATTGAGGCCTGACTTTGTAACATCATTTTATCATCCCTTCCAGCCACTTAATGTGAATTATAGCTAGCCTATGGTACATTATTCAAATTTTCTTTTTAATCTAGTGGAAGATGCCCTTAGTATGGCATGCTTCTTTTGTGTAGAAGTGTATGAAAGTTGAAACTCTTCCTTGTAAAGCTACCAAAGAGTTGAAAGTTCATAGTGCTAAACAACCTAAGTTGCTTGCAGTCCCATCCTGCCAAATTCATGAAAATCTAAAGGTATGAACTCCCACCAGTCTTTAAAAAATGTAAAACAATGTTTTAATTATTTATGGATGAACTTTTCTTTTCACACCCCCCATTTTTCTCCACCACCCTCCATTTTTTCCGCCTCACATGAGGCGGAAGTGCTTTTTTTCACCCTTTCCGCCTCTCAACCAATAAATTTACACTTCCACTTCATGTGAGGCGGAAAAAATGGGGGGTGGGAAGAAAAATGGGGGTGTGAAAAGAAAAGGTCTTTATGGATAACCTGATCAAGAATAAATTACTTAACGAAATAAACTCCCTTGCCTAATTTTGGTTATTGTGTTTATGGCTTCACATTCTGGTAAATATTTTTGTTTCCTGAATGGTATATAGCCAATAGGCAATGGATGATTATTTCCTGTTGTGTCTTATAAATATTTCCCATGATAATATTTTGTTTTAGGGTGGTACATAGCCTTTAATTTAACAACTTTGTTACATAAACATCTGTATTTGACATCTGTACGGGACACCTGCCTTTTATGGCAAAAACTGGTGGATCCTACGGTTTCTCTTTCTTACATGACCCACCAGTTTTTACCCAAAAAGGCAGGTGTCACCCCCAGATGTCAAATACATATGTCATTTAAACATTTTCCTTAATTTAATCGTGCATTTTGTAGACATATGGGTTAGTTATTATATAAGGTTTCTTTCAGCTTCTCTCAAAGTTCTCTTTCACTATGATTTAATCCTAATTTGTATCCTGTAACCCGTTTATCATCCCGAGTGAAGTTATCTCATTAGGTAGCTGAAGACTTGAGTATACCAAAGTTTTCTAAAATAAAAAATAATGACCTACCTATAAATTTTAGGTAATGAGGGAAAAGACAAAATATACGTACAAATATCTAAAAAAAATGTAAATGTGTTTTATCCTAAAATTAAAAAAATAATAATAATAATGACCTACGTAGAAATTTTAGATATGCAAAAGAAAATTTTTCAAATTAAGGGTGTGTCTGCCTGTCTGGTACACTTGAAAAAAATTAGATTTTGATTATGATTATAAATTGAATTTGTTTATGTTTAAGTATATATTGGCTGAAAAGCAAATTGAAAATATTTTTTTTTTCATTGGATCATTTAAAAAAATTATTTACATAATAAATTAAAAAAGTGGTATGTGAAAAAGTGAGAGTAATTGAAAACTAAAGGTGTAATAGTCTTTTGCATAAAATAATCACTTTGATAAAAATCTATAAGTCCTCATTATTAAATGTGGGAAAAAAAATGCTTTTTTTTTCAGAAATAAAATAATTTTTAAAAATTTAAGCCTTGAACCCAAACCAAAAAATTATATGTGAAAAAGTATTATCTATAAAAAAAAGTCTTAAAATTGAAATTATAATAGATACCAAACACTCTGAGTGGGGTGTGTCCCTGTGTATTAGATATTTTACTCAATAGAAAAAAGACACACCCACTTTTTATAATATTTTCCCTCTTTTTATTAACTTTCTTAAAATTTGATTTGCAATTGCCAAATAGGTGAACTCCTAAAACAAGTATAAGAAAGGAATCTTGCCCTTTTTCTGTTTGCCTATTTGGTGTTTGGAGTTGCATTATAGAGATGGAAAATATCAACTTGCTTTTCCACCAGAAAAAGGTGGCTAGTTATATTAGTGTGGGGACATATTTCTTCATTTATTTGTTGTTTCTTTCTGTTACATGATATTTTCATTTATTATTAATTGATGTACCTCCAGCACTAATAGGCTCGTTCCTCGTAGCAGCAAAAGTGATAATGATTGAAGGGGTGGGCTAATTATCTGGACTTTTCAGATGATAATTCACTCATGAATCATGATTCCTTTTTCTATATATTTTGTTTTTCCAACCACGTGCTTTCCTGAAAGGATTTTCTTTAAGTATCCCAAAATAATTATTATTTTTTGAAAATGGTGTATTAAATAAATTAAAGGATTTATACTTTTATTTTTTCAAAAAATAATAATGTCTTTGAAGTGTTTATCCTCGGTCCAAAAGATGAGGTTAAGAAAATCCTTCCCAAAATCACTATCTTCTCTTAGAATTTTTATTCCTGTGTTTCCCACTATTTTCGTGTCATTGTGCTACCATGGAATTTGAACCCCACAAGTAGTTCAACTTGTTAAATGTATCCTCGATCTTAATTATAAGAAGAAAAAAAATCCCACCAATGATATAAAATATAAGTAAAATTACTAATTTTTATTCCTAATACAATCATTCATAAAATATATATATATCTATAAAGTAGTTGAGTCATTTGAATTTTGTTTCATTCGTAATATAAGTTTACTAAAGTAAACTATTTTTTTTTTATGAATTTGAGAAAATCAAATGTAACCGACTAATTAACTTTTCTTAATACCTGCGAGTTTAGTTATTTTCGCTTAAAAATAAGATCCAAGGGAGTATATGATTATCGATATTAATTATTGACTACTCCCTTCGATCTTATTTATAAGACCCTTTTGGGGTTTTTCACTCCTACCAAGAAAAGTGGATAAATTTGTTAGTGACATTGAAAATGTGAAAATTTAATATACTTTTTCAAAACTACTCCTATAGTTATTGTTGGAATTCTAAAATTGATGACTTTATAGGAATGCTCGTGAAAAGAAATAATTAAATGATATTAAAAATTGAAAAATGGTCTTATAAATAAGATCAAAATAAAAACCGGAGAACCTCTTATAAAAGAACCGGAGGGAGTAAATTACTGGTCGGATTGAAGAACAGGTGTGAACACGTTTTTTATTTATTTATTTTTCCATGGTCAACGTCAACTTATACTTATAAATATCAAGGTTGTCAAAAACTAGTATTAATACTTAGAAACTTACGAATCTACGAATCTACCTATGGAAAACGAGTTGAAACTAATGGAAACTCGGAGTGAAGTGACTCGGGTAGACTCAGATGGATACTAGTAGACTCTTGTAAACTCGCGAGTTTATGACCGAGTTAGCGAGTTAGCATTCTTGAGCCCTAAACGTCCAATCCTACATCGTTTTTCAATTTTTTTTTCAAATAAAAATTTTCTAGGTCATTTTTATCATATTTGTTATGCTTTTGGGTAAAAAAAACCTTTAAATTAGTTTTATCTTCTCCTTCTCATTCAAAAACTTCTTCAATCTTCAATTCTTCTCCTTCTACCGCACACACGTCCGCCCAACCCACACCCATGCCCCACGCCTTTCTAACGTTCTCCCTTTATTTGGTAATTGTTTACTGATTTTCTCCCTTTATTCCTTTATTTTCGTTTTTCTTGTTTTCTTCTTCGTTAAGTTGGTATGATAATACGATGAATGCTTGATTATGAGTTATGACCTTTCTAAAAAAAAAACAGCTTTATAGAAATCATTTTAAGTTTTAACTTTTAAGCAAAAATGCATTCTCCGCTTTTCAATTTTCAATGTTACTTTTTTAGTGTTGTTCTTAAATCAGAACTCATTTACTTTGTTAGTATTTTTAAGTGTTACTTTAACTAAAGAGCATTTACTTAGAAATTGATAATTAATTTTCATTATTTTTTTGTGAAACATTATTATGTTAGTTTGAAATTAAAATTACATCGGATATGTTATCTTATTATGTTTTGAATTTGAAGTTTGAATATTGATGGATAAATTAACTTATATTACTTATTACGTTAAGTTTGAAATTATGTATATTGATTATTAATAGGTCACATGTTATTACAATATAGATGTATTTTTTTAGGTAAACTCGTACGAGTTTGCGAAACGAGTTTACGACTCGAGTTTACCTAGGCAAAACGAGTTTACGTAGACTCTCGAATTTGACAACCTTAATTCTTAGTTCGTTCCTTTATTTGGCCGGGGTGCTCATGATTATCCTACTACTAGTACGGAGTAATATTTATATAATTATATTAGGTTTTTGTGATACAAGTTACTCCATTCGGTTTTTATTATAAGTCTATTTTCTCTCTCACAAAAAAGATGCTTATAATAAGAATCGAGGAAGTATAATTTAACAAGCCATCCATTAAATATAATATAACTCAACGTTGAAAACTTGGAAATTAATGAAAGTTACATCTTAGTACAACATTTGTTTAGATAAACTTGTAAACATGAGAAAAAGACAAATCAATTTTATTACTCTCATTGTTAATGTCAATCCAATAGGTAAGTTTTCTTGTAAATAGTCAGGAAAATTGGCTACAGCACGTTTGGGTGTAGTGTCAAATGGGCTGTGCTCTCATTGAGAGCTCTAAAATTCTGATATTTTTGGAGAGTACCCGTAGAAAAAAAAAAGTTTTGTAGTCTATCTATATATAAATTACCCTTATTTCTCCCACCCCATCCAAAATCCCGTCAATCCCTCCCTTCTTTTTATTTTTTTTTTCTTTTTAATCCCGCCCAAACCATCACCCTTCTTTTTTTTTTTAAAAAAAAATATCTATATATAAATTACCCTTATTTCTCCCACCCCATCCAAAATCCCGCCAATCCCTCCCTTCTTTTTATTTTTTTTTCTTTTTAATCCCGCCCAAACCATCACCCTCCTTTTTTTAAAAAAAAAAAAAAAAACTACTCCCTCCTATTTTGACTATCCCACCCAAACAGTACAAGGGTGCTTCTACCATGCACCGGTTTTTGTGCTTCGCCTCTTTTTTTTATTTTAATATATCTAATATATTAAAAAAATATGCTTTGGGTTTACTGTATTATTTTTATGTGCATATTTTTGTTATTTGGATTTGAATTTTTTTATTATATGCTTCCTGACACATATAATTTATGTGGACCCCATTTTTTTTATTAAATAAACAAAGCTTCCCCCCATTTTTCTCCACCCCAAATTATCTCGCCTTTTTCTCTCTTATGTGGACCCCAACTTTTTTTTTATCCCACCCATTTCCTCACCTTTTTTTCTTTAAACTACTCCCTCTTATTTTGACTATGCCGTCCAAACAATACAAGAGTGCTTCTACCATTCATCGGTTTTTGGTGCTTTGGCTCTTTTTTTTTATTTTTTTATTTTAATAAATCTAATATATTAAAAAAATAATGCTTTGGGTTTTCTGTGTTCTTTTTATGTACATGTTTTTGTTATTTGTATTTGAATTTTTTTTATATATTCTTCCGGACACATGTGATGGTCCAAACAAGTAAAATATAAAACAAGGGTGATTCTACCATGCACCGGTTTTTGGTGCTTCGGCTCTTTTTTTATTTTTAATAAATCTAATATATTAAAACAAATATGCTTTGAGTTTTCTGTGTTTTTTTTATGTACATGTTTTTTTTTATTTGGATTTGAATTTTTTTATATATTCTTCCGGACACATGTAATGGTCCAAACAAGTAAAATATAAAACAAGGGTGCTTCTACCATGCACCAGTTTTTGTGTTCCGGCTCTTTTTTTTATTTTTTTTATTTTAATAAATCTAATATATTAAAAAAAATATGTTTTGAGTTTTCTGTGTTATTTTTATTTGGACGTTTTTGTTATTTGGATTTGATTTTTTTTTATTATATGCTTTCATACACAATAATGGTCCAAACAAGTAAAATATAAAACTATGGTGCTTCTACCATGCACCGGTTTTTGGTGCTTCGGCTCTTTTTTTAATTTTTTTATTTAATAAATCTAATATATTAAAAAAATATGCTTTGGGTTTTATGTATTTTTTTTATGTACATTTTTTTGTTATTTGGATTTGAATTTATAACGTCATTAATTATTTCTTTTTCAAAAACACTTTTATTCACTTTTTTTAAAAGCGAATTTTTCAGTTTAAAAATATTACATACAAGAATGTTAATCGACTCCAATTTATTGACTCTTTCGTAAATAATAATATTAATCGACTCATTCCTAAACAATTTTTAAACAAGAATGTTTACATTATTATACTTTTTTTACACTTAAACATTATTCATATTAAAATTCCTCATAATATTCAATATAATTAATTAAAACTAATATTAATTGTAACTTTGTGAAATGTTTTATCGATTTCGTATTTTTCCCGTGCATCGCACGGGGTTGGGGGCTAGTTGAAAATATAATAGGAGTAAAAATTAAACTATTTTCAAGCTATTAAATATTATTATTTTTAAATATCCCTTTTTAATTAAATCCTCTTAAAATTATTCTTTCATTTATTTAAAATTCACATTCTCAATAAAAGAAATTTAAATATTCATAACCAATTTTTTTAATAAGTGTACTTTTGATTATTTTTTTCTTATAATATAAAACATAGCAATATAATTGATGTGGTATAATAGTATTTGGGAGTTAATTTTACTGCTACGTTACTTTTTCCAAACAATTTTACAATAGTTAATAACGGATCCATAAATAAATATATTCATTAAATTATATCTATGAGTGAATCGTTTTTTTTTAGGTTTGTTATTAAAAAAAATACATGGTCCGCGTAAGACAGCCCAGTTGGTGGCTGCTGGGACACTTAGGATTTTTCCCTCCCCAGTTCATGGGTTCTAGTCCCAAACCTCCCATGTAAACCAAAAAAAAATAAAATACATGTACATAACTAAATATGCAAAAATGTAAGACTGTGCTTATGATGAAGAAATATAGCTAGATATGTGTATAATGAGTATTTTTAAAGTAAAATGTTCAGTAAAAAATATGATGTAAATATAGGTATTATATAAAACATTCCCTCTAGTCTTTATCATAGATCAGACTTGACAATTTTACAAATATTAAAGAGGGTACGTAATTACTTTTCTTAAAACTTAAAAAAAAAATTAACATTACAATTTTATCCTTTTAATTTTTATTGAAAATTCATAAAAGTATTATTTCCTATATTAATAAAGATAGGACAAATAAGGAAAAAAAGCAATAAATATCTCTTAAAAAAATATAAAGTGATATATAAATAGAACAATGTTTTTTTTTTAAGAAAATAACCTATAAATAAGAGAGAAAAAATATATGCAAGAGGGTAAGATTCGAATCCCATAATATCTTTCCATGAATATGTTCGAACGTACTTATAAAAATGCTTTATAAACTTTATAAAAACGATAATGTATCAAATAAGTGAAATATGGATAAATCATGAATGACTATAATTTGGTTCAATCAATTAATTTGATCGTTGAAATGCTGTAATGTTTGAGTTTGAACTTTTTTTTTTCCTTTCCTTTTTCCCTAGGGGTAGAAACGAAAATATTCTAACAATAAGAAATGGCTTCCCTTCCACTCATGATTTTCCTTCCCACTTTTTATTTGATGAAAGTAATGGAAAGAGGAAAAATATTTAAAAAAAGTGTATAGAAATACGGTGTAAGTGAAAAATAAAATAAAATTATACAAATAGCATTGCTCTTGTTACTTGTTAGAGAGATTCACGATTTGATTATTGATATGTAACTTTCTTCCATCACAAATGAATTTGTTACTATTTTTCTCTTATTTTTTTATTCAAATAAACAAGCATATAGTAATTTTTTATGCTCACAAAACATATATAGTTTGTAATATTAATTTGCTAAAATTGATTGACATGAGTTGAGACAAATGTTAAATAAAAATTTGGCAATAAGAAAAACATACTCTCTAAACGAAGTTTGTTAGACTAATCAAATGTTAATTTTTGACATACTAGTACTAGTATAATGAAAAAATAACTTTTGACCCCTCATGACATGACATATAATGTTAATTTCTCCTTTGCAAGGATCTCGATTTTGAAAAAGAAAAAATAGTACTGTACTGTACTCACCAAGCATGGAAACTTTCTACAGTATTTTTGAATCCATAAATACTATTAAATACTTCCTCCGGTCCTATTTATAAGACCCTTTTGAGATTTTTCACTTCCACCAAAAAGAATGAATAAATTTGTTAATGACATTGGAAACATGAAATTTTGATACATTTTATCAAAACTACCTGTAATGAAATTAGCCGATGCTCTTAAGAAGCGGTGAAGAATATAAAGATGATAGAATCGAAGTAGAAAGTTTGAAAAGTCAACAAACAGTCTCCGGTCTCCATCCTAAAATCTATAATCTGTTTCTTTGATGATGTACTGCTCTCAGTCGTCAATGGTGACTGCTCTCTTTCCCAACCAATCACAATTTACAAATTTTTAGTTTAGTACTGTAGCCTTTAAAATACTACGTACACAGTACACACCTTATAACATGTTTTGATTGATTAAATAGTTTTCTCACTCTAAAAACTTTTCCTTCTCCAACCCAAACCAAGTGAAGTGAGACTCTCTCTCTCTCTCAGCTATTAGTCATAATGAAGAAAGGAAACTTGGGACTTGGTCTCAAACTCTCTGTCCCTGTTTCTGATCAGGCTTCTTTTGAAAAATTCTTGTATGTCTCTCTCTCTCTCTCTCTCTCTCTCTGTGATTGTTTATGTTTTTTTGTTTTTGTTTTTGTTTTTGTGGGACTAACTAAATTGAAATTGTTTATGGTAGAACTGAAAGTGGCACTTTTAAAGATGGGGATCTGCTTGTGAACAGAGATGGTGTTCGGATTGTTTCTCAGAGCGAAGTTGAAGCTGTAACTTATTCTCTTTTCTGCTCTTTATGTTTTTTATTCTTTTATATGTTCAACATATATATATATATATATATATATATATATGTATTTGGATTGTTCAATTGGTTTATTTGTTGCATTTGATCTTTTGGATCTAATAAAATGACACCGGTGTGTGATATAGGTTCCTGATTTTTTCTATATTTTCCATTTTTATAAAAGGTTTCAAACCCTAATTGATTATTGTTTGTTTGCTTAAAAATGCTCATTTTAATTCCATCTAAGAAATTTGAAACGTTTGGTCTTAAGCTAAATTTGTTGCATGAATTATTTTGCATTCTTTGTTAATAATTTCGGGGGGTTGATGTAGTCAGCTAAAGATAAAAGGTAGTAAAGTAATGAACCCTCACACGTTCTTGTATAGATAACATTTTACGTAGTTATAGTTAATTAGTTGGTCAATCACAACATTAATTTAAGGATAACTTTATACTAGTTGATTAATAATTACTTACCATAATCTACTATAAAAATTGATGATGTGATTGGCCTAGTGCACAAACTTGGGGGTACCCCATGTTTATGCAAGAATTTCTCACAGAACCTTGTGTTTCTTCTACAGTATTGTGTCCTTGCGTGATTTTCTGGAATCAATTGAAAATACCTCCATTGATTCAGCTCTTTTATCGGTCTCTGTTGCATTAATTTGTTGATTGTCTTTAAAAAAAAAAAAAAAACAACAACAACAACGTTGCGTAACTATTGGAAAGTTTCCGGTGCACACTTTTATTTATGTGGTCATGTTGAGTGAGGGACCATAATTTATTCCTCTGAATACTTTTATGGATGACCCAGTTGTATCTCCCAATCATTGTGGTATTTGGTATAATGATAGCAAGTAGACTTGAACCTTTGATTTCCTGCATTTTGTTCTTCTTCTTGAATTCACTCACAGTACACATGTTGGCTGAATTCTTGCTATATGTTAAATATGGGTTTAATATCTGTGTTATGTTTTCAGCCACCCCCAATCAAACCAACAGACGACCAGCTAAGTTTGGCGGACATAGATATAGTCAAAGTGGTTGGGAAGGGAAATGGAGGAGTAGTGCAACTGGTGCAACACAAATGGACTAACCAGTTTTTTGCATTAAAGGTATACTTGCTGCATATTGCATATCTTGCTTTGAGTTTGCATCTTCTGTTCTTTTATTTTTCTACTTAATTTATCTTGTTTTATTGCCTTTGTCTACTCTCTCTCCATGCTTTTAAGTGTATTGTCATTCCCTTTCCCATTTTGTCTTTCATTGGGCACGGATCTTTGAAACTTTTTTTCTGCATGCAATTTCTACGTTGCTCAAGGTTACATACTCTGTAAGTTTCAGAAAATGCTTTTTCGGTTAGTGTTTGATGATTTAATTTCATTAGGAATTAGAAAATTTGTCAATTTCGTTCTTATAGTATTTTAGTTAAAGAATGTATTTTTGTTGTTATTTTGTTGCTGGTGGTTTCTTGTTCATTATGTCCAGCATTAATTTTTCAGTCACCCAATTTTGGACCTTTTAATTGCATCGTAGTACATAATTGAGATCCACCTAATGGTAAAAGGTTGTTAGTTGTTACTATTGTTGAACATGATTGAGAAGTGGGTCTCTTCCCCAGGAAGTAGGAACTTGTATATTTTAAATTTTAATTAGTCATTAAATGAAACAAAGTGATGTTATGGTCTCTTTCCTTTTATTTTTCCTAGTTTTTGGAAGTAGAGAAATTATGAGGTAACATGTCCCACATTGGATCTCCCCCTGCTTTTAGCATTTTAAATTTCAGTTGTTTCTTAGTACTCCTGTTAGTTTAACAATCTAGTTTATTAGCTTGAAAGGCTGCTACATGCTTGCTTCTGTATCATAATTTTCCTTATCTAGATTCCTTTTATCTGAGACTGAAATATTCGCAACCTTAGTGCTATCATATACATCCATCCCTCTCTGTTCTTTTGTCACTTATGTATGCATTCTTCACTATTCAGATAATTCAAATGAATATTGAGGAGTCTGTGCGCAAGCAGATAGCAAAAGAGCTGAAAATTAATCAAGCAGCTCAATGTCCTTATGTTGTTGTCTGCTACCAGTCATTTTATGATAATGGTGTCATATCAATCATCTTAGAGTACATGGATGGAGGGTCCTTAGCAGATCTTCTGAAGAAAGTTAAAACAATTCCTGAGCCTTATCTTGCTGCCATTTGTAAGCAGGTGAGAAGAAAAAAATTGAACTTAAGTCTTAGACGCATGATTCTTTTCTCTGAATCCCAAACAAGATCTCTGTTCCATTTGTTGTGATGTAGGTTCTGAAGGGTTTGATGTATCTTCACCATGAAAGGCATATCATCCACAGAGATTTAAAGCCTTCTAATTTGCTGATAAACCATAGAGGCGAAGTAAAGATTACTGACTTTGGTGTCAGTGCAATTATGGAAAGCACATCTGGTCAAGCAAATACTTTCATTGGCACATACAACTATATGTCTGTGAGTAAAATATTCAAGTGTATTCATCATTTTCCTCTGAACACCAAAATCTACCACTTTTGCCTGGAATATGACATTCTCCCTGCTAATTTCACAGCCAGAGAGAATCGATGGAAGCCAGCATGGCTACAACTACAAAAGTGACATATGGAGTTTGGGACTAATATTGCTCGAGTGTGCTTTGGGGAAGTTCCCATATACTCCACCAGATCAAAGTGAAAATTGGGAAAGTATTTTTGAGCTTATTGAAGCCATTGTCGATCAACCTCCTCCTAGTGCTCCATTGGAACAATTTTCTACAGAATTTTGTTCATTCATCTCTGCGTGGTAATTGTTAATTGTGCTTCAGTAACTTGTTGTTTACAGTCTCAATAATCTTAACTAACCAAAAGAAACTGAAAACACAGAGAGGGAGGGAGGGGCAGAGAGACAGTTTTAAATAACGCTAACAGTTTATTAGAGGTCATCCTGAAATTAGTTTCTTTTGGTTAGTTAAATAATGTTAATAGAGATCAAACTGAAAACTGAAAAGTATAAAGCACATGCCCAACATACCTGTATGAATCCATATTTTCATATATTATTGTAACTTTTAAGATATTTTTCTTTATTTAACAGAACAAGCCACTATCCTTCTTCTTTTTTTTTTTTTTTTTTTTTTTAAATCCGTGTTTAAACAAATCTAAAAAGCTGGTACCTTCCATGACTATTCAGTTGGTTATTTTGTCATAAATTTTATGTCACTCTTCATTTGATGAGGCTTCTGATCCTCCTTTTTCATTTTTCTCTTTTAGTTTACAGAAAGACCCAAGGGATAGACTGTCGGCTCAGGAACTTATGGTATGTATTTATCTTGTTTTTATATGCACATACAAGCCAATATTTCTGATGACATATATCTGGTTGAAACTTCAGAATTATCCTTTTATGAGCATGTATGAGGACTTGGATGTGGATCTTTCATCTTACTTCTCCAATGCAGGATCTCCCCTTGCAACCCTATAAAGTAGGTCTGTTCCTCTACTTGTCTTTTACGAAATTTAAGTAAAAGGTTATTCTTTAGTGCTTATTTATCAATTTGTCACTTGTTCTTAATTGTAGATCACTATATAAATAAAATGTCCCCAACAGTAAGCTCAGTTGGTAGAAGCTGCCGGACATTAAGCGTGAGCACCTGGCTTCGAACCCCGGCAGCTGCGCTCTCCCCCTTCCCTTTTAAAAGAATAGAACAAAAAGAATTTTGCCCATGTAAAAAAATAAATAAATAAATAAAATGTATGATCTATCACAAGCAGAAGCGTATTTTGTTCTGTATTGAGGAAGCAATTTATTTGTTCTGTAGACAATGGGGATTTTGATGTTTTGGGCTTAATGTTTTCAATTAAAGTGATCTTTTTCTTATATTATTATTATTATTATTATTATTATTATTATTATCTTTTTTAATTTATGAAAGCTGGTCCTAGGTTGCTTATGAGACTAAACCATTCTTTTCAAAGGCAATATCATCCTTGGACAGATGTGGTTACCTGAATCACAATTCACAAATGATGGGATGTGCCCCCTTGCAACTTTCCCATTTTATATAGTAATATGGCTTATTTATGTATTTAGTCCTTGGAAGTTGAGAATGTTTCGATTTTGGTCTTTGTAAGTTTTTTTTACCTTGACTCATCCTTAATTGTTTTGAAATTTTGGTTTTAGTCTCTGTCGTTAAGAAAAATTCGTCATGTGCTGACGTAGCTAATGGAATGCCACATCAGCATACACGTGTGCAAGTATTGTGTGCCATCGGTAGGATGACGTGGATGATCCGGAGCCATAGGGCCAAAGCTCAATCCACAAACACATATGGGTTGGGCTTTGGCCCTTTGGCTCTCGTGGGTCCGGATTTGTGGATTGAGCTTTGGCCCTTTGGCTCTCGTGGGTCCGGATCATCCACGTCATCCTACCGATGGCACGCAATACTTGTACACGTGTATAATGATGTAGCATTCCGTTAGCCACGTCAGCGGTTAACGAATTTTTCTTAACGACATGGATTAAAACCAAAATTTCAAAACAATTAGGATGAGTCAAGGTCAAAAAAACTTATAGGGACTAAAACCAAAACACTTCAAACTTTCAGTGACTAAAAACATAAATAAGCCTAGTAATATTTCTGGATAATCTGAATACGTCCTTTTTTGTAAAACTGATATTTCTGAATCTGAAGTGTTGGAGTAATTTGTATGCCATGGCAACTTGGCAAGAACAAATGGCACCTGATATGTAACTGCGGTTTTTATTCCTTTTTTGTTTGTTTTGCAGAACACTACTTGCATATGACCAGTGTTTGCAGATGAATCAAAGAAAGCTGCTCCAAGAATTATGTCATGGTGTGTATTTTGTTGTTGAGTGATTGAAGTTCAAGTGTTTGCTGAGAGACTATTCTAGATGCAAGGGCTAAGAAATTGCAATGATTGGTACATGAGGAATTTTAGTGTTGGGATTGAGCATCAGCGGGCACTTGTAATGAAATGTATCACGAGGATTAGCCTACGATGCAGATATAAGTTTTGTCAAGCTTCCAAAAGTAACTAAACAGTTATGCTTGGAGGTTTTGGATTAACAAGTCCTGTAATCATTGCTTAAAAACCTGCATTTCTGTCTGAACGTTTACTCAAGTTATATGACTTTTTTTTAGGCTTAATTATGTCTGGGGTCCCTGTATTTTGGATCTCTTTTATGAGATACCCCTATTGTTTTTTTTTAATGAATATACCCCTGACATTTGCTCCGGTTTTAGCCCTCCCCCCCCCCCCCCCCCTATTTCGGCGATGTTTTTGCTGAGTTGGACCGCCGGAGTCCTAGTCAGCTCCAATGACTGGAGCCACATGTGTCATCCACGTGGCATTAACTTAATTTTTTTTTAAATTAAAAAAAAACTATTATAATTAAAAATAAAACAAAAAAAAAGTGGGTTATAACATAGCAGTACCCACCCCAAAACATATCAGCCACCTTCGTCAGCCATCGACATCGTGGGAGATGGGAGGTAGTGAGAATGATGGATGGTGCTTGTGGTTGTGAGAGAACGAACGAGGGAGACAGAGGGAAGGAAATGGGAGAGCCACATTTTTTTTTTGTTTTATTATTTTAGTTTTTTTTTTAATTTAAAAAAAAAATTAAGTTAATTCCACGTGGACAACACGTGGCTCTAGTCATTGGAGCTTACTAGGACTCCGACGGTCCAGCTCAGCAAAAACGTCGCCGGAATAGGCAGGGGGCTAAAACCTAACCGGAGCAAATGTCAGCGGTATATTCATTGGAAAAAAAAAACAATAAGGGTATCTCACAAAAAAGTCCAAACTACAGGGACCCCAAACATAATTAACCTTTTTTTTTTAATCTGGTTAAAGCATTGCTTTGAAATAACTAAGTGTGGTTCCATTGCATGCAAATACAAGTATGTTTTGATCAATTCAGCAGCTAACTTGAAAATTGGAATGAATAATTTTTTTTAGCTTTGATAGGAGATCTTTCACAGTCATCACAATAACCCATCCAAGCTAAAGGTATTTGAGTACACTGCGAATTTTAGCATACATAAATTACATAGGCCTGGTGAAAAACTGAGGGCCTAAATGTGCTAATGACTGAAAAATAACTAAAAACCATTAGTATATATGAAAATGCTCCAGATGTGAAACATTTGGTTAAAACGTATTATTTTATGCCTTTCTCTTGATTTTTCTTTGAGCCTTTAAGTCTATCACAATTACAGAGATGTTATCTTGGCTCCCCCTTTGCAGGGCAAGTCTAGAAAGATAATCTGCAGCATGCTGAGCAGCAGGATCAACCCCTCCTTGGCCTTGTGCTGTTGACCCATTGTCACCATATTTCTTATGCCAAAGAAGGATTCGCTTTCGTGCAACTTCACATGCTTCTTCATTCGTTATTACATCCCATAAACCATCACTAGCTAGAATAAGGCACTCGTCGTTTTTCTCTCGTTGCACAAACATAACCTCTGGTTCTGGAATTATGCATGGTTTCAAATATCTATCACCTGTATGTCAAGAAGGAAATTTAGACACTACCAAATATCACTGAAAAAAAACGAAATGAAAACCTCAACTACAAAGCCATTCATTTTCAGTTGATAGGATATTAATTCATTGTTTGATGAGGGGACCGGACCGATAGCTGAAATATATATATATAAAAAAAATAAAAATAAAAAACTCACACAACCTAAATTATTGTATGCTGTCCAGTGGGAAAAAAGGATGGAAATATTATGTTTGATGCTTAAAAGCCTAAATTATTGTATGCTGTCCAGGATATCCAGTGGGAAAAAATAAAAGAAACAGGTTATCCTGTGGGAAAAAAAAAAGAAGAAAAAAACAGGTTTTTTATTTTTTTTATTATTGTGGTCTAAATAGACCGGACCGGACCGGATCGTTCATGGTCCGATCCGGTCTTTACAGATGAATAACGTCAGGACCGGACCGGACCACACTAATTTAAACGGTCCGGTCCCTGAAGTCTATGAAAGACCGGACCGGACCGGACCGTTACACCCCTTTGATCATAACCGATAACTGACATCCATATAGCAGTATAAAATGTAGAATCGAGCAAGTAAAGGTAAACCATTTGATACATAACAGAATTTTTTTTCCTAATCTCTTAACAGTACCAAACTGTTTGCAGTAAATATCAAATTGCAAGAAAATCAATCATGTTGAAGAGATGCCAAAGGCACATACCTATGGACCTTGACATAGCCAAAACACCAAGAACTCGGTATCCTTTCCAATTTATGACCCTTCCTCCGGCAGCTTCTATCCTTGCCCGCTCGTCCTCTCTATTTGGCTGCAAAAGGGAAGTAGAGTTTCCTGTCAGACAGCTTCAGATTATACGTCAAATTCACTAAAAACATTATGAAACTAGAATGGCATGCCTTACTTTGTGGTCAACAGACAATGGCAGGGCTTCTTTTCCGCGATACAAGACAGCCCTTGAGTCCCCACAATTTGCAACTATTATGTGTGTTTGACTTAAAATGGCAACCACGGCAGTGGAGCCAACAGTATCAGGAGCAAGAGGTTCAATATCAGACTCGGATGCACCACTGTTGTGTTCACTAATACCTGTACGAATTCCTCCAACCTCATCATCTACTTTCTGAAAACAATTGCAGAATGCTCTCTTCCAATGGTCCTGCCAATCATTTCCCTCAGCTGTTACAGCCAAACTTAATTGTGCTGCTTCTATTTCCTCACTCAATGCCGAATGGAGACGTTCCCGGCAGTAATTGGCAACCTATAAAAACAACACCCTCTCAGTAAAATGAATCAGTTTCAACAATACAACTTGTATAATTGATAAAGCATTTTTTAAGGCATACCTGAAAGCCTCCATGTCCATCATAGACACCAAAAAAGTGGGCCAGTGAGTATTTTGTGTTTTCATTCACATGTTCATCCATCAGAATATTTGAAGAGACTTTAAAGAATTGAGGGTTAACAGCAATAGAATCTTCCATCTCCTCTCTCTTTCCACAAATTGATGAGGAACCATAAAGAGGGCCACGACTCGATTCCAAAACATTCTGGTAGCTTGTTTTCTTCTCCTCTGGCAACTGATCAAGAAGCACATAAGAGGGTTTTGGATCAGAACCATCTGATCCACTTTGATCCTGAATCTCAACATCCATAGCAACAGAAACTATGTCCTGCACCGAACTACCCTCAGAATAAGCAGCTTTCTCCACACAAGGACTTCTTTTATTATCATTATGCAGACACTGAAAATCCACAGCTAACATGAATTCATCTTCCTTTCTTGCCTTGTTATTATGGCTTCCAGTCAAGATCCAATTACTGTCACATTCAATAACCATTTCTGAGACAAGGGTATGTCCAACTTGATTCTCCTTCACCTCAGCAGATACTGTAATTTGGTGTTGAAGGCTAACATCAGCATGGTTTTCACTTGCAACAGAATAGGATGATTGACAATTACCCTCTACTGCAGGATTTAATATTAAAGCTGCTGCTGTATTTGCCATAAGCTTTATTTCCATGTGGGTTGTCACAGCAGACTCCTTTTGAATCAGATTCCCAAGTGTAAATGGTACTGCAACAGCTGAAGATATTTCCTCCATTTCTTTACTTTGCCTTGTAGCAATAGCCTTATCCTCTATAGTAAGTATCCTTTAAGCTCCTACCTTTTTAACCACTTTTTTTTCCTCACTTTTTCCTTAAGCCTCTTTTTCAATCGGCATCAAAGCACCAACAAGGCTCCTGAGGCAAGAAATTTAAGGAGTTTAGAATCAACCCTCCTAAGAACAAGTCAAATACATTGGAACAAACTTATCCAAAGTCTCTCTCTTTCTCTCTCTCTCTCTCTAAAGGTAGGGCCTAGGAATAGGGCCTAGGAATAGAATAGCACAGTAGATCCTTTAATGAATTCACCGGTTATGGACTTGGTATATTAAATCCTATCAGCCAACATGAAACAAATTACTCCATGTTCTAAAACATGAGAATAATCCCTAGGAAAAGAACAGCCAATAGATTAAGATTATTAAAGAAAATGATATTTTTGGCAAAGTCAGGACCTTAGTCTTTCTCTCTAAATATCCCAAAGACAAGCGAAACGGGGTCATTGAAAATGAACTAAATAATAACAAGGCAAAAATAGTGCAAAAAATTGAAAAAGAGAGGCTCCCTAGATCTAAGGCAATTCACATATATCACTGGCTTTACCTCTTATATTACTTTCATGTGTAAACTACAACAAAAGCCATATCCATATTCATATCAAATATTGGTGATGCCAACTTTGTGCCTTAGATTTCTTCTCTAAGATTCATCTCTGGAAACAATGAAAGCATAGAAATTTATTTAATAACGTGTGTAATGTGTTGCTTGCTTACCTTCACAAAATGAAAACACTGCATGCAAAGTGAGGTAAGGGAATGAATGAATGAAGGAGGAACAGAAACCTCAGCAAGCTTATGGAGCTATTGGTTATTTATCTCAGACAAATGAATGAACAAGTATTTCTTGAAGATTTTTTTTTTTTATATATAAAAAAAGGGTGTTTTAGCTTTTTGAAAAATAAATTAATACGCAAGATAGATGATGACCCTTTTGTTTTGGGAAATTTTTTCCGTAAAAAGAAAAAAAGGAAAAAGGAAAAGTAGATGTATGAGTATTAAGAGTCGGGATTTAAAATTCTTCCCTTGCTCAAGATGATGCAAGATTTTGACACATAGCCTCTTTGTTTTCTTCAAATATATTTAATCCTTTGGTTGAGTTTGGTTGCATCATTTCCTAAGGAACCAATACAAGATTTAGACGTGGAAGCCATTCTAATCTCTCACTTTCTTTCTTTCTCTCTCTCTCTCTCATCCATTATGGACGCAGTATCTTTTCCAAATCTGACCTTATTTTACTATAGCATTGTTTAATTAGATGGTTGAATTTCATGTTAAGTGGTTTGAGCAAATGTAAAGTAAATTGATACAAGTTTTTGTTTAAAAAGTAGATCAAATAAATGATATTTTATGTCTTAAAAAAATCAAAGACAAAATTAAAAAAATATAAAGATAAATATATATTTTATCAATAAATATAATTTATGTTACAAATTTATGACATGTTTAATTTATGTAATGGATTTCATTTAGCTAGATAAAGGCATGATTATGGTTGTATATTGTTTAATTAAGAAAAAATCCTAATGCACATCTTCATATATACTAAGTGTCTCACATTTGGTCCGCGTAAGACAGCCGGTTGGTGGCTGCAGGGACACTTAAGATTTCCCTCTCCCTCAGGTCATGGTCCTAATCACAGACCTCCCATGTAAACCAAAAAAAAAAAATAAGTGTCTCACATTTGTGGGTATGTAAAGTATTTTACATTTCCTCTTATATTTATTACTCTCTCCGTTACTATTTATTTGTCTTATTTCAAACAAAATACACCCTTTAAAAAATCTAATCATTACTCAGATTTTCAATACATTAATTATATTTTTTCCTACTATACCCTTTATCTCTCTATAATCATTAATTTTTTTCCACTACTTACATAAACCAAGACATGTTAAATAGGGACAAACATGGAAAATAACATTTATTACACAATTGAAATCCTCAATACGACATATAAAAATAAACAAAAAATTTCTCCAAAAGACGACAGATAATAATGAACGGAGGAAGTATATGTTAAATTTTTTGCTCTAATTATAGATCATTTTATATTTTTTATGCATCATTTATTGTTTTTTTAATTAAATGTTTTGACTGTATATACTTTTTTGCTATTTATTAATGACGGTAAACTTTTAAAAAAAGTTGAGAAGGTAAAATTGTAATAATATTATAATATGTAAAATGCTAACAAGTGCCCTTATGACACTTGTTAAGAAGCTAAATATGGTTTATAAGCATTGAAAGTTGAAGTTTTTAAGTTTAAGAGAGAAGAAAGACTTGAGACTTATGATATTTTTTCTACTTCTAGAAAGCTTGTTAGTAAAACCCTTATAATATATTCTCATAAAATTCAGAAATTAACTACTCCACTCGTATTGATACTCGGTTAGATATGACAAAAGAAAATAATATAATAATATAAGCATGGAAGAAAATATAAAATGTACATGTGTAACTATATATAGAAGATAGAATAATTTTATTAATGAAAAGATCAATTGTTCAACAATCAACAACATTATTTTAGTGTTCTTTCATGAGGAAGAATTTTAGAAAAATGGAGAAGGCGAGTACGAGGAAGACACGTGGTCGTGAGAAACGAGAAGGAGGTGAAAGGGGAGATGTACGATAATATGAACAGAGGAAGTGTTGTAACAGAACTAGTAATATACAAGTGGTGTACTACTCCTATAACGAAATTAAATGAATAGAAACGGGAAATGGGAAAAAGGAAGCGAACACTTGCACTTGCTGGATATAGTAAGATGGGAAAAGGGCACTGTCTGTTTCTGTGATGCATGAACTGAACGTCTGAACGTGACAGAGACAACAAATTCATTCATTCACTGATAAAAAGAAAGGGCGTGACAGTTGACGCGTACAACAAAAAAAAAAAAAATTAAATTCTTATGCTCTTGCTGCTATTTTTTTTATATATATACTATTGTTGCTATTTTTAATATAAGTTTATTTTATAAAAATTTACATTTTTTTAGATATAAAAATTTACAAAATTGAATGAAGTTGATTAATATTACTTTTTAAAAAATTGAGTAAATATGTTTTTTTATAAAAAAAAATATTTAATATTATTAAAAATTAAAAATAAAAAATAAAATTGAAGAAGGAGATTATAAAAAGATACGAGTATATACGTGTGTTAAAAAGAAGAGTAATTCTCTCATATTTCTCTTTTAATTTTGTTTCAATGCTTTCTTTTCATAATATTATTGATTTAGTAATTAGAAATATTGATTATTGAAATTAAAAGTTAAAATAATGATAAATTATAAAGTATTAATATTGACCTTAATAATAAGAAATAATGTCATCTTCCATGTCTTTTGAAAAATTGTCTAAATCAAGGATATTGTCATGCCAGTAAAATGAATGTAATAAGTGAAGATAAATATAGTAAAAATGGTACTAGTAATATACAGTACTCCCTCTGGTCATATATATAGGGCACATTCTAGAAAAAAATTTGGTCCTATATATAGGGCACTTTATATTTTCTATGCATCATTAATTGTTCTCTTTTTTGCCCTTATTAAATGTTTTGACTAACTATGTTTTTTTGTTATTCATTGATGAATGTGAATTTTTCAAGTAAAGTGGAGGGCTAAAATTGTAATATTACAATATATTCTCACAAAATTCACAAAACTAATCATTTTCCTTGGTCCGGGAAATATGGTTAAGTATGCCCTATATATAGGATCGGAGGGAGTAGTAATATACTAATACTCCTTCCGGTGCTATTTATAGGGCATATTCTAGAAGAATTCTTTGACCCTATTTATAAGTCGTTTTGCATTTTCTAGGAAGCATTTATTGCTATTTTCTTTTATTTGCCCTTTATTCATTAACGTGAAATAATACATTTTGAAATTCTCAATACTCCCTCCGTCCCTTGATATAGGGCACCATTTTGGTAGAATTGGTGTCCATTTTTATAATTCGTTTTAGGTAGTATTAAAGAGTTTATTCCAAATACACCCCTCATAATTGCATAGGGGTGATAAGGTAGTAATTACAATAGAGGGAAATGAATAGAGTTGTAAAATTTTAAACAAGGGTAATCTTGGAATGACAACATAGTTTTTGATAAATTTGAGTGTAATAATTATTTTTCTTAATCTGTGTGAATTAGGTAAAAATGACTTATATTAAGAGACAGAGGAAGTACAAGATAAGAGGGTAAAATTGTAATGTTAAATTATTTTTTTTAAAGTTTCAAGAAACTTATTACCTTTTTTTGTCCGTGTGACATGAATAAGTATGCCTATAAATAAGAGTAGAAGGAGTCATGTTGAACTAATCATAATAGAAAAAAATAGATGAAATTTAAAATTAAAATCAAAATTTTTTTTAAAAAAATTAATGATCAAAAATTAAAAGAAGCACGTAAATATGGGGAGCATCGAAGAATTTAAAGAAGTGAGAGATGCTGTTTCTCTTGTGTTGTTGGCTTGTTGCATATGGTTTTGTGCCGAAAGCTTTAAACTCCTTCCATTTGTCTCCACGTGTTTCCCATCTTGGGGGCTGACCAACCTACCATATCATCGTATCTTTACACTCTTTCATTCAACTTTCTTTTTTTTTTTTTTAAATTAAGGTTGCTAAAAAGTGCCTAATGTTAGTGTAATAAGAAAAATAGTCATACGTGCACGTTATTTCATCATTCGAAAATTCAAAAAATGCAAGTTTTGATAAATTTTTACTTATAATTAATTTGTTAACAAGTACAAATAACACTTATGAACATTTGTCTTTAATTAATTATGTCCCACCGAAATGTCAAGATTGATTTTATTTTTCCGAAATGTTGAGATTATTAAAGTGGGTATAATTTTTTCAACAAAATCTTTTTTTATATCCATGGCAGAAATCAAATCTCTAATATTATACTTAAATTCGGCTATTTATTAACTATGTTGACTTTGTTTATTCAATTTCTTTCTTACTCCTTCGCTTGGTGAATATACTTACGTTTCAGGATATAATTTTTTTTATATAAAAAATTCGCAATACAAATTTGTTTATTAAAGATAATAAATAGAGAATTAATTAAAAAAATACAAATAAATATTTTAATTACATTTCTTAATTCATATGTTACGGTTTTAAAAAATTATATTGTGAAACAGATGGAATAATACTTATTTT
Source organism: Crotalaria pallida (assembly GCA_037953625.1). NCBI lineage: Eukaryota > Viridiplantae > Streptophyta > Magnoliopsida > Fabales > Fabaceae > Crotalaria > Crotalaria pallida. The sequence goes on from CM075649.1 coordinate 178,913,051, forward strand.
CTTATTCAATACTCTCCTTTCTTAGTATCATTTACTCCCTCCGTCCCTTAATATAGAGCACCATTTTGGTAGAATTGGTATCCCTTTTTATAAGTCGTTTTAGAATATCTAAATAGCATTAAAGAGTTTATTCCATATACATCCCTCATAATTGCATAGGGGTGATAGAGTAATAATTATAATAGAGAGAGAAATGGATAGAGTTGTAAAGTTTTAAATAGGGGTAACCTTGGAATGACAACATATTTTTTTGATAAATTTGATAGTAATAATGACTTTTCTTAATCTGCGTGAATTAGGTAAAAGTGACTTATATTAAGGGACAGATGAAGTATTTATCAATTACTCCATCCGTTCCACATTATCTGTCACTTTAGCCTTTTTAATTTGTTCCAAATTATTTGTCGCTTTAGCAATTCGAAGATGTATTAATTGATTTTTTCTAACTTTAACCTTGCATTTAATGTGTTGAAATATGTAAAATGGATAATAATTAATGTACTTTGAGGATATTATAGTTATCTTATAATTCTCTTGAAAAGTGAAGTATTAAACAACTTTCTTAATCCGTGTGAAATTTTTAAAGTAATAGTTAAATTAGAATGAACGGAGTAAAAACTTTGATAGTTGAGATTAAAAATTGAAATAATGATAAATTACAATATTGCTTTTAAGACAAACAAAAGATGATATTTTCCATATTTTTTGGGAGATCATCAAGATAATGGACAATGGCACATTGGAAGAATAACTATCAAGTATAAGTGAACCTGGATGTGGCGATTGCGGTGGCAGGGTGGGGTAGTTGGTGCTAAACCATTTGCAGTAAATGAGAGGTGGATGAAGTTTGGAGTTAAAAGCATAGATAAAAAAAATTTGGCAAATGCTAACAAGTGCCTTTAATACTGTACAAGTGCTATTTATAGAGACTAATTTGAATTTTTGAAACATCATGCAATTCCTTTCCCTTAAAAATGTCCTTTTTCGAAAAATAAGATAATGTTAACTCATTTTCGAAAATGTAACAAATGCTATTTATAGAGATTAATTTGGATTTTCGAAACACCATGCAATTCCTTTCCTTAAAAAAAAATCGTTTCCATTCTTAATATATTAATATTTTTATTTATTATTCATCCATTTCTCTCTCCATTTTTAATATTTTGACGTTATTTAACCACTATGATTTACATTACAAAATACTCCGTATATCTTTAAAATTTTATTTGAATTATTATTATATAAAGATTTATTTTAATTAGGTGTTTAACCTTTTCTATCAACAAAATATTTCACTTTTATATCTTTTTTTTAAACAACTTTCTTAAATTATCGATAACACTTTATGTCATGCTGCTCTACTATTTTTGGTCCGTATTCCTTGCGGAACCACCGGTATCCCCAAGAGCACCCTTAATACCAGGGAGCCCTTGAGACTAATCCGGAGCGAGCTGCGTGGCTGGCTCTCCCAACGAGATGTTTTTAATGGGAATCGAACACATTCTTATTTATATACTTATTAAAAAAACTAACTACTCCTCAACACATGTGTTAAGTTCTTAATGAACATTTATTCCTATAAAAAAATATTATTTTTATCCCTTGTATTAAACTCTCATATAATATCTATTTAGTTACTTAAAAATAATTAAAGTCTCACTTCCTTATTTTATACTTTAGTTTACTTTACAAAATGTTGTCTACAATTTTTAATATTATTAAAATTATTATATTATATATACTTATTAATTTTTTTATCAATAAATTATTTGACTTTTCAATTTAATTACAGTATAAGAAAACTGAATCCTCCATGAAACATGTGTCAAGTTCTCGATCAACATTTTTTCTCTTAAAAATATCATTTTGTATTTTTAATATCTTAGCACCTTTTTTTCTTAAAAAAAGTATTTTCTTCGCTTAAATTGAAAAAAAAAACTATTGCTGTATTTGAGAAGCTTAAAAAAAATATATAATAAAAATAATCCGGACAGGTATCTCTGTAGTTTAAAATAAAACTCATCATAAATTAATAGATAATAGTAAAAAATAGAAGAAATAAATAAAATTATGACACCTAACTAACTTTGCGACACTTAACCCAATTGCAAAGATGTTTCCAAAATCCAAATCTACAAAATCTGTCTGAGTTACCTAACTTAGCCGAATTCATTCATCCTCTAATCACTGGACTCAAACCGACATGGACACGTGCCCTCTCTTTCATAGGATGTGTGCCCTCTAACCCATTTTGTAGTTTGTTACATTTTCTTAACATGTGTCTTCACTTTATAATTTTGGGTCATTCTAACCAACTAGTTGGTTTGCCCGTGCTTCCGCACGGCGTCGCTTTTTTTTATTGGATAAGTATTTTTTTCATAGGTAAGGTAGAATGTTTAGAATTTAGAAATAAATTAGAGAGCTTGTTATTATGTATATTATGTATAAGATGTATAATTAGAGTGTCAATTTATACATGTTAAAGTATTGAAGAACATGTGTAGTATATTGTATTGCATCCTAGCCCGTAGGAAATTTAAACTGGATTAAGGAAAAACCAAAATCATACATAACATGATAACATACATAACATACTATATAAACATTAAGTATCTCATTTTAGTTCCCCACTCCACTCACAAGGAAGAAACAACAATTAACCAAGAAAAATAAAAAAGATACGAATGAGATTCTACTTCTCCTTGAACATTAAGGAGCAGACCTTAATTCAATGATCTTGGTTTGGTCTTCTCCCAATATCCGATAAATTATAGTCCATCAGTCAAGTAATTAAGATGATCATTTCCTTGCACAATATTTTTTCTTCAACTAACATATGATGAAACCCTCACAAATAAATGCAAAGCATTACATACATAGGTGATTCAGAAGATGTTGCATCAGGTTTTCCCGGGGTGCTGAGAGAAACAAAGTGTAAAGATAATTAGGGAATATATCTAAATATAGAAAAGGAAATATAGAAGAGCAAAGAGCAAAGGGAATATATCAAATAATCTATTTTATTTTCTAAACAAATCCAAAGACAATCTAAAAGGATGAGAAAGGGAGAAAATGAGGGACCTTTAGCCATAAACAAAACCCAGATGAAGACTGCAGCAGAGATGAGGCAGAGGAAGAGCATTCCAACAATCTTGCGGCCAGCAAACTTATTTGTGATATCTTGAAGAACATTCTTCTGCCCTTTATATCTCCCTTCAACATTGCTCAGACTTCCTGCACACAAAAATTTAAATAAGGGCATGTACCACAATTTGATTAAAATGAAAATACATAAAGGACAATATGCTATTTCTTCAAATACTTGAGGTGAATAACATGACATTGGCATAATTCAAATGGCAATAGCAAGATTGACAAAAAAAACTAACCGCTTAACATGTGACATAAAAAAGTGGGAAGAGTATACTCTAATTATGTGTTAAAGAAGTTAAACTCTTGGATTAATTTCATATAACAACATCAAAAAATAAAAAATAGGAAAGGAATAAAGCATAAAGCATAAAGCTTAAAGTCAATACCTTTACTACTCTTCTTTTTGGAAGACCACCACTGTAAAGGATAATCTTATGTCCAAAAGCCACTGGAAAAGGTTTCACTGCAACACTGAAGGAAATAAAAAATATGTTACATGCCATCGGAAACTTAAACCTTCAAAATCAAGACTCTTGAAGCATAAACAAAGCACATACCCATCTTTACCATGTGCTGAAATCAACTTTCATTATTAGTTATTAGTAAGAAAAAAAATTAACAAACATAACGCAAAAACAAAAAATACACTTAAATACTTACATGTCTTTGGCTGAAGCAAGAGAATCAACAACAGTGACAATAATAAGAACTACAATAATCTAAAACAGAGACAAAAATGAAAAAGAATTGGAAAATAAACTCCTCCTAATTCATTTTGTTGTCAAAAAATAAGAATAGGAAAATGGCAAAGAAAACAATACAGAAGGAGTAAAAACCAGTACATCCTCTGCAGATCTTACCTGAGAAAAATCAAGAGCTTCAGTGTCACTGCATGCTAACCAAAGATTGTTTTCTCTTCTTTGTTTCTCCCTACTGTTATCCATATCATTAAAGCATATACTTAGTACAACCATGACTACAGCAACATGACAGCATCAGCAGAAGAACAACAGTAGCAGCAACATGACAGCAACAGGGAAACAATATTTATCCAATAAACCAACATAAAGTAATATGTTCTTGTTCTTGATTTTTTTTTTCAGCAACAAAACACTAACTAATACGTATATAACTTCAGTTCAACTTATATTGTAAAATCGTTAGTTGTTTTTTTTCTCATTTTCGTATTTTATTTTTTTAACAAACTAATATGTAATGTAAAACAGTTATGTGGTATAAATATAATCATTAACCTTCACACCTTCAATCAATTTATACCAGAAACCCCCTTCAATGAAAACCCTAATCAGATAAGAAACCCTAAAACAAAACCCTAATTAGATAACAAACCCTTAATAGAAACCTTTTATCACCTCATACCTTTGATTAGTAGTGGAGAGATCGGGACCGGTTCGGTTCAGACCGCTTCAAAACTATCTGAACTCGTAGTCAATCACAGCCACCGAAAAGCATCTACCTCCCTGGGACTCGCTCGAACACGGCAGCAGCAGGATGAACGGCGATGGCGGAGGGAGAGGCGGCGATAGCACAGCTGGTGGTTCAGTCCGATTTGCAAGCTTCGTCCCTAGAGGTGCAACGTGAACAGCGATGGCGCGTGAAGCCCAGAAGAGCGTGACTCGCATCGCTCAGAGAGAGAGATCATGATTCGCGAATCTCTTAGCACTGGGAAGGAGAGCTCGAGCAGAGGCGAAGGCATTGGTGGCTTCATGGGTGGCGATGGAGGGCTTGAAGGTGACGGCGGCCATGGCAGGAGAGAGAGAGGGAGAGAGAGAGAGAGAGAGTTGCGTGAGAGGGTGCAGAGGTGAAGATAAGAGGAAGAAAGAGGGAGCAGAGATGAAGATAAGAGGAAGAGAGAGATGATGAGAATGAGATGAAGTCAGAAAAAGAAAGAGAGAAAGAAAGAAGGGGAAAAAATTTTGAGATGCTTCTATGTTGTTTTCCCGCCCAAGAGACCCAAGACCCAAGTACTCCTCCCAAGGTACTCACAAGTACTCAGCCAAGTACTCATCACTACTTAGGAAGTAGTGGCTAAGTACTATGGGGCCCACTTTAGATGGAGGTTTTGGGGGGAAAATTGTGGAGTTTAGATTGCAAAATTTAGAAGTATTGTGATTATCAATGCATTACGTGTATAAGTTAATTAAATCTTAAAAAAACTTTGGAAAATAATACACTTAATAAATTAAAAAATAATTATTTAATTTTTTAATACAATTTTATTATTTATTATTTTTTTTTAATCTTATACATGAAGTACATTGGATAGAAAAATCGTATAATTTATTTAAACGGCAGTTGTTGAACTACTTGACAAAATGATTGAGTTAGTACTACGTTAATATGAATGACTGTGAACGTGCGAGTGTGTGGTGGTCTGATGATGGGATTCATACATCATTCTGCTGATGCTAACTGGCCAATTAGGTAATTCTGATTGGGAAATTATAGTAGCTCGCATTCAATTTTGATTAGGTGCTGATTTTGTTACACTCGAGTACGGAGTGTATTTGGTTCACAGACAAATGCATAAGCATGACTTGTCCTGTTGTCCATAGTGTGTGGTGAGTGAATGTCTAATTGATATGTTATGGTTTGGCACCTTTGAAACATTTGATCAGAGAGATGCTGACAAGGTAATGGGAAACAACCTAAAGTATGGCACGAATCTAATGTGCATGCTAAATGGAATGTCATGACTTATACTGTAGTTCTGGTAAACAATGCATACGTGTCACTTGATTAAAGTTAAATTATTTGATGTTGCACTAATAAGGTTCAACACAATCCGTATATTAATGATTTCTTGAGCCTGATGTCCGTTATGTATACCAAAAATAATATCAACTTTGATAATTTCTACAATTTCAAAATTTTCTAGAAGGCTATATTTGGGGATCTATGTTAATTTTGTCAAGAATGTGAAAGCTGCTGGATGATTATGATCGGTTTGTAACTTTTGATGGGGATCTCAGGTGTTTTGCAGCTCATTGTCAAGCATGTTAATGTGTTGGGAAATTTGTAGTGATGTGGTTTTATATGGCGTTAAGCGTTTAAAGATTAATCTGTGAATCAGGACCTTATGTGGCTTAATCTTTCATTAAGATGCTTTAATCGTGTAGTCATTTCCTTTATCTTTCAACTTTTACTTTATATCTCATTTCAGATATAAGATGGTGCCTTATCATGTTTAATAGTAATAATGAGTAAGCAAATCTAACACGCATATTGCTTTAAGGTAAACAAAATAATCTTGGATAAGTTTTAATAATCGCATTAAGTGGCTCCAGGCAGCCACGTATACTGCGTCTAACTTTAATTCTTGTATACAACTTAATTCTTTTCTATAAACAATAAAGAAAAGAAACCTTTAGTGACTTTTTTGCCCCTCCTCTAATAAATTAATCTTCCATAATATACAATTAGACGTTAACACGAGAACTTCTGTCAAAATACTGAAGATGCTTGGGCCCTACATACACATCTGCGGTAAATAATCAATCGAAAATAAATGCATCTATTATCAAGTGACCTACTAATATAGGATAAGGATAAAACTATTATTGTATTCATATGTCTAATGTATGTGAAAAATTCAACAACCAGATTTTGACAAATCAAAAGTGAAAAATTAGATTTTCGAATATCTCATACGAGTCATACCAAAAATATGAAAGTTTTCAAGCCCATAAGAGGTTTTCAAATATTAGCATCTGGCCATTAAACCTTTACAATATCAATTACTAACAATTATACAGTACATCCCCCAGAGGTTTCTTTTAAAGGTTTCTGAGAAATAAATGAACTTCATTCAACTGACATAACTACTATTATATTAACTCCCACCATCGGTCAAATATTTTTTTTCTTTGCACTCTTGATTTTGAAGGAGATAGTCATGCAAAGTTGAAACTAAATTGATGACGAAATCATGGGGGTTAAAAAACCATGCATATCAAAGCAATTCAGAATTCGCATTAAATTGAATCCCAATGTAAGGAGGAAGATTATCATGTGTGCCACATGCAGTTAATTATCCATGGATAACATCCAAGTTATTTGAGCGTTTTATGTCAACAAGATCATAGCAATATTCTACAACATAAAATATCAGAACTTAAATAGAAAAACTGGAATAAGAAGGCCAAGTAAGGACTTGAAGTTTTACAATCCCTATATAAAGAGAAGCCGCAACTCAATTTTATCAGGGAAGAAAATTCCTTTGGATATCAATTTCTTACAAATGTGAATTGAGCTTACTTACCAACATGATGCCTCTACAATCTTCAAAGACTAAGGAATCCCTGAAGTCAAAATCAACTAGGAAGAAGGAAATTAACATTTCTCAATTCCTTGGCAAGAAATTTTATGCATAGATTATTACAAGATCAGGCAAAATGTGTAATACAGATTCACTTCCAAAACCTTGATTGGAGGGAAAAAAAGGGGGAAGCTTTATATACACAAAGTACACAAGCAGGACAGCAACTGTACTGTGATAAAACAAAAAATCAGCTGATCAGCTTTTCCCTGAAAACCTCGAAGCAAAATCTTTGAAAGCCTTTGCAACAACTGGGAGTAAACCACTTCAGCAGCATCGCACTGAAGAAATAAATATCTGCAAAAGGCAAAACACCAAAAAAAAACCATGCAGGAGGGGGAGGGGGGAGGGAGGGAGATAAACAGTGTAGCCAACCAATTGTGATTTCAGCAAATGAAGGGTAGATTTTATTATAAATATTAAATGTATGTACAAGTGGCCTTGTTCTCTGATTTGTAAGAGCTACAACCACGACAGTGTTTGCTAACATAATCACTAGGAATACTAACTTATACCTTGAACAAAAAGATTTTTACAGTGGAAGTCACAAACTAGAACCTGAGCAAAATCAGAAAAGAGTGGAAAGGTCACTCAAAAAACAACTTGGAGACAATTAGCCTACAAAAGAATCTATTTAATCTAATTGTGAAAGTGGATTAGCCATAAGACCATCCTATGTAACTAGTCATTTCTTAAAAGTACTATGTTTCCTTTGTTATGGTATAATGAACAAGGACTATACAGAGAAAGCAGCTTCAAACCATCATATTCAAGTCAGCAAGGTCATCCATGGGAATTTCAAGGCCCATAAAGTCGTTATCTTGTAATCCGTCATCATCAATATTTAACCATGAACCAAGATCCTGACCCTGGTCATCATCAGGGACACCAAGTACATCCATTCCAGGTAGCTGCAGGTTGGACAAATCAATAGGCTCATCCAATCCACCCATCCCAAACTCATCCTTCTCATTAGCATTGCTATTAGTAGACATTTCATTAGACCTTGAAACAGAAGGGAATGCTGGTTTTGGTTGCTCCGATAGCTTGCCCACGAGACCATTTACAGAAACAGAATGCTGAGTTGCTTTCTGCTTAGGCTTTGCTTTGGATTTTCTTTCACCCTTAGCACCGGACGATGCTGTCCTACCAACTTTGGTAGTTCCATTTCTGGATATAACCTCTCTGCCGTGCCCCTTTCCATCTCTGTCCCTCTCACTCCTCTTACCTTTTGCACTGCTTGCTAGGGAACTTCCAATGCCTGAAGCACCTACAGTACCTCCAACATCATCAAGGGATAGTTCCCTCTTCTTCACTCGGTTTGAAAAGAGATCTTCCTTCACACTAGTTTGTTCAGATGGATAATTTATAGCAGGAAACATATCCGATGAACTGAGATCATGATTATCCATATTCTGACTAAATTGTGAAGGACTCTGCTGTGAACCCATGGAAGCTGCAGAAAGAAACACTCAAATTAAAATATCAAAATTTGGTTCCTGCTGAAAGGAACAAAAGGAAAACAAGATGACGTAGCATAAAAGATCAGAAAACAGATGCCATATACAATGAAGTTATATAAGAATGTAAGCTACAATGATCGTACTGAACACAACTGAGCTGGAAGAATCTGAAGAAACACAAAATAGATTAAAGCATTTATGCTAGAAGGTAACGAAGAAGACACCTGTTCTTGCTTCAAGACAAAGGGGAGAACCATATGGTTTTGATGATTCAGCTTCCATTCCATCTAATTGCCGAGCAATACTAAACTGGGAAGAAGCAGCAAGGAACATATCCTTAAATAAAGGCTCGTTGAAGCAGCTCTTGCCTGTAACTTCAAATTGATGGCATCGATCCAATGTCCGTTTAACAAATCCCAATGCAGCTTGCTTAGAGATTTTGTTGCTCGAATTTTTCCCACCCGAGGGACTAGGACCCCAACAAGCCTGTCAATCAATCATTTGTCAATTCACTTGGCACCAGCTCAAGTGGTAGAGCTGCGGGACATAAAGTGTTAGGGTTCCGGGTTCAAACCCCGGGGACTATGCTTTCTCCCCCCTCATCAAAAAAAGGAAAAAATGTTTACCTATTTTTTTTTTAAAAAAAAACCTTTGCCATATGACCTAATTGTACAATAATGCCATTTTCAGGATGAGCCTGGCCACAACAGTAAGATTGCTACCTTGTGACCCGGTGTCACTGGTTCCATCAACAGAAATAAGCTCTTCACTCCAATGTAATAATACAAACATCTTACCCTCTTATTGAACCCAAAAAGGTGGGAGGCTGGGAGCCTTGAGCATGGGCCACCTACTTATTGCCTCTACTGGTAAAAGGGTTTGACTCTTTTTCTAAGATATTTTAAACAGGATTACCAAAGCATGGATTTTTGTTTTGCTGATAAAAGCCAAGACTAGATCAAATATATCATGTCTAAATTTAAACACTAGAGGGAAGATTTCTTGAGATTCACCCCTTCAGGAGTTAAATGGCAGGATTTAAAAAAATGTTAACCCCATACATGTCCTGTGGATATATAAGGGAAAAAAAAGGAGGCTTATATGAAGACAATCATGGAGTGTAGAGTGTAGACCACGCCCCCACCCTGAATTAATTACCCAGAGGTGCAATATCAAAATCCCCAGCCTTTCCACAACTTTTGAAATGCCAATGTAGATCATCGTGGTATGTATCTATGTTATCATACAAAAGTTCTGATAGGTAACCTTAGTTAGTAAGTTAGTCAGTTAGATATATGTTAGCAACTAAGGTGGTTAGTTAGTTGGTTGGGGGATGAGTTAGTTAGAGAAATAAGGCATGTAGCCTATAAATAAGAAGGGGGTTTAGAGGGAGGTATATCTGATTATTGGTTAATAGTTGGGGCCTTCGGGCATGGGGAGAGTTCGAGGTCTCTCAAATACTTAGAAATCTATTGTAATTCAGTGTTTTCTATTAGTAATACATCACTTCTATCTCTATTCTAATCCAGTTTCTATCAAGTTCATTCTTAAACTGAAAACCGGAGTCTATATACAAAAAGAAATATTGGGGGCGTTAAGAAGATTACCGTGTATTTCTCATAAGCCATCACAACGAGTTTTTCAAGAGCACATTGTTCAAAATTCCTGCTAAACAGAAGTTTACAAATCCATTCAGAGCAATGAAAGCATTAAAAATTAAATTGAAAACAATCTAGGTATAGATGGTAGCGCAGTTACCTCTCTTGAAGTTCTTTTGCCACTGATGCAGATTTCAATAATCCATCTAGCAAGCCTTTCTTCTTGGAAATCTACGATTTACAAGAAAATAAAATGTTAAGCAAATCCCTTAAGAAAAACAATGAACTACATTAATCTTAATCAAAATTAATAAATCAAATATTTCTATATAAAAAAAATAAATCAAATGTCCCTGGCTCTACAACTAATTGATATATATTTGCATAAACTTGATAAGCAACACATAAATATAAAAGTGGGAAATAGTACATAACAAATCATATTTGTGGGGACAAAAAGGATTTTGTCAGTTAGCACAATATAACTTGGCTTCGGCATCAGTCAATACCTGTCCTCGGTATTGTTCCTCTAACCGAGTAATATCCTCCAATATTCCTTCATCATCTGCTTGCAGCATTTCAGGCTTGAAAAAGAAAATTAAAGTCAGTCACCACTATACTAACATACTTAATATTTAACAATAGAGGCCAAAATGTCTTTAAGTAAATCCGTTTGTTTAGGCAAGTAAGCTTACCAGAGGTTCTGGGGCTATTCCAATGCTTTGAAGCTCCAAGAGAAGCTTATCATTTATATCCAAGCTATCAAATTGCAACTCTGAACAGGTCAAGCTAGACATTAATGCTTTATCTGGAAGCAAACCATTTACAGAATTAGCAAAGCTTGAATTTGACCAAGTTGATGGAAGACCAAATATATCACTTTCAGTTTCATCATGTTCTGGCCTCCCGGTAACCCTATAACCATTATAAGGAGAATCACAAGCAAGCTGAAAGTTAGCTCGTGAGTGGTGATCCGAACTGCTCAATTCCAACTCCCCATCAAGTTCAAATTCAGTATCATATGCATCGAACTTGAAATCTTCACTTCCACAATTCTCCTCTGAGATTAAAGCAGCTATAAGCCTTTGACAGAGAGGAATCACATTATTATCTCCCTTTGAGAGTTGTAGCTGTTCAGTAACAATTCCAGCACTTCTCAGAGCATCAGGGCCACCATCTCTTTCGCAGTCAATTAATCCAGATCCATTAACAATGGTGTGACAACCATCTATATTTGAAGGAGCTGGAGTTGGTGTCAATGTACTTAATTCAAGATTTACCTAGAGAGCAAGTGAAGTATTAAAAAAATGAATAATTTGTTTCTACTACAGGCTTTTCTAAGAAATTCCAACTCTTTTTTTTTGGTGTTAACCAAGCGTATCCCCCAAACCTATGGGCAAATTCCAACTTTCTAAATCAATTATGTTATATGCTTTAAACATCAATTTTGAGGAGTTTTCTGAGATTCTGCCTTAAGTTTACCTAAGCAAGAGGAAGAACCATTGTCCCATTTAGTTATGACATTACCTCAGAAGCATATAGAACTGATCTGTGTCAGTGTCATATCACAATCATTCCCGAGATAATAATGGTTCATGACAGAAACTTCAATGCATACCATAGAACTAACAGAAAGATCTAAGAGGATAAATAAACCTACAAGTCGGAAGGATAACACCGGTATTGTCTTCCTCATTAATAATTACTTACAAATGATATAGTTAACCTGGTACTTTATTAGGAATTAATATATTATGTTCACCATCACAAAAAAGACTGAAGGGTGAAAAAAGTCGCGCTGATGCTAATCCAACACAAACCATACAATAATAGCACTAACAAGGGTCTTTTGTGATCATTGAAAGGTGTTAGAATATATGATAGTATATCACAATATCTTAAATTATCTCTTCGAGATTATCTAGAGGATATTTGAATATTGAGAGTATATCTCATATTACCATGATTATATCTTAGATTCGTTTAGAGTATCTTATGAAATCTCTTAGGATTGAGATTACCTTATTTTATCTGTTATGATTTGTTTCATTATCTAATTAGGAGTCTAGTATATAAATAGGGGATAATGTTATGCCTTTTGTACATACTTCATCATATCAAATAATATCGGCCTTAAATTATTCCGAGTTTCTACTCTTTTTTTCTAATTTCAAACCTAAATCCTATAATTTTAACAAAATGTAAAAATCAGTACCTTTTGCTTCCAGTAAGTGATATCCTCCTCAGATATCAAACTGAAAAAAGGTTCTATCTGCTTCCAGAATGGACTGGAAAATGCACGGGCTGCAGTAATAAAATAAAAAGCTGCTCCATTAGAGGAAAATATTAAGGCTGCAACAATATAGATAGTATTTATTAAGATTCGAACCAGAGTTGATAACACCCTTCACAGCAGCCAATAGCTCTTCATGTCCATCTTCTGATCCAACTAAATCAATAAAACCAGAGGTAAAATGTGATATACTTGTGTTGCATGCAAAAATTGAGTTCACTAATCTTTTCTAGAAGCTTGAAATAGTACCAAGAAAATCTGCTGCTGTATTAGTGGTGGTAGGCTTTTGACGTGCATAGGCCTTACGATCAGAAAGTTTCCTGGTTGGTGGACGACCTGCCTTGCTGCATGGATTTCATAAAACCATACAACTTCAATCCATGTGCCCAAAAAAAATGTCAAACAAGTTAACAATATGCTTAGATGGAATGATACCTTTCATTTTTCTCACATCCTAGTCTTGCACTTCTAAGTTGCTTTGCAGTTCCTATATTTCCAAGCTTCTCAGATGTAATAGGCATCGCTGACCTCGTGGCAGTAAAACCACGTCCTGTCCTCCCTTGCCTCCGAACACCATCTCCATGTTCTTCTCCAGAAACAAGCTTACTCTTTCTTGTTGGCATGACCGAGTTAGACACCTTTTGAGCATTTTTCCCAGCCTTTTGATCCATATCTTCCAGCTTCCCGCCCTTCTCTCTTGGTTTAGCCTCAGCCAACCCTGACTCTTCACTTTCAGATAAGGCAGTTGTAGATGAAAGATCACCTTTTAATTTAATTTGCAGAGGAGAACTGCCAGCTAAGCGTCTGGCAAATCCTGTCCCAATATCATTACCAGTCACATCAGTGACAGTATCCAAAGCAGGAGCTTCATCATTATTTGAAACAATGGGCACTAAATTTGTTCTTCTCGCAGTGCGAGAGCTCTTTTGTGGCCTCTGCCAGTGAACAACAGGTGGGGAAGATGACCGTGCTGATGCCACGCGTTTGCGATTATTAGCACCAACACCAGCAGGGGGCTTCGTGGTGCAATGAGACAGCTCCCAATCATTAGTAATAGCTGCTCTATGGACAACTGGTGACAACTTGGGGGCAACTCCTGAACCTGATCGTGGAGCCCGGATAGAAGCATTTATTTTTGTACTTGAGGTAGGGCTAGATGAAGTAAATTCATCACGAGCAGTTGCCCTGGGCATAGAACGAAATGTGGAGACTGAATCAATTCAAGAATGTATATCACAAAGATGAAGAGATATGTGAATGCTAATCACAATGAATTGTTGCACAGGGAAATGGAACAACTGAACTCACCAAAACAAGAAGAAAATAAAGAGAAATCAAATGGAAGAAAAGTAGTTTTCAGGGGCAAATTTTTCCCTGTGCTTACTTGTTAACAGCTCTGAAGTTTACCCTCTCCTTGTCTGTACTAAAAGGACGACCTCGCCTATCGTTGCCAAGAGAATTGTTATCTTGGTCATTTCTAGGGGTGGAGGCACGTATGCCCAACCCAGGCTGCTGCGAGATACCATCTGATTTTCCAGCTCCAGCAGTTCCATTAGAAACCCCCGCCCTATACAGCAATACGTGAAAGTATTATATTTGTAGCCTTGGAGCAAGATATCAATAAGAAATGGATTAAAAAAGGAGATATTTTAATGTTACATGATATCTTCCATCAGAGCCATGATAAAATTAGAAAGAACCTAATAAAAACTGTCACAACTAAATTTACTTCTCTCTGAAGTAAATCTTTTCAACATTATGTCTCCTGTAATTTATTTTTGTTCTCTCATTATTGGATCATAACTATAATAGGTAAAAAAAATTGGACAAATTACCATTTGTAGAAAAGGGTAATACCCATCCTAACTAACATAATGGGAAAATTCTTATTATGCAAGTGTCAACTGCTTTTGCTATTTAGCCTCTTAATCTAGCACCAAAAGAGCATAGCACTTGTGAGAATTGCAGATGCCTGATAAATAATGACAATGGCAACATATGATGTAAAACTTGAATTTAAATTTGCAGAACACAATGCAAAGTCACAGAAAAGGCAATTACGGGACCCTCATTATGATATAGGGAAACCATGGTTCACTGAAGATTTGAACATTCTTAATATTATATGATATATAAAAAAAAGTTTGAATATTAAGAGAGAAATTGTAGGAGTCTTTATTATATATTTAATTCAGATTTTTCAGTTAGGGTGATCCTGAGTGCAATGATAAGGTTGCTTCCTTGTGATCTGGAGATCCCAGGTTCAAATCTCGGAAAAAAAATCTCCGCTTTCCAGGGATAAGGTTTCATACAATTACCCTCTCCAGATCCCATCAAGTGGGAGTCTCTTCTATCTTTCTATTACCATATTACTTTAGTCTTCAATATATATTTTATATATATTGAAGAATGAATATGATAAGGAAAACAGCGTTGATGTACTCAACATGTTCATACCTGAAAGAATGAGAATCACTACTCAATTTAGACCGAGCATCAGTAACAAGTCTTTGTTGAATTCCCTGTTTAGTTTCCTGGAAGGCGCTAACAGGTTTAGTAAATGTATTTGGAGAACCATCTAGTTTGATGCACGAACGCTTCTTCTTCATTTTTGACTTTTCCCAGCCATCACCTCCGATAGGTAACGTTCGTTCATCACCTTGAACTGCACCACTATTGACAATTCGCAGCATTTCCTTGTCTCTATCAACTGTCCCAGATGGCCTTGCAAGAGAATTAGCCCGCACATCCATCTAGGATTTATTAGAAACCAAGACAGTTTAGCTCAGGAGGTTTGAAAACAATCCATGTTAATCTGAAAGCTCACTCTCCATATAAAGGAAAGAACACAGTTATAAAGCTGCAAGACACTCTTGCCTTAATAGAACAGAAAAACAGAAACTGCAGAATATTCTATATACTGTATTTCATTACTTTCAGATAAGAAATGAAAAAGTCATAAATCATACGAATCATACCCTTACATCAACCATAGATGTCCGCGTGCGCTTGTTTGGAACAAGATTTTTTGTCCGTTCTTCTGACTTTTGCTGCTCAAGTTCAAAAGAACCTTGGACTCCAACCTTACCTATGTTTGGCCCCAAGACTGACCGATCACTTAACATGACGCTGGAACGGTCATTAGACAAAACTTCAGCTCGAGATCTCTTCTTTGAAGTTATACTTGGGAAAACTTTGTTAAATACAGATAAGGCTTCATTGAGAATTTTCACACGTTCCCTGTTGAACAATGCAATGTTATAACTTAATCACACAAAAAAAATATAATGCAACTATGCAAGTAACAAAAAATGCATAGAACTACCTCGCCTTTACTTGGCCTGCATGCAAACTATCCTTTAGTCGTTTGATGTCTTCTGGCACTGGGGATGGCTGTAGCTTGCCTTTTGAAGAACTAGGAGATTCATCAGGAGAAATTCCAAGAGCAGCACAGACATGTCGTTTGTAATCCATTTGACGGTTAGACTTATGATGCTCTGGCACTGCCAACTTTTGCTCAAAATGCACATACTTGAAGAAGCTTGATACATCTCCATGTGTTGCTGAAGAATAGGTTCTCGACGTGTTGGGAAGAGAAGACAAAATTGGATTTTCCATACCTTCACGAAAGCTACCAGATCTATCTAATGACGAAGCTATGTGGGGTCCGCGCTGCCCAGTATACAATGGTTTATCTGGACTACTGGAAGATGGATCAAACTTGCTAGATGTTGCCATTGCACTAGTTCCCACAAATCCTCTGAGTCAAAAATGTATAACAGAAAGTGGTGCATGACAAAGATGTGGCACTATAGAACATAAAGGGCACACCTAAATTACAAGGGAACAATTGGACAAAGCACCTGACAGGATCAAAATAATTAGAGAAAAATCAAACTCTGTAAGCAAAGATATGGAGATATTAACGTGCACGTCAAAGGCATGGCTTGAGATTGCAAATAAGGACTAATGTTCAAAACCACCACAATTTCATACAATGATAAAAATAAAAATAAAAAACTTTCAAACTTATTATAAGCTAAGGGGTTTGTAACACAACACAAATAGCTTATCCGAAAGGTTTTAATTATATCCTTCACCTAATCCCAATCCCACCGTTCTATACTAAAAACAAATTAATAATAATACATTTGACATGTATAGTTATTATTTTAGAAGATGATGGAAACAAGAAACTCCAAATTTAGAGACATAAGTAAATATATCAGCACCGCAGTTCTTATAAAAAGCTACTTCAAATGGAATTTATGAAAACTCCAAAAAAAAAATCATAATGAAATTTATCTTTAACACCAATCTAATTGATATATCTCATAAAAATTTGATTAAATAACATGATATAGATTACATGTTCTGCTATATATAGGACTAGGTCTTCATTCTAATATCTCTAATTTATCATCTCTCTATATAGTATACCATCTCAACAAAAAAAAAAAATAATAATCGAACTTAATCTCCCAAACAACATATCATTTTAATACATGTAAGACTGATGACAACAAGTCCTCATAACACATGACCATTTTTCGTAATCACTTTAATTACCCCACTTACAATTGATTGAAGAAAGACTAAGATAAAATATTGTTTTCCACGAAAAGAGTTTGTTTGATGTAATACACTCACCTTTACTCTTAACAGCAACAGCAATTATCTTTAACCAGGCTCTCCTTTGTTATCAATGTGGAATATTTTGAAGCTGCACATCATTGGATGGAGAAAACTTTTAGTTATCAGGACCACTCAAGTGAAAATGGAAAAAATATGAACTATATTAGCATAAGAATTTCCTATTTTACAAAAGTCGACATTGTGCTCAGCTGAGAAGCAAGCTTATCTCAAGCTAATCACGTTGATGGAAACCGCAGAACAAATGTACAAGCTCATTACATGCATGTCAGGTGGAATGCATCTCACCAAGATTCATGATCATATAGAAGAATATGATTAAACAAAAATAAATGCTCAATAGGCATCAAACTGAAATGTACATCACTATGACAAATATGATGATTTGTTGACACTATACCACATGCAAACCAATTACAACAACCATTTATGCTGACTAGAGTTCAAAATTCAAACAGCTAAAAAGGGCAACTTAGTGCTTCAAAGCTCCCGCTGAGCGCAGGGTCCAAGGAAGATTTGGGCCCACTCTGCAGGTCTACAGTAGACAGTTTTGCCTCACACTCGCAAGAGGCTAATTCCATGACTTGAACACGTAACCTCCTAGTCACATGGCAACAACTTTAACCGTTGTGCCAAGGCTCCCCTCCCTTAGACTTCAAGCAGCTATCGTAACCCAATTAAGTACTTGACTTCATTAATCATATTCATATCCGTAAGACAAAAAGAAGGGTGATCTTAACAACTAATCAACCAATTTCTGACCCCGTGAAAACAGTTAAGTTCCCCTTTCCGAATGTGTCAGACAGCAACATCGTACGCACATTGTTGTTCGCAAGCTCTCCTTCCTACACTCGCACCCACCTTCTCTTAATATAACTATTTAACTTTACTTCCTCAGCTCAATACATTATCTAGTTTAGTAACATATTAGGCAATGACGAAACGAAACATTGAACAATGCTAATAAGTCTATGCTCAAATAATTTTTACATATAATATGAAATAATATATATAAATAAAATCTTGGTATATTTATTATCTTCCTATGTTGCACGGGTACGTAGGTATACAACGAAATCAAATTAACGGAACAGTGTCAACACTTATACAACTTACTAAATCACACTATAATAGAATGAATCTGAATTGTAAAATTAATAATCAAAGTGGTAAAGAAAATTCAGAAGCAGGTAGGCAGGGTGAGACGACGGAGATAACGATAAGATAAAGAAAGTAAAAAGGAAAATGATGGAAGAGAGAGAGAGAGAGAGGGGAAACTCACCGGAGAAGGGAGAGAGAAGGTTAGGGCACCGTGGAAGGGGAGGGAGAAGAGTTGAATGAAGCTTCTATGTATGGGGAAATGAATGAATGTGCGATGATGATGATGATGATGGTGATGATGATGGATGCTTCACATGAGGAAAAAAAAAGTGAAAAACGATGCTGGTCTCAAATATTGGGCCAGGCACGTTGGGCTTTAATAAGCCTTAAAGCTGAGTTTTTTGTACTACTCTTCCTTTTTCCAATTTTTTATTTTGATTTTTTCATATTAAATAAGGCTTAATTAAATAAAATATCCTGAAAAATGAATAAGCTTTGATTTTGGTCCTTGTTAATTTTTTATTCAGCATTGGTCCTTAAATTTTCAAAACTTTTTATCTTGATCCCTACCATTGGAATATATATGTTAAATGTTGACGTAGTCGATTGTTTGTCACTTCAGTAATGTCACTTATGCAACACGAAATTAAAAAAGACATGTGACATTAAAAAAAATTAGATCTAATTAATTTTTTTTTTAATTCTTCAAAGTTTAGCAGGTTTTGATTTTAAGTCTTAAAAATTTAGCAGGTTTTACATTTTTTTTCATATTGGTCAGTCTTCTTCTTGCATAATTTGCGACTCTAGTGGCTATGAAATATGTACAATTTTTTTGGAACACATACTTGACATAGAAAATCAAGATAAAAATCATAATATACTAAGTGAAATTATAAGTGAGTCTTGATTTTTTTAAAAATGTATGATGTTGTTATTACTTTGTTTATTGATGAGTTTTACTATCTTTATTTGCAACCTTGAATTGTAAGTATTAAATTTATTTTTCACTAAAAAAGTTATCCCAATATTGTTTCTATATGCTATGTGAATATATAATTTTTTATATTTTGGTTTAAGATTTACTTGTGTTCATATCATATGTACCATATGCATGTAAGGAGTCCTCATTTGTCAACAAATTAAACTTCATGGCACTTGATGATACGTGGCATCCATTTCATTGATGTTAATTTAGTGGCTTGCTTCATTTCCACTATTTATTTATACTTTTTTAACATATTTTTATTAGTTTTTTTTTTCGTTATTTAACATATGAGTTTGCAATTATAATGTATTTAGTTTTATTAATATTTAACGTCTGAGTTTGCAATTCTAATGTACTTACCGATGTTTAATTATTATAAAGTACATAACATTACGGTGAACACTACATTTTGGTTCAATAGATTGAATCATTTTCATATACTTTATTATGAGATAAAGTAATTTAAGCACATTAGCCCCAACCCCGTGCGATGCACGGAGAAATACGAAATCGATAAAACTTTTCATAAAGTCGCAATTGATATTAGTTTTAATGTATTGATAAAACGTTTCACAAAGTTACAATTAATATTAGTATTAATGTATTATTGAATAGTTATTATGAGGAATTTTAATATGAATAATGTTTAAGATTAAATAAAGTATAATAATATAAACATTCTTGTTTAACAATTGTTTAGGAATGAGTCATTGAACTGGTGCATGGTAGAAGCACACTTGTTTTATATTTTACTTGTTTGTGTCAGAAAGCATATAATAAAAAATATTCAAATCTAAATAACATAAACATGTACATAAAAAGAATACAAAAAACCCAAAGCATAATTTTTTTAATATATTTGATTTATTAAAATAAAAAAAAGAGCCGAAACACCAACAATCGGTGCATGGTAGAAGCACCCTTGTTTTATATTTTACTTGTTTGACCATTACCTGTGTCCGGAAGAATATAATTAAAAAAAATCAAACTCAAATAACAAAAACATGCACATAAAAATAACACAGAAAATCCAAGCATATTTTTTTAATATATTATATTAAAATAAAAAAAATAAAAAAAGAGCCGGAGCACCAAAAACCGATGCATGGTAGAAGGACCCTTGTTTTATATTTTACTTGTTTGGACCATTACATATGTCAGGAAGCATATAATAAAAAAAATCAAATCCAAATAACAGAAACATGTACATAAAAAGATCATAACACAGAAAACTCAAAGCATATTTTTTTTAATATATTAGATTTATTCAAATAAAAAAAAAGTCGGAGCACCAAAAACCGGTACATGTTAGAAGCACCATTGTTTTATACTTTACTTGTTTGAACCATTACCTGTGTTCGGAAGAATATAATAAAAAAAATTTAAATCCAAATAACAAAAACATTTACCTAAAAAGAACACAGAAAACCCAAAGCATTTTTTTAATATATTAGATTTATTAAAATAAAAAATAAAGAAAGAGTCGGAGCACCAAAAACTGGTGCATGGTAGCAGCACCCTTATTTTATATTTTACTTGTTTGGACCATTACCTGTGTCCGGAAGAATATAATTAAAAAAAATCAAATCCAAATAACCAAAACATGTGCATAAAAATAACATAGAAAACCCAATGCATATTTTTTTAATATATTAGATTTATTAAAATAAAAAATAAAAAAAAAGAGCCGGAAAACCAAAAACCGGTGCATGATAGAAACACTCTTGTTTTATATTTTACTTGTTTGAACCATTACCCGTGTCTGGAAGGATATAATAAAAAAATTCAAATTCAAATAACAAAAACATGCACATAAAAATAACACATAAAACCCAAAGCATATTTTTTTCTTAACATATTAGATTTATTAAAATAAAAAAAAATAAAAAAAAAGCCGGAACACCAAAAACCGCTGCAGGGTAGAAGCATCATTGTACTTTTGGGTGGGATAGTCAAAATAGGAGGGAGTAGTTAAAAAAAAAAAGGTGAGTTGGAAGGGTGGGATTACAAAATAAATAAATAAATAAAAGTGGGAGGGAATGGGCGGGATTTTGGGAGTGGGTGGAGAGGGAAACATTGCTAATTTATATATAGATAGATGAGACGACATTGTCTAACAAAAAAATTAGAGAGATAAAGATAAAAAAATTCAAATAATCTTTGTTAAAGAACCAGTAAAAATTCAAATGTCAATTCATTTTTTTTATTATAATGTCAATTCATTTTCACGAGAGTTCAATCGAATGAGTCATATTTATATAGAAAATGTAAAATTCTAATTCTCAAATGATCGACATGAATTAAGATAGGATTAAGAAAGAAAACGAATACAAAATACAACCATCGTCAACTAAAATATAAATATATATATATATATATATATATATATATATATATTATAACATGTGTTTATTTTGCTATCTTTTATCATATTGAATTTATATATATATATATATATATAAATTTAATTTCCTACATACACATAAATATTAATTATATATTTATAATTGACATAAATTGAATTGCAATATAAAGATATCCTATGTATGGTTCTTATGAGTTGTTAAAAAAGAATTTGGGCTTTTAATTTTTGTGCAATTTAATCGTAATATGTTTTGTCACATAAATATCATTATTGTATGAATAGATGTATATATTTAAATACATAAGATGTACTCCTATTCTATTTTTGATGAAAATACTGTACTCCCATATTTGTGCAACATAATTATCCTTAATTTGTATCGATAAACAATAAAAAACAACTTGGATAATTTATGTGTGTTCGTATTATGTGTTATTATTTTATTACTTTTATTGTATTTTACTTTTCTTCCCAATATATGGCATCATTTATGTAAATAATTTTTAATTTTTGTTATAAATAACATTTTTAGATAACAAATCAATGTATTGTCTTCGTAACCATCTCGACAATTATTATGTATCAATAATTATAAAATCATCAATATCAACTATAATCGAAATATACATCGTTGTAATTTTTTCTTTTGTTTGTAAAAAAGATTGTTATTTAATTAGACAATACACACAATACTTATTGCATGTCCAGCTAAGTAGTTGTTGGGATTAATACAGAAGAAAGAACCATTGATATGTTTTATCAGATTATTTTTTAGATAAAAAAATATCACATATATTTAACATGTCATCCTTTTCCTTAATCTTAATCATTATGCTTGGTAATAAGTTTGAGAAATTTGTAATGAGATATGGAATTCGAACCCCATGTTTTATCCCCAAACTCTGTTTTTTCCTTTTTATTCTAAAAATATCCTTCACCCTGAATTCCAAATCCACTTCTTTTTTATCCTACACTACCCCTTCTCCTATGCGTTGTTTTTCTTCTTCTCCCTCGATAATATTTTCCTCCTCCTGTTCCTCTTGGACTACCCCTCCTCCTATGCGTTATTTTTCTTCTTTTTCCCTCTGTAATATTTTTTTTATTCTGTATATGTCACAATAGATCCAGCCTCGTGTTGGAAATGTTCAAGTGACATTTAGGTAAAAGGGTTGGGTAGTTGGAGAACTGAGGTTTTGTGCCTCGTTCAGTGTAAGTACATGTGCTATTTGTACAAGGTTGATACTTTGACTCATCAGAATAAAAAAAATATTATAGTATTTGTCATACAATTAGATAGTTATTAAATTTTTAAAAATGAAGTGAATGTGAAGCGACTTGACAGATTATCCAGTAAAAGGGGTAGGCTAGTAAGGAAGAAGAAGATGAGGAGAAAAAGTAAAAGAGAAAAAAAGTGAAAAAAAATTTTGGAACTTAGGATGAAGAGTATTTTTGAAATTAAAAAAAATAAACGGGGGTTTGAGATAAAATATGGGTTCGAATTCCATAACTCATTTGCAATCATATATGTTATATATATATACAATTGACATGAACTGAATCCTTTTTGTGTTATAAAACATGCATTTTGACCTCTCACATTCATTCTCACGAATTTATACGTTAGCAAGAGCATATCCTTCCTATCTTATAAAAACTTACCGAGCACCTTATAATTATAAGTGTCCATAGATGTGTTGTTTTCAAAATTTACTATCATTGTACTTGAAATTTTCAAAATTTTTATAATAAATCATATTCATATATGTTAATAAAATATTTGGTTACTCGTTATTAAGTTTCTTTATAGAAATATTTAAACAAGTCAAAAACAAACAATTGCTTACATAAATGAACGAACGAAGGAATAAGAATTTATGTTAATTTAATTTAATGAGAAGTATTTTACATAGCACATCCTTACTATACACTGCATTTCCATCTAATTGAAGGAGAGGATAAGGATTTAGAGGAGGAGAGAAGTTCTGATAATGAACAACTCTCTATTAACTGTAATACTCATGTTTTAGAGATTTAGATTTATGTGAATGGTTTAATTGGTATAACTAATTTTAATTTTAGAACAATGAGGGTCACTATAGTTTGTAAGTAAGAAAACGCATCTTCAGATCCTAATTAATAGTGGCAGTACTTGTAATTTTGTGGATGCACAAATAGCTAAGAAGTTAGATTGCAAGACTTATACTGTTGATAGATTGATTTGATTGTCACAGTTCCTAAAGATAATAAATTGCATATTAACTTTATAGCCAAATACTTTATTTGGACACTGCAACACAACAAAAATTTTTCTGATATGTTGAGCTTTAAATTTTTTTGCAATTTAATCATAACATATTTGCCACATAAATATCATTATTACATAAATAAATGTATATATTTAAATTCATAACATGTTTTGTCACATAAATATCATTATTGTATGAATAAATGTATATATTTAAATGTATAAGATGTACTCCTATTTTATTTTCAATGAAAATACCGTACTCTCATATTTGTGCAACATAATTATCCTTAATTTGCATCGGTAAAGAACAAAAAAACTTGAGTGGATTTATGTGTGTTCGTATTATTTGTTGCTATTTTATGAGTTTTAATTTATTGTATTTTACTCTTCTTTCCAAAATACGGCATTAGCTATATAAATAATTTTTAATTTTTTATGTATAAAATTTTTAGATAACAAATCAATGTATTGTCTTCGTAACCATCTCGACGAGTAATAATGCATAAGTAATTATGAATTCATCAATATCATTTATCAACTTAAATGTATATTGTTGTAATTTTTTCTTTTGTTCATAAAAAAATTGTTGTTTATTTTGACAATACACATCATACTTATTGCATGTTTAGCTAACTTGTTGTGGTTATTACTTTTTTAAGATAATAAATATCACATATATTTAACATGTCATCCTTTTTGCTTTATTATTATTATGCTTTTGGTATAGGTTTGAGAAATTTGCAATCATATGTTATACATATAATTATATATAAATATAATTGACATAAATTCTTGTGTTATAAAAACATATTCATTTTGACCTCTCACATTCATTCTTACGTACTTACGTTGTTGCTGAGAGCAAATCTTTCTTATTTTATAAAAACATGTACATTTTTAACTTTAACATTTATTATACTTTGCACTAAGGATAAGAGTACAAGCATGAACACCTTATAAGTGTATATGCAGAGGTGGTTTCAAATTTTTTGTTTTGAAGATTTGCTATCACTCTATTTAAACTTTTCAAAATTTTTATAAAATTTTTCTATGATATATAGTATTTTTAATCCTTTATTAATTGAATTACTTGTTTTTGTTTAAATAATTAAATCATATTAATATGTTAATAAAATTTTTGGTTATTATTTTAACTTGTTATTAAGTTTCTTGATAAAAATATTCAACCAGGTCAAAAACTAGCACTTGCTTATGTAAATGAACGAAGGAATAAGAATTTATGTTAATTTGATGAGTAATATTTTCCAGAGAACATTCTTACTATAAAGTGCAATTTCGCCTAAGTGAAGTAGAGAATGATGATTCAGAGCACGAGGGAAGTTTTGATAATGAACAACTTTATAGTAACAACAATACTCATCATATTTCAGATTCAGATTTCAGTGAATGTTTTAACTGACATAGCTAATTTTAATCTTAGGATAAGGGTTACTAAATGTAATAAGAAAAAGCCTCTCCACATCCTAATTGACAGTGGTAGTACTCATAATTTTGTGGATGCACAAATAGCTGCTAAGAAGTTAGACTGCAAGATTGATACTGTTGATACATTGATTTGATTATAATAGTTAATGGTAATAAATTGCATATTAACTCTATAGCCAAAGACTTTACTTGACACTACAACACAACAAATTTTCTTCTGATATGTTGCTAACTTGCTACTTCCATTTTTGTTGATCCGTTAATTGTCACATACACTACGACACAACACATTTTCACATTTTCTTTGATATGATATGTTGATGTTGCCATTTTTGTTAATCCATTTATTGTCACAGTTGCTCATGATAATAAATTGCAGATTAAATCTATAACTAGATACTTTACTTAGACACTATAACACAACAATTTTCTTCTGATAAGTTGTTGGTCTGCCATTTGGTTGCTGTGACATGGTATTGGTAATAGAATGGTTGGTTATATGTTTTATTAAAGGAAAAAGACATGTTATAAGATGATCATACTGTGAGAGTCAAGGAGTCAACATGTAGGAAAAGCATTGTTGAAGGTTATACATTTACCTGTGATTCAACTAATAATTACATAAATTAATATTTTGTCTGAACTCATTCTTGAACGTTATTGTGTTACGTTAATCTATTTTTTTTATATATCAACTAAATCAACATTTTTACAGTTAAACTTTTTTATTTTTCATAGGATGGACGAGTATTATCATTTTATGCTCTGCATTTTTATGCAACTAAAATCACTAGTCAACTCATGTGAATTTATACCAGCCACAATTTGCTTCATTATCTTATTTATTTTTTATTAATAAAATAACTATACTTCATTAGTCTTTATTTGTTTTTATTCATAAAATACTATTCCTTATTTAAACTACCAAAATGCCAAAGGACTATAAAAATAAATCATTAACTTATATATAGTTTTAGTACTTATGACATTTTTATATTTTGGATTTTATTAATATCTTTATATTTTGCAATTGTAGATATATGATTAAGTTTGAATAATCAAAATTGTTAATATTATTTTGGAAATCATATTTGATTTGATTTTGCTCTTATAGCATGCATCTACTTTTCATATTTGTTTTCAATTACATTCATTAAATATTTTTTTATCATATAAGTTAAATTCAAAATTTGTTAGTAAATTCATTCATATACAACATACATATAAAAAAATATACGGTAAATTATGGTCGTGCATTGCACGGGTTTATGACACATTATAATAGTAGATGACATCCTATCGACGATGTGTGAGCAAATGTTTGCGCATAAGACTGACTTGTAATACAATTCAGTTAATTAAGGCCAACCTAAATTTGCAATGGGAGGATTAATGTTGTCAACGTGCAAGAGTCTCATCTAGTCTAGTGCACGGGGAGTTCTAAGTACAAGAGCAGCGGTATGAATTGATAAATTATTTGTTTAATTTTCAAAACTCTAATATTTCCTATATCAAAATTGTTTCTAACTATAATAGAATAGTATGAGTTTTCACTAATAAACGTAGACTAAGATATAATCATCGATAAAAAAAATGAACGCATATGTATATCTATAACACGTCTTTTTTATTATACAATTTTATTATCTTTTATCATATTAAATAGTAAAAAAAATTAAAATTTAATTTCTTATATATGTATAATTATTATTTTTAATATATAGTTATGTAATTGATATAAATTGAATTACAATATAAAAATACATCCAATATGCAGTGTTCTTATAAAATGTTGAGCAAAAGTTCATGCTTTCAAATTTTTTTTGTGAAATTTAAATATAACATGTTTTACCATGCATGCATATATCATTATTATATGCATTATGAATAAATGTATGTGTATATATGATGTACTCATACTCTATCTTTATAAAAACATTGTACTCCCGTATTTGTACAACATTAATAAAAAAAGAAAAAGAATTGCAAGAATTGCATCAATAGTAGCAACTTCAAGCGAGTAAATATCATTTCCCCCGTTTGTTTGAAAAAAAAATGAAAACTAGGGAGAGTTGAACAGACAAACAACGAAAAAGGAGACAGGACGAAGTACACGAATAACTCATCGAAAACATTAAAAATTGCAAAAAAAAACACAAAATCTTAGAAGCTTTTTTATTGAAATAAAAAATCTTAGAAATTGTATCAAAGTAATAATAATAATATAAAAATTTTACAGCAACATTTAATTAAAAAAAATGAACACATTAAATAATGTAATGAGGAGGAAGTGGTATTGAATTAATTGTCGAGGAACTATAACGTTCCCATGATTGAAGAGGTTCAATTTCGTACGAAGCGAAATCATGAAAGATGAGGAGTTCGGTTTCTTGAGCGGCAACAATTGGATTAGCTTATATTACTGTTTTACTCATTCCTCCTTTTTCCAATAAATAAGATAGTTATTTTAACATGGAGTATTTTTGGGATAACAATAATTAATAAGGTGATAACGCATACGAAGTCATGTGATATATGATATGATCATGGTAACATATGATATAATGCACTAATAAATTGAGCTATATACAATGAACAATGGATGATTGTGAAGGAATAGAATAAAGTATGAAGTTATAACATTAGCCTTATACTACACAAAAACTGTAGCACATACATTTTTTTCTCATGTTATGTTATATTAACATTCAATTGTCGTACTTAACCCTTTGACAGTCAACAATCAAGATAGCATTACATATCGATTGAAGCAAAAGATGAAGATATTTACTGTTCTGCACACCAAAGCCAATCCCTGGAACAATACATTAATTTTTACAGAATACCTCCATAAAGGAAATGAATGAGTTGCTAGACTACAAAAAAATGTGAATTGAGGGAAGATGGATCAAAATATATATGCCACATGTGATACATAGCATGTTTCCTTGAAACCTAGGTCTTGGTGATCATATCCCTGAGACATGTTTAAAAACATGCTTCAAAACTTTCACATATATGACTATTTAATGTCTATAATCCAATCCTCAAGGTATGCTCACACATATATACCTTTACACTTCAGTTCACAATGTGGCTGCCACCAACTCAGTTAACCTTCAAACTAGAGCAAAGCCAACTGAAAAACAAGCAGGCTTAACCATTTGTTGCACAAGAAAATCTATAAATGGCAACGAGAAGGGTTGCAGTTCAATTGCGAAAAAGCATTTCCAGAGGATGCAATGATCACTATATTTTCTGCGCTGTGGATTGAGTATTAGGATGAATAGTCTATTCCTGAATCACCTAGAAGTAGGAACAAAATGCGGTTATTGTAATATTTTGACAAAATGTTAATACAGTAAAGGATAGTAATCAAAGCTAGCTAGGTCCATTACTTGAGCAGTCAACTGATGGCAGCGGAGGTGACATGCCCTCTTTCGCTGTAACAGACGAATAATGATAGTAAAAGATTCATTAGCTTTAAGTATACAAAGAAAAAACATGTATCAAATGAAATAACCATCAATTATTTAAAGATCTCATCATATCATTATGCCACTTTATTTCAATGAATTGCTATTGAAGTTGTCGCTCTTACTCATTCTGCAACTTTTTACCAGAGATTACTCATGAATCATTACAGCTCAGAGATAGAATATGCCCTTAAAAACACTATGAATTTCCTTTAAATTAAAAATTATTCACCTCTTGCTTAGTTGGTCGAGATTCAGAGGCTCTAGCAAGTCTCATCTCAGGGTAATGCTAATGAGAAGCAATCATGAAGAGAAATCATTCTGGAAACAAATTAAGCCTCAATTTCTTACTAGCGTTTAATTTTTTTTAGCAGTAAGCTTGAGCAGATTGGCACTCATCTCGGTAAGCTATTCTGATATAAATTTCAAAACAGTTTGAGGCTGACTTCATGACTTGGTTACTTGGTTATATATGTTTGCAAAAGTTTTGGGATTCAAGTATGCAAAGTATTTTACAAGACTAGTATCCAATTGTCATCTTGTGCATATAACATGATTGGCTGATTTAAAAAAATAAATAAAAAAACAGACAATGTCAACAAAAGGGTAGACCTTCTCGAATATAAGTCTTAGGTTAATAACAACTGGTATGAAATGATTGATAGTTGATAGCCTGATACAGGAGATGGATTAGTATTCATTCACTTACCAAAAGAATTACGCTTCCCCTTGACAGCAGCAAAGTTTTTGTATGTATAGCCGACAAAATTGAGATCTTGAGGGGTCATCTGTGAACAAGTGATGAAGTCAATGGAGATGGATGAGTTAAGGAATTAAAGAAAAGACACATAAAGAAGATGGATTGTTATGATTTTTTCTATTTGGAGCAAAAGAATCTGAACAAAAATTTCATGATTAAATCGGAATGAACCGTTATAAAAGAGCAAGTTCCATAGAGACACACTAATTCCTCCATATATATTTTCACAAACCACTTGGACAAGGACATAATTAAAGATCTGAAAATGGGTCAAGGATTATTATGATGGTATATTCTATAGGAATTCAGAGTTTTCCAATTTGAATGGAATGATATATACAAGCAAACAACCAAGGCAAATTAATTGGCTATTGCCTGGAAAATCTTATTATTCCTCCTTGAAGTAAATAGAGAGTAGTAGAGTACACTAACACAGCTTGTACCAAAAAAGAAGTGTATACCTTTCTGAAGGCACCAGATCCAGTTTTAGTTGGTTCTGGTTGTGCTTCAACCTATTGACACAATAACAAAACAATCATGTCTCGATTCCAGCTACTAAAAGGTAACCACACCAGGTAAAAGGAAAACTGAAGCGACAGAAACTAAGATACATTTGCATCTGTCTGTCTGACAAGTAAAACATTATGTGCCAACCGCCATTGGCTTTAATGCAGTTATGTTATGTTTATCATTCGGCATAGCCAGTACAGAGTCAGTCATTGATATGAAACCTACCAGGGAGGCAGCCAAAGGGCATCAATCAAAGAAGGGAAAAAAAAAAAAATCATATCTTGCCTCATCAAATTTCATAAAATTTTGAGTGTCAAGCTCCCCGTTGACTTGTGGTTTAAATGCCGCATCCATTTCGTAGAGCTTGTCCCATACTACATCTTTGAACCAAGGATGAGCCTGGTCAATTAAGTGCCAATAACATTATTAGCCAGTATTGTGATTCACTAGGAAGGCTTTATAGTAAAAAGCATATTTTACTCACTTTAATTTCATCTGTTCCTCTGGTACCAAGCCTGTGGTTAACATCACAAAGCAAATTACATATTAGATCCTTTGCTTCAGGGGTCAACCTAGCCGCCTCCGGAAATTTTAAATGATTCTTCCAATACACGATCTGAAGTCATTCATCACCAAGACAGGAGAGAGAACATAATCAAAAGCATAACTGTTAGTGATATTGAAAAAACAAGTTGACCAATAAGTCAATAGCTAACAGAAAACAGAATAAACAAATGAGTATGAATGATGGGTAAGAGACCTAACAAAAAATAGATGTCCAAAAATAAAGCACGGATAAGCTTAAGTACCCATAGAATAGTGTTTAAGTGTTTAAGATTTGAATTAGTGTCCATTAAAATGTTCAATTATTAAATCACATCTGAAAATGGATATAAGAAGACAAACATGCTCTTCATTGTCCTCACTATTTATTCAATTAGTGTTCCTGTTTTAAAGCAATACATCTGTGGCAGACTAAATCAACGAACATAGAACTTCTATGAACAAATTCATGTGAAATCTTTTAATGAATCAAGCGGTCAGAGTATTATTATCTGGATCCAAAAACAAGTAACAAACTTGATGCCTGAAAGGTAATAAGCTTCTGGAGTTATGTACAATAGTTAAAGAGACTGTTATCAATACTCTATCATCAAAATAAAGGAGTGATTAAAACCTTTCTGCATGTTGTTAGTGGATCATCAGAGTAAAATGGGGGATAACCAACAAGCATCTCATACATTATAGCACCAAGAGACCACCTGAAAGCCATGCAGAATTCATATCAGCAGCAAGGAAGCAATTTCACTTCAAAAAAGACAATGCTGCTAACTTCACAGAAAAAGATGTATTTACATGGGACAAAAACAGCAATTTTTAAGTTAAAAGCAACTAACTATAAAGAAGAATAACCTATGCCAACTTTTAGTAAGCATTTTTAAGAATAAGAAATCCATATTCCATAGACTCCTAACTTACAACTTCTTTTTTAAAAGAAAAATCTGGCCACAGGATAATTTCTGTTCTCACTGATTATACTTTGTCTTAAATTTATTCCCATGTTCTATGCTATCAATACAAAAGGTGAAAGGATTTGAACCCCCGCATATTATTAAAAAACAAGGCCTTTTAGGGACTCAAATTTTTTGTTGATGAACGTACATCGCATTCAACTGCTGCATCATTCGCAGAGTTCATATTCAATAATTTAGAAATTTGAGCTTATTCTTCTACTCTTAGCCAGTGGTAGCCAAATAAAATGGCATTCCAAATTTCCAATTATTATGGACAAAACTCATATTGCAGATAATGAACATAATCAACTAAAACAACAACAACAACCACAACCAGAAAGAGAAAGTCAACAGACCAGTCACACTCCAGACCATATCCCTTTTTCAGCAATACTTCAGGAGCAATGTAGTCTGGAGTTCCAACTGTCGAAAATGCCTGCCAGAAAATCGATAGATAAGTTGGAGAAGGATTTGCATACAAGAATCTAAAGACAGGATGTGTTGAAACTTGAAAGTGTTTCAATAAAATTCAAAATTGACAGATCATATTTAACTCCACATTCCAGGCTTACAATGGTTATCAACAAGTTTAATGACTAACAAAAAATTTAATTGAATAGGGAAAGATGGAAAAAAAGGCAACAACAACATAAATATTTCACCATTATGTCCAATATTTGAGAGCAAAATAAACAACTATCGAGCTTTCGATCTTTCGATCTTTACTCTGATCCATCTTTCCTCATCGACTACTTATACTGAAATGTCTAAGAATATATGCATCAGATGGCACATTATATCTTGGATAAAAATATGCTGTTATTTTCAGTGAAGGTCTATTACATATTGCCATTATGCATTTGTAAGCAATCAGAAATAGAAACCCAGCAAGCATAGAATGTGATTTCTGAATAAAGACAGAAGACAGTTACCAGCTTCCTCCTGTTGATTTGCCAATGCTGAAGTTGTTCTTGGGGACTTTCCCAGCGCCTTCCATTTCTAGCATCCATGGTATCATTCAAGTTCTCATCGTCAAGGAATTCGTCTTCATTTATAGACGACAAAGTTGAGTAGTCAAGTGGCTTGCAAAGGCCAAAATCAGAAAGCTTCATATGGCCATTTTGGTCCAACAGAAGGTTGTCAGGTTTTATATCTCTGCATGAAAGAAAAAAGAGGGAATTATAATTGCAGATTATGGTTTACAAAGAATAAGACCATAATGTGGTTAAAGATGTAACATTACTAACCGGTGAATGTAGTTGTGTTTATGAATAGACTCTATGGCCAAAACGCTTTGGGCAATGTAAAATCTAGCTACAGTTTCAGTTAAAGTTTCTTCCCTAATAAGCAAAGTCATTATATCACCACCAGGTAAATACTCCATGATCAGATATAAGTGCTCCATATCCTGGAAAGAGTAATACAGTTTCACAATGCAATCACTAGCAACTTCTGCAAGTAAGTTCCTTTCTGCTCTAACATGCTCAACCTGCATTGGAAATACACCATCTAATTAAAAAATATATATACAAAATTCAATTTATCATTAAGCAAAGGAAGTTAAAAAATAATAGCAGAAAGAGCGTACTGTTTTTAATTACAAACTTAAGAATGAAAAGATCAAAATTTGATACAACTTATGATATGAAAAATCACCTGTCCCCTGCGGAGCATTTCCGACTTCTTCAATTTTTTCATGGCATATATGTAACCTGTTTTCTTCTCCCTACATAGGGTTACCTGTAAAATCAAAAGTATAGAAGAAAAGCAAAATGAGTATCCAAAAGCACTATCTGCAGCAAAGAGGTATGAAGAGCATATAATAACATAAAATCAAGTGTACCTCTCCAAAAGCTCCCCTGCCTATAATGGTTAGAAGGTCAAAATCATCGACACATATTTTATGTCTTTTTAAGCGTATATATTCAGTCTCTTTGCGCTCTAAATCCTTTAGTAGATCTATTTGTTCCTCCTCTGGCACTTGAGAAGATGCTAACTTCTTTTCTAGCAGTGAACGCCTGCAAATAATAAAATCATGTTCAATGATGTACCTAGACAAAATTACAACAACAGCAATAATAACAATAATATCTTGTTGAATGTGAGAAATGAAAATGCAAAAGGTATGAATGAGTTAGAAGAATACACACACCTTTGTTTGCGTTCATGGAATAGTTTCTTCTCAGACTTGTAATGGTTCTCAATAAATGTCTTAGCCGCAGCTACCCTATCCATTGTCAGGCTTGAAACGGCGTCTCCTTCCTCCTCCTCGCTTTCCAACTCATATTCATCATCCTCTTCCTCCTCCTCCTCCTTTTTCGATCCATTTCCATTCTCCATCTCCACAACCAAAACTCCTCCTTCCTCTGCCAATATTTCTTTTTTTATTCTTTCTATCTATCTCTAATGTCTAGTTCAAGATATTGAAATTGTGATCCTATGATCTTTGATTGTGCATGATCCTAAGAGCATGCATTCATCTTGCAATCTTGATCTGATGAATGTGTCCACGTTAGCAATACCTGCTTTAGATTTAGATATATGATTCTTCTTCTCTTGTATTCAATTCAGAAATCATTTGCTTCTTCTATTCTTATATTTTAACTCCCCAACAAGGAAAAAATTACATTTGTATTTTTAAACATGCTTTCTTTGGAGCCACTAAACTAAGACACGGTGGTCAAATTATTCATATTATGCTCTCCTCAATGCTCATACATATAGAGATATTGTCTTCTCTATACCTTTGCCAACCACAATATTGAATTCCTTTCCTTTCTTTTCTTATTATTATGTCAGTTTCCACCCCCTCTCTGAATTGTCTTGGAGTAATCGTTTGACAGGCATTCTGATCTGATGCCACCGAATATACATCTATACCAGGGGAGACAAATTCATTTCTTTTGACATGCTTCAGTAACTATCTCACCCATTCATTTTCATTTTAAGATGAGTGGTAGACATTTATCTTATATTATTTGTTGTATTTTAAAAATAAGAAAATAATTTTCTATTTTAAGTATACATATTAAGATGAATATAACCTCACATTTAATATCATCTAACATATGTAACAAAAATTAATTATAGAAAATGGGGTAAAAAATCAAGTGAGATTAGCTTTATTTAATAGTAAAATATCTAACCATATATGTTAGTAAAAGTGTGAGTAAAATCAGGAATAAGTTTCATATCGAGAAAATATGACCAGCATGAGTAATAATAAGTGAATGGATCTATGAGATTTCGAGTTAAGAGTCACAGTTCACTTATGCAATTGTTAGCTTGATCCATTGTTGAAGCTCGCATGTAATGACCCAAATACAAATGCAAAGAAAAGAGATTCCATTGTCATTCTCTAAAGGCGGCAGAGTATGTGGATTTAGATCCTCAAACTCAGCATTTCTCTGACTCTCAAATTTCACCTATTGGATATTTTCAATGGTTCAAATTTAAAGGGATCTGATGGTTGTAATTTATGGAAAAGACATCCAATGGTTGAAATTTGGGAGTTAAAGAGTGTCACAAAATATCGAGTTAGAGAATCTATATCCGGCAAAGCACTAACCATGTAGTATCAAGGGCAAGCTCAGGTATTGGATCGCTATGATTAAAAGGAAAAGGAAAAGGAAATAATCAATGTCAGACAGGAACATGATTACAGTGATCCCCTTTTCTAAGCTGGAAGATCCAGAGTCAAATATGGTTGGAGTGAAGGACGCAGCAGAACGACCCTTATATTATGGCATTAGACATGGAGACAGAAAACACCTGGTAGTATTAAGCATATTAATTTAGCATAAAGCAAGAATTTGAACATGTTTTAAGTAGCAAGATGAACTGGACAGGAAAAAAAAAAATCTCTTGTAGACATGGTTCAATTATCCATTTTTTGGTTTTCAAAAGATCTCTATTATCTCATCAAATATTATTCAAATTTTATTACCTATGATGACTACAATAAGCTACTATATCCAAAAGAATGATACAATTACTGAAAGCTCAACAACAAAAAGTGTGATCTGATATCTTCTTCTAGCCTACACGGCCATTGTGTAACAAATAGTGAGCTATATGATCTCTAGCCTGCGCTGCACTCGCCGACCGTATACTATTCTCAGCTACCATCTCATCATCAAAGAGATCAAATTTCCACTCAGGCTCCATTGGCTCATTCATCATCTCACAAATATTATGCAAAACACAACAAGCTCCAAGTACCACAGGCAAGTCCTCAAGCTTCACCTCAGTCCTCTTCTGCAAGCAAGACCACCTCCGCTTCAACCTCGCGAACGCCTCCTTCGAAACCTTCTGAATCTCCCCAATCTTCTCATTCAAAGCATGCTGAGACCAAGTAAGGTTCTGATGTGTATAAGGAACCAAAGTCCAATCCAATAGAGGGTAACCAGAATTCCCAACAACCTTAACATCCTTCAAATTCCCCTTGCTCGCTCTCTCATACAACGCAGACTTCTCCAAAACCTGATCATCCGACATCGCGCCAGGCCAACCGATACACACATCAGTGAACACCCCTTTAGGATCAACCACCCCTTGAACCGTAACCGAATACGAAGTCTTCTGATTCCTCTCGGTGTGTCTCTTATTGAAATAATGCGCCACATTCTGCTTCGGCGCAATGATCGGAATATGCGTCGTGTACATCGAACCACCAACATTCGGAATCCCATACAAAGACTCGAATTCCTCTTTAATCCCATTAATTGCAGCAGAATCAGGCCAAGGTAGAAACTTTGGCATGAGCACAGTTCTAATTGCATTGCAAACTTCAAGCACTAGTTTATGACACGTGGAAATGCCTAACCCAAACCGCTTCGAGACTAGCCTGAGAGGGTCTCCGGTAGCGAGGCGCCAAATGCAGACAGCGACGCGGTGGCGCACAGGGATCGCGTCGCGGAGCGTGGTGTTCTTCTTCGTGACAGCGGCGTCGAGGTGGTTGCAGATCATCTCGAAGGTGGATTTGCTCATCCGGAAGGCTCGCCGGAACTCATGCTCCGGGAAGTCAGGGTGGCTGCACCGTTCCCACCAGTCTTTGGAACGGTCCTTCACCCATAACCGTCGCTGCTGCTGCTGAGGGAGCACGAAGCTAGACTCTGCACTCGGCTGCACCAGATTATTACTATTATTATTATTATTATTACTAATCCGACGTGGCTTCTTGGTTGGGGAGTTATGATGCTGATGATGGAGTAACTCAAATTCATTGGCTTGTTGCTGAGTTTGGAAAATTGGATTGGATTGGTTTGGATTTTCCATTGGATTGGATTGGATTGGTTCGAAGCAAAGAAAAGAGTCTAGTATATCGTTTAACTGATCCTCTGTTTTCAATGGTTCTTGAATTTCATAAATTTCATTATTATTATTATTATTATTATTATTATTATTGTTATTTCTGAGACGCTTTTTGGGGTTCATATTTAAAATGGGGTCAAAGGGAGGAAGGAAATCTTCGAGGGTGAAGAATGGGAAAGAACCGATTTCCATTTATTTTGAAGTGGGAAGAAAGAAGAAGGGGACTGAAGGTGTTTGAGAGAATGTGTGAATGGGTGTGTGAACGCTTAAGAACTTTTGAATGAAAGAGAAAGGGTGTTGAATGGTGTAATATATACATGGGATATAGAAGGAGAGTGAAAGGAGGAGGATAAGACAAGAAAAAGATAAAGCGCGTGGGGTAATAATGTGAACGCGGTGGTGGGATGACCAAATGACTAAGAAGAAGAAGTTGACTAGATTCAGAGTTTAGACACGTTGAGAAAAAGAAAACACGTTGGGAAAATAAAACAAAAAAGTACTGTAAATGTGTAAGAAGCTTCGTAAGGTGAAGAAAGCAAGGAATATCATTGGGGTACTCCCTCCGGTCCTATATATAAGACATATTCTAGAAGCAATCTTTGGTCCTATATATAAGACATTTTGTATTTTCTATGCATCATTTATTGTTTTATCTGTTTTTTACCCTTATTAAATGCTTTGACTATTTATGTGTTTTTTGTTGTTCATCAATGAGTGTGAATTTTTCAAGACAAGTTGAGAGGGTAAAATTGTAATGTTACAATATATTCTCATAGAATTCATAAAACTAACTAATTTTCTTGGTCCGAGAAATATGGTTAAGTATGTCCTATACATAGAACCGGATGGAGTATTTTGTTTTGGACATGGGTCTATTACGGAGTACTAGTAGTACTTCTTTTGGGAAAGATTAAGGACGTGGAATCGGACAACTCATGCCGTCATGCGAACTCTTTTTTCTTTCTTTCTTTTTTTTTTCTTTTAAGGATTGATAATTTATGCATGTGCTAATAATGACTATTTTATGATACTTGCGTTGAACTTTCCTACCCACGTTTATCCTTCTGCGTTAATAAAAATAAAAAAGCTAACGTCCCTCCTAAACTATTTTTTATTAAGAA
This sequence comes from Crotalaria pallida, assembly GCA_037953625.1. Classification (NCBI taxonomy): domain Eukaryota; kingdom Viridiplantae; phylum Streptophyta; class Magnoliopsida; order Fabales; family Fabaceae; genus Crotalaria; species Crotalaria pallida. The sequence goes on from CM075649.1 coordinate 178,951,389, forward strand.
ATTGATGCATTAAAACAATATTTTATATATTTTTTTTAAATGGCAGGACACTTGTTAAAGAACCAAATGTTGTATGAAAATGTTGAAAAATATGGTTTTCTATTTTCTCAAAAAAAAGAGAAAATGTGAACTTATGTTTTTTTTTTCAAATCTAGAAATATTAACAAGCAAGACCCTTTTTAAATTTGTTCTTATAATTATTATTATTGAGACTTTAAAAATTATTGGAGTTTTTTTGGAAAAAAAAATAGTTAAATACCATTAAAAATTAAAATAATGTGTGATAAATAAAAACAAACGAAAATTCTCAAGATGTAATCTTACACAGTACCTGATTAAGGACTAGTACTTAGATTAGTATTTTCAACTTCCATTCATTCAACAAGAACACAGGAAGACAGCTCTTAAACCGCGGATTGAAAGTCAACTGTTATTGTTTAAAAAATATTGTTTACGTGTGTTATTGTCATCTCTCAACTAAATTATGAGTTAGTTATAGTTAATCGTATACTACTAGCTAGTACTATATTAGTAGTGGTAGTTGAATATTTCTCACAAATGAGTATATATATTTTTTAGTTAGAGATTTTGCTCGTTATCCTGATCATTAAATTTCCCATACCAAACTAATTTAACAGACTACCTACATTAATCAGGTGGGGAAAAATAATTGTATCGTATTGCATAAATCCTCTAATAACAAGAACCATCTTACAAATATTATTTATTAAAAGGTGCTATCAAGTGCTTGAGTGTTTACACTTTAAAAAAAAAAATAAATAAAAAAAAGTAAATTATTATGAGATTAACATATGTACACTGATGGTGTAAAGTTTTCTTATATCATCATTTTATTATCCACAATTTATTTGTATTAATTAATATAATAGTCAATCACCATAAACACATGAATAATATACTAATAGTGTATAAAAACTTTATACTGTTAGAGTGTTAGTGCACCATCTATTTTCTCAATTATTATTAGGAATTGTTATATACAATAAAATTTAATTGTTATATATGAATACATTTTCCGTAAAAAGTTATATTTTGTTAAATACTTAAAAGAGTGTTTTTAAGATACCCATTACTCCCTTACTTCTTTAACAAGACTCTTACCCATTTCATTAGTTGTAATATGATTTGATGCGAAGTTATTGGCAGTTTTATATACTTCACCCGTTTAACCATATAAATCATTTTTGTTTATAACATATATGTATTAATAAATGTAATTAATATTTTTTAAATTAAATTTTTTGTATTTCTTTTTAACATTTTAGGATCTATCTGTAATTAATTTCTCACTCACTATTTATCTACAACAATTAAAGATGAAATTATAAAGATCATAATTGATATCACATCTATATAGTAGAAATATTTATGTCGAAAAGAAAAATCTAAAAAAAAACTTATACCATGAAAATAACTATATCGAATATTTTAATTTTTAAATATTATTTGAATGCAATATTGTTTTTTGAAAATTCATAAATATTAATGTGATAAATAAATAAATAATTAAGAATATTTTTAGAAACTAGTAAGTAAGTAATATTATTAAAATGAAATTGCATCTAAAAAGTGTTTAAAAGTATACGATGATAAATGCAATACTAACGTATAAATCATGTGAATCTTAAAGTTGAATTTTACATCAAAATATCGATGTAATGCTGACATGTAGGAGTATAATTAGTATGCTTGTAGATTACAATATTGGCCCACACTGAAATTAGTGGCTACGAGTGTTGAGTTGAGTAAGAAAATTATGAGCCCCAGAAGCAGAAGAAGGAAGGGAGGGAGGGTCTTCTGTCCGTGTCCACTCATTGCTGAAAGAAACATTGATAGATACCATCTCAGACTCACTCATCTGTTGCGGTATTCCTCTGCCATGGCGTCTCTCCTCAAAGCACCTCTCCTTTACTCCCCTCTTCAACACAAGGTTAAATCCATCGTGTTTGTTCTCTAATTTCATTTCATTTCATTTCATATTCCGGTTTTTTAACTTGGATAGATGGATGTGTTTGTTTTTTAAACTTGTTATTATTCCTAATCAAGAAGCATATTTATTTTATTTTACTTTATTCTTTCGGTGATTAACCTTAACCTCAGTAAGTGATGATTTCTAATGGAATAGCTATTCGTGTACTTTAGCAGTTAGCATTTTTCCATTAATTTAATACTATCATAGCTTACTATACTATTATTACTAGGAGTATGCCCAGCAATTATATATATTTCCCTTTTATTTTTTATTAATGTAATGTTTTGTATCTCTTGTCCTCTAACTGAATTTCAGCAATTTCTTAGGAGTGAGACTGGTTAATGGACACTTTCACTCTTTTCTTGTAGTTGAGTTATGTTAGCTTTACGCCCTCCACCGCAAACATGCCATCCAAATATTATGATGCTAGTGTTAGAAATGGGAGATGCCATGTTCGCAACAAGTCAATAAAAGCTCAGGTGGCGGTTGAAGGGGATTTACTTGACAAAGAATCAACCGTCATCAACCAAGAAAGTGGTATGTTATCGGTTATTGTTCATTTTTTACCCTATCCTTGTGTTTCGGAGTTGATTTTGCTTATCCATCCCTTTTTTTTTTTTGTAATAATTTATAGTTCGCTGCTATTTTTCAGATTATGGTGTTGTTAGTGTTCACCATGTTGGAATTTTATGTGAGAACCTAGAAAGATCACTCGACTTTTATCAAAACATTCTAGGTATGCCTTCGAAACTAAAATTTGCCATGTTCACCATGTTTGACGAAAAGGAAGTACTATTAACTAAAATCAATGAAATTTAGGCCTCAAGATAAATGAAGCAAGGCCACACGATAAGCTTCCATACAGAGGTGCTTGGTTGTGGGTAGGCTCTGAGATGATTCATTTGATGGAGCTTCCAAATCCAGACCCTTTAACCGGACGACCTCAACATGGTGGTCGCGATCGTCATACTTGTATTGCAATCCGTGATGTTTCCAAGCTGAAAGTAATCCTTGATAATGCTGGTACCCCTTCTTCCCCTCTTTAAATAACATTCCTTTGTTTGCACCATGATTTGCATTACAGCTTTTCAAATGATTTGGTTTTCCAAAGGAGATCGATACTCTATTTTGTTGTAATTTTCTCTGTATTTTTGTACATTGTAGGTATCCCCTACACACTTAGCCGTTCCGGAAGACCAGCAATCTTTACACGTGATCCCGATGCAAATGCCCTAGAGTTTACTCAAATAGATGACTGATGGTTTTGGATATCATTTGCCATGGCCTGCAAGTCACCAGAAGGCACAAACAGATACAGATGATTGCATATATGTAATGTAAAGGCCGAAGGAATTGTAGCTAGTAAGCCGTAGCAAAGGAGCATGCTATGCAGATGCAGTGGCACTAGCAGCAACACTGTACTGGCTCATGTAGTTTTTCTTAATGGCAACTTTTAAAATGCTATTGACTTACATTATATCTATATGGGTAAAACATGGATAATGTCATTATACATGAAATATTAACAGTTAAGATATTCCTGTTCAGTGGAACATTGTTCCATTATTGTAGTATTGGTGACACTTGCACAAGTCTAATGATCATAGTATCATGGACGTTTATATGCTTTATGTAATGAAATTAATTACAGTACTATTGGGAAAGTTTTGTAATTTATTATGACATTTTAAGCTTTATGGTTCTTACTTAAAAAAAAAAAAACAAAAAAATAACTGCATCTTATAATTAGTTATTCTTGCGATGATTTAAGTTAATTTTTAGAGTACTTTCAAGAGTGAAACTCATTCAATATATATAAGCTTTAATTGAGACGCATTAATGATTCGTGACTCTTTCAGAACTAGTCCATAATCTAGTTACAACAATATTTCTAATTATATAATACACAGTTACACACATTCCATAACTTTGTTTCTTTCAAGTTTCAACAATATTTCTCATTATATAATACACATATTCTTGTCCAACACATATCTTCTCGTGGTTCAATAAAGTTCAAACAATGTTTAACAAAAGTTTATATACATCATTTCTTTATCTTTTCTTTTCTTTTTTTATATTTTTTTTTAAACTCTGACAGCTTTCGTGTAGCAAGTAAGCTTAGATGAGCGGTGAGGAATTCTCAATGTGCAAATCAGAGTTTTCACTTCCAAAGTGTAAAGGTTGCTTGGGTTGCACAAAATCTGATAGTCTTTCAAATGTTTGCTAATCAAATGAAGTCACTCCTGACTTCCACTCCTGAATGGCAGAACGTAAAGTTTGGTTTGGAGTCAACATAGAATGCTGGAGTTTGCGCTTCGTCACAGGTGACACATTGTGTTTGCTTAGCCATGCCTTGATTGCTCTGTATTCATAAGTAAAACCATCCGCAGCAATATGTGGATCATCCATTATCTCCTGTGTCACTCACAAGTCAGCTAAGAATGAAAATAGAAATATGAAAATAATGTGTATCACAGAGATACCAAAACACTTAGGGATGGCAATGGGAGACTGCAGATGGGGATCCCTGTGGGGAACGCCCCGTTTGGGGACCCGAGTTTGGGGATTTTTTCCCCAGCGGGGGCGGGGATGGGGGAGACTTTTCCCCCGAACAGATTTTGGGGCGGGGAATGGGATTGGTTCCCCGTCCCCGACAATTTTAGTTATATGTCCTTAAATATTTAGGCTTTATATAGTTAAAAAATAGGTTTTTTAGTAACTTCATATATATAATTATAATTATAATTATAATTATAATTATTATTAGAGTGAAGGGACACTTTGATCCCTCAAGTTTTTCGACAGGGATACTTTAGTCCCTCAAGAAATTTAATTCATTTTTAGTCCTCCATGTTTTCTAAAAGTACCAATTTAGTCCCTCATGTTTTCCAAAAATACCAATTTAGTCCCTCAACGAAGTGGCTAGCGGAAATAGGACAGGGACTAAATTGGTACTTTTGGAAAACTTTGGGGACTAAAAATGAATTTAATTTCTTGAGTGACTAAAGTGTCCCTATCGAAAAACTTGAGGAACCAAAGTGTCCCTTCACTCTTATTATTATTAACCATTATTTTAACGATTTTTTTAAATTGAATCTCTTGAATTTTAACGATTATTTTTCTGTAGTGTACAAGTTTAAAAATGCTATTCGACGTTGTGAATTTTATAACAGGTCAAGTTGAAGTTAGGTTCTCTGTGGGGACCCGTGGGGTGATGGGGAATGGGGATGAGGGTTAATCAACCCCCGACATGGGGAATGGGGATGGGGATGGGGGGCAAATGAGACCCGAGGATGGGGAATAGGAAAGGTCTCCCCGAGCGTTCCTCGCCCCGTTGCCATCCTACACACCACTAATCATACATGTTCCTCATATAAGTGCAAGTTTTTACCTGAAGAATTGGACAATAATACTGGCTTGGTGTGCCTATATTCGTTCTTCCTATCCTTGCACTAGCATTTGCCACATCAGAAAGTCTTTCGAGCACTGGAAGAACTTCAGTATCAAGTTCTGGTCTGTCTCTGCATCTAAGTTCAGTGCATCTAAGGGCGATCTGAGCCAATTCTACTGTCTCTTCCAGTGGCCAATCTCCAGCTGATTTATCAAAAATATCATGCAAGGAACCTGTGGTAGCTGCATCTTCAACAATCAAAATGAGTCCACGTGCATGGCGACCAGTTATCAATTGGAGAGTTATAACTCCAAAGGCATATACGTCTGATTTTGGTCGAACAGTGCCAGTCCTTTGATACTCTGGATCCATGTAGTGAAGAGTACCAGCAAGCACTGATTCTCTGTACTCGGTGACATTGTCAGGCACAACATCTGAAAGGAGTTTAGCCAGCCCAACATCTGAAATTTTGCTCACATAATTTCTGTCTAACAAGATATTGCCAGGTTTCATATCTCGATGAACAATAGGCTCTGGCTTTGCATTATGCAAGAATGAAAGTCCACAAGCCATTTCAAAAGCTATACGAAACCTAACATACCAAGGAAGTGGCGGTTTTCCATTTTTACTGAAAAGATAATCTTCAAGACTACCATTTTCCAGGTACTCATAAACAAGACAACCATTCTCAGGACATCCTCCAAGTAACAAAACCATATTTGGATGGTGTAGCTGACTAAGAATCTCAACCTGCAAGAAACAGGAGAGAACAGGAAGGAGCATAGTTTAAGACATTTGAATATTGCATTGTGGAGCATTCAGTCATTATTGCAGGATTCAAACATTACATTCAACAGCAACAACCAAGTCTTTTTCCACCAGGTGGATTCAAATATACATTCATTTAAGACATTTGAAAAACACTTGTCATTTGAAACCAACGAAAAATGAGAGGCAAAGGAGCACAAATTTGAAACTTAATTAATTCCTCAATTGGCAAGGTTTCAGATAGGGGTACTTGCATCCCACAGGAGAGAAAGAACCAAGAACAAATCCTGATGAAGCTAGATCATTGAAGGATTAGAATTTTGATCAGTAACTTTTTATGAATCAAAATTTCCTGTGGGGATAGTGCTATCGTCAAGCTAAAAAATTCCCAAAGGGTTTGGATCTTGATGTTGCATTTGTAAGGTTTATAAGACAGTTCATGCTCTAGAACTTTTGAAATATTTATGAAGAACTCCATCAGATAGACATGGAAATTTAAAGAGTTCAACTAGTCTCAGAAACTTTCACTGTGATATAAATAACTTCAAAAGGAAGAAGAAACAAAGAACGAGGAAAACCTCTATCAGAAACTCTTCTTTTTTGTTGATTGCGTCTTGATGCAGAACCTTTACAGCTACTGGTGTGTGATCCAGAGTGCACTTGTAAACTTTTCCATATCCTCCTTCACCAATTAACAAGTCCTTGGAGAAGAAGTTTGTCGCTGTCTTGATTTCATCTATAGTGTACTTTCTGTATCTCTTGTCTTTTGAAAGCAATGTATCAACTATTCTCCGTTTTTCTATGGATTCTCTAGCCACATTAAGTTCAGCCAACTGTCTTTCATATGACTCTTTGGCAAACATTTCTTTTGCCTCCTCAAGTTCCTTCATGACTTTTAAATACTTTTGATTCTCTTCAGCGGCAATCTTTCTCAAAGCCTCCTCTCTTTTCAGGGAATCATTTACTCTTTTAGCTTCTTCAAGAGATTCAGAAGAGAGTAAAAGGGCCTGCAAGTGAAGACATGCATGTAAAAAGAGCCTATTCGTGTCTTTAAAGGCATAAATTACTCTGTTTGAGGCATAACTAACTAATATGGATTGCCAAGCTCTAAATTATAGATTTAGCTACTGTGGCACTATCAGCAGAAGATTCTGCTCAGAATATTTGGGTGGATTGCAACAGCATATCCAAATATTCTCAGCTGAATATCAGGGACTGAAATCATATCAGTTCCAAATATTCTGAGCTGAATATCAGGGATTGATATCATATCAATCATAATTGTATTCCTTATTTAGCTTAGCAGCAATATTTGTATAGTCATTATTTTAGTATAGCAGGAATCTTGTAAAGAGCTGAAAATCAGCAATATAGTGATACATATTCATCTATTTAATGAGAGAACCCTGAGAAGAGAGGGAAAACAGTCCAATTTAGTCATTTTGACAGGCACGATGAAGCTGGCATGGCTATGGCTTTCAAATAACTAATTTTTGAATCATGAACTTCCTGAAATTTTCAAAAGGTACGAGCTTAATGTTTGAATAAGATGAAAACCAATTGGATTTTTTTTATTTAATGAACTTTGATGATATTAAGATTAGGTCAGATATTAGTTATCTAAATTTAAACATAAAATACTTGATAAGCAGTAGAATATGTTCTTAGAACAAACCATTTTCATTTCGATTAACAAATAATTTGTTGTGATACCTTTTGCGGGCGCCGGGCACCAACTTTGGCATTGAAAATGAAAGAATTAAAAAGGGAAATAGTTTAAATGAATTAGATATACAGACATTCCCTTGATCCCATCTATGAACAAAAGAGAAACCAAATATTGTCAAACTCTCACCTTGCTTTGAGCATGAACCAGCTCTTCACATGCTTGTTTGTACATGGCAACAGTATTCTGCAACTCCAGCTGCAGATGCTCCACTTCTTCTTGCATGGCTAACTGCATAAGTACACGTCATATGAACACCACACCACTGATGTCTCTAAAAAGGAAAGAAGAAAAGAAACTAATTACCTGTTCACGTTGTGCAGAAGCTATGGAATCAAATGAGTGGAGACTAAAAGTTTCAAAATCATCTCCACAATTTTCTGGATTTTCTTCTTCATTTTTGGTGTAATTTTCAAAAGAATTCCTACGACTAGATATTTGCAGACCAATGTAACTACGCTCTGATATTGATAAAAATTTGAAATTCTTTGGACTTGAGGATGAATTAATTCCAGACATTTCTCTACCAATGCCACCACCACTGTCTCCTTTATTCACTTGAGTAGACATTGAGTACCCTGAACTAGTCTCTGTCAAAGGAAAACATCATCAGTTCATCAGAAACTTTACAACTTCTACAAAGATTTTATTAAGGAACCTAATTATTTGGAAAGAATGATAAGAAACAAATAAAGTCTAAGCTGACGACACGAAGATCTTAAAATGCCAGAACTTCAACCATACCATAAGAAGCTGAAGATGAAGAATCGGATAACTTGGATATAATTCTATCTCGAGCTACAAGATATACATCACAGCTGTCAGGTGCACATCTTAGAACAGTTGTTGGTATCCCTGGTCCTTTTAGCTGCCTGGAGAAAAGAAAAACTGCAATTCAAGAGAAGCTACAAAAAGAGGCGTTATTCTGAATTGCTTCACAATCTGTCCCCTTTCTTCGATGAATTGTTTGGGAAAACTAATTTCACTTCCACTGAACTTCGGATGAAAGTTTTTGGTATTTGAGACAGATTAAGCATGCAAGTGTCAAATTCATGATTGCAAAAACCCAATTACATGATTGATATGTACACACAGGAAGTTAAATCAAGTTGATCCATTACATAAAAAGCTCATAGACATTTATAATCTGCATTCTAGTAGACTTTAAATTATATTATGATAGCAGAATTAAAAAACAAAACTTTGAGATTGACACAATAAAATACTGTGAGATTGTTATGCAGTAATTAATAATAAAGGAATGAAACATGTATGCTTTGATGAATTGAATATTTAGAAACACATACCTTGTAATAAAATTAGAGGAGCAAGAGCCCATTACTAATATTTGGATGCTAGACTCTGAGATAAAGCTAAGAAGTGCATCAGCAGGATTGTCATCTTCAAGCAGCAATGTCTCCACCTATAACATCTCCCGATTAATTTTATGAGTTTTAATTTTGATGCATCATCAGAGTTAAACACATTTTTAATGATGTTATGCATGCTTCCACGATAGTGTAAAAAACCTCTATATAATGACAGTGCATTACAATTAAACCCTTATTTTATCTGGTTACCGAGGAGTACCGCCTTTTCAATCTGGAGAAGAAAAGAAAGAAAACTCACAATGTGTGTTTTGCAGAGTTTCTTGAATGGAACAAAGATTTGTTCAGACTTTTGTTTCACATCCTGCACATAAGTTGCAAGGACATCGGAATCTGCTTCCGCAATAGGAATAGACTCTCCATCTGTGAATTTGAAATTCCAAAACACCACCAATGCATTTCAGTTATTAACAATCATCATCTGCAATTAATCACACATATTGCACTAAAAAAAATAGGAATACAATACTCCCTCTCATCCTTAATATAAGCTCCTATCGGAAACTTTTGCTCGGTCCTTAATATTCTAATTTTCATTGACATTAATTACTTTTTTCGTATTTACTCAACACGTTTCAAAATTTCAATAATAATTATAGGAGTAATTTTAAAAAGTATACCAAATATTAGGAATTCCAACACTGCTAAGTGCTAACAATGTCAACTAACTTCCTTACTTCCTGTGAATTTCCCCTATGGTATTAACTATTAAGGATCCGAGGGAGTAATCTATTCACAAAAACTAAAAATTGAGTGCATGGTAAATTCAATTTTTTTTTTTTTAAATTCCAAATGGCCAGCAGTAAAATAATTTTTAAAAAAAAAAAAAAAACCTTCTTTTTAGATATAAAACACTAATAAGTAATAGTAATAACAACCATGGTTAAGAATTTGTAGTTTGGTTAAGGTGCAGAAGAAGAATAAAAATGAGAGATTGAATGGAAAAACGAAAAGGGTAAGTAAGAAACATACTTGGGGTAGGAATTGAAGTGATCGCGGGGATGACGTGGACTAAGATGAACCTATCAGCTTGAGGCAAGAGATTCTCCACAGCCCACGCCACAGCTCGCCGGCTACCCCTGGCAGTGCCTGAGCCGCCGGTGACGGCTACTGCAAGGGATCTGAGTCCGGCGCCGGAGACGGAGAGGGTGGACATCGTAGGGGTTAGGATATCTTAGTCAACGAGACTTGCCTTCCTTGCCTCAACTACTTTGCTTTGACTTGGTCACTCCCAATTTATAGTTTTCTGTTATCTTCATCCTTCGTACCTTTTTCAATTATTCTACTCAACTCGATTGTCCCATTTTTAATTTTAGAAAATAGCCAAGTCCATTTTTTTTACAAGTTATCTTTAATTAAAGAGTTAAGGGACACTTTTGTCCTCAAGTTTTTCGACAGAGACACTTTAATCCCTCAAAAAATTTAATTCATTTTTAGTTCTCAAAGTTTTCCAAAAATACCAATTTAGTCCGTGTCTTATTTCCGTTAGTCACTTCGTTGAGGGACTAAATTGGTATTTTTGGAAAACATGAGGGACTAAATTGGTACTTTTGGAAAACATGGGGACTAAAAATGAATTAAATTTCTTGAGAGACTAAAGTGTCCCTGTCAAAAAACTTGAGGGACCAAAGTGTCCCTTCACTCTTAATTAAATTATATAGATCAATAAAGTAGTTGAATTTCTTTATTTTTTTTTAAAGATAATATAATTTAATGATTTTAGATCAATTAATATTAGAGTATTTCATGGTTCATAGTTTTGAAATTATCAAACATTTACTCCTAATTTAATATTACCTAAGGATATTGATTTATACTATTATTGATTTTTCTTTAATAAATGACAAAAAAAGTAGTGATAAAAACAAAAAAAAAATAGTGATAATTAGCCCATTCGTTTTAATTTATGTGTCGTTTTAACAATTTTCAAGTTTTTCTAAATTATTTGCCGCTTTAAGAATTTGATGGTGTATTAATTATTTTTTTTCCAACTTTAATATTGTTTTTAAATGTTTTGAAATGTATTAAATATGTGATAATTAATATAGTGTGAAGATAATATAATAAAATTGACTTATTATTCTCTTGAAAATTGAAGTATTAAATAACTTTTAAAATCCGTATGAAATTCCTAAAACAACATGTAAATTGGAACGAAAAGAGTATAATATTTAATAAAGATAAATAGAGAAGAGAGAACAAAGATTGTTGAATAAAAATTTACAAGATAACCTATAAAAAAGTATCACCAAAACTTACTGGAAGATGCCTTTTAAAATAAGGACATGCATTCTCCATTTATGGTGATTGACTTTTAGAGTAAATTAATATAAATGAATGGTGGACAAAAAAGTATCACCATAAACTTTTATACTGTCGATGCATTCTCCATTTTTTTCATTTTTTATTTAAAATTCAATAATTATACATTCATAAATAATAAATAAGTTATTATCATCGTAAAAAAAGAAATTTCTATACTATCAGTGTAAAATTTATTTTCTCTTATATTTTTACATCAAGATAAGTGTAGCATAAAATACAGGGAAAACCAATGAACTGGCGGTGTAGTGGTGTCAGGAATTGCACTTGATAGAATGATGCACGATTTGATCCTATGCAACAACGTTGGGAGCTAGAGAAATAAAATCTCAATCTCGAGACCCCTCGAACTGAATTAGTCGTCCCAATGGACCGCATACCACGATCCAAACCAAAAACAGGAGGAAAAAAAATCTGAAAGTGAGGAGTTATGGGAGGAGGGGTGGTGACGGAAAGAGAGTAAGCACACAGCTTTTAGCATGAAAAAGCCTCACGCTATGAAAGAGCCAGGTGCTCACTCTCTTCTGTCACCTCCTTCGTAAACATAACCTGCAACTGCAAACATAGATAGCCAACTCTGTTAGATTGATTCGTAAACATAACCTGCAACTGCAAACCTAAAGAATGGAGATAGAGCTTCTGTATGTGTTTTCTTAGATTATTAATTAATTATCTGCTGCGACTTGATGAAGCAGAGTTTGTTTATTACTATACATATATATATATAGGTCTGAAAAAGCTAAGGTACCTATCTATCTCCTAAATCCTAATAAGAAACTAATTAAACCTCCTAACCAAATAAAACAACTGAGGAAGTATGTAACTGATAATGATATGCAAATCAATTCTCTTCCATTACATCTAATTGGCTCTTTTGCCATTGAAAAGAAAAATATGGGGTGCAGGCATTTTTGTGTTACAGAGCTATATTTGCTTTATCATTGGTGCAATTGTGCCAGCTATTAGATTCATCGTCAGCCTCCTGAGAATAAATGTATCATACGCATTGAGTCGATCTGTAAATTAATTATTCGGTAGGTTCCAAATATAAAATGTATCTAATTACTATTATATTTTTATTGGTCCAAGGCAGTACCAGTGTCTAATTACAAGATTGGAAAATGTTAATTAGTGAATTTAGAGTATTGGTTAAGAAAGTAAAATTTGATTATTTTAGTTTGAAAAATATTGATGATTAGTGGGTTTAAATTATCAAATAAGTTTTTCTTCATGTATTCCTGATTATTAATACCATATAAATTTTCCAACTTTCTTTTACCAAAAAAATAATAATAAATTTTCCAACTTTCTTATGGTTTTAAAAGTTGGGTACCTCACAATCTTTGTACACCTTGCTCCAAATTAATTTGCTTATTGCATTTTGCAGCCCTGTGTGAAGAACAATTTATATTCTTAAAGTTCATCGGCAAAGTTTCCATTCTAGAAGATGTTAGCATCTAGGTGAGGATCTATATCACTATTGGACAATGTAGAGAGTGGGCATAATGGGTTCTAGTTTTTCACACCGGGAATTAGTCTCCAAACCAAGGTTTTATTCCTAAACCCAATTTTAAATAGAAAATGTTGATATTGACATTTATTATTCAAAACACACACACAAAAAAAAACCCTCCAAACACCAAAACTCCAAACCCTATCCCTTCACCATCTCACAAACCCCTCTTTTTTCTTCTCATCTTCCACCATCAAACCTCCTTCACAAAAAAAAAAACCCTCCAAAAAGGATAAGTTTTTTTTTCTTTTTCACATTCAAAAAGAGTACCAATGAACATATCATACTTGTTGAAGATAAAATTCATGTCTTTTAATTTTTTTTACGTCACTGTGTAAATTCCGACAATCCAGTATCGGAATTTTTTGGGATTCCGACAGGGATATGTCGGAAATTTTTAGGTAGTTTGTTTTAGAGTTTTTCGACATATATATGTCGGAATTTTTCTAATGAAAAAAAATTAAAACAGTGTAAATTCCGATATCTGGTACCTCCGTGTCGGAAATTCAAATTCCGACATTGGTTCGTCGGAATTTTACAACGTCTGAATTTAAAAAAAAACAAACACTAACAACGAAGAGAAGACAAATGAGTTTGCTTAAAACATAACAAATGAAAAAAAAAACTATTAAAAAAACCTATTAATAATCTAACCTAAACCCTAAACGAAAAAACTCAAAAAAAAGGAAAGAAGACAAAGGAAAAAGAAGACTTTGAAAGAGAGAATGGAAAGAAAATAGAGGAAAAAAATTATAAAAGGGAGAAAGAAGATTGTGAAATGCGAAAGGGAGAGTGAGTGTTAGAGAGGAAAGAATGGAAGAGAGAGAAGAGAAAATGGGGTTTGGGGTTTGGAGGGGTAATAGTGGAATAAAAAATAATAATTGGGGTTTGGTGGATAAAATGTGGGTTTGGGACTAATTCCCTTTCACACCGGGTAGATAGAAGAGTTTTGGAAATTGCTTTTTGGCCTCCATTGTATTGGCCCCCATTTTTATTTTCCAAAGACAAAAATACCCCAAGCGTTTTAATCTTCCCGGTAACTCGGAAAGGTAATTTCGATATTACAAAGACGGAATACATTTATTTCATATTTCCAGTTTTGCTAAAACCGAATATGGTTTCCGGCTTTCTAGAACCGAAAAATTTAATAAATTTTGTCTCTGTAGAGACGAAACTATCTATTCCTCCTTTCCAACCATACGAAGAGCTTTTCTCTGCATTCACCGAAGCCATCCAAGTCGGCTACAGGCACTTTGACACTGCAGCTTATTATGGTTTCGAGGAAGCACTTGGCCACGCTATAGCACATGCACTTGAACATAGATAGTTCTGTCTATACATAGCGAATTTATTAAATTTTCCAATTCCACAAAGTCGGAAACCATATTCCGTTTTAGCAAAACCGGAAATATGAAATAAATGTATTCCGTTTTGTAGTACAGAAATTACCTTTCCAAGTTTGTAGAATCGAAAAGATTAAAACGCTTGAATATTTTTGTCATTGAAAAATAAAAATGAGAGTCAAAAAGTCTACCATGAAGGTAAAAAACAATTTCCAAGAGTTTTATGTTTTGCACATAAATTATTTTTGAATCTTATTAAAAATACAAAAAAAAAAAATATCAAAATGTCCTTAACTCCATCAAATCCCGAAATCAAATGTATTTTGAGAGTTTGTTGCCGGAAGCTCTTCACCACTGCTACCATCACCACCATGAAAAAAAAAACACCACAAAACTGAAGCCATAAAAAAAATTAAGAGAGAATGGCATCGAAATACACAAATGTGGGATAAAGAGAAAAATTTGGCAAATATTGAGATTGTATTATGGTAGCGGAAAGGGAAGCAAATGCGACTAATGAGATATGTGAGAGAAAAAGAAATTGAGAACAAAGAGGGAAGAGGGAAGAATGAAAACTTGGGGAGAGATAGAGTAATGGTAGAGAAGAAGAAGAGTAGTTTAATTTTTGGTGTGCAAATTAAAGTTTGTGAAGGGAAAATAGTGTAGGTATTCCGGTGGGGTTCAAAATTAATTCTTGGGGACCAAAAACCAATTCTCTGGATAGAGATCATTGATTTTTTTTCTTTTTGTACATGCCCAGACAACAATTCCGGACAATTTATAAAATATACAAACAAAATTCGCGTACTTTTACCCAGGACGATCTATATTGGCAAAAGAGGCATAAGGTTCATATTCTTAAGTCCATTAAACAAAAAAAGGGCAAGAATCAATGAAGGTTCTTGAGCAAATTTTTCTTGAGCAAATTTACAGAAAGGAATGAGTAGAAAGATCATTTTACACGTGGTAATTGCTGATACATTCACAGTCGAGTAGTGCAAGTGTGCAACCCATAAATAATTTATAGTATGAGTTATGTGATGCTCAAGGTAAAGGAAGGCCAATCTAATATTCTATTTGTTGTGCAAAAGCACTGATTTGAGCGTGTCAAGAATTATTGATTCCCCAACCAATTGCTAGTAATGGAGTAACAATTATCATTACCCATCAGGTGTTCCGCATGTAGCTATCAGAGACGATTCCCCCAAGTTCATCGCATGATTGTCATTTAAAAAATGAAAATGAAAATGGTAGACAATGCTTGAAGAAACAAAAATAGACAAATTATTTAACATTGTTCTTGAGCTGATAGAAAAAAAAAATGATCATATAGTATTGCACGAATATAAATCAACGGAAATGATCGATAATGCCAAATTGGAAAACAGAGTAGTCTGAATTGCACCTATCTTGAAATTAAAATACATAAAAGTAACTATGCTTGTAATTTAAAAAAAAAAGCTTTTCTAATATGTTAGGACATATGTCAAAAAATCTACACCGGGTAAGTTTGCATTAGGTTTAGGGGTTATTAAATTAAATTTTATAAATATGTAAATTTTTAATACAAATTTATCCAATATAATTTTTTTAACATATATCTTAAAACACGCATTACAAAAACTTTTTTAAAAAAATACATCATTTTATATAAATTATAAAATTCAAAATAATTTGCAATCAGCATTAGGATTATTGGGATGAAATGTTGTCTTTAATCCCTGCTTTAATACTTTCATTTCAGAGATTTTCTGAAACAGTGATTATCAGGAAGCAAGATCTGAGTTATATGGTCTATCGCATTGCTAGTTAACATAAATAAAATAATGGAAAAAAATTGGCTCCATCCATATACTCCAAGAATGAAAAATTTATTGGTGTCATATCTGTGCCCCATACTTTCAAATACGTGTCTCATGAAAATATCCGTCAATTTTTATTTTATTTTTAAAATTATTTTTGTAAAAATGTGTTTAGTATACTACTCAATACTTTTCTAATACCATAAAAATACGTATCTTTAACTTATTTTAACTTTTTTAATATTATTATTTTTATGCTTTTAAAATAAACATTCAAATTCTTTCTAATAAAGAACTTATCTTTTTTTAATATAATTTCTTAAAATCTAACTCATCATTTACCCTTATAACATATAATTTCCCGCCTAATTCATCTCTGAAATTTCATTTCTCTTTCGATTATGAGAGAAATCCTTACAATTCTACGAAGATATGAATATAATTTCCATTAATTTTATATGATATATGGGCAAAATTTTATTTTATTTATTATCACAAGTATTTTTTTAATTACCTTATAACAATGTTTTTTTTTATTTTCTGTATATGTATTAATGTATCCTATAACATATCATATCTTAAATTAAAAAAAAAAATCCAGATTTTTGTATCCATATAATATTATATATGTATCATACTAAGTATCCGAATTCATAGCTCCTTACCCATCATTTCAATCTGCCGTGCATGTCAAATAGACCCTAGTAAAAATTGGTCACATGGCAGCAAGCCGATTTGGCGATTTACCATGACCTAATTTGATGAGTACATTATTTTATCGGTTAACCACTAAATTATAAATTAAGCCCAACTACACAAGGCAGTCATTTTCTCTTTCAGAAATTACAAAGCAATATCATGCAAGTGAAGCCAGAGCAATGAAAGAACTTCACATTTTTTAAAGCCTTGGAAAACTTATCTTCATATAGTACTATATATTCTCTAAGAAAAATGCTAAAAAAGGGTACTTGTTAAAAAACTAAAAATAGTATTTTGGCATAAAAAATGTTATGTTTGAGATTTTTGAGAGAGTGATCAATGTTAACCTATGATTGTATGTTTTACCACTTTTAGCAATCTTAACAAATGTCCTAAGGTTAGGGCACGTGCAAAGATAGGGCAATACTGACCAGCTAATAAAAAATTGTCTTCAGTTGAGATTCAAAGGTCAAAAATATTCAGTGGACTCCAGGCACGTCTCTACTTATATCATGGTCATCTTTATAGTTATTTCTTATTGTTAATGAAGCCACTTATGCTTGCACTAAACAGGAAGTTATTAATAACTAGACTACGGTCATTTGCATTATCTATTACTCCATCTATTAGTAAAATGGAGCAAGTCTTACTGGGAGCATCGCCCTCGAAAGGGCCCGACCGTGGTGCGAGGGATTAGTTACCAGTTGCGCGGCTGGTTCATCCAAAAAAAAAAGGATAAGTATTACAGTAGTTTTGAATTTTATTGTGATGTTTTTTATAATAAGCGTATTATCTATTTTTGTTTATCAATAATGTTAATTAATTTTTTTCTAAAATATCCCGCTGGGAAAGCCAGCCACGCAGCTCGCTCCGGATTAGTCTCAAGGGCTCCCTGGTATTAAGGGTGCTCTTTGGGATACCAGTGGTTCCGCAAGGAATACGGACCCAAAAAAAAAAATACCCTCCACAATATTTTTTAGTCAATAAACATTCAATACAATATTTTAATTTTATTTTTCTACGCTCAACAATTTCATAAAATTACTTCCAAGCGAAAATATGTACTTCCTCCGGTTTGAATATAAAATAAATATTTTTATCGGTTTAAAATATAAGAAAAAGTTAACTAAAATTCTCAAATTTTGTTTCATTTTAAATATTACTTTCCTAAAATATTCGTAGAAAATGATTATCTCATTTAATTTTTGTTTTATTTCTAATGCTACTTTCCTAAAATAACTTTATTTTTTTTTATAAATTTGAAAAAGTTATATACAATTACCTAACTTTTTAATAAACATAATTTTAATTAGTTTTTCTTCTCTTATATGGTTAACCGGAAGAAGTATCTTAATAATTAAAAGAGTATCTCATACTATATACTTAGGAACCGAAAGAGTATTCTGTTTTAATTTAATGCAACCTAATGTGCTGCTGCTTTACTGGCGGCTGCACTGCTGTTTTCAAGCTAAGAATTTATCACAAAAATACCAGACGTTTTTTTAATGGAGGAGGAGAAAGTGAAATCAACAAGTTTGAACTCGAGTAGCTAGGGTAATATTATGTCCTGTAGCTTTTTTTTAAGGAAGGGGAAGAGAGAACTGTCACCGGGTTTGAATTTGAGTATGTTAACACCAATGTTTGTAAATTTGATCGGTTATTGAACGGGTCAACATAGTTATTTAAGGTTTAATAGTTGAATTGTGATTGAACCGGGTCGGATCGTTCTGAATATAAATATGTATATATATACATATAATAAATATGTGTAAATGTTAAATAATATGATATATATTTCATGGATAAAAGGGTACTTACCATAGTAATGCTAACTAAAAGAGGTAAAAAAAAAATATGGATAAAAAACCATAAAAGTATAATTTAAGAGAAAAGTAAAAAGCAAATATGAAAAATGAAAACAAAAAATATTTAAAAGAGGACAAACTAATATATATTTAAAGAGGACATACTAGGTTAATACTTGATAATTTTTTTGTGCTTTACCTTTTGCTTGAATAGCTTCTTTTTTGTTTTTTCACTTTCCATTTTTTTTCCTAATGAGTAGTATACTACATTACTACTATATTGATTGATATTGTTTTTTTTTCATTAAGTAGTTTTTCTGTCTATGTTACGAGTTTTTATTTGTCCTACATCGTTTCATTTCTATTAGGAATTAAAAATATTAGGATTTTTTTAAAAACAAAAACGACCCATATTTGGTAAATTTGGACCTTCAATGACTACAAACCGGTCCAAACCAATAATCACTGGTTTTGACCGATTTTCATGGTTTTTAACCGGTTTGACTGGTACGGTTCACGTCCAGTTTATTCTTTGAATGACTTTTGGGTTCTAACATACTATTATCTTCACCGGTTCAACGGTTTTTCGATTGGATCGACCGGTCAGGTCCAGTTTTCAAAACCATGGTTAACACTATGTCCAACAATTTTATTTTTTTTGTTTACATGGGAGGTCTGGGACTAGAACCCATGACCTGGGGGAGGGGGAAATCCTAAGTGTCCCTGCAGCCACCAACTGGGCTGTCTTACGCGGACATGTCCAACAATTTTATGTAAATACTATTTCCTCTAATCCTTATTATTTGTCATATTTAACTACTTTACAAAAATGAAGAATAGTTGCTTTTCTTGAAATTTTTAAAAATATTTAATAGTGTATTACAATTTTAACTTCTTAACTTTTATTAGAAATTTTACAAATAGATTATTTCATATTAATGAACAAATGATAAATAAAAGAAAAAATAATAAATATCTCTTAAAAAATAAAAGTGACTTATAAATGAAATAATTTTTTTTCAAAAATGTGACGTATATAGGATAATTGGATGAAGTATTATCGAGGGAATATTCATTATTTGAAAGTGCGGTAGGTGTTGTTGGCTTGTTGCTGATCAAACTTATCAAATTCTGACATTCACTACTCATTCTAGGCTCTAGCACCTTTCAAGGCTCACTACAACATGCAACAGTTTTTTAGTGTTGGCAATTAGTATAAATAAGTAACATTTTTACTATTATTTGTTAATAACTGTTTTGTAATAATATAAAATCTTTTACAGGCAACGACGCAGCAAATTTGATAGAAAATGCCACATTTTCATAAATGTTACCTAAAATTTCAATAATAAAACCGTTGCAAAAGGTTCTTGTAGTTAATTAGCTGAAAATAAAAAATGAGCGCCTAAGAGACTAAGTGCGCCAACAAACCTAAAAACATTAAAGACCATCGATACCCTTCAATACTCAGCGAGCAATACTACTACTGCAATAATAATAGTGCAAGCTGATGAACATGGACGCCACCTTTACCCATACGCAATTGCAAATTCATATACAATTAGTATGGATCTTAATGGAATTCCTATTTGTCTTCAGGATTAACTTATTAATATATAGACTTAGAAAAGTGATCTTAGCTTCTTATGAAAGTGGGTATGCATGCCGAATGGGAGAAGGGATGAGCAACAGGAAAAGAAACCAATGAATATTGATAATAAAGACAAGTTTCCTGCATATATATATATATATATATATAGTGCTTATTCTTAGCTTACATTGTGTGCGTGCCTCGATGTGATGAGGAATGAGGAATGAGGAATGAATCTAATCGCCATCCACTGCAAATTAAATAACTCTGATTGGACGACTCTGATATAATAAGTTACTAATACTATTATCATAATTCATAAGCTAATTGATAATGGAACCCGATGACCAAGCGCCATGCAAGCAATGCATGGGTATAATATTAAGCAAATTGATGATCATTAAAATATATAAGCGTTACAAGGATCTTAATTCATGCATGTGCAACTTGAAAATATGACAAGTTGAAGGTTTATAGTCTTGATTCATGAACTTAATTACTGCAAAGCTTGTTTTGTTGTTTTATTTTTATTTTGAAAAGGATAAATTAAATCAGGGTCGGGATTAATGAGAGTAAAAAAGCCACACTCTCGAATATATCACATATTCTTATTACAATAATGTTACATGTATATCTAGAATTGACATCTGGATACACACATTTATTCTAAAATAATTATAAATAATAATAGGCTTATTTATGTATTTAGTCCCCAAAAATTCAGCATGTTTTGGTTTTAGTCCCTAAAAGTTATTTTGATCGGGACCAGCCCTAAAATTTTCAAACATTTTGGTTTTGATCCCCCTCAGTAAGTAAAATTTTGTTATTTGTTTGTGTAGCTAGTGCGAGACATCACATTAGCGGTCCATGTGCTCTGAAGTGACGCCAAATAGGTGACATAAAGTGGATGATACAGATCCATGGACGCAAAATGGTCCGATTACGCAAAATGGTCCCGTACGCAAGATTTTGAGTTCATATATAGGTCTGAATCATCTATGGCACATCACCTATTTGACGCTACGTTACACCCCGTGACAGCTGGTGTAGATTTTCGTTAACTGATCTTTTGTAACCGAAGGGACCAAAACCAAAATGTTTAAAAAATTAAGGACTAGTCCCGGTTAACTTCTAAGAACTAAAAACAAAACATGTTGAACTTTTAGGGATCAAAATCATAAATAAGCCTTGTAAATAATAAAACCATTGCAACTTAGCTAACATGCATGATCGATAACATGCAATGAATGATAATATATTAATTCAGGTTTATTATCGTTATGCACGATCATATTATGTACCTTAAAAAAATTCTTGATGGCTTTTATCAAGATGGATATAGTGTAAATTTATCGAAGTGTTGCATTCAGTCAAACATGATGCCACCGCCAGCAGAAGAAAATTTAGCCAAGTGGTGTGTTAATGGGAATGTATAATGTATAATAATATAATTTTTATAAACCTTAGCAACTGAGAATAAATTTTTAAAAAAAATAGTTTCATGAAAAATTGTGTATTTAAAAATTTAAAAATTTTATATATTTAATTTTTCAAGAAATAAACACTTTTATATTTGGATGTTTATCATATTCTTAACCTTATAATAATACTATCTCTCTTATCATTTACGAGAACGTAACAACAACCATACTTTTATTTCATTAGATAAGATCGAATTCATGAATCAAACGACGTCATCAAAATCTTATTGTTTGTCTATAAATTAAGCCTCTAGGAATTTCCACGTCCATCGAAATCTTTCCTCTTGTATAGTTTGCATCTTTGCTTGTCTTAGGCCTTGTAAATTAAATTACTAATAACAATGACGAGGTTAAGTAGGTGGAGCGGACGTTACTTTTGCCTAATCAATCTGTTTCTATTGTTTTTAGCTGTAAGGTCCCAACTCACAACAGATTTTTATAAGTCATCCTGTCCTAACCTTACCAAAATTGTAAGGAGAGAAGTTAAAAAAGCTTTGATTAATGAAATGCGAATGGGGGCTTCTTTGATTCGTCTACACTTCCATGATTGCTTTGTGAATGTAAGTTTAAGTAGATACAGTGTAGTTTTTATTTTTTTAAATTTTATTTTGATAAGTAGATACAGTAGTATAGTTTGATTTATTTTTAGGTGCAATTTAATGTTAAACTGCATGCTGCTTAGATAGAGGTAGTTAATATAGCAGCACAAAGTTTTGAGAGTAAATTTAACCAAAGAAAAATGATAATCTTAAATTGAGCTTATTAGCTTGTTCTCATTGATATCTTAAAATCTTTTGTTTGATGATGATTAGGGTTGTGATGGATCAATACTACTAGATGGTGGTGATGATGGTGAAAAGTCAGCTCTTCCTAACATAAACTCTGTGAGGGGATTTGATGTTGTAGATACAATCAAAAGCTCCGTGGAGAGTGAATGCAGTGGAGTTGTCTCCTGTGCTGATATATTAGCCATAGCTGCTAGAGATTCTGTTTTCCTAGTAATTAATTTTTGGCTTAATTTTTTTTAGACAAATATTTATTTGGATTACTTTTACTAAAATGTCAATAACCATAAATTTATCAATGATAAATAAAATGCTGACCTTATAAAAAACTTTTACAATTTGCACAACATATTTTCTCTTAAAACAAAGGATCTGCAAAATTTCATTTATCATAATTAATTGTACATCCATAATGTTGTTTAGAGTGGTGGTCCTTCATGGAATGTTCTACTCGGACGAAGAGATGGAACAATCTCAAATGGAACACTAGCAAATCAGGTGCTTCCTTCTCCATTTGAATCACTGGATACTATCACTTCAAAGTTTACTAATGTAGGCCTCAATCTCACAGACGTTGTATCTTTATCAGGTAGTAATATATCATTATCTCTTCTGATCTGTGTCAAATTTGCTTAATTGCTCCTCCACTTGAATATGTTAATTAAATAATTCATTAATTGGTTTAATTATTATTATTATTATTATTATATGTGAAGGTGCCCATACTATTGGGCGTTCAAGGTGTGCCCTGTTTAGCAATAGATTGTTCAACTTCTCAGGAACAGGAGCACCAGACAATACGCTAGAAACTAACATGCTCTCTGACTTGCAAAATTTGTGTCCTCAAAATGGTGATGGAAACGTAACTGCTGTCCTTGATAGGAACTCATCGGATCTATTTGACATCCACTACTTTAAGAACTTGCTCAATGGAAAGGGCCTTCTCAGTTCAGACCAGATTCTATTTTCTAGTGACCTGGCTAATTCAACTACTAAGCCTTTGGTCCAAAGCTATAGCATTGATAGTGGGCTTTTCTTTATAGACTTTGCCAATTCTATGATCAAGATGGGGAATATAAATCCAAAGACTGGGTCTGATGGAGAGATTAGACGTAACTGCAGGGTGATAAATTCATCATAGTGATATATTTATGTGCATCTAGGCTTTGCAAAACATGAAATAAGCTTAATCAAGATAAGCTATATATATATATATAATATATATATATATCCATCTTCAATTCCTATTATTGTATTAGCTAGGCTGGTGTTATATGTTACTTGTAATGTACTGCAAGGAAGTAGTACTAGTATGTATGTAGAGTGAAAATAAAATAAAGAAGTCTGGAAATTAAGAACATCCTTGTTTCTAGCTAGAGGCATGCGTATAATCTCTCCCTAAATTGTTTTAAATATAAGATCGCCAAAAAAAAATAAAAAATAAAAACCATTAAATATTTTTTTGATAAGGAAAAAAGTTTCATTCCAAGAAGTTAAAAGTACAATAAAAACCATTAAATGTAGTTATAGATAGGGGTAAGAATTAGGTTACGTTGTTAGACGAGAATAGTTTATACGACTAATTCAACTTATTTAAGCTAAAAATTTAAAATCCTTCTAAGTGAAACCTTATTTATTTATTTAACTATCTATATTTTTATTAATTAATCCTAACTTTTTCTTATACAATTTAAATAATTAATACAAAATCCAAATTAATAACAAAGAGAAGTACGATGCTCCCCTACGAGTTTTCGATTTTAATGCTCCCACTTAATATTATTGATTTGTTAATTAAAAAACTTAATAATTAAGATTAAAAATTGAAATAATGATAAATGAAAATATTATCTTCAAGGTAACTATGAGATAACTACATCTTTTATCATTTTTAAAGATTATCGAGATCATAATGCAAGTTGTAAAACGACACTTGCATATTAACGTGGATGTGACGACAATAATAATACAGTGGGTGACCGGTGATATTAGATTATTTGCAGTGTGATGAAAATGGATAAAATTTAAGATTAAAAATAAATAAAAATTAAAGAAAATAAATACATGAAAAAATCACTTAAAAATGATAATGGAATAATTTTCTTAGTATGAAAAAATGTTGTTGAACTCCTCGGATGAGATTTCGTCTTCTTTTAAACCTTCTTTTGTATGGCTAGAGATGTTGCAACTTTCATGGGTAGAAATGTTCCCTCTCCTCCTTCTGCCAAAGTAGTAACCAAGTTTGTGTATTGGAGTCTTAATCTTAATGTGAACCTTATTTTGAATACCGATGACTTTTCTTTAGGCAACCTCGGTCCTTCTAGTTTTGGGGGTATTTTGAGAGAAACTCATGGGAATTGGGTTTGTGCTTTCTCGGGATTTATTGGTCACACTAATGTGCTCCAAGTGGAATTGTTAGCTTTATTGAGAGGCCTCCAGCTTGCGAAAGCTAGAGGGATTCTTCGGTTGCACTGTCAAACTAACTTCCGTGATGTCTTACGCTTGGTCCAGCAGGATGTCATTCCTACACATGTTTATGTTTATTATATTTATGAGATAAAGGTTTTGTTGGTGGAGTTCAGGTATGCTTCCTTGACTCATGCTTTGAGGGAAGGGAATTACTGTGCAGATTGGTTTGCTAGAGAGGGTGCTGTTGGCGGTATGACTTTCAAAGTTTGGGATACCCCTCGTGCTGCTGTTAATCCTTTGTTATTGGCAGACCGTATGGGTGTCATGTCTCCTGAGCTTTAGTTTTCTTTAATCTTTCAGTTGTAAAAAAAAAAAAATAATTGTCAGCCGTCCGAATATTCAAGTGATAAGTACTGCAATGAAGAATCACTTTCCATTATAGCCCATTAGCCCGGATTAGTGTATCGCAGTTTTTGTACTTCTCTAGAACGCAAATTTTCCAAAATAGTACGTTTAATTTTTCTTACATATGCACTGATCGAGGTAGTTTGATTTTTTGTCTGAGGTGTGTGTGATTTGTCACATACCCACATGTGAGCAAAAACCTAAACCGTGTAACACGGCACACCGCACACGGGTATACTAGTAAAATCAGAAAATGTAATACCTATGATTAGTTTATAGTAGTATAAAAATATTAAAATAAAGTTATAAACTAATCGATCTTTTTAAACGGTTTGAGAAAAAATATAGACGCTTGTAACACGGCACACGGGTGTACTATTATATTCCAGAAGCGGGCTGAGCTCATGAGAGGGAGGGAGGTTAGTGCTAACGTGTGAGACAACACTTTATAATTGAAAAATAAATTGAAAAATAAAATAGCAAAATTTTTGGTGAATAACTTGACAAAACACTACTAATCAAGATTGTGAAACTCGAGATCTTACGTAAGATCGGAAAGGGGAGGTCAACACGTAAAACGTGTGATTGTAACACGGATCGTAAAATCCTACCAAACATTTTCATATATATATTTAAAAATAAATATAGGCATATAAAAAATAAAAAATAAAATTTATTGATGAATATTTGATTAAACATAAAGTCTTCAATCACAATTCTATTTCTTGAGAAATTTTTGACAACCTTTTTTACCCACATGACCAGCCATACTACTAGTCATGACCCACTTGAAGCCATTTTCACAATAAATCAAGACACTAACACAAACTAAAATGACAAAGATTAAAGATGAAATTAATATTTATGGAATAGCATTTAAGAAACCACTTAAAATATTTATACAGAACCGGGAGTAATAGAAGAAAGCAATAAAAACCTAAATATTTATATTTGTTTGAGCATAAGCCTAAATATAAGAAATTAAAATTTATATTAAATAAAAGTTAAAATAAAAGAATGAACAAGGAATAAACAAGCTACTACTATTTAAAAAAAAAAAAAAAGTTGAAATAAATAAAACTAAGAACAGAACAGTGAGGGAGAAATGAATAATGAACAAGGAAGAAGCAAATAACAGAACTAACGATGATAAGAAGAATAAACAATGAACAACGACGGTGACAGCGGGATCAACAAACGTGATGGTGGCCGGAGCTACGAATCTACGATGAATGGTGGCATTTGGGACAACATGAAATGGCGGCGGCTATGGAATAGAAGTGAATCGCAATCTTGAAAGGTTATTGAAAAGGGATAGCAAAATTTTTGCAGGTTTCCCAATCGACCCGGGTCGGGTCAACCCGCGTCTCAGCCCATAAAGCAGCTTGCAAACCTGGTTTATAGGTAGGGGTGGCAATGGGGAACGTCATTCGGGGATCCCCCGCGAGGAACGCCCCGTTCGGGTCCCCGATTTCGGGGATTTTTCCCCGACGGGGTCGGGGATGGGGGGATTTTTTCCCGTACAGATTTCGGGGCGGGGAATGGGATAGGTCCCCGTTCCCGCGGGGCCCCGTTCCCCGCCTATTTTACATATACACCCTTAGTTTTTAACTTTTATGTAATTAAAAGAATTGGTTTTTTTGGTAATTTCACCTTTCAACCCTAATATCAACTACATACCAGCCTGGTTTGACACCCCATGGTTCCTTAAGCATTTCTTTGTAGAACTTTCAGCCCCTGTGGCTTTGCCTGTTTTATAAAGTCTGCCTTTACTATCAAAAAAAAGTTTGTAATTGTCTAATTTTAAAACAAATATTAACCTTTTGATTATTTTTATTCTATTTCTTAGATTGAATTATTTGACTTTTAATGATTATTTTTAAGTACTATGCATCTTTTGAAAATACTATTAAGCAGGGTTAATTTTATGACGAGTCAAATGGAAGTTACGATTTTTTTTAAAAAATTTCGCGTATGTTTGGGGACCCCGTGGGGATCGTGGGGAATGGGGATGAGGAACAATTTCTACCCGAGATGGAGTTTGGGGATGGGGATGGGGGAGGAATGGGACCCGAGGATGGGGAATGGGAAAGTACCCCCCGCCCTATCCCCGCCCCGTTGCCATCCCTATTTATAGGGACGACAAGAACGCAAGATCCCACCGCTTCTACGCGTCAGCACGGCGATTCAACCGCGCCGACGCCGTTGCGAGTTTCTTCTGTGATCGTGGCACGGAAGGGGTCCTGAAACTCGTAAGAACGCACGATCTTACGTGTTTTCTCGAGATCTTGATAACAATGCCACTAATGTGAGGTTGGTGATAGCTCACTTGGTCCCTCCTTAACCAACTGGTTCGAGCTTTGGGGTATGGAGCAACTCCGCTGGGAGATTCCTACCGCTGAGTGCGAGCTCAGTTGAGTCGAACCGGATGAATCGGATTATGGGTAAATTAGATCCGCGTACCGGTGTAAAAAAAAAAACTTGACAAAACACCCAAATTAACCACCAAAATTCTGGAGGAAATTCAACATTTAGTTAACTAGAATGCAATCAACAAATAAATACAGATAAATATAAAGTAAATCAAATAGTATTAAAAAAATAAAAAAAAAAATATGCTTCTTTTTGGATAAAAATCTGGGTCGAGATGAACATAATCAATTAACATTCAACAGTTTATGAATATTTCAGATCACATAATCAACCACATAAGTCATATGTATTACTATAACTTACAGTATAATAATATTTATGTATCAGTATTTTTCACAATTGCATTGTTACTCCTAAACCTCCTCTCAGAGCAAGAAAAATTATGAAAAGATCATAATAATCTATATATCAAGTAATATATAAAAGTATAGAGTAACTTTATACTATTTCTTTATACAATACATTTTACCTTAAATATATTGACTTATCAGCACATGGATAAAATCTCACAGCTTCCTTAGCAAATGTGTCAGCAAAAGACATATGTTGAAGCGTGATAACCCAGTCCTACTTCAGCAGTTCCGTGAAAGCAAGGATGGCATGGCGCTCCATGTGATAATGACTCCATATCAGAAAAAATCACTTTGAAATCAGCTGTTGTTACCCCATGTCTCAGCCAAAGCTATATGGAGCAAAAGCAAATATTTTCTTTCGGTATGCTAGCAAAAGCAAAGATTAAAAACGAAAGAAGCAACAAATTCACTCTCTGCATTATTAAAAAGTAAACCACGAAAAGCAGGGAATATATCAAACCATGCATCAGCATAAATATTGGTCCAGCCTACAAATTTGTTTATCTTGACAGAAGAAGAATCAAGAAAATATAAACATTTTATTACACATTATTTTCTTCCGAAATTACGCATTATTTATAACAACAAACATCATCATCACTTCCAACAACTCATAGTTAATAAAAAATAATTAAATAAGTTATAACAAATATTTACTTTTGTCTTTATTATAAAAGCTTCCTTGATTAATTTTCACACCCTTTAAAAAAAGGATTTTCTTAACCTCAGCCCTTAGGGCTGAGGATAAACACCTTAATCTAGACTTCTTTTCTTGAAAAAATAAAAATATAAAGTTTTATCTCTCCTAAATACACTATTTTCTATAAAACTTAACTACTTTTGGACTCTTATCGGCTGAGGTTAAGCAAACCCTTAAAAAAATTAGTTAGTACTCCATCCGTTTCACAATGTTTGGTTTTTTAGGTCTGGGCACACAGATTAAGAAAGTGTTAATTATTGTAAGTATTATGTATAGTTTGTCTAAAATGCCCCTATTTAATCCTTATTGAAAATTGTAATAGTATTTAATTTTTATTAGTAAGTGTGTCCATTAATTAATGTATAGTGGTTTAGAGATGAGAGAAATGATAAAAGTAGAATTAATGAGGAGTAAGAGAAATGATTGAATGAAAGGTTAATATTGGAAAAAAAATATGTTTATGTATTGAAAATGTAAAAGGCCAAATATTGTGAAACAAGAAAAAAAGGCTAAAAGGTCAAACATTGTGAAACGGATGGAGTATTGTTAATGATATTGAAAATATAAATATTTGATATACTTTTTCAAAAGTATCCTTATAATTATTATTGAGAATCTAAAAAATGTTGAGTAAATAAGGATGTTTGCAAAAAAAAAGAAGTAATTAATGTCATTAAAAATTAGAAATGAGACTTATATTAAGGAAAAAAATCTTAAAAAAAAGCTTATACATAGGAATAAAGGAAGTATAAAATAACTTATATATATATATGTGAAAAAAATATCTAAAATATGACCTAAACATAAAAATGGGAAAAATAACATAATAAAAACCGGATGAAAAATTTAGAAAAAAAGGGAGTAATATATTAACTTATTGCGTGATATATATCAATTTTTGACATTTTTATTTCTAGAATAAATTCATATTTTTATAAATATAATGCTTGTAATTTTTTATAGGATCAACTCGACCTGTACCTATCTTATGTCGATTCAATTAACACCCATATGTATCATATTTTATCTTAATTAAGGATTAAAATTGGTTCTAAAAATTAAAAAAATAAATAGTGTTATATGTATCAAAATTGATATCAAGATATATAATTGTTTCTGCACATAAGATGACTAAATATACATTCAGATATCAATTTTGG
Organism: Crotalaria pallida; assembly: GCA_037953625.1. Lineage (NCBI taxonomy): Eukaryota > Viridiplantae > Streptophyta > Magnoliopsida > Fabales > Fabaceae > Crotalaria > Crotalaria pallida. The sequence goes on from CM075649.1 coordinate 178,981,459, forward strand.
ATGTATACGTAAAATTAATATAAAAAAAATAACATAAGGAACAAATGTAACTCATCCCAAGTTATCCATATGCTCATCCTTACACCGAGGTTATATGAAGACGTAGAAGGTAATATAAATGTAAGACAAAGACAAATATTAGTAGATTAAAAAAAGATGAAATAGCTAGATTAAGTGTCATTTGTCAAGTATGAAAAGGGAAAGGTGTAGTGTAACCTTCGCTTCCTGGATCCTTCGTGTCCAAGTCCAATGACTCGTGTATGTGACTACTGCATTCAGATTCACCCACCACCTTCTTCAATTAACCTTTCGTAAAATATATTCTTGCAGTCTACTTTCCTTTTTTTCCATATATATATATATTTTAAATAACTGAATGAACAAGCAACCAAACATGGAACAAATAAATATATAATGACAAACTAAGTTCCAAAGAAGCTTATTATTATATACTAATACCAATTTTTATTTTTATATTTTCATTATCTTAATTGCTCAATCTAAGTATCTTAATCAATCAAAGGTGCCAAACTGCCAAACACCTTCACTACCCGTTTTGACGGAGTCACCGTCACACTTGCCGCCGCCGCCGCCGCTTCTTCTTCATGTCATATGGCGATTTCTCAACAGCCTGAAACTTTAAGCGCTACCACCGCCGTTGAAACCGATTCAGATCTCAAGCACTGTGGTTTGCGGCGCAGGCGAAGTGGCCTGATGATGCTGGAAGAGGAGAGTGAAGAAGAAGAAGAACAAGAAGGGGTTACGAGGGATTCTTCTTCCGATGACTATGCCGATAGTAACAGCAAGAGTAAGAAGAATGTGGATGGAGAAGAAAGAGAACAAGCCGTTGAGTTCGTGTACCGTCCTTCCTTCCCTGCTCATCGGAGAATCAAGGAAAGCCCCCTAAGCTCCGACAACATCTTCCGACAGGTTCTTTTTCTAACCTTATTTCCATTATATTGCTGACGTAATTCACCATCACTCTCTCAAACAATCAATACTAACTATGTAACCGTACTTCTCCGAAATATATGCAGTACATGATTAGTTTTCTGAAATTCCGTTAATATTGTTATTGATATTGATATTAATGTTGATGAATGATGATATTTTGTACTCCTATTTTTCTTTTATATAATTATTTTTATAATTATAATCGAGATTTTTAACAGGTGTTGAATAAACTAGAATTTTGTAAAAAAAAAAATTAATATTATTAAAAATTGAAATATAAATTTATAAAAAAAATTTAAGTACTAAAATTCAAAACTAACGGTACTTATATTTAGGAAGTGTTGAGATACATAGCTGCTAGGGTAGTTGGCTCTGATATATTACTACTACTACTTCATTAATGGAAATGGGTCCTCTCATGTCATTTTTTCTACCGGGTGGACAAAGATAGACACAAAGATGTTGTTGTATAAATGAAATTTCATAAAAAAGTTTACTACAGTCTCTACTCTCTACTACACTGGTAAAAGTATCTTTCTTCTCCTGTTCTCCATAATCCATATGACCTGGCGCCGGTAATAAAGAGACTGGTACAATACAGTAGTAGTGTAGTACTAGCTGGATGCTACATGCTAGTGCTCGCTTCTTAATGTTAGTTACATGTACTAGATTAATATTTCAATTGTTCGGTAAAATTAGCTTATAATTATGAATTTGTAGTTTATAGCAGTGAAAATACCCGAAAGTTCGTAGCTATGAAGGTAGCTTATTCAATTATACTTGTTCTGCAAAACTAGTTGCGGAATTAACTGCAATTTGATACATGACTTATAAGGATTCGTAATATTCGTTTGTTTGTTTGTTTTTATTTAATGTAATTTGGTAAAAAAAAAAAATAAAATTGAAGGGCAGAAATGTCACATAATTTACTGAAAGTTCTTAGTATATTTGTCGGAAAGCTACTTCATATATAAGTTGGCTTTCAAGAGCTACAAGATCCATTTTTATAAGCTACAAGTTCTCTTCAATTTTTGTTCACTGAAATCTCTACTAACATATTAACTGAATAAAAAAACAACCAAGTTACCAAAAAAATACACACACATGTTTCCTAAAAGTGCTTTGGCCGTTGGTATCATTTTCATGTTTAGAATTTAATCAATAGCATGGGAGAACCAAGTTTATTTTCTACCAATTTACTACTTTGCTTCATTGTTGTTATAAATAAATTGGCGTGCTGAGTGCTGCTGACCCTGTGATTCTATTTCCTTACTAATTGTGAAATCAGTTGCAGAGTCATGCAGGCCTCTTCAACCTCTGTATAGTTGTGCTCATTGCCGTCAACGGCCGGCTTATCATTGAGAACTTAATGAAGGTTTCCCTCTATTTCCTCTACAATTCTGCATTCATCCCCCACCATTTGTTTTTCTCCCTTTTCTTTTTTGCACTTCATTTTTGCCACTTGTTTAAATATGTGTTTTGCAGTATGGTTGGTTGATTGAGACTGGCTTTTGGTTTCGCTCGACATCATTAAGAGATTGGCCCCTCTTCATGTGTTGGTAATGATTGTGAACCTAATGAATTCCCATAGATAAGTATATCCTCCTACAAATTTTCCGATAAATCCTCTTACTCACTTAAAGTTGATATATATCTGCTTAGCATTAAGACATTAACTAATCTTGACTTAGTCTAAACAAAATTAATCTCAATTTTTTAAATATTTTCTCTTTTTTCCAATTGAGTTGGAGGACTTCAGGAATATTTATAGGAGGATATAGCATTTCTCTTTCCCTTAAGAATAAACCATGTGCTGTATTGTTATTTTGAGCATTATTTTATTTGTTAATGTGTGATTTCAAAGTAAGTGGTTGTGTTTGCCCTGCAGTCTTAGTCTTGCTATATTTCCTCTCGCTGCCTTTATTGTGGAAAAGTTAGCACAACAAAAGTATATTTCTGAACCAGTAAGTGATCTTGCCATGTGAGCATTTATTAGATTGCATGCAGAAAATATGTTCTGTAACCACATGAAGTACAGTTAACTCTGGTGTTATATTTTGAATCATGACATCATGTAATCTCCCATATTTACTCAGATGCATGAGAATAATGACTTTAATATTGCAGGTTGTTGTTCTACTTCATATAATCATTACAACAACTGCAATTTTATATCCAGTTTTAGTAATCCTGAGGTCAGACTAGTTCTTTCATATATCCTTCAAAATTGATTCTTGAGGTTCTATTCCAGTATTTTTATTTATTTTTTTATTCTGACATTTGTGGTTACACCTCGTGTCCATTTTGAAAGAATTTACTAGCAGAATATGAATTTAAGTTGATAATGGAGTAATAATTCAAAAACTTTGACATTATCTGCAGAGGACAATAAAATGTATTTCTTTCATTTGAGAAGAGATTTAAAACCCTTTGGTGAACCTTAGTTTGATGTTTTATTCTTATGATGTTGTACTTGAATTACCTTGCAAATTATCACTGGAAAATGGAAATGCAAAGGGATAAATCAATAAAGGAAAATTGGAAAAAAGTATGTGGCTTCCTTATTGTTACTAATATGATATGGGTAGCCAGTTCGTAGACATGAGATTTGCTTAATGAGGGTTATAGTAAAGACGTCCACTCGAGTGATAAAATAACTATACAGTTGTAGATGCTTGGTCATTTTGTATAACAGGGTATAGAAATGCTTGCTGATCTGTGCCATTTCTTTGCAGGTGTGATTCTGCTTTTTTATCTGGTGTCACACTAATGCTATTTGCTTGCATTGTGTGGTTGAAATTGGTGTCTTATGCACATACAAACTATGATCTGAGAGCAATTACCAAATCAACTGAAAAGGTAGAATTTAAGTTCCACTTGTAAGTTTATAGATAACTATCTCAGAATGTCATTTTCACTTCCTTAGTAATACTTTAAAAAGATATGTTATAATGTACAATCTATGTGATGATGGGTTTTAAACTGGAACATCCTGCTTGACTCAACTGTAGCTTAGGGATCATGTTCTGTTAAAACTTCATGATATGATTACCTGAGTTATCAAAAAAAAAAAAAAAAAAAAAAAGAAGATATGCAAAGGCACAGTTTTCTTTCATCTTCATTAGAATTACATCCGTCCTAGTTTCCCCGTGACTCCATCCTAATTATAATCACTTCTGATAAGTGAATGTGTGATAGATGGAAGTTCTGTTTTCTCCTTGTTCACCATCTTCCCTTTGGTCTAGGGAGAATCACTGCCCAATGGTATGGACTATCCTTACGATGTGAGCTTCAAGAGCATGGCATACTTCATGGTTGCTCCTACATTATGTTACCAGGTAGCAAAAGCCTTTTTGTGCAATTTCATTTTTTATCATCGCTGCTTCATTTGGATTCTCCCATTTTACAGACATTTGCATCCGTTTTTCTCTCATTAGAATGCATAATAGGCATGTACTTGTGTGGAATGTATATGAGGTTTTTAGTTAGAGCTTAGAGGTCTCATCAGAATGTGCATGCATAGATAATTACACAACTACTAGCAATTAAATTGTCATCTAGCAATAATATTTTTTATATAGGCAATTTTTTTTTCATTTTTTTTTCAGATTGAGTTGGTATCTTCTGTCATTTTTATCTTAGGTTGTAGACTTTCTTTTAGTATGCTCCTGCAGTTCATCTGTTTTTGCACTTTCCTGCATAAATTTATATATGTATTGCATTTTTAAATTAAATTTTTCTGTGAGCAAAACTTCTGACATTGTTTTCACTCACATCTATGTTAAACTCTTGAATATACTGTTTGTGGATTGTTGTTATAGCCAAGCTATCCTCGCACAACTTATATTCGAAAGGGTTGGCTGTTACGTCAACTTGTCGAGCTGATAATATTTACAGGAGTTATGGGTTTTATAATAGAGCAAGTAAGCAGTACCTGTTGATTAGTTGTGTTCATTTCTACCCTTTGTTAGCACATTTTTTCTTGATTTCTATTTTCACTAATTCTATAGGCACTCTGACATTGTTTGGCTCATGTGATTTTGCAGTATATTAATCCAATTGTCCAAAATTCACAGCATCCTTTAAAGGGAAACATTCTATATGCCATCGAGAGGGTTCTGAAGCTTTCTGTTCCAAATTTATATGTATGGCTCTGCATGTTCTACTGCTTTTTTCACCTCTGGTGTGTATTCCATCTCTATTTTTGCTCAACAAATGTGTTCCTAAGTGTGTGTTTTCTTATAAATTATTAGTATGAAATTATCTTTCACTCGCTATAGGTTTAATAATTGTAGTTCAAGTTCCGTGAGTCTTGACATCTACTCCCTGGTTATTTTGTGATGATGCTGCTGTTATGTGTCTGTTTGTAATTGACTGATTTTTCAAACCATTCCTTAACATGATATCCATCTTCCTCAATACACCCTCAAGTGTAATTTCATCATTGATGGGAAGATTGAGTTGGTTTAAAGGATTGTGCATGTAGAGACTGTTGATCTCTTAAGTATATGCTCTTTAAGATATAAAATTAATTTGATAGCCCCTCTCTAGCGCACCACCCATGGTTAATTTGAGTGGAAAGATATACCAGGGATAGGAGGGCTTTATATTATGGATGAATTTATATATTTTTGCTCTGGCGTGTGAGGATATCTAATCCTTCTCTTTATATGCACTCCTTTTTGTATTCTCCTTTTTAAAATTCTAAAATAAAAAAAATAGATCTATGTGTGCACCCACAGGTGCTGATCTGTGTCTTATTTGTGGATATTAGAAGTAAGAAGGCTCACTTTTGATTTTGTTTAGATTTGATAAGTATCTGAAGCGATATATCCTTGGGCTGTTACTGTGTAGGTTAAACATACTTGCAGAGCTTCTTCGATTTGGTGATCGTGAATTCTACAAGGATTGGTGGAATGCCAAAAGTGTTGGAGATGTAGGTTCTTTTTCTGTGCCACATTCTTAGGTTGTTTACAATTTACAAATACTTTCAATCTTTCATGAAGAGAGTTTGTGATTAATTTGTCTTTGTTGGGTGTTTTGTGCTGCTGCCGCTGCCGCTGCTGCTGCTGCCAACAGTATTGGAGGTTGTGGAATATGGTATGTTTCATTTTCAGACTTAATTTTTATGATCAAATTGAATGAATACTTTTTTTTCTCTTGTGTGCAAAATGATTCGCTAGTTTCGTGTTACGATAAAATTCTTGTGAACACTCACACAAGCGTATAATGATTGGTTGACAACCTTATATGAAGCTATCTTAATAAAAGGAAGAAAGAGAAGTCTAGTTTATTTTTCCATATGTTAAATTAAAGAATAAATGGTTCTAAAACCATATTCAGAACATAAAAATCATTGTTCATTACATTCAAGTGTAGTTAAACCCACTACTATACAACTGAAGACAATTATTTCACATTGCAGCCTGTTCACAAATGGATGATCCGCCACCTGTATTTTCCATGTTTAAGAAATGGTATACCCAAGGTAATTAAGCATTCTCCTGTGATACTGAATAGACCTTGAAATTATGTGATCTAAGCCCGTTATAGGTGTGGATTTGGAAGTTTTCATCTTTTGTTTTGCCATGTCAGATATTACTTTGAAATCCACAAACATGCACATGCATGTAGACTCACATGAACAAGAATAGTAGAAGAAATCCATTAATTTCTTTTTCTCATGCTCTATAACCTGTTGTCTTTTTTAACCCCCTTTTGGTCTGTTATTAACCATTTCTTATTTGCACAGTTGTTGTCTCATTGGTTGATATTTGGACTAGCCCTTCCTTTGCCAAACATTATTTATGTTATATTTCTGAGTTCTAGATATATTTATGGTTGTAATTCTTCATCATATTTTACAGGGTGTCGCTATTTTAATAGCTTTCCTGGTTTCTGCTTTGTTCCACGAGGTGTGTAGTTCTCTTTCTATATATGCTTTTCTCTCCCTCTTTTGGTATTAAGTCATAATGGTTGTTCTTCTTGAGTTCTTGTCTGGCTTCTGCATTAATCAAAATTGGGTAGAAGCTTGGACATTATTAATTTACTACTGGAGTATTCTTTTCTCCCTTTCGCTTCAACAGTTGCTGGACAGTGGGGAAGAGAATAAAAGATTGGATCCAAAGTTTATTTGTTAGAAATGACTGTAAGACCTTGCTTTGTCATTGAAGTGTCTACAACCTCGGTGGTTTGGGTAGATGATACAGTTGCTGATATCTTAAAGATGGATTCTGACATAGCAATTTTAACAGACTGTTATGGTTTCTAGTTTCTAACTTGTTGCCTTAAAATTATTTTTGGTCCCAAATATTCCCTAGACTCACTGAATGATGTTTTCTTTAGCTATTAATCATCATTACACGCATATTGTAATCATGTTTTCAATTGATCCTGTCATTTGTTCCTCCTAATAAAAGAACATATGCAGCTACTAATACTGTCATGTTATTAACAAAGAGTCAAAGGCAACCCAGTTTCGTAATTTTTCTCATCATTTTTCTTTCATCTGAGTGCAGCTGTGCATTGCTGTTCCTTGTCACATATTCAAGTTGTGGGCTTTTATTGGAATTATGTTTCAGGTAAAATCACATTGCTGTATTACTCATCTATTTACCCGTCTAATTCTGCCATTATTAAACTTCAGTATTCTTTTAGTGTAAAATAAGCTCAAATTTTCCGGGAAACCAAACTCCTCTAATAATCTTGTTCCTGTTCTTCTATTTCCAAATGGATTAAAATGTTCCTTAGAGTAATGAATTTGGGATATCTCTTTGCAATAGTTGATGATTATGATATCGTCCGTATTTTTGGTTCGCTTGGCGTGACAATGAATATCTTCTTTTCTAGGTTCCGGGGGTCTTGATCACTAATTATCTGCAAAACAAATTTCAAAACTCAATGGTATGTGTGCTATTTAGTTCATATCATAACGTGTTTAACTTCATTATCTTCAAGTTGACTCATTGGGCATTTAAATTGTTACCTTCATGCCAGGTCGGAAATATGATATTTTGGTTCACTTTCTGTATTCTCGGTCAACCTATGTGCGTACTACTATACTATCATGACTTGATGAATAGAAAAGGCAAAGTTGGCTAAGCTAGAAATAGCATTACATACATAATTAACATTATTAACCGTGCATGGGGATGAGCTTCTCAGCTTTCAGAGAGTAAAAATGAAGTTAACATATATATGTTGCTCAATATTGTTTTCCACTGGTACAGTCATCTTTCATGATGGTGGTTAATTACTCTTGGTTCACGTGACTTGCCACATCTTGAGGCTAATTCAGCTTTAGATATGTGCTCGTTAACTCAAATCCATCAATATGAAAACAATTTTGGAAACAAAACAAAGGCAACAGTAACTGCCAAGTAATGGTGTCGGTGTAACTAGTTTCTGTTAAGTTGTAAATTTTTTAGGTTCAATAAATTCTAGTTCAATAAACATATGCATTTCTAATCTGAGAGTTCCAAAAATGAATGATGATGTCCTTTAATATGAAATATTTTATTTTTCTCCACTTACATGTTAAACTTCACATTTCACAAAACCATGGATGCTTGAAAACTTGGAAAAGAGTACATTGCTTGCTTAATGCTTGTAGTAGCAGAAAAACTATAAGTAACTGCTAGAATTTCTGATGAAAATTGGTTTAATAGTTTTTTGGTTGCTCTAATTTCTCAGTTGAACGAGTTGCAGTTGTTAGAGGTTATGGTCTTACAAAGGGGTAATGTTAATGACATATTCTCTAATTTATTCAATATCTCATCCTCATTGACGAATCATTAGAGATAGAGGGAGGAACACGCATGTTTGGATTATAGTTTGTAAATATATACTTAATTTTGTTAAGCGGAGAATATCCTTAACCGTTCAACATGGATTTTGTCTTTACATAGTACAAATTTGGATCTCAACTTAAGAAAAAGTGTCAACAGAAAAGTAGTATTTTTTTTTCTAACATTCAACTAGTTATTTAAGATTCAATTTTTTATTTTTCAGTTACAAGTAAACTATAATGGCAAATATTATGTTATTCGTGGATGGAAGTCAATTTACTTACCCAGACAAGCCAGCAATAATGATGCTTGCTTGTTTGCGGAATGTGATGATATGAGAATGTGCAAAAACTCCATATTGTCACGTATCTAAAATATACATTTCATGAAAGATTCACACAGGCGTTTTTTTAAAAAAAAATATGAAAGAAACATTTTGTTGAATTTTTAACTTTTTTTTTATAAAGAAATCATATTTATATAGTACATTTTAGATACGTAACATAAGAATTTTGTATTTGAAATTTATCTTGCTATTTCACTTACAACTTTTGCAATATAGTATATAAATATGGAGAGATTGATATAATTTTAAATGCAATTCATATATTTCAACATTTGTACTTAAAAAAATGTTTTACAAAATCAATTAGTCGAAAATTCTTCAAAAAAAAATAGTTGAAATTGAAAATAAAAAATATATTTGATTCCACTTTACACTCAAGCGCACTCTAGCTTGCATCAATATTCATTACGGAATTATTAACACATCAAATTGCCATTGACACTCTTCACTAACCAAACATAGTTTTACTTTTATATTTACTCCGGCTTTGCTTTAAACCCTTTATAAAAGGAGCTAAGATTGAAAATAGTTAACTTGTGTGTTTTAGTTGTTATTGCTACTGTATTTTGTTCATGGTAATAAATTTGGTTTTACCTTAAAAAAATTAAGCTGCGTGAATAGACATATAGATAGGTCAATAACCTCATGCTAATTTTTTATGGGAGTAATAAATCGATCATTAATCATGAGTGTGATTGAATCCTTTATAAACTTCGATTAATGAATGTAGGAGTATATCAAAAATGAAATTTTCAAATGTAGTACTAGGTTATTTCATCTCCTCCTATTTACATGTTATACTTAATAAAGTGTGTCATATTATACTTAACAATGTCACATAAATCAAGAGATGCAGTTACATATTTTGAAATTTTAAAAAATATTTTAACATTATGAGTAATTTTATTTTTTTAAATTCCCTCAAAAAAAAATTTATTTTTTTAAATTGCATTAAAAATTTCATAAAATACTGTTTATATTAATAAATAAAAGACAAATAAAAAAACAATAAACACCTCATTAAAAAAAATCATCAACATAATTTAATCCAAACTTCCTTCTCTACCTAGAAATAGAATGAGTGCAAACTGCACTTTATTAAAGTCTCAATCCTCCTAATGATACAATATCATTGTACCGAATCAACCAACAAGAACACATGATCCAATTCCAACACCAAGTAGCGTGCATCTCAAGTGGCTCTTATTGCGTGGCTCATTTTCATTGGTCAACTCATCCACCCTTTCATAAAAACCCTTTCATTTTTTAAGGAAGATATGCATTTTATTCAATAGAAGAATACACTAAAATTAAAATCAACGTTACCCAAACAAAATACATAGTTTCCACACAAATAACATTGAAAAAAGTAAAGTACTTTACATCAACAAACAAAATACATAGTTTCCACACAAATAACATTGAAAAAAGTAAAGTACTTTACATCAACAGCATTTTCTTTCTGTACATGTGTCATCAACTTCTTCCAAAATCGATCTCAAACGTGAGATTAATAACTTTTATCTTCAAGATAACAATCTCTTCAATGTTAGAAGTAAGCACATTTCGGCGACAAGAAATCTCAAATTCGTAGAGATGGAGCCGCTGAGAAAAAGTCAAGTCAGAAATCTGCAAGTGAAAAATTGTCTCTTCTATCATTCTTCCAATTATTTGAAAAAATATGATGGTCATCAGATCTGGAAGCTAACACAAAGCACAAACCTTCCCAAAATAAAAATACCTAAAACAACTTAAAAATAACACTTATTTACATAACAAAATGTGCACAGAGTCAAGAGTGAAACCATGAAAAGTGAGTAATACAAAGGGAAAGCAAATAAAAACCCTTTCATTACATTATGTTATTTGCAAAATCATTTTACCACCGACGCAAAAACCAACCATAGTAGTCCCAGTCATACATTGTTCATTAACAACAACAACAACAACCCAAAAAAAAAAAAAAAGAATCATCGGTGAAAATCATGCCATAACCCAAACCTTCCTCTTAAGTCTTAACCCACACAGAATCAAAACCCCTTTTGGAAAAAGTTTCAATCTTTGCACTTTTTATCTCTTTGGGGTGTTATCTTCCAATTCTGTGTTTTCATTCAAAGATGGAAGATTTCAGATCCAAATCGTACGGTGATGGAAGGAATATGCAGATTGAGACTTATTCTGGAACTGGAGTAACAACTTCAAGTGGTGGTGTTCATGGCATGCAAGATCTACGTTGTTACAGTGCCTCTTATGCTTCTTCTGTGCATCCAACCCAAACCCAAACCCAAATCCAAAATGATTTCAAGTTCAAGAAGGGAAAGTCAACAAATGGGTCAACCTCAAAAAGCTGGAGCTTTAGTGATCCTGAGTTGCAGAGGAAGAAGAGGGTTGCTAGTTACAAGGTTTATTCTGTTGAAGGTAAGCTTAAAGGTTCCCTTAGGAAGAGTTTCAAGTGGATTAAGGATAGGTGCAACAGAGTTGTTCATGGATGGTAGGGTACCTACCCTTATTCTTAAGGGCCTTTAATTTGGGTTAAAAATGTCTTTGATGATATCTTTCATCTGGGTGGGTATCTTATTATATGTTAATTGATGAATAATTATTTGTCTTTGTTTATGATTATTATTATTTTTAGTATTATTATTATTATGTCATGTGGTTAGAGTTTACTCTATTTCACATAAGGAATATATCATATTATGGAAAAGAAATTGTGGTTCAAGTGTTCATTTTTTTTTTTTGGGGTAAAGACTAAGTGTAACAAGCTTGTTTGCTAATGGTTACTGCCTTGCTCATGGGAAAGATTTCCTTTTCTTCGTGTTTGTGGGGTTAAATTTCCTTATAGAGTGGTATATTCTGCTATGTATTTATTATTTGGGCGAAATTATTGCATGCATGTTGATATTCTTTAATGTCATGATGTAGTAGTAACTATTAAATCCCTAATAAATGTGACTTGATACTATTCTGGATGATGTGAACAAGTTCCATTCTTAAGAATTCAGAAAATAAAAGGCTGTGTTTGAAAGATATAACTACCGGTGGAGGTTGGCATAGATGGAAGAGGTCTATGTCCCTTAAACATGTGGTCATGAGTTCGATCTTTGACTTCTGCGAATGGAGATTACCTTGCTGGAGCACCACCCCAAAAAGGCCCGATCAATGTGTAACCCAATCAATGTGTAACTAAGTCTAGAAAATAATGATTTTCAACGCAATTTTTCTATTTTTGAACAAATATATCAATGTGTAACTAAGTCTAGAAAATAATGATTTTCAACGCAATTTTTCTATTTTTGAACAAATATTTGTGAAACACTTGTTAGCTAAAATTTATTTTATTTCTCTCAATCCCAAAATTGATTAACTTTTGACTGTGCTAGGAGCCTTGTTTGGTACAGTTTTCTGTTTGAATTGGAGTTTTCAAGGTCCTAAAGAATATTTTCTTTTTACCTTTTTGCTTGATAATGATATATGGCTCACATTTTCTAAGTATGTTAGTGTTTGAGGTGATATTTTTCTGAAGTCTTCATAACAGTGTTGATTGTTGATTTGATGATTGTTTATTTGCAACGCATCTTAATGAAGTCATTATTTGAAACAAAAATGATTTAGAGACCTACAAAATGAGCTTACAAATCAACCTACACCATAAAAAAAAGTGACATGTGTCACTTGCCTACCATTGTTTGGATAACAAGTGACACATGTCACATTTTTATGGTGTAGATTGATTTGTAACTTCATTTTGTAAGTCTCTATATCATCATTCTATTTGAAATAGTCATTATTTGCTGATCACACATCACTAACAAATAGGACAAGTCAGATTCAACCTGATTGGAAGTTTTGGCCACTAAATTCGATTAGATAGAAAAGTGACTGATGTAAATATGTTCGAGATATTAAACTTTCTAAATCAAACTAATGTTCCTCATCAAATTCTTGCGTATTCCATCGATATTTGGTATTATAAGTTAAGGACGTCTGCTACTATTTTCTTTCTGAGGGTTGGATGGGTATCCAAGGTTGTTTTGATTTTCAGTTTAGTTGAGTTCTGAAAGGTGTGGCAATGCATGGATTTGGATTAGAATCTTAATGGTTGCAGGCAAAACTTCTGATTATTATTAGTTGTACTAAAATGGCATCACACTCAGCAGCGGAAATGAAAACTTCAATCAAGAGTAAACCTATACAACAGATGTTACTCCCAATTTTCCAACGACATGTCAGATAGAAATTCAACATGAGAGTTGGTCACTGCCAGCATGTTTTCCTCTCACCATTAGTATTCCAGAAACTTAAGGCCGTTATCATTCGAAGCTATAATTTAACAGCATTTTCATGCCGCAAGAGGATTAAAATGAGCATTTTGCACCCGAAGATAATATTTACGAAATCATTTTAGAATGATTTTATGCTCATATCTCCCTGCATACCCACATTTGAATTGAAGATTATCAATAATCTTCAGTTCTTGAATTATACAACAAACCAAGCTAATTCATTATTAGGGTGTTCGAACTATCTTTTTGTGGCAGGATTAGTTAGCCAAATTTTTAAGACAGCGATTCACATTTACAAGAGTCGTATAAGGTTGACAATATTAGCACGAAGAGGACTAGAGGAGCATTCAAGTTCACAATATTAACTTCAAAAGGTATACATATACTAAGCTTAGGCATCAGGAAAAACACGTAATGAGCTATGAACATTTGCAAATAAAAGTTAACAAACAAAAAATCGCTACATGTCATTTATTATTCACAAGGTTGAATCTCCTTTACGACAAGATATTGTGAAATAACATTGTCATACAGATAACATGGTCCACATGAAAATGAGTATCATGATGAAAACAATTTCTGACATGATTTCAAATCAGATATTATTTTTAGGACAGGATCGGACAGGTGCACAAAAAAGGAAAATGAAAAGGCTAGGCAAGTCCTGTTTTGTTGCATCAAAAAGCAATTAACAGGAATTCCTAGACATGATGTTCCATCACACATCAACCCAATTAACTGAAAATCTCTTAACACACGTAATAAATGGCTATAGAAGTTTTTTGTGAGAGATAACAAGGAAAAGCTAGAGATTCGATGATGTAAGCTTGACAGGAATCTCACAAGGTAGAACATTCCAAGTATCGTAAATGTGCCTAATGCATGAGTAATCTCCAGACACATGGTGGAAATTTGGGAATCTCATCCAACAAGTGTACAATGGCTAATTACATTTTTGTCGGCATTTCTTTGGGGTCCAGTGACACTGTAAACATCTGGTAAACCAATACAATAACTCACAGGAAAAGGGGTCATAAAACGTAAAAGAGTTCCTCCCAGAAGCAAAGTGCCAATAAAACCTGAGATTTACAGAAAGCAGAATGACAGGTTTAGCTCACAAATTATTTCAGCTTCAGCTTCATCAGTATGAGCAGATGAGTTAACAATATAAATCCAGAATCTCAAAGTTCAGGCCGCATTTCCTCACAGCTCAGCTTAGTGACACAATCAACTCACAAATTTGCTGGATCAGAAATTGAGAAATTAATAATGGGCCCTCTCATCATTCTCTAACTGCAAACTCTCCATGCCCCTAAGGGCGGTGTCATAATTCTTGACATGATGAGAAGCAGTTCTACCAGCTGATACTCTCTTGGGATCAGAAGATCCAATTGGTGAGCTTCTTTGCCCACTCAAAATTCTCTGTGCTGCTCCAGGGCTAGCAGTCCGAGTACGAATATCTGACTCAGCACCAACAAATGCATCACGGCTACTGGAAGCAGCAACTCGCCTTGATGATCCACTTGACTGGCCCAAGATATTGGCACTTGATAGCTGCATGATAATAGATGAAGCAGTTATTGAGTTTGCGAGAGTAAACTTAACACCCAGTCCGAATCACTGTAAGTTACATATTTGTAACAATTATCTGACTCTTCAAAAGGAACCTCTCATAAACCATGCACTCCAAACAACTAAGCATTGCATCCTAAATAACAGCAAAATCTAAGGTCGGGATTTTTGTGGTTAGAGAAGCTTACAGAATTTAAAATGGGCCCGGACATTCTTCGCCTTGAGGAATCCGCTGACACCAAACCAGGAGGAGGTCGGCCTTCTTCCCCTCCTGTGATAAACAGGAAACAAACATAAATATCCAGACAGGTCAAACACTAACAAAATACATTTAAAGATGGATGCAAAGGACACACACAAGCTATTGTAAAAATTACTTCAATGGGTAATTTGAAAAATAAAGTGACATTAAAGCAACAGCATGGACTGGAAGGTAGCTTAAAACTAATAATATCTGTAGAACAATAAAAAGGAAGTAATATTTACATTACGATAACAAGAGAAAGAAAAGATTAATGTACATAGCCTTGGCCTCACATACAAGGAAGCTATTGCTATTTCCGGAATCTGAACCCGTGACCACCAAGTCGCATAGCAATAACCTTATCGTTGCATAAAAGGCTCACCCAATAGGTTTTAGACTTAAATATCAATTAAATCCAAACACTGAAGAATTATATCGAAGGCGCGTATGATTTGCTGAAAATTGAAGGATAATGCAGCATAAAAACTTCCTACCTTAATTGATTTTTAATATGACATTAAGAAACCGAACAAACGCCAAGTCAATGAAGACGAAAAAATTAATTTTTTTGTCCCTACTAAACTAATGGACAAAAATAGTCCCCAGTAAATTGCAGACCAAAAACACAAGCCACATCCCTTCACTTGGGTTCTCATTTCTCATTTTCCTCAAGGTGAGTTTCAATTCGGCTAGTCTCATCTTAATAGGTGCCATCATGAATTTCTACTTCTTCCATTCATTCTCTTTGGCGAACATCTCGAGAAACTATGGGCTACATTTAGAAACAAATTACCATGCGAAATTGATAACGGAAAGTATAAAAACAATGGACATGATGCTTGCAAATGGGGGCAGCGATAGGGATTGCGAATTGTGCTTGGTGGATAGATGGAGTGTTCTTATCTACCTCTAATATTTTTTATTTTCACTTGTGCCCTAATTACAAATAGCATTAATGACTCATGAATATTAAATATAAATACAATATAACAAATTATAAAGATAGTTGAAAATAAATATTAAAATGTAACTGAAACAACAAAATTCTGCTCAATGTTTTTATTAGTCAAAATAAAGAATGCACATCATACGGATACTTTAGTAAAATTTCAATTTTTTTGTTTAGACACTAAGGCACATCAAACACCGGATAGTGCGAAAAATTTAATTCTATGCATTGGTCATCCAACAGCATACCACTCAACGATATTTTTTCAATTCACTCGTGCCCTTGCTACAAGTAGGATTACCAATGGTCATTAAACAATTAATAAATATTATATTAAACTATAAAATTGAATTATAAAACCATGGTCAAGATAGTTGAAAGTAAATACAGTATTAAAATAGAATTTAAGCACCAAAATTTAGTCCAATGTTTGCATTAATGAAAATAACGTATACGCATCATAAAGGATATTTCACTAAATTTGCAATATTTTGTTCAGTCCTAATGCACATCAAACACTGGATAGTGCAAAAAAATTGGTTCCATGCATCAATCATCTAACAGCATAAAAAATATGTGTTGTCCCTTGAACACCGGTGTTCTACTTGTATTGTCTTGTCCCTCGCGTCAAACGCACCCTTATCGAACCAGAATGTGATAAAGAAACATACAGATAAAATTATTAAACAAATTAAATGGAGGCCTACCACTCTACAAGATTACTTGAAAAGCCTTACCTGTCTGTCTATCAGCATTAGTAACAGCTGGTGGGATTCCAGAACTAGTTCCAGCACCGGGACCCTAAAAAAAGCATCTCAAAATTCCATCCATTGGAGATGACAATGAAGATCTCAAAAATGAAAAGGGGGAGGACACTTACAATGCCTCGTGCTGGAGGAGTAGCAAGTTGTGATTGCTGATACTTCAATATAGTCCAGTCAAACACATAATCAAACTGGAATCCTGTTCACATGAAAATTTCATAAGAAAAGAATACTGAAACCACGATCCTAAAGATGTGGAAGGATACAAATGACAAAGTTGAGAGGTGGGGCAAAAGGGATCTATCCTTTCTATGGAAATAATTTCAAACCTTCACGAATAAACAGATCCCGAAATATCCTTTTGAGATAAGCATAATCTGGCTTATCATCAAACCTGAGCGAGCGGCAGTAATGAAAGTATGATGCAAATTCTGTTGGATAACCTCGACACAAGGCCTGGAATAAAGGAATAATTCTCAGTGTAATTCACGAAAAAGTACAGAATACATGGCATTGGAAAAGACTGGCTTACTTCAATCGAGGTAGAAACCTTCTTCTCACTGATTTTCTCATACTTCTGTTTCTTTGTTCCTGCTTTCAGTCCCTGCCAAGGAAGGCTACCAAGAAAATGCAAATCAGACAAAAGTAGACAGTAAGAGAAAACACCATAGTAGGGGGGTAGGCAGCAATAATCACCTTCCTCTTAGGAAATACATTAAAACATATCCAAGAGACTCTAAATCATCTCTTCGACTTTGCTCTGTGCATCAATCACCAGATAAGTACAAGGAATACAGATCTATTAATTCGATAACAAAATTTTACCATTAATTTACACAAATGCCGGTGAAAACCCTAGAAACAATACATACCAATGCCAAGGTGAGTGTTCATGCTTGCATATCTTGCTGTTCCAGTCAGATTCTTATTTTCCCTGCAGTATGAATCATTCAGTAGAAAACACATCCCATATAGAAGTTGATATCCAAAGAACGGAGAAGCTAAGTCTACACTAATACTATATAAAATCCTTGCTGAAATATTGACATGATATTGTTAATCTTGAAAACCAGAAACTAGAACAAATGGAAGCAATAAGGCCGTCCATGCATAATTAATACACTTCTTGCTACCAATCTATCAGGTGAATGCCTTACTTCTGAAAAGAATCAAAGACTGGCATGCTAGCTAAAGACAGCCAAAAGAAATGAATGCCCAGAAAATAGCAGCAACAATGATATTGTACATTCTCAAAAAATGTCTGCTAGTGCAAATTTGTTTAAGAGTGCAATCTCAAAAAAAATTCACTTTTTTCATATGGAAGCTATGATAACTTGACAACTTAGAACTCCAATTGGACAAATTTTAATCAAATTATGTTTACCAATTGTACTATGCCATCAAGGCCTGACATCAGCAAATAGCAAGATAAGTGATAACTGCAACATTCAATGCACACCAACTGAATCTTCATACCTATAAGGAATGTGTTGATGGGTTGAGCTATCTCTGTATTTCTTTGCCAAACCAAAATCAATAGCATAAACCTACATGCACATCAATATACATTATTGCATTAAATACTTTTATATATGAAGTGTATACAATACAACTGAAGTCCACGTGTCAAAAAAATTAGCCACCTGGTTTGCACGCCTTCCTAATCCCATCAAAAAGTTATCTGGTTTGATATCACGATGCAGAAATGATTTAGAATGAATAAACTCAACACGGTTGATCTGTAAACGAAAGGCAAAGGTCAAAAGAACTTCAGAACAGCAGAAAAAATATAATTGACACATAATTTTACGAATTCAACCAGGACCTACCATTTGATCAGCAAGCATTAGGACGGTCTTTAGTGATAACTTTCTATTACAGAAGTTAAATAGATCTTCAAGACTAGGTCCAAGCAGATCCATTACTAGAACATTGTAATCTCCCTCCACTCCAAACCATCTAACATTTGGAATTCCAGCTGCCAAATTAAAAAAGATAACAAATGAGATAACTTTCATATAAAGGAGGAGAGGGGCAAAAGAAAATAAAAAGTACTCCTATTAAAACAATACAGTAATAAAAGATTAGAAAGAAAAAAGGAAAGGGAATGAGCATTACTTCCTCCCTGGAGAATTCTGTACAACTTGGACTCGTACAGCAACTGAGGATGCTTTGTCTTGACATTTTCCTAAGTTAAAAGAGCAGCGAGAAACAAAAAGAAAGAACATGAAAAATTAGCTCCAGTTCAACTGCAGATTTTAAGAACTCAGTGATTACCTAAAGATAAACAAACTGGAAGTAACTACTAAAACAGTATCCATCCAAGAAAATATGGGGATTCTAGCTAACTTTGCATTACATCCTTGAAACAATGTAGCACCTCTTGCTAATTTCACACTAAACTCAAGTCATGCAATATACTATCAATTAGGGGCACCATCGAACCATTAGCACACTTATATCGCATTTTCCAAACAGTTAAATGTCATTCCCAAGCACCCTCTTAAAAGGGCACTCAGTCCACCCTCCAAAGAAATAGGAAGCCAGAATAAGACAATTGACATCTATTCCAGAATAGAGCATTCACCAATATCATTGCCATTCAGCTAAGTTACAGTGCGGACACTAATTTTACAACTCCGAGCACATCATTCAGAACAAACATTAATTTCACAACAAAAAAAAAATCATAATCATAAGTCCACATAATTGTTTCTCTAGAAAATCCAAAAACCCTACATTTTCCAACGATTTTGTACTGCTTTTGGTTACTTAACAAGTATAGCATTTGCCAAACATTAATGGCAGAAATTAACCAAAAAAAAAAAAACAAAGCTGACAACAAATAGAGAAATTGGCATCAAATCTGTACAACACTTACCAGCTTAATTGCAACTTCTTCATTAGTTTGAATATTAGTACCTGAATAACAAAGTAACACATTAAGAACACAGCAAAACAATGAAATAATTGGAACATAAAAAAGGTAAGAAAAGAAACAAACCTAAATAGATCTCCCCAAAGGAACCGCTACCGATCTTACGACCCAACCGAAACTTATTACCAACACGAGGTTCCATTCAAAAAAATGAGATAACAAAAACAAAACCGGAAAAAAAAATATAAACTTTGGAACCCTAATCTAACCACAAGCCTTAATTAAGAAGAAGGGTAATCATTAAATGCCGTCTATGGTCGGCACCCGGAACTGGAATCCATAAATTAAAAAATAATAATAAGCTGAAACCGAAGAATAAGGAGGAGGCAAAAAAAAAAAAGGAAATAGAGGTGAGGGAGAGATGAAGAGGTAAGAAATTAAGGGTTGAAGGTAAAGATTGGCATTATTGAATTGAAGATTGGGGGTGGATAATTATTGTATTGGGTAGGGTTAGGTTAGAGAGAAATAGAGAGAGAAAAGGGGATTGAGGGAAGGAAAGAAAAAGAAAGCGTGAAGAGTGATTATGGTGTGATTCTCTGTCTGTGTGTCTCTCTCTCTTGCATTATTATGATGTGTTTTTTAATTTTATTCGTATTCTTCTTGCAACCGTCGGTTACTCGGTTATATGAAAGCGAGTTGGTTCACCACGCGTAAAAAAACGCGTGGTGCTACTACTACTTTTGCTTGCTACTATTACTCCAATGCGGAACCACGCTGAAGCTTTTCGCGCCGCGCGCTCTCTGTCTCAAGTCCCAATCCTACTACTACACAATTCAGCGAGGGAGGGACCGCTTCACGTGACTTTATCCATTATCCATTCCCACTACTGCTAATATGGAGCGTAATTATCACGTGACTCAATCATTTTACTACTACTACTATTTTTTTCCTTTTTTATTTATTTAAAAAAAACAAAAAAAAATATCTGTATCTAAATTTAAAAATTGTTTATTAGATATTTTTTCTTATTATATTTGTCCAATTTTGGAGCTATAATAACCATTCATAATAATAATAATAATAATAATAATAATAACTTTCATCATTGTATGTAACTGGATCCAATAATATCTTTAATTTGCTTATAAAATATGCAAAAATAAATAAAGATTTTCAAAATCAGTTGCTTATATGTAAGATCTTTTTTAAAAGAGTGATGATATATAACTAAGGTTATCAGTTCTATTGAAAATATAAATATTTAATATATTTTTTAAAATTACATTTATAATTATTAATGAGATTCTAAAAAATGTTGATGTGATCGAAATGTATGTTTTTGAAAAGAAATAATTAAATATTACTCCCTCCAATCTTATTTATTTATATATATATATATATATATATATATATATATATGATTCATTTGGATTTTTATGTAGGTCCACCTTGTTTCAATTTTTAATAGATTTAATAATTTTTTTCACAAACAACACTATTAACTCTGCACTTTTAAAGTCTTAGTAATAATTATAGGGATAGTTTTGAAAAAGTTAACTACTTTTGTTGGTGGTAGATAAAAATCTAAAAATAGTCTTGTAAACAGAACAGAAAGAAGTATTGAAAATTGAAATAAGGTATTACATATAGACCAAATTTTTTTCTTACATGTTACGCATATCAAATTTAGTTAAGATTTTATTAACATAAAAAAAGTTAAATGAGAAGATTTAAAGGCAGATGAAAGTAATCTTGATTATTATTTTTACTCTTGCTATTGTATTATGAACATTTAGAATTAGAAGTTACGGGAAGTCCAGTTTATGATCTCGCAATCAAAACTTGTTGAATCAATGTTTTATATTACATTTTGACGAATTTATGTTGTTACGAAAATAGACATATAAAATCCTTTTTCATTATCATTTTATATAAGAAAATTCGTAAATATTTTTAGTATCTCTTGTCTTTTGCATGCCATATTTTTTTATTTTTATGTAATGATGTTGTGTTGCCTACTAAAAACATGTTAAAGATAAAAAGAGTTATGCTTGGTGTTATTTTGTAACCGATATGTTGCTTTCATTTTTTATGCGTGCTTTTATTTTGCAAATGAAATTTGCTGCTTTCAATTTTTTTTAAACGAGAAGTGAGGTACATGCACTCTGGCTGATTACAAGGCAGCTTAATTTTCTACAAATTGACTTAGGAACGTTTTGTAGTTACCTGTCAACTCATCAAGGATCAAGGATGAAGGATTGTATTGGTATAAATGGAAAAAGAAAAATAAAAGAAAAAATATGAATAAATGAAAAAAAATCTTTGATAAAAAAAGAGAAAAAAAAAAGTAAATTTTTTAGTGATGCTTCTTTTCAATAATTCACTTCATAATTTTCTTTTTAAAATTTATTCATCTATGAAAAAAAATTGTGGGTTACATGAATTTTTTTTTTCAACAACCAAATAAAAGAAAATTCATTTTTCTTTTCATCATTCCCTCTTTCCAAAATCTTTCTTCCTACACTCTCTTGTTAAAAAATAAAAAAAAAAGAAAAGAAAAAAAAAAAAGCTAAATTCATGTCAAATATGCTTCGTCCCATTTAGCACTATATCATTACATTGCTCGTTTGAATTGAATGATATCCTCATTCATTTCTCGTTTTACATACAGCTTAGCTTCTTACTAACCGCACAGCAAAATTGTTGAATTGAACCGTACCGGTCTTTACCAGGGTGGCAGGGTTTATTACTTTTTTTTTTTTTTTCAGATTATTTGCACACGAATCTTGACCAGCTGAATTTTTAATTTGGTAAAAGGGGAAAACGTGTAAACCGTACCAGTAATTGAGAAGTCTGGTCAAATGGGCATATCCGTATATGAAAAATTGAAATTTCAGATAAAGCTAGTTTGGTTCAGAAACGGTCCGACACGGCTGGGTACGATATTCTATTCAGTATTCAGTTTCCCATTCAACAACCGCTGCTGCTTATTTCTTGTTTGTCTTAATTGACTGCGTTGAAATTTTTTACAAATATTAGTAGTATAAAATATTGTCACCTTCACTAGCTCGTTTAATAATCTTATCCTTATTATCCATACTTAACATTTTGCCATCCAAGTATTGGACTATGGGTACCCACAGTGACAGCTTTCTGGCTTCAGGTCTGTCACACATGCTGATAAGGGCTTATACCTAAATGAATAGTAAATTGTAATAGCGATTGTCTGGTTGTGACAACCATGTTATTTTAAGTGCATAATTTATGATAATTGAGCTTACATTCTGCCTGCACTCTATATACAATAAGGAATTATTTTTAAAAAAAAAGAAAGAAAGAAAGAAAGAGGCAAACATGACTAAGGATACAAAATGCCTCAGAGTATGATCTCATCAATGGTTGGATCCAAATTCATAAAAGAAAAAAATAATAAACGAATTTTGGTGGGCAAAAATATAAAAGAAACAATTGTTTTTTTGTTAGTAGTCCTCTGATCACATCATTGACCGGTAGCCGTCACAAGAAGTGTCCAAAAAATTGACCCTTGCACCTTTAGCTTGAAGCTGTAATTGGGTTTCTTGGGCTGGGTAATCCCATGTATGCAATCCTGGGAGACATTCTAACTTTTGGGCTGGGCCTTGGTGAAGGAATTGGGCCATAGTTGGTGAGTCTTGCAGAATTGGGCCTTGGAGACAAATTGACTTGTTCCAATGCTCTTGATTGGAGGTGTTCAGGGTAGTCACGGACACAACCAATACGAGGTCCAGCACCACTGTACCACTTTTGAGACAACCTCTTGGGCAAGTTGAATGCATGTGGTGGGACCTCAACTTTGTTGCCATCACCCTCTTTAGAAACTGTTGCTACATTGCTATCATTGACATCGTTGTTCACATTAGTTGCATCTTCTTTAGGCTGTTGTGATTCATTGATAGCCATAAATGAATTGGTCCCAATTAGTGAAGTGTTGTCATCATCTATGGCACATCTCTGCAACAAACAAGCAAAATAAAATAAACCATTAGGTAATTTTATAATAACTTAGGTGAATATAATTTAATTTAATGGTAGGTACACTCTAAATCATTTAGAATCAAACTCTTACCTTAACATTGGAGAGGTCTACTTTGTGCTCCTCAAGAAAGCTTATAAACTCTTTGAAGTTCTCTTCTGTTGGGTGGTAGTGACCACTATAAGGCCAAATAGCCTGCAATAATGAGTATATAACAAACTTTGTAAGCAAATTTGCTTTTGAGAACATTTGTTATTATGCATGAGCATGTATTACCATTATATGATACCATTGTTGATTACTATATCTCATACCCTTTAAACATAATAATGACATTGGTTGTGACTTATATATGATGACTGTATGGAATGTATTAGTATTAAATTTAAATCCGTACCTCAAGGACACCTTGATGGGCCACTAATCTGCCAGCAGCAGTGGTTGCAGCTCCAGCTAGAAAGCTTGAGTGCTGAAATTTACCCTTCTGCTTTTGCCCCACATACAAGGACCTTGTGGTGCTAAGGACAAATATCCATTTGGACTTGTCATCAGTATCCACTAGCCTCCCATCCTGTCTGAAAACCAGCTTTCCATTTTCAACAATTACTTCATATTCTTCCCTTTCATTCTGCAATGGTAACGAAACAACAAAAGGATATTAGATTATGTATTAGGCTTGTAAATCCAAAAGTAAGAATTGTTCAGCAGAGATAACAAAACTTACTGGTGCAAGATATTTGATGCATTGTCGTTGTAGAGTGCTCCTTGGACATTTCTCAAGGTTTATTTCTTTTCCATCTCCAATATCCAACCTACATAATTATTATTTTTTTTTTAAAAAAAAAAGAGGGTTAATTAACCATTTAAATCCTTAGCATCTCTAGCTTGGTAATTAATTACAGTATAGAAGAAATGCTTATATGAGAGCTAGAGTTTAATTACCAGTAGAAAAATGGTTGGGTGCTTTGGCTATCAAACCAAATATCATAATACATATGCAGATTGTGTCCATACCGATGACGTGGGTCAATCTGTGCAAAAGTACAACAAATAAGAATCAATTAAGGCTGCTAAAATTGAACTTAATGGAATAATAATACCTATAAAAAAGGATTAGATTCAACGACTTACAGCTTCAAGCCAATGTTGCAGTGCTAGTTTTTGTGCCTTATCATCCTTGGACAAACCCTTTCCAACCTGTATTAGAAACATTTACGGTTAGTACCAACTAGATTCCAAATAAAATATAAAAAAATGTCTCTAGCTGAAGGTAGAAAGCTGAATATTATTGAATAAAAACAATATCTTCTGTTCCACACCGACTCTCTGTCATGAATTCTAATCGATCAATTGATTAATACCTTAGCTGCTCTTGTCCTTGCCCTTGCCCACCGTGACACGGCGGTTTCGTGTTTCTGGACATCAAAGAATGAGACAGAGCTCCTTTTGAGAGCTGCAAAGTCTAATGCCTTCCACCTACACCATTTAAAACACACCAATCAATAAATAACATATTTAGCTACAAATTTCATAAAATAAACTGCTATATATAAAAACATTGCTTTTTTTATTATTATTGAGACTTACCATAGTTCCTCCACAACCACTGCACAATCTGCAAGGTTCCTTCTAGTACGGTAACTCTTGTACACTTTTTGAAGCTTAGTTGCAGCAGCATCAAGTTCACTGACAGGTCTAGGAGAAGAGAAAACCACTGCTTCTGGTAAAGAGAGCACAGGCACTGGTTTCTTGTTGAATTCACTTTTGATAGCAGGAGATTCCAAATCCATGTTGTCCTTATTATTATTATCTTGAGCAAATGAAAAATTTCTTTCAAGGATCACATGTTCAGGTCTAAAATCCCTCAACCTGTTTGAACTGCTGCTGCTATTATTCTTATTAGCAGATTCTGATTCTCTTTTGTTGAAGCTTGCTGC
Source organism: Crotalaria pallida (assembly GCA_037953625.1). Lineage (NCBI taxonomy): Eukaryota > Viridiplantae > Streptophyta > Magnoliopsida > Fabales > Fabaceae > Crotalaria > Crotalaria pallida. The sequence goes on from CM075649.1 coordinate 179,007,188, forward strand.
TCTCAAAATCAAAGCCCCATCTTTCGAAGCGAAGCTGATGTTGAGAGGCAGCAGATCAAAGAGTGAATGTCTAACAATTTCTTCCCAAGCTGATTGAAGAATGGAAAGTGATAATCCCATAGAGCTACTTCAATTTGTTTGAACAAAACAAAACTCTCTCTTTTTTATGCCTGCAAAGATGATAAATATGTTAGCCAAGCCATAAAATATAATTTGTACAAACATAGAAATGAAATAAAAATACATATAACTATAATAATTCAGAAAAAACAGATATGAAAGTCCATCATGAATTATTTACCTTTGTTGTATCACAATATATGTCTCTGACAACTTTGCCTATTAAAAAAAAAAAGATTATGTCTCTGACTCTCTTGTATCAGTATGTTATTGCTTGTGATAAGAATTGAAGTATGACCAAAAGATCAAACAATAAATTGGCTTATATAGGCCCTTGGGATGACAAATATTCCACAGATAAAGGTGGAAAATGAGAGAAAAGAAGAGCAGTCTTTGAATTCCTACTAGGAATCTACCAGGGGACTTTCCAATTGGAAAATAAAGGTGGGTGAATACAAAGTTCCAAGGCCACTTTTCTTTTTTGTTTTGTTTTCCAAGTTCTTAACCAAGACTCACGTTTTGTTTGATGAATTCAAAGCTTTAGTTTGGTGATGGTTTTGAATTCTCACGTTGAGGTTTGAGTTTTGTGGGCAAGTCCCTTATATAAAGTTGTGTTTGTACTAGTAATATTTATGCTACATAAATAAGCACAAGTGCACAACTACTGCTACTGCATACAGAGCCGCTGGTGGTCAAAGAAGGTAAGCTTCTGAGAGGTTTCATAAAAAAAAAAATATAAACGTAAATGCTAATAAACTGTTTTAAGAGTATTAGTTAAAGAATGCCAAATAAGTAAGTGAATATTAAAAATACAAGTTGAATATTTTTTAAAGTATTAAATGTGTCAATTTTTTAAAAGAATTTACTTATTTCAATTGCTTAATAAATATTCTTAGAACAAGAGTTAATATTTTTTTAAAATAAATCTAATGCATCCTTTTAGAAATACTAGTAAATTTTGAATTTCGTGTTTCATATTTTTAATGGTCAATCAACCCTTCTCATGGGGTAACAGTACGAGGTCAAAACCCGCGTCTCGTGATTCTGCACCATCACTTGCATTATGCTATTGCTATGTATGTATCACTTGCATTATGCTATTTATGTATCAGAATCAGAATCAGATTCACAATATATCACTGATTCAATGTGCTTACAGTAATATGTTATGGTTGTTACTTGTTGCTTGGATCGTTTTCACATCACTTTTTGGTATTTTACACTTTTTCAACTGCTGATTTTCAGTTAACCATACACTCTGCCTTTAATGTAAATATCAATTAGAGTACATACCAGTTTCAGAGTTTTGTCCCATTTTTATACGAAATCGCTCCGTACTTAAATATAAGACTCTTTTGACACTTTTATTTTGTCCTTATTTATAAGATCCTTTATCAATTTTCAATGATCATTAATTACTTCTTTCCACAAACACCCCTATTTATTTACCACTTTTTAGATTCCCAATAATATTAATAGGGGTAATTTTGAAAATACATATCGAAAGTTCATATTTCCAATACAATTCACTAAATTATTCGACATTCTTAATGGACGTTAAATCTTCCAAAGGGATCTTATATTTAGGGACGGAGGAAGTATTATTCTTTTACAAATTCCAATACATAATTAATAGTAGTATTATTTTTTTCAACACACCGTGTTTGTTACTCCCTTCGTTTTTATTTATCTATCATATTTTAAACAAAACACACTCTTTAAGAAATGCAATCATTATTTAGATTTTCAATACATTAATTATGTTTTTTTTTCTATTGTACCTTCTCTCTTTCCGTAATCATTACTTTTTCTCCACTACTTACGAAAATCAATACCTTATTAAATAGGGGTAAACATGAAAAATAACATTTATTACACTCTTGAAATCATCAAAAGGACAGATAAAAAGAAACAAAAAACTTCTTCAAAAAATGACAGATAAATAGGAACGGAGGGAGTACATACTCTTTTTCACTTCCAATATCTTTTCCCTTCCTATATTATCTATATCATTTGTGTCAAATTCGAGAAAATTTAAACATCGTTAAATGTATAATCAAATAGGCCTATTTTCATATACTTTTAAAACGTACAGTATTTTGTTAATTTTGACATATAAAAATGAAATATTAAATGGTTTTGAATTTTTGTGAAATTTAACATAGACAATCTATAAGATAAAAACTTTCAATCCAACAGTTGATTCAATTAAATTTAATTTAATGTAAAAGTTACTGTTAATATAAGAAGATTATTTAGTTTTTTAATTCATGTTTATCTTTTATACTCCCTCCGGACCTTATTTATAAGCCCTATTTCCGATCCATATTATAAGCCTCTTTTTGTGGGAGAGAAATGAGACTTATAATAAGGACCGGATGGAGTATTTCTTTATCTTATATATTGAGATGTAGAGGTTAGAAAACTCTTAAATAAATGCTAAGTAATGATGATAACATATACTACTTCAGCCTCTAAATATAAAATCATCTTGAAATTTTTATTTTGTCCTTATTTATAAAATTATATACCAATTTTCAATCAAAATTAATTACTTCTTTCCACAAACAATCATATTTACTTAACATTTTTTTTAAATTCTAAATAATATTAATAGGGATAATTTTGAAAATACATATCAAATATTCACATTTCTAATATCATTAACTAAATTAACCAACTTTTTTACTAGATGTTAAATATACCAAAAGATTTTTATATAGAGAGACGAGGAGAGAGTACGAGTCATGATAAATCAACTTACAAAATCAACCGACAAACAAGCTTGCACCATAAAAAAGTGACATGTGTCACTTGTTAACCAATCAATAATAAACAAGTGACACATGTCACTTTCTTCGTAGTGTAGACTTATTTGCAGGTTAATTTTATAGGTTGATCAATCATTTTTTACTCTACTATAAATTTAATAATAAATACGTGAATCCAATTACATTATGCGAGGGCAAATCAATAAAATTAAGGGAATTACTTTCATCTAATCTAATGTTGGGTTGTTGTTATGCAATTTTATGATGGACCTATGATATTTTGTCACCTAATACACAATTTTGATTTTCTTAAACAATGACATGACAATAATATGTTAGGGGCAAAGCATCATTGATCTAACGTAAGATTGCATAGCAATGATACAAAATTAGATTGCATAAAATATATTCTAAAATTAAAGTACTGCCTTTAAATTTTCGTTTGGATAAAAAGAAGCACCCTTGAAGTAGAGGATGAAACGCATTGCAAGAATCACATTATTTTGTGGGCCGCGTTGAAAACATAATTTCAGTTTTTTTTTTTAAAAATAATAATAATAAGTGAATATTAATAATATTAATATTTTCAGGCAAATGCAAACAAGTGCCCTAAAGTCACTTGATAAGCAATTAAAAAGAGATAAAAAGCATTGAAAACTGTATTTTATAAGATTCTCGAGAAAAAAATAAAATCTAACTTATGATTGTTCTTCCTATTAAGATAACCTTAACAAGTGTCATTGACGCATATTTTAAATAAACTTACCCTTAATCTCATGTGTATTTAAAAATGTTCTCCAAGCTCGTGTTTGAATATAAAAACGCATTAGTTTGTTTTGTTTCAGGGATGGGCAACACGTTGCTCCAGTCACAAATCACAATGGTCAAAAATCAATACCATTCAAAAGTGTGTCTCTTCTCTTTGGATTGGAACCTTGGCACCTTTTTTTAATCCACGTACGTATTGGATATGTTGAATGGTTAGCAATTCTTCCCTCGTGTTCTCGGTCTACATGTAGAATCAGAATTCATGGGAGACCCAAAAAAAATCAAAAATGTTGGGTAATTCAACGGCAAAGGCATAGGGTTAAGATTTTTTTTTCACACCAGGTATAAGAATATGAATATAAAAATAGTTTATTTGCGATTTAATTTTGGTGCAAACTTATTAATGTGGCTTTCTATATTATCAATTCATTAACTATACATAGTTATATAGTACCAAAACTATACATAGTTATATTCAGTGTCTACGTTGATGAATAGACCTCGTTGTATAGTTGGATTTGATTACAATAATAGTAACAGTGAGTACCGAAAACACAACACCCAAACCCAAAAAAAAATATATATATTTTAGGGATGAGGATAAGATTTTTAAGAAAGATGAATTTTTTTTAAGCTAAAAATATAAACTTTTGATTTTTTCAATGCATCAGTTTTCGGAAAAAAAAAATTCATTTTTTAATGTTTTCTTGGGATCAAGATTAAAAAAGTGAAAAAAAAATTAAAACTCATTTATGGTTGGAATGAAATCAAGGATTAATTCCATAATGATGATGTGGACACCTTGTAACACATTTTTCAAAAACAAATTAAAAAATGTTGACAAATACTTTTTTAAGACATCGTTTAAACATAAAAAGAGAGGTGATTTTAGTATAAAAATAATAAACTTCAAATTTTAAGAACTAATCAAATTTAATTTTCTTACCAAAGTTTCATTCAATATATTCCTTAATCAGTGTCTCAAAGACAAAAATATTGTAGTAAGAAGCAAGACAAAAGGTCCATACCTCAAAGACAATAATGTCTATGTCAAAAGATATTATTACCTTTGTTTTTATTTTTTATTTTTTTGTCTTGCGTGAAGATTTTTTTTACTATTTAACTCTTGTTTAGAAGTTTAAGGTGAACCAAATGGTTGTTGTTTTTTCATATTTTACCCAATTCAATATTATTTTTATGAAAAATGCTAAAGAGTTTCCTTAAGGCAATTGATAAGAGATTAAATGTGATTAAAAGTTATATGAAAATGCAATTTTTTAGATTTTCGAAAAAGTAAATAATTTGAACATGTAAATTTTTTTCCACTTTTAATATGATTAAAAAATGACATACAGTACAACATTGGAGAATAACAAATTATGAAAAATTAACACGATCATTCATTTTCTAAAATACGTATTTTGGTGTAAAAGGAGAGAGTGAACACTAAACACTAATGCTTTGTTTGGTTATAGGAAAGAAGATACGAAGAGAGAAATAAGGAAGATACTCCTTATTATGGTGAGAAAATGGATAGATTTTATGGTTGTTTGGTATGAGAGAAAATGTAAAAAAATGGGGAATAGAGAAAAATTGAGTTTTCTTTCCTTTTGTGGGTAGTTATTTTGCCACCCCAAGGTCTATTATTGTCACCCCAATTGTTTAAATTATATCTATTATGCCCTTTAAAAAAAATAGGATTTTACACGGGTCGTAAGGGGTACTTACGACATTCAGGTCGTAGCACTCTTTTACGACCCGTACAAAAACAAAGTTTTTGAACGGGTCGTAAAAGGGTGTCACGACCCGCAGGTCGTCACACACCCTTACGGCCCGGCAAAAAATTTTGTTCGGGTCATAACATGGGGTTACGACTTTTTCTTTTCGTGTTGGGATATCAAATTTTGGAGCTTCCAAATTGTTGCAAGCAGATTTTGAGTTAGCAGAACTGCAAAAAAACCAAGGTCGGTAAGGACAACACTATTATACTCAACCCCGATTGTGAGTTCTCAAAAAGCTTGAGAACTTCTTATGACATCAACTATTCCAGAAGGATCAAAAGTCTTATATAACAATGGATTAACTTAGTTAACTGAATGTAATTATGATAACAGTATAATGTTGAAGATAACAACAAATATAAAATAGAAAAGTGTGGAAACCGCAATTGGTGGTTGGAGAGACAAAGGAACCCTAGGAAAACACCTAGAAGGGGGGTTTGAATAGGTGTTGAAGCTACCTTGAAAGATTTTCGAATGAAACAAATCGAAACAATTAAAACAAATGATTTTTGCAAATTCTACAGCACTTAATCGATTAACCTGAAATTTACTCGAGTAGTACTCGATTAAATTTGAACTTAATCGATTAAATATGACAGAAAACAGAAAAATCAATTTTTCATTCGAATACGAAAATCAATCAATTCACATGCAAGATCAGAGATTCAGCAGAAATGATTAACACCTATATTCTTATTGATTAACCTAGTTATGAAAATGATTTTCCCTTTATCAATTTGAACAATTAAAGATTCAATTCAATCAATTATGAAAATCAATCTTTCTAGGTTTTCAACCAAGAACGCAATCAAATGACTTGAATATAAAGAGTAAGGGTTTAGAGATACGACACAGTGATTTATCCTGGTTCACTTTCACCCGCTTGAAAGCTACATCCAGTCCCCTCTTCAACCAAGAGAGATTCTTCACTATGAGGAATTAGAGTTCTCAAATTACAAGTGATTGCCTCACAAGACTTCCTTCTTGCTAGCTTACAAGAGATAACCGACACCCTTGCCTTGTAATCCTATTGATCTTCTCTCTAATCTAACCTCTACCCCTTGTTGATAATCGACACAACAAGTCTTCAATTGCTTGATGATAATCCACACACCAAGGCTTCTCCTTGCTTGATTCACAACCAAGACTTCTTCTTTTTCTTCAATAAGAATGCACTTGCTTGATGATAAAATCGACACACCAAGACTTCTTGTTTGTTGTAGTGGCTTGCCTTCTTGCAAAGATTACAACACAATAGAAAACACAAAACAATCCTATGAATCTCAATCAAGAGTTATGACAATTCACTATAAGAGATTCAAAGGTTCTTGATCAAAGAATATAAAAATAGAAAAGCTTTGATCTTTAGAAAATGAGAGAGAATAGAGTGGCTTAATTCTTTGTAAAACTTGTATGAAAATGATTCTAATCTATCACAAATAATTGGAAAAGGTTTATATAGAATACCCAAAAGTTGTAGCACTTGAAAACTGATTTTGAGAAGTGAAAATCGTATTTTAAAAATCAGTTCAGCAGTACTTAATCGATTAAGCAAGTCGTGTACTCGAGTAGTACTCGATTAAGTTAATCACTTAATCGATTAAGTTGGTACTGCACATGTTCAAAACTTGTTTTCTCAAAATCCAACCTTTCCTTTAAAACCTTTAAGCCACCTATTGATTCTAGGTTAAGTGAAAACTCAAATTATGATTTAATCATGACTTATGAATGAGATTCACTACCCTCTATAATAATCTACCCAAATAAAAAACCTATGAAGCTTGAGAGGCAAAAGATAAAAGAAATACAAATACACTCAAACTTAGGTCTTCATGAGCTTGCTTTCTCTCTTCTTCATTTGATGTTTGTTGTTGCTTGTTGAGCTTGAAACTTGATCAACACATGTAGCTTGTTCAAAAACACTTTGTCATTATCAAAACATTCATCATGTTCATCATGGAACTAACAATCTCCCCCTTTTTGAAAATGACAACCCATGTTTTGAAATCGCTTGAAGTTGTTGATGCTTGAAACATTTGATCACTTGAGAAGACTCTTTCTCCCCCTCAATCAATGCTTTAACACTTGAATCCAATTGAGATAGAAGCTTGATTCTCCCCCTATCTTAAACAACTTAGCTCAACCTACATAAAAACAACAAAACAACCTTTCTCCAAATATAATATCATATTTCTCCCATGTTTATCATATTTCTCCCATGTTTCAAAACATACCATTTCTCCCCCTTTGAGAAACATTTCATTCAATTCAAAACATCATATTTCTCCCCCTTTGGCATTATCAAAAAGTAATATATACCAATTGAAATATAACATCTAAGCCAAGGTAAGAAATCAATGATCATTTCTTCACAACATTGATACCAATTGAACAAATACAATAGAGCTTTACTTTGAAATGTGATATCAATTAGTAAGAGAATATAACAATGAAATATAATACCAATTGAGAACTAAAAAGATCATAATATCACTTAACAAAGAAGATATCAATTGTAAAGAAGAATCAATAATCACAAAAGCATGATAATCAACTAATAATCTCTCAATGATACAAATTGAATTAGCTAAACATTTAGAAAAGTAATATCAATTGAGAATATACCAATTGAGATAATATATCAATATCAAATATTACCACTTTGTAGGACATTCACTTGAGATGCAAGTGTGATACCAATTGAAGATGTGAATATAGACATTCATAGTTGAGACCAATTGAGGGCATGTGTCATTCATTTGCATCTTCAATCAAACCTACAAAACAATCATGCTTTGCTTTTTGGTATCCAAATGGTTTTGGATCCATTTTTGTTAGTGTAGGGACTTTCACCCTTTTTCATCCAAACAAAATTTCCTTTAGGTATACCATGCACTTTAACATAACACACATTTGAAGTATGTCCATGAGTACCACAATAGAAACATGTTGGAGGATTTGAAAAATCAACTTTAGAAAAATCAACAACATTTCTATGAGATTTACTCTTAGCATTAGTATAACCCAAACCAAACTTGTTTGAATTTTCTCTTTGAAAATTTAACAATGTGCGCAATCTAATATCACAAATGGTGAAACTTGCAAGCTTATTTTTCAAAATAGCATTTTCATCCTTGAGCAACTTGCAACTCTCACAATCAACCACAACATTCAATCTACTAGCACAATCACAAGAAGAACTAGCATAGATAAGATCAAGAGTTTCATTTTCAAGATTAAGCTCATCAACTTGTTTTTGAAGTTCTAAAATCTCTTTTTGATGTTTCAAAATGAGCTTCTTTCTTTCAATGTTTTTCAAAGCTAGTTTTTCAAGTTGTTCATACATTTCTTCATAAGCATTATGTAACAATTCATATTTAGAAGAAATTTCGGATTTAGATTCACTTACATTGCTATCCTCGCTTTGATAACTTGATTCATCATTTGAACTTTGTTCTTCATCATCTACTAGAGTTATCAAGTTGAGACAAGCGGCTTCTTCATCATCCGATGAACTACTCGATGTGCTTTTCTTGTTATCTTCATCACTATCCCAAACTATGTATGCTCTTTTAGATTTAGAATTTTTCTTGTCTTTCTCTTTCTTCTTGAGATACTTAGAGCATGAGTACTTGAGATGACCGGGCTTTCCACATTCATGGCAAACTACACCTTCTTTTGAAGTTTTGGTCTTATAGTGTGGGGAATCCTTCTCTTTACTTTTGTCCTTGTTCAACCTTCCTTTTCTCCTTAGAAACTTGTCAAACTCTTTTAACAAAAGTTTCATGTCTTTTTCATCAACATCGGAATCGGAATCTTCACTATCATCATCATCGGAACTATCTTTCTTTTTATATGCACTTTTGACTCTAAGAGTAAGTCCTTTCCTTGATTTGTTCTTATCCGACTCTTCATTGATACTTAATCGTCCAAGCTCCATTTCACGTTCTTGAAGCTTTCCGAAAAGTGTTGCTAGATCCATAGCATCCAAATTTTTAGATTCAACAATAGCCGTTACTTTTGGTTGCCAACTCCTGTCTAAACATCTCAACACTTTGTTAGAAAGTTCACCTTGTAAGAAAGTCTTACCAAGAGCAAGTAAATGATTTATAATGTGAGTAAAACGCTTTTGCATATCATTTATAGATTCATTTGGAAGCATATGAAACAATTCATAATCACGCATTAAAGCATTCAATCTAGCTCTCCTAACCTCACTAGTTCCTTCATGAGTCACTTGTAAAGTGTCCCACATTTCCTTAGCACTAGAACATTGGGAAACTCTAAAGAACTCGTCATAGGATAAAGCGGATGTGATGATATTCTTTGCTTTATAATCATATTGTACTTTCTTTCTATCATCATCCTTCCACTTATCCTCGGGGATCAATTGTTCTACACCTTCAACTAAACTAGAGGGGATATGAGGACCTTTTTCAACTACTTTCCAAATTTCACTATCTATGGCTTGGATAAAGATTTTCATTCTAACTTTCCAATATGCATAGCCTTCTCCGGTAAACAATGGAGGACGACTTATTGAAGCACCTTCACCACCAAAGGGATTCATGGAACCCATTGCGATTTTCTTAAAGGATCTTTACGAAAAAGCTCTTATGCTCGTGTCTTTCGACCGAGCTCTGATACCAATTATGGAAACCGCAATTGGTGGTTGGAGAGACAAAGGAACCCTAGGAAAACACCTAGAAGGGGGGTTTGAATAGGTGTTGAAGCTACCTTGAAAGATTTTCGAATGAAACAAATCGAAACAATTAAAACAAATGATTTTTGCAAATTCTACAGCACTTAATCGATTAACCTGAAATTTACTCGAGTAGTACTCGATTAAATTTGAACTTAATCGATTAAATATGACAGAAAACAGAAAAATCAATTTTTCATTCGAATACGAAAATCAATCAATTCACATGCAAGATCAGAGATTCAGCAGAAATGATTAACACCTATATTCTTATTGATTAACCTAGTTATGAAAATGATTTTCCCTTTATCAATTTGAACAATTAAAGATTCAATTCAATCAATTATGAAAATCAATCTTTCTAGGTTTTCAACCAAGAACGCAATCAAATGACTTGAATATAAAGAGTAAGGGTTTAGAGATACGACACAGTGATTTATCCTGGTTCACTTTCACCCGCTTGAAAGCTACATCCAGTCCCCTCTTCAACCAAGAGAGATTCTTCACTATGAGGAATTAGAGTTCTCAAATTACAAGTGATTGCCTCACAAGACTTCCTTCTTGCTAGCTTACAAGAGATAACCGACACCCTTGCCTTGTAATCCTATTGATCTTCTCTCTAATCTAACCTCTACCCCTTGTTGATAATCGACACAACAAGTCTTCAATTGCTTGATGATAATCCACACACCAAGGCTTCTCCTTGCTTGATTCACAACCAAGACTTCTTCTTTTTCTTCAATAAGAATGCACTTGCTTGATGATAAAATCGACACACCAAGACTTCTTGTTTGTTGTAGTGGCTTGCCTTCTTGCAAAGATTACAACACAATAGAAAACACAAAACAATCCTATGAATCTCAATCAAGAGTTATGACAATTCACCATAAGAGATTCAAAGGTTCTTGATCAAAGAATATAAAAATAGAAAAGCTTTGATCTTTAGAAAATGAGAGAGAATAGAGTGGCTTAATTCTTTGTAAAACTTGTATGAAAATGATTCTAATCTATCACAAATAATTGGAAAAGGTTTATATAGAATACCCAAAAGTTGTAGCACTTGAAAACTGATTTTGAGAAGTGAAAATCGTATTTTAAAAATCAGTTCAGCAGTACTTAATCGATTAAGCAAGTCGTGTACTCGAGTAGTACTCGATTAAGTTAATCACTTAATCGATTAAGTTGGTACTGCACATGTTCAAAACTTGTTTTCTCAAAATCCAACCTTTCCTTTAAAACCTTTAAGCCACCTATTGATTCTAGGTTAAGTGAAAACTCAAATTATGATTTAATCATGACTTATGAATGAGATTCACTACCCTCTATAATAATCTACCCAAATAAAAAACCTATGAAGCTTGAGAGGCAAAAGATAAAAGAAATACAAATACACTCAAACTTAGGTCTTCATGAGCTTGCTTTCTCTCTTCTTCATTTGATGTTTGTTGTTGCTTGTTGAGCTTGAAACTTGATCAACACATGTAGCTTGTTCAAAAACACTTTGTCATTATCAAAACATTCATCATGTTCATCATGGAACTAACAAAAAGTGTTAATTGCTTCAAAACTTCATTTCATGAAAATGGTACGAAAGATCAAAGACCTCAAGTCTCGAGCTTTTTTGAGAAAGAAACACCAAGTATTGCTACATACCTGTCTACACCAAATGATATTCTTTAACATTTTTTAATTGTTATTAACTAATTTTTTCTTTCATCTGATATGCCACCGCTTCTACATTTTTATCACATATGCGCCACCATTAGCGTTACTATGGTTCCGGATGCACCGATTCACCGTCAACCAAAACATGAAGTACGTTTAATGTTTGATATCCCAACACGGAAAAAAAAAGTCGTAATCCCATGTTACGACCCGAACAAAATTTTTTGACGGGTCGTAAGGGTATGCTACGACCTGCGGGTCGTGACAACCTTTTACGACCTGTTCAAAAACTTTGTTTTTAAACGGTCGTAAAGGGGTGCTACGACCCGTGTAAAATCTTATTTTTTTTAAAGGACATAATAGGTATAATTTAAATAATTGGGGTGGCAATAATAGACTTTGAGGTGGCAAAATAATTACCCCATTTTGTTTGGTTGAAGAAAAAAGTGAAAAGAGATAAAACAATATATTTATCAAAAGACAACTATATCCCTATTTTACAAAAAATTAAATAAATAAATATATTTTTTTCTTTTTCACTATACATGTATGTATATTTAACATAATCAAAAAAATTTATTTACTTCAATTTTTTATTACATGATACAAATTCTAAGTCCAAAATATTAAAAAAAATTGTTTTTTTATTGAAAAAAATGCTTAATTTTTTTCCAATTATTTAAAAAAACGATAAAGTAAAGTGAATAAATAAAATACATAAGAGTAATTTTACATGCCAAATTTAGTTTTCTCTCCTTCTCTCTTGCGTTTTCTTTCCTAAAGTGGAGAGAAAATATTTTGTGGTGTATCCCACCTATGTTTTCTTTTCCCTCCAAGTTTTCTCTCCTACCAAACAAGTATATTTTAATGTTTTCTCTCCAAAATTTTTCTCCCTTAAATCTCTATTCTCTAAATCTACCAAAACAAACACAGTGTAAACAATAATACTAATATAGCATTACGAAAAAATAATACCAATATAGTCATCCGTAGTTCCGTACACAACCTGTATCTTGTACATAATCGTGTGTTTTTTATACAGTAAAATACAAACAAGTGGTTAGGGTATTATTTAAAAAAAAAATAAAAAGAGTTACTTTATATTAAAAAATATGAAGTTAAGATAATTTAGTTTTCTACCATTAATTTACTATTTTGTTTAGAAGTATGTGAAGGATCGGAGACCAGTACTTACAAGTTACTACTACAAGTCTATGGTAAATAGTCAGCGTCTTTTTAACCTATGTATTTGGTAGATAAGTTAATTATATATTAAAAAATAGTACTGTTCCCTTCATCTGATCTTTATTATAGGGCATATTTAATCGAATTACACGTATTAAGGAAAGTAGTTAATTTTATGAAAATACATTGTAACATTAAAATTTTACCCTCTCAATTTTTCTTGGAAAAATCACACTCATTAATCACTACAAGAAAACTGGTGTTTTGCGGCTGATTTTTTGCGGCAGTTATACTAACTGTCGTCGGTGCTTAATTAAATTGATAAATTTGCGTCGGTTTTGTAACTGCCGTAACTTTCAAGGTTTATACGTGCGAGCCGCACGTACCTTGTTTCATCTCTCACTTGCGTTCATGTGATTCACGTTCCATTCTCGTGTGCTCCCTCTCATTCTCTCTCAATGCTTCTCTTATCGATCTCCATCAATAATCGAAGATTCGAAGGTAATCTCACTATCACTCTCATTCTCACTCGTTCCACTTGGTGTGCTCACTCTCATTCTCTGTCAATCGCTTCTCTCATTCTCAATCGAAGGTAATCTCACAATCTTAATCTCTGTTCTCTCAACCACTTCAATCACTCATTCTCTCATTTCAATAAATCGAATCTCTGTAAGCTCTCACATAGAATCGCTAATTAGAAGCCCTAATCCTAAAAGCCGGAATCCCTAATCCCTAATCTTTGTTCATTTTGCAGCAAGGAGTGAGAACATAACTTTTAACTTCTCAATTCTCTCCATTTATCCAAAGGTATTAAATCTTGCATTTTTGAGATTTAGGGTTTCAAAATTTGATTCAATTGCTGATTTTAATTGATTCAATTTCTGGTTTTAGGTCCTAGAGTTTGTACTTTAGGGTTTCAGTTCATGGTGACTAATCTATGTTGTTATTTTCCTCTAATTTAGACTTAATTTGAATGCATCCAAAGTATTTGACAAAATGCCCAAACCAGTCATTTGTTCACAAGTTCAGTCATTTGGATTTACTCATTCTCTTTTGAGGAAGCTACATCTTATTTGCCACTCTTTTGCTTAAAAATCAGGGAGAGTGATCGCCGTTGTCAGCGTCGAAAGCAGAAGAAGAACAAGCATGCCTCTCAAGGACCGAACGCTAACTCTATTGAAGACGGTGACGACAAGAAGGCGAATACTGATTCTTATCAGGTTCTCATCCATTTCCTTTATAATTATAAGTGCTTTGATTTCTTTAGGTTTGCAATCCTTGATGATTGTATTATCACATGAAATGATAGGAGCTAGGAAAATTTAACTGCGACATCAGATATTTGTGTTTTCGTAGTCGTAGAACATCGCTGTGAAGTTAATAATTTCAACTCACAAATCAAGGCTGAAAATGTTCACTGCCATTATTTGTTGATTTATCACTTTGCATGTATTTGTGATTAATTTTTAAAAAAGTAGTAATGATGACACGGAACTGTGTGATTTATTTATTTTACTATTTCATTGTATATAGGTTGCAGAAATTAAGTCTAAAATGAAATATGGCTACTACAGTGGGCATGTATTTGTGATTAATTTTTAAAAAAGTAGTAATGATGACAATGTTTATAGAAGGCAGAACCATATTAATCCAGTCATCTGTATAAAATGGAGTTAATATTCTGAGATTTTCTATGGACTGCGGTGTTTGGAATGAAAATACATCAAGCTGTTTGTATACCTGTTATATTACTTCTATTCAATTTTACTTATTACTAGACATTATTACAGCTCTGAATGCTTGCAAAATCAATGATGGGTTTTATAAATTACGGTTTGTTATTGAATGTTACATAATCCTATGACAGGAAATTGGATAAGTGGAAACAGATGAACACTACAAACCAAAAATTTCAATTTGGATACTTGATGTGTCTCTTACACAGAAGATATAAGGTTCTCTTTCGGATCAAGAGCATAATGACATAATTCATTGCTTATAATCTATTTAGGTACTCTTGTCTAGTGGATTTCACCCGGGGTTCCTCAATCAAGCCTTTGAGGCTTTGAGCCTTGATGTTGTTTTTGCTATTGAATTTTTTAGTTGTTAATACAGGGATTATGCATTCTCTTTCTCTTATCTCTTTCTGACATTTATTTGTTTCTTTTTCTTCTTTTGAAAAGGGAGGGGAACGGGGTAGGTGGGGTTTCTCAATTGCTTGTAAGGTTTGGTAATATTCTCTTTTTCAGTTCATTTATAAAATCAAATCAATTCTTATTTTATAAATTTCAGAAATAAAAAAGAATTTCATTTATAAATCTAGTGAGTTCCCATATTTAATCTTGATTGAAGTTTGAACTTTGAAGTAATTCCTTTTTTTGGCTGGCTTCAGACTTATACGGAGACGCGTTGTCACAATTTCGCTCTGAATGCAACGTTTGATGAAGTTGATGCCACAAGCTATGATGGATTGGTGTTACCGGGTGGAAGGGCGCCGGAGTATCTTGCTCACAATCCTGCTGCTGTGGAGCTGGTGACCAAGTTTGCAAGTTCCGGAAAAGCCATTGCTTCCATTTGTCATGGGCAGTTGATTCTGGTTGCTGCAGGACTAGCTAAAGGTCGCAAGTGCACGGCTTTTCCTCCTGTTAGACCAACGCTGGTTGCTTCTGGTGCTCATTGGGTTGAACCTGATACCATGTCAGCAACAGTGGTGGATGGTAATCTCATTACTGCAGCTACTTATGAAGGGCACCCGGAATTTATTCGCCATTTTGTGAAGGCATTAGGAGGCAACATAAGTGGCTCCAATAAAAAAATCCTCTTTCTTTGCGGGGTAGGTTCAAATCTTTTTGATGTTGCTTGCAGTTGAAAAGCATCTACTTGACCTTCTTTTAGCACGACTGTATAGAAGTAGGAATTTTCAGGAGTAGACTAGTAGTGAGTACCAAGTCAATTTAAAAGCTTGGCACCTAGGATGAGTTTTAAACATCTCAGTGGCAGCTAGTTAGAATTAATGAACTTTTAAACGTTTATATTGAAATCAAGAGTCAATAAATGCTTGGTAATTCAGCCGGTACACTCCATGTTGATAATAGCCACTATACCATTCAAATACATCTTCTTTCAAGACTTACACAATTCGCTTTTTTCCTTGTACAATTTGAGCTATTATTAACTGGCAATGGTATTTTAGAAATTTTTTAAGTGCTCACTGCTCAGTTTAGTAACTCTTCTTTTGTTACCACAAAAATCATACGTTTGTTGCATTGGATATCAAAAGCATTTTAGGCATGTTGTTTATAGGTATCAAATTCTTCTTGTTTACTTACTTGTAGCACTGCTAAAGAGTTAGCAGAAATTCATTGATAGAATCATAGTTTTCCTGCTATTTTCAACATGTATGTATTTATTGCAAGTGAAAGGGGTGTTTTCCTTAAAAGCTATGTATGTGCATAAAAGCTATCACGAGTCATGACACAATCTGGGTCGTAGGATGTGTTCTGAATGGTGCCTTGTGTGACTTGTGAATATATTGAAAACCAAGAAAACATATATACTTATTTAATTCATATAATCACCACAAGAAAACTAGCTGTTTGTATATTTATAGTGTGTATTCTATTAATATTGCATTTGAATCCAAATTAAAAGAATAAATGACTCAAAGAGCAAGAAAATTCTCTGCACATTACTACTAATCTTGAATTTTCTAGATTTGAAATGTAAGAGCAGATGACGCAGCCAACTTAAACATTCTCAAATAATATAGCAGTAACTTGACATGTTTGAACTGGCCTGCATGATTGAATCTTTATTTACTAGTTATAATTGAATTTTAGTTATTGAATCTTTATTTCAGATATTCAGCCAACTGAACTGCAGAAATTGCTAAAGCAATTAACTGATGAATGATTTGTGAGTCCATTTTGCAAGCTTATGAACAGATTTGATGTTTATGTTAATTAATTGTGCCTGCCCTTACTTCTGTTATTCATTTTTCCTGGCCTTGATTACGGTGTTTATGCTATTGTATCATTATTAATCTTAGTTGAAAATCATTTTGTTTTGATAGATTAGAGGGACTGTATGACTGGTTTGTCTACTTTCCTTGTATTTAAAATAGAAAATTCTTTTGCGAGGAAATATATACAAATTGCTAACATAGATATACCTCCTCTCTAGTCACGGGGAAGACGCTTGCTGAAAATGCAGAACTTTTCCCTACGTTGTCTAAAGCAGGTATGATTTTAATGCTACTCAATTTTAGAATGCTTTCCATGACTGTCAATAAATAGATCTCTTGGCCGACTACAAATTTTCTGCGATATGTGATTCAGGAAATAATTAGGCCAATAGAAAATCGCATCAAGAAGACAGCACACTTGTTTTTGAAGGAAAGGAGTCAATGCATGCAGACATTTCAGAGGATCCTTCGAGTTTTAAGGTATATCTTTCTAATTTGTCTAGAATTTAATATTACATAAAGATAGTGCTTGCTGTAGGGTTATCAAGAGAATCAAGTCTTTTTGAATCTGATTTGAATGTGACACTCCTTGTATCCTTCTCAATCACTGGTAAGATTTTGGATTTAGTATTCCTGTGCTAGGTTGGGTTTGAGGTTATTTTGGTTACTTAATTAGCGTCTTCCATGTCTGAACATCAAGTTGAGCCTATACTTAATTTTGAATCTATACTGGTAGGCTCATGATTTGTTATGCTCTTGTGATATGCTTAGATTTGGCCACATCCACAGTTTGAGGGACATTGTATTATCTCTATTTTTAATTTAGTTTGAAATGACCAATCTAAAACAGCATTAATTAATAGATTTATAAATGAATTTGAAAATATTGTAGATCTCAATTTGTTAGGATTAAATGGAAGTGATTCTTTTCTTTTTCTTTTGATTGTATTCAGGTGCTATCAGTTTGGTTTCTGTTTGACATAATAACTGTACTAAGGAGTGAGTGTGATAAAGCAGCAGTGGCTAAAGTTTTGATGTATGTGTTGAAGCATATGAGAGACAGACAAGGTGCTGAGAAGATAACAATTATGAGTAGATTTTGATGTTTTGAGTATACTATGATTGAAAAGAATCCCCATCTAGTTTCTTTTAAGTAAATTTTGATGTTTTGAGTATACTATGATTGAAAAGAGAACAGAAAAAGTCATTTCAACTTAATGGGAATGGTTGAGATCCACCTCTTTATCCGATTTACTACTTTTAAGAAATCTTTTTATGACATTTATATTTCACCTTATTCTAGTCCATTTTTTTGTTGACTCAAATATTCTTTAATTTATGGTTTTATTGTCGCAAATGTATATTTACTTGCGGTGGTTATTTGCTTTTATAAAATAGAAATGGGCATTTTGCGGCGGTTAAAACTGTCGCAATTGTTTTCATCAGGCATCTTGCGGCGGTTATAAACTGTCGCAATTGTTTTATAAAAATATATAGGAATCTTGCGACGGTTATAACTGTCGTTACTGTTTTTAATGGAATTTCATATTTGCAATTTGCGGGGGTTTTGAACCGCAGCAAATTTTGCGTCAAAATTCTACAGCCGTTGTCATAACCGCTGCAAAATATGATTCCCGACGGTCAGCTCTGCGTGAGATAGAGAACCGCCGCAAATATATTTTGCGACGGTTAAAACCGCCGCAAAAGACCTCCATAAACCGTCGCAATTTGCCCGTTTTTTTGTGGTGAATGAATAACACAAAAGACATAGATAATCAAAGCATTTAATAAAGGTAAAAAAGAAAAAAAAAAGTAAATGCTGCATAGAAAATATAAAATGAATTATAATTAGGAAAAAAAATTTTTAGAATATGATTTATAATAAGGACCGGAGGGAGTAAAATTTTGTGAAAAATTGAAATATTTAATGAATTTAAAAATTAAATTTTCAATACTCTCTTTGTTCCTAATTATAAGACCATTTTGGAGATTTCACGTCTATTAAGAAATTTGATTAATTTAGATAATTGTATTGGAAATCTGAACTTTTGATGTGTATTTTCAAAATTACCCCTATTAATATTATTGAGAATCTAAAAAAATGTTAAATAAATAGGGATGTTGATGAAAAAAAACTAATTAATGATCATTAAAAATTGGTATGGAATCTTATAAATAAGGACAAAATAAAAATGTCATAAAGATCTTATAATTAGGGACATTGTATAATTTTATTACAGTACTCCCCCGATCCTATTTATAAGTCACATTCTAGAAGGATTATTTGGTCCTATTTATAAGTCACTTTGTATTTTCTAGAAGACATTTATTGCTATTTTATCTTATTTGTCCTTTACCAATTAACGTGAAGTAATACATTGTGAAATTCTCAATACATTGTTGAAGTATTTTTTTAAAGTTTCAAGAAACCTAACTACACTCCTTAATCACGTGATATGATTAAATATGCCCTATAAATAGAACCAGTATTATTTATATTATCTTATGTTTTACGTGGCAATTAATTGCTGTCTACCAAAAAAATGCTGTCATATTTTTGTCATTAAATCATGGAAGTCTTTGCTGTTCTTCCCACTTCCACCGCAGCGTAGCTTTGAAGGTAGTAGTTGACTAGTCAGCACTCAGCAGTACCCTGACGTGTATTTGGTTAGTACGGAGGACTACTTTTATTACACTAGATCAGTTGACATAATTTTGGGAGGCTCCGTGCATCGGTGCATGGTTTAATTTTTTTTTTTTTTAAATTTTTTTAATACAAATTTATTCAAAATATTTTTTAACACAAGTTTGTATATAGATTTATTAGAATATGTAAGTTTTGAATACAGTTTTACTCAATACAGTTTTTTAAGAACACAGAGTAAAAAAAATAAATCCAAATTATAAAAATCACTTCATATCTATAAAAAAGAAAACACATAAAATATTTTTTAATTAATTAAATTTTAAAAAAATAAATAAAAAACCCAGAAATAAAGACTGTTATATGTTTAGATGCAACTTAGCCTCAGCCAACTTTGGGCAAATTGCCTCCATCAAAACCCTCCTTAGTCAACGCTTATTTATAGTAACACATAAAACCAATAGGAATATACTCGATCCGTCCATTTAACATCCCCTTTCGAAAATTTTACTCAATTAATAAAGTTAATTAACTAATTTAGTTAATTGTATTGAAAATGTAAACTTTTGATATGTATTTTTAAAATTATTCTTATTAATATTATTGAGAATCTAAAATATGTTAAATAAATATGAGTGTTTGTGGAAAAAAGTAATTAATGATCATTGAAAATTGGTATGGATCTTATGAATAAGGACAAAATAAAAGTGTCAAAATAGTTTTATAATTAGGGACAGAGGGAGTATCAATTTTCAATAATCATTAATTAATTTTTTTCACAAACATCCCTATTTATTTAACACTTTTTATATTCTCAATAATATTAATAGGATTAATTTTAAAATACATGTCAAAAATTCACATTTACATTACAATAAACTAAATTATTTTTTTTTCGATTTACGTGAAATCTAATTTCTAAAGTGATCCAATATATAGAGATGGAGGAAGTACGTAGTAATTTTCTTAACGCATTAATACTCAATACGTTCTTTTTAGTAATTACTCCGTATCTTTAAGGCCATAACATTTCCTCCGTATATTTCATTTTCAAGAAAGTTGGTTAATTTAGTTAATAGTATTGAAAATGTAAATATTTTATATGTATTTTTAAACTATCCTTATAAATATTATAGTAAATCTAAAAAGTATTAAATGAATAAGGATGTTTATGAAAAGAAATAATTAATTGTCATTGAAAATTGGTATAAGGTCTTATAAAATTGTCAAAATTTATAATTTCTAAATTTTTCATTAATTATTTTAACTTTAATTTGTGATAAAATTTTTTGTTAATTTTTACGGCCCTTATGGAACGTACAGAGGTGGTATATGATAAAATTTATTATTATCTCTGTTCCTATATATAGAACACTCTTTATAATTTTTATGTTTAGCAAGGAAAATAAATTTTGTATTGGAATTAAAAAAATTTAGTTTATTGTTCCAAAAATATCTTTTATGCATTAAAATTAGTAGTTTTAATTTATAGTAGTATATTTTTTCACTAAAAACTAAAAAACCAAAATTAAATGCTAAGGTTAATTCTGGAAAAGATTTAGTATAAAGAAAGGGATCTTATATTTAGGACAAAATAGTTTTACCAGGAAAATCCAATATATATAAAGACAGATTAGAGGAAATATTTTTAAACTTTATCAGTTTTGTTTTTTATTAAAAATTTTGCTAATTGTAAAATTTATATTTACCGGAATCACATGATATTTTACATAATGGATGAAGATAACTATAAGTACTTTATCCAGATTAAAATATAAGAAAAAAAAAATATTTAACTTAATTTAAAATATAAGCAAAACTATTATCTAATATTTTTTAAAATTTTATTTCATTTTCAACGTTATCTTTTAAAATATACCTAACAATTTGTTACTGTATCTTATATCATTTTCATTTTATCTTTAATGATATTTTTCTAAAATATCTATAATTTTTATAAATTTAAAAATACTAAATATAATCAACTAACAATTTTTAATAAACATGAAATTAATTTTTTTATTTACTTAACAGAAGGAGTACTAATAATTTCAAGAGTAGATGAGCAGCCATGGAACAGTTGCTGAGCTAGATGATTTTGCTTCGCTCACGACATTTATTAGAGTATCACATCACATTAATATAAAAAGTTTTATGTAAATGCTAGAAAATGTCCTTAGGATAATTGTTAAAATATTAAATATGTTTAAAAAGTTATGGAAAAATATATTTTTTCGATCTCAAAAAAATAAATAACTTAAATTTATAAAAGAAAAATTTTACTTTTTTAGTATCGTTAAGGGTGCCATTCGAGACCCAAAATTTTTAGAATTTTCTTAACCTCAGCTTTAAAGTTGAGGATAAAAGGCTTTATAAAATAATTTTGCATTGAAAACTTAAACATTTAAAATTTGTAATTTTGTAAATTCATGTTTCCAATACTTTTTTTTAACCTCTTAATCTCAACCCTTCTGATGTTAAGCAAACCCGGATTTTTAATACTGTAACATATTTTTTATTTAAAACTTTTCCGAGTGAATAATTTTGATATGAGGTTTTTAGTTTAAAGACTTGATATATGATTCCTGAAACCTTTTTTTTCGTTAACCACATCCTCTATTATAACATCACTTATATCTTTATTTAATAATAATAATAATAATAATAATAATAATAATAATAATAATAATAATGTAGTAAAGTAATATGATTTAAATTAAATAATTATAACTTCCTTGATACTCCCTCCGTGCCAAAATATAGGGCACCAAAATGAAGATTTTTGTGTCTCCAAATATGCCCATCAAAAATGAAGACTTCCTTGATACTCCCTCCGAAAATATTAGTCGTTTTAAGATTTTTAGGTAGTATTAATTTTTTGTTTCCGAATATGCCCATCATAATTGCACTTCACATTTTCCTATTGCAATAAATTCTTTTGATATTTCCCATTAAAATATTGCAACAATAAATTACATGCATTTATTTTGTATAAAATTCTACTCCTACGTGATACAGAGTAGTAAACTGACTTAGAGTGTAATAAAAACTAACCAAAGTGATTTACCAAAAAAAAAAAAACTAACCAAAGTGCACCCAAAGTAGTACGTTTGCTACGTGATATCTAACCAAGTGCACTTACATGTAGTACGTTTGAAGTAATAGCAGTGGAGTAATAAAACTCACTTACAATACTTCTGCTACGTGATCAGTGAACTCAAAGTGCACTTGTGTTGTTACTTTAAATTGGAACCCAATACAAATTGCAACTTAATAACAGAGGTTCCACTTTTTTCCCCCTTTAAATTGGAACCCAATAGAGACTTATGGAGTACATTTCTTATGCCCAGATTAAATTTTAGTGGGAACCAAATTTTAAGATTGAAAAAAATGGAGGGAGTGTGAAAATTTTAGTGGGAACTGGGAACCAGTATGACATGATCGTATGAATACTATAGAGGGGGTAGTGCAATTAGAATCAACTGCTCACCTTCTTGATAGGGAGTTGTAGAGTAGCAAATGCAACTTTTAAAACTCCATTAGTTTTGTTGCCAACGAGAACTGGAGTAAAAATTGTAGAGTAATTGACTCTAATAACTATGGAACTTCAATACACATCTCATACAGTATTTAAAGGAGAGATAAAGAAAATGTAGAGTTAATTAAAGTAGGAAAGAGAAATGTAAAATTTAAATAGGGGTAAATCTGGAAAATGAACATATTTTTTTTATAAAATTAAGTGTAATGATTACTTTTCTTAATTTGTGTGAAATAAGTCAAAGCGACTTATATTTTGGTACGGAGGGAGTATTATTTTTACTTATTTAAAAATATATGAAAAAAAGAGGTATATTTTTTTGTGTTCTTTTGACACTTATTTCTTTCTTTTTTTTTTTTTTGGATTTACTATGCCTACTATTTATTTGAAAAGTGAAGTACCACTTTGGTCCCTCATTTTTTTTAGATAGAACACTTTAGTCCCTTAAAATATGGAAATTCACTTTTAGTCCCTGAAAATTTTTTATGGGACATTTAAGTCCCTCAATATTTTTTTATGGGACACTTAATTAAGTTTGTAGTTGAGACAGTTGGCGGAGTGAACGAGGAACTTAAGTGTCCCATAAAAAAATATCATGGATTAAAAACGAATTTTCACATTTGAGAGACCAAAGTGCATCATATAAAAAAAATGAGGGATCAAAGTGGTACTTCACTCTTGTATGAATAGTTACATGTATACAAGTTATATTTTAAACTAGTTGTTGTTTTTATTTCCTTTAATTGACTATGATTTTTTTATTGCAATTAACATAATTTGAATTTATGAATAATAATCTAAAATACTCGTTTAAATATAAGAATATTTGTATATAAATATAAGAATATCGAATAACTTTATAAAAAAATTAAAAAAAATACGTTTCGACTATTTAACAAGTTCATAGTTTAAATTTAAAAACAAACATCCATAACAATCACGTTTCGACTATTTAACAAGTTCATAGTTTAAATTTCAACTGTTTCTACTTTGCAGCGTCGTTTTGCATTGTTTCATTTTCTTCTTCAATGTTTGAGTTTCCTTTGGCTCTTTAAGTTTCTTTCATGTAGAAGTTTTTGTCTTTCTGAATCCTAAGTTAAAAAAAAATATATTGCAAAATGAAATCGTTTTGCTTTTTGCAGTTTTTTTTTTAAATTTGCAAACCGTCTGGTTCACATAATACCGGTTGGTTTGACTGTTTTTCGATATACCAATCGGTTTAAACTGGTTTTTTCTGATTCATTGCATGACCGATATTTTAGCGTACCGCACCGATTAGAGATCCGATTCACCGATTTTTTGGTTGAACCGACCGATACGGTACATAGTAATGTAATATACATTATCGTACGAATATATTTTTTTAGTTTAGTATAAAGACTATAGACGCGGCACAAGCTTTGTGCATGGGCGGATGCTGACTTCTTTATTTATTACTAATGATTTTTTTTTTAAGTTGGGATAAAAGACTAAAAATAATATTTATAAATTGACAAACTAAAATTATACTTCTTTAAAAATGATGAACTTCATTTTCA
The DNA here is from genome assembly GCA_037953625.1 of Crotalaria pallida. NCBI lineage: Eukaryota > Viridiplantae > Streptophyta > Magnoliopsida > Fabales > Fabaceae > Crotalaria > Crotalaria pallida. The sequence goes on from CM075649.1 coordinate 179,031,864, forward strand.
AATACTATTATTTTACTAATTTTTTCGGTAACTCCTAAATCACAATAAAAAAGAATGAAATTAAACAAATCTTTATCTTTATTATAAAATAGAAAATGAGCTTTGGTAACTTAACTCCAGAATGGCAGTGACGGTTCTTAGAATAAAGGGTAGTTATTTAGTGCTCTGGATGTTTAGTTGCTACTATTTGTTCTTTGGTGTGGTGGTAATATGCTTGTCATCATGTTAACTATGAGATCTCTTGCTCGAATCACCCGTGTCAATTTTATTAGTAGAATTTGAGTTTTTTGTGTAAGTTAATTAAAACACAACATATTATCAAGCTAAAGCATTTTTATTTGCTGCAAAAATAATTTTTTAACTATAAAATATAAATATTAAAATGCTGGTTGCAATTCGTAAATTTTTTCTCAAATTCCATCACCGTGCACAAGTGAGTGTTCGGTTTGGATTATATGGTCTCATTCAGTAACTGCACATGATACCTAGCTAGGTAATGAGAGTGCGTAGTAAAAATGTCATATTACTACTGGTTAATACAACATAATTTTAGATGATGCAATAGTTTTTTTTTTTTTTTAAATGATCGAGAGACCTGTTTAGAAAGAGTTATACACATACCACGACACAAACTCACGTATAAGATTGTGATATTTGTATTTTTTTTTATTTAAAAAATGACAAATGTCAAAATTTTGTGTGTAAATTTTTATATATAAATCTCTCAATTATTCTTTTTTTTCCTCTCTAACTGCCTATTTTGGAAAGGGAAAGCTTGCCATACTTTATTTCTTATATATATACTGTATATATATATATATATATATATATATATATATATATATATATATATATATATATAAAAATATAAAACTTAAGGCCATAGCCCCAATTCAAAACAAATAAATAACGGAGAGACTTCAAGAAATCAAGTCCTATGCATGTATGAAAAAATAATTATGATTAAATAGTGTCTATATCGACACTATCAATAACATACATAAATGATGGATAATTTATTAACAGTATAAAAAAAAACTTTATATTATCAATACATAAATATTAAACTAATTGTTAGAATTGTAACTTCTTACATAGCAAGTTAGTTGGTTAGTTAGCTTAGCTTAGATTAACTTATCTTAGCATCTTAACCGTAGATTAGCTTGGTTAGTTAGTTATAATTCAGTGGCTGAGATTACAGCTCACAACTTGTATATAAATTCTTTTCCCTTCACAAAGTTGGTTAATTAGATTCATTCTCACATTTTACATAATTTGTTGATTGTGCATTCTCTCAAATTCTTTCATTCATCTTCAACATTCTCTGGAAGATTCAGCCATGGAGATTCAGTTTTTTACATGGTATCAGAGCTCCTTTTTGAAGGAGCTCTGCTGCGCACACTCTGATCCTCCACTGATCCTTCTTCATTGATCCTTCTTCATTTCATTTTCTTCATCATCTTTTGTTCTTCTTCAGCTTTTCCAATTCGACTTCAGAATCGTTATTCTTCAAATTGAAGAATCGATCTCATTTCAAAAAAAATTGTGTTCAATTGTTCCGATTCTGCTTTCTGTCATCAATCTTCGATTCAGATCGGTTAATTTTTCTGATCATTTTTTCTTTACAACGATTTTGGCGGGAAATTCTATTACTCGCATTCTTTCATCAATTTTTCTCAATTCATCTCAAATCTTCGATTATCTTCTTTTCTGATCTATGGCTAATATGAATCTCACAATGAATGTGTTTGCTGATCCAATGAGTCCCTATTACATGCATCCTGGAGAGAATCCAACAACAATGATTGTAACGATTCAGATGAATGGATCAAATTATCACTCATGGTCACGTGCAATGATGATGGCCTTGAAATCTAAGAATAAGCTAGCTTTCATTGATGGATCTCTTCCCAAGCCACCTCGCACAGATCCTTTATTCTTCGCATGGGACAGGTGCAATACACTGGTTGTAGGTTAGATTACTCAATCTCTGGATTCTTCAATAATTCAAAGTGTTTTATGGCTTGAAACTGCATATGAGGTATGATCTGATCTTAAACAAAGATATTATCAAGGTGACATATATAGAATCTGTTCTTTTCAAGAGGATTTGTTTACTGCTAAACAAGGAGATTTGTCAATTGTTGCATACTTTACACAATTGAAAGGAATTTGGCAAGAATTAGATAATTTCAGACCTATACCTATTTGCCCTTGCTGTTCATGTGTTACACCTTGTGAATGCAATTTGCTTGCTGTAATGAAATCCTATAGAGAGAATGACTATGTGATTAGGTTCCTTAGAGGACTGAATGAGCAATATTCTGCAGTAAGGTCACAAATAATGCTATTAGATCCATTGCCAAACATAAATAAAGTTTTTTCACTTTTGGTGCAACAAGAAAGGCAATTAGGAATTACAAGTGATGATGTTAAAGTTCTGGCTAGTACTGTGGATAATGTTGGCAGAAATTATGGTAGAGGAAGAGGTTATAGAGGTAGAAGTGCCTCAGGTAATGGATCTGGCAGAGGAAGAGGAAATAACAAAATTTGTACCTTCTGCAATAGAACAGGACACACAGAAGATATATGCTATAGGAAACATGGATTTCCTAGTCACTATTTCAAGAACAATGGCAATACAGTGAATAACTTGATCAGTAATGATGAGAAAGATTTTGATGATGAGAATGCTGATAAGTTTTCACAAAAGGAAGGTCCCCAAGAGGATTCAGGCATATACTTCACTGCTGATCAACACAAGGCTCTTTTGGCATTGATCAACAAACCATCTAATTCTCAGGCTCAGCATTTAACCAATCAGTTCACCACCTTACAAACTTCAACCACAAAACCCATGGACTCAGGTAGTTTCTGGATTATTGACTCTGGAGCAACAGACCATGTCTGTTTCTCCTTGTCAAATTTCCAGACTTATAGATATATTAGACCAATCTTTGTAAAATTACCAAATGGTGGTGAAGTCATAGCTCAGATAGCTGGGACTGTGATGTTCTCTCATGACCTTTACTTAACTGATGTTCTCTATATCCCATCTTTTCATTTTAACTTGATATCTGTTTCAAAACTAACCAAATCTCTACCTTGTCAATTGATTTTTTCAAATAAAAATTGTGTTATTCCGGATACACTTACTTGGAAGATGACTGGTGTAGCTGAACTCAGAGGGGGCTTGTATGCAATGAAATCCAGAGGCTTAATTCCATTACACTCACCATCTTGTATCAACCAAATCAATACTACCCAAACTGTTTCTGAAATTCATCATCAATCCTGTGACACTGCTCTCTGGCATAAGAGGCTTGGACATCTTTCTCATGAGAAATTGCTGGTTATGCATCATATTTTTCCTTTCATTTCATGTAACAAACAGAAAAATGTATATCCTTGTGACATTTGCTATTTTGCAAAACAGAAAAAGTTACCATTTCCATGTAGTGTATCTCGCAGTTTGAATGCTTTTGATGTAATAAATGTTGACATTTGGGGGCCTATTTCAATTCCCTCTACTTTAGGACACAGATACTTCTTGACTATTGTTGATGATTTTACAAGATATACTTGGCTTTTCTTTATGAAACTGAAATCTGAAGTTCCAAAATTAATTGAACAGTTTGTTGCTTTAGTTGAAACTCAATTCAACAGTAAGATTAAATGCATCAGATCAGATAATGGTCCTGAATTTAATCTTACTGAATTTTTTAAAACAAAAGGAATTATACATCAAACATCATGTGTAGAAACCCCTCAACAAAATGGCATTGTTGAGAGGAAACATCAGCATATTTTGGGCATAACAAGAGCTCTTATGTTTCAATCTGCTATGCCAAAATGTTTCTGGAATTTTGCTACTGCACATGCTGTCTATCTTATCAACAGGCAGCCATCATATTTTCTTAAAAATCAGTCACCTTATCATTTTTTGCACAAACAAGATCCTAATATTTTAGATTTGAAAGTCTTTGGCAGTTTGTGCTTTGCATCAACTTTAACTTCACACAGAAAGAAACTTGATCCCAGATCAAGAAAGTGCGTTTTCATAGGTTTCAAATCAGACACAAAAGGATATATATTGTATGATTTGAAAACAAGGGAAACCTTCATATCAAGGCATGTCATATTTTATGAGCATATCTTCCCATTCTCAGCAAATTCTCATAGTCAGAATTCCAGTGGTGAATGTACATTGCCAGTAGACAATTTCACTAATAAAGATGAATTTTTGGACTATACACATACCCCTGATCTTAATGCCTGTCCAACAAATATCACACAACATTCCTCTACTGTGCATAATCCTAATATTGAACCTGATCCAAATTCTCCACCCATACATCAACCAATAGAGCCTGAACCTATTCCAGCACCTCAACCTCTCAGAAGGTCTGAGAGACATCATACACCTCCAAACTACCTCAAGGATTATCATTGTCAACTTGCTTCAAATAGAGTTCCAGCTTCATCATCAACTTCAAATGTCAGGTATCCAATTTCACAGTTTTTATCTTATAATAACCTGTCCGAAACCCACAAAAATTTTACATTAGCTATATCTACCATTACTGAACCAAAAACATATGTCGAGGCTGTGAAACATGAGGGTTGGAGAAATGCTATTAGGGCTGAGTTGTTGGCTCTAGAGAAGAATAAGACATGGATTCTCACTTCCTTACCACCTGATAAAGAGCCCATTGATAATAAATGGATTTTCAAAATAAAGTACCATGCAGATGGATCAGTAGAAAGGCTTAAGGCAAGGCTAGTAGCAAAAGGATACACACAAATAGAGGGCATTGACTACTTAGAAACTTTCAGTCCTGTTGTCAAGATGACTACGGTGAGAGTACTGCTTGCTTTAGCTGCAATTTTTAACTGGCACATTCATCAATTAGATGTAAACACTGCATTTTTGCATGGTGACTTGCAAGAGGAGGTATACATGACTCTTCCTCCTGGTTTAGAGACTGATAATCCTAATCTAGTTTGCAAATTAGAAAAATCATTGTATGGTTTGAAGCAAGCTAGCAGACAGTGGAATGCTAAGTTGACAACAGTGCTTTTATCCTGTGGTTATTCTCAGTCCAAGGCTGATTACTCATTATTCATCAAGGCTTCTGATCAGAATTTTACTGCCATTCTAGTATATGTGGATGATTTAGTTTTAGCAGGAAATTCATCTGCTGAAATTGATCACATGAAACATGTTCTAGATGAGAAATTCAGCATTAAAGATCTTGGCATCCTGAAATATTTTTTGGGTATGGAGGTTGCTAGATCATCTAAAGGAATTTCTTTGTGCCAGAGAAAATATGCCTTTGATTTACTAGAGGAAACAGGTTTGCTTGCAGCCAAACCAGCTTCAACACCCATGGACAATGCTACTAAACTTCATAGTACTTCAGGATCATTGCTTTCTGATATCACTAGCTACAGAAGGATTATTGGCAGACTTGTTTATCTCACACACACTCGACCAGATTTATCTTATGCAGTGAGTAATCTTAGTCAATTTTTGGATAAGCCAACAAAAGCTCACTATCAAGCTGCTATAAGGGTACTCAAATACTTGAAAAAAGAACCAGGAAAAGGGTTATTTTTTCCTAGTACTCAGAATACAAAGTTACAAGGCTATAGTGATTCTGATTGGGGTTCTTGTCCAGATACCAGACGATCTGTTACTGGTTTCTGTTTTTTCCTAGGTGATTCTCTCATATCCTGGAAGAGCAAACGACAGAGAACAGTAAGTAGATCCTCTGCAGAAGCTGAATATAGAGCCTTAGCAATAACAGGTTCAGAAGCTCAGTGGTTGCTATATTTGCTTCAGGATTTCAGAATTCCAAATTGTACTCCTGTTGTTGTTTTTTGTGATAATCAATCCGCACTTCATATAGCTGCAAATCCAGTGTATCATGAGAGAACAAAACACATTGAGATTGATTGTCACTCTATTAGAGAAAAAGTACAAGCTGGCATTGTTCATCTGCTTCCTGTCAAGAGTTCTCATCAAATTGCAGATGTGTTCACGAAATCTTTGGCTCCTGGTCCTTTCAGTTCAAACGTTTCCAAGCTTGGAATGTGTAATATACACCTTCCAGCTTGAGGGGGGCTGTTAGAATTGTAACTTCTTACATAGCAAGTTAGTTGGTTAGTTAGCTTAGCTTAGATTAACTTATCTTAGCATGTTAACTGTAGATTAGCTTGGTTAGTTAGTTATAATTCAGTGGCTGAGATTACAGTGGCTGAGATTACAGCTCACGACTTGTATATAAATTCTTTTCCCTTCACAAAGTTGGTTAATTAGATTCATTCTCACATTTTACATAATTTGTTGATTGTGCATTCTCTCAAATTCTTTCATTCATCTTCAACATTCTCTGGAAGATTCAGTCATGGAGATTCAGTTTTTACACTAATCAATTATTAATATGAATACCAACTACTGAAACAAAATTTACTGAAACTGCTCTAGCGAAAACTTTATTTACTTGACATTCAGCCATTGGCACCAAGGCGAACCAGTCCATAGCTCTGCAGTGTCCCTCATTTGGCTTAGCTGAAATGAATGGAAGAGAAAATTAAACACAAACAAATGTGTATACGTGTTCAAATTAGTTAAGTTGTGTAACATATTGAGCAGGGTGTAACGGTCCGGTCCGGTCCGGTCTTTGATAGACTTTAGGGATCAGACCGATTAAATTTATGTGGTCCGGTCCGGTCCGGTCCCGATATTTTTTATATGCAAAGACCGGACCGGACTGTTACGGTCCGGACCGTTACGGTCCGGTCCGGTCCGGTCTATTTAAACCATAATTGTTCAAGCTTTTTTTTTAACTGGGCCTTCAGCCCGTTTGTGTGATATTCCGGATTTAGTGTGTTGTCAGTTGTGTGTGTTTGATCACAGTCACAGAATTTGCAGCAACGTATTGGCATCAGACTATTAACAAAAACACTGAGCAATTTTCTAGTCATTTATGAGTACCCATAAGAAGCAAATGCTCTCTGCATGGCCCAAAATTCTAATCCCACAACAGATCAAATTTAATCTTTAAAGACCGCAAATCAAACTCCAACTAAAAAGAACCCTCAAAAACAAAATCTTCATGTACAAAACATAACTGTCAGGATATCACGGTGATAATATTTTTTTTAAAAAAATTATTAAACCTTATCGGTCCGGTCCGGTCCTAGCGGTCTAATAATATGTGAGACCGTGGACCGGACCGTTTAAGTATGGTCTCAATTTTTTGGAACTGGACCGGACCGTGAAACCGGACCAGACCACATTTTTCGGTCCAATCCGGGCGATCTCGGACCGGACCACTTACACCCCTAACCAAGAGCATGTAAATCAATTGATGAGATTATTTAAACTTAATTAATTAAATATTCCCATTTCCCAGTTTGACAGTTCAAAATGAATTGTTTAATTGAGGGGAGATAGTTATACGTAGTTTAGAAAAGAAAGAAAAAAAAGTCACATTTTCAGCTATAGTGGCGGCCTATTCCTATAACCATCAGCAGCCTAAGAATGCGAATATCACAACCTTTGGCTTTTATCAATAGTCAAGAGTATATACTCCCTCCGGTGTCACATATATTCTAGAAACAATCTTTGATCCTATATATAAGACATTTTGTATTTTCTATGCATCATTTATTATTTTTTCTCTTTTTGGTTCTTATTAAATGCTTTGACTATTTATATGTTTTTTGTTGTTTATTAATGAGTGTGAGTTTTTCAAGAAAAAAGTTAAAAGAGTAAAATTGTAATGTTACAATATATTCTCATAGAATTCATAAAACTAATTACTTTTCTTGATCCAAGAAATATGGTTAAGTATGTCTTATATATAGAACCGGAGGGAATAATAATAGCCCAACCATATCAATTACTCGTTGCTGCAAGTACAACTACCACCAAACGTTCAAAAAAAAGAAACAACTACTCATCAAACGTTCACCAAAAAACAGCTACCATCAAACGAAAAAGGGGGAATTCTTCTACGGGGAATTTTCCCTAGGGACCCCTTTGAACTCTTTAACCTTTCTGTAAATTTTTAAATTTGTCCTAATCTTAACTTAAAATTACATTTTATCCTCACCATCAACATCCCTAAATCATCACAACAGTCAACAGCCCCCCACCTCCAGGAATGCGGTGACTCGATCACTTAGATTCAAATGCCGTGCCTCACTTTCTCCACTTAGAAGCAACAATAAGAAAATGCACCTCATAACTGAGGTTAAGGTGGCCATCATTCTAGCTAGTGAGATCCTTTTTCTTGTTTCAACCTTAAATCACTGCTACTTGTGTCCTGTTATCTTGATAAAAAATGCATAAAAAATTGTTCATATTAAAATAAAAAATATTACAGATTGTATATTGTATCGATAATTGATACTCCTTCCGGCTCGAATTATAAGCAACAAAAAACATATTTCACTTGGTTTAAAATATAAGCAAAATTAACTAACTTTATTAAATTTTGTTTCATTCCCAATGTCACTTTCCTAAAACATTTCTAGAAAATTGTAATCATAATTAATTTTTATTTCATTCTCAATACTACTTTCCTAAAATACCTCTATTTTTTTATAAATTTGAAAAAATTAAATACAATCAACTAACCTCCTTAATAAGCGTAAAAGTAGTTGGAATTGCTTATAATTCGAGCCGGAGGGAGTAAGTAAATAAGAAAAAAATTTAAAATGTTTTTTAGGCAATATTGCAATGTGTATTAATTGTAATGACATGAAAATTTGTGTGATATCAATTTGTAATTAATGAGTGAATCTTGCATTATACTAAACAGATATTCTCTCATTTTCATTAAATTATTTGACTTTTACCAAAATAATGAAAGGGAGAAAGTAATATTTGGAAACTTGATGTTTGGGGAGGAAATGTTAGAGCTATGAACTTGTATTTATAGTAAGTTAGTTGTACTTCTTTCTTTTTAATGGTAAGTTGCACACATTTATTAATGCATCTTCTTCTTCGTGTGTTCCGTTTTTCACTTCTACACTGCACCCTCAGGCGTAGGTGAAAAATGCATATACGCTAGATATTGGGCAAAAATTTAATTTTTTGTTTTTTACGTTGTTGGTTAACATATGTGTAATTTTTATACATATGCGAATCCCTAAGTATACTCAGCAAAAATTTTAATATTCTTATATAAAAGAATATATGCACATGTATTCTCTTCGTTTACATTAATTTGGTCCAAAACTTTGGTTATCAAGAAAATGAACTCACCTGGTTGACTCTATCTCAGTTTATTGAGCCCACGACTATGAATTGGAAGGGTTTGGTAAGGTCCCAAAGTACCCGTCTTCGAATCTTCTTTTTTTTTCTAATTTTTTTTATAATGTATTTAGTTTAGGGTAACAATTTTAATGATTATTCCTATTTATACTTGTACTTGTATTTATTACCTCAAAATTGGACCTAACAGATTCAAAAACAAATCCAGTAAAGAGATTTCTTATAAGCGGTTAGAGCATCATTTTATAATCTTCATAGTTATGAGTAGTTTTGCTTTATTGGAAAGATAAATCTAATATAAAAATAACAAACTCAATGTAGCAATTGAATTATTGTAATATCAAACAATATTTTATTGTGAAATATGATAGGCAGTGAAAGGGAAAATTATTACTTGGTACTACACCATTGTGGTTCGGACTCATCTCAACCAATCATCATGTTAAAATTTTTTAAAAATAAATAATAAATTATGGTGAATGTCATGAATCATGAAGTACCACACTACCTTTTCTAGTAAAAGGGAGAAAAAAAAAATACCAAGTTACAAGAGTGGATGATAAGGTCTTTTGCTTAAAATTTGGAAAAGGAAGATGGAGATGCTATACTCCCTAGCTTAAAGAACAAAGAAGTATAAATCTTGAGCGTTAATATTAAACATCTGGGTGAACTGTTAATTAAAGATATCTTATAAATCTAAAATTTGATTAACATCAACACATTAACCAATTAACTTCTAACATCCATACGAATTTCCCTTCCCGTTATGAGTAATTTTTGTGCTACTCATCGGGTATTGGGTCTCATCCATACGAATGATTAGTTTTAAGTTGATGAGCAAGTGAGCTCATAACACAAAAATAGACCATTCCATTACCACCATTCACCAACTATTCAGCTGTCTTAAAGTGTAATTTATCACCATGTCATTACTTCAGAAAATGATATGAGGACATGCAAATGTGCTTATGAATATGTTAATTATTACCATCACTTTTTAAATCATCATCCCTTTGACCAACAAAATCTTATCCATAACTTAGCTGCACATCAAACCCACGAGACAAACAGTCCACGTCAAGAGAGTACACGTAGTGTGTGACTTGAATCAGAACAGTGTGTGAAGGTACTAGTGAAAATCTAACTGCACTTTTCTTTGTTACTGTACATGATTATATTATGTTGTATAAACATACGTGTGACGCAGTGGATCATCCACCAATGTTTTAGATGTTTCATTTTGGGTAACAAAGCAATAAAAAGCATAAGCTAAAGCTAGTGTGATCATAAATGACAGCAGGCCCCAATGCGTGTTTCATTTGTTGTATTAAGATGAGGATGCTAGTTTCTCATCTCGGGTCATTTTAACTCAAATTAAAACACACCTGTAACTGAAAATAGTTTATTAAAATTAGTGTTTTTCATGCTCTTGAACGTCCCATATCACTTACCTTATAATCCGTTAAGCTATTTTTCTTAATTGTCAATTAGTTTTTGAAATAGAACCTTAGCATCAAGTTGTAAACCATAATCATGATTTTGACAATCTCTGTAATTGTATTTTGGAAGTATTACTAATAAATGCAACACAAGCGCAACTAAAACCTTTGGCTCATTTCAGTTCACGGGCAATAGAAAGCAAAGGAGTGTGGAGTATTTTTCATATTACAAACTCACATAGTTATTACTACATCATGAGAGGTTTAGCTAAGAACGTGCTGCTAATATAGGACTACAGTATATACAAGCAGGGTAGTGAAACACAGAAGGGGTGGTGGGGGAGCATCTAGGTCCTGCACTTTTGAAGCTTGTGATGATCCAAGAAGAGTCAAATAATATTTTGCTCTTCGTGATCTTGTGTTGCAGCTGAGTATCGAAACAAACTCACTCTTGCAACCTGCAAATGCACACTGCACTCTTAAGTCAGATTCAACAATCTAGAGGTAGATTATTCAAAACTAATTAAGAAATTGATAAAGTTGTTGAACAATTTTAATTTACCATAGCAAGGCTAATTGATGAGATTCAACTAGTTTGTCCCACTAATCCACTTGCTGCTGATCCAACCCATTCAGCTGGCTTACTTATCAAATCCTCTAACTCAAGGTATATATTCGAGTCATTCACATCTAGCTGTTCTTCATCAACAACAGAATTTTCTCTCATTAGTTTCTCTGACACAACATGATAAGCAGAAGCAGAACACACATCGTGTCCATTTGTTCTTGAACCATAACCCCTTAACCCTTGTTGCACATGGCTGCATAGTTCAACATCCATGTCCATGCTATTGGTGTTCACACTTTCAGTCAAAAGTCCAGCAAGTTCAGATTGCAATGTAGGGAATTGCTCATGACTTTGTTGGTCTCTATAATCAACAATATTAGGGGTTGTACTTGTTTCCACGGCCTTCGGGAAATTTATAGGGCACTGTGCTCCTGGTAATCTGCGTCTCTTAACCATGTCACTGCCATCAAGCTCTCTTTTCCTCTTAATTTTGTTGATTAACTGATCAACAAACATTGGCTTTCTGCACATTCTAGTGAGGAAAAATATAGTCTGATATTGCTTCATTTCGGCACACCGAATTCGCTCTTGAACATTTGTGAGTTGAACATGTGAATTCTCCTGCTGCTGTCTCAGCTTCAGGATTTCAAGTTTCATTATGTTATGGTCCTTCTTCAGTTTCTCAACTTCAGCCTCCAAGCCGGGCTTCATTGAATTCAGTGCTCCTTGGTGCTGTTTGTTGTATTTACTTCTTCTCCTAATGTTCTTCAGCAAATGCTTCTTCCCTCCTTGAAATCCTTCATTTGCAAACTCCCAACGGTCTGAATCAACCTTCCTAAAGCCCTGGGGTCATATATCAAAAGAAAACAATCATCAATATAAAATTGGTGTGTATAAACCACAAATAGAATCTCAAGCTAAGAGTACACAAAAGATAAATGTTATTTATTTGAACAACGTTTTAAACATTGTCCGAAGAATTCAGATTTTTATAATCTTAATTTTACAATAATCAGAATATTAGAATATTTGATCCAACTCCAATCCAATTCCAATCAAGAAGACAAAAAACTAGTTCTTGAGAAAAAGGAATACGGGATTACTAAATCAATTATAAATTGTTCTTTGCTAAGGTATGTTCACATGTTTGAGCTGGGAAAATCGACAACAAATGAGGCTAACTTTCCCAAATGACCTGTTACCGTGTGTAAGACTTGAACGTGAGACTTTCCTCAAGATGAATGAGACATACATCACTTCAATCAATCAATCGTATAGGATTATTTTTCTTAAATATACAAATACTTCCACACTTAAACAAGAACATATATCATTGAAAGACAACTGTTAATAAGTTTATAAGGAATTTAAAATAGATAAAAAATTATTGGAAAATGTATTTTTTTAGATTCTCTACAGAAGAATAAATGTTAATTTAAAATTGTCTTTTCTCTTAAAGTACTGTAATATATTAAAAAGTACCCTTGTGATACTTGTTAGCAAAATCCTCGTTAGAATTACAAATTAGTCCAGAAACAGGAAAACTTAAGTTACATTAGCCCATGACATTGATGATCCCTAAAATCAAACAATTAATTTGACCGATACCGATAATCTTAAAAACTATTTTGACCGATGGTTATAAAATCGTTATTTATTTTTTGTCAAAAAACGTCATTTTGACCATCAATTAGTCCACGATAAGAACTACTGACAGAGTGACGATCTTTTATGTCATAAAAGAATGTGACTCACGTTTTTTTTACGTTAAAGATCAATTCGAAATTTTGAAAATTAGTCCACGATAAGGACCACTGACGGAGTGACGATCTTTTATGTCATGAAAGAATGCGACTCACTTTTTTTTATGTTAAAGACCAATTCCAAATTTTGAAAATCTTGAAGACTAATAGCATATTTGGTTATTGAGAAAAAAAAAATCAGGTTGAAGTAGAAACAACGGTTAGTAGCATTGACATTTCATAATTAATTATGGGTTAACTCACTGCATAATCAAACATGCGCAAAATTAAACATGCACTAAATTGATCAGTGCCTACAAAATTAGAAAACAATATGATATATTACTTATGTTAAATATTAATTTGAAATTTTGAAAATCTTGAAGACTAATAGTATATTTGGTTATTGAGAAAAAAATCAATTCTGGCAAAAAAAAATACTTACGTTGAAACATAAATAACGGTTAATAGCTTTGACATTTCATAATTAATTATGGGCTAACTCAACGCAGAATCAAATATTCACAAAATTAGAGACCAACATGATATATTATTCATATAGTACTATATAATCCTCCGCAGAAAGACATGAAATCGATCCAATGATTTCAATCACTACAAAGAAACAAGATTAAGCTAAGTAGCAAAGAGAAAATGAATCACACATGAAAAGACATTAAAAAAAAAAAAAATTAAAGGATTGGCATATTGAAGAAATGAAAGAAGAAGGGGAGAGAATTTAGACTAACATAAGTATTGAGCTGGCGGATGAAGCTAGAGAAATTGCTATGCTTGAAATACTTAGGAAGAAGGACTTTAGAGAACTCATGAGAATCAAAAACTATGAAGCTATCACGGGTCTCACTCCACGACACAATCGGATCAGTCTCGGGGTCCTCCACCATTTCAAAAGTCTTCTTCAGAAACGGTGGTGGGCCCGCCTCGCTCAACCCTTCCATCGGTTTAGGCAACTCCTCCATCGATGATGAAGATGATGACCCATTAACACCAACATCATCGATAACCTCCTCTTCCTTTTTTATAGCCACGGTACCGCTACCACCTTCTTCTTCTGTTACACCAGAGTTCTTACTTTCGCTGAAAACTCCTCCTTCAACTTCGGAAGAGGAAGATGAGATACCAGGGTTGTTGTTGTCTTCGAAAAAGGTGAGTTGCTCTGTTTTCACTCTAGCTGATGGAGTCGTTTTGTGGAGCAGTAGTTGTTCCTTGTGAATAGTAGGCTCTGATAACGGCGTCGTTTCTCTGCTACCACCACCGGGATTGAGAAACATTTTCTTTGTTCTTGTTTTTGCTTTGGAATACGGTGTGAAAAGAGAGAGGCCAAGAGGGTATGAGTTTGGAGAAGTGTTGGATTAACACAATGCTTTATTTTTCATTTATAGAGATGATGATTATGATGACTAAGCTACCTAGCACTGTTACTTACTGTTTACTACTGTACTAAATATCTTTTTTTATTTTAATACAGGTATGATTTAAAAAAAAATAAAATTAAATTCAACAATTATTGTAAGCAGTATTTCCTCCGTTCCAATTTAACTGCATTTTTTAGAAGTTTTTTTTCCTTTTATTTGTCTTTTCGATGATTTCAAAAGTATAATAAATGTTGTTTTTATGTTTACTTCTATTTAATAAAGTATTGGTTTTCGTAAGTAGTGAAAAAAATTGATGATAACATAAAGAGAAAGGGTATAACGAAAAAACATAATTAATGGATTGAAAATATAAATAATAATTGTATTTCTTGAAGCGCGTGTTTTTTGAAATAAGTCAAATAAATAAAAACGGAGAGTAAATATTAAGGACATTTGCTAATAAATCAATTAAATGTATTTTTGTAAATTCTCGAAAAAAAATAATATGAAGCTATAATTTTAATAAATATCATAAAAATACTTATCAATAAAACATTTCTTGTAATACTAAACATGGCAATATTTTTAAATAATAATCCCTTCGTTCTTGAATATAAGACCTTTTCTACATTTTTATTTTGTTCCTATTTATAAGAGTACAAGATCCTTTATCAATTTTTAATGAGCATTAATTATTTTTTTTCACAAACATCCCTATTTATTTAACACTTTTTACATTCCCAATAATACTAATAGGGATAATTTTGAAAATACATATCAAAAATTCACATTTTCAATACAATTAACTAAATTATTCCATTTGCTTAATAGACATAAAATTTTCCAAAAAAATCCTACGTTTAGAGACAGAGGCAGTATAACATTTTTTAAATTCTTTTATGAATCGATGATATTAATTCAACATTGCGTAACTTATTCGTTTATAAATCGATTGAGTTTTTTTTGAAATGATGTTCTTGATAAGACCATCTTTATTCATATAATTCAAGAATTGAGTTCGTGATCACATATTTAAGGGAGAAAGATCCCCTCTATCTATGCCAATATCTACTTGTATTTTTTTTTTTTTTTAACTAGTAAAAATTTCTTTTACTACTTTTTTTTTAAACAAATAGACCGACGTAGAAAAGTAGCGTATCTATGTGCTAATTATTTTAGGAAACTCAGACAGCGGCCACGTTTTCATGTCTTTTTCCGTTCTTGCCATATGTCACAATCTACTGGACCCGCTCTTGCCAAATATAAAATACGATTTCGCTACTTAAAAATTCTTTTATAAAATATAATAAGTACACAAAAAATTTAATTTAAATTCCTTAAGCATTAAAGAATATATATATATATATATTTTAAAAAAAGTATCGTAGATAGGATGATAAGGAGTGTGTGTAATGTGTTGATCGTATAAGGTATAAGGATATCATGAATATTATTCCTACTAAAAATTAGTAATAGCATTCGGTATTTGGTTGAAAGTTTTGAAAGGTACGGTCCATGCGGTTACTGGCGTCAGTGTTGTCGGTGCCTTCTGCATGGAGGCCAAGTGTTACAACCGATTCAACCGTTTGATAACACAACAGCTTTATAACCGAGTTTATCTAAAGTACTACATACATAGTACTGTTCACTAAGAAATTGTTCATTGCTATCATCATGATCTGATCTTTGTCTCGAACGAATTTACTTTAATCTCACTTCCCTTGTGGGTGCCTTAAAAGAATGATGTTCTTCCAATGAGCACACCAATTCAACATGGATAAGCTCGGTGCCGATTTCATGCACCAAAATGAAGAACCAAATTAAACAAACGGTGGTTGCAGTCTCATGTAACGCCGTACGAGGAGGCTTGTCGTTTAGTGAAGGGAGATTACCATGTCCATGTGTTACCATGTCCACTGCTCACTTTGTGGGCTGTGGCTAGTGGCTTTTTCGCGTCAGGACAAATGATGATAACGTGGAGTAAAATTAGCCTCTTAATACTTGTAGCTGAATCACTATTTCTCATAATAATTGTAACCAAATCGGGAATGAATTGACATTAATTGATTTTATGGATGTGATCTTGTTCTGACCCAAAATAGGAGCACCTTCCTGCACCTTGATTTGAATTTTAGTGTACTTAATTCTCTGTATCTTTTCCTAACTTTGATTGAATGCCAAAAAGATAGAAAAGTTAAAGAATATTTGATAAAAACCGACATGTGAAACCAGTATTGTTCGATAAAATTAGTTGATTTGATTAAATAGTTAATAAATATAAAATAATGTAAAAAAATTATAAATCAGAGTTTATATGACATAAATTACTTCAATTCACTTTTTTTGTTTTTTTTTTTAATTTTTTCAATTCGCTTTTTAAATAAGAGCTTATAAATTCGAAGATCTTCTCTAACTAAACCTAACCTATAAGTTAAATGATGATCAGAAAATTAAAGTTTAAAAGTCTATGATTGCTAAGTTAGCTAATTAAATTAAAAGTATTTTATAAAACTAATTGATCAGAAAATTAAAGTTTAAAAGTCTATGATAAATGTAAAATATTTATAAAAAAAAAAGTATGTAAATTAGTGACTTATAAAACATAAATCACTTCAATTAATTTATCAAATAATGATTTATATCAAACAAGGTCATTAAATCAGGATCAAAGGCAGAGGACCCATCAAGAATACAAGTCATTGGAGTTACTTGATCATAGTTTACTTAGTTCAGTTGATTTATCCGGATAACAAGTGATGTACTATCTGGATAACGGGAGTTAGTTGATTTATCCGGATAATGGTAGTTAATTGTTAATTTAAGTTAATTAGTTTGTTAGAAAGTTAGTTAGATTTGGCATCATTTTTGGTTGTTATCTGGTACTCCACCAGGGTATATATAGTTTCTTTTGCCTTGTGGCCAATAATATCGAAAATCTTTTCTTTTAAAAGTTTGAGCAATTCTTTCTTCTTCTGTCTCTCGAGTTTCTTCTCTTGTTCTTCAATTTCTTCTTCTGTTTTCCTGGTTGAATCAGTTATCAATCAAGCTATTCAAATCTGATAATTGACAATTCAGTAACTTATTTAAAAATCATATTTAATTAAACAGAGTAACTAATTTATTTTTGTCAGATAAATAAATTGACTGACCTAAGTCACTGTATAAACTTACCAAACACACCAAAATTATATAACAATATCTTAAATGTACCGTTAACATTCTCTATCTAGTTTACCGTTTACACAAACTCGTTTTAAACTCTAATTTTGTATCAGTCGGTCGTGATTAAGTTTACCAAACAACGGATAACAATAGTAGTCAGGATGAAGTTTTATAGCTTAAAAGTTCTAATCAATGCCTGCCCATATCTTCCTCCACTCATGTTGCCCATTAAATTAGTTCCGAGTGGATAGCTACCATGACTGATGAGGGGGCAGTGTGTTAATGTTTAGGTAGGAGTCGGCCTGTGATGCTGAAAGATAGAAGAGGGATGAGGGAATGACTGACTCATCTGTAAAATTGCATTGCGCGGAAGAGCGCACACTATTAATTACCTCCGACACTTTTTTTTCTTTCATGTACAAATGTACAATCAGTATTTCAATTTTTGAGGACATTGATTATTTATTATTTATTATTATTATAAGAATAATTTAAAAATATATATCAAATATTATCAATTTCAATATTACTAATAATATTAATTAACTTTATTAATTTTTGAGAAATCAATCAAACGAGATTTGTATCAAGAAGCAGAGGGAATAATATCTATTTTTTTTTTTTAAACGTAGGGAAAGAAAGAAAAAGCAGAAAACAGAAACTACGGCATAGAGAGAATCTCCAAGGAAATAACTAGTTTAAAACCTTTTCTACAATGAATCCTAATAAAATTATGGTCATGGTCCTTCAGCACAAAACAATGGCCCAGAGAAAAAAGGATATAAAAATTATACGTTACTGTTTCTGAAAAACCTCTAAGTTGAATCCCCCAAGTTGATTAAGTCTGTAGGTCAAATGATCCAGACTGACGTTGATAAGGTGTAATGACTTGTGAATATGATAATGAACACTAAACAGCTCAAGAGAGATACAGAAGGATTAGAAAGACTAATATTAGTATTAGACTATTTACTAATAAATAAAGAGTACTTCACAGGAAAAAGAATATTTACGGTGAAAGGGTGATGTGTACAAAACAATCAAATCCAGTGAGTGTCACAGCTAACCAACTAGATACGAGTGAATGACTCTCAATCTTAGGTATAAAAACAAAGGGATAACTAGAACCTGTAAAACGAGAGATAGACATACCCTACTAGAGTTCCACAAATTTTAAGAGGGCCAAACTCTTAAGTTTTGTCTGACTGTGTTACCCTGTCTCTCTTTTCATGTTCGTATCATGACAAAATATGACATAAAATGATTCATTGCCATATAACCTATCATGCCAAAAGGAAACATGGAACAGAAGCTACAAGCATTTCATAGATACCCAAAATGAGGCAGCAATGGCTGACTAGTGAGTGTTTCCTGTATATGATAAAATAGAGTGATTCAATTTACTATTGAAAGATAAGCGACACTTCGCATATTATTCCAGATCCAAATCTTAGACGATGGTCACTTGAATTAGCAAAATAACAAATATCAATCCAAGTTGGCATCACAAAATTAAGAGTTGATCGAATAATATAGTTTCAGCCAGTGCATTTACAGCAACATATCTCGAAACAAATTCCCATAATCAAGAAGCACTGCAGTAACATAGAAATCAACTAAAGAATAGACAGCCAAGCCAGAAAACAAGGGAATAGAGGAATAGATCCAATACCAAATGAGTTTTGCTATTGTCCAAACTCCAAACAACTTTCAAATGCAGAAATAGTAGAAAGCAAAAATAACAAGTATTTCAACAGCGAGATAACATAACATTTCATTTCCATGTAGTATTGGACAGTGCCCAAAATTTGAGCAAAATCCTGCTCTTGCTTTGGATGATATGCCCCCAAAACCACCCACCTTCTTCAAACATATGTCAGCAATTCTCTTCAGTTAACTTGTAAGCCGATTGAAAATATAGCTTCAGGAGAGACACCTATAATAAATGGTCAACAAAATAAGAAAAATGGCATTGTAAAAACAGCATCAAAAGGTATCAAGGAGAAGGAGTGTCAAGTTCACCATCATTTTCGTTGTGACTGCCATTGGCTGGTTGCTCTTGGTTCAGGGTACCTCCTGTTAGAGCATGAAGTCCACCATTATTTCCATTTGCCATCACCGGTGCAGGAGGTAGTAATCCTGCGCGGGATAGAAAACGCTCTACAGGCTCTGAAGGTTGAGCGCCAACAGAAAGCCAGTACCTAAAGAAAATAGAGGAAATCAATGCTATAAAAATACACTGTATATGTCTGTCCTGTTAAAATCATGAAAATTAGAAGATGTATCTTGCGATTGTTTGTGACAACCAACAACCAGAGACCACTAGTTTTTGTTTCTTAGCAAAAAATTGACATACATAATTTAACCTTAACCTTCAAATCGTAGAAATATGTGAAATGCAAGTATATTATATCTCATTAAATGCCATAAACCCACTGAAGGCCTTCTGCACATATATGTATATATTTGTTGCCAACATGACAACTTTTGCCAAGTAATTTGGCAAAAAAAATAATTGTTGATTGATAATAAACAGCATGTACAGAGAGATACTTATAGTAGTATAGTTACAACAACTTAAACAAAAGAATCGGAAAGAATAAAAGATAACAACAACTGATATAGAGAAGTGATATCATTCAGTTGAGAAGGAGAGATATGCGGGTAGACTTGGTCATGTTACGTCAGTACACCTACAGTGAGAACTATATGTACTGTATTCAGTATTTAACACATGTTTCATGGAGACTATAAGTCTACAAGAATTCAGATATGTTAACAATAATATGCAAGGTTTTACAAGAAAACGAACATGCAAACATGAGAGGCACAGTCCCCTTAATCATCTCTTAGAATTACAGGAAGTTACTTACCTTATTCTTTCGAATTTGAGAGCCATTACTTTCTCATCGTCTTTGTCTGTACAGAAGCAACACAAGCTAAAAAGGATTAATAAGAATCAACTTTGAACCATCATCCATCCTTTCCCTCAATCCAAAGTGTCACACAGGTACCGGTTAAAAATTAACAAACAGATTGGCCAACATTTAGTAGCAATTTTTTTTATTACAGGAGTGTATTAAAATAGTATAAAGTAACAAGCAATACAAGTATACAACCAACAAGAGATGATACTAATAGTTCATCATATATCAATCCACACAAAAGTTTAAGAAATGCCAATCTGTCTCTTGAAGTTTCAACATGTCCCAAAAGATTCCCTGATACTCATCCAAAGTATTGATTCTATACACTTCGCAACAACTCTTAGATAGCGTTTGGCTCACTAACAGAACATAATGGAATAGAATGTCTTGTTCTATTCTCTTTGGTTCCATTCCCCGGGAAACACGAACACTTCACAGACATAGTTTGTCAGTGTCCATGTCAGACACCCATCTACATTGGACAAATTTGGACATGGACGACATCCTTTGGGAAAATTTATGTCCATAAGAAAGTACATTAACGGTATTGAAAATATAAACATTCTAATATTCTTTTTCAAAACTCTATTGTTATTGGGATTTAAAAAGTTTTTTAAAAAAAATTATTAAATATTTTTGAAAATTGGATTAAGGGCCTTATAAAGAGGACCAATTTTTTTTTTCTAAAAGAGTCTTTAAGTATAAGACGTATATTCTACAAAGTTTTATGGTACTGCAGTTAGTTTTTGAATTTTCATACCAATATCGAAAGATGTATCACAATAATAAAATGATAGTGAGCGTTTTTTATTATGAGAAGATATAACCTGATAAAGGGTTGTAGAAGCCTAAAACTTCGAGGTTCTTGCCATCTCTGGTTGTTTTGCTATCAGTAACAACGACGCGGTAGAATGGACGGTGGATGCGCCCAAACCTCGCTAATCGAATCCTCACCGTCATTTCTTTCTTTGAGCTCTCTGCTGGGTGGAGGGAAATGAACAAGTTGGTCGGAATTTGGAGAGCAGAGGGTGAGTAAGGAGTGAGTGTGTGGTTGATGGCTAATGCCTAATCCTCTTTTATCCTCTCGCACTCTCGCTCTTATCCATCTATTACTCCCTCCTCCGTGTGGGAAATTATTGTATTGTCCCGGCCACATCCACGTCGTTGGATGTATTATTAATTAATTAAAATATAACTATTTAATAAAATTAACGGTGTGATGTGACCGGGATCAATGGTCCCGAATCATACGATAATTCCTCCCTCCGTGCTTTGCTAAATCTCACTTCGTTTCTAAATTCTTTCAAATCAATTAAAAAATTATTTAATACTTTTCCTAGTGTTGGAAATACTAATATTTGGTACTATATTTTATCGACATGGTTTTTAAGTTTAATTAATATTCTAAAAGGTTTCGAGGAAACATAAATATTTATGAAAAATAAGTAATAAAGTTATTAAAAATTGAAAAAAAATAAGTTAAACTTATCGTCTAATATTTATATTTACTCGGAGTGAGGGAGCAGTAAAATTTTGGGTCTTGAATAGAGTATTTTTTTAGATTTTTAAATTTAGAAAAATAACCACATGTGTGCATTATTTCGTGTTTCAAAAATTTAAAAAAATTGTATTTTTCAATGATTATCTATTATATTTATCTTAAATTTTTTTCTCTTATTTTACATGCATTATTTTTTATAAACTCAAAACATAATATTATTTCTCCTACGCGAGTTACCTTCTTCTAGGCTCCGCTGGACGATAGATGAGAGTTCATAACATTCCGGAATGACACAGGAGATAAATCCTTAGTCAATCCATGTGTTCTTAACTTCTTCGCGACTCTGGAGCAGGAGCAGCGGATTCGCCTACTTCAAAGTCTTAAGTCAATCCGGATTAACTAGATTTCCTTCGAGGATTTTAACCTTGTTGCCCATTCTTTCATGAGAGAAAGAAAAGAGTTTATGAAAAGCCTTGTCGGTCCAGTCAAGTCCTTGACTTCGGTCGTAGGTTGGCATGTCTTTAACTATATTATGCAAATCAAACAAGATAGTTAATTTTTTTTTTCATATTATATTGTTACAAATTAATCTCTTAATTTTTCTTAAAAAGTTCACAAATAATATCTGAATAGTCAAACGAATATAAAAAGTCACGGTATTTAATAAATGCAGATAAGAAAAAAATAATAAATGTTGTATAAACAATGTAAATTACTATATTAAAAAACCGCTAAAACCTTCTAGAGGGCGATTAATAATAAGTGTCATAAGGAGTATTTTTTTCAAATTATCATTGTACTAATTATTATTGGTAAATAAAATATTTATGAAAAATAATTAATTAAATATTTTTAAAATTTATATTATATATAAAGCAAAAATGAACTTAAAAAAAAAAGAGGGGCGGGGGCAAAAAAGAATTCTTAAGATGATATTGTATTAATGATCGGAGTGATTAAGTATTGAAAAATGGAAATATGCTAATTTTTTTGTTAAGATAATTGTTTATCTCACTTTGGTTCTTGAAGCTTTGTTGTCTCAAACTAGCCCCTTAAACCATATTGATTTAATCTACTTCGGTCATGGAGCATTCATCACACAAAAACTATATCAGAATGAATTAAATATAAATTATCTAATCCGATACGATCTAATGATCTACTTGCTGAAATTATTTGAAATTAAAAAATAAATGAATCTTTTAAAAAAATCATGATCAACTATATTTGTACACATTCAAACTGTGTCTTCGTTAAACATTAATCCAAATAATTGTATCCAAACATTTTTTAGAAAATAAGAATTCAAACAAACCTCGACATAAATACATAACTTGTAAAAAATATTGTAATATGGTAATAGAAATAATAATAAAATTGAGCTAATCGGTCGAATCTAATCCTAACAGTCTCATAAGTTTTAAGACGGTGAAGCGATCCATTCGGTAACGATTTGGAAAGTAGAAACCGAACAAGACCATCAAATCAAATCAAGCTAAAACTAAATTTTTGGTTTGATCTCATTAGAACTTATCGGTTTCACAATTTTGGAAATATAGCAATCCAAAACCGTGAAAGAAAATTTAGTTTTGATTAATTTACAATTTTTCTACGATTAATTTGCAATTTTATCTTGAATAACATGTACAAATGATATACCACTTGATGCAATTTGATATTTAAATGACTTTAAACTTTTATTCCTAAGTCAAATTATATTTTTAAATAAATTGCATGAAAACAAACAAGGAAAATAGTCACAATCATAAATGAATGAATCGTACTTTCTATCTATATTATTACACGATGTTGAATCCATTCCCGCCCGGTGCTCTTATTTTTCAAAGGGCATGTTGGTCTTTTCATAATTTCAATCCCTTCTTAACGAAACTTTGCATTTATAAAACGCACATCAAGGAGCTATCCGCTTCTTCTCCTTTTCGGCTGATCCTATGCACAACAAATTTTTCAATGCAAAACATCTGTTCAAATCTGAGTTTTCATTTTCAAACGCAGTTAGTCATCAATATCCCGATTTTCATTGCTTATTTGGTTTGTTACCTTGCGTTTTTCACGGTTGTGAAAAACAACTATCGAAAAGCTTCATACCAAACACTTTGCTTGTATTTTCATCCCCTTGTATTCTATATCAAAACATACTTCTATGTTCTTTCTTCATCTTGTTTGGACAAGTGACATGTTTCGAATGCCAAGCTCGAAAGGTTTTTCTATAATTTTCCCTTTCACTATCTCTTTTCGTTAGGTTTGTGAAGCAATTCCTCAAAGTTAAATTCAAATATAGTGGATCAATTTTTTTATTATTTTTTTTTTTTGTTCAAGTACATAGGAATAAAAATACATATTTTTATCTCCGATTAGTGTACTCTTCCCCCTTTTTCATTTTAGATTTCACAAATTTTGTTAGGGTTTTTATTTTGTGCTTGCTTCTTTTTTTATTTCCATATGCAAGGCTTTGATTTTCTTTAGTTTCATTATCGGGGCAAGAGATGATGCTACCTGAAATGTTGCTACTCAACATATTACAATATTATTTTACCATTTCAAAATTCATATATCTATGTTTTTTTTGTTTGCTTATTTTTTTATGCAAATATAAAATTTCCGTGCTTACACCAATTGACCTATTTGTGTTTGATAAAAGTTTTATATTATGAATAATTTGCAAATTTGCAATGTCAGTTTTGAATCAATTTTAAGTTTTGCTTCTAATAACAGATCTTATTTTACTTTTGAATCAATTGTAAATTTCACTTCTTAGAGCGAATCTCCTTTTGCTTTTGAATCAATTTTAAATTTTATTGGATCATATTTGCGATGTCAGTATATATTATATTCCGTACATTATTTTTAATTAAAATGATTTAATGATTTTGTTGTTTTGTAGTGATTAAAACTCCATATCCTGCTTCCGAAAGATCAGATGGGCACATATATTTGAGTTTTGGGAGGTACTTACCTATATCATTTACCCAAATTTACCTTGACCACATATGGGCATCATTGATTTATTCATGATCTGTGATTTATTAAACTTGTCCTCTTGAATTTTACCGTATCTAATGTTTATTTACCATTAATAGTACTGCAACATGATTTGTTTATAATATGTGTATTTTAAGGTAGCTATTGCTTCAACAATTTACAAACTCAAAGGCATTTTTAATGATTATGCACATCAATTACTTAGTCGCCTCTAATGTTTCAAGACATATCCAACTTGTTAATGAATTCATAAGTTGAAGATAAACCAAGGAAGCAAACAAAAGTTTTGTTTTGTTTTCAGGGACATGGAATAAAGTTTTCCTTTGTCAAATAAAAATATTTTAAACTAATCAAATTCGGGTATGAAATATATGTCAAATTCTTAAACAGAGGTTTGTAATACCCTTGCTGTTAATAAAACCTTTTGATATTCTTTCGCTCTCCTATAATTATTGGCTTTAATTAGTTTATCTTTTAGTTTGTATGATAGCACAACTCATATCATATCAGTACATTATTTAGCTATTTTTTATGTTTTGCCTCAAGGTAATCATGGTTTCTTTTTCCATTATAATATTTCACAAGTACATTCAAATATTCAACTTTTGTTTTGAACCTACTTTTTATGTACCTTAGAGTATGTTCACTAGTCGTGATGACAACATGAATTTCAGGTGGTATACGAGTGCTCATACAACCATATCATATGAACATGGGCATGCTTATCTCAAATCACATAGGTCGATCCAGGAGCGTATCTGAACATATCCATATATATGTATCTTTGAAGTTTCATCTAATAATAAGGTATCATCTGACTTAAAATATTAACAAGCTTTGTCATTTACATGATGCATTAAATGAGTTGAATAAAAATGAAAATGAGTTTAAAAAGTAGGATACTTGAAACGAAATTAGATACATTATAGAATATTTTTACTTTATTTAACTATTTGCTCACACTTCAAACGGATGGAAAAAGCTTTTTGAGAGAGCTCATGTCTGGAATTAGAAAGTAAAAATGTACTTATTGTTAAATTATTTAACAAGGTTAAACTCTGATGCATTATAACTAAATGAAGATGAATATATTATCACTTGTTCATCTTGTAGACAAGCTCTTTTTGAAATCTTTTTTATTCTAGCTTATAAATAGGAGTTTGAAATACGAGCAAAATTAAAAACCAGTTACTTTAGATGAACTAATCCTTACATTTTAACAACATGCTTGAGGCATTTGAGTAACATATGCTTGTCTTATATGCACAAACAAAGAAACAACTCGTTTTTGCATATAAGACAAGCATATGTTAAACACATATAAGACAAGTATATATTAAACTCAAATGTCAATTTTGAATGTTCACATAACATCATTCCATCTTATATATGGGTTGATAGTATCATTTCATGATTCATCATCTCCCATGATGATATTTCTTGTGTAGAGCAGTGTTCCCCCTTTTACCGTTTGACAATCAACAACAAGAAAACATGGTGGTTGCATCTGATGGGCCATTTGAGCCTGGCTTTATTGAAGCAGGCTAAGGTGTCTGGGCCCCCGGATGCAATTAACGGGCAGCAATTTTATTATGAAAATATTGAATAATTATTGAAAAGAAAAGATAGAGAAAAATGAAGAAAGAGAGAGAGGAAGCCCTAGGCAATAATATAATATAAATAGAGGTGGGAAGAAAAGGGTTTAGAAAAAAGGAGAGAGAGGCAGCGGATTTGAAGGCACTGTCAAGTTTCCAGCACCATTTTACAAAACCCCTCTCTCCTTCTCTCTCTCACTCTCACTCTCTTTCTAGGGTTTTAGCTTTTAGTACTATCTGTTTTTTTTTTCACTCTGCTTCACAATGAGCAACGATAAGGATGCCTTCAACGTCTCAGATCTCACTGCTGGTTGGTGCTCCACCGTATCCTCAACTCCTCAATCCATTTTGTTATTATTATTTTATTTTTAATTTATATTTTTCAGCTTTGTATTTATTAGTTAATTTTACTGATTACTAATTCATTTGCTTGCTTGCTGTTGGTTTTTAATGTTATCCTGCAGCTCTGAACGAGGGGGATAGAGCTGACCTTGTCAACGCTCTCAAGGTCCCTTTTTTTTTATTTTTGCTTTATGCTTTACTCTAATCTTATCTATTTTTTGTTGTTTTTTTAATTTATTATTATCTTTTCTGGGAACTTTATATCATAAGTTGATTATACCAAGTTATTTTGTGTTAAATTGAATATTTGGTTTGATTTTATGAATCTACCGTGTGTTTGTGTGTGCAGAGCAAGATACAAAGTTTGGCTGGGCAGCATGCTGATGTGCTTGAGTCTTTGTCACCTGTTGTGAGGAAGCGTGTTGAGGTTCTCAGAGAGATTCAGGTATACTATTTAATTTAATTTATGATCTCACTTATAATGCTACATTGCATCTGTGTGTTGTTTTCATTTCCTCTACATGTTTATAATGGTATGTTTGTTATTCATTTGTATAAAATATATCTTTGTTTTGTGGTTTCTTTGAAAAATCAGCCTCCTTTACTAATTTTATTAGCAATCAATGGTGATGAAGTTACCAACAGTTTATTCATTGATCCATTTTGTATAGTGGTGTTGTGTGTGAAACTATTGTGTAGTTTGTACATGTTCAAAAAGGATTTAAAAATGTATTATTTTATTTTTGAAAAAAAGTATAGTGTGCCCAAGTATTGTGTTGTCATCATTCTTCGAAAGTGTGATGTAATTACTGTCAGTGTCATGTTGTCTCTGTTTCTCGTGTAGTGTCTTGGAGCTTACCTGTTACTGTTCTGTGGTTGCTCTTTATTAGCTTCTGAATTATTTTGATGATCTTACAGGGTCAGCATGATGAAATAGAGGCAAAGTTTTTTGAGGAAAGAGCAGCTCTTGAGGCCAAATACCAAAAACTGTATCAGCCACTGTACACTAAGGTATAACAACATCTTCTAAAAAAAAAAAAATTAAAATTTGGAGTGCGAAATAGCAAGTTACATATGATGTTATAAGCTATATATGTAGTATTTGTTGCAAAATCTCTATTGCATTATGTGCTCCCTCAAGCAAGCATGATTTTGAATACCGTTGAGATAATTGACGTATTCTTATATTTTATTGTGAATGGATGCAGCGCTATGAAATAGTTAACGGTGTTAGCGAAGTTGAAGATGCAGCAAATGAAACAAAAGCTGATACTGAAGGTACTATTTACACATGACTTCTTTTTTCCTTTGCCATTTCTCAATTACCTGATATAACTGCCTTTCTGATGTGTAGAGAAAGGAGTGCCTGGTTTTTGGCTTGGTGCAATGAAAAACAATGAAGTTTTAGCTGAGGAGGTTAGTCGGTTACGATCCACCGTTACCTTTTGTTTTACTGTGCATGTTTTGCATCATAGTCTTAGTCTCATGTTCACTAATTCTCTCGATGTTTTCTTGTGAAAAATAGATTTCTGAGCGTGATGAAGGTGCTCTTAATTTTCTCAAAGATATCAAGTGGAGCCGGATAGAGAACCCCAAAGGATTCAAGCTCGAGTTTTTCTTTGACTCCAATCCTTATTTTTCAAATTCTGTCTTGACGAAGACGTATCACATGATTGATGAAGATGAACCAATTTTGGAGAAAGCAATTGGGTTAGTTTATGATTCTACCGCATTGTCTTTCTTTATAGTTTGCAATATCTTTAGTTAGGTTGCCTTTTCGACATATTAATTTTTCTTGCTGTGTTTTCCTTGCAGGACTGAAATTCAATGGCTCCCAGGAAAGTGCTTGACACAAAAGGTTCTCAAGAAAAAACCCAAGAAGGGTTCCAAAAATGCTAAACCAATTACCAAAACTGAAAATTGTGAGAGTTTCTTCAATTTTTTCAACCCACCACAAGTCCCGGAAGATGATGAAGACATTGATGAAGAAACGGTATTAGCTTTATCTTTATATAAACATGAGAAAAGCAAAATGAATTTGAATTTTTCTACTCTTGCTATGGGCTATCAGTTTACTCTTAGTGATTTAACTGATTCATTTTTTTTTTAAATAATAGGCTGAGGAACTCCAGAATCAGATGGAACAAGACTATGACATTGGGTGAGCTTTCTTGCCTGCTTCATACTCAATTAGACGTGGCTTGTATTTTGAGTGTGCAAGATGTTGTATGTCTTTTGTTCAAGTTAATTTTTGACCCTTGTTTCCCTCCACCTTATGTTATGGGTATGAAGTACTAAAACTGTCAAATTGATAGGGTATGAGTGCATCACATACATGTGTGCTTTTGCGCTTATCTGCCTGTATATCTGTGTGCAAGTTTCTGTTGCAATGACCACTTGGGCATCCTGCCACCCTAAAAATCATGTTTGTCTGTGAAAGCTGGTTTGTGTGGGAGAACAAAATCAGGGTTGGTCTGAGTGGAAAAATGGGAAGTGTGAAATTTGTATGCAAGGCTGTGAAATGCAGCTGCTGTTTTTTCAGTCAAATTTTTGTGTGCCATACACAATCCAAATCCACCACTCATTCCCATGCCGTACTCATATGAGAAATTCAAATAATTCTGTTATCTATGCCCCATATCCATATGTGCTTGCAAGGCCGGGGAGCGTACCCAAGCTTCAGAGCCTCTGCTCCCTTTGTTATTTTTTAATCTTGGTTGCTGACTCCATTCATTGATCATTGGTCACACTTGTTCAGGTCAACAATAAGAGACAAAATTATCCCTCATGCTGTATCATGGTTTACTGGTGAGGCAATTCAGGGGGAGGAGTTTGATCTGGATGATGATGACGAAGATGACGATGACGATGTTGAAGAGGATGAAGATGAGGAGGAAGAGGATGAAGACGAGGAGGAAGATGACGATGAGGAAGAGGAGGAAGAAAGCAAGAGTAAAAAGAAGGTATAGTATGTTACTTGCTTGGAAATGTTTTCAACCTTTGTTTTGTTTTCTGTTTTAATGTTTGAATCTGAATGCTTTCTTGTCTCGTTTTTTTGGATTGCTGCTGCAGTCATCGGCACACAAGGTATGATAGTTTGGCTTTTTTGCGCAGTTATTTATTCTCCTATTTTATTGCTGGTTTTGAAGCTTACATGTATGATTTTTGTGTGTACTCTTATTCTTCAGAAGAGTGGAAGAGCCCAGCTTGGTGAAGGTCAGCAAGGTGAGCGTCCTCCAGAGTGCAAGCAGCAGTAGAAGTTCGTTTCTGTGGAGAGCTGAATTATGCAGCAGCTGAATTTGTTGGTGTTCAGGAATGTCTGATGAAAAGGGGATTACATGCTGTTTTTTTATGTTAATTTATTCATTTTCTTCCTTTATTTTTGTAGTCTGGATTTGTTGAGAGTTCCTTTCTCCACTTTACTGCCCTTTTGGAGGGCATATGGTTTATATAGTAAGGATGGCGTGTTTTGTTGTCACCCCAAATTTATGCCATCTAGTTAGTATACTTGAAATATAGTTTGTGCGTTGTCAGACAGTATTGTTTCTTTGTTGTTAAGAACTTGATTATCTCTCATCCTTGTCCCCAGAATTTTTGTGTTAACTTATGGTTCATATGGGTATTGGTTTTCTCTTTGGTAATAGCACAGCATCGGCACTTGTTTTTACTTAGGATGCCGGATGGTGTGAGTTGGTGTCGTATCTGAAATTGCCATTTTTCAAGTTAATAGTGTTGTGTGCTGTGGCTCACTGGCTTGGTGTTGAAAAAATGTATGGTATTGTTTACTACAGCCTACAGGATCTTGTTCGTCCACAGCATAAATGCCTTTTTACAGGAAATATTATTTCCATTTTTTTGGGTGTAGCTCTATGGAGGACCGGTAGTAAGAAAAAGAGAGGTGATTGTTATGTGATATGAAATGAAGAGATAAAAAGATAATTTGCAGATATGGGTCTAGGAGTATAAATAATGTCACCGTTTTAGGGTGTAGTTAGGGAGGAGTATTATATGAAGTAAAGTGA
This sequence comes from Crotalaria pallida, assembly GCA_037953625.1. Lineage (NCBI taxonomy): Eukaryota > Viridiplantae > Streptophyta > Magnoliopsida > Fabales > Fabaceae > Crotalaria > Crotalaria pallida. The sequence goes on from CM075649.1 coordinate 179,062,830, forward strand.
AATAAGTGATGGGTTACAATATGCCAAGGAATGTTAGAAAATAAGGAAGATAATATGTAGATTGGAGTCTAGGAGTATAAAGTCATTTAGAATGTAGGTTATTATTTTTTTATTTTATTTGTAAATATATACTATAAAATACAATCAATATCGGGGTTTACGGTCCATGGTTTAAGTAGTTTTCGAAGATATACCCCAACCCTTTTTAATTAATTTTGGAAATATATTCTCACTTAAAATATTGGAGGTCGGGTTTAATTTTTAATTGCTACACTGATGAGAGCCTCGATGCCTCAAAAAGAGGGAAATGGATTCTCTAATTTCAACTTGGTGTAACTTCAATGACTTCATACCACATTTGGAAATAATTTGTTTTATTTAATTAATTAAACAAAATATAAAAATTAAGAGGGAGAATATTATTTCCAAATATGGTATGAAGTCATTGAAGTTAGGATAATTGAAGTTAGAGAATCCTAATCCCAAAAAGAGGCTTCCGCTTTTGGCTGCAAACACATTTAATGCACACAAAAAACCCAAGAGCCAAAAATTTGATAATGTAATGAATTGACTTAGTAGCTTCAGTTTTCATTTTTTATTGAATTCATTTGATCTTGATAACCTTTATTAAAAGCAAAAGAAAACATTAGGTTGGTTGTAGATATAACATGAACATGTATGGTTTTCATAAAAACTTAATTATATTGTGTGCAATGAGATGAGTTAGAAACAAATATATTAAAATAATTTTTTTTTCCTCTCGTCTATCTTTCACCCCTTAACACAAGATCTATCACCATCATTATCATTAAGCCCAAAAAATCTTTTGAGTTATTTGTAATTTGTATAAAAGAGCAATTTTATTATTTATATTTAATTTTTGAATTTTGTTAATAATTGCCTTAGTTAAGAAATAAAAAAAATCCAAATAATGTATTTTAAATCACAACTTTGAAACTTTTAATATATGTATCGTTGTTCAATGCCAAATCTTCACTTTGGGTTCAAATGCTCATTGTCATTTCTCATTTATGCCCTTGAGTTCTTGACTTGTATCCTTCTACGGGCTATTTTTTTTTACTCTATCTGATTTTAATATAAACTTTTCAGAAAAATTATCTGAATTAATATAATATTGTTAATAATATTGAAAATATCAACATCTGATTTTCTTTTTTAAAATTAAATTTATTATTATTATCAAAATTTTAAAAAAATATTAACTAAATAAGAGTATTTATGTAAAAAAAAAATGTCATTAAAAATTGAAAAAATAACTTACAAATATGACAAAAAGAATTAAATAGTGAAATTTATATAAAAAGAACATAGAGAGTACAAGCAAATGCGAAAAATACCATGTTGAATTTGAGAATATATCACATTGTTTTTTTTTTCGAGTGAAGATATTTTACTCCTTTGGGATAATTCTTCAATGCTCCATTTTCAAACTAATATTCATGCCCTCTTTCTAATAATATTTTTGAAAAGTCTTTTTTCCCACATTTTTAACTTCAACCATCACACTCATTCTCATTCCACTTCAAATAACATTGGCACCATCCACTCAACCATCACACTGCATTTCCATTAAGATGTCTCATTCCCTCTAGGATTGAGAGGTGGCTCATAGTCACTAGTTTTAGCATGTCATGATGCTGATTTTGGATTGTTGGTCGTGGATACATGGTAATATTATTAGAAACTATAATCGAAGATGGATGTGGGATGGTATACGGTGGCAACATTGAGATTTTAAGGGAGAAATGAGTAGGGTGGTGACTTGGCTATTAACGCTAAAAAAAAGAAGAAAGGATTGAAGTATGATAACAAGAATAAATCGATCAATTCATATTTTTTATTTTTTATTTTTCAATCCCAATCATTTATTTTTTATTAATAAAAATCAATCATGAAATTAAAAATATCAAAAGGAAGCATCAAAGAATGAGTAATATGTCATATTAATCCCTCACTTTGTAAGCGTCGGTCAAGTTAGTCCTTGACTTTATCAAAATAGCAATTTAGTCCCCGAGATAGGAGAACGTCGATCAAGTTAGTCTCTGCCGTCACTATCGCAGGGATGTATTTGTTTTAAAATGAGATAAAGATAGAGACGTATGTGAATTAAAATGAAATCTCAGGGACTAAATTGCTATTTCGATAAAGTCAGGGACTAACTTGATCGATGCTTACAAAGTCAGGGACTAATTTGACATATTACTCATCAAAGAATCTTCTTACTCCTTTGTGCTTATAAGTAGTATATTTTACGCTTTTTGAAAGAAGGGAGAGAGGCACAAACAAACGATCAAAACCCCGCTCTCCCCCCTTTACTCTCTCGCAACTCAATTCTACTTCTGCTTCTAGGGTTTTAGCTTTTTCTTCTTCTTCTTCCTCTTCCTCTTATCTCCGTCGTCACAATGAGCACCAACGACAAAGATGCCTTCAACGTCTCCGATCTCACTGCTGGTTGGTGCCCCACCATGTCTTACCTCTCCATCCTTTTCGTCTCAAACAAAATAAATAAATAAATAAATAAATATAATTTGCTTTAACTTTTTTTTTTTTTAAATTTTAAAATACTTGTTTCTTTATGCAGCTCTCAACGAAGGAAACAGAGCAGACCTCGTTAATGCTCTCAAGGTCAGTGCCGCTCCGCTGCTCTTTACTTTCTTACTTGCTACTATTGATTTGCAATTTTAATTCATTGCTTGGACATTTTATCTGCTTTGTTTGGTATGCTCGCAGAGCAAGATACAAAATTTGGCTGGGCGTCACTCCGATGTTCTTGACTCTCTGTCGCCGATTGTTAAAAAGCGTGTTGACGTTTTAAGAGAGATCCAGGTATTATATCATGTCTTTGCATGCTAGGTTGTTTAGTTTCCTTCTTCTTCATGTTTGTCTGTTATATAATCTAATCCTTTTCATTTGTGTATAGTTTAATGGAGTTAGTTAGCACTTAACCTAGTTTGATAATGTAGTTATCAAGATTAAGTTTTAGAGCCATGTTATTGTTGCATAATTGTTTTTTGTTAGTTCCTGATTTATTTTTTGATGATCTTACAGAGCGAACATGATGAGTTAGAGGCTAAGTTTTTGGAGGAGAGAGCCGCTCTTGAAGCCAAATACCAAAAATTGTATCAACCACTTTACACAAAGGTATCACTTAGCAAGTTACATATCAGCTTTTATAAGTTATAAGTTATGTCCGCATGTGAATGTGACTATGTGTAGCAAAATTCAATTCGATTATGTGCTTCTTCCAACAAGCTATTTTCTTTTCATCAATTCTAGACTTTAAAAAATCATGATTTTGAATTGTATTGTGATAGTGGATGTATTCTTATTTCATATTGTGAATGGATACAGCGCTATGAAATAGTTAACGGTGTCATAGAGGTTGAAGGGGCAGCAGATGAAACAACAACTAATACCGAAGAGAATAAAGTAGAGAAAGGAGTGCCTGGTTTTTGGCTTAATGCAATGAAAAACAATAACGTGTTAGCTGAAGAGGTTGGTTGGTCAATTGTATTCAACTGTTAACTTCTTTCTTGATGCTTATAATGTAGACCCCATGTTCAATCATTGTCTCATCATTTCCTTCTGAAAAACAGATTTCTGAGCGTGATGAAGATGCTCTCAAGTTTCTCAAAGATATCAAGTGGAGTAGGATAGAAAACCCCAAAGGATTCAAGCTCGAGTTTTTCTTTGATTCTAATCCTTATTTTACAAATTCCGTCTTGACAAAAACGTATCATATGGTTGACGAGGATGAACCAGTACTGGAGAAAGCAATTGGGTAAACTATTTTCTTCGTTGGTTTTATTGCATTGTCTTTGTACATAGTTTTCAATCATTTCCAAAGAGGTTGGCTTTTTAACAAATTAATTTTGCTGGCTGCTATTTTTCTTTTAGCACTGAAATTCAATGGCATCCTGGAAAATCCTTGACACAGAAGGTTCTTAAGAAAAAACCTAAGAAGGGTTCAAAGAATGCTAAACCGATTATCAAAACTGAAAATTGTGAGAGTTTCTTCAATTTCTTCAAGCCACCAGAAGTCCCTGAAGATGAAGAAGATATTGATGAAGATGTGGTATTAATGTTGTTTTAAATGAATAATAATTTGTTTGTTTTTGGAATTTTTAACTATAGGCAGAACCACTGTTTTTTGCTGTAACATTTTTTTTGGGGGACAGGCCGATGAACTTCAGGATCAGATGGAACAAGACTATGACATTGGGTGAGATTAATTGCATCTTGTGTTAGCATTGGCATGTTTGAGTTTCTATCATCTGTATCTGCTGTTTAAGTCTTTAAGCATAACTGTTGATTCTTTTCCTTTCTTACCCACACTGATGTTTTGTGATCTTGATTTTTGAATCTATCCTTAATTGATCCTTATCCTTATTGTTTAGGTCAACAATAAGAGACAAGATTATTCCCCATGCTGTATCATGGTTTACTGGGGAGGCAATTGAGGGAGAAGAGTTTGGAGATTTGGAGGATGATGATGAGGGTGATGATGATGAAGAGGAGGATGACGACGAAGAATATGATGACGATGATGATGAAGATGGTGAAGAAAGCAAGGCCAAAAAGAAGGTATGATATGTTAATTGTTTCGAAGTTCTGAAACATTAGTTTGTTTTCTATTTGAATAGATTTTTTTTTTGGACCTCTCTGCTGCGCCAATTTCTCTGGAATGTTGGTGGCTGCAGCCATCAGCACATAAGGTAAGATTATTTGATCTAAATAAAATAACTTAGTCTCTTCAATTATACTGATACATAGGATCTCACTGTATATATAGTTTTTTCTGCTGCTTTTATAATTTGTTGGCCTATTGATGTTGGTGCTGCCATTCATTGTCCTATTTCCCCTTGTCCGGAAACTTATGCCTGCTTTACATGCATGTCATGAATTTTCAGAAGAGTGGAAGAGCACAGCTTAGTGATGGTCAGCAGGGTGAGAAACCACCAGAGTGTAAGCAGCAGTAGAAGTTAAATATCGAAGAGGGTTACTTTATGCAACTGAGATTTTCATTGGTGTCTGAGATTGTCTGCTGAAAAAGTGGGGTTCGTGCAGTTTGTATGGTGGTGCTTAATTTATTTTCCTCTCCTAAACTTGTAGTTTGGATGTGTTTAGAAATTAGATGGCCCTTTCTCCTATTTTCCATGCTTTTGGAGAGTGTGGTTATCTGGCTAGATGTTGTGATTTATTCTTTGCTGGAATATGTATGCCCGTATGCTATGCTTAAATATATAGATTGTGCTTCATCATTTATCAGTTGGTATTATTTATTTGCTCTTGCAAAATATTTTTTGTAGGTCCACTTTGTTGTTTTTATTTTCCGCCTGTTCGGGAAGAGAGTAGTCTCTTGGGGCTACAATCTACGAATAGGTGCCTATGTAGGGATCCCTACGTTAGTGTTCATGTTTTTGCGTATACATGGATCCCTACGTTAGTGTTCATGTTTTTGCATATTTAAGTGACTTAGACTCCTTTCATTTAAAACATCATTCTTTTGTTTCAAGTATTGAAGTGTACTTGTGCAAGTTTTATATCCTTTGACTTTCAAGTTTCAAACTTATTACATATCAAACATTAATTCTTATGCTAACTTACGACTTGCATGCTACTATCATGAAGCAAGTTTGTTTCCATCAAGCATTAATATTAGTTGAGGATTCACGGGGTGATATCATATCAATCAAAGCTGAAAGGGATATAACCATCACCAATTGAAGCAAATTTCTTCATCACGGCTATAATGTACTCCCTTCGTCCTTTAATATAGGACACCATTTTGATAGAGTTGATGTCCTTTTTATAAGTCGTTTTAGAATATTTAGGTAGTATTAAAGAATTTATGTCAAATACACCCCTCATAATTGCATAGGGGTGATATGATAATTGCAATAGAGAGAAATTAATAAAGTTAAAGTTTTAAATAGGGGTAGCCTTGGAATGACAACATATTTTTTGATAAATTTGAGAGTAATAATTACTTTTCTTAATCTACGTGAATTAGGTAAAAGTGACTTATATTAAGGGACAGAAGGGGTAATATTTAAGGAACAAACCAACATTACGACTATATCGCAATTCGGAAACCAAGCAACAAAATTCCAAAGGATGAGCAATTTTTATTTTTTATTTTTGAAAAGAACAATGGACGAACAACTGAACATTATTAGAAGTGAAATAAATATAAAATGATTTATACTAGAAATAATATACTCCTACATTTTTATTTTGGAGGAGTAGCATACCTTCAATGAAACAATCTTGTTTGAGTTGTGTATGACCAATTGACCACTATGGACAAGCAGTATTTGACGCATCTCTATATCTATGCACACGATCTGGATAGAGATACCAAATGCTTGAAATACCAGCAAACAGACATGCGCGAAGGATATACTCGAATCCTGTTTTAATTGGCCCGGCCCAATAAAACACATGTTATATCAGTGCTTTCTCGCTCGCTCTTTGTCTCAAGTCTCAGCAGTCAACAACACTCGCTTACATCAAATATACACACAGGAACATGACACACTTTCTTCTCAGCCCGTGCTCAGTAGCAGTAGGAGTAGGACACTGTCTCCATTGAGACTAATAAATAATCCTCTCGGTTGAATTATAAGCAAAGTTAACTAAAATTACACTTATTAAAAAAGTTAGTTGATTTTATTTAATTTTTTCAAATTTTATAAAAAAACAGAGGTATTTTAGAAAAATTGTATTGAGAATGAAACAAAAATTAAATAAGATAACAATTTTTTAGGGATGTTTTAGGAAACTGGTATCGGGAATAAAATAAAATTGGTTAATTTTACTTATATTTTAAACCAAGAGATATATGTTTTTGTTGCTTATATTTCAAGTCGGATGGAGTAAATAAATAAGAAAACTGAAAAGAGAGGGAAATCAAACGCGCCCTTTATATAAACCCTAAATAATAACGAAAACCCAGCAATAAGAGTGTGTCACTTCCCCCAACTACGTCACTTGACTTCTTTTCATTTTATGCATCAATATTGATTCAAACTTTTCTTCCATTTGGGTATAATAATAATAATAAAAGGTGAGAGCTTTGAACCCAACATAGCTAGGAGGCTACTTCTATGGCGATGCTGCTTCGAAACACTAACCTCCTCCTCAAACGTTCTCTTTTCGTCTCTCAGGTTCAACCCATCATCAATCATTCTTCATGCATCATCATACACACTCTTTCTTCTTTCTTTGCAATTTTGTTAGCAACATTTAAACTGTTACAATCAGTTGATCATGTTTATGCTTGTTTTTATTTCTTATTCATCATCCTCACATTTGAGATAAATAAGTATATTTATAAACACTCTTTTAGTTTCTGATACTGATGACTGATACTGATGATGCATAATCAGTCACTCATTTACCCCTTTTGTTTTTTGCTTTCATTTGCAGGGTTTTAAACTAGGATTATTGGGCACTTCTCAGATTTTGAGCTTTTCATCTAAAGGTTTTGCCTTTTTTTGAAACCCTGTTGCTTTTTTCCCTCACTTTTATCTGAGGTTATTGACTTAAAAAAGATAATAGTTTGGAGGCATTAGTTTATATGGAAAAAGGTTGAGTACGCCAATCAACATACACAAAAGATGATCTTATGCTTATGATAATTTTAATTATTATATTTATGAATAGGGGTTAGGCTTTGTATGTCTGGTTAAGCTCAAGGTGCTTGTGGTGAGTTCTCACAGTGATGCAGGATAAATTGAATTGAGGAATTTCAGTGGGATATATATTTCTCCTTAATTTGGACATACGAAATGATGTGTTTTTGTGCCGAACGAAACCAGAACAAAAATAAAACTATTCATTGCACGATTTTTGAATGATAGTGAGCACTAAGCACACATAACTTACGAATCTCTTATTTTCCTCCGCAACATTTGTCTCATTTTTCCTTTTGAAATTTTATTGGAGATTGCACTTATTTGATCATTTGAAAGTTGATGACATTTTTCATATCTACATACCTGAAGGTAAAAGGCGATCTAAGTCTGATGGAAGTGACTCAGGTGAAGAGAACATATCTAAGAAAGACTTGGCCCTGCAACAAGCAATTGATCAGATCACTTCCGCATTTGGAAAAGGATCTATCATGTGGCTTGGTCGCTCTGTCTCACCAAAAAATGTACCTGTTGTTTCAACTGGTTCTTTTGCCCTCGATATAGCCCTAGGAGTTGGTGGTCTTCCAAAGGTATCCTTTAGTTCCTTGCATAAGGCTTGGTCGCTCTGTCTCGTCATATTCCTAGTTTCTTGCTAATTTGTTACACAAGGATAAATCTTGACATTTTTTAATATATCAACTGGTTACTAGGGACAAATTATTTTCCCCAAAAATTGTTGGTTTTCATTCAACATTGATTTTGTCTATTTCCTTGTAGCAAGTGTAGGGCAATTGCACTTTTATAATTTTTCTGATATAAAAAAAATCAGGCTCTGCTTTTTATGGCTTTATCGCTGGGTATGTGAGAAGGAGAACTGACTCAACCTTATGTTTCATCAAGTAATTGATAATTGGATATATATTGATTATTTTATCTAAATATTTGATTTCTATAGGGACGTGTTGTAGAAATATTTGGTCCAGAGGCTTCTGGGAAAACAACTCTGGCTTTACACGTGATTGCGGAGGCACAGAAGCATGGAGGTTATCTTTATATGCTACTTTTGCTGTGATAATTATAATGTCTATTGCTTTTTGGTTGAATTCTATTTAGGACCATAGTTCTTATTTATATGACCATAATCTTAGTAATTGTCATTTTTAGGGTAGTAGAACACCGACTGTTTTAATCTTTTTCCTCCTGTTCTCCATGCATGTTTGGGGTAATACTGTGGATGAATTTTATTTTTATTATGATTTTTTATGAATGTCTAAACCATTTTCTATTAACACCCGTTTGGTCAATTATATTATTTGGAAATGCCAAATTGGTGGTTTAATTTGTGTACAAGGTTTCTCATTTTCTATTTACCTGCTTCAATACCATGCCAACAATTTCTAGGTGCTAGGCTTCTAGCAGATATCTCGTTGCGGAGAGTCTTATGTTCTGTTCTCCACCTTATTCTTTTGATAGAGAAGGAAGAGTTGTACCATGTCTAATTTAAATTTTACGCAATAAGTATCTTTGGAAGTTATGTAATATGAGGCTTATTTTTCCATATCATTAATCTTAACAATGATGATAAGGAGGCCTGTATATCTAGCACTGCGATTTGCTTGTTAAGAATCTCTCTGTTAAGGACTTTGTTGTTGGCCTATACAGACATTGATATTTTTGTTTCATGCAGGCTATTGTGCCTTTATTGATGCTGAGCATGCTCTTGATAAGACACTTGCAGAGACTATTGGTGTGAATACCGAGAACTTGCTTCTCTCACAACCAGATTGTGGCGAACAAGCACTTAGTCTTGTGGATACCTTAATCCGTAGTGGTTCAATTGATGTTATTGTTGTTGACAGTGTATGTTGGAGCTCTTATTCTTTTATTTTTGGTAATACTTTGTTTGATTGTCATTGTAATTTGCTAATGATTATAATGGTGGATGTACTAAATTACTAATATCCTTATCTCTTCTCTAATAGTATTCGCTGAACATGTGTAAAGAATTAACTCAGTTTGACCAGCTAATACCTTATTGATAAGAACCTTGGGAGAACCAAACCTCAAAAGATAGCTATTTATTGTAGTGGGAGAGCCCAAGGCCTTATTAAGCCCACATTAAAATCCCATACTTCCTCCCATACCTTGCAACGGATCCTAACTCATTATTGGATGTGATTTTTGCCAATTCTGCCATTGCATTCTATCGTTATCATAAAAAACTCATCTTATTAAAGTGATTGATTAGTTGGTAGAAATGTTTTAATTTATGTTTCTGTCCACGGGTCCCTATATATATACATGTGTGTGTTCATATAACGTGATCTAATTTAAGGTAATCAAATTCGTCCCTATGTGATTCTTGTTTTTATTGTTGCTCATCAAATGGAGATATTTGATGTTTCCCATCGTGCAGCAACTATTGTGTTTGGTTATAACTTATAACAAGGAAGGATGCGATGTGTAAAGGGAAATTTGAAGAACTGTTTTAAAATGTGTTAAGAGTAGTACTGTACTTGCTGGTAGAATATTCTGAGCTGCTAACATACTGCACTAACAGAGTTACAGTATATTATCAGCATGTAAAGCACTCAACAGAATGGAGCATTTTTCAGGGTAGACTTGGGGCCAAAATTTATCCGTTATCAAATAAAATTTTTCTATTTTTACTAGTCTCTTTAAATTCTCTGACCTTTCTTTGTACTTCCTTTCGCTGGCATGTGGTTTATAAGTTTATATTGTGTCATTTAAATATTTTTTCATCGGTTTGAATATCTTGTAAGTGTTGGGTATTTGTCTACTAAATGTTTGCAGTCTTTTCACTAATAGGTAGCTGCCCTTGTTCCTAAGGGTGAGCTTGATGGTGAGATGGGTGATGCTCACATGGCAATGCAGGCTAGGTTGATGAGCCAGGCACTTCGAAAATTAAGCCACTCCTTGTCACTTTCTCAATCTATATTGATTTTTATAAACCAGGTATCAGCTAAAGCTGTTGATTGCGCTGCTGTCAATTTTTGTTTGACCTGAGAAATTCAGCATGTGTAAGGAAGAGTTTGTTGGGGTCGGTCTGCGCTTAACTAACTTCATCTTGGCCATGACTGTTTTATAATGCTGAGTGAAGTTGATTTCTCTTTCCAGTTATGGGTTGAGCCAATTTTTATTGATGGCAAGTTCCACCACAGTGTTGTTAAATAGCGGCGCTATAGCACTATAGCGTAGCGGTTTTTAGGCTTACCGCTATACGTTATGCATAGCATTGCGGGAAACGCTATTTTGGGCATTGCAGCCGCTTTTCATCGGAGAGCTATAGCGTTATAGCGTTTAATAGCGGAAATGTAAAAAAAAACCTTATTTTTTGTCTGTTTTTTTAAATAAAATCCAACGCGCTATTTTTAAATTTAGGTTAAAAAGGCCCGTTTTGTATTTAACCTATCTGCTAGGTTAAAAAAAGGAATGACTTTTCACTACCCTGAATCCTAATATTTTATATACTCTCCTTGTGACCATTCTTATCCTAATATGTTATGGAAGAGTAGTGGAATGAATAGATTTTGTGTTTAACTTGCTCTAAGTTTTTTTTTATTATTCCTGTTTGTTGATTTAGTACTTTAGTATAAGTTTTTGGTATGTTGATACTTGGTACTGTTGGTTTTTTGGTATGTTTTTACTTTGTTTTTTAATTATAATGACATTATGCTTATGCTATGTTTTTTCAGTCATGTTTTTTCTTTTAAAAAAATTTTACTTAAAGTATTACTTTTGTATGTTTTTCTTTCTTTTTATAGCTACATTTTTTCCTATAAATATTGCTAATTTCATATTCCGCTATACTTCCGGTATTTGGCCGCTACGCTATCTGCTATTTTGTATAGCGGAATTTTGGTCTACCGCTATCCGCGGTCAATAACACTGTTACACCGTCATAATGCATATAAATTTTTGCTCCAAGAGACTTTGTTCTGGCCCTGTCATTTTTTTGTTGTAATTGCTTAGGTACAACCCTCTTTCTTTTTTATGAAGTAAAGCTGCATGTATGCGGAATTGAGAGCGTGGCTTTATGTGTAGATAATCACATTATTGCTCTGCTGGGCTTAAATTTGGTTGTGCATGCTTTTTAGTTAGTTGTTTGATACTTTGTTGGGGATCTTTATAAAATATTGAGGACTTAGTTGGGTAGAAGCACTTTTGTTCAAATTACCAGAGAGGTATGTTTGTCTTTTAATAATGTGAGTTCTTTGTTTCTCCAGGTGAGGTCAAAGCTTTCTACTTTTGGGGGATTTGGTGGGCCCACTGAAGTTACTTGTGGTGGTAATGCATTGAAATTCTATGCTTCTATGCGGCTAAATATCAAAAGAATAGGGTTTGTCAAGAAGGGTGAAGAGGTAATCATCTATCATTTCTTCTGCTCTCATGCTTCCTGCTTTAGTATTGCCATGCCTATTCAAATAAGTATAAATAGTAAATATGTGAACTCAGTCAGCTGGAATCAGCAATATTCTGAACTTCTTTTTTCTTTCTTTCTGAATGTATATACGAATCGCTTCAGCTGGTTGATATGTTTTGGACAAATGAGTGGTGTGGATGTCAAGCTTTTGAAGTCAGTGATGCCCTCTTAGGCTCTTATTGTACCTACTACCTAGACTAGAATTGTCAGAACTCTGGCCTTAAGAAGAGCTATAACCACACTCCAATCTTGATAGTTTACTAATAGTTCTGGCCTAAGAACTATAAAACAGGAGTGTAAAATTATTTAAAGTTGCTTGCTTCCTTATTGTTGAAATTCTTTAATCATTCATAATCAATGTCTTCCACATCCTGCAGTAAAGTAGCTTTGGTGTTTAGTGTGCATACTGCTTCAGTAGTGTGCCCGGTGCAGTGATTTAATTGTCGATGTGGACTGTAAGAGAGAGAAAAATATCAGAAATAGGCATTTGAGGTCAATCCCGTAACTTTTTGTGTAGTCCTTGTCATCAATTCTTTCTGTTAAAACTGGACGTGTGACAGATATTGTTCTGATTGTGCAAGAGCATGTTGTCAAGCATCTTTTTAGTACTTTTTAAACATTCATACGATTGGTGCCCTTGGATGAATAGATATCTATTAGGTATTAATAGAACCATTTTACTTTGTTTCTTCATATTATTCAAGATTAATCTATTGCTATCCCGTGTAGAAACCAGTGCTTTTCGCTTTCTATCTTCAACATTACTCATTTTTTCCCTTCTTGCACTTCATATTGTGTATGATCCTTGCATGTGCCTTATTTTGAGGATTGCTTTGAATTGGTTAGGTCTAATTTTTGGTATGAATATTTATCCTTCATGTTTACAGATTTTAGGAAGCCAGGTTGTTGTCAAGGTTGTAAAGAACAAGCTTGCCCCTCCATTTAAAACTGCTCAGTTTGAGCTTGAGTTTGGCAAGGGTATATGTAGAGAAGCGGAGATTATAGAATTGAGCTTAAAACACAAACTCATGTTAAAGGCTGGTGCAATGTATTACTATAATGATCAGAATTTCCGCGGTAGGGATGCTCTCAAGAGTTTCCTGGCCGATAATCCTAGTGCATTAGAAGAACTTGAAATGAAGCTCAGGGAGAAGCTTATTAATGCTGAGACGGAAAAGGTGCCAGAGTCAGATGTGATTACAGGAGATGTTACAGAAGAAGTTGCAATACTTGATTCTACTGATGAAGAAGCCGCAGCTGTTGTAGAAGCATGATTTTGTGAATGACCCTAAAGTATATAGCTCACACTATTTTCCCTGCTTCCATCTGGACCTATGTTTATGTATGCCTAGCTTTGATGAATTGACCATCAAATGGTCCACTCAAACGAAGGAGGCACCGAGAAGCGTGCCATGAATGGTTCCGGTTTGGAATTGCATCATTCTTACTTGAAGTTTTTGGTCATTTTATAAAGGTCCAGCCATATGGGACATGCAAGGTGAGAGATGATGGACTAACTCTGTAGGAAGCAAGGTCATTACTCAAGTGTTGAGTCATCAATTATTTGAAAGGATTTTACTGTGCAACTTGTATAATGGTGCATATTTATCTCATTTGACATCTGTGTCCTTCACTCCTTCCTTTTCTCCCTTCTTATACTCAAGGCATTTTACTTCAGAGAAGTCTAATTTTCATTAAAGGGATTCAAAGTGCAGGGCAGCCTCCTTTTAATTTTCCATTTTCTTCTGTTCTATATTTTTCCTTTGCTGGTTTCAGATTTTTTTTTTGTTGTTGGTTTGTATGAAGGGCTGTAATATTTTGCAGTAAATGATGTCACTTGCCATCTGGTTTCAATATTTTTCTCTCCGTTTGGTTCACGAGAGAAATGAGAGGGGTGAGCAAATGTGGTGGGTCCTATTAGAAAATTTTTTCTCTCCCCAATAAAAGAGAGAATGGAAAGAAAACTAAAATTGATATGTAAAATTATTCATCTGTCATTCACTAATTCATTTTGTTTGACTCTTTTTTTTATTTATTTTTTATTTGAAAAAATAAAGCATTTTTATTTTAATAATTTTTTTTAAAAATATTTTGGACTCGAAATTTTTATTATGTAATAACTAATTGAAGTAAAGAATTTTTTTTTGTTACGTTAAATATAAATACATGTGAAAAAGAAAAAAATATATTTATTTCTATTTTTTAAAATAAGGGTGTAGTTGTCTTTTGACAAATTTATTGCTTTTCCTCTTACCATTTTTCTTTCCAACCAAAAAAAAAAAAAGAAAACTCAACTTTTCTCTCTTTTTCATTTCTTCACATTTTTTCTTATATCAAACAATTACAAAATTTACTCATTTTCTCCTTATAATCTTTCTTCCCTACTTCTCTCTTCTCTTTTCTTTCTTGCAACCAAACATAACACTAAATCCCAAACACATGGATAAAGTAGTACATGTTCTTCCACAAAAATTGAATAATCAAAGGGCAGTTATATTAGATTGGTAAAATTGACATAACACCAAATCCCAAACACATCGATAAAGTAGTACATGTTCTTCACAAAAAAAGAATAATCAAAGGGCAGTTATATTAGATTGGTAAAATTGACATCGGCAGCATGATTGAAAGTGGTAGTGGGGCCGCAGCATGAATGAAAATGGCAGCCGATGTGGATTAAAGTTTTTGGCCCACATGTCCATTTAGCAGCTCAGCAACCAACCTTCTCACTGCTTCCTGGAAGGCACACTCGTCCCATGCACTTCCCTGCAAACATAAAATAAGTGATGATGATTATTCTTCGCACATAGTTTACCTTTCTGTTTTCCTCCATTCTTTTTGGCATTAGTCTTTGAGTTGTTGGGTGGGTACGTAATTTACTCAGTATTTTACACACACACATATATATTGGCAAAACGAAGGAAAGACCAATGTTCATTAAGCAAAAGTGCATAATTATTCCAAAAATAAATAAATGATGTACCCTAACACATAATTTGCCATTTCTATAAATAAAAAAAATTGCTATCGTGTGGGAAGAAAAAAAAAATAGAGATGATCCTATCTCTCTCTCTCTCTCTCTCTCTATATATATATATATATATATATATATTCATACATACATATAGGGTTGATTATTATTTGATGGCTGTCGAAATAGAATGATTGAATATTAATTTTGGATCATAGCCACGGAAAGTGACAAATTTAAGGACACCAAACCACCTTTCACCATTACAACTGCACTTTCTGAGCTCCTTCCTTACAAGTTACAACTAAATTTCCAACATTACCAATCGAAGAATTGATTTAATCACCACACAAATAAAGTAGATTTCTAGGATACCTTAATACATTACCTGATACTGCCTTCTAGATATTCGAGTATGAATTCTACTGTGATAGTGAAAGACTGCGTGCTACATAGACATGTTACTAGGATTAAATGCTTTGGTGTGGCTAAACTAAAAATATCACATATCTTATACTTTATGTTATTTTCTGTGATAAATTGTGAAAATCGATCAAAATAATAAAAAAAATTGATTAAATTTATTTATTTTCAATCAATTATACCACTTTGACAAATAAAATGATATAAAATGTGAGACAAACAAATATTGTTTTATGTGCAAGTCAATATATATTCAACTTGGTTTCGTCTGGCTTGGGTAACTAATGAGATTATAAAAACTTTTCTTTCCCATCCATACGACACTCATTCGCTGCATCTTTATGTGTTTGACCTGAATCATAATAATAAGGTGAATTTTCTTGTTTATATAGCATTAGCGCACTATTCTAATTAAAGGTATAACAAGTGATCAGATAATGCTTATTAATAATTAATAATATTATTTGGATATTTATATCTAAAACCTAAATCTAACACTTACCATTTTATATAAAAATATGAAAAATAGTAAGAAAAATAAATAATAGGACCCATTATTTTTACCAAAAATAATAAATATTGAATTTAGATTTCAAATAACATTATTACATTTATAATAAAGCAATTTCTCACTTCACGAATGATAAATATTTCTCTAGCAATTAGATAGTACTTATAAAAAGCAAAACACAAATGTTTCCTAGCTACACGTTATTACGTACTACAATATTCATCATGAACTGTTCCTTAGGGTTTGGGGGTACATACCTCAATAATCCTTAGTCTGAAGGTCAATTGATTAATAGTTGTCCCTTCTACTGTGGCGTGTGTGTTCGCGTCCATGGAAATCAACCTCACGTTCTGAACCCGTTTAAAGAATTCCAATAATCGAATTGAAATATCAACTTGAGAACTTTGTCCTCCTCTCACAGTCACTTGCAACTCCACCATTCTCTCTTCTGATGATGAGCTCGATTGTGGTACTACGTTTGAAACTCGAACATTCAATCTCTCGTTTGAGGTGTCATCACTAGCATTGGCTTCTTTGGCAGACAAAAGTATCGTCAACTCATGATTTCTTATGTTAAACTTTTCAATTTCGGTCGTCAGAGATCTCAGTGTCTCCTTTGCAGCTTCAAGTATGGATGCTTTGTCTTTCTATAATAAGTTCGATGAAATCTATTAGTCATTGTTTTGTAGTAAGGCTAATAGCATTTATTGGTGGACAACATCTTTGTCTTTAGATAAATCTCGGATATTATTTTATTATTCTTTACTTTTTTTTTTATCTTTTAAGGATAACTATCATATTTTTTTTAATAATGTTACATGTACATCCAGATACAATGCTGCATATAAAACAAACACATGTATATGTCAATTCTGGATGTACATATATCACTACTCTATTTTTTTCCACTCATGAACTAACTTTTGCTTTTAAATTTTAACATGATGAGTCTCACACGCTATCTTACCTTTTAACTTTTGTTGATTGTTGTTGTTTCTCTCTCCTCCCTCTTTCCATTTTGTGCAATTAAAAAATTGCACCCTCCAAATCATATTGTCTTAAATAAGGAACAATATAAAATAAGGACAAAAGAAGTTTTAATTTTCTCACACCAGCACTTTTTTTTTACTGACAGTCTCTAATTTTAAAGGGACAAGCGATTATGGATGGTCTAGGTATTAACATAAGTGTATTGTAATCTAAAAATATTATTATGCTAAATGTTCATCTTACTTTTCATTTATTTTTTTTATTTTCAAAGCAAAAATCTTTTAATCCATGTTGATAAAATAAGTATAAAAGTGTTGTTAACAAAACTAGTTAATTAGTGTGAGACCAGTAGAATCATTACAAATCACAAAATTATGGTAGTTAGTATTTATTGTATCTACTGATTCTTATCACAATTGGATACAAATTCAATTATTTTGACTTGAATCCCGAGGTTTCTGTTTTCGTTTATTAGTTTACAATGAATCATTTGACTTAAAAATGCTTATATGTAGTATATATTTATTTAAAATATATTTTAATTTATGTTATTTTTATTATCAGTTATGTATATCTTATAATTCAAGATTTGATTCGATTCATGATTCAGAAAATCGATCTTCCAATGCATGATACGAACCTTGATTCGATAATATGCACAAAATAAATTCTCTATGAATATTTAACGCCGATACTTTTTCTTTGGCTCAAACTCGAGAAAAGTGGCTAAGCTGGATAAAAATCTGCCAACTGATCCACTTACTCGATGGTAAGTATGATTACTCTGATAGTAATATCGAATGTGAAGATTATTTATTTATTTATTTATTTTTTTATAAGAATATTAATGTGAAGTTTGATAGATAGATACCTTAGTTCCGGGAGGAAGTAATACTCTAAGTGCCTGAAAATTCTCACTGAGTTTCTCACGCCTTCTTCTTTCTGATATCATATGTTGCAGCTGAATACTAGTATGGCGTGTATCCGCTCGAACGCGTTCCCTCATTCTCAATGAATTTAAGCTTCTAGAGAATGCAAATGACCTCTTCAGCATGCTATGCCTGTGACAGTTGAATCTTACATTTGGTCCTATATGATCTTCTGCTCTATACTTCTTGAAAGCAGTAGTTGCATGATCAGGATAATAATGTATCACAGAAGAAGAATTATTAGGCAAATTCTGCTGATCATGATCATGAGAAGTACTACTTGAAGAAGATATAACATGAAGCATTGCTCTTATAAGTGCTTCTTGTTCACCCTGTGGTGTGAGAAAATGAGTTGGAATCACTTGATGACTAGTTTCTGTGGCTGGCAAAGATTGCATTGTGGGAACCATTACTCCAAGGGTTTCAGGATTTTGGGACATGGAAGTGCATGGTGGAATGCTATTGAGCAATAGGGATGAACATTGTGGACTAATTGAAGATAATAAATAATGTGGATTATTCTGATAATTAATTGTTTGGGGCTGTCTAGAAAAATCTTCTGGAAATAAACTTCTCAGTGCTGCTTGTATGTCTACCTGCTGCACAATATATAGTGTGATGTCAAATTCGATTGATGTCTTAATTTTTTATTATTTTTTGTGATGATTAGTATTATTGATTCATCTTTTGGTTAATATATAAATGGAAGTACATATAACTAATAATAATCCGTTTTGCCTTAGTATTTACTATTTATTACTTTGCTTACTTGAGACAAATTCGAGAACCCAAGCTCAATTTCGCCTTTGTTGCACCCCATGAAAACAGCAGTCTAAGAATATATATTAAGTTTTATGGATCATTAATCAATTCATGAAACCGCTAAAAGAGCTTTTCAGTTTGTTAAAAAAACCTACCTTAATCCTTGCTTCCTGTAAAAGCATAAAATATACATATTGTGAGAAGCAAAATATCATTGGAAAGTTTTTTTAATATATATATATATATATATATATATATATATATATATATATATATATATATATCAGCAAATTAAAGTAATTATTACCTGAAAAAATTGTAGTTGTATTTGCGTGGATACCAGTCTTAGAAGATCTGACTGTTGTAGCTCTAGGTATGGATGGTGGTTCCTGAAAGCAAGTCCAGGAACACAGCTGAAACAAATTAAAAAGAAAAGAAAAACAAGTAAGAAACATGTTGATTTACATTAACATTAGGGAAACTCTGTACTGAAAATTATAGAAAAGTAATTAAGTTGTAGCCTTACTCATCAAAGACATCGAATGTTAAACATCGATACTGGTTAAAAAGCCTTTCAGCTACACCATTATTACTCCCTAAAGAAGAAGAGCTTGCTTGGTTGTTTATGTTGTAGAATCCATCCAAGAAGAACAAACGACTAAACAAACAAGGTCTTAGTGTTATTAAGTGTAAACCTCAGAAACAATGTTAATCACACACTCATAAAATGATTATACCAACATGTTTATATATATATATATATATATGTGTGTGAATGCTAACGAGTGTCTTTAAGACTAATATATATAATTGGAAAATATTGGAAAAATGTAATTTTTTAAATTTAAATAAAAAATAAGCTAGGAACTTGTGTTGTTTATTTTCTAATTTTAGGAAACAAATGTAATAAAAATACTTGTTAATTAACAATACCTATATGTATAATGAAGAAGAATAAATATATGTAATAACATACTTATTGTTTATATGGTGGGGATCATATTGCCACAAACAAATATAAGCGCAGCCAGGAAAGTTGATTACTAGAGATCGGAGAAAATCAGTTCTGGCGGTTTCAGAGAGGGAGAAGACGTCATCCATGGGGTGCATGTTATGGCAAAATTGATGCTAAGGCTTCTGATGGATCATGATGGATGGGCTCTTTTCTATGTCTGTCTCTAATGTTATTCCTGAACTAGTTCTATTGCTATATGTCATTTTAAATTATTGCTTATATATGTAACGTATGAACTCTCTCTCTATATATATATGTGTGTGTGTTGGTGTGCGGGGGAGAGAGAGGAGTGGGATGGCTACTTGATTGATGGTGGATTGGGAGACAGTAGTCCTCATTAGGTTATCAAGTTGAAATGTGAACGTAAAGATAGAACAGATCAAAGAGAAAGAAAATATTTTGAAAAGTATGAAAGTAGAAGAAGAAGAAAAAAAAAAAACTTATTAGGCCCACCAGCTTTGGGTAGCTGAGAGAATTTTCTTCTTACCCGGCCAGATGAGTAGACCTTTGAAAAATAGAACTCCTCAGCTCCATCGTACAATAAGCTATTTCTTGACAAATTCATACAAGTAATCCATAATCCAAATTGATATAGTTATTATTATATATGGAAAAATAGAAAAAAATTCTTAAAATATGTGATTTAATTAAAGTGAAATTATTAGGGGTATATTTGATATAAATTATTTAATATTACTTGAATATTATTAAATTAGTAAATAGTAATTTATATATAAATTAAGACAAGTAAATTTTAAAATAAGTGAACTATAGATAGGAAGGAAGAATGCAGTGGACTAACTTGCATTCAACATATTTACATTCAAATTTCATTGAAAAAAATATACTAAAAGTACACCTCCTCTTTTACGTATATATTGTTATGCACATATATTAATAACAAATGATCATAAATGATATCAGATTTTAATGTACTCCGTATTTTGATTATGATGAATATTATTATAAATCCATAATAGTTTTCAATTAGGAGACCAAAATATGATTTTAGCAGCCAATTTTGACTTAAGAAGTCTGTTAATCATTGCTTAATCAATGAGAGAGAGTACATTTATTATGTGAGTGTTTATTGAGTTAGTGAGCTTCAAGCTCAAATGAGAGAGACGTATGACACCGATTTGCTGAGATCTGAGGCGGTGTACACTTTGTCTTTGACAAGTTGCTCTAAGAAATCGAAACTGATATGGGTGGGGAAAAAAAGGGTGGGATTGAATTCTTAGTATCGAAAATGGGCAGTGAAATCTCCAAGCTATCAAATGGGGATGGTGCAGAGAAAAATAGAGATGGAAACTTTGATGAGAGCTCTTCTCAATCAATACTCAATAGCGATGTTTCTGGTAATCAATAGTACTCAATACAAGATTAAACTCATTATTTTTAACTCATCTTTATTTTTGATTTCCAACATTTCTTTCTCTATAAAGTTGATTAACTTGACATTGCAGAAGGCTTTGTAACTCCAACCCCTGTGCTGAAATCTCGATCTGGGAACTCCGTTCTGGAAAATAATAAAACTCCAATTCGTAATGATGAAAACATTGAGCTTCGTTTGTCAGGTGCCGTTTTAGTTTCTCTTTTGTAATATACTCTGATAATATGTACTCCAGGTGGCGTTTTAGTTATGTCGATATACTGCAATTGAAGTGATTAGTTATCTTGAAATACATTATGTGGCTGAGTCATCTGCTCTTTTCTTTTATTCTTTTGTCTGAAAAAAATGGTGGGCTGGAAAGATTTTTTGGTTTTGCATTATTTTGTATTAACCTTTCAGCTACATGATATCTAACAGTAACGTGGGCACTTGGAAAAAAAAAAGTTAGATCAATTTGACAACAAAGTTCATATATTTCAATTGAATGAAATGATGGGTCTGTGTTTGATTTTAAGAAAAAAGTGGACTCAAAGATCAAAATTGAGTTTTAGTAATTAGTAGTACTCAAAATTTTAAGCAATTAAGCACTTCCTGTCACAGTGGAAGGTTGATCAATTTGACACCAAAGTTCAAATCTTTCAAAGCAATGAATTAAAGGGTAAATGTCTGATTATGGAAAGAGAATCAATCAATTAAAAAAAATGGAGTCAAAGATCTAAATTGAGCTTCATGTTTCAAGTTTTTAAGCACTTTATGTAACAGTGAGAAAAAGTTTGATCAATTTGAGAATAAAGTTCAAATCTGTCATGGGAATAAATTAAAGATTTAAAGGGCTTATGTTTGATTTTTGATCAAACTTCAGAAGATCTAAATTGAGCTTCACAGAAAAAAATTAAAAAAGGGAATGTATGTTTTCGGAAAAGTAGAAAGAAGAACTGTAGAGGGTAGTAGAAGGATGAGATAAATTGATGTAGTTTTTTGTATGTAATTTTTTATGTATTGATTATATGTATTTTTATTTACTTTTCATTTAAATTAATGTAGTTTTTTTTAATTTTTTTATGTATTTTATTAATTTTAAATTATTGTTGTTAATTTTACTAATTTTAAATTAAATTAATTTCATTTAAATTATTTTTTTTGTTGGAGACCGAAATTAATGGTATTGAGAAGACCAAAATTAATAGGATCATTGAGAAGATAAATAGGTGATAAATATTTACAATATTTAAGGAATATTTTCAAGTTGAATATTATTAATTAATGGTTTTTGTTATGCATTGATGCATAAGTTACGAAAATTTGTATTTCATTAAAAAATTTCAATTTTAGGTATTATATTATTTTTTTGAATGTAATTATTTTATTCAAAATCTGAAGCAAATCTTTTTCAAACAAAAAAAACATAGAGAAATATATTAGGTAGTTATTATGATTGAAGATTAAAATATATTTTTTTTAGTTTCTTAACTTTTGGTTTTTTAGGTTTTTTTTATTCAATATTTTTTTCATAGAAATAAGTTACTATAAAAAAAAATCAGTTACTAATAGAAGAAAAAAAATCAATTGCTAATTAGTTACTAAAAGTATGAAAATATGACGTGATTCATTAATTAATAGAAGAGAACTTAATGGGATCATTGAGAAGACCGAAATTAATGGTATTGAGAAGACCAAAATTAATGGGATTATTGGGAATAAAATTAGGAGAGAAATATTTACAAATATTTAATACCGAAATTAATGGGATTATTGAGAAGACAAATAGGAGAGCAATATCTCCAACATTTAATATCGAAATTAATGGGATCATTGAGAAGATAAATATGTGATTAATATTTACAATATTTAAGGAATATTTACAAGTTGATTATTATTAATTAATGGTTTTTGTTATGCATTGATGCATAAGTTATTTTTTTGAATGTAATTATTTTATTCCAAATCTGAAGCAAATCTTTTTCAAACAAAAAAAACATAGAGAAATATATTAGGTAGTTATTATGATTGAAGATTAAAATATATTTTTTTTTAGTTTTTTAACTTTTGGTTTTTTAGGTTTTTTTATTCAATATTTTTTTCATAGAAATAAGTTACTATAAACAAAAAAAGTCAGTTACTAATAGAAGAAAAAAAATCAATTGCTAATTAGTTACTAAAAGTATGAAAATATGGTGTGATTCATTAATTAATAGAAGAGAACTTAATGGGATCATTGAGAAGACCGAAATTAATGGCATTAAGAAGACCAAAATTAATGGGATTATTGGGAAGACAAAATTTTGGTAAAGCCCAACTAATAAATAAATATACAACATGCTTTTTATCAAATAATATTTAATAAAAAATTTCTTAATTTTTATATAATATAAATATTTAATATGTTACTCAATTACTAAATAATACCCTGCACGGGCTTGCTTACTAGTATACTTAAATAATTATTAATTATGTATTTAAGAAAAAAATATTAAAAATATTAAATTAGATCTCAAATCACTTTTTTTTTTTAATTTGGGGTGTTGGAAATTTTTTTCTCATACTTCCAAACTGGTGTATTTTAATTTTTTTTTTACTGAATCCCACCAAAAAATACATTTTTCGTTAGGGTTCATTTGAAAAAACATATTTTTCGATCCAGTTTAATTGAATTTTTTTTAGATAAATATACTTAGAAAAATACATTTACTTGAAGCGCTAATTTTTTCACTCGAAAATATTGGAAACTTTCATTAAAAAAATGGGATTTTGCCAGATTCCAACAAGCGGATTTCAAAAACACATCCCACCCAAATGACCCAGCGATATACATGGATCCACTAAATGACTCACACCGGCGAAATTATAGCATGTGAAATAAATTTTCCAAATCTTTTACTTCCTCCGGTATTTATTAAAAACACTCTTTTTGTGTGAGAGAAAGTCCAAATCAAAAGTAGACCTTTCTCTCTCTCTCTCTTTTTTTTTTTTTAAACAAAAGTAGACCTTTTCGACCACAAATAAATCATCCTCGAGATTTCTCATGCACAATCACAACAAAATAAAAAGATGCATCAGGTTTAATAATTTTTTGTTTTTTTCGAAACCAGGTAGTGTTTGGGTTTCACATTTTTTGTGACCCAACTAATTCATCTCGGATCCGCGAACTGTACGAGTCTTTGACTCAACAGTATGGATCCTCCCATGAATTGTTACCTCGCTGGGACTCGAATCTTTGACCTTGAAGTCCCTAAGCGTCCAAACCAGTTTCCACTAGACCAATCTACTTGGTTAGGTTTAATAATCTTTATCTTCATGCACTTGTGAAAAATATTATTGAATGGGTGAGATCCTGATTAAACATATAAATAGTATTCCAAAGATTAATTTATTACGGATTCGACGGGAGTAATCTCTAGAAATTTAAAAAAATAAAAAATCATAAATATTGTCTAAATTTTATGGCTTTTGCAAATAGGTATCATAAACTTTTTTTTTTTTTTAATTAGTCCTTAAATTACATACATTTGTAAAAATCAGTCCCTCTTTAAGTCACATTCTATGAAGCGCTAATATAATTTAGTATGATAAGGGTTGGTACGATACATATATGAGGATACAAGAATTTTTTAAAATTTAAAATACGATATAGCAAAGAATACGTTAACATAAGTATATATATATATATATATATATATATACTACTTTTTAAAGAGACGTTGTTCATTAATAATTTTCTTTCATTTGTCACTTGTCATTAGTACATAATTATAATAATTTTCTTTGATCTGCGTTTTTTTAAAGAGGTTGTTATTTTATTAAAAATAATTTGAAAAACTACATTAAAAAAATAATTATTAAAAAATTTAAAACAAAATCAAACATGTATTTGAAAAAGTATGGATAAGTATAGAGAAGTATTTTAAAAGTGTTTTTTTAAATAATAAATAAAAAAATGATATGATACTTTCGGGACGCACATGAGAAAATATCGTACATGTATCGATATCGGACATGAATACGACATCAAATATTTTTCCATTTTTAAAATATCCAAGCTTCATAGGTCACATATTAAATTAATTAAAATCGGAAAACAAATACTACCGTTTATTTTGAGCGCATATCATTAGATCATTTAGTTTTATTTTTTAATTTTAATTTTTCATTTTAAATTTATCCAATTAAATCTTTTTAGAACATTTTCTTCTCAAAAGTTTAACCATCGCAACCAATGTGTCCTTTACTGTGTCCGGCCGCTTCTCTAAAATTTGTATCTCATCAATTTTTTAGGTGGATGAAACATAAATATATGTTGCAACATGGACAATATAGTTGAACTCTCCACGTAGTTATACTTCTTCAACATCGAGAGCATGGCCAACGAGGCAGTATGGACGATAAATATAGAGTATATATATGTTTCTATGAAATTTAATCGGGTAATTAATAAAAAATAAAAATTTAATAATGGAGATTTGGGTTATGTTTGGTAAGACAAGTTTATAGCTTATTTGGTAGCTTTTGACTTATTAATCCGTTCAATAAGTTACTAGAGCTGTTTGGTGAATAAAAAATAAAAAAAACTTATAACTTTCGAAAATGAAAATCACAGCCTTTTCAGTCATTTAACATGTTTAAATTAGTTACATAGTTAGTTTTACTAAACAACTCTAGTTCAATAAGCTAGCTTACAGCTACAAGTTTTCAGCTATAATCCCACAGGTATAAGTTATGTTCACAGCTATAAGCTATAAGCTCAAATCTATCAGCTACAAGCTCACAATTATAAGATAGTTTGGCAAAACTAGCTTGTAGCTGTGAGCTTGTAACTTATAGTTATGAGCTTTTAGCTTATAGCCGTTAAGCTAGTTAGGAGCTAGGAGTTTGTAGCTGAAAGCTTATAGCTGTTTAGCTGACTATTTGAAATAGTGTTGTTCTACAAAATTAACTTTTGAAGTAGGTAAAAGTTATTAAATGATCAAAAAGAAACATGCAACATTTTATTATTTTAAAATTTTAATTTTTTTCTTTATTTATTAAATACATAGTTAGTTAATTAATTAATTATAAAAATTACTAAATTATAATTAATTAAATTCATTTTTTTAATTTATTAATTATGTAGTTAATTAATTAATTAATTAATTAAAGAGTAGTAAAATAATTTTAAATTTTGTTTGATGATATAATTGGTATATGAATTATTGAAAACTAGTTTAGTAGTAGTTTTTTAAAAGCTACATGCTCCATTTATAAAAGCTATAAATTCTTTCTGATTTATGTTCACCGAACGAAACTAATAGTTTATTAATTGAATCTCTAATCAGCTAATAAGAACTCCTATTCATCTTTCGGGGCATCAACGTAGTCTCGATGCTGCGCGTGTGGTGTGGCCGTGTGGGGATAAGGGGGTAGTATACACTTATTCCTCACACACTTGAGAGGGTGAGGGAGAAGAGAGAAGAGAAGAGAGAAACAGACAAGGGCAGAGGCAGAGAGGCAACAATAGCGACACGATTGGTGTATTCCCTTTGTAACTTGTAAGTATTACTATTGCTATGACGCTTATTTCCAATTCAAATGCATACACCTAATAATAATAATAATAATAATAATAATAATAGTGAAGGGACACTTCATTCATTCATTCGCAACTGCAATGGCTACTACCCTTTTGCAAAATCCTCACTCACTTTTCTCGCTCTCTACATTCCCTCAATGTTCCCTTTCCCAGGTTCACTTTCCTAAGCCACCACCCGCAACCACCAACACCAACAGATCACCCTGTCCCTTGCATTTCAACATGGCGGCTCTGCCTCCCCAAACTCTAGGTCGGTAATACTAATATACGCACAAAAAATTATACTTCTATTCTATATAACCTACAAAATCAACGCTACAGGCAAATTGTCATATTTTATTTATTTATTAATTATTAATAACTGGTTAATAAGTGACACGTGTCGCTTTTCTTGTATGGCATGTTATTGATTCGTCAATAATTCTTAAAAGGAAAAATATTATGGATCTTATTACTCCTTGATATGCTAATTTAACTTTTCAGGTGTTGTTGAGCAACATAGACTCATAATACCCAACAAGCATGGTGAAAACCTAGTCGGCATATTACACGATTCTGGAACCAGGGACTTGGTTATTTTGTGCCATGGTTTTCGGTCCTCTAAAGTTTGTTTTCTTTCACTTATTCTCCTTTCTTTATATATATATATATGATATATTAGATTCCTTTATCTAATTATTTACATGGCTTACTTTATCTTTTCATTATCTCCAGGAAGCCAATGCCATTGCGAACCTCGCTGTCGCATTGGAAAGTGCCGGAATCAGTTCTTTCCGGTTTGACTCTTCTGGAAACGGGTTAGTTTTAATAGTAATTCAACACAAAACCATGAATTCTAAATGCTAATACTTTGTGATTGCAATTGCATAGCAAATAGGAGGAATTTGATACCATGATATGATCAATGATACTTTATAGAAGACCGATTAACAATATACCGAACATGAAATATATGGAAGAAGATGTTACCAAATGCCAACCTTGAGATTTAGATATCACAAACTGATTATAAATGTGAGAGCTATTGTCACTACCTGGTTAATAGAAGAATATGTCACTACCTTTTTAATCATTTCCCTTGCTTCACTTTATTTTGTCTTAATATAGTTGTTGGATTTTTCTTCCAGTGAAAGTGATGGTTCATTTAAGTATGGTAACTATTGGGGGGAGGCTAATGACTTGCATGCCATAACTCAACATTTCCATGAGTCAAACCGTGGAGTTAGTGCTATTGTTGGGCATAGCAAAGGTATGTTGATCTTTTCCCTTATCAATAAGTATTTTTAGTATACATACTATCAGCGAGTATTTCTACCATCCTGACTTGTATAATCATTTATCAATTTTGTTCTACTATATAACTGATGGCAGTTGTTCTTGTCATTGTCAACGTAATGTCCTCTCAACCTTGCTTTGCCTGTAAAGATAGAAACTGCAATTTGAAAAGAGTTGTATTATTTCTGGCATAGAACCACCATCGGTTTTTTTATTTAAATGATACATAGTAAGTGGATGAATCTTCTAGCACGAGCATATTCAATACGTCGATTAGAAAGGAATTTTAGCTAACATTTCTGAGCTGCTTGGCATAAACCTGCCGCAGAGGAACATTTTGAATATCATTTATTTCATAATTGAACTATTCTTAGCTGTATTTGCCTCTTGATGCAGGCGGCGGCGTAGTGCTTCTTTATGCTTCAAAATATCATGACGTTAAAACAGTTGTCAACCTCTCTGGACGCTATGATCTGAAGAAAGGAATTGAGGAACGCCTTGGAAAAGATTATATGGAAAGAATTAGGAAGGATGGTTTCATTGATGTGAAGAATAGTTCAGGTAACCTATCATTTAACCAAGCATATGTTTCTATCCCTGCTGGTGGGGAGCATGTTGTGAGAGATAGTTTAACAAATTCAGTGCCTATTGAGTATTGATTACTTGTTTCCCTACTTTGAACTTATTGTTCTAGGATACTTTCTGAATTCAGAAACCTAAAAACCAATGCTTGTTTTGCTTTCCCCGTAGACAGTATACTAAAATTTGGAAATGGGGATTATTTTACCCTATGCACAAAATTGTGGATGTAACACATTGATTTTGACACAGTTTATTCTCTTAATTGTCTGATGGAAAAATAAACACAAAGAAAGGAGAAGAGAGGAACAGACACTGAAGAGGGAAAAAATATACAATCTAGAAGTAATTATTGACAATTGTGTTTTGCATACATGTAAATTGATAATCTGGCACGACACATATCTTCATTCTCTCTTTCTATCTCTCTAACATAGGCTCAAACAGTCACGCTTATTTTTATTTCTATACAACTCTTTGACAGCATGTATTATTGCAGGAAGCTTTAATTACCGTGTGACTCTGGAAAGTTTGATGGATCGCATAGATACAAACATGCATGAAGCATGCCTTCAAATTGATAAAGAATGCAGGTGAGGGAAAAAAATTTTGATCTCTTTTGTTGTTTCGCCCTTTTGCTTATTGATGTTTGTTTGTTTTTTTTTTTTAAAAAAAATATATATATATAAAGAATGTGATCTTAATTTACGGAGTTCCAGTAAAAAGTTTTATAACTCAGAAGCTATAAAAATTAGGATGATTTTGGGTCTCCCTCTCTCTCCATGTAAAGAACCAATAAATCAAAATGGTTCAACCATCTATACTAATTTTAAGACTTTCAAATTTGATCAGTGTAAAATAAATAAAAAGGAAATAAAATTTTATAAATAGTCCCTTCTTTCTTTCCTATTTGACTTCTATTAAGAGTATGGTTGGATGTTGGGAGGGGTAGTGTTTGGATTATAAACTCTTCCAAAATCAGGGGAACTGTGTTTTGTTCATGAAGGTCTGGGAGAATCATCTGACAATCCCTCATTTTATAAAACTTAGAAAGTAAAATTAAAGTTTACCAAAAAAAACCTTTCCTTACCATCCCTTCTCCCCCATCCAAATAAAAAATTCCCAAGACAGCAATAATTTATATGTTTGAATTATGGAGTTGGTACTTTATAAAAGGCACCCTCCTACCTGTTTATTTTTATAACTTTTTTTGAAAACTATGATGAAATGAGACGAGGAAATTTGCAAGATTAAATATTTACTCTTGATAATTTTAATTTGAAGTGTTTAATTTGATTTTTGATTTATTCCCTCATGAAGCGAGAAAAATAATTGCACTGTTTGCAGTATGCAAATTTATGTATGGTACTTATTAAATTTAGTAACAAATACATGATTTAGTATGTGCTAAGTGGATATAATAGTTATTTGGAGTATATGAAGTTTGTGGGAGTGAAATGATGAAGGTAGGAAGCTGGTAGCACCGATGACAACAATTCTTGATAAATAGCTATGAGATTACCACGATGCATAGTTGTGCTTGTGCTAATCCCAAATCACATGATGTATGACAGAGTCCTTACAGTTCACGGTACTTTGGACACAACTGTCCCTGTCGAAGCTGCATTTGAGTTTGCCAAGATAATACCAAACCACAAGTTACATATCATAGAAGGAGCTGATCACAAATTCACTAAACATCAAGATGAGTTAGCCTCCACTGTTGTGAATTTCATAAAAGAATCCTTGCACGAGGATACAAGCACTGCTAGTTACCTAACTAGCAGTATATGAACTTATCTCTTTTGTTTGACATCCATTTTTCTGATCATATAATTATGGTAAATCTTGCTGTTAGGAGACAACTCCTGGCTGAACCTACCAATGATGTTCCACATGATGTTTTGAGCTCTTATATTTGTTTGGCTTATCAATATTGTTGCCTGTGTTAAAAAAAAAATGGCAAAACAATAGCTGCTAGAATTATTTGCCTCTAGTATGATGTACAAAGTTATTTCTTAACTGTATTGATTGTAATAATGCAAACTATCACCTCATGATATCGCCTTGTGACTAGGACAAAAGCATTAGAGGTGATCCTAGTTGCTGCTGCATGTTTGAGCTTTTAAAAATGGGGGGCAAAAGTGACTTGGACAACTTGAAACTTGTTCAAAACTCGATTCTTTAATTATCTCAATAAACTTAGTTCATGAACCAAATGAGCTGAATTTAAGTTGAAAATTGAACTCGTTAAATAAACAAGCTAAACTCGAGCCAAACATAGTTCCACTCATAAGGTATCTTTTCGAGAAAATATGAACTTCTAATTATCTTTTTCATAGTAGTAATCTTAACAAATAAAGGTATTTGTTAATAAGATCCTTATAAATAAGATCTTGTGTATTTGTTGATAAACTTTAGATTTTGCTTTAGATCATTTAAACCTGATTTGATGTCATGCTATCTTTCAATTGTTAAAACATTTAGGTAAAATTAGTGTTTTCTTCTTTTAAGCTGTTTTTAGAATTCATGTTGGTCTTAATTTTTTTTTTGTTTTCCAAATGGATTTTAAATCTATTTTTTTACTTTACATTTTTTTTAAAAAAAAAACTCAAGAATAATAATAATCAAATTATGAATTTTGGTGAAAAAAAAAATATTTGTGAATTTTAGTTTCGGGCTCGTGGACAACTGGACATGCATGAGTAGTAATGGGCCGCCCTAACTAAAGTCTAAAATGCAAGAGTTCGGGAGTTTAAACTCCGAAAATTACCTCGAAACCCCATTTTTAAATTTGATATCAAAATTATCCCTTTTCCACTATGAAACCCCATTTTTAAATAATACAAAAATTATCCCTTTTCTTTTTTTGAACATTTAACAAATCCCGTTAAAGCTCCGCCCATCTAGTCCTATATCGATCACGTTTTCTAGTTGATCTTAAGAGAAATATGAAAATGAAAATATGAAGCAAAACTCTCACAGTCATGTTATCTCTTA
The DNA here is from genome assembly GCA_037953625.1 of Crotalaria pallida. Taxonomy (NCBI): domain Eukaryota; kingdom Viridiplantae; phylum Streptophyta; class Magnoliopsida; order Fabales; family Fabaceae; genus Crotalaria; species Crotalaria pallida. The sequence continues at coordinate 179,094,343 of CM075649.1, forward strand.
AGATATCTAAAAAACGGAGATTGTAAATAGGAAAAATAAGAAAAATAAGATATTAATATTATACTGTCAAAAATAATATATTGTTAAACGATATAAAATTTTTGGATGTTTCGATTATAATGTCCACGTATAATCATTATTTAAGAGTAAGAAATATTTTAGAAGTGAAATAGAGAATAATAAATAAGAGTGTTAGGAAAAATACTCTCTCTATCCCATAATTTATGTATTTTTAACTTTTTTACCTTGTCTCATGTGTTATCTACTTTTAAAACACAATATTCATTTATACTTCTATTTCCTAGTATAAACTTATTTATTACATTTTCATTGATCATTTATTCATCCATCTTCAATATAATTTTCATACATTTATCATTACTCTCTTTCTCACTATTAAATGAGGGTAATATAGTCAAAATTTATTAAATTCTTAAATCATTTATTCGTTTCTTAATTTATGTGCAATAATTAAAAAAACATCACCTATGAAATGAAGAAAGTAACATTAATTATGTATTGAATTTTGTAAAAAAATAATAAATATGAAAAAAAAAGTTATATAAACTACGTTATAGTACATATTAAACGGATGGAGGATTAAACTACGATCATTAACACAGATGCTGGCTGATTTTGGAGAATAAATAGCTTTAAAATGATGATGATGTTTTCATTCCAATTACCATAAAGTCCAAAATAGCAAACTAAGGATACTAACACCTATACAAAGGTCAAACCTTCCCTCAATCATTTACTGTACTTAATTACGTACTCCACTAACCAGAGTTAGGATTTTAATTAATTATCATTACATTGATATAACACCAGTCTTCCATTACCAACACTATTATTATCTTCTGATTTGAAATATCGGAAACCAAACCCAGAAGAACAACTCAGTCTGAAACTCGATGACGGCTCAAGCTCCCCAGAACCTTCGTGAGTTTTTTGTTTCACAACATACTGTGATTATTCGGAATAAAGCATCACACTGTTTAACACTTTAACCTAAGTAACTAAGTAAGTAGTAAGTAAGTAGAGTAGCATATTTGAATATTAAACCAATCAATTAATTTAATTTTAAAGAGAATGACTTAATGCTGTTGAATTATTTTATGATTTTTGACAGCTCTTAATCAGAACAAGGTTACAATACCAAACAAGCATGGGAATAAGCTGGTTGGAATATTACATGAATCTGGAACCACAGATATTGTTATCATATCCCATGGTCTTCATAGCTCCAAGGTTACTTTTCCTCTCTTATAAATTATTATTATTACTATTAGGATGATGATGATGATGATGATATTAGAAATTTAACATGACATCTGATGCTACACATATAAACACTTGGAACCGGTTATTCTCATTGTTTAATTAGGTTTTCTTATCTCCAGGATGAAAACACTATTGTGAACCTTGCTGCTGCACTTCAGAACGCAGGAATCAGTTCTTTCCGCTTTGACTTTTCTGGAAATGGGTAAATTCCTTGTGTTATGGTTATGGTGCAAAGCCATGGATTCTATACGTATTTATGTTTGGGATTAGGCTCTTGTAAAGTGAGCGAGTAAAAGTGTATTCGCCCTTAGAATTTTAATGAGTTATTAAGATTTTACTGCATTTTTTAGCTTAATTTAATAGTGGATACTGGATACGCCCATAGTTGTTCACTTTATACACAAGATCACTTTAGAAGAGTTCTTTTTTCCCCTTATGTTTGTACATTGATCTTCAAAATGTGCGACCGACCTCACTTGTTATTGGACTCGGAACCAAGCTAAAATTGGTAAGCTAAAAACCTTTAGGGGATTCTTCTACTATACAAGGCTTTTGAAGCTTATACTTAATTTTGATGGAGTTGTTGGTATAAGATGGTAATACTGCCAAGCATATGACTTTCTATTCAAAGAAGCAGGATGCTTAATATTTCTATTTTCCCATTAATTAATAGAATATTATGCAATGCCACTGAACATTATGTTAATCATTACTCTTGGATTATTTTGCCTATAGTTGAAATGTATAGTTTGTCAAGATTATATAGATTACCGTATTTTCTTTCCCACAAAGTAACCCATTATAATTCGATGGTGATATGTATTCTATGCAAAGTTTGAGTTCTAGCTGACATGGGAATGTAGACATTAGATACTTAGATACATTGTACTTTTAACAAAGTGATTATTTCCTTTGACTATAGAAAAGTTAAAACCATTTGAGATGGGATCACTTGTCCTAATGGTACAACTACAAGTGCAGAATGGCTCCTCCATTCATGTCATGTTCTGTGTATTAAACTTCTGCTATCTAATCTTGAGTTCCTGACCACTAGTATTATGTCACTTTTCATTTTGATTTAGCTGTTGAGTGTTTCTTCTAGGGAAAGTGAAGGTACATTTGAGTTTGGTGACTATTGGCAAGAGGTTGATGATCTACTTGCTGTAGTTCAACACTTTAATAAAGCAAATCGTAAAGCTAGCGCAATTATTGGGCACAGTAAAGGTGTGTTTTGTTACATTGATTGATATCCATATAGACATGATTTCTACTTATGAGAAAAGGTGAATAAACCTTGGATGTATTTTTACTATTGATATGTGTAATCAGTTTTTTCCCCAATTCATACCTGGTCATATTGATAAGTACCCTTTGTGTGTCTGTGAACCTATAACCACTAGAAAAGAAGATACTTAACTATCATGATACTGGTTATACTTGTGAGGTTGCTGCATATTTGTGCCGGGAGTTAAAAAATATTATTTCTCCCCTTTGTAAATCTTGTAAGATCTTCCAATAATATTTGCTTTTGGGGCTTCACTATTAAATGAGAAGCAGAACTTCGAGAATGTAAAGGACAAGTCAAAGAATTCTGTCACAATGTTAATTATAAAGTTTGTAGGTATATTCAAATTGTTTTGAAATAGTTTTGTATCTTGATGCAGGAGCTAATGTAGTTCTTCTTTATGCTTCAAAGTATCATGATATTAAAACAGTTGTCAACCTCTCTGGTCGCTATGATCTGAAGGCAGGCATCGAAGAACGTCTTGGAAAAGATTTTATGGAAAGAATCAAGAAGGACGGTTTCATTGATGTGAAGTCAGAGTCAGGTAACCGGCCAATTAATCAGCCGTGTTTGAGTGCCTTAAATTGGTTGCAAGAATGTTCTAAGAGATGCTTTAAGAAATTCAGGGTCCATTATTACCTGCGTCTCTACTTTGAACTTGCTTTAATGCATTTGTTTAAATATGCAAGTCCAAAACCTTACCTTGATTCGTTTTCCTCGGCACTCTTTTTCTAAACGTCCTAAACTCCTTTTTAGACAGTTTTGAGTTCTGTTTTTTCGATCATTGATGTAATGCTCCAACAACATCAGTCTGGCCATCTTACTTTGCCACAACCTTTCTTTCGAATGTTAAATAATATGTTCAGAAAAACATGTAATTAATGTTAATCAGTTGTCCTCGGTTCTTGAGGATTTCCTTGAGTTTAGATAGACATTGGGGCAAATGATGGGAACACAGTGAATCAGTATAACTCAGTAGCCTCTCTTTATTGCACAAGAACACACTTATTAAATTATAATATGACCACCTGGTGAACAATCACATCTACTTTTGTAGGTAGTGTTGAATATCGTGTAACTGAGGAAAGTTTGAAGGAACGGTTAAGCATAAACATGCATGAAGAATGCTTGAAGATTGACAAAGAAAGCAGGTGAGGGAAAACCCTTCCCCCTATCTTCGCCACCCTTCTATCTCGTTTCCTTCCTCCTTTGACTGTCTATGTCTGCTTTTAAGTTCAAATGTTACAGAGCTACATTATGATAATTTATACTTCAGAATCAGTGAAACAGTGAGGGTGTCTCGGGTACCATATAGGCATATACAGAACATGAAATTTTATTTTTCCCTTATGAATCCATTTCTTATTTGATATCTAGTACATATTACTTTTGTTTTCCCTCATGAACCTGCTTCTGCCATGTTTTAAAATAAAAGAAAACCCATTAATTGATCATGATTAAAATTTTAATTTTGATTTAAACAGCCATAGATTTTTTGCAAGTAAAAGTTTGAGAAAAATATGAAATACTTTTTTGGGAGAATGAAAGTGACTAGACTTGCTATGAAAGTTTTCTATTATCAAGAAATGAGCACATTGAAAAACTGGTCATGTTGATAATTCACAGTAGGGTTTCTTATTCTCATAGCTGGTGGAGGAGACCATCTTCATGTGTAAACTCGTGCCTTGGGTCATGCTTTCAAAGATGTGTTAACGAAAATAGATTGTTTTTAAATTTTAATGAAGTTTTGAAATCTCCCATGATGCAAGGGTGTATAATGTGGAACCATTATGCATGACAGGGTCCTTACAGTTCATGGTTCGCTAGACACAGTAATCCCCGTTGCAGAGGCATTTGAGTTTGCCAAGATCCTTCCTAATCACAAATTGCATATCATAGATGGAGCTGATCATGTATACACTGATCATCAAGCTGAGTTAACATCAGTTGTAGTGAATTATATAAAGGAAAATTTACAACTGGACTAGTGTACTACTAGTTCGATATCTATCATTTCCTGCACATGAACTTATATTTTGAAAGCTTCCTTTTTGCGGTGTTGTATATGATGCAACATTGCAGTGTTTATTTGAGGACTCTGCTCATGTAGTGGACAATCGTCTTTTATTGTATTGAAACAGGGAGAACCATGGTGAACCGTGATGGCAAGATTTATATATATCTGCCACCTCATGTCTTTAACGTATTACAGGAAGTATTATAGTAAATATTGATCAATGTGACAATAACCTAATTGTAAAATCCCCATGCCTTTTTTTCATTATCCAGCTGTTATAGATTTATTATTTTTTACATATATTTTTGGATAAAATAAGTAATATTAGTAGAGGTAAGAAGAAAAGCCATTTCAAGATAAGAGCATAACGATATGGCCGAAGAGCTCCTTTACCAAAGGAACAAAGGAGAAATGCAAAGAATGATGTCTGGTGGTATACGGCTTAAACTGATAACACCTCTATGACATAAAAATTATTTACAACAATATTCACATGTGATGTAAGGACAACACTTCTAGCAAAAAACTGATAAAACCATAAATGATGCCCACGAGTTAACTAAGAAATTAACAATGATAATCTCCGCTAATTATAATCTTGAAAAAGCTTCCTCTGGTATGCATCACATGCATGTCTCAAGTACCTCTGTTAACATTTTCAACTGTCAGTAGCATAAGCTTTACATTCCCCTTCTTTAGTCACCCTGGATGTGCAACCTCCGCTAAATCAATTGCAATGCATTACTACACCAAGTCCAGTGGTTCATTTTGGTTTTTCTCATCCTCACCATCACAGTCATCTTTGTCGGAATAAATCTCGGTCTCTTGATTCTAGTTCACCAAAGAAAATAATAATGGGACAAAAAAAGAGGAAAAAAGGAGAGTACCGTTAAAAAACACTTCTTGAAAGCACTTCCGAACTTATATATTATTGGCAAAGTTATCATTTGAATTGCAAGTATTTGGTATGTGTTTTTAAAAAAAAAGGTATTTACCTCTTCCAAGTCATCATCAGACAAATCAGCATCAGACAAATCAGCATCATCCAGTGTTGAGTACAGAGCTTTGTCAGCATCAATCTCCTTTCCATTTTTCATATCCTCCTGAAATCAACAAAAAATGCATATGAAAGAACTAACAAACTGTCCAAATAATTAATAGCAGAATCATCTAGTGAAAAAACATCATACTAGCTCAGATTTCAGCAACTCAATTCTCTCCTTCAAGTCTGAGATATGATGCTTTAGAGCCTGTAAGAAGTTATAAAATTTGATGAGATAAAAGAGGAAGTAAAGATCTCAGTTCACTACCAAGTCATTGCTTTATTACCTCACGTCTCTGAAGCTCAATAGATTGAGCCAATGCCTGCCTTTTTGTCAATAGATTCTTGGGTCGCAGAGCATGCGGACGGGAATAGTTCTTCCCACGATAAACAATAATTATATACCCTGTGGTATCCTTATCTAGAGACACTAGCACCCCACCACTCTCAGCTTCCAAAGATATTGCAATATGCTTAACTTGGGCAAGATTTTTCCCTTTTACAATTATCTTCACCAACTCACGATACTTCCAGTGTAGATGCATGTTTTCTATGGTGCCAGCATAAACAGCTCGCTTCCCTGAAACAAAGATCATAGGCTTCTAACATTTCTGGTATAGGCCATTAAACAGTAAACAAAAGCAGCTACTTGCAAAGCTATAATAAATTTGCTATTCTTACCTAGAAGTAAGTATGGCTTCATACTCAGACCAATCTTCCGAAATAAAAATCTCTCTTCATTGGTTAATGTTTCCAAATCAGTTGGAAGATTAGCTGGTTCCAGATCACCCTGCACCTTTGCTAAAGCCTTCTCAGCCTTCCTGAACTTTGCTTTTGCCTATGACAATCAAAAGTTAGATAGATGTGGTAAAAACTGACAATTTTTGGAAAATTAGTTGACTTGGTCCTTTTGTAACGTACCAGCTCTAGTTTCTTTCCAAGGATTCTGATGAAAGAAGCAAGTCTATCCAAGGCTTTATCTCTCATCATTTTCTCAACTTCTTCTCTACTTGGTTCATTTCCCCAGTTGGTGGTTGCTGCCTTAGTCTCAGCAAGGGTGCCAGCGACTAATGGCACCCGAGATGCATTCGTACTCAACCTTGTAATAGATGATGCAAGTTGCCGTGCTTTCTCTTCCTCTTCTTGTTGGAGGATGGTTAGTTTCTCTCTCACAGTCAATACGTTGGTGACAGCAGGAGGCAAGAAGTCATTGCCCCTGTAAAATACAATATATTCCTTATTTCTAGAAAGTAGAGTTCCTCCAGTCAACTTCTGCATTCATGAAATGCAACCACTGTAAGTCTGAAGAAAGGATAATTTATTTATTCACTTTAATATGCCACAGGAATATATTATTTAGAAGCCGAATGGTATAAGAGAAGAATCATCCCGATCCCCTCAGCTCACACTTCCTCCCATATAACTAAACTCCCCCTCCTTCATTGTTAGATCCCACATGCAAAACAGAAACATGACAGAATGGCCTGCGTCCTGGCCTAAAAATTTTGTTTCTCCTAGTGTAAACCCTCAAGGTCTTATGCTCATCTCCTGGGGATGCTACTAATTAGTCTCTGACAGATCTCGTTTAAATTGGTTTCTCTTTACAATTGACACATCTGCACAAATTTAAAGCGTTTCGAACCTCAATTTCATATACTATATTCTCATTGTTAAGAGATGAATTTATATATATTTTCTTTACCACAGTGAAATTTCAATACAGCTAAATAATCAGTCATATTGTCAAATTGCAGATTTGTTTATGATAAGTACCCTGAGTTCTTCAGCCATCCTCTCGTTACGTGTATGGGCAACACTTCGTTTGATGGCTATTTTTGCAATAGCACTTGTTTCCCACAGCTTCACCATAGCACTAGCTAGACCTTGCAGTTCTCTGCTCCTACCTGCAGCAGTAAATAAATAGTATCTTCTGGAAAGGACAATTGTAGGAGATGAACGAAACTAGATAGTTTTTTACATACCAAGGGCAAAGTGTGGAGCCGTTGATCTCGCGAGCCTGCGGAAGTCAGTCATTTCCTTGTTGCTTAAACAATGCCTCACCCCATGAGGAAGAAGTCTAAATGGGGTTTTATATCCTGGAACTACATCAGGTAATAAGTCTGCATCAACAGGTAATGGCTCACGGCCAGTCCAATCTGTGTAGCGTGGGCCCAACTTATCTAACAAATGGTTAAGGTCACTTAATTCCATCAACTCCTCATCAGTCATATCCTTCAAATACTCTGGAGGGTCTTGGATAAATGGTTCTGCAGTTGTAAATGCTTCTTTCACACTTACTTGACCATCACTTCCATTTCCAACGTGTACCGAAGATTGAACATTGTTCTCCTTAGCATGATTCTTTTTGGCATACAATTCTACACAGGGAAGCTTGTAGGTCATTCCTCTATATAGCACTATCGATCTGCCTGATCGCCACACCACCAAACCTCCGGTTCTACTCTGATTAAGCAGGAAGATAATATTGTGAATAAAACTCTTACAAAAAATACAGGAGACACACACAGCATAGAAACAGGCTATGCATGAGAAAAGGACAAGGCATAAGTAATCAACAATCAACACTACATTAAGGTAGGGTTAGGTCCCATTCTATTCTCTTTGGTTCCACACCTTTTAGCGAAACTGAAATATCCCACCTTTTAATCTCATGTTACATTCTTCCCTATAAATAAAATGCACCGAATATAGAATACAACACGTTCTATTCTATCAGGTCTACCAAAACACTACCTAAAAATGAATTGCAGTTGCATCTATCAAGCATAGATAAGATAACTTAAAGAGTGATGAAAAGTTGAAGAGTAACCTCTAGAAGTTGATGAGCCCTTCTCATGTTAGCAGAAAGAGGAAGATCAAACCTCAACTTGACAACTTCATTACGCCTCCACTTTTCATGAATGGAAGCAACCAAATCCTGCGAGATGCCGGCCACTCCAACTTGGAACCTCTCCATCATCCTCAGTGAAACATTTCTGAGCCTTCGCAACTCGTGCTCAGGAATCAACTTCTCTGCCAACTCCGTATTGCTTCTCCTTTTCTTCTCCACACTTTCCGAATCCAATTCATTCGAAACAACCTTATTTTCTTCCATGAAACTAACAACCTTCTTTTCTTCCATGGAACTAGATGACTCTTTGACAATTCCCTTTCTTTTGATAACAGAACCACTAATACTATGTTGTAATTTGTTGTCATTGTTATCAGCAACATCAGATTTATTCTCAAAATCAAATTTTGGATTGATGGGGTTTCCTGCTTGGGGCCAAGGAGATAAACGCTTTGGAAACTGAAAACTAAGCTCTTCTGAAGACTTGGGCATACTCTCTTCTTTTTCTTCTTCTCGTTGATGCTGTTGTTTTTGTTCTGTTTCTTCATTTTCTTCTTCCTGGTGGGGTTCTTCCCATGGGAATTTTTCTCTTTGGGAACCCAATTTTTGGGACCATTTATCTTGAATTTGGTGAAAGAAGCTTGGTCTGGAGCTGCTCTTTTTCTTCTTCTTCTTCTTCTTCTTCTTCTGCGTTGTCGTTGATGGTGCTTCTAAGGTTAACTTAACCGGTTGAGCTTGAGTGTGAAAATGAGCTGTCTGATTGGAACAAGAAACTCTGAATTTGAGAGTGGTGCGGTTTAGTGGTTGCAAAACAATGAAATGCGGAGAAGCGGAGCTGCAAAGTTTCAATGGATTTGGTTGGAGCAAAAAAGTCATAGTTATCGTTATGGTGGGAAAAACCCCTCTACTCCTTCACTTTCACGCAGGTGGTCAGGGAGACAAGACTGACTCAGAGGTTCTTCTTCTTTTTTGGTTGGTTTGTTGGAAAAACGAAAATAGGCCCAAAATCAAATTCTAAATAAACGGGCCTTCAATTGGGATTTTGGCCCATTATTGTGAAATCATCTTCTTCGTCCACGTCAAGAGATTTAGTTCCCAAACCCCCACCATTAGCCCCAAACCCCATTTTAATTGTAAAAAGTCAAAAACACCCCTCATTTTTCAAACCCCATTTTAGTTCCCAAATCCCATTTTATCCACTACCCTCGTGTCCACCTTCCTCCTCATTTTTCAGAGAGAATGAAGCATTTGCCAATAGTTCTGATATGCCGAAGCCTGCTTCAAATGTTTCAGTTAATGAGATCCAGAACAATTCCCCATTCTTCTGTTCTTATGGTTCATATGTAGGCTCTGAAACCAAGAACAAAACTTCGGGACAGATGGATTTTACTGAAAAATTGGAAGTTGGACAACGTCGTCATGTCAGTACCCATCACCCGTTGCCTATGATTTCTGAGCATGGAAATGAAGCAAGAAATTTTAGTTACCAAAGCGGTTTTAGCAATGATAAAAGTAGAAGGAGCATTGGATGTAAGGTCGGTGTCAATTATAACATTTCTAGAAAAGTGACAATGGCCAGGCCTCTTTGTTCAGCTTCTTTTATTGCTAATAATCATAGTACCATGACTAACGATAACTTGTTTCGGAAATATTGGGGTTTGAGGAAGAATGCATCTGGAAATTGGCCAACCCTGAATTCAAAGTACCGGAATATCAACCAGAACGATTGTTTGGAAGATATGAACCACAGGTCCAGCAGTGAGAAATCCCTGTCCTTTTCTGCTTATTTTAATAGTAATCATATTGAAGAGAAATGGGAAATGGGAAAGAATGGGTTTAGGTTTGGGAAAGGAAGCCAGATCTGAAGAAGAAGAAGAAGAAGAAGAAGAATGGGTTTGGGAAAGGAAAGAGTGAATGGGGTTTGAAAAATGAGGGATGTTTTTGACTTTTTCCAATTAAAATGAGGTTTGGGGCTAATGGTGGGGGTTTGGAAACTAAATCTCCCACATCAATTATGATGAGAAAATTTTTGAGTTTTACTTTTTGACCCTCATGGTCAAAATTTTGGCCCCCATTTCGTATTTTTATGGACAAAATTGCCCTCAATGTATTTTAAATTTCCGTCTTCCAAGAAACGGAAACTGATTTCCATTAACAATCAGACAAAAAAATTCCGTCTGATATGAGACGGAAAAATTCCGTCTGGCATTGCCCCTGTAGTTGTTGCTTTTGTTGACCGCTTACTCTTCTGTCAAAAGCATTCGTGGCTGGGTGAGTGCTTACTTCAGAAATTTGATGAGCACTTGCTTCCAAAAGTGACATTGGATTATAAGTTGGTTTATTGCTTCCCAATATTTGATAGAATTGCCGTAAATCAGACAATACTGCCACGTGGATTGTTAGAGCTGCTCACGAACTTCATGGCTTTCCTTGTGGAGAAACATGGCTCGGATACAAACATGAAATCTTGGTCAGGGGAAGTAGAGCCCTTGGAATTTGTCGACCTATGTTGATGCACCACCATAGTTCTAGATTGTTCCTTAGACTGGCTCGTCTACTGGCTTTTACTTGTCTCTGTTTTCCTGATTTGGAAGTTCGTGATTTTTTCGTCTCATGCTCAACGGAATTTTTCCGTCTCATGGTGAACGGAAACCAGTTTCCGTCTCTTGGAAGACGGAAATTTAAAATCCACTTAGGACAATTTTGTCCATGAAAATACGAAATGGAGGCCAAAATTTCGACAATGAGGGCCAAAAAGTAAAACTCAAATTTTTTGTCACCCCACTAAGAAACTTTTTCCACCTCATCAACAGGTCGTGACCCAATTCAGAATCGTTTTCTACGATCGTGACCTTCTACAATTGTGAGTATGGTCATGACAGTCCAAATAAATTTTTTTTAAAGGTCGTGACTTGACTCAGGATTGGAAAGTCATGAACAAGGTCATAACTATGGAATAACATATACTATACGATATGAAATGGCAAAAATATCTTTCATTACAATAATGAATATTTTTCCTCATTAACAATGAAACCATTTGAAAGGAAGAAAGTTGAATCCTCTAGGCTCTGGCAATGAACTGCACGTTGTTGACAACGTGATATATGAGAAAGTTCCTTGGTTCTTATTTTTGGCTTATACAAAATATTTCAAGAAATGTAATTGATTTTTTTTTAATTTGATCCTTAATATTTCGGAGGATTTATATAATATATGCACTTCAGGCACAAGATAAATAAATATAAAATATAAAATTTGTGTTGGATAAGTTTAATTTATCCTATACATCTAATGAATAAGAATATGTGCATCAAGGAATCCTAATTTGAGGAGAGAGAGGCTCGACCTTCTCTCTTCCTCAGTCTTCTTTTCTTCTCTTCTCCGTTTTCCTCTTTTCTGTGATAGCGGTAGAAGGGGAGGGAGAATCTCTATCTCTCCCTCCCCTTCCTTTGGTTGGTGTGTGGGTTTTTTTTTTCTCCCAGTTATATCTTGGTTAAATAAATAAATCTTGTCTTTGTGCAAGTGGTGTGGTTTTTCTTGTCTCAGTTTCATCTAGGTTTTGTTTTTGTGTGTTTGAGTGTGGGAAGGCTTTTTGTTTGTCCAGATCTGATGACTTTCCTATCTTCTCCAATAACTAGAAGACTGATATTCGGGACAGTTTTTCCCTTCCAGATCTCTGTCTTCTCCTCTGTCCAGTGGCTCTACCTCCTCAGATTTGAGATTCTTTGTCGCCGAACTGTGCTTACTTCCGGCATTGATAAGATAGTTATCTTGGAAACAAAGGCTGTTGAATCTCTTGTTAGAGTTCGAAGCTGGATGTTGATGATGATCCTGATCCACATAGATGTTGATGATGATCCTGATCCACATAGAGTTTGCTGTTATGGCTGAGTATCTGATCTTTTTTAGAAATTTTTATTGTATGGAAAATATATATTTTGTTATTGTACTGTTGGATTTACTTGTACTATTTTCTGTTATAGAATGAATTACATATTTTCCTTAAAGAAAATATCTGCATCATGTCAAATTAAAAATTTACATTTCTATACGAATCCAACATTTACACGTCTTTCACAGTTTTATATTGTCGAGATTTTCAAAAATGTAAAAAACATTATTCCTACCATAAATGGATTCATCAAATCCTAACAAAAAATTTATGGGCCACCAATATGTATAGTTTAGTTAGCAGAATCAAAAGGCATTAAATGCAATTATCTGGGTTCCATCTTTAACAACTGAACAATTTTTCCCCTCATTTTGTAGCATCAAAAAATTTATTTACCCAAAGGAAGAAAACACAATAAATTGTTGCCCACAAGTTGTAATAATTTTCTCATAAGACAAAACTTTATCAATTGATGTACTAACATACCGTCTCAGTTAAAATACTAGTTCCTCCAACCCCCTTAATTCTAATTCAATTCTACTGCTACTTAAACAGATTTTTGGAGTAATAAATTATTGAATAAAACAGTTTTCATATCGATAATGAGATTCAAGCTCACATTGTCGAGATATGATTTAGCACCCTTTAGAATAGACCTCCAGCAGGTTGCTTGCTCTTTCTGTAAAGCGAATCCTTGGGTGTTGTTCACCAATGTTGCTGGTTCTCTCATTGTTTCTGTTGTTGCGGTTATTTATTCCAACCAAAAAATACCCACTTTTGCAAAGTATGAATTGAATCCTTAACAAATGGACTAATTTTGATTAGCTTATTATCATTACCATGTTTTTTTTCTAATATATGCGCAAAATAAACAATCATAAAAAGTAAAGTTATATTGAAAAGCTAAAATCTTAGTTCTTATTTTATTAAGTACATCATTTTCCTATAAAACTTAATTATTTCTTTTTTTTTTTTATTTTCTTTATCCTATACTTGTAGTCCATAGAAAACCTCCTCATTTTATTTTATTTTTTTATATGAAAACCTCCTTATTACTACTACACTTCCAAATGGCTTAGAATTAAAGTTAGGTAAAAAGGGAAAGGTAACCGAGATTGAGTTTGCAAAGAGAGATATCAGGCCATATTTTAGTGGAAAAAAGAAGGTAAGATTGTAGGCTTTAATTATGATTTGATGCTATATCACAATTTGATATACTACATGTGTTGTTAATTTTTCTATCTATTGTCAACATTAGTATAATTAACAGTGTGTGAATGTTGGATTCTGTCCTGGATTTTCCACAACAATTAGACATCGATCTGTAAAGCATATCTATACTATGTAGGCAACAAAAAAGTCAAAAATAAAAGGGGAACAAATTGGTGAGGGCTCCTAACTTGTTCTGTCTCCTGATTGCCTGCAAGCTGGAATAAAGTGTTGCAACATAATTATGGACTCCTTAAATAGGCAGCCTCCGGTCCCCATGGTTGGAGGCCGCAAAGCACATAATCTAGTTTATTAATCAACTTATAAATTCATTTAGTATTCACGTTCACATATGCAAAAGTTAATGTTCTCACTTCATGGGCAAAAAGCCAGTGGGCTATGATCAGAATGTCCTAGTTTTTCAATAAAATATTTCCTAGTCACTTGTCAATTTAGGATAACAAAAAAGTAACACAAACTCACTGTCTTAATATAGTTCTAACTAGAATGATACTCCCTCCGTCCCTACGTATAAAGCTTATTTGACGGATTTCACGTCCATCAAGAAAGTGAAATAATTTAGTTAATTTTATTGGAAATGTGAACTTTTGATATGTACTCTTATTAATATTGTTGGGAATTTAAAAAGTGTTAAATTAATAGGGGTGTTTGTAGAAAAAAGTAATTAATGATCATTGAAAATTGGTATGAGGCTTTATAAATAAGGACAAAATAAAAGTGTCAAGAAGAGGGAGTACTAGCTAGTAAATTACAGTAGATTTACTTTAATTTAAATAACCATTTTGATTAGTAGATGAAATTGTTGCTTTATACTTTTTGTGTCGACAAAAGAACTTGTGGGTCTATTATCTGAACCAAAAAGCCGAAGATTTTATGTGGGTTTGATAAATAATAAAGTGCCCAACTATATGCGTAACACTGCACTGCTATCTTAATTGTTAATTCATCAAGAATGACAACTAAATTAGGTTTACTTTAATTTAAATGACCATTTTCATTAGTAGATGAAATTGTTGCTTTATACTTTTCGTGACAACAAAAGCACTCGTGGCCTCGTGGGTCTATTATGTGAACCAAAAGGCCAAAGATTATTCTTATATTATGCGGGTTTGATAAATAAAGTGTCCAATTATGTGTAACACTGAACTGCTAACTTAATTGTTAATACATCAAGAATGACAACTAAATTAAGTTTACTTTAATTTAAATTATCATTTTGATCAGCAGATGAACTTGTCGCTTTATACTTTTTTGTGACAACAAAAACACTCGTGGGTCTATATCTGAACCAAAAGCCAAATATTGTTCGGATCTTATTATGCGGTTTGCACTTTTATTCTCAAATTTTTTAATGTGCAAAAAAGATAAATTAGGAGGTGGATCTGTACCTCCATTAGTTGTGATTTAATTATCTTTACTCAGTTTATTAAACAGACTCTCTAATATATTAAACAAGATTTTTTTTTAACTTCAGTATATATGAACATTGTGGTTTGAAAATTTTTGTATAGAAAACATTTTTTTAATAAAATTTATTTGGAATCAATTAACAAATATTCTTAGTAGCATTTATTTTGCGTTTTAGTGGCACTAACACATTTACAAACAATTAGATGCTAAATGTTAATGTATTTAAGGTTTGTCCAGTTGGTAAGGAATTAACTCATAGTGTGAGTTTAAATATTTTTTTTTCAGTGTGAAGACCTCGTTGACAAATAATCCATGAGTACTTTCGTAAGTGCTCACATAATCATAATATTTGTCCCAGATACGGTAAATCCTCCAGACCTAGCTTATCTAAACTTGTTTAAAAAAAAAAAAAAAGTGGATCAAAACCAAAACAAAACGAAAAAGCAAAAACCAAAACAAAAAAAAATAAAATGTAAGAACTAATTTAAAATAAGTCAACATTTATAAGGGCGAGTTTGACATTGAGAAATTGGAGAATGCACAGATAGTATAAAGATTTTTTACCCAATCAGTGCATCATCCACCATTCATCTGTTTATGGTCAATTTTTAGATTAATGTAATACAAGTAAACGGTAGATGATGAACTGATGATGTAAAAAACTTTACGCCGTCAGCGCATACCCATTAATTTCCTTGACATTTAAACCTAAAATAAATGAAAAATTAGTAACTTGATTTTAATTTTAGAGAACGGAATATATTTTAATAAAAATCCACTACACCATAGTTTACCTTATTTGCTAACTTAAGATTGTATTTGTTCCGGTAGAGGCTAGATATGGTTCAAATCTCCCAATATCCAAATTTTCCCAATAAAAAAGAATATATGATTAGAGTATTTGATGGCATCTGACGTTATCATATATATATTGAATTATTATTGAATTTGAGTATGCTCGTTATTGTTAACCTAGGATCTCAATTATTGATAGGTTGCCCCTATCCAAAAGGAAAAGGAAAAATAAATATTAAAAAAATTTAAAAAGAAGAAAGAAATTAAACACACTCATTGATATTTGCTCATTCAGTATGAAAACTCCTTCAAATTGAAATACTCGTTATGATAGTTTCCAAAACTACTAATTTATTATGTGACATGTGCATACACTAATAGGGACCACATACAGACAAAGAAAAGGGGGTAACCTAACATATCTAAGGTAGTGGCTTGATTTATATTGAGATGTCAAAGTCATGCAGCCTAGCTAGCTATAACCCCACCTTTCTCATAACAATAACATGCTAAAGGTTATTACATATGTACATCAATGCTAGCCAGATAATTGAGGTATCCCACCATTGCTTAAACAATCCCTTTTGTATGTTCATTGAGGAAAAGATTTAAAAAGCTGATTACGATTGTTGCTAAAGATTTTTTGTCCTGGTGATAGAATCATTCTTGGATCAAACTGATGTTTTCTTTCTAAGAATCTCTTCCATTGGTTACCAAAATGGTTTGTCCAATCTTCCTGTGTGCCATGTTGGGGAAAATATTGCTTAACATTAATCCCAGCATCACTACAAATCTGCAAAATGTCTCTGTTTTGAGCATCAAATGCTTTCCAATTATCAAATCCACTTGAGTGCAAAAATCCTATTGCGTAGAAGATATCCTCGTCTGGTATAGATGCTGACATCCTATCATCCCACCTGGAATTAAATTAAATTAAATTACATATAATAATTAATGATTATTCTATTTTAATTTAATTGAAGTAATAGAATAATATTAGAGTTTAACAATAAAAAACTAATGGACGGCTAAGTGCGTAAGACTAGACTCCCATGATTGAACGGCTAAAAAATAAAAAGAACAAAAATAGATACACATGGTGACACAAAGTGTGATTTATTTAAGGCTTACTTGCTTCTATTCATGGGATAAACCAGGACAGGTCCGGTGGTGATGTTTCTTTTAAGAATGATATCTTTGAATACGCCGTTGTTAAAATCCATGATTTGAGATTTTGGTACAAACAAATTGAGCCAAGGGTGAGGGACATTCCATAATCCTTGAGACTGAAGCTTCAACTCTCCACTTCGGACTCTATTCAAGAACTCAACAAATGAGACATCTTTCTCGTAATAAAATCCAGGGATATAGTCCATCAGTCCTTGGATCAAAACTTGAATTTCCTACACAAAGAAAAAGAAAAAAAAAACATTTATTATAAGTACAAGTACATATTTTAATTACTCTTTTCGTTTCAATTTATCTTTCTTTTTAACATTTTTTAACTTATTTCAAATTATTTGTTGCTTTAAAAATTTGATAATGCATTAATTAATTTTTTTTTCAATTTTAATATTGTTTTTAAACATTTTTAAATATGTGAAATGTGAGGATAATATTAATAAAATTACCTTATAATTTTATTAAAATTTAAAACATTAAATAATTTTTCTTAATCCACATGAAAATATTAAAATGACAGATGAAATAATTTTTTGCTTTTTCCTTATTTATAAAAACTCAACATCTAGAGTTATTAAGGTATGATAAAAAAAAAAACCAAATGAGATGGTGCAGTGGATTTTTCAATAATATGAAATGAGTTTTGTTATCCTAGATCCTAAATATTATTATTATTATTATTATTATTATTATTATTATTATTATTTAACTTGACTAGAGATATGAGTAGAATGTACCTTTTTAACATTTTCTTCTGAATGGTCATCATAATATTTAGCCACTTCAAGACAGTATATAATTTTATGCTTAGTTATCACAGAAGCTATTCTGGGATGATCAGATAGAGGGAAGAAAGAGGATCTCCAATTATTTATGGGGCCTTGGTGCATTAGCAGGATCCCCTCCAAATAATCCAATGCATTCATTGAAATTAATCGTTCCTGGTCTTTGGTAAAAGCAGAAAATTCACTGTAGAGTAGTCTCACCCACTTAACCTGCGTGCCAACAAAAATTCTCATCACCAATATACTAATGTCTTGTGCATCACCAATGAAAAAGAATATTAATTGCATGCATATGCAACAAGTCCCATCAAAATTTTGAAGGATAAGGATAACATGTAACTAGAATACTTCGTGTTCAATCTCTTGTCTATTCAAACATCAAATCTCCTCAACTTCATGAGTTAGATGTCTGATCTCTAGCATAGCAGTAGCATGTGTTCAACAAAAAAACAAAGGTCTCTAATTGCTGGTATCTAAATCTAAATGATTGAATTATTTCAACATAAGAATTCGATAACCTCACGAATAAAATTAAATTAAATTAAATTATGTACCCATCCAAAAAAATTAACCCGAAATACCAAAGGTTAACAAAAAATTGTCCATTATTTGTTATGTTTTATACATATATAATCATTGTTATTCAAATTAAATATATGTGCATCTTATTATTTAATTTGAAGGTCTTTTTAAATAAACGTACCCTTTTGGGTGCTGGCTGAAGAGCAATTCTTGCCCTTGCTATTACTCCAAATTGTCCTAAACCACCAAGAACCGCATGAAATAACTCTGATTTCTTTTGCGAAGAGCAGGTTACGAACTCTCCTTTTCCTGTGCCGAACCGATCAGAGCACAAAAATTATTAATTAAATAATTTGGCTCCAAGCATGCATCATGCCAAAATTAAAAGTCCATGCATAAATACCGTTGAAATTTCGTAATACAGTTTTTTTTCCCCCAAAATCATAGGTATTCTTCATTTCTTTGTGCATCATGTTCAAGCCAGCTATGAAATGTAAAGCTTTTTCTACCGAGCTTCAAAGCAATTGTATTTTTAAAATTTGAATTCAAGCTAAGATCTTTAATTAAGCTAAAATAATTCTATCTACATCATCATTAGTTGATTTACGAGTTTGGTGGCTGAAAACATTAGTATAATTCTTAGTGTGTGAATGTTGAACTCTCTCCTGGATTTTCCGATCCACAGCAATTTTTCTATAGTATTAAAGGATTTGACCAAATGAGACTTGGACCAACAAACAACAAGTCAATCAAAAATTTGAGGCTATCAAGCTATGACCGTATGAAATGGTTCCTTAGAATTTTTCAAACACGGTATCCTAAGCGGAGGAAACATTGGCATCATTTCACCTCAATTGTAAACAACAACCACGGGGAAAATTCTTACACGACACAAAGTTTCTATTTTAAGCATGTAGAGTAACTAACATATTATGTATATTATTATTATAAGTATAAGTACTATGGTAATACAAGTTACCTAATATTTAGGTGAACTTGTATGACACGCCGGGTCACATCATGAAAGACTGAAACTAAATTTTGTGCCTCAGGGGGATTGGCTGCGAAATTTCATTTGATGTATAAAGATGAGTTTTTGATATTCTCGACACTTCAAGGAGCTCAGAAGTGAAATTATATTATTAGAAATTAGAAATGATGCATACAAGTAAATAAAAAATATATGTATTTGTTTTTTCAGTGTAAAATATATTTTTTAAGTTTTTTAACCTCATCTTTATAACAATAAAATCCCATTAAAAATTATCTTTTTATATGTGTAAAGTTGTTTAAACTTTAATAATTTAATTTAAAAAGTACTTTGTACAGCTGAACTAGGTACTTTACACCCAATATTTTGGATGGTCTACCGTTTATGAAAGTCGTATTTAATTTAAAAAAACCATAATAAGTGTCTTTAGTCACTTGTAAATAAAATATATATAATTGAAAAATATTGAAAAATGTAATTTTTTTATATTCTCGAGAAAAAAAATCAAGATTTTGTGTTGTTTTTTCTATTTTTGAGAAGTTTAACAAATGCCCTAAAATCTAAACATTAAGACACTAGTTAAAATGACCTTTTAATTTATCTCTTCCAAAATGACACATCCTCAACAACAAAATGAATTAAGAAAAAAATATTTTCTTGACATCAAATCATAGGCATATATGGCGATTAGTATAGCGCTTTTTTTCTCCTGTATTTTAGAAAATATGTGTGCTCGAAAAGGTTAAAAAAAAAATACAGCAGATAAGAAACATAGATAAATGTGAGCGAATGAAGTCTTGTAAGATAAAATAAGATGACAAAATTTTGGTTCAGGAAAGAGTACAGAAATCCCTATATAATAAAGCCAAGAAGAAAAACAAATCTTGGATACATAAAAACAAGAAAGAAAGAAAGAAAGAAACATGGTACCTGTGATCACATCCAATTCATGAACATTGGTGATTTGAGGTCCATAGCGAAACGTGGTGCCACTAATCCCAGCGTTGGAAAGGGTCCCTCCCACAGTCAAGTACAAATAATCAGTCCAAGAAACCGGTGCAACTCCATGTTGAAGCGTTTTCATCAGCACATCAATCCAAAGTTGTTCACCTCCAACGTCAGCATAGTAATAACCCATCAAAGGGTCCTCATGAACACTAATCCCAACACCATTATTTCCTCCTTGTTTTCTGAATGCAGCCATGTCAACCACAACACCATCACGTGCCATGGCTTGTCCACTAGTGGAGTGGCCTTGGCCCCTTGCGGCTATTTTGAAAGGGACAGTGCTATTGTACGAGAGTTTTATCAAGGTGGCTATGTCGTTTAGTGAAGATGGATGGAACACTGCGGCTGGTGATTCTTGCATCATATTGCCATAATCTCTTGAAGCCAATTGAATCGTTTCGGTGTCGTCGTGGAGCTTGTTTGATATGTTTTCGACAATGGCAAGCTCTGGTGGTAGCAAAGTTTTCCATCCCTTGGTTTTGCTCACTGCTGTGGATATCAAAACAAGAGTAATTATGGTTACAAATTGGAGAATGGAGTGTGTATGAAAAGGGTTGTTCTTAGCCATTTTGATGAAGAGAGTAAGAAAGAGTAGAGAGAGAAGTGGAGGAGAAGAGGAAAAATGTAAAGTTTTAGTTATGGAGAGGTAGTGAATTGCAAGGAAGGTTAAGGAGGTGGGGGGTATAAATAGGAGGGAGGAGCTTGCATGAGAAAGAGAGGAGTTGGGTTGGAAAGTGTGAATAGATTATTACCACCATCCTCTTCATTTCTTGTCAATTTCTCTACAAGTTGATTATCAATTTCTTCAATTTTTAAGAAAAGAATAAGGTAATTTCTTCTTGTCAAATTCTCTATAAATATTTAATTAATTGATTATAAAAATATTAAATTATAATTAATTGAATTTTTTTATTCATTAATTATATTTTTAATTAATTAATTATAACAAAATTATTAAATTATAATTAATAATAATTAAATACACACAATTAATTAAAAATTAAATTAACACCAGGATAGATAAATAATTTTGAAAATTTGTTAAGGATATAATTGGTATATGAATTATTGACTAAAAACTAGTTTTCAAAAGTAGCAAACTTCATTTTTAAAAGGAAAAATGATTTAAAAACTTACGTTAAGAGACCTACACACAAGCCTAGACACAAGATTGTGTTATTTAAGTTCATTTATTTTACTTTTTTAACATAAAAGATAACAAATGTCAAAATCTTCATGTGTAGGTTTATGAGTAAGTCTCTCAATGTAAGTCTCTCAATCATTGCTCCTTTAAAAAATATAAGTTTTTTTTTAATTTGTGTTCACCAAACGGGATTAATAATTCATTGATTGAATTTAAAAGTTTCTAACCGGTTCAAAAGTTTCTAGCTACGCATGCCAAACCGAGCCTGACCCATTTTTTCAGTCTGGATTTTCTCCGAGCAAGTCAATTATTTATTTTACACTAACAAAAATACTTTCCATTTTTATTTATCTATATATATATATATTAGACACAATATAATTTTTAAACATCTATCATATTGTTAATTTTTATTGTTTATTAGTTGTTGTGATCCATGACAAATTTAAATTAATAAAATGTTGTATGTCTTTTTTGGTCATATAATAACTTTTAACTACTTCAATTCAAAAGCTAGTTTTGTCAAACAACACTATTTCAAATTAACATTGGCAATTAGGGCGGGCGGGCGGGCTTGGCCCGCGCCCGCATTAAGCCCGCAAATGCCCGCCCTAATTAATTTTTAGGGCCGAAAAATCAAGCCCTGCCCGCCCTAAGTGCGGGCAGGGCGGGCCTGCGGGCCGCCCATTTTGTTATTATTTATTTTTTTTTCTATTTTTCCTTTGGTTTTTACTATATAGTGTAAAAAAAATGCGGGCGGCCGGGCAATTAGACTATTTTTTTGTATTTTGCAGCAAAAAAGAAATTTTTTTAATTTAATAGATGCCCGCGGGCCGCCCGCGGCCCGCCCGCACTAGCCCGCACTAGCCCGCAAAAAATTAGGGCGGGCGCGGGCGGGCATAATTTTTGGATTTTGTCCAAATCCTTCGCCCTGCCCGCAAAAAAGTGCGGGCGGGCGGGCGGGGCCTGCGGGCTTTGGCCCTAATTGCCAACGTTATTTCAAATAGTCAGCTAAACAGCTATAAGCTCTCAGCTTCTAGCTAGCTTAATATCTACAAGTCAGAAGCTCATAGCTATAAGTTATAAACTCACAACTACAAACTAGGTTTGTCAAACAGACCCTATATCCACTTTTTTCTTATAGTCATTTTCACATTTATTTTATAATTACTGAGAAAAAGAATTTTTTTTGGAAATAATAAATAATTATAAAATAATTTTTTTTGGAAATAATAAATAATTATAAAATAAATGTAAAAAGTTTTTTTTTTTCATCTTGAAAAAATTGGTTTTAGAAAAACAAAATTGTTAAATGATTATTCACTAGCTGGTAAACTCATTCTCTTTCGGGTTAAAGTAAAACGAAATCATGCGTAGGATGCTGGGCAAAGAAGTTGAGTGGCTGATTAAACATTCCTTTGATAAAGAAGAAAAGGAAATTTTTTTTGAATGATTTTGACACATTTAAAGCTAAGACGAAAATTGGACGATTTAGATTTAAACTCTAAAAATTAGAGTTAAGATATTATTCAGAATCAAAATCCCCAAATTTTGTTAGCAATCTACATATACAAACGTCATCAAAATCACATTTTTAAAATCGCTTGATCATGTCTCAAAGAAAAGTTGAGGATATTAAAAAGAGACGGACAAAACATGAATAGCAAAGAAAACGAAGAAAATATACAAGGTTTATCTGAAAAGTTTTCTTTAGATCTTACTGTGTTTATAAATTTCTAGCACAATTTTTGTCATAGTGACAACAAATTTTTTTTACTCAACCAAACAAGCATACAAAGAACTAAATATTTTTCGCTGTTCAGTTTTGTCCCCCCTAAAATAAAACAGCATAAAAATTAAAAAAAACAAACTAAGGTCGTATGTAATTAGTTGATCCTGAATTAGCTCGCTATTCGTGATTCACATCAATCATAATTTATCATATTAAAAAATAAATTAGAAAATAAAAAAAATAAAGTAGGTAAATAATTATTTATATGACGTGTTATATTATGATCAGATCAACTAATAATTTCTCCTCGAAGAAAACAAAAAAAAAGTAAAAGTAAAAGTTCACGCAATATTTGTTACAATTTTTTTTTTTACTTTCTCACCAAAATCTTTCTTACTGCATTTACCAAAAAAAAATCTTTCTTACTGTCAAAAGCAGCATAAAATGTCAAAGCCAAAGATACGATGGAGCCACGTATTTGGTTTCCCTTGTAAACCGTCATCAACAACTATTAAAAACATCCATACACTCCATTTTTATTTATCAGTGTAATCAGTAGTGTAATAAAAAAATGTAATTATTTATTTGTCCAATTTAAATAAAAAATTAATATAATAAATAAAAAGTTTAGAAATTATAAATTTTGAAGTATAATTGGTTAATCAATATAAAATACATTAAATTTGATATTTGATAATTAATTAATAGGTTAAACAAACCATTAAATACATGTTTATTAAATTTTTTGACTTTTCTATTTTGCTATCATCCTAATTATTAAATACATGTTTATTAAGCTTGTAAGAGCAGATGGAGTACATTTTTCTATACAAAATTATGTTTTTAAAAATTTTAAACTCAATACTTAAGGTTGAGAATATTATTTTTCTTTAATTAATTAATTAATTATTATTATTTGTGTTTCACTGTTTCCGGAGATTGTGTATGCATCATCATGATCAAGATTCCCACCAATGGAAAAATTGAACCCACAGATTTCCCCCATTGTTGTGGGCCTATGCATGGATCAGCTTGAAATGGGATTTAACCCAGGCCGTTTGATTGTCATCTAAGAGTCAAAATTGGTCAAGTTTTGTCAATTCACATATACCCCACATCCATTTTATACTACCACTTGAGGTATTACCTATTTTATGGATGCACAAGAGAGGGTCAGAATTAGGTAATAATTATGAAAAGAATCTCTTATAAGATTTTGTTTCTGGGATCAGAGGACTTCTCATTGATCAAACTATATTGCAATAAACTTTTGTGGTTCATGAAAGGGTAATGCATGTGATGTCAATGGGAACTGAGGGAGACATGAGACCGGATTTTCTTCAGGCTAAGATTTTGTTTGTGAGCTTCTGACGCTACATGTAATCAATGAAAAGTTAAGCAGGGAAATGGAACTATAATTGCTTCCACCAATGTGTTTGTCTCGGTACATACACATAAATCACTTAACACGTTTCCATCATATATATGATTTTCTTTCGGACGTAACTTGTTCAAAGCCTAACAAAATAGAGAAATTAGATTTTTGTGCGAATATATATATATATATATATATATATATATATATATATATATATATTGAAAATACTAACAAGTATTTTAAGGATACTTATTAAGATAACAAAAGTAGTATATTGTTATAAAAAGATATGATTTTTGCGATATTTGAGAGAATGATTAATGTTAATTTATGATTGTTTTATCACTCTTAATAACCTTAACAAGTTAGCAAGACCATGTATATATATTAAATTGGATGATAGGGAGAAGCTATGTTCATTATTTTCATTAATTTGTGGGCTCCTGGAAGAGAACTATACCTAATTGATCAATTGTTCTTTCCCAGTCAATTTTTTATAACTCTTTTTTTTTATATAACTCCCAACCTTATATGCTACTAATACATATTTGAGATTGCGAGTACATAAATTAAATATCACAAGCACCTGGCATGCATTTATAAAAATATGGGAAGAAAACAACGGCATGCCATGCACACGAAAGAGGATCAAAATGAACTTATTAATAGCACTTTATTTATACTTTCTCTCTCTACATGTATACACACATACGCAGAAAATTATATGGTGTATAAATAAATGTATAAAGAAGATAATAATAAAGAACTAAATAATAGATGAGATAATAGATATATATTGTTGTACCAATGACTTATCATAATTAGTAGATAGTCGAATATCAATGAAAAAAGTTTTCGAATGACCTCCGATGCAATTCAATATCAAATTTACTTTTAGGTTAACATAATGAATGTCTAAAGTACATTGTATCGTGGAGACTCAAACAATTGCCCAAAATAAAAGAGAAAGAGATCAATAATACGAAAAGGAGGAACAATGGTTTCTTAATTATAAGGAGTAACAGTTGTTTTTGATTTTTGTTATCATTTTTAGACAGATAGATGTAAGAAGATGATGTTGGATTTGAATGGTTACATGTTTAAAACTGGTTGCTTTGATCAAATTTGTTTACAATCACACAATAATTTTTACCGGCCCTTTGGAGCTAATATTTCATCATAATAAAATTCAATCAAAAATGTAATTGATTTCCAATAAAAACTCAATCACCAACCATATATATTACCACTTAAAGCCAAAGAATAGTATCAAAAACAGTTTTAAGTGGTAATGCAAAATCAAATCAATAATCTTAATAGAAACCAATTCTAAATAAATAGTAGTAATTTAAAACGTAGCAAATTTTTTGGATAATATTAAAACGAAATAATTTAATTGTTGCAAATTATAAATGCTTAAAATATATCTACAGAGCTTATTTTAAGCCAATTGAGCTTTTAAGTAAAAAAATATATATATTTTTAATTTCATCTGAAAAAAATAAAAAAAAATTAAGGGAATAAATGGTACCCGTTTGCCATGATCTCTAGTTCGGATGACAATGGGTCAGAGTGAGTCCGGGTACTACATTATCTGGACTCTCACTTCGTAAATGTAAATATGGATCTAGGCCCGTGCAGGTACTCACTGTGGGTCTTACATGCGGTGAGTACCCAACAGGTCTTGAGCTGCACAAAAGGTAATAATGCATAGGGTGAAAGATGAATATTGAATAAAATGAAGATAAAGGTGAATAACACTAAACAAAAGGACAAAAAATTAAACAAGTGTAAGCAATACACCTCATATTGGATGGATAAAACTCATTTCCGTACTATCTATAATATTTATGTTTAAAAATAATTAATCTCTAACCTTTAACTAAACAATACATTGCTGGGATAAAATTTGATAAAAATGGCTGATCTTATTTTACTTGAACAAGATTACATCCAATCGGTGGAAATTAAATGTATTTTATTTATGCACGTATCTATCTAATTGCTCTTCTATGGTATGGACAACTATAGCTCAATTGAACAAATCAGCTCAATACAAATATGTGATCTCAGGTCCTAAGCGAAGACTTTGGTCTGAAGTGCCACAAATTTGACTAATTAACAATTTTTTTTCTTATAAGAAGAGTGAATAAATTAAGGGCGTCAAAGAACAATCTTTGACCTGTAGATCTCGCAGGTAGAAGGAGCTATCAGATAATAAGACCCTCCACCATGCATGGCTCCGTGGAACTATATACTCTACTAATCTTCATATTGAAGATTGTAATCTTTGACTATACATGTGGGCCGTGCATGACTTGTAAATGGGGAATTGTGGGGAATTGTTTTTTACAAGGTTGATAATAAATCCTCTTGCTCTTTAACTACCAAAATTTTATGATATCTTTAGGACAAGGCACTTAATAGGAAGTTAAACATGATAAAAATACATGAAAAAATATGGTTTTTTTATTCTCAAGACGTAGATGAATGTATATTTATGATTATTTTTCAATATTACTCAATATCTTTAATCAATACTCTTAAGACATTTGTTAACAAAATCATATCTTTAATACTAACTGTGTAATTGTTGGCCATCATTTATACCTTGGAAATGTTGGGTAAAATTCAAATTCAACTTAAAATAGAAGTGAGATGCAGCATGTTGCCACCATTAGCCACTAAAATTGTACATTTGGCTTACTTTTTTTTCCCTCTTCTACAGTTTCTGGTATTGAAAAATTTATTATATATGAATGGCCATTATATCATGTCTCGAAAATTTAAAAAAAAAAAACACACACACACATTTTTTTATAAATTTTTACTATTTTTAACTTCTTAACGAATGTTTTTTTTAACATTCCCCTTTTTTTTTTTGTCACTACATATTTCCGATCAATCCAAATATTACTGGCTATAGTAAAGCCATATTCACGCACACAAAAAAAATGTCATAATCACACACACATCGTGCTTCTTCAAAAAATATTCGAAGACATGCAAGGTTGTTTGTTTTTTGTCCAAGATGTCAATTTTGCTAGTTACTGTAATTCAGTGGCAATACATACTATTAGATTTCCCATGCCAATTAATGCTAATAGAGGGAAAGAAACAAACATAACAGATATTGGAGATCTTTACGGGGATTCAAGCCAAGCAGAAGCAGCCACCAAAAGCAACCAGTTCACGTGGTCCAACGAAACAACAAAAATTGGCATCTCAAATATCCAGTTTGATTCCAGTGCCGCTAACACACCATCGATCGTACCCACCATGTACAGCACTTCGACATTAGTTAAATGGCGTGTGATGCAATAATCGAAAATGTTTCTCCTACGTCATCATCTTTTTCTTCTACGTCATTTTTTTTTAGGTGTTGATATGGAGCAATCCTCGCTAGGAGATTATCGCTTAGTGCGAGCTCAGTTGGTTGGATCGGATCAGTCGGATTATGGGTAAATTAGATCCGGGCACCGGTTGATATAAAAAAAATACTTAAATACTTAATATGAGTATAATTTTTTTATTATTATATTTTTTAAACAATAATATCCTTAGGATATTGGTTAGAAAAACTTAAGTAACTTAATTTTTAATAAAATTTTGTTTAAACACTATTTGGTTCTAGCCTAACTACAAATTAAGAAAATAATAACCTAGGAAATTAAATTTCGACACTGCATAGAGGCTTGGAAGTGCAGACCCATCATAGACTGCGAAATCTAGATAGATCAATGTTGCTTCTAGTTCAAGCTTTGCTGCCAACAACCCAACATCGCTCAATGTTCTTAGTTGGGAAGGGAACTGTCACTTGCCTTATCAAGAATATGTTAGGAGAAGACAAAAAGGTCATTGTTTTCAATGGACAACTATTTGGACTACCATATAGGTGTTCAGAACGAAAGTTAAGGTTGCTCGTTCTGGGAGAGACGATGAAGGGATAAAACATGAAGAGTTTGTGGTGGATGAACGTAACCAGTGGACCCATTACTCAAGCAACGTACAACAAAGTAGGTCTACATACATTTTCCTCATTCTAAACGTGAGGACAGGATTGCTTCAATATCACGAGGTATTGATATGCATAATTATGTTTAATAGTATAATAGTTATATATATATATATATATATATATATATATATATATATATTTGTAATATTGTATAATAGTTATATTGTACTATACGTAGTCTGAAATATTTGTATAAGGCAGTTATTTATACATAAGAAGTTAGCACGAGAGCTATTATGAGTTTGTATGACAATTTGATTGTAGTCTAATATATGATATTTTTCAATGCATATTATATCTTTTTAACTTAGTTTTTGTTTGATTTCCTTTGCAAATTAGTAAATTTTAGGTTTTTTTTAGGTTAGTGTCAATACCATGCATTACTTTGGGTATTTCTATGTGATTTCAGGTGAGTTTTGATGATTAAAGGAGGAAAGAAGAAAATAAAATCAAAAGGAATCAAGGAGATAGAAGATAGAAGATTAGAGATAGAAGATTAAATCTGAAGACTCCTTTCTAGTTTTGATCTATCTTTATCTCAATTAGATAGAATAGATAAAATACTAATTTCCTGTTGGAGATAAGAAATTTAATCTTGTAATTTATTATATACAGATCTCCAATCCTTGGGATTAGCAACACATAGATAGAGAGCTAGAGATCATAGCACATCCTTCTTAGAGAGAGAACCATTACTTCTTCTTCTTATTCATCAATTCTCATGTATTCCTTTGGTATTATGGACTCTATGAGCAGCTAATTTTCCCATTGGGATTGAACATACCATCAAACTCATGTGTATTCGGTGATGTAATCTTATTCTAATTCATTTATTCAATTATTGTTATTTCTATTCTGCTCTTAATGTCTGCAATTATTTGATCAATATTTGCTTAATCTAGAGGTTTTTGGCTTTGACTGGAAAGTAGAGGTTTAAACTTGACTTGAATAGAAATACTTGGTTTATTGTTATGTTAGGAATAAATAATAATAGATCAATTGCTTTTAATGTTTGGTTTTAATGCTGGTAATTCTTTTAAATGTGCAAGGAATTGACATTCAAGGGAATTATCTTAGAATTTTATAAGCAAGGAATTGATATAATTGAATTTAGTGCATTGCATCAATAATTGTTTAGTGAATAAAAGTACTTATCACTGAATTGCCAACGAGTGGGATCCGGTAAGGTTCAATCCCCGTTTTTCCCATCGATTCAATAACTGCTTTATTGTTTTTATTTAATTCAAGTTATTTCCATTAGTTTCATAATTATTTTAATTCACAAATTAGTTTAAAATTACTTACTTTTTAAGTACTCTTAATTAAATTGATTATTAGAGAATTAATAGAACCACGAATTCCATGTGGACTCACTTCTACTATATACAAGTTGTGATCTGGTGTTTAATTGGAATACACAACACAATTATTATTAGTATTTAAGTATGGAGGGTGTGTATAGTGTGATTGTGTTTTGGGTAATTATTCACTATTAAAGGAGGAAATTCCTTGTTAGTAAAAATCGGTTTGTTATTTCAAACCTTATATATTGTTTTCTTATATTGCAAAATCTAACTAAAAACCAAATTAATTCCCTTAATATATAAATTATTTATTGTATTAAATTCTTGAGGCTAACAATGTAAAATGAAATGAGAAAAATTTGAAATACATAAATCAAGGGGTTGTGAAATGTGTAGAAAAAATATTTAAATTAAACTTTTAATATAACAAGCACTTTTTTATAAATAACTTAAAATTTTGCTAAAATCAAAGGGTCGTATACCAACGAGCTGTTGGTGTAGTGGTGTCAGGGGCTGCACTTGGTGGGGCGAACCACGGTTCGATCCCCCGCAACAACGTTGGGAGAGGAATAAAACCTTAACCCCGGAACCCCCTCGAACTGGATTAGTCGGCCCACTGGACCGGATACCAAGGTGCAAACCAAAAAATCAATGGGTCGTATATCTTACAACACAAGTTGATTGGGAGATAGCAGACAGGAAATCCTTCGCTGGGTACTATGATTTGGGTCTGACTACTCATGTTCTCTCAGTCCCTCGTCCTCGCACAGGGGACTGGTCCCTGAAGCTTTAGTTGTCTGTTGTCACTGGCATTAGAATTTTCAACTGTTCGTCAAAATTTTAAAGTGGGGGTCACTGGTATTAGATTTGATTTGAGATTTTGTTTCTCCATATCGATTATCATAATGATTTAGATTTGATACTATATCCACGTCTAAATCAATATGCAAAATAGTTATTAGTTTATACTAATTAATATATATATATATATATATACTATCTACTATCTATATATAAAAGAATCCCTTTTCGAGGCACCATGTTTGCCGGAGAAATTTTCAAGGCACCACGTTTGTCCCGTGAAGCTTTCTTGGCACCAGAAAATTTGTAGGTAGATAATAATTATCTCTAATCAAAATTATAATTTAAAATTAAATAAATTATTTAAATTTATTTAATCATTATATGTTTGTAGGTAAATAACATTATCTCTAACCAAAATTATAATTTGAAATTAAATTAATTATTTAAATTTATATAATCATTATCTGTATATGAAATCATTATCCTCAATTTGTTGAACAAATCATTATCCTCAACAAAAATATTAAAAAAATCACTATATATATATATATAATAGGTTCTCTCATTCAATTTTTAAAATTCTATCTAATTCTAAGAATTCTCTTCTCCAAACTCTTTCTTTTATTTTTATTTTTCCCTCATTCCTCTACTTAAAGCTCTTAATTTTGATTTTTGAGTGTTTGTTGAATTACTTATTAGATGAAGCATATTTTGTTATACTTTAAATTGACTTTTGTTTATTCCTCTACTTAGAGCTCTTAATTTTGATTTTTGAGTGTTTGATGAATTACTTATTAGATGATGCATATTTTGTTATACTTTTAATTGACTTTTGCTTAATGCTAATTTCAGGAAGAATGACATCAATGAATTACTTCAAACAAGAGCATGACCTTGGTAAGTTGTTTTTTTTTTTGAAATTTCGGTGAGAAATAATTTTGGTGAGTCTTTTGCCTATTTGAAGAAATAATGTTTTTCGATTTATTTATGATTTTTTTTCCGTTTTTGTCATGAGATAAGATAAACGATGAAAAAGATCAAAATATTTAAATATGAATAATAATAATAATAATAAATGTGATAATTATATTAAAAAAATAATAATGGTAAAAAAATATTAATTTATCCATCAAATAAATATAAGAAATATCTTATAATATTATCCAATAAAAAAATCAGAATGTATAATTTTGGTTTAATTATATATAATTTTTCATATTAGGTGTGATAATTTTATTTAAAATATGCTAAATTATCATGTCTTATGCAATAGAAAATATTTTGATTTATCTTTAAATCTACTCATAATATCATCAAACAAAAAAATATAAAAAAGTTTAATTTTAATTTCACTCTAATAATTAATCATAATATTAATTCATCGATCAACTAAATAAGGAATACATTAATTTAATACTCATCTATATATAGAAAAATATAATATTAAATATATAAAAGAAAAGAGCCAACATTATATTCATAATAAAGTGCAATGTGTTAATCAAGATAGTTAAAAATAACAATTTCAATGTCGTCTTAATGTTCTATGATATAGTGGATATTCCAATTTATCCTTAAATTTTCTCATAATACCATTAAACAAAAAAGATCAAAATATTTAATTTTGATTTGTTTTTAATTATGATAATAAAGTTGATAATCATATAAAAATATTAATTTATCTATTAAATAAATACGGAAGATGTAATTCTAATTTACTTTTGATTCATCATAATAAAATTAGTAATCATGTAAAAAAATGTTAATTTATCTATTGAATAAATAAGGAAAATCTCAGATGAAAAATGTTATTTTTTATTTATATAAGGAAGTACAAAATTTTTAAACAAGTTCATTTTTTATTGTTGTTTAATAATAATCTTTACTTTAAAATATTTAAATATTAATAATTCGTGTGTTGCATAGGATAAAAATAAAAAAGTTTAATTTTGATTTCACTCTAATTAATAAAACATGCTAATTACGAACTGTTATTATCTTCGAATACATTCGTGTCCAATAAAATGAGGGATATTATGATTTATCATTAATTATTCTCATACTACCATCAAACCAAAAAAATCAAAATAATAATAATAATTTTTTATTTATCATAATAAAGTATATTGAATAATCCTTTTTATAATTATTTTTGTTATTGTTTAATAATAATCTTTACTTTATAATGAAAATAATAATAATTTTTAATTTAAAATATTTAATATAAAAGAATTTAATATCAACAAACCGTGCATTGCACGGGGTAAGAGCTAGTATATATATATATATATATATATATATATATATATATATCTGTGTGGGGGGGGAGGGGGGGATTTCTAACGTGAGTAATCTCTTATTTTAGAAGGATTATGTTAGCAATGTATTTCAAATATTTTGGACAAAAAACCCATTTTCAGCTTTGAGCAAATAAAATTATAATGAGTTATTTTAGTAAAACAATTATTATCTTAATTAAAAAAGGCTTAAATATGAAAATGATCCCTGTAAATATTGACTTCTTTGAAATTGGTCCTTGTAAAAATTTTCTTTTGGTTTTGGTCCCTGCACTTACAAAACGTTTTGGTTTTGGTCCCTCATATTAAATTTTGGTCCCCATAATTATGTTGGTAGTTTGTTTTGGTCCCTCTATTATTTAGATTCAATTGGTTTTGGTCCCTCTAATATCATGGTTTTTGAACTGGTTTTCTTATTTAATGTAAGTTTTTTGTTTACCGTTGAGAATTAATGCAAAAATACCATCCTTAATAGGTCATAGAATTAATATATTACATTTTTGACATTTTCCATCCACATATAACAGGAGGGACCAAAACCAAAATATTTTATAAATTTAGGGACCAAAACCAAAAGAAAAAATTTTATAGGGACCAATTTCAAAAAAGTCAATATTTATAGGGACCATTTTCATATTTAAGCCATTAAAAAATTAAAAAAGAAAAAACCTCTCTCCACCCCCAAAGCCCCCAAATCTCTATCAAATATTGGATTCTCCCAAATTCTAAAGCAAATACTCTCTCCCACTATCTCCCAACCCTAGTTTGCAATCATCGTTGCCCCTATCACCTCCCACCTTCGTCCACCACGCTGCCTCCCTCGCATTCGCATCTCCCCTAACACGCCCGCCGTCGCCCACGCACGCGATCTCCTTCTCCACCACGCTGTTCGCATCTCCTCTGCCGTCCTTGCTCTGTTCGCGTTCGTGCTTCAATCTCTCTCAGTTGTCTAAAACACCTCTTCTCTTCCGCCTCTGTTCATGCTCCATCTCTCTATGCTACATTCATTTGCAATTTTTTATTTGAGTGCACGATGAACATCACCTTAGTAAGTTTCTTAGTTCTAGTTATTGGACCTGAAATATTTAGGGCCTAGTTTTGTCGAAAAATTTAAATGCGGGCGGGCATTATTTTTTGCGAGCAGGCTGCAGGCGGCCCGCGGGATTGAATATTTAAAAATTAAAAATAAAACTACCTTAGTGTCACACATTATTTGTGGGTCCGTCCGCACTTTTTTTTAATTTGTGTTAAAAAATAAAGAAAAAAATATTAATTTAATTTATTTTTTAAATTAGGGTCGCCCTGCCCGCAGTGCGGGCGGGCAGGGCCTGAAAATTAGGCCCTAAATATTTCTTAATTCATTTGCGGGTCGAGTGCGGACGCGGGCCATGCCCGCCCGCCCGTTTTGCCAATGCTATCCAGAATGCAAATAATTGACTAAAATATAAGTCATCTTATGTTTTAAACCTCAGAAGAAATTACTAGTTTAGTACCAATTAAATTATAAATAAAACCATCTTCCGTCTGAATGAATTCTTTTTTGCCAGTTCAATGAATCTTAAGATTAAGAAGTCTTTCACTTTTATACGTAAAATTTGGCATTTTCGTATGTTCAAAAATTGGCAGGGCAATATATCACGCTGCAGGCACCGTATTGTTCTGGTTATGTTTGCTCGGAACCGTGGTAAAAGCACTGGTTCCTCGTTTTGTTGTAAAATGTATTTACCAATATTATTTTCCCAACAACATTCAGATTTCAAGAGAAGCTGAGAAATATGAGAATTCAAGAGTCAATGTAGGTGGACAGATAGAAATGCATCATATCTCGGGTGCTCCACCAAGATGACAGAAATGATCTTGCGCCTTTATGTATTATTTTTTTCCTATTTGTGTAAAGTTGCATATTCTTTAGGCTACTTCACAGAATTATGCTATTTCCCAGATTTCATTGTTTTGTATCCAAAGGATAGAGTTTTTGTTTTCAGTGTAGAGGTTTCTTTTATTCTTATTCTTTTGTATCGGTTAATTAGCCTGATGTAAATTCACATTGATTATTTAGCAGAGAAGTAAAATGTTGATTGTTACACATAGTAAATTATAACATGGAGAGTTGTGTTCATTGCCCCCTTGAGTCGTTTTCCTTTATGTTTTTTTTATCAGAAAAAAAACTTAATTATTATTAAGAGTATCAGCAGTACTCATGGAAACAAACAAGTACATCACCAATCTATTCAACCTTGCCCCTCAACAAGCAACGGTTCAAAAGAGCTAAAAGATGATCCTAAATACAAAGCAATATTACTTTTTTTTAATTAGTACAAAGCGATATTACTGTTACTTAGTACATCACCCAAACACAACTACATCAGATGGTCCAAATATGAGTACCTAGAAAGATAAGAGGCTGATTTTTAAATTATATCAATAAGCATACCAGACATGTAGAAAATCTCATGCAGCAAGAAGTATTAGCTTTTCAAATACAAGCTCTCTTGCATTCATGTTTTTGTTATATGGCAAAATTTTGTTCACTATTTGATTGCCCCTCAAATAGAACGAGTCTGTATTCCCCTTAGTTAATCATGCTATGTATTGGAAATTAACATAAGGTTTCCGGTCATCAGTCATTACAAAGAAATTGAATTGTCTAATTTACTTTTACATATTCTCCAAAACATTA
This sequence comes from Crotalaria pallida, assembly GCA_037953625.1. Classification (NCBI taxonomy): domain Eukaryota; kingdom Viridiplantae; phylum Streptophyta; class Magnoliopsida; order Fabales; family Fabaceae; genus Crotalaria; species Crotalaria pallida. The sequence goes on from CM075649.1 coordinate 179,129,997, forward strand.
TTCTACACTATCTAATGAGTCATCGCAAAAGATTATGATAATACGAATTGATAAGAAGAGGGAAGCAAGCATGCTCAGCAGTATGTGGAACAAGAATATGCAACAACCAAAAATATTATTGAATAAAAAGCAATGAAGTAAGAAGATTACTTCAAGCTAAACAGAGTACAACAAAGAGAATGAAAACAGGGGAGAACTAAGTACAAAGCATCCTTACAACAAAAATAAAAGCCCCATCCCTTAAAAAAAAAAAGAAATAAGAAAAGACAGAACAGTATATAGAGTAGCAAAAAAAGCATGCAATAGAGACAGGTTCAAGCATGAACGAACAGAGGTACTGAGAGGGATGGAGGAGATTCCAGCATGAACGGTGGGAGGAGACCCTGGAGGGGGATGAAAGCGTCACGACTGCAATGAGAGGGAAGGATGAAAGATGAAGGGGGAGACTCGAACGGCGGTGGAACCGCGATGGGAGAAGCGAACGACGGAGGACGAACGCGAACGACGGGGGACGGCAGAGGGAGGAGGTCGCGTGCGTCGCGGCCGATGGGCGTGGTGAGGGAGACGCGAACACGGGGAAGGCAACGTGATGGACGGCAGTGGGTGGTGATAGGGGCGGCGGTGGCTGCAAACTAGGGTTTGGAAAGAGTGAGAGATAATATTTGATTTAGAATTGAATCAAACTCTCATAGGGATTTTGCGGTTTGGGGTGAAAAGATTTTTTTATCAAATTTTTAATTAAGATAAAAATTATTTTACTAAAATAATCCTAGTTATAATTTTATTTGCTCAAAGCTGAAAAGGGGGTTTTGTCCAAAATATTTGGAATACATTGCTAACATGATCATTCTTTTTTTTGGTTTGCACCTTGGTATCCGGCCCACTGGGCCGACTAATCCAGTTCGAGGGGGTCCCGGGGTTAAGGTTTTATTCCTCTCCCAACGTTGTTGCGGGGGACCGAACCCTAACATGATCCTTCTAAAATAAGAGGTTACTCATGTTAGCAATTCCCATATACATATATATTTTTTGTTAAAGAATTTTTGATAAATAAAATATCACTTTATCATTTTTACTATGATATAAGTTGATTAATATGTTAAAGCTTGAAATCCTAATTTTTTTTCTCTCCCCTCCTCTGCTTCTGCTTGTTTTGATATGCTGTTTCTCGGCAGGAGGAGAGAGATCTGTCCCTCCCCTTCTTTTGGGAAAGGATGTGGGTTTATTTTCCCCCAGTTTTTTTGGGTTTTGTCTTGCCTTTGTGCAAGTTGTTTTTGTTTTGTGTGTTTCTAGTGGAGGGATGCCTCTGGATAGTTTCTATTTTCCAGATTTGACGGTTATCCTCTTTGCTCCAATAATTAGAAGGCTACTCGTCGACACAGATCTCCCTTTGCCGATTGTTGATTTGGCTACCGTCCAACGACTCTCTCGTTTTAGATATGAGATTCCTTGTCGCCGAACTGAGCTTAGTCCTAGCATCAATGAGATTGTTATCTTGGTATTAAAGGCTATTGAATCCCCTGTTAGAATCGAGTTTTGGAAGTTGCTGATAATCAATGTCCACATGGAAGAATATGTTGTTGCAGTATATTTTGTTTTCCCTTTAATTATTATTAGTGTGAAATTTCTTGTACTGTTTCTGATCTATGAATAAAATATACATTTTCCCTTTTAAAAAAGTTGATCAATATATTCAGTTCAAAAAAAAAATGATCAATATATTGATTGATTATTCAAGTTTAGATATATTAAAAATAGTTAAGTTTACTAATAAATAAAAAATTAGTACTTAATTACTTAAAGTTACTAATAACTCCACTTATGTATATTCCAAAATAAATAAAAGATTTTATTAACAATCGCATCTATCTTTCAATTCACATCATGATAGTATTGTTAAGATACCAATTTCAGATTGGTTAGTTAGTTGAAACAGCTAGCTGTACTTAGCTGTGCTTAGCTGTTACGACAGTTAGTTAGTTTAAGTTTGTGTTAGTTTAAATTAATTAGGACCATTAGATTAGATAGTAGTTTGAATGGTTGAGATCTTTGATTACTTGGATCACATGCCATCAACTATCTATATATACATTGTAACTGGTTTTCTCCAAGTTAGTTGAAGCATTTATTCACTTTCTTAAGATTCAGTTTCTTCACATGGTATCAGAAGTTTTCCCGCCACATTCTCTGCATCTCTGCATTCTGTTACAGCTTCAATTCATTCTCGATTCTGAATTCTGAATTCTCTTCGATTCTCGATCATTCTTCACAATCTTCAACCTGCAACAATGGCTACCAATCCAATCATGGATCCTTCTAGTCCTTATTACCTTCATCCGAATGAGAATCCTGGTGCGATTCTCGTTTCTTCACCTCTCACTAGTTCCAATTATCATCCCTGGGCTCGCGCAATGGAGATGGCGTTGAAGTCTAAGAACAAGCTGCAATTCATTGATGGAACTCTTCCAAAACCTCATCCTCATGATCCTCTTTTCAATGCTTGGGATCGTTGCAATACCTTAGTTGTTTCCTGGATCAATCATTCAATTGATTCCTCAATTCTTCAAAGCATTCTCTGGATGGATACAGCACTTGAAATCTGGGAAGATCTCAAGGAACGTTACTATCAGGGAGATGCATTTCGCATTTCAGATATTCTAGGTGAAGTTTACAATCTTAAGCAAGGTGACATGACAATTTCTGAGTATTTCACACACTTGAAAGGTTTATGGCAAGAGCTAAGTAATTTTCGTCCTATTCCTCAATGCTTCTGTGATATTACTTGTCGTTGCACCTTGATTCCTACCATTCGAGCTTATAGAGAATATGATTATGTAATCTGTTTCCTGAGAGGTCTTAATGACCAATATTCTGTTGTGCGCTCCCAAATCATGTTAATGGATCCTTTACCAACTGTTAATAGAGCCTTTTCTATGTTAATCCAACAAGAGAGACAGTTTACTTCACCAATTGAAGAATCCAAAGTTCTGTTAAGTTCTCATAACAATGATAGGAATCCTAATCAGTCTGCTTATGGTAGAGGAAAGCCTAGAGGTAGAGGAGGTAGATTTTCTGGCAGAAATTCTGGTTCAAGGATTAATTCAAAAGTTTGCACATTCTGCAATAGAACTGGCCATACACAAGATGTATGTTATAGGAAGCATGGCTATCCCAATGGTTATTTCCAAAATAACAATGCTGTGAACAATTGTTCTGCTGCAACACTAGATGAAGATGATGATGTTAGTGTTCAGTTTGCAGATCACAAGGAATCTGTAGCAGCAGACCAATCTGAAAACAAGTTTAGTTTTACTCCTGAGCAACACAAGGCTTTACTAGCCCTACTTCAACAATCTGCAAATCAGAATCCTCATAGTGCTAACCAAATTTCATCCCAAATCCTTAACACAAAACCCTCAGGTATAAACCATTGTCTTCTATCTGTTACTACCAAACCTGAATACTGGATTTTAGATACAGGAGCAACTGATCACGTTTGTTACTCTTTATCTAAATTTCAGTCATATAAAACCATTAAGCCATTACCAATTAGTTTGCCAGATGGTAGTAAAATAGTTGCTACCATTTCAGGTTCAGTGATTTTCTCAAACTCTTTATACTTAACTGATGTTCTATACATACCCTCTTTTCATTACAATTTAATTTCTGTTTCCAAAATGATTACTAACCTGTCCTGCAAAATCTCTTTCTTTGATACTAAATGTGAAATTCAGGATCTGCAATCATTGAAGATGATTGGTGCAGCTGAGTTAAGGGCAGGCCTCTATGCATTGATATCTCCTACACAACATTTACCAAGACCTATATCACATACTATAAACCATTTTACTTCATATGATTGTAATCTTTGGCATTCCAGATTAGGACACCCCTCCCATAGCAAATTACTTGTATTACAACATAACTTTCCCTATATCTCATGTAATAAAATAGCTGATCCATGTAATGTTTGTCATTTGGCAAAACAGAAACGATTACCATTCAATGACAGTTATACTGTTTCTGCTTCAGTTTTTGATCTTGTTCATATGGATATTTGGGGTCCCATTTCTACTCCTTCCTCTCTTGGTCATAGATACTTTCTAACTGTTGTGGATGATAAATCCAGGTTTACTTGGATATTTTTCATGAAACTAAAATTTGAGACAGTCAATCTCATCAAATCCTTTGTCACAATGATTGAGAACCAATTTCAGAAAACAATAAAATGTATCAGGAGTGACAATGGTAAAGAATTTCTGATTCCTGACTTCTATAACATAAAAGGCATTTTGCATCAAAGATCATGTGTTGAAACCCCTCAACAAAATAGGATTGTTGAAAGAAAACATCAACATCTTTTAGGTGTAGCAAGAGCTCTTATTTTTCAGTCCAATTTGCCTAAACCATTCTGGAATTTTGCTATAGCTCATGCTGCACATCTCATAAATAGACTTCCTACCCCTTTTCTACAAAATAAATCACCCTTTTCTGTTTTGTATAACACTGATCTAAACCTGTCTCATCTCAAAGTTTTTGGCTCTCTAGCTTATGCTTCTACTCTTAATGAACACAGATTAAAACTTGACCCTAGAGCCAAAAGGTGTGTTTTTCTTGGTTTCAAACATGGTGTCAAAGGTTACTTGCTTATTGATCAACAAACAAATGAAATATTCCTGTCAAGACATGTGATTTTCTATGAACATATCTTTCCCTATGTCAAGACAAATCCTACTGGATCAGCAACAACTGCACTTAATCCAGCCACTATCTCTGATCCTTTTCATGACATTTATCCCTTATACGTGCCTGATCAATCTCATCAGGATACAATATCAAACCAGGTTCAGACTACCATTTTACCTATACCACCAGTACCACCTGACCTTACCACTGACCCTGACCCTAACCAATTTTCCTCTGAACCTGAATCTGAACTAATCAATCCACAACCAGATACACCACCAAATCCACCTATTCCCCTTAGACATTCAACCAGACCAATTAGAAAACCTACCTATCTACAGGACTATAAATGCAATGTGGTCTGTTCTGATTCAATGCATCATGATTCTTCAATGGTAAGGTATCCTATTTCTAATTCAGTTTCATATGATAACCTTTCCATTCCACATAAACATTTTTCCTTAGCCATATCTTCTAAAACTGAACCTGAAAACTATGAGGAAGCTATTTTGCATGAATGTTGGGTTGAGGCTATTAAATCTGAGTTGAAAGCTCTTGAGGCAAACAAGACTTGGGTTCTCACAGAATTACCTCCTGATAAGATACCAATTGGCAACAAATGGGTGTTTAAGATAAAACACAGGTCAGATGGAACAATTGAGAGGTTGAAAGCAAGACTTGTGGCCAAAGGATTCACACAAACTGAAGGGTTAGACTACTTGGAGACTTTCAATCCTGTGGTTAAGATGACAACAATCAGATTATTGCTTTCACTTGCATCTCTTCATAACTGGCATCTCCATCAATTAGATGTCAATACAGCATTCCTTCATGGTGATTTAAATGAAGAGGTATACATGAAGTTGCCAAAGGGTCTGGAGGTTTCAAATAAGAAATTAGTATGCAAACTTGAGAAATCACTCTATGGACTCAAGCAAGCCAGCAGGCAGTGGCATGCTAAACTCACTGGAGTATTGATGCAAATTGGTTACAGAAAGTCCAAAGCTGATTACTCATTGTTTATTAAAAATAGCAATGAGTCTTTCACTGCTATCCTGGTATATGTAGATGATCTGGTCTTAACTGGAAATGACTTGTCTGAAATTCAACATGTCAAGGATTTACTTCACAGCAAGTTCAGCATTAAGGATCTGGGCAAACTGCAGTATTTCCTTGGAATGGAAATAGCTCGAACACAGCAAGGCATTACACTATACCAATGAAAATATGTTTTGGACTTACTAGAAGAAACAAGTATGCTCAATTGCAAGCCAGTCACTACTCCTATGGACTATCATCACAAACTGCATCAATCATTAGGACAAGTGTTGTCAGATCCTTCTGTTTACAGAAGACTAATTGGGAGACTCATCTATTTGACAAATACAAGACCTGATATTTGTTATGCAGTAGGTCATCTTAGTCAATTCTTATCATCACCAACTGATGAGCATATGACAGCTGCACACAGGATTTTAAGATACTTAAAAGGTTCACCTACTGAAGGATTATTTTTCTCTGCAACTAACTCTGTCAAACTCAATGGATATTCAGATTCAGATTGGGGTGGTTGCTTAGATACCAGAAGATCAGTCACAGGATATTGTTTCATCCTTGGTTCATCACTGATTTCTTGGAAGAGTAAAAGACAACAAACAGTATCCAAGTCTTCTGCAGAGGCAGAATATCGTGCATTGGCAATGGCCACTCATGAAGCTCAATGGCTTGTTTATCTCCTTGAAGATCTTGGTTTCAAGCAAAATTCACCAGTGATACTATATTGTGATAATAATTCAGCTCTTCACATTGCTGCTAATCCCGTTTTCCATGAGCGCACCAAACACATCGAAATGGACTGTCATATAGTTCGTGATAAAGTGGAATCGGGTTTTCTACATCTTCTCCCAATCAAGTCCAGTGCTCAAATTGCAGACATCTTTACCAAGGCTCTTTCTCCTTCATTTTTTGAAACTAATCATTCCAAACTTGGCATGCTTAATATACACATGCCAGTTTGAGGGGGGCTGTTAAGATACCAATTTCAGATTGGTTAGTTAGTTGAAACAGCTAGCTGTACTTAGCTGTGCTTAGCTGTTACGACAGTTAGTTAGTTTGAGTTTGTGTTAGTTTAAATTAATTAGGACCATTAGATTAGATAGTAGTTTGAATGGTTGAGATCTTTGATTACTTGGATCACATGCCATCAACTGTCTATATACATTGTAACTGGTTTTCTCCAAGTTAGTTGAAGCATTTATTCACTTTCTTAAAATTCAGTTTCTTCACAAGTATTTTATAATATTCTTATTACACAGCTAACACTTATAAACTTATTATTACTCGCACGAAATATTAAATTCTTATATATTCTCATCACTGCACTACTTACATCCATTTTCCTCCCTTTATCAAAACTTGTTCACTCAATCCACATCAATTCATTCTCTTTAATTTCACGGAAAATTCATTTTCAAGTTAAAACATTTAGTTTCACTCTTTAGCAACATTAGTTTTTTTTTTCTTTTTCTATAACTGAAAAATATATTAAAAATAAACCAGAAGGGTATAAGAAATACCCATCAAAGAGTAAAAAAACGAAGTCTAACAGAATTGTGATGATGACCAAATTTACGAGAATTTTTCTTTTTAACCCCATTGTTTATTCCTTAACTCCCGTTTGTATTATTATGAATGAAGTTATCCTTAATTATTTTACTTACTTAAACAAGGTGGAAGTGATTTTTTAATTTTAAATAGGCATAAACAAATAAAACAATTTTTCTAACTCTAAAAAATCGGAAATTTTCCGCCTTTGGAGAGACGGAAGTGTCAGGTCCGTAAACAAGTGCAACAGTCTATGAAAAACAAGTGGATATTAAAATTATTCTTTTGCAGCTTAAAACAAGATCACTCATTTTCTTTAATCTTTTGTGAACACCTTGACAACCCCATTTTTAAGAGTGTTACTTTTTGAACCCCGTTGTTTACTCACCGGCTCCCATTTTTTCCGTCTAATACAAGGTGGTAGTGCATTTTTCCCCCTTATACAAGGCGGTAGTGTAAATTATCAGTTTTTTCCGTCTCTTTCTAGGCGGAAAAATGGTAATTTTGCACGTCCGCTTTGTATAAGGCGGAAAAAATATGATAATTTTACACTACCGCCTTGTATAAGGCGGAAAAATGTACTTCCGCCTTGTATAAGGCGAAAAAAATGGGGACCAGTGAGTAAAGAAAGGGGTTCAAAAAGTAACACTCATTTTTTTAATGGCCAAAAAGTCTCTCTTTATCGTTAAGGCACGCAAGGAAAGAAGCCAAAACTGCAAATTTAAGTCAGTCACAGCAAAGATGCTTCGAATATAATAATATAATACTCGTTGGCCCACTTCACGGCAAAGATGCCTTAATATAATACTCGAATAAATTGAAGTCACAACAATTGTACAAAGGTGATTCCGACTCTGTAAAGGCGGGGTCATCAAATTTATTACCGCCTCTGAAAGATCGGAATATTTTACGATTTGTATAAGTCGGCAAGTCATATTTTTTCTTTCGTCTTTTTAAAATTGGAAATCCACTTTCGTCTTGTTTCAGTTGATAGAGTAAGGGCAAATCCATTCACAATAAACTAAATGGGAGTCAACGAGTAAACTATGGGGTTCAAAAAGAAAAAGTCATTTACAAAACAGAAATGTACAACCCCCACATGCCACAACAATCAATTACACAGCAGGACCTTCCTACTCATTTAATTTTTGGCTTAATTATGTGACAAGTTTAAGAAATATCCTTATTCTTTTTTTTAATGTCCGACTCTCAAGTTTATTTCTGAATTTGTCATATACTCCTATTATCAATTTTGACCAATTTTGTTGACATGTAACATCAGAATCATATATTTTTAATATATTCAGGTACTTTAATCAAAATATTTTAAAGTTTTACATTACTTAATTATTTTTTAACCTATATATACATGTAACCTTAAAATACTTAACTTATTACATGAAGGGAGTAATTTATACTGTAGTATTTAGATTAGAAAATAATTATTCATATATTTACATAGGTGTATTGTCAATTGCTAGTAAAGCCTATGAGTTTTTCTTTTTGAACCCTATTGATTACTCACCGAATCCCATTTTTTTCGCCTTACACAAGGCGGTAGAGCATTTCTCCGCCTTATACAAGACGGTAGTGTAAATTATCTGTTTTTCCCGTCTCTTTTTAGGTGGAAAAATGGTAATTTTGCACTTCCACCTTGTATAAGGCGGAAAAATATGATAATTTTACATTACCGCCTTGGATAAGGCGGAAAAAATGCACTACCTCCTTATATAAGGCGAAAGAAAATGGGGACCGGTGAGTAAATAGTGGGGTCCAAAAAGAAAAACCCAAGCCTATAAGCTATGATCCGTTCTAGTTCCCTGTCTATTCCCTTTGTAACGACAAGGGGATGACAGGTGAAATTTCTTTGTAGTACTAGTATCGAGCATGAGATCTCATGCGTTTACAAATTGACATGACAGATTCAAATACAGATTATACAAGGATTTTGATACACGGAATATAGATAATGGTGCCTTTCGAGGGTTTATTAGACAAATTTGAAACATAATTGATCTTATATTTAATTGACTAAATTTGGATTGAAAAACGATATTCTTATTAACAAAATTAGGGGTGCAACAGTGTAGTTTGATTTGATATTTTTAAAAAATTATACACCAAATAGTTTGATTTGGTTCGGTTCTTGTCATTTTATATTACAGAAATCAAACTAAACCGAACTGAACTATAGTTTAAATTTTTTTTCAATTGCTAAATTAGAATTTTTTTTTTTCTTTTAGCATTGTTTATTGACGACTAATATATATGTTGGAAATGGGTCCCAATACTTGCAAGCCTCATCAAAATTGTTATTGTCATAATAACTTGGAAAAGTAACGATGATATCAAATCGAACGTGATGAGGAAGCCATACTTAACGAAGCCATGAATTTAATTTCTTAATAGTATTATTCGGTTTATTAAAGTGTGAAACCGTAAACCCAACGTAATATCAATGATTCCTCTTTAAAAAAACTAAACCAAACCAAACCTCAATTTTTAATTTGGTTCCATTTGGTTTTTATTGCTATTCGAGGTTTGGTTTGAAATAGCTTATACTTCTAACTAGGATCATTCTAGCATTCTTTTAACCACACATAAAACTGACATATGTCATATAACTATGCTTACATATTTAGCTATTAGATTATATTTTATTCCCCTAACGTAAAAAAAAGTGGTACTAAAGATTTCATAAAGAAAAAATCGAATTGCCAAAAACACGATTGAGATCTCTGATAAATTAGGATTAAGAAAATAAGAGTTTTCATTCTTTTATCAAACACAAAAAGGAAATGAAATTTAAGAGATAAATTCAAGACATAAATTGAGATTAAAAATACAAGGATGTGACATTTCCCCGCCTCCAAGAAGGAATTAGAACATGGTAACCATTTTGCTAAATGACTTTTAAAATATTAATTTTAATAAATTAATATTAAAATAAATTTCAAATTTAAATATTTGAATTTAAGAATATGTATTTTGAACTAAGAAATGAAAATTTATTTTTTTAAAGTTAAAGCTTAAGTGTCAACATCCCAATAAATCCAATATCGAAATAACCTTAATTTTAAGGATTAAATTCCTCACATAAAGGCCAAGCAATTACATATTTTATATTTAAAATTATTTTTTTAATGTTAAGAGGAAGTTCAAAATATTCTATCACTACATAGATGAAAAAAATTATAATTAACATAGAATAAAATTTAAATGATCAACTAATTAAAATAAGAATTAAAAAAAGTACAACAATTAATTAGGGGCACTAAAATCCAAATAGTAAATATTTGCAATGATTTAAAACATATTTAAACCAATTAATTTTGTCAAATTGTAGTAAACTTTTTTGTTTTGATTTTAATTCTTGTCGTTAATTATTAGTTGACACTTTTTTTTATTGATTTGCTCCTTGTAATGTGTTTTTTTTTTTTTTGGATAAGCAAAAATTTCATTCCAAAGGTCAAAAGATTAGAAAATCTTTTGGCAAGCAAGTACACCAAAAAGAATCGAATGTTTTTGAATTGTATTATTAGTACGTTAGTAATACAATCATAAATAAAATGAAAACAAACAAAAAAGATTTTGAATTGATTTGCTCCTTGTAATTGTTAAAGTTTTAGATTTGGTCTTTATAATCGCATATCATGATATTTTCGATTTGATTTTTGTAATGCATTTGAGTTTTAGATTAGATTAGCACTTTTTGATTAATGATAAAGACTACTAGTATAATCAAAAGATGATTTTACATGTACTTTGATAAAAATAAATAAATAAAATTGAATGCCTCAAAAATCAAAATATCTTATAGGAACTGTACTCAATAAACATTTTAAAATTTCATATAGGTATGAAATCATATATGTAGGTTGAAATGGTAAGCAAATTTACTGTTCCTTTGAATAATATGCAGGCAAAGAAGTCACATATTGCCCCGTGTTCGATTCTCATTAAAAACATCCCGCTGGGAGAGCCAGTCACGCAGTTCGCTCCGGATTAGTCTCAAGAGCTCCCTGGTATTAAGGCTGCTCTTGGGGATACCGGTTGTTCCGCAAGAAATACAGATAAAAAAAAAAAAAAGAAGTCACATATTATGAATTAGGAATAGATTAAAAGTTAAGGTATATAAAATAGAAAAACACACGTGAACATGCTCAACACAAATATTTGGTAAATGATTAAGCTTTTTTTCAACATGATATCAGGAATATAGTTCAGTCCTTGCTATATATATATATATATATATATATATATATATATATATATAAAGTGAGATATCTCTATATCTAAAAGTAGATTAATTTTCAGATATTGATCAAAAGATATTCTCGATAAAAAAAAAATGAAAAACACACATAACTAGCGTTAACATCTTATTATAAATAGTGATCAGATTCCTTACATTGGTAAATTATTTTTTTAAAAAAAAATAAAAATTATCTGTCTTGGCTCTTGATATCTCTGTTTACCATATATAAAAAATATTGATAATATTAGAATGTCGATCGCTCAAGAGTACTACTGTAGGCAGATGGAGTAATTAATTAATTATTGGTATGTATATATTGTGGGCCGGGACTTGCTTGCTACTTGCAAGTATTTTGATTACAGAGGGAGTGTCAGTTTATTCTTTAGAATGTCTGGTTTTTGTGAGCAACATCTTATCGTGTGGACCTGAATTTCTTAGACTTCAAACATTTGAAATCAGAAAAGTGAATGGGAATGCCGGGGTGCATGCATTCAAATCAACGACACATATCTTAAAACAAGATTTTCTCAGGGAAAAGAAAATGCACGGTGGATCAAGTTAGATTATATTGGAGTCTGGACCACGCTAACTTGATACTCCACGTGTTACTAGCTAGCCAGCTAGTAGTATCCTTCATGAAAATTATATATGCAGTAGATGACAGCAATCAGTTGCATAACAAATCAATTCGATTCTTGAAGATTACTGATTTTGATTTCTTCTAACATGAGCTTATCTTTTGAATATATTCATTTAATATATTATTCTTTTGTTGACTCATTATTATCAATTCTATGCAAACCTTTAAAAAATTCATTCATCAGATTTTCAATACAATCAATATGTTAAACTGAAGTGTTTGAGTAGGTTTGTTTTTAATCTAACAAAAAACAATTTATTTAAACTTTGATAAAAAAAAATCTAAATCTAAATAACCCTATATGAATTATGCATTGTTTTGGTGTCAACACTTAATCCTTAAAAAAAAAATGGTAAAGACTTTATTCAAGTAGCAAAAGTGACATCTACTTGTATGAGCTCCTGTAGTTGGAGTGGGAACTCATCCAACCATGTACAAGTCTTTACATTAAAAGCTAATGCCGCTAGACAATTTGCAGCTTCATTACAACTTCGGCTAGTGAAAAGCAAATCACAATAATCAAAATAATAAGTAGCATCGTCTTGAACAATCCCAACATCAACTTAATACTTTCTATTAAATCTGTTTCCTTTATTGCAAATCGATTCAAGAATTCCACATATGCCATAAGCAAATCATTTTTTCGTTATTTTGTTGAACGTGTACCATTGTGCACTTGAAAGCAAATAAATAGAAATTAGATTCACACGTACGTCCAACAATAAATTTTGAGGTGCAAGTCCTTATATAATTTTTAATAGCATTTAATTAGTTAAGATTTAAAATTCATTTTTGACTATTAGAATAAAAAAAAATTAGTAATATTATGGAATTTAATTAAAATTGATTGGTTTTTTCTATAAAAAAATTGATTTGTTTGTTTGGCTTGTATTGTTTTATTTAAATTTTAAAACATATCATATTTTATATTTTTGTCATATTTTTTTAATAAATTGGAAAAAAAAAATTCATTTTATAAATAAGTGATCTCGTGCAATGCATAAGATGTTAAAATAATTATTTCTCTAATAAATTTGACATATTAATCATCATAATGAATATTGATTTTAAATATGTATTATTATTTTCTTCTACATGATCGGGAATTGGGTCATGAAGGCTCGGATGAAATTTGGGCCAAAAATCATCTAACTAAATCGGGTAGGTGACCACCTTTTTAATTAGATTGGGCAAAGTTTTTAGGTGATATGATAAAGTCATTCGGAGCTTGGCTGTTTCTGGTTTTATTAGAGCGAGGCAAAAAGACTCAATATCTATTTGGATCGTATTTTGAGAGTTTAAATTCGCCTATTTATCAAGCTTGTGCGGGTCAGCCCAATCAGGTCAGGTTCTTTTGTTGTCTCTAGTCCACCTCATTGTGTTATCTTCTTCTTTTCTTCACTTTCAGAATTTTCTCATCTTCACGACTATCTTTTCCCCTCATATCCATTATACACACCACTAGAATATATGATTTTTGGTCTCCATGACACAGACGATGACAACGATATAAACATGTGGTGACGTACAAACATGTAATCATAATTCTAACTCAATTCAATTTTGACAAAATTGAAATTGAAATTAAAATTATAATTTCAAACTGCAATTTCAATTTCGCAACAGTAGAAATTAATTGATTTTGACTTTTGAATTCTGGTGTGAAAAAATGAACAAATTAACGTTCATTTAATCATTTACGTTTTTTACCCTTTTTTATAAAAAATTTGTTTCATTTAATATAGTATTTTTATGTAATAAACTCAAGTAAGTAACTCTTTCCCCCGTCGTTCAATTTTATTTCTAAAGTAGGATTGCCCGAGTCTAAGTTATTCTTGTTACTTTTACAATTTTATTTGCCAAGGTTCAAATAAATTCTGGCTGCATATCTCCTCCTGACCCATTTCCTTAAAAAAAAATCTTTACTTATATTTAAAAAAACACACATATAATTTATTATCAGAAATATATATATAGTTTCTGTGTTCTAAAATGTACTTCCAAATATTGATACGACGATATATATTAAAAACTGCTTAATTAATTAGAGAAAATGGGTAATGCATCGACAGTGAAAAGTTTTTTACACCATCGGTGCATTATCCACCATTCATCCGTTTATGGTTGTTGACTTTTAAATTAAAGTAATCAAAATGAATGGTGGATGATGGACTGATGGTGTAAAAAAATTTTACACCGTCAGTGCATACCCATTAATCTCAATTAATTTTTTTTGATAGGACATTAATCTCAATTAATTATTGTGAAGATTAAATAAAAATCAGGAAATTGAAATCTACCTTTATTTTTTAGTGGATAACTGATATTTTTATCGAAACCCGGGTATATATAAGTAATAGGAAATTGAAATAAATCTAGCTTAATATACAACTGCTTAGTTAGTTGAAAATCCCTTGCCCAGGTGACAATATTCTTTTGGGATCAAATTGATTTTTTCTTTCTTCGAATATTTTCCATTTGGGGCCAAACTGCTCCACCCATTGTTCCCGTGTTTTGTTTTGGGGAAGATATTGCTTGATTCCGATACCAGCATCCACACAGAACTGTAATATCTGTTGGTTTTGAGCCTTGAGTGCCTCCAACTGATCATTCGCCGCAGCTGTACGCAGAAAAGACACGATGTAGAAAACATCTTCATCGGGTGTTACTGCTGACATGTTATCATCCCACCTGTATGTGGATTAATGCATTCATTTCAACTCTATTAAGCACCATTAAAAACTTTAATGGAAGAGGTTAACATTACAATTTTATTTTTTAACTTGTTTTTGAAAATTTCATAAAGTTAATATATTGTTTTACGTCAATAAACAAATGACGAATAAAAAGGAAAATAAATAAATAAATATTTTATAAAAAATAAAAAATGACTTACAAATAAAACCAAAAAATATATTTAGAAAACAACTTATAAATAGTATCGAAGAGAATAATTTTAGATGAGTTTTTCTAATGTATACTCTACGACATATTTGAAGTGACCCATATTTAATATTTAATAAGTTTACATTGAAAATTAACAAATTTATATATACGAGGAAAAAGTTCTTTAAACCACAATTTAATATCACTTTATATCGTTCATTAACAATTTAATATTAAATTTAATAATTGAACTTACTTTGATCGATTCATGGGGTAGACTAGCACAATTCCTGCATTAATATTTTGCTTAAGGATGATGCCCTTGAACACACCTTCATCAAAATCAGAGATTCGAGATCCTGGAACAAAGATGTTCAACCAAGGATGAGGAACATCCCAAAGTCCTTGTGACCTAAGACTAAGCTCGTCTGGGCGAACTCGGTTTAGAAACTCCTCGTACGTTACATCTTTTTCGAATCTAAACGTAGGAACAAATCTTAACCCCTTGACCAAAAGTTCAACATCCTATTCAAGAAACAAGATATATAATCAAATTCAATATTTTTCGTAGATAAACTAGTCCCTGGCAAATTCAAGAACAAGAAAAGGAGGTAATTAAGTTAATTAATTAATTAATTACCTCATCGACGTGTGATTGAGTATCACTATCATAATATTTGACAAGCTCTATGATGTATATGATACCGTTTTGGGTTACTAGGGAAGTTACTCGGGGCTGATCAGCTTCAGGATAAAATGAAATGTCTAATGGTGCCTGATTTAGCAAAAGCAAACCTTCTAAATAATTAGGGGTGTTAGTTTCGTCGCGTCCATTTAATGAGATTAGATGTTCTTGGTCTCCAGAAAAGGTAGAAAAGTTGTTGTAAAGTAAACGGAGCCACTTCACCTGCAAACAATTAAATAAACTTTTTTCTTTAATTAATTAAGGATAATAAGCATGAAGATAAATTATCTCTTGTAAATAAAATAATCTCTGTTTGACATATGTATATTCGAATTACTACTAGTAGGCAACTAAGTTGTGATTATGAGTTTCAAAAAATTAAAAATAAAATGTGATTGTGATATGACCTACAACAATAATGATGTAGACAGGGGGTTGTTTTCTTAATTAACTCTGATCTGAACTTTTGAATTTATGCATATTACCCCTTGTACTCTTTGGTTTAATATAAAATAATATTTACTTGATTGATGATAAAAAAAACAATAATGATTTTTTTTTTAAAATTGAATTTTTGTTGTTTTGAGAATAAAATATGATCCGAAGTAAATAATAAATAGATAAAGAAGGATGATACTTGCCCTGGTTGGTGCAGGCCCTAAAGCTATTCTTGCTCTGGTTATGATCCCAAATTGGCCTAAACCTCCAAGAGCGGCGTGAAATAAATTTGAGTTTATATCTTTAGAACAGGTCACCAGCTCTCCTTTCCCTGTGAAAGTCAAGTATATAATTATGCACAGTTAACGTACAGGTGTTGAAAAAAGAAGATTTGTAACATAAAAAAGTAAACACAAATTAAAGACTAAAAAATTAAGATTAAACCGTGCGCAATTCCTAATTAATAATTAAATTCATGATAGATGGAGTGTTCTGGATTATATTACAGTAAATTCGAGTAAAGTAAATTACAATTTTTTCACATCAATTAAACATTACTCCTTCCTTCTCAAGAAATTAGTGAAAATTAAAAATTATTGTCATAAATCAAAGTTACAATCGTGAATAAAAAATAAAAAATTATATTTTCTAATTTATGATTGAATAATTAATTAAAATGATTCTAAAAAAATTTAATTAAAGATGCATTAAATGATTGTTTTTTATTTATTGGTTGATTTGAGAGATAAAATATTAAATACGTGTTCCTTTAATTTTATTGACTTTTCAAAATTCAACCATTTTTTTCTCTTTATTGATGGAGTAATACTAAATAACGTGAATAGCATACCTGCAAAACTTCGAAATGGCAAAAAACGAATGCAGGATAATACTGTATATGTTTTTTCTATATAAGAGTTGACTTCTGCTGCTATTTATTATTTTTTTTGGTAGATCATTCTATTTATTTATTTTTTGTAAGTGTATTTCTTAAAATTGAGAGGATCGCCATAAACTACCCTTTGAAAATATAGTGTAATTCTTATACGTACTGCTTAAGATGGAAAAGATATATATTAAGATAGGCATGACTGCATACTGAAAATTGTTGGCTGACTTGTTGTTAACACCAACATTGGTAGAGACATAAACTATATATTATTAGGGTATGCGATCCAAGCAAGGCGAAAAATAAGATAATAAAGGATGAAGTAGTATCTCATGTCGCAGTCTTTCTTTGATTTGATCATTTATATGGAATCTTCATAAATATACGATGAAGTCACGTGACAGTTACATTCATCTTAATTTTATATTTTTCTTGTCTTTGAACCGTTTTCATAAAATTGTTAAATTAAAGGAACGACCATAAACTAAGTACACAATGAAATAAGCAGTAAAAAACTTAATTCCACTCTTTTATATTTCTGTTAAGCAATATTTTCAAATAGTACACATATTTTATATAAAAATTTAATGCCTAGCTAGGCGAATAATGTTAAACACACATAAAATTCCTTTTTAGTTAATAAATTGTACAAAATCACATGTTTGGAATAAACAAGTAAAATAATAAAGTGCTTTATCCATCTCTTAATGTAAGATCCTGTTGAAAAAAAACATGTTTTTATTTATAAGATCACATTTTAGTTTTTAATGACATTTAATTATTTTTTGGGTCTTGGAGGTTACTGGTATTGGAAAACAAATGATGAGTGGATATTCTTCCATGTCTCGGGAATACAAAAAATCACATATTTTCATGCATTTTCACTATATTTATCTTCTTAACAAGTGTCCTTAGCATTTACCTTACTTTTTTTTACAAAATTTAGGAGTACCAATGTTTCAGAGCTACAAACATTTTTATTTACTCAACATTTTTTACAATCTTATAATAAATATAGAGATAGTTTTGAAAAATCATATCATATATTTATAGTTTCAATATTATTAACGGTACTACCAACTACTCAGTAACTTTTTTTTTATAAACGTGACTTTTCCTTAAAAAAATATATCAAGGGATGGAGAGATTAATATAAACTAAACTTAAAGCTTTGTCCAAAAAAATAATACTCCCTCCGTCCCTAATTATAAGACTCTCTTAACACTTTTATTTTGTCCTTATTTATAAGGCCCTTTACCAATTTTCAATGAGCATTAATTATTTTTTTCCACAAACACCCCTATTTATTTAACACTTTTTAGATTCTCAATAATATTAATAGGGGTAATTTTAAAAATACATATCAAAAGTTCACATTTTCAATACAATTAACTAAATTATTCCACTTTCTTAATGGACGTGAAATCTCCCAAGAAAACCTTATAATTAGGGATGGAGGTATTATATGTTAATTACGAAGAATCAATAGCAAAGGACATTCTTCTCACCCATGGTTATAGCAGTTACTCATGACCGCATTCCCCCGGCCGGCCCCAGCCCGCCTCCATAAAGCCAAGTGCTTAATCCAGAGGATTAAACCCTCCGGTCTTGAATATAAGCAAATAAAAACATCTTATTTATGGTCTTAAATATAAGCAAAGTTTAACTAACTTTCTAATTCCAATACAATTATTCCTAAAATATCTCAACAAAGTGGTTGTATCATTTAATTTTTGTTTCATTCCCAATACATCTTTTTTAAAATGGTCTATTTCTTTTGTGAACTCAAAAAAATTAAATACACTCAACAAACTTTCTTAATACTTGCAAAATTAGTTATTTTGGCTTATATATATATATATATATATATATATATATATATATATATATATGAGACCGGAGGGAGTACCAAATAATAGGTTGAACTGATTTTATTATTGTTTTTGCTAGATATGTTTCATTATTACATTTATTAATCCACAATGACAGTAGACATTAAGATGTGAACCTAGCAAGTTCCAAAGAACTGGCAATCATTTATAAGCAGGTACTTATCCCTTCCTCTTGCATCCATTAATTTTAATGACATGGTCAGTTTTAACTCCATAAAAATATAAGTTGAAAATCTTCTACAAAGATATGATGTGACATAGTTATGATCAAGTCAGCTTAATGACGCTGATTAACAATAAAAGTTAGCTTACTAACCGGCTACATCGAACTCTAACAAAGATCGAGAATAAGATGCTTACAAAAGCATTTATACATTGAAGAAAATATTAAATAATTTAATTAGTAATGAACTTAGTTTTCAAAATGTATTTTTTTTACCATTTTTTGATTTTTTTTATCCCTTAATCTATTTACGAAAATTTAATGACCAGGTTGCATCAAATCAGCTAGCCTTAGCCTGATACATCAAAAGAAGCGTTCGAGCATATATTGTTACAAAAATCTTAGTATTGTTTGGTAAAAATCAAAAGCAAGATTATAGCCTTTGAAATGTTGTTTTTGAAAACTCAAACTAGATTATTATAAACTACAACAAAAATCTCATTTATATGTCATTATACAAATTTTAGATGGATGCATGTAGGTAAATATTGGATTGAGATTTGATAAGTGCAAGATTGATCGATCAATATTACTCCCTCTTTATTATAAGTACCATTTTTGTGTGAGAGAAATGAAGCTTATAACAAAGACCGAAAAGAATAATAAAGATTGGTCGATATTTTTTTCTCTAAAAGGCTACAAAGGATATCTTCTAGATACAAATTCAATTTATTATTAGAACCGGGCCTAGTCTTAGTATTCAAGTGTAAAAGGTTTTTTTTTTATGTTTATGCTTCACCACGATGATGTTTCTTCAAGTGTAAAAAGATAGATTTCTAAATATATATATATATATATATATATATATATATATAATTATTTTTCTTGATTCGTGTGATTAATTAAGCATGATTTACAAATAAGACATGAGGAAGTACTATTTTCTTCTAGCCTACTCTCCTTGGCTATAATTTGACCCCTATCTATAATTATTTAGTGAGGTGGAGCTTGATCATCTCTGAATGTTTTGTTTCCATGATAAATGTGCATGACAAAATTCCTTATAAAAAATATATACTTGACAAAATTATCTCTTTCTCACTTTATATATGAATTGACTTTTAGGAAAAAAAATTAATATAAATATTTGTCTTAATTGTAGAAGTTCGATTATGATCGATGGATACAGCACAATAACTAAAGAATTTATTAATTGGAAAAGTTGTTAGAGAAAAGAATATTCCATACCTGTAACAACATCCAATTCATGAACATTGGAGATTTGAGGACCGAATCGGAAGGATTGGCCACTAATTCCAGCATTGGAGAGAGTTCCACCAACCGATAGATACAAGTAGTCAGTCCAAGAGAGTGGTGTAAGTCCACGTTCTAGTGTTGCATGCAGCACATCAATCCAAAGTTGTTCACCACCCACATCAACATAAGGACCCAATGGATCACTCTTCTCATTAGACACCACAATCCCAACCCTATTTTTATTCCCATTCAATTCAGTCATATTCACCACAACCCCATCATTTGTCATGGATTGTCCATTAACTGAATGGGCTTGCCCTCTCGGAGCTATGGTGAAAGGGATGGGAAGAGAGTTTGAGAATTTTATCAAGTTTGAGATATCATTAATGGATGATGGAGCAAAAACTGCAAAGGGGTTAAGGTGAATTATGTGGCCAAAATCGGTTGAAGCTAGAGAAGTTATCAAAGGGTCACGTTTAAGCTTTTGGAGTAATTCTTTTGGGGCTTGGAGTGGTGACCATGGCTCTGATCTTGCTTGTGCAATAACCACTATGATGGTTAGCCATAGAAGAATTGAAGCTTTTGAATGTACAACATACATTGTAATTGGTAATGACGTACTAGCTAATGAGAGAACGAATGTGAGTTAGTTTGGCAATAATTGATTTGAATTGGTAATGAGAGTTATAATTTCTTGTTTATGTATCTCACCTCTTAATGAATGGTTACGTATATATAGGAGAGACTAGTGGATGAAGTTGAGAATTTTTTAGCGTATGTAACGACGTCGTTGTCTACTTTTGTGTATTGCGCTTCTTTGATTTGTACTCTTTGTGAGTAAGTTGTAATCTTGGATCAGTAAATTTCCTTTTTCATTTGCACGTTTGGGTGCAGAAACTTGGATTTTCTTTAATTTCACTTGATTAGTTGTCATATATAGTGGAATTTTAAAATTTAAGTCAAATGTTTGAAGATTATTGCACAATTATTTTTTCTCTTTTTATTAATAATAATGGAGAGATTGCATATTAGGTTAATGGACGGTGTTACGTGTGACACTTTGTCAACGTCAACATATAATTGTTATTCCTCAAACAGCTGACATAGTACTCAAGGAGATTTTCTTATTTTTTTATTTTATGGATTTGTTTAATCTTTATCTTTAGAGTCAAAATTAAGATATTAAAATTAAGTAAGTATGTATTGAAATATAAAATTTATTATTATTTCTCTATATTATAAATATATTTTTTTTTCATACAAATATATTTTTCTAATATATTTTTCTAAAAATTATATCTTTTAGAACTGAGATTGACAAAAAAAATTTATATACAAGCAAATCAATTTCGAACATACATACCCTATACGGGAAAACATTTCTGACATATAAATCATTATGAAGAAAGACAGAAAATTTCTTGTATATAAAAATGTTCACACTTGTTAACCAAAAAAAAAAATGTTCACACTTCACAGTGCGCACAGGCTCAATCTTATACTCCCTCCATTTCTTATTATCTCCCATTTTTTGAGAGATTTTTTTGTTTCTTTTTATTTATCGTATTGAGGATTTTAAGAGTGTAATAAATGTTATTTTTCATGTTTAATTTGCCCCTATTTAATATATCCTGATTTATGTAAGTAGTAATGAAAAATTAATGATTATAGAGAGAAAAATGTATAGTGAGAAAAAAACATAATTAATATTGAAAATCTAAGTAATGATTAAATTTCTTAAAAGATGTGTTTTGTTTGGAATATGACATATAAATAGTAACGAAAAGAGTACTGTACAAACACTAGCTAAGAGTTTGTGCCATGCGCGATTTGTTTTTTTATTTTTTTTATTTGCATCTATGTTTTTTAAATGTATATTAAAAATTTATACAATTTTTTTATGGCAAATTGTTGTACTGTCATGGTTTTATTACGATATATAATCTACTATCTATATATAAAAGGATCCACGTTTGCCGCAGAAATTTTCGAGGCATCACGTTTGTCCCTGAAGCTTTCTTCGCACCAGAGAGTTTGTATGTAGATAATCATTATCTCTAATCAAAATTAAAATTTAAAATTAAATAAATTATTTAAATTTATTTAATCATTATACGTATGTAATATTATTATCCTCAATTATTTGTTGGAAAAAAAAAAGTAATCATTGTCCTCAACTAAAGTATTGAAAAAAATATTAAAAATCACAATTTTATTTAATCATTATCTGTACATGAAATCATTATCCTCGATTTTTTTTAAAAAAAAGTAATCATTATCCTCAACAAAAATATTAAAAAATTTATTATAGGATCATTATCTCTCTAATTCTAATAATTTTGTTCTCCTATTATTTCTTATTTTATATCCTAACTAGCTCTTACCCCGTGCAATGCACAGGTTGTTGATATATTAATTTTTTTTATATTAAATATTTTAAATTAAAGATTATTATTAGCAACAACTAAAAATAATTATATAAAAAGGTAGGAGTTCAAACCAAACTGTACAACGAAATAAAATTAATCTAAATGATTTTGTTGATAAATTTTGTACTTCCCCATATAAATCAAAAATAACACTTTTTATATGAGATATTCTCTATTTATTTGATGAATAAATTAATATTTTTATATGATTATCTACTTTATTGTGATAAATCAAAATTAAATCAGAATTTTGTTTGATGGTACCATTATCCCTAACCAAAATTTACAATTTTAAATTAAATTAATTATTTTAATTTATATAATCATTATGTATGTGAAATCATTATCCTCAATTTGTTGAACAAATCATTATCCTCAACAAATATATTTAAAAAATATTAAAAAAAATCACTATATATATATATATATATATAATAGGCTCTCCCATTCAATTTTTAAAGTTCTATCTAATTCTAAGAATTCTCTTCTCCAAATTCTCTCTTTTATTTTTATTTTTTCCCTCGTTCCTCTACTTAAAACTCTTAATTTTGATTTTTGAGTGTTTGATGAATTGCTTATTAGATGATGTATATTTTGTTATACTTTTAATTGACTTTTTGTTTATTCCTCTTTCCTCTACTTAAAACTCTTAATTTTGATTTTTGAGTGTTTGATGAATTGCTTATTAGATGATGTATATTTTGTTATACTTTTAATTGACTTTTTGTTTATTCCTCTACTTAGAGCTCTTAATTTTGATTTTTGAGTGTGTGATGAATTACTTATTAGATGATGCATGTTTGTTATACTTTTAATTGACTTTTACTTAATGTTAATTTCAGGAAGAATGACAGCAATGAGTTACTTCAAACAAGAGCATGACCTTGGTAAGTTGTTTTTTTTTTAAAAAAAAATTTGGTAAGTTGTTATATATACTTACTTTGATTTTTCTTTGTTGAAAAAATATGCAAATAATTGATCCTTTTCAATGAGTTACTTCAAACAAGAGCATGACCTTGGTAAGTTGTTTTTTTTAAAAAAATTTGGTAAATTGTTATACATACTTACTTTGATTTTTCTTTGTTGAAAAAATATGCAAATAATTGATCCTTTTCTCTTTTCAAAGAAGAGAAGGGCTAAGGCTCCTAAGATTAAGAAGAAATATCCTGATCGTATTCCGGTGAGCGAGAAATAATTTTGGTGAGTCTTTTGCATGTTTGAAGAAACAATGTTTTTCGATTTATTTATGATTTTTTTCCATTTTTGTCATGAGATAAGATAAATGATGAAAAAGATCAAAATATTTAAATATGAATAGTAATAATAAATGTGAAAATTATATTAAAAAAGTAATAATGGTAAAAAAATATTAATTTATCCATAAAATAAATATAAGAAATATCTTATAATATTATCCAATAAAAAAACCAGAATGTATAATTTTGGTTTAATTATATATAATTTTTCATATTAGATGTGATAATTTTATTTAAAATATGCTAAATTATTATGTCTTATGAAATAGAAAATATTTTGATTTATCTTTAAATCTGCTAATAATACCATCAAACCAAAAAATATAAAAAAATTTGATTTTCATTTCACTCTGATAATTTATCATAATATTATGATAAAACGTGTTAATTCATCGATCAACTGAATAAGGAATATATTAATTTAATACTCATCTATACATAGACAAATATAATATTAAATATATAAAAAAAAGAGCCAACATTATATTCATAATAAAATGCAATGTGTTAACCAAGATACTCAAAAATAACAATTTCATTGTCGTTTTCATGTTCTATGAAATAGTGGATATTCCAATTTATTCTTAAATTTTCTCATAATACCATTAAAAAATATTAATAAAGTTAATAATCATGTAAAAAAAATGTTAATTTACCTATTGAATAAATAAGGAAAATCTCAGATAAAAATGTTATTTTTTATTTATATAAGGAAGTACAAAATTTTTCAACAAGCTCATTTTTTATTGTTGTTTAATAATAATCTTTACTTTAAAATATTTAAATATTAATAATCCATGCATTGAACAGGATAAAAATAAAAAAGTTTGATTTTGATTTCATTCTAATTAATAAAACATGCTAATTATCGATCAACTAAATAAGAAATACATGAATTTAATATTGATCTATACTTAAATAAATATAATATTAAAAAAATGAACCGTCATTATCTTCCAATAAATTCATGTTCAATGAAATAAGGGATATTATGATTTATCATTAATTATTTTCATAATACCATCCAACAAAAAAATCAAAATAGTAATAATAATTTTTGATTTATCATAAAAAAGTATATTGAATAATCCTTTTATAATTATTTTTTTATTGTTTAATAATAATCTTTACTTTATAATGAAAATAATAATAATATTTAATTTAAAATATTTAATCAAAAAATTTAATATCAATAACCCGTGCATTGCACGGGGTAAGAGCTAGTTATAATATTTGGTTATTCTTGAAAATTAGTTTATTAATAATTTATAATGACATCCAACTCATTAATAAAATTGATCAATATATTAAAAAGAGGAAAAAAAAACTGCTAAAAGACAAATAAATTTATTGGGAAAATTTA
Source organism: Crotalaria pallida (assembly GCA_037953625.1). Lineage (NCBI taxonomy): Eukaryota > Viridiplantae > Streptophyta > Magnoliopsida > Fabales > Fabaceae > Crotalaria > Crotalaria pallida. Next base: position 179,155,443 of record CM075649.1, read on the forward strand.
TATCTGAGCATCTATGAGGATCACCTACATTATTTTACATAAATCAAATATGATTATCATCTTTATTATAATTAATCAAAATTATACATTCTTTTTTTATATGATTATCATCTTCTTTATTATGGTTAATAAAATTAAACATTCTGATTATTTTTAGTTTAATAATATTATAAGTAGATTTAATGATAAATTAGAATATCTAATATTCCATATTACATTAGAAATTACTTTTAATTATTTTTTATTGCATTTGAAATGATTATCTTTGACTATATTTTTAGGTGATTAATTCATTTAATATTTCATAAGGAATATAATGATTGCTCCTTTTTAATATTAAATGTTGTGTTTTTTTATGTATAGATCAATGTTGAATTAGTGTGTATTCTTTACTTAATTAGCGGGTATAAATTAGCACATTTTCTATATCATGGTCACCTTTATTATGATATCATTAAAAATCAGAATCAAACATTTAATCCTTTTTATCTGATGATATTATGAGCAGATTTAAGAATAAATCAAAATATTTCATATTTCATAAGACATAATCATTAATTAATCATGTTTTTGAATAGATTTATCAGCTTTATTATGGTTAATCAGAATTAAATCAACACTAAACATTATGATTTTTTTTATGATATGATGAGCAAATTAAAGGATAACTCAAATAAAAATGGTGCTCGTGTCGTAGGATATATATATATATATATATATATATATATATATATATATATATAGTTGACTGTATATCACTGTAGTATATGGAATAAATTGAACTAATTAAATCTCTGTATTTGAATTTAAAAATTAAGCTAATTACGGCATTATATATAAATTAAATTGAGTTAATTGCACTTTATTTGTCTTCATCAAAACTAGTTTGAAAGCACACTTGATTCAACAATTTTCCCTTTTTATGATGATAAAAATGTGTTGATTTGTTGAATGCTGAAATGCTTAGTAATTACTCCCTCCGATCCATATTATAAGTACCATTTTTGTGAGAGAGAAATTGTGCTTATAATATGGATCGGAGGGAGTAGCTCAATTAGCTCAGCTCCCTCTCAATTTATGTTTTTGACATGAACTTGATGCTCCTGAAAGGCTTTAACTTGATTTTCTTCAACAAACACGTAACCTCTTCTCTCCATTTTGGTATAATCAAAAGGTTTATTTATGTTTTTAGTCCCTGAAAGTTTAGCGTGTTTTGGTTTTAGTCCCCAGAAGTTATTTTGATCGGGACTAATCCTTAAATTTTCAAACATTTTGGTTTTGGTCTCCTCCGCTAGTAAAAATCCGTTATTTGTTTGTGTAACTAGCGGAACATCACATTAGCAGTCCATAAATGGTCCCGTACACAAAATTTTGAGTTCATAGGCTTGAATCATCCATGTTACATCACCTATTTGACGCTACCTCACACACCGTGGCAGCTAGTGTGATTTTCGTTAACCATGTCAACAAATAACTGATTTTTTGTAACATAGGGGACCAAAACCAAAATGTCTGAAAAATTAAGGACTAGTCCCGATCAAAATAACTTCTAGAGACTAAAACCAAAACACGTCAAAAAACATTTAAGAAGTACTGTAATAACAACATCCAAAAGCAAGAGAAAATTCAGAAATACAGAAAACCAAAAGTTGTCTACTGAATATTTGATGCGTTATGCGGATAAAGAGGGTGTTATCCAAGATAAAATAACCAGATAAACAGTATAACAGCAGCAACATTGCAGAAAACAATGATACTTATATGGCACGTCAAATAAAAATATTGTAAAAAAACAAGTATATACTCACAAGTCACAACTCAATCTTCTAACTAAAGATAACATTGGGGCAGAAAATGTACAGGTAGTATTGTCCTCTCACCATTCTTGCTTCTAGTTTTATTCCTCATCCCACTCTTGTGCTCCTCTTTGGAGAGAATTTTCTCCCCATCCATCATCTTTCGCTAATTAATTCCCCCGGTAAGTATCATTAAATTGTTGCGCTTTGTTACAGAGCAACAAAGCAAGAGGGATGAATATAATGGTGGCAAATTGATATTTGGGAGACTATATTGCTTGCAAATATTTTTAGGAGATTAAATTAATGACATAATAATTAATCTTTGATGGACTATATTGATGACAAATATCTTTTATGAAATTAAATTGATGGCAAAATTACCAACATGCTGTTGGTGCGTGGTGACAGAGGCTGCACTTGGTAGGGCGAACCACGATTCGATCCCCCGCAACAACGTTGGGAGATGAATAAAACTTTAACCCTAAGACCCCCTCGAATTGGATTAGTCGGCCCAACTGATCGAATATAAGGATAAAAGAAATGATGGCACAATTGATTTTTGAGAAATTATCTTGATATGATTTTATTTTTTTGGAATTAAACCAGTGACAATGCAATCTTTGGAGAACCAAGTTGGCTTATTTATTTTTTGTTAATAGTAATATTGATGATTCCCAATTAAATTCTCATTTCTTCTTTTTTTGATTAAAAAAATTCTGATTTCTTTTGCGAATTTCTGAAAAACTACTGGAAGTTTTATGTTAATTATTAACTTCCTTCCACTGGATGTTATTTATTTCAAAGTTGAAGCTGTATGTCTTTTTTTGTTTTGCTTCCTTTTCTTTGTTCCGCAACGTAACGTAACACTCGGGAAGAATTTACGGTACAACCTTAGCCACGTCTAAAACCTAGTCTTTGCACTACGTAAAAAGTTTAGTCTGTTTGATTTTATTTCCTAAAAATTATCCTAAAGTTTTGACAGTTGTTACTGGCTAATATTTCCTTAGGGCCAAAGATTAAAAATCAAGCTTGGTATATATATATATATATATATATATATATATATATATATATATATGATTTGATAACATATATAAGGTGATTTTTTAGTTGGAACATTTTAGCATTGTGTACCATATTATTGTAGAAAAAAATGCCCTCATACATTTCAAAAAAAAAAAAAAAAACCTCATGCATTATAGAGAATGAGTTTTAAAGATAAGAGTACTTTAACACAGTAATTTCGTTTTTGGAATAAATTAAAAAAATAAAAAATAAAAAATAAAACACTTCTCTCTCCTCTGTCATGCCTCTCCCTCTTCTCTCTCTTCACCTCCACCGCCACCAACCCCATCGGCGACGATGTCACCACTCCAACGCGCTCCTCCAGCACTCGAGATCCAACCCGTTAGTCATCACCGCTGGTCAAGAGCCAACACGTTGTTGTTGTCGCTTCTTCGTCGAGGACCAATCCGTTTGGGACCTTCTGGTGGCTCTGCTGGGAGCGCGACGGCTCGCTGGGATGGGGACGTGCGGTTGGGTGTCAGTTCGAGGGTTTGGCTCGGGTTGGAAGTGAATCGGGGTGGGTTGGGCGCTAGTGGAGCGAATCGGGGTGGATGGGAGACGGCGCCGACTGTGGGTGTTAGTTGTGCTAGCATCGGCGGTTGGGCCGGAGAAGAAAACCCTGGACGTTGGTGGTTCTAGCGCCGGCGTTGGGTTGAAGAAGAAAACGTTGTGGGCGTTGGGTCGGAGAAGGCGTTGGGAGAAGAAAACATTGTGGGTGTTGGTGGTGCTAGCACCAACGGTTGGTCGGATAAGAAAAGAAAAACTGTGGGACACACACCAATTTAAAACGCTTTATTTGGTGAAAGAGTTTAGTAACTTTTAAGTAGTAGTGTTTGCAGTTATCTGCTGCTATATCACACGCAGACAGACTCGAGGGAATTTCTCATAGATCCATAGATGAACTAATAAACTTCTGACTGCACGGACAATCACTTTTTAATTAATAGTTTACTAATGGTTGGCTACTATTTGTAATAAAAAGCTTTTGATCGATGTCAAAGCTATATATTATGATAGATTAAATTGTCACTTTAATCCCTCACTTTGTAAGTAATTTTTATTTTGGTTCCCGATTTTTCAATAATTCTTTTTTAGTCCCTCACTTTGAAAAAAGTTACTCACGTTAGTCCCTGACAACGTTTTCCGTTTATAGACTTTAACGGGACCATTAATTTATAATATCGTATTTCATTTTAGTCCCTAAATTATAATTTTTAATTCACTTTAGTCCATCACTATATCGTGTTTCATTTTAGTCCCTAACTTAAAAATTTTAATTTACATTAGTCCCTCACTATAATAACAATGATGTTTCTTTCGCTTTTCTATTGTAGTGTGACTACCATAAAAACATTGACTATTTTTCTTGCTATTTTGTAAACTAACTTTATAATTTATATAAGCACTGACTCCAAGCTTTGCACCTGAAGGTATCAATAGCTTTGATTCAAAAATATTCTATTGAGTTCTGTGTTTAAGAGTCATCACCAAAATGTTGTAAACTCCCCCAATTTGTTTAGCATGATATTCAAACGCCATACCATATCCTTGTGATAACGTAGATCCATTAGTTGTCCTCGAAGATTCCTCCACATGCCTAGGCAAAGAAACAACTCTTGATAGTAAGATACAAGCTCGTCCACATAGTGCTTGTTTTGTCTGTCAATACAAACAATGCTTTAATTTTGAAACGAAACTATGTGCAAATTTCATAAGTGTAAAGTGGATATGAAATACCTTATTAAACACAAATAGATGCGCTGTTTTGTGTTATGAAAGACCCTTCTTCATATATATTAACTTGTTGTCCGTAGGATTCCGATTAGTTCACACATAGATAGATAACTAAAACACTAGAGAGCTTATCCAAAAAAAAAACTAAAACATTAAAGAGTTTAAAGGAAAAACATTGTAGTTATATGGATAATGAAATAATGTACTCGGAAGTGCTCATCCAGAAGAAACTTTGCTATTGATACCTTCAAGTGCAAAATCTGAAGTCAATGCTTATATAAACTATAAAGTTAGTTTACAGAATAGTAAGAAAAACATTCATAGTTTTTATGGTAGTCACACTACATGAGAAAAACGAAAGAAACATCATTGTTATTATAGCGAGAGACTAAAGTGAATTAAAATGTTTAAGTTAGGGACTAAAATGAAACATGATATAGTGATGGACTAAAGTGAATTAAAAATTTTAAGTTTGGTACTAAAATGAAATACGATATTATAAATTAACGCTCCCGTTAAAGTTTATAAACGGAAAACGTTGTCAGGGACTAACGTGAGTAACTTTTTTTAAAGTGAGGGACTAAAAATGAATTATTGAAAAATCGAAGACTAAAATAAAAGCTCTTTACAAAGTGAAGGACTAGAGTAACAGTTTACTCTATTATGATTTGTCTAAATGTTTCGAGTACAATCACAACTATTGTATGTGTAACTAATTGATAAAGAAGCTAGTGAATAATGAATTATCTTTCACTCAAGTAGAGCCAAAAACTCAATTGAATTAAACACAAGTTAAATAATATAGATTTTGTATCAACTAGCCAATAGCCATACTGTATATTAGAATAATAATTCTTGTAGCACATACTGTATATTAGAATAATTATTGGGCTTAACTTCTCTTAAAAACTACTAGTAGCTCATAGGAGTGGAGGATAACCCAAGTCATCATAAATAACTCGTTCCTCATATGCTAAACCAATTACTGTACTTGAAACTCTTGACAGCTGTTTGATGTTGCAAATTGAATATGTATATGTATATGCCTTTCATTAAGTTAGTGACATTTCGAAACAGCCTTTTTTTCATGGGGTTTTAATTTATTGACTCTCCCACTTAATCACTTGACCTCTTTTTTATGCCAAAACCCAAAATTGCCCTTTTTTCTGGGTTTATGACACGCTCGCTGGGGCGCCAGCGAACAGTCAAAAAACAAAAAAATATATATACTGCACGTTCACTCGCTGACCCCAGCGAACAGTATATTTTTTTGTTTTTTGACTGCTTGCTGGTCCCCAGTGAACGTGCAATTTTTGTGATGTTTGCTGGCGAGTACATGTTTTTTGTGATGTTTGCTTGTTTTTCCGTATGTTAGCTGACCTCCAAGAGAGCTAGTGAAAAGTCCTATTTTTAAAGCTAGTTATCTCGGGGTCAGTTAGCTTGTAAAAATTACAAGCTAGCTAACCCCGGAGAGAGCTAGCTAGCTGAGGGGTCAGCGAGTTTTGTAAAATTACAAGCTAGCTGACCCCCGAGAGAGCTAGTGAAAAGTCCTATTTTTAAAGCTAGCTCTCTCGAGGGTCAGCTAGCTTGTAAAATTACAAGCTAGCTGACCCCTGAGAGAGCTAGCTAGCTGAGGGGTGAGCGAGCTTTGTAAAATTACAAGCTAGCTGACCCCCGAGAAAGCTAGTGAAAAATCGTTTAAATGAGGTTTGTAATACTGAGGAAAAATTCTCAATAATTCTGGTTTTATAATTTTGGTTCGTTTTTGCAATCGCCTTATAATTCTGGTTGTGTTTATCTTCTCCATCCACAATAGCCCATTACACAATATGGCTTCTGTTTCTGTGTTTCTATTTTTTGCTGGGTTTATGGTTGGCTTGTTGGGGTCAGCAAGGTGCATAATATTTACACTGTTGCGAGGGTGTAAACGAGCATTCGAAGAAAGCAACAAAAAAAAAGGGCTCGCTAAGGGTCTAGCGAGCACACATATTTTTCACTTACGCTGGGGCCAGCGAGCAACTTAAAAACAAAAAAAATAAAAAATACTGCTCGTTGGGGGTCAGCGAGCTGTGTAAACCCCTGAATGAGCTACTCTGATGTATAAAATCATTGGGCTCGCTCCAGGGTCAGCGAGTGTGTAAATTTACACATCTCGCTGACCCTTCAGGGAGCAGTATTTTTTTTTTGTTTTTATGTTGCTCGCTGACCCTCAGCGTGAGTGACAAATTCCAAAAGAAAAAGGACAATTTTGAGTTTTGACAAAAAAAAGGGGTCAAATAATTAAATAGGGGATCAATAAATTAAAACCCTTTTCATAAATCCTGGTTACTCGTTTGGAAACTGCATTTTTGTTACAAGCCCACGTCATTTCATATTTCCACATGGTATTGGTATTACCTCTTTTGTGGATGAAAGAGAGTCAAATTAGATACTACTACTAATTACTCCCTCCCTTTGTACTATATTTCATAAGTTCTATTGTTTTATAAACACAATACATAATTAATGTTATTTTTCTAAACACACCCTTATTTATTACTCTCTCTTTTTCACTTCCAATACATTTCTATCTCTTTCAATAATGATTATATAGGGGCATTATAGTCAAAATACAACAAATACTTACATTATTTAACCATTTTTTGAAACACATGCATAACCTTAAAACACACTAAATGGATGGAATATCAAAAGAATCTCTTTAAGATTTAGTTTTGAGATTTGATGAGGACTTTTCATTCATCATGCCTTATCACAAACAATTTTTCTAATTCTGATTCAAAGGTTGATGTCAATAAGAAGCAGAGGGAGATATGACACTGGATTTTCTTGGGGCTAAGATTTTGTATTTGAGCATCTAAAGCAATATGTAATCAGTGAAAAGTCAAGCAGAGAAATGGAAGTTATGGAATTATAAATACTTCCACTAATGAGGACGAAATATATTGTCCCATAGAGTGTACATTCAATATTAACCATTTCTAGCCATAAATAAATAAATTTGATGAATAAATCAGTAAATTTGCACAAAAATAATATTATAAAAGAGTTAAAATTATTTATCTAATATTTTTGTTAACCAATATAATGAAAAAAGTGTCAAGGCAGTCAACAAATTAAATTTTGCCCCAACAATGTGTTGTCAGGTTACAAGTAAATCACTCAACACGTTTCCATAAAATATGATTTTCTTCCAGAATTAGTAACTTGTTCAAACTAAACAGAATAAAGTTATTGGACTCTTTGCCATTATTAGATATAGGTAATTAAGGAGAAGGTTCATTTTTTGGGTTTTGCTCATCTGTATAAATATAAGGCTTATTTAAGTTTTTAGTACTTGAGTTTAGGTGTTTTTTTGAAATTGGTCTTTAAATATTTTTTTTGATACTTTGAGTCTTTAAACTTTACTCAAATTCTGGAAATGGTCATTTCATCACTTAAGTGGTGATATGATCGAGGATATGTCATGTCATTTTCGCTACCTTGATAGGTAACGTGTCAGATGATACCGCGTGAATTTTTTAAATTAAAAAAATTCAAATTTATTAAAATAATTAAAAATTGTATTTTTTTTTTATAAAAAATCGAATCTTTTATTAAATTTTAAAATAAATTATTTTTTTAATAAAAAAAATCATGTATGTAGTGTCCCGTAACTCTACATAACACGTCATTCGTCGATTTTGTAAAAGTGACGTGACATGTTGTCGGCTATATCATCACTTAGGTGACGAAATGACCATTTCCAAAAATTAAGCAAAGTTCAGGGATCCAATACATCGAAAAAAAAGTTTAAGGACCAATTTCAAAAGAGCACCTAAGTTCAGGGACTAAAATGATTAATAAGCCTAAATATAATGGTTAAGGAGTACATTCAAAGACAACTTGTATTGAAAATTGTAAATCTATTAAATTTTGATGTTTTATAAATTCAATATTTTCTAAAATAAAATTAAAAAAATTCAGTTGCTTGACTGATTATCATTTTCCTATGTTTTAAAGTGAAGGAGATGGAAGATCCATATATAAACACACATTTAAGTTGTGGACTCTAGTTGATGTTTTATTTGAACTATACTTAATGGACAATTAACAAGTGTTTTTAGGTTTAAGGAAGCAAAAATATAATTTTATTTTATCATAGGAAATAATAAATTTCACATTTCAAGAATAAGTAAATTTAAATTTTTAACATTTTTTTTAATTTATTCTTTGATCAATATTTTTAGGTATTGATCGATTCTTTCTTAGCCTTACACAGGCGAGTACATGGAAATTAGAAATGTTCCTCGATACTTGCCATGGAATAAAAAAAAACGTATTGGGTTTTTAAAAAATTAATATTAAATTGACAACATTTTGATGGTTCGTTTTTGGAAAGGTATTGTAAAGGATAGCTTGATTTTTGGGAAATTATGCCTGGAAAGAGTTGAGAAAGATTCTTCCATGTTTAACTGATATCTAGGAGGAGGAAAAACTAATTATTAGTACCACTTAACATCCAAAAAATTTGTACTTTGCATCGAAGAGTGCAGATAAGTAGTTGTTTTATCTTAAGCATAATTCTTTAGTTTGAACCTCGAGCATAATTCTTTAGTTCGAGTCTTTGTAAAATCAGTACATGTAGTTTAGACCCAAAAGAAAAATCGTATTTTATTATTAGAACAATATTGTAGTACCACTAAAAAAAATAAAAATTAAAAATTGTAGTAGGTACACATTGGGCCTTGATGACAATGTAAATAAGAGTGTCCTGATCCAACTGGTTCTAATTCCATCTTCATTAAAAAATACTGCAACAACATTTTAGATGGTGATTGTATAAGGTGTTGGGATTTTAAGCAAATAGATGCCCAATTTCCTAAGGGTTTCTCATCATATTTTCTAGCTTTGACCCCAAAGACAAACAACTCTAAAAACTTTGAGGCTTTTGACTTATTTCTCCTTTGGGTTGTTTTTATAAAATTATGGCTTATTTAGTTTTTAGTCCCTGAACTTAGGTGCTCTTTTGGAATTAGTTCTTAAACTTTTTCTTTTATACTTTGAATTCCTATGCTCAAATTTTGGAGGTCCTTTTATCGTTTAAGTGATGATATGATCGAGGATATGTCACGTCACCTTCGTCACATCGATAAGTAACGTGCCGGATGATGACACGTGAATTTTCTAAATTAAAAAATTTAAATTTATTAAAAATAATTAAAAATTGTATTTTTTTAAAGAAAATTGAATCTTTTAATAAATTTTAAAAGAAAATTATTTTTTTAATAAAAAAAATTATGTGTTGTCTTGTGGCTTTACATAACACGTCACTTATTGATATTGTGATAATAACGTGGCATGTCGTCGGCTATATCATCACTTAAGTGATGAAATGACTATTTCCGAAAATTAAACAAAGTTTAAGGACCCAAAGCATCGAAAAAAGTTTAAGGATCAATTTCAAAAGAGCACCGAAATTTAGGGACTAAAATGTTAAATAAGCCTAAAATTATTTTCAACTTGTTGGCGATAAGATTGAAACAAGTTTCGGATTAATTAATTTCTTTAGCACAATCCTGTTTTCTAGTCAACAGGGAAATTTTGGACGTAGCAATGGCCTTAAATGAGGTAGTAGATTATACTTTAAAAAAAAATTATGGAAAGTTTGTTGTTATGGAGATGAAATTTGAGACGGTGTAAGATTGTGTCTATGATCATTTTTGAAATATTTGATGTACAACTTTACAATGGAAATTTTTTTTAGAGAAATTGGATCAAAGCTTTCATTTTTATGGATAATTTGTTCTTCTAAGTGGAAGCCAAAATTAGCATAAAGTATTTTCAAAGGATGAAGGATTACCTTACACTCAACCAAACATCAATATAATTTTTTTTTTAAAAAAAAAAAGGTAAACATCATGCTATTTTTTTTTTATTTTTTTTCTTTTTGCATATAGATAATTTAAATTTAAAAACTAAAATACACATCATGTTATTTTAGAGACAGTTCAAGTCCTTTCCTTATTTTATACTGTAGTATCCACTTCAAAGTTCAAACAGAGAGTATCTCAAGCACGACATTATAGTACTTCTTTTTTTACGCACTGAGATTTGTTTTAAAATTAGTCACGTGGATTGTGATTTGATAAGGACTTGAATAAATATGTGACTGAAAAAGAGTTACAGGCCAAACAGTATGGGGATGTAGCTCAGATGGTAGAGCGCTCGCTTAGCATGCGAGAGGTGCGGGGATCGATACCCCGCATCTCCATTGTTTTTCTTTTTTCAAGTGTTTAATGCCCATGTCGGTCACGCCACGCACCCTCTCCCAATAGGCCCAGCCCAAAATGTCCTCCTAACCTTCAAATAGTTGGATTTAGTTCCCATTTCAAACCCAATAAATCCGATTCCAAGTTCACTTTTTTTTTAATTAGGAAATTAAAAAAACCCCGGAGATTTAGTCAGGAAATGACTAAAATGACCCTGAGATTTGGCCCAAACTCCATTTTAATTAAAAAATGACTCAAATGACCTTATTACTTATTTTCCCTCCAAAAGACAAAAGCAAACCCCAAACCTATTTCTGAAAAAAAAAAAAAAAAAACAAACCCCAAAACCCTCCACCTTCTTCCCACATTCATGCAACCCTCCACCTTCTTCCACTTTCATCCCTCTCCTACAACACTATACACTCCTTGCCCTAAACCTTCCACGTTTTTGCCATGGAAGCACATAAGAAGTTGCTTTGGATGTTCCATAAGTGATCTTCGCAGAAAATCATCTTCTCTTTCGGGGTTTTTTTTTCCCGGTACAGTTATTTCCGACCCTGGCATTCCGACACGGGTATATCAGAATTAAAAAAAAAAAAATCGTAATAAAACTCTGAGAACCCCGTGTCGGAATTCTGAAAAATTCCGACACTGGTTCGTCGGATTAGCGCAGAAGACAGAAAATAAAAAAAAATAACAACTATGAACAAATCAAATCAACAAATCAATATATGAGTTCTCTTAAACACAAAACCATAAAAGAGAACAGAACCCCCTACACAAAAATTAAATCTTTAAAACAAAAAACCCTAACATAAAAACAAGAAAGAGAACCAAAGAGAGAGAGTGGCTGTAATAAGGGTGGGAGCGGTGGCGGCAGCGACGGCGGCAACATCAAACAGAGAAGGAAGATGAAGAGAGTTGGGTTGGGGTTTGGGAAATATTTGAAAGGATGAGAAGGAGAGAGTTTAAGAGTTGAGGGTATTATTGGGATAAATTAAAAAATGGAGTTTGGAGCCTAATGTCCGGGGTTTCTAAACTAAATCCCTTTTTTTTTCCCATCGTTCCTTTTTAAGTTCACGTGAGATTGATTACCACGTGATTGATCATAAATTGGGAGCTAACTTTCTTTTTTTCTTTTTTTTTTTAATAATAATTTTAACCAATGCACCTTTACACCATTGTTTGGGATTTAATATTTATAACTTTAATTTTTTTAACCTCAATTTTAAGGGTTGATGATAATAATTTAAAAGTGTATTTTTCTTCGTCCACATGATACCATGTGCCTAACCTCCTGCGTTTAGCTAGGAATTTGATATTACATGTAAGCAAAATTGGCCAAAATGAGTAGTAAAAAAGTAGAATAAAAATTTTGTAAAACTAACTCACCAACTATTATAATATAAACATTTATTCTTTCAATATAATATATACTATTTTTAATCTCTTGTCATCAATTCTAAAAACTAAGATTAAAAAAATCTTAAAAAAAAACCCTTGAAAATTACTTTATTAATGTAGATAACACTACAAGAAAAACCCTTTATTGCAACGACAAATATCGTTGCAAAAAACTAAAAGTCGTTGCAAAAAATGTTTTCTGCAACGACTTTGATCGTTGCTGGTAAAGCCGTTGCAAAAGGGTATAGCAACGAATTTTTTTCGTTGTTATAAAGAACAGTTTTCAGCAACGACTTTTTTCGTTGTTATAAAGAACGATTTTCAGCAACAACTTTTTTCGTTGCATAAGAAATGTCGTTGCAAAACAAGGCAAACAAAGCTGTATTGGTAATGTGTTTAGCAACGACATTGTTTTTGAAACGACAAAATTGTCGTTGCAGTAGTCTTTTAACACCTTTGATTTTTGAAACGACAAAATTGTCGTTGCAATAGCCTTTATTTATATTTAAAAAAATAATAATAATCTTTTTAACATGATATAGCCATTTTAAATCCTAAAGTATTATAATGATAATTAAAAAATAAAGAGCTCAAATCTCAACAATCTAATATAAACAATCTAATATTACATCAACCCAAAATATTAAAATAAAAATCTATTTAGTACCTAATAATCCAAAATAACAATTCAAAGCCTATACATAAATTTCTAACAATAAACAAAATATCTTCTCATCTTCATATGCAGCATGGCCAATGTCACTTTTCTTTCAACAATGTTAAACCTGTAACAAGCTAGAAACAACATAAATAAAAGAGATGAATTAATTGAATATTTATGAAGCAAAAAAACAAATTGTACAAAACAAATGAAGTTATAACTTATAATTCTTGGAACATATCATGCGATAAAGCGCGATAAAGCACTATTGTTTGGCATATCATTAAACACAACCACACACAAACTTATACATATAAAGCAAGAGTTTTAAAAGAAATTAAGACAAAACAAGCAAAGTGTCCTTTTAGGACAGTTGTTTTGAGAAATATTAGAAGTATACAATACTTATATTTATCATTTGAATTTTGATCACCAAGAAATAAAGTTATTGGCTAATGTAAAGAAAGTGATAAGAGGAATTTTTAGTACCATCAGTAAGTATAAAATGAATGCTTGCACATAAAATAATACTATTATAGTAACTACTTGTACTTGGTAAAATATTTCAGGGAGTAGGAGTTTGTGCATGTGAGTGTGTTTGAGAGTGCATTGACATAACTAATAAACTAGCAGCTCAAATGAATATTTCAGCTATTCAGAATTCCAGAAGGCTGCATATCCAATGTAACAATAAACTAAATTGACATAGGTCGGTTTCAAATCATTCAATTTTTATATTCATCTACAGTAAAATACAAGAATATTGTAAATTAACTCAATGAATGAATATACCAAAATCTTAAATAAAAATATATAGTTTTTAGCTTATGCATCAAACAGTTTAAAGTTTGCAAGGGAGGAGGAGCATTATGAAGTCACTAATCCAAAATATAGGGGATGCATATTTGTAAAATTGTTTTTTCAACCGACATCACTTTCACTTCCCAATAACTCAATTAATAAGAAGAATTTGTAAATACTTACCCAATGTGGTTCATTTGAACAATGGCTCTCAGACTTGGAGTCCTTATTATCCTTAATTTCCTTCTTATCAGTAGACGTGTTTGAAGCCTTGCTGCTATCCGACACAAGCTGAAGCAGTTTCTGACTTCCCTAAAAAAAATTGATATAAAACAGAGCAAGGCTTATGCACAATTCAAGATGAATGGAATCAAAAGCAAAGCTCCAAATGCAGTATGACAAAACTAAGGATCAACAATATACTTGTCTGACTACACATAGAATGTTAATTTATAATATATAATGCAGAAAATTTTCAAATCTATGACTTCGGCCATTACTTTATCTTCCTTCAATCATTCTACTTGCACCACCAAAGTCATTTAAATTTTTACACATTTTTCATTAAAGTATAGAAGAAAATATCCACAATTTGATTGCTAAAATCATTCAGATCCAAATACCATCAGGTAATCAAAGTTAGAATTCCAATAATTACACATGCTAAACTTATGGAATTGTCCCAAAAGAGACGCTAGATATATACAGTATCCCAAAACCAAAAATTCCAATAACTGATCAACATACAATAAGATGATAATTTCCTCACTTAGTACCAACTAGAATAGCTTCCTTTATCATCAGAAGTTAATATTCAAACAATTCAAGCGTGATGCAAATTTCTTTTAATGAAATGAGAGAGAGAGAGATCACACTACTCTAGAATGAAAGCAAAATTGATGATCCCAAAAAGAAACATGTCCATTTTAACCACTTTAGAAATGTTTCAGTACTGTGCAGCTCATAATAAAAGGCATAAATAAATATCCAAAGAGAAAGTTGATAAGGCAAGTATGCAACCATAGTGCAGGTGTGAGAGAGGGAAGAGAGAGAGGTGAAAAATATATGTATACAATATGGGGCATACTATGAAAATTACATACATAGTAAATTAAAATAGAAACATTTACAGTCCAAAAATTGCAAATATTCTAACCTCCAAAAAGAGAGGTATCCCTTGATGAACCTTTAGCCTTTGGACTACTTTTCTTGGGATGAACGTTCAAAGGCAGGAAATATGTATGTGGGGCAGTAAGAGATAAGTTAACAATGAAATCAGGAAATTGATCTTTGTTTAATATTTACCAAATATGAAGGAAGATTGTGGCGCTAAAGTTCATCACGAAATTGAGATCCGGCTTGTTTATACATCTCCTGTAAAAAGAGAATGTTAAAGAAAGGTACTGAGATTTAGCATAAATTTAAATCTCCATAAAGCTATCTTCAAGTATGAGTATATCATAAAATCAGTTGCTAAACGTATTCATTAAACCATAAAAAATAAAACTAAGGATTAACATTAGATATTGCACTATCAGTATCGGATAGCTTAACAGGTTAAAGGATATTGACAAAACCAAAATAAGACAAACTCATTAGAGCGATTTAGAAATCACGTTCAATGCAAGTAACTTACAGCTTCATATATATTTTTTCATCTTACATATTTTTGGGATCAAAGCATAATCCAACCAAGCATTAACTACTAAAAATGATACAAAATAAAAGAAGACCCACTTTTGTGATAAAAGGACTCAACTGATAGGAACTGATCAACTTGTAAGTTGAGGTGGAAGGCTATCCAATTGATTGTCACCATCAGAAGCCAAACACAAGATCACTGATAGCTGTATTTGTCTTGTCAAACATTCTCAGTGTCACTAGCAACTGACTTGGTCTATTATTCGTAGTTCATAATTCATAACTCATAATAAAATAAAATCAAACAACATAACAACATGCTTATATAAACAACGTGAAACACAATAATATCATAAAACTCAACATGTTAACAGACCTCCTTTAAGAATTTTCTTCTGAATTCGTTTCACATGACGGAGATTTTCGAGTGGAGCTATTTGATTCAAACAGCTAAAACAAATTCAAATTAGTTCATAAAATAAGTTCACCCAGAAAAAAAATACAGCATTTTTAGCATGGTATTGACGAGAACTGATCTAACCTCACAATTTGGTTGGCATGCTTTGGGTCAATGACTGAACAAAAAACATTCTCTGAACAAAAACACGAAGCAAACAAAGCGCCATTTTTAATTTTGTGGTTAATTTCTCAAATAGAAAGGAAAAGGATGAAAAAAAAAAAAAGTGAAGGGTTTTGATAAAGTTACCAGTAGGTTGGTGGTGAAGGTCATGTGGCTGCTTGTCTGGAATGTGCTCAATCTGCCATGTTCCACAGTTGTTATTAGTGATAAAATAGAATTTGGTTAATCTGCCATGACCCACTTTTGTGATAAAATGACTCAACTGATAGGAACTGATCAACTCGTGAAGCAAACCCCAAATATTAGTGAAATCGAACTCACCAAAAAGAGGCGATAGGTGACGGGCGAGAACGGCGACGGGCGACGGCGATACTGCCAAAGAGAGGCGGCGCGAGGAGATCGGAACTGAGAGTGAGAGCCTGAGCAGTGAGTTCGGAAATGAGAGGAGGCCCGACGGCGGGAGAAGGAGAGTGAGATCGGAACTGAGAAGTGAGTTCGAAACTTCGAATGGCTGAGAGGAGAAGGCCTTGTGCCCTTGTGAGATCGACATTGAGCAGTGACTGCTCTGTGCCATTGTGGCGGCAGGATGGAGAAGGGGAGTGAGACCAAGAGAAACCCTAAATTAGGAGTGGCTGAAGCTATAGACTATTCTGGAAGGGAGGAGAAGACAGAGTGGGGAAAACAGAGGAGAGAGTGAATGAAATAAATAAAAGAAAGAGGACAACACCAAATTAAAGAGCCTTCTAGCACTTGAATGAATATAGTACTATACGCATAGTAGTATTTTTCAAGAATTATTGTGCTTTTTTTTTATTGAAAGTATTTTCCAAGTACTAGAAGCAAAATAGATCCTTTGTTGTGGTGCCACTTTTATTTTATGAATTTTTAAGTGTATTATTATAAGTTTCTGAAAAAAAAAATTAATATAAATAACCACCAGTAATGGTTTTACGTTATTGAGTTTATGCAAAAAGAAAAAAAAACATAGTTTAAAAAAAAATTAGCCAGGTGAAAAATAGTAAAGTTATTTAAAATATAATTAGTTTTTTGGCGGTAAAAAAATTTAGTTAGTTTTCTTTTTAAATGAAAAAATTTAGTTAGTTGATGATAGTTTATAGTTATTATAAAATATTAGAAATGTGGGGTAGGTAGTGAGACTTATTTATGAACGAAAAGTAAGTTCATGGATGGAATAGCGTAGGTAGTGGGACTTTTCGTTCACCGGTGGAGATGCTCTTAGTGTGCATATGGAAGTACCGGTTCGGTTCCATTTAGTTATGACCTTTTTTATTATTTAATTTTTTCATTTTTTATAAAAAAAAATTATTTAATCTTATTGGCAACAATGATGTCGTTGCAGAAAACAGGTGTTTTGCAACGACTTAAAAAAGTCGTTGCAGAAAACAGGTGTTTTGCAACGATTTAAAAAGTCGTTGCAAAACACTTGTTTCCTGCAATGACTTTTTTAGGTCGTTGCAAAACACTTGTTTTTAGCAACAACTTTTTTAAGTCGTTGCAAAAGGTCGTTGCAATAAATGGTTTTTTTGTAGTGTAAATCCTTTTTAAAAAAATAGATGAATATATCCTCTTCCCGTGTTGCAAGTGTTTTGTCGCTTTCTTTATTATTTCCTCTGACATTTAATTTAAGACCCTTTTTTAGAAAATTTTGAAACATTTTTTTTAATTATTCAACCATTTTAATTAATCATTTCTAATATTGCTTGAGGTAACTTTGTAAAATAATTCCCTCAAAAAAAAAAACTTTGTAAAATAATTAACTAATAGTACTATGTCTCGAATAGTTGTTAATTTGTCTTTTGTGAAACAATATATTAAATATTTGTCGTTTTAATATCACTAATAAAGTTAATCACATTCTTGTGAATGTGAATTGGCTTTTTATGCTATTTTGCATTCATTCTATGATTTATCACATTATGCTCTTATATGATATGTCATTTTATCC
Source organism: Crotalaria pallida (assembly GCA_037953625.1). NCBI lineage: Eukaryota > Viridiplantae > Streptophyta > Magnoliopsida > Fabales > Fabaceae > Crotalaria > Crotalaria pallida. The sequence goes on from CM075649.1 coordinate 179,173,345, forward strand.
TAATTAAATACTCCTTCCGTCTCTAATTATAAGATTCTCTTGGGTAAAAGAATTTGGTCCTAAATATAAGACCCTCTTGTAATTTTTTTCAAAATTACCCTTACATCTAATAATTATGGTTTAAGTTTTTGTGAGAAGAAATAAATAAAATTATATTGGAATATGAAATGGAGCTTGTTTAATGGTGTAAATGACTTGAAAATTGATTCACTACATTAAATATAGATGATGAAGTATCTAAGAATTAAATTAATAATTGAAAAACGAAAAAATTTATTATGTTCTAATAATTGGTAGATGAGTATTTTTGTAAGAACATACCAATTTTGATATAGAATTCAACAACATCGGTGGACGTAAAAATACCCAAAAAAATCTTATAATTAGGAAGGGAGGAAGTTCGTGACATCATTAAAGTGATATTTCATTAATCACATTAACATAGTTAACAAAGTTACAAGAACCAAAATAAAAACTTTAAAAAAAATATAGTTTAATCTTGATCAAAATAATTTTTAAAGATTAAAAGCAAATCAGTCTGAATTTTTAGAGATTAATAACATAATTTTTAAAAAATAAAATAAAAAACTCTTTGTAGCTAAAAAGAAATTTAAAAAATACGATATGTCATTTTATCCTCTTATATGATACTGTATGTCATTTTATCCTAATTAAATACGTGACATCATTAAAGTGATATTTCATTAATCACATTAACATACTTAACAAAGTTTTTCCGTTAACAAAAATCAAAATAAAAACTTTAAAAAAATTATAGTCTAATCTTGATCAAAATAATTTTTAAAGATTAAAAGCAAATCAGACTGAATTTTTAGAGATTAATAACATTTAAAAAAAAAAAAAACAAACAAACAAACTTTGTAGCTAAAAAGAAACTACAGTAAGTTCTCGATCCATCAATCAAGCTATTCCAAACCAACAGACACTAATGTACGCGAAATTAAAGAAGATTTATGCATCACAGTACAAAGTAGTTGGCCGAACACCGATGACGCACACACAACCTACCAAACAACTCTGATCTTCAACGTCAATTCGATGATTTGATCATCTGTCTTCTGTAACGGAGAATGGAGTCAACCCTCTGCAACCTCAGTTGCTTCTTAAACCTCTTTATAAAATCATCTGCCTTCGCATCCACTCCTCCTGCTTCTTCTTCTTCCATCAACCACCTTCTCTCCGGCGCCGTCATCGGCCTCCTCCCCTCCACCGTCTCTTCACTCTCATCCTCACTCCCTGCTTCCGGTTCTTTCTCTCCACGTAAGAGATTGATAGACTGAAGCCGCTGCAGGAGCGAGGGAGCTCGAACCAGTTTGGGTTCTTGCTCCTGGTTATTATTATTATTATTATTATTATTATTAACCGGGTTGGGGTTTTGAGATTCGAGTTGAGCATGCTCGGTTTGTTGGTGATGATCGTAGAGACAAAAATTAAAGGACTTAACTCGTTGTAACAAGGAGGGTGTTCTAACGAGTTGATCTGCCTGAGTGGATGACTCGGTTGGTGTAAGGTTATTATAGTTATAGGAGGAGTAATAATTAAAGGAGCTGAGTCGGTGTAGAAGAGAAGGTGAGCGAAGAAGGTGATGGGTGTTATTATTGGGTGCAGCGAAGTAGCGAGAGGTGATAAGGATGGTAGCGATGACAAGGTTGGTGAAGATGAAGAGAGAAGAGGGTGTTAACCACCTTCCTATTGTAGCTGCTGCCTCTTCATACATGGCTATAGCTGGTGATGTATGTATGTATGTGTGGTTTTGAGAATTGGTGATTAATGATCGTAAGACAGATTAATTGAATTGAAGCTTGAGAAAATGGCTACCCATCTCATGGATTGGAAGCTGTATGTATATATATTATTAATTGTTACATACGTCCTCACTCATTAAGGCTATTAGGTGGCCTCTGTTGTTAGGTGCTTTTTTATTTTTCTTTATATTTTTATGTTGACCAAGACTCTCCATGACTCCATTTCGCATGTTCACACTTCAAATTACTCCCTCTCGTTCTATTTATAGGACATAATTAACCATATAACATCGATCAAGGAAGGTAGTTAGATTTCTTGAAATTTTTAAAAAAAAATACTTCAACATTGTATTGGAAGTTTCACATTGTATTACTTCACATTAATGGACAAAGGGCAAATAAGAGAAAATAACAATAAATGTCTCATAGAAAATACAAAGTGACTTATAAATAGAATCAAAGAATTCTTCTAAAATGTGACTTATAAATAGGACCGGAGGAAGTATTATTTTTTCACTGTTCACATTTCACCCAGTTGAACTCAATTAATTAATAGATCGCTATTTTCGTATAATTAAAATTGGAATTATAGCGTAATAATTCATTAATAATTCAATAGTCGGATAATAAAATTTAATGAAACATGAATATGTTATATACTCCTTCCGGTCCTTATTATAAAGCATACTTAATCGACTTACATATACCAAAGAAAGTGGTTGGTTTTATGAATTCTATGAGAATATATTGTAACATTACAATTTTACCCCCTCAACTTTTCTTAGAAAATTCACACTCATTAATGAACAACAAAAAACACATAGATAGTCAAATCATTTAATAAGGGCAAAAAAGGGAAAAATCAATAAATGATGCATAAAAAATATAAAATGACTTATAATTAGGAAAAAAACTTTCTAAAATGCGCCCTATATATATAGGATCGGAGGAAGTAATGATTAAAATTGAATAATTTGTTGTTCAATCATTTACTTTATTAATAATTACTGTGTTATTATATTATGATATAAACATTCTTAAAAAAAACTATGGGAAAACAGGTTGGACAGGAAATGTTTTACTGTACCAAGTTTATTCAGGGCGTGATTGGTTTTTAGTTGCAGAATTAATTTCGATCCCAAAATCACTTTGGATCAGAAATAACTGTTAGTAATATTGACATTTCAGAATTGATTCTGGGCTAACTCACCGCATAACCTAGGGATGACAATTGTACCAGACCGCAGGTATATATCCGTTGATAATACATGCAACGGGTCCGGGCCTAGGTCAAAAAAAGAGGCCCATGGATCCAAAGAATGGACTCGTCTGGGTACCCGCTTTGAACGGGTCTGGATCCGAGTCTGAGATATCCAAACCCGTAGGTACCCGCACCCGTCCATATTTACATCTTAAACCGTTAAGCAACCTTACCATTAAGTACTGAATATTGTCATAACTCTAGCCATCAAAACTTGCCATTTAGAAAATGCCATAAGAAAATGCACCGGAAGGTTCAATGCAATGAACTTGAGATATAATAATAAAAAATATATATATAATTAGATATTGATTGATATAAGATAAATAAATTTAAATCATTAAGGTTAAAAAAAATCATTATGTTAAGGTGAGTAATCTTTCTTATTATATAAAAAGGTATCTTTTTTGAGCATTCACACATTCTTTCGAAGGTTTTCCTTAACTCAAATAAAAGTGTTTATAGGAAAAATTCAACCTTTTAAATTATCCATGTGCAATGGAGATTATCTCGAAAAAATAAACAATTTTTTTTATTGTAACAAATTTTCCTTCTTAAAACAAATAAAAGATATTATGGTTTATTTTTAATTATACTCATAATATCATCAAATAAAAAATATCAAAATGTTTAATTATGATTTAATTTTGATTTGTCACAATAAAATAAATAATCATATAAAAAATGTTACTTTATCCATCAAATAAATAAGGAATATCTCAGATAAAATAGTTTATTATTATAAGTTTTATGTGTGCTTTTTTCTAAAATGCTCATATTTAATCATTATTGAAGATTCTAGTAGTATTTAATTTTTATTAAAAAGTGTATCCATTAATTAAAGTATAGTGGTTTATAGATGACAAAGATGATAAAAATAGAATTAATGAAGAGCAAGAAAATTCGAATTAAAAAAAGAAAATTGACACGTGGCAATATATTATTGGTAGAGACTGACGGAAGTTAACTGCTGCTTAACGGAAGGACCAAAGACAAAAGAGTGATAACGTAAGGGATCAGATCCAACAAAAAAAAAGGTTAAGGACTAAATCCAAAATACCGCCTAAGTTTAGGGACCTGACACTTAAAAAAGCCTTTTTAATATGTTGAAAAATTTAAATTTAAACCATTCAATAACCTTTTAATAATTTATTTTGAAATAACCTTTTAATATTTCGTCTCACCAAAAACGGAAGAAATTTTTTTGTCTCTGTAGAGCTGGAAAAATTTTCGACTTTACCGAGACGGAAACGCTCTACGTTCTTTCGCGTTTGTAGAACCGAAAATAATAACAAACAGAAAGATATTTTTGTCCATGAATATTGAAAATGGGGCAAAAAAGTGTTTTATGAGGTCAAAAAGCAATTCTCAAAAGAATTGGCCCATCTCTAGTAGCAGCGATCTTCAATTTCGGATGGGCCTCTTAACACCCAACTGATCCAACTTCCAAGTATATTCTTAAGCGAATGTAAGCGACATCTCGTTTTGCATTGACGTTTTCATTCGACTAAACTGTCACTTTAGTCCCTCACTTTGTATGGAGCTTTCAACTTAGTCTCTGACTTTTCAATAATTCATTTTTAGTCCCTCATTTTGAAAAAAGTTACTCACGTTAGTCCCTGACAACGTTTTCCGTTTACCGACGTTAACGTCGCCGTTAATTTATAATATCGTATTTCATTTTAGTCCATAACTTAAAATTTTTAATTCACTTTAGTCCCTCACTATATCGTGTTTCATTTTAGTCCCTAACTTAAAAATTTTAATTCACTTTAGTCCCTCGCTATAATAACAAATGATGTTTCTTTCTTTTTTCTCTTGTAATGTGACTAGCTTAAAAATATTGACGGTATGTTCTTCTTGCTATTTTGTAAACTAACTTTATAATAAGCATTGACTCCAAGCTTTGCATCTGAAGGTATCAATAGTTTTGATTCAAAGATATTTTATTGAGTTCTGTGTTTAAGAGTCCTTACCAAAATGTTGTAAACTCCCCCAATTTGTTTAGCTTGATATTCAAACGTCATACCATATCCTTGTGATAATGTAGATCCACTAGTTATCCTCAAAAATTCCTCCACATGCCTATGCAAAGGAGCAGCTCTTGATAGCAAGATACGAACTCGTTCACCTAATGTTTGTTTTGTCTATCAATACAAACAATGTTTTAGTTTTTTTTTTTGTTTCAACAATGTTTTAGTTTTGAAATCAAACTAGGTGCAAATTTCATAAGTGTAAAGTGGATATGGAATACATTGTTAAACACAAGCCTATCAAACAGAGGCGCTGCTTTGTATTATGGAAGACCCTTCATATATCTTAACTTGTTGTCCGTAGGATTCCGGTTAGTTCACACATGGATAAATAACTAAAACACTAAAGAGTTTATAAAAAAAAAAACTAAAACATTAAAGAGTTTAGAGGAAAAACATACTAGTTGTATGGATAATGAAATAATGTATTCCGAAGTGCTCATCTGAAAGAAATTTTCTTATTGATGTCTTCAGGTGCAAAGCTTGGAGTCAGTGCTTATATAAACTATAAAGTTAGTTTACAGAATAGTAAGAGGAACCGTCAATATTTTTAAGGTAATCACACTACAAGAGAAAAGAGAAAGAAACATCATTGTTATTATAGTGAGGGACTAAAGTGAATTAAAATTTTTAAGTTATGGACTAAAATGAAACACGATATAGCGAGGGACTAAAGTGAATTAAAATTTTTAAGTTAGGGACTAAAATGAAATACGATATTATAAATTAACGGCGACATTAACGTCGGTAAACGGAAAACGTTGTCAGGGACTAACGTGAGTAACTTTTTTCAAAGTGAGGGACTAAAAAGAAGTTATTTAAAAGTCGGAGACTAAAATGAAGACTCCCTACCAAGTGAGGGACTAAAGTGACAGTTTAGTCGTTTTCATTTTGGCAATAAAAACGACATGGACAACCAAACTAAACAACGTCGTTTTAACTGACGGTGGCAGACTGGCAGCTAGTCCCTCCCCGCTTAGAGCTACCAAGTTCCGTGATTTTCCTTCCTTCTCCGTTACTGCCACTGTTTCAATTCCAATCTCCTTCCTCTCTGTGTCATGGCTCCGAGAATCCTACTATGCGGCGACGTTTTAGGCCGCCTCAACCCGCTCTTCAAGCGCGTTTCATCGGTCCCTCACTCACTCTCTCTCATTCTTTCTCTTTAGGGTTTTATTCATAGTTTTTATTGCAAGGAATCTCATTTCGTTTAACTGAATCTGTTTTCAGGTGAATAAGTCGGCGGGTCCATTCGACGCGCTCCTATGCGTGGGGCAATTCTTCCCTGACTCACCCGACCAGCTGGATGAGTTCATGGCGTGCATTGAAGGTCGCTCACAGTCGCAGTTTCCACTCCCTACCTACTTCACTGGCGACTACGGCGTCGGCGCCCCTAAGGTTTTGTTGCAAGCTTCCAAGGACTCCGCCAATCGCGGCTTCAAGATGGATGGGTTGAGAATTTGTGACAATTTGTATTGGTTGAAAGGCAGTGGCAAATTCTCCCTCTTTGGTATTGTACCGTTCCTAATTTCTGAACCCTATTTTAGAATGTGATGAAATTACTTTAACATCCCTTCAGTTTAGTTAAATAATACCTGGCAATGGCACCTAACGTTTATGCGTGACTACATTTGCACCACTTAGAACATAAATTCTAAGGGAATTAAGTTGAAATTTGGAACAAGAAGAGATGCCGGAGTGGTTTTAAGTTGCAGCTGAGTTTGTAGTTATATTGTGTTTCGGGCAGTTGTGGAAAATTCTGGGGAAATGTAGTGGACAGAAAGTTGCGGTCACGATGCATTTGTAAAGATTCCACAAACTACTATATTGCAGCTGTGAATGTGGTTTTGGACTGCAATTTTAAAACCGTGGTTGCCATGTTTAATCAAACCAAATTTTAGGAGAGGTTAATGTAATTTCCCAACGTTTGGAAAATTCGTCTTGGTTTTATTGTTCGGTCTGTTTTTGTGGTCCATAGTACTTGATGATTGTATGATTCATAGATTCATTTAGGTGATTTATCACTTCTGCAAAAGTTTGGTTTGCTTGTGGTTTATCTTTCAGCTATGAAAATATTGAGAATTTGATATCGGGTCCCTGGTATCTTATCTATTGTGCTTATGTGTATGCAGGGTTATCTGTTGTCTATTTGTCAGGCATTAAATCATCAAATGCTCAACCGTTTGGAACTTACAGTGAAGATGATGTTGATGCTTTGCGAGCAATAGCGGAGGAACCTGGAATTATTGATTTGTTCTTGACATATCCTTGAGTTCATTTGCATTATGTCTTTCATGTTGTCAGTCTTGCTGTATTATCAATCCAATTTTCTAGTTTTCTAGTAAGTTATATGTTTGTTGACTTCCTTGATTCATTAATACTAATGAGTGGCCGAGCGGGGTCATGATTAGAGCAGCTACCTCAGACATTCCTGCTGGACTCTCGGATTCTGTAGGCAGTGATTCAACCATATCAGAGTTAGTACAAGAGATGAAACCACGGTAATTGTTAAGGTTTAGATAGATTTCTTGGCTAATAGCACCTTGTTCCTTGCCCCCAAATAAGCCCCTTCTCAAAAATAAATTAGAACAATTATTTTTTCTCACAGAAAGCTACTTTTGCAACCAAAATAACGGTAAAGGACTTGAGCATTTTGTATTTAACAAATGGAAATGTATACGTAAACCTGTATTGTCTTTTGGGCGACTTTTATGTTCTACCATGTTTTTTATTTCTATTTCTATTATAGGATCGAAAATTTTGTAATTATACTTGTGAACCTCATTTAACTGGAGATAACAATTTCTCAAATGGTAAAAGAAAGTGGACTGATATTAATTTAAACCAAAGGTTTGTTGTTGTTGTTGTATTAAACTTGGAGGGGACTCTAGGGAGATCTTGCTCATAGGAGGTTAACTCTATTCACTAGATCCGGATTTAATTGTCATATTATATGGATGAATTTGGTATGCCAAATGTACTGTTTGTAGACTCTCTTGTGGTCAATAAAAAGCAGGCCTGACTTTGATGATTGCATTAATTTTTATGCTATTTTTTTCTCTTTTCATAGCTATCACATTGCTGGAACTAAAGGTATATACTATGCCCGTGAACCATATTCCAATGTTGACGCTGTGCACGTGACTCGTTTCATAGGGCTTGCTTCTGTTGGAAATAGAGATAAACAGGTTTTTCTATTACTCTTTAGTGAACTTTTATCTATTATTGTTTTTATTTGATTGAAATTCATTAATTCTTTTAACATTTCCTGATGGTAATAATGATTAGTTCATCATTAAAATCATGATTTTTCTTTTGGTCACACTTGTGAAATATCCTGCATAGAAAATGCCTTAGCCTTTGGATGAATGCTCATGCATGGCCATGCACTTGTCTTTTCTGTGTGTGTGTACATAGTTGCAGCCGATTATGTTCAAGTATACATATATCTTGAGTTCCCTTTTTTTTTTTGGGTGGCTTGGGGGACTAATTTGGTAATTAAACATTAAGTTGTTTTTACCAACTACAATAATATATATTCATTGTTGTTGTTAAAGGTAGTACTTTGTTGTTTTTAAAGGTGGTACTTTATTTTCTAGAGTGGAAAATTTTTTCTTTGAGTTGTCAATAGCTTTTCACGGCTGTAAAATTTTGTTCACTTCTGCATTACAGAAATTTATTCATGCAATTTCTCCCACTCCCGCATCCTCCATGTCTTCAACTGAGATTGCCATGCAAACCACAAATACCACCTTATCGCCATACACATTGGTGGAGAATAGAACTTCTCCAAAGGATGCCACAAAGAGATCCAGTGATGATATCTCTGATTCTCAACATTGGAGATATGATGTATCTCAAAAGCGACGGAAACATGAAGCTGGGGATGGTGATAAGTTGTGTTTCAAATTTGTGTCTTCTGGCTCTTGTCCACGGGGAGAGAATTGCTATTTTCGACATGATACAGATGCAAGGGAACTCTCTATGAGAGGTGTTTGTTTTGAATTTTTGAACAAGGGAAAATGTGAAAGGGGTCCAGATTGCAGCTTTAAGCATAGCTTGCAGGATTTAGATGATAGGCATCTTTCCAGGAGACCTAATTCTGAAAATACTAGGTCTATCAGGTTTGTTTTTTGACCTACTTGTATATAAATCATGTGCATTCTGTTAGCTAGTGATACTTGATTTGTGAATTTCTGGTTATCTTGATACTAATGTAGTAAAAGTTGTTTGTTATTTCCTTATCTTTGTTTGCTTAATTCTTCCTTGCTCATGTAAACTTTTAGGCTTTTTGTCATTGACAAATCTATCCTAAAATACAACTGCAGATCCAAAGAATGTTGGTTTTGCTTGTCAAGCCCCAATGTGGAGTCACATTTAATCATAAGCATTGGGGAAAATTACTACCTGGCATTAGCTAAAGGTCCACTTGTTGATGACCATGTGCTGATAATACCGGTTGAGCATATGCCAAGTACCTTATCTATGTCATCTGAATCTGATGCTGATCTCTTTAAGTTCCAGAACAGTCTCAGGAGGTATTGCAAGAATCAAGGAAAGGAAGTCATCTTTTTTGAGTGGGCTTCCATTCGTGGCACTCATGCCAATCTTCAGGTGAAAGAAGTTTTTATTGCAATTTGCAATGCAATGCTAGTTGAAATCCTGACAAAGACATTCTTTTTCGGCCTTGTTTATTTTTATACTGGCTTGCTTTTCATGCTTATGCCCCTTTCCCCTTTTCTAATCTGTTCTTTTCTTCCTTTTTGTTGGTTAGCTATTTTCAATTTTCAGCTCTAAATTTGCCAATTAAGTTTTGGTTTTTCTTTATGATTTTATTGGCTCAACTTTTATTCGATAGTATTAACTCTCTCACCCTCATTTTACCCTTTTATGTAGGCCATTCCTATTCCATCTTCAAAAGCAGTGATGGCTGTAAAAGCATTCAATTTAGCTGCACAGAAGATGGGGTTTAAATTTATTGAAAAGAAATGTAAGTATTAATCTTCAGGGCATGCTTCATGGCTCACTTAGGGATTTATTATTATTTTTTTTTTTGTGCAATGTGTTTCTGGAATAGGCTCTACAATTTATTTTTTTTAATCTTTCATTCTTATTTCGTTCGTTGTGGTGACTCAGTTGATAGCATCTCTGAAGGACGAGAATTTTTGAAGACGCAAATAGATGGGAATCAAAGTTTGTTCTATGCTGAAATCCCCGGAGGCACAGTGCTGCTGCATCATGTTGAGGAGAAAGTGAAATTTCCCGCTCAATTTGGACGTGAGGTAGGCTTCTAAAGAATAAAGCTGATGTACTACTGAGTAAATATATGATCATATCAAAATAGTTATTTTATAAGGTAGAGAGCATTGATGATTATCATGCTTATGCTTTTGTGATAAGGTTAATGACTCTATTTTTTGGCAAAGGTTTAAACTTGTAAATGTGAATCAGGTTCTGGCGGGGCTGCTTAATATGGCAGATAATGCAGACTGGAGGAAACACAAACATAACAAAGAGGAAGAAATGAAGATCATGGAAGATTTCAAGAGCGGATTCCAAGAATATGATCCAAACTGTTAATTTTTCATATATTAAATTCTCAATTTACAGCAATCCACCATGATCATGGTGATTCCAATTTCCAAGTGCACATTTGCTATGTCCAATTGCTTGGGGTGCTGAATGCCTGCATGGAAGGTGCATACTTGTTTTATTTTATAATCATCAGCTTCCGTCTTCCTTGATTATCATGAGCAACTGATTTTGCAATTGTTCACCCCCAATGAATTGGTGCTTAGGTGACTCAGTAGCCCAGATTGGATTGGCTACATTTTCCTATCAGCAGTTCCAGCGGTAATCCCCACTTTCCAAACACAGATTCTGTGTAGCCCTTATCTCATATCTGGGTGGTGAATTGTGATGTAACCTTTATATGCACTTCGTATAGAAGCCTCAATCTTGCTCCAGCATGTACTTAAGGGACACATCACCAGTCGGAAATTGCTATTGTCACTTAGGCTTTTGCAGCAGCCAACAAGTTTTTGCTGCATTCATACTTTGAAACAGGCTAGATGAGCACCTTCAAATTAGAAAATTGAGGTGTTCATATTTGTTGTAGGAGCTAAATCAACTACTGCTGGGAATACTCTTCAAATGTACACCCTCTTTAGCCTACAAATGCAGGGAGTCTGAAGGTATGCGTGTAATACTAAACTCTATTGGAAAAGCAAGTGGCTCTACTCATTTTGGATTGGGTTAAAGTCTTTTACCTTAAAGGCAATGGCATGAATGTTTTCAAAGAATTTTTTCAGAAACAGTAAGGATAAAGGGGGGCAAGAGAACTTGGGGATGTGAAGCTTTACTTATTCTTGCCATATATATTTGGAGAATAAATCTTGCATGCTGCTTATTAGGCATAACTAATCAAATGCACATAATAAATCAAACCTTTATACATGCTCTTGAGGAAATAGACACGTGTTTTATGCAAGACAGCTAAAATTAATTGTTGATCGTCTCTGTTTATGTTTCCTCTTGGCTTCTTGCCAAGGCTTTAAAAATGATATCGAAAAACAGTGTGTATTATATTTGAGCGATATCCACTTCAAGACAAAATAGTGTATTTTCAAAGATTAAGTGGGCCTATTGTGTATGTAGGATTGTAGGTGGTTGTATTCTTCATTCATTGGATCGGGGTGTGAAATTTATGAACGGTCTTACGTTTTTGTCTTTGCATAATATTTTTTCTAATACAAAATGATTTCGTTATGTGCATGAATCTTGCAGGGTCTAATTTTTTTTAACTGGAGATAAATATCGTGAAAAAAAAGTTTACTTCAGGTACCGTAAAATGCTGTCCTGTCCTGTCTAAACCAAAGACTTTCCCTATCTTCTTTTACAAGTAGCTTATCCTGCACTACAGCAAACTGGATACATCTAATCACTAGATTTCACTAAAATAATAGTATTAATGCATAGTGTTTGTTCTTAATGAAAGTCATTGTTAATAAGTTTGGTGGTGGGTCCTACCCGATTAATCCTGTGAGATTGCAGTGGTGATGCATGTGGACAGCAAAGCTTCCACGGTGTACCACACTACCATTCCACCGCCATCTTGAGGCGAGTGCCCTACACTATAATCCACCAAAACAATCACGGAGATTTATTTGTTGTTGTTGGGTGGGGTGACTATCAAATCTGCACCGCCCTTGGTGACAACCTGAGCACGAGCTGCTCCTTATGTTCGATGTTTCTTTTGTCTCTATCATCCTTTGTTTTCTTTTGCTCCATATTTTTTTGTTTAGCTGGTGGTTTTTCTTTTTGCACTTTATATATATATATATATATATATATATATATATATATATATTATTGTTAGTTAAAATTCACTGACCAATTGTTGGGTAATCAACATGAAAAGATAGTTGGATTCTGCAATCTGAACTACCATACAACTCTTGATTAGTTGTTTTGGCATTTGCTTACTCACTGATTACTAAAATATCCCATTTTATGCTTTTTGTCCATTATAAAGAGTGTCACGGGCGTCACATTTTTTATTTATCTCCCGTTATTAACAACTTACATTTATACAATATTTTAAATGAGATTTTTTTTTTTTAAATTTTGCTATTTATTATTCCAAGTGTAATGTTTAAACAACTAAAAATATGAAATCTACTTTAGAAATGATTTAATAGTATTTAATACATTAAAAGTCAATTTTGTAGATTTTCAGTATCAACTTTACATTTTTAGTTCCTGAAACCATTTTTTTTTTCAAATGGGTGGGAGGGGATGAATTAGTCACTTTCTCTCACTGCTAAACAGTCTCATTCGATGATACTACTATATTTTAAAGGGAGTTTTTATTTAAAATATATAAAGATTAAAAATAAATTCATTGTATCCCTAAAAGAAAAAGTAAATATTAAATGACTTTCTTAATATGTGTGAAATTATAGTAAAGTTATTTAATAATTCTCTTGAAAATTGAAATATTAAATTACTTTCTTAATATGTGTGAAATTGCTAAAGTGACAGTTAAATTGGATCGGAGGGAGTAAATAAATTCATTGTACAAGAAAAGTTCCCTTTATTTAGATCTTCATCTCTACGCGACCAGATTCGGTTGGATTCTTTTCCCTTTTCCTTAAGCTAGCGGCTAGCGCTAATTTAAAACCAGTCCTAGCTTCTTTGATGATCATCTATTAAGTGCCACAAAAGTCATGTTAATCATTAATTATAAGTAATGATATATATGCTTATAAATCAATCAATAAATAGATTTGGAACATAAAAAAAAATGATATGTACTATATCACTTATTAATTAATTAATAATGAGTAAAATATTATTTGTGACATATGTTACTTTTTTATGATGAGTTTATTTACATATTAATTTTATAAATCTATGTATATTTTTAATAATTACTACAATAATGGGAGAGCAAGTGGAAATACGTGGAATAGCGGACGATTAATGATGTGTTAAATAACTGGTTTTCGACACATGGTAGACTTTACAATTACGGGACATCTACTCTAAGATGGATATTATCATTGATTATACCTGTGCACGATATACTTTTGTTGGAAACATGACACATTTTTTTTTTAAAATCATACGTGTGTCACACTTTATTTCTTTACATGTAATATCAGTCTATTAAAGAAATTACTATATAAGTACCCTGTCAGAAATAAACATATATAATAAGGGGTAACTTAATTTTATAAAAAGGTAAAATTGTTATTTAGACATGAGGAAATTTATTTACATCCCTTTTTTTACTACTTATATTTGTCGGATAATTTATCTGACCATATAAAAAGTAGGATGACTTATTCGACCATGTAAAAAATTAGAATAACGAATACCAAAAAAAGTAAAAAAAAATAAAAAATTAGAATAACTTATCTGATTAAACATGAATAATAGAAAAACAAGTGTTAGTAAAATTTCTCAAATAAACATAAAATATGGGATTGAATCATTAGTATTAAAGTGCTAAATATAAGTTATTTTTTTCCCACAATTATTAACTACAATAAGACTAACACATAAATAAATAAAAAAAATTGACTTTTTTTTATAGACAAAGTTTTGAAAAAAAAGAAAAGAAAAGAGAAGGAGCAAAATTATGCGGCTGTTAAGGATTGAACCCAAATATTCATATTTTATATATATTAATTGAGTTACTTGTCATAGATATTAAAAAAATATGGATTTCCCTTAAATTCAGCTTTTGGAATTGAGGATAAGAAGCTAAAAATAGTAAAGAAATCTAGAAAAACTAAGTTCATTATCATTTTAATTATTAAATGTTTAATTTTTCTATAAAAAAAATACTTCTTTTAGTCTCTTATAGGTTTAGGATAAGATAATCCAAAAAATATTACTAGTAATAATCATAAAGTTGTGTTTATAGTACATAATTTTTTTATTTTTATTTTTTTTTGAAATGGGTTTATGTACATGATTAGCATGGGTGTTAAGAAATTGTCATTTCCTCATTCTTCAATAATAATCTATCTTAAGATGTCAAACTGGAGTTACCATCAAATGAAAAATGAAAAACAGCAACTAGGCAACCTCCATTGAATTGAACCAATAAAAAATTATCCCTCATCCCCACTGACACCCCACTTAAGTACAACTTATATATACCACAAGATTCTACACCATTCCTGTTAGCCTCTCTGCCCCACCTAACTGCTTCCTTCAGAGAAGGAGACAGAGCATTGCTATTTCATTACTAGTATATATTTTTCTTTAAGTGTGTCTAGATTATTATGAATGTGCATGTTTTATTCTTTAAGCTTTGTATGATTTTTTTAACTTAACTTTACCAACTTCAGTTGAAAATTAGTTAAACTTTTACCACTCCCATGGAAATTTCCAAACTCTGCCATCTCCATAACTCATGTTCTCAACTCTCTCAACAAACACATGTTTCTGGTCTTGTCCTTTTCACCAAAAACAAGTCTGGGTTGTTCCAAAAACTGCCTTCTCATTGCTTTGGTGTCACTGAATGTGGGCCTACTTCTTTCTCTTAGCCTCCATTTGTTCTTGCTTCAAGTTACCATCTTCAAAGTCTGTCAATTATATTCTGTCATTTGTTACTCTATTTTTCTTCTGAATCACCACTGAGGAGGTAGGTTGTTGGTCTTGGAGATTGGTATGGGATGAGGTTGGTTTTGGCTCTGATGCTGCAGCTGGTGAACCTCTGCATCATTGGTTTTGCTGTGGCAGTTCAAGGATCCAAAGGTATCTTCAGAATTCTTCTCTAGACTCTTTGAGAGATTATTAAAAAAAAAACTTATGCTTAAGCTAACAGTACCTGATCTGGAATCTGGATCAATATACTCCCTTTTTACAATGTTGTTACTGTAATTTTTATCACAGAGAGCCTAAACATTATTCTCAATTTTACAACCAAAATTATTGGTTTAAATAATCATACCTTAGTATGAGGAAAAATTACATAAGGTTTATAGCTAAGGCTTAATGAATGAAGCATCAAATATCTTCTATTTGTTGTCCACTTGCATTGCTAACAAACTCTAATTTTATTTAGTATATACTATTTATTGAAGATAATGTAAGCTGCTGCCGGGTTTTGAAACCATTACGATTTACCACACTCTCCACTCTAGCTATTATGAGATTAACACGCTGTTAGAAGATTAGAGCCAAGGACATTGGTTGCTTAGAAGTTAGAACAATGTACGTGACTGAGATTTACTGATTTTGTTAATTCAGCTAGTCCGGCCTTTGTATGTTTTATACTTGCTTTATATGTGGAACTTTTCTCTGTAAAGGGTACAAAATTGCAAATAACTGCTTATAGATTCTACTGGTTTTTGGCTGTAATTCACTAATTCCCATAATCATTTTAACACATAGAGGTTCTTTTAATGAGGATACTTTTTTGCCTGTGGATTGATTTCTCATCCCTTACTAGTCACCCATTGTTGGAAGCTAGTGTGTTCCTTTAACATTTTGATGGCCTGCAGTCTTGAAATTTATAGATGTAGAAGAATGAAGAATTCTTTCAGAATTTTCTTCTCAATTGGACAGACAGATAGATATCTTTTACAATTGTTTCAAATTTGATTATCCAGACAAACTTCAAAATCAACCAGAATAAAATTTCTGAAATAAACACCAAGCTTCCAAAATGTTTAATTTTGGAGAGGTTATTTCTGACGTGAGTCCAATGCTTGCATCATTGATCTGCTGTTTGATTTGACAATTTTGAGTTTGTTGATAAAAAAATTTAATTTTTTCTTCCCTTTTTCCCATGGAACTTTGGGCATTCCAACTGATAATATCTTCTTGAAGGGTCTATTATATCTCCATCATCAGCATTCCTCCCTGTCATTCCTCCTACAGTAGAAGCACTCGGGCCTATCCATCATGGAGAATCTGGTGGAAGCAATGCACCAAGCTTACCATCAGATCCAGATGGTATATCAAAATCCAAATATCAATCATAATGTGTTCTTCTTAGTTTTTTTTTTCACTTACTAATTGTTAAATGCCCCTTTTAGTATCTGTATTTGATACTCTTTATGTTTTTTCAGGGCTTGTTATATCCCCACCTCCAGCAAACTTACCTATGAATCCTCCTTCCCCTATCGAAACACCTGATCCTTTAGCTATTGCTCCAAGCTCTCCAGAAGTTCAAAATGGTAATCCCATTCCCTTAGTCCTTTGAGTAATATCGTGATCATCTTACCGAGTGATTAGTTTTTCACAATCCAGGGTCATTTACTAATCCTCCAAATACATTACCACCTCCGGCATCAGCTCCAACTCCTCCGAAGATAAAAGACAGTGAACCATCCATATCTCCAAGTCCAAGCTCAATAGTATTATCACCACCACATGATGTTGTTCCTTCACCATCAACAGTGCAAGGGAATGTGCCACCATCGGTAAAATCAAGTCCACCTCCTAGTGAAGAACCTGCTGTTAGGCCTCTTCTCCCCACACCGACTGCTCCAGGTACACGACTGATTTCCTTTTTGGTGGCGCTTTAGGATTCAAAGGGAGTGTAATAAGTCCCATGTCTAGTAAAAAAAAAACTTAAAATGAAAAAAGTGAGGACGATATAAGTGTATGAACCCATAAACCTATTGTTTTAAGGTTAGGGGTTAAGATACGGAGGCAAGCAATGTGGTTTTTCACTTAGCCAGTGGAAGAAGATCTCCCGATTCCTTGGGTGGTCCGGTTGTAATGGGATGAGGGTGAGTCTAGCTCCCTTTAGATATTGACCCTTATCCTTGTTTGTCAATTGCACTTCGAACAGCCTCAGTTGCAATACATTCGGGTGGATTGCCAAAAATTTCACCTGTCAGCCAGCCAACTGAAAATGGAACTTTGGCACCCAATGTCGATAATAGGAATGAAAATAAGAGTCACACTGCAGTGTCAGTTTCACCAGGTACATGATAAAACTCTTGTCATGTTACCAGACTTCTCACTGGTTGGCTTTACTTTTCATAGTTAACAGCTCCAAGTTGTTATTGACCAAAGTTGCTCTTCTATTTGACATTTGAACAGCACCTGTTGCAACACCTTCTACCAATTTGCCCAATAACTCATCAGGCAGCCCACCAACTGAACATGGAACCTTTCCTCCTAAAAAGGGTACAGATAAAGGTCACATCCAAGAACCAACTTCACCAGGCATATGATAATAAAAGCCAAAATGTGTTACCTGAATTCTTATTAAAATAGTTGTAAAATTTTCTTTTACCAACTCCTGCTTCTAGTCAGCATTGAGCCTTAATATGCACTTCTGTTGATTTCTGAACAGCACCTGTAGCAGTTAATTTACCAAAAAATCCACCTGCCAGCCAGCCAACTGAACATGGAAGTCTGCCTCCTGTCGTTCATCAAAGAAATGAAAGTATGGGACACGTAGTTTCACCAGGTTTCTACTAGATGATTCTGTTTTTCATTACCAATTTCCAATTGGTATTGATCCTAAATCTGCTTTTCTATTTGATATTGAACAGCCACAGTTGCAATGCCTCCAGCAACTATAGAAAAAAATTCAACTGTCAGTCAACCTACTCAACATGGAAGTGTTCCACCCAATGTTCATGAAGGAGCTTCAAATAAAAGTCACAACCCTGAGCCAGTTGCACCAGGTAGGTGATAGTCTTATCAAATCATCTCTGATATTTAACTATACTGTTCTAAACTTTCTTTTTTCATTGAAGAACAGAACCTGTCGCCCCTCCACCATGGAAAGTGGAACAAAAACCACCAGTTCCCCTCCCTACTTTCCCAACAATAACTCCATCCATATTACCAGGTAAATTTTATTACCTTAATTTGATTGGAAAAAGGAAACATAAAATTTAAACTTATATGACAGTTAGCATTTCTCAGTATTTCTCATGTTTAATTCATGCAGAACCAGTTATAGCCCCAGCTACATCACCAGCAAGTGCGTTTCCAGTAAATCGGACAGTGGCCCATCCAATTATTCCAGCAGTGTCTCCATCAAAATTACCAGGTGCATATTTTGAGAAAGGATTTTGTTCAATTAACTCCTGCCTTACTCTTTTTCCAGTGGTTTTAAAATATAGTACAGATATGTTTTGCTTTTAAATCATTTGGTATTCACTTAAAATAATGGAAGTTTAAAATGTGATATTTTGTTGCCTGAAGTAATTCGACACTTAATAATATGACATTGAGAAATATGAATTCAGATAACAGTCGAATTGAGTGAGGTTTTAAAAAAGAGGAAAATCATGGCTAACATGTAATGTTTCTTTAAATTTCCCTAATCTGTGTTCCATGTATAAAAGAATAACAAAAGACTGATCATGAAGCTATTTGGCTTACAAAAAAGGTGTTCATGGCATTTGCAATGCGTTCAACAAATTAAAGACAAAAAAGTTTCTACTGGATGTGCAGAATATTATGTACCCATTAAAATGTCTTTACTCATAACTTGTGTTTTAATTACTATCAGCACTTAATTTTCAGGCCATATGATAATTAGAGTGCCCAATATTTTCATCTTCTTTAATTTCTTTTATGTCCAAATGCTATATTGTGACCGCACTTCAAGTAATGGGCTCTTAATTAGTACAGAACTTGTGATGCAGTGCCTGTAGCCTCACCCATGTCAAGTCCTTCCAGAAGCTTCAATTGGACAAAAGGCGGACCACCAGTTGCTATACCTTTGCACAAAACACCAAAGCCACTTCCAGCTGTAATACATTCCCCTGCTAAAGGTAGACTAACATTCAAGGTTGCAAAAATATTTAGCTAGAGGATTATCCATTGAGCTAAGAGCATAAGCTATTGAAAGATGGTTCTGACATTGGAGTTCAAGTTCAAAATTTAAATGGCGAAACAATACTACATTCATATCATACTGAATTTTTTTTCTTTGAAATATTGTTTACACAATTTAAAATGATACTTTATATGCAATAATTCTTTTTGTGCTGTAGCTCCTGCTGCACATAAAGTCAGGCAAAATGATACCGAACCAATGATTTCATCTCCTAAATCTCCCTCCAATAAAGAATACCATTCTCCTGCTTTGTCACCTTCAACCTCAATTTCTAAGTATCACCATACAAGGAATGTAATCACCAGCCCAGCTCCAGCTTCATCATATGTGGTTTCTCCTCCCACTTCAATACACCAAGGTTTGGTGTGTTACATGATTTATTAAATTGTGCCACAGATGAAGTTTTTTTGCTGCAACTGAACATATAACCATTTGTTATTTTACACTTTTGATGTAGATCAAGCAATTCAACCCTCATTACCGCCAACAAATGGACGAAGACATCATGTTACACAACCAATGAATCCAGGTACCTATATATATAAGCAATATAAACTCTTTAGATGTTTATTCTATAACCATTTTTTTTTGTTTTTTAGGTTACTGGAACTTCACCCTTATCAATTCAATAAAAAAAAAAAAAAAACTATCTTTTCATTAACATCTGCTTATCAGTTTGATCATACATTGTGTTTGTTTTTGAAGGACCTGTTTTTCCTCCTAAAGTATCCCCTGCTAGGTATTCTTCCAAAAGCCCTAAGACGCCTCTCCTGCCGCAAATTCAAGCACTGCCTCCCCCACCTCCTAATGAAGGTTAGCACTATGCCATTACATTTGCTTAATCTGTTTTATTCTATAGTTACAGCTGCCAAATATCTGTACTCTTTGGATTGTTCTGAGCCTTATTCATCAAATACTGAAATATACACGTCCTTCGTTTTTCAGATTGTTTATCAACTGTCTGCTCAGAGCCCTATACAAATTCTCCACCCGGAGCACCTTGTGGATGTGTCTGGCCCATGCAAGTCGGTCTTCGCCTCAGTGTTTCTCTATATACCTTTTTCCCTTTGGTTTCAGAACTGGCTTCTGAAATTTCCACTGGAGTTTTCATGAAGCCAAGTCAAGTTCGCATTATGGGAGCCAATGCAGCAAATCAGCAACCTGAGAAAACCGTTGTCCTCATTGATTTAGTGCCACTCGGGGAAAAGTTTGATTATACTACAGCCTCTTTCACTTCTGACAGATTTTGGCATAAACAGGTTGCTATAAAAGCTTCTTACTTTGGAGACTATGACGTGTTATATGTGATCTATCCAGGTATATATAAATTTCAATTTCTTGTCTAACTCTTTTTCTCTGACTCTCTTGGTGATAAATTTTACTTGATCCAATATATAAATAGGTTTACCTCCTTCTCCTCCTTTACCACCTTCAAGCATTACCATAATAGACGGTGGCCCATATTCTGGAAATGGCAATAATGGAAGAACAATAAAGCCCCTTGGGGTTGACATACAGAACATGCAGCATAAAGGTGGTCTTAGCAGAGGCATAATTGCCATTATTGCTGTTTCAGTTTTTGTTGTAGTTGTTTTATGCGCCACTGCTGTCTGGGCCATGCTAAGGTTCAGAGATCATATCAGTCAACCGGCATCAACCCCACGGGTTTCACAACCTTCTCTAACCAAAGTACCAGGTGAACTAAATTAGTGCTTTGTTCCCTGTACTTCTTCTGTCTTAGTGGTTGATCATTAAAAACCACACGGTATTTTCAAATTACATATTAACAGTTTAGCATTTAACTCTTACACAGAAAACAATTCAATCTCAAAGGTTTAAATAAAACCTTTTGTACTTTTCCTTATCTCACAATAATTGAGACAACTTGATTGTTTCTATAATTTTTTAGCCTTTTTACTTACACAACATATGAATTTCACAGGTACTGCTGCGTCATTAACTGGAGGTGGGGTTGGTTCCACTTCCACATCGTTTCGATCTAGCATTGCTGCTTATACGGCATCTGCTAAGACTTTCAGTATGAATGACATTGAGAAGGCTACTGATAATTTTCATGCTTCAAGAATACTTGGGGAAGGTGGTTTTGGGCTTGTTTACAGTGGTACCCTTGAAGAAGGGACAAAAGTGGCTGTCAAGGTTCTAAAGAGGGAGGATCATCATGGTGATCGTGAATTCTTAGCTGAAGTTGAGATGCTTAGTCGTCTTCACCATCGAAATTTGGTAAAGTTGATTGGTATATGTACTGAGGACACCTTCCGCTGCTTGGTTTATGAGCTCATTCCAAATGGCAGCGTGGAATCTCATTTACATGGTACTTAAATCTGCTTCTTATTTGCTTGCTTCAGCCTTAAGGTAGTGTGCCCATTTTAATATCTCTTGAGAGATAATGTTTTGTTTTTATTGTTTGTGGCCTTCTGGTAGGAGTTGACAGGGAAATCAGCCCACTTGATTGGGGTACTCGGATGAAGATAGCTCTTGGTGCCGCTCGTGGTCTAGCTTATCTGCATGAAGATTCGAGTCCCCATGTTATACATAGGGACTTCAAGTCCAGCAACATATTGTTGGAAGATGATTTTACTCCAAAAGTTTCTGATTTTGGATTGGCTCGAACAGCGACAGATGGGGAGAACAAACACATATCAACACGTGTCATGGGAACTTTTGGGTAAAAAAAGTTTTCTTCCTTTCTTTTTTCTTTTTTGGAATTTTTCAGCCATGATATCTTTCTACATCTTGCATCATAAGTTATCCAAATGGAAATAGGCTTAATATTAAAATCTTGGTGGCAGAAATTTATCCTTCCGATATTGCACCTTAGGCCCTTAGCCAGTGTAGTACCCACTCCAATATAAACCTTTTCCAAACAATCAAATGAAGAGAAGAAAATTTAAGAGGATACACATGATATCTAATCCTGATTAGTTTCATTCATCTACTCTTGGAGCCTATCTTATCAGTTAACTGAATAGAAGTATACAACTGACTATTCAATCTAGGTCCAAGGCAATATCTGCTCTTAGTTTAACCTATTTTAATTACTGGTTCATTTTCGTTAGTATGCATTTCCTGATTTATATATTTTGTTATTTGAAAAATTAATTCAGTTATGTGGCTCCGGAGTATGCAATGACTGGGCATCTTCTTGTTAAGAGTGATGTTTACAGCTACGGCGTTGTTCTTCTTGAGCTTTTGACAGGAAGAAAACCTGTAGACATGTCACAACCTCCTGGTCAAGAGAATCTTGTTGCTTGGGCACGTCCACTTCTCACAAGTAATGAAGGATTGGAAGCAATGATTGACCCATATTTGGGAGCTGATGTGCCTATTGATAGTGTGGCTAAAGTTGCAGCCATTGCTTCAATGTGTGTGCAACCAGAGGTATCAAACCGACCTTTCATGGGCGAGGTTGTTCAGGCTTTAAAACTTGTTTGCAATGAATGTGATGAAGCAAAAGAAGAAGCAAGTTCAAGAAGGTTTAGCCAGGAGGATTTGTTTGGTGATTTGGATGAGGGAGTCAGTGCTGCTTCCGAACAACTACAAGATAATTTACAAAGCCGATTCTCAGCAACTAACTTCGATTCCAGACTCGATATTGAAAGAGGGTTGTCTGCATCAGAACTATTTGGCTCATCAGCAAGATATGGCAGGCAGGAATCTGAATCATTTAGAAGACACTCCTATTCAGGTCCTCTGAGAACCGGAAGAAGCACGCGGTTGTGGCAGATAATTAGAAGGCTTTCTGGTGGTACGGTCAGTGAACACGGAACTATGTTCAAGTTATGACCTCGTTCCCATGGAGAAATTGCATTTTTTTTAATCTTCCTTGTAGATATTCCTCTCAAATGGATTTGTTAATCTGCAATTCATAATCCCAAGTTCCCAACTTTTGCAAGAGGTATCTACTCCTTAGTCATTTGAGGTTTAACTTGGGAATAAAAGCAGGTTATAAATAGCATGTACCATGTTTTGCTGCTAACCTGCAAAAATCTTGTACAACATTCAAAACATAGTCTTGCACTTGCAGCATTAATAAAGTTGGGTTAAAGAAGTTTGTAATATTAAAATTATCAGTACACCAGTTGTATTTTAAGGGGGTTCTGGTAGGTTGTGTAGGACTTTTACTTATCATGAATGCATTTCTTAACTTTTTAGTCCATGGATACTTGAAGTGATTGTATTGTGATAGGCCTGAAAGCCTGAAACGCTTATTGCTGATCTGTTTAAAGCTTACACTTTGACAGACATCTGATATGATTTACTTGGTATAGGAAATCCTCGTTATTGCAATATTGCCTTATACAATAATGAGATGAGATGAGAAAGTCCTGTTACATCGTGAAGGTAAATGAAATACATCATATGCTATTGCGTTGTATAATTAATTCCCAAGCTGAAATGACTCCATTAAACCATGATAACAACAAAATAAAGATGTAAAGATTAAAAAAATAAAAATATAAATATAAAAGCAACATCATGCAAATATAATGAAGGGCACAAAGAATTGGTTACTCTCACTAGATCAATCACATTTCTCTTCCTTACATCGTATACACAAAAAAAGTAATCATTTATTTCAACAGAATATCATTAGGAGAGCTTCATTACACCTAACAAACAGTAAGAAATTAGATGCGGAAATATATTCTATTTTCATTTCTTATTTTTATTAATAATTACAAATACGTCATACATTATTTGGATTACCGACAGGGAGTGGTGGTGTAGTGGTAAATGCACACTATAGTCCATGAAAGAATCAAAATTCTATTCAGGATAAGAACACTAGTATTAAAGGAAGAGGAATATATTGATATAAAAAAAAAAAGAAATATTTGTTTATGTGATTTGGGGTTTAGGACGGTTTAGGGAAAAAAAAAGAGTAATAGATTACAAACCCCCCGTTAGTATCCCAAACCCCTTTTTTAAAAGTGTAATTATTATAATGCCTTAATTAAAAAAACGTAGAATACAAAACATTTTTTTATCCCCAAACCCAAAAACTCTTTTTCTATCCATAAACCTCAAACCTCTTTTTCATATATCCTATCATAGAAACTTCATCTTCCTTATTCTCTTAAAAAAAAAAAAAACCTCTTCCTCTCCCTTTGATCACTCAACCCCTCTCTCTCCCTTCTCAAAAATAGTAGTTGTTTTGGCATCCACTTTCATCAACATCGAGTTTTTGCTGCATCAGTGGAGTACTTGTTCGTATTGGTGATTGCGTTGCTATATGTTTTTTTTTAAAGTATTATCTTTTTTTTAAAAAACTACTATTTTTGAGAAGGGAGAGAGAGAGGTTGAGTGATCAAAGGGAGAGGAAGAAGTTTTTTTTTTTTGGAGAGAATAAGGAGGATGAAGTTTTTATGATAGGATATATGAAAAAAGGGTTTGAGGTTTATGGATAGAAAAAGGTTTTGGGGTTTGGGGATAAAAAAGGGTTTGTATTCTACGTTTTTTTTAATTAAGGCATTATGGTTATTACACTTTTAAAAATAAGAGTTTGGGATACTAATAGGGGTTTGTAATCTATTACTCAAAAAAAATGATAATCTTTTGAATAAAACTTAAAAATAAGATCCGGGGATAATTTGAGGGCTACATCTGAAAGTTGGGCCTTGTATAGTTCTGCAACTGCAACCCAATTGTAACAGAGATGGGCCTTGCATGTTGGGCCTGTATTACATCTGGACAGTGGGGTCGACGACCAAGTAGTAGCATCGGTAGCAGCGAGTCTGAGAGAGTCAGCGTTTCTGAACCTTGCAAACGTGCAAGATCTTCTTCTTCTTCTTCTTCTTCCGTTGTGATCTCTCTCCAGATTCTCGCATGGTGATGATCCTCAATTAACTTCACTCACATTTCCAATTCAATTTCACATTTAATATTTTCCCGCATTTCTCATTTCTCTCTCTCTCTCTCTCTCTCTCTCTCGTTCTGATATCGTGTTGTTTTTATTTTGTGGAAGGCTCCAAAAGCGATCGGCAGTCCCGTGCCCGATGCGTGGTACCCGACCCTCTCCGTCTTCACCCTCGCCATCGGCCTCGTCTTAACCGCCTTTTTCTTCATGTAAGTTTCTTCCCTTCTCCGTCTCTATTTTTTGTCACTATTTCTATCAATCAACCAAATTAGCTTTCAAATCATTTCAGATTTATCAATATATGCTACGAGGAACATTCGATTCGATATATCGGTCATTGATTCAATTTAGTTCAAGGCCAATTGGCTTTCAATCAATTGCTATTACGTAGTGAGATTGTGAAACTAATTATATTAATAGTGCTTTTGGAAGGTTGATAGTGATATGGTTTATTGGAAAATGTGAGATCATTTTGGGGGAATGACTATGACGGCCTAAGTTAAGAGGGAGCAAAATATAAAGTCAAGATTTGAGTGTGAGATGGAAGGGGATAGTTCTTTGCAATGGAGAAGTTTCTTGTTCATTTTGCCATAATGAATTCTAGGGGTCTCTTTTATGAGAAATCGTGGAATCTAGATTTTACTTGTTTGTCTGTACCTAAGGAGGAGGAACGGAACGGCCAACTGTAACTTTGTTGGCTGCTTGGGTTTAGAACTTTTGTCAGTGTAGGAGTAAGTTTAATATATAATGTATAGTAATTCATAACCATTCTTTGAACAAAGGGGAGTATCATTTTCAGGATGCTCAAATATTTTTATTCAAGGGATTATACCCGATTTTCGTTTTAAGAAAAGAACAAAGTCTACTTTAAACATCCAAAAATTAAATAAAGTCATCAAAAGCTCCTTTAGTTTTCTGTTTTGGATAGAAGAAAACAACCATAACGTTAAACCATCTAAATTGTGGCTTCTGTCATCAACTGAGACCAGATTGGGGGTATTGGTCAGCTGATTGATGAATGACTACTTTTAACGGGCTGAGCTGCCATTATGAGCGGTGGGTGATTAATGGCAATCTCATTGAGTTCGTAGGGAGTGTTAGGAGATGCAGAGTAGCTGCCAAACATGCAGATACCGAAAGTAATGTGTGCATAATGAGTACGTCTTGACAGTGTTACAGCATGTTTGGTAATGAGTGGAAAAATCAATTATGGTTCCAAAATCACGTTCGAGCAAAAGTAACTGTTAGTAGCGTTCGCATTCCAGAATTGATTCTGGACTAACTCACCGCAGAACCAAACATGCACTTAAGCGTTCTGTGAGTTTATCATCCTTTGTTGTTTGGTTTGTGCAAAAGGTGATTGTTGTGAAAGGGTAAAATTTTGTGGTTGAAGCTGTGTGTGAGAGAGGAAGAGAGAGAGAAAGAAAGATGTGACCCCCAAACTTATTGTTCTTTTTGGTCTTGTGATGTACTAGTGATAGGTATGTGATCAGATTGGACTCGTGATTTTGTGATGTATTACTAGCTTTGATGATATCTTAAGTTTCACTATAACCTGTTAGCTCAAGTTCCACGAGGCACGAGCTATGAATTTTCAGCTTACCTCTTGACGCTTATCGTTGTATCTTAATTCTTCTTTATTCGTTTAAACAAATGGATGTGTTATCTACAGTTATGAAGCAACCACTTCTCGGAAAACCCGTTCCCTTGCTCAGGAGCTGACAACTGCAGCAGTGGCATCATTCTTCTTGGTAAGTAGTGTTTGTTTTTCCTCTGTTCAGTCATCGGCTGACACGAAACTGGTATGCATGTTGTAAACTTAAGCATATGTTTCCATCTCCTTGGCAGGGTTTCGGATCCTTGTTCCTCCTTCTTGCATCTGGCGTTTACGTCTAACCATTGAATATCAAACTGGATGCAAATTTTGCTAAGCAGATAGCATTAAATGAAAAACAAAAACAATCATGGATGTTTTAGTTTAATATGAGTCAAAGTTATGTTCCTAATCTATCAATGACAGTATTGGTGATGTGATGATCAAGATTATGAATTGCTATGATAGTTTTTAAGCATGACTTCTCCGGGGAAAAGTGTGCATTTGCATGTGCCAATGAAGAATCCACTCCAGTATATGCATTTTGTTTTCGTCTCTATTAAATAAGCAGGCTAGCATGGTAGAGTCAAGTTGGCCTTTTCAAAAACTCAATTTTTCATAATTAACTAGACATCTAAATAAGTAATGTCTATGAATGCCGAATATGAGCTAGGTTGTAGGTACTTAATAAACCACATGATCTGTTCCACCCTCACGGTTAAACAACTCTATTTAATTAGTATAATATTTTTGAATTTTTAAATAGGTTTATCAGTATGTACCAATTTTTATTAGGGCGTTGATATTAAAATAAAATTCCAAATAAGTTCTTCCTAACTCAATGGATATATTTTTTAGCACAGAGAAGAAGGAATTTAGATTATAGTTTGTGGTTTTCATTCTTAGCTCGCATCCTTGGAACTACAATTTAACTCATTGAGAGGCAGTTACATAGCTAGCATTAGTGTTGTTTTCACCACCACAACCATTGTTCACCATCGTCACCACCACCATCTTTTCACTTCCAAAAACTACAATCATCATTCAGTAGTTGGCACAATAGCTGCCACCATCCACGCCACCATCACTTTGTCGTTTCACCGTGGCCATAACCAAAGACAACCATCCATCCACTACTATTATTGTCCATCTGCCATCATTGTCGTATTATTTACACCCCTACCACCATCATTGCACGACCATTTTTGAGTGGTGGTAATGTTAGCGAAGGATGTTATGTGGTAGCAGAAACAATGCTATGTATTGTTGATTGTAGTGGAGGGTGTCACATGACAGTATCACTGATAGTGTTTTGCAATGGTGATGGTTTTCGTGAAATTATAAAATTGAGAGCAACTTTTTAAATTTGTTAGAAAAAAGGAAACTTGTTTTGATTTTTTGAAAAATTCAAAACCTAAAATAAAAATCAATATAAAAAAGATCTTGAAAAAAAGACATGTTGGTCGTTATTATTGTTGCGATTATGTGGCGCGAGAAGCACGTGGGAGAATACATAGACGGTTCTACATTAATAATTACTTATGCTATGTTTGTTACGATGCTAACTAAAAAAAAATGTGTAGAGAGAATAGGGATAAGGGTGAAATACCAATTTTATCCCTGATTTTTTTTTTTAAAAAAATTATACTAACTTAGTCCTTGAAAATTTATAAATACTATTAGTCTCTCAAGATTTTCGGATGTACCAATTTGGTCTCTCCAGATTGGTACATTCGAAAATCTTGAAGAACTAATGGTGTATTTATAATTTTTCATAAACTAAATTGGTACAATAAAAAAACATCAAGGACTAAAATGATACTTCACTTTAAACATAAATAGTGAATCTCATAAGTTTGATAGGGCAACGATTCATCAAGGAAAAAAATAGTAATGAATTGCTTTGAACACAAGAAATGAGGAAGAATTTATCATAATGAGCAAGTGAGGAATACCATAAATGAGATAAAGATGAAGAATATGTTGTTAGCTTAATTACATTTGTGTCCTTTATCTTATTTTCAAAAAAAAATTTGGTCTTTAATCCTATTTTTACTTATTTTGGGTCCTTTAATTTTTTTTTAAAAAAATTTAATTTGGACCTTTTATTATAAAAATATTAGTTTTACCCTCAATTTTTACAAATATTACCATTTTATCGATAGAGCTTGACGTATATTGCTACTGCTCCATCGATAAAGCTTGACATATATTGATACGGCTCTATCGATAAAGCTTCAACTATCATCTCTATTCATATCTTTATCACATTGTCATCTTTTTTCAAATCGATCAACTACCATCGCGAGCCTTCTTATTTCACTATTGGCGAAGCAACACTACTATTCCTAACCTTCGTCATGTGGTGGCCTGAGATTTCCAGATTTTAGCTATATTTTCTTTTCCATTTTTTGGTACCGAGTATGAATATTTCCATAAAACTAGCATTGCTAAGAGGGAAGTACCAACCTGGATTTTTTTTAAAAAAATAAAAGACTAAAATAAATAAAAAAAATTAGGACCAAACTAAATTTTAAAAATAAGATAAAGAAAAAAGTTGTAATTAGACCTATATTCTAATCTATGATATCAACACCAACTTGAGAATACTCAAAGAACAACAATTTTCACAATTCTTACTTTTCTATTCAACTTAACACTCCCTTTTCCACTTTTTCCATTTTTTTTTTCATTTTTACTCTCATATAAAACAACATAAAAAAATTTACATAATACCCACCCACAGTGTGGTGTCGTTCGAGTTTCTCCGGTGCAGCAACCGTAACAAACCCAAAAATAAAATAAAGGCTTAATTAATATTTCAATTCCTAGGTGCTCCTTTGAAATTAGTCCTTAAACTTTTTTTCGATACTTTGGGTTTCCTGAACTTTGTTTAATTTTCGGAAATGGTCCTTTTGCCGCTTAAGTGACGACATGTCATGTCACTTCCACAATATCAACGTGTGACGTGTTATTTAGAGGCATGGGACACTATATTGATTTTTTTATTAATATTTTTTTAAACTTATCAAAATATTTGATTTTCTTTAAAAAAATACAATTTTTAATTATTTTTAATAAATTTGAAAATTTTTTAGTTTAAAAAAGTGATGTGGCATCATCTGACGTGACATATCCTCGATCATATTATCACTTAAGTGATGAAAGAATCATTTTCAAAATTTAAGCAAAGTTTAGGAACTCAAAGCATCGAAAAAATTTTAAAAGCAAGTTCCAAAAAAGCACCTAATTTCAAGGACTAAAAACTTAAATAAATCATAAAAAAAATGCATTAATTTTCTCTTCATTTTTTTTTTTTTTGCCTCACCTCTTTCTTTCTCCCCAATTTCTTTACTCCTACCAAACAAAGCACTAGTTGGCAGAAAGGGAGGGAGAAGAAAACAAACAAAAAACCACACAAACGTTGCGTTTTGTAGACTGACAGACACACTGCAGAGTGCAGAGAGAGTGAGAGTGAGAAGGCAAAGAAGTACGTAAATCGGAAAGAGGAAGCAGAAGAACATAACCAATGGAGACTCCTCCGCAACAACAACAGCAGCAGCAGCAAGGTTCAGTGCCGAAGAAGAAGGAAACGAGGGGTCGAAAACCCAAACCCAAGAACAACAACAACGACACACCCCAACACACCAAGTCCGCCAAAGAGAGCAAGAAATCACATCAACAACACCATCAGCATCAGCACCAACCCCAACACCAACCCACTTCAGAAGAAAAGTACAGCCATTGGAAGTCGGTGGTGCCTGTTCTCTACGACTGGCTCGCCAATCACAACCTCGTTTGGCCCTCTCTCTCTTGCCGGTGCTCTATTCTTTATTTCTCCTTTACCTTTCTCTAGGGTTAGGGTTTTGTTTTCCCATTCTTAACTTATGAATTAATGATTTGAGTTTTTTCTTTGATACATACATTCGTAGGTGGGGTCCTCAGCTTGATCATGCTGCTCAAAAGAATCGCCAGCGTCTCTACCTCTCTGAGCAGGCAAATCCTTCTCATTTTTTATATTCTTTTTTTTTGTTAATTTTTTTTTAAAGGCGTAAACTTTATTCAGAAAAGAACATTATTCCACTTGATTTTATTCTCTTCTTGGCAAAATTAGCTTATGGATTTGAGATTGTAGCTTGTAGCTCTGAAGCCAACCGAAAAATGCGAGATTGTTGTTTATAGTTGTTGTTTAGTTTGTTAAATGACATAAAAGGACTTGTAATATTATATTATGATGGCTCTAAACATACGAAATGCGTTGATATTTAAGATTTTTCTTTGCCAATAAGAACTTTGCAATGTATTGATATCTTTGAAACATTCTTGTAATATTATATTATATATGGTTGATGTAAAAGATTGTAATTTGCTGAAAAATTAAAGCGCAAAAATGAGAAATGAATGATTGAAAGTAGCTTTCTATGAACTAGTTTTGAAATTGTTCATTCTCTCTTCATTTTTTGTTCACCAAATAGCTCTACAAGCATTTTTTTTTTAAACTGAGCCAATAAGCTATAAGCTTGCCATGTCAAACACACACTTGGCTTGACCTATAGAACTTACTGCATTAAACATAGGGTGCTAATATTGTAGCTACTCTCTTGTACCCTCAAAAGAAAGGGAGTAATAAGTGTAACTCATTTTTTGTTATTGATAGACTGATGGTAGCGTTCCCAATACTCTCGTGATTGCAAACTGTGAGGTTGTGAAGCCTAGGGTTGCTGCTGCCGAGCACATCTCACAAGTGAGCTCGTTCTTTCATTGTTTATCATTGCCTTTTTACTTTCATGTTTGAAATTCAATTAAGTGGGTAACAAATTTTTTTTCCTTTCATAGTTTAATGAAGAAGCTCGATCCCCATTCGTGAAGAAGTACAAGACCATCATACATCCAGGAGAGGTATATATTCGAGCTGATATACAAACAGGCATATGTGAAAAATGAACCAAATGGAACCTTATTTTCAAGATTTTGACAGTATTTTCATTTGTATATTACTACTTGTCAGTAATTTCTCCGTTAGCTTAAATTTAAAAATATTAATGTTCAGGCTTTGGTGTTTATGTTCTAATTCTGTCCTTTGAATGCCATTTTGAAGGTGAACAGAATTAGAGAATTGCCACAAAATTCTAAGATAGTGGCTACTCATACTGACAGCCCTGATGTAAGAACCTTACGGTCTTTTTTAAATGTGTTTTTTTGAACTACTTTTCATTATCCTATATGAATTTTATTTCCTATCATGTAACTTGCAAACAATCAGGTTCTCATTTGGGATGTTGAAGCTCAGCCTAATCGTCATGCTGTCCTTGGAGCTACAAGCTCTCGCCCAGATTTGGTATGGCTGTATGACCAAGCATTAATCTTCTGTAGCACTCTTTGATTTCTAAATGAGTTCAATCTAATTTGTAACATGAGAGAGAATCAAGCTGATGCATGTTTCTGTCTGAGTGAAACCTGTCTCTATCTTCCTTAAAATTAAGATTTTGTCATTATCTGTGAGCCATCCATAGTTTTGTTTGGTTGCATACCCAACAACCAAAACCTCTTCTCACTAGGTGGGGTCGGTTTTATAGACCTAAAAACCTTAAAGAAACACCTGATGCAACATTCTTTTTCGTCTTTTCTCATTGTTATTTACTTATTTGGCATGATTGCTGTTTCATGATATATTTATGTAAACCTTTTTGCTTGCAGATATTAACTGGACACCAAGATAATGCAGAATTTGCTCTTGCAATGTGCCCAACCGAGCCCTATGTGCTCTCCGGGGGTTGTCATGCTTACTAAACTTTCTTTAAGCCATTGGGTTTAACCATTCCTGCTCATTTTTTTTTATTGTGGTTATTTGCTATCTGAAAGAAGCAAGTTTTTTTGCAGGAAAGGATAAATCAGTGGTGTTGTGGAGTATTGAAGACCATATAACTTCTGCTGCCACAGACTCCAAATCTGCTGGGTCAATTATCAAACAGAACTCCAAATCTGGGGAAGGCACCGATAAAAATGCGAATGGCCCATCTGTTGGACCACGGGGTATCTACTATGGACATGAGGATACTGTTGAAGATGTGGCTTTCTGCCCTTCTAGGTGATTTTCATATTCTATACATATTATGTGTTTTTCCTCACATTTTACCATTCACCTTATTATGAACTTTCATGGTGACATTTATTAGAGATATAAACCTTCCTAGGCCTCTACCTTACTCCTTACCCTTTAGGAGAGTAGGTTCTTTATGAAGTGTTCTCTCATAAACTGAATTTGAATTTTGAGTTAACCATCTCTTCCTAACACCATTCCAAACATGCTGTAGTGCTCAGGAGTTTTGTAGTGTTGGAGATGATTCTTGTCTCATGTTATGGGATGCACGTGTTGGCTCTACTCCTGCTGTTAAGGTATTTATGCTTTTATACTTCAATCATGTATTTAAATTTGTTTTCCATTTAATGTTGTTTTCAGTTTAGTGTGAATTTTAAGGCATGTTTTTAGACTGCACTGACCATATTTTTTTCAATTTACTCACAAACTCATTGAAGTACGAGTATGAGTATACTAAGCAATCAAAGACTGTATCAATATTCTTAGAAATTGATGTATAAAGTCCCGTGTATTTTTTCAATTTACTCACAAACTCATTGAAGTACGAGTATGAGTATACTAAACAATCAAAGACTGTATCGATATTCTTAGAAATTGATGTATAAACTCCCGTGTATTTTACCGTGTAATGTGTTTAACCTACCATTGTAACTTTTTTATATATTTTTTTGTTTAAATTTCATTCCCATCTGATTTGAATTTCATCACAGGTGGAAAAAGCTCATAATGCTGATCTTCACTGTGTTGATTGGAGTCCCCATGATGTTAATCTGATTCTCACTGGGTATTTGTTGTTGTTGTTGTTTGTTCAGTTGTCATGGTCACTAATTCATCATATAATAGCATTATGAGCAAGTTGATGAAGCATTGTGAAATTCTCTGACTTGTTCTAATATCCAGGTCGGCAGATAACTCCGTTCGTCTGTTTGACCGCCGCAATCTTACTTCTAAGGGAGTTGGGTCACCTATCCATAAATTCGAGGGTCACAAAGCTGCTGTTCTTTGTGTTCAGGCAATTGATTTTATTTTATTATTTTTGTTCATGAATTCTGGAATTACATTGTTATGCTGCAACTTATACTAACTGCTCCTCTTGTTAATTCAGTGGTCTCCGGACAAATCATCTGTTTTTGGAAGTTCTGCGGAAGATGGTCTCCTAAACATTTGGGATTTTGAGAAGGTACGTTTTTAATTTGGTAGCGCTTTAGTTGTTTTAGACTTAAGATCGGTTTTAATTGAATTGTGTTTGCTTTTTGTATTGTAATGCAGGTGGGTAACAAGACAGAGCAATCAAGTTCTCCTCCAGGGTTGTTTTTTCAGCATGCAGGTCATAGGTATGAAACTACTGTCCCATCTGCTACATTTGAATATTCTTTTGTTAGACATTCCAACCATCTAGATCAGTATTTAAGGGGAAAATAATCACTTATGAAGCGTGTACTTAATTATATATTATGCAGAGACAAAGTAGTTGACTTCCACTGGAATGCATATGATCCATGGACTATTGTTAGTGTGTCAGATGACTGTCAAAGTACTGGTGGAGGGGGGACATTGCAGGTATGGCAAAAAAATATTCCAGCCCGAGTAGCGAAAGTTGGTTTTCTCATTCTCATTATCTTGCATGAAATTGATTTGTTTGATGCATTGAAATTTGATTTGAGCAGATATGGCGCATGAGTGATTTCCTCTATAGACCCGAAGAAGAGGTTTTGGCTGAGCTGGAGAGTTTCAAATCTCACGTGGAGGCTTGTGCTCCAATACCTGAAAAGTGATAGACATGATACTATTTTTGGTATTGTATAAATTTAATTTTCATTTGCTGTGGATGTTTTAGCTCGAGTACTAGACATTAGCTTGCAGCATATAATGACCAGAACTTTTACTTGTCTTGAGCAAAGTAAATACAATTATGATCCTTGAATTGTGTGGTTCCTTGAATGTTTTTGCAAATTAGTTTCCAAAGACCTGGTTTCAGTCCACCTCAGCACTGGACTGCCAATTTCTGGACCGCTAGACCTCAACTTGTCTTAAGCAAAGTAAAATACAATTATGATCCTAAACATTGGACTGCCAATTTCCAAAGACCGTGATTTTTTTTTTTAATTTTTTTTTTAATTTTTGAGGTGGCGATATTGCATTTGGAATACTAAAATTTTTTCTCCTAAAACGTTGGTGTTATCCATCATATCTTTCTCTGTCTTTGGGCAAAGCAACCATCGATTGGACCAGCACGTGCTACATGAGTGATGGGTATTTCCTTCATTCGAACTACTACGGGCCATGATAGAATGGAAGGATTGTCAAACTCAATTAAAATTATAGATAGTCCTTCAAATGTGTTGTCGTTTATGTTCAAACTCATGTAACGTGTAAATGGTCAAAACAATGTTGTTTAGGTCAAAACGACATGATTTTAACTTAAAAAATTAAAAATTAATGCAAAATAAATAAATGAAAAGATCTCTTAGTCTTATACACTTTTCTATTTCTTCACTAACATTAAGTCATACAATGACTATTCGTCAATTATCTCCACAACTTAACAATTTTCAATCGAATCCTTCGACTAGCTCCCTCATTCACTCTCCTTACGCCTTCTTCCTGTCACCCTCAACCTGAATCATCCTCAATCATGGGAGTCACTATCAATTCCCCTTATTCATTGCAACCACTATCAATCTTCCCTCTTCAATCTCAATTTCAACTTCATCGATTTTGCTTTCTTAAACTCGTCCCTCAAACACTATTGTCCAAAACAATCACATGCATTAGAATATGGTTGTCGTTGTCATCATAGTTGCCTCTGGAAGATGGCCCGACATAGCCATATAAGTGAATCTGTTCTCCTCTGTGTTTCGATATGTTTCGAGTTTGCTTTGGTTTACTTAATCTGATTCGATTTGTTTTAGAATCATCATTGCCTTCATTCTTTGCCTTCCATTTATTCTGGGTTTGTTTTGGTTCTCCTGTGTGTGTTGATTTGTTATGAGTTTGTTTAGGTAAGCTTGATTTGGTGCTGATTCATCGAAGCTAATCCTCTTCGTTTTGTTTTGTTGGAATTGTTAAATGCAAATTTTAACTCAATTCATTTATGATGTTAAAATTTACTTGAGTATTTTGATTTGTAAATTTTTTGTTCAATTATTTCTGTAAGTCTGAAAAAATTGTCATTGATGTTGATTATGCTTTGATGTTAGTGAAGAAGAAGAAGAAAAATGTACGAGATAAACAAATCTTTTTTTTTAATATTTTTTCGTCACCCAAAATGACGTAGTTTTGATCATTTAACTGGTCATGTCAGCTTGCCGTTAACAAACACAAACGACAACATAATCGATGGACTAAAGTGAGTAACAATTTACAAGTTGAGAAACTACAAAACAATTTCTTTAATTTTGGGACCAAAGTGAATATTAAATGCAAATTTAAGAACCAAAATGATGGTTTAATCAATTAATCTTTTATTTAGTAATTTCACTTGGGCTCTCCCA
Source organism: Crotalaria pallida (assembly GCA_037953625.1). Lineage (NCBI taxonomy): Eukaryota > Viridiplantae > Streptophyta > Magnoliopsida > Fabales > Fabaceae > Crotalaria > Crotalaria pallida. The sequence goes on from CM075649.1 coordinate 179,209,800, forward strand.
CCCAAAACGCGTCATCTGAAAAGTTCTAACATTTTTTTTTTTGGATGAATGACTCACAATTATACTTCGAGACTTGCACATTAGGAACAGTTTATCATTTTCTAATAAACCCCATCCCATATAAAAATACTATGCCCCATATATGTTCAACCACTAAAGTGACTAATGATAAAAACAAATTGTTGCCCATAAATAAAGCTTCAGCTCTTTTTATACTCTCTCTTAATGTTTGTTTAAAAACATATAAAATTTTGTCTCGCAATAGAGTTTCAGGAATTATTTTTTTTTTAAATAATACATTATATTTTATGATAGGTCAGTCAAGAAAAGATGCATTAAATTATTGTTTTAGCAATTACATAGTTAATTTGATAGATAATTTATTAATAGCATGTTTTTTTATTTTTTGGATTATTTATGTTATTGATCCCTAAAAGTTCAGTGTATATTGGTTTTAGTTCCTAAAATTATTTTGACCGGGACTATTCTTTATATTTTTAAATGTCTTGGTTTTGGTCCCTTTTATTAAAAAAGATTTGTTATCTACTGATGTGGTTAACGGAATACCACATCAGAAGTCACATGGTGTGACAGTGAGTAGGTGATATGACATGAATGGTAGAGAACCACAAACCCAAAATGGTCACATATACAAAGTTTTGCATTTATAGTATTAAATCATCCATGTCACATCATCTACTTAGTGTCACCTTACATCACTGGCTAGTGATATGGTGTTACACAGCAGGTCCCAAACGCAATCGGCAAGTAAGTGGTAAAATCTAACAGAGGCATGCAAGTGCAGAAATCAGACAAGAAAAACGAGAAAGAAGCAAGCAGAGCAACGCTAAAAAAGTATTAAGAGCAAAAGTCTGGTACCTGAATAAGAACTGAGAATCTTGAAAAGAGAGTGGAAGCGGCACGAACTCTCAAGAAAGGAGTTCCAAAACAATCGCAGAAGAGGAGATGACAAGAGTAGTGTCGGTTTCTGGAGATCACAACCATGTCAACAAATAACATATTTTTTTTTTCTAAGGAGAATCGAAACCAAAATATTTAAAAAATGAAAGATTGTTTTCAGTAAAATAATTTTTAAAGATTAAAACCTAAGCACGTTGAAGTTTTAAAAATAAAAACATAAATAAGTGTTTTTTTTAACTTTTAATAATTTTAATAACATTATAAGATGGAGGGAGTATGTAATTGCAAAATTCAAGTGATATAAGTCAACGATAAATTAAAGTACCTATCATTAAGTTAATCTGGCTATAATTTTCTGATTACATGTGGTTACATAACATTGGTAGGTATGTTTTACCATTATGCATAAGAAAATATTTTATCTCTACTTCTCTCTTCAGTTTTTATCAATTAAGTAAGCATGCATTAAATTATTGTTTTAGCAATTTTTTTATATATATATAAGACCTTTTTAGAGAAAAAAAACTTTGATTACTTCTTTTTTATTCTATTTATAAGATCCTATTCCAATCTCTAATAAGATTCAATTACTTTTTTTTTTTAAAAAAAAACACCCTATTAAGTTATCACTTTCTAGAATTTTAATAATAATTATAGAGGTAATTTTCATCAAATATATTAAATATTTACATTTTCAATGTCACTAATAACCTTAACCTATTCTTTTTGATGAATGTAATTTTTCTATAAAAAAAATCTTACATATAGAATTGAAGGAAATAAATGATTTGATAAACAATATATTAGTAATAATTTTTTTTTAAAAACTTTTCAGAATTTTACTATTATTATGAAACGGAAGGTGTATGTAATTGCAAAATTCAAGTGATATAACTATATAAGTCAACGATAAATTAAAGTACCTATCATTATGTTAAACTGACTATAATTTTCTGATTACATGTGGTGACATAACATTGGTTGGTGGGTTTTAGCATGATGCATAAGAAAATATTTTATGTTCTTTTTTTTTTGTCTGTATTTCTTGCGGAACTACCGGTATCCTCAAGAGCACCCTTAATATCAGGGAGCCTTGAGACTAATCCTCTCTCAACAGCATGTTTTTAGAGGGTATCGAACATGAGACTATTAGTACCCGTGTCTCATTCCCAAGATTTCAGTTGGGACTTACACCAACTGAATCAAACCTCATTCATATTTTATCTTTACTTCTCTTTTCAGTTTTTAAATAGAATCACATGCTCATCGCATTCCATATTTCCATTGTGTTCATTTGTTTATGATTGACAACGCTCCATCTAAACAACTTACATATTTCAAAGAACAGTGCGTGGAACAGATTGTGCTTTCGAAAGCAACTGTAATCAGTTGGTATTTCTTTTGAAGTTTTCTTTTTCCTAATTAATAATAGTTCCTTTAGTTTGTACATTCTTGCTGTATGCTTGTGTTTGTAGCTTCTTCCTTCACCTCTGGTGCTTTTTAATGAATTTTCAATTTGCTTATTAGCCCAAAAAAAAAATTACTGCATCTGATCCACGTTATAAGCACCCTTTCTCTCTCACAAAAAGGGTGCTTATAAACCAACAAAGCCCAACACAATTGGTAGATAGCTGAGTTCAATGTCAGAGGTTCGATCCCTGCCGTAGACATGGAAAAGACTTTGTTGGTAGAGGCAAAACTCACTTTGGTGATCTCTACGCCTCAGAGGGGATTAGTCTTCGGCTGTCGGCTGGGGGATACCCTTGGTGTACACAAAAAAAAAAGGTGCTTATAATATGGACCGGAGGGAGTAGTTCCTTTAGTTATTTCTTTGATACATGCTTACAACGTTCTAATATGATTATCAATTATAAAACACACGGTTTATTTATTTTTTAAAATATAAAAACAATATAGTACTAGTATAGTTTGGGTCACATTCATAAATGGTAGCATCCTTGGTATGGTAGGTGGGGAACTAATTGGTCGCAACATGTTAATCAAATGAAAATCATACCCCACTCTCTCATTCCCTTAATATGTAAGACCTCAATCTTAACTTTTTCTTTTTTCTTATTTATAAACTTTCATTTTAATTTTCAATAATATTTAATTATTTTTTTTTAAAATTATATTATTTATGCTTTTTAGAGTTCCAATAATAATTATATATATATGAAGTTTTGAAAAAATATATTAAATATTTATATTTTTAATACCACTAACAATACTAACTAATTTTATTTCTTCCTTTAAATAGATACGTCATCATTTGTGATTTTAAATAAATGGAGATATGCATAATCTATGTTTTTATAAAATCAACTACTACAATTTACTAGGGTTCGTATATCAAATGCATAACATTAACCGCGTACTGTACATTATTTTTTCTTCCTTTCATTATTACATAGCCAATGCCTAAAAAAGAAGTCAATCATAAAATTAGTGCACTTCATTGATTCTTGATAAATTTTTTGGATGTGTGCTAGGCACTAGTGTCAATTACTATACTGGATTACTGGTAACTATTCTGTTGATCCTTCTTCTTCTTATTATTATAAAGCATCTTTAATCCCCTAAAAAAATTATATAAAACACCTTTAACTAAATTATACAGATTAAAGAAGTTAGTTAATTTTTTTAATTAAAAAAAAATATTATAACATTACAATTATATCCTTTTAATTCTTTTTTAAAAGTTTATAAATAATAAATGAACAGTCAAAAAACATAAAATGTTAAAGTACTATTTAGTAAATACAAATACAAGAAAAAGAAATAAAAATTGAATAAAAAATGTAGAATGTTTTACAAAAGAAGGCTTATTTATGGTTTTGGTTTCTAAAACTTCAATGTGTTTTGTTTTTAGTCCCTAGAAGTTATTTTGACCGGGACTAGTTCTTAATTTTTCAAACATTTTGGTTTTGGTCCCCTCGGTTACAAAAAATTAGTTATTTGCTGACATGGTTAACGAAAATCCATATCAACTGACACGGGGTGTGACGTAGCGCCAAATAGGTGATGCTACATAGATGATTCAGGCCTATGAACTCAAAATTTTGCGTACGAAAACATTTTGCGTATCGGACCATTTTGCTTCCGTGGATCTGTATCATCCACATTATGTCACCTATTTGGCGTCACTTCAGACCACATGAACTGCTAATGTGATCTTTCGCCAGTTACACGAGCAAATAACATATTTTTACTAACAGAAGAGACCAAAACCAAAACCAAAATGTTTGAAAATTTAAGGACTAGTCTCGATCAAAATAACTTCTAGGGACTAAAACCAAAACACATTGAACTTTTAGGGACTAAACACATAAATAAGTCTAAAAAGAATCATCAATTTTGTTTAGAAGATGACTTGAACCGAAGAATACTAGCATTAATCATGAAATCATTGATTGTGAGATTTAGAGTACTTTGCAAGTAACGCCAACCAATGTTAGCAAGTTTATCAGCAACACTAACAATCTAGCATAGTACAGTACAATAATTCTGGGACCACCCTCTAGGAACAATAACAAGATCATGCAAAACATTTAAAGCAAAACATTACTTTAAATTTTAGTCTAGGCTCCAGACATATGGAGAATCCACTAAACTCCAAAATAGGTCGAATGGTAAACTTCTAGGCTCAAGAATCCAATGCCTATGGTCTAACTACTCTCCAATCTCCATGATTGATTTTATCCATGAACTCTCTTATTCAAGTCTTTTCTTATTTTCATTTTCATATAATTAATTAAATTTTATTTCCAAACTTTGCTCATTTATTGTGTTTAGCATCATTCTCTTTGCAAAAGCTGATTTGTTAAGAAAGGAAAGGGCTTTCAAATCACCAGAAAAGAAAAGGAGAAACTGCCGAGCTTGTTATGGCTAAACTATTGGATTTCATGACCATTCCCATGATATACTTCATATGGGAAAAAGTTTATCTTTGTGCTGTAGATAGACACAGACAACAGAGACGTACCCAACAACAATAGATGTATGATTCCCAACTTGTACCACTTTTGAATCCAATCCAACACAATCTTAATCACTGCCTATCAAATTGGTCTCAATCATTTGTCTCTTACTCAACAAAAGTAGAAACCAGGCAAAGATATTGTAAACAGGGCCAAAATTATTTGTAACGGACCTACTTGATGTCATTAATTAATTAATTATTTTTTGACATTATGCAAAATGCATTCATATCATTGTTAATAAGCAATAACGACAAGGTTTACTAATGAAAAGAAGGCGTTACGTAATTTACTTTCGTTATCAAGTTAGGCTTGATATAGAAATTCATGCAAAAATTACAGTACTCTATAGTAGTAAGATATATTATTGGTGGGGAGAAGAATATATATAATGATGATCAATCTGTTTAATTATATCGTTGTCTACTTTTAAATTTAGTGAGTCAAATTCCTTTCCCTCCCTCCTTTTATCTATTCATTTGTCTTTTCACCTTTTTGTAATATTATGTTTGGTTTATTGAAAGTGGAAATGAAATGTTTCCTTATATTTCTAGCCAAATATAATAAAACACAATTATTTTTCATCGCTTTGAGCTGTTGATTGGTTGTAGTAGAAATGGATTATAACCCCTTATTGATATGCATTGATAAATCTTTGGACTCCTTGCTCGTCATTGCAACAAAAAAAAAAAAAAAAGAAATGGATTATAACCTTATGCGAATTATCATCATTGGTTCCAAGAGAATTTTATAATTGCCACTCTTGATATGAATTGTTTTCTAAAATATTATTTACCTATTTTTTTGATAAGAAATTATTTACCTACTTAATATTACCACCAATTATTTTCAATTACGGTAGCCTTTCATCCTTTTATCAAGGGAGAGGACTAATTTTATCAAAACTTGTGGTGACTATATATCCTTCCTTATTTTTCTATAAGCAAAGTTTTGATGAAGAAAATGGATGAAAAAATGTGCATTATCAGAATTTAAACCCAAATATTCACATTATATATCCCTCAATTCTACTTAGTACATACTACTTACTATATCTTGTTCCCTCAAATGAATTGTTCTTTGATTTGAACTCGACACGTATGCAAGGAACACTTTAAGATCCCGTTTACCTTTAAAACAATCAAATATACAGTACTACTGATTAAATTAATTGAAGTGAAAATTAATAGATTTCACTGTGCAGGTAGGTTTTCACTACTTGAGGAGCGCGTGAATATTAATCAATTACACTGTCCTCTAGCTTGTTCAGTGCTCAAGAAAATTTTCACGACAGACGATGTGGAGTAGTATAGATATGAGGGACTTACATGGGGTTTTCTTAACTGTGACTTGAAAGTATTAGTCTCTGATAATTAAGTATTACCTATAGTTTACTGCTATAGTATTATATAATCATATGGCCTTTTAATCAATGAGCTATGGCTACAAGAATGAGTATTTGTTTGTCAATGTGATCAAGATTGATGAAATTGATTAACGTAATTCCCCTCCTATCTATGTTGCACTGTTTTTATTGTCCAAGTTTTTCTAAGATATACATCAATAATTACATAAGATAAATAAACATTAGAAGTGTAAACATATTGACGAAAACTTAAACAATCATTTTTTGATTTATTAAATATATCATATTTCTTATAAATACTTATTTTTTAAAACTTACTTGTCCTGTATATCATGTGCATAATTAAAAAAATTGATATATCCGTATGTGCAGTGGCATATGACAAATGACAATAATGGACATTGGTTAAAAATGTTAGAGCAGGTTAAGTTACCTTTCTATGTAAAACATGCATGTATTATTAACTCATTTAAATTTCTTTGCACTGATATTTGAGTTATGTCATGATATGAATATATCTACATGAAAGTGAGTTCAACTTCAACTTAACATTTTATGGGTCATCACATGGAGATGGAGATGGTTCTTATATCACCGCTCACCAAGATTCCTGGACTAGTGTCTTTATTTATCTCGATCACGTTTTCCTTCCTACCAAACACAGGTTTTTGGAAACTAGTCAGCTCGTTGACCAAAAATAATAAATGAGAGGAGAACTGAGTAGCTTATGAAAATTCTTTTTATAGATTGAGTAGTAATTAAAACAAAAAAAAAAAAAATCATGAAAACTGAAAACATATTTAAATAAAAAAACTTATATATACTCTCTTTATTCTTTAATATCCGTTTCTTTTTTTAAGATTTTTTTATTTGTTTTATTTAAAATTTCAAAAATGTATTATTTTTTTTTAGTTTATCCTGAATAAAAAGTAATGATTAAAAAAATAAATCATAGAAAAAATATAGTAATTAATTTATTGAAAATCAAAATAATTATTGTATTTTTTTTAAAAAAAACAAATAAATAAGAGCAAATGAAGGTTATTTTTTTTATTTTTTTTATTAAGGATATCCTTCCCTCGATAACCGAAAACTAATCCTATCAGTAAGCATACCTTCAAACAAGCATAGAATACAGATATGAAATATCCGGTGAAAAATCTGTCCTTGATGGATTTGTAGCATCTCCTGCTTAAAACTTGATGACGGCCCATCGGCTGATCAGGACCGTTGACTTGTTCATGGTGGCCCGTCCCTAACTCAATCTACATGTAAGGTTCGTGATAACCACTATCAACCTTTACTTTGTTTTGTTTTTTCATGTTTTTTTTTTCCTTTCAATTGTCTTGTCAATTGTCATCGTGCAATTTGTTTTGTCTGTTTTTACCCCTTGTAAACCTGGCCATAGGTTATATTATAAGGCTTAGAGCTCAGTAACTCCCTATGAATTATTTTAAGACATTTATTATGGCAGTGGGGACTTGGTTGAAGATGAAGAAGAGGCTCTCTCTCTCTCTCACACACTTATTAGGGATAGCAATTTCAAAGTGAGACTAAAGTTTGAGCTACTTTGGTTGTAATTGTATGTAGTAGACTAGTAGTTGTTGTAGACCCATCTTTATTAGGGGTTATTATTCGTCAAAAGAAGTCACTATAGGAAAAGGCAAGTCAAGCCCCATAAGTGATTATATGTGTTATCTGTTCCTAAAACTTGATTTTGAAACTTGGTAATTGCTGCCTTTGGTGTATGTTACTTTCTATTTATTTCTTTATTGTGGATTGAAACTTCTTTTTTAAACAATAAATCATGAATGTTTGATTAATGATATAGTTCTTTATGTATATATCAGGTATTCGATCTCTGCAATACGTATTGAAAAAAAAAAAATTTAAGAGAAAATTAACGTATCTGTTCTCAACATCTTAAAAAAGATTAATCTTTGTTCATTAGGTGAACATTTGAATTTTTTATTTTTTATTTTTTACAAAATAAAGATTTGAATATAAACAAAATAACAAAGTCATTAGTTGATTCTTTAAAAAAATGTGGGACAAGAGAGTACATTGAGTGACGCTAGCACAGAACCCAATTATAAATTCCTTGTCAGTAACTAAATCTCATCTCCACACCACTTGTATTGTATTGTACCATTCTATTTTGTTTTTGCTCCCTTTGATTGTTTTTATCATCGTTGCTGTTGTTAATAGTATTTCCGTTTGCCTGTGTGATAGAGTGACACAAAAGAGAGGTAGTTGGGTAGCATTAGCAAGTAGCAACAACAATAATGGTGGTCAAGAAACCAAGGATTGTGATAATTGGAGCAGGAATGGCAGGCCTCACTGCTGCCAACAAGCTCCACACTATGACTGCCTCAAAAGACATGTTTGAGTTGTGTGTTGTAGAAGGTGGAACAAGGATTGGTGGCAGAATCAACACCTCAGAGTTTGGTGGTGATAAGATAGAGATGGGAGCTACTTGGATCCATGGAATTGGAGGCAGTCCAATTCACAAGATTGCTCAACAAATCCATTCATTGGATTCTGACCAGCCTTGGGAGTGCATGGATGGGAAATTGGATGAGCCTACAACCATTGCTGAAGGTGGCTTCATCCTACCCCCTTCAATTGTTGATCCAATCACTAAGCTTTTCAACACTCTCATGGATCATGCTCAAGGCAAGAAGCTGAGTGATTCAGCTTCAGGCACTGAAAAAAGTGATTATCATAAGCTGGCTGCTAAAGCTTCCAACATGTCACAAACAAGTGTTGGCTCTTATCTCAGGCAAGGCCTTGATGCTTACTTTGGTTCAGGTTCAGAAAGGGAGCATGAAGAGCTTAAAGGGTATGGGAAATGGAGCAGGAAGTTACTTGAAGAAGCAATCTTTACAATGCATGAGAACATTCAGAGGGAATATACATCAGCTGGTGACCTTTTGACTCTAGATTATAGAGCAGAAAGTGAATACCAAATGTTTCCAGGTGAAGAAATCACAATTGCTAAAGGATACTTGAGCATAATTGAGTCTTTAGCTTCTGTGCTGCCACCTGGAACAGTTCAGTTAGGTAGAAAAGTAACAAGGATTGAGTGGCAGCCTGAGATTAATCATGAGCCAATGAAAATGGAAAATGGTCACTGTTCTAGGCCTGTGAGGTTACACTTCTATGATGGCTCAGTTATGTGTGCTGATCATGTCATTGTCACAGTCTCACTTGGAGTACTTAAAGCTGCTATTCATGATGATTCAGGTATGTTTATGTTCTATCCTCCTCTGCCCTCTTTCAAGGCTGAGGCAATTTCAAGGCTTGGTTTTGGTGTTGTTAATAAGTTGTTTATGCAATTGAGTTCAACACATGAAAGAAAAGATGAACACTCTAAGGGGTTCCCTTTCTTGCAAATGGTTTTTCATTCACCTCATTCTGAGATGAGGCACAAGAAAATACCCTGGTGGATTAGGAGAACAGCCTCCCTTTCTCCCATCTACAACAATTCTAGTGTCTTATTATCTTGGTTTGCTGGTGAGGAAGCGCTAGCACTTGAGTCACTCAAAGATGAAGAGATCATTGATGGGGTTTCAACCACACTTTCAAGCTTTCTATCTCATAAGCATTGCAATGGGAATGGGTATGTGAATTCTGAGGACAAGTCTCATGGATATGAAGTGAATTTCAGTAATGTTTTGAAGACTCAATGGGGAACAGATCCTTTATTTTTAGGCTCTTACTGCTATGTGGCAGTTGGATCAAGTGGTGATGATTTAGATACAATGGCAGAGCCATTGCCAAAAGATAAGCCTTTAGCTTCACCACCACTTCAAATTTTGTTTGCAGGTGAAGCAACTCACAGAACCCATTATTCCACAACTCATGGAGCTTATTTCAGTGGCCTTAGGGAAGCTAATAGGCTTCTTCAACATTATCACTGCCTTGGGATTTATAACAACTAGTACTAGTATTATTCTTTTTTTTTTGTACTCTCTTCAATTTTTTGAACATTAATTCTATGATATTATTCTCATTTTCATTTTAAGCAGCTTTGTTTCTCTTTAAGGAAAGTATTAAGTGACTACAAATATCATAATTAGGAGAGCAAGATGAATAGTGAGATGGGGACATTAATGTGTACTGTATAAAGCAATTTTTCCTCATATTTATTTCTTCTTTTCATCCATTTAGTTTATTTTCTTTTGATCTGTCATTAGCATTTAAACTAAATGGATTTTAATAGTTTAAAGCAAGGTTAAACTGAACTTGGTTTCCAGCAACTGGACACAAACTATGGGTTTGGCTGTCTTAACAACCACAATGACGGCAGCATCAGCCACATTTATCTCGTAATGTGATGAAGAAAACTAGCTGCATCGGTATGCAATTGTGAAATCATACTTTAAAACAAGCCAACTAGTGGCATTTTCATATATAAATTCAGAATCTGATGAGGAACTAAAGCTCTGGATGCTAACTCCATTATTTGCGTTCTCCTGCTCCTACCAATGGACAGTAGTACTCATCAGTTAGTTCTTCTACTGAAACAAAACATGTCTTAATTTCCAACTTCCCAAGCCTATCAATTCTTCATTCATTCAAAACATAGCCCTCTAATGAGAAATTCTGTAACTTAGGTATATGTAAATAAGCTTTTGATACGTATAAACTATACATGTACCCTTTAACATAAGAATATACATAGCAAATAAATATTAAGTCATATAAGGCAGAAAGTTCTCACTAAATAATACATCCCCCTCTTAACACCCGTTAACAGGAAACTTCCAAGCATTCTTTCATATTTTTGGGACAATAAACGGTGCTGGCTAAAGTGTATGTGAATCACATGAAAATAGATAGGGTCACCACTCACCAATGCTAGGGTCCCATGTGGCACATCTTCTGCCCACAAGAACAGTAACGGTCAATCAGGATTTGGATATTCAAGACTTGAATTAAGTTAGGTATTATTGTGTATAAATAAAGTTAAAAGTAAATAAGAAAAATGACCTTAGAAATTAGAATGCATCAACAATGTTATAAGTATAACCCGCTTCAACTGTGCCATAACTTTTGATTTTGATTTTATATAAGATAGAGTATTGATATTTTGCTTTATAAAATTAAAAGTTGTCCATGTGTGTTTGTACATCTAATTTTATTCCTTTTTTGATAATGTACATACATCTATTATTTTTAATTTTAATGATGATGGGGTAAATAAATAGAATCTTTAAATTATGGAAGTCTGAAGAAAATGTCCTCGACAATGGGACAGAAATGGAGATGCATATGGATATCTGATTTTTGGTGATCTTTAGGGCAGAGGCGAGCTAGGTCAGAATTCATGAAATGTCCCATCTTTGTCTAGTACTATATATGTGAGTGACTACGTGTATAGGTTAAATGCCAGACATACATGTAGACAGTTAGTTCTAACCAACCATTAGGTATCGTGTTACTATTGGATTTTTTCTATACAAAGCAAAATAGCAAATCAACCGTGTTTAATACTACCTGCTTGGGTTTGCTAGCCTTGAGACAGATAAAGGGCTGTCCTCAGGCAGCGACAACGTAGTAGCCCGAGTTACAAAGACATTTCCGTTCTAATGTGTGATTTTTTCTTTTTTGTTTTGGGTCAATCATAACGTGTGAATAATGTTGTGTTAACTTCATTCGCTCCGCCTGATAACCTAGTAGTACTTCATATCGAAGTTCAATTCACTTTTTGCTTCCGGACATCATCCTTCTTTTTTCAGTAACAAATTAAGCACCAACAACGTATCACCCTTTTTTATTTTTTTTTATTTATTATTTTTTTTATAATGAACGTATCACCCTTTTTTATTTTTTTTTATTTATTTATTTTTTATAATGAACGTATCACCCTTTTATTTGCTTGATAAATGATAACAGATTACAAGACTAAATTAATTCTAAGGTCACTCTTTTTTATGTTCTAAGATGAAGCAATGATCTTTGCATCTTGATATAATCTTCGGTCGTCATTTTAGGACATCCTTGACTCCTTGTTGCACACTGTTTTTTTTTTTTTTAACCTTGATTTTTCTAAAATTTTGTATATTACTAATACTATAGATATCAGTAATTTGATTACAGTTTAACTATCTTTGTTTACACTGTTTTTTTTTTTTTTTTAAAAGTACTTTGTATCTTAAAACTATTAAGTTAATAAATACTTAGTGATTTTCGATAACTAGTAATTTTATCCGTGCATCGCACGGGTTTAAATTTTTTTTAAAAAAAAATTGATTATAGATTTTGGAAATATGTCTTTTTAAATAATAAGTTAATATGAACTTTTTATAAAAATGATTTACATGTATTTAGAAATGAATAGTCATAAACATTAACCTTTGAATCTAGGTTCAGCTACCAACTCTTTCATTAATAAAAATGAACTAATAATGTATCAACTATGCGATTTCTAATTTTAATTAACAACATAATTTCTTATATTAAAAAAAATCCAACTCATTTTGATTTTTGTTTTATTTAATCCATCATTTCAAATGCATTTTGTTAGTAATTCGTTTTGCAAGTTCAAATGCAGCTATTTTTTTTTACCATATATATTATCATCATCATCATTATTATTATTACAACTGTCCCAAAATATAAGATCTGTTTTCACACTTTTAATTAATTTGTGTTTATAAGATTCGAACTTTCAAATTACTTGCTTGTATTAGAACTTCATAATTGTAAATAAGTATATTGTCTAAAGTATAAAATAACGCATCATTATTTTTCACAATTTAAATTGCAACATATTGTATAAATTTTTGGATTTTTTTAAATTTGAATTCATGACTGAGTAAATATTTGATTGTATTAAGCTAAATCATCATACCAAATTATAGCTCATATTTAATACTTATATATCTGTTTTTTCCGTTGTACCCAAAATTTATTATTCATAATGATGCTCTGTTTAAATGTTTAATACCAATTTGCCTATATTATGAGTTGTTTGTATTAAAATTTCTGAAATTACAATATTATATTCGTTTTTTTTGCTGGTTAATTATCATATGACGGGTCGTTTAGGCATTATATATTTTTTATGTTAATATTTGATTCAAATTATTTCCTTTTGAAAAGATCATTAATAACCAGTGCAAATTGTAATAATATCGAAATGCAAAATTGTATGTTTGCGGACAATTTTTATATTTATGTGTAATCCAAATTGTACTAATAAAAATTTACTAAAAATAACTTAAGATAAATATTTATTCCCGTGCGATGCACGGACAAACAAATTCGGAGGGAAAAGCAAGGATGAAGGAGGGAAAATGAAAATGACAAAAATGCCTTCAACTTCTCCTATTTTATAATATATATTGATGATAATGATAATCATAATAATAAGGGAAAGAAGAGGATAAAAATATGAGTGGCCCACTTGTGTCCTTTTTTCCCCCCTCTTGTGGGCTTCAATCACCCTTTGATAATTGCATATGAAGATTAGTCTACAAACCCATATTTTAGACCTGTTGTTAATTTCTAAACCCAGTTTTTTTATAGGGTTATATCGGAATATTTTTTATACCCCCGAGTCGGAAAAATGTTTTTTCCGACTTTAAAAATGATTTTTTAATAAACGATTATTCGAAAAAAAAGCATTTTTTCCGACTCGAGAGTATCAGAAAATATTCCGATAGAACCCCATCGAAAAAAATTGGAATTTGGGATCTAAAATGTGGGGTTTGTAGACTACTAATCATTGCTTATTGCATTCTGTTACCTAGTAGTATACATGAACAAATGAAAATATACCTTCCTTTATTCCCCACTCACTGCCTAATCCAACAAGTTAATTACTAAAACATGGCCCAATTAGCTTCTAATCATCATTATTGCCACAGTTATCCGACAAGTTGATATGTTCAATTATCCGATTAAAATTTAAAACATTTACTCAGATAATCTATTTTCAATTCAAGATTAATCAAAGCCACTCAAGCTACTATACTCAACATTTTGTAACCCAAAGAAACCTACCCAAGCTATGCGCTTTTGGTGTTTTGTCCATTGGTTTGGTTGAACTTGACTGGTGGGACCATTTAATAGAGGTCACGTGCAAATTGGACGGATTATATTGCAAGGTGTTAAATCTTACTTCTTGATGTTGTAATTTTTCTTCAATCAAAGTTAAATGTACTCTGTCCTTGCCGGCACAATTTCCTTATACATTATTTGACTCCTAGCCCTACCACGCACTTAGTTGAACTGATTATTTACCTTTGAAAATAAAACATTAACATAAAAATATTTGATAAAGAATTGAATGTGAATTACATCATCGTGAGTATTACTTTCTGCTTTTAGTCATGGATGTTATAGATAATCCCTCGGGGCTCGGTCTCTTTTCCTTCTTTATTCATCGACTTACAATTGTTCGCATAATATACATATCACTCAACCCCATAGCTTATTGCTTTTCTGTTTATTCAGTTGGATGTACTTTAATTTAATCATTCAAAAAGTATGGTTTCCATCACCCTTCACATCATCTTTGGACAAATTAACATTTCTTTAACTTTACGTGACAAATTCTTTATCATAATGATCCTGCTTTATTTTCCTTTTTTCCAAATCTTGGATTAAAAGTTTAATCATAGGTGATTAAGAGGTCTCTGATTCTATTCCTTTCACTCATTTCTAAATAAGATTTTGTTTTCCTCGCTTTTGTATCGCTAATGATGACAACAAGGAACATGAGACATTTAAGTAAGTTATCTCATTGAGGATTTAGGATTTTCCTTTTGGAAGGCCTAGGTGATGATATGGGTAGAAGATCCTTTAGTTAAATAGGAGTAGTAAACAAAGATCAAGTAGTAGGGCACTTATCTTGAGACTGAAATCTAGATGTCTAGCCCCATTTGTAGACTAATACCGGAATTTCTCTTAAATTTGAGTTGATCATATTCAATGTTGCTCTTGCTTTTGAAAATTATATATTTTAGCCTGTATCCTTTTATTGGCATTCATGTTATACAGGGTCGGTCCTGACATGTTTAGGACCATGGGCGAAATGAAAATAAGAGGCCCTTCCTTGAAATTTTTTTTGCTAATCACAACAAAAGAATTAATTTTTTTATATATATGTATAGGTAATAAAAAAATTATTTGGGAGCCCCTAATTCCCTAGACCCTAAGCTTGCGCCCCACTTGCCCCCTTATAGGGCCGGCCCTGATGTTATAAAGGTAAAAAGTGACGATAGCATAAATTTTAAAAAGACGCCTATAATTGTATAATTAATTCAAAATTTAATTTTGATCTAAACCATGGGTATCATTCGTCAATCAAAAGCTATTGTACTCGAATTTGGTATGCTTTACTATGGATAATAAATTTTTTTCTAATAAATATTTATGGCAGCTGCATCTTTAACTTGAAATCAAAATTTTTAATTAAGTTAGAACAATTCCTCATTAGTTGATCACGTGGTTGTTGTTGATAATTCAAACTTCAATAAAATAGTACTTAAAGTAGTGGTCATACAACTTACCATATTCTGGCTGATAAAAAAAGTTTAAAAATAAAATAAGCTTACCATATTTTGCCAGCATCCACTTTCATGATGCTTGTTGCAAAGCTAGATATTTTAGCTGGACATGTTATAGACTGTAGTTCATGGAGAGCGCATCTTTTTTGAAATATTTTCCTTTGACGAGCAATGATCCTAACAACATTAGACTATTATTAGTAATTTAGTATTATATTGGGAAAAAGAATATACACTATGAACTAAAGTATTTTCTTTTTCCTCTTTAGGTCTAGCTTGTTGAGAAGGAAGGGTAGTGAGCACTGAGCATCAGGCTTTGGGAAGCTTAGTGGAAAGTGGGCCTCTGCTAAATGTTAAATCAAACTTCATATGCATAGAGGTTATTTTCTTTTCAAATTATGTAGAATTAAGTAAGCTTCAAGGTTAAGTAATTCACACTCTGGATTGATTGGCCTCTCCTTTCTGCATTATGAACGAACATATGAGTAATCATATATCTCGAAATGATTGATTTTTTACCAAAGAAATACCTTTGGTTTAAAAGAAAAAAATGAGACTATAAAGGAAAAGTTTTTAAGAAAGAAAAAAAAAAGTAATTAGTCAGATTGGTCCCTGACTTTGTAACCATTGGTCAAGTTAGTCCCTGACATTTGCGAAATAGCAATTTAGTCCCTGAGATAGGAGGACGTCGAGCAAGTTAGTCAGATTGGTCCCTGACTTTGTAACCATCGGTCAAGTTAGTCCCTGACATTTGCGAAATAGCAATTTAGTCCATGAGATAGGAGGACGTCGAGCAAATTAGTCCCTGACGTTCGTCAGTGTGCTGTTATAGAATGCATACATGGATAATAACGGCGGCAAAACGACGTCGTTTCCCTTCTTCTTCTTCTTCTTCTTAGATTTCCCTTCATCATTACCCAGAACTGATCACTTGATTTCCAAGTTCTGTCTCTTTTAATTTAGTCACTCATGGTCATGGATCTAAAATTCCCTCACCTCACCACTCCTCCGCCAACGTTGCCAATTTGGACTGTGACTACACTGACGACGAGGAGGACGAGGAAGCTCAAGGTGACAGTGAGGAGGAGGAGGAGGACCGTCGCCACGGGTAGTAGACATCGAACTCCGGAGGCTGCGAGCCGGTGATTGAGGTCGGTGCACACCAAGACCTGAAGCTGCGGTGGCGGATTGAGGGAGGAAAGAGGGTTGGGGTGGAGATGTGCACAACAGTGATTGGTGGCGGCGGCGATGGCCAAAACAACGTCGTTTTGGTCACCTTTATTGTTCATATGCATTCTGTAATAATACATTGACGACACCAAACATCAGGGATTAACTTGTTCGATGTTTTCCTATCTCAGAAACTAAATTGCTATTTCGCAAATGTTAGGAACTAACTTGACCGATGACTACAAAGTCATGAACCAATCTGACTAATTACTAAAAAAATATAGTAGGATAATTAATTATCAGCTGAATTATGTTTGTGTCAGTACTGCGGCCTATTTTGATACTGTGATGCTAAATATGATTTTGTCAACAAGTACAAGATGCAAGAAAAACATTTGTTACAAGGAATTGACAAGATTGAATATTTGAAAGTTAAATTTCCTCTATTGTGGAGTCGCAAATTATAAATTCAATAATATTATGTAAATATCCAGAGGTTAATTTTG
This sequence comes from Crotalaria pallida, assembly GCA_037953625.1. NCBI lineage: Eukaryota > Viridiplantae > Streptophyta > Magnoliopsida > Fabales > Fabaceae > Crotalaria > Crotalaria pallida. Next base: position 179,227,264 of record CM075649.1, read on the forward strand.
AATATTCATATAACGTATTACTCTTATAAATTTTATCAATTTACTCAACCAACAAGACTGAATATTTGAATGTTTGTTTTTTGTCTAAAAAATGGATTTAGTTTATTGATCACCCAATTAATTAGTTAACCCCCTGTTAATGCGAAAAGTTAAAAATACCTTTAAAAAATTCAAAAATAATAAACTATCCTTTATTTAGTTCAATGGCTCTTTCGGGGTCAGCTAGTTTGTAATTTTACAAAGCTCTCTAACCCCTTAGCTAGCTAGCTCTCTCGAGGGTCAGCTAGCTTGTAATTTTACAAAGCTAGTGAAAAATTCTATTTTTAAAGCTAGCTCTCTCGGGGGTCAGAGAGCTTGTAATTTTACAAAGCTCTCTGACCCTCGAGAGAGAGCTAGCTTTAGCTGGGGGGTCAGCGAACTTTGTAAAATTACAAGCTAGCTAACCCCTAAAAATCCTTTTTTTAAAGCTAGCTCTCTCGGGGGTCAGCGAACTTTGTAAAATTACAAGCTAGCTGACCCCTGAGAGAGCTAGTGAAAAATCTTTTTTTTTTAAAGTAAGTTTGGGGTCAGCAAGCTTCATAAAATTACAAGCTCGCTGACCCTGGAACAAGCCATTGAACTAAATAAGAAAAGGTGATTTATTATTATTGAATTTTTTAATGATATTTTTGACTTTTCACATTAACAAGGAGGTCAACTAATTAATTGGGGGTTAATAAACTAAATCCCATTAAAAAATATTTGAATGTTAATGGGTTTGATTACACTAGGACAGGCTTGGTACTCTGGCAATATGGGAAAATAGATTCTCCAACGTAAGTTAGAGAAACATTAATGTAAAAACCACTAAAATTCAAAATAAGAAATCTTATTTATTTTGGATTTTAATGATTTTGTATCCATGTTGCTGTTAGAGGATATCCGGGCCGTATCATGTTGGTCACCTGTACCCCTGCCAAAATAAATAACAATAATGTCAAAGTGTAGTCAATAAAAGCGGTACTATCTGCTAAGGAAAATTTATAAAGTTTAGGTGAAGACCGAAGATGCCTTAACATTCCTCAGATCTGATGAACTTTAAGTGCAGACTGTTGAGTGCTATCATAAAGTGAAAAGTTTAAGATAGGATAGGAATGATAATTTAATTTGAGGTGTATAGTAAAATGTAAGAAGAAGAGAGATTAAAAAAAAAAAAAAAAGAATTGATTGATGCTGTGATGTAAAATGAAATGCAGATGAAAATGTAAGGAAAAAAAAAATAATGCATTGACGGTGTAAAGTTGTACATCATTCATCATTTATCCGTTTATGGTTATTGACTTTTTTTTTTGTGTACACCAACCGGTACCCGGATCTGGTTTATCCAGAATCCGACTCATCCGGTCCGACCCAACTGAGCTCGCACTGAGCGGTAGTGGTCTTTCAGTGGGGGTTGCTCTATACCCAAGGCTCGAACTCGAGACCAGTTGGTTAAGGGACCAAATGAGCTACCAAATGAGCTACCACTTGACCAACCCCGTGTGGTTATGGTTATTGACTTTTAAATTAAAGTAATCCAAATGAATGATGGATGATGGACCGATGGTGTAAAAAACTTTACACTGTGACTACATACCCATTAATCTAAAAAAAATTACAAAAATAAAAAGATATACGATAAATTTACTTCTAGTTGTGCATACATTAGTCTACCATGATAAATAGTTTCATCAACTTGCTCAATTATTAGTAATTTCATCAACTTGCATTGAATTCAACGTAAGCTTCAGTCCTATGTACTTGTGGTTAGGTTTGTAGGCACTGTTCTCTGAAAGTTGTACTGTACAGGCCAGCCACCCATCACAGTGCAATGTTTCTCACCTTAGGTTTTGTCTTATATAGCCTCATTTACTGCAATTTATTTTTCTTTGTATCTATTTTCCCATATTAACCTGGGACTTGAGTTAACAGATACCGTTGAAAACTTGAATGTCATTCATATATTTGTATAGCATGGGCAGGCAGGTACTTGATAAAGTGTATAGCAAAAATCTGCCATAAAGTAAAAGAATCAACCCTCAGTTATGGAATGAGAAAATTATTCCAAATGTATAAAATATTTATTAATTTCAATATATTCTTACATAAACATTCTAATTAGAAAAAAGGAAAGAAATTGCTTTCTGGTTAAATAATGACATAGCTGACACATTTTGCATCTCTAACTCTCCTTGTATAGATGTGTATGGGCTCAATGCTTCATTACTTCAAGCCCGGTAATGTATGTAGTAATATTCAGCAGAATAGCTTGAGAATTTACACAGCACTTGCAACTTGCAAGTTGCAACCAATTTCTTTTATCTACATTTGTTGTTAGCCACTACCTTAAGTGATGGAGAAGCATCATCATCATCATTATTGGACTGCACAATCAAATAGTACTTTCTATAATGAACCTAGTATATTTATTTGGTAAATTGTTGCATCAAATGGTCCTAGCTGCACAGAGCTTCAACTGAGAACTTCTTTGCAGTCCCTGGGCATGGATCTCCCCCAAAAACTGTAGGAGCTACAGTGACCAAGCAAGATTGTTTGCCGATGCAGTTCTACCAAAAGAAAATACCACAAGGATAATAATTAGCAGAAGAAGAAAAAAGAAGATAACAATAATGTATAATGCATTATTCAAAGCTAAATGATTTGTCCAGTAATTCTTGCTTGTTACTGCCATAAAAGCTTACCAAGCAGAGAAAACAAGAGATATGAGAAAAAATATGCAAATAATACAATAACACGAGTGCTAATAATAATGATTATATTAGAATTTATCTTGGAATGAAGCAAAGTAGCAAACAACTACGGTGAGAGAAGCAACAAATTAAATGCAATGGTATCAATCTAAATACCTTTTCAGGAGCATCATATGATTTGTGAGCATGACAGCTTCCCTCTCTATAGTTACCACAAGTTCCCAGTGGCAATCCATAACTTGCAAATATAATCTTTGAAATCTTTTGCCCTTCTGGACACCACAAATGAGCTTTTGGTCTAACAAGTTTTCCAGAGTCTAGTGTCTGCTGATTCTTCAGAGTTGGCTGCCCTTCATATATATCAGCACACACACTAGCAGTTGATCTTTTCACCAATGAAATTCCAGTAGGGTCACCTCCAAATTCTTCAAACACTACTAGATAGTTGTTCCCACTTGGGTTCAGCCATGACCGAGGAACATGATACCTGTCCAATGTCAACAATAGGTCATGTAGTGATATTCTAGTTAACAACTTTTAATGTCGTAAAATAAGTTGTTTACGAACTCTTACCATCTCTGGGAAGGTTCTCCACAATTTGTTCTGCATTTTTTATCAGTATAAGTTCCGGCATAATAACATTCCCCACAATTGCCACGCGCTATATATCCAGGCCAATGGCGACCAATGCTCTGACCATTTATCCATACTTGACCCTTTCCCATGCTAATCATATCAAGAGCCAATGGATCATTGCCTTCTGGTGTGCTGAAAGTAGTCTATTAACATCAAAGGTTAAAATGATCAGACTGTATTTAGATGCAGGCTATCAACAATAAGTCAATAACTATAACAATGACAGATATGCTACATTTGTTGAAAGTTTAGTATTACCTTGTACCATGTCAAGGGTTGTTTCTTAGCCAATAATGATCCTTCTACCCATTCAACAGAGGAACTTCCACTTACAGTGTTAAGGTTTAAGGCCTCACCTTTCAGACCAATCTGCCAAACAGCATGTAATAAAGTAAAACTCTAACTGCTGCTAAAGCAAAGGTGCATAAAAAAGAAACAATAAAAGACCCTTTCTTCTTTTGCTTCTTTTAGAGAAGTTTTGCACCAAAATCCACTCAACAACATACATAATGCTTTAATTTTGTATCAGCTCCTAGACAAGCTATTATAAAACCTTTCAATATTGGCACTAAGCAAGACAGAAGATAAAAAAACCTTGTAAGACCATTTCTGTTTTGACAAGTCTCTGGTCCCCTCATTCAAACCAGCAAGTGTGACCGGGCCTAACACCCCAGCATTCCATGTTTCAAAGTGCACGCCAACATTCTGACATTAATTGAACACAATATAAGATTAAAAAAAGCAAAACAATATATTATTAAAAAATATAATACAGAAATCAAATAGATATCAAAAATGCAAGAGAACTAACCGGGAGGCCCACGGCAACACTAAGAAATGAAATCTTGTTGTTTCCAACCCTCAGCTTAACACTATCACTAAATGTTAACTTAGGAAACTCCAAACTCGCGTACACAGTTCCTGAACTCATACAGGAGATGGAATGATGGATAAGTAAAATTGAATCTTATTGCAACATAATGTGGCAAAAAAAAATGCAATTTTATTCACCTGAAAGTTGACCATTAATGAAAACATGCAGAGCATGGCCTGCTGACATTGCGGTAAGGACAGGAGATTGTTCATGCTCTATAAAACCTTCATTAGGATCAATGTTGACACTGAACAAGTGATATCAATATTGATTAGATGAAGAGAGGAAATATTAAGTGTATAAAGAAGAACATTCCAATTATTTGTCTTTTAGAAGTCAGAGATGATCAGCTTAAAGATACTTACTCAGTCATATACCACAAATAATCTGTCGAGTCCCGAGTGACATTAATCTGCTCCCAAAGTGCATCTGCTGTGATGGGATCATCTTCACTGGAAGATGCAGGTTCTTCATTGTATGACTGCCAAGTGAATTCACTGTTAACAGCAGTCATCTTCATCTGGGAGCTCTGGGCACCAAGCTGCAAAAAATTGGTAAAGAATATGAATGTTCACACTGAAGAAAAAAATAATTTCTGCTCAAAACACTATATAATGTTTGTCTGTACTCCAATAACAGCTCAAGTGTTGAAATTTTCAGTTTTTATAAGAACTACTATATCAATAAAAGATCCATCTCCGAATAAATAATTTTGCGGCCAAGCATTCCATTATTGAATAATGAAAAAGTGTAACATAGTTAACATAACAAGCATAATTGCTTTACCCTTGCAGTGTTGAAAACTGCAGTTTTGCAGTCTGGAAGAATGCTAACAGACCAAGGCGGTAGGTCATACTGTCCATTTCCAAATGTAACATTGGCGGAAGATTTGGTGTCATAATTTGCAAGGAAAGCAGAACAAGCACCAGAGTCTGTCTTGAAAACATGTACCTATGATAATATCAACAAAAATAAGCAAATAAATTTTCAACACAGAAGCCTATTGGGTTTCTTCATAAACCAGCCAAGGGAACAGGGACTTTACCTCCAGGTTTTTTCCAGGCCATGACACGGTGGGATCAACAGACACCAAAGCCGGCTCACATAGTTTGATTGCTTTGTGCAAATCTCTCAAATGCCCCCATTTTGGTTCATTTAAAAGTCCTGTTATAGTCGAACAAGCTTCAGACTAAAGTGAAAATATTTCTCACTCAGCTTTACTCATGTCATGCCTAAACTGAATATGTGCAATATGCTGAAACATAATGATCACTGTTCCCCAATTTCACTCTAACCAAGTTACAAAAGCTTCTATATGTTTTACTTACAGCATGTAATCAAATTAGACCTTATATCATATACATACCGAATTCGTCTAGGGGTGCATCATAGTCATAGCTTGTGGCAATGAAGGGGCCACCAGATGTCCGGCCGAAGTTAGTTCCCCCATGGTACTAGAGCCAAAAATGACATATTAGGCTAAAATCAAAATTCCTCAACACATGAATAAATGCAATACTTATGGCTCAAGGTTTTTAAGATAAGTTAGGATCCGTTGACATCAGGTATAAGTCTTGGACACTTGCACCTTCAAATAACTTTTTATAAATTATGAAATTAATCAATCCAATCGTTGAGTTATATGATATCATCATAATGATCATACATACAAAATTGCAAAATTTTAGATCATTTGAAGATTCATAAGTTTGCAATCTAGTAATGTGTATTTACTTATATTTCAAATAATGTATTACATGTTAAAATAAAACGGTGCTATGAAGTAACAACTGATTTTTATATTCAATGAAAATTAGTATACTTTATCTACATGATTAGAACTTTGAACTTAAAGATTTGATTGCTTAATTTTATAATGTATAAAAAGTTTATTTGAAGGTGTATTGTAAGTATCCAAAAGTTAATTGAAGGTGTAAGTAATTGCAACAGGACAATCAACATACCATATAGTAGTTAACAAATGAGCCACCATTTTGAATGAATCTTGCAACTGAGAATGCCATGTCTTCTGCTGGTCTACGAGGGACTGCACCACCAAACTCAGTGTACCTATTATTAGAACAACAGAGATCATAAAACTAAATACAAGATCCAAATAAGGTACTTTATGAATATTTTATTAGTAGAGGGTGTGTGTTATATGTAAGACATACCAGCCAGACCAATTCTCCGTCCACATTTTGGGTTTGTAGTTCTTGTTGGGAGTGAAGTTTTCACAGTAGTACCCATTGCAGGTGTCAATCTATTACACAGTAGAGAAATACAAACCAGAGTGACAAAGATGCAAAGAACATTAACTACAGCAGTTATAAGAGAAGAAACCAGAACCAAGAGTGAGACTGAGGTGGAGGAAAAAAAATAAAATAAGCGAAAAACGTAACAGAGATGAAAGAACCTCAAAATATCAAACAGTAAAAACAATGTTGTACTTGGTTCACTTGGACTCAGTTTGATAGTTGGCTCGAAACTTGAGTTGAGTTCGGTACGAGTTTTTTTTTTTTTTTTTTTTTTTTTTTTTTACTTCAGTTTGATTAAAGTTTGTGAACTGTTTGGTTCGATTCATTAACTCGAAATGATTCAATTATGAGATGAAATAGTAATTATTTATATCTAAAATACATCTCAAAATACATTTCATGAAAAAAAATATAGTAAGTAAATTTACCTCCTAGTCTTATAAAATAGGAAGGTTTCAATGTACACCTCTTAGAAGAAAATATATATTGGTATAAAATTACTTATTTTCTTTAATCATCATATATTACTAAGAATGTTTTATATGAAACAAACATGGAACTAATAAGAAAGTGTAACACATCCTGTCATCACATTCCTATGTAAACATCTCAGGTTATATATTTTATTCATCATTTTCAATTAAGTCCATATTTTTGTAAAAATTTTAAATTGGTCCATAAACTTGTGGGAACCAATGCAAAAAATGTACAGGGACATACTTTCAAATTTTCTATCCAAAAAGTTGCAAACACTTAAAAGCGAAGGTAATTTAAAAAAAACAACCTAAAACCACTTCAATAAATAGAGTTTTTTTAGCATGATTTTTAGGATACATATTAACAAATTTATACTAGGTAAATTGGCATTAACCAATATACATAAATTTTATAAATATGTCAATCTTTAATATAAATTTATCCAATATAAATTTCTTATCATGTATGGTAGTACACGCACTAAAGAGAAAAACCTAATATAATAGGAGTAACGTTGAAGAATACAACAAAACAGGTAGGAGACATTAATTGAGTGGAAGAAAACAAAAGGAAATGGTTAAGGTAAGAGAAGAGACGCTTACAACAGGATCAGGAGCATCTTGTTGCTTGCACATAATCCAGGGGACGCCCGTGTCTAGACCCACAGCCATTTGAGCAGCCCATTTGGTGTAAGCCTTTCCAGGGGCACCAATTTCCCACTCCACTGGTCCAAACTCATTCTCTATCTGTCGTATTCCATAACAAAAATTAAAATTACTAGTATTAATTTTGCATCATTAATTCATTATTGTACTCCGTATTTGTTTGGCCTAAAACTAATAGCAATAATTCACATATACATATTTATTTAAATCCCATAATATAATAAATATCCTTGCCTGAGACAGAATTATTGGACCTCCCTGTGTCTGAAACAATTTCTCTGCCTTCATCATGCTTACAATCTTCTCGGTAAATTTTTGCATTGCTGCCTGCATAATTTACCAAATTGGATGCTTGTTTAGAAAAATAATTACTTTCATTTCATTTCATAATCAAATAACAATGATAATAATTAAATTAATCAGGACGGCAAAATTAAAAGTTACTACAACCTTGAAAGGCTCATTGTCCGTTCTGAAAGCAATACCGGGAACATACTTGAGCCAAACTGGAAATCCCCTGAAAATCAAACAGAGCATGTGACCTTTAAGTGTTGACCAAGTATTATTCTCCTTTTTCTATAAACAATAATTATTACTCTATAGTTTTTTTTTCTTATTTATGTCTTTAGTCCCCGAAAATTTTGGACTTTTTGGTTTTAGTCGCTCGAAGTTTTTTTTTATCTTGACTCATCCTTAATTGTTTTGAAAATTAGGTTTTAGTCCATGCAGCCAGGAAAAATCCGTTATATGCTGATGTGGCTAACGAAACTCCACATCTGCATACACGTGTGCAAGTATTGCATTCCACCAACAGGATGACGTATGCATGATCCGAACCCGTAAGAGCAAAAGGGTCAAAACCCAATTCACAAACACATTTTAGTTGGACTTTGGCCCTTTTGCTATTGCGAGTCCTAATCATCCACGTCATCCTACCGGCGACATGCTTGCATACATGTATGCATGCTGATGTGGAGTTTCGTTAGCCACATGCAGATCTTTCTTAACTGTATGGACTAAAACCAAATTTTCAAAACAAGAATAAATTAAGGTTTAAAAAACTTTTATAAATCAAAACTAAAATGCTTCAAACTTTCAAGAACTAAAAACATAAATAAACTTTTTTTTCTATAAAATTATCCTATACAATTATACAAGGCATATTAATATCTCCCAAAAAAAAAATTTATGTATAAGGCAGATTATCAAAGTGACAAAGTCATTACCCAAAGTTCCATTCAGCACATACGTAGGGACCAATTCGAAGATGAACATAAAGGCCAGCTTGCTGCACCACCTTGATGAACTTAACCAAGTCGTATCTATCCTCGAAATAATACTGATTTTTTTTTTAAATAAAAAACAATTAGTTTTCTCACTTTCTGTTTAACTTTTGACAGGTTGCAATTTTATTTTTTATTTTTAAAAAAAAAAAGGAAATTCGGGAAAGTATTTGCATTACGTTTCCTGGAGATGGTTCGTGTCCATTCCAGAACACGTAGGTCTGTATAACATCTAGGCCTCCATCTTTGGCCTTTTGAACAAGGTCAGGCCACATCTGCAGTCACAGAGAAGCAATTAGAAACATAGTTAATCAGTACGTAGTATTATGTGAACAACAAGTTTGGATAATTTGGATAACTTTATTCTTATAAAGAAAAGTACCAATAATTTATATAGTTCGGATAACTTTATTCTTAAGAAGAAAGGTACTATATTACTTTATACCAATAAAAAATTGAAGTTGTCTAGACTTGACTAGAAATGTATCATGATCGTACAGCATTTTTCCAATAATGAATGGAGCTAATTGGGATATATAAAGCTGTTCACGTGGACACCATAAGAGTAGTTGAAACTGTAATAAAAAAAACACGGAAATACAATAAATTTTAAGAATTATGATATACGGTAGCACGTAGTTAATATGATTTTTAAGGATTTTTTAACTTTTTTTCTAATTATTGTAATTTTCCTATGTTTGTTAGGTAGCATACATGCTTTTGACTTTGTGAGATTAGTGCTCGAGACAAGGATAGATTATTGCATATTCATGGATCATGATCCTAAAAAAATTTGCACCGTTGATTTTCAATAAATATAAATATTTTTAACTAATAAATGTATAATCAATAATAATTGTGATTTATTTGGGATCCTTGTTCAGGGACTAGGCAATAATTTTCCTGAGACAATAGTGGTGATGATCAGTCCCTAATGTTGCAACTCCAATGAAAAGTTTGTCATTGAGGTTGCCCACTTAAACCACAATAACAAACTACTACTCTGGATATTTATTTGGATATTTGCCATGATATAAAAATAAAAAATTAAAAGATAAAAGTGAGAAATTTTAATTTAAAATACTACAAAGTAACAACAGTATCCAAGAATGTCCACCCGTGACTATTCTGGAAAATAGCTGTATTACATAAAACTCTTTCTCTAGTTTACTCCCTCTCATCCTTTTTATAAATCATATTCTAGAAAAAAATTTTGGTCTTATTTATAAGTCACTTTGTATTTTCTATGAGACATTTATTGCTATTTTCTCTTATTTGTCATTTGCCCATTATTGTGAAATAATACAATGTGAAATTCTCAATGCAAGTTAAGAGGGCAAGATTGTAATGTTGAAGTATTTTTTTAAAGATTCAAGAAACCTAACTACCTTTCTTGGTCATGTAATATGGTAAAGTATGCCCTATAAATAAAATCAGAGGGAGTAATTAATTAATTAATTTTCTCTAGTGAATGAATGAAAAACTGAAAGAAAAAATAATACGTAGTACTACTCTTGTCTTTAAATATAGATATTTAGGATAAATATTTTTATGTGAATTAAGAAAGTTAATTAATATTGTAAGTAATATTAAAAATGATAATATTTTATATACTTTTTAAAAATTATTTTTATAATTATATCTGAAATTTTAAAAAATATTGACTAAATAAATATAGTCGTGAAAAATAAATAATTAATGTCATTAAATATTGAAATAAAAACTTATATTTAGAGACAATAAAAACTCATTATATAATGCTTATATTAAGAGACAAAGTGAATAATTCTTATAAAAAAAAAAAGAGACAAAGTGAATAATAATAATAATAACAATAAAAATAAAGCAAAGCAAAATTGAAGCAGCCAGCATGTATTGGGAGGAGAAGGAGAGTGAGTAGAGAGTACCTACCTGAGGTGTGCTCCTTGGATAGTGAATGGAACCAGATATCAAAATTCTTCTTTGCTCATTAACAAGAACGGCTTTGTGATCATAAGTCACAGAGGCCGTGACCGCAGAAACAGAAGCCCACAAATATAATAACAGCAGGATAGAAATAAACTTCGTAACCGGTAAATTCTCCATTACAACTCGTGAACACAACATGATCAGTTTGTCTTTTCTCATCAAACTAAAGCAATCGACCTTTGTATGTCTTCTTTAAATTTACACATTTAAAAAGAGAATGGAATTGAAAAACAGGGTTGGCCTCTATTTTTGTATCTGCACGCAAATGCCTTTTTGATTCTTTTGAGAAAATGAAGGAGAGAGATACGGCAAAGACTTTAAAGTATGGGTGGCAGAAGCAGGTGAGGTATGTGGTTTTGAGCTTTGAAGGCTAATGCAGCTGCTAAGAAGACTACAACTGCTTTATTTATTTATACATTCGAAAAACAAAACGTAAGGAGCGTGAAGTCGTAGGTAGGGACCCATCGCCTCTTTTTTCCATTTGCTTCATTGCATTTTGATCTATCATCTTTGATGATCTAACCATGTTATTAGCATTACTGTATTTTAAAAATAAAAAAAGAAATCTACCATTACTTATAATATATATTTTTTTATAAGAATTACTTATAATATGTTTGGTAGAGCTTGTTGATTATTTTTTAGCTTCTTTTTGAAAAAAAAATAATTTGATTTGATAATTATTATGTTTGGCAACAAGTTTTTATTTGTAAAAAATAAGCCAAAGCTTCCATCTAACATTTATAAATGTTGTATATTAGTTTTTATAGGATTAATTTTTAGATCCATGTAATTTTTATATTCTACTTTTATCACTCCAACTTGAAGCAATAACTAAGTGCATATTTTTCCTGTAATTTATTCATTAAAAATAATCTTTTTTATATTATGTAAACAAAACAGATCAGTTTAAATTCATTTTTCAGCTAAGAAACTCAAACATAAACAGATTATGATTTTAATAAGATTATAATCACAAATAAAAATAATCATAATCTAATTTTTAAGTTAAACCAAACACGCACTTATTTGACTATAAAGTGAAAAAACAACAACAAAGATAAATTATGAAATCCTTCACTTTTTTCCAAAAAAAAAAAAAAAGTAAGAGTATTGTGAAATGCTGTTGTGCGTTAAACATTATTAATAATAATAATTGCGAGATGTCCATCTATTTTTTTTTTTCAGTGGAAAAAATAAAATCCCCTGTTAATAAATAACTCGGTTGGTAAAAATGCATGATAAAATGTGTGAGCATGCATGTGAATTCCATTCTTGATAACCGTATAATTTTCTATTTTTTCCTCCGAGTCAAAAGTTTTGTACATAGAAAAATAAATTAATAAAATTGATATAATAAAATATTGATGTGTCATAAAAAAATAGTACTTTCTTTGTTTTATAAGGATGGTAAAAAATTACAAAAGTATAGAAACTAAAAAGAAATACATTTAATAGTTCGTTTAACATATTACTAATCAATTATCAAACAATTAATTTAATACAATTTGCATTGATCAATTAATCATAATTCAAAATTTGCATTTTCTAAATTTTTTTTATTAATTATTTTAAAACCAAAATTTTTATTTTATTTTTTTTTCATTTTTATGAGACCAGAAAAATACAGGCAAATGGACTAATATGCACAATTTCCCACTCAACATTGATATGAATCATAATGTAAGTCCTATCAACAAGCCAAATGGCAATATGATACTTATGAAAGTGAATTTATGACTTAATTGATAAAAAGAAATGAAAGAAGAATGAAAATGGGACTTAATATCATCAAAATAAAATAGATAGCCTAAAATCACCTAATTACACAATATGAGTGCTGGCTAGTAGGATTAAATCAAGTATATTTCTATCGTGCAATCCAAAATTGGATGGTTGTCTTTTCTTAAACCAATAAAAAGTTGTCACATATGCCATGTCATTATTTGAAGTAGTTAAAATTAGTTTTTTGCAATTTAGTCCAACATAAAAAATAAATTAAAAATTTAGTCCTTTGTACCTATAGACAAATTATAATTTTTTTAAAAAAAATATTAAAAGTTATAATTTGTCTATAAGCACAAATGACTAAATTTTTAATTTATTTTTTTATATTAGACTAAATTGCAAAAAATTAATTTTAACTATTTCAAATAATGACATGACATAGGTGATAACTTCTTGTTGATTTGAGAAAAGGCAGCCATCATTCAATAGTAAGTCCCATAAATGAATTCCGCAATTTCGTTTCTTCTATTTCCATGCCATGGCCCCACACGGTACTGGACTACTAAAATAATCTTTCTTTTGCCCTTTGCTTGGGTGAATGAATGAATCTTAATTTCCTTTCTTGTGAGGAGTATACGTTTAAGGCAAAAAATAATGTGGTGTTTTTGGATACCCTCGAAAGTGACCTACTTCGTGGTTCCTTTCATTGCAACACGTTGCTCCTCTTACTCATAAAGGAGGATTCCACCCAAGCCCGTACCATATTTTAAGCTGCTTTCAATCCAATCCTTTTATTCTTTTGGGGGACTCATCAGTGGCTGAAACAAAATCCCTTCTTTTTTTTTTAATTTATAAAAAATAATAATCATGAGTAATATTAAAATTATAAAATTAAATAAGAAATATGATAATAAAATTAAATACAATTGAAATTTTGAAGATAATTATGCATTTTTTCATATATAAACTAAATAGGATATAATTCCAATTTCCATAAGTGTATGATTCTCTTTAATGATTTTTTTCTGTACTCTTTTGTCAGTACCATAAGTGTCCCAAAGAGCACCCTTAATATCAGGGAACCTTTGAAACTAATCCTGCACGAGATCGTGTTCCTATGTCTATCCCAACGGGGTGTGTTAACTAGGAATCAAACCTGAGACTTACTAGTCTCAGGCCCCATTCCAAGTTCTCAAGTTGGCAGGATCGCACCACTTGACCAATTAGTTCTTTTTAATGCATATAAAAAGAATTTAACTACATATATACTATAATAGAGGCAATTTCGATCGAGTTAGGTAGAACCCAAAATCTATAGTAATTTGATAATAAAAGAATAAAAAATTGATTAATATTTAAAAAATTAACATTTTACTATTAATACAAATTTCTCAAATTTTATTAATAATTAGGAACATTTTTCTTTGATGAACGAAACAAAAAATAAGCATGCAAATTTAATAATTATAATGCAATAATTGATAAAGTTAATCAATCAAAGTAATCAAAGATTCAAAAAAAAAAAAGTAATCAAAGATTCTTATTAAAAAATAATTAAATAAGTTCGTTGTCTTTGGCAGAAGAAAATGAATGTAAATAAAATAAAATAATTTCCAAGAGTATTTGTGATTTTTTTTAGGGTCTTGCTAACAAGTGCCCTTACACTTGTTAAGGATACTAAAAGTGGAAAAAATTCATAAGTTCAAGGTATTTACTCTCTCGAGAATCCGAAAAAGTGCATTTTCCCATAACTTTTAACCACATTTAATCTCTTAACAAGTGCCCTAAGAGCACTCTTTAGCATTTTCCTTTTTTTTATATATGGAAAAATATACTTAAAATGTAAAGAAACTAGTCGGCATGCTGGAAATTGGAACGGACGAATGGATTGGTTCGCGAACGGAAATCAAAATGCTGCATCACGAACACGTGAACCAATGGAGTAACTCCTTTCCCTCCAAACATTTTTTTCCAACTTTATACTATTTGGATAATGGAACCGGGATCTCTAATTACAAACCAAATCTAACTTGCTAGGTAGTTTCCACATGAAGCAATAACCTACATTGGATGAAGGCATAGATAATGTTCTGCATTTATTTAAGCAAGTAGTTAAAAGATTGATCCTTAATTTTTATTTCCTTCGGTCTTCATTATAAGCAAAAATAATTAATTAAACAAGTATTAAGAAAAGTTAGTTTAGTACATTTCATTTTCTCAAATTCATAAAAAAAATAGACTGTTTTAGTAAACTTATATTGGGAATGAAACAAGAATTAAATGATTCAACTACTTTATAAATATATTTTAGGAATCATTGTATTGGGAATAGAAAGTTAGTTAAATTTTGCTTATATTTAAGACCATTAACGATATGTTTTTTTTCTTCTTATAATCAAGACCGAACGGAGTACATATTTATGTAAATAATGTTATTTGGAAGGTCATACTAACCTTGTACAAATATTACTCGAAATAATTAATTATCGTGCTTGAATTATTGGATATCTGAAATATAGGCCAAACATAAAATAATAACCAATTAATATTTAAAAATATGAGAATGGCACAACCCAAAAATTAATCTATTTAGGGGAGGGAGAGAGCTTGAGAGTTTAAAATCATATTAAACTTTCCAAACTATCAATGTAGGACTCTTAATATATTTTTTAATAAAAAAATACTAGATTTATTAATTAGAAAGTGTGTCATTTAATTCAATGTAGGATTCGTAAGCAAGTACTAGAAGAACATAGTTTATATTATACAAGTATAAAAAGAAACTTTTTTACCTCGAAAATTTATGTGTTTATATATCGAAAAATGTTGAATTTGATTTTTCAATATTAATAATTTTTTAAATACTTAAATAATATTCTTATGACATTCGTCAGGATAATTCTTATTAAATTTTTCATAGGCAACATTGAATATCGGGGTTATCATGTATTTACTAAGCTTTTACATATACATGTACTCGAATATCATTTTTATCTTTATTTATGCACACATATATGTACCTACAAATACATGTATTGGTGTATGTATGTATGTATGCATGCATCATTAACCATCATTTAATCTTGAGAGTTGAATATATTTGAGTCAAGTTTAATTTGATAGGAAATTCTAATTGAGTCAAGTTTAACTTGAAAAAATAATTTGTCAAATTGAACTTGACTTGAAACTCAATTTAATTTTTTTTTAAGTCGAGTTGAATTGAACCAAGTTCGACTCGACCGGCTCAACTCATTTCCGGTCTTAAGTGAGTATATTAATTAAAAACTCGTTAGACTCAATTAGGTAACGTGATGAAGAAATTCTTTCAAACACTATTCCCAAGCCTCCACCTATTGAACAATGGTAAACATAAAAAACAGAATTTGTTACATGCACTCTTAAAATCTTAAAAAAATAAATAAATAAAAATTCTAAAAGAAATTGACAGATACTTTATCTAATCCTTATTATAGGATATATTTAACCGAATTACGCATATTGATGAAAATAATTAGTTTTATGAATTCTATGAAAATATATTATAACATTACAATTTTAAACTTTTAATATAACTTTTCTTGAAAATTCATGAACAACGGTCAAAAACATTTAATAAAGATAAAAAAAATCAATATATAATACATAAGAAATATAATCCTATTGGGGTAGTATCCTTTTCATCCTATCCTATACTAGCAGCATTGTACGTAGATCATACAAATAGAATGAAGATGTCGCGTCATCATTTGGGAGCGGAACCCACTTTTTTTTTTTTTTTTTTAAATCAGCTTGCTATTGCTACATGCGAGACACAAGGAAAGAATGGATGAAGAAGCATCATCATATTCATAGGGTAATCTAATCTAATAACGTGAGAACCGATGATGCAACTAACCTTCAAGTTTAATTTGAAGTTTCTTTGTCGCTACTCGCTACCAACTAAATGACAATTTTAAGAGATACACCCAAAAAAAAAAAAAAGAAGAAGAAAGAAAGCCAGGTCCAATTACATTAACCTCCCCTAAAATTTGTCAAAACTACAGTCATTATCCCAATGGTTTGCACCCCCACAAATGTGCCACGAGCTAGTGCTATGTGGTCCGATGTAACAACTAGTACACCACGCACAATTGTGGGTGAGTAATATTGCCACTAGATGAGGTGATACGGACCATAACTTAAAACCATGGAAGGAGTTATAAATCTCCGCTCTAGGTTGTTGACCGTTATCACCAATATTTGGGCAAATTAAGAAAGTTCCCGTTAACATATTAAATGAGATTCGAGGAGTTGTTGCGTAAAGGAAATCAGCCTAGTTGATATTAATGTTGGACTAATGAAGTAGTGAACCCATGTGGGATGATGTAACAACCAAAATAATACGAGACAGCCATCGCATCCACCAAAGACCCAAAGACCAATTTTGGATAATACGTTTTCGTTGTTTGATTAATTGAACCTATGAAATATTATTGAGATGATGCGAATTGAATCTCATAAATTGATCATATTCGAACCCACAACTCTTGGTGTTGGTGTAGCTTTTGGTTGTCAGTATAAAACACATCCTAAACTAACTTCGTTGTCTTTAGCTTTGCTTATCTGTTCCCACTTTCCACGGCTCCACATAGCTTATACTTATAGCCATATACCGTGTATTCAACTCAACCTTTCATAATGATAAATCCTCTGCAGCAGCGTTTGCACTTATCTTCCCTCCGTTTCACGATCATATTCCAGAAAATTTATTTGTTTTTTTTTTGGTAAACAAATTTATTTGTTTTTAATCTATACATGAATCATTTTATATTATTTAAGAAATATTTTTTTAAATTACTTATATTGAATGAGTCTTTTATATATTAATTAACTAAGTTTTTTATCATCAACTTTTCATAAAATGAGAAAGGTGAAAGTGTAAAATTGATAACTAAAAAAAACAAAAAGTTAATTACTTATCTTAGTTTCCATGTTTCGGTTAATTGTGACTAATAAATAGAGATATAGGAGATAATTTCATGAGTTAAGATCCTTTTTATTTCTTAATGAAATTGACAATCATTAAATAATTTAGCAATAAATTAAAATATTAAATTAAATGTTATTAAAAATATAATATAGAAAATGAACAACAAATAAAAAAAGGGTTTTACTTCGGTACCCTCTCAAAATAAAGGGTTTTGGTACTCTCTCATATTTATTCAATCAAATTATGACAACTCCAATATACTATCATGTGAAAAAAGTGTATAAGTTTAATAAAATTTTGTAATCAAATATGTTTGATCTTATTTGCAAGATTTTTTAACTAAATCAATTCACAACCACTCTCAAATCATGAACCTTAATATCAAGTTTTTATTCATCTTCGGCCTAGCAACATCAACATCATGCCACTATTATCAATCTTCTTGCCAGATAACAATGAGAATAAGAACACTTCACTGTATTTTTTTATCAGCTTAAAAAATTGTATTACTGCAATTGAGACATAATTTTCAGCACACAAGAATATATGTTCTCGACTAACATGGGTTGGGACGAGTGATAAGCGGCTCGGTCTCGCTTAAGCAAGGTCTCGAGTTCGAGTCCTTGTGAATGCAGAAAATTCATGTTGGGAGACTCACCTGCCATAGTCAGGCACGCGACCCGTGTCGGATTCGGATGTACCTAGGTTAGGAAACCGAGTGGGCAACAAAAAAAAAGAATATATGTTCTCGTCTAAATTTAGCGCAAATTTTTGAGCACCAAAAACATATAAAAGGTGGAAAACATCTTAACATATAATATTCGGTCTTTATTGAGTGCCAAAAATATCTCGGTGTAAATTTCATTGGCTTTATTAATATGATAGTATATTGTACTTGTCATGATTTGATTGAAAAAATATGAGAGGGTACCAAAACCCTTTATTTTGAAAGGGTACAAAGTAACAGGAAAAAAAATGAAGAGATCTTAATTCTTAATTTGATATGCCGGTGTTTAAATGAGTAATGATATTGGGCAATCAAATCGGGAGGTTTTTATGATTCTTTCTTCAAATATGAGCATAGATCAGATAAGGATATAACATAAAGTTTGTTTTAGTTATTATAAGTTACTTTAATTTAATTTACGTATATCAAGAAAAATAATTAATATTATTAAATTTATAAAAAAAATTTGACATTTCAAAATTATTTTTATTTAAAATTGTATTAATTTTTATTTTACCTTATTATCTTAAAAATAAAATGAAATTATGAGAAGTATATTTAACATAAATATTTAAATATTACCTAAATATTCTAAAGTGACTTAAAGTAATAATGAACAAAGAAATCTTTACAAAATTGATTTATAACAAAAGACAGAGGGAATAGAAAATTGTCAATTGTGATTGTACAAATAACATATAACTATGTTTAAAAAAATTAATTTAATCTATTATTTTTATATATAAAAAGATGCTTATTTAAGGCACCACGTTTGTCGGAAAAATTTTCGAGGCACTACGTTTGTTCGTTTAAGGAATACTCGCATCAAAGCGATTTTAGGAAGATAATCATTATCTATTTGTGAAATAATTATCCTTAGTTGTCAAAACTTAAATAAATAATTCAAATTTATTTAATCTTATCTGTGAAATTATTTAATCTTATTTGTGAAATCATTATCCTTAGTTTCAAAATTTATTTAATCTTATCTGTGAAATCATTATCATTAGATTTAAAATTTATTTAATCTTATCTGTTAAATCATTATCCTTAGTTTCAAAAGTTTTTCAAATCATTATATATAGTACGCAATATGCATTTGATATACTCGGTTCTACTTTTTTATCTTATTGAGAGATTCGAGCTTTAATTTAAGAAAACTTTATTTATGACTACAACAATATAATAATAGGATTTTATTTTTCTTCTATAATATATTTTGTCTATTTTAATATATAAAAATCATCCTATATAAAAATAGGATTTGATTTTATGCTTCATGTAAATATTTTTTTGTTTTTTGTTTTTTATTGTGACAAGGGAATTAAAACTAGTAATAAGAAACCAAATGTAATCATCCTATATAATAATAGGATTTGATTTTCAATCTATAATATATTTTTTCTATTACAATATATAAAAATCATGATATATAAAAATAGGATTTGATTTTATGTTTGATGTAAATATTTTTTTGTTTTTTTTATTGTGACAGGAAAATTAAAAATATTTTTTTAATGAAGAAAATTAAAACTATTAATAACAAACCAAATTCTTTTAACAATATTATATTTCTATTTTTTTTCTCATATGATATGGACTATTAGTCTGAGAACAATTAATAATTTTTAATACCAATTGCGAAAAAACTAAAAACTGTGTTGATAAACTAAATTTATGTTTAATCACTCACACTGCTACTAAGATTTATACTATTATTAAATATTTTATATGTTATGTTGTTGTTGATTTTTATATTAATTTTTGTTTATATGGTTGAGTTTCAGAAAAATAGTCTTCTTCATGCGTCTATTCTTCTACTATTCCTAAGCTTCAATGTCAAATATCCAATTGCCAGCTAATAAATAACATCATCTTTGCAGAAGAAATTTAAATCAAAATGATTAGAACAATAAGAATAAAGATTTTTAGGATTCAATCTTATTATTAACTTGAGATATGATAATCGATGTAAAAAATAAAAATATTTAATTATGATTTATAAGAATAAATGTGATAATCATATTTAAAAAAAAACTAATTGTCAAAAAACTACTTCATCCATCACATAAATATAAGATTTATCTCATAATATCATCAAACAAAAAAGATCAGAATGTTTAATTCTGAATTAGTTTTGATTTATCATAATAAAGACGATAATCATATATTAAAATGTCAACTTATGCATAAGATAAATAAGGAATATATAAGATAAAAAGTATTACATTTTTATTTATACGAGGAAGTACATAATTTATTAACAAGATCATTTACATTTTTTTTAAGTGTAAGGTTTGGTTTGAACTCCTACCTTTTTATATAATTATTTTTTTATGTTGTTTAATAATAATCTTTACTTTATAATAAAAATAATAATAATCTTTAATTTAAAAAAATTAAAATATCGATAACCCGTGCATAACATGGGTAATAGCTAGTTTTAAAGATAAGGATTCAGCATGTCTTAAGCTTTGAATATTTTGTTTTGTTTTGTTTGATTTACACTCTTTTTTTTTTTAACAGAAAGATAGATTTCATTGAACAATCAGAATAATAAAAAAAAAAAAAATCCTTCGTGATTCAAATTTTATCTAAATTGGATTTGTGAAGTAAAATTCAGTGGGCCACTAGTTGCTTTGGGCTAAGAATGCTCGGTGTTCGTTGGGCCTAACAGGTTTTGGATCTTCATGTGTAAGGTTAAGTTAGGGCTTTTACCACGGCCGACCGAATAACCTGGTGGCTACTCCCTCCATGGGGGCTATGGAATCATTAAGACTAATTGGGACCGTTCCATCACCGTCACCATCTACAATGCCTGTGGTCGCCGCGATTGGTGGGGCCCGCCTGCCAAACCTTGATTCCTTGATGCCTTGCTAACAGAAGCCTCTTTCATGAATACTGGTCACTGAATTTGGTTACTCTTTCCTAAACCATACATATTTTTATGACCCACTTCAGTTATTCAATCTACGTGTCATCAATTAACCCAAACAAAATAATCCAAACAAAATCCCTATTGCTTTGGATTAGATAATTAATGGGTATCGGACGTTTGGTACGCTGATATATTTGATATGTCGACATGATATTATGATAAGCTTAAAATTAAAATGGCTTTTTTTTCCCCTCTCATCAATTATCATTAGTAATTAGTACTATGTTTTTCTTTTGTTTTTTTAGGTAGGGTTGTCTTAATTGACAGCTGAAAACTAATAACCAATCTTAGCTTAAAATATAAAGATTATTCAAATTAATTTTGCTTCTACAAATATTTTTTTTTCATATACGCAGCAATAATCGAACCAATTAGCATCAAAATTAAGGAAATCAGATATATGAGAACTGTTTCGAAACTTGTTTACATACAGTAACTAGACATAGTTAATAGCTCAAAAGTGTAAAATACAAAGTAGTCTTTATTGAAAAAAAAAACCTTATGTAGTAAACACAACTAATATATCTATTAAATACATAATTTCCTTAAATAAAAATACTTATTTTTGTTTCCTTATTCTTAGGATACTCATTAGAATTTCTGATAACATAATTAAACGTCTTTTCATTTGTTCTCAAGATGCATGAAATCCAGTTTTTGTTTTGTGTATGAAAAATGTATCGTTGGTAGAGGTAAAATTTAATTCAATGATGGCAACCTCTTTAATATATAATGCACCAAGTCGAGTTTTGCACCTAGTTCAATTCATATGCGAAGTTCCTATTATATCCTCATTTTTTACCTTTAATCCATTTTTCACCGTCTTTCATAGTAGTCCCACTATCACCGCCACCTCCACCTCCTTCTCAACCCTCACTATCTCTTCTCTACTCTCTTTCTTGTTTTTTTCACTTCAGCAACGACGATGATGCCATCGATGATATGGGATGGTGTCGTAGTTCAGCTAGGTATTGAAGACATAGACGTCATGAGACAATGTGAGCGGTGACCATGGGATGCGAGCTTTGTAATCGTGAATGAAAGAGACGGATCGGGGTGGTGATGGGTAAATAGAAAAAGAGTGAGATGAGGTGGTGGTTTTTTGCGATTGCTGGTGGTTGCGGTGAGGCATAGCGGTGGTGAGAAGTGGTAGAGGTCGTGGCTTAATGCAGGGTGAGTTCGTGAGGGATGGTGAGAAATCGAGAGGAAGTTCGATTGTGTTGATGGTGACACCGTGAAGGTAGTGAAGCTATGGTGAGGTGGATGATGCCAACGAGAGTTGGGGCGGTTAGGGTTTGGGTGGTGCAGTGGGTGTTTGGAATGAATAATACAAAGGATAATAACAAAGCCAATTTCTAATTAATTTGGTTTTTTATATTTTTTTCTTACTTTTATTCTTAACCATTAACTTATTTTATTATTTTATTAATAAATTTAATGGTTATAAAAAGAGAAAAATAAAATGATGCATGAGTAATAAAACTCATTAGGTGCATCAAAGAATCACCCTTCGATGATATATATAACTCGAAGAGTATTGTTTTTCAACTTCTCTACACGAAGATACTACACGTGATAATAATAATAAAAAATTATTAAACAACCTTTGATGCGATGAAATATTTTTTCTTTATAATTTCTTTCTTACTTATCATATTTAACTTTTTTTTTTCAAAAATAATCATGTGGAGTATTTGTAATAATGATCACTTGTTAAAAAAAAAATGTAATAATGATCACATCCACATTATATGCTCCACCAACCCACGACCATTCAATTGAATCAATCAAGTTTAAACCCCATTTAAAGTTTTTTCTAGGGATAATTTTTCAATTTCATAAAATTTCATATATCCTCATCTAGTCATCTTAGACTCTTAGTAGCGTCCCATACTACTATATATGTTAACAAAGTTTAATTTCACTCTCAGCCTTGCCCGTGCCCATGAAAACTCTGTACCCACCATAACACGATCAAATCTTGGGGTTGAGAGAGAGAGAGAGAGATCAAGGGGGGCCATGGGCCTTCTGGCATTGAGAGTAAAATAAACTGTCATGTAGCAGAAAAGCAATACCTCTTGCCAATTTTGAAAAGTACTATAATTTTGGATTTTCTCTGAATTACAGTCAGCAAATACATGATAATTTCTCATCAAGTCCCCATCAGTGACAGCGTTGACACTAGCATCAAATATGCGTAGGAGTGAATTATAAGCCGCATACGTAGCCTACTTCCTCATCGTCAAAATTACATTCATTTTATAAAGTATTATTTTATTATTAAATTATTATCGTTTGGAGACATATAGACAAAGAAAATGCTTGTTTTAATTAGAAGAAAAAGCTCTTCCATGTTCCATATTGTTTTATGGGCCATAATCTGTCATATTTCGGACAGAAGTGTGGTACAAAGGTTTGTGATTGGAAATTAATTTCATCTCTTTTGGGTATTTTTCTGTTGGTTACGTTGGGTTTACTAATATTGTCGCAGGATTGCTACCCATCAATTATTATACGGAAAATGATAGTAATAATTATGTACTACTTAAAATATTAAAAGTAATAATAAAAAAATAAAATATTAAAAGTAAATTATAATTAAAAAGTGTTATATTAAATAAATTGATAAAAATTATGTATATGTTTTAAATTAAAAATGTTTTTTATTAATTTATTAAATAATGTCCTCATAATATTTGTTACCAAGACCCTTATTATATCTTCTAGGGTAAGGAGAAAAAATAGCCTTCAGTATTGTATGGTACATGACTCCCCATCAATTTGTCATTGTTATCAAAATTAGAGAGAACCATGCCCGAGAGGAGACACAAGGTGCTACTTGGTATTTAGGTCATAATCGAAACCCTCACAAGCTAAGTAGGAACCCAACAATATGTATAACTATATATACTTATAAAAGAACGGGAACTTTTTAATGTCTAACATGGGGTACATAGTAAACACACTTACGGAAATATATTTTCTTTGGAAAAATAGTAGAGAAGTAACATCGAATTTATGTAGGATGAGAGTTTTTTAACCCTTTCTGAAGGTGGGAAAAATCTTTTCATTATAATACTTATCTTGACCTTTAATAATTTTTTTTTTCATTTAAAAAAAAATAAAAAGGTTGCATCGAATTTCAGGAAACATTTTTCATAGATCGATGCATGAATTGAAGTCTAAGGAGTTGAATTACTGGTATTTTTGGTCTGTCCATCAATATTTTAGGAGTTGAATTATTGTTTCTGGATGTAGGCTTTTTTATGCTTTTGTTGTGCCAAAAATGTTATTTCTACATCTGTATTTGACATCAAATACACACATCTACCTTTTTTTGGTAAAAATTGGTGGGTCCTATAAGAAAAAGAAACTGCAGGACCATCAATTTTTGCCTAAAAAGGCAGATGTCTCGTATAGATGTCAAATACGGATGTTTGAATAACAGAGTAGTTGTTGTTCAATGTGGTGCTCCTTTTATTTAGGCGGTGTATATATCCGATGCCTTTTGCAATTGGTGTTATGTCTGTTGTTTGTCTCAGGACTCTTGATGTAATTCTGAATTTTGGTGGTATTATGTTATACTTATCTTTTCTAGTTAGCTTTTAGCACGAGCTTTATATTGCTTGAGTTAGACTTTACTTATAAAAAAAATCACATTTCAAGGCATTACATAAACATTTTTTTTAATAAAAAGTAATTTGTTTAAGTATGTTTAACATATATGTTATAAAACACATATTAGAAAATTCTGAAAAAATTAATAAGCGTATGATTGCAGTGTTAGGATCTTATTCATTAAAACCAAAGTAGAAATATATATATATATATATATATATATATATATATATATATTGAGAGAGAGGAAAACAAGATTTTCGTAGTAAAAAAAAAACCTTTAATTTATATATGGGTATTAGTACTTTCATGCAGACAAATTTTGGATGTTTGTTTATATTAACAGTTTCTTAATGAATCAATAGTTGCTTGATAAGTAAGTAAACTTGGCTCATTTATAGATGACATGTCAATGACTTAAAGCTAAAGTGATAGTGATATAAATTCATTAACTTGTCAAGCAATCATTGGTTCATGAAAAGATTATTGTGCAACCATCCAAAATTTGATTGTATAATAAAAATATTCTAAATGTATATATTTTGGAAATATATCACATATGTGCAACAATAGATTGTACTATGTGTAAAAGAAAAAAAAACAAAAGTTCTTTCTTGTGTATGTATGTTTATGGACGCATGTTTGAGAAATCTATAAAAATAAGTTTATTGGAAAGTTATACATACTCTGCTATTGTCTTGAGAATCAACATATTTAGTTTTTGCTTATTCAACATTTTAGTCCCTGAACTTAAGTATTTTTTTTTAAATTGATCCTTAAACCTTTTTTTCGATATTTTGGGTCCCTGAACTTTGTTTAATTTTTGAAAATGGTCATTTCATCACTTAAGTGATGATATAGCTGACGAAATGTCACGTCGCTTTCACAATATCGACGAGTGACTTGTTATGTAAGGCCACGGGACATTACATGATTTTTTTTATTAAAATAAAAAAGAATTTCTTTTAAAATATATTACAAGATTCGATTTTCTTTAAGAAATACAATTTTTAATTATTTTTAATATATTTGATTTTTGTTATTTAGAAAATTCACTTATCATCATCTAACATGTTAACTATTGATGTGACGAAAGTAACGTGACATATCCTCGATTATATCATCACTTAAGTGATGAAAGGGTCATTTCCAAAATTTGAGCAAAGTTTAAGGACTCAAAGCATCGAAAAAAATTTAAAGACCAATTCCAAAAAAACACCTAAGTTCAGGGACTAAAAACTTAAATAAGCCTTTAGTTTTTTGGCATTGTTTTGTTATTAGGTTTGCTAAACATATGTGTCCATATATAAGGTTACATACTTACATTAGAGAAAGCATCTTGTGTGAATATTCATTGACATTAACATGATACTCCCTCTGTCCCTTATTATATGACACCATTTCGGTAAAATTTGTGTCTTTTTTTATAAGTCGTTTTAGAATATTTAGATAGTATTAAAGAGTTTATTCCAAATACACCCCTCATAATTGTATAGGGGTGATAGAGTAATAATTACAATAAAAAGATAAATGAATAGAGTTGTAAAGTTTTAAATAGGGGTAACTTTGGAATAACATATATTTTGATAAATTTAATAATAATTATTTTTCTTAATCTGCTTGAATTAGATAAAAGTGACTTATATTAAAGGATTGAGGTTGTGCATTCAAGAGTGAAATTAAAGCTGTGCGGCCACTCAAAAAATTCTCTTCGGCTGGGACCAGCCTATTTGCCTGCTTCAGCATTCAATGTTTTTTTGGCAACACTAAGGTCATCATGCATAAGGAAGGATAAATTCTAAGGGTTTTTTTTTTTTTTTTTTTTTTTTTCATTTACAAGCCTCAAAATCCATTTTTTTTTCTAAACCTTAAGTATAATGTACGAAGAAAGATAATATTCTTTGAGTTGCCTAAAATTTTTATAAGCAACAAAGCTTTTTTTTTTTTTTTTTGTACACCAAGGGAACCGAAGACTAATACTCTCCGAGGCGTAGAGATCACCGAAGTGAGTTTTGCCTCTATCAACAAAGTCTGTCCACGGTAGGGATCGAACCCCTGACATCATGCTTAAGGAACCCAGCTATCTACCAACTGTCTTGGACTTTGTTGGTAGCTTTTTTTTTTTTAAATAAAGTATTTGATCGATGTTACTATATTCAAAACGCAAGCTTGGATTCCTTGATTAAGTTAAAACATCCTCATGCAAGTTGATCTATGCACTTGATAACCATATGTTGCTTAAGGGAACTAATTAATGCGCCTCAGTCTTCAAGGAAAAATAAAATAATAATTTATTAGATTAATATTTCAAAAATAATTGGTTTTTTATAATGAAAATATATCAGATGGACACACAAAAGTACCTAAAGCCCTAAACGAAATGCAAGCAATCAAACCAAAATAAATGGTTTCATATATAGTTTTAGTTTATAATAAGTTTTAGATTAATACAAGTGCTTTATAGTAATATTTTTTTTTTTGGTTTACATGGGAGGTCTGGGACTAGAACTCATGACCTAGGGAAGAGGGAAATCCTAAGTGTCCCTGCAGCCACCAACTGGGTTGTATTACACGGACACTTTATAGTAATAATTTAATAATGAGTGATGTTGTTTTATAATGTCTTGATTATCAAACATTTATTTTTGGGTCAAGGGTTCTCTGATTGATGGTTGATGACTATACAAAACTTTTTTTATTACATATTGCATGGATCAAAATTTTGACATCATATATATTAGGAACTCAGATTTTTATTAACTCTGTTAAACCTTGTAATTGACATCATTTAATTTTTAATTAAAAATTTGGGTGATTATTTGACACTCTTCTTTTAAGTTTTATATTTCAATGCTCCTTTTTCGTAATATCATTGATTTATTATAGTAATGAAAAAAACTTAATGATTGAGATTAAAATTGAAATAATAATAAACGGTAATATTGACTTGGTACATGACTATGTGGGTTACGCTTGTCTACTCATTCCGATTTCTAATATATATATATATATATATATATATATATATATATATATAAAAGACATACTTATCTTGGTTTAAAATATAAGAAAAAATTATTGTAACTAACTTTTTTTTTGGTTGCCCATCCGATTTCCCAAATATTACTTAGGTATATCCGGATCCGACCCAGGTCGCGCATGCTTGACTATGGCAGGTGAGTCTCCCAATATAACTATTCACAAGATATTCTTAGAAAGTAGTGATCTCATTTATTTTTTTGTTTCATTTCTAATACAACTTTTCTAAAGTAACAATATTTTTTTTTATGAATTCGAAAATATTAAATATACTCAACTAATTTCCGTAATAAAAATGACTTCAATTATTTCGGATGAGTATATATTTTTACTTTTTTCGAGGATCGAACTTTGGTACTCTTTAATGTGTCTCTTTTCACCCACCCTTATCATTATTTACATTATATATTTTTTTTTACATCAACCGGTACTCGGATCTGATTTATTTAGAATCCGACTCATCTGGTCCGACTCAATTGAGTTCGCATTAAGCGGCAGGGGTCTCCCAACGGGGGTTGCTCCATATCCAAGACTCGAACTCGAAACTAGTTAGTTAAGAGACCAAATGAACTATTACTTGATCAACTCCGCGTTGGTTATTTACATTATATTCTATGTGTCTTCAAACATAAGTATTAAACGGTGGATGCTTTTTTATCTTTAAATATAATCACGTATCTCAATTTTCAATGACATAAATTATTTTTTTTCACAAACATTAATATTTAGTTAATATTTTTTAAAATCTCAATAATAATTATAAAAGTAATTTTGAAAAAATATACCAAATATTACCATTTCCAATACCAATAATAATATTAACCAACTTTATTAATCCATGTGAAAATCCATACTAACCACTTATATTTAGATTAAAGGAAATATTATGTTTATACAGTATATGTTATATTTTATGATATAACATCTTTAAAAAAATTTAATGTTTTTTTTGGTAAGTACCCATACGCCCTGGACAGGGAAAATTGATCCACGTAGGAACTGATAAACTGCTGGGCAATCTTGAAGGTCGAAAAAGAATATTGTGATAACAAAAGATGATAAACAAGAAAATATCTCAATAGATTTTAAATCAATAGATTAAAAATTCAGCCTTGCAAATATTTTTAACCGCGGACGATCTTAATCCCTATTATAAAAAATACGCAGTGGGAAAAACTTTCCGCAGATAAGGTTTTGTCATATGTATGGGGTCAGCGTAGCAGCATTCCACACAATCCATTTAGTTTGTCTTTTTAACTTGTCTTCTTTGGAAGTCACGTGAATGTCTTATAGCGATGGCTTCTCTCATTCGTTGGACTGTAAAAATGTTATTTTCACGACGAATTAGTGGCAATTTTTAGTTGTAATTTTTGAGATGTGTGAAAATAAAATATAAAAAATAAGCGCAAAATAAAGCTAATTTATTTGTTCCGAGAGTAATTCTTGAATTTAAAAATGTACAAATGACATGATTGATTAACTTTAAATTTTTTTTATTAAGAGTATCTTCAAGCTGAAAACTAAATATTCTTTCCGAAACATAAAGATTATTGAAATGAGTTTTGTTTTTACCAATAAAGCTTTTTTTTTATATCCACAGCAAGGTTTGAACCTCTAACATAATGCTTAAAAAACTCAATCATGTTTAGGTTCCTTGATCATTTAGCACAGTTGTTAGATATATAACTGTGTCCTTAAAAATGATCTCAAGGATTCTGTGTCGTAAATATTAGTAATCTTCGCCTATCGATAGAAAGATACCCGACATTGATAAAAAAAAATACATTTACATGAGTAAAAATTTCACCTTATTTTGATATCCGTTGTTGTTTTGAGAAAAAAAAAATTATTAGTTGATAATCAACAATCACGCCATGTGTGATCTAAATAAATAATGATTTAATCCAAAAGTTACATAGATAAGTTAGAAGAATAAGATGATACATCATTCATTTTTATTACGATTACTTAGAAGTCAATATCAATAAAATTGTGAATGATGAATGATTCACTTGTAGTTAAAAAATTCTTTAAAATTTTCATTGCATGCACAACCTATTTTCTCAAAGAATAAATATTTTTGTTGCATATCACTTTACCATTTACCTAGATCACAAATAACGCAGTGATATTCACGAACTAATAATTTTTTAATGGCGGAGTAAAAGTTATTAAGCAAGTTATAATCTTACAAACAAAATATTTTTGATAAAATACCATATATTCCAAATCCTAACAACATGCTCATCAAAAACCTAAGCTGTATCTATCATTTTTGTGTATACATGTTATCTCATGTTAATTATACATATATACGACGTTTGTAAATAACATGAGTCCTGAATCTTATATGAGTAGAGATCACATGATCATTTTGCCTTCTCTTCTGATCTCTGATCTCTCCCCCTCTCTTACTAGACAAAAATAAAGAAGACCGTTTCAGTTACGCACACTTGCACTGATCCATCTCTCTCTCTTCTGGCTTGCTTTGTCTGTGTGTGCCAATGATACCAGCTTACCGCCACTCAGTATCTTCTATTATGCCTCTTGATCTTAATGAAGATCATAACCATCACCTCTTCACTCCTCCTCCTAACCATCAAGCCTCCTCTTCTTCTTTCTCTTCTCCATCATCATATCCTATTCTCTTCAACCCACCCGATCATGATCATCATGGATCTTACTCCTGGGAAACAAAGCACTTAGATGAAGAGGTGACTCACACACACACATACATATATTTATCTATATATACTAAGTTTCACATTAGATACTTACATGAGTGTTAACTTAATTACTTCTAACATCTTAGCTAGTAATTTTAATTGTAATTTGTTTGTTTTATCAATTATAAATTTAAAGTAAATACTCGATCTCTTATATATATGTTTGTATGTGTGTGTATATGTGTATATATATATATATATATATATATATATATATAATATTTATTCTTTTGGTTCTTGAGTGGTTTGTTCTCAAGATCCTTTTTAATATAATAAAATTATTTTATTTTATGTTTAAAAAATAGTTATATTCACCTTTGTATAAGATGAATTAAATAATGATTCTTTTTTCCTCTACTCTCTATTTATTAATAATCATATGTAGATGATCAGTCACTTTCCCTCAGTCTTTATTCAATGATTTAATTCTACTTTTGATCATGTGATCTTTAGGCCGGGAAGATTATTCCTTCAAGTGGATCATCATGGGATCATTCAGCAGCAGAAAATCATGAGGGCAGCATTGGAAGCAAGGTAACAACAGTTTGGAAGAAAGAAGATATGGGTGAAAATCTTCAAGCAGCTGATGAGGATGGTTCATTGAAGTGGATGCCTTCAAAGATGAGAATCATGAGGAAGATGATGGTGTCTGATCATCATAAGGAAACTGGTTCGTATGTAGCAGGCAGCTCTATTCAGAAGTTTGAGGATCATCAAAAGCAACCATTATCACCTCTCGGAACTGATCATAGCAGCAACAATTATAAAAACCACAGTAATAACACTGTTAGGGTTTGTGCTGATTGTCACACCACTAAGACTCCTCTATGGAGGAGTGGACCAAGGGGCCCCAAGGTACTTCTTTGAAAAAATCCTAATGGATTCATACTCAGCAATTTTCTTTATATATATATACAACGAATCTCTAGATTTTCCATTTTTAGTTTCGGTAATTATTTTAGCATAATGGAGTATATTGCAGTATGAGTACAAAAGATATTCTAATTTTCGCTATACAAAAGATAATACATATAATCATAAACAAACTAAACTTTTAGCTTGAATACACATACATCCGGTACCTTATACTTAATTTTTCTTGGAATCAAATTAATTTCTTTATTAATGTTATTAAGCTCGTTCTTTTTTTTCTTTTTTTCTTTTTTTGCAAAAGATTATTTTCACTTGTTTTACAGGAGAGGGAAGGAGGAATTGTACAACTGTCATAGTTCAAACTCAGATATTTATTGTTAATGCAATTAAGCTTGTTCTTAGGCTTACGAACTTTATCAACTGAAATATACAGAATCTTATTATAGTGTTATTATTTTTTATTATTTGAAAATTTATTTTGGTGTTAATGTGTTATTGCAGTCACTTTGCAACGCCTGCGGGATTAGACAACGGAAGGCGAGACGTGCCATGGCAGCCGCAGCCGCGGCGGCGGCAAATGGTACAATTGTAGTGGCGGCTGAGAAATCTGTGAAGGGAAAAGAAAAGAAATCCAAAATTGAATGTGCAGCTGCACAGATGAAAGAGAAGCGCAAGCTTAATGTAGCCAAGAAGCCATCAACAACATCATCATCATCATCTCAAAGTAGAAACAAGTTGATAAGTTTCGAAGATTTGAGATTAAGATTATTAAGCAAGAATGTGGCTTTCAAACAAGTTTTCCCTCAGGACGAGAAGGAAGCTGCTATCCTCCTCATGGCTTTATCTTATGGTCTTGTTCAAGGGTGATGATGATGATGATGATTAGATTTTTGATCCATATATATAAAAATTGCTATATATCTTATTAGAAAATAGTTTAATTTTAATTTATTATATCATAAGGTGTGTGAGTGAGATTAATGCATGGTTTGTGCTGAACGAGATTATGAAGAGGAAGTAGCGAAGTTATTTAGGAAATGATAATAGGAAATTATTAAGGACAATAATGTTGTTGAGTGGTTGTGTGATGATGTTGCAAACTTAATTATATATAAGCTTGATTTGAACAAGTAGACTATCGAAAAAAATGTCTTTTGTGCATGTAGTTCTTATTATTATTCAATAAAATTTCTACGGTTTTATGTTTTGAACTTTTCACTGCTTAATTTTATCATTGCCATAGATATATATGAATATTATTTTTTAGTTAGTTATATCATGAACAACTAACGCTCTTAGTAAGCTAGTAACAATAATCAAGGTTTTAAATAATAATTACTATTGTGATTAAAATTATAAACATTGCAAGTTGCAGTGTAAAGCAGTTGTGACGTGGTTGTGCATCACTTGTGTTTCGCCGGCCAGGCCACAAATGCTGGTAAAGTTAATTATATATGAGGAGTATTCAGAATTTCAGAGTAACTTTAATTAACCGGATACAGGTTAAAGAGTTCATTAATATAATTAAGCATTCATACTTCATAGCTATGGCTGCAATTAGCTTCGGATGTGAAAGCAATAGGACAACTATTTTTTTTTCCCACATTAATTCATCTACTTTATCGCTCTTCCCCACTTTTCAGTTTAAAAGTAGTTAATAATTATCACATTGACCCAACCAGCTTCTCTATCATGACAGTGATAATTCATGTATGATACAGCTTTTTGTGTCTTGGGGAGACCTCATTAGAGGGATGAACTCTTGATCTAAAGTTTGTCTGCATCGTAATATTAGGCAGTCTTCACAGAAATCGTAGTACAAGTAGAAGCGACTAGTTCCTGCTCTCTTACAGTTGCACTTTTTTATTTGGATAAGAATCTTACGGTTACACTTGGCACTAGAATAAGTAAGTTAAAATGTAGGGTTTTGCTTAAAGCACTTCTGAAGTTTTTCAAAAAAAAATTAAAAAAAAAATATATGAAATATTAGTTTTTTTCCTCAAAAATATTAAAATTTTAAAATATAAAAATTATATTTTTTTAATATTTTTTTAACTAGTTTGTCTTCGGATAGACGCATGCCCATTACTAATATTTTAGTTGGACACACTGAGCTAGCTTTTTCAAAAATATTATTTGAACATAAAAAATAGACACTTATTCTCTCCGGCTTAAAATATATACGCAATAAAAAATATATTTTTATTGGTTTAAAATATAAGCAAAATTAACAAATTTTCTTAAATTTTATTTCATTCCCAATGCCACTTTCCTACAACATCCTAGAAAATTCTTATCTTATTTAATTTTTGTTTCATTTCCAATGAAACTTTCCTAAAATACCTCTATTCTTTTATAAATTTGAGAAAATTAAATACAATCAACTAACCTCCTTAATAAGTGTAAATTTATAAATTTTTGCTCGAGCTGGATGGAGTATTATTTTAGGAAAAGAAACAAGAAAATGACAACAATAGTGCATTGGATTTATCACCACTTTTTTTTTTTAAATAATACTCCATCCGTTTCATATGTAGTGTTGTTTTAGCATTTGTATTATATTTCATAAGTCTTGTTGTTTTCTAAATTAATACATAATTAATGCTATTTTTCCAAACACACCCATATTTATTACAATCTCTTTTTCACTTCCAATACTTTTCTCTCTCTTCAATAATGATTATATAGTGTCATTATAGTCAAAATACAACAAATCCTTACATCATTTAACCCTTTTCTTAAAACTCGTGCATAACCTTAAAACATATTACATATGAAATAGTGGGAATAATAAGTGTTTCATTTGAATGTAAAAGTTTGATATTCATGTAAATGTTTTGTGTCCCTCCGACTTAAGATTTCTCTAGTGCATACAAGAGAGGGTATAAGAGAGGGGAGAGGTGCTTCATGTGTTTTAAGTGGCCGTCTCATATTAATGTAAAGAAAATAGATGTGCATCGAAAGTGTAAAAGTTTTTTTACATCATCTGTATATCATTCATCATTTATGTGTTTATGATCGTTGACTTTTAAGTAAAAGTAAAATATTAGTGAATGGTGGATAATGGACTGATGGTGTAAAAAATATTACACCGTTAATACTCACTCATTAATCTCATTAATGTATTCAACCTTAATTATGCATTCGGTCCCTTATTTTATTATTTTATAAAATCGGTCTCCCGCATTTTTTTAACCATTCATTTCAAAACCATTATTCAACGATTATATTTTTGCTATTCTCTATAGAGATTAATGGATATGCACCGAAGATGTAAAGTTTTTTATATTATCAGTCCATCATCCATCGTTCATTTGTATTACTTTAATTCAAAAATCAACGATCACAAATGGATAAATGGTAAATAATACACTGATGGTGTAAAAAACCTTTACACTGTAAGTGCATTCTACATTTTCTCTTCTCTATACTATATCTCTCGCTTTTACTTATTTTTTTATCTTCTTTATATACATTCAATTCATATAAAAATACATAAATTAAAATAAACACCTACTTCCCCGGCTTGAAATATAAGCAACAAAAAACATACCTCTTGGTTTAAAATATAAGCAAAACTAACCAATTTTCTTAAATTTTATTTCATTCCCAATGGCAATTTCCTAAAATATCCATAGAAAATTGTTATCTTGTTTAATTTTTGTTTCATTCTCAATGCAACTTTCCTAAAATACCTCTATTCTTTTATAAATTTAAGAAAATTAAATACAATCAACTAACCTCCTTAATAAACATAAAATTAGTTAGTTTTCCTTATAATTCGAGTCGGAGGGAGTATAATGTCACCTGAAAACATTAAATACTCAAAAATTCAAAGGTATACAACATTGCGGACGGTATGTCCTTTTACCTTAGAAAAGTTTGGTTTTGTAAGTAGTATAGTTGTTTTCATTTATAAAAAGATGCTTTCGATCATTTACCGAAAAAATAACAAAAACAAAAGACGAAGATCCTTTTCAATCATGACTTTTGTTTGTTTCTGGTATAATCATGACTTTCTTTTACAAACACGAATCAAATTAATTTGAAACTCTATAGTTTGGAATAAATTTTTCAATATTTTCTTACACTTTTTCAGGGACAATATGTTCTTACACGTTAACAAAAAATTAAAAATAGTAACGGTCCTTATTCGAAAGGTAAATAATGAGGACAATATGTTTCGAAAGGACTATAGCTGAAGGTTAGTTTTGGTTTTTATTATAAGTTATTTAAGGTTGGTTAATTATCTTGATTTTTTAAAAAATATATTACTTCCACCAATTTGTAATATGAAAAAAAAAACATATTTATCATGATTTAAAATATAAGAAAAAGTTAATTAATTTTTTTAAATTTTATTTCGTTCCCAAAAACATGTCTTGAAAGTGGTTGTCTCATTTAATTTTAGTTTCATTCTCAATACTATTTTCATAAAATATCTCTATTTTTTAAATAAATTTGAAAAAATTAAATACACTCAACTAACATTCTTAATAAGTGTGATTTTAATTTTTTTCTTATATTGTAAATCGAAGGGAGTACAACTTAACACTTTTATCCTTATTTAACGTTGAGGTATTTTACAATTAATAGCATTGAAACTAACAAAATTTTAATTTAATAATATTATCCAAGTATTCTTGATTTATCCAATTAATTGTTCGTCAACCAATGATAAAAAATTAAAAACAGTTAATAAAAACAAATTTAAGGAAAAATCTAAATATTACCTAAAAATAATAAAGTAACTTATAAAAAATACAGTGCAAACTCTCTGTGACGAGGTTTATAACAAAGACCACAGAAAGTAAGTAACATTTAATTCGCTTTTGAATTATTTTTAAAAAAGGACCGATTTTATTAAAAAAAAAACAAAACTAGTTACATCAGAAATAAAGGCAATCATTTTTATAAAACTCTTTTAGAAAAATTAAAAGGAACTAAAAAATTTAATTAACATTTTTTTAGTGATATTAGAATTGACAAATAATTTATATATTTTCTCAAGATAATTTTTATAATTATTTTTGAGATTCATTAATGATCCTATAGAAAAATGCTGAATAAATAAAATAATTATAAAAATTGGATTAAAATATTACTATAAAATATAACCAAAATAAAATTTTGAGAAAGGTATTATAAAAAGGACGGGAGGGATTATGGGATGAAATGAAAATTTGAAACCTAAGAATTAGTAGTACGGAGTAGTATATGATAAAGTGCATGTGTTTTGCTGTGAGTGATGTATATTGCACACCCTATCCTTTAGTAACACTCCCAATCAATGTTCCGGGTTGGGGGATTGGGAGGCCCATTAAAAGGGCCCATGGTTGTTTCAGTGATCCCAATGGGCCCTAATAAAAAAATAGTGGGAACAGTAGTAACGAGGAGGAGAGTAGAGAACAAGAAAAAGAAAGAGAGAAAGAAATGAAATGGTGTTGGTGTGTCATTGTTTTACATGACTCGTGAACTGTACTGAGAGAATGAATTGAGTTCAAAGATGAAGAAGAAGACAACACAGAA
Source organism: Crotalaria pallida (assembly GCA_037953625.1). Classification (NCBI taxonomy): domain Eukaryota; kingdom Viridiplantae; phylum Streptophyta; class Magnoliopsida; order Fabales; family Fabaceae; genus Crotalaria; species Crotalaria pallida. The sequence continues at coordinate 179,264,301 of CM075649.1, forward strand.
ATAAAATAAAATAAAATAAAATAGTGAATCAGTTATCATTTATTTTTGTTTTGGTGAATTCAGGAAAAAATGAACGAGACTCCTCCGCTACCTGTGCCTCCAACTGGATCGCAACTGAAGCGTACCAAGCTCATTTGGCGCGTTCTCTTGCTCTCTAATTTCGCGATTGGAGGTTAGTTTTGTCCTTTTCTTGTGCCCCCACCCCCTCCGGTGACTGCATTTTCCCTTCTTAAGTTTTTCTTTTTATTGCCTATAATGTGTTTGATACAATGACAACCACAATTTTCGTAGCCTTTTTCTTTCAAGATCGGCATGTGATAACCACGTACACCTGTATGATTAATGGATAATGAACCTCTATAGGAAACTGTGCGATTACAAATTTACATGTACTCTTTTGTCCTTATACTGTTACTATCACACACAAGATTTTTTACTGCAATATTACTATGTACTACGGGTTATTATATTAACATGGTTATGATATATGTGCATTTATTTAATAGTAAGATCCAATTTCTCACAATAACCTAATGTTCTTACAATCTCACTTGATTAGTTTCATATACTTATAGTATATCGTACTAGTAATTATTAATGACCCGTGAATGCTAGCAAAGATGGTAAGGGATCTGCTGCTACTTAAGCGAGTGGTCAGGGTTTGATCATCGCTAGGAGATTACCCCCGAAAGGGTTCGACAATATCGAAAGGATTAGTCACCGAGTAACGCAGGTGGAAACATTGGGAAACCCGAAAAAAAGTTGTCATTATCAATGCTCGTGTGCTTGTCAATATTAATACTTGTGTGCTGGTAATGGTGGTGTTGTCTTTAGGTGCTATCAGGAGTGTTGCACTATTGCTTGTCACACTCATCTGTGGCATTCAAGAAAGGAGCTTCTCGAATCCATATTTGATCAAGTTTTAAATTATCGAGTGCGATTCTTTGTTAGGGTAATTGTGGGACATGGGAGATAGGATTTGAGGGAAATAATAAATGCATCTCAAAAGGTATTAGACTTTAATAGCTGCTCAAAATGCATGGCTAAAGAGTTTTATGATACTCACATGCTATTATGTCTTGTTCTAAAAGAAATTTAAAATAAGAATAGCTCTTGAACTCCAAACAAAAAAGAATTACTACTTGAGTGGTTCAACTGGTTACATTGATGAAATTATGAGACAAAATACTGTTTTGTGAATAATGCCTTTTTGCTATATAATAATACCTTGGTACTTTGCAGTCTGGTAGAATATCTTTGTCTATAATTCCAGAATGTGATGTCATTGGCCACTTGAATTTATTGCAAGGCATAGTTGTCAAAATAATCAGTTTAAAAGCTACTGTTCATGGTTATCATAATTCATATCACATGTTGTTGCATCATACATAAAATGATTTATGAGAAAAAAAAATTGAACAAGTGCCTTAGTTTTATGAATGACATTTGGCTTTGGTTTAGAGGGATCATGTGAAATATACTACTGATTAGTTTTGCTCCATGATTTGTATTTGATGACTTGCAGCTTATCTATTTGCAAGTGCAAAACGCAGAGAGTCAATGGAGAATCATAAAAGAAAACAGCAAAAATTGCAAAAGGGCAAAGCTACAGTTGAAGTTCCTGCTGAACCTGAACCTGAACCCATCATAATTTCAGATGACTTCAATTATGATGATTTCCTTGTATCTGACACAACGCCTGTGCATGTACGGGCTCCTATCCCTGAAGAACAACAACGTGAAATATTCACGTGGATGCTGGAGGAGAAAAGGAATGTCAAACCTAAGGACTCTCTGGAGAAAAAACAAATTGATGAAGAAAAGGCCATTCTCAAACAGTTCCTGCGTGCAGAGTCCATACCAAAGTTTTAAATTTCACTCAACTTCTCTTAACCACATCACTAACAGATTAAAGTTTCAACCCCACTGGTAGATTCTTGTAAGTTCATTCTTTGTTGGATAGTAATGGCATTGATTGCATTCCAAGAGTTTTTTTATTAGGAAAGCAGGCATCCAGCTGAACCTACCTAATGGAAGTCTTTTTTTATACATACCAATTTTGAGCATTTGAGGATGACTATAGCCTTCCTCTCATTTACATGGAATTTAGGACAATATCCAATATTACTGGAGGGTGAGTCTCAATGCAATGGTGAGGTTGTTACCTCGTGACGTGGAGGTTATGAGTTCAAATTCTGAAAACAACCTATCCGGTTATGAATTAAGGCTGTATACATTTATCTTCTCTAAATCCCTCTAGGTTGAAACCTCTAAATCCCCCTAGGTTGAAACCTCAAGCTCTAGGTCGCTCTTTTATGCTAGAATATTATTAACTTGACGAATATTATTAACTTGACGTTACATTAGCAATGAAACTGGGCAGTGGGCACCATTATGGCCTACCGCAGGTAGGTCTCTGCTCATCAATTTTATAATTTTTGTTCTCTTTAACATGTGATATCCGTAACTAGGCGACTGAGGTACTTCCATTCTAATGAGTAATGCTACAAACACGTATTGGCCAAAAATTAGAAGAAATGATAGTGATATGAACAGCTGAATCTGACTCAGGCATGTGGCTATGTACTGCAGTTTTGTTTGCGGCAAACTTGTCTCGTGAAAATGGCTAACACATCAATCTTTCTAGTGGGTCAGGTTGCAAAACCAGAGTGCCTGCCGGTTTGGGACTACTTGCTTCAGTTACTTATTTTCACTATGTTGGTTCCAAATGAAAACTGTTCATGATCTGTCAAGCACTTCGATTTTATCCGTTTTTAACAATAATTGTCCTTTTAACAATTTGTCATAAAGCTCCTCGATTTTGAATTGTCGGAACCAAATGAATCCGAGGAACAATCAGGTTAGACACAAAAAAAATGGAAATTTGGCTACCAACACCTGAAAATTTCACGTTGTTTGGCCATTTTTTGCAGTTACTTTCTTATGCAAGTTACGCGTGGTTTTTCTTCTCTTGTCCATTTTATCAGTCCTATAAAATTCACGGATCATTATTTTCGTCCATGAGGATCAGCTCGATACCCGCTTAAAAATGTGAATGAAATTTTGATAGATTATCTTATTTGAAAATGTGTATATATAAAAAAGTTATTACTTGATGCTAAACGGCCTCTGATATACAAATTCACCTATAAAATGCCCCATCATGACAAAGTTAACATGGTAAATTCATTCAGTTTTCAAGTTGAATGGAGTACAAAAGCAGCGGCAATCGTAATCACATTTTCCAATTTAACCATGCAATTAAGTCCTGTGGGAGGAAAATGATTGAAATTCTCAACAAGACCCATTTTCTAAAAATACACTGTCGTTAGGATATATTCACAGGGTTTTTAAATAATTAATTGGCTTAATGTCATCCTCGCTAATTGCATGTATGACAATGATTGCACGTAGCAGGTAAAGGCTCTAAAACGAATTTTTATCTCCAAGTAAGGATATATTCAACACTGATTTACTCTTAATGCATGTGATCGTAACTCACTAAAATTAAACTTTAATACATGCTTGCATGTTAACTTTAACACAGCTTTATCCCTTAAAAAAGACAGGTTATTGCAATCAGGAGCCTAAAAAAGAGTTTACTGTTCAGCATACAACACTACAAGCAGAAACTAAACTATAATCCAATCTGCAAGAGTTAGAATCATTTTAGCTTGCTATAAATCTGAAGCAATGCTACGACAATTCGATGCCTAGAACACATTTGAAGGAATTCTTGAACACCCAACTTAGGGTTGGATAACCTGTCGCAGAACTGCCACTACAAGATTTAGAATCGTGAATGACAGTCCTATGAATTGACAGGTTTTCCATTTAACTTCGGGAAGGGGTCTTGCTTGCTCAATACAACTACTTTGCTTTTGTGGGCAAAGTAGCCTTTTACAAGATTCTTATATATCAGTATGGCCATTATACACTCTACCTGCAAAAGCATCAAACATAATTAATAAGGAGAACACATTCAAAAGGCAAAAAACAGTAACACCGGCCTTCTTTCCTTTATTATTTATATTCTGGATGGAGAAACAAATAGGAAGGGAGTAGGAAAGAACAGGAAAGAAAACAGAGAAATTACCTCATCCACATCCATGTCAATTTCAAGCCACTTCAATGCTTTAACAATAACCTCCAATTTCACCTGGTGAGCTTTGCTCGGGTCCTTTTGCTTTTGAATGATGTGACTACCATGTTATAAGCAAGCAATAATAAGAAATTGGTTATCTGAGTAAATAGCAAAGTCATTTGTTGTCCCTAATGTACATTTGAATGGAAGGGTGCAAGGTGCTGGATACTTACATCTTCTTCACTAATCTCTGATATACTTGAAGCTCTAACTTCTCTAGGACCAGATATACACCTGATCTCAAGAACCTACACGAAGATGTGAATTCAATTATGCTATCTAGAACAAATTTTGGAACATCAAATTCTCATCATGAAACAACAGTAGCCAATTCTACCTGTCCTCGTGATCTTGGAGTGCACGACGAAGAAGTCGAAGATCACCCCTTCTTAAAGCTTGCACGATATTACTGTACTGTCAAAAAGTGAAAAAGATTATTTATGTCTACTCTTCTAAGGCACACATAGTTGACATAACTGTGAACACCAATTACCAAACACAACCTAGCTGATAATTAGCTTGGGAAAATTATTCTGCAGTGTAAACAGGCATTGTATATTCCGTCTCACCCCCGGTGCTCAATGAGATGAGAATACAGCCTGCAAACTGGCAGCAGGGCTAACAATTATCCATATTTTATTTTTTCCAATAAAATGGTTGCAACCCTTCCCTGAACCCCGTGCATAGTGAGAGCTTTATAGCACCAGGTTGTCTTTTTTTCAAATTGTCAGCACATCATTCACCATTCATGTATTGATAGTCATTGACTTTTAAATATAAGTAATACGCATTATCCACCATTCATGTGTATTATTTATATATAAAAGTCAATGACTATTAATACATGAATGGTGGATGATGTGTTGACAGTGTAAAAAAAAACATTATACTGTTAATGCACTATTTTTTTTTTTTAATCTCTGTCAATGCACTACTTAATTTCTCTTGAATTATATTATTTTGCTCTGACTTATCATAACTAGATCATCCAGTCAGCATACAAGGAAACATTAAACTGAGTAGGCACCTTAAAGAGAAGAAATTGGAGCGCACACACAGATAGAGAGAAAAGAAAACTGGAAATACCTCAAATAGATTGTACTTCTCCAAGAGCCTATCTTTAGGTAATATGCCTATTGAAAGCTTCACTGGAATTAAATGTTTAAGAATCATCCTATGTCAAACAAAAACAATAAGTCATACATTGTTAAACACTTGTATATAAGGATAGTTATACACGACTTTCTTTTCTAACTCTCCTTTCAAAATGAGATGAACAATCGGTTTCTTTATTTATTTGAGAGAGAGAGAGAGAGAGAGAGAGATGAACAATTGGTTAAGTCCTTCATTTTCCACACAGCCCTCTTCTCCTTAGGTGGGCACCAAGCTAAGACTTGGTGCGGTTTTTGTTAAAGGGATTGATGCCAACTAAGTCACTAACAAGACAAACATTTGAGACATCCCATGCACAGTCTCAAACTCTACTAGCCAAGTTGTTGAGTGAGGTACCAAAGCAGATGACCAGCTTTTTTATTAACAAGGAGCTCAATGGATAGAATAGCATTTATTGATCAACAAAATATTTTACCAAGTACCAACATCAACCCCCACATACCATTTTTCAGTCAAAGTTATTCAACCTATATTAGATATGCACCTAGTAATAATATCTAGAACCAAGTCTTAGCCCATCCACAAAAACGTGCACATTTACGATGGATGATTAGTTTCAAGCAAATTACGTACAACCTACTAAAACCCAACTTCATGCACATGCAAACAGTTAGCACACCTGAACCAAACCTTATATTGGCTTCACTCTGTGGGTTGCAATGCTTCAGGGCATATGATAATTTATGATCAGCCTGTCAAGTTGCACATGTGTAAAACTTTAAATAATTTTGTAAAACTGAAGAGGTGTTATATTTTCAATGTTCTTTGCCGTTGCACAAAAAGAAAAAACATAATTCAGTAAAAATTTAAATAAATATCATGAGTCATTTAGCTCGCCACCAAAGAGAAATAAAGTTTTCTGCTGGAAGCAGCATCACAAACAAAGAATATAAACCAGAAGGTACTGTTGCAGAAAATTAAAAAGCCTAGCAAAAGGAGTGTCTGAACACAAGCAGGATATAAAATATAAAACATTTTAAAATAAATTCAGACCACTTACAGCAGGAAAATTTTCATTGAAAACTTCGAGACGACCAGTATAGTACATGTAAGTGACCTGAAACACGTAATAAAGATAAATAATCTAGAAAATACAGGCATATAAATACAGGCATCTATAAATTAATCCTACTCTAACCTTGTCTCTTTTAGGAAATTCCTCAAAGTCAAATATGCGTGCAGTTTCAATGCTTCTTATAACACTGCGGCATAGATGAACAGTACCAAGCTGCAAGCCATTATAGAATAAAAATCAATCTCTTCAACAATAGATTTGAAGTTATTTATGCTGTATCTAAAACATTTCCTGACCCCATTGAACATGTAAATATTCCAATAGATCCAACTTCAGACCAGCCATTGCATACCAGCATTGAGCTCAAAACAAAGAGCACTGTGAAATACTACTAATAAGGAAGCAAAACATATAACAAATACCTTAAAGTAAATCTTGAATAACTGACAAGTTACATATAACGCTCCAACACGCTTAGAGCCTTTTCCCTGGAATAGATACAAGCTATGAAAGTTACTAGTGTATATAGCTCGAAGAGTCAAAGTCCATATAACAAGCTAGTGGGGCACGGAAGTATAAATATATTTTTGATTAAAAAAAAAAAAAGAAACATTATTAAAAGGCAAGGGAGAATATTGCAAGAGAAGATAAGAAATCTTCATAAAAACAATAGAAACACCCAAAAACTGGGTACAAGGGTCATGCAACACTGCATGCCAGTCTCTCTGTAAATCGACCATAGGAACATCACTGAAATGCCCACGGCATAGAAGTATATGTTTCACAATAAGAACACAGCATGGACATTTTTCCTCAGAAATGATTTGTAGGATTATTGATTTTTCCATCTCCCAAAATATGTAGAAGACTATGTAGACACATAAATAATTATTTTCCACGACACTTAAATACCAGTGGCATTATTGGTTAACTTTATAACTAGAAAAGAATAAAAATAAAAAGTTAAATAAAAGAGGGTAAAGAAAGTATCAAATGAAATGATCGAGGAAGCAAGAATACATAGGGATACAGATATGACATGATAAGCAATGTGATACATAACGGTCAGTGGTACGGCAACCATTTTCAAATATAGGTGCTACATATGTAGTAAGTAAGCACAATCATCCTTTGCAGCTGTTTAATAGTATAACCAAACGAATTAAGAGTTATGCTGACCAGAAACGTACAATTGAAAGTCATGATAGTAATACAAATGAAATGAATTGAGGGAAAGAAGAGAGGTATTATGGAAGCATACACACCGCAAGGGAACCAAAAACTTTCATAAGTAAGGAACCCGCGCCTTTCAACTTCTCGGGGGATTTCCCATTTGAAGCCAATTCCTTATCGGCCTAAAAGAGAAAACAAAAACACAAAATGTAAACTCCAAATGAAACCAAATTTAAAACAAAGCAACGCTACTACATTGATCCTCTAAGTTATCTTCCATTTTCAATTTGGTACCATAACTATTTGTTTCGTTCTAGTCCTATACTCCTATCTGGTAGGCCATTTTTCCTCGATCTCTCTGAATTATCAACCAAAATTCAAATTCACAATTGTGTTATCATTGAGTTCAGAATGAAACAAGTTACAAATCTCTATTGTTATTATTATTTTTTTAAACATCAAAATACGGGTTATAAGCTACAAAGTAACAAAACTAAAGGAAAAACAACCTATAGGACCAATTTGAACACAGAAAATAACTTAAAAATTACTTGAAACGGAAATAACTTGTACAAAAAACTCGAAACAATCCGCAGGACAAAATCTAGTAGTTTCAACTAAAAAAAAAAAAGGCAAATAAATAAAGCATTGATACCTTCTCGGCAAGAACCCTAATCTCGTAAACAATGACATACAAAGCTTCGAGAGCCCAAGCAGATTCCCAATTACGAAACTCCTGAATAAACGCACTGAACTCCAACCAAGTTAGTCAAGAAGAACACACGAGAAAATTCAATTGAATTCAATCGAAATAAAATAAATAATAAATAATTAATAATAAATTACTTGGCAGTTTTTTCGAAAGCGTGATAGGTTTCGAGCAAATTCCCCTGTCTATAGTTCTGAAGGGATCGGAAAAGAGGGAGGATGATGTCAGCGAAGTGATCGGATTGTTTGATGAGACGGTTAGCGTCCTGGAAGAGGTTGAGAGCGTCGGCGAGGGAGAGAAGGAAGTGGGAGTTGGAGGAGACGGCGAAGAGAGACTTGAAAGAATAACCGTCTTGAGATGAAACGGCGTCGGAGAAACGATTGAGGTAGTCAGTGATTCTTCTATGAGCTTCACCCATGCTCATGTACGCCATTGCTATTTGCTTTTCGTTGCTTCTCTCTCTCTCTCTCTCTCTCTCTCTCTCTCTCTCTCAGCAGGATCTCAACACTCTACTCACTAGACCCATAACCCATTACACATTCATTTCCTTTCAAAAAAATATTTAAAAATATGAAAAGTTGATATTTTTTATTTTAATTTTTCCCTATTATTTTAATTAAAAAATATAAAAAATATTGAATAAATAAAAAAATTGTAAAAAAATAATTATATAAGGTTAAAAATTAAAATTATGTATTATAAATAGAACTTAAATAAAATATTCAAAATAATCTTATAAGAGTATATAGGACCAACGAAAATACTAAAAAAAACAAATTTTTGGATTCATTTTTTGATAAATTATCCAAATTTTTTGTATTATAAATTATAAAAAAGGTCAGTTGAAAATTTGTATTTGATGCTGACATCACTTTTTGTTGCAAATAGGTATGTTTGGTTTGCAAAAAACGTTTTCCATTTTCATTTTTAAAAACTATTGATTATTGATAATTATAACTATAATCTTATATTTACTTTATAATTTCTATTAATTACGAATATGATTCCGTACTTTTTTTTCTTGTTTTCAAATATTTATACATCAAATAGTGAAAACAACTTTGTATTGTTTGTATCGTTTCCCATAAAAAAAATTTGAAACTAGAAAATAAAGTAAAAACATTGGGTCACATTCATAATTAACAAAAACTGAAATGAAAACTTGAAGTCATAATTATAATCATCAATAACATTTTAAATTGAAAATAGAAAACATTTTCGCAAAGCAAACAGACCTTAAAATTCCCAACAAAAAATAAATTTTCATTTTTGATTTCTTATAATTTTATATTATATATATATGAATTTGATTACACTAAATAATATTTTCATATACTGATATCTTAATGTTATGTTGACTTTAAAAAAAATGTTATGTTGATTTTTTTTAAATGAACTTGCCTAAACTAAAAAGAAAAAGAAAATACACGAAAACTAAGTGGAGAGTAGAAACTCTTATAATAATATCATACAAAATAATATTAGCTTACGTCATTCAGAGGAGGCAGGATTCAAGGGAAATCAACAAATGATCATGCTAACAACTCAAGTTGGTAAGAAAACGTGTGCAGCGAACAATTGACCTCATGGAACACATGGATAATCAATGATCTTCACTTCAATACCCATGCCAGAATATATACATGATTGATTCATCAATTTTTCCATTTGATAAATCAATTTAAATCGACTTAAGTCATTTTAATCTTTGGATGAAAGAGTAAGGCTTTTCGCGCAGAATATATAGGGTGCAAATCGCACTTCATGGACATTTTTAACTTTCTCTATATTCTTCATTTTCGTCCCTATTTTTTGCTGTAGTGTTTTTAATAGTACTATTTTTTAAACTCTTCCATTATAAATTTTGCTGGCTTGGAGAATGGGATTAATTTGACTCGACTTTTTTTTTTTTTTTTTGCTTCCCTCCTGTCTTTCATTTTTATTTCATACCATGCATGCAACTCAAAAATACATCTTTTTCTATGTATTATACAATTTTCTTTTGTAAACCAAACCAAACGTAGCATAAAGCAAATCTTATCCTTGTTGGTAAATAAATTATCCCTCTATTTTTATTTATCTCTCTTATTTTTTGAATAGTTAATCTTGATAGTCTTGCCTCCCGTTTTAACTCTTTGGGTCATTATCTCTAGCCATCGATATCCGCACTACGCTACCACCATTCACCTCAGTGTCATTGCTCAAAAGAAGAAAAAAAGAGAGAGAGAACTAAAGTCAACTTTATCTTTGTTAGTAAAGAAAAAAGTGGAATACGATGAATCCAAAAACTTTTATATAATGATTATAGATAATTTTCATCTTGTTTTGCCCAACATTCATTTTTACACTCCTTGCCCATCGCTGCTATCCAGGACCGGTCCTAATCTATTTTGGGCCCAGGGGCGAAAAAAATTTTGGGGCCCTAATTCATAAAAAAAATTATTAAAAATCATTTAATTAAAACATGATATATTTATATATTTAATCAATTAAAACAACAATAAAATTAGCTATTATTAAAACAGAGCTGAAATAAAATAAAAAAGTTAATATAGATAATAAAAACCTTTTTTTCATGTTAATCCTTTCGTCATTATATACAAGACCTTTTTGGTTGAATTCATATCCATTAAGAAAGTTGGTTATTTTAGTTTATTTCATTGTAAATGTGAGCATTTGATAGTATTTTTTTTCAGAACTACCTTTATTATAAGAATTATTGAGAATCTAAAAAATGTTGAATAAATAGGCGAGTTTGTGGAAAAAATACTTAATTGTCTTTGAATATTGATATAAGGTCTTATAAATAGGGATAAAATAAAATTATCAAAATGTTGTTATATTTAGGGAATGAGGGAGTTAGTTATAAAAATAAAGTTTATTAGTTCATTTATTTATAAGTCAAGTGATGAGCAAATGAAAAAAAATACTATGCTAAAAACCATTAATAATTGAAATACAGAAAATATATAATTATAATGTTTTAAAAAATAATAATATTATTAAAAATATTAGGGGCCCCTAAAATTTTTGGGCCCTGGGTGGTCGCCCTCAAGGCCCCTTCCAGGGCCGGGCCTGCTGCTATCCTTCACTCAACCATCATTGTTAAAAAAAAAAAGCTAAGCCAAAAAATGACAAAAAAAAAAAAACTAAAGCAAAATTTACGCGTTAGTAGATAAAAAATGGATCATTGTGGATCCATATTTCTTTGTAAATCGTGTTTTAATATTTCCACTATGTTTTCTCGCGACAATCGTTTCAACACTCACCAACGTTGTTGCTTCCAGCTATCCTTAACCTACCAATCGACTGACCGACTGACCACCGCCATCCACAATCTAGCTATCATTGGTCAAATGGAAAAATAATTAAAAAATAAAATCAAACTTTATTCGTGTCAACAAATAAAAGAGTGAAATATTATTAAAAGGTTCAAGCACTTATGTATAACAAATTTCAATATTTTTACCTATTTTACCCAAATTTAACATGTCTTCCACGTCATTGTCACTGACAATCACTATACTACCACTCTTTGAGCTTGTTTGGTTGGGCCTGTGCAGCCACCAAATGTGCATTTGCAGGGAAGCGACTTCTCTGAAGTTTTCGCGTTTGCGGCTTGGGACCGTTGAACCAAACGCGTTCTTCATTTGGAACTTCATTATTAGTTCATTGGATAACAGTTTTCACTCGGTAATCAAAATATTATTTAATGACATTTTTTTAAGATTGAAAAAGAGACTTTTGATGATTTTTAAAGAATTGGCATGTGGTAAAGAAAAACGACTCTTTGTTTTTAGAAAAGAGAGTGTTGCCGGAATACGAGACTACAAACTTTCTCCCTGCCGCGGTGCCTAGTTGACAAGAAAGAGATATGTTTCATCCCCTTTTTGGGTAGAGAATGACAACTAGAACGTTTACTTGTAAGTCAAGTAGTAACAATACAGCAATAATTACAACAAACTTCTCTTACTTACAAAGAAACTCAACACAAACTTCTCTTACTTACACCAAGTCATGAAGATTATTCACCCCGATGACTATCAAACCATATATTATATACATAACACATTCACATTATCCATAGCAATACTTTATCATTTAACCAAGTTTATTTGTGATCATGGGCTATGGTTAGACCAAAAGAAGATCCTTGACATGTACTTGCCCCTACGCTTTGGAAGTTTGGCACTAACACTTGGTGCAGCTTCCATCTCATCATCAAGCTTTAAGTCTATGCTCAGCATGTTCCACATTACTTCCACATCTTTGTATCCACACATTTGAACATCATCTCGAAGCTTCAACAACCCATCACCACCAGCTCTGCCATTATCACCACCATATTTACCTCCATCGCGGCCTCTACCTCCGGCAACCCCTCCTGTTATAAACGTGTAAGTATTCAATATTATTCAATATAGAAATAGAATTATTATATGTATATATAAGGATTGTAATAGAAGAGAGGACCCACCCACCTGATTTGCGAAGCTTGATTCTGATGGAGAGTGCAGACCAGCTCCTTCTTATCTTTTGCCACAAATCCATCTCTGAAACTATGTGGGCATAAACACAGACAAGGCAGAGGCTGGTGTTATATATATATAGAGATATGAGTGTATGGTGTGATGAAGCGTTTGTATAAAATAGAAGAAGACAAGGAATTAAAAGCTATGCCACCGAAAGCCATAACACGTTGGTTGATATGAGGTGCCAAGCGTCTTGTGTAGGTACACTCCACAAGTCCACCACCTGGTTTCGTTGCCAATACCACCATGTCTTTTTTTTTTTTTTTTTTTTTGGTTCCTCTTGCCTCTTACGCTCTAGCTAAATCGTGAGAAGAAAAAAAATGTTGATGTACACGTAATGTTGGTTTCGGTTGCTCTTGTCACATTCTGTGGATCTTTTTTAATGGTCCACCGTCCACGTTTACATGCTTACTCAGATATTAGACGCACCTACTCAGCACCCTCTTCATTTTATTTTCTGTTTTTAATTATTAAAAATAAATGAAATAAATATTAAAAAAATAAAAAAATATTACATTTTTTATTAAAAAATTAAGATTTCTCTTTCTTGTTTCCTTTCTATTTCTAATTCAAATAAATATTACATTTTTTATTAAAAAATTAAGATTTCTCTTTCTTGTTCCCTCTTCATCTTTCCAATTTTAATTCAAACCTTTATAATCACCATTTTCCACCTTTTTCCTCAATCCTTCCATAATCACCAAAACATACTAACACACATCATAAACAAAAAATTTAATACCAAAAAAAAAAATCACAATCAGAATTAAGAGAGGGAAAGAGATAAAGGGGAGGACATATATAAAGGGGATTAATGGAAAACTTTAGAGGAAACTTGCTCGTGAAGTCATTTGGGATTCCTATAAGTCGTATGAGAGTCAAGAAAGAAGGGTGATTATTATGGTGGATCTCGCCTCCGACCGAGATCACTTGCCACGTGACTAGCCCATGCACCTTTAGGCCGAGTACGGGATGCAAATATGCCCCCTGATACCTGGCCAAGACCAATCCCCAGGTCCGACGACCAGAATACTAGGAACTGACCGAGAAGAGCCTTCATCTCGTCCAAGGACATCCCTTACAACCTACCGGTACAGAATAAGGATAAGGTGACTCAGTGTTCTTATCCTAATACAACTCATGTCCAGGCTAGCCTAGTGGGCCTCCGTTGGCCCATAGGACACACGGTCACTCTATAAGTAGTACCGCGCTACAACGGGTTCAGGTACGTCTTTTAACCCTAATCGCACACCCACACACTCTGTGATTAGGGCAACCCTAGGTATCCCTACTGGATACTTGGAGAACCTGCGAATCCTACAATAACCTTGGATTCTGGCCTTCTCTCAAGCCATTCCCTGGTCTTAGTGGATATCCACCGTCCAGGACATCACAATTATGAAGATTTTGGTTATGGAGGTCTTTTGGGGGAGAATTGATAAATGGAAACCTTAATAAGACGATAAGAAGGAGAAATTCTATTTTTTTCTGTTTAATCCGATTTTAATTTTTTAAATTAAAAAAGTGATATCTTATTTGATATAAAGTTCAAAACTTATGAGAACCAAAATGCAAAAAATCAAAATAGGATTCTTTAACAATGCAATAAACATGATGACATGACTATTAATGTACGTGCGTGTTGCATTTTTATTAGTTAATTATTCTATAATACCAAACTCATTTTTATTGGTCAAAGCCCAATCCACAAACACACGTGTATGATTATGTGACATTTCCTTAGCTACATCAATTGTTAACGGATTTTTCTTAACGACATAGACTAAAACAAAATTTTTTAAAACAATTAAGGATGAATCAAGGTTAAAAAAAACTTTCAGGGACCAAAATCAAAATGCTCTAAATATTCAGGGAGTAAAGATATAAATAACATTTTTTTAATCTACGATTGAATATTCATCAATACGAGTATAATGACTAACTAATTCCTTATAATATTATTCGCATAAAGTGGACAATCCTCTCAAATCCTTCTTTCACTCTTTTTTTTGGATAAGCACTTCTTTCATTCTTAAATAGTCGTCACTTTAGTAAAATGAATTTGCTCATAAATAATTGTCATTTTAGAAATCAAATACAACATTCATTACTACTTTTACTATTCTATCATCATCTAATTAATAAAAAATAAATAAGTGAAGAAAATAGATCAATTACTATTGAGAGATCAAAGACAAAAATGGTGAAACAAACATTGATTCATTAAAAAAAACACGTTAAACATACTTTTTAATTCATGTACTGTAACCTTAAACGTCAATTATTTTAGAATGGAGAGAGTAAGTTTTTCAAGACAAAACTATATTTTTTTTTTGTTACTTAAACAATATTACAATGACATTATTTAACATATTCCTTTTATATACACAAGAGTCTGGATAGATTTTCTAATTTGTTAATGAATCTTTGTTTAGGTTTTTGTTAATGAATCTAATAAAAATAAAAATGATTTTATAAAATAATAATCCAACCATATCATTAGTACTAAACCCAAAATTAATTTATAAAGATTAAATTTTGTCTTGTACACGCAACAACATTAAATTTCGGGATCAGCTGTCTCACCTATTAAAAGTACCTACAAGTCAGGGAGCCATCTGCCAACACTCCGGTCTCCGGTACCCCTACCTATGTGGACCGAAAATATTTAACGAGAAAAAGAATTTTGTGTTATCTTTCATCGGCAAAAAATCCATCGGTGTTCGTTACGGAGGCAAAGCTGCAGCAAATATGAGGGCGACAACAATTCATGTCTCACTCTTACCACCCGCACCCCTTCCAAGCCGCCACCAATTGCTTGCAAACGGAACACTTCAACTTCAACTTCACTTTCTCTTAACCCCAACCCCTTCCCGGCGCCGCTATTTCGCTGCCTGCGCAAGCCGTCCAAAGCCGCCCTTTCTAACTTATCCTATCATTCACCACGGGTTCGTTACTTACTCATTCTCAGACAGACAAAGCTCATAAGCATCACGTTATTTTTCTGTGCTCTCCATGGGAATGTGAAGCTAACTATTATTACTTTTTTTTTATAATGTTTTAGGGTAACATATTTGAATATGTGGTGGAGATGGTTTTCTAGAGTTATATCCATGTACTTGCTTTCTCTCAATCTTGTTGCTACAGCCTCTGATTATCAAACCCCCTCTACTACTTATTATTATGACTGTGAAGATATTAGCCATTACTATTCCCCTGTGAATCATTTAAGTGGCCAAGCCCTCAAGAAAAAATTGAATAGCATTATTCGCCACCATCATTCCTTGTCCTACCAACAGGTCATTCCTGCTTTAATTTTTATTTAAATCTTATACCGCGAGTTCTGTATTGAATGCGTATGGATTTAACAGGTGTGGGATGCCCTCAAGGTTCTTGATGCTGCTGATATTGATAATCCCGAAGCTTCATCCGGAATGTATGGACTTACCTGGTTATTCTGTTTAATTTAATACTCCTATCATTTTAACTTATTTTAACTTACCTTGTCGTGGTTTATGGCTATATTGCTATGCAGAGTCGAAATATACTCCTTGAGAGTTGTACCGAAACAGTTATCGGGGAAACCATTGGGATGGAACAGTGAGTCAACTAATCAATTTGTTGGACTTGCAGTGATCCTGATGTTAGTTTCATACTAGACTCAATCATCTTTTGGTTTTTCAGAAGTCGCTCTTAGCTATTTATGTAGCATGCCTGTTTTCGGTAACCAAAGGGTAAAAAACTAAAAATACAATCAATGTTGCTTAAAAATAAAACATTTTTGTATTTGATCAAGCTCCGTGTTTAGGTCATGCTAAAGCAGTTTCTTGACTATTTTATAACTGCATGCGAAACTTGTTGTAAAACTTGATCTATGACGGTCATTGAACCTAAGAAAGATTTTACTATAAATCAGCTAAATAATGAAGGCTACTCTTCCTTTCTCAAAAAAAAAAAAAAAGAAAGAGGCTTATCTCATAAATAGGGATGGAGAAGAGATGCGTGTTTCTCACCCAGACTCTTCTATAGAAAAATTAAGGTTAAATTTTATGGAATCAACATACAAGTCAATAACAAAAAAGATTCACTCATTTGGATAGAAGCTTTTTACAGGGGAGCATCTATGGCCTCGTTCTTATGGGCTGACAAATGGTCCATCTTTGACTGATTTACACAACATTCGCCCTGCAGATGTAAATGGTAAGTAAAGCTATTGCTCAATATTTAACTAGTCAAGATTGCAATTTTAGTTTATTTTACAAGTTTCTCTCAGTCAATTCATCAAGGGGAAACAAGTACTATGGTGAATGCAATACTAGCTCGACCAAATGTTTGAGGCCAGCAAACAAAGAAGCTGCTCTGGACACTGAAACAGACAAGGAGAGGTGGGCACCACCAATGCAGGTCTACCTTTCTGTCATTCATTTTTGTTTTGAACCATCGCAGCATGCTTGAAATTTGAAGGAAATCTAGCATTGTAGTCGTGCCATATGTTAATACCTAATATATATTTTTATCCTGCCCACTGTTAAATTTATGTCATACGAGCTGTTTTGGTTAAATTGGGGTTGGAGCATTTTTGGTTAGACTCAACCTACAAGATTAAGATTTCTATTAAAATCATTTTACCTATTTTTACAAGTAACTTGTTACTGGAGAACCAACAATAAATGCTGTTAAAAGGACTCTGCATGTATGGATGGCGGAAGTTCCCGTATCATACTTCATCTGCTTGTTATTAGCTCTGATATCAATTGACTTGGACAATTAATTTATTTTTGACTCAAACTTCATTTGGGATAATGCCTCTTTCATGCATATGTCTTGAAGTTTAACTAATCTCAGGTTAGAGGGGACATCGCAAGGGCATTAATGTATATGGCAGTCTGTTATGGGTTTCAACAACCAGGGGGAAGTCCAGGTCTTCGCCTCTCAGATGCTCCAAATGTTGGTATGTTGGACTTCTCAAGTTTCAATTATAAAATTTGGAATGTCCATCCTTTCCGCGTGTTAGTCAAGTTCTTAGTGTATTTATCATGTTTGCTGTATATATGTTTAGTTTTATCATCATGTAATATATTTCTTCTAATAGTAACTTTTTCATCTCCTGCTTAGTCATAGATGTAAGAATCCTTGAAACACGGCATCTGACATTGTGAGCAGGATCTGAATGTCTGAATAATCATGCTCCACGACATTGTTTTGTGTTGTATTCTTAAAACATCCACCTTTTACAAAGTTTAATTTTTGTTTTTATGTTGCTCTGTAATGTAAAACAGACATGTGCTTAAAACAAAGATTGCTCTGAAGTCTGGTCTGTTATTCTTTTGTACATTGCAAGGTTTCAGCTCCTTTTTTGCTTCAAATAACTTGTGTTTTATCGTTACTTTTTTTTTGGTTTGATTATGTGAACATAATGTGAGTATTAAGTGGAAAATAACTATGATGCTTGACTGCTTGTGTTTAGTTATATCTGATCTTTCTATGTTCTGCAATTGATTCTTATGATTTTGGAAACTAGTTATAGCTCTCCAGATTTCATTACTTGCAAGTTGAAATGTTGTTGCACCTTCAGGTTGAAATTAAGCCATTAAGGTTTATCTCTTTACTGCAGAAAAAAGGGAGATGGGGTTGCTTTCAACATTATTAAAATGGAATGAAGTTGATCCACCATCGAGGGAAGAGAAGCTGAGAAATGAGAGAATATGCAAAATTTACCAGCACAATCGGAATCCTTTTGTTGATCATCCAGAGTATGCCAATCTTATATGGAAGCAAGTTGGCCGTAATCCTAGATAATGTCTCTCTCTTTTTTTTTTTGGTTTTCAAGGTATCCATTCGCGCAACTGGGTGACTGATCCTTTCGACATTGTTGGACCCTTTCGAGAGTTAGTCTCTTAACAAAGGAAAAAAACGTTAGGATGAGTGGCCCCACCCTCCTATTATTGTTTGTTTGCCTCTTTTCATTTTTATGTTTTGAATTGTATCTACACTTATTCTTTAAGAGTAATGATCTATCCATTGAATGAGTTTACAAATCTGCATACAAATAAGTTTGCAGTGCACATTACACTGTCATGTGTAAATTGTTAATCAATCAATAATAAGTTTTTCATACATGTCACTTTTTTTGTACTACAGTCATGAAAGCTTATTTATAAGTTAATTTTGTAAACTTATATTTCATTTTTTATTCTCTGAGGTATATATTATCGTAAGCTTATCTTGTTTCAGGGCTAAAACTTTAAACCTTAGTCTTTCATTGTACTCATTTTCAAAGAAACTACTCCCTCTGTTTCATTGAGTTTGACTTTTTAGGCATTTTTTCTTGTTTTACAATGTTTGACCTTTTACATTTTCAATACATAAACATTTTTTTTTTCCAATTTTAACCACATTCAATCATTTCATTCACTCCTTATTAATTATACTTTTATCATTTTTTTTGATAAGTACTTTTATCATCTATCTCATCTCTAAACCACTATACATTAATTAATGGATACACTTATTAATAAAAATTAAATATTATTACAATTTTCAATAAGGATTAAATAGGGGCATTTTGGGCAAATTATACATGATACTTACAATAATCAACATTTTCTTAATTTGTGTGCTTAAACCTAAAAGGTCAAACTCAATGAAACGGAGGGAGTATGATTTTAAATAAACAAACCCAAATGTGACATCTCCGCCGTTTTCTTGGTGGCAAGAAAATCAATTGATTATGTATTATAGTTTCTCATCAAAAGTTTGGGTGAGAATCTCAAATGCTTATTTATGTTTTTTTTTTAATAATTATAATTATAATTTTATAAATTAAATGAAAATTTAAAATATACATTTTTTATTGTTAATATTCGGATAATGGGGAACAATCTTACTTTTTTTAAGGGAATCTTCTTACTTAAAAAAAGCTATGTTAATCAAACATTTTACTAATATTTAATTTAAAATAATATTAAAATATATTTTTATTTCTTGGTCTATTCAAATTTATGCATTTTTTATATAATAATAGGTAAAAAGGTCAAACAAATTACACATTTTATGGGGAATGAGATACCAGCATTGTCTCTTAAAAGAAGAATAAGGTGAAAGTTCATACATCTCTTAGTTCTAACTACTGTTATTAGATTCCTATGGCGAATAGGTCGACACTGAAATAGTTTTAATGATTCAATGAAGAGGTTATTACATAGTTGGTAGATGAATGGATTTTTTAAGCATGATGACAAGGGTTCGATCCCTGTTGTGAATATAAAAAATGCTCTGTTGGTAGAGGTAAAATTCATTTCAATGATCTTTATGCCTCAGAGGGGATTAGTCTTTGGTGATCAGTTGGAGGATAATCTTGGTGAAAAAAAAAATAATCGCATGCATGTTATATGACTTATTTCAAATCATAAAGAGGGGGTGAAAAAAGAAAAATTAAAAAAAATAAGGAAAAAATTGATATAAATATTTTTTTTTCAAAATATTTTTTTTTCAAATATACATATTACATATATTTTATATTTTTTAATAAGCAAACAAATTTTATTAAAACTAGGGATCTATTTAAGTATCATAGTACTCATGAACCCACCTTGACACTTCCTATGAAGGGTTTGAAGATGAATACACAATCATGTGCTAAAGAAAACATATATTTTTTAATATATAAAATCTAATATTCAAATACTTTTAAAAAAAAAAAACTAATATTCGAACACTTGGATTAACCCTTTGGGGGCCAAAAAGAAAAATAAAAAGGAGGAAAATTCCTTATTAGGGTTTTTGAACGGAAATTTAAACCCCGAAACCTAAACGCCTTTCTTTTCTTCCCCGGCCCCAGAGCTAGGGTTTCCTTCCCTCAGATCAAACAAACAAATCAAACTGCGTGCGTGCTTCTGAACCAAATCAATGGAGAAGAAGCAATTACAAGTGGGTGGTTCCCTGATAAAGCAGTTAGCCTGCTGCAACAAGAGCCTCAGAGAGAAAGCCCTTCGCACCCTCTTCAAGTCATGGCTTCCCTCCCTCTCCAAACCCCTCCCCGATGATGACGTCAAGAAGCTTTGGAAGGGTCTCTTCTACTGCGTCTGGCACTCCGACAAACCTCTCGTTCAATCCGAACTCATCGACCGTCTCACCGCCGTTCTCCTCCTCCTCCACCTCCCTTTCTCCCTCCAATACTTTTCCTCTTTCCTCCTCACCATTCGCCGCGAGTGGTCCAGCATCGATGCCCTCAGGTTAGACAAGTTCTACCTCTTAATTCGTCGATTTGTTTCCAAATTGTTTTCTCTCATGAAGAAGAATTCATGGGATTTGGAACTTGTTAACTGCCTTATGCTGGTTTTGATAGAGAATAGTTTATCGGCGAATGATAAGTTGCAAGGGAATGGTGTGAATTATCATGTCGCGTCTGTTTTCGTCGAGGAGCTTAAGTGTTTCCTTCCGTTGAAATCGGAGGTTCTTGAAGCGCTTTTTAGGCCGTTTATTGATGTTATGGTGAAAACTCATGATAGGGTTTTGTTGGGGAAGATTAGGTCTGGTGTGTTTGAGGTGATGCTAAGAAATGGGAATAGTTTGTTGGAGGTTAAGAGAGGGGGCGGTGAGGTTGATTCTGCGGATGAGGTCGTGGTTCTTGGGACGGTAGCGATTGTCATGGGGTTTTCTGGCAAGTTTTTTGAGATGGGTTCGTCGACTGATTGTGTTCAGGGGAATAGGAAGGTGTTGTTTGGGCTGCATGATGAGTTTTTGAAGCTTGAGAAGGCTGCGGCGTCGTCTGGATTTGAATTCTCGATTCCGAACATTGTTGATCAGGATGATGAGGAAGTGCCCGTTTTGGTTCCCATTGCGAATGGCGTGGAGGTGGGTGGTGCTGAGGGTGCTGAAGTTATTGTTGCAAATGGTACGCGTTTGAGGAAGTGCAAGAAGGTTAGAAAGGACTCTGTTGACGGTGGCAAAAAATCTAAGAAGAGTAATAAGAAGATTCCTGCTGTGCAGGACAGTGACAATATAGCTAGCGAGAATGGTGGCAATTCGAATGATGAACAGGTTAATGATGACGGTGCGATATCGTTGAATGAGGCTGTGATTGCAAATCTACAAAAGCAGTTTGAGATTGTTGCAGCAGAAGCGGGTTTGGAGGACGGTGTTGCAAGTGCATGTGATACTTCTGAAGCTACTGCTGTTTCTAAGAAGAGAAAGAGAACAAAGAAAGTGAAAGCAAAGGCATCTCAGGGTTCTAATTCGAATGGTGGAGATGCTGCTGAAGACTCTGCAATTGCAAAAAGTGGGGGGAAAAGTGCAAAGAAAGTAAGATTTGCCATGAAAGATAACTTGGTGTGGAAGCCGCAAAATCCTTTACCCCCTCAGAGCTTGAGATTGCCTCCCTCTGCTACTCCGAGAGGAAGCGCACTCAAAAAGGGTGTACCCCCAGGTCCCATCAGGGAGATGATCCCCTCTGCTAAGAAGCCAAAGCTGAAAAAGGCCAGGAAACCATTGAAAGGCATTGCCCCTGTTGTCAAACGCCTGAAGAAATTGAGAGCCCGTTCTGCATGATTTCCTCAAGGTTGTGATATGATGATCTTCTGTGACATGTTTGTCATATCTTTTTTTAGTTATTATGAGATTCTCAAAAGTTTATTGTTATAATTGATTTCTGCACCATGTTAAAAGCATCTTGAATTGGAGTCAAGACTATGCCTTCAAGGTTGTGATGTTGATTGATACATGGTTCATCAACTTTTCACTGTCAAGTTGTGCTATCATTTTTTTTTTTAGTTTTAATGAAATGACTTTAAAATGTGTTGTGATGACTCTTTTTTGTTTTGGTGGCTTAAGAAACACTAGTCCGGAGAATATGATTTCTTAACGAGTTCAATTGGAAACCTATTTTCAGATTCCCGTCTTTTAAGCTATGCGGCTATCTTTATGATGATCCTATCAACCCATAGTGAGACTTCACTTTGCCAGAATTGATGTTTATGAAAGCTATTTGTTTCAGACTTTTATTAACATTGTTGATGTGCTTACCTTCTCAATGATAAAAGAGAATGGATATTGAATTATTGAAGATTGACATTACTGGTTTAATTTCCAAGTTCAAAAACTCTGTTGGAGACTTGGCACCGATTTGTAAGATGTTGATAACAAGTGGAGGATTTGCTTTTTCATTGGGAAGTGCATAATGGCTTGGGAATTTGGGATTGAGTCTTGGATCAGCAGTGGCTCTCTACCTGCTGGTGATTCTATGAATTATGAGGCAGATGAGAAATTGAGAAGATGGTTCATTGTTTTGCATTGTGTTGGTCATATTTGAAGGATACCCTGCTTCTGATGATTAACAGGGAAGTCAACAAGTCTGTCAAAACTCAAAAGGGAGAAGTGCTTACGTGGTATTCCAGGTTAATGTGTTAGAGAAACTATTAACTGCACGTCTCTTTAATTTTTAATTTTTTACTTTTTCAATTTATTATCATCATTGTGAGACAATGGAGCATTATTTTTGCCAAATTGTTGATTGAGCTCTCCCAATTTTGATCACAGCTCATTACAGCGCGTTCTAGAGGATGGTAAATTGGTAATGGGAATGCTCCCACTAGACTCTAAATTTGTTTTGAAAATGTGATAGTTATTTGACATTTTACCTCTATATATTTGTAATTTTATGTTTTTGCCCTTGCAAGCTAAAAGTTTTTGCCTGTATATTACTTTTGTCTTCACTACCTAAAATTCCTGGATCACTAATAAAAAGTGCATTTAAATGACTTGGTGTATCAATATGACCACCAAATACCAATGTAATGCGAGTACGTCAATGATGAAGAAAGGTTAGAAAGCAATGACACGAGTACGTTGATAATAAAAGTCTAAAAAATAATTAAAAGACATGGACCCAAATATTTTAAAGTATTGAAGTATCTAAATCAATTGGCAATAAATTTCCTCTCATGACAACCATTATGAAGTTATCAGTCATATAAGGGATGCATAATGCATTTGAGTTTATGGAAAAAGGAAATATTATTCAAATGTTGCTTTATGTATCCCATGGGCTATGGGTAAGGAGGTCTTAGGTGAGGAGGGAAAGTGAAAAGAAGGAAATGAGAAAAAAAAAAATGAAATGCAATGCGAGGTTCAAAGTTCAAACTCACTCATACAAATTAAACGATCTTTGCCATAAAATTTATTCAACTTAGCTACCGTAAACTATTATTCCAAATTTAAATGTAACCAAATATATCCCAAGTGGACTAACGTAGAGTCCATTTGTTTCATTATGTGTGTGCTCTTTGTTATACTTATTAGTAGTAGCCACTAATGCCCACTATAGTCAGTGTTACAAAGGAGAGTCGACTATCGTTAGGTCATTTTGTTTCAATTTTGTTCAACATGAGTCCGCAATTCTTGAATATTGTTGACTCTGCCCAGCAAATTTATAAATACCAAAAATTATTATGAGTCTCATTTGCATACCGTTCTTTCAATATTTCTTAAAGGAATTTTTGCATAATGTTCAAGAGACAATATAATACTAATAAAGTACAGTATGAACTGATTATTAGTCTTTTTATTAATTTATATTACAAGACATACATGGGAAAAATAGAAATTAATATTGCAAGCATTCAGGAGGGAGGCCTTGTTCGATAACTCTAGTATCAGCGCAGTAGTTGTAAATCATATAGTTCTTTTGCACCCATTGAATTTTGGCTTCTTTTGCTGCATCCAGTGTTTGGGTCACCCATGTATAGCAAGATGAGGAGTCTGAATCAGAATTCCAAACACAAGCTTGGGCAGTGTAGTTTTTAAAGGTGGCAGTGAATGGGGCTTGGCTCCAATCTGTCCTCACCAATCCACCCCTTGTGGCCCAATCCTCCCCGTCCCAAATGGTACAGAGTACCCTCATGGTTTGATATTTTGGAAAAGGGACCCCAAATGATTCCAAGTTTTTGAACTCCCTTATTGGTGTGCCATCCACAGAGAATCTGATATACGTGACAGTGACACAGTAAAAAAAAATGTTAATTGTGAAGTTAAGGCATCATCATCAAGAGTTAGTTATGGAAAAGAAATTAGATAGACTGGGAAAAACTAAAAATAAGAAGTGAAAAATACTTTTTTACACTTTTCACTCAATGAACTATTTGTGCTTATATATATTGGTACATCGATGAAGTTTATTTTATTTTTGAACTTCCTAGATAAGTTTTTTTTTACGTTGTCCATCCGGTTCCCCAAGTACTACCTAGATAGATCCGGATCCGACCCGTCTCGCGTGTCTGACTATGGCAGTTGAGTCTCTCAACATGAATTTTTTGCATCTACAAGGAATCGAATCCAAGACCTTACTTAAGCGAGACCGAATCGTTTACCACTCGCTCCAACCCATGTTGGTAACTTCCTATGTAAGTTATACTAACTAAATAAATATAAGTATGACATAATCTTCATTTTCTAATTTGTACCTCTATTAACATATGAGAAGAGGAAAAAGAAAATACTAGAAAAGTTCTGATATTTAGTTTTACTTGTTATTAAGCTACATATATAAAGAAAAAAAGAAGTGACAATGGTGGTTTTCAGTTAATGAAGTACATTCTTTTTATATAAAGAGTAATCCATCTATTCCTGTAAAGTAGATTTTTTTTTTTAAAAAAAAAAAAAATCACGTCTATTAATAAAGTTTATAAATTTAAGTAATTGTATTAAAAATGTGAATATTTGATTTATTTTTTCAAAACTACTCTTATAGTAAATATTATTGAAAATTTAAAAAGTGTTTGTGAAAATAAATAATTAATTGTCATTAAAAATTGGTATATGGTATATAATCTTATAAATAGAAATAAAATAAAAATCTCAAAAAAGTCTTATATTTAGAGATGAATGGAGTATTTGTTTTTAAACCTTTAACTAAAGTTGAGCTGTAACCTGTAACAAATGAATATGAAGTAATTTTGATTAAAAAAATTTGTTCATCTTCTATATATGTTTGATCAATATAATAAAGCATGTCCTGTAAATAAAAGAGAGAAAAGAGGTAGGTAGCAATAATATGTGCATATACATGATGCTTAGATTACTCCAAGTTAAGGAATATGTGTGGAAGTCCTCAGTTGGGTCGAACCACAAATAGAACTCTTGCTCTCTATGACCCTCCCCTTTGACGTATACATTCGTATGAACAATATAAGGCTCACCGCTTATGTTACCCAGAAATTCAAAGTCTACTTCATCACGAGTAGCCTCATCAGCAGATAATAGCTGCATCAATATATTTTAACCAAATACACAAGTTATTAACATTTGATTATATAAAAGAAAATACAATAATAGTAATAAAGAGCTCAATAGTTATTTTGTTGACATTTTTATTTTGTCCCTGTTTATAAGATGATATACTAATTTTTAATGACAATTAATTATTTTTTTCATAAAGATCCTTATTTATTTAATACTTTTATAGATTTTTAATGTTATTAATAGAGGTAATTTTGAAAATGCATATCAGATATTCACATTTTTAATATTATTAACTAAATTAACCAATTTTTTGAATAACCTAAAATATAGCAAGAAAATCTTATAGAAAGGAATGAAGGAAGTATTATATTAAGAGTAATATGTCAGATTAGTCCCTGACTTTGTAAGGATCGGTCAAGTTAGTCCCTGACTTTATCGAAATAGCAATTTAGTCCCTGAGATTTCATTTTAATTCACATACGTCCCTATCTTTATCCCATTTTAAAGCAAATACATCCCTGCGATAGTGATAGCAGGGACTAATTTGATCGACGTTCTCCTATCTCAGGGACTAAATTGCTATTTCGATAAAGTCATGGACTAACTTGACCTACGCTTACAAAGTCAGGGACTAATCTGACATATTACTCTATAAAGAAACACTACATACTAGCAATTAAATCAAGGACATACACTTACGTAAAAGGTTGTAATGGTGCCTGCAGAGTTACCGGGCACGAGTTTTATCTGAATATCAAATTTTCCAAACAAGTATTCGTTTTTGGTATGAATTCCAGAGCCAGAGGCCTCGTCCAGAGACAAGGTGAGAAGCTCTCCATTGTCGAGGAATTTGGTACGTTCATCACCCCAATATATATCAAAGTCTTGGTAGAAGTTACAATCAGCGGTTGCCACCACAAACGTTATAAGGAAAAGGGAAATAGCTATGTTACTTGCCATTTCGATAAGTGGTGCCTATGGTTGGGAAAGAGTGGCACGGGATTAGAAAAAGAGACACAGAATAGAAGGCAAGAGAAGGGAGTAGTAGTTGGTGAAGAGTGAAGTGCATGCAAAGTTGTGAGACTCTTCTATATATAGAGAATCCAAATCCGATCGGGGGAGTATAACAAAAGGAGTACTACTATATTATAACTCCAACTGTTCATATAGTATTTTTATACTACATCCGATCTTATAAGATCTTATTGGAGAAATTTTCATTCACCAAGAAAATAAATTAATGTTATTAATAGCATTAGAAATGTAAATATTTAATATACTTTTTTAAAATTATTCCTATAATTATTATTGAGGTTCCAAAAAATGTTTAACTTAATAGGGATGCTTCTGTAAAAAAAAGTAATAGAATATTATTGAAAATTGGAATTAGAATTTTTTTTCTTCTAAAAAGATATTACATACAGAACTAGAGGAAATATGCATTACAAGTATTGTTTTACAAACTTAATATATAATTATTTTATTTTTTTAACTATACTCTTATTATAATAATCTCTTTTCATTTCTAATATCTTTTTTCTTTTCATTATTAGTTATATAAAGGTATTAATAATTAAAATACTCAAATTTTTACATTAATTAAATATTTTTAAAACCTATGAATAATTTTAAAATGCAATATATACTTTATGAAACGAAGAGAGTAAGAATGAATGTGAAAACCAATATGGGTTGGAACGAGTGGCAAGCGGCTCAGTCTCGCTTAATTAAGCAAGGTCTCGGATTGGATTCCTTGTGAATGCAGAAAATTCATGTTGGGAGACTCACCTGTCATAGTCAAACACACGACTCGGGTCGGATCCGAATGTATCTAGGTAGTACTTGGAAACCGGATGGAAAAAAAATGAATACGAAAATTCAGTGGGGCTTTTAAGCTAAGGCTGTGAAAGTGGTTAGGAGAGAACAAATTATATGGATTTTCTAATTTAGTTTTTTTAAAAAAAAAAAATTATTTGACTCACCATTTATGATTATTGGATAAATTTTGTGCAAACTAAAGTTATTAAATTTTTTAAAATTTAAATCACTAAGAGAATTTAATAACAACTGAAATTTATAAGTTAAAGAGATCCTTCATTAGCAATTTTTATCATTTAATTTCTCTAATTCAATATCTTTTTAGTTTATTACTTTTAGTCATTGAATATTATTTTTTATAATCTAAATTTTAGTAAATTAAAAGTAAATTAATAATAATTAAAAAGACTGACTTAAAAGAGAATCACAACAAAAATTAAACTAAAAAAACCAAATTAGATGGATTAAAAAAAAAGGATACAAATTGAATTTTTAATAAGAGTGAGTAAAAGAACGAGATGGATTGAGTTGGCTTTAGCGGAGGAGGGCAGGTTGAATGCGTTATGCGTATGGGGACAATGACAGCTCATGAGGAGTGATATTTGTGTTCTCCAATTTATTTAATTGGCTTTTCGAAAGGAAAAAAAAAGGTATTTTTTGGTTTGCACCCTGGTATCCGGTCCACTGGGTCGACTAATCCAGTTCGAGGGGGATTCCGGGGTTAAGGTTTTATTCCTCTCCCAACGTTGTTGTGGGGGATCGAACTGTGGTTCGCCCTACCAAGTGCAGCCCCTGGCACCACTGCACCAACAGCTCGTTGGTAAAAAATAAAAATAAATAAAAAAAAGGTATTTTTGCACACTTCGAAAATATTTTGTCTTTTAAAATTGAAATCAAATGGCTATTCTTCACAAAGTTACTATAATTTCAAAAAAAAGACAAAGTTACAATATATAGTCAGTCTTTCTTCCCATTTTGATAAGAAAACGATAAAATTGTTTTGAGTTTTGTACAACTTTCTGCTTACGTGGTTGCCATATTTTCACTTTGAGATGTAATGTATTAGAGCCAAAAAAAAAATAAAAATTGAATAACTAAATTAAAATATACACATGTTTTCGATAATATTGAACAAATGGCTTTTTCATTTTTTACGATTTAAACTTGTGGCACTTTGAGAATTCACTTTCTCAGTTGGATCAAAGGTACATTTTAAATGAAATTAAATCCATTAATTAATTAATTAATTAAATGAGATTGAGAATGGAATGGTTTGGTTACTACTATAATTAGTAATGTTATTAAAACCGTAAAAGTGATTGAACCAGTCAGGACAGTAGTTCACCGGTTTAGTGGTCAGTGAAATAGTAATTAAACCACATAGATACATATCGGTCAAACCGGTTAATTCGGGCACATATATATTTGTATATAAATATAAGAATATTGAATACCTGTATAAAAAAAATTAAAAAAAAATACTCATTTAAAATCCATAATTAGTAGTGTACTTTTAATCCCAAAAACAAACATTCATAACAATCATACTTCAACCGTTTAACAAGTTCATAGTTTAAACTTCAATTGTTTCTTCTTTGCAGTGTTGTTTTGTTTCTTTTTCTTCTTTAGTGTTTGAGTTTTCTTTGGCTTTTTGAGTTCCCTTCACTTAGAAATTTATGTCTTTCTGAATCCTAATTTAAAAAAAAATTGCAAAACGACGTCGTTTTGCTTTTTGCTATTTAAAAAATAAATAAAATTTGCTAACTGCCCGGTTCACATATTACCGGTCGGTTTGACAGTTTGACGGTACACCGACCGGTTTAAACTGATTTTTTCCGGTTCGTTGCATGCCCGGTATTTTAGCTTACCGCACCGGTTAGAGGTTCGATTCACTGGTTTTCCGGTTGAACCGGCCGGTAAGGTTTTGATAACACTGCTAATTAATTAGGCCTCATGGGTTCTTATGAAAGAAAAATATGTTGGTATTCGTATTATGTCATCAGGTTATTATTACAGTATACTAAGTGCCATGCTGAGAACTTTCAAAAGTGACGTACTATGAAGGATTATTTATTAGCAGATGGAAAATTTCAATAATGGATACAGGTGTTTTGTGGAAATGATTAAGGGAGTTTATAGATTTACCGGGGAATTAGGTGAAGAAATGAGTTTTAACTTGTAACATCATTTGAACTTTCTGCCAAAATTGGGTCTTAAAACGGATCAAATGTTGCTTTCGTGCAAAGCTGGCTGTGGGCAAAGTATATACATACTGAGTATATGTCACCATTTATTAGAACTATGGAATATCGTATACGCATTCCTTCCTAGCTAGGAAAATTAATTAACTCCTTCTTCTTAAGGTCTGGAGTGGTGTGGTGACTGGTGAGTGATGACTTTTGATCGAGGCTGTGCTATACCATTTTATTCATCGTGTGAATTGGGAGAGTCATTTCCAAATTTTCCCATATGTGTGTAGGGACGGATTCAGATCTTCTGATTTCACCACAGGTGCAGTCAGTGGTGCAGTCAATATTTTGTAATGTTGGATTCATCTAATGGTTCCTAAAGCAACGCACCAAACAACTCAAAAATAATGCCACATTCAGCTAATCCTAATCTCTACTGCTTGCTTCTAAGTCATATATATTCCTTCCGGTTTTCATTTCATTTGAAAAATTAAAATAAATATGTATTCACGTAGTATATGTTATTTTGTAAAAAAAAATAAAAATTGACATATTTGTTATTTAAACAATTTGTATTTGATTTTTTCTGTATTATGTAATGGGTTAAATTAAAAAATAAAATAAAATTTTAAGCATGATATCAGGTAGGGATGGAGAATACCTGCTCCCCTGAAAATTTATACAAGGTATAGTTTATATTAGTAATGCCTTAAATATTGTGTGCACTTGCCTCAGTGGTTGGGCACTATTGCACTTACTATCTAGATGCAACCTCGAATCCTATATAGGCAACAAATAGATTTTTTTTTATTTCATTTCTTTTCTTTAAAAATGTTAAATATTTGGCAGCTCAAATCCTACCATAAGCAACAAATAGGTTTTATTTTTATTTCATTTCTTTTCTTTAAAAATGTTGAATATTTGGCAAAATTAAGAGCAAATTGATGAAATTAAGGATCGATCCATGGACCTAAGACAAACTTTAATAAAGATACTAATACCACTAGAGCAATTAATAGCATATGGTAAG
The DNA here is from genome assembly GCA_037953625.1 of Crotalaria pallida. NCBI lineage: Eukaryota > Viridiplantae > Streptophyta > Magnoliopsida > Fabales > Fabaceae > Crotalaria > Crotalaria pallida. Next base: position 179,295,320 of record CM075649.1, read on the forward strand.
ATGAACAAAATACTGTATTTATTATCATGCATTCATCAAACTTTGACTTCTCAAGCTCCGTCATTCATATCGGGGTTCGATTCCAGTCGTGAGCATGGAAAAACATTGTTGCTAGAGACAAAATCCACTTCGATGAACTCTATACACTTCTAAGGAGATTAATCTTTTACTATCGACTGAAAGATACCATTGATGCACACCAAAATTAAAAATTTGGGATTATACCGAAGGTGTCCCTTAATCCAATGATAGAAGATTATAGATCCATTCGAAACTCAAAGATTATCAAAATTTGTTTTCCCTTGCAATGAAGCATTTTTTTACATAATGATTTTACATATCTTTAGCACATTTTTTTTAATTGAAATGTATTTTAATTGTCTTTCATGAAGTAACAATATAAAGGATACTTGCACAAATAATTTGTTATTGTAATAATAAAGTTATTTTTTAAATTGGTTTTATTTGCAAGGCTTTTTTGTTTTTAAAAAAATAAAATTGGTTTTATAGTAGAGGACAACATTCAACATCCAACATTAATTCATTTAAAAAAAATGGTTCTCTTAAGAGTTGAGGATAAACATCCAAACATAGGGATGACAATTGGACCCGGACCCGCGGGTAATACCCGTAATGGGTCCGGGTCTGGGTCCAAAAAAGAGACCAATGGACCCGTTTGGGTACCCGCTTTGAACGGGTCTGGGTCCGGGTCTTAGATATCCAGACTCGTGGGTACCCGGACCCGTTCATATTTACATATATGCATTATATATATATATAATTTAGTATGTTTGTGTTTAACGAGAGAATTTATTTGATGATGTCTGCGAGTGTTTAATGGTGGTAGAGATTAATATTAAGTAGAGTGTGTAATAATGTATTAAGGATTCCTCGGTCTATAAAAAAAAACATAGAAATTAATTTAAAAAATAATTTTTCCTTTAAAAAAAATTTGCTAATGGGTACCCGCAAAACCCGTCTGGATACCCGAACACCCGCCTACCCATTATGCAGCGGGCACCCGGGCGGGTCCGGGTGGGTCCGGGTCCAGTAATCGAAGAACGGGCCCGGGTCCGGGTACCAAACATGAATGGTTTTTCTTGAAAATTGATGCATTGAAGAAATAAAAAGTTTAAAGTTTTAATTTTTCAAAAAAAACTTATTCATTTTGGCGGTTTTTATCCTCAACCTTAAGGGTCGAGGTTAAGAAATTCCAAAAAAAAAATAAAAAAATCCAACATTAATTGGACAAATAATCCTCAAAAACATTAACATTTTTTAGAATTCCAATAATAATTGCAATGGTAATTTTGAAAAAATATATTAAATGTTTACATTTCTAATACTCCCTCCATCCCTTATTATAGAGCACCATTTTGGTAGATTTCTTGTCCCTTTTTATAAGTCGTTTTAGAATATATAAGTAGCATTAAAAAGTTTATTGCAAATACACCTCTCATAATTATTATATAGGGGTGATAGAGTAATAATTACAATAGAGAGATAAATGAGTAAAGTTGTAAAATGTTAAATAGATGTAACTTTGGAATGACAACATATTTTTTTTAATAAATTCTAGAGTAATAATAATTTTTTTTAATCTACGTGAATTATATAAAAATGATTTATAATAAGAGACAAACAAAGTAGTACTAATATCGTTAATCCATTTTTTTTGAACATAAATCCACAAATCTTCCTAAAAAATTACATATAAAACTGGAGGAGGTAGTTTTTATTTTTCAAATGAATTTAGAAATTAAATGCATTTGTATACATAATTATCACGTGCTTAAAATTTTGAGAAGCAATTAACAAAAAAAAATAATAAATTGAGAAGCGCAGGTAGAGATTAGAATTGGGTGGGTGTGGCTTTATTTTTTTTATTTTTGATTCATGACCAGAGTGTCCACCGCTGACCGCAGTGACTAATTTCCTCGCTGGCTTGTAGGCACCTCTAACAGTTATTATTTTTTTTTTGAGTTATTAGGTGTGGTGCTCTAAAAATCATTAGATGAATCCATCGCTTAAAATTAACGATTGCACCATTGAATGCAACAATGGTCGTCTGGTCGAAGTCAGTCAATCTGAATCCGTGTCTAGGGAGATTATTATGTAGGTTAAGAAGGATGTTTTGGTTAATTATGATAATTTATAGCCTATATTTCAACCCTTCAAGTTCAACAAAAAAATTAGACATTTTTTTTTATATCAAGGGTATCTCTAGCCGACAGGAAAAAATCAATCCCTTTTAAGGCGTAGAGATCACCAAAGTTAACTATGCTTGGCTTTATTGTTGATCATGACATCTGGATTTGAAAAGAGAGTAAATAAAGGAAACTTGTTTAAGAGCAGTAAAAAGTCACTTGATGGATAAATTAAAAATAAAATAAAAAATAAATAATTGACATTTTGATAATGATATCATTTAATATTATAAAATTAATTAAAATTTGCTTATATTTTATACCACCACGAAATTGGAGAAAGTACGCATAAGTAAGGACGGACCCACGCACATGTATGCGACAATTAGAAATTTCAATAGTTCTTTCGTGCAATTCAAATTTGGATGGTTGTTATGCAACTTAAATTAAATTATTTTTTATGTTGGATTAAATTATAAAAACAAATTTTGACTACTTTAAACAATGACATTGCATACATGTATTAGGTGACAAATTTCTATTAGTTTAACAAAGAGTTGCATAAAAACCATGCAAATTTAGATTACATGTTAGTAACTCCCTAAAAAAAATTTTCCTCTTACATTATATTTATTTGTTAATTCTATTTTTATATCTTGTGTTTGTATATTATATTTACCTCTGCTATCCAAAATCTTATAGTTGTATTTTCTTCATTCTTAATATAAAGCTGTCTTGGATTTTTTTTGCCATATTTATATTTTTTTTCTTCAGATTTCCAATAGTATTTTTTCTTAAACAACCTTATTTACTTAACACTTATATATTATAGAAAAGCACGCATATCAACTTCGATCTGTAATTGCAAGACCCATTTTTATCTTTATTATTTTTTTCCTTTAAAAAAAATTAAGATACTACAATTAGCTTAACTCTAAAAATATAAAATTAAACTAAAATGTGTAAATAATGATTAAGAGTTCAGCTTTTTTTTTTTACACCAACCGGTACCCAGATCTGATTTATCCAGAATTTGACTCATTCGGTTCGACCCAACTGAGCTTGCACTAAGCGATAGGGGTCTCCCAGCGGGAGTTGCTCCATACCCAACACTCAAAATCGAGACTAATTGGTTAAGAGACCAAGTGAGCTACTACTTGACCAACCCACGTTTGGTAATTAAGAGTTCAGCTAATAACTAAACTTTGAAGCTCTCAGCACACTGTACACCAATTCAATTTTTTAAATATTGGCATGAGAAGAAAATGGAGTGAATTGTTTATTATGGGGCAGAGAAAGTACATATTCTTAGCCTTCTTCTTCCAAATTGTTTTAATAGTAATTTAAATATTATTTTATTATTTTATTACACTTTTAACGGAATATGAAATAGTGGTAGAGAAAAAAATTAACGTTAGGTCTAACTATACCAACGGGCCTTAATTTGACTATTTGACGGATCGATTTAACACAAAAATAATTTAAAGGACTGAATTAAAAAAAAAAAAGAGACCAAATCAATTATTTTTTTTTTAATTCACAAAAGTTTAGGTGGATTGCATTTTGGGGCTCACCGGGGTAGGCTTCCAGGTTCAAAGAGCACTTACAGAATACCTACGAATACCGCACATTGATGAAGATTCGAACCCGACATCTCTTACGATCAGGAACTCAATATTTACCAACTGACCAACAATTGTTGGCCCAAATCAATTATTATTGTATTAATAAAACTATTTTAAGGTTATATTCTCTGTTTTGATTGAATATTTTCCTATCAGAGCTTACTATATTAAAAGAAATCACGACCAAGTGAGTTTTCAATTTTCATTATCAATTACTCCCTCCGGTACTATTTACAAAAATTTTTTGAGTTTTTATTTTGATCCTATTTATAAGACCCCTTTTCAATTTTCAATATCATTTAATTACTACTTTTCACAAACACCCTTATTAAATCAACACTTTTTAGAGTTCCAATAATAATTATAGGGGTAGTTTTGAAATAATATATCAAATTTTCACATTTCTAATATCACTAATAAATTCATTCATTATCCTTGATGGAAATAAAAAATCCCAAAATGATCTTATAAATATGACTGGAGGAAGTAATAATTATATAACAGATGCAGTATTTGACACTAGAAGGGCAAATTCTCCGGTGCATGTTAAGATGCACCGGTGCATGTGCATTTTTTTTTTGTTTTTTAAATTTTTTTAATACAGATTTATTCAGAATATTTTTTAACACAAGTTAGTATACAGATTTATTAGAATATGTAAATTTTGAATACAGTTTTACTCAGTACAGTTTTTTAAGAACACAGAGTAAAAAAAAAAAATCCAAATTATAAAAATCACTTCATATCGGTAAAAAAGAAAACACATAGAATATTTTTTAATTAATTAAATTTTAAAAAAATAAATAAAAAATCCCAAAAAAGGAAGCATGCACCGGTGCATGTCAAGACAATTTGCCCACTAGAAGCCAGCTCAGTTATTAGTAGCGTATGAAAAGTGTTTAGCGTTTTCGGATTCAAAAATCGGGTAATTATTTTGCCACCCCAAGATCTATTATTGTCACCCCAATTATTTAAATTATACCTATTATACCCTTTTAAAAAAAATATGATTTTATACGGGTCGTAAGGGGGGCTTACGACCTTAAAAAACTAAGCTTTTGAACGGGTCGTAAGAGGGTGTCACGACCCATAGGTCGTAACACCCCCTTACAACCCATAAAAAAAATTTGTTTTCAGTCGTAATACTGGGTAACGAAACCAAAGCTAAAAACAGAGGCCAAAATTTGACTAATGTTTATCAGTTGAAAACACTGCAATATTATAGATTTTAAACAAAACATGATCTTCAAAGCAAGAATTGAGGCATTTGGTAACCAAACCAAAGCCCAAACCAAAGCTTTGAACTTGGACATTTAGTTTCAGCTTCAAGAAGATAACATGTCTAACACATAGCAGAATATTATACAGAACCAGTAGCTGAAGCAGATTGGTGATTTATGACCAATGGAGGGCGTAGAGCACGATGAGCTTCTTCCTTCTCTTTGCGAGCCTTATACATCTCCTCTGTCTCTACAACAACTAACCTCGTCCAGCTCCAAATAAAAGACCAAAGTCGTAACCAAGTATTACGACCCAAAACAAATTTTTTTTATGGGTCGTAAGGGGGTGTCACGACCCGTAGGTCGTAGCACCCCCTTCCGACCCGTTCAAAAACTTTGTTTTTTTAAGGTCGTAAGCCTCCCTTACGACCCGTGTAAAATCCTATTTTTTTTAAAGGTCATAATAGGTATAATTTAAATAATTGGGGTGTCAATAATAGATCTTGGGGTGGCAAAATAATCCCCCCAAAAATCAAGGATTACACTTTCTCCCAAGTCCCATCCGTTGAAAAAAAAAAATTGTGCCTATAAAATTTGGAATTTTTCATTTACCAAGGGTGATGAACTAAAAATTTGAAAATGATATATTTAAGAAATCAAGACTTATTAGTTGATTAATCAAAAAATCCAAAATAAAAATAATACTTAATATTATCGTATTATGTAAATAATGGCTTTTTTACTTAAGTGATGTAGTTTTACAAACAATTTACAAAAAAAGGGTAGTTTAAATACTATTTACATAGGACCGGGTAGTCAACGAAACTATTTACGCAAATGAGGCAGTCAAAGTAAAAAAAAAAAGTCTAAGAAGTCATCCCAAATGACTTAACCCAGGTGCCACGTGGCGGCCTCCCATTGGCCTGCCAGATTTTCTGGATAAAAAGTAAAAAAAAAAAGCAACCGACAGCGCGCCACGTGGCGCAACCTGGTTGCGTCACTGCGCTTGACGCAACGCGTAGCGTCAGCCGCAGTGACGCAAACACCGGGTTGCGCCACGTGGCGCGCAGCCTCCCCCCCCCTCCCCCCCCGCGCCAGCCTCCTGATTACCCACCAGATTTTTACCCAATCCCACCCCATTATCTCTATCTCTTTTTTCTCTATATAACACCAACCAAACCACAAAGTCACCCCAAACTTCCTCCTCCCTCGGTTATTAGTTAGATTTTTTTATGTATGTATTATTTAGATTTTATTTTTATATATTAGTTAGATTTTTTTGATATATTTATTACTTAGACATTTTAGTTAGATTTTATGATTTATTAGTTAGTTAGAATTCTTTATGTTATTTATAGTTAGATTTTTTTTTTATCTATTTAACAATTAGATTTTTTATTTTTTATTTATTCATTACGTATATTATTTAGTTAGATTTTTGGTATATTATTAGGTAGTTATAATTTTTTATGTATTTATGATTTAGATTTTATATTTATGTGTTGTTAGGTTTTTTTAATGTATTTATTAGGTAGATTATGTATTTATTTATTAGTTTGATTTTTGTAATGTTTAGGTAGATATTTATTTATTAGTTTGATTTTATTTTGTAATGTAATAGATAGATATTTATTTATTAGTTAGATTTATTTATTATTTATTAGTTTGATATTGATGTTTAGGTAATATGTATTTATGTTATTAGTTAGATTTTGTATTTATTTACTACTTAGATTTTTTTATTTATCTATTAGTTAGATTTTTTATGCACTTATTAATGTTTAGGCATTAGATTAATTTTTTATTTATGTATTACTTTATTTCATGTATATTACTTAGCTATTTATTTTTTTTATACATTGTTTAGGCATTATTAATGTTTAAGTATTAGTTTGAATTTTTATTTATTTAATAGTTAATTTTTTTATGTTTAGATAATAGTTAGATATTTTGTATTAATTTATTAGTTTGATTTTTTTATGTTTAGGTATTAGTTAGTGTTTTTTTATTTAGTAGTTAGATTTTTTATATTTATTTAGTAGTTAGATTTTTTATGCACCACATTAATGTTTAGGTATTATTGGGAATTTATTTAGGTATTACTTTGTTTTTACGTTTATGGTTTTAGTGAGATTATTTATGTGTAGGTATTAGTTTGATATTTTTTATTTATTTAGTAGTTAGATTTTTTTTATTTATTAGTGTTTAGGTATTAGTGTAAATTTATTTAGATATTACTTTGTTTTTACGTTTATGGTTTTAGTGAGATTATTTATGTGTAGGTATTAGTTTGATATTTTATATTTATTTAGTAGTTAGATTATTTATTTATTTATTTATTTATATGTTTTGATTTTTATCTCAATTTTTTTTATTGGATCAATGAATAATTTTTGATTATTTTCATTCGTGACTAAAGTATTTCTAAATTTATTACAATTGTTATTAATTAAATGTGTTAATGTTTATGCAGATAGTGATGGCATCAAGTTCATCTTCCTCAGGACGTGCGATTAACCCTGGTCCAGAAGACGATTCCGTTCTATACTTGCAACATAAACACGTCTCCCAACATGTGTGGAATGGTAGCCCTGATCGTGTTTTACGATGCAGGCGTGCACAACAATTTTCATCATGAAGTTGATGAAATTCCTGAGGCTTTGAAAGATAAGTTAAGGAGTACCGGATTTTATTGGGTTGCGGAATTGATGTTATTTCCAGTTGATCATAAGCTCATTTCTGCACTAGTAGAGCGGTGGCGGCCTGAAACACACACGTTTCACATGCCGTTTGGAGAATGCACGATAACGCTACAAGATGTTACCGTATTGCTTGGTATTTCTGTGGATGGAGAACCGGTGATTGGTCCTACCCATCATGATGACTGGCCAACACTTGTTGAGCAGCTATTAGGCATACGCCCACCACAAAATGCTTTGACTGGCAGCGGACAGAGGATGAGCTGGTTGGAGGAGAATTTTGGGTATTTGCCTAATGGTTTTGATGACGATCTGTATGTGATCGAAACATTTACCCGAGCCTTCATATTAAGATTGATTGGAGGCGTAATGTTCACAAACCATTCTGGAAGTTTTGTACCGTTGAGGTATCTTTTTCTATTGCAAGGCCTCTCACAAACAAAGAACTATAGTTGGGGATTAGCTGTGCTTAGCTATTTATATCGTGAGTTATGCGTATCCACTGACTATGACAGAAAAGATATCTGTGATTTTGTTCCCTTAATCCAAATGTGGGCTTGGGTGAGATTTCCTTCCATCAAGCCCTGAAAAGAAGATTCTGATACATCAAGCCCTCTACCATCCATTTCTTGATCTGGATGGTCCCAATTAATGTAACTAGAATGAGGAGTATGCAATGGGAATGGACCATAATCTAGATCTGTAATCAAAACCAAAAATAAAATAACATTAGAAAATTTTAATTACTTACTAACCAAATAATATTAAAATAAATATTAGCTTTATAACCACAAACCAACAATTTCAGGGTTTGGACATCCTTGAAAATTTGGCATAACTGGTGTCGACTGTGAAGGAAAAGAAATACTAATTGCTCCTTCCTCTTCGGAGTCAGAGAAATTGACATATGTAAATTGAGCCTCATCTTCATCTTCTGTGATATCGTCATCCATATCTCGACGCCACTCTTCATCATCACTCTCTGAAGAATTATTCTCCATTTCATTTGCTCTTGTTTTTGTCAGGGCAGTGGAACAACCCGTAACGTCTAATTCAACAAATATATCAATCACTCTCATATTCGACCCCTCAAAATAATCAATGGCACAATGTATGTCACTATCATCATAGATCACATATTCAACATATTTGCTCGGGTTTTCTTGCACTAAAAGTCTGCTTATTAACTTCGAAATGTATTGATTTTGTCCAAACCTAATTTTTTCGCTTATATTCATCTTTAACTGCTCATAAGTGATACCACGTTGAATTTGTATCCCTTTTTTTTCTCCTTCAAACGTTGTGCCTTCAGGTCCTTCGTAATATTTCCCATTATAATAAATGAAAACCAAGATTTTACCCATACCTGTTCTACATGTAAAAAATTAATAATTATTGTGAAATATTTCAATCATTAATAAATAACTAAAATAATAAACTAAAATATTGCAATAGCTTAATATAAAAAATAAAAGCACAAAATTATAAAAAACAGGAAATAAAAAATATAATATTACCTTAAATAATGAACTACAAAATAATACCTTAAACACAAATAACTATAAAAATCTAACTAATCTAACTAATAAATATATAAAAAATCTAACTAATAAATAAATAAACCTAACTCCAACTAAAAAAAATTATATATATAACTTCTAAATAGATAAAAATCTAACTAAAAATAAATTTAACCTCAACTAATAGAAATAACGCTATAAAATACATATATCAAATAAATAAATAAATAAATAATGGTTTTATCAAATAGATAAACAAAATAATTCTAAGTAATAAAACTTTTCTAAATCTTACTAATAACTAAACTAATAAAAATATAGCTTCTAAATAGATAATAAAAATCTATAAAATCTATTTAGAAGAAAAAAAAACAAAGTCAACTAATCTATATATGAAAAACATAAAAAATACCTAACATAAAAAATTAATTCTACTAGTAAAAATATTGAAAATCTAACTACAACATAATAGAACCTAAACATAAGAGAATAAAACTAATAAATAAATAAAAAATATAACAAATAACTAAACAAAATAAATCTAACTAATAAAACTTTTCTAAACTTACTATTAACTAAACTAATAAAAATATAACTTTAAAATAGATATAAAGTCTAACTAATAAAAAAATCTAATCTCAAATAATTAATAAATAAAAAATCTAGCTAATAATTTCTATGTACTAATGCAATAAAAATTATAACAAAATAAAATAAGATTACAACTAATTATATATACTAGTACATATAACTAAAAAATTTAAATTTCGAAGAACCGTAAAACTTACCTCAAGACTCTGTGATACAGAGTTAAGAAATAAGGTTGACTGTAGGAATATAATTGAATGAAAGAGGGACTATAAATTTTTTGAAGGAGGTAGTATGGAAATGCAGTCTTACATAAAAATATAAAATTTAAAATCTAACTAATAGCTAAATAAATTAAAGATTCGTGTAGAACAATGAACGATAATTGACAAGAAAATAAAAATTCTTACAAAATATGCTGAAGTAGGAGTGGATTGTGAATGCTTGAATGTGATAAGAAAAATACACCGAGCGAAATTGCACTGGAACGTGAGAAGAGAAAATATACTGAGGGAGTGTGTGCAAATACACGGAGGGAAGAAACTTGAGAATAAAAGTTTGGGGTGAAAGAATTGGTTTGGTTCGTGTGTGTGTATATATAGTGAAAAGGAGATAGGATAAGAGGATAGATTTTACCGAATAATGGGGGGATTAGGTAAATATCTGCCGGGTATTAATGGCTGGCGCGTGGGGGACCGGGGGGGGGGAGGCAGCGCGCCACGTGGCGCAACCCGGTGGTTGCGTCACCGCGGTTGACGCTACGCGTTGCGTCAAGCGCAGTGACGCAACCACCGGGTTGCGCCACGTGGCGCGCTATCGGTTGCTTTTTTTTTTTTTTACTTTTTATCCAGAAAATCTGGCAGGCCAATGGGAGGACGCCACGTGGCACCTGGGTTAAGTCATTTGGGATGACTTTTTAGACTTTTTTTTTTTTGATTTTGACTGCCCCATTTGCGTAAATAGTTTCGTTGACTACCCGGTCCTATGTAAATAGTATTTAAACTACCCTTTTTTCGTAAATTGTTTGTAAAACTACCCCACTTAGGTAAAAAAGCCTAATCATAATAGTACATCAAATTTGTTGCATATATGCATGTGATAGTTAATATTTATTTTGGGTGTATATGCAACCATGTGGTTTCTTCCTAAACAAAATTGAGTAGAAGTTTTTGTTACAATCATTTTGTTTTTAAATGGACATATTTTGATTAAGGGCCAGGCTTCATCATGGACACATGATGAATAGCACTATAAATTGTTTCGATGTAATAGTTAGGTTATGACAATTAAAAAAAAAAATTACACAATGGTGAGGTAAAAAATCGATCATGAATAGTCAGTTAGTCACGACCACGATTTTTTCTGTTATGAGATGGGATGAGAACATTGTAGATTTGTAGGTGGCAAAAATTTGGTAACCTTGGGAGAAGCTGGCAAGAACGCAGCTAGCAACTGAAAAGGACAGGGCAAGGCGGCATTTTAAGAAGTGAGTTGAGAATTGTGATTTGAAAATGACGTGAATGAGAATGTTTCAAAGTTAATATAATAATATGAGTTATACTTTGTCCGCGTAAGACAGCCCAGTTGGTGGCTGCATGGACACTTAGGATTTTCCCCTCTCTAGGTCATGGGTTCTAGTCCCAGACCTCCCATGTAAAAAAAATAAAAATAAAAATATGAGTTATACTTTGAAGTTAGAAGTGAGGATCTATTAAGAAAAAAAGAAGTTAGAAGTAGGAAGTGACGATGGTGTAGAAAATAAGAGAGGATCCCGCCCTTACTAATTTACTACTTAACATTGATAATTATAAAGTGACAATTATAGATCATGCCAAAGACAAGATTTGGATGTTTGTATTCGACCAAATCAGCATATGTAATCTAATTGAACTGTATGACAATGTTACATAGTTTCTATCAATTCTATGGTTGTTTCCTTAGAATACTTCTCCAATATTCTTTTTATTGGTTTTTCAAAGTAACAAAGACAAATAAAGAAATAGAAATCCAAACAATGGAAAATGGCTCCCCTTGCCATTTGATGCACTTATCCCTTAACACAATTCAACTTCTATCTGAATATTTGTTTTTCTCCCTAGCAATGCCTCGTAGTCGTAGACTAATCCAAGGTTTCATTTCATTTTCTGAACTTGTATTTTAACTTACGCATATATTATATATATCTACTTCACTCAAATTAGTTGTTTTAATTTTTCTATGTTCAACAGAATACATTGACATAAACAATTATAAATGAAAATTCATGCATTCTGCACCTTTCTTTTTTATTTTGTTAAATATTTATTTGCAACTAATTCAATCTCATATTTAAAAAAAAAAAAATCAATCCACTTGGTAACTTTGAAAATCAAGGCATTGGAATGGGATATATATAATAGGAGTCTTCTTTTAGCATTCTCAGTTTTTATACTCTTTTAAAAATTCTAAACATGTATGTGGTTTTCCGGTGATCACTACCTGCAGAGAAACCTCCTTCATCCTCCCCCATTGAATTTCAGATGTCGTCCAAGACCATCTCCGGATCATTGTTCTTTCTCCTTGGAGGGATAGTAGTACTCATCATATTGCTGATTCTTGTGTTTGTGTTTGTGTTTTGGAAGCGTATTAAAAGGCCAGCTAAGAACATGGTGAAGACAGCTCCAACTAGTCACCAAGGTAATTGACAAAAATCATCATAAACAAAACCAAAACACTAAAGAGATGCTAACTAAAGCCTTAAGGACAAAAGTAGAAAAATTCTATTAGAAAGTGGTGTATTCGATGCATTAGAAATTTGAAAGTAGTACTTTCCTGTACAAATTTTCTGTACTTTGATTCTATGAGCATGCACCCGTTAGCAAGATTCAAACAGAAAATGTAAAATATGTATACTTCTTTGGCAAATGATTGTACTAATATATGATGAGTTAGGATCCATTGACACTATGTAAAACTTGGTCACTTACACCTTCACATAACTTTTTTTTATATATTATGAAATTTGTCAATCCAACTGTTGAATTATATGTTATTATCAAGTAGATCTAAGTCTACAAAATTTCATAGAATATAAAAATTATTTGATACTTCATTCGACTATTTTATTTTAATGGATAAACGTTATTTAAAATATAAGTAAATATGCATTATTAGATTACATACCTATCGAATGATCTGAAATTTGGTATGTATGATTGTCATGATAATAACATATAATTCAACGGTTGGATTGACAAATTTCATAATATATAAAAAGTTACGTGAAGGTGTAAGTGATCAAGTTTTACACCTGGTGTCAACGGATCCTAATTCATTAATGATTCTAATTTCTATTATTTGTGCATGACTTTTGCTCATTTGGGAAACATTAACCAGCAGAGGTGATGAATATGATAGCTCCAACAATACAAAAGCCAGGTAGTTCAAATAAAGCTTAAATAATATGTCTGACACTTAAGCATAAATAATTTCTCAATTGAAGTTTCTATATGTGTGCAGGATCCAAGGAATTCTTCAGTGGGAACATTAGGACAATTAACTACTTTGACTTCCGGACTCTGAGGAGGGCAACCAAGAATTTTCATCCTTCTAATCTTCTTGGAAGTGGTGGATTTGGGCCTGTTTATCAGGTATAGGAACTAATTTCATGGTGCTTGTTTTGATAAAGAAAATGGTTGTTGATATTGAAAACCTGACCTATTATAATGATGCGTCTATGATATATTTGTTACATAAATATCACGTTTTAATAAGGCAGTAAACAGTGTCTGAAATTTGATGTGAACTTGAGATTAGTGTTAAAGAACTTATCCTTATATAGATGGCATGTACTCCTTTTAATTGTGATTACCATCCTTAACTGCATAAATGTTTTGACAGGGGAAGCTGGTCGATGGAAGGATGATCGCCGTTAAGAAACTGTCTCTCGACAAATCCCAGCAAGGAGAAAGAGAATTTCTGGCAGAGGTGAAATTGATCACAAGCATCCAACACAGAAATCTGGTTAGCCTTCTGGGATGTTGCGTTGACGGGCCTGAAAGGATACTCGTATATGAATACATGAAGAACAAAAGTTTGGACCTCATAGTATATGGTATCCCTTCTTTATTTTATAACTTTAAACCTTATCATGTTTATCAATATGCAAATAAGGTCCATGTTAACTATTGGTAAAAGTACTTTCCTTGATGCTGAAGATCTTGTGGCCTAATAATGGCTTATGAGTATTTGAAGCAACTCGGGATAGTTTATAACAAAACAATTCCTGCTTTGGATTTTGCTGTGATCAGGAAACAGTGATCAATTTCTGAATTGGAGCACTAGGTACCAAATTATTCTTGGAGTAGCGCGGGGATTGCAATACCTCCATGAGGACTCACATTTAAGAATTGTTCACCGAGATATCAAAGCAAGCAACATTCTTCTTGATGAAAAGTTTCAGCCAAGGATTGGAGACTTTGGACTAGCTAGGTTCTTCCCCGAAGACCAAGCTTACCTTAGCACTCAGTTCGCTGGAACATTGTAAGTCCTTTAGCTGCATACTAAAGCTACTATCCCAGTACCCTGAGTAAATATCTATAGAGTTAGTTATTCTCAAATTCTTTTTACTTTAATATATAAAATGATTAAGGGGACTGGTGCAAGAAAATCAACTACATGATTAAGGTAATTCTGTTTATGATGATTGTAAAGTATGGGTTAGAATCTTCAACTGTAATAAGCGAATTCTACAAATTAAATGTGCTATCAAATGGTTGCATGGCCAAGTCTTATGCTCTTTAGGTGAATCATGGTATCCATATGTAGGGACTTTGATGTTCCTAATGTGTTAGTTTTCTTATCACCTCTTATCAAACTGCGAAAATGTCATTTGCATAATAATTTAAATGAGAGATCCATGAATTAGAGATCAAATTCAATAATGATTTAAATGAGAGATCAAATTGTGCTTAATTATCAGTATTCATGTTTTGTATTGATGATCTTTCTTGTCCTTTTTTGTTCAGAGGTTATACAGCTCCTGAGTACGCTATTAGAGGAGAACTCTCAGAAAAGGCAGACGTCTATAGTTTTGGAGTTCTTGTGCTTGAAATCATTAGCTGCAGGAAAAACACTGATCTCACTTTACCATCAGAAATGCAGTACCTCCCAGAATATGTAAGCTCATATATATAGCTTTATATTATGATCTTAATTTTATTATTTTACTCTTCTTTTTTTGCCATATGTTTTGAGACACTAGTCTAATTCTCATCATAGGCATGGAAACTTTACGGGAAATCAATGTTGTTGGATCTTATAGATCCAAAATTGAAAGAACATGGATTTGTAGAGAAGGATGTAATGCAAGCACTCCACGTGGCATTGTTATGCCTTCAGCCACATGCAGAAATGAGACCAGCCATGTCAGAGGCAGTGGCATTGTTGACATTCAAAATGGAAATGATCACGACACCAATGAGGCCGGCATTTCTTGATCGAAGGCGCAAAACAAACAATGAGAGTCACTCTTGGGAAGCCATATCCGAGGCTTTTTCAACTCCAATAGCAAGTGAATCTCCATCCATATCTAAATTACCAATGTCTAAAGACCACAGAACCAGTTTTTCTGTTAATTAAGGTACTGTGAGCCTGAAACCTTAAGAAGGAAAGGGTTAAAACTTAAAAGTTTGAAGGCTAAAGTATGGATTTCATTTGCTTCAGGTACATAATATATATACACATATATATTGTGTCTAAAATAGGAATTTACACTGATGTATGTATATACCAACAGGAGAGTTCTGTGAAATTTTTGGCTGTAACGATAGTGACATGGCTTAATTAGGGATCTACTAAGTCAACAGGAGGATGCACAAACTTACTAGCACTATGTTTGAAAAGAACCGATGAAAACAAGAACAGATCGAAGAGCTTGTTTATAAACATACAGAGCGAATTTATTTACATGTTACTTCAACAAGGGTCACCCCATGTATAGACAAAAGGTCTTGCTAAGGGAGGCTAATTAAAAATTGTAGTTTTTAATTAAAAATAAATAAATGTTTTGATTTCTTCAGAGATTACGTAGAGTAGCATTTACTATCATATACAAATAGCAGTCTTTGCTTTGAGTGACCTTCCTGATTTAGTAGTATACTTGCAGATTTCTAAGTATTTGTTGACTTTGACAAGCTTGGACGATTCAAAAGCAGTTTTTTTTAATGATATTTGACATTTCTAAAAAGGGAGTTAAAATTATAATTGGATTTTGAGTTAAATTTTGGTTGAAGAGTTCGGCACAGCTAGGGACAGATCAAAAAATTGGTGGGGCAAATTTATCTTAAATCGTAGCTAAATTATCAAGAAAAGCTAAAATCACAGCTACCGCCACACTCAAATGGTTAAAAACCAAAATAATAATATGGTCACCGTTAATTTTTAAAATTAAAGGAAAAAACTATAATTTTTTTTACATGATAAAAAAAAAGATTTAAATACCAAATTAGTCGCTATAAATAATGTTTTTTTTTTTTTAAATTAGTCTCTACATTTTATGTTTTTGGGGTTTTGATCCATACTTTTCCGTTCTGTTTTGGTTTTGGTTCCCGCCATCAATTATAATTAGCGAGAATGCAAATATAATTTTGATTTTAGTTATCATATTTTCAATGTTCGAGGTTTTGATCCTATTAATATGTGTAGGTTTTAGTCCTTATATTGTTAACACCGGTAAGTTTTAGTCCATATTCTATTAAGTATTAAGTCATTTCAGCATTTTCATTTATAGTTGAGGGCGGGTAAAAAACAAAACAAAAAAAGTAAAAACCGAAACTACAAAATAATATAAAAACTAATTTCAAATAAGTCTAACATTTATAAATATTAGTTTGGTATTTAGGGTCTGTTCGGCAAAATTAGCTTGTAGCTTGAGCTTGTAACTTGTAGCTATGAGTTTCTAGCTTGTAGTTGTTAAACAAGCTAGGAGCTATGAGCTTGTAGCTGAGAGCTTATAGCTGACTATTTAAAATAGTGTTGTTCGGCAAAACTAGCTTTTGAAGTAGTTAAAAGTTATTAAATGACCAAAAAGGACATGCAACATTTTATTATTTTAATTTTTTCAAATTTTTTTCTTTATTTATTAAATAGATAATTAATTAATTAATTATTAAAATATAAAAATTATTAATAAATAAAATATAAAAATTATTAAATTATAATTAATTAAGCCTTAATTAAATTCATTTTTTCTTTATTTATTAATTATGTAGTTAATTAATTAATTATAACAAAATTATTAAATTATAATTAATAATTAATTAAAGGGTAGTAAAATAATTTTAAATTTTGTTTGAGGATATAATTGGTATATGAATTATTGAAAGCTAGTTTAGTTTATAGAAAGCTACTTCAAGTAGCTTTCTAAAAGCCAGCTTTCAAAAGCTACAAGCTCCTTTTTTAAAAGCTATAAGCTCCTTCTAATTTGGGTCTGTTCGGCAAAACTAACTTGTAGCTGTGAGCTTGTAACTTGTAGCTATGAGCTTCTAGCTTGTAGTTGTTAAGCTAGCTAGGAGCTGTGAGCTTTTAGCTAAGAGCTTATAACTGTTTAGCTGATTATTTAAAATAGTGTTGTTCGGCAAAACTAGCTTTTGAAGTAGCTAAAAGTTATTAAATGACCAAAAAGGACATGCAACATATTATTATTTTATATTTTTCAAAATTTTTTCTTTGTTTATTAAATAGATAGTTAATTAATTAATTAATTAATTGAATATAAAAATTATTAAATTTATAAATTAAATTCATTTTTTCTTAATTTATTAATTATGTAGTTAATTAATTAATTACTTATAACAAAATTATTAAATTAATAATTAATTAAAAGGTAGTAAAATAATTTCAAATTTTGTTTGAGGGTATAATTGGTATATGAATTATTGAAAGCTAGTTTAGTTTCTAGAAAGCTACTACTTCAAGTAGCTTTCTAAAAGCTAGCTTTCAAAAGCTACAAGCTCCTTTTTTAAAAGCTATAAGCTCCTTCTAATTTGTATTCACCGAACGGAGCTAGTAGCTTATTGACTGAATATAAAAGCTCCTAACTAGCTAAAAAGCTCCTAGCTCGTGTTGCCGAACAGAGCCTTTGTGTTCACCGAACGGGGCTAGTAGCTTATTGACTAAATCTAAAAGCTCCTAACTAGCTAAAAAGCTCCTAGCTCGTGTTGCCGAACAGAGCGTTAAACCCAAAATAAAAATTAGAGATGTATCATTATATCGTGGAACTCGCATAAAATCTAAAATATCAAGTGAGACACATTATTAAGCAATTTTAGGGATGTCATGGACGAAGGTGTCCTAAATTATTAATTGATAAACAGCATATTGATCACGGATCTCGTTATTTATAATTGTATAGAATAACAACATTGAGAGGACATTTTCATGCTCTCATACTTTAGTTTATTGTTATTTTTCTCAGGGAGTAGACGATGTACGGAAGATGCATGCTTATCTGATCTCTATGATCGAATTACACTAAAAAAATCCCAATCACACGCAGCATGGTTACTAGTGATGCTAACACTAATCATAAAACACAATGATAACCAAATCATTCCTTCCCAATTCCTCATCACTCCTTCCTATGCCTCCATTCCCCCCTTCATATTCTGAATCTTCCATTACACAATTATCAAAACATCTTCTCCCTTCACCAAAAGATAGCAAGAGAGACAAAATTAGAATGAAATGAAGGAAACAACCTTGACCTTTTTCTTCCTCTCACTTTATCTTGGTGCCCATTGTGAATAGTCTTTTGACTCTTTCGAATTGCCAAAAGGGATGGGACGTTACATACACACATACAATTCTATGCGCATAACAAAACCTCGAGAAATACAATGTGAGAATTGAAAGAGACCCAAAACAAGAATGGAAAAGCACCATGGTTTGTGTCAAAAAGTAGCTTTTGGTAGGATACATACAAGGAGACAAAGACAAAGGCAAAAGGACTTTTGTGTAAGTGTGTTAAGCCTTGCCCTTCGAATTTATTGCTGCATGGCAGATAAACCTACAGGCACCACATTCATTTCTAACCCCGACACTCATTCAATGCCGTTTCTTGATTAGCAATGCAGGTTATGGATCAGATCACAACCACCTTTTTTCTCTTTTTGACCCATGAAATCACATCCTGACCCCACCCCAAATTGTACGTAACTCCTCCTCTTACTTCTTTTATGTCATTTTCTCTTAATTCTGATTCATATCCCCCCATCCCATCCACCAAAAATAAAAAATAAAAAATAAAAATTGTAGGGTTCCCATTCAAAGAAGTAAATTGATAATTACTCGCTACAGTACATTTCTCTTTGGTGGGTGTATAGAATCGAAGTACATGTGTAGAAACTAGAAAATAAAGGAACCAAGTATATACTAGTATATTATTGGATAAAGATTAAAATGTAAAATGATTCCAATTATACTATACTATTAGTTGATAAAAATTGTAAAATTGTAGTTTTTCTGAAAGGGTTGTATATCTTTTTACCCCCTATCATTGTTGAAGAAAAAAGGGGTGAAAAGTAATAATTTTTTTTTTTTATCAATACCGGCCATTGGAGCTTATAAACACGAAGCACAAACATAACACTTGCAACATTTTACATACGAGCATTCTTTTATGCTAAAAAACAAACAAACAAACATACATAGGCAGCTACCCGTAATGTTAAAGTCATAGAAACCTTTCGGTAATTTATTTACAAATAAAACTAAAACGAAGCTAAAAACAAAAAGGGGGCAAGGAGAAGGAGAAGGAATTGAACTGAAAAAGGAAGTAACATGGAAAAAAAATGCATACATTTCTTCCAAAAATAACATTTGACATAAGGAACAAAGATAGCATTTCCTTCCATTCAAAAGGGAAAGAAAAAATTAGCATTTCCCTGAGGAGAATCAGTTTGTGGATGAGTTGCTGCTGAAGAAAGCCAAAGATGATTCTACCTATTGTGTAATGGATTTGGACCTGTAGGAACCACTCTCTTGTCATCCGATAAGGTTGTGTTCTTGTTCCCTAAGCATGGTAAGTGTCTCTTGGGGTTGCATTTGTGAGCTTCATCCACTGCCACACTTGTGTTCTTCTTCTTTGCTCCTTCAAACATAACACTCTTCCTTGCCATTGTGTTTGACCCAATACTACAAGCCAAGAACAAAAGGAACAGCACAAGTATCAGCTCTGCTAATCTCATTGCACCAAACTAATCAAGTTTAATATGAAGAAAAAAACAGCCAGACTACTCAATAGAAAGAATACTCTTTGAGGCAGAGGGCAAGAGAGGCAGAGCAAAAGGAATCGATGTTTGAACTGGTTATGTTATTATTAGTACTAGTTGAATAAGTGAGGGGAGAGGGGTGCGTATAAGAGTGAGGTTATGAGAATGGGACATTAACTATGGTACCTCGGATATGCAGTAAAAGACTTTGATACATCACATCTCTCTGGTCAGAAATTTCACCAAACCTCATTAATTCACTTCAATTCCAACTTGACAATATATTTATTCAAAGTAACCAAAAGGAATTTACAACATAAATAATGGTTTGTGAAATACTCCTATGCATGGAACCCAAAGCGCAACAACATTCTGTTCCTTTGAACAGTTAGACCTGTCACAACCTACGTGTAACTAATGCAAGTCTAATTAATTCTGTAGTAATACACCCTTATACCCTCTAATGTAAACGAAAAACCCCATATTATTAACTCGGGATAAGAGAAAATTCTTTCTTCAACGGAGCTTCACCACGTGCTACTACGTTTGAGGACCATACTTGAAAAGCTGACACTCATTGAGGAAAAAAGGAGTTGCAGGAGAGAATTAAATGGGTGGTTTTGACTGTAGCCAGCATTGAATCAATTAATATTTGCTTTTGAATCACGTCTTCTACCCTGATGAGACTAGGAGAATTTTGATTGAGTGAATGATGAACTTGATTTTAAAAATTTTAACCTTTTGCGTAGTTTTTCGCGAATAAATAAACTCCTCCGGAGTAATAAGATTGCGTCAAATATTTGATAAAGAAAATTTTATACATTACGATTAGTAATTCTATCCGGTTCAAATAAATTAAAATTATATTCACTAAAAACAGTGATTCAAATCAAACTGTTTTTATATATTCACAGTTTGAACAGTGATTTTTACATATAATGTAACGTTGCGTGGTGAAGTGTTCGTGGTGGAACAAATAAGAGACAACCTGGGAGAGGGGAACAGGTTACTTAATGAGAACGTCGGAGTTAAGAAACGACATATGGTACTTCATTAAAGCCGGCCGTTTCTGTTGAAACAGGAAGGTTAGTTACCTATTTTCCCTATCTTGTTCTAACGTCTCACTGTTCACACCACATCCCCTTGCCGCTTTGAAACGATGTATAGAAATAAGTACAGAGGTTAGCGGTATCTGATTTGACTCATTATGTGTGAGGAGGGTGATAGAATACATGTGCTCTTTCGCTTTCCACTTTTTTGTTCTGCTTCTAGGGCAAATTTATATTGGGAAAATGGTACTCCCTCCTCCTGACCTTATTATAGGTTTATTATAAGTCACGTTCTAAAAGGTTTTTTTGGTTCTAATTATAAGTCACTTTATATTTCTAATATATCATTTATTGCTTTTTCTTTTTTTTGCTCTTATTAAATGTTTTGACTATCTATGTGTTTTTGTTATTCATTAATGAGTGTAAATTTTCCAAAAAAAAGTGTAGAGGATAAAATTGTAATGTTACAATATATTCTCATAAAATTTATAAAACTAACTACTTTCTTTAGTATGTGTAATTCGGTTAAGTATACCCTATAATAAGGACCGGAGGGAGTAGTATAAACCATAGAGTATTTATAGACTCCATTGGTTAAAGTTTAAACAGGAAAAATGACTAAATTAAACATGTATGTATGATATATAAAATTTCAAAAAAAGTTTGGGGATATAAATACCGGATTCCATGGTCATATTAAAAGGGATCTCAAGGCAAAATTTGTGACAGACCGATACCATGACATATCGATTCACAATTTGCTCTTTTATCTCTTTTGACTTCAAAATTATTTTCATTATTATAATTGAATAATTTTGATAATACTTCATCATCTCATAATTTATATTAATAATAAATCTAACTTATTACTGGATTAATAACATTTTAAGGTTTTTGAGGACCCTCTAAATTGTTACTGGGTTCCAACAACCCTACCAGATTCAAATCATTTCTAATGCTTTCAATCCATTTTCTTTTCATCAAAATCATAGTAAATTATATCAATCAAGATAATAAATGATACTTAGCAGAATGAGAGCTTTTAGATATTACTGCTAAAAAACTGCATCAAAGCTAGGAAGATTGTTGGGCGTTCCCACTAGTGTAGCTGCTTTGAACCCTGTTTTTCCTGTTATCATTTGCTATGGTGTGTGTTGACAGGAAAATAAGATATTTGGATAGGAGTAGTGGACTAGTGGGAGCTTGGTGTTGTATTTAATTTAGACTTATTTATGGTTTTAATCCCTAAAAGTTCAGCGTGTTTTGATTTTAGTCCCTAGAAGTTATTTTGACCTGGACTGGTCCTTAAATTTTTAAACATTTTGGTTTTGGTCCCTTCCGTTAGTAAAAATCTATTATTTGCTCACGTGGTTAACGAAAATCTACACCAGTAGCCGCGTGGTATGAGATAGCGCCAAATAGGTGATGTGACATGGATGATTCAGACCCACGAACTCAAAATTTTGCGTACGGGACCATTTTGCATATCGGACCATTTTGCGTCCGTGGATTTGTATCATCCACGTCATATCACCTATTTTGTATCACCTTATACCACATGGACTGCTGATGTGATATTCCCCTATCCACACAAACAAATAACAGATTTTTGTTAATAGAAGGGATCAAAACCAAAATGTTTGAAAATTTAAGGACTAGTCCCGATCAAAATAACTTCTAGGAACTAAAATCAAAACACCCTAAACTTTCTGGGACTAACAACATAAATAAACCTTTAATTTAATACCTTTTTCTTTAACTTTTGTTAGATACTTTGAGTATGCGTTATACTCAAAGAAAGATATTACTGGCTTACTGCAATAGATCGGGGATGGAAGGAGAAGATTCGAATTCATTATTATCCCACAGCAATGTGAAAAATTTGTAGTAGTACCGGTACTGAATTTGGATAATGCCTCATTAATAAAAGAAACTTTACTTGTCCTTGTCAACGATTTGATTACATTGTATCGAAAAATTATTAATTATTTTTGATTTTATGGTTTAACACTCATCTCAATCATATACAGTTTATTCTTTAGTTAAAAAAATAAATAACAAATAACAATGATTATTTTAAACCATGTGATTTTGAACCACCTGATCATTGCTCCGTTATAACGCCATTAGAGCAATGGCCAATGAGAAATCACTAAAACTAAAATATTTGGTCAAATATATTTATATTTTTTTTGTTTACATGAGAGGTCTGGGACTAAAATCCATGACTTGGGGAGGGAAAAATCCTAAATGTCCCTGCATCCATCAACTGCGCTATCTTACGCGAACATATATTTATATTTTGGTAGTATTGTTTAAGAACACGCCAAACCTCGCACCGATGGCCCCACGCCAAGTTCAACACACCTTGCTTATTGGCCTCATAAATGTGTTTTTACCAATTTTTTTTCTTTCTACCTTTACTTATACTACTTCTTAGACTTTCACAATGTAAAAAAAAAAAAACAATAATTTACAAATCTTTACTGTATGACAATAACCTCTAATGATATTATGAAAAATTAATTTTAAAGGTGTAGATTTATTGGCAAGAGGTTATTTTAATTTAATTAAATGTCTAGATTTCCAATTATTTAAAATATTGTTGTGTTAGTACTTAGCATGGGGACTTTTGCCACTTATTATGATCTTATTTGACCGGAATATCATCATTAATTGATAAAAATGACTTATAATCAAGACTAAAAAGTTTGCAAAATTGTTATATTTTTAGTACTATCATTGAATTACTTCATCCTCAAAAGATCGCTTGAGGTGAAAATTTTAAGTATGATTCTTAAGTAATGGAAAAAAGTACTGCTATTTAGTACGAATGTTTACAATACGACTTGCCAAAATAATTAGTGCTCTTATTTGTTAATTAGTAATTAATTAATTAAAACAGTTATTCCCTCTGTCCTTAAATATAAAGTTTCTTTAGGAAATTTCACGTCCATTAAAAAAGTGAAGTAATTTAGTTAATTGTATTGGAAATGTGAACTTTTGATATGTAATTTCAAAATTACTCCAATTAATATTATTTGGAATCTAAAAAATATTAAATAAACAAGGGTGTTTGTGGAAAAAAGTAATGATCATTGAAAATTGATATGTGACTTTGTAAATAGAGACAATAAAAGTGTCAAGATGACTTTATATCTAGGGAGGAAGGAGTAGATGCCATTTCTTTCTTTATTGTTTTCGTGTAAGCCACCTCCTTGCAATTTATTCATTGTTGTCTATGTCCTTGATGCATATATCTGATCTGCAGCACAATTTTTTCATTTTTCACTGAGTTAAAATGAATAAAACGCAGAAACTGTTTTCCGTGTGTGCGTATGGTTTAAGTACAGTAAAATTAGTTTTCATTAAGTTTCCACCGAGAGCTTTTGCTTTTCTCTTTTTTCCCTTTTGTCAAAGGTACCTGACCATCCCTGTCTTAGGGAAGTGTAAGAATTTAAGTGAGTCTGATAGGACTCAAATGTTGTTAGGAAAATGTCGCACCAATAAGCATTTTTCATTGGAAAAATGATTAATATGGCCCTGCATTAGTTTTAAGCTATGTCTAGAAATTTTGGAAGAGGTGAAAATCAAAATGATAAATTTTTCATCCCTTTCGATTTCACCAATTCCACCTCAATTAATAATAACTTTGAGAGTTTGAAGGGAAAATTTTCCTTGTATTAATGAAACAACTTCTAAATAAAATAAAGAAAATCATCTCAATAGTTTCCATTTCTTTCTTAGCTTTCTCTTTTATATTCTATCAATTCACACATACAATTAGAATGGATTTTGTAAGTTAGATTATGGATAAAGTTAGTGAATATATAAGTTAAATATCTATAAAGCAACAAATATGAGATAATTTAGATTACACATGTAATTAGAATGGATTTTGTAAGTTAGATTATGGATAAAGTTAGTGAATATAAAAGTTAAATCTCTATAAAGCAACAAACATGTGAGATAATCTAGATAAAATATAAAAAGAATATCATAGTACTTTCATAAAATTTCCAAAAATAAATCATGTTCCAATTAAGTAAAACTATTATGATCAACATATTTCTCATTTTAGATAATTCAACATAATTGCATACCATAATTTAAACTACTCTAAAAAGGAAGCAATCCTTTGCCAATTACTAATCCATTTGATTTGTATTTAGGTGATACTATAATTAAAAGTGCATGAATTACGTAAAAAATAATGGTACGGAATTAAACAAGGTCAAGAGTATTATTATTGGGAAACTACAGTGTGTGTATGCTTAAGATAGATCTCTGTGTCTGAAATCGGACCCAACAAAGATGAACAACACACTCTGTCTTTGTCACTGTTTCCCACAATGGCATCTTCTTCTTCTTCTTCTTCATCTCTTCTTCCGCAGCATAAGAAGCAGCAGCGTTGGTACACACTCCCCACTCTCTTCTTCTTAGTCATATTATGCATCTTCCTCATCTTTACCACAACATCATCATCCACTCCACGCAACCCTTCTCTCTCCTTCTTCTACACGGATCTCTTCCTTCACCCGCCTCCTCTTTCTCTCTCCTCCTCCCCTCCTCCTCCGTCCCACCTCCAAATCTCCCTCAATCTCAATCACGACATTCCCAACAACGATTCCTCTCCTCCTCCCGAAACGGTTATCGATAATGACACCAGCACCAACTCCGTTTCCGAACCAGAGACGATTATGATAGACAATAACAATAATGATAGTAACCAAACAGGAACGAATGTTTATAGAGAAGTAACCGATGATGATGATGGAGTCGGTGGTGGGAAGAAGCGGTTAGAGTGCGATTTATACGCGGGGAAGTGGGTCCGAGATGAACAGAATTACCCGATTTACAAACCCGGTTCATGCCCTTATGTGGATGAGGCATACGATTGCCAAATCAATGGAAGGAAGGATGACGACTACACCAAATGGCGTTGGAAACCCCATGGCTGTCACCTTCCCAGGTACTGTACTGTACTGTACTACATTTTTGTTTATGTCATCCATTTAATTTTATAATTTATAATTAATTAATGTGTTAACTTGTTCATTACTTTGGTAACTCTAAATTTATAATCAATTACTGTCTTGAGTAATCTTGCTTAATTAACCCAAATCCTTCATGCTTAGTTTAGTTTAGGCTTAATTATGTCAAAGTCCTTGAAGTTTGGGGTACTTTTGTCAGATACCCTTATTTTTTTTCTAATGTCTGACTCCCCGAAGTTACTTCTGAGTCATATACCCCTACTACCAATTCTGACCAATTTTGCTGACATGTAACATCGGAATCCTGATCAGATGCAGGAGGTTAAACACCTAGTGCCCTATGGTCGAAGATCATTTTTTTAAAAAATTTAAAAAACTAAAAAACTTAATATTTTTATATTTTTAGTTAAATAAAAAAAGAGAAAAAAAAATTGAAGAGAGAGGTCGTCTTCGCTCGTGTGACATCATTCGACACCACATGACCAACCCCCTGCGTCTGATCAGTATTCTGATGTTACATGTCAGCAAAATTAGTCAGAATTGATAGTAGAAGTATATGACAAACTCATATGTAACTTCAGGGAGTCAGACATTGAAAAAAAAAAAAATAAGGGTATCTGACAAAAGTACCTCAAACTTCAGGGACTTGTGACATAATTAAGCGTTTAGTTTAGTTTGGTATCATACACAGTCAGAAATGGAAAGTATCAATAGTGATTCATTTATCAACACTATTTGGTAGATTTCACCCGGAGACTCTGTTAAATCACGCGAGTCTACTATCTATTTAGTGATCACGCATGAAATTCATTCAATAGGAGAGAAGGGACATCCTTTCCTTTGTTTGTTTGGTATCAATCAATAGAAAAGGAATGAAAGCATGGGAGTGCTAAGCATACATTTTAAATATCTGGTGAAACCCACAAAATTATTTTTACCTCCCCTTTCTTCACTTTCCATCCGGTGGAAGGAGGATGAGAAAATGATAGGATCCTTAAAATTTGTATGCCTCCTATTATTCTTTCCTTTTCATAGTTAAAATACTACTATACATTGGAAGGCATTCATCCTGTCGTTCCCTTTTTCGTCCTATAAAGGATACCAAGAAAAGCCTAAATGCTATTACTGGAAACAATATACGGCGCTTCTTCATTTGGTGTTTCTAATTGGGCGAAACCTCTGCTCTATCTTATTCAGTTACGCTCTTTTTGGTTGGTCGATCCTAATCTTGCTAGCTATGTGAGAAGTGAGAGCACTGCACTTGATTGTTGACTTGCCACATCTTTCTCCGGTATAGGGTTTGATTGCAGAATGATTGTGTTACTATATTGAAGTAATGCAGCTGCACATATTTTAAAAAAACTTAGAGATTGAGTATAGTGAAGAGAAGTGGAAAAGATCAACCTGGCTGATTATGGTATGATGAAGCTATTTACTTTTAGCTTCTCCCTGTGCTCTAGTAACAAAGTTCAACACTGGTGACCTGCTGTTAAGATCGGTTGGATCTTACGAGTTACGACCTTTGTTCAGTATATCTCGTCACTTTTGATTTGCTGTTGAAAGAAAGCATCTCCCTCACTCTACCATGATGTAACAGTTACCTGAATAGAGTTTTGATTTGTGAAATCTTTTTCAAACAGCAATCCCTTGCTAGTCGTCTTTTAGTAGTAGTTTAGTTGAACATTAAGGGTGTGTTTGGATGAGTGTTTGCAAAATTGATTTCAAATGAACTTGATTTTGTAAAATTGATTTTGGTTATGAGTGAGTTTATAGTGATGTGATTTATGTTTGGATATCTTTGCCAGCAAAGTGATTTTAGTAAAATATTGTTGTTTGGATAGTTAAAATCAAAATTGCTTTTAGATGTGTTATTTACCAAATTGGTTAATGTAGCAAATCCAAATGCAGTATTTTTTAAAAAATAAAATTAAATAAAAAAGCGCAAACAAGTAAATAAAGATTACAAGCCATTAAAAAAAACTGAACAAACAAAGAGCAGAAGCTACAGAATTATGCCACACAAAAAAATAAACACTATTGTTGTGAAATGATAAAGAAGGAAAACTGGGAAACATCTTAAGCATGAGCCACAAAAAACCAGTGAGATCTTGACAAATAGATCGATCCCTCCCAGCCCTA
Organism: Crotalaria pallida; assembly: GCA_037953625.1. Taxonomy (NCBI): domain Eukaryota; kingdom Viridiplantae; phylum Streptophyta; class Magnoliopsida; order Fabales; family Fabaceae; genus Crotalaria; species Crotalaria pallida. The sequence continues at coordinate 179,323,551 of CM075649.1, forward strand.
TTACATCCCCTCAGAACTTTTCAAATCTTATATCAGCCTGCACAAATCATCCTCCCTTTGATGAAAGACTGATACACAATAAGGGAAGGATTTGATGGCCACCACAAATTAATAATGGAAAGAGCAAAAGTGAGAAGTGAATGGTGGCTAGAAGGGCAAAGAGGAGAAAACACCAGTTTCAAAAAGGAAATTCGATTCTCCTTTAACGGAGAAGCTATCTGGAGTTGCTATAACCTAGAATTGAGTTTGAAGGCTGAATCAATTTGCCATCACACAACCAAACATGAAGTTTTCACGTTGAAGCTACACAAACGTATGTTTGGATGAATAAAACCTGAACCAAACTACACTAACTATTCATTTCTTCTTCACTCTCTTCTTTCACATGTTACTCGTAGGTTCAATGCCACAGACTTCCTTGTAAGGCTGCAAGGTAAAAGATTGATGCTTGTAGGAGATTCTATGAACCGGAACCAATTTGAGTCCATTCTGTGCGTACTCCGTGAAGGCCTGCAGAACAAGAGCAAAATGTATGAGATACATGGAAACAAAATAACAAAAGGGAGAGGCTATTATGTTTTCAACTTTGAGGTAAATTTTATATTTTCTTGCATAATTATATTCTTGACCTCTAAGCTAATTACATGACTTGCTTTTATATTCCTTTTTTCTCTTTTGGAGGAAAAAGTAAAAAGAAAAACCACCTTAACGATAGTATTAAGTTTCTAGCATAAATTTGTGTCTTCAAATTCTAGTTGGCAGGTGTAAATCCAGCTGATACTATAGTCTCTTGCCCTCTCCCTGAAAATGAACTCATCTCTCTTAGAAGTTAGAACTTAAATTACATCTGATATTTCTGTTGTGTTTGCACTCATAACATTAAACATTTTGTGAAGTACCTTATTAGGATAACTATGTGTAATATAAATCGCATACTAAGTTATCAGGCTTGCTGGTCTGCCTCAATTCCTGCTAAAATTAGGTGTGGTGGATTGACTGCAGTTCATTATGCTAAGATTTTGAAATGCTTGCGCAGGACTATAATTGTTCAGTGGTATTTGTGAGATCTCATTTCCTAGTGAGGGAAGGAGTTCGCACTAATGAACAAGGGAGCACAAATCCTACATTGTCAATAGATCGGATTGACAAGACATCTGGCCGTTGGAAGAGGGCCGACATTCTTGTCTTCAACACTGGACACTGGTGGACTCATGGAAAAACTGCTCGAGGGTTAGTATGCAATTATACTGAATTTTGATTGATATATGCATTTAAATCATCTATTCATTCAATTTTTTAAACTTGCTCTATGTTTGTTTTTCCCCCAGATTGTTATGCAGCACAGGAACATTGACCTACTTTTATTACATCTTTTGGAACCTAGGTTTCTTGATATATACTGCACTATCGAACTCAGATATTAGGAAAGATTGTTCACTTGTATCTTTTGGTGTTTAAAGGTTAGGTATAATAGCATTGCTATTTGGTGCAACAGTTACCATGTGAATTTTGACAAATTCGTTATGGACCAATCACATGACGGCACAACCAAACATGTTGATGGAATAAAATTGAGTTTGGAATGAATGATTGATACATCAGTTTTGCATAACTATCTTCAAAAAATTGTTCGCACCGTTTACCAATTACACTAAATTATCCTGTAACTTTTTTTGTTTGTCCTCTTTCTTTATATCAGCTTTTTATTTATTGCTATGAAGTTGGTTTGCTTACCAAGTTGCCTGTAAAAAGTAAATAAAGTGAAATATGAGGATTTTTGTTGTTAAAAAACTACCTAGCCAAAAAGTAAAGTGATGCTGTTGGTGTCCGGTTTGTGCAGGATAAAGTATTATAAAGAAGGTGATTATCTATATCCAAAATTTGACGCAGTTGAGGCATACAGAAGGGCTATAAAGACCTGGGGAAAATGGATTGATGATAATATCAATCCAAAGAAACAGATTGTCTACTATCGTGGATATTCTTCTGCCCACTTCAGGTATCGATGCTTTTAAGATTTTACATGGCGTGAAAAAAAGACCCTACTATTCAACATAATAATGCCTAAAAAAAACTTATTGATATTTGACTAAAAAAAGAAAGAAAAAGTAAACCAAACGACTTTATTGTACCACCACCTATTGCTACTTCAAGTTTTCAACCATATATCATGTTGTTCCTGAATCTTTGACAGGGGTGGAGATTGGGATTCAGGAGGGTCATGTCATGGTGAAACTGAGCCAGTTTTTAATGGGAGCATCTTGGAGAGCTATCCTTTGAAAATGAAGATAGTGGAGGAAGTGATCCAGGGAATGAAGGTTCCAGTGAAGTTATTGAATGTGACAAGGCTGACCAATTTCCGCAAGGATGGGCACCCATCAGTGTATGGGAAGAATACAATGGATGGAAAGAAAGTCTCCACAAGGAAGCAGGACTGCAGCCATTGGTGTCTTCCTGGGGTCCCTGATGCATGGAATGAACTAATTTATGCCACTCTGGTTTTTCAACAAACAGATTCAAGGACTTAACTATATAAGATCCTTCTTTCAAGGATTTAACATTGTGTGAGAAAGAAATAGAGAACATAGAGTCTTTCGGCTTGTTCATGTATTTATGTAGAGGTCTTGCCGTGTCACCTCCATACTTCAAAGGTCATTTTGATTTTTGAGCAAGGAAATATGCGGGGTTAAATTGCTCATTTGGTTCCTTATCTTATCTTATTTTTTTTTTTATTTTAATTTGGTCTCTTGCTTTTATTTGGTTGTCACGTGATGGCATGCGCGGATTACGAAGATTATACAAAATTAGCTATGAATCCACACCATGTTCTCTTTTTTAGTTTTTATTTGCATGTATGTTTTTTATTTAAAATTTATATTAAAATTTGATATTTTGTTCGCTCTCAAATATAAGAAAAATAACTAACTTCACAATATCAATAAAGTTAATTGAGTATATTTAATTTTCTGAAATTTGTAAAAAAAAAAAATACTCCATCCAATTTGAAATATATAAAAAAAAAACATACTTCTAATACAAGTACACTATATAATAAACATCGGATGGAGTACTATATTTGCTCATGACATTAAAATCTCTATTCCTTATGAAACATGACATTAAAATCTCTCATACTGGTCCAAGGACAAAAATTTATAAAATTCATAGAAGAAGGAGAGCAGTGTCAAAGCAATTGTAATGATGGAGATTTAATCAGTTGTGGTAATAGAAGTGAGGTTGAAGAAGGGTTTGGAGCAGTAATAGAAAGGGGAGGGTGTGAATAAGAGGGGGGAGTATAAGAGTTTAGGGGTTTTTTTTTTTTCTTTTAAAGATGGGGTAATTTTGAAAGAATAGTTAGAAATTTATAAAAAAATTGGGTGTGAATAAGGAAAGTATGGTTATTAATACATCTCTCTAATATCTTGACTAGTACTAGTATAATTGTTGGGCCATCATTTATACTACCTTGGAAATGTTTGGTAAAATTCAAATTCAACTAAGAATAGAAGTGAGATGCAGCATGTTGCCACTAAGATAGTACATTTGGCTTGCTTGTTTTTTGTCTTGGCGTCTCAACATATTTATGATCAATCCAAATATTAATGGCTCTAGTAAAGTCATGGTTGTCAAAAACTAGTGTTAATACGTAGAATAGACGAATCTATGAATCTACATACTGAAAACGAGTTAAAACTGATGGAAACTCGGAGTGTAAGTGACTCGGGTGTACTGCGGTGGATGCGGGTAGAGTAATGTAAAATCGCGAGTTTATGATCGAGTTAGCGAGTTAGCATGGTGTCTGGATAATCGATTGTCGTCTTGGCCCGATAATTGATTATCCAGTGTTAACTTTTATTTCTAAATTGCAGAAAGGCGTGATAGTCGATTGTCACGCCACGATAATCGATTATTATCATAACCCGAGACCAAAACCAATGTGCCAAAAATTTAAATCCCAAAGATATCATATCATATACCCGGAGCATGTCCAACAACATCAATAATAGCAAAATTATCCAAACCAATTTGATTAATTTTTTTTTTAATTTAAAAACTTTTTCTTCTCCTAAACAAGTTTGCATGAGAACGAAAAAGTTAACACCATGTGTCTAAAATCTCTAAACAAACCAAAAAATATTTGCACATGGGTATCTTGATATGGCTTTTCGTTAGCCCCATCAACAGTTAAAGGATTTTTTTAACGGTATGGACTAAAACCCAAATTTCAAAATAATTAAGGATGAGTCAAGGTCAAAAAAAACTTCTAGGGAGCAAAACCAAAACACTGCCAACTTTCAAGGACTAAAGACATAAATAAGCTTTTATTTTTTTATTAGGAAGTATGTCCATTAATTAATGTATAGTGCTTTGAGGATGAGAAAGAGGATATAAGTAGAATTAATGAGATGTAAGAGAAATAATTGAATGAATGGCTAAAACTGAAAAAAAAAAAGTTTCTACAATTGAAATTGTAAATGGATAATAGTTATGAAATGAAAAAAAAACTAAAAAGCCAAAAAAAAAAAGGGAGATAAAAAATTATTATTTAATCATGAAATGCTAATCTTAAATGATTTTACTATTATTATTATTATCATCATCATAAGAGATCCAGACAAAACTCTAATGTTTGGTGCAATCCGTTGCTTTGAAAGAAACAACTTTTTTCTTCTAATCAAATCCAATCAAAAAATCTGTCTGTATAATACAACCATACGTTCCAATATCAAAATTGATGCTAGTAAATCCCAAGAAAAAACGCCTTCTTTTTCTTGAATAAAGGTTTGCTTAGACGTCAATCGTATAGATGCACCTTCGAAATGAGTTGTCATTGTTGGCCCCTTGAGACTAGTTGATGATTTATAGCAAAGTCTACCTTTTAATACTTGGTCATGATCCTCAATGTAACCCGCTTTTTCACTTCATTTACCAATTCATCATAAAGTTGTTGCGGTAAATAAGTTAATGTTGACCCCGAATCCATCATCACATTACCCTTTTTTAATGAACTATGAAAGGGCAAATAGGTATCTTCCACACTAATGCCTTTTAAAGTTACATAATAAACAATGTCACTTTTTATAACCAAAGGTGTAGAAACCACACCACATTCTAGGTAAAGATATATATGAAAAATTATAATAAAGATAAATTGAACGACTTATCATTTTTTTTTTACCTAAAATGACTGATATTGGATTTAGATATTATATGTAGATGTTCAAATAACATTATTGATTAGATATGTATATGTTACTTTTTATCTTAGTACACGGATAAGCGTATTTTTTTCTTACTTTTTCTTCTTCTTTGTATACACTAAGAAAATACATAAAAAGCATAATTAGTTTTTGGTTGTATAAAAAGAGAAATAATAAATAAGAAATATTTTTCAGGTTTGTTAGCATTAGATACCATTATCATGGACACAACCTCAGGAAAACCTCTCGCTCTTTAGGCAATGATTTTTGGTTGTGGACATAATGACAAATCGAACTTTGGAGTTGAGATGGGCATAATAGGTCTAGGAAGGGGGTCAGTGTCCCTTATTTCTCAAATTGGTCCTTTGTTTGGAGGTAGGAGATTTTCTTATTGCCTAGTCCCATACTACAACATTGATGCCTTTAGCCCGATGAGTTTTGGTGCCGGGAGTGAAGTATTAGGGTGTGGAAATGAGGCGTGAGAATAGTATGTGAGGTAGGAAATCTAAAACTCCTCTCTTCTTTTTTTCTGTCTCAAGACTCCTTTTTTTTTAGGTCTCTTCTTTTTTTTTTTCAATTACAATAATAAATTTTTTTCTTTTTTAAATACACTATTTTTTTTAATATAAAACAAAGTTAAAATAAATTAATCTTTATATAAAAATAATTTTCGAGCTCGGACAAATTGGGTGTTAACAATAATAGATGACAAAATTGAATTAATTTTTATAAACAATCAATTGCAAAGGATTAAGCTCTCGCAAATAGAATTAATCAGCGACAGATTTGTGAGGAACTCTTCGTCGCTAATTAGTAATGGACAAAGAATAAATTTGTCTAATTTCCCGAACGATTGCTTGTGAGGATTTGCAAGGAAAAATTTCCTTGCAAAGTATGATTTTGGCAAGGAATTTGTGAAGGAAATTTTGTCTTGCTAATTAGCGATGAAAATTATAAAACTGACACATCCCTCGCAAATTCGTCACAAATACGTCGCAAATTCGGTTTATTGAGGGATTTGCAACGGGTTGGCGAGGGATTTTTCCATCGCTAATTTGCATGTTTCTTGTAGTTATCAGTCTTCTTGGCTTTCATTATTATACTTGAGGTTTGGCTTTTAAGGCTTGTAAATGTCACTCTGCTTGCAAGCAAATACACCCCTTTGTCTCTTAAATCATTTTCTAAGTCAGACTTTGATACTTTCGGCATAAAATTGAGAGGATATACAATTGTACGAACCCATTTGACAACTTCATCCAGAATCCTAAATATCTTATGCACAAAATGAACTACTTTAATTGAGAAATTCTCTCACGAAAACTTTCTCTTCATCATCGTGATGAGTGTCCTCAACACCAAGCATCCCCTCGTTCGGTGAGAACTCCTCCTCTGGTGGCAAATGGTATACCTTTAATTTCATAAATTTATTGTTTCTCCCTGGTGAACAATTAAAGATTTTGGAATACAAAAATAAATAAAGAACTTGAAGAAAATATATTGCACATGCAGCTCGCCATTTTCCTAAAGTTCTAGTATTAAAATAACAAAAATGTAAACTGTGACCTTGCTTCATGCACAATTTGTTAAAAAAAAAAAAGTTAAAAAGGGAATTCGTAAACCAAAGCTACGAGGTTGATGGAAACAATAAAAAAGAAAATTAAAAAGGCAACTTGTACGTCCTATAAACGATTTTAGCAAAACTGCACCAATTTCATAAAAATTTAAAAAGGTGCTCTATACTTTGGTAATTAATCGGTGACCTTGCACTATTTTGATAAATTTCCCATCACGATGCTAAAAAAAAAATTTGATAATTTTGAATAATTTGTAAGTTGAATAAGTAAAAGAACAAACCCGGTTCTATACATTTGATGTGGGGACCGGGGGATATACGTTCTTTCTTTTTCTCTTTGCTTCTAATAATATACTTATGTAGCAATTGGTATATGTTTGATATGAAATTCCAATATCCTTAATCTGATTATCAAGTCATGTTGCTCTACAATTTGTGGCTGTTGTTAATTAATTTCCTTCATTGGGCTCAAGTAGTCCCTGGCAGGAAGAACACATAGTCAAAGTTGCAGTTTTGGATAGTTGAATGTATAATGGCGATGACCCAACTTTTAGTGCACGTAGTTCCTGCAATTCCTTCTTCAACCTTTTGTTCTCATCGCTTAGATTTTGACACCGTTTTTTCAACAACTCGCAATCCACCTCTGTTTGCTTCAACTTGGTCCTGGAAAATTTAATTAATAATATAACGTTTCTGAAATTAAGTAATACTAGTATATATATCACTAATCGATGTAGTCAACAAAATATTACTCCCTCATACCCTAAATATAAAGTCTCTCTAGGGATTTCACGTCCATTGAGAAGGTGAAAAAAAGTATTGGAAATGTGATTTTTTGATACAAAATTACCCCTATTAATATTATTGGGAATCTAAAATGTGTTAAATAAATATGAGTGTTTATGAAAAAAAAGTAATTAATGATCATTGAAAATCGGTACGAGACTCTTTATAAATAGGGATAAAATAAAAGTGTCAAGAGAGTTTTATATTTAGGGACGGAAGGAATAATAAACAAACAAACTAATAAATAAATAAAACCGTAGAAAGAGTTACTGGAATGTTTTTTTTTTTGTTACTCTTAATTGATCTGTTAGGAAAAGAACCCCACATAATTAAAAGGAAAATTGAAAAAGATTTCACAAGGAATCAATAATAAGATCAAGAGAAAACGTAATACTATATACCTTGCTCTTCTGTTCTGAAACCAAACCTCAATTTGTCTAGGCTTTAAATTCAATTTGTCAGCAAGTGCTTGTTTCTGTGCCTGCATGTTGTACCACAACACAACCAACGTATACACAAAATCCTTTTACCATGTCGCACAAATAATCAAAAGAACACAAGTGATAAAATTCTATGTTACAGTACCAATTAACTATAGTAGTATAGTACTAGTGTTACATATATATGCCTTATAGTGCCATGCAGCATGCAATTTAATTAGCGTCAATTTCTCAAAATTAATTTATCAAAGAATAATTCTATAATAATATTAAAAAAAAAAAAGGAAAGAGGAGGAGGTTTGGGCATAAGAGAATACCGGATTAAGAGTGCTATGCAGCTTGAAGGTATTCTCAAGTATGGCTGATTGCTCCTTTGTAAGCTTCAGTTTCTTTCTGCAGCTGTTCTTTTCTTCTGTGTTATTATCATTACTCTTTGCACTTGGGTGATTAAAGTTGATGGCTTCTTCCGCTTTTGGACAAAGTTCAAACGCTAGTCCCACAGGCTTCTTCACTTTCTGTTTCTGAACCTTCTTTGGAACATACCCTCCTATTCCCAGTCCAAGGCATAGCCCTGTGATGCATTGCTCATCATTTTCCATGGCAGAGAATGAGAACAGAGAGAGAGAGAGAGAGAGAGAAGAGGGGATAGAGAGAACGAGTCAAAGTTTTATGCAATATAGTCAAAATGGGAAAGTTGGGTTTTTATGAAAGGTGGATTTAATACAGATTTTATTGTTGGGTTTGGTCTTGATCCTGGAGATTCAATTTCAATCAGTTATAATTGGGGTAATGGTTTTCATCAGAAAGGGAAATTGTGCATATAGAGCAATTAATAATTATAGTTATAGTACGATAATGACGAGAGACCAAGATTAAATTCATTAATAAATAATGGGGGAAGGAGTAAAAGCATGCGTTAGACTTGTGACCCCTGTTAGGAAACAAAACTTTTACTTAATGACAAAGTAAAATATTTGACTTCTACTTATTATTTTTTTAAATTAAATGCTTAATTATATATATGTGTTCGGTGTGAATTTTAATGTCATTTTGTTATAGGTTGTTGTTATTTTCAATGTTTGATTCGGCTTTCTAAAGTTACTTCTGTTTTTGTTATATACGGAGTATTCTTCGTCGAAATCCTAACAGGACACTGGTGATGTCACGTAGACGAAGATTTCTTTTAACAAAAATTAAAAAAATAAAAAATTAAATTTTTTGTATTTTTAGTTTAAAAAAAAGATTGGAGAGAGGTTGGCATCGCTCACGTTACATCATGTGGCTAGGAGTTTAATGTGATATGTCATCAAAATTTGACTGAGATTAGTAAGGGGTACCTATATAACAAAAACGAAAATAATTTCAAGGAATCAGATATAAAAAAACTAAAACCTATAACAAAATGACCTTACAATTAAAAAATGAACACATAATTAAATCAAAATTAAACAAATGGTAACATTACTTGTTAAGAAAAAAATTAATAATGTTTTTGTAAAAAAATTACATTATACAAATATAACTTCTAAAATTAAAAAAAAATGCAAATTTATAATTAATTTTTTACTTTAATTAATTTCAACAAGTTCTTTTATTTTGCAAAATCTTCAAAATTATTCCAAGCCTGTTTGGGTCAGGACTATCTTTCCCAACACTTTCCTGTGATAGTGCGTTACCTTGTTAGGTGGGTTCCAAGATTAGAACTTATCCTCTATCAATACTGTTTCAATTGGACCAACAGGTAACCAGTAGTTACTCCGTAATTACTATTTATTTGAGAAATGCATACAAGTGCATTTAGTAAATATGCACATGTTAAAAATTAAGGGATTGCAACGAGAAGGCTCAGCAGAGTCGGTAAATAGTTAAATTTCATAATTATAATGTTAGGGGTTCGATCATTGTCATTGTCATGGAAAAGACTTTATTTGATAGAGGCAAAACTTACTTAGGTGATCTCTATGTTTCGGAGGGGATTAGTCTTCAGTTATAAGCTGAAGAATACTCTTGATGTATATCACAAAAAATTAAGGGATTGCTTAACATCAGTTTTTAGGGTTGAGGTTAAGAAAATTAAAAAAAAATTAAATATAATATTACTCCATGTTTTATTTATAAATCACGCTTAATTAGAATACGAGAAATAATATGAGTAGTTACTTTTTTTTTTTTAATTTACTCCCTTCGTTCCTAATTATAAGGTCCTTTTGAGTATCTTTACGTCCACCAATGTTGTTGAATTCTATATTAAAATTGATATGTTCTTTCAAAAATACCCCTTTACCAATTATTAGAACATAATAATTTTTTTTATTTTTCAATAATTAATTTAATTCTTAGATACTCTATCATCTATATTTAATGCAGTAAATCAATTTCCAAGTCATTTACAACATTAAACAAGCTTCATTTCATATTCCAATACAATTTTATTTATTTCTTCTCACAAAAACTTAGACCATAATGATTAGATGTAAGGGTAATTTTAGAAAAAAATACAAGAGGGTCTTATATTTAGGACCAATTTTTTTTTACCCAAGAGGACCTTATAATTAGGGACGGAGTATCAAATTTTCACATTTACTCATTTTACTTACATTATTTCCTTCACAAGAAATTGAATTTAGTACCAACATGGGTTGAGACGAGTGGTTAATAGATCAGTCTTACTTAAGCAAGGTCTCAAGTTTGATTCCTTGTGAATACAAAAAATTCATGTTGGGAGACGCAGCTGCCACAATTAGACGCACAACTCGGATGTACCTGGGCAACAGGATAAACAACAAAAAAAATGAATTTAGTTAATTAAAATAGAGTAAGTAGTTTAATTAAGAAAATAATTAAATAACTTATAAAAAATATAAAATGATCTATATATAAACGTGACCTACATATAAAAATGGAGGGAGTATAAAATTAATTAAAAAAAATTTATGGTCCGTTTGATTTTGGAAAACGTTTTCTGTTTTCATTTTTAAAAATTATTGATATAATTATTATCCCTTATTTAGTCTATAATTTTTATTAATTATGAATATAACCCTGATCACAATTATAAATATCATTAATTGTTGAAAATGAAAACATGAAACATTTTCGCAAACTAAACAAGCCCTTAAATTTTAATTCTTGAAATTAAGTAATACTACTCATAATTGGTTTTCTAATTCTAAGTAATTTAACAAATGCTTTTAAAATTATTAAAGCGAGACCAATTTATTTTTTTTCAAGACTTGCAACCAGGCTCGGCCCAGGGGCAGGGGAACAAGGGTGACCGTCCTGAGCCCATGTGTTGAATCAAAGGTTTTGATGAAGACAAATGAACAAGTTCGGATTGAAGAAGTCGGCCTAAAGATTAGTTCAGTCAACTCAGAAAAGATAAATCACTCAAGTTCCCAAGCTCGGTTTGAGGAAGTCAGCTCGGTCAGCATAATGAAGAATAATCACTCAAGTTGCCAAGCTCGGAGAGATGTCAAGCTCGAACTCGTTGACGAGCTCGGCATCACTATTTATCTTCTTCATCTTCAGCAGCAAGCCGCATGCACCTCTTCGTCTCTAACATTTTAGTACTGTGCATAGCTGGCAATTTTGTCCTTGTCTCTCAGTAGCCACATGTCACCATCCTTAAGATTTCAAAATTGAAAATCAAATCAGCAATGCAAGAGAGACAAATTTAGAACGTTACAAAGAAGTGGGATCGGGACAAACATATCTCTGAACAGTGCAGAAATTGTCCAGTATATTTGTTGCAAAGGACATACGTATTTTCCACTCTCTCTCCTACCTCATGCATGATGGGTTCATTATAAAAGGATGGGTTTTCTTGAACACATAACAAGTAGAGAAAGAAAAACAGAGAACAAGAGCAAAAATTTCAAATCCTTCTCTGGTACACAGTGAAGCAAAATGCAGAAAAGAGAGAACGATAGAGTTAGAGAGCAAAATTGTTATACTCAGAAACCAAGTCTCAAATCGTTCTCTACACTTACAAAATCCTTTTTCAAACACTTAACCAAAAACTCATTTGTTCATTAAACCTTCAGAATCATACACACTTGAGTTTCGGGTTGGAGTCATCTCATTCATTCAAACTGTTCTTCAAAGTCTTGAGGTGTTCTCAAGCAGTGAAAGTTTTGGCGTTCAAGAGGTTCTTGGCGATTGAAGTCATAGGAGGTTCCTGAGAAAAAATCCAAAGAGGTTCTTTGGTGAAAATCCTTGAAGGTTTCAAGGTGTCTTGAAGGTTTCAAGACTTGTAAAGTCCGAGGAGGTTCATCGGCAGTTGTATCAGTATAGGTAGAAGCCAAGAGTTTGGTACTCTCTTGGTGGGTTAATTGATCCCGTATAATCTCTATCTAGTTGATTTTATTAAAGACTCCTTAAAGGTTTTAAGAGGGACTGGACGTAGCTCCCTGTGTTGGTGGGTGAACCAGTATAAATCTTGGTGTCTCATGTCTTTTTACCGCTTTCTGTTTATATTTCGAGCATTTAGTCGGCTTTGTTTAACTTATATTTGTGCTCGGATAGTGCTAGCGAATTTGCGCTGCAAAACCTGATCTTTGAGTGTGCAGCTCGGATAATCGGTAGTCGGTCTAGATAACCGATTATCGGATACTGCTCGGCCCAAAGTCAACATTTTTATTTTAACAGTTAGCTTTATCCGACCTATTTCAATCACATCGCGAAAAATTAGTATTATTGTTTCCAACTACTATTCACCCCCCCTTCTAGTAGATTGTTATACCGATTGCGGGGTTTCCAACACCATGATTATACATATATATGTCTGTATATAAATAATTAGAATTATTGACTTAAGTGCTTGCCAATTTAGTTGGTTGGCGAGACATATAATTCTCTTGGTAACCAGAGGTCGAATCCCACTCCTAACACCTTTTCTTTTTTTACTTATTTATTATATGTTGTTCTTTTTATTTTGTTCAAATTGAATGCATTTTTTAATTTTTTTTCTTTCATTTTTATTATGAGTCATATTTAACTATATTATAAAGATCAATGAGAATAATTATATTTCTTAAATTTTTAAAAATACTTAAACATTGCAATTTTATATCTTAATTTATATTGAAAATTTCACAAATATATTATTTCACATTAATGAATAGAAAATAAATATGATTAAAAAAACCAATGAGTGTATCGTAAAAAATACAAAGTAACTTATAAATAGAACAGAAAATTCATCTGAAAAACAATTTATAAATAAAACTGAAGGAAATATTTATTTTTAAATTTCAAGTTTTGTTGAATTGATTGTTATTTTTATCCGTAAATAAAATAAAAGTATACAACTATTAGAAATGTTATTTGTTTTTTGCTAATTAATCAACATTAAAATAGATAATTTTGGAATCAGTTCAAATGACAATATAAGATTACATTGTGGAACAATGTTAGCCAAAGTTAGAACGTAGGATTATAAAGTAGATTTCGAGCATTACATAATGATATTATTAAGATTTATAATTAAATTATTTTATGATATTTTATTTCACCTCCCTTTAACTTTTTCTCCAAGCTTTTTTTTACTAATTATGGTTTTGAAACACCTTTTTATTCTCAAATTTATCTACTAATAGAATTGTTGAAGTTGTTGAAGCATGTGCAATTTTTTTATGATTGATTGTATTTTTTTAAATTTATAGAGTTATAAACATTAATAATATTTTGGGAAAGTCCCTGTATTAAGAGAAATTTTATTCAAATTTTATTGTTAAAATTTTATATATTTACAAGTTTTTTATAGTTTATGGGGCTTAAAAAAAAATTTGCCCCGAACCTATAATATGTCAGGACCGGGCCGGGCCTGCTTGCAACCAGTAAAATTATATATATATATATATATATATATATATATATATATATATATATATATATATATATAGACATACATACATACAGAGACCGTTAGGAAATTCAAATGCTTATTGGAAAGAAACCAGTGAGGCAGAAAATGGTGAGAAAGGAGGAAAAGAAAATGAGTGGACTTATATGTTTTCTGGTATGATATGAAAATGAAATTTTATGAAGAGAAATAAAATTTTGATGTTTCTCTTTTAGATAGCAAAATGAACAAAAAAATTGAAAGGCAAAAATATCTCTAAAAAGGTTAAAATATAGGGTCAGATGAAAGAACTCGAGGGATATGATTAACTAGAAATCTATAAAATATGTATTAATTGAATTTCTTTTTTTATTCTTTTTCACTGAAAATTTTTTAAATGAATCCCGCACAATGTTTCGTCAGTCTCATGTTACCTATCTTAAAAATTAAGACCTCGAATAAGATCTTTTTGAGATTTTTATTTTTGTCATATTTATAAGATTCCTTTTCAATTTTCAATAGCATTTAATTACTTCTTTCGACTAACACCCCTATAAAGTCAACACTTTTTATAGTTCAAATAATAATTATAGTGGTATTTTTGAAAAATTATATCAAATTTTCACATTTACAATGCCACAAACAAATTTATCCACTTTTTTCTTGATGAGAGTCCAGAAAGGTCTTATAAATAGGATTTGAGGGAGTAATATTCGAAGCATGATACTCCAAAATATATGGCGTATTCATACATATTTGATATCGGGCAGTATTTTTGGTTGTATCATAAACGTATCGATTTATTATTATTTAAATTTTAAATTTAATACATGTATAATCATAAGTACACGTATTATCGAATAACACTTTATTTTTTTTAGTGGTATTTCATATTAATTTAGTGGTAAAAACACTTTATTTTACATTGACGTCAATATTATTTATTTTATATTTTTATATTTATTTATTAATTTGAGTTTATAATATCGTACTTGTTCTCTAATTTTTTTTTTAAAATGACGGAAGAAGTGGGTCCTGTGTAGGTGCAACATAGATCCTAATCAAACAAGATTATATATATATATATATATATATATATATATATATATATATATATATATATATATAACTCGAGACCTTGTTTAAGCGAGACCGAACTATTTACCACTCGTCTCACTCCATGTTTGTAACAAGCTTATAAATTTTTTAGTGAAAATACGATGAAAAGTGCAATTTTTTTAAAAAGATGAAGTAATTAAATTTGTTTTTCATACATAGAAACCTTAATAAAGGCTCAAAATTAACTGGACGCTTTCATCTTATTAACCAAATAAATGGTAGCACTAAAAATATTATCTTCATTTCTTTCTTTCCATGTGTTGTACAATTTTCTCATTGAATAATTATTACTCCATCCGGTTTGAAATATATAAATAAAAAAACTAATTTCACATTTATTAAGAAAATTAGTTTATTGTATTTAATTTTTTTTCAAATTTATCAAAAAATAAAAATATTTTAAACAAAGTTTAAAAAAGTTAGTTACTTTAATTTTCCTTATATTTTAGAGTTAGGATCCGTTGACACTATGTGTAAAACTTGGTCACTTACACATTCACATAACTTTTTATATATTATGAAATTTGTAAATCCAACCGTTGAATTATTTGTTGTTATTATTAAGTAGATCAAGTCTACAAAATTTCATAAAATATAAAAATTATTTGAGACTTCATCCGACTATTCTATTTTAACGGATAATACGTTATTTAAAATATAAGTAAATACGCATTATTAGATTACATACCTATGAATCTCCGAATGATCTGAAATTTGGTATATATGATCGTGATGATAATAACATATAATTCAACGGTTGGATTGACAAATTTCATAATATATAAAAAGTTATGTGAAGGTGTAAGAGACCAAATTTTACACCTAGTGTCAACCGATCCTAATTCTATATTTTAATAAAAAAGAAATATGTTTTCTTTTTCTTATATTTAATTTTAAATCGGAAGGATTATTTTTTTAACAATAATTACCAGAAATTTATAAATTAGATGTATAACTGTATAAGATCGTCATTTCGTAGATAGGATATAAATATGTATGTTAATTTTTTCAATAGACATTTTTGTCAATAACTTTTTTTATAAACAAGAGGCCCCATTTTTTCTTCACATTAGAGTTTAGAGAATGTCAGACTCATGGCCAATTATTGTTGATCGTTAGCACAGATAATGTTGACCTCTGTTCACTTAAACAAGCGGTTGAAAATCGATTTTAATTCTTGTGTATGTAAAAAAACACATTATTTTGGAGGGTCATCCACTTTGTATCACGAATAATAGTCATCGAATTCATATTGATAAATACTCTATTATTTTATATATATATATATATATATATATATATATATATATATATATATATATATATATATATAAAAGCCCAGTAGGAGGGAATGCATACGTTTGTGTAATGTGCTGGGATTGAGCAGGAGTCAACATGGGACCGTTTCTGTGAAGAGATTTTCTTTAGTGAGATAGACTGGCATTAATATTGAGTTAATGGTATAGCAACTGATTACCAGACATAAACACTAGCCTACACTACTGTTTTTGCAACAGCAACAGTGTGAGTTAGAGAGAGCTATAGCTAATTAAATAGGCGCAATTAGTTGTTAATTATTGAGGTTGGACCATACTAGACTGACGGAGATATAAGCGTTGCCACAGTCAATTCAATTGCTTGCTGGATAAGTCATCAAGAAACGTCTCAAGTCAAAGGTAATTATAGGGCAGTGACTAGTGAATAATCTTCCGATTCAAAAGTCTTAACTGTATAACTTTTTCCTTTTGATTTATATACAATACTTCTTTATCTTGATCGTTTACAAATTCAATACATAATTATTTTATTTTTATCAATTATATCAACATTCATAACTATATACTCCATTTTTCAACTCCTATCTTTTCCTCTCTTCTCTTCTTTCTCATATTTTTTCAATAATTAATTATTAAAAAAGGTATTTTAGTTAAATTATTCCAATTTTTTACATCATTTAGTCATTTCTTAAAACCCTTACATTTTCCATGCAATCAAGACTTTCACATCGAGGGAGTAGACTCCTGTTATCAAAAGCAAAGGGAAACTGCCGTTGTTAACATTGAAAGGCATTGTGTGTATTGATTGATTTGTTTGTTATCACTTGAGCTGATAATGAATATGTAACTAGCTAGCTGCCTTAATTAATCACTTGCTGCATGCTGCTTGCTGCTTGTAACTTGCAACAAAATTCACGCCTATACTAGCTGCTACGTCAAAAGCAAACTGAGAGAGGCACCAATTGCTGCTAGTTCTGATCTATATGATGACTTGCTGTAGGCTGTAGCATTTGAGACATGTATACCTATACTCTCTATCTCTCTTTGTAAATATCTTATAGTAAGAGATTTGCATTGCTATTAGCTTATTGTTTAAGAAACTAAAAACATAAAATTAGATTAAGTTGGTCTATTTGAGTACATGATTCTCTACCTTGTTAAAACCCATAATAGAATGTGAGATTCATGTGTACTATGATATTTAATAGATCCCTTGTGTTGAATAAAATTTTTATATGCTTATAAAAAAAATAAAATTAGATTAAGAAATGATACATCTAAATATTATAAATCAAAAATATATTTTTTTAATATTAACTTAACATTTTTATATTTTTTAAAACAGGGTTTCTCCCAACATACAAAGAGTATGTAATTATCATTATTGATTGCGGCACTACAAGAATCGGGCATTTTATCCACTCCAGTTAGTCACCACAGGTCCATTGGTTGCAAATAGTAACTTAGATAGTTTGCAACCAACAGTATTACTAAACGCCAAAAAAAAAATCGCTAATCTTGAGCTTCTTCTCATTTTACTTTCAGTCTCTTTATACTTCTCACTTCACTCTCAGTCTCGAGCTTCTCCTTTCACTCTCTCTGTCACGCTCTTTTTCTCATTTCAATCTCAGTCTCGAGCTCTCGTCACTATCAGTCTCGAACTCTTCTCATTTCACTCTTCTCACGCGATCGGTGCCACAAGGAGCCACTCTTCTCAGTGTTCTCTCGCTCTCCTCAACATTCTTCTCACGCGATCGGTACGTCTCTTACCTTTGGTCTTCTCTCTCTCATAACTAGATTCTGAAACTTGTTATGTGCGATTTGAATTTTAGGGATTAGGGTTCTAAATTTGTTTTGCAATTATATTTTAGGGATTAGGGTTTTGAATTTGTTTTGCAATTATATTTTAGAGATTAGGTTCTGAAATTTGTTTTGCGATTTTGATTAATGAAACTCTAACTTTGTTTTGCACAGCAACGGTGACGTACCTTCTTACCAAGGCGAACCAGCTTCTCTATCGAAGGAAGTCACTAAGTTTTCTTCTCTCTCTCATTTTGTGATTTTAATTTTAGGGATTAAGGTTTTGAATTTGAATTTTAGGAATTATTGTTCTGAATTTGTATTTTAGGGATTAGGTTATGAAATTATGATTTGTTTTGTGATTTGATTAATCAAACTCTTAATTAATTGATTAATTAGGTTTCATATCTGAGGAAGTTTCAGTGTCCATTTTTGATCTTGTATTCTTGTACTTGCTGGACCTGTTAGCTACTACTCAAAACAAATTCATTAGGTATGTTTTTCATGAATCCGAGCAATTCCGTCTTTATTGATGGACTTGTTTACATTATTAATACTGGTTTGAATTTGTTTCAGGTTTGTGAATTATGTTCCTATGCTTAGTAGTAATAATGTTATTTAACAATATTTGGTTTAAATAGGTTCAGTATCTGGTTAAAAGAGTGAAGATTGATGGACTTTTTCATTTGTGATTCCACTAACCATAAGCTGACTTATAACTCTGTATATGCCTTAAGATAAGGGAAAAGGAAAGAATAAAATTGAGCAGAGAGTTTATCTGGTTAAAGGATAAACTGCTTCATGCTGTTGCGGAATGTGCAGGCTGGTAGGAGGCTCAGCGTGGATATGTTACCTGCTAGCTAGCTGAATGTCAATAGTTTCTTCAAATTAGAAATTTAGAGTTATTAACAGTTTTGTTATCTGTTATTTTGTTCTTTCTCATCTCTGCTTCATTTGCCGAATCTGGTGATGTTGGAGGATGGTAAGTTGGAAATATTATGGGTCTCTTACCATGCATTCTTGCTTTGCATGCCAAAGTGTTTTATTTCAATAACATATGATCGTTTATTTGTGCCAGCAGCTAGTTATTGTGTCACCTTAAATCGTCAAGGGGTTCGTGAGTTTCAGTTAATAAGTTCCAGTTAGGATAACCTGAATTAGTTTAGAATTCATTCCTTCAAGGTGCTAAAATTAAAAAAAAAAATACATTATGTTTCTGCATTGAAATTGTAGAAGGACAAAAGTTAAGAAATGAAAAAAAAGCCAAAAAATTAAGAATGGAAATAGAAAAAATATTAGTGAATCATGAAACAATAATCTAAATCTCTATTATTATTATTATTATTATTATTATAAGAGATCCAGACAAAACTCTAATGTTTGGTGCAATCTGTTGCTTTGAAAGAGACAATTTCTTTCTCCAAATCAAATCCAATCAAAAAATCTGCCATCAAATTAGAACCATACGTTCCAAAACCACTTGTAATGCTAACAAATCCCAAGCAAAAAAGGCCATCTTTTTCCTGAACAAAGGTTTGCTTTGGCACCAATGGTATATTTGCACCTTCGAAATGAGCTGTTATTATTGGTCCCTTTGGACTAGTTGATGTTCTATAGCAAAGTCGACCTTTTAATTCTGGGTCATTCCTCAATGGAATCTGCTTCTTCACTTCATTTACCAATTCAACATAAAATAGTTGTGGTAAATAAGATAATGTTGACCCCGTATCGATCATCATATTACCCTTTTTTGGAGACCTATAAATGGGCAAATAGGTATTTTCTACACTAATGCCTCCTAAGGTTACAAAATAGTTGGAGGGGTGACTTGTTTGTATAACTAAAAGAGTAGAAATTACACCACGTCCTAATACTTCACTCCCAGCACCAAAACTCATTGAGCTAAAGACACCGGTGTTGTAGTATGGGACTAGACAATAGGAAAATTTCCTACCTCCAAACGAAGGACCAATTTGAGAAATAAGGGACACTGACCCCCTTCCTAAACCTATTATGCCCATCTCGTCAAAGCTCGCTTTCTCATTATGTCCACAACCAATAATCATTGCCTGAAGTGCGAGAGGTTTTCCCGATGTTGTGTTCATGGTAATTGTATCCAATGCCAACAAACCTGAAAAATATTTCTTATTCATTATTTCTTATACAACCTAGTAGTGACACTTTTTATTTATTTTCTTAGTGTATACAAAGAAGAAATAAAGTAAGAAGAAAATACACTTACTTGTGCACTAAGATAAAAAGTGACATATATATACGTAATCAATAATGTTATTTGAACATCTATATTTAATATCTAAATCCGATGTCTATTGTTTTAGGTAAAAAAAGATAAGTCCTTCAATTTATAAATATTATAATTTTTCATATATATCTTTAACTAGAATGGCACTCCGGCCCTCTGGTTGAAATATAAGGGAAAAAAACATACTTGTCTTGGTTTAAAATATAAGAAAAAATAACTAATATTCTTAATTCTTAATGTTCCTTTACTAAAACATTTTTAGAAAATTTTTATCTTGTTTAATCTTTGTTTCATTTTCAATGATATTTTCCTTAAATACCTATTTTTTGATAAATTTGGGAAAATTAAATACAATTAACTAACTACCTTAATAAGTGTGAAATTAGTTTTTTTCTTTTATTCAAGCCGGATGGAATAGGTGTTGGATGTAAATGTTAGATGTAGATATTTAAATAACATTATTGAATACCTAATATTAAAATTTTGAAGTTGAACATACCCTGTGATGTAGAATTATCCGCATAAGTTATTGTATAACCACAACGGTTCTTATAAGGGGAACATGTATGTTCTACATATTCTGGCAATTGATAACATTCCTTCTCTTGGCAATATATGCCTGTATATGTGGATGATTTTCGAGGATCAAACAAGGGGTATTTCTGCTTATAGCAATTGTTACATGGTACACATTGTAACCATATAAGATCACTACCTGTATCCATATAGCCATAAAATTTTATCGGTGGAGTTCCAATAGACACCTCCATGATATAAAATCCATAATCAGATGCTGTTGGAGTTTGTACAATATCCATGAGATGTGCACCACTTAATGAATTTTGATGGATCAATTTAATGTTGAATCCACCATAAACAACTTCAATAGTTGATAGATTCAAAAGAAAAATAAAGAGCGGGATAAATATAAAGTTTGGATGAAACAATATGAGAAAACCCATCGACATATATGGGAGATCAAAGAAAACCTCTAAGTTGTAGGTTTTTGTTTAAGCTCTTTGCGTTTTATACTGTTTTTGTTTCTTTTCTCATATAAGATACACTTTTTTTCATTTATACTCCAATCAATTTTTCTTATAATTGATTTGACTATATTAACTCACCTATTTATCAAGAATATGGTGGTTTGACTAATTTCATTTATTATAATTGATAGTTTTTGATTTTAATTAAAGGGTATTTACGTAGATATCGAATGCACAAATTACAAAGATTATACAAAGCTAGCTATGAATCCACACCATGTTCTTTTTTTTAATTTTTATTTGTATGTATGTTTTTATTTAAAATTTATATTAAAATTTGATTTTTTTTGGCTCTCAAATAAAAGAAAAATAACTAACTTCACAATAAGAAAGTTAATTGAGTATACTTAATTTTCTGAAATTCGTAAAAAAAAAAAACTCCATCTGATTTGAAATATATATATATATATAAATACTTCTAATATAAGTATAATTTATACTAAACATCAGATCGAGTATTATATTTGCTCATGGCATTAAAATCTCTATTCCTTATAAAACATGGCATTAATATCTCTCATAATGGCCTAAGGACTAATTGACTGTGAAACCAATAAACACAATATCTTTTCAAAGTGGACAACTAGTATTGGAAATTAGGGTGGACGGACGAGCTTGGTCTATGCTCGCAAATGGCCTGCAATCTTTACAGGTGAGCATGCTCAGCCATTAACATATTTAAGGTCAGAAATTCAAGTCTTGCCCGCCCTAAATGCAGGAAGGGCAAGGCATGCAAACAACCCACAATTAATTTTAAAAAAAAAATCTCAAAAAAAAGACCAATCATAACCAAACACAGATCATTCTTTGATTTTATTAATACTCCAATCAATTTTTCTTATAATTGATTTGACTATATTAACTCACCTACTTAAGAATATGATGATTTGACTAATTTCATTTATTATAATTGATTGTTTTTTATTTTAATTAAAGGATATTTATGTGGATATGGAATGCACAAATTACGAAGATTATACATACATAGTTAGCTATGAATCCACACCATGTTCTCTTTTTTAATTTTTATTTGTATGTATGTTTTTATTTAAAATTTATATTAAAATTTGATATTTTTTGTTTGCTCTCAAATATAAGAAAAATAACTAACTTCACAGTTATAAGAAAGTTAATTGAGTATATTTAATTTTTTGAAATTTTGAAAAAAAAAATACTCCATCTAATCTGAAATATATATAAAAAAATACTTCTAATATAAGTATAATTTATAATAAACATCAGATGGAGTATTATATTTGCTCATGACATTAAAATTTCTATTCCTTATAAAGCAATCTCTATTCCTTATAAAGCATGGCTTTAATATCTCTCATAATGGCCTAAGGACTAGTGACTGTGAAACCAATAAACACTATCTTTACAAAGTGGGCAACTAGTATTGGCAATTAGGGTGGGCGGACGGGCTTGGTCTATGCTCGCAAATGGCCTACAATCTTTACGGGTGAGCATGCCCGACCAATAACATATTTAAGGTCAGAAATTCAGGCCACGCTCGCCCTAAATGCAGGAAGGGCGAGGCATGCAACCAGCCCGCTATTTATTTAAAAAAATAAAAATCTCAAAAAAAGACCAATCATAACCAAAAAAACACACCCACAGCCCCAAACACAGATTATTCGGATGTTTGATTTTACAAAATTAATATCCCAAATAAAATCCTAAATATTAATAATCTCAAATAATCAATTAAAGAATGTAAAGAGAGTTAGAAGTAGGAGAAAAAAGGATTATTCGGATATGAGGAACCCTTGTGTGTTATTGAGGCCCCTAGCGAACGGAGGTTCCTAGTAGTGTGTGGGGTGCTCTGGTTGTAATTGGGTGCGGCTCAATTCAAAGGTTTATAGAAAATCTCAAGCGGGTCGCTTGGGGACTGGAGTAAGTCTCTCGCTGGATTGACCGAACCAGTATAAAATTGGTTTGCGTTTTCTTCTTCTCTTTATCTCTTTTATTTTCCGCAATTTCAATTATTTACGTTTCCGCACAACTCTTAATTATTATCTATCGCTATCGCTCTCCATCTCAAAACTCTAAATCTCTCTAACGCGAAAATTATTTTAAATTATATGTGCTTTCTCAATAAACTAATAAAACTCGATTCACCCCCCCCTCGAGATTTTGAGGCCGATCCTAACAATTGGCATTAGAGCTAGTCTCTTGTGTTAAGACTTAACCGTCTAAAGAGTATGACTTCAAACTCTCCGTATGGTGGTGAAGGGAGTTCGATTAATCGTCCTCCCATGTTTGACGGGGTAGGGTACGCTTATTGGAAAGCCCGGATGAAAATATTTATTCAAGGAGTAGGATTAAAGGTTTGGGATGCAGTCGTTAATGGACCGTATGTTCCGACTCAAGTGGTTAATGGTAACACTGTTGACAAGCCTATGGCTGAGTGGACGGAAGAAGAGGAACGAAGAGTCAAATACGACTTGAAAACGAAAAATATGAACTTTTCCGAATGAAAGATGGAGATCCAAAAGCGCTTCACAATGATAGTCAATCAGCTCGTAACCTTGGGGAAGAAATTCACCAATGGAGAACTGATCAACAAAGTGCTGAGGTGTCTAGGGAGAGAATGACAACTAAAGGTGACGGCCATAATGGAATCAAGAAATCTATCAACCATGACTCTCGCTACATTATTCGGAAAACTACAGGAACACGAGAGTGAATTGAAAAGATTAGCACAACATGAAGAGGAGAACAAAAAGGTGAAGAGTCTCGCATTCAAAGCTGAAGCACCATTCACCGAAGGTGACTCCGACAAGGAACTAATCAGTTATGAACATATGGGACTACTTGTCAAAAAGTTCGGGAAGTTTCTAAGAAAGAAAAGCAACTTCGCTACTCAAAATAGAAGAGACACTAAAAAAGGTGGATCGACTATCACATGTCATGAATGTGGCAAGCCTGGTCCCATCAGAGCGGATTGCTCTCAGTTCTTGAAAAAGAAGGAGAATTCAGAAAGAAACACCTCCAACTCAAGGAAAGGAAAGCAAGCATACTTGACGTGGTTAGACAACGATAAAAGTTCGGATGAGGATTCGGATGAACAGGAAGAGACAACCAACCTATGCTTAATGGCACTTGGAGATGAGGTAAATTCCGAACTTGAACTTGAACCTTCTTATCTTGAATTACAAGAGGCATTTGAAGAATTACATGAGGAATCGATGAGGTTATCCTTATTGGTTTCTTTAGAAAAGAAAAATTCAGCTTTACTTTTACAAAAGAACCAAGAACTTTCTAAAGAAAATGACGTTTTGAAAAATGAAAATAAAGAGCTGAATTCTACTTTGAAAAATTCTTTAAACACCTCTATAGTAATGAAATCAAAATTAAGGCTAGTTCTTCTTCTTGTAAGTTCTGCAAGGATTTAGTAAAAGAAAATGAAAGTTTAAAAGAAACACTTGCAAAATTTACAAAAAGCAGAAATACCTTAAATTTGATGCTAGGGAGACAAAAATGTTCTTTCAATAGAGCCGGTTTAGGATATCAACCCGGCAGACACCAAAAACAGTTAAGCACCATTTTTGTCCCCGCTAGCTCACATAAGAAGCCTATTATAATATGTCATTTTTGTGGAACGAAGGGTCATAGCGCACATGAGTGCAAACACCGAAAAGTGAAGTTCGATAAAAAGAACAATGAAACTAAAAGGTGGCACGATGCAAACTATGGTAACACTAACATGCAAGGACCGAAAAAGATAAGGGTACCTAAAAAGAAAACATGAAATATTCTCTTGTAGGTTACTCCTGAAGAAAGGAAAACATGGTGGTACTTGGATAGCGGTTGTTCTAAACACATGACTGGAGACAAATCAAAATTCTATCACCTCATTCCAAGGGACCAAGGACATGTAACTTTTGGAGACAACAACAAAGGAAGGATACTTGGAGATGGTAAAGTAGGTATTCCTCCTAACCCTTGCACTGAAAATGTTTTGCATGTTGAAGGCCTAAAGCATAACTTGCTAAGTATTAGTCAGCTATGTGATAAGGGCAATAGGGTTATCTTTGATTCTGATAAATGTATTATTGAGGGTAAAATTGACAATCTTATTAAGCTTATTGCTCGCAGGGTAAACAATGTGTACTTAATTGATCTTAACTCAATTCTCTCAAATGATGCTAAATGTTTAATTAGTAAAGAGGATGATTCTTGGCTATGGCATTGTAGGATAGGTCACATCCACATGAATCATTTGAATAAACTATCTTTTAAAAACTTAGTAGTTGGTTTGCCAAA
The DNA here is from genome assembly GCA_037953625.1 of Crotalaria pallida. Lineage (NCBI taxonomy): Eukaryota > Viridiplantae > Streptophyta > Magnoliopsida > Fabales > Fabaceae > Crotalaria > Crotalaria pallida. The sequence goes on from CM075649.1 coordinate 179,349,167, forward strand.
GCAAAAATTTTCTATTTCTGAAAAATGTGATCCATGTCAAAAATTAAAACTCACAAGGGTACCTTTTCCTCCTAAAAATATTGTTTCTACTCAAAGACCCTTGGAACTTTTACATATGGATCTTTTTGGACCATGTCAAACTAAAAGCTTTGGTGACAACTATTATTACTTGGTTATTGTGGATGACTATTCTAAGTATACATGGACTTTATTCATTACTCATAAAAATGATGCATTCCATGAATTTAAAAAGCTAGCAAAGGTTGTTCAAAACCAAATGCATTTAAGCATTGCATCCATTAAGACCGATCTTTGAATTTGAAAACTATCTTTTTGAAAAGTTTTGCGAAAAACATGGCATTAAGCATTATTTTTCAGCTCCAAGAACTCCGGAACAAAATGGGGTTGTGGAGAGGAAAAATCGATCTTTAAAAGAACTTTCTCGGACAATGCTTAGTGACATGAACCTGTCTGCATATTTTTGGGCCGATGCAATAAGTACAACATGTTATGTTGTGAACCGTGTTTTAATAAGGCCTATTTTAAAGAAAACCCCCTATGAGCTGTACAAGGGGAGAAAACCCAACATATCCCATTTGAGAGTCTTTGGATGTAAATGTTTTGTGCATAGTAATGGTAGAGAGAATCTAGGGAGTTTTGATGCTGGAGCTAATGAGGGTATATTCCTTAGTTATTCTCCGTCGAGCAAAGCCTATAGGATTTTCAATAAGGCTCGTAATACAATATCCATGAAATATCCTCCATAATCAGATGATGTTGGAGTTTGAACAATATCCATGAGATGTGCAACATTGGATGAATTTCGACGGATCAATTTAACATTGAACCCACCATAAACAACTTCAATAGTTGATAAATTCAAAAGAAAAATAAAAAGCGAGATAAATATAAAGTTTGGATGAAACAATATGAAAAAACCCATCACCATATATGGGAGATCAAATGAAAATTCAAAGTTGTATAATTTTGTTTAAGCTCTTTGTGTTTTATATTTTCTTTGTTTACTTCCTTATATAAGATACGCTTTTTATTTTTGTTATGTATACTCCAATCATTTTTTCTTTTAATTGATTTGACTGAGTTTACTCGCCTACTTTAGAATATAGTAATTTGACTGATATTATTTATTATAATTGATATTTTTAATTTTAATTAAAGGGTATTTATATGAGTACAGAACTTGGGGATTACAAAGATTATAAAAAAAACTAGCTATGAGCCCACGTCATGTTCTCGTTTCTTTTATTTTTATTTGCATGTATTTTTTTTTATTTATAATTTATATTAAAAATTGATATTCCTTCCAATCTCAAATGGAGTATAAGAAAAAAACTAACTTCACACTTATGAAGAAAGTTTGTTGATAGCATTTAATTTTTTGAAATTAAAAAAAAAAAATAATATGAGAAAACCCATTACCATATATGGGAGATCAAATGAAAATTCAAAGTTGTATAATTTTGTTTAAGCTCTTTGTGTTTTATATTTTCTTTGTTTACTTCCTTATATAAGATACACTTTTATTTTTGTTATGTATACTCCAATCATTTTTCTTTTAATTGATTTGACTGAATTTACTCACGTACTTTAGAATATAGTGATTTGACCGATATTATTTATTACAATTGATATTTTTAATTTTAATTAAAGGGTATTTATATGAATACGGAACGTGGGGATTACAAAGATTATAAAAAACTAGCTATGAGCCCTAGTCATGTTCTCGTTTCTTTTATTTTTATTTGCGTGTATTTTTTTTATTTATAATTTATATTAAAAATTGATATTCCTTCCAATATCAAACGGAGTATAAGAAAAAAACTAATTTTACACTTATGAAGGAAGTTAGTTGAGAGCATTTAATTTTTGGAAATTTATAAAAAAAATAAATAATAATACTAGTTTAGTAAACTTACATTGTGAATTAAACAAAAATTAAAGAGTGAAGTACCACTTTGGTCCCTCATATTTTTTAGATGAGACACTTTAGTCTCTCAAGAATGTGGAAATTCACTTTTAGTCCCTGAAGATTTTTTTATGGACACTTAAGTCCGCAGATGAAGCAGTTACTTGGCAAAGTGGGCGGGAGGACTTAAGTGTCCCATAAAAAAAATCTTTAAGGACTAAAAATGATTTTTTTTTAATTTAAAGAAATGGACAAAAAGGCATTAAAAATGTAATGCATACATGAATTTACTCTAACACTACAAGAAAAATCTTGATTAGATATGGAATTTTTCATAGCAAATTCCATCTATTAATTATCAATCTATCAATCTAATGAATTAAACACAACTCATTTGTCAGGATTAACATAATGTATGTGTCATCACTTGTTCATTCTTATGCACTCCATCAGCATGCCAACGCATATATGGTGCAGTTTTTTTTGACATATAAAGGCGTTGGAGTCTCGGAGTAATGGGAAAGTATCACAACATTGAGTATGGCACATCCTTTTCCTTCGTTGATTGTCCAACCTTCGGTTTGAATCACGGGTGTCCACATACTAAGCAAGATGAGTATGGCACATACTAACCTTTCTGTATCAGGAAGCATGCTCTTAATTATGACCATCATTCGATCATAACTGCTCTCACTCATGTTGAACTCGAACTTCAGATTTATTAGTTGAGTTACAGCTGACAATTTCGTGTGCTTGTGGCAACCATCCCATAACGATTAATCATCATCTCTTAGCATGTCATAAAACTTTGAAGCCTCAAGATTCGGATCCTCTTCTATATCTTCAGTGTATGAATTTAATATATCACCAGCAGCATCCATAACCATATCCACATATGGATTCCTAGTCTCCACGTCTTCACCACTATTCTCCCATCGATCCTCATCATGACTAGTCCAATTTACATAACCCTCCATAAATCCAAAATTATACAAATGCCTTTGAACACCAAAGGAGTCATTTCTGACACGGTTCTTGCATCTTAAACATGGGCAAAGAATGAAACTTGATGGATCAACAACTCTGTTAGCAATCTTGATGAATTCATCGACTCCATTCTTGAATTCCTCACTTACACAACCAGAACAATCCTTTCTTCGTATAATCCAACTTCGATCAGCTCTCATGATTACTACGAATAAATGAAATACCAAGTCACGAAACAGAATAATCATTCGGCTTATAATCTAAAACAAACTAGGCCTATGTGACAAAGAGTGCATGTCACATGAGTCCATATTCAGGGTCATTGTTTTAGTTTGGGCTTCTTTTTTATGGATATTTTCCATGGAAGAAGATTTGTGCTACAGTTCAGGTTCAAGACCAGAACAAAAATATTAGCACAATTAAATGAAACTCTTGCATAAACGCAGTTTCTTTGTTTAAGACATAAAACTTAAGATTGCTGCAGATTTGAAGTACTTAAATGCACTTCTCTAACGGTTTGCAATCTGGAAAGTGGAAACTAAAACAACTAAAATAGCTTATCGGAATCCAGATAAGGGCTAATCTATCCAATAATCCAATTTCCAATCAGCAATTTGGGGTTTTGCAGGTTAAAAGTAAAGTAATGTGTACAAAATAAGCTTCAAAACAAAACATGATATGCTAATAACTTTTAAACTAAAATTGTGGCGAAGAGGCAAATCAAAAGTAAATAGTACATGTTTGTACATTTATATCTACAAAGTAAATAGTAATTAGTTAATACCACCATGTGTGAAGGAGTTGACACATATAAAGAGAACCAAAAATAAGTGCAAACCAAGACAAAATAACAAAATCATAATTGACACAAGAAAAGTTGCACTATTGCAAATCGGGCATTTCGCATATGTTTTTTAAGACATTTCGCATCTGTTTTGGAAATGATGTCCTTGTGCGAGATGTAGATAATTATGATTTTTCGCATCACTTTTTAAAACAGATGCGAAATGTCAGAACTTTCTGTATCACTTATATAACTTATGCGAAAAGTATATATAACTGATGCGAAAAGTATACTTTCCGCATCACTTATTTTAAAACAGATGTAGAAAGTATAATAACTGATGCGGAAAATACACTTTTCGCATCTATTATTTTTTTAACAGATGCGGAAAGTGCACTTTTCGCATCTGTTATTTGAAAATATTAGATGCAAAAAGTTCGCTTAACTTTTGGCGTCTAATTTTTTTAACAGATGCGGAAAGTTCACTTTTCGCATCTAATATTATCAAAATAAATAACAGATGCGGAAAGTTCAGATTTTTTTTTTTTTTTTTTTGCAATTTTTATATATATCTAGTGACTTGCATTCTTTACTTTGACTACCAAAAATAAAATTTTAAAACATACAAATGAATCCAAAAGGCAAAATATATATATCTAATAATTTCAATACAACAACCAATAATTTCAATACAAGTACAAATTCTACCAAAACAAATTCAACGCTACCCAAATCTCTTATATCCACCGACTACAAATTTCACCAAAACTAATTCAAAGCTACCTAAATCTCTTATATTCACTAACTACAAATTCTACCAAAACTAATTAAATTCTACCCAAATCATTCAATTCTCATCAAAAGTTGAGATTGACGTGGCTTTGTCCATGGCCTGTAATTAAGAACTTTGAGCTGTTTCAGTTTCAATGATTCTCCAGGTTCCTGTAATTAAGCCAGTAACCAGTCATGAATTCACTACTGAAGAGAAGAAAACTTGAAGCATAAGAATTACATTACACACAATTCTATCATAATTATTATAACAAAAGTAAAGATACAACTAATTTTCTTTTTGGTTCAACAACTTCTATGGACCATAACATACCCTCTTTAAATCTCATGTCCTATTATGTTTAATAAAATATAGAATCTAAGTATATAACTCAGAATTTATGTTCCGTCGGTTGAAACTTACGAGTAAGGGTGTTCAAAATAACCAAATGAACCGAACCAGTTTACAAACCAAACCAAACCATAACCATATAAACCACATTTTTAAAACTGGTTTTTTAAACCAAACCAAATTTTTATAAGAAATGGTTCGGTTTTTTAAACCAAACCAAATTAATATAAACCAAACCAAAAATTAAAAACCACATTTACAAAACATGGTTGAAATCAATTCCAATTCAGAATGCAAATCGATTCTCCCTCATCCCAAAATGCTATGAATCCTAAATCCCAAATCTCTCAAATCGCCGCCGCCGATTCTCCCTCACCACCGCCACCGATTCTCCCTCACCACCGCGATCCTCCCTCGTCACCGCGATTCTCCCTCACCGCCGCCGCTTAGCGATTCTCCCTCACCACCGCGATTCTCCCTCGTCACCGCCGCCTCTCAACGATTCTCCCTCACCACCACCACCTCCCTGCCTCACCGCCACATCACCCTGCGTCTCCCTGCCTCACCATTCGCGGGTTCAGCTGAGCTCAGTTCAAGGTATTTTTCTTCTTTTGGTTCTTCAGTCTTGTTCATTTGACCACAACTGAGTAACCCATACTCATTTCCCTCTATTCTTGTGATCGAGTACTATCTAAGTGTTGATTTAGGCAATGAAATTGGTAAAGCAATTGATATCGTGTTTTGATTTTAGTTGTACACCATGTGTTTGATGAAATTGTGTAAACTAGAAATCTGAGTTCAGCTTCTTTCTCTCTTTTACTTCTCTTTCTGTAAGTCCTCCTCCTTGTTTCTTAGTATTTGCTCATACCCTTTTTCTGGGTTTTACTCATTTTGTCTTTGATTTGTAACAAAGTTTGTTACTTTATTGTTGTGTGGCTTTGTTTGTGGCTTGAATTCAAGTGGGTATCTTTAGTTATTTGGGAACAATTGTGGACACTTGAATTCAAGTGGTTTTGTGAACAAATTTTCAACTTAAGGTTTAGAAGCTGTAACCTGTAAGAAAATTTTATCATGTGGGTTTTGAATGCCAATTATCTTATTAGTTCTAAGATTTCTTTAATCAATTTCTGAATTGGATTGGGTTTCCCTTTATTTGCTCAAGACTGAGTCTTATCGTCTTGTATTTTTGTTGACTAGGAACTTCGTTAATTCATTAGTAGTTCATGTATTGTTAATGAAATTGAGTGAACTTATGCATGTAAGTTGTAACTACAATTGTTAACTTTCTTTTCTATTTTTTTTTAAGCAAAAGGTTTTGAATTCAAGTGGACATTATGATTCCATTACATACTGTATCTTCTTTGATGGCATACTGTATCTTCTTTGGCACTGTACTGCCCCATGGTAATTCAGATTTTTCCTATATCATAGATGTGAAGACAGTTTTCATGTTATTGTTGTTCTGGTAATGATTCATTATGGTGATTTTTATTCTTGGCTTCCTCATTATCCTTTTAAGTGTATTGTGAAAAATTCTTTTAGCTTAGTTTTATGTGAAAAATTCTGGTAATGATTCTCTTTGGCATTTTAATAAAATATTTTATGTGAAAATTATTCATTGAGTTAAGCTTATCAGACACCGTTTCCTGTACTATGTTGCTGTGACAAAATTGAGTTTTCCAATCTGAAGATTTGAAAAAAAATAAGTGTTGACATGCATGCTACAAAGTACAAGCATTTTAATGAGAACAAGTTTCCATTGTAACACAAACAAGAATACAAAGGAAGCTTAAAACAACCAGCTTACAAACATAACAAAATATTCTTCCCAACATAGCTGGTAATCAAATTTTATTCAAGTAAGCTTTAAACATGAGAGTGAGCAGCTCCACAATCTTAGTTGGGACGAGATCAGTACTTCTTAATGGACAAATATGATGGAGTGTTTTGTCTCTGTATCGTGTGTCTATTTTAGTTTGAGGAATAATTTGCCTTATTGTTTTGGTATTTCAGATGGGTGATCCTGATAATTTCCCAATTCCAGACATAGGAGAGCATACGGCTTCTACTCCCCCAACCACCTCTCATTCTGCTAGTGTTCTACCTCCTCGCCTTGATGGGCGTAGAAATCGCTCAGATGTTTGGAATCATTTTACTGTAGAGCCTGGTGATAAAAAAAAGGCAAAATGCAACTATTGCGGTACCTTAATTGGTAATAATGGAACAACTACAATGCGTAATCATATTGCAAGATGCAAAGACAACCCAGACAATGCAAACAAGAAGAAGCAAAAGTCAGGATCGACCTTAAGCGCTGCTGCATGTGGGGATGTGACCTCTCCTTCCGTTGCTAGATTTGACCAAGATAACTGTCGAAAAGAACTTGCTCGTTTATTTGTGACTGCTAAGCTTCCTTTTCGCCTCGTGGAGCATGAGGGTTTTCGGAGGTACTCGTATGCATTACAACCAAGGTTTCGTCCTCCTTCACGCAGTACTTTAGTACGTGACATTTTGAAGCTGAATGATATGGAGAAGACAAACTTGAAAAAGATTCTTTCACTACATTGCCATAGAGTTTGTCTAACTACAGATGCTTGGACTTCATTGTCGAGGAAGAGCTTTATGTGTTTGACGGCTCATTTTATTGATAATGACTGGAGGCTTCATAAGAAAATTATCAATTTTCGTCAAGTAAAAGGTCATTCGGGAGAGGTGATGTCTAAGTTTGTCGAGTCGTGTTTGAGTGATTGGAGCTTGAGTCGTGTTTTAAGTCTGACTGTCGATAACGCGACTTCAAACGATGCAGGGATCACACAATTGAAAAAGAGATTGAATTCTTGGAATTGTCTGGTTTTGGGTGGAGATTACATTCACATGCGCTGTTGTGCGCATATCTTGAATTTAATTGTGAAGGAGGGGTTGAAAGAAGTGGATGAATCTATTCTTAAGATCCGTGATGCAGTAAGATACATCACATTTTCTTCCAAGAGGTACATGAAATTTGAGGAATGCATTGAAAAACAGGGTGTAGAATATAAAGGTCATATTTTTTTAGATTCAGAAAGTAGATGGAATTCAACATTCCTGATGTTGAATGCAGCCGTAAAATGCAAGAAAGCATTTCTGGAGCTTGAGTGGCACGATGGGAAGTATGCAAAGGATTTACAAAAGTTGAGGGGTGTGCCTACTTTGGCGGATTGAGATTACATTGAGACTGTCTTGCCCTTCTTGAAGATCTTTTATGATGCTACTCTGCGCATATCTGGAACTTCCTATGTTACAAGCAACAAGTACATGTTGGAAGTGATAGCAATATGGATTGGGATAAACCATCTACTTGTGTCCAATGATGAAGAAAGTAGCATTTATTTGATGGCTAAAAGAATGATGGGGAAATATAATAAGTATTGGGGAGTTCCTAAGGATTTGAATATGTTGTTATTGATTGTTGTTGTCTTAGATCCCAGATATAAGATGGGATATCTAGAGTTTACTATGAAGGATATTTATGGCGAGTACGAGGCATCACAGTTGATGTCAAAGCTGGATACTTGTTTGAAGTCCCTTTTTGATGAATACAGCGATCCTAATGATTCTCAATGTGATTCCCAACCAACACGAGCAAATGTACCTGATGATGTGCATGGTTTGAATCGTTATAGACAATCGACTGGGAAGAGGTCAAGGAATCAATCTGAGCTTGAGAAGTATTTAAAGGAAGAACCCGACGACAGCGGTTTGGATTTTGACATCTTGCTATGGTGGAAAGTCAACTCATGCCGTTTTCCGATTCTTTCCAATATTGCTCGAGAGCTACTAGCAATACCTGTGTCTACCGTTGCCTCTGAATCAGCATTTAGTACCGGAGGAAGGGTACTTGATCCGTATCGAAGTTCATTGTCAGCAACAACAGTGGACACTTATTTGCACCCAGGATTGGCTAAAGGGAAAATCGACGTCCTTTCTTTCAGAAGCGGACCTAGAGGAAATTAAAGGACTTGAAAAAGGTAACTTATTCTAAAGCTTTACGATTATTTTGTTTTACCTATGATGTATTAAATAATGACATGTTTCTCGTTCCCGTCACAGAAATCGTCTCTCGTGATGATGTTGCATCTTCGGATGCTATTTCTCTTGGAGATTGTTAGACCTTGAAAAAGGTAACATTTTAACTTCTGGTAGCAAGGTATTATTTTGTCTGCCAGCACTGCCATGACTGGTCGAAATTTTCTCAGATTTAGTTTTGATGTCCTTCAAAGTTTAAACAGATTTAGTTATTTTCTCAGTTTCTCTGGTCGAAATTCAACAATGAAGCAATTGAATTGTAGATTGTCTGAGATATTGTTTAATTTTTTTTCTTCATGTAGGTTTTTCCTAGAATATGAATACCACTCCTGCTAATTAACTTATGAGATGTTAAACTGCGTATAAATATGTACATAACTTTTTTAATGGGATGATAAAAATCATAGTATGTTTGGTCTACTTAGATGACTAAGCAAAAGAGGGAAAGAAAAAGAAATCTAAAGGAAATACTAATAAAATATCTACCATGAAGTAAAATTATCACAATTTTTGCATAGGATCACCACTTTTTCTTATGATTATTTTATGCAGAATCTCTATAAATTTAAACTAAATTTGCTTTGCAGGGCTTGGATTACAGGAACTAGAAATGGTGAACATGGGTTGGATGCATCAAATAAAACAGGCCCTCTGAGCATATTTGCATAGTATGGTGATGTAGCATCTGAGAAGTTGAAGGACAGTTGTTTTTATGTACCGTTGGAAAGACTATTAACTAAAGATTTGGACCCCATTTGGAGATTTTAGATTTTATTTCTCCTTTTGTGTTGCTGCCTGCGTGTCTCCACCATTTATATTTTGTATTCCTTTTACTTGTCTACATGAGGCCACTGTTTACTGATTAACTTTATTGAAATGCAGTCACACTCGCACATAAAATGAGAGAAGAGAAAGTGCATTTTATTCTTGCTACTTCCTTTGCGAACTTGTTTTTCCTTTTTTTGTGTGGTATGTGGTGTTTTCTTTTTTGGCATTCAGCACACCCTTTAGTTATGTGCATTGTGGAAAGAAAAACTGCTATGCAGTCGGCAACACTGCATCATTATTGCCCTTGATTATGCTGTGCTATGTATTGTGCTGTGATGCTACTTACCCAACTACCGTTTCATTGAACCTGATCAAAACTTTAACTCATCCTGTTGCTTTATTTCACTCTGTCCTCATGTATCATGTTTTATCATTTCTTTAGCTTTCAAATGCCCCTGCTTTTCATTATAAGAGGAGATCCCATTTTTCTTGCTGTCGTTTCTACAGGGAAGATTTGAAAAAATAAGAGGCTTAATTTTGAAGGTTCACTTTTTGTTTTGGATCAAACTAATGAATGGGTAGCTAGAAACCGGGTCAAAAAAACCATTTCTAGAAACCGGATCAAAAAACCATTCCGGAAAACCGGGTCAAAAAACCATTTATATAAACCGGGTCAAAAAACCATTTCGAAAAACCGGTTCAAAAACCGTTTTAAAAAAACCGGTTCAAAAACCGTATTAAAAAATCGGTTTTAAACCGGTTCAAAAATTAAAACCGGTTTTTATTAGTAAACCGGTTCAGTAACCGGTTCACCCAATGAACCGGTTCAGAACCATTTAAGAACCAGTTTATGAACCATTTTATTAGAACCCTCAATTAGGTTTTTCAAAACCGAACCGTTTTACTCAATTTGGTTCGGTTTAAAAAAAAAACGAACCATGAACACCCTTACTTACGAGAATTCCTTTACGAGAATTCCTTCGAGATCCTTGGAAGAATATCCGGAGACGAGGGGTCTTCTCTTGTATCTAAAAACAAATCAAACCAAACAAATCACAAATAGTTAACTAAACAGTTTAAGGGAAGAAAAAAATCCTAATAGAAAGTACAACACAGACCTTCCTTGTGGTCTAGTAGATTTTGGAAAAGAATCCATTACGGGAACACTAGTCTTGGTTTTCACATTATCCGTATCCTTCTCTACATCCTCTAAAACTCACAGTACATAAAAATAAAGACACTGTCAATAATCAAAACGCATTTCAATTACAAAAAGAGCGCGATTAACTGGTTATACCAGAGTCATTGGGTTGCGGCGCTTGCACTTTCAACCTCTTAAGTATATTATCCAATAGCGTAGTATCAAATGCCCATTGATTAGGCTTCTCCACACCAATACCTATTCAAAATAATTAAATAAAATAAATAAGAATGATAATATATAGATTCAATAAGTGAGGAAGAAGTGAGATATACCGATAGTGATCTAACTGTAGTGAGTGGCAACTTTTCTCTAATCATTTTTGAAGCAGAATAGAGTACCAAAAAGCATTGTGTTTGTCAAAGCATCTCAGTCCTAGAGACCATGTCTTGAGAGACTCTCAGAACAAAGAACAAAGAATCCTGACATCAGCATATAATGAATAGTAGAAAAAAGGGTCATGGAGTTTCATAATGTAATGTAAGGAAAGGAAGCATAGTGTAACATAATACCAATTCATTGCCAAGTTCAATAGCAGCATCTTGACAACTACTCTTCTTGCCAGGGCTACTCCCACAGAACACACAAATCCTCTTGAACTTTGAATTCCTTATCTCATTCAGTGCCTCCATTTTTTTTGTTCTAGCTTAGTTATATTAATTTTTCAATGTCACACACACAGACTATGTGTCACACTACCTCAATCTGATTATGTAATGTGATAATGCTAAGACTATAGTACAAGTGTTATGGAAAAATAGAAAGATATAAGCTACAAATGCTATAGTCAAAGCTTGCTTGCTTCACTACCACTTACTACTACTACTCTTCCAAGTCTCTGTGCAGCTGCCTGAACATTAAAAATAAGAAAGGATTAGTACCTTTCTCTCTCTACAAGATCTAGCTTCTATATTACCAACGCCATAAGCCATTGCCTCCCTAAAGCTTTCAGACAAAGTAGCAAACTATTAAAAATGGGTCAAGTAATAACATTACCTAGCCTATACCTGTATAACCCTGCAAATTGGATAAGTTATAATATTAGTAATCTGATCATATTAGAAAGTATATTAGAATTAGATATACACAATATAAGTACTCTACCTGAATCATCATACTCTGTAGAAAATTATATTCAATTCAGTTCATATACTTCAAGGTTCAACTATTAGATTAAGGAGAAATTGTTCCAAATTTCAGAATTTTGCTATCTAAAAAATGTATAGCTTAAATAAACTTAAGAAAGCATCACGAGGCAAGAAAATGTCACACACAAAGATTATACAAAATATAGAGTGGTATACGATTCTAATCAATAAAAAAAATCAAAAAAGACAAAAGTAAAGGAATGCAATCAAAGTTAAATGGGACAAAGCCAATAAGATTCAATTCAATCAGCACAAATCTTCTCTAAATGCCAGAAATGTAAAAGAAAATACCAATGACCAATAAACTGGAAAAAATGTAGATATTTAATGATCCAAAAGCCAATAAGAGGAGCTTCGTTAAGAACCACATGCATGCATATTAAATTGTTCTTTGGTAGTAGATTAGATTAGGTCATAAAGTAATGAGAAAGATTTGACGCAAACATTATGAAACTTGAGCAGCAGTTAAGAAGCATTTCAAGAAACTTATTGGCACAACAGTTAAATCCTAATTCAAACATTAAAAAACTACCCTGATAACTAATACACATAACATGATTGCACACCCTTACCAAATACACCTAACATGATTGGTTTAAATAATACAAAACAGTTGATTATGACATTTTTCTATACTATTTTTGTTAATCATAACATACCATGAAGGAAGAGAATGAACCCAGCAATGTAGCATAGATGGAAGGATGGAAGTAAATGTTCTAAGTTCATTCCATATCAATAAACCAGATCAGAATCAAATTTTGAAACCCTAAAAATAAAAATGCAAGCAAAGAGCAAACCTAGCAGAGAGCAAACCCCAAAATAGAATGATTAGTGCCTCCTTCAACTGCAAAAAATGCAAAATTAGGGATTCAGAACGAGTGAGAGAATAATTAGTGTTCTGTAAAAATGAAAACAAAATTAGGGATTTGAAAATTAATCAAAGTAAGAATAAGGGTTCGGCAAAAAGAATTGGGGATTCGAATGAGTGAGAGAAAGCACATACCTGTCAGAATTCAAGGTACTTACCGTCCTGTAAACATGATTGACAGTACAATCAAATTAAAAAAAAAAAAAAAAGAGTGGTACATGCGAAGGATGTTGCCGATGGTGTGGTCCTCTCTCTCGATGATGAAAGAAGCTTTGTTTATGAACTTCGTGTCCCTCTCGTATGATACCCATTTTCACAGGGAAGGAGAAAACGAAAAAGTTGGAAGACAAAGGGACAAAGGGCCGTACGAAGGAGATCGATGCTGAGACAGCATCGGGATTGTGAGGAATTATAAACAAGTTAGGGATTGTGAGGCGCGATTGGGGCAGAGACGAAGAGAATGAGGTTCGGGTTGCCGCCGCCGCCGCTTCGGGTTGCTGCCGTGAGCAGATGGAGTGAGAGAGAGACGAGGGTTAGCGACTTAGGGGTGAAAAAGTGTACACTAAGAAGGAGCTTCGGGTTGTCGCTGCCGCCACTTCGGGTTGTCGCTGCCGCCACTTCGGGTTGCTGCCGTTCGGGTTGTCGTGAGTTGCAGAGAGATGGAGTGAGAGAGCGATCGAGGGTTAGGGCTTTGCTGTCGTAGGCGGAGAAGAAGAAGAACTCCTTGAGGAGAAGAAGAAGAAGTTGTGCAACGGCGTGAGAAGAAGCAATAGGTTTTATTCATCTGGCAAGACAATCCGCATCACTTATTTAAAATTTGATGTGAAAAGAAGGAGAAATCAGACCTTCCGCATCAGTTAAATAAAACATGATGTGAAAAGTATAACAAAATAAAGGGTTATCGCATCAGTTATTAAAAACATGATGAGGAAAGTTTAATTCTTAAATTTATTATATTTACAAGTTTGCCACCACACTAAACATTCCGCATCATTTATTTAAAACCTGATGCGAAAAGTAGGAAAATAAGACATTCCGCATCAGTTAACAAAAAATAGATGCGGAAAGTTCAAGAAAATATGACTTTCCGCATTAGTTATAATAAAATTGATGCGGAAAGCTTTTCCTCTTAAACTTATCTAAATTACAAGTTTGCCACCGTGTTACATTCCGCATCACTTATTTAAAAACAGATGCGAAAAGTGAAAGACATAAGACATTCCGCAACTGTTAATAAAAAAACAGATGCGAAAAGTTTTATCTCTTAAACTAATTTACAAGTTTGCCACCGCATTTTGTTTTTACATCTGCTTTTTAAAACAGATGTTAATTGACTGATGCAAAATCCATTTTTTCTACTAGTGTTGGTTGAGGCAAGTATATAGTCCTCTGAAAAGAAAAGAGCAGCCAGAAATTGTAAACTAGAACTAAACAATAATCAGTTGAAAGGGAGAAAGTTAAGGAGAAAGCATTTTACTTGGTGATAGTGTCTAGCCAAAAATTCAAGCCCAACTCTCAGTGAATTAAAAATCAGCAAAGTCAATTAATTAAAATCAGCAACCCCAACAATCGGAAGATATTCCTTGTTGCGTGACCTGAAAAATGACACAAAACAGAACAGCGTGATCAGATCGAATATAATATAATAGTAATAATCACGGACATCCAGTAACAATCGAAAGTGAAAAAACAATGCATGATTCATCCCCTCCAAAACGAGTTGAGTTCAAATGTAGAATAAGGACATGATGCTATAGCTGAGATTGATCAAGAGCATAAAGGATTCAAAAAGATATTTATTCTGGTTCAACGTGACATGCTTTGGTTGAGTAAAGGGACACAAAACCACCGAAACTAGTGGGCCCAAATATCCTTCAAAAGTAATCAAAATTTACTATTTTGAACCCAAAAAGCTGCAAGACTTTGGTCTATCAAGTATCAAGTATGAATCATGCTAACAAGTAACAACCAACTGTTAACATGAGCTATGTACATTTACAATCCGGCAAATTCGATGGAGTATCCCATGCCAATGCCACCAAAACCATGCACATAGCTCACTTTCAAGGTTTCTTTTCTTTGCACCACAAGTCCATAACCATGTACATCAAGTGGCCAAATAGATACCCCCTCCCAAATCCCATTTCTAACACAGAGAGACACACACACTCTCATTTCAGGAACCACTCATAGTAAAAACCACAAAAACAACTAAATTGTGAAGTATGAGTAAACCTAAAGATAGAAACATAACTGAAGAAGAAATGAGATGATGAAAATAAAGCATTGACATTGAGCAAGCCCACCCATCACTCACTCAAATTGAGCAAAATACTAAATTGTGATTATATTCAGGAATAGAGCGAATACTAACGTCAGTTTGATTCTTATACCCGCCTCATCCCCATCACCATCTACTGCAGACAATGGCGGACCTTGGTCACATATTATTATTGAATCGTAAGGTTTATTTCATCTTAGTTCAGTGAATGATACTTTTTAAAAGCTGTTATTGTAGCTAATATCTCACTTGTTCATGCCAAGGGAATCAATAATAAGAGGAAAAAATATTCAAAGAAAAAAGTCCATGAAAAAGTAAGGATAATTTGTACAAAGATAAACATGAGGGTGTGTTTGCTGCTCTGCAGGGTGAACGTTATTTACCAAAGGGTCCAATTAACCAATTTTAAAACGTTTAGAACTATTTTAATCTTAAAATAAATTAATGGTAGGTTTCTCAAAGCAAATAAAATTTACTTAAAATTCAAGGTGCTATACATTTTCTGCAAGAAAGGAGGGAAAGACTCATGCCTTTACCCACCACATCTACTTAAATGTGCTACTGTATTAGATAATAACAACAGTAAATGCACATGCCTGAAAACATTGTACTCCAAGATGCATTTAGTAGTAAAACCAGAAAACAGATGTTATTAGCAACAGTGGGATATCCTCAATACTCCATAAATTGAATACAACTTCTCAATAAGTACTGCAAAAGTAATAAGAGAAGGAAAAAAACTTCAAAATTAATAAATACACCAAGGGGAAAATATATACAAATAGAACAACCACAAGAACAGGCACTCTCAAATCATAAAAGGAGAATGAGAAATGGAAACCACTTATTCTCAAAACATACATTAGAATTAGAACTAACCATCAGTATTGATAATAAACTCACTATAACACAAACCACTAAATAGTCACACGCACTTACAGTGGCAATTATCGAAATAGCAAGCTTCCTAGAATCAATCTAAAAAAATTAAGTTAGGGTATAATTAGAGATTTTCATAAAACTAATAGCGATTTTAATTAAGGATTATAATTAGGAGCAATAAACTCACAGAGTCAGCAGCAATAAACCTAGAAACAATCTAATTAGGGATTATTCTACTGAGGAACACACATAGGAAAGAGAATCGAGGGAGCAAACCTAGAAAATGGAGACCGAAGCTTGAAGGTGAAGCTCTGAATCGAGATCGAAAATGGAAGGTGAAGCTCAACGAAGCTCGAATCAAAGAACGAAGCTCGAATCGAAGATCGGCGAAGAGGAAGGTGAAGCTTGAATCGAAGATCAGCGAAGGTGAGATAGTCGAAGGCGAGTAGAGAAGCTGAAGAGGAAGGTTTAGATTGGCGAAGAGGAAGGTGAAGCTATAGAATTCGGCTCAACGAAGGTGAAGCTGCGAAGAGGAAGAAGCTCCAATGACCCATTTTCTTCATTTTTCCTTAGAGAAAAGAAAATGACTTATGAGAATGTAATAGTAACACTTATGACTTATTAGAATGTAATAAGACTTAAAACTGAAAATAATTTTAATATTAGATATAGCTGCAAATTTGGGTGGGAATTAAGTCCCTGGTTAATGTTTAAGTCCAAAATAATTTTATTGCTATGGAAAATTTTCTAGCAAATTAAATAGCTGCCAAAATTTTTATGGCTACAAATTTTTCATAGCTATTTAGTAGCTATTTTATAGTTATTTGCCGGGAGGAATAAATTTTTTACACTTTTTAAATTTAGCTTGGGAAATATATTTTATAGCAAATTCCTAGTTAATTAGCTATAAATTAGCTATGGAAAATTTCCATAGCAAAATTCCATAGCTAATCAAGAGTTTTCTTGTAGTGTAAGAAAGTTAAACTATATTAGTAACAAAGGGAGAGGGTAAGTTGATAACTCTAAATCATACAATGAAATATGAGTTAGTATTCTGTAATGAGCAACGTACTATATCTTCCGGAAAGGAGAGTTTATAGTGGTAGAAGGAGCGTAATGCAAAAGAGAGTTAAGAAATAATTCATGAAAAGACACGTGACATGTTGACGTAGCATTTCGTTAGTCACGTCATTAATTAATGGTAAAACCCAAAAAATTTAAACTTTTAAGGATTAAGATTAATCAAATAAAAAGATAAGGACAAAAACCAAAAGTCGGTAAATTTTCAGGGACCAAAAACTTAAATAAGTCTATTTAATTCCATTGAAATGAAGTTTATTTTTCTGCCCCAACGTTAACACAGAATAAGAAACATTCTTCCAATACCAATCATGGTTTAAGAGTAAATTTTTACTTCTTACTAAATAAAGAAACTAATTATTAAGAAAGATGTAAACTTAAGGTTAGTCAAATCATGTCACTTGTCAATACTTTCCACAATATTACTTTCAAATTTTAATTATTAAGATTAAAATTAAAATTAAAATAAGATTAAGATTATTTCAATTTATTCACCGCCTTTTCTTTTATTTATACACAACCCTCACACTTTAATGACTACTTTAGCTATTCCTCCTCCTCAAGTGGTGGCGCAATTGCTGGATCCACCTCCTCTTCCTCTTGCTCTTGCTCCACCTCCTCCACCTCCAGCTGCAGCTGCAGTTGGTTTTCCATTTCCACCTCCATTTCGGTTGGTGGTGATGGTGGTGGGATGGCATACCTCCAAAGGTTGAAAACAATGAACCTTCCTAGTGCTATCATGACGATGATGAGGATGATGATGGCAGTAATATCCCCCAGTATAGTGGGGTTATGGTTACCATTGTTGATTTTGTGGCTTGGGTGGGGAGGAGAGGAGTGGTGGTGAAGAGTTGGGGAAGAGGAATGCGGAGGGAAGGCCATTGACGGAGTTTGGTGGTGATGGTGGTGGGATGGCATACCTCCAAAGGTTGAAAACAATGAACCTTCCTAGTGCTATCATGACGATGATGAGGATGATGATGGCAGTAATATCCCCCAGTATAGTGGGGTTATGGTTACCATTGTTGATTTTGTGGCTTGGGTGGGGAGGAGAGGAGTGGTGGTGAAGAGTTGGGGAAGAGGAATGCGGAGGGAAGGCCATTGACGGAGTTGCTATCGCTTCTCACAAGCAGTAATAATACTAGTATATCCCTTTGGGGCTCTGAGAATAGTCTAGCCTCTCGAACAAGACACGAAGAGGAGTTCCCTAATGGGCAGATCTTGGATGTTGCAAACTTGACAGTATTTACTTTGGCAGAACTGAAGGCAGCAACTAAAAACTTCAGATTAGAAACTTTGTTAGGAGAGGGAGGTTTTGGTAGAGTATACAAATTACAAGGGTTAGATCAAGGAGAGAACAGGTATAAATAGAGGTGAGGAATGAACTTAAATCCCGGTAGTGGATAGGAATACATTTAAAAATAGAGGCTTTTGATTTTGATGGATAGTGATGTATTAACCCTGTAGCTTGTATTTTATCTGCTCAACAGTAGCTTGTATACCCCTTATGCTCCTTTTACACAAATTTTGCTTTTGCCTTAAAAAAACCTGATAGTGTAAAGTTATTAGCGTCGAGTGATGAATTTGCGAACCATGAAATGGAGCAAGCAAGTAGTGAAGAATTTGTGGGTTTAAATAAAATTTTTACTATGAACTTGCAAAAAGAATTATGTTCCATTAAGTTTATGGTAGCATAATGGCAAATTGATTAGCTTAATTGCTCCTACAAGTGCAAAGAATCTCTCTAAATTAAATTGGAGGTCCATATACCAACAAGATCCAACACAGTTGGCAGTTGGGCCCATTAACCATGACGTCAGGGGTTTGATCCTACCGTGAGTATGAAAAAGGCTTTGTTGATAGAGGCAAAGCCTACTTAGGTAATCTCTACGCCTCGGGAAGGATTAGTCTTCGACTACAATTTTGGAGGGGAAGGCTCCGGTGCATGGTTTAATTTTTTTTTTTGTTTTTCAAATTTTTTTAATACAGATTTATTCAGAATATTTTTTAACACAAGTTTGTATATAGATTTATTAGAATCTGTAAATTTTGAATACAGTTTTACTCAATACAGTTTTTTAAGAACACGGAGTAAAAAAGAAAACACATAGAATATTTTTTAATTGATTAAATTTTAAAAAAATAAATAAAAAACCCAGAAATAAAGGCATGCACCGGTGCATGTTATATGTTTACATGCACCGGAGCCTCAGCCAATTTTGGACACAAGTTTGCATACTTTATGCGAAAAGTCGACTAAAATTAAATGTCCCCATGAACTTTATCATTTCTCTATTTCTCGTTATTTTCTTCTTTATAACTTGAAAACGTTGTTGAAATATGAAGTTTACACGTAATAACCAAAAATATAAAATTGAGTCTCGAGCTTAAGTTTTGGAATTATTTTCATAATTTTTGTGGGCCTTAACCTTTCTTGTCTATGATGGATGGAGATTAGGGTTAATAAATTATAAATTAGATAGGTTCCATTTGCCGTCACAAATACAAAATATACATCCACTCACAGTTTGCCACATCAATAACCGTAGAGGTATGGGATATGAGAGTTAGTGATCAGACAGAGAAAGACATTGTACTTCCTTTTCAAGATTCTAAAGAAGTGCTATTGTATTATGTCTTCAACGAGTGAGCGTAAACTCAGTGTTTTAATTTTATATAATCGCATATATTAATATTTTATTTATAAAGTTCCTACAATTGATATCAGAGCCAAGATTATATGATCTAAGAGCTCATGTTTTGATTTATTGAAATGAATTTCCAAATTTTCTGTCTATATCATATAACCCAATTCTATAAAATTCGATCTGCTTATTTTCGAGAATTTGGAACCTGAATCATTAGGACTTGTATAAAGCATGATCACAAAGAGCATTTTAAGAAAAAATATTTGAGCATATGAGAATAAAACTTGTTCACAATTACTACGAGGGAGATGTTACTCACACCCATTACATTACTACCTACACCCACTTTTTATAATTTTTTGCACTAACTTGTCAATATTACCCTTATCCTACTACTCACCCATATATGATATATCTATTACTTACACCCTACTCCTATTATTTACACCCATAATTCTAAAAACCCATGTATCACTATTCACATCCTATATATCACTACTCACACTCACCATCTTCTCAATCACAAAAACCTTTCTCACCCAAAACCATGCTAACCAAAACATTGAAGAGAATTTCATAGTTTGTTGTTTTTTATCCAAAAGTGACATTCTTCTTCCTATCTTTCTTTCTTTCTTTTGTTTTCATAGTTTGTTGTTTTTTATCCAAAAGTGACATTCTTCTTCTTATCTTTCTTTCTTTCTTTTGTTTTCATAGTTTGTTGTTTATCCAAAAGTGACATTCTTCTTCTTATCTATCTTTCTTTCTTTTGTTTTCATAGTTTTGTTGATGTATTTGTCACAAATGACAGGAGATCTTCATCGTTTTTATTTGGATACCAAACCGTCCCTTGCTACTTTCTATACATCTTTCTTTTCTTCACTCTTTTCACTTCAATCACCTCTTCAATCACCCAACAATTCCCAAAAATAAAAAAATAAAATATAAAACAGAAAATGCAGTCCACATACAATAAAATATATGCATTTGCTTCTAACAAAACAAATGTAGTAATGTACCAGAGCATAAGTGAATGAGTGCAGATATGAACTTACTTTGGATAGGAGGATGTCATGAACATAATGAATTTTCCTTATCATGGACACGTCCTGAACCCCTGCAATTGCATAACAAATTCAAAATCACTAACAAAATTGGTAAATAAGTGAATCACAAATCACATAGGAGATAGGACAACCAATTCATTCATATTATCAATAAAACTAAACCAATATGGCCCTCATCCTCTCATTTATCTCAAGCTGTGAGCTCATGTAATCATGTGGGTGGCTCTCGCTCTTCATGAAACAAATCACATGCATAGTAAAAATAACATATAATTAGGAATTTAGGATGCTGCTATTAAAGAAACATAGCACAATACCAATAGATGATGAACACATAAAGACAAAAAGGCATGAAATTGGAAAAATTTACTCAAAAATTTCTAAGTTTTAGTACTGTTGTCACATATAATTAAGAACATTTTTTTTTCACCATTGTGATCTTATTATTCACTATATCATTTTTCATCTCGTGACCTTGGTTACTTATACTGTACAAATAAGTAATTATACGGTATGGGTAGCATTGACAATTAAGGAATTGGCCCCCGGGCCCCGCGGGATTTGCAGGCAGGGCATAAGTTTTGCCAAAAAAATTAAATCATGCTCGCCCATCCCGCCCGTTATTTTTCGCGAGCGGCCCGCAGGCTTGATATTTAAAAAATAAAAACTACGTTAGTGTCACATACATTATTTTTTTTTTTAAATTTGTACTAAAACAAAGGAAGGAAACATGAATTAAATTTTTTTTACATAACACGAGCCGCCCGCGCGCCCGCCCTGCATTTAGGGCGAGCAGAGCCTAATTTTTTGGCCCTAAAAATGCGGGCGCGGGCCATGCCCCCCCGCCCATTTTGCCGATGCTAGGTATGGGATATGGGAGTTAGTGATCAATTGTAATTCCTTTTCAAGAATATGAAGAGGTGCCATTGTATTATGTTTTCAACAAGTAAGCTTAGACTCAGTGTTTTAATTGCCGGAATTATATGATTTAAGAGCTTATGTTTTGATTTATTGATATAATTTCCCAATTTAGTGAAATTTGATCCGCCTATTTTCGAAAATTTGGAACCTGAATCATTAGGCCTTTTATAGTTATAGAGCATGATCACATGAGCATTTTGACACCTAAATCATTTCGTTTAATTACGTATTGAAGGAGAATTTTTATTTTGAAATCTGAAAAATTAGGGTTGATGGAAACTGCGATTCTTTGGCCATTCGCATGAATCAATTAATCTTTTAAACAAAACCCATATGCAATTGTTTTAATAAGTTTGAAGAAATAGAACTTTGTTGTCACTTTAATGGCAGTGCAATACATTTTGGAAGACAAAAAACCACATAAAAACCTTTGAAACAATTGAAGTTTTTGTGCTTGATGTGTTAGAATTGCATTATGATTTTAATGATGTCAAACACGCGCCCGAAGACCCAAAGAATCAATAACCCATATTGCAGATTCGTTTCTTGCACACGGGTCGTGGGGCACAATGTTGTCAAGATCGCGATTTTACTCGTGAAATCGCCGATCTTACGTGTTTTCCAGCAGCCACCGTTCCAGATCGCAGCAGAAACTCGCGCGGCGGTGGAATCGCTCGGAACGGCGAGGAAGATCGCGGATCGGTGGGAACGGCGAGGCGCAGCGGCGCTGGTTCTGCGTTCGCGAAACCCTAGTTTCCTTCGCGACCCGTTTCGCCCGACCCGATCCGCTTGGGGCCCATTCGCGATTTTGGCCCCAAATTGAAAAAGAAAAAAAAAAAAAAAACTAATCATCTACCCACCTCCAACTCACTCCTCTTCTCAGCCTCGACAATATTCAGTGCCACTCTCTACCCCATACTTCTCTACCCCTCTCGAAGTGACCAGGCGGGAAAAGTGGCGCCTCATTTCTTCTCTTCCATATAATCTCATTCATTCTCTTCTAATATTATGAGTGTCTTCTTCTTTCTTCTCTTCTACCAAGTTCTGCTCCTCTTTTAGGTAGTGATTTTCGTTTTTTTTTCCTCCTCTTCCCTTATGTCTTCATCTGGTACTGGTACTGGTGATGGGGGTGGCAGCAGCAATAACACTGTCACTAGGCACACCAAAGTGTTGAACAAAAATGTTGCTGGCAATAGGAGTGATCCAGCATGGAAGTATGGTGTTTCTATTGATGGAGATGCAAGAAAAATGAATTGCAAGTTTTGTAAAAAGCCTATAACTGGTAGAGTCTATAGATTAAAGCATCATCTTGCTGGGTCTCATAAGGATGTTGGTACTTGCCCTGCTGTTCCTGAAGATGTAAAGAAAGAGATGTGGAAGATTGTTGTCCTATTGGAAGAAAAATTACAGAAAAAAAGAGGAGGAGCCATTGATGATTCAGCCACTGTTGGTGATAAAAGAAAAAGAGAAGAAATAGGAACACATGGAAACCTATTCAAGAGGGGGTCACAAAGCACCATCAACAACATATTCAAGAAGAACTTAAGGGAAGATGCTTGTGAACACATTGCTGATTTTTTCTATATCAATGCAATACCATTCAATGTGTGCAAGAGTGAAGAATTTGCAAAAATGTTTGAATCAGTTTCAAGACATGGCTTAGGTTTTAAGCCACCCTCTTACAAAGTAGAGTGAAGTATTTGAAGAAGAAAGTTGAGTTGGTTAATCAATCGCTTGAGGAACATAAGGCTGAATGGAAGAGGGTTGGCTGCACCATCATGACAGATGGTTGGACTGATAGGAGGAGGAGGACCATTATCAATGTCTTAGTGAACAGCCCCAAGGGTACTGTATTTTTGAAGTCCATAGATGCATCTTCTGTGTCCAAAACAGCAGATGTAATATTCAAAATGATTGATGAAGTGGTTGAAGAAGTTGGGGAAGAAAATGTGGTCCAAGTGGTTACAGACAATGCTGCCAACTACAAATCAGCAGGAGACAAGTTGATGGCTAAGAGGAAAAATCTCTATTGGACTCCATGTGCAGCACACTGCATCGATTTGATGCTTGAGGATCTTGAAAAGAAATTGCCAATTCATAAAGAAACAATTGCAACAGGGAGAAAGATTACAACTTTTATTTATGGAAGGACTTCTCTCATTACTCTATTGCAATATTTCAGCAAAGGAAGGGACCAAATCAGACCTGGTTTGACTCGTTTTGCTACTTCCTATCTCACTTTGGGTTGCTTGAAAGAGCATAAGGGAGCATTGATTAGAATGTTCACATCCGATCAATGGAAAGCAACCACTTTTGCAAAGACTCCAGATGGGAAGTCCATTGAAGATGCAATTATGGATAGGGGATTTTGGAACAACATTGTCACTTGCTTAAAGAGTGCCTATCCTTTAATTAAAGTGCTTCGGTTGGTTGATTCCGAAGAGATACCAGCCATGGGCTTTATTTATGAGGAAATGGATCGTGCCAAAGAGAATATAGCAAAGGCCTTCAATGCTGTCCCAAGAAAGTAAGCTAACTTATTTAAACCTATTAGTCTTTGAATAGAAATTGTTTGATCTTTGTTAATTAGCTAATAGCCTAATGCATTGTTCCTCTGCTTTTAGCTATATGCCTATATGGGATATCATAGATTCAAGGTGGGACAATCAGTTGCATAGGCCTCTGCATGCTGCAGGCTATTACCTCAACCCCAAAATGCATTATAGTCCTAAATTCAAAGCTGATTTTGAAGTTAAACGTGGACTATATGATTGTTTAGAGAAGTTAGTGGGCAATACTGCAGAAATAACTAAGATTGATGCTCAACTTGAAGATTTCAAGAATCGGAGAGAGTTTTTTGGTAGGCAAGTGGCCAAGGCTGCTGTTGATACTAAGACTCCAGCCCAGTGGTGGGAGTCTTATGGAGAAGACTTCAAAAGTTTGCCATTCGTGTTTTGAGCTTGACATGTAGCTCTTCCGGATGCGAACGGAATTGGAGTTCTTTTGAGATGGTAATATGTGAAACCTATATGAAAAAGTTATATTTCATTTATGAATTTAACTACTTGCCATGTGCTGAGTTGTTGAATGTTTTTTCTATCTATTTAGGTTCACACAAAGAGGAGAAACCGCTTGAAACAAAAAACAATGAATGATGTTGTCTTTGTGATGGCCAATTCAAAGTTGGCAAAAAAGAAGCAAGCTCCTAGGAAATCTATTGTTGACTATAGCCTAGATGACATAGCTTCTGATGATGATTGGATTTTAGGTGATGATGAAGATAGAGAAGAAGCTTTGGATTTGAATCATTTAGAGATTCCAACTATGGATCTAGATGGAGAGGGAATAAGAGATGACTTGGAGATTCCAACAATGGATGATGAAGTTGGAGATGAAGAAAGTCATGAACATGATGCCAATGACATGGGGGCTTGGAATGATCTTAACATAGATTATTTACTAGCATAGATATCTACTTAGGCATTTGGTTAAGGGGTTTTTTTTTGGTAAATACTTGGGATATTGGTTGGTTATAGACTTGTATAGTTGCTGCCGACACCATACAATTGCCTTATTTTGTATGTATTTTGGCTTATTTTCATATTTTGGATGTATTTTGACATATGACATTTGGTATATGGTTATTTTTATGGATATATATATGTTTTTAAGTATATATATATGTTTTTGGTAGGATGTTACGATCCGTGTTACGATTTCCGATTTCCGATTCCCCCCCCCCCCCCGATCTTGTCTAAAATCTAGATATTGACAACCTTGGCGGGGCAACCTGCCAGAGGTTGAAGAAGAACCCAACAATTCCCAAAAATAAAAAATAAAATATAAAACAGAAAATGCAGTCCACATACAATAAAATACATGCATTTGCTTCTAACAAAACAAATGTAGTAATGTACCAGAGCATAAGTGAATGAGTGCAGATATGAACTTACTTTGGAAAGGAGGATGTCATGAACATAATGAATTTTCCTTATCATGGACACGTCCAGAACCCCTGCAATTGCATAACAAATTCAAAATCACTAACAAAATTGGTAAATAAGTGAATCACAAATCACATAGGAGATAGAACAACCAATTCATTCATATTATCAATAAAACTAAACCAATATGGCCCTCATCCTCTCATTTATCTCAAGCTGTGAGCTCATGTAATCATGTGGGTGGCTCTCACTCTTCATGAAACAAATCACATGCATAGTAAAAATAACATATAATTAGGAATTTAGGATGCTGCTATTAAAGAAACATAGCACAATACCAATAGATGATGAACACATAAAGACAAAAAGGCATGAAATTGGAAAAATTTACTCAAAAATTTCTAAGTTTTAGTACTGATGTCACTTGATCATCTAAAAAGAACACTTTTTTTGCAAGTAAGCCCATGCCAAGTTCCCAGGTATCCTACATTAATGTAGAAGGAGAGAGATTCAAGGCTCATGAACCTTATCCTTAAAGCAGATATGCATGCCCATCAAAAACTGAGAACTTGTATCTCAAAACTCATACAAGACAAATAACAATTCAGTTCTATGTAGCTGAGTAGCTGACAGTAAACAAGGCACTCACATACAAAAGCTGCTATTGGCAAGGGATAAAAAGCAAATGCTTTTTATCCCTAAGATTCGACTTTAAAATAATACTCTTCACCTTGGTTTTGCCAATAAACCAAGGGAATTTTACAGAAAATGTGTTCAACATCAACAGATCCCAAAACAAAAAAGATAAAACAGAGCAAAAGAACCAACTAACTAGAACTCTGCTACCTAGATTCTAATAGAAGAATTCAAAGGAAAAAAACCCAAATAATAGTTGCATCTTCAACTAAACATTAACAGACATGGATGACACAGGTAAAAGAAGAAAGCTTGCTAGCTTACCTAGTCTGTGGAATGTATGTTCCTAAACTATGGAATGCCTACAGCTTGTCCTAGGTTGATGTTGTCTTCACCTTCTCAATCAGATTAGCAGCATACTGTGGTTATAGAACATTTTAAGAACAATCAGCTATCACTCAATCTCTATCTCACAATAGAGGAACTCAGATTATTTTCACAAGCTATAAAAAGGGAAACCCAAGCTATGTGGTTATAAAAGCATTTATAACATTTATTCCATCACTGCTCTTATTCTTCAATGCTCTTATAATATGAATTTTCACAAGCTATAAAAAGGGAAACCCAAGCTATGTGGTTATAAAAGCATTTATAACATTTATTCCATCACTGCTCTTATTCTTCTATGCTCTTATAATATGAATTTTCACAAGCTATGTGGTTGTTGAGTTTTTCATGGTTTTGATAAAAATTACCTTCCAAATAGTATTTCTGAAGATAGCGACAATAAGTTGTCATGTTAGTCATTTTCTTTCTTTTCAATGGCTTACTAGAAAACTGCAATTTGCAGCGTTGTAGTAGTATAAAGAATAACATTTTATTTTTCATAATAAACAAAGAGTTGAGTGGCTTTTACACTCTGCTGTACAGTAAACTTCATCCTCGATTATCAATACAATGAATTGCAAGCCCAGTTGTTTCTTGAAAATACAGAATAATGTTTGCTTAAAGCTTTTATTGCAGCTTCTTCTCTTTTTGTAAATGCCCAACCAAACAATGAGGAAGTGTCATAAAAAAATAACAAGTGAAAAAAAAAAAGTTAAACAAACAAGCCCTTAATGTGATAGCTTTTGGAAGAAGGAAATACAGTTTCCCCTAAAAAATAATTAATCAACACCGCTCACTCAATCTGTCGCCAATAACTTGCTCGTCTAAATCTAAAATTCTAAATAGATACTCATAGGGTGAGTTTGATTTGCTAAGAATTGAGGGATTGCACGCCCCTTTCTGATGTGTAAACAGACAAAAGTAAAGGACGAAACATGACAGTACAGTAGTACAAATTTAGGTTTTCAACTTTTCATGTCCCAAACTAAACCAGGGTACACTAATCATTGTCTGGTGCAAAAGTTGTTCTGTCCCTCATCACTTAGCAAACCAAATGATACATTAATGGACAAACATGTAGACATAGTTAAATTAAGCAGCCAAACTGATCATGAATTATAAGAAAGGTGATACCAAACTACAAATGACACATGTGATTTGCTCAGTAACGATTGGTTAACAAGATACAAGCTGATTAGTAGGTTGCTTTATAGGTCGATATATCATTACGCAAATTATAATTCCAAAGACCAACATTTCTTTTACTAAATTAAAATTAAAATTTATTAAAAAAAACACACCTTGATAAAAAAATATTAGCAGTACCACTCTTGCGAATACTAGGATCACGGTGAGAATACATGATCCTAATAGCCTTGTTGTTCAGTGGAGTGAAATTCAGCACATCCAATGCTCTCGCCGCTATACCAAACAATATATCATATTATTATATAAAAATTGCATTCGCAAAAAGTGTTAGCTAGTTCTCATAAATGCAAGGAAGTCATCTTTGCAAAGTTGGGTTGCTAGCATCATTTAACAACTACTATATCAACCATTATCTTTTGCCTAACATTATAAACAATTCAGATCATTTCAAACATCCCAAACAGAAAAATCAGACAATTGTGAAAATAAAAAGACTAGTTTGATAAAAGGTATCTTCCACTATATGAGGTTGAAGAATATAGTCTCGACCATGGTCAATGCATACCGAAAATCTTCATGCTTTGAGTTGAATATTTTTTTTAAACCTCCCTACATACAAACAAAACAGATTCCACTTGACCTTTGTCATCAAATATGATATACAAGTTAGCCCGGATAGTTTCTAACAACAGCAAACATCACTTATAAGTTTTATTGACTAAGTAATCCAGAATCAACATGCTAAGTCCAAAAGGATAAAAATAGAAAATCACAAATCCAAGTAAGTCATAAAAATAGTTGAAGCATTTTATTAAACAGAATATGGGCAATGAAGCAGATAACCGAAATTCCGAAAGAGAGAAAAATAAAGAATAACTCGTCCATTTCAACTTTGGCATTATCCCCAAATTAATAACCCTAACATTACGAATGCACTTGAAGATATAATGATACTGGATTTACCTGATTTGAAGCCTTGGTCGTAGCACGGTGAAGTTGTAGTGAGGACAAAGTAGGGAGGACCTTGAACAAAGACGAGCAGGGGGAAGACGGAGCAACGATGATGATCGGGCATGACTCCTGCGATGGTGCGGTTCTTAGCGATACCGGTGCAACCTCATTCGATGGCGGATTTCGTAGCTGGTGTTGGTTCGGGGTAGGGTATGTTGAGGTCGAAGAAGCCCATGGCACGTGATTGGTTCCAGAACCCTAATTTGAGAAAGAGAGAAAGAGGAAGAGAAACACAGTGGGGGAGTGATTAGGTCAGAAGAAAAAAGATCCTTCGCATTCATATTTGAGTAAAATTAGTGATTTTAGTCCTTCAAAGTGTGACCATCGGTCAATTTAGTCCTCCAGAGATTATAAATACATGTTTAGTCCCTAAGAGTGTCTCACGTCCGTCATTTTATTCCCTCCGTCAACTGTGGTTAAGTAACGGAGATAATTTTTCCGTCATTCATTTTGGTCACCGAAACATGCATACATAATTCATTTTGGTCCTTTTTAAATTGACAATTAATTCAATTTAATCCTTGAAAAATGTAAACATAATTCAATTTGGTTCTTTTTAAATTGTCAATTAATTCAATTTAATCCCTCATTTTTTTTATTTCATCCATTTCATTTTGTTTTGCCTTTAGACATTTTCTTTTAGTGTATTTCGTATTGTTTAGCCTTTTACAATTGCAATGCATAAACATATTTTTCTTTCCAACTCTAACCCTTATTTCAATCATTTTTCTTACTCATCATTGATTACACTTTTATCATCTCTCATCTCTAAACCACTGTACATTAATTAAATTAAATATTACTACAATTTTAAATAAGGATTAAATAGGGGCATTTTAGATAAAATACACATAGAACTACACTTTCTTAATATATGAGTTAAGGCCTAAAAGGCCAAACAAAATAAAGGAGGGAGTAGAAAACAAACAACTCAACATTATGGGATATAACATTAAAACATGTATGTATGTAATATTTGACATTTTTATTTTGTCTCTATTTATAATACCCTTTATCAATTTACAATGAGCATTAATTACTTTTTTCCAAAAACAACTATATTTATTTAACACTTTTTAGATTCTCAATAATATTAATAGGAGTAATTTTGAAAATACATATCAAAAGTTCATATTTCCAATACAATTAACTTAATTATTTCACTTTCTTAATGGACGTGAAATCTCCCAAAAGAGTCTTATAAATAAGGACGGAGAGAGTACCACATAATGTTGTTTTTTTCTAAAAAAATGAGGGATTAAATTGAATTAATTGACAATTTAGAAATGACCAAATTGAATTATGTATGAATGTTTCAGGGATTAAATTGAATTAATTGGCCATTTAAAAAGGACCAAATTGAATTATATATGCATGTTTCGGGAACCAAAATGAATTATGCATGCATGTTTCAAGGACCAAAATGAATGACGAAAAAATTAACTCTGTTACTTAACTCCAGTTGACGGAGGGACTAAAATGACTGACGTGAAACTCTCTCGGAGACTAAACATGTATTTATGATCTCTGATGGACTAAAATATCAATAGTCACACTCGCATGACCAAAATGACTAATTACTCATTCATATTTGGGTACTTTAATACCAATCTTCGGAGCATTTCTTTTGAAGAAATTTTTTCTTGTCCATGATTAGATTTAAACAAGGTTTACTTTATTTCCTTTAATTATTATCCGAATTTTAGCTTAGTTAATGGAATATTGGACCTCTAATATTCATGGTTGGAAATACTTCCTCCGATTATATTTATAAGATTTTTTAGAGTTTTTATTTCGGTCCTATTTTATAAGACCATATTTCAATTTTCAATAATCCCTCCGGTTCTATTTACAAGTCACATTTTAGAAGGATTCTTTGGTTCTATTTATAAATTACTTTGTATTTTTTAGGAGGCATTTATTGTTATTTTCTCTTATTTGCCCTTTGTTCATTAATGTGAAATAATACATTGTGAAATTCTCAATGCAAGTTAAGAGGATAAGATTGTAATGTTGAAGTATTTTTTAAAGTTTGAAGAAACATAACTACCCTCCTTGGTCTGTGTGATATGGTTAAGTATGTCCTATAAATAGGACCAGAGGGAGTAGCATTTAATTACTTCTTTCTACAAACACCCCTATTAAGTCAACATTTCCAATAATTATAGGGGTAGTTTTGAAAAAGTATACCAAATTTTCACATTTCCAATGTCACTAACAAATTTCACCAATTTTCTTGATGAGAGTGAAAAACTCTAAAAGGATTTTATAAATAGGATCAGAGGAAGTATCATCCATCGAGTTGATGATTTTATTATTCACTCTGTTATCAAAATATTTTGTTTTCTATTATACTCCCTCCACCTCTAATTATAAGGCTCTCTTAACACTTTTACTTTGTCCCTATTTATAAGGCCCTTTACCAATTTTCAATTAGCATTAATTATTTTTTCCACAAACACCCCTATTTATTTAACACTTTTTAGATTCCCAATAATATTAATAGGGGTAATTTTGAAAATACATATCAAAAGTTCACATTTCAAATACAATTAACTAAATTATTTTACTTTCTTAATGGATGTGAAATCTCCCAACAAGAGGGCCTTATAATTAGGGACGGAGGTAATACTTATTATTATAAATATCATGGGCTTCCTTTTTCAACTATATTAATTATTACGGTTTTGATATACTCAGCCCTAAGGGCTGATTTTAAGCATTAAATAAGATGTCAAAATTATCTAAATATCCTAATTAATCAATAGTTAATTGATACTCAATTATTACTTTTAATGATAAATATCTTATTTTTATTTTCTCACATTAATTCTTATCAATAGTGATTTTTAATATTTCCATATTACCCCTACTGCTTTTCTTCTTTCAGTTTCCGCCTAACTATTTTCCTCGGCTTCTCTTCTTTATTCTTCTTCAATTTCTCTTACATCTTGGCTTTTCTTCTTCTTTCAATGATATTCCTAAAACATAATTTTTACTATTCATTAACACTGTTTAATAAATAGTACGAATAGTGATAATATTTTTTTTTGGATAAACAGGATCTCATAAATTGTAACACAATAATATGTTTTTTAGTAGAAAAGCCAAAGAAGAATGAAGAAACAAGAAGAAAAACCAAGATAGAAGAGAAGTCAAAGAAGAATAGAGAATAGTTACAAGTAAAGGAAAAAAATTACGCAAAAACAAGGAAAAGAAAAACAGTAGAGGATAATCCGGGAATATAAAAACTCACTCTTGATAGAAATTAATGTGAGAAAATAAAAATAAGATATTTGTCATTAAAAGTAATAAATGAGTATTAATTAACTATTGATTAATTAGGATATTAAGATAATTTTGGCATCCTAATTAATGCTTAAACTCAGCCCTTAGGGCTGAGTATATCAAAACCGTAATTATTATTATTATGATATCTATGGTTCTAAATTTTCGTGCCAAAATATATGTGTTGAAACTTCAATTTCAAAATTTATGCAATTTTTTTATTAAATTATGAATATCTCATTGTATCTGAACAAAATCTAATACTATATAATATATATTTTTTGTAAAAGTATTCGGCATATCATCTATTATAATTATAATTATAGATATAAATATGATAACCCAATTATAACTTCTATGTTATTGATTCTAATATTTTTGGTGCAATATTTTTTCGCCAAAATATATGTGCTACAACTCTTATTTCAAAATTTATGCACTTTATTTTATGAATATCTATATAAGTTTAAAAACAGTTTTATGAATATCTATATACTAATTATATAGATTTTCCTGAATCTTCAAAATAATATTTTGAATTCAACAAGTAAAACAGTTTTATTATATACATATGATATATGATGGTAATTGATTAGCTAGACTTAAATATTTTGAAAAATGCTAAATTTTTTAGAAGAAGCTAAATTTAAATAAGCACTAACTAATAATTAGGGATGTTCAAAACCGAATCGATCCAATTAAAAATCGCAAACCGATCAAAAAAATCGAAAACCGAAAAAACCGAATTTACTAGCTTTTTTGTTTTTGACTCATTTTCTGAAAACCGCTCGGTTCAGTTCGGTTTTCAGTTTTAGTTGAAAACCCGAACCAAAGCTTGACAATATTCACATGAAAGGAAGCGTTTCTCACTCTCAAATGCTTAAAGTTGTGTGTGTGTTTTTTTTTCTCACAAACACACAAAAAGTCAAACACGATCGCAAACCCTAGCAGAGTAGCAAATTAGTATAAAGAATTTCCGGAATCTTCAAAATAATATTTTGAATTAAACAAGTAAAAAAGTTTTATTATATACATATGATATACTATGGTAATTGATTAGCTAGACTTAAATATTTTGAAAAATGCTAATCTTTTTTTTTAAAAAAAAAAGCTAAATTTAAATAAGCGCTAACTAATAATGACTTAAATACACAATGAAAAGCACCAATTACATTTTTTTATCGTTTATATTATTCAAAACAATATTATCTTAAATAAATTATTTAACATTATAATCACATGAAAACTAAATATTTTTTAATTATATACTATCAAATATTATTAAGTAATTTAAATGAATACCAATACAAATTACTTTCGGCTATTTAGTAATTTATCTTCAACAACCATACATCTATTTTATATTATTACAAAATTTAAAATAAAATTATGTTTACTGATTATACCATTATTTTTATTATTATATTCTAACTTACTTAAATATCACTTCTCATTGTTATTAATAGCTATAAATTTCAAATATTTACAAACTTAACTAATTATAAACCTTAAAGAATGTCATCATTTTTTTATAAATTAAATAGATCATAACATTACTTACTCATAACAATCAATAATATTTATTTAATAATTAACCCGCGCATGACGGGGGCCAATTTTCTAGTTTCACATAATATTGTATAATTGAGAAATATGGAATCAACTATAATTCTCATGTATCAATAAGAGGAACAAAGTTTAACCTTCCTTCTATTCATTCCAAATGATCAATGCCTTATAATACTCACTTTGCCATACGGTTTATGGCTGAAATATTAAGAGATATATAAATTATTTAAAAGTTGTATAGAAAAAATTCTTATCATGGAAAAATAATAGTAAATTACTAGTGAATCATGAAATGACAATCTAAAATGCTTTTATTATTGTAGGAGATCCAGACAAAATTCTAATATTTGGTGCAATATGTTGTTTTAAAAGGGACAATTTCTTTCTCCAGATCAAATCTAATCAAAAAATCTGTTTGTATGATATTACGATATGTTCCAATATCACTTGTTAATGCTCGTAAATCCCAAGCAAAAAACGTTATCTTTTTCCTGAACAAAGGTTTGCTTTGGCGTCAATTGTATATGTGCACCTTCATAATGAGCTATCATTATTGGCCCCTCAAGATTAGTTGATGTTCTATAGCAAAGTTCACCATTTAATGTTGGGTCATCCGTTATGATCTCCAATGGAACCCACTTCTTCACTTCATCTGCCAATTTATCCCAAAGTTTCTATGGTTAAATAATAATTGTTGTCCCTGAATCCACAATCACATTACCCTTCGAAGAACTATCAAAAGATAAATAGGTATCTTCCACACTAATGTCTTACAAGGTTACATAATAGGAGGAGGTGTCACTTTCTTTTACAACCAAAGGCTTAGAAATCACACCATCCCCTAATACTTCACTTTCGGCACCAAAACTCAATGGGCTAATAAAGACACCAGTGTTGTAATATGAGACTAGGCAATGGGAAAATTTCTTGCCTCCAAACGAATAACCAATTTGAGAAATAAGGGACACTAACCCTCTTCCTAGACCTATTGTGCTCATCTCATCTCCATAGTTTATTCTATTATTATGTCCACAACCAAATATCATTGCTTGAAGAGCGATAGGATGTTCCGAGGTTGAGTCCAAGGTAATTGTATCTAATGCCAACAAACCTGAAAAATATTTCTTATTCATTAATATTTCTTATATAACCAAAAAATCAATTACACTTTTTATGTATTTTCTTGTTCTATACGAAGAAGAAACAAAGTAAGAAAAAAATACACTTACCCACATACCAAGATAAAAAATGGCATATACCTAATATTAAAATTTTGATGCTCAACGTACCTTGTGTTGTAGAATAATCTTCATAAGTTAAAGTATAACTACATCGGTTATGATAAAGAGGAACATGAATGTTCTACATATTCGGGCAATCGATGACATTCTTTCTCTTGACAATAGATGCATGTATACGTGGATGATTTTTGGGATCAAACAAGGGGTTTTTCTGCTTATAGTAGCAATTGTTACATGGCACACATTAATACTTCAATAATATTCCAGTGGTTAAATTAGTTGGTTGAAAGACAACCATATAAGATCACTACATGTATCAATAAGGCCATAAAATTTTATCGGTGGAGTTCCAATAGACACCTCCATGATAAATCTTCCACGATTATTTAGATGATATGGGAAATTGTACAATATCCATGAGATGTGCAACACTGGGTGAATTTTGGCAGATCAATTTAATGTTGAACCCACCATAAACAACTTCAATAATTGATAAATTCAAAAGGTGAATTTTGGCATGTGAATTTTGGCGGATCAATTTAATGTTAAACCCACCATAAACAACTTCAATAATTGATAAATTAAAAAAAAAATAAAGGGGGAAATCAATACAAATTTTGGATGAAACAACATGGGAAAACCCATCATCATATATGGAAGAGCAAAGGGAAACTCTAAAGTTGTACTCTATAGTATTGTTTAAATTAAACTCTTTGTGTTGTATGTCGTTTTTGTTTCTTTTCTTTATTATAAGATACACTTTTTATTTTTGTGACGTATATATACAAGATACACATTGGTAATTCTTTATTTAAATGTTCTTAAATTTTAAACCATAAAATAAAATTCGGGAATCTTATAGCTAGATATGTTGGTTAAAAATTTCATATCATATAGATTATATTTATATTTATAATATCTTACTTTGATTCAAAGTCATTTATTATAATTCTGATAAAGAATCACTTATTATAATTTGCTTAGATAAGATAAAATTTTATTAAAAAAGAATAAAGAAGTACGAGAATTACTAAAATAATTTTACATCAATTAAATAGAAAGAGAAAATGAGCTATAGCAGGTCCACCTATTCAAGGAAAACATTTCATTTATTATAAATTATAGTTTTAAATTTTAATTAAAGGGTATTTATATGAACGTGGGATTATGGATTATACTATTATAAAAAAAAATGGATTCTTTGATATAATGTTAGAGTAACATTAGTGTAAAATCACTAAATTTCGAAACATGATTTTTTGAATTTTTTAAGTTATTGAGCTCGTGTAAGCTGGACAATCTTGGATCAACAATGACTGGAGTTTTGCTTGCCTTACCGGGTTATTCATGTCATCTGCCAACATGGCAATAACTCATTATTACGCTGACACATGACATGCTGGTGTGACAATTTGTTAGTCATATCAGCAATTAACAATATTTTACTTACACATAGACCAAAACCAAAAATTTTAAACTTTTAAGGACCTTGATCGGTAAAAATAAGATAGGGACTAGAACCAAAATTTGGTCAACTTTTGGGGCCTATCATTCTTTCGAAGAAAAAAAAGACACAACATGCTGACCTGGCACTCTACAGCCACGTCATCAATTAACGGTGAATTCCTAAAGGCAGGGAACAAAAAAAATTAAACTTTTAAGGATCAAGATGTTAAATAAAAGGTTTTGATGAAGACAAATATATCATGAGATCGGTTCTCGGCCAAGGTTTTGATGAAGTCAAATGAATAAGCGCGTTGGTCTGATGATGCTAGGAGCTCGGACGTTAATGAAGCCGAATGAATAAGCTCAATGTGCTCGGTCCGTCAATTACTTTGATGAGCTTGGTTCTCGGTCAGGGCTATTGACCAATCAAATCCGAAATGCTCTGCAGTATCTCGGATCTCAGCCAAGTCAATCAAATCCGAAATGTTCTGAAGTGTCTCAGATCTCGGCCATCAACGAAGACAATTGGATCCGATCAGTTTGATGTAGAAGTCAAAATTCCTAAGTGAGCTCGGTGCCCTCGGCACTCGAATTGGAAGGCTGAAGATCGGATAGTTGTGTTGATGAAATCGCAGTAAATCAGCTTAAGCTCAGGCGTGATTCGGAAGTGATCAATCTGAGCCCTCGCTCTCAGTGCAAAGCAATCGGCGAAAGATCAGTCGGCCAACTAAGATCAGATCTGTCACTCAAGTCCCCAAGCTCGAACAATCACCAAGCTCAGACAGTCGTCAGTCTCGGCAACACTATTCATCTTCTTCAACAATCAGCAGTACGGTGCCGCTAGCAACCTCTTCGTGATCTGTACTGCTTTATCGTACTGAGTGTGGCTGACAATTTTTTTCGTATCTCACAGCGCCCATCTGTCACCAAGTTTAAATTTCAAATTGGAATTTTGAAATCAATAGTGAAAAAGGACAAATTGGAACGTTGCTGGAAATTGGAAAATATCTGGGAATATTCGACTAAAAAGGACAGACGTGTCTCTGAGCGTCTGCAGTGATTTGGATTTTTTTGGAATATCTGTTGGAAAGGACATGACGTGTCCCGAGATATTTTTCCTCTCTCTCGTACCTCGTGTGCGCAGTGATCATTATAAAAGGCGTGGTTTTCTTCTCAGATCAGAGATATATAGAACAAAGCATAGCTTATACACAGAGTAATTCACAGTGAAGGAAAAACGCATAAAAGAGAACGATAGAGCTAGAGAGAGAAACTGTTAAATTTTGAATCCAAGCTTCAATCGTTCTCTGCCTTTCTCAAACTCTCAACCGAATACTCATCTCATTCTCAAGCTTTCAGAATCTTTGTCATTTGAGTCTCGGGGTGGAGCCGCCATCATTCAATCTATTTTTCAAGTCTTGAGAGGTTCTCAAGCGGTGAAAGTCTTAGAAGGTTTCCAAGCTCGCCTAAGAGGTTCTTAGGTGAAGTGAAATCTTAGGAGGTTCCTGAGCAGAAATCCAAAGAGGTTCTTTGGTGAAAGTCCTTGAAGATTTCAAGGCATCTTGAAGGTTTCAAGATCTGTGAAGTCCGAAGAGGTTCTTCGGCATTAGTTCAAGTCGGGGTTAGGTTTAGAGAGGTTCTCTTGTAAATCCGTCTGTAACCGATTGGATTGATTTTTATTAAAGGTTCCCTAAAGGTTTTAGGGGGACTGGACGTAGCTCACCGTGGTTGTGAGTGAACCAGTATAAAATCGACTGTCTATCTCTTCTTTACTGCTTTCAGTTTTTATTCCGAGCATTTAATCGGCTTTGCTAAACTCTATATTTTTGCTCGGATAGTGCTAGCTCTTTTCCGCTGCAAATCTGATCTTTGTGTTGTGCAGCTTGGATAATCGGTAATCGGTCTAGATAACCGATTACCAGAATCTGCTCGGCCCAAAGTCAGCATTTTTATTTTAACAGCAAGCATTATCCGACCCACTTCAGTTATATCCGAAAAAATTGGTACTATCGCTTCCAACTACTATTCACCCCCCCTCTAGTAGATTGTTAGGCCGATTGTTGGTTTCCAACACAAGATCGGTCAAATAAAAAGATAAGGACTAAAATCAAAATTCGGTTAACTTTCAGGGACCAAAAACTTAAATAAGCCTATCCTTATATTGAGAAAATTCGCGAGCATGAAGTAAATTAATTAGTTAATATAGATTCTTTTAAAGTTAAAAATTAGTTAATATTATTAATGATATTCAAATTAACAACTAACCAATAATTGAAAATGAACTAATTCCTTTCCTCTTTTCTTAATTTGTTGGATAATGTTACATTTTTTTAAGTGTGTGATTGGGAAAACCAAGCTTTAATACTTTTTGATATGCTAAACATATTATTTTTTTAGGTAAGAATTTTTTTAAACTTTTATAAGCTATAGTTTTAGGAAACTTCCTAGCATTTTTGTTAAACACATGCCTCATGATATTTGAGTTCTTTAATTATTAACTCCTCTAATTCAATATTTTTTTAGATTAATGGATGTGCATTGAGGTGTAACGTTTTTTACATCATCAGTCCAACATTTACCATTCAATTGTATTATTTTTATTTGAAAGTCAACAACACTAAACACATGAATGGTGGATGATGCACTGATAGTATAAAAAACGTTTACACTGTCGGCGCACCATCTATTTTCTTTATTTTTTTTAACTTACAAATTTTACTAATTCAATATTATTAATGCATGGTTCAAATTTAAAGTGATCCAACAATTAAAAAATTGAGTTACAGAAAATCCCATAGAACTGAATTACAATATCCAAATCATGGTTATCAAAAACTAGTGTTAATATGTAGAATAGACGAATCTACCTATTGAAAACGAGTTGAAACTAATGGAAACTCGGAGCGTAAGTTACTCGGGTGTATGTACACTACTAGAAATCTGTGTTTTAGTGACCGCAAATTTGGGTCACTAATTAGCGTTTTTCGGTCACTGAATATGTTAGTGACCGAATTAGTGACCGGATTAGCACGGTCGAAAAAGTCGTCAAAAACGAATTAGTTACCGAAAATTATTCCATCACTAGCAAATAAAATCCAGTCACAAAATGGTGACCCGAATAAAATTAGGACCATTTTAGTGACGGAACATTAAACTTAGCGACTGCGGTTTCCGTCACTAATTAGTGATGGCTATTTTTCCGTCACTATTTTAACAACAAAATTTGGGACGATGCGATTTTTCCGTCACTATTTAACAACAAAATTTGTGACTGCATTTTTCCATCCAATATGTATGAAATTAGTGACCACATTTTTCTGTCACTAATTAACATCAAAACTATTTTTTGTCTCAAATAAACTATTTTTCGTCAATAAGTGAAAAATTTGTCATTATCAATGGAATAAATAAGATAAAGTTAAACATCCAAAATTAAAAAATAAATGTTGGCATGTATCACCAACATAAACAACTAATAATACATTAATCCTAAACTATTAGCCAATACAAATTGTCATAAACCATTGACACCGACAAGTTATCATCAACATAAACATAAAGTTTCAAATATCTTCCTAAAACAAACTCGATGAACCCAGCTACTCCATTCATGAATTCAGACGTTAGCCTTCCACTTTCTTTCCTATTGTCCATCCACCTTTGATACTCGGGAGCTTCCTGCTAACTAGAAACTAATCTTAGTTCAAAAATCCATTGGACTAAAATTATAATATGAATGAGAAGCTAAGTGTTTTAACATCAATGCATTGGTATGAGAACACCAATAGGAACTAGTATAATAAAATATTGTGTACTTAATTTTTTTAATAAATCAATCATAAAAAAATAACTACAACAATAAAATTATAAAACATGAATTTTGGGTGGTTAAAAAATGGCACCCAGTCCTAGAATCATACAAACACATAAGAAATGAAGGTTAGAGTAATCATACAAGCACGTAAGAAATGAAGGTTAGAGGAGAGACCATGCATTTTTACCAATTCAATCAAAAGGATGATGAAATGTTACAAGTAAAACAACATTTTCTTTTGACAGAAGTGTAAACAATTAAAAAGACTCACACTTAGACTAAACCTCAACAACCACTGCACATATAATTTCTCTTTCTTTCAATTAGTCTAAAATCAATGTTGCTGAAACTTAACCTTTCAAGACTGGTAGGATCAATTTATACGTGGTGGGTAGACCCACCAGTGTGGTGACTGGTGACGCCATGATTAGAAGCACTAGTTCCACCTATCATTTCCATCCTCCTCTGCTCATTACTTTTATCATGTTTACGAGTTTCTAAATTATGATTACTACACATCAATACATGACAATAAATAAATAATATATCAAGAATGCTTGATTATTACAACAATGCTCTAAATCAACCAACTCTACAGACTTAATTATAAAAACATGTGCAGTATCATATTTTGTGTATAACAGTGTTCTAGTTATAATATATAAAAAAATATATTCTCACACTTTAATTTAAGATGTAGAAAGTATATGAAAAAAATATATTCATTGAAAAAATAATGAATACCTTAGAAACTGAGATTTGTGAGTGAAGAGAAGCCACGAATAAGCGAATAAGCAATGACAGACAACAAGTTGGTTCTTGTCCACCTAAAACAAAAAATAAAAACTTCTTAGATAGCTTGGAGAACGAATTGCTACATTGCAACAGCTTGTTTCTCCATTTGGCAAGGTGAATGAGATAAACAATATATATGGACCTTACAGTGATGTTTTATATAAACAGCAAACAATACAGAATCAAAACAGAATAGGCCACCAAGGCATAGCCAAATTAAAAGAACCTAATGACACCTCAAAAAACCAGATCAAAGTCCAGATAATAATGAGGCAAAAAACTTATCAGCTAATAATGGCCTTTGCTTCTGTAGTTCTGTTTATTTTACTTGATACTTAATTTGAGTTCCATCAAAGCATTATAAGATTCTGTCCATACTTAATGAATTCTATCCAGTACAGAAAACCAACCAAAATAGAGTTACTACCACCAAAATACACAAGACACATATTCTGTTTAAGATTTTATTTCTGTTGTACATGAAGAGGAGAAGAAGGCCCTCCTATATTTGAGTGTGAAGGACATGCAATACATACGTGTAAGCGTTTCAATCTACAGACTTGTCAAAATCTGCTCCAAAGGGCATGTGTGTGACAAAGTTACAAAGATTTTGATTATTGGAAATAATCACTTTTTTTTCCAAAAGCTGAGGAAGATTTTGATTATAAGTGATTTTGAACATAAAATAACACAATCTAAAACACATAATTAGAATCGAACAGAATCAATCGATTACTAAATTTTTGAATTTAGCAAAATTAGTAGATATCTACATAATTCATGCATATAAGATATCTACTCCAGTATTAGTTAGGAGACACTACATGACCAGTCAAACTTAAATCATCTACAACCTCCCTAATTGAAGGCAATACTTAATTAACATTAATACTTAATACTTCTAGGTGCCTAAGTATTATTACACCATAACAATTTGTCAGTATATGCAAAAGTTTAGTAAAGCAAAAAACTCAGAAATTCAAACTTCTCAAGATGCCAACCATTAAAAACATAAACAACTGCATCCAAAAAAATCATTAAACGGACTCATACCTCTTGGCTGCACTATCACTTCCAAATAAGCAACACAAGCTACCCATAAGTGATTCAATGTTAGAATGTAAAACTCTATGAACAGGGTTGTCTTCATTATCCAACTGGTTGTCGAGGTCTAACAAGTTCTCAACAAACTTTACAACAATGTAAATAACAGCTTCAGAAGCTGACTTCACAGAGATAATTGACTATATATCAGGATAAGACTCTCTTTCCTGCACAATAATGCTACAAGTTTATGGTTTACACTCATGGCCACAAAACAAGACAACAATGAACTTGGCCTCTCGCTACTGGTTTGCTTTCTGACAAATGAAATTGAACAAGAAACAAAATCAAATTGAACATCAACCTGTCCTGCAGAACCTCCTTAAGAAATTGGCCACAGTAAAATGACTTGGGATTCTTCATCAGCTTCAAAAGTTTAACCATTCTTTCAAGACAAGCTTCCAATCTTTGCCTTTACAAGTATGAGAATCAAACAATCCCACACTGAAATTTCATTTTTCAAAGGAAAACAAATTATCAAACTGAGCATTCAAGTAAAACTACGCAAGTTCACAAAGATCAAAATCATGTATTGAAAGAGGGCCAAAATGCAGACATATTACCTTTCAAGAGCATCAACGTCATATCCTAAAAACTTCAAAAATAAAGGAATGAATTGCCGAGAGCGAGGTTCGATAACAGTTGGAACCATATATAAGATTGATTAGATATGCCGAGAGCCGAGAGCCAAGAGCATCAGCGTCATACAAATAAGATTGATCTGAATATACACGACTAATACAAAAATGAGACTCAAATCTCATGCATTGTCATCTTTAACTAACTAACAAAAAAAATCATCAGCAGGTTTCAGATGCAGAATTTCCACCACCATAATAACCATTTATCTAGTTACTGACTAACTGCTACTCATCCCAGACAGTCAGGCCCGGTCCTAACATATCTTGGGCCTAGGGCGAAATTTTTTTTGGGCCCTACTAAGAAAATTTAAAAATAAATCAATTAAAACACTATATATTTATATATTTAATTAATTAAAAAATTGATAACAGTCAATAATAAAAATAGGTATTATATGCTTATTTATGTCAGGTGCCCCCGTAGTTTGCACCTATTTTGTCAGACGCCCTTTAACTTTATTTTTCAACAAATATACCCCTAAAGTTTGTTCCGGTGAGCCATATACCTCTGCATGTCATTTCCGGCCACCGGTGCTGACGTGGACCACCGGAGTCAGCAAGTGGTAGAAATATGAGCCATCCTAGTTTGAGTCTTTTTTGTCACATACCCCTATATATAACTTCAAAAATTCATATCTTTTAAATCGTAAGTCCAAAAATTACAAATTTTATATCAAAACGATCGTATTGAAATATAGAATTTTAATATGTAATTATTTTACTTTTATGGATAGTTTTCTAAAAAATTATTTTTTGGGAAATTTTCTATACGAATTTTGAATTTATGAATTATTAAAAATAATTTATGAATTGGATTGAACTAGTTTTTATTGTAGTTTGAGGAACATAAAAATCACGAGTTTTGACTATGTCAGTCTCTGATGATTTTAAATTTAGTTTTTTTTATAGCTTTTTTTTTTTTTATAGTTTTTTACAATTTATTTTTAAAAGCCAAAAGGCTTATTTATGGTTTTGGTCCCTAAAAGTTCAACGTGTTTTGGTTTGAATCCCTATAAGTTATTTTGACCGGGATTAGTCCTTAATTTTTCAAACATTTTGATTTTGATCCCTTCTGTTACAAAAAATCAGTTATTTGCTGACATGGTTAGCGAAAATCCACACTAGCTACCACGGGGTGTGAGGTAGTGTCAAATATGTGATGTAACATGGATGATTCAGGTCTATGAACTCAAAATTTTGTGTACGGGACCATTTTGCGTCCGTGGATT
Source organism: Crotalaria pallida (assembly GCA_037953625.1). Classification (NCBI taxonomy): domain Eukaryota; kingdom Viridiplantae; phylum Streptophyta; class Magnoliopsida; order Fabales; family Fabaceae; genus Crotalaria; species Crotalaria pallida. The sequence continues at coordinate 179,393,171 of CM075649.1, forward strand.
TGTATCATCCACGTTATATCACCTATTTGGTTTCACTTCAGTCTTCAGACCACATGGACTGCTAATGTGATGTTCCGCTAGCTACACAAACAAATAACAAATTTTTACAAACGGAGGAAACTAAAACCAAAATGTTTGAAATTTTAAGGACTAGTCAGTAGTCACGGTCAAAATAACTTCTAGGGACTAAAACCAAAACACGCTAAACTTTCAGGGACTAAAGACATAAATAAGCCAAGCCAAAACTCATGATTTTTATGATCCTCAAACTATAGTAAAAACTAGTGCAATCCAATTCATAAATTATTTTTAATAATTCATAAATTCAAAATTCGTATAGAAAATTGCCCAAAAAACAATTTTTTACAAAACTATCCATAAAAATAAAACAATTACATTTTAAAATTCTATATTTCAATACGATCGTTTTGACATAAAATTTGTAATTTTTTGACTTACGGTTTAAAAGATATGAATTTTTGAAGTTATATATAGGGGTATCTGACAAAAAAGACTCGAACTACAAGGGCTCCTATTTTTACCACTTGCTGACTCCGGCGGTCCATGTCAGCACCGGTGGGTAGAAATGGCATGCAGGAGTATATGGCTCACCGGAACAAACTGTAAGGGTATATTTGTTGAAAAATAAAGTTAAAGGGCGTCTGACAAAATAGGTGCAAACTACAGGGACACCTAGCATAAATAAGCCTATATAAAATAAAGTTGAAATAAAATAAAAAAAATTTATTAACTAAATAGGTAATTAAAATTGTTTTCATATTACTTCTTCCGTCTTTGTATATAATATCATTTTGGTTGAATTCACGTTCATTACTAAAGTTGGTTAATTTAGTTAATTGTATTGAAAATGTGAACATTTGATATGTTTTTTTTCGAAAACTATACTTATAAGTATTATTGAGAATCTAAAAATTGTTGAGTAAATATGGGTGTTTGTGGAAAAAAGTACCTAATTGTCATTGAAAATTTGTATTAGGTATTATAAATAAGAACAAAATAAAATTCTCAAAAAATGATATTATATTTAGGGACAAAGGGAGTAAGTTATAAAAATAAAGTTAATAAGTTAATCTATTTATAAGTCAAGTGAGCAAATAAAAAAAATAAATTAAAATATTATGCTAAACTATTAATAATTGAAAGATAAAAATTATGCAACTATTAATTTTTTTTAGGTATAAGTACTATTAAAAAAATTTATGAGTTCCCTAAAATTTTTGGGCCCTGGGCGGTGGCCCTCAATGCCCATCCCCAGGCCGGGCCTGCAAACAGTTAATTAAAGTATTAAACCAAAAAAAAAGAAAAATTAATTTTTTTCATAGACTCATTATAGTCTAGTCTATAAAATTCATCCGATCCATCATTTATTTCATTATTTGTCACCACCACTAGTAAATTTATTTATAAGACAAGCAAAGAAACACTGAAGTAAACACTACAACCTGCTAACAAGATTTATTAGTTGGAATTGTAATCCTAAAGCACAAACTTGAATCAGCAATTGAATCATTTTTGAAATTGAGGTTAGAACAACAATTGGCCACAATAATTGAATCAACTATGTTAGAACTCAAAAAGGCAACAAAAAAAAGTAAACAGAAGAAGCAGCTATGACCGAGAGTGAGAATGAGAGATTGGGATTAGAGAAATGAATGAGAGGGAGAAAGGAACTCACCGAAGAAATGAATGAAATCAAAGGTTGAAGCTTAGAGAGAAGGCGCTTCAGAGGCAGCAAAGCAAGAAGAGGAGCAAGAAGGTTGACGATGACTCATGACGATGAGGAAGAGAACAAGGGTTTGCAACTGAGGAAGGGAATAACGAGAGTGGAGTGAGGAAGAGAGCAGAGTAAAGATAAGGACGGAAGAGAGTGTTTTTTCCTTTTGACCATATCAATTTCTTTAAATTTTTTTAATTGTAGTGACCGAAATATTATGTGGCTATTTTTCGCGCTCACAAATTCAATCACAAAATTCTTCCAAAATTACAAAAAAAATCCCGCTTATTTGGTGCAGTAGCAAATTCGGTCACTAAATGATCAAATAAATTTGACTCATATAAAATACCTTGTTAGTGACCGAATTTGTTACCCCAAATATTGTGATTGAACATTTCAGTCACTATTTTTTTTTTTGCCAATCTTAATTCTTAAAATAGTTGATTGGTCACTAAACCGGTCACTATTTGTGATCATTTTCATTTCGGTCACAAAATACGGTCATTAAAATACAGATTTCTAGTAGTGGTACTGGAGTGGATGTAGGTAGAATAGTGTAAAATCGCGAGTTTATGGTCGAGTTAGCGAGTTGGCATTCTCGAGCCCAAAATGTCATTTTGGTGTTGATTTTCAATTTTTTTAAAAAAATTCTTATGCGTTTTTTTTGTCCTATTTGCAATGTTTTGGCTTTTGGGTAAAAAAATTCTTAAATCAATCTTCTCTTTTTCTTATTCAAAAGTTTTTTCAATCTTCATTTCTGCTCTTTCCATTGCACACACGTCTGTCCTACGCTGCACGACGTTCGCTTCACACCTCATGTCCTACACTTGCAGTCCTCACATACCATATTTGAATAAATATATATTCAAATATATTTAATATATTCATCTTTTTATAATAATATACCTATTTAATTTTTTTTCATAATAACATAATATATTTAAAAATAAAATATGGAAATGTATATATTTAAGAATATTATTATTTATTGTTATTATTTTTTATTTAGTTATAATTCTTTATTATTGTTATTTTATTATTATTTATTTATTATTAAGATGATGTAAAGTAAAATGACAAAAAATATTGGATTCAACGTAGTCTTAAGTTAAGTCTCTTATTTTACAAACTCAATTTAAGACCCTCCAGCATATTTTGAAGAATAACAATGTCTTGAGATACTCCGGTACAAATCTGATGTTAAGACCCTCCACCAGACTCTCTCAATACTTTGGTGTGGTTACCCTTAGGTTTGGAAACACATATTAAGAAAGTGTTGATTATTTTAAGTTTTATAATGCATTTTATCTAAAATGTCCATATTTAATCCTTATTAAATATTGTAGTAATATTTAATTTTTATTAGGAATTGTGTATCCGTTATTTAATGTATAGTGGTTTGAGGATGAAAGAGAGGGTAAAATTAGAATTAATAAGAAATAAGAGAAATAATTGAATGAATGACTATTTTTTTTTTAAAAAAAAATATATGTTTCTGCATTGAAATTGTAAAAGGATATAAGTTATGAAATGAAAAAAAAGCCAAAAAATTAAGAATGGAGACAGAAAAAATATTAGTGAATAATAAACAATAATCTAAATCGCAATTATTATTATTATTATTATTATTATTATTATTATTATTATTATTATTATTATAAGAGATCCAGACAAAACTCTAATGTTTGGTGCAATCTGTTGCTTTGAAAGAGACAATTTCTTTCTCCAAATCAATTCCAATCAAAAAATCTGCCATCAAATTAGAACCATATATTCCAAAACCACGATTAACGCTGGCAAATCCCAAGCAAAAAAGATCATCTTTTTCCTAAAAAAGGTTTGTTTTGGCATCAATCGTATATTCGCACCTTCGAAATGAGCTGTTGTTATTGGTCCCTTAGAAATAGTTGATGTTCTGTAGCAAAGTCGACCTTTTAATTCTGGGTCATCCCTCAATGGAATCTGCTTCTTCACTTCATTTACCAATTCAACATAAAATAGTTGCGGTAAATAAGATAATGTTGCCCCTGTATCCATCAACATATTACCCTTTTTTGGAGACCTATAAATGGGCAAATAAGTATTTTTCACACTAATGCCTCCTAAGGTTACATAATAGTGGGAGGAGTCTCTTGTATGTATAACTAAAGGCGTAGAAATTACACCACGTCCTAATACTTCACTCCCAGCACCAAAACTCATTGGGCTAAAGACATCAGTGTTGTAGTATGGGACTAGACAATAGGAAAATTTCCTACCTCCAAACGAAGGACCAATTTGAGAAATAAGGGACATTGACCCCCTTCCTAAACCTATTATGCCCATCTCGACAAAGTTTGCTTTCTCCTTATGTCCACAACCAATAATCATTGCCTGAAGAGCGAGAGGTTTTCCCGATGTTGTGTTCATGGTAATTGTATCCAATGCCAATAAACCTTAAAAGTATTTTTTATTCATTATTTCTTATACAACCTAGTGCCACTTTTTATTTATTTTCTTAGTGTATACAAAGAAGAAATAAAATAAGAAAAAAAAGTGACATATATATACCTAATCAATAATTTTATTTGCACATCTATATCTAATATCTAAATCTGATATCTATTGTTTTAGGTAAAAAAAAAATGATAACTCCTTCAATTTATAAATATTATAATTTTTCATATATATCTTTAACTAGAATGACACTTCCTCTAGTTGAAATAAAAGGGGAAAAATATACTTGTCTTGGTTTAAAATATAAGAAAAAGTAACTAATATTCTTAATTCTCAATGTTCCTTTCCTAAAACATCTTTAGAAAATTGTTATCTTGTTTAATCTTTGTTTCATTTTCAATGATATTTTCCTTAATAAGTTTAAAATTAGTTTTTTTTAATAAATTTTGATAATTTTAATCTCTATTTTTTGATAAAGTTGGGAAAATTAAATAAAATTAACTAACCACCTTAATAAGTGTGAAATTAGTTTTTTTCTTTTATTCAAACCGGATGGAATAGGTGTTGGATGTAAATGTTAGATGTAGATATTTAAATAACATTATTGAATACCTAATATTAAAATTTTGATGTTGATCATACCTTGTGATGTCGAATTATCCTCATAAGTTATTGTATAACCACATCGGTTCTTATAAGGGGAACATATACGTTCTACATAATCTGGCAATTGATAACATTCCTTCTCTTGGCAATATATTCCTGTATACGTGGATGATTTCCGGGGATCAAACAAGGGGTATTTCTGCTTATAGCAATTGTTACATGGTACACATTGTAACCATATAAGATTACTACCTGTATCCATATAATCATAAAATTTTATCGGTGGAGTTCCAATAGACACCTCCATGATATAAGCTCCATAATCTGATGCTGTTGGAGTTTGTACAATATCCATGAGATGTGCAACACTTAATGAATTTCGGTGGATCAATTTAATGCTGAACCCACCATAAACAACTTCAATAGTTGATAAATTCAAAAGAAAAATAAAGAGCTGGATAAATATAAAGTTTGGATGAAATGATATGAGAAAACCCATTGTCATATGTGGGAGATCAAAGAAAACCTCTAAGTTGTATGTTTTTGTTTAAGCTCTTTGTGTTTTATATTGTCTTTGTTTCTTTTCTCATATAAGATACATTTTTTTTATTTATACTCCAATCAATTTTTCTTATAACTGGTTTGACTATATTAACTCACCTACTTAAGAATATGCTGATTTGACTAATTTCATTTATTATAATTGATAGTTTTTTATTTTAATTAAAGGGTATTTATGTGGATATGGAATGCATAAATTACGAAGATTATACAAAGCTAGCTATGAATCCACATCATATTCTCTTTTTTAATTTTTATTTGTATGTATGTTTTTATTTAAAATTTATATTAAAATTTGATATTTTTTCGCTCTCAAATATAAGAAAAACAACTAACTTCACAGTTATTAAGAAAGTTAATTGAGTATATTTAATTTTCTGAAATTTGTAAAAAAAAACGCCATCTGATTTGAAATATATATATATATATATATGTATATATACATAAAAAAAATACTTCTAATATAAGTATAATTTATAATAAACATCGGATGGAGTATTATATTTGTTCATAGCATTAAAATCTCTATTTCTTATAAAGCATGACATTAATATCTCTCATAATGGCCTAAAGACTAGTAACTGTGAAACCAATAAACACAATATCTTTTCAAAGTGGGCAACTAGTATTGGCAATAAGGGTGGGTGGACGGGCTTGGTCTATGCTCGCAAATGGCGTAAATCTTTACAGGTGAGCATGCCCGACCATTAACATATTTAAGGTCAGAAATTCAAGCCATGTCCACCCTAAATGTAGGAAGGGCGTGAGGCATGCAAACAACCTGCAATTAATTTAAAAAAATAAAAATCTTAAAAAACGGCCAATCATTAAAAAAAAACCACCCACAGCCCCAAACACTGATCATTCGGATCTTTGATTTTATTAATACTCCAATCAATTTTTTTTATAATTAATTTGACTATATTAACTCACTTACTTAAGAATATGGTGATTTGACTATTTCCATTTATTATAATTGATAGTTTTTGATTTTAATTAAAGGGTATATATTTATGTGGATATGGAATGCACAAATTACGAAGATTATATAAAGCTAGCTATGAATCCACACAATGTTATCTTTTTTAATTTTTATTTGTATGTATGTTTTTATTTAAAATTTATATTAAAATTTGATATTTTTTTTCACTCTCAAATATAAGAAAAATAACTAACTTCACAGTTATCAAGAAAGTTAATTGAGTATATTTAATTTTATGAAATTTGTAAAAAAAATACTCCATCTGATTTGAAATATATATATATATATATATAAATACTTTTAATATAAGTATAATTTATAATAAACATCAGATGAAGTATTATATTTGCTCATGGCATTAAAATCTCTATTCCTTATAAAACATGACAGTAATATCTCTCATAATGGCCTAAGGACTAGTGACTGTGAAACCAATAAACACAATATCTTTTCAAAGTGGGCAATTAGTATTGACAATTAATTAGGGTGGGCGGACGGGCTTGGTTTATGCTTGCAAATGGTCTGCAATCTTTACAGGTGAGCATGCCTGGCCATTAACATATTTAAGATCAGAAATTCAGGCCATGCCCGCACTAAATGCAGGAAGGGCGAGACATTTAAACAACCCGCAATTAATTTAAAAAAAATAAAAATCTCAAAAAAAGACCAATCATAACAAAAAAAAAACGCACCCACAGCCCAAAACACAGATCATTCGGATCTTTGATTTTAGAGTGAAGGGACACTTTGGTCCCTCAAGTTTTTCGACAGGGACACTTTAGTCTCTCAAGAAATTTAATTCATTTTTAGTCCCCCATGTTTTCCAAAAGTACCAATTTAGTCCCTCATATTTTCTAAAAGTACCAATCGATTAAAGGATGTAAAGAGAGATTAGAGGTAGGAGAAAAAGGAAATACCTTAACTGAAATTAGAGGATTTTTTAAGTTTTTTTTTAACAGTCAAAGTGAGTCAACGGTTAAAAATATTTTTTTCCTAAATTTTTTTAATTTGAGTTTGTGGGCCACCCACGGCCCGCCACAGATGCCCGCAAAAAAAAAAACGGTCGAGGCAGCCAGGCACAATTTGAAAAATGGGCCTGAAATCTATGCTCTGCCCGCAAAAAATTGCGGACAAATGGACGGACAATCTTGGACCAACAATGACTGGAGTTTTGCTTGCCTTACCCGGTTATTCATGTCATCTGCCAACATGACAACAACTCATTATTATGTAGACACATGACATGCTGGTGTGACAATCATTTAGTCATGTCAGCAATTGACAATATTTTACTTACGACAAAACCAAAAATTTTAAACTTTTAAGGACCCTGACACGTAAAAATAAGATAGGGACGAAAACCAAAATTTGGTCAACTTTCGGGACCTTTTACTTTTGAAAAAAAAAAGACACAACATGTTGACGTAACAAAAAAATTAAACTTTTAAGGATCAAGATCGATCAAATAAAAAGATAGGAAATAAAATCAAAATTCGATCAACTTTCAGGAACCAAAACTTAAATAAGTCTATCATTATATTGAGGAAATTCGCGAGCATGAAGTAAATTAGCTAACATTGTTTCTTTTAAAGTTAAAATTAATTAATATTATTAATGATATTCAAATTAACAACTAACCAATAATTGAAAATAAACTATTTTTAGTTTTCCTTTCCTCTTTTCTTAATTTGTTGGGTAATGTTACATTTTTTTTTAAGTGTGTGATTGGGAAAGTCAAGCTTTAATACTTTTTGATATGCTAAACATATTATTTTTTTAGGTAAGATTTTTTTTAAAACTTTTATAAGCGATATTTTTAGGAAACTTGCTAGCATTTTTTTTTAAGACATGCCTCATGATATTTGAGTTCTTTAATTAACTCCTCTAATTCAATATTTTTTAAACTTACAGATTTTACTTATTCAATATTATTAATGCATGGTTCAAATTTAAAGTGATCCAACAATTAAAAAATTGAGTTACAGAAAATACCATAGAACTGAATTACAATATCCAAATCATAACTCAAGTTACTGGAATTTATTTAAAAATAACTTTGTTGAAGTTTATGGAATTCATACTTCCGTAGCTTTTGGAAGTTTATGTAATAGTAGTAGTTATGTATTGTAGCTATTTTTTAAATAAAAAACTTCTACTAAAAAATAATTATTATTGAAAGAAAAAATCTTCGAAAAATTAGGAGGTGGTAATATAAAGCTTGGATTGTGAGTTTCTTTCACAATCTCAATAGTTTTGAAATTTGCATAACATTTTCTGAGCATATGTTGCCTTGAAATTAATGAATGATATATAGCATATGTAACTTGCATCTTAGTACTCCCTCCGTCCCATTATCTTGGTAAAAAAATGCTAAAAAATTTGTCTCATATTAAAGTAAAAAAATAAATGAAAAATCTTAAAGATTATATATTGTATCGATGATTGATAAGTAAGTAAGGAAAACACATTTAAAGATTTTTTTGGAGACAATATTGCAATATGTATTAATTGTAATGATATGAAATTTTGTATAATATCAATTTGTAATTAATGAATGAATCATGCATTATATTAAACAAATACTCTCTTATTTTTATTGACTTGGTTGACTTTTACCAAGATAATGAGACGAATTGAAGGGAGTACATGAGGCTATTTATACATATTTTATATGTTGTGAAGCTTGTATCGGAATTTTTTTACAGAAATCCGAGGTCGGTATTAACATTTCCACAGCTTTAGGAAAAATAAAAATGGCCCCTTACCTTATTATAGAAATTTCTAACCATGTAAAACTTAAATCTCAAGAAAATTTTTCAAATATTTCCTTTAGAGTAGGATTTCCCAAAATATTATCATTATTCACAAGTTTACAACATTAAAAATAACCAACATGGTCTCACAAAGACTACAAAACATAATAACTTGATAACACGACATTATTAAAAAAAAAAAAAAAACAAAAATGACAAAATAAGTACCTTGTCTTTGTTCCTCTACTTTGCTTTGGGAGTAAAAATGATAGTGTATGCTTGTCTTCATTCCTCTCTTCTATGTTGTGCATTAATGGATTAGGTGGGACCTCATCAAGCATTAATTTTAGTTTTTTATGGAGTCATAAATTTTTTATTTCGGGGCCCTTAAGTTTTGCGAGGCCTATGCTTGAGCCCCTAGGTGTAGGGCCGACCTTGCATGAGTTTTGAATTTTGGCTCCTATAGTTGAGATTTTGGTCCTCATTTTACTTTTTTATGGACAAATATACTCTCCAGCGTATTATATTTTCCGTTCATAAAAAAATGGAAAAATCCGGTATGCAGCAAAACGTAAAAAAACCAGCTATTGTAAAACGGAAAAATTCCGTAAAAATTCCGTACATACTATATACTGTATACCCCATTACCCTTCTTCTTATTATTAGAACCAGTAGCAGGTGAAAACATCCCATTATTTGGAGGAGCAGGATAACCATTAGTCCTAGAAAAATTACCATTACCATTACCACCACCAATCTCTTCATCATAACCCAAGTTCCCAAAATTAGACCCTCTAGGACTCACACCACTCATGTTCCTCCCATTCACCATAGAATAAAAATCAGTATGATTAAAACTTGACCCTCTAGGAGTAGGGTTCCTAGAAGACTGAAGTGAGTAAATCTCAGCATTGGTCAAGTTAGAAGCCCTCGGTGTAAGAGAAACACCAGAGTTAAGCCCTCCATGAGTTTGCCTAGAGAAAATCTCAGACCTTGAACTAGTTGACTTTCTCACAGTCACATGAAGCTTCCCATCTTCACCAACCTCAGCCTCAGTCTGAAGAGGCTCTTTCCCATCCAAAGACAAAACATCAAAATCAAGTTTGAATGAAACAATAAACCTAGCAGTCTCTGGAAACTGCTCCCCAATCAAAGATAAATACTAAAAGACCACACTATCGAAGGAGTATACAGTATATAGTATGTACGGAATTTTTCCGTTTCAGGCATGACGGTATTTTTCCGTTTAAGTGAAAACGGAATTTTTCCGTTTTACAATAGCTGGTTTTTTTACGTTTTGGTGCATATGGGATTTTTCCGATTTTTTATGAACGGAAAATATAATACGCCGGAAGGTATTTTTGTTCATGAAAAAGTAAAATGGGGGCCAAAATCTCAATTATGGGGGCCAAAATTCAAAACTCACCTTGCATAAACCATTATTAATCGTGAACAACTCTCACGACTTAAAGAATACTTCCTCGTCTTCTATTTATAAGATTCTTTTAAAGTTTTTATTTTGGTCTTATTTATAAGATTCCTTTTTAATTTTTAATAACATTTAATTATTTCTTTCCACAAATATTCCTATAAAATCAACACTTTTTAAAATTTCAATAATAATTACATGGGTAATTTTGAAAAAGTATATCAAATTTTTACATTTGCAATGCTATTAGTGAAAAATCCCAAAAGCATCTTATAAATAGGACTAAAAAGAGTAACACAGAATCATGAGTTACAGCCACGACAACGAATAAAATGATGATCGTGGTTTTATCTCACGGCCAAGTAAAATTTTTAAAAGTTGCAGAGATCGGCATGAATTGACATGCTTAGTACATATGAATGAATGAATAAGCATATCGAATAAGGTAGTCGTTTTAGAATATCTTAATACAATTTCAAAAAAAAAAAAAAAATCTTAATACTCCTTCCGTCCTTTATTATATGACACCATTTTGATAAAATAGGTGTCACTTTTTATAAATCGTTTTAAAATATATAAGTAGTATTAAAGTGTTTATTTCAAATACATCCCTCATAATTACATAAGTGTGATAGGGTAATAATTACAATAGATAGATATATGAATAGAGTTTTAAAGTTTTAAATATGGGTAACTTTAAAATGACAACATATTTTTTTTATAAATTTAAGAGTAATAATTATTTTTCTTAATCTACGTGAATTAGGTAAAAATGACTTATATTAATAAGGGAGAAAATAAGTATATATGAGCACAAATGATGATGATTAGCTTTACAATGAAGCCCCAGCCTGAAGTTGAGGGCATGCTGGAAAATGAGGACATGCCTTGAATCAATAAAAATGTGCCCTTTGTTTGTGTGAAATCATGTGCCCTAAGTATGTTATATTTTTTTTAGACACATTTCACTTGTACCACCAAAAAGAACATAACTATTTTAAGATTGAAAATTATTATATGTTTTTCTAATGTGTGCTTTGGGATGTATATATTGAGAATACTTGCAAATATATTTTACATGAAAAAATAAGTTATCTAATATTTTGGGATGTGATTTTTTTTTGGTTTTTCATGAAAGTTCACTCTTTTATGTATTTTTAACATTGTCTTGAGACACACGTTAGAAAATCATGTTAGATCTAGTGTGTATGTGCATGTGGAGATTGTTAGATCTATTATGCAAGTGGATGGTTTTGATAATGACAATATTTTGGAGAAGCTCAACCAAATGTCAAAGAACAAAAGCAACTATGATGAAGAGAGAACAAGCTCAAGGACTTCAATGTGTATATAGTTTATGTTAGATCCAGTGTGCACATGAATGTGAAGATTGTGAGATCTATTGTGCAAGTGTATGGTTTTGATAATGACAAATGTTTTGATCAAGCTCAAGTTATGGAGAAGCTCATCAAAGGCACAACAAACAACAATGATGAAGAGAGAGCAAACTCATTAAGATTCAATTTATGTAAATTGTAATATCTTTATTTTGAGTCTTAGAGTTTGATGAGTTTGAGTAGAGTTTATTAGAGGGTAGTGAATCTCTATCAAGTGCATGATCATATTATAATTTGAGTATTTCACTTAACCTAAATCAATAGGTGGCTTAAAGGTTTGAAAGAAAAGGTTTAGTTTAGAGAAAACAAGTTTTTAATTGATTTTTACAATGCTTAATCGATTCACAGGATTGGCTAATCGATTAACAGCTTTTGCATCAGGTCTTAATCGATTAACCTGATGAGCTAATCGATTAACACCTGTTGAACATCTTTTTAAAATACGTTTTTCACTTCTTAAAATCAGTTTTTAAGTTTCCTAACTTTTGGGTATCCTATATAAACCTTTTCCCAACCTTTGTGAATCATTATAATAAACTAATTTCATTTTTCATATCATTTTAGAAAGACCAAAGCCACACTACTCTCTCAACATTCTCTCTCATTTTCTAAAGATCAAAGTTCTTACTTTTCATATCCTTTGATCAAGAAACCTTTGAATCTCAATTACTAATTGTTCATAGTTCTTGAAGGAGATTCATTAGGGTATTGTGTTTTCTATTGTGTTGTAATCATTGCAAGAAGGCAAGTTATCTACAACAAAGAAGAAGCCTTGGTGGTTGTTCATCAAGCAAGTTGATTTGGAAGTCTTGTTGTGTTAACAAGCAAATTGGAAGTCTTGTTGTGAGGAATCAACAAGCAAGTGGAAGACTTGTTGTGGGGTTATCAACAAGCAAGGGAAAAAGGTTAGATTGGATTTCAATAGGATTGCAAGACAAGAGTGAGGTATCTCTTGGAGGCTATCAAGAAGGGAGTCTTGAGAGGCGGATTACTTGTAATTTGAGAATTCTAATTCCTTAGTGAAGAAACTCTCTCTTGTGATAAGAGGGGACTGGATGCAGCTCACAGTGGTTGTGAGTGAACCAGTATAAATCTCTGAGCAAGCTTCTCTTCCCTTAACTCTTTAGTATTTGTCATTTCATATTGTTCTTGATTGAAAACCTATAAAAGTTTGATTTTCCATAATTGAATGAAATAGAGTTTAATTGTTCAAATTGATTTGGGGAAAACCATTTTCATAACCTAGGTAATCATTAACAATATCGGTGTTAATCAGTTCCGCTTTATCTCTGATCTTATGTGTTAATTGATTGATTTTCGTATTTGATTGAAAAGTGATTTTCTAGTTTTTATCAGTAACTAATCGATTACCAACATCATTAATCGATTAACCATTTGAAGGCTGTCAGATGTTAATCGATTAACTGCAAGTCTAATCGATTAATATGTGTTAATTTTGTGAAAATCATTCGTTTTAATTGTTTCGATTTGTTTCGTTCGAAAATCTTTCATGGTTTCTTTAACACCTATTCAACCCCCCTTCTAGGTGTTCTCCTAGTGTTCCTTAGTTAATTCACCCAACGATTGTAGTTCTTACAGTTTATATCTTTTATTTTGAGTCTTAGAGTTTTGGGTAGAGTTTTTTAGAGGGTAGTGAATCTCTATCAAGTGCATGATCATAATATATATTGAGTATTTCACTTAGCTTAAATTAATAGGTGGCATAAAGGTTTTAGAGAAAATGTTTAATTTTGAGAAAACAAGTTTTTAATTGATTTTTACAGTGCTTAATCGATTAACAGGTAAGGATAATCGATTAACATAATTTTGCATCGGTAATTAATCGATTAACTGGAGGTATTAATCTATTAACAGAAATCAAACAGGGGTTAATCGATTAACCCGAAGTGCTAATTGATTAACACGTGTTTTCAGCTTTTTAAAACATCTTTTTATTTTGCAAAATCATTTTTAATGTTTTCCAAAGCTTATGGGTATTCTATATAAATCTTTTCTTAATCATTTGTGATTAACTAACTTCATTTTTACATCATTTTAAAAAGATCAAAGCCACACTATTCTCTCAACATTCTCTCTCACTTTTACAAAGATCAAAGCTCTTGTTTTCATATCTTTGATCAAGAAATTTTTGAATTTCAATTTCTAATAGTTCATAGTTCTTAAAGGAGATTCAATATGTTTATTGTGTTTTCTATTGAGTTGTAATCATTGCAAGAAGGCAAGCTCAAATACAACAAGAAGAAGTCTTGGCGTTGTTGTTCATCAAGCAAACAAAGAAGAATTGGAAGTCTTGTTGTGAGGAATCAACAAGCAAGTGGAAGACTTGGTGTGGGGTATCATCAAGCAAGAGAAGAGAGGTTAGATTAGAAGTTCAAGAGGGTTGCAAGACAAGAGTGAGGTATCTCTTTGAGGCTATCAAGTGGGGTATCTCTTGGAGGCTATCAAGTGGGGTATCTTGAGAGGCAATCACTTGTAATTTGAGAACTCTAATTCCTTATTGAAGAAACACTCGCTATTGTTATAGAGGGGACTGTATGTAGCTCTCGGTGGTTGAGAGTGAACCAGTATAAATCTCTGTGCAAGCTTCTCTTCCCTTAACTCTTTAACTTTTGCTATTTCATATTGTTCTTGATTGAAAACCTAGAAAAGATTGTTTTTCATATAATTGAATGAATTAGGTTTTAATAATTCAAATTGATTTGGGAAAAACCTTTTTCATAATCCAGGTAATCATTAACAATCTTGGTGTTAATCAATTTCGTGCTATCTCTGATTATTCTATGATATTTGATTGATTTTCGGTTTTGGTTGAAAAGTGATTTTTCTGTTATTAACAGTGATTAATCGATTAAGACAGAGGCTAATTGATTAACCCAAATTGTGATGCCAGGTGTTAATCGATTAGACACCTTGTTAATCGATTAGAAGCTGTTGATTTTGTGAAAATTATTTGTTTTAATCGTTTCGATTTGTTTTAGACGAAAATCTTTCAAGGTTTCTTAAACACCTATTCAACTCTCATTTCTAGGTGTTCTCTTAGTATTCTCTAGTTAATTCATCCACCAATTGTAGTTCTTACAAACCCATATCATTATTATTAAGTTTTTTTTATATGTGCACTATGATTCATTTAAGAAACTTATGATGAGCAAGTTTGTATCCGGAAGTGATGTTTTTATAGAATTCATGAATATTAATAATATAAGTTTTCGATACAAACTTATTCATTATTAATTTTTTGATATGTTCCCCAGAACATCTATCCATTGCCCTTAGGATCATAGTTAAGGTTCCAAAAATACAAAAATCAATTTTAAAAGATTAAAAATATAATATATAGACCTTTAATGGATTAACTTATTCATCTTCAAAATGAATTTTACATTTTTAGGTTTCTTATGCATTGTACTTATCTTAGTAAGCATTAGGACAAAAATTTCTTAGGGAAATTAGTCTACAAACCCCCGTTTTATCCTCCAAACCCCACTTTTATAATTAATACCAAAACTACCCCATTATACTTCCTCCTTATTTGATTTTACAAACGCCAGACCCCACCCCACAACATAACCGCCTCCCTCATTCACGTTTCCTCCCTCGTTTCTTCTTCCTCACTCCCTCCTTCACATTCACTCCGTCCATCTTCTCCTTGTTGCCTTCATCGCCGACGCGTCCACCGTCGCCGCCTCCACCGGTACACACGCCGCTTGACTTCTTCTCCTTGAGCTCTTCTTCTCACAGAGCTCGACTTCGTCTTCTTCTCACGAGTTCGTCTTCTCACGCAGCGACAAGAGTTCGTCTTCTCACCCGACTCCATTGGTCTTCTTCTTCGCCGAGAGAGAAGCCACACAACAAAGCCGCCATATACTCAAAATCTCAAATAAGGAAATAACCTAAAAATTTAAGCAGGCAGTAAAGGATGAGTCAGTAGGCAACAACAGCAGCACTACAGTAGAGCAGATAGCATGCGAGTGAGGCAGCTAGGGGCTGGGCCGCTGGGCGCTGGGCTACTGGGGTTTGGAGACTGGGTCAACAATGGGTGGCGCCGGCGACGATGAGCGACAACACACAGCAGCGACCAGTGAGCGTGACTCGGTGACTGTGTGAGGCGGTGAAGGGCCAGTGAGCAGAGTGACAATGAACAATCAAACAGAAGACTAAGATTGAGAAGAGTATTAGAGGAAGTGATTAAGTGAGAATGAGATTGAGTCAATAACACTGATCACTGAGAGAGAAAGCACTACTGGAATTTGCTAATTTGAGTGGAGAATAAAAAAACTTAATGTGTTCGGTGGAAAACATTGAAAATTGAGGTCATTAAAAGACCCATTAACTCAATGGTAACCGATGAAAGAAAAACGGGAAGAAATTTTTTTTTCGTCTTTGTTTTGAAGGCTGGGGTTTGGAGTTTTTTTCTTTTGTCTTCTCCAATGAAAACGTGGTTGGGGTTTGAGGTTTTTTTCTTTCTTTTTTTTTTGTTTTGAAGACTGAAGGGTATAACAGACATTGCACCATTAAAATGGGGTTTGGGGATAAAGTGGGGGTTTGTAGACTAACTCCCATTTCTTAGAGAAGGACCACCGGGCCTGATTATGTAAAGCGAACTCCTTTCCCTGGCCACTTATGACATGGGAATTGCTTTTTGGCCCCTAAGATAGATTTTTTGGCCCCATTTTTATTTTTCAAAGACAAAAATACCCCAGCGCTTTAATCTTTCCGGTTCTACAAATTTGGAAAGGTAATTTCGGTATACAAAGACGGAATACATTTACTTCATATTTCCGGTTTTGCTAAAACGGAATATGGTTTATGGCTTTATGGAACCGGAAAAATTAATAATTTCCCTTTAACGTAAACTCGCTAAACTCAAAAGATGAAATTAAAATATAGAAAGCATGATTATTATATTTCTACTGATTACTGAAAATGAATTAATAGGGGGACAATAATTGAACCTAAACAAAGTATGAGACATTTTCACTGGAAATAGATCCATGGCTTATTGTGCTTTTTGGTGGAGGAATGTACACAGAAGTTGAAGATGAAGAAGACAAAGATGAAATGACAACAGAAGAAGGTGAAGGTAATGGTTTTGGTGGAGTAGGAGGAGCTGGTGACTGAGGAGGAGCATGAGAAAGAGTAAGACCTTGTGATGATGATGAGAAGGTAATGGTTTTGCAGTACCGAAATTGCCTTTCCGAGTTTGTAAAATCGGAAAGATTAAAACGCTGAAGTATTTTGGCCAAAATATTTATCGTGGGAACCAAAAAGCAATTCCCTACGCAAGGCTGGTTAGAATAAGATTGGAGCCCAGTTATGGTGCACATTGCAACAAATCTCACAATGTCAGAGGCGGCTACTTTTTTTTCTTTTCTTTTTTTAAATTTTTATTTATTTTCTGTAAATTAAGCGGCTGGTATATTATATAGAGAGAATGTAATGCAAATAAATCTTACTAATTTTTGAAATATACAAATCCCAAGACTTAGAAGTTATAATTGTTCGATAGTAAATTAATTTTTGAAATATACAAATCCCAAATCCATTAGATGTTTCAACTTTCAATTTTGAAATTAGCCTGAAAAGTTTAAATTGTAGGTTACGTCCACATCCAAACAGGTAGAAAAATAAAAATGTCATTAATTAGAAAATAGGAGACATCATCAAATCAAATAAATCTTGCTTAAGCGCCATGCTCTTGCTTCATCAAATTAGGCTAAGCATTCCCATGTTCTTGCTTCATGTTATTAAAAATATTAAAAATATAGCCAAACTTATATGTTGGTTGACATATGGAGTACTCGTTAATAATAGCCAAAGCAAGTAAGAAAATATAGGCAAAACTTGATCTAATCTATTTCCTCGATATGGATCGGTAGCTGTCTATTGAAGATTATGCTTTATTTGAATTGCGAATGTGTGAAGACCTAACGGAAGATATAAACCATTCATTGGCTTGACTACTTGGGTTAATTTGGTTCTTGTCACACATTGCTTTTAATGAAACTACAACCTATTGTCGAAAGAAAGTGTTAAGCAAACTATTAGATTAGTATCCTAAATTATTTTTAGGTTATAAATCAGTTCTTTGAGTTTTTTTTCGTATAAGTCTCGTAAGTTGTTGCTACTAACAAATCAATTTTTGCCGTTAATTTTTTACATTAAATGAGACATGACATAAAAACAAACTTTAAAAAAAAATATTAAATCATTTTTTTAACACGTGAAACTCAATGACATCATTAATTGAATGATGTGTTACTTAACGAAAAAAATTAACGAAAATGATGAATTTGTTAAACGACAATAACTTACGGGAGTTATTTGAAACAAAACAATATTTAAAAGATTGATTTGTAACTTGAAAATAACTTAAGTAACCAATCCAATAGTTTTGCCAAAGATTTTATTTTCGTTTTCTACACCAAATAGAATTATTAGCATGCAAGTGTAGAACTTGTATGTTGGTTGTCGTATACTCGTTAATGATCCCACTGGAAATGAAATGAAGTTAAGGTACAAAGAGATATGCCATAGTTGAAAGGATGGGAGATTCCAAGTTTAGAAGGTATGCCTATATGAAATGGAGATGAAATTACAGCAATCGACATGTGTCTTAAGATCCCAACAAAATGTGTAAGATATTGAGAGAGAAAGATATCACAGCAATATAACACAGCCAAGGGATGACATATCTCAACCAATCTTTATTGTTGAGGACAAAAGCATGGGTTGCTGATGTAGCAGGGTGGTTGCATTTGGCATGAGACATACACGTGAACTAAACTTCTTTTCTTAGTTCACCTGTTCTGTACCACTAGGACGAGAAAGAATAGACCACTTTCACTATTACCATATCATGGGAGAGAGAGAGAGAGGGTATTCAAACATAAGCAACAGAACCGTGGGCACGTAGGTTTAAACATGTTTCCCTGCTCCTTAATCAATAATTGCACTCTCTCTCTCTCCCCCCATCACTTCCTTCTTCTAAGCTCTTCTATATAATGATTTAACTAATCAACAACTTGCCCTGTGAATAGCAAACCTTCCTTTCAGATTGATCACATAATGAGTTCTTCAATCTTCCTTCTATACTGCTTATGTCTTCTCACATTCACTTCATATTTCCTCTGCCAACACACAACCTATTCTCTACCTGTTATGCCAGCACGAAAGTTAAGCTTGTCAGCCCCTGCAATCGAGCACAAGTATCACGAAACCCAGGTATTGTTCATCCATCAATTAATTATCTAAGGAAGTAAATTGAGGAATGGTAAGATTAGAAATAGGATGCAACATAATAGTGGAAGGCATAAACCAAATTTTCATCTACTAACCTTTTCCTTCCCCTGTGCTAATAATATTTCTAAATTTGCCCATGCATCTCTTTTCTTGATGCTTCTGCTGATTCCTAGAACATGACTGTAAAATGCAGGTAGCAGATGAGACAAAGGACAGAGCACCTGCCAAGGAAGATTCCATGACACTAGAATATAACAGCAACAGTTACAGTTACACTCCCCATGATCTTGTCTATCATACAGATTACCACGGAGTTACAACTCATCCCATTCCTAAACATCCCAAACCGTAGGCTGCTGCTGTGATTTTCTTTGGAGAGAGATTTATGGACACATTTATCCAAGTTCTTATTCTTATCAATATATATAAATGTAATGCTTTATATGGGGAGAAAAGAAGTGTTTTGTAATCTTGTTTATATACTTAAGGTGATTACATGATGATACATTTTCATTGCTGAAGTAGCTTGCTCAATACTCCCCATGATCTTGCTCATTGCTAATATGTGTGTGTGTGTGTGTATCAGAATTGTACTAAACCTGGTGAATTTAGATTGATGTCATATTCAACTATGTGAAAATGATCTCCTCTATAACTTGCCCAATCTGTGGAAATTAAAGGGAAAATAAACAGGAGTGCTACAATTTATCATGAAGTGAAACCATTCCATTAATATATCGCTTTCTAGTCTTTCTATACTTCTGAAGCAGCATCCTGTAACTAGTCACTACATCATCAAATACCACCTCACTACAAAACCTAGACTTCAGATTCAAAAAAGTAGCTTCTAATTTGTCCCTGTGTTGGGAAGACAAAGAGAGCAGGTCTTCAATCATGGAAGATTTATGTGTTTTGCATCCGCTGCCGGTCCCTTTTTCCAGGTGAAGAAGCCAAAGCCATCGGTTTTGCTGAAATGGATCTTCATTTTTCTGAATTGCCACCTCTATGGTACTCAGCACTTCCAAGAATCTAGATTCATTACGAATTTTATCAATTAAGTTAACAAAAACTATTCTCTGACTCTGAATAAGCCTATCATAAACATCTGGCGGCAAGGAAGCTGCAGCACTCAAGCATGCTTTCCGAAAGCAAGGATCAGAATTACCGATGATCCCAATAGCTGCATGTAGCAGATTTACAGACACAAGAGCAAGTTTTAGAGATGGAGAGTTCAAGCCATCATAACATTCTCTTTTACAGGTTTCACTCCAGCAATAAAGTGCAAAATGTGCTACTCCTTCCCACCTGTGGTTAATGATATGCATATATAATATTAATGAAAACAACCATTTTAAACACGGCATAATATTGTGAACTCTAAGTAGCGACAACAATCTTTTATTTGCAGTGAGCCGGTGATGCAGTTGCTCTATAAACAAACAGTAAGCACCACTACAGTGCTTAACGTCTCTTCAATTACCTCTCATTTGCAGATTCAATTATCAATACAAGGTCTAAAAATAACACAATCTAGCAATCTCATTTACTTTTCAGGCTCAATTACAGTTTCAATTATCAACATGGGGTCCAAAAAATGACCTACAATCTAGCAATCCCTGACTATCAAAGGAAAAGAAAACTCAAAATCAGATTAAAAAATTCATGAAGTAATAGGAAGACCTGATAACTAAATAGTAATTTTCCGAATAGAATAAACTTATTTATAATACATTTCTCATTAATCAACATAGTAAAGTCCTAGCTCCACTCTTGTTATGTGGGTGATGAGGACAAACCAACAGCAAGATGAAAGATCCTAATCAATAAGGATAATAATTAGGTATCATTATATCATTAAAAAAATAGAATCACTGGTCCACAAATAAGCTTTCCAAAGACATGGGTCTGAAAGATTGCCTCTGTGTCCTGCAGACACTCTTGTCCAATTTTAATAATTGATTTTAGTGTGGGTCATTCCACATGCATTGTTTCAGTTCTCTATTTAAATTTTTTATCATAAAATAAATAAATCTTATAAGTCAATTAGAGCAGTATACATGCTTTACTCAAAGGAAAGAAAAGAAATAACAAAGAAAATCAAAAAAATGTATTCATAATTCTTGGAATCAATGAAAAATCTGAGATTTAATTGGAAAGGAATAAGGTGTTAGATGATGTAGCTGCAAGCAAGGATTTAAGATGCTACAACAAAACAAACTGAGTGGCAGTATTAGCGGTTCGATTAATAAATAGGCTGTCCCATACTCCCATGTGTATTTTGATAACCAAGTAACCGACCAATCAAACTTATTGATTTCTGGTCAATTTTCATGGACTGAAGGCCCTACTAGGACCAATAAATCAAAGATGGTTCAGATTTAACTGGATGGGGACTGGAACATCAAGACTAAACCATTAGCATAACAGTTTATTGATTGGGAGTTTTGAAAACAAGCATGCTTGAAAATGATAGACGACCAGTAGGACTATGTAATGTAGATAATATTTTTCGAGTTTTCCACTTAGTAGTATGTTGTATGATATAATTGGTAAATCTACAAATAGAAAGTATTAATTAACTACTTAAATATATGCATACAATTAATATTTGACAGTATACAGGCATAACTTCTGAAAGCAACTCCAAGACTATTATTTATTTGTTTCACAGCAATAACTTCCAAAACATTTTCCCCATATTTTTCTCATCCTATGTTTGGTGTAATTTCAAAACATGATCAGGCATTCCAAAACATGTTCAAGCATTCCATGAGACTCTGGAGTCATAATCCTAAGGAAAATTATCCTCATTTATTTGTTGTCAGCCACTAACACATTTGTTTGCCACTCACTGCCAAGATATGCATTGGTTACATGCCACCATGTGCTGGCATAGGTCTTCTTCCTCCAATGTATCTATACAAAGTGCTTGACTAATGACTACCTAGATGGACATCATCTAATTAATTATACTCAATACTTGTACTAGCCTGTTTGCATACAAAACATGAAAAGAAAAACAGAATTCAAAAATACTTTTGCTATTAAAAGCTTTTAGGTATAACATAAAACAAAAAGACCCACAAATATTTTGAGCACCAGCTGTGAACGGAAAGCTTTTGGCTAATTTATTCTCTTAGGTTTTCTCCATTATTCCTTATGAAGGAATTCTTCCTTCTTGGAAATTTCAAACTCTATACTTAAATTAATTCAATTTATTCACCATTTCTTTTAACTATTCACAGTCCTTACACTTCAATGACTACTTTAGCTATAAAAAATAGAAAGGAAGGTAGAGCATGCTTGCATACTTGTTGACCCCAGAAACTAAACTTGCATGCTTTCACCTAAATTTTGACTCCTGAGAGAGGACTCAAATTTACCCAATACATACATATAACTGACTGACTGTAATATAAACAGTGCATACTAAACCATACAATGATACAATTATGGCACAGTTTCAGAAAGTTTATGCCTTACGAAAACATGTAAAATGATGTATCTTGTTTTTTCAATTATGTTCTTATAGAATAAGAGAGAAAAGGCAGGTTCAGATTCGACTTTGCCACACAATATCAGGAACTCATCTAGTCAAGTCAAACATTGTCATTTTCATTACATGCTGAAAAGAAAAATCATGGAATTTACAACCACAATCATTAATTATAGAGAAATTAAAAGAAAAGAGAAGAAGGCAAAAAGCCATGAGCCCTAATAAAATAATAAAGTTGTAACCGTAAGAGAACAAATTGAACCTTTATGACCCAAACTATCACAACCAAAGTTAATTGTATTTGAACCTATAAAAAAAAATAAAGATAACCTTTACTTACTCGAAAGGAGGTTCAACCTCAACACTAAGTGTAAGGTGCAAAGAAAACCCAGGAGACTCATCACCAACGCCAGAGATTGTATAAGCCTCGTGAGGAAAACCTCTGGGAATATATAATATGTCACCCTCTCTGAGAAAGAACTCACTTCTAGCAGCTTTTGCACAGTCAATATCAGAACCATGTAGATCATCATATAAGCGAGGTAATAGCTGACTAGGCTGAGAAAATATTGTCCACTTCTTAGAGCCAAAAATCTGACATACAAATACACAGTGATCATCAAAGTGACAAGCCAGCCCCTGAGAGTTAGGTGGTGTTAAGTACAAATTGGCACCTACTGAAGGTTGACCAAGCATAAGTGCTAATGCATCTGTAATAGCAGCAATGCTTTGATAGCGAAACTCCAAACCACGCAGCGCAACAGTATACCCCTCTTTACATGCCTGCCCACACTTTAAGACATCATCCGAAGTAAAATACTGCGGTTCATTACTGCCACCTGAATGAAAGTCATGAAAGTAATGCATCTCATTTCTTAATTGCTTCTCTGTTTTTACGACTCGTATATCCTGCTGATATATTATAGGACAACCCAGTCTACCTTTAACCTCATTCAGAAAATTGAAGATGTTCAGTTCATCTGGGGCACTAGGAAAACAAGACACCAGACGTTGAAGGATAGAAGAAAGGAGGGAAGTAATATCCGTAGAGCTCAAAGACTGTTTAAATGTGCTAAACATATCATGCACATTTAGATCCTTTGATCTCTTTGTTAAAAGAAATGGTGAAACCTCCCAGTAATTTGATATAAAGTCTTCAAAACTGGTATCACTAGTCCCAAAAAGTCCTTTTTCAACCACTTCAAACGGCATAGGGACAATAAGTTGGGAAGCGTTCATGGAAAGCCGAAAGATGCTTTCTGCAAGATTACTGACTCCAATGTTGCTTTTACAAAGACGTTCTTGTTCATCCGATTTGACAGCACCTTTGGTTACGACATAATCACTTACTTTAACCCAGATCTCTTTTAAAATGCTCAGGAATGGCCGAGAAACACTTGTTGGGACTTTTTGCAGTTGCTCAAAATCGCAGGCATTAATGAGAATAATAGCTGCACTGAGAAATGCCACTGAAAGTTCGTCTTCCTTAATCCCAATCTTAAGAGAGTAGAAGCTTTGATCACCCTCAGACCAAAAAGAGACGGACTTTAAACACTTAAAAATCCGAAGAAATGCAAACCTAACGAACGTCAAAAAAGAATTTAGTCACTCGACAAATTACAACATATACGCCACATAAACGAAGAGAGTAACATGCCGGTATTTCCGAAAACAGAGCATAACCAAATGAATGAAAAGCAAGTTAAAACTCCTATCAACTGCAAGAAAATAAATAAATTAATAAATGATGCAAGGAAGCGTGTCTGTAAAGTTCCATTCATTTGGTTCCATCTTTTTAATAGCAGCACGTAGGAACCAATTTGTTCTACTTGGTTTTATTTATCTGTTCCATTTCTAAACTACAACAAACGTATATTAATAGAACCAATGGCGATCAATTAAATTTGAAGAACACAAAATTATAAATGAATAAATGAATGGTTACATTAGTTTGTCCAAAGCAGAAAAGATGAGGAGTTGTTGTTGGGCAAAGGCGGCAGTGGACAAGTCCAACACTGCATTGCAAGCAGACAACAGAACCTTCCTCCTCCTTCTTCTTATTAAGAGTGAGATTAAGGCATTGAGGGTTTCGGAATCGGAAGCAATATCTTGGTTGAATTGCAAAGAAACAAGCGAAGCAGCACCGAGTATATCTGCCGCACGTGCCGCGAATTTTGAGGTTAGAAGAAGAGTTGGAAGCAGAGCTAGAATGGGTCTGACTGCGGATGAGGAAGAGGAGGGGGAGGGTTGAGAGAAAAGAAGAAGAGAAGAATGAATTTTGAGTAAGCATTTGTTAATGAGATGATGATGAGAGTTGTTGGGATTGGATACAGAAGATGATGATGCTGCCAGTAACAATGCGAATATAGAATTGGTATCGGAAGCTTGAACATGAATCCCGTTGTTCCTCGACGGTTTCTGTTTCCGTTTCCGTTTCCTTCTACCCCCGCGTGATGTTGCTGCACCTGGAATTGCAATTGCAACTGCGACATCTTTCCGCTTCTCCATGCTTCCTTCTCCCGGGCATCACACACACAGAGACACACACAGTATACAAATTTAGGGCTTTTACTACGAAATGGGCCCGAGTTGAGAGTAGCCGTGTAGTTAGTTTATTGTTTTTATTATTATTTTTTATTTTTTTATTTTTTTTTTACATGGGAGGTCTGGGACTAGAACCCATGACATGGGGGAGGGGGAACTCCTAAGTGTCCCTGCAGCCACCAACTGGGCTGTCTTACGTGGACTTTTTTTTTTCTAATTTTTGTTCACTTAAACTTTCATGTTTTTGATTTTTTTGGGTTTTAATTTATTGACCCCCTACTTAATCATTTGACCCCTTTTTTTTGCCAAAACCCAAAATTGCCCTTTTTTTCTGGGTTTATGACACGCTTGCTGGGGGTTCAAAAAACAAAAAAAAATATACTGCTCGCTGGGGGTCAGCGAGTGTGAAAAAGTTTCTTTTTCACACTCGCTGACCCCAGCGAGAAGTATATTTTTTTTGTTTTTTGACTGCTCGCTGGCCCCTCAGCGAGCGTGCAATTTTTGTGATTTTCGGTGGCGAGTACACGTCTTTTTGTGATGTTTGCTTGTTTTTCCATATACTAGCTCTCTCGGGGGTCAGCTAGCTTGTAAAAATTACAAGCTAGCTGACCCCTGAGAGAGCTAGCTAGCTGAGGGGTCAGCGAGCTTTGTAAAATTACAAGCTAGCTGACCCCGAGAGAGATAGTGAAAAATCCTATTTTAAAGTTAGCTCTCTCGGGGGTCAGCGAATGTGTAAATTTACATAGCTCGCTGACCCCTCAGCGGGCAGTATTTTATTTTTGTTTTTATGTTGCTCGCTGGCCCCAGCGTGAGTGACAAATTCCAAAAAAAAAAAAGGCAATTTTGAATTTTGGCAAAAAAAAAAAGAGTCAAATAATTAAGTAGGGGGTCAATAAATTAAAACCCATTTTTTTTCACGTTTTAATTGTACTACATTCTAAAGAGAATTGTAAATCAATTAATTATTAGTGCATATCATATTAAAATGATTTTATTATTGATTTTTTTTTCTATTTACATTCGGATAGGCAATTTGATCGAGTAGTATATTCGATTGGAGAATTTTTTTAAATATATAACAACGATGAATTCATATTATGTCAAATATGAAAAAACAGGTGTAACAAAGAAAGCATAAATTTTTTTGGAAGTTTAAGTGAAAAAATTAAAAGAAACATGTGCAAGTAACAAAAAGTGAGTGCAAATCTCCCTGAATTTTCTTTTTCTTTTCCTGTCAAATTTTGTGTTCACAAAAATCGAACAGACCTCGCTAAATAATTCGTCAATTCCACACAAATTAATCGGATCGCAAATTTCGCCCAACTAAAAAAAATTTAAAATTTTGCACGATCTTACGAGAAAAATCATGATTTTAACAACATTAGTTTCAATGCCAGGTTGGTTAATACTATAGTTGATTATAATTACCCTAATCCAATTGATGATAAATTAAAATTTAATTAAATGTGTATTTAATTAACTATTCATAATAATTTAATAATTTTGTAATTTTTAATTAATTAATTGACTAACTATGTAATTAATAAATTAAAAAATAATTTAATTAATCATGGTTTAATAGTTTTTTTATACCATTAATAAATAAAGAATAAATTAAAATATTAAATATAAATAATATAATGTTGCACGTCATTTTTATCCTTTAATAACTTTTAGCTATTTGCACAATTAGTTTTGCTGATAAGTTTCATTCAAACAATTACAAGCCTATAGCTGCCAATTAACTTCACAATTATAAGTTTATAACTAGTTTTGCGGAATAGACCCTAAATCAAAGAGATGATCAATAATCTTCAAACTTGTGCACTTTAAAAATGAGATGGGGAATTAAAAATTAAAAATATGATTACTCCCAAATGGTTACTAATACTCCCTATGAATTAATCATATTTTTAATTTTTCATTTTACAAATTTGTAATTGGTTAATAGAGAATATTAATATTTGAGAATCACAATAGCTCTACCCTTTAGAGCACAGTTAAAACCAAAACAATAAAAACAAAAAAAACTTAAATAAATTTTGTCCTTTTATTTTTTAAGTGTTGTTAAAAAGATACTTGTTAAAATTACTATAATAAAAAAAATGATAGGTACACATCATTTTGTGTTTTGAGAATATTTAAAAAAAGAATACATATTTCATTGATTTTTTTTATTATATTTGACATGTTAACAAATACATTAAGAGCATTTGTTAGCATTTTTTAATTTCACAAGAGTATGACTATTGTTTAACAAGATTAATGAGTGTCCGCTGACGGTGTAACGTTTTTTTACACAATAGTTCATCATCAACCATTCATTTGTATTACTTTTATCTGAAAGTCAACAACAATAAACACATGAATGGTGGATGATGCACCGATGGTATAAAAAACCTTTACATCGTCGGTGCACCATCTATTTTCTCTTCTTTAACATTGAAGAAAGAGTTTAATATTTATGCTTTCATGATGTAAAGTTTTTTTAGATCATTGTTTCATTATTCATTTTCTATATGTATTACTTTTACTTACAAATTAATCATTATTAATCCATGAATGATGCTAAATAACTAAATGTGTATACACACTATTTCATTTTTTTTAAAAAAATAAAATCTCTTTTTAAAAAATGAAAAAAAAAAATACGGAGGTGTTTGTTTTAGGTAAAAAAAGAAATCACATTCTTAAGAAGGTTATTATTGAAAATATTATTGTTAGAAATATAAGACAATATGTTTAGTTATCATTTATGATTCAAAAACACATTTTCTTGAATTTGTAACATACTGTAATTATCAAGATATTCATATTATGAAACATAAAATCAAATAAATAGTTACTCGAAAATGGCGCGGATGCTTTGTAATTTTACAATAACATTCATAAAAATAACATATTTCCAACCTTGTTAATAGGAATAAAAAAACAGTTAAAACAAGTATATTTTATTTACATAAAAATATTTGTTTCCAAAATTTTATTTTATTTTATTTTATTTTTTAAAAAAACTTATAACAAATGAGTATATTAATGGGATGTTTGGGTTTATAGTGATTTAATTGCATTGAGAGATAGATTGCAGTATGATGTTACTTACTCCTCATATCATATGTTAATTAATGTGAGGGATCTTCTTCTTCTTGCTGGATTGGTTGGTGAGTCACCGAAGCATCATCATTATCATTATCATTAATCATTATCATCATCATTATAATTCATAATCATCGTTTTGCTTCTTCCCCTCACATTCATTCAGAAGCTTCATTCAACTCTTCTCCCTCCCCTTCCTCGCTACCATAACCCTCTCTCTCCCTTCTCCGGTTAGTTTCTCCTCTCTCTCTCTCTTCCATCATTATTTAGATTCATTTATTCATTCTAGTGTGATTTAGTATTATAAGCTAACACTGTTCCTTTAATTTGATTTCAATGTAACCTACGGGCGCAACGTAACATAGGCTGCGGTGAATTGTTCTGTAATTGCAAGCTTGTGAGATTGTGGTTTATTTAAACAATCATCATATAATTTACTATGTTTTTAAATCAATTGATTCTGCATCCTTTAAAATTAATAGAGATAAAGATAGGTTGATATATGATTACTATCTTCAGTTCCGTACTTGACAACTTCTTTGTTTCTCGGACCGCCAATGTATGATTTTACAGCGATTTTATAAAATTACCAAACAATGCAGGATTTTAATGGGAATCGGTAAAACAGAAGTTAACTTGAGGAGGCTGCTTGCTGCTGCACCTCAGCAGCAAAACCAGGCAAAACTTGCACATGTAAGTCTTGGTACTTTTGTTAAGAACGACAGGGTTTCGTTAATCTCATCTTGTTTATATAATAACGGTGATAAGCGCTTTGTTAATTTAGTCATTATTACTAACACTGTATTAGTTGGTTATTGCCACGCTGAAAAAGAAAAGCTTAATTATTTGTTTGCTCTGCAGTATGTTGCTACTTTGCGTGAACAAGTGGAACAGTTGGCTGAAGAGAGGATGCCGGAAGGCTTACCAAGGTAATTCTGACTCTTTATTTACAATATCTGGTATGTATAGAATATAGATATCAAGGAGTTATATGTGAAGCTACATCACTTCAATGTTTGTTTATAAATCACAGCACAATCATCTGCTAATTTTAGAGCTAGCAAATCTTACCCTTAACTTTAGTTTACCATAAGTTGGGAATATTTGTTACATAGATGATGAAGCACTAATCTAATACTTCTTTTTATACTAAATACTAATATTCTAGGTCATGAACAAGTAGGCAATCTGTAAAGCCCAATCTAGTAACATGACTAACATAATGAGATTTTTAACATGACTCTCAATGAACATCACTTAGGTTGCAGATAATACCCTCTTCAAGTTGTACTTAATCTACCTTCTCCCTCTGTACTTTATTTTCCTTTGTACTTTACTATTTTATATGCTGTACTTTACTCTTTTTTAAAGTAAACTGACTTGATAGTTTGTTTCCACTTGTACCTTCCTAGACCATTGGTAATCTATCATCTTCTTGTCTTCCCCTTTTTCACTTAGTATTAAAAAAAGTTATATTCCTTTTCTCCTTTGATTTGTTCCTCTACTGAATATGTGTGTTTATTTATGTGCTATGACTTTCTGGTCATGCAGGATTTCAAAGGCCGTGTTGAATGATTATTCAGAGAAGATTGAAGCTGTTGCTTCCAAATTGGTTGACCCTGAGGTGTGTATCTGCGATCTCATAGAAATATTGAAATGTTGAACATTTTTAGACCAGATCTTTATGGTTCCTTTGCTTGCACAGTCTAAAACAATGGGACAATTTTATTAACAAAAAGCTCAAGTTTGTGTATTTGAATTTTTAAACGCAAATATCTGATTTGTTTATGTCAGTTTCTTAAATCACAAACAAAGGATGAGCTAGAATGGAGAGCTGTTATTGTTATATATAGGAAACCAAACGAGGAGCCCCTCGCTTACATTATTAAATAACTCAACTTCTTTTTATCTCACAGCATGAATCTTGCATCCCCTGTTATAGCTTGCACCAAGTAGTTAATTGCTTCACAAGAATTATGGAGCAAAGTCTGTGTCCAGAGTGCCGGACATGTCCTAATAAGCCACCAAAGTTACTTTAAGTTTAGGTTGTCAGTGTTTGTTTTATGTTTGTTTTAATACAATATTCTTGCTTCACAATATTCTTCTCTACTTTTTTTTTTTTTAAACAAAAAGACTCATGTATATTCCATTTCAATTGTGACCAAATCGGCACACTTTGTGATTGTCGTTTAACGACATGATTTGATAACTCAGCCTGACGTACAAGCATCTGAGAAGGACTTGGAAAGGAATTCTTTAAAAGACAACCCTTCCGAAATCGAGGAAAAAAAGCAAACACCCCTTTCTTCAGGATTGAGAAGGAGGCCTGTCTAAGTTCATATAGCCTTTGACACTGCTAAGTATAGTCTTTACTCTCTAGGCTGCTTTACTGTTACTTATCCAGTTCATTTAACAGACCTGCCTCTAGTACTGAAGATAGAGCACATGAGCCTGCCGAGTCTGATCATTCATCACCTGTTAAATTGGATGCTTCAGCACATGCACGCATTAAAAAGCACAGGTACTGTTTACTTAAGTTTTAATTTGAAGTTTATGTATTGGCTGATCAGTAGTGCAGCAAAGAATTCCATAACCTCTTTCATTACTTTCTCAATTTTATTTTCTTATCTACAGAAAGCTTCAAGAAGATTTGACCGATGAGATGGTGGTGTTGGCGAAGCAACTCAAAGAGAGTAGTCTGGTGATGAACCAGTCTCTGCAAAATACTGAAAAGGTCTAATTCTCGTACTTTCATTCAGTCATACTTGTCTAACTGCAAGACGCTTACATGGGATGGTAATGTGTGCGAGGGAAACAGTAATAGTATCTATCAAACTCATTATTCCAATCTCATTCTATACTGTAGCCTATAGCTCTAGTGATGCTGCAATATTACTTTCACATCTGCTGTGAATCAAAATCTCAGTTTTTCTCCTCTTGATAATTAATCATCTCATATTTGGGAGTTCAAATGATGCGGTATTTATTAACTTGATGAATTTATTGCACATGGCTTGCAGATACTGGATTCTACCGAGAAAGCCATTGAGCAAAGCTTGGCAAGCACAGGTCGTGCCAATGTGCGAGCAACGGCAATATACTCAGAGAGTTCCAAAACTTCATGCTTAACGTGGCTTGTTATGTTTGTAATGACATGCGTATTTACCATGGTTATACTTCTAATTCGTGTCACATAGAATGTACTGGATAAAAGGAAAAGACTTTCATTTTAGCTTTCCACATAATATAAGTTTCCTTTGTATTTAGATATTTATATTCCATGGAGTACTGGACTAACTAGTTATGATGTATGTCATGCAATTTGTTCATACCTTCAAGGTACCTGCCATCTTATACCTAACAGTGTACATAATATTGCGACATGTTTGTGCACTGCTTTTGGAACGATTAATAGATTGATTTTATTTAATCTAATACACAGAGAATAAATTATTTCAAAAAAGAATAAAATAGAGATTACATTTATTTAACTTCGAATAAATAAAGAATTGCTTCCTAAATTTAATCAATTCTCTTTTTCTGTGATTTTAAAAACAACATAAAACCAAATTACCTGGATCAGGGAATTATTAGAGTTTGTCTTCGGCCTCTTTGCTATTCACAGGTACAAGAATGCTGTAATGTCAAACTGTTAAATCATTTTATTTTGTTTCTTCAGAGCTTTCACTTTCAAATTCTGAAACGTAATGGTCAATTAATAATGTAAATCTTGACCTGAGATTAATTAGATTAATGGTCAAGTTATGGGATCATGTTTCACTTCATAGTAAAAATTGTTTTGAAAATTGTGTCGAAAATAAACAAGACACGTAAAATGAATCTCAATTTTATAAACGAAGTGTTGGCATTTAAAGTACAGTATAGTTTGAAGCTCACTACTCACTAGTCACTACGTGTTGATAACTGATTGTTTACCCTTTTCCATGCCATTGTTAACTTTGCTTTATTTATGTGTCGCTGACTTTTGTTGCCAGGATTGATAATTGATAGTAGTTGATGGACATCAATTGAGTTCAGTTCATCTAGAAGAGTGAAAGACTAAAAACAAGAACAAAAATCGTCACGGCAAATTTGTTGACAAATTGCAGCGGCTGTCGTAAGGTATGATGAAATGCAACTCAAATATATATATGTTTTGCTAAATAATAATTCCATTCATTCCGTGTGAACGCTTTTCATGTGGTCCATATCAGCATAGGCATAGCTCACAGTCATCACTCAGCAGCATGTACATCTCTCTTTACAATTTCCACACTGGTTTTGAATTAGACCTTTTCTTATATATTAATATTAAGTAGTCGGTTTACTAGCTAGTGATTTAATTGGATGAAAGCTATGTGGGATCCACTCATAAAATTTACTCCATAATAAATTAAAGAACGTGTTTAAATAGAGTTAGCCATAGCATTTCTCTCAATTCTTTTGACATTTCTGCATTTTCATCACTAGGTTTTCTATTTACATTTACACAACAATAATGCTGGCAAGCCTTTAAGATTATATTGTTAAATGCTCCTTTCTATTCAATATTTGTGGACCCCCCATATATTCAGAATTGTCATATATTGTCAACAAATATATTTGCATCGCTTTTACTTGGAGTATTCCGGGAAGCTTCTTTTAATGCTTCTTTCCGTGAACAAATGTACCACCATTACTTTTAATTGGAACTTGCTATGTTTGTAATGACATGCGTATTTATCATGGTTAATACTTCTAATTCGTGTCTTTCCTTGCCTTCTTTATACTAGTCTAAAGCTGCTGCTAGCTTTGTTAGATTTTAATGGGAAACTGTTGCAGCACTCTACCAGGTTCTACAGGCCCTGGCCCTCATCCCTCCACCAGCCAACAATTAGGTAAACGTACATGCCTACAACACTTCTTTTCTTCATACTGATAACTTATGTTTCACGCTTCTGAAATCAAATATTTTCAAACAAGAGGACAGAATTGTTAGTCTTCCTTGTGCGGAGACAAGTACTACTCATTATTTTTTTGTGATTTTGAATCTCTTCATGTTTGAGAAATCTCATTTGCATCAATTTTTAATATAATTAATTCAATGAGTCAGACAGAGAAGTCAATTGATGCAAGAGTTAATAAATCAAACTATATTGGCACCCTGGCTAAATTCAACACAATAGGGTAGCAACTTTAAAACTGGCATACCTTGCATATCTTGTTCATCTGAAATGTTTGGTCCTGTCAATCCCTTTGGACCTTTGGGGCATCTCTTGCTCATCTGAAACTATATTTGGTCCTTTCAGTACCTTACCATCATTTGTTACTAACATTAGTATGTCTCAGGTAGCAGTCAGTTTCCTGCTAGTTTCAGCAATAGTAGATTATCACACAACGGTAATTCTACTTCACTAGGGCATAGCAGCAACTCTGGGCAAATCAGCCGCTTCTTTGGACCAAGCAGCAGTAATAATACTAGTACATCTCTTTGGGGATCTGACTATAGCCAAGCCTCTCGAACAAGACATGAAGAGGAGTTCCCTAATGGGCAGATCTTGGATGTTGCAAACTTGAAAGTATTTACTTTGGCAGAACTGAAGGCAGCAACTAAAAACTTCAGATTAGAAACTTTGTTAGGAGAGGGAGGTTTTGGTAGAGTATACAAGGGTTCAATTAAGGAGAGAACGGGTACAAATAGAGGTGAGGAATTGACTATTGCCATCAAGGTATTGAATTCTGATAGCAGGCAAGGATTTGAGGAATGGCAGGTATCGACATCAATCAACACTTTGAAACTAGAATCACAACCTTTTAATGCTACGTGGCTTGTACATATTTTGATGCTTATAATTTTTGGGTGCAGTCAGAGGTGAATTTCTTAGGAAGGCTTTCTCATCCAAACCTTGTAAAATTGTTGGGATTAGGACGAGAGGATAGTCAACTATTCCTGGTGTACGAGTTTTTGAATCGGGGCAGCTTAGATAACCATTTATTTGGAAGTAAGCGCTGATCACATGGTTCAATCATAGGGATTTACCACGTTCAATCATATAGGAAATAATTTTTCCCAACATGTGTACTAACTTAAGGAAATATATTTATCACTTTCCCTGAGCCTGTGCTTTTGTGATTTTGGTTATGCAGGAGGTTCAAGAGTTCGGCCTCTTTCTTGGGACACAAGGCTAAAGATTATGATTGGAGCAGCGAGGGGACTTGCATTTCTTCACACCTTAGAGAAGAAAATCATATACAGAGATTTTAAGCCCTCAAATATACTACTTGACAAGGTAACTTCATTTTATTGTTTTGGCATTGAATATCCAATAATCACATTTTGCTTTTGCTTACCATGAAGAAGAAGAAGGACTAAGTCTATTTCACCAGTCAACGGAATGCTAAAATAATTTGCTTATTTTTTTGTTTTTGCCAGACATATACAGCGAAATTATCTGACTTTGGCTTAGCCAAGTCTATTCCTTCTCCTGATCAGTCTCATGTAACAACACGAGTTATGGGAACAAGTGGCTATGCTGCTCCCGAGTACATCGCCACAGGTAATGTCAACAAATTTCCTCCATCAATTTAATCATTTCTTAATACTGTTGAGTGTTGAGAACATGTGGCAACACACTAATCTTCTCATGCCAATCAAATAGGTCATTTGTATGTGAAAAGTGATGTATATGGATTTGGGATTGTTTTGTTAGAGATGCTAACAGGCTCGCGGATAGGTGATATAATGCGCCTCTCTCAGCAGCAGTCGAACTCCTTACAGAAGTGGCTCAAATCAAATTTATTAAATAGAGGGAAAATGAGAAACAATATGGATGCAAGATTGGAAGGCAAGTATCCACCCAAGTTAGCTTTGGAAGTAGCTCAGCTTTCTCTCAAATGCATACAAATAGAGGCCAAGGTGAGGCCATCAATGGTAGAAGTTGTTGAAACATTGGAAAAGATTGAAGCAGCTAATGAGAAACCAGCTGATAGCATAAAGCGTACTCATTCCCGGGCAGTTCACCAAAACGGCCGGCCTGATGGTGGTTAATTGAATCCATCAAACACCGTATTCCTTGGCGGCTGATCATTTTTGGAGTAACCTAGCTTATGGCTAAAGGTTCCTAGTGGTGTTGAGCTTGTATAATGTGTTGTACTTGTACATATATGACAACAGTAGGACCTAGCTAGGAACATATTTAGCTTTGGGGCAAGGCCTTAATATGAGTGAGCCTGTGAGACACATGGCTTCATATGCACTCCAAAACTAGGTGAAAGAGACTGAGAACTAGGCCATCCTCCAGGCACTGACTAGCAAGCAGGTCCCCGGTTAATTCTTCCTATTTTATTTAGAATTTGTATTGTATCATTTTTGTGAACAATGTTCTTTGCCTTTGTTTATGTAAAGAGAAATTTATGAATACATGCTATTGAGAAATTATTTCATGTCTCGATTATTATGTGGTGTTGAATAGAGATCATATGTTGAAGCCATGTTAGGGACATTCAATTTCGAATAATATTTTGTGGTTTAGAATTCCATTTAAAAGTTACCCGTTGGAAGTCATCAGCATATTATACTGGATTCATAATATTATCGAAAATGTATAAAAGAAAAAAAAATATTACTCCCTCCGTCCCTAGATATAAAGCATATTTGGGGGATTTCACGTCTTTTAAGAAAGTGAAATAATTTAGTTAATTGTATTGGAAATGTGAACTTTTTGATATGTATTTTCAAAATTACCCCTATTAATATTATTAGGAATCTAAAAAGTGTTAAATAAATATGGGTGTTTGTGAAAAAAAGTAATTAATGCTCATTGAAAATTAGCAAAAGGTCTTATAAATAGGGACAAAATAAAAGTGTCAAATGATCTTATATTTAGGGACGAAGGAAGTATAATATTAGTGCATGTATATACTCCGTATTAAACTCATATATTTATGGGTGAGGCTATTGCTAATTCAATTTTATTATTATTATTATTATTATTATTATTATTATTATTATTATTATTATTATTATTATTATTATTATTTAATTTAAGCAAAGACATTTCAATCTGTTTTTCACACCCTTTTTCAATCAATCATGATTTAATTTTGTTTTGATAAAATTGTGATTGATTGATGATTATGGATAAGCAAATTGGAATGCAAATAATTTCACCTAAATTTAGTATCGCTATGCATTTCTGAATCCGTTTTTTAAGTTTTTAGTGTAACTAATATGTAAGTGAACACGGTTTCAAAAAAATGAAAATGCAAGTTCGGGAAGTTTTATCCAATGTTTTCTAATTATATTTTCTTTTATCATTGTTCAAACAAAAAGACGCTTTGGCCGAGTGGTTAAGGCGTGTGCCTGCTAAGTACATGGGGTTTCCCCGCGAGAGTTCGAATCTCTCAGGCGTCGATTATTTTTATTTATTATTTGTTTCTTTCCGAGTTTATCTATCACGCCTCTAATTTTTGGACCACTTCCCCATCAGTGCTTCTGTCCTGGCTTTCATTTATTCGTGAGTTGGTGGAATAAGAGAAATTCTCACTATTCTCTATGGGTGAGTAAAGGATGGAAAATATATTTTTTTTAAATGTTTTTTTTAATGATTTATATTAAAAAAACTACGAAAATTACTTGAATACTACTACTACTACTTAATAATGCTCCTTTTATTCTTTTGCATTTTTAAAATGTAATTCAATGAAATAAAAACTCCCTACATTTTATAACTTTTGTTGTTTAGGTTTAACGTATACATATTTTAAAAAATCATTAAGAATATTATTTCTTAAAAGATAATAAAAATTATAATTAATTATTTTTCTCTCAAAATCTTGATAAAAATTTGATTGGTCAATGAAAATAAGAGTGTTTTTTTCTTGCTGATAAAAAAAATTATAAATTGTTATTACATAAATTTTCATATCATTATAATTAGTAAATGTTACACTAATTTTTTTACCAAAGTTTAGATAATTAGAAATAACAATAAGATTTTAAAAATGAATGGATCATCAAATTTTATTTTTTTTTTAATTAATTGTATCTTTCCTTATTTATTAAATAATGGATATAATATACAATTTTTAAGATTTTTCATTTATTATTTTTACTTTAATCTGGGAAAAAATTGCATTTTTTACAAAAATAATGAAACGAAAGGAGTAATAAAAAAAGATGATATGTAAGTAAGTTTAATGGGTATGACCGTATGAACTGACCGTATAATTTTTTTTACATTATTATTGTTTGTTGGCACACCATTCATTGTTCACGTGTATTACTCGAAGTTAAAAATTAATGAATATTAACACATTAATGACGGATGACATGTAAATAAGTCTTTACGGTGTAAATGCATCACTTATTCTCTCTAAATACAATTGAGGATTTTCTTAACCTCAGCTTTAAAAACCAAGGATAAGAACCTATAAAGTGATAAAATTTGTTGGGAAATGATGCATTAAAAAAATAAAACACTCATGTATTTAGTTTTTCAATAATTGATATTCATTTTTGGGTTCTTATCTTTATCTTTCAAAAGTTAAGAAAACCCTAGAATTAATTATTGAATTATTATAAAACAATAAAAAAAAATTAGTTTGACTAAGTTGGATACTGTAAAAGAACAATGATTTTGAATAGGACCGGAAACAAGTCGAGTCGAGTCGAACTTTAACACAACTCAATTCATGAGTTAAAAAACCTATAAAGTGATAACTTTGAGTTAAAGTTCGACTCGACTCGACTCATTAAAGAAAAGCTCGAGTCGATTTTCGAGTCGAGTTCAATTCGAACTATTTTTTCAGCTCAAACTCGACTTGATTAAAGTTCGCGAGTTTTCGGGTGGGTTAACAAGCTCAAATGCATACAGTTTATGAACTCGAATAATGATTGTTGATGCATATATACATACATTTAAATATCTGTTATATGTGTATGAATAAATAAAGATAAAAAGACATTTAAATCACATTTTTTTTTCATTTTTAATATATATTATATTTATATATTAATATAAAAAGTATTCACTTATATAACAAGTATAAAATATTTTTCATATGATATATATAATCGAGTCAGCTCCCGAACCTAACGAGTCGAACTATAGTTGGCTCGAGTTCAACTTGTTTGTTTAATGAGCTTAAGTTCAGCTCGTTTGGTTCATAAACCAAGTCTATTAAACTAATTAACGAGTCGAGTTTCGAACGACTTTTGAGTAGTTCAACTCATTTTCAACTCTAATTTTGAAACGATATATATATATATATATATATATATATATATATATATATATACATACACACACATACATATACTAAAAATTAGAATTTAAATATGATTAGTTTTTTTAAAAACTAAATACTTAATTATTTTATTCATTCAATATATCATTTTCATATATTCACTTTAAAGTTTACCTCAATCGTTAACATAATTTTTCCATTTTATATTTTTTGTCTCTCCAATCACCCGCCCAAAATATTTAGGAGTACTAGTTCTCGATCCCTATTTTTTAGTTTTCGGTGATTTAATTGGAATATTTTCTGATAACCCCAAATCGAAAAAATGCATTTTCCAATTTTAAAAATATATTTTTCAATAAGAGAATATTCGAAAAAAATATATTTTTCCACTCAAAAATGTTGAAAAATATTCCGATTAAACTTCATAAAAAAAGATGAGAATTAGTTCCCAAACCCCAACTTTTAGCCCCAACCCCCAATTTAATTGAGAAATGACAAAAATACCCCTTATTCTATTTTTTTCCACCAAACCCCAAACTCCCTCCTTCTTCTTCTTCCCCAAACCACCAACAGAACCCCCTAACCAGAGCAGCTTCCATGGCCAACCCCTTTTCCCCATAAATCACTCTCTCCACCATTTTTTTTATTTTTTTAAAATTGGGTCGGTTGGCCCGTTTCCTCCTTTGAGAACCCTAAGGTCCCCTCCTTCACCATGAACACGGCGGCTGCCGCAGGGACCCGAGACCACCATGGGTGGTGCGGCGAGAAGGACCATCATCGATGGTGCGGTTTACACCGGTGACGGTGGAAGAGTGATGCATTCGGAGACTTGTGGAACGTGATGGCGTTGACGGCAAGGGGAGTAAGTTCGTTTGATCCTCCTCTGGTTCTGGTTTTCTGCGTTTCTGTTT
This sequence comes from Crotalaria pallida, assembly GCA_037953625.1. Classification (NCBI taxonomy): domain Eukaryota; kingdom Viridiplantae; phylum Streptophyta; class Magnoliopsida; order Fabales; family Fabaceae; genus Crotalaria; species Crotalaria pallida. The sequence continues at coordinate 179,432,607 of CM075649.1, forward strand.
CTCAATCCCAACACCTCGTCGGCGGCGGTCTTTTGGGATGGTTTTCTGCGTTTCTGTTTCCGAGAACCCAGTGTCGGAATTTCTTGAAATTCCGAAAGAAATTTCGACACGGGGTTCTCGGAAATTTGTCAGACCCAAAAAAAAAAAACATGGCCGGAGAAGGGGGATGACGACATGGGAGGGAGGCCATGGCCGAGGTTGGTTGGGCGTGAGGGTGAAGGGGGTGTGAGGTTTGGGGAATGGTTTGATCAAAGAAGAACTGATTGGAAGTTATGTGGGAGGTATTTTGGGATTATTAATAAAATGGGGATTTGGGGGCTAATAGATGGGGGTTGCGAACTAATTCTCTTAAGTATAACTGTATAAGTGACCCAATCATTGTGACGAGAATTGGATCTGTTGGAATGTTTTTTCTGTCCGAAAGGGCCCAAACAGGCACAAGTAAATGACCCCTTTACCCGTCATTCAATTAATATATATATTTTTTTTTTGGAAAGCTATTATTCCACTAGTGATAGATAATCAGATATCCAACAATGAATAATGGATGGAAATTTATTTTATATTGTAATTACTAGATATGACATCCGAGTAACGTTAATTATTTTTAAGTGAATAAATAGCATTAGATATCATATATTATTATACAGTAATATAATATTGGATTACATATGCACGGTGTAATTTGAGAAGTGTGTTAATTGATTGCTGTATAGTGTTATGTAATGTAATATTCAAATATGGATCGAGATGGTAATTAGTGACAACCCCTTTGTTGGAAACTTCCAACATGTGCAGCCTGCGAAAAGGAATATAGGACCTTGATTGCACTGCAATGTGAAAACTGACAGAACCATTTTCTTTGCTCATGATGTTTGGGAGGAATCTCCTTTTCATCTATTACCCACCTCTGTCAACGTGCTCCATTGTTTTTTGCTGCATTAAACTCTTTAGATTTATCAAATATGTCTACATTTTTTGCAAAACTATCAACCTATGTATTCAAGGAAGGTCTTACGACAATATCTTTACGATTATTATCTTACGACAATATCTTGAGATGCCTATACTTATAAAGATTAAAAAAATTCAAAGTAAGAAATATAAATAAAGATGATTTTATTTCGTAAGAATTATCAAATTCTGTTCTACCTATAGTAACTCAAAATTGAATGAGAAGCGTCATATATAAAACCGCATGCCAGCATTAAGTCTCTAGTTATCTGCAAAAAGTCAAAAACCAACTAGGAAAATAACTTTGTTGCCCATGTTGATATTTGGTAAGCTAGATCGAAAAGCAGTTAAAGGTAGTAACAGGTATGGTAGAAAATAATATTCTTTCCCGTATTTTACATAAGTTTCTTTTTTGATTTTTTTTTTTTTTTTTTTGTCATTTATATGATTTGGTGACAGTTTTGAATAAAGTTAATTAGTTCTTTAAACAAATATTTTTGTCCAGTCAATATTTTTTTTGTTTTTTTATAAAACCATTAATAACGTATTTGAATATTAATTTTATCAAATATTTACATTTTTAACATTAGTAGCAACATCTTTTTTAATTCCTATTTTTTTTTTTTAATTCTTTTTTTTTTCTTTTTCAAACAGAGTCCTTTGAAAAGAAATGGAGTAGCAACAAACGGCAACGGCACCGCGTTTTGGAGTAATTGGAGTAGGTCCCGTCTCTCATTGAGTTTCTTAAATGGACAAAAGTAGACCATGGATCTATTACTCACTACCAGGACCCATCCACCACGCCATTCATGGCAAAACGCTTTAACTTAATTGCTTTGCTTACTCGTACGTACTGTATTTCACAACCTATTCAATTCAAGCTTCTTCTTCATTCCTTCCATGATTTTAACACTTCTAGCTATCTATCTATCTAGCTCCAGATCCATCCACCACCCACCTTGTTGATAGATGGATCTAAGAGATATAGAAAATATAGGTGATAGATTGATATATAGTAGATAACTAGAGTATATCAAAGTTCAATGATGTGTTTGATTCAACCTTAACTTTAAATTTGGGTTTAGGATCACTATATAGATTACAATAACGTTACAAATTTGCCCATAATATCAAGGTTCTGGATTTTCTGAAGCCTGGCATTTACAATCAATATTTATAACCTTGATTTATTACTATAACAATTACTACTACTTAATTTCTTCGCACTTTAAGCTAATAAGTAACTTATATATAATTCTGCAATTTAAGATACATGCATTCAAACTAATTAAACAGGTGGTGGATCTCATGCACCATTTACAACTACTACTAAATACTAGTAGTAATTAATTTCTACAATTATCTAGAATTTCAAAACATGCAAGAAAATAACAAAGTAGAATATTAGTAGCTACTAACAAGAGAAGAAACAACTAACGTGGTGCTTGATAAATTGAAATATATATATAATACTAAGTAAATGTTTTGTGATAGTAGTAGTATATATATAGTATATACCACCGGTCAAGAATAAGATGTGGCAAACAAAGAAATTTTTTTGATATTGGATTTGTGGTGGTGAAGTAGAAAGACAGAAGCCAGATCGCGAGGCACTTGAAAGAACATTTGAGAAGGTGCAATTACATTATAATTACTACTACTACTCCTTCTAGCTACTGCTACTCTTTGTTTCTTCGGAGGTGGAGGACAAACCAATGGAGTCTTCAATGTTTGAGATGGTGATGTTGGTGTGTAGCACTCTTCTTCTTCTTCTTCTTTATCTTCTTCAACCTTCACCTCCTTTGTTGATGTATCTAGATCCAATGATTCCTTGCTGTGGTGGTTGAAGGTAGTTCTAGGGACAGTGGTAGCAACTGTTTTTATTGGAGTAATTGGCCCAAATTCTTCAAATATTTCTAGACCCATTTAATTTGCTGCCAGAAGGAATAGAACTCTCTGATCTCTTGGGCCGCCGGGGGGGTTAATATTATTATAGTAGTAGTAGGAAATGAGTAGTGTTATATGTAAGAGAATGTTTCTATCACGCGAGAGACAGAAGAGAGATTATGGAAGGCGTGCAGGGAGAGAATTGAGAGGGTGATGATGGAAGGTGCTGAAAGAGAGACAGATATATGAGAGAGAGAGTGAAGGTGGGGTACAGATGGGAATGATTAAGACCAATAAATAAAGAACAGGGAAAAGAGTTTTGAAGGGGAGGAATTTTTTAATCCTTAAAAAATAAATTTTTTTATACTCTCCCGTCTTACCATGATTATAAAAAATGACAATTTTTTTTATACCAAGTTAAAATTAAAGTAATTAATGAAAAAAATTAGAAAGTGCAAATTTTGAATTATGATTGGATGATCAATTAAAAATGCATTAAATTAGTTATTTCACACTTGATTTATGTGTTAAAACACATTTCCTTAATTTTTTTTCCAACATTTTTTATCATCCTTGTGAATTGAAAAATTAAAATACTTCCTCCATCCTTCATGATAAATATTTTTTTTTCCTATTTCACACAAATTAAAAAAAATTATTAACAATAGTTAGTATTTTCAATTTTATAAAAAAAAATATGTGTCTTTTCCAAATTTGTCATCTTTAAATATCATTCATTGCTCTCTCCTATATAATAAATACCAAATGACTTATTAAAATATTAAAATGTAATTAAATGAATAGTGAAATTATGAGAAGTATATTTGGAAATAATTTATTTATAATACCCGGTTAATTTAAAGCGACTCATATTGAAAGGGCAAAAAAATTCTAAAAAAAAGTGCTTAAAATAATAAGGGACAAATGAAGTATTTAATATCTAATGTGCGACGGACTTGGTAATGTTTTTAAAAAATTACTTTTACTTGACTTCTTATCCATCTAAGTGAATTTTTAGGATTTGTTTTGGTGGTCAAAATATGATGATCAAGACAACATATGATAGAGAGTGGCATAAGAACAAGATAGTTCTTATTTTGTTAGTATTTGATGCACATACATCATATAACAATGATATTGATGAGATGACAATTGTGATAGAAGTGTGATAATGATGATGCCAATAGTGTTATACTATCTTGTAATTAATAAGTGAATCATACATTACATTAAAAAAAGTTATCTTTTATTTTCATTGACGGATCTAATTTTTACGAAAATAATGGAAATAATACTAATTTTAGTGATTTTTGACTAAGTAGGATTATCCACAAGTATCTTTAAAAAAAAAATCTAAAAGTATATCATATTAAGAAAAAAAACACCTATTTTAATCATATCCAACTTAAATAGAATTGGCACGTATCTTTGAAAAAAATTAAAACTTGCAAGAGAAGAAGTACAGTAGCTTGAAATTGAAGAATAAGAAGAAAAGTAAGGAAAAACGGTAAAAAGTAAAAGAAAAGTATAAAACCAGATCAATAGCGACTGGGAAAAGAAAAGCACGTTGTTGATGTTGTGTGAGAGTGAGTGATAGAAAGTTAAAAAGACATACTTCTCCTTGCTGACTGCTGAGGCTTTGCTGAGGCTTCATCTGACACATCTTAGTTAGTTACTGTTAATGTGGTCGGCCCGCGACACTCCAGGGACCGAGTATCTATCTATCTTCGGATCTGTGCCTCCTTTTTCTTTTCTCTCGTGCTGTTTGCCTTTGCTTCGCTCTCCATCCTTCCTTCCTTCCATCAACCCACCTTATTCTCTTCTTCTGTACGTCAATTTGTTTTTGCATTGATTTTTTTTTAATTTTTTATTAAGGATGTTATCCGATCTCGGTCACAACCTAATTCTTTTGGAGATGGAGAAATAATCAAAGTAGGTACTGTTTTATTAAAAAAGAAAAGTTTTTTTTTAATATATACGATAAAGGTCGAATACCTGATATCACGTATAAAAAAATTAATTATTTATCAATTGAGCTTGGTTTATATATTTGCATTGATTAAAGAATACTTAAAAATAATTATTAAAAATATAATTTTATTACTTCTCGATGGGTAAAATTCATCATTTAAAAAAATATATTTCTTTTATTTTTTAAATTAATACCTTAATGATACATTATTATTTTCCTTTTGTTTTTTACTAATATTTTTCTATGATGATGATACTCCTTGCTTTTTTAATTATTACTATATCAATTTACAAGAATGACAAATGTTGCACAACCTCTGTCTTTATATACAAGTTCTTTTTAAAACATTTATTTTGTCCTTATTTATAAGATATATATTATTTTTTAATGATAATTAATTATTTATTTTCATAAACATTCATATTTATTTAACACTTTTTAGATTTACGATAATATTAACATGTGTAATTTTGAAAATACATATCAAACATTCACATTTCCAATATAATTAACTAAATTAACCTACTTTTTTAATTGACATAAAATCTACCAAGAGAGTCTTATATGTAAGAACCGGGGAGAATAATTTAATACCCCCTCCATTCTTTAATATAAAAATAATTTCGTAAACTAATTTTAATTTTGTTTGTTTTTGTTTACGGTAATTTATAAGATTTTTTTTCTTATTCCATTTTCCAACAGCATAGTAATTATTTTTATTTTTTAACAAACTCATATTTACTCAACTTTTTTTAGAGTTTCAAACTTTTAATAATAATTACAATATTATATTTAAAAAAAAAATAATAATTACAATATTAGTTTTGAAAATTTATATCAATTGTTTATATTTTCAATTTTTTTGTGTGTTATTCCAACCAACGGTCGAAGACTAATCCCCTTTAAGGCCCTAAAGATCACCGAAATGAATTTTGCTTCTACCAACAAAACTTTTTTCATACCCACGACAAGTATCGAACCTTTGACATCATGCTTAAAAAACTCAGTCATCTATCAATTATGTTTGCTTTGTTAATTATATTTTCAATATTATTAATAATATTAACTACTTTTTTTAATCAACATGAAATCTTAAAAAAAAATTATATTAAGTGACGAAGCGAGTTATTAAAAAGGAACCGAAGATATGTCACACAAGAGGGCTTTCGATCCGCTCAAATCCCAAATACTGTTGTAAGCATTGACAAGTTTACTATTGATTAGGATATAGTACCGATATACCCATATTTTTTCTTAGAAGACTACTCCCTAGTCCGTTGGCTTCCATTCTAAATATAAGTTTTTTTTGAAAATCTTTTATTTATCGTTATTATAAGTGTTATTTTTAATTTTCAGTTATATTAATTACTTTTATTTCACGAACATCTTTATTTACTCAACATTTTTTAGATTTTCAATAATAATTATAAGTTTATTTTTAAAAAAATATATCAAATATTCACATTTCTAATCTTACTAACAATACTAACTAACTATTTTAAAGGATGTGAAAATTGATCAAAAGGACTTGTAATAAAAACAGGAGGGAGTATGAGATATGAAGTACTGTTTAATTTTTTAAAATTCTTATTTATATCTCAATTTTATTTTTCTTTTTTCTTTTTTTCATATTACATCATCTATCATTTTTATATTTTTTTCTATATTTCTTTTTCCTATGTCACTTACACATAAAAAAAAATATAAGAGTATATTTAAAAAATAAATAAATAAAATCGATCATAGTCACATTCTTTACCGATCAATCAAAAATTTAGAAAGTAAAAAAATTAAAAATATAATTAGATTAGATGATAGGAAGTATAGATAAACATTTAAAAACAATAGTCACCCAAAATATTTTTACCTCTAAACAAACACTACGGTATATGTTAAAAAAAAAAAACACGGTTCATAAACAAGTGTGTAGCCTCAATTATCCTTGATAACTGTTGTCTCATTGTTTATGCCTAAATCAATTACTCCAAGTAATCAAGATTGAAATCGAGCTTGATTATATATAATTTGTTGTCATGTAATCCATCCGTTCTTAAATATAAGTTTTTAAATTTTTTTATAGTATAAGTCTTTTTAAAAAATCAATGCATCATTAATTGTGGGTTTTACAATTTCATCACATGTTATCACATAAAGATAATAAATGTGGAATTAATTATAGGGATAATAGTACTTTCTCCGTTTCATAAATTATATTATTTTACAAATTAGACATAAACTAAGAAATAAGTAAATGATGTAAGAATTTGCTATATCGACTAAATTAATATCATATTTAATAATATGATAAATAATAATAATAAATGTATGAAAATTATATTAAAAAATAAAAGTGAAGAAATGTGTGGTAAAAAAAAAAGAATGTAATAACAAATTTATTTTGGGAAGTAATAATATCGAATAATTTTATAGTACTGTAATACTTTATCTGTCATATGCTTCTTGCATTGTCCAATCCATTGCAAAAAAATTCGATTATTAAATAAGTTTTTTGCATAAAAAAAAATGCGATTAGATTGCTTCAAGTTCAATACGTAATTAAGTACTACTCTATCTCACATTAGTCACATGCACACATACATAAACAAAGGAAAAAACATTTATAGAATCCACAATTTTGTAGTGGCATATGCTAACACTAAGGACTCGTCACTGAATAATATTTACGCCTGCTGTATCATTACTGGGGACTCAAAGTCTCCATAAAACGTGGAAGGCACAAATATAATTGAGCTGTAATCCTCAAAAGCAACATTCCTTCATCTTCAATTTCTCACTTGCCAGTTGCCATTGATGAATAATTTGTCTTTTAATGCATGCATGTAGTAACATGCCAAATGAGAGAGAAAAGAGGATATATATATATTTATATATGTATGTATGTATGGATAAATTTATTTCATTCATTACATCCTATCGAGAGGGTAAAGGTAATGTTACCCGTTACAATCCAAATATATATGACAGATCAAGCTTAGACCTGGATCCAAATCAAATAGTCATAGACCGTACTAAGAAGCAAAATAAGGTGCCTAATGAAGATGATTATTTATCTGATCTATAAGAAAATCCATTTCTGGGTATTAAATGTTAAAATTAGAATCAATAATAATATTATTTGCACTTCTAATCTAACTCATACAATACACCTACCATTTAATTTTGAGAGGGAAAAAATAAAGAGAAGAAACTCACATTTTAATTTTTGTTACTTCCCTTTTATTTTTCCAAAATTATAGTATTTAGATGTACAAATCAAATACACAAATAACATTCTTGAACTTTTTTTTTTGATAAAAACATTCTTTTTTTTTTACAGTGATAAAAACATTCTTGAACTTGCAAATACTATATAATTTTGTCTTAAACATATGAAAAAATATACTCCATTCATCTTTATTTATAAGTCACTTTTAACTAATTTATTTGGATTAAGAAAATTAGTGTAAGATAATTATCGCTCTAGAGCTTGGGGAAAGGTATCTTAAATTTGAAGAGATCATAATACCTTAGCTTGGGCAAAGGTATATATAGGGTGGCCGGTGCTTGCTTAATTTGGAGGAATTGGAAAGATAATCGGAATTTTGGTTTACAGCAAATGCGTGAGCTAAGGAAAATATTTTCTAACGACAAAGGAATATATATGTGATGATGACAGTAGTGTTGGTACCGGTTACTCTCCATATATTTCATCTAAATGATTTATTTTGTTTAGCTACTCAGCTATAAAAATCCAAATTCTATATACCGATCTCCAAGCCTCTCCTAGGTTAAAGAGTTAAATTTAACTAGTTTAGGTGTTTCTATATATATGTGTGTGTATGTAGGCTTTCCCTTAGCTTATTGCTTTTCCGATATATCACCAATTGAATAGAAAAAAAAAAAAGCTTCATAGGAAAAAATTTCTAACATGCAACCTAAAATTGGATGGTTGCTATGCAACTTTTTAGTAAACTAATAAGAAGTTGACACCTAAGACATGTGTGTCATGTCATTCTTTGAAATAGTGATTTATAATTTTTACAATTTAGTCCAACATAAAAAAAATTAATTTAATTTAGTCATTTGTACCTATTAGCAAATTAATTTAACACATGTTGTTATAATCACATGTTGTTTTAATCTATGTTATAATTTGCTAATAGGTACAAAGGACTAAATTAAATTAATTTACTTTTTATGTTGGACTAAATTGTAAAAATTATAAATCACTACTTCAAGGAATGACATGACACATGTCTTAGGTGTCAACTTTTTATTAGTTTACTAAAAGGTTGCAAAAGAGAGTTTATTCGGTGTCGTTGCAAAAGAGTGAGTTTCAGTGCCGTCGAATTCTTAACTAATAAAAACATGTCATCTCATATAATTAGTCACGTCAGCATATTTTCTATTAAAAAATCCAATTTTATCATATTGCACTTTTAGTCCTTCACGTATTAAGTAACTTTTAATTAATCTAATCAATTTAAATCAAATTAAATATTTCCTATTTTATTTGAAAAAAATTAGGATTTGATTTTTAAAGAGTTTCATCATCACCCTCATTTTTATCGGTTCATCACCAAACATCATGCTTCATAACCAAACACTATAAACGCACACAACAAAACGAGACCATACTCGCACACAACAACTAACCATACACACACAGCAAATACCAGGCATGAGACTTTTTTTTATTATTGCTAGTATCTATGCTCGTCCGATCGGGCCGATAACCTTTAGTTTTTGTTGATTGAAAGGTGAAAAAAATATTAAATTCAAATTCATGCATAACAGTTATTTTGTTTTTTATTTTTTAAACTGCTCTTGGTAGTTTTATGATCAGAATAATTAAGGGTATTTTGGGAATGACAAAATTACTTACAAATTAACTGTTTTTTTTAGTTGATTTAGTTAAAAATTGTGTTTCCTTTATAGAATAGTATATAGTTTTATCCATGACTTTGTTGTATGAGATGAAAATTTGGCGGACGATCAACCTGGTTAAGGGTTCGACAGCATCGAAATCTACTCTTTTGTGACGGCACCGGAGAAACTCTCTTAATAAAAAACAATGATGCCTTCTCCATATTTCTTATGAAATCATAGAAACCTCCAAAAGACCTTATTGTTTTCGACTAATTTTAAACTATCGTTGACATCCAAAAACCCCTTTAAAATTCTTGGGTAGCTAGCACTACCACCATCCATAGTCCATACATATAGGTCAATTGCAACTCTAAAACCCCTTTTTAGTAGGACACGTTAATTCCATATAAGAACGATAGAATCCTAAAGTAGAATATGTGACTGGTTTTCAAGTCCATCTTCTTGGTCACAGATAAGAATCCTATGTTTGAGATGGAGAATATATTGAACCTGCTTGGTCACCAGTGTCTACTGGGTAGGCCACACATCGTAATCTCACTAACTCATTATCAAAGACGTGAGCCTCTAATCAACAATATAGATTAGGAATTGGTGATTTTAAAAATAATAATAATTTAGTAGAGGGGCAATTCTAACAAGCAAGGTATCCAATGAAGTTTAATTTGTCACTACGCGCTATTAAAATGAAGATGCTTCTATTTCCTTACATATCGTATTGTTGTGTTTCATTTGTCTCTTGTGTTTGAAACTCATCATCACATGCATTCCACACTTGGGGTTCCTATAAAATAGTGCAATAAATAACATTGACTTTGGTGGGTCATTGGCTACCTTCCACTAGTTCTAAGATGATAATAATGCCCACATTCTATGTTTCAACTTTTTTTTTTATTAAAGGTTACACATATATATTTCTGAGTTGAGATCATCTTGGTTTTTTGTACTCTCTATTTCTTGTCTAATTCTTATACTTAATGTCTATTATATATTTTTTTTACAATATTTAATTTAATATTTTAATTTATTGTTAAGTTATTCAATAATTGAGATTTTGTTTATTTCTTTAAGAAATGAAAAGAATTTTGAATCGATCTTTATTTTTTGTTGGGTTACTCACCCGGTTCTCTAGGCAGTACCTAGATGCATCTGAATCTTACTCGAATTGCGTGAGATCTCGCTTAAGTGAGACTGAGTTGTTTATCACTCGTCCGAACTCATGTTGGTCGATATTTCTTTAAAAGGACATCAATTATTATTATTAATTATTATAGAGTGATATTTTTGGTTCAATTATTGTCTTTACCATTTTACTAAATAATTGCTTAAAAGTATTGGTAATATCAATATTAATAATAAGATAATTTTAGCCATTAATCCAATTACACAATAGATCAGAATGTTCATTAGCATTGTTCACCAAAAAAAAAATGTCCATTGGCATTAATGTTCGCATTAATGTTTCTTGTTCAAAATAAAGGGGTGTGACAACCTTTGACCTCTGTCCTCATTGTAATGAATCACCGGAATCCTTGATGCATTTGTTGCATGATTGCCCTCATGTTATGGCTTTCTGGGAGGCTTGTATCATTTAGGATTCTTGGAGTCGGTTTTTCAACCATGGTCAAGACCCATGGCTGAAATTCAACTAACCTTTGTTATGTGGCGGTAACTAATAAATGGAATTTCATAGTGTTCAATCTAATTTCACATCCATATATAGCTACTATAACCAACTCCTTCGCGATTTTTTGTCTCCTGAAAAGGGTGCTGTTTGCTTTACAAGAAGGACTGAATGTTTTATTTCTTGGTGCTCTCGTCCTCTTGGTTAATTTAAAATTAATGTGGATGGCTCGATCTCGAACCACTCTGATTCATGTGTAAATGGAAGCTAATCGAGTAATCGTTGTGCTTATTATTTAGCTAGTTTGGGGCAAAATGCCTCCTTATTAGTTTCTTATTATTCTACTTCTCCATCCAGATTCTTTGTACCTTATTATTAGGAAAGACACTTGGGATATTGCTCTCCCCCCATGATTTCTAATAAGTACAGTTTTGTTTGTTTTTTTTGTTTTTGTTTTTTTTTTTGTTTTTTTTGTTTTTAAGTTAATGAGTACAGTTTCTATGGCTGCATGTTAGCAACGTTGATTAAAAGAAAAAATGTTCAATAGAAAAATTGCATAAAATGATTAACAAGATTCATCACAGTTACTAGATGACCGAATCTTAAACATAATGTCAGAGGTTCGATTCTTGTCGTGAGTATGAAAAAGACTTTTTTGATATAGCTAGGCAAAACTCACTTCGATGATTTCTATACCTCGGATGGGATCAGTCTTCAACTGTCGGTTGAAAAATACCTTTAATAAAAAAGAAAGGAAAAATTGCATAAAATGGTATTTTAAAAAAGGTTTCAAAGCATTAGCCTAGTTTAATGATTTGTTAATTAATTCTCGATCCCGATTCACTGTGTTTGGCCTTTTAGGTTTGGGCATACAAATTAAGAAAATATTAATTATTATAAATATTATGTATAGTTGCCCAAAATGCTCCTATTTAATCCTTATTGAAAATTGTAGTAGTATTTAATTTTTATTAGTAAGTGTGTCCATTAATTAATGTATAGTGGTTTAGATATGAGAGAAATGATAAAAGTAGAATTAATGAGGAGTAAGAGAAATGATTGAATGAAATGTTAAAATTGGAAAAAAAAAAAGAAGAAGATATGTTTGTGTATTGAAAATGTAAAAGGTCAAACAATACTCCTTCCGATCTCATTTATAAGAAAAAAAACATTTTAATGGTCTTAAATGTAAGCAAAAACTAACTAACTTTATATTCCCAATAAAACCATTCTTAAAATATTCTTACAAAGTGGTGATAACATTTAATTTTTGTTTTATTCTTAATGCAAGTTTTCTAAAGTAATCAATTTTTCTATGAATTTGAAAAAATTAAATGTACTCAACTAACTTTCTTAATACATATGTCGATGGTTATTTTTGTTAATAAACAAGACCGGAGGAAGTATGAAACAAGAAAAAATGGCTAAAAGGTCAAACATAATAAAACGGATGGAGTGCTATATTGTTTTTTTTTTTTTTTTGAACTGGAGTGCTATATTGTTATAAGTAAAGCTTATAAGAAAATTCGCATTAAGTTTTTTTTTTCCCAAGATATTTTAGTTTCGATCAGTCACGATGTAATAATAATCCTTTTGATTAAAAAAATGAAAAGAGTAGAAAGTGGAACACCCGAACCACGAGAATAAATGCAAGAAAAAATATATTGTTTAAGTGCAAGAAAAAATATACTTCCTCTTTCTCTAAATATAAGATCATTTTGACACTTTTATTATGTATTTATTTATAAGGCTCTTTACCAATTTTCAATGATCATTAATTATTTTTTTGCACAAACACCCTTATTTATTTACTACTTTTTAGATTCTCAATAATATTAATAGGGGTAATTTTGAAAACACATATTAAAAATTCATATTTTCAATATAATTAACTAAATTATTTTACTTTCTTAATAAATGTGAAATCTTTCAAATGGATCCTATATTTAGGACGAAGGAAGTATTAAAATTTTGATACCACGTATATATATCGAGTCGAGCTAACCCGGTCCAATGCAAAGGCTTGCCATAAAAACTTGGAATCATTAATTATATATCGTCATTTTAATTATTGGAACCTTTATTTATTTGGGTTAATTAGAGCCGATCTATTCTGAATTTCGGATGGCTCATTTGTCAACTTTACTTTAGGGTTGTGATTTTCTAATTTACTAGTTGGTTTTTATCCTCTTTAAATTTTCTTTTTATTTTCAAAAATACCCTCGTTCCTCCTTTTTTTTCATCAAAAATTTCCTCATCTTTTTCTTCTTTACCCATTTCTCCTTCTCCTTCTCATTCCTCATTCACTTTTTCACTCACACTCACTCACCTAATCGATCTTCGCCCATCATGGACCAAAAATAGTTGAGGCCCACACTCTGTTTTCCATGCCGATATATTCAAGTTCATAATAGATCACCAAATAGGTAAACACAAAATCATCTCCATATAAATCATATTATTAACCTGTTTTTGTAAAAAAAAAAAAAAACTAAATATTACAATTAATTGTAGGCCATTATATATATATATATATATATAATTATTGAAATAATTTCAACAATCAACAATCAAAATATGTTCATTTATGTGGAGTTTTAATTTTTGGTCCATAACTGAAATTTTAATCTCCATTTTATTGTAGAAAAGTCAAAAGACCACAACATTATTGGCGTTAAATAAATTTTGATTTGGGGTGTCAAAAAACTGGAAAAAAAAAATCCATCTGATATTTGTTGAAAATAATCTTGCGACTTATTGATATTAGAGGTACAATTTTTTACACTTGTAACTACTAAATCTCGAAATATATATTTGACGGGGGTTAAAAAACATACTTTATTTCATGATGTACCTCTGGAAATAATATTCCGAGGGTACAGTGTACGAGAATCAAGCCTCTTTGTGTATATACAATCAAGATCATCATCAAAACTTGTGGCACAGCCCTGCTTCTCAAATCCATCCATACCATCCCATGATCCATTATGCTCACCGATTAGGCCTCGCCTTATGCTCCTGCCGCTACATACACCAGGGGAAGCTTGAAGCTTCGTCTTCAATTCCCAAAGGCACAGCCTTTCCCTCACACACACGGGTCGTTATAGCATGGTGCCAAAAGTCAAGGCACCAGCTGTGATTCCCATTACTCATCTTTGATTACAGGTTTCAAGTGGCCAAGGACCAACAGGCAATTAAATATAACTGTATTTCAATTTATAGGTAAAATGTAAATACTTTGATATCCGTTTTCGTTACAGCAGAAAAAGCACAAAGTGGTACGGAGAGGTTCATGTTGTAAGCTCTTTATTTTAATTTATTCTTAGCTGGTACAATTTCGTTGACTCACCTTTGAATTTTTTTATTACATGTTTTTTGACACAAATAATGGTCCAAACAAGTAAAATATAAAACAAGAGTGCTTGTACCATGCATCGGTTTTTTTGTTCCGGCTCTTTTTTTTTAATTAATCTAATATATTTAAAAAAATCTGCTTTAAGTTTTCTGTGTTATTTTTATGTACATGTTTTTGTTATTTGGATTTGAATTTTATTATTATATTCTTCCTGACACAAGTAATGGTCCAAACAAATAAAATATAAAACAAAGGTGTTTCTACCATGTACCGATTTTTGGTGCTCCGGCTCTTTTTTATTTTTTTAATTTTAATAAATCTAATAAATTAAAAAAAATATATGCTTGGGTTTTATGGGTTCTTTTTATGTACATGTTTTTGTTATTTGGATTTGAATTTTTTTTATTACATACTTCCTGACACATGTAATGGTTCAAACAAGTAAAATATAAAATAATGGTGTTTCTACCATATACCGATTTTTGGTGCTCCGGCTTTTTTTTTATTTTTTTATTTTAATAAATCTAATATATTTAAAAAAAAATATGATTTGGGTTTTCTGTGTTCTTTTTATGTACATGTTTTTGTTATTTGGATTTAAATTTTTTTTATTATATACTTCCTGACACACGTAATGGTCCAAACAAGTAAAAGTTGACTCGTCCAACCCACCAATTATTATTACCGAAACTTAATATTAAAATTATTATCGAAAACTATAATTATAATTGTTCTAATAGTTTAAAATTATACTCCTTCCGGTCCTATACATAGGGCATACTTAACCATATTTTCCGGACCAAGGAAAGTGGTTAGTTTTGTGAATTTTATGAGAATATATTGTAACATTACAATTTTAACCTTTTTATTTTACTTGGAAAGTTCACATTAATTAATGAATAACAAAAAAACATAGTTAGTCAAAGCATTTAATAAGGGCAAAAAAGAGAAAAAACAATTAATGATTCAATAAAAAATATAAAATGTCCTATATATAGGACCAAAGATTTATTTTAGAAGGTGCCATATGTATAGGATAGGAAGGAGTAATTATTTATTATAACACTTATTTATCATCGAACAGAGAGTACTCCATTAAGTTAGATTTTAAGGTAAACAGAGGTTCACGGACAAACACCAACTGCTTCAACAAATGATTCAAGTTAATATTAAAAAATTAATAAAGGACAGGTACAATAACAGGACGGAAATACTGACTTAAAAAGTCCCAGTTCCACTAACTAGCCAATCACCAGTTCGGTGCAAGTTGAGTACAACATCTCAGCTGTTCGAATTATGCACCAACAAAAGCACGGCTTGGTTTCACGCCCTCATAGCTGGTGCTTGACCTTGGGCACCAGGCTATAACTTGCCAACTATCATACCCTCTAAAGTCTAAATCCTCTTCTCATTGTTGCCATGTTTTCACTGCCAATGATGGTTCAATTCTCACTCTCACTCTTATATGTATGTCTTGTGACAATGATCTATTTACCATTTTACCATGTGTATGACTGAGCTTGATCCTATCCTTGCTCGAAAATTCTTCCGGCAAGCCAACGGTGGAATACTAAATATTTACTTCGAGATTACTTTTACTCCAAGATTTAGCAATAGAAAGTATAAAAGTTTACATTTTCAATACTAACGAGTTAAAGGCTTTTTCAACAGGTATATGTTGAAATACATTTTTGTTAAAAAATTTATGACACCCTAAAATAAAAATTATTTAACTACAAAGGTATATTGGACTTTTTTTCATTAAAACTCATTCATGTGAACTTAATTCCGTACTGAACAATACATACTTGGGGGCTGGTTTTAGGCCACCATAGGCCAAATCGAAATCCATAACCAAAATGTGCAAAAGATCCAGCGGCAGGCTGACTAATTAAAAAATGGAGTTTTAATTTTTGGAAATTTCTAACATGCAATCTAAAATTGGATGGTTGCTATGCAACATTTTAATAAACTAATAAGAAGTTGACACCTAAGACATGTGCGTCATGTCATTCCTTGAAGTAGTGACTTATAATTTTTACAATTTAGTCCAACATAAAAAGAAAATAAATTTAATTTAGTTCTTTGTACCTATTAGCAAATTAATTTAACACCTGTTGTTATAATCACCCGTTGTTTTAATCTATGTTATAATTTGCTAATAGGTACAAAGGACTAAATTAAATTAATTTACTTTTTATGTTGGACTAAATTGTAAAAATTATAAATCACTACTTCAAGGAATGACATGACACACATGTCTTAGGTGTCAACTTTTTATTAGTTTACTAAAAGGTTGCATCATCCAATTTTTGGTTGCATGTTAGTAACTCCCTTAATTTTTTGCCCTGTTATCAAATTTTTTATCCCATTTTTTCGTAAAAAAATAGCGTGGTTCATGGAGTGTGGCGCAATCTACAATTGGCTGGGTTTTAATTCAGTGCTGCAATTAGATGGAAACAAACACTTTATTCAACTTATGGAAATGATTAGGGGCCGGGAAAGAAGATTGGAAGATTCTAGGCCATGCTATATATGGCTTCTTGGGGTCTGGCTTTGCAGGAACCAGATTGTTGTTGTCTCAGCAAAGGAAATACAACTTGGAGAAATTGTGGAAATGATCAAGACAAAGTCTATTGGTTATGGTTAAAAGGCCGCAGCAACAAATTGATGATGTCCATATTTCAATGGCAAACAAATCCTCTTCCGAGGTTGCTATCCTATTATTGATTTGTTGTAAGTTTATGGAGTTATGTCAGGGGGGTAATAGAGTATACTGGTTTCCGATCCCTACTGCTTACTGCTTAGTAGATGCATGTGTGGCTCTTTTATTTCGTTGGAAGCAATCCTTTTACTTCTTACCTCTAATAAATTTTTTCTCTTATCTAAAAAAATCAACTTTGATTTTTGCAAATTGAGTTAATTCGGTTAAAATGATATTCAAATATAGAGTAAGTGAGTCAAACCCAATAAATTTTTTTTATTAGGTCTGATACTTAATCATCTCCAAAATAATTCAACTAATCCCATTACACACATATCATTAATCTTTACAAGCAGTGAAGGGATGTAAAGTTAAGTAATTGACATGAAAACGTTTTGTATTTGGATAATTGGATTGACGTACCTGCTATGTGCTTCATTAATGAATTTTTTATTATAAAAGAAAAGTATGAAAAGATCAAAGTATAAAAAAGGCCGATTATTAAATAAAAAAAAATATAAATTTTTGCAATAGAAACTAATATATTTAATATTGAAAAGAATAAATAAATTTCAACAAAAAATTTTGTATGCTATGTTTTTAAACAATACTTTTAAGACATACTACATCCGTCTTTAAATATAAGGTCCTTTTGGTACTTTTAGTTTATTCCTATTTATAAAATTTTATATCAATTTTTAATAATAATTAATTACTTTTTTTTTTTCATAAACATCCATATTTATTTAATATGTTTTAGATTTTCAATACAATTAATAGTGATAGTTTTGAAAATACATATCAAGTTTCACGTTTCTAATATAATTAACTAAATTAATCATTTTTTTAATTAATGGTCGTCAAATCTAACAAAAAGGATTTTATATATAAAGACGGAGCTAGGGAGTATATGGTTATTCCAAA
The DNA here is from genome assembly GCA_037953625.1 of Crotalaria pallida. Lineage (NCBI taxonomy): Eukaryota > Viridiplantae > Streptophyta > Magnoliopsida > Fabales > Fabaceae > Crotalaria > Crotalaria pallida. The sequence goes on from CM075649.1 coordinate 179,450,914, forward strand.
CCTCGATTTACTCTCTTTTTGTTTTTATTCATTTACTCTTTGACTCTTTGTTCTATCCTTCTTTTCATTTTTTTTATTTTGTTGGAATGTATACTAGTACTTTTCTTAGATTTTCCAATATCTATAGTAGGGCAACAATTTGGTATTAGAGATGATTTTCCGAACATGTTTAGTTATAGATTAATGATGCAAAATAGAGATGGAGATAAAGTTGTTTATTTGTTGCAATAGAAATTAAGTTTTTAGAATACAAATAGCACTACTCTGAATAATATACTGTATGAGAGGTAAATTGAGACAACAACATAAAACTCTAGACAATTAAAGAAAAGAAAATTAAATACTTGCATTTCATGTTTTATGGATATGAGACTCATAGAAAGCACTACAATGAAAAGAAAATTAGAATAAAAAAGATAAAAGCATACAACTAAAGAAATAAACCTAAAAATTCAAATACTCATTTCTTGTCCCCGACAACAACTTAAGCAAACACTAGAACATTAGTATTTATTTTATATTATTTTCTTAATTAATCTAGATAGAAGTCATTCTGAGTTGAAAAGAAGTCAATGATGTGATCACAAATATGACTTTATTCCTTTTTCTCCCTTCAATTTATTCTTTAAAGTCTTGAGTCTATATGTTCACTACTGCAGATCGAACATTTCGCATCTGTTTTTTAAGACATTTCGCATCTGTTTTGGAAATGATGTCCTTGTGAGAGATGTAGATAGTTATGACTTTTCGCATCACTTTTTAAAACAAATGCGAAATGTCAGAACTTTCTGCATCACTTATATAACTGATGCGAAAAGTACATATAATTGATGCGAAAAGTATACTTTCCGCATCACTTATTTTAAAACAGATGTAGAAAGTATAATAACTGATGCGGAAAGTACACTTTTCGCATCTATTATTTTTTTTAACAGATGCGGAAAGTGCACTTTTCGCATCTATTATTTTTTTAACTGATGTGGAAAGTGCACTTTTCCCATCTATTATTTGCAAATAACAGATGCGAAAAGTGCACTTTCCGCATCAGTTATTTGCAAACAAGAGATGCGAAAAGTGCACTTTCCGCATTATCTGTTATTTGCAAATAACAGAAGCGAAAAGTGTTTTTTTTTTCCAATTTTTATATATATCTAGTGACCTGCCTTCTTTGCTTTAACTACCAAAAATAAAATTTTAAAACAAATAAATCCAAAAGGCAAAATATATATATATATATATATATATATATCTAATAATTTCAATACAAGTACAAATTCTACCAAAACTATGCTAATTCAATGCTACCCAAATCTCTTGTATCCACTAACTACAAATTCTACCAAAACTAATTCAATTCTACCCAAATCATTCTTAACGTGAACAGATCAATGCAGGTAACTGAGACTTCAGGATCCACAGCCTCCATCACAATGTTGTTATCAGCCTTGGATAATATCTGAAAATTCATAAACACAATGTTGTTATCAGCCTTGGACAATATATGAAAATTCATAAACACGGTCAGTTTTTCCAGGAAAGGACTTCGTACATTACATCATGAACTCTTAAATTTAAGCATGCAAGCAATGATATCCAACTAAAACTAACTACTATCTCAAAACTACACTAGAAAGAAATCAAAATGATGTTCAAATACAGAGTAGAGTAGCCAAATTAAAGGCAATCTCATTAAAAAAGATGGGAAATAAGTTGAATACAGGACATTCTTAACAAAGATGGGAAAAATAATATCTTTAAAAAAAATAAGCTAAGGTTACTTCAAGACATGCAAGGGACTGGAATAAGAAATATCACATTCAAACCACACACTAATCAAGACAATGACACTATCAAGCACATATATCATAGTCTCAATTTTTGCCTGCAGTCAGTCACAGAAACTAACCCTGGCCAGCCCCAATGAGGTTTTATTTTTATATGAATCTGCATAATTTATAGAGGTGTCCCACTAAAAAAGTACAACCACATATAGCCATCATTTCTCCAGCACAAACAATTCTTTTGTCACATGACTTTTGAGACTCATACAGAAACATGAGTAAAACCATTTTGACTAAAACCTCAATAAAATCATTTTGACTAAACCAACAGTCTTAATTACAGTACTTTGCAAGAGCAGATATAAGATTCTCTTAATCAAACACAATCATATTTTTATTTAAAACAATTTGCTTTGAGATTATGACAAGTAGAAATCAATACCCATATTCATTCTCTGAACCTTGAACAAATGTAACAATAGGCAGCAAATTAAAATTCAATCAAGCATTCTCTGCTAATGGCATAAAAAAACCAGATTTGATTCAAGATTTAAACAACCAACACTCATTCATATCACAAGAAGTAAACCATACTCATATATACCAGTAGAGATCTCAATCAGTTAGCAATGTACAGCCACAAAAAAGATAGAAAAGATTATGAGATGACTTCATAATTCTACTATAAGCATAGCTTACTGAGATTGTAAGCCGAAACTATCAGCCACTCCTTTTCTTATGTTTTGTTAAGTAGAGGCAAGATTGCCAAGCTCCTCAAATGTGTGCATCGTTTCTGCATCAAATCCTCCTGCAAAATGCATTGAGAATAAATAACATCATCATTTATCGAGTAATATATTATACTCCTAACTATGAACCGGAAAAAAGAAGGTTCTGGATTGTTCTCTAATTCAAGTATAATATAGCTATGAACCGAAAAAAAAAAGAAAGAAACCAAGTAGTGAAAGCAATAATAATCCTAACTGCTCCCATGTCTTGCTTGAGGTTAATCACGTATACACATGGGAAACAAAATTACCAAAATCAGTGAAATCAATAATAGTGATGGGTGGTGGATACTGGTAAGGAAACCATAATTTACTATACTGATTTGGAGAATCCATTGCAACAAATTTAAGAGTTTTCCTTTACCTGTATTTCATCAAAGCACAAAATGCTTTCTCCCTTTTCTTCTGCAGCCAGCCACTCCTTAGCTTTTGTGTCAAAGGGAAGATTCATAATCCAAACAACATTGCTTGATTTTAAAGGCTTCTCTTCTATTTGATTCTTCCATATTTTGTGCATATGTTCATCTTCAACTTGCTTTAGGTGTGACTGTTGAAACACAAGTGAAATTAGAAAAAATCCAAGCATTCTTAGTTGACCGATTTCAAACAACAACAAACAAAGTTCACCTCCATCGCTTTTATGACACCCTCAAGATCTGCTGCTTTTCTAGACCATTCCTCAGAACTTTCTTTATATAGCTCATTTAGCTTATTAACCTAAAAACATGACATAATCAAAATGCATAATAAAATACAGATAAGTAATTAATGCTAATATATCTTGAAAGAGTTTATATCATGTCAACAAAATTGTACTATCCAAAAAATTTTACATTTGTGCCCCAAACATAAGTTGGGAACTTGAGATAGGTACTTTTTCACTTCTCTTTGGCGTTCTGCTCATAGCAGCCTATGGCAAGTGAGTTACTACCTCAAATGTGCAAAAGTAATAGGAAGCCTCGTTGCATGTAAAGTTTTACTACCTTTTCCTTGTACATAGATTTCCTTGTTTTGGAGAATCTATTGTCCTCGTCATAAATGAACTTCAACTCTCTCATAAAATTTATTTTACTATCGCAAAAGGAGATATTTGCTATTTGGCATTCATAAGATAACTCCCAACAAAAACAATCTGTACTTTCAATAGATGACAAGTTTACCTAATATCAGCAACATATATAACATATGAACATCAAGTGATATGTATGAACTCTTTCAACATACTAGACTTTATAGAGCAAAAGCATGAAGCTAAAGCTTAAGGTTCCATACAGTAGAAAATGACATCATGGATAACTGTCTCTGTCTATCCCAATAAGCAACAAGGGAAGAGTATCTGTAAAATCCCACCTGAGTGTTAACAATAAATAAAAAAAAAAAAAAAATTAAAGCAACAAGCAAACAAACTAACTAAAATTTAAAAAAAAGATAGTAATTTTCTACTAAAATATTAAGCTTGCGCACATCTGTAAGCTTGGAAGACATTTCAGCATCCAAAAACCATTCAAGCTAAAAACCACATTACCAGTGACAAAGTTCAAATTATTAAAAAAACAAACAATCAGTTAGAGTGACAGCACTAAGGCCCTTGGATTACCTTCACTCTGTTCAACATACAGCAGTTGCAAATTGAGGATGCACGCGGTTTGAAATCAAACAAACAAGTTAGTAATCATAATTTATCCCCAATGAAGTTTTACTACACTGAAATATTAAAAAATAGGGAGGAAAATAAGAAGTTCATCAAGATGCAAACCTCTCGTGAAATATTAGCTCTGATACCCCGTTTCAATGCGGCATCTTTACAGTACCACAAGTCACACAGTTAGGTATCATGGATCCTATTACACAAGATGATGTAGAAATAAAAGGAAATGTAAAAAATAATATACAAGCAGAGTGAAATTGGTTCAAGGGATCACATGTTATATTGCATTTGGCCTGCATAGGAACTAGTGTCTACAAAAAAGTTCTCAGTTCCTTAGCCTCGTAAATTTCATCATGCAATATATATAGATGAAATCACAGAAGCTATTCCATCTTATATATCTCTCATTTCTATATAGCATCACTCACACCTTGAAGAGCCATTGCTTTCTGTGATAGTACTCTCAACACGTATAGTGTAAGGGAAATCAACATCAGAAGGCAAAATTGGTTCAAGGGATCTCTCAGCAAGCATTCCATGACCAATTTCTCGTCTACTTGGTGCACCAAGCCGCCCAACTTCCCCAACACATGAAGGAGGAAATGAATACTGCAAATTTTAGGTAGTTAATCACAACAACTTGCATTCTGAAAACTGAAGAAACAAAATATAGATCCAGATATGAACATTTTATTGAGCTATCCAAAAAAATAAACAAAATATAAACATCTAGATACACACGAGCACAAAAAAATAAATGGAAAAGAAATCATGGCAGATATACCAAGCAAGTTATGCATTACACCAAAAAACATAATCACTAGGATCAAATCTTAATATATAAGCATAAGTACAGGCAAGAAAAGTGTTTTCATTACAGGAGTAGTTTTGTTCGAATTAAGCATATGTATAATCAGCAGTGTTAACTACAGATTTAGCTGATTAATGATGATTCTTTTAGTAATTAATAACAGAGTGGGGATCAAATTACTCCTGGATCAAGTCTTTAAACATACTCCAATTAGTGATTAAAAAGTAGGTTCTAATTAAATGGCAGGATGATATGTAACAAAAAATCATTTCCTAGACATAAAAGGAATATAGTTTGCTCAAAAATATCCTCTTTTTGCTAACTTCAGCCATTATTTTCAAAATGGTTTATATTCCTTTTCACCTATAATAATAAATCAAGCATTGCAACTACTAATAATATTCCAATTCACCAATAAATCTCATAACAACGTTTATGTGATTTAACATAACAACAAGCACCTCAAGCACAGATTCTTATTCCCTTACCTACTCTGAATAAAATAAGAGCACCATAATAGAAGGCTCAAAAATAAAAGTAAATAAATAAAAATTAGGCCAACCCCTCTACCTAAAAAAGGGTACACTCAATTTTTGTCCAAGCTAAGAACAGGGTAAAAAAAATAAGCTTGATCAGCAAAAATGAGCTAAAACACTCAATCTCTTTGCTGAAGCAGAAAACAGAATAGATGGATAAAGAAGATTCTAGCAACAACTACAAGCTCCTGAAAAAAAAAATAAAATAAAAAATACCAACTTCAAAACAAATTAATAAGTATGGGCTTTTTGCCCCTTTGTTTATAAAAAAAAATTAAGTAAACAAAAAAAAAACGGAGAGAGAGAGAGAGAGAGAAAACCTAGAAATTGGAAGAGGAGGCGAGGTGGCGGCTTTGCTGTTTCGGCGACGGCGATGGTCTCGGAGACGGTGATGTTTCTCTCTCAGTGTGCCTCCTCTCCCTCAGCCAATGGAGCAGCGCCGCGTGATGTTTTGGCGACGGCGACAGTGACTGTTTGAAGACCAATGGAGCAGCGCCGCGTGAGAAGACCACCGTGAGAAGAAGCAAAACTCAACCGCGTGAGAAGAAGAAGAACTCAGACGAGAAGAAGTTTGCAGCCGCCGTGAGAAGAGGAACTCGACGAGAAGAAGAGCGCCGCCGTGTGAGAAGAAGAAGAAGGAGGAGAACTGGTCGAGGGTTCTCACTTCTCAGCGCGGAAAGTGATTTAGTGATAGAGGGCATGAATTCTTGGCCATAGAATACAATAGTTTTAGTCATTTTGCAAAGACAATCCGCATCATTTATTTTAAACATGATGTGAAAAGTAGGTGAAACAAAGGACTTTCCGCATCAGTTAAATAAAAATAGATGCGAAAGGTATAACTTATTGCATCGGTTGTACAAATCTGATGCGAAATGTTTATTTCTTGAATTTATTATATTTACAAGTTTGTCACCGCACTAAACATTCCGCATCATTTATTTAAAACCTGATGCAAAAAGTAAGCAAATAATACATTTCGCATCAGTTATAAAAAAACAGATGCGAAAAGTTCAAGAAATTATTACTTTTCGCATCTGTTATAAAAAAACATGATGCAAAAAGTTTTTTATCTTGACCTTAATTATAAGTTTGTCACCGCGTTTTGTTTTTACATCTATTTTTTAAAACAGATATTAATTGGCCGATGTAAAATCCATTTTTTCTAGTAGTGGTTAATCCATGATTTCCTTCTGCACATCGACAAGTTCCCCATTAGGGTTAGGAGGGACATCTTTGGGTGAGGTTTGGGAGTGACAATGTTTTCCCTGGTATTTAATAACCATCATAGTTGGATCATCCTCCTCTCTCTTCACATGCTTCTTTGCTGGACATCCTTTTACACTAATACACCTGTATAAGTTCCTGTGTCATCATTTTTCAAGCAATTCAATAATACGTTAGTATTGGTAATAATTATGGGTTTGAAATAAAAGTGTAATGTAATGAAGGAAACTAATAATACCATGGATAATTTTGCCCATTAGAGATCATTAGACCAGACCTCCTCCAAGTGCAATCCTCCTTTGGCATGTCATAAACCTTCACCCGAACTACCCTCTCCTCCACCCCTTTCCTATTCACACGGAAAATTGGTGCTTTTTCTTTGTCTATACGCTCTCCATTCTTCATATTGGCTACAACACACTACACTATAACTCTATAATAAGTATAAGAGAACGAAGAGTAGGAGGCTATGTATGTAAGAGACAAAGTTTGGGGATATATGTATATATACATATGGATGCAACGAGTCAGATTCTCAATCAAATCCAGATGAATGTTTTTTTGTTTTACTTTATTTTCTTTTTAATATTTGTTGGACTTTATTTATTGCCAAAATCTTATTATATTAATTTCTAGTCAAAATAGTGAAATTCGAAGTTAATGTGAAGAAAAGAATTGCATTTATTTAGTCTCAAAAACATTATTCAATTATAAAACATTTATCACTTTTCTAAAAATGTAGTCAACGTTGTACTAGTTTCCTTATCTCACTCTTTTGGAATTAAATATATTAATTAATGAATTTTCCTTTAAAAAAATATTATTGGATTTTGTTTAAAAAAATAAAAATATTCCCTCCATTACGCGTATATATTTTATTTTAATATTATGTACAAATTTAAAGAAATAATTAAATAATATAAGAATTTGAAGTATTTCGATTATAATATCTCTGTTTAATCAATATTGAATAGAGAAAAAAAATTAGAAATGAAAAAAATAGTAATAAATAAGAATGTATTTGAGAAAAAATAATATTAATCATGTAGTGAATTTTAAAAAACTATACTTTTTTGGAATATATTTTTCCGTTTTACACTTGATGGAATGGTATATTTTTTTTGCTTCCGAAAAGTTTGAGACCGAAAAAAATAAAACACTGAGATCATTTTGGTCATTAAAAATATAAAATGGGAGCAAAATTCGAGCATATAGTGCCTTTTCTTTTTTTTTTTAAATATATAAAAGTTTTTTAATATCAATTTTTATCGTTGATGGTAACATCCAACATAATAAATTTTTATGGGAATGGTGTATTTAAAAAATAAAAATATTTGTACTTTTATTTTTTTTAAAAAAAAACTATATCCATTTTAAAGTGTTTATCCTCATTTTAAGATTTGAGGTTAAGAAAACTCTTAAAAAAATGATTTTCTTAATCTTTATTCTTAGAGCTAAGAATAAGAGACAAAAAAAATGGGCATATTAAAAATTTAATACTTTAGTAATGATAGACTTACTTTTTCAATGTATTTTTATCTATTTTTGACTTCTTATATCATTGGTTCAAAAAATTGAAATTAAGAAAACCCTTAAAAAAATATTGAACTATTGCAACTAACATTTGGTAATAAAAGGACAAGTGGGTGTAGCCCATGTGATCATATATTAATTTTTTTATAGGCAAAAGTGTTTTTTTTTTTACGGGGATAAGGGGGGGAGATTTAAATCCACCAAATAGTAGCACATACGATCGAACCCGAGACTTCTAACTCAAAGACTTAAGACTTGGTACATGACCATGTGATCATGTACCAAATTTTAAGATTAGAGAGTTGAAAGTCTGGACGGATTTAACTTTTTTTCCCATATCTTTATAAAAAAAATTTAACAGATTGATGTGAAAAAAAAGTTGACAGATTATCAAATTACAATAATTATTAAGTGTAATTTCATCTCAAAAGTTAACTTATAGGACAAAATTAATTAATCAAATTAATTTTGTTTTATACTATCAATTGATGTGAGACTTTGATTCGTAATTAAGAGATTATCATATGGGCATTGTGATTCATGATGGCAGTTTGCTATTGAGATCGGTAAATGTCAGCATAAATGATAAACTTGTTTATCATTATTTAAGTAAATATTTGAGATTCGATTTTCAGCGGTCCTCCCTATAGATCTCATAAAAAAGAATTAATGACTCCCGTTAATTAAGATCAAGATCAAAATGTTCATTATTAAGTACATATAGCTAATTAAGATCAATCTTCAAATTTATTTATGGGGTTTGCTAACCCATGTATAATGGTTTTTTAGTTGGAGCATTTTAGTATGGTGTATCAGTTTTGATTATTAGTTCTCAAACCCCACTTATTAGCCCCCAAACCCCATTTTTTAATTTATTCCAATAATACCCTTAACACTTCAAATTCTTCTCTTCAGTTTCATTTGCCAGACCCCATGACTCTCTTCATCTCCCTCACCCTTCCATTGTATAGATTTGATTTAACAAGTAGAATCATCATACTATTCAATATATGACAGATAAAACTTTTCCGCTGCATCTCTACTTTGGATCAGATGCCTGTATACCATGGCGCTTGAAGAATTCTCTAAATTCATATGCACTAACGTCGTACGTGAACTGCAAGTGCACAAATGAATGAATGAATATTTCGAAGTTCTTCAGTCTAGTTCAAAAAACTTTAATACTGTGTCCAGTCACTTAATAGTAAATTACTATATTTGATTAAACTATTTCTTTGATCTCAAAATTTACATTGAAATTCATTTGGTCTCTAGAATTACGAAAAACTATTTCTTTGATTAAACTCAATTCCGACGAACCAGTGTTGTAATTTCAAAATTCCGACACGGAGTTCTCGGAAATTTATCAGAATTTATGAAGGTGTGGTGTTTGATGGTCGCGAGTGTACTGGTTGATGTCTAGTGTGAGTTGTTTCTTTTGTCTCCTTCATCAATGGCGAACACAGTTGCAACAAAGACATGGTGATGGTGGTGTTGGTTTGAGGTTTGAGATTTGGGAGAATGATGAAGGTAGAAGATGAGGGGTTTGGGGGTGGGAAGGTGGAAGATGAAGGGTTTGGGGTTTCATGGTGTTTGGAGTTTGTGATTTGAGGTGGGAAGGTGGAAGGTGAGAGAGGGACAATTTTGACTTTTCACCATTAAAATGGGATTTGAGCCTAAAATTGGGGGTTTGGAAACTAACACTCATCAGTTTTTAGTAGACAAAAATATACTCATACTTTATAGAGACTTAGTTTTAAAAACAAGGATATTTTTAATAATTTTCATTTTTAAATTAAAAAGAAAAACTGAAATCCCACCCCCCAAATTAAACCCTTACTTACCTGTCTTTCATCCCTCATTTTTCTATACCCATTCTCTCTCATCTCTCCTTTATCTCTTCAAAAAAAAACCCATTACTGACTGTTCTTCAAAAATTTATATTGGAAACTCAAAAATTTGTTTAGAGAAATAATTAATACAATAGAAAAAACGATGCCAAGGTTTGAACCCACATTTCCTTAATTGTTTATGCAAGCACACCTCATGGTTCTAGAAATCCTATGCCCCTTCCCTCCTTCCCTTCTAAGTTGCAGTACGTTCAATTCTATGGTTTAATTTTGTTGTACGTGATATTTAAGTATGCCATCTGTATTTTGTTAAAATGTCTATTACAAAAGGAAAGAAAATACTTTCCTATATCCCTGTCTTCTAGAAATTCATCTTTAATTCATGCATAGGAATGGAGATCCTCTGTCCCCAATTTTCCTGTCTCCCTGTCTCCAGCCAATCATATTTCATCAATTATTACAAAAATGTCATGCAAGTTGGGAAGTTAATTTTCAGTTTTTAAAGATGTGTGTAATGGGTACAGGGTTTGGAACACACTCTGGGACAGGTGATCTTTGTCCCATGCATAGATGTTCAAAAATACGAATAAGCACCCATTAAGGAATCTAACATGAGTGCTCACTGTCCAACATCGTCACAAAACATGATGGTCGCCGCTCAGTCCCTCACCGCCACCATTGCTCAACAATCACCCCTTGTTCAACCGCAACCCATCCCCTTCCCAGGCCTGACCCATAGCCATCCGCACTGATCCACCCAGCCGCACCCTCGAGATTGAAGTCATCATGACAGCCACGACGGTCTCTGTGAGAGGGTGGGTAGGGACGGCGATTGCGGAGCGACGACTATGACAATGGAGGGCTGAGTAACGGCGATAACGACATCAAATAAATGTGGGGTAAAGGAAGAAGAGAGAAGAAGTTTAGTGAGATCGAAGAGAGAAAGGAAAGATGAGAAAGAATGGATTTAGAGAATGGAGGGATGAGAGAGGGGTGGGTAAGGGTTTGGGAGTGGGATTTTTGTTTTGTTTTTTTTTTTTAATTTAAAAATGAAAATTATTAAAATACCCATGTTCTTATAACTAAGTCTCTATAAAGTATGAGCGTCTTTTGATCTACTAAAAACTGGTACACCATGCTAAAATACTTCAACTAAAAAACCACTTTACATAGGTTAGCAAACCCCTTTATTTATTTATGAAAACATCCACTAAATTCTTTTTGCTTAAATAGTAAAGACTAGAGAGAAAACCTATTTACCAACGTGGGGTTGGTCAAGTGGTAGCTCACTTGGTCCTTAACCAACTGGTCTCGAGTTCGAGCCTTGGGTATGAAGCAACCCCTGCTGGGAGACCCCTACCGCTTAGTGCGAGCTCAGTTGGGTCGGACCGGATGAGTGAGATTTTGAGTAAACCAAATCCGGGTAGCGGTTGGTGTAACCAAAAAAAAAGAAAAGAGAGAGAGAACCTATTCCATATATAGTTTCTCGTGAGCCTCAATAGGTAGGCACTTTAACATTGATATTTAAATTTGGATGGTTGTTATGCAACTTTTAATTAGACTAATAAGAATTTGTCATCTAATGTATATATGTCATGTCATTGGTTAAAGTAGTCAAAATTGATTTTTGCAATCTAATCCAACATAAAAACTAGATTATTTTAATTTAGTCCTTTATACCTTTACACAAATTATAATTTTAAATTTTCAAAAACATTATCAAAATAAAAATTAAAGTTTTTCAATTTTGCTAGAATGTGACTACTCCTCCTCCTTCTTCTTCTTCACATTCTCAACATTCTGCTTTAAGCAATGACATGACATACATGTATTAGGTGACAAATTCTTATTAGTCTAACAAAGGATTGCATAACAATCATCCAAATTTAGATTGAATGTTAGTAACTCCATGATTTCTTTGTTTAAATTCTCGCAGTTTTAATACACTTTCTAAAAACCTACGCTTATCCTTAAAAAAAAAGATAAAAAAGAAAACTATGCTTATCCTTTTTTTTCTAAAAAATAATAATCCAATGATTTCATATATAATGTTTATAGAGTTTTTTTAAGATTTTAATATCTTAATATGTCTCATATGATATGCATGTGACATGTATTTATATGTGTTTTAGTAAATAAATAATTAAATATTAATGAGCTAAATCATAATTAGATTTAAGGAGATGTTTTTGAAGGTCATTAGCTTGATGGACTCTAATAATGAATAATAGTTAAGTTTTACCTATTTATAATAAACAGGTCAGGTCCTGTTCACGGCAATAAAATATTTTTTTCTCTAATCATCATTGTACAACTAAAAGACACAAAAAAGAATAGGATAAGAGACAAATGAATAAAAACCAAGTTTCGTGGCTTTTGGTCAATGTGTGTTTGGAGAACTCTCTTTTAACTTTATGAATGGATAAATGTTAGTAATCGCATTCCTTATGTCTTTATAACATGTTAAAATCATGTAATTTCAAGATCTTTATTATTGTAGTTGTAACAAATAAATTAAACTACAACTTCTATTTTCTCTTTTATTTTATATATATTGTTTTTTTAAATCCCAATGCATAATTAATAGGAATTTCTATCCACACCCAACACTCCAAACCTTCACTTCTTTTTTTCTTTCTTCAAAACCCATTCCATCATGTTGCTTCTTCTTCTTCATTTTTTATTTCAAAATCTACTTATTTTACTTCTTCTTCTCCAATTATTCATCAGGCACATAAGTTTGTTATCAACTTTGATTACATTTTATTGCCTATGTTTAGATTGTGGTATTTCCATAAACACCATCACTTCGTCTCATTATATTAATATCCTGAAACTCGAAGTTCCAATGATGGTAAGTTCATCTTAGGATTTTTTTTAGTCCTCAAGATTCTTCAAATCGCTATGTGGGAATTTGGCAGATATCCGAATCCACTGTCGTGTTAATAGAAAACAGCCGCTGAGAGATTCTTCTAGGAGTTTTGCAATATCTGAAGATCGATGGCAATCTTCTTGTGGTATTGAATAAAAAAAGGTGATTTGGTCAATAAAGGTATCCAACGTTGCAACAAATTGGACTTGCCAACTTTTGGATTCTGGTAACCTTGTCCTTATGGATATACTGGAAATAAAGTATGGGAGAAGAAGTAAAATGAAGTAGATTTTGAAATATAAAATGAAAAAGAAGAAGTAGAATGGAATGGGTTTTGAAGAAAGAAGAAAAAGAAGTGAAGATTTGGGGTGTTGGGTATGGATAGAAATTTGAAAATGGGTGGAAGGTGAAAAATATGTGGTAAATAAAAAAGTAAGAAGGGTATTTTAGGTAGTTCAAGGCAAAGTTAGTAAAACATTGGGTGTGTTTAGTAATTCTTGGGTGTGAATAGAAATTTCATAATTAATAGTAGTATTATTTTTTTTACAACTATATATACCTTTATTTATCACAACATCATTTTTATTTTCAATATTTTTCTCTCTATTCAATAATAATCACATAAAAATATTATAGTTAAAATACATCAAATTCTTATATCATTCAATTATTTCTTAAAATTCATGACCTTAAAATACACTATATATGAAACGAATAAAGTAAATATAAAAAAATGTATTAATTAAAAATATGATTTTTATGCAAAAATGCAAATTGCTAGGCTATATATTATTGTCCTCCATTCGTAAGTTAGCAAATAATTGATCCCTTTAGGAAATAATCATGGGAACCAACCCAATTTTGATTTTTTTTTTTCAAATTGAGTTGATTTTTCTTTAACAACAAACAAAAAAAATTCATTATAAAGGAGACAACCAAGCAACAAAGCACACAACAATGACCCCAAAATATATAATCAAATTGAGTTGATTTGATTATGATGGTATTCAAAAATAAGTAAATGGATCAAACCCGGCCAATATATATTTATTAAGTCGGATACTTGATCTTCCCCAAAATATATAATTCAACCTATCCCATTACCCATGTCATTAATCTTTACAAGCAGTGAAGGGATGTAAAGTTAAGTAATTAACATCATCCCATGTAAACATTTTGTATTTGGATTGAAGTTCTACCTATGTGCTTCATTAATGAATTTTTTCTTATAAAAAAAGTATGAAAAGATCAGAGTATAAAAAAGGCCGATTGTTAAATTAAAAAATATAAATTTTTGCAATAGAAATTAATATATTTAATATCGAAAAAATAAATAAATTTCAACAAAAATGTTTGTTTGCTATGTTTTTAAACAATACTTTTAAGACATACTATCTCCGTTTTTAAATACTAGTAATTTTATCCGTGCATCGCACGGGTTTAATTTTTTTTTTTTTAAAAAAAAATTGATTATAGATTTTGGAAATATGTCTTTTTAAATAATATGTTAATATGAACTTTTCATAAAAATGATTTACATGTATTTAGAAATGAATAATCATAAACATTAACCTTTGAATCTAGTTTCAGCTACCAACTTTTTCATTAATAAAAATTAACTAATAATGTATCAACTATGTGATTTCTAATCTTAATTAACAACTTAATTTCTTATATTAAAAAAAATCCAACTCATTTTGATTTTTGTTTTATTTAATCCATCATTCCAAATGCATTTTGTTTGAAATCGTTTTGCAAGTCCAAATGCAGCTATTTTTTTTTGCCATATATATCATCATCATCATCATCATTTTTATTACATCTGTCCCAAAATATAACTTGTTTTCACACTTTTAATTAATTAGTGTTTATAAGATTCGAACTTTCAAATTACTTGCTTGTATTAAAACTTCATAATTGTAAATAAGTATATTGTCTAAAGTATAAAATAACGCATCATTATTTTTCACAATTTAAATTGCAACATATTGTATAAATTTTTGGATTTTTTAAAATTTGAATTCATGACTGTATTGTATATTGTCTAAAGTATAAAATAACGCATCAATGTAAGCAACTTATAATTAAAATTTAGCATGTTAATAAAAAAAATCTTTGCATAAATAATTCTTGAAATAAATATTATTCATAAAATAGCTAGACACAAAACAAACGCAAGAAATGTTCAAATATTTAAATAAAAAAAAGCATCTTTTTCAATATTTATGGCTATCTTAATGTCTATCTAACATAGAAAAAATTAGTTATCAATAAGTGAAGGACTATGAATAAATAATATAAAAATATATAATTTTCATCATCGTACATATATTCTATATAGCATTCACTGTATACTATATATACACAATATGAATATAGCTATTAATAGTTGTTTGGAGCTAAAAATATATACTACTATAAGTAGAATAATTATTAATAATAAGTAATGAAATAATAAGAATTAATGGGAATAAACACCCAACTTAATAAGAATAAATTTTTGTAACCACCACCCAAATTAATAATTAATAAATTCAATTTAAAATAAATATTTTTAAAATAATAAAATATTATTATTTTTACAACATCATCACCATGAAAGCTTTATATCACCAATCACCATCCTCTGAAAAAGTGACAAATTAAAAACAGAGAAGACAAATGGTGCACAAAATGAAAAGAGAAAGACCTAAACTACAACAACTAAGTAACCTTTCTTTCTAATAACTACAATTTAGCGGACTTAGATAAAGAAAGCAACTATGAAAATGCAACTTAGATAATCTTTCTTTCGAGTAACAACAACAACTATGAACATGCTTCTCGACATCATCAACATCATTCACAAGTGATGCCTTTGGATCATTTAATAAAATCGCAACTATTTTCCGATCAAGTTCCCCTTCATCAATCATGACTAATGCAGCCAAGGGTTTGACCCTGAGAACCCCACCAATTTTCCTATGTCTTTCACCAATCTCAACAACATCAATTACAGATTAACAATAATTTTAGACACGTTTTGTCCAATTCTACTAATGAAAAAATTGAAAAAATATAATAAAAATATCATTCTTAAAAAAAAACCACAACTCTTATATAAATAAAGCAATAATGAAATGAAGAAAATAATATAACAAATGGAAACCAAAGAACAGCGAAAATATAGAACAAATATCCAAAAGAAAAAAATCAGAAATGGTAAATACAAAACTTTCTTGGAATTTGAACATCACCAATTTCCCATGAACCTGAAGCAAGTAATATATGTCTCCCAGGTTTAAGTAATATAAAACAATATTACAGATCAGAGAGATTAAAAAAACAATACTACAAAAATGAAAATTAAACGGAGAAGAAGGAAAGAGGATTCTTCAAACCCTAGAATCCCAAAACAAAATTCGAGTAAAAAAAATCTCAAAAACAAAAATTTAAATAAAAATCTCTTTAAAAAAACATACCTGTACAAAAATTAATAGTAAACCTATTCTAAACAAAAATTAAAAATTAAAAAAAAACTAAAATTAAAAAAAATGCTCATACGCTCATACCTGTTTCACACCTGCAACAAAAGAGATGAAAACTATGCTATTAAAAAAAACATACTTGTACAAAAATTAAAAAACCTATTCTAAACAAAAATTAAAAATTAAAAAAAAAACTAAAATTAAAAAACTGCTCATATGCTCATACCTGTTTCACACCTGCAACAGAAGAGGTGAAAACAATGCTTCCAAATCCAGATGCTTTCTTTTAGCCCGGGTCTCTAATTTCTTTTTGTTGCCTTTTCCTGATCGTGATTCTACTAATTTACTACTACCACTAACTACTAATTGATGTTGGTAATATGTCTTTCACACCATAACAGTAAAAAAATGAATGAATGAAAGAAAATGAAAAGACTTAATCTACCAATGGATATGGACAGCTATGATTGATTATTGCATTTACAATTGAATGACTGAGATTAAAAGAGAACTTAGGAGGGAAAGTGAGAAATTAGGAGGGAAAATAATGGGGATTAAGGAGGGAAAACAAAAATGCCCTCATACTTCACCTATTTTATAATATATTGATAAGGTTTTTTTGACACTTTTATTTTATTTTTATTTGAATGATTCTATACTAATTTTTAATGATAATTAAATATTTCTTTTCATAAACATCCCTATTTATTTAATATTTTTTAAATTTTCAATACTATTAGTAGGGGTAGTTTTGAAAATACATATCAAGTATTCACATTTACAATATATTTAACTAAATTAATCATATTTCTTAATGAAAGTGAAATAAATCTATCAAAAATATCACTATATCAGTTATGCCAAACCTCCATTCACTCTCGTTTTGTTTTTATTCATTTACTCTCTAACTCTTTGTTCAATCCTTCTTTTCATCTTTTAATTTGGGTGGAATGTATATACTTTCTTAGATTTTCCAATATCTATAGTAGGGCAACAATTTGGTATTAGAGATGATTTTTTGAACATGTTTTGTTATAAATTAATGATGCAAAATAGAGATGGAGATAGAGTTGTTTGTTGCAATAGAAATTAAGTTTTTAGAATACAAATAGCACTATGAATAATACAGTATGAGGTAAATTGAGACAACAAAACAAAACTCTAGACAATTAAAGAAAAGGAAATTGAATACTTGCATTTCATGTTTTCTGGATATTAGGCTCATAGAAAGCACTACAATGAAAAGAAAATTAAAAAAGATAAAAGCATACTTCTAAAGAATTAAACCTAAAAATTCAAATACTCATTTCATAACCCCCCGACATCAACTAACTTAAGCAAACACAAGAACATTAGTATTTTATATTATTTTCTTAATTAATCTAGATAAAAGTCATTCTGAGTTGAAAAGAAGTCAATGATGTGGTCACAAATATGACTTCACTCCTTTTTCTCCCTTAAATTTATTCTTTAAAGTCTTGAGTCTATATGTTAATCCATGATTTCCTTCTTCACATCAACAAGTTCGGCATTAAGGTTAGGAGGGACATCTTTGGGTGAGGTTTGGGAGTGATTATGTTCTCCCTGGTAGGTAATAACCACCATACTTGGATCATCCTCCTCTCTCTTCACGTGCTTCCTTGCTGGACATCCTTTTACACTACTGCACTTGTAATAGTTCCTGTGTCATCATTTCCAAACAATTCAATAACATACATTAGTATTGGTTATAATTATGGGTTTGAACTTTTTTTTGTTTTTGAAGGAGTTTATGGGTTTGAACTAAAAGTGTAATGTAATGAAGGAAACTAATAATACCGTGGATAATTTCCTCCCTTAATGATCTTTTGACCATACTTCCTCCAAGTGCAGCCATCCTTTGGCATGTCATAAACCTTCACCCTAACCATCCTCTCCTCCACAACTTTCCTATTCACAGAAAAAATTGGTGCCCTATAATCACCCGCATGTTAAAAATAAGGAATTTTCCAATTTGTGCCACATAATATATTTTTAATTATGAAAAATAAAAATAATTTAAAATTAGTTAGTAATTGGTGTATTGGAGTTGATGCATAGGTTAAAAAAACGATGGAAAAAAATTGAGTGATAGATAGAGAAAAATACTTAGTCTTGGCACAAACGCACTTGCCAGTAACGGCATCCTTGAGGCACCTTTTCCGTTGAGACAACAATAGCTGTCGCTTGGTCTCTGTGAAAGGTGGCGCAGAAGAAGTAGCAGCAACGGTGACACCTTTGTTGTTGGCATTAGGAATGCTTCTCTCATCATCTCCTCCTTCTCTTCCTCTTCCCGAGATGACGAGGGAGGAGATGGGAGAGGGTATGGTTATGAAAGGAGGAGTAGTAGTGATAATGTCTTTGGACAATGGGAGGAGTTGAAAAACGGTTAAGTCGGTGCATGGGTTAGTTATTGCACCAGAGGTAACAACAACACTAGGGCTAGGAGGAATATTATCAACAAGAGTTGATGATGATGACTTATTGAATCCCTCATCATCATCACCAGGTTGAGGTTGAGGTAAGGGTCGAGAGGGAGAAGGGAGGGAAGGTGCACGACGAAAGCGAGCATGGCCGCAACCACGACGTGAGTCACGAAAACGTGCATGGCCAACAGGAGGGGAAGAAGTTCGTGGTTTTTGAACTTGACCATCCAACAAGTTAATGACTTGTTTGAACTTTGAGATAGTGAAATCAGTGATTTCAGTGCAGTCAATTTGGTTAGGATCATTGACATTGTTGTTGTCATCGGAAGAAGAAGAAATGAGTTGAAAAAGATGGTCCATACCTTTCAACGCAGCGGAAACTGCTTCTTCTATGTCTATACGCTCTCCAATCTTCATATTGGCTACAACACACTACACTATAACTCTATAAGTATAAGGGACAAGAATAAGAGAATGAAGAGTAGGAGGCGATGTATGTAAGAGACAAAGTTTGGGGGATATATATAGACACACGTATAGATGCAATGAGTGAGATTCTCAATCAAATCCAGATGGATGTTTTGGTTTTACTTTATTTTATTTTTTAATATTTGTTGGACTTAATTCAATGCCAAAATCTTATTATATTAATTTCTAGTCAAAATAGTGAAATTCAAAGTTGATGTTAAGAAAAGAATTGCATTTATTTAGTCTCAAAAACATTATTCAATTATAAAACATTTATCGCTTTTCTAAAGTCTTTACTCAATGTAGTCAACGTTGTACTAGTTTAATTACCTCACTTTTTTGGAATTAAATATATTACTTAATGACTTTTCCTTTTTAAAAAAACTAATTAAAAATATTCCCCCCGCTATGTATATGTACGGAATTTAAGAAATAATTAAATGATATAAAAATTTAACGTATTACGATTATAATATCCATATGTAATCATTATTGAAAAGAGAAAGAGATATTAAAAATGAAAAAAAAGTTGTGATAAATAAACATATATTTGAAAAAAACAATATTAATTATGCATTGAATTAAAAAAAATAATTTATATATATATATATAAAAGAGAAAAACAATGTACGTGAACACTATATATAAAACAAATAGAGTATATACTAATATTATTTTTTTATAGGCTATACTAATATTATTTTACTACTTTATTTATAAAAGGAAATATTACATGATTCATGTTTTTCAAAATTCTTTTCAACGATAATAATATACATTAGTATTTTACTACTAATATATGAATTTGTTCAAACAAAAATTAATTTTATTACAAAATAAGAATTTGACTTGATTTAATTTTAAAAAATATAATCAAAATATGAACAAATAAAAAGGTAATAAACCCAAAATGATCTATCTAAATCAATAATTCATTTTAACTGCATGTTTCACTGAATTGTAAATCTAATTACAAACAAAGCACAATTTAATAAGATAAATATACTCCTTAACTGTGATGATTGATGTTTTAGTTTGCACCCTGGTATCCGGTCCACTAGGTCGACCAGTTCGAGGGGGTCCTGAGGTTAATAAGGTTTTATTCATCTCCCAACGTTATTGCGGGGGATCGAACCGTAGTTCGCCCTACCAAGCGCAGCCCCTGACACCACTGCACCAACAACTCGTTTGTTGATGGTTGAGGTTTGAAACCTTATATGTGCATGAGAAATATTCAATATGCTTTTATTATTATAGGTCATTAACTATATTATAAAAAAGGCTTATTTAATTAAGTTTTTGATCTCTGAACTTAGGTGTTATTTTGCAATTAGTCCTTAAATATTTTTTCGATGCTTTGAGTTCCTAAACTTTGCTCAAATTTTGGAAATGGTCATTTCATCACTTAAGTGGTGATATGACCGAGGCCATGCCACATCACCTTCGTCACATCGATAGGTAACGTGCAAGATGATGCCACGATAATTTTTTAAATAAAAAAATTTAAATTTAATAAAAATAATAAAAAATTGTATTTTTTTAAAGAAAATTGAATCTTTTAATAAATTTTAAAAGAAATGATTTTTTTTTTAATAAATAAAATCACGTAGTGTCACGTGGCGCTACATAACACGTCACTCATCAATATTGGGAAAGTGACGTGGCATGTCGTCAGCTATATCATCACTTAAGTGACGAAAGGATCATTTCCAAAAATTGAACAAAGTTCCGGGACTCAAAGCATCGAAAAAAGTTTAAGGACCAATTCTAAAAGAGCACCTAAGTTCAGGACTAAAATGTTAATTAAGCCTTATAAAAATTAAGGTGAATAGTTATATTTTTTAAAACTTTAAAAAACAATATTTTGACATTATAATTTTACCATTTTACTCACTTTCGTCCTTAATATAAGACATTTTTGGATGATTTCACTTCCTTCAATATAAATTTGGTTAATTTTGTTATTTTCATTCGAAATATGAAAGATTGATATACTTTTTCAAAATTATACTTATAATTATTATTGAAACTCTAAAAAATGTTGAGAAAATAAATGTGTTTATGTAAATAAGTAATTAAATGTTATTCAAAAATTGGATTAGGGTCTTATAAAAAATAATTTAATAATATAAAAATTTCATATATTTTTACTAAAATATTTAATATTTAATAATTGAAAAGAGTGTAGTAATAAATTTGAGAAGACTATAGAAATGAAAAAATTGGTGTCCAAAGAGAAAATATATAATAAATAAGGATATATATAGTTAAAAAAAATTATATAAATGCATATTGAATTTAGGGACAAGATAAAAAGAAAAATGTTAAACCAACCTAACTATGGAGCGGGCGGAATGAGTGATTAATTACTAGATTTAAAAATAAAAACGGATAATTTCTAACAAATTAAAAGCACACACATTCCTTTAAAAACAAACGCAAATGCTAACGAGTTCTCTTAATGCACTTGTTAAGAAATCAAATAAAGTAAATAACCATTGAAAAATTCATTTTTTTAGATTTTCGAGATACGGAATAATGTGAATTTATGATTAATTTTCTAAGTTTAGAAACCTTAATAAGTGTCATTTGGACACTCGTTAACGAGACCCAAAAACAAAAAACACACGAGCTTTTGGTTGAAAAATTAGGTTTGAATAAGGGAATACGAATTCTAATTAAATTAGGAAATAAGTTGATAAATAAAATTAAGCATTAATTCCGACAATGTCGACAGACTGCATCATTACGGTGAGGTTGTTAGCCCTCCAAAATGTTAGTCCACATTATTCACTAATAATAACTCAATACAATTTTTGTTTTTTAATTTAAAATATTTGATTGATTAAACAATAGTGTAAATCGGCATATAAGGGTGTCAATAATAATTCACTATTATCTATGTGCAAGGAATATTACATTGTACACCAAAAATCAGCATTAGCACACTAAATATAGATAGCAATAATTGGTTCAAATTGTGCGATCCTGCCAACTTGAGAACTTGGGAATAAGGTCCGAGACTAAGAAATCTCAAGTTCGATTATTCTTGACTAACATACCCCACTGGGAGAGGCATAAGAACGCGACTTCATGTAAGATTAGTCTCAAAGGTTCCTTGATATTAATGGTGCTCTTAAGGATATACGTAGTGCTTGACCAATGAGTAAAAAAAAAAAACACTAAATATAAATTATCTTGCTAACATGTGTGTGGCTACTGCTACTCTCAGCTCGCAAACTCACGCATCTTTGTATGGATCAACTATGGAGTGCAACCATGCATGGTCATTAGAATGGATTGTCAATTTGTCATCATCTGGGAAATATGGAGAGAGATCAGAGGAACATAGTAGACATTACTTTAAGAAGCTGGACTTTTTTTTTTTTTACATGGGAGGTCTGGGACTAGAACTCATGACCTTGGGAAGGGGTAAATCCTAAGTATCCCTGCCGTCACCAACTGGGCTGTCTTACGCGGACAGAAGTGCTTTAAGCAAAACCCTACATTTTAACTTACTCCATTATTCTAGTGCCAAGTATAACCGTAAGATTCTTATCCAAATAAAAAAGTGCAACTGTAAGAGAACAGGAACTAGTCGCTTCTACTTGTACCACGATTTCTGTGAAGCTGGACTATTTTAAGAGCCAATTTGATGGTGTAATTTCTTCTTATTATGTTAACTTTGAAGAATTCTTCAATGCTTACATTTTAGCTCTGGTGTGTCATTTAGACATTTACATGCTAAAATGATTTGCTACAGCCGGTTTCCTTATCTTTTAAAAGAAAAATTATTTTTTTTTAGAAAAATATGTAATTCATTCCGTAACAGAAAATAGTACAAGTAGATCTAACAGTATAATAACAAAACACATATTTTTTTATACAATAAAGATTGCTAGAAACAGCAAACTCCTTGTGAATCAGGATCATCATCAACATCCAGCTTCGAACTCTAACAAGAGATTCAACAACTTTCGTTTCCAAGATAACTATCTCATCGATGCCGAAAGTAAGCACCGTTCGGCGACAAAGTAGAATGTCACATCTGATGAGGTAGAGCCACTGGACAGAGGAGAAGACATAGATCTGGAAGAGAAAAACTATCCCGAATATCAGTCTTCTAGTTATTGGAGAAGATAGGAAGATAATCAGATTTGGACAAATAAAAAGCCTTCCCACACTCAAACACAAAAAAACAAAACTCAGATGAAACCGGGACAAGAAAAACCACACCACTTGCACTGAGAGGAAAAAAAAACTCACACACCAACCAAAGGAAGGGAAGAGAGGGACCTCTATCGCTATCATTGAATAGAGGAAAACGAAGAAGATAGAGAAGTGAAAAAGATTGAGGAAGAAGAGAGAAGACAAAGCTTAAAAAAAAAAATAATTTTTTTAAAGTTCTAAATGTTAAGTTACGTTGTGCACTTTTTCTAATAAAAACTTTTTCTAATAAAAAGTTTTGTATTTTAGAAGAATACGTTGTAGTATACTCAGTTTTTAATGTAAGTTTTACTTAAAAATATGTTCTTTAATAAAGTTAATTAGTGTTATTTGTGATATTAAAAATGTAAACATTTGATATACTTTTTCAAAACTATCTATATAATTACTTAAAGTTTTAAAATGATGAGTAAAAAATAATACTCCCTTCGTTTCATATATAATATTGTTTTAACATTTGTACTATGTTTCATAAGTCTTATTGTTTTATAAATCCAATACATAATTAATATTATTTTCAAAAATACACCCTTATTTATTACACTCTTTTTTTCACTTCCAATACATTTTTCTCTTCAATAATGATTATATAGGGGCATTATAGTCAAAATGCAACAAATACATCATTCAACCATTTCTTAAAACCCGTGTATAACCTTAAAACACACTACATATGAAACAGAGGGAGTATTTGGGAATAATTAATATCATTTAAAATTAAAAATAAAATGTACATATATTAAAGAAAAAACATATAATACATATAAACAAAATAGATCGAAAAATACTAACATGGGTTGGGACGAGTGATAAGCGGTTCGATCTCGCTTAAGCAAAGTCTCATGATCGATTCCTTGTGGATGCATAAAGTTCATGTTGGGAGACTCACTTGCAATAATCAAATACGCGAATCGGGTCGAAACCGGATATACCTAAGTAATACTTGCGAAACTGAACGGGCAGCAAAAAAAATAGTTAGAAAAATAGTCCAATAGTAACTATCCAAAGTTAAAATATATAAAGGACTTTTTGTTTAGAAGAAAAGTGTATCATTAATTCATTATGTATATCAATTATTGTAATTGATTGAAACAAATAATATTTAAATCAAAAAATTTAATAAATAAATATTTTTTCAATCAATCACAATAAATGATATATAGTAACATACTTTTTAAAACAACAAATATTAACTTGTTTTTAGGTACACCTTGTACACTTCTTTGTAAAATTTGTTTGGCCCGTAAAAAAAAAAACTTTTTATTTAGGCTAAGTTATTCCTTTGCCTATGACATAATCGAAGTGTTTACTATCCGGCCTCTAATCCTGCAACGTGAAAAAAAAATTTTGCCTTTGATTTTAATTTTTTTCTTTTTTATGTTGTTTGACTTTTTACATTTTCAATACGTAAACTTTTTTTTCTTTCAATTTTAACATTTCATTCAATTATTTCTCTCACTCTCGTTAATTCTATTTTTAACATCTCTCATCTCTAAACCACTATATATTAATTAATGGACACACTTATTAATAAAATTAAATACTACTACAATTTTAAATAAAGATTAAATAAGAGCATTTTGGACAAACTATACATCAAACTTACAATAATTAATATTTTCTTAATCGAAATGTCCAGACTTAAAAGGCCAAATACAGCGAAAGGGGAGTATCAAAGATGTGAGCTAATAAGTGACATGCGAGAATCATTATCAATATCATTATTAAATCAAAATTCATAAAGCGCGTACTCTGTTGTTAGCACTTAGCACAACCGTTAGTATCTTTGCAATTTGCACAACTGAGTCAGTTCATTTATGTCTGAATGAAAACATTACCATAGCATTATTAAAATAATTGAGGTTCTCTCAGAAAAATCTTTGCTGCTACCGCAGATCACTGAATACTGCCTAACTTACATGTGCATGAACGACTACAATGGCGCCGAGTTAGCTAAGCTTATAGTAATATTTAATCAAATCATATACTTACTACATTTCATGGAAAAACCAACCCTATAGTACTCTATGTCCACACTACCCAGTTAATTAAGTTTTCTTCTCTCTCTTTTCTTTAAAAAATAAGTCTTAAATTATTTTCTTAATCTGGTGAAATCTTTTGTTTATTAAGCCCATCTAACTTGGTGGCACTCTCAGACTCTCCTATTAAATGTTTAAAAAATACAAATACAAACCAAGCAAACATATCTATAAGAGAGGACCAATAATAAGGATTTCAATCTCTTTGGCTTCCCTTCTCAGGATAGTTCTTAATTTCTCAATCATGTTTCATTATTCTTTCCCAGCTTAAACACAATACTACCATACTTTACTTTCTTTCTATATATCATTGCCTATTCTATACACCCTTTTATTTATAATAAGCACCTACATACTATACACTAAACACCTTGCTATAATTAACCATGATTACTGGTAAGGATATTTATGATGTTTTTGCTGCTATAGTGCCACTATATGTGGCTATGATGTTAGCATATGGTTCAGTAAGGTGGTGGAAAATCTTCACACCTGATCAATGCTCTGGCATAAACCGTTTTGTTGCTGTATTTGCAGTTCCACTCCTTTCCTTTCACTTCATATCATCCAATGACCCTTATGCTATGAACTACCACTTCATAGCAGCTGATTGCCTTCAAAAAGTTGTGATCTTGGTTGCACTTTTTCTATGGAACACCTTCACAAAACGTGGCAGCCTTGATTGGACAATAACCCTCTTCTCACTTTCAACTCTCCCAAACACACTTGTCATGGGAATCCCTCTTTTGAAAGCCATGTATGGAGATTTTTCAGGGAGCCTCATGGTTCAAATTGTGGTTTTGCAAAGTGTTATATGGTACACTCTTATGCTGTTCATGTTTGAATATAGAGGTGCTAAGCTTCTCATAACAGAACAGTTCCCTGAGACAGCAGGGTCTATTACTTCATTCAGGGTTGATTCTGATGTTGTTTCACTCAATGGTAGAGAGCCACTTCAAACTGATGCAGAGATAGGAGAAGATGGGAAGCTTCATGTTGTGGTGAAAAGATCAGCAGCTTCATCAATGATATCTTCATTCAACAAGTCACACTTAACTTCAATGACACCAAGAGCATCAAATCTCACTGGTGTTGAGATCTATTCTGTTCAGTCATCAAGGGAACCAACCCCAAGAGCTTCAAGTTTTAACCAAACTGATTTTTATGCCATGTTTAATAGCAAGGCACCTAGTCCAAAACATGGTTACACAAATAGTTTTCAAAGCAATAATGGTTTTGGTGGTGACCTGTACTCATTGCAATCTTCAAAAGGGGCAACACCAAGGACTTCAAATTTTGAGGAGGAGACATTGAAGATGCATAATAAGATGAGGGGAGGGAGGAGCATGAGTGGTGAACTTTTCAATGGTGGTGGTGGTTCTGTTTCTTCTTACCCGCCACCAAACCCAATGTTTTCAGGGTCAACAAGTGGTGCCACAAAAAAGAAAGATGGCACTAATGGAGGTGCTGGTGGTGCCCCTAATCCTAATACTAATAATAAGGAGTTACACATGTTTGTTTGGAGTTCAAGCGCATCACCAGTTTCTGAAGGGAATCTGAGACATGCAGTTAATAGAGCTGCCTCAACTGACTTTGGGACCATCGATCCTTCTAAGGCTGTTCCTCATGAAACACTTGCCTCAAAAGGTAATAACATAACCTCCATCAAAATCTCCCCACATGTTATATATATATATATATATATATATATATATATATATATATATATATATCAAAGCTTAACATTTGGAATTAATTTTGAATAATGTGTGATATATATTTTGCATGTATATATATATGCAGCTGTGCATGAATTAATAGAGAACATGAGCCCTGGTCGTAGAGGGAGCGGAGACAGGGAACTTGAAGTAGAGGAAGGGACCAAATTCCCAACAAGTGGGTCTCCATACACATGCCAGAAAAAGGTGGACATGGAAGAAGGTGATGCAAACAAAAAGCAACATATGCCACCAGCTAGTGTCATGACAAGGCTTATTCTCATCATGGTTTGGAGGAAACTCATAAGAAATCCTAATACCTACTCAAGTCTTTTGGGTCTTATATGGTCTCTCATATCATATAGGTATATAATTATATATCCCATATTCTCTTTTATTTTCCTCGATCTTTCATGATAGTGAATTACTGATTTTTTCTTATAACCAAAATAATTTTTTTTATTGTCTAGTGCTCTTCATTAATAGATTAATCGTTTAATTTGCTTGTGTGCATGCATGCAGGTGGCACATAGAAATGCCAACTATTGTAAAAGGTTCCATCTCAATTCTGTCTGATGCGGGTCTAGGAATGGCCATGTTCAGTCTAGGTACTTATCTCGAACCTTCAATTTTCCCCCCTCATTTTTGTTTTTCTATATGATATTATTATTGGAGCAATTATATTGTCCTAAAAAATTTACTATAATTATATAGGCTTAATTATGGTTTTGGTCCCTATAAGTTGACCTCATTTTGAATTTAGTCCTTAAATCTTTTTTTGACCTTGAACGGTCCTTAAATCTTTTTAAATTTTGTTTTTAGTCTTTAAATCTTTTTTTGACCTTGAATGGTCCTTAAATCTTTTTAAATTTTGTTTTTAGTCCTTCTGTTTGTCTTCTTCTGTCATCTGCTGACATGAAAAACGGTGTGCCATGTCAGCCCTTACGTTGACTGCCAACGATGCATCTGATGTGGACCTCCTACTCATGTGAGCAGAAATCGAGCAGGAACCGAGCAGGAACCAAGCATTAACCGATCATGAACCGAGCATGACTTGCCAAACCGATGGGAGATATCGACCAAGCACGAACCGAGCACGATGAACTGAGCACGAACCAAGCTATGCCGTTACCAATTGCGTCGTACTCGGTCGATATCTCATGCACGGTTAATGCTCGGCTCATGCTCGGTTCGTGCTCGGTTCCTGCTCACATGAGTGGGAGGTCCACATCAGATGCATCGTTGGCAGTCAATATAAGGGCTGACATGTTACACTGTTTGCCATGTCAGCAGACGACGGAAGAAGACAAACAGAAGGACTAAAAACAAAATTTAAAAAAATTTAAGGACCATTCAAGGTCAAAAAAAGATTTAAGGACTAAAAACAAAATTTAAAAAGATTTAAGGACCATTCAAGGTCAAAAAAAGATTTAAGGACTAAATTCAAAACGAGATCAACTTACAGGGACCAAAACCATAAATAAGCCGATTATATATATATATATATGCATAAGAACCCTTTGTAACATAATGCTTTTTCTTAATTGCAGGTTTGTTCATGGCATTGCAGCCCAAGATCATTGCATGTGGAAAATCAGTGGCAGCATTTTCTATGGCAGTTAGGTTCTTGACAGGTCCAGCTGTGATTGCAGCAACCTCGATTGGCATCGGTCTCCGTGGAGTTCTTTTACATGTTGCAATTGTTCAGGTCAAATTAATCAAACTTTCATTATCAATTAATCAAAAGTCTAATGTCAACGATGTATATACTACTACTATATATAGAGAGTAGTAGTTGTTTATATATATGTGACACCACGTTTAATTGTTGCAGGCTGCTCTTCCCCAAGGTATTGTTCCCTTCGTGTTCGCCAAAGAATACAATCTTCACGCAGATATACTCAGCACTGCGTAAGTTTTTTTTAAAGTAAAAAAAGAATGCAAGGTGCAATGTATGTGATCATGTGAATTTAAGGCATACTTAATTTGCAAATTTATGCAGGGTTATATTTGGAATGCTTATAGCATTGCCCATAACAATACTCTACTACGTGCTTCTTGGAGTATAATCAGCAAAAGCATAAGAAAAGAAGATTGATGCTCTCACTGTACGTAAATCCAAGTCAAGTTCAAGTGGGACGAAATGCATAAGATATTGGATTTTAGTGAAGGAAAGATTAAATTATTATTATTATATATAGTATAGTAGAGTGCAATGTGTATTAACTGTTGTTTCAAATTTACAGTCCACGCTTTGATCTCTCTATTTTTTAATGGAAAAATCTTTTAGTTAGATAGGAATTAAGCAAGAGATTAGGCAGGTCAATATTTTTGTTTTTTTTGGTAACACATATCAATGAAGCAAATTGCTCCTTCTTTTTGACTCTTTCATTGTCAGTTAATATCAAATCCAGATCTAAAGTGTTTAACATTCAAGTTTGCTTGGAATTTTATTTTTTTGAGGTGCCTTACAATATTACTTCAAAGAAACTTATTAGAATAATAGTCTTAAGTCTTAACGATGTCCCAAAAACAAGCTTACAGGGGATTATTGGGAGAGATGACTCATATTCTCATGTCAATATGTCATCTGATATGCTTATAAAAAAATAAAAAAATAAAAAAAAATATGTCATCTGATATTTAACACACTCAATAACGTAACTTCAATATTTAACCCGCTCAAAAACTACATGTGGTTCAATACTGTGGCTAACATTGGTATCTGATCAAATGTAATTTCACTCTGAAAATTTTTTCACAGGGATGAATGTCTATATTATTATAATTAAATAACTGATGGCTCATATTCTCAACCAAATTTGGACTTTAATACTAACGATAATGACCTCATCATGGCACTGTTGATTTCCATTTTTTTCACCTCCAAATGTAAGCTTATTAATGAAAGAGGTAATGATGAGATTATATCTGTTGTTTCATACTTGATGTCATTCTATATGCTAAATTTTTTTATTGACCAAAACATAGTAAATTTAATTGCAAATTCAATAGATGTTCTTTTGTTTTTAACCGATCAAAACCTGTTGGCACATGCTCTGAATATGAAAAAGTCAATAACTCATGAAATAGTATATCGGATAGACTGTCACTCTACTTCTATGTTTCTGATATATTTTTCTTTCATGAGTTAGTAGTGTTATAACAATGATATTCCCATGTAATCTTTCTCACCCCTTTTTACATCCTTCCACTTAATTGGTAGTTATATTACTTTTTTACTTTTAAATGGCGTAAAAAAATGACATTTGGACTATTGATCCTGAATATTTCAAGTTAATTATCCAAATAAGATTAGAATTTATTTATTGATCTTGAAGACTTGAACCATGCAATATGGTTGCTTTTTCAAAAGAGTTTGGTTAATTAGTTACTTTTATTGGGATCGTATTCAACATATAAATAAATACTGAACGGTTCAGGCTTTAGCATGTGACTTACAGATGATAAAATGGCTCGATTTGGTGAAAAACTCTTAATTCATGTTACCTTGATATTATAGGTGTAGATGTTTGGGATGTTCCAAAAGTTTCATTTCTTAAAGTTTCAAGGAATTTGTCTTGTTCTTAGTCATCCAATTCATGTCGTAGTTAATTACTCCTTCTAGTATATCCAAATAAATAACATGCCTCTTCAAGCTTCAGTGATTAAAGCATCGACTTGATTATAATTAAACATATCCATAACACCAATACATGAGTAATGTACGTAGAATTTCATTTATTCATTCCATAGAGCTTGTAATATGTGAATATAACATGGAAAAGTTTTAACGCAACTAATTATACTTAGATAGATGTTGATGATCAAAAATAGAAACGTGTACTTGATTATTAATACTACTCCATCCGGTCTCTAATATAAAAACCATTTGACCATTTTCACCTCCTTTAAGAAAATTAATTAATATTGTTAGTGGTATTGAAAATGTAAATATTTGGTATACTTTTTCAAAAGTACCCCTATAATTATTATTGAAAATCTAAAAAATGTTTAGTAAATAAGAGTGTTTGTGGAAAAAAAAAGTAATTAATGCTATTGGAAATTGAAAATTAGGTTTATATATATATTAAAGAAAAAAAGTATTCAAAAGGGACTTATATACAAAACCGGAGGGGGTATTTTATTTTCATATTAATGTTGATAGTACGTGTAAACTGAATGTCAACAAAGTCACCACAAGGAAGCTAAGACTCATATTTTTGGTGATTTAGTATTCATCATTAGTTGGAAAAGGCAATTACGAGTACTAATAAAGAGAGAGCCCAGTAGGGTTAAATTTGAACATTATTACACACAATGGTTGACCAAGAAAGTTTCTTGGAAATGATAGACAGCTCAAAAATTGGACAATTTGATTAAAACATAATCCCAAGTAGATACTCATGAATTTATGAGGCGGATGAAGAGAATCATTTGAACTTGAAACATGACCAAATCCATTAATGAAACTAATGAGATTAGATCAGAAACATCACATGTGCTAAGGTTCCTTATAATTTCATCAAGATGATCCATTCCTATTAGGATCATAAACCTGTGCGTGTGCCATAAAAGGATTTAACATACAATTACAAGCACCGTAATGAAAAATTTAAAGAAAGGTTGGCTTTTATCATAGTATCAAATTATTTTTGAGATTAACATGTTGTGTTAGTCTCTCTGACCATGTGAGAGTCCAAATGGGTGTCTTGTCTCTTTTTTTTATTAATTTCAAGTTTAGAAGCCAAGAGATTGGGATTGGCAGCATTGCACATGATGGTTGTCCCAGTTCCCGGTACCTTTCAGGCATTTCTTGAATAAACAAAGAGTTTAGCAGTTTGTGTAAACACTAGGGTGGACATAATGCATCCACTGACAGCAGGAACTCTGGTCCATGTGGGGAACTCCTCTCTGTTTCTTTGTTGGCCTGTGGGTGCTTATGTGCTTCTGTCTTAATTAACTCTTTAAGTGTGAATCAATCTATAATTTGGTGAGCTTGGAGCCTGGATGTTGCTGGTGCTCGGAGTACATCTACTGATGTACCTATCCATATTTACACGCATATTACTTCATTTATGTTTGTTTAATTTTTAACAATTGATTATAGCGAGTAACAATGTAAGAAAAAAAAGAGCAACAAAATAAAAATGCATAAGAGAAACTTAGACGAGAGCCGAGAGGAGAGACTAAACAAAAAGCAGCTAAGCAAGTACACAAAAAAAAAAAAAAAAAAAAGCAGTGAAGCAAATGACTCAAACGAACGAAAGTGAAAATAAGTTACTCCTTCCAGCATTATTATAAATCTATTTTCTCTCTCACAAAAAAGGGGCTTATAATAAGTACCGGAGGAGTAGTTACAAAGGGTGATTCAATAAGGGGTGTGGTTAAAATACGAACCGCCCAAAAGTATGTAGCTATGCATACTATATATCTAGCGGATGTTAATCAATCTCAAAAGTAGATGGTAATTATTGAAAAGGCACACCAATGTGCTTGATTTTAGGAGAAACCCGAGAGATTTTTGGCAATATTTTTTTAATAATTTTTTTGATCTTGTTAGGACACTTGGGGTTTATTCGGCAAAACTAATTTGTAGCTGTGAGCTTGTGACTTGTAGCTATGAGCTTCTAGCTTGTAGCTGTTAAGCTAGCTATGAGCTATGAGCTTTTAGCTGAGAGCTTATAGCTGTTTAGCTGACTATTTAAAATAGTGTTGTTCGGCAAAACTAGTTTTTGAAGTAGCTAAAAGTTATTAAATGACCAAAAAGGACATGCAACATTTTATTATTTTATATTTTTCGAATTTTTTTCTTTATTTATTAAATAAATATTTAATTAATTAATTAATTAAATATAAAAATTATTAAGTTATAATTAATTAAATTCATTTTTATTAATTTATTAATTATGTAGTTAATTAATTAATTATAACAAAATTATTAAATTAATAATTAATTAAAGGGTAGTAAAATAATTTTAAATTTTGTTTGAGGGTATAATTGGTATATGAATTATTGAAAGCTAGTTTAGTTTCTAGAAAACTACTTCAAGTAGTTTTCTAAAAGCTAGCTTTCAAAAGCTACAAACTCATTTTTTAAAAGCTATAAGCTCCTTCTAATTTGTGTTCACCGAACGGGGCTAGTAGCTTATTGAGTGAATCTAAAAGCTCCTAGCTAGCTAAAAAACTCCTAGCTCGTGTTGCCGAACAGAGCCTTGTTAAAATTTTGAGCTTTACTTTTCAAATCCCGTTGATTTCTCATCATCCCCCAAACCTTCCGCCTCACATGAGGCGGAAGTGCAAATTTTCACTCTTTCCGCCTCTTGAGAGGCGGAAAAACACATAAATTTGTACTTCCGCCTCATGTGAGGCGGAAAGTTTGGGAGATGATGAGAAATCAACGGGGTCTGAAAAGTAAATCTCAAAATTTTTAGTATTGGAAATTTTTTTATAAGTGTATTTTTTTTATATCTTGAAAATATAAAAAAATCATATTTTCTCATGAGTCATTACTATATTTGGTTTCTTAACCATTGCACTAATAATACTTGCTAACATTTGCCTAATTTTTTAATAGTTTGTTTAACTTTTTTTTATAAGAAAAAATTTATTCTAAAAAAACTAAGAAATACTTCAAACATGAACCAATTGTTTAAAACACCAATTACAAAGAAAAAACCATCACCCAACTCGCTGCACTGCAAATTGCAGCACCAATTAAACCACCGAAGTAAAGAGTACATAATCCTAAAAACAAATAGAAACTTGGAAAAAAACTTGTGTTGAATTCATCAGAAGATAAAGAATTACGTGTATCCGTGTATGATAAGTCTTTAAGTAAACTTATTATTTTGCGGTCTTTCTTTCAAGAGTTTCATAAAAATAACATAACTAATGTCCTGTTTGGATAAACAGCTTATTAAAGTGCTTATAATATAAGAGCTTAATATATAAAAGCTTATGATATAAGAATTTAAGATTAATAAGTTGTTTATGTTTGGATGCACATTTTAAAAAGTACTCATACAATTAAAGTGTTTGAATGCACTATTACATAAAAACACTTATAAGCACTTATTGCAATTCTTAAAAATCAATTATAAATTATTAATTAAATCCAATAATTATAATATTTTTATTAATTAAATCAATTATAAATTATAAAAATCAATTATAAGTTATAAATTAAATCCTTAAAAATCAGTTTTTTTCTTATCCAATAAAAACAATCCAATAAGTATCATTTTTATTATCCTGTACAGCCTTCCAATAAAAACCATCCTCTACGGTATCATGTTTAGCATTTTTCCCAATTTATTATTAGATTCATATCCTTAGTAGTTGTTAACATAGTAAGCAAGTAAAAATCTAGATAGAGTATGCAAATTTTTTTTGTTGTTGTTTCACTTAGTACACAAAAGTTTATTAGTCATAAATCTAATTTCTGCAAAATGATTAGGAGCTCTTTCATGCATGTCATTAGTCATCTTTGTCATCGGTCAACTCTTTCTACAAACTGAGAGACGGCTAAGGAAGAAGGCCTTTTTGACTTCAAGGAAAAAAAAAAACATAAAAGGAAAAGAAATGCCTACTGTGAGATTCGATGACTGGTCTATGTTTAAAACAAAAACATAAGTTCTGTGTAAGCTACTAGCAATAAGCTTGTAGTGTGGGCTTATCAAAATTTAATACTCCCAGCTTATCAAATTTAACAAACCAAGGTTGAAGAGGGCAGATGTAGGCCTACAATCTAGATAACCCATTTCTTTGAAAACATACTATATACTACCTCATGAATTAGCGTTATCAAGTTTATTGAAAAAGATTAACGATTGGTATAGAAGTTGCAAGAACAAACCTAACCTCAACAACCAAGCAAATAATTGAAGACCTAAGTTTTTTCTCCAATAAAAAAAAATTTATATATTATCTGATGCTACAAATTTTAAAGATTGCAAGATTCCATTCTTACTAGATATAAAATTGGGATTGGGACAAGGGTGCTAGTAGCCCCGGGTTCGATTTCCACTAAAAACATCCGCTGGGAGAGCCAACCACGCAGCTCGCTCCGGATTAGTCTCAAGGGCTCTCTGGTATTAAGGGTGCTCTTGGGGATACCGGTGGTTCCGCAAGGAATTCGGACCCAAAAAAAATTGGGATTTAACCCTCTATGTCCATGAGGATATGTAGCAAGTTAGGATAACTGTAGAAGCCTAAAAGCAATTCTGTTTTCTACAATAATAAAATGCAGCAATAGCTAGAGAAAGCTGTAGCTCTATTCATTATTCAATAATCCACCAAAATCATTCATTTACAAATGGGGTTCCAACTCTAGCAGTGCCAAGTTGAATCGAATAGATCCATGTATCCTAGTACATATATGATCATATGTGACAAATCACAAAAAGAATATTTTTGGTTAATATGTCATATCAAGAAAAGCAGTGTTAGGGATTTTTGTTAGACGGATTCTGCACTGTAATGTCCATCATGGGCGCTGCCATTTTCTTTGCCATGTTTAGATTTTGGTAAAGTGGAGGCCTGTAGAGGAAATATCTTGTTTGATTGCTGCTTCAGATTAAGGTAAGTGTAAACAGACATACCAACAATAGCTGTGAATGCCCCAAAGATACTGATCATGCCGGGATTGGATCCAAAGATATAATAGTTTCCAAGGAGGATAACACATGTCTTGAACTGCCCTAGAACAACATGCGAAATGGCAGATGTAGCACTGTAAATTGCAACAAAAGAAGAGAAAACGTATATGAAGAAACCAACCAGCAATAATGATGTATACCACAATGTTATAAATATAATATATAAATATAAAACGAATGGCATAATTAATACAGGTCACTAAATTTTTAGCATAGAAAAATGCTTAGTTAGAACTCTTCCTAAATGATCTAACATTAATATTGTTACCAAACTTATTTGCTTGAATATCTGTCCATAGAGTGCAACTTTAGCAATAGCACAAAACTATTAAGCTTTGCAACGTCTACAAACTTTTCTTGAAAATCAGGTCATGGATGATCACTCTGTTAGTATATTGCAACAGGGTTGGTTAGTTGTCTGTTGTCCTACTCAAACATAAAAATTTCTTAAATTATTTAGCTCGTAGATGTTGGCAACATCATGTTGTAAGGAAATTAAAACAACCCTATGGCTTGGAAAATATCTTAATTAAAACTGAATTTGCCAAGTCACAAGAGATATAAGCTATATAGCAGTGATTTTGGCCCTTAACTTTCTTGTTGAAAGCGAAATGCTAATATATTCTCAGAAGAAACAAAGTATGCACTCCAATGTGACAAAAGGTTTTCTTGGCCCGACTCTGTCAACTGAGAAAACGAAGCTTATTCCTCTTCAACGGTGCACCAGTGTTTCAAACCTAACTATTCATGTCTCGAAACTGCAATTTTGACTTGCATTCTTCACAGCCAACATTAAGTACCATCAGGAAAGGTACAAAAGCAAAACAGTAATTGGCCTCTTTATGTTTGGCACATTGGAGGTCGGTTCATTCTTAAACCAGCGCTAAATTTTAAAACTTGTTTAAAACAACCAATTTAAATAAAAAACCAGTGGTCTCTATACCATTCAACAGAATAGTTAAACTGAAACTGAAATTCTTTTTTACAAACAAAATCTCTCTACATTGTACAATTAGAGAGTAAAAATACATGTCACTTACCCTAGTGCTAGAGCACCAGACCACTGAAGTAAGAATCCAAGAATAGCTGATGCGAAAATCACCAACATGTTCCCGAAGTTCCAATCAAAGGAAAGTACACCTGGGGGGTCTAACCAGGGTATCATAGCAACCAAGAAAATTAAAGTAATAGGTGTTGTTTTCCACATCAACCTGTTATAAGGAGAAAAAACATTATGGGATGCAAATTAAGCGTCGGGAATTGGGAGAGGACATCAAGGTTATAGAATATAAAGATATAGTAATAAGTTACATATGGAAAGCCAAGAGTATAAGAAAATCAATCACTCACGCCAAAGCTGTCCAGTTCTCTTGCTGCTGCAGTCTGGACCAGAGGATTTTGTTTACAGCACTAGGTACAATCCATGCCAATGCTACACAGGCACCAAATACATGGAACTGCAGATCGGTCACTGTAGCCACAGCGACACCAATAGATACCACCGCTAATGCTAAAGCCTGTAAAGTTTCAACTCCTATAGTAAGCATTTCAATCTAAAACTAGATAAGAACAAAAATTCTGAATTCTTGAGTCAATCAGGGAGCAACCATAATGCTCTTAAAGGTGAAGATTTTATTCTTTTAATTGCTTGTTTTAAGATAGCTGATCCATTTTCTTCAACAAAAAAGACAGCTGATCCATGTTTGAAACTTCGTTGCTAATTGCCTTCCTCCCATCACTTATAAACAATATTGCAACTACCTAGGGAAAGCAACATGAAACATATAGAATACACGGAACTTTGTGCCTAGAGAGCATAGGCGAGCTAAATCAAACAATGCTTTTCAACTGGCATGATGCTATAGATCACTAAAACATTATTCAAAATGATCAAGCTCAAATACTAAAACTATGGTCCAAGTGCCTAGGGTCTAGACCCTTTTGATCGACTACAATCTTAAGCTGCATTCATAGATCACCAAGGGCACATGATTTCATGTGAAATCATTTCAAAACTACCGAGGGATTCAGCTATCTTTCTCAAACATAAAGTTGAAAATAGAGGTGTATGAGGACTCACAATGGTTCAATAAGCATACTTGCTTTATGGTTTAATCATGCTCTTAACACCATGATGAAGGAAGTGATTAGCTACTTGATGCATGTTATTTTACTTAAAGGGTATGCATGCTTCCAGCTGTTCAAAGACCAAAATGTGCAGATATTTCAAATGACACCTCTTAGCCATACAAGACCAGATACATTCCTATTTATAATTATTAGTATTATCAAATATACATGCATAGCCAAAGTGAGTGCATCTACCTTGGGCCAAGAAACTTTCTTCCTGAATAATACAAATTCTGCTATAACTATGGAAGGTGTTACTGCAATCTTTGCCATCTGATAGAAGCCAATGCTGAAGATATAGAAATTAAGTTAAGAGTATAAAACAAATACTTCAACTAAAAATATGAATTATTGTACTATTACCTATTATACTTTAAGCTGACATTAGCTAGGCCAGTAGATAGAGACATGACAAATCCAAGGCTAAATAAAGCAGACAGCTGAGTTGATTTTGTGGAAGGTGATGCAGGTAGAAAAGAAAACACTTTTAGTAAAGCCATCAGGAACCAGCTCACTGCATAGTGAATTAGTGAGAGAAGTATAGGGAATTTGAATTTAACAGTTTGAAACACCTGAAAAAGAAATGAAAAAGCAAAGGCCGATAAATTCAGCATCTAAGACCACACTACTAAATGCAGCTTAACCATATAGAAAGAAAAATGAAAACACAAACCATTTTGTTCATGAAAATAATACCAACTGCAACCAGAAAATTGAAGGAAAGTGCTGCAGCCGGACCACTTGTGAGCCGCTGCTGACGTTTTGCACTGTCTGATGAACGAAATTTATTAAACAGAGAAGCTCTCAACTCCTCCAAAGCTCTTCCTGCAACGAGCAAAGAAGGTAAAGCAAAAGGTCAACTATATGCCTCAGATTAATATTCTTAAATATCAAGTATTGCCAAAGTCAATTCGCCAAAGGAAATTGAAATAAGCTTGCAAATCTATTGGTAAGCATATTATAACTACAAATGTGATAGCCAGATTGAACAAGAACTGTGGTGTTTATTGGCACAAATACTGTGATTTAAGCATAGAACACTGATCAAAAAACTCTTCCTCTCCTTTCCAAAACAATCGAGTATGCTGCTAGCATTTCTCGTTATACAATTGCAGCTGCCAAAGTAACTAATCCAGCTGTTGTGTTATTTCTGTTATTCACAGCTTTAGGCAAATCAAAACACCTACTCTCACTCATATTCTTAATAAAACAGTTAATTGACCCTATGTATGTCCTGCTTAGGTATCAAACAAAATGCAACTATTGTACCAAAAAAAAAAAACAAAATGCAACTCCTAGAATTCATAAGGAACCCGCTTGATCAAAACAAGATCATTATAAAATTGGAAAGCTAAGCTTTTATAAACAAAACATACATAATAATGAGAAATAAAAAAACCATGGATACTAATTATGACCACATCCAAAAAAATAAAAATAAAAAAGTGGGTATAGTATTTTGCAATGTAGCAAGTACTATCACTCATGTATTAGCATATGAATCATAAATATAATACTCCCTCCGGTCCTATTTATAAGAAGAAAAAAAACATCTTATCAATGGTCTTAAATATAAGCAAAAATTAATCAACTTTCTATTCCCAATAGAACCATTCTTAAAATATCCCTACAAACTGGTTATAACATTTAATTTTGTTTCATTCCCAATGCAAGTTTCCTAGAGTAATCAATTTTTCTATAAATTTGAAAAAATTAAATGCGCTCAACTAACTTTCTTAATACTAGTAACATCTAAAACCTATATCATTAAAAAAAATTGATTTTGCTAAGTAAAAGAAGAAACTTTAAACACTTGGAATTATGGAACTGTAAGATTCTAAGAAAAAAAAAAGGGGGTGGTGTATTTACCTGTTTCACCAGCATTGCTATCTTTGCGCTTGAGAATCTTCTTGACATCTTTAGTTAACAAGAATTTAAACATTTTTAGAAATCAAAATGTTGTTGCTCCACTCTGAGACTGACAATGAGAAGAAGGGCAAAAAAAAAAAAATAAACAAGTGCTTTGTGCTTTGTATTCAGCACTTGGCACTTGGTTTTGGCAGAGTTGAAATCAAATAGTAGTACTAGTAGTTTTAGCAAAGGTAAGAGACAAAAAGGAAAACAAAAAGCTTGTGAGTGAGAGAGAGAAAAGATGCATGGACACGTGGATAGTGCCGGTGATGGCGGAATATAGCAGCTGTCGGCGACTGATTGTGACTTCATCTCATATTTAGCTACAAAACAAACAC
This sequence comes from Crotalaria pallida, assembly GCA_037953625.1. Classification (NCBI taxonomy): domain Eukaryota; kingdom Viridiplantae; phylum Streptophyta; class Magnoliopsida; order Fabales; family Fabaceae; genus Crotalaria; species Crotalaria pallida. The sequence continues at coordinate 179,491,362 of CM075649.1, forward strand.
ACCTCTCCGTCGTGTTTAACACCGTCTTATACCATTTTATTACTGTATCATTATTCTCATCAAACGCTCTGCTACTATAGCACAAGTGTTGTTGTATACAGCACTACTGTAAGATACTCCCTCCCTCCCTCCTGTTTCATTTACAAGAAAAATAACATCCCATCAATGTTATTATATATAAGCAAAAATTAGTCAACATTCTATTTTCAATATAATTATTTTTAAAATATCATTTAAAGTGGTTATAATATTTAATTTTTGTTTCATTCCTAATAAAAGAATTTTAAAGTAGTCAATTTTTTTAGAAAAATAAATGCACTTAACAAACTTTCTTAATATAGGTGAAATTAGGTTTTTTTCTTAAAAATAAGACTAAAGGGAGTATTGGTTAAATGGAAAGGTGGTTGATGTCCTTTAAATATTTTTTTTATTTTGAGAAAATGATAAAGAATGACTTAGGATATTGGTTAAGGAAGTAAAAGATGTAGTTTTATCTTGAAAATTAGTGAATTTAAAACTTCGAGAATTAGTAAACTTGGATTTTAATGTAAATTTTTTTTAATGTATTCCTTAACCAATACCCTTAAGGCATTGATTAGCAATACATTTTTTTTATTAACTATTTTTTTTAGAAAATTAATGATGTATCATGATACATCATTAATTAGTATGCATCATGCATTCATCATTCACGTGCTCGTTGATTTTTAATTAAAAATAATATAAATAAAAGATAGAATCTACTTTTTTATATTGTCAATCCACATCCGTTAAACTACTTACTTGTATTGTTATATAATTTATTAAAAAAAAAAATTAAATCGTTATCGTGATTTAAGGGTGATAGTTAAGAGATGTGGAAAGGGTGATGACAGGGCAAAGCTACATCCAAGTTGGTATACTTATCCATCCAACTGAATGAGAGAATGAAGATTGGCGAGCAATGAATATGAGGACAACGAAGCCGGCATGCACCATCTTAGTAAATATCAGCGGTGTGAGTGTGAGTGTGACTACTCAAATGCATGTAAATTAACAGTAGTTGATGGTAAAGGACCACAACCATAACTTGGATTTATTCATTTCTTCACTAGTTCACATCGCTAATAGGATCTCTCAATTCAAAAGAGCATTAATTTATCTTGAGAAATGCAGAACATCACGAAACTAAATTCGTGGGCTGTAAGTGGCGTCTTTTCCTTTGCTTTCTTGGTAACCAACTACTATATTCATCCCACCATGTTTGATTATAAACATTTTGATTGGACAAAATGAATTTTGTGAACCATTTCGTAAAAATAATTTTGTAACGAATAGTGTACAATTGTACCTAGTTAATTTTGATTTATCGTTATCTATATCTTATTATAACGACTTTTTTTTTTGGTTTACATGGGAAATTTGAGACTAGAACCCATGACCTGAAGGATGGGGAAATCCTAAATGTCCCTGCAGCTACCAACTGGGCTGTCTAACGCGAACATCTTATTATAACGACTTTATCAATACTCTTTGTGGTAAGGTTTAAGTTTGATTTAATCTATTTCAAAACATTTTCAAATAAAACTCACGCTTTTTAATGAGAAATTTAAGAGGATCTTATTGGCCGCAAAACAACTCCTCTTCCTTATTTTTCCGCCTCTCCTTTTGGATTTATTAAAAAAAAAAATTTAATCTATTTATCTAATGTATAAGATAAAAAATCCTTAAAAAAATCAAAAAAAATCCTTAAAAAATAAATATTTATGAAAAAAATAAAAAAATGAATGTTTAAATTTCTAATAGCTGTTTATTTTTATTATTTATTTATTGTATGTCCTTAGTGCATAGGTTAAAATAACCCTTATTAAAAAAATAAAAAAAAAGGCTACAAATTGAAAAAATTCTCCTCCTAGTTGCAGTAATACCCTAACAAAGCTAATAAGGGTCTGTTCGGCAAAACTAATTTGTAGTTGTGAGCTTCTAACTTGTAGCTGTTAAGCTAGTTAGGAGCTGTGAGCTTGTAGCTATGAGCTTATAACTGTTTAGCTGACTATTTTAAATAGTGTTGTTCGGCAAAACTAGCTTTTGAAGTAGCTAAAAGTTATTACATGACCAAAAAGGACATGGAACATTTTGTTATTTTAAATTTTAAATTTTTTTCTTCATTTATTAAATGGATAGTTAATTAATTAATTAATTAATTAATAAAATATAAAAATTATTAAATTATAATTAATTAAATTCATTTTTTCTTAATTTATTAATTATGTAGTTGATAAATTAATTAATTAAAGGGTAGTAAAATAATTTTAAATTTTGTTTGAGAGTATAATTGGTATATGAATTATTGAAAACTAGTTTATTTTATAGAAAGCTACTTTCTAAAAGCTATAAGCTTCTTCTAATTTGTGTTCATCGAACGGGGCTAGTAGCTTATTGACTAAATCTAAAAGCTCCTAACTAGCTAAAATGTTCATAGCTACCTTTGCCGAACAGAGCCTAAACCGTAACATATGAAATTGCTTGTTCCTCTGCAATAGAAGTACCGTAACAAATAAGCTGCACAACAAGCCCTCAAAATAGGCCCAAGCGAACAAGCCCAAATTTCAAATCAAATTACCCAGGAACCACAAAACTATACCACCTGAAACAAAAATCATCAGAATAATGCATGCAGCCAGCACACTTCAAAGTTTAAACTTCAATATAATCACGAGCCGTTGTTATAATGTTTTTAAGGACATAAGTCATTATAATAAATTTTAGGCATATTTATGGTTTTAGTCCCTGAAAGTTGAGAGTGTTTTGATTTTGATCTTTGAAAGTTTTTTTGACACTTGACTTATCCTTAATTGTTTTGAAAATTTGGTTTTAGCCCGTGTCATTAGGAAAAATTCGTTAATTGCTGATGTGGTTAACGGAACATCACATCAGCATACACGAGATGTGTGCAAAATTGGTCAAAATTAGTAGTAGGGGTATATGACAAACCCATAAGTAACTTCGGGAGTCAAACATTGAAAAAAAGGAATAAAAGTATCTAATAAAAATACCCAAAATTTCAGGAACTTATGACATAATTAAGCCATTATATAATAACATGACACTTAATTACACTGAGTCATTGACTGTTATGTATGTATCTAATAAAGTTTCATAAATCCATGCACCAGTAGTACAACCAGTCCACCACCATTTCCTTGATGCATTATTCTACTTTTTTACATATATTTATATTTTTATAATAAGTACAGCCTAATAATCAACCCACACAGTAAAACAAGCTAAGCACACATGCATGCATGACAATGTTGTTACTTCTTGTTACCCTTCAGTTCAGTTGCTGAAGTAACTACGAGGTGAAAAGAGGCGACGAGGTGAGAACATTCCCATATATCTCGGTGAAGCAAGACCATCAATTATTCTATACTCTGGCATTATGAAAGCCTCACTTTCTTGATCTCTTTCACGTCCCCCACCACTCCTAACATATCCATTGAATGTTCCATACTTAACCAACTTCCCCACCCATGACTTCTTCTTTTGCGGGCTCCGATGCCCTGCATTCATCTTCTGACACAGGTACTCCTTCACCGCATGCAACCCTTGCTCCACCACCGGCTGCGGCGGCGAAACCAAAGGGTTCCCTTCAACGCTAAGCTTCTGGAGCTTCTTCAAGCACCCTATGGAATCGGGCAGTGACTTGATCTTGTTGTAACTGACGTCGAGCTCGATGAGGGATAAGAGGAGGCCAATGGAGTAAGGGAGAGAATCGAGGTATTGGAAATTCTGGCTGACGTTTAAGGTTTCGAGGTTGATGAGATTCTCGAGATCCTCGGGGAGGGACCTGAGACAGTTGAGGCGGGCGTCTAAGATCTTGAGAGCGGTTAAGTGAGAGGTGGAGCGAGGGAGGAAGATGAGCTTGTTGGAGTTGATTGATAGCTTCTTGAGGTTTATGAGTTCGAAGCCAATGTTGTCAGGGAGCTGAGTTAACTTGTTGAAGTTTGCATTCAGTTCTTCTAATGCTCTGCTCATCATCATGGATCAAAATTAGCTACTTCCTTTAACGTTGATGCTAAAATAGTAAAATGTACATATAACATAAAGTTTGATGTCAAATTGAACATATAACATTAAATTTTCCTAAAACACATAGAAAAAATAATATTAATATATACTAAGTTTTAATGCTTAACTTTACATTTTCCTAAAAAGAAAAATAATGATATCGATGCTCACATCATGGTTATGTTGTTGATCGATGAGGTGTATCTAAACGGATTTAGATCCTTTAACTAACTCAATAGTATTTCTCTTATCATTCATAAATTTAGTTGATGAATATTTTTAGAAAAATGATTTAAAGACCTATATAAAAAAAGTCACATAAAATTGTGGTATTTGTTCTTTAAATTAAATTTTTTTATTTATTCTTTTAACTTAATAAATAACAAGTGTCAAAATTCTACGTGTAGATTTATAAATATGTTTCTCTATGCATGTAGGTCTCTCGATTATTAAAAAATTAAATCGGAGAAAAATAAAATTAAGTTAAAGCATTCAAATCCGTGTCTAGATATATATCTTGATTCTTGACCGTTGCTCATGATCCGTGCCTTGTGACCCAATGTTCACATGGTCAGAGACTTCAGAGTCTTCTCTCAGTTCTTTGTATCCGTGAATTGCCGGGAACCATTTTCAACAAAATGATCGATTACTGACTGACTTTTCAATTTCTCATTTTTTTTTCCTTCTAGTTTTGTTAATCCAGGTGTCCCGACTTTTTATTTTTTATCCCTTCGTCTTTAAATATAAGACCTTTTTAACACATTTATTTTATCCTTATTTATATAAAATCATTTGTCAATTTTCAATGATCATTAATTATTTTTTTTCCACAAATATCCCTATTTATTTAACACTTTTTAGATTCCTAACAATATTAATAGGGTAATCCTGAATTACATATAAAAATTTACATTTTCAATGCAATTAATTAAGTTATTCTACTTTTTTAATGGACGTAAAATTCCCAAAAGAATCATGTATTTAGGGACGGATGGAGTAATAAACAAGTCAACTGCAACTATAATGACACCCAAAGAAAATGAATATTTTTTCCAAATTATTATTGCAGGCACTATGTGTGATACGGAGGACATATATAGCAGCCCATGATGCACATTACTTTATCACTTAAGGACACATCGGACATTTTGATAGCTTTTTTTCATTTTTATAAGTCGTTTTAAAATATATTTAAAACCTTAACCCCGGACCTCCCTCGAACTGGATTAGTCGGCCCAGTGGGCCGGATACCAGGGTGCAAACCAAAAAAAAAAATATGTAGATAACATTAAAGAGTTTATTCCAAATATATATCTCATAATTTCATATGGGTTACAAGGCAATAATTATAATAGAAAGAGAAATCAATAAAGTTTTTAAAGTTTTAAACAAGGATAACTTTGAAATAATAACATATTTTTTTAATAAATTTGAAAGTAATAACCAGTAGTACTTTCTTAATCTGCATAAATTAGATAAACGTGACTTATAATAAGGGACAGAGAAAATAATATTTTTATTTAATTTTGTGCATAAACTATGTCAAACGAGGACACCATTTCTATGGGCAAAGTGAAAGGAGTATAACTTAAAAAAATGAAAATGCTAACAAGTGTTCAATTGTTAAGAAACCAAATGTAAAATAGAGTTATTGAAAAATATATTTTTTAAAATTTTTGAGAGGAGAGTTATTATGAACTTGTGATTATGTTTTTATCTTTGGTAATAACCTTAACAAATGCTTTCAAGATGTTAACAAAAGCACTTATCAGCAAGACAGAAAAACTAAGGGGAAATATCTCCTGTACTTTTTTTTTAATAAAAATTTTCTTATCCAAATTAAAAAAATATAGAAGAAAGAGAAAAGTGTTTATTTGACTGATCTTCTTTAGTTTACAATAATAGTGGTAGGTGCCAAGCCAGTAGGTGTTTCTGAAAAAAAAGAAAAAAAAAACCATACATCTAACTAGCCATTTTCATATATTTTGAGACTAAATTCATTATGCATGTACGGTTTAGAAGTTAAATTATATATTTAGCTTCCAAATCATACATGCTTCTCTTTTCAATAAGATCACCTTTTAGGTTTGGATTATTTAAATTTGATTCTTGTGGTTATATCATAATTATTATGTTATTTTTTTAGAATGAATTGTTCTATTGCTTTGTTAGATGTAATCGGGATTCGATTTTGGGATGCAGTGATTTTTTATTAAAAAAATGTTATTTTGACATTCATGATGGACATTTACAGTTGATATCTACTTGTTTTATATGCAGAATAAGTTATTTCTGCATATAAGACAAGCAAATATTTATTTCAGATGTGATGTCAATTATGGATGTTAAAATAACACTGCTAAAAAAAATTATTTTACTTGTTGATGTATTAGTGCCAACTCACATCTCTTGTATTCATTTTGCTTTCCAAAGCATAAGGTTTCTACTTGGTTTGCTTACCGTTATACTCGATTCTAACATATTTTTATTATTAAAAAATCAAAAATTAAATCAAGAGATTAGTGGGTAAAGCAGTCCATCATCCACCATTCATTTGTATTACTTTAATCTAAAAGTCAACCATCATAAACGGATGAATGATGAATGATATATTGATGATGTAAAAAACCTTTATACCAACAGTGCATTTTCCATTTTCTCTTAAATTAAACATTATAGAAAACAACCTATCATATTTCATAAGATTATACTAGGTTAGGCTAGGAGGCGCGAAAGGTATATGTTTGAGATATTCCCTATCACAATTCAAGTTTAATAACCTATTAGTAGTACTTATTTATATATTAAGCTTTCAAATCTAATCAAGATGAAGGATTTGATGGTTCACGCTCGTATCTTGATGCCCTATAATGTCAACAAAAAAAATAGATAAAGAAGCACACTAAAACACAAATTGAAGGTCCAAATACTTATCATCAGTGGAGTGCAAAATATACTCAAAGTGTTTAGGACTGTTTCGTGCACTTTGTTTTGTCTGACAAACGTAAGCTGGTCCTTTTCCGGTACCTAATAATTTTTTTTATTAGAGGTGGTGTAATTTTTTAATAACGAGCGGTGAACAAAAATGCTGTTTCTATCAAAATAATCTTGTTTTTTATTTATTTTTTTTTGTTGTTGTTTTCCTCTTTCTCCGCATATTAATATGAGGGTATACAGCACGAATGGTAACCTAATCCTTATTAACAATTTTTTACATCCCTTGTTCCATCGAGAAAATGGCCGGAATTCAATTTCAAGTACATACTTAATTTCAAAGGAAGCTAAGTAACTATATGACGATGCCAAATGTCACGTGTACAATGAGAATTTGTTTGTATTATATGTAAAAATAAGTTGTCTATGTATATAAGACAATCAAATGTATATCAAAATGTCAATTTTGAATATATATATATATATATATATATATATATATATATATATATATAATAAGTTGTTTATATATATAAGACAATCAAATGTATATCAAAAACAAAATGTCAATTTTGAATATATATATATATATATATATATATATATATATATATATATATAATACTACCGTATGACAACATAAATATGAGATGCAAATTTACTAAGTATTTAGTGGTATTTGTAAAGGAAATTAATACAGAAAGAGTAAAAAAAAAGAAAAGATGAACCTGCAATTCTCAATTGTTCTGGGGAGGTATTCGATGAGGTTTCCAGAAACATTCAAAACCTTGAGCTTAGAGAGGCAGCCAATGGAATTAGGGAGTGACTTAAGCTGGTTGGAGCGCACGTCCAATACCATCAAGTTTAGCAGTCTCGCCGTTAAGGACTCCGGAATGTTCTGTTAGAATATTCAATCAAATAATTTAAAATTTATTTTTTTAGAGTTTAATATATGTGCACCGATTGTGTAAGGTTTTTTTTACACTGTCGATATATTATATACCGTTCATTTGTATTACTTTTATTTAGAAATCAATAATTATAAACCCTTAAATGGTGGATAATATGCTGACAGTGTAAAAAACTATTTTCTCTTTTTTTTTATTAAGATAATATACCTACGTATATTCCGATAAAAAAAGATACAAATATTTTTTTTACAAGAAATTGATACTGTAATATATACCTATACGTTTGTGAACACTCTAGACGACATTGAACTGCTTAAACACACCTTTTCTTAACTTAATGACTTTATCTTCAAACATGTAAAATATGGAATTTGTATGCGAAATTAATTTTTCTTAATTTAACTTTATTTTTCAATTAAGTGCCATTACATAAGACACAACAATATTCAACTGCCATTGACTAAGTAAAGTTTTTTTCCTTTTTATTGTGTGTATTAAAGATATCTTTTCGCCGATAGTCAAAAATTAATTTTTTCCAAAACGTAAAAATTATTGAAATGGATTTTGCTTGAAATCACTGAAAACTAAGTAAAACTAGCATAATACTATATATTTGTGATTTATTAATTCAAGGGTGTTGTTAGTAAGTGTTTTAAGGAAATTTGTTAAGGAATTTAAAATAGGTAAACAAGTATTGAAAAATTAGCTGATAAAAAAAAGTATTGAAAATTTAAATTTAACAATTTTTGTTATACTAAACTTATCATTTTTAATGCAAAATAATCACTTTTAGTTGCTTAAACAATATCCTTAGAATTCATGCTGATATTTTCCTTAATTCAATCACAATAAATGTATTCAGTTTCCCTTTACCAACATCTACAAGTTCTTATGCTGACCCGAACTAAATCGTCGGTATCTTTTGGTTTTTTTTTTTTTAAAAAAAAAATGAATCAGAGATATATCTATTAATGATCGTGCTACGTCACCAGAGGATGTAGAGTACATATCACATAAGAGCTTGGATACATTAATAAAGTAATTAATGTCATTTATTAAGTAGCTAGGGCTCTCCAAAATGAAACTCGTCATATATTTGTTTCTACCTGGATTTAAGAAACACATACCCAACATCTATACTAAAATAATTACCAAAAAAATGTATACCAATACTGTACGTAATAAGCACCCAAATACAAACAAAAGATATTGATAAGTAAATTGCCCCATTGTATAAGTGTGCGAAAAGGAAGATATAAGCTAAGTGCAAAGGAAAACCAAAGTGGTTTTGACCTTTTCTCGGTGGGTTCTCAATGTTTCTCAACAGTGTTATGAATGTGCTTTATAATTTATGATAACTTTTCAGAAAGGTGTGATTTAACACATCATTTGTTAAATTATTCAACTGATTTAGTATTTGATCTATATAAGTATATATTATATACACATATAATACTTTACATATCATAATTTATTTAATATGTATTTTTCTCATGTACAGTATATAATAAATCATGTCTTAATAACACTTATTAGTATTATTTAAAGTATATTATGGGCAGAAAAATTGATTATTGATTTTTTTATTTGGATGGATAAATAATTGGCAGGAAGGATAAACTTATAACGGTTTTTTTTTTACCGCCAACTTGCATCTTTGGGGGTTCACCATAATTAGTGGAGGTCCCTGAAAATATTTCTGGTTGAAATGTGTTTAATACTCTCCTACTCAACATGTTTTATTTAGGTATCAAACTAAGGATTATTAGCATCCAAATCTCATTCCAAATTCTAAAATCGGTCGAATCACTCTGTTCGAGCCAATCCTCATCGATAATGGGTCTTTTAGTTGGGTTCTTTTTTTTTTTTCTTGTTTTGTAATTAGTATTAAAAAAGAGAGAGAGTGGTGGAGGGATATAAAAGGGGAAAATTTAACTGACTCTGGAAATTAAATTTACACCCGGCCAGAACAACTTGGAAACATATACATAAGCATGTGTGAGTGACAAAACAAATGGAAGAAATGAAGAAGATACCATTAATATCTAAGTTTCAAGCATATAAGAACTGCATATGTTGTAAACTTGTATTCAATATCATTATATATGTAATGGGTTGTTATTATTAGAGAGAGATATATAGTAATATTTTGGTTTATAAGTTTTTTGATAAGAATATATAAGCATATTATATATGTATATGTATGTTGTTGTACCTGAAGATTGTTATTAGAGAGGTCCAACTTGCAAATGGTAGCTAAATTGAGAGAAGGATTGGGAAGGGACTCCAAGGACATGCCACTAAGGTCCACCATTTCAAGCTTCTCTTCCTCTATGGCTTTATTATTGCATGTCCTCTCCGTCTTCTTCTTCATATCCATCTTCAGCATCGGCTGCTGATGAAACCGTTGTTGTTCATACATCATGTTTAATTTCCAAAATACTATACTATGACCGATATATATATCTCACAACTACTATTCTCCTTTTCTTTTTCTTTTTAATTTATTTTTTTTCCTTCACTTTTCACGTAACCAATAGAAACAAAATTCAACACTTGGAAAAAGAGTAGGGACCAAGCTAGCTAGGTTGCTTATTAAGCGATCGAGAGAAAACAAAACAAATTAAAGGGTTGAAGAGAGATGATAATGATGATGAAAGGGGTGTGACAATTGTGAATGAGAAAATAAGAGAAGGGTGTGAAAAGGTTGAAATGAATGAAGAGAAAAGAAAGACCGTTGTTGGTTTTATATGGGAAAAGGGGGAAGAGGGAGAGGACGTACGGATGAGAAGGAAGAAGGTGGAAGATCGAGTGTGGTAGCACCACTTGCTTTGTTGGTGACGTATGTTTGAAGTACAAGAACCGTATACTTAGGGGTTGCGTGGCCATGTTCCCCACTTTGATAAAGTCAACACCACATCCTCTCAATTTTCTAATTTCTATCCACATAAACAAAACTAACGCAACTTAAAAAAAATACAAAATATTACTCCCTCTGTGCCTATTTATAAGATACTCTTAGAAGATTTCACGTTCATTAAGAAAGTGGAAAAATTTAGTTGATCGTATTGGAAATGTGAACTTTTGATATGTATTTTCAAAATTACCCCTATTAATAGTATTGAGAATCTAAAAAGTGTTAAATAAATAGGGGTGTTTGTGGAAAAAAATAATTAATGCTCATTAAAAATTGGTGGAGTATCTTATAAATAGGGACAAAATGAAAATGTCAAAAGTATCTTATAAATAGGAACGGAGGGAGTATTTATAAGTGACTTCCTTCTGTCTTATTTGTAAGATATTTTTAGAGGAAGGAAGTTTTTGTCCTATTTGTAAGATTTTTTTTTTCAATTTCGAATAACATTTAATTACTTTTTTTCTAAAATACTCACACTAAATTAGCATTTTTTATAATCTCAATAATAATTATAGGGATGGTTTTGAAAAAATATATTAAATATTTACATTTTCAATACTCCCTCCGGTTCTTATTATAGGGCATACTTAACCGAATTACACATACCAAGGAAAGTAACTGGTTTTATGAATTCTATGAGAATATATTGTAACATTACAATTTTACTCCCTTAACTTTTCTTGGAAACTTCACACTCATTAATTAACAACAAAAAATACATAGATAGTCAAGCATTTAATAAGGGCAAAAAAGAGAAAAATCAATAAATGGTGCATAGAAAATATAAAGCATTTAATAAGGGCAAAAAAGAGAAAAATCAATAAATGGTGCATAAAAAATATAAAGTGACTTATAATTAGGACAAAAAAAAACTTTCTAGAATGTGACATATATATAGGACCGAAGGGAGTACCATTAACAACCTTAATCTACAAAGACGCGAATTTCTTTAAAAGAATCTTACATATAGGATCGGATGGAATACTTTTTACATAAATTATTTGATCGTATTTATAAGTCATTTTGTATTTTCTAAAAAATATTTATTATTTTTTTTTGTCATTTGTTCATTAATGTGAAATAATATAATTATGCAATTTCCAATGAAAATTAATAGAATTAAGTTATAATATCAAATTAAAGTATTCCTTTAACTCAAGTTTAATTTAAAAGTTTTAAAGTTTAAGTTAAATTTAACTTATTTGCATTTATGAACTGGGTTCATTAAAAACTAATTAACCATACATGTACCAAACCAATTTAGGGTTACTTGTTATATTGCCACCATTGGACTTGATAATAAGCACCATGTCAGTGGTTATATATACAAATTGGTAGAACCAAAGCTCACTTAGCTTTCATACTTCTCTGTCTAAAAGGAATTTTAATTTGGCATAACTTGAGGACACTCTTGGTGAATAATAAAATGAATGGATTTTTTATGATATTGCCATGACTATCATTCAGTGTTCATTAAATGTTAGTTTTATAGTATATGTTTAAAAGTATAAAGCAACATTACCCAGCACAGTTGGTAGATAGCTGAGTTCCTTAACCATGATGTTAGGGGTTCGATCCCTGTCGTGAGCATGAAAAATGAATTGTTGGTAGAGGCAAAACTCACTTCGGTGATCTCTACGCCTCGAAAGAGATTACTCTTAGCCTATCGGCTGGATGATACCCTTGGTGATAAAAAAAAAAACAAGGTAGGCGCATCATCATGCTAAATAATATTCCATCCCCCCTGTTTTAGTTTTATAATTACATTAGTTTTACAAGGTAGGTGCATCATCATATACTACAATTATAATTCTAATCATGTTTGAATTCAGAAACAAAAGCTTTCGGCTCCTACGGTTATTATATTATTATTGTCCCTCCCTGCAACCCGCGAATATCGGGCGGCTTATATATGCTCCTTGATGAAAATGTCAAGTTGTTCAAATGTTGGACCAAGTTGGAAAAGAAAATCTATTCCGATTGATATTATTCTTTAATCTTTATATATAATATAATACCATTTGCTAATTCATTCAACTCCAACTAAAGAAAAAATGAACCAATTTTTAATTTAATGTTGTCTAACAATTGTTGGCTCTATTGGCCCAGATATCGACAGATATCGTACATATTATTTGTACTCAACAATGACGATGTAGCACTTAAAAAAAATCAGCAAATGAAATTTTTTTCAGAGTATGATACCTCATCAAGTAGCATTGTTGCATTGTATAGAATACCAAAAATAGGATTTAAAATCCAATCTGTATGTAGACGAAAAAACAGATCAAATATAATCAGCTCTAATCCAAGACCAAGATCTTGTTCATGCCCATTGGATATGTATACCATAAAAATAACTTGTCCGTGTTGTTATTTGATATAACTCCAATCCCAACTTCTTCTTATTGTATGACGTGGTGATGAAAAAAATGAGATAAAAATTGATCATTAATTTCGGAAAATAGGATAATGATCACTGTCAGGATTTAATAATGTATTCTGATTGTTAAACACCTATACATAATATCTGAGAGTCCCTATTAACAAACATCATAACAATTTTAAACACTTAATTTTATTTTGACGCGTTCCTTTCCAACTAGGTGGAAAACTGTATAATAACTTAACTCCATTTTTTTTAGATAAGAGAAAATTTTATTAAATTAACTTAACCCCATTGAAATATCTGAAGAGTGAAGACAACAATCGCGGATATTTCCTTACTCCGTAGGTAGGTTTTATAATTATATTTTGGATAATCTTCTGAGTTAGATGAAATCATTGAGATGGTGACCAAATATTAAAACTACTAATCATGTTGTATGATTTTCTTTGCTCATCGTACACTTTTTATTTCACCCCCGATCCTCTCTATGGATTGAAGATGGCTGCCTCTAGAGGATAATCACACCGTCCAGAATCGCCACGCCTTTCCTACTAACGATTTTGACAAACGTGATGACTTTTATTTCTTTTAAGCATGTTAACTAGCCCCTTTAATAGTTAAACAGTGTTATGAAACATAATAAGAAAGCATATGCGTAAATATAAACAATCTCTCGTACTTCCGTTCGGAAAAGCTGATTTATAACTTTGAATTTGTAGTGGTTTTAAATTTGAAGCTTTTGTTGTGAAGGCAACTAAAAAAGACACAAACTCATCATGTTGCTAAAAAATATATTACAATATCTAAGTATATTACTTTCGAGTTGATGGAGAATACTAGTGATCTAGAAAAACATATTAAGTATGATTTAGGAAATGGTACTTAATCAAGTGATAAAAGATTATAAAACTGCAAAATTATATAAATAGCATGTGAGTATACATACCAAGCTAATATTTAACTCTAAAATTAACTGTATGTACAATGATTGCATATATCGCATGTCTCTCCTAATCATACAACTCAAGTAGAACTATCACAGAAGATCTATGCCTACTAGTTGGAGAGAGATATTCTAACTAATTTTTGTGGAATGTAAAATGATTTGTTGCATAGCATTTTTGCAGCATATACTACTGATATATACGAGTAAAAATTAAAAACGGAAGGCATAGTTCACCAAAAAAAAAAAAGGGCATTCCATTCAAACATAATTGAGCATAATTGATAAATAATTGAATTTTTTTAACATGATAATATTATAAGCTCAATTCCTACATTATTAATATATAAAAAATTGTTTGAAATGATTATACTCGCTTCAATAATATTTAGGCTGAAGTACTAACTTAATTTCTGATTTTTTTTCATTATACCAACTTAATTCATGATGTTTTTTCATTATACCAACTTATTTACTGAAAATTTATTAATACATATTTAGTCCTTTATGTTTTATAAATACGCATTTGAGGAATTAAATGTGTATTTATAAATTTTCAAATACTAAATTGTTATGTTAAAAAACATTAAGGACTAAATTGATATTTCACTTTATTTTATGATACATCTTAAAAAAAATTATTTTCTATTATAAAAAATTCCAAAAATTAAGGATTGTGTGATGTGGTGGAGTGGATGGGAAATTATTACTTGGGTCTGTTCGGCAAAACTAGCTTGTAGCTGTGAGCTTGTAACTTGTAGCTATGAGCTTCTAGCTTGTAGCTGTTAAGCTAGCTAAGAGCTGTGAGCTTGTAGCTGAGAGCTTATAGCTGTTTAGCTGACTATTTAAAATAGTGTTGTTCGGCAAAATTAGTTTTTGAAGTAGCTAAAAGTTATTAAATGACCAAAAAAGACATGCAACATTTTATTATTTTAAATTTTTAAATTTTTTTTCTTTATTTATTAAATAGATAGTTAATTAATTAATAAAATATAAAAATTATTAAATTATAATTAATTAAATTCATTTTTTTCTTAATTTATTAATCATGTAGTTAATTAATTAATTATAACAAAATTATTAATTATAATTAATAATTAATTAAAGGGTAGTAAAATAATTTTAAATTTTGTTTGAGGATATAATTGGTATATGAATTATTAAAAGCTAGTTTAGTTTTTAGAAAGCTACTTCAAGTAACTTTCTAAAAGCTAGCTTTCAAAAGCTACAAGCTCCTTTTTTAAAAGCTATAAGCTCATTCTAATTTGTGTTCACCGAACGGGGCTAGTAGCTTATTGACTGAATCTAAAAGCTCCTAGCTAGCTAAAAAGCTCCTAGCTCGTGTTGCCGAACAGAGCCTTTATCTTAAATCCTCCCTGATTCAAGTCAATTATATTTAAATAAGTGTAAAAAGTAGTAACTATCAAGTTATTATTTTTTTAAAATTTATTTTCATATATTTCAGGGATAAATTATTATTCCTCTGGAGCATCGGAGTAGCGGTCCACCACCAATTAGTGAGCAACATAAAAAATGGCGAGGACCATGCAACTCACACCCTTCATCACCCCTAACCTCCTCGTACTACATGTTCAATCACGAAACCTTAATTTCCCCAACAAGCATCGAAGAATCATCACATGTTGCTCCCTTCACAATTCATCTCACACTCTCAAACTTGCTCACCATTTCAATCCTAAGATTCCTATAGAAGAAGCGGTTACGCCTCCAACATCATGGTACACTCACCCTTCTTTCTTCCACCTTGAACTTGATCGCGTCTTCTACACTGGCTGGCAAGTTGTGGGTCAGTTTACTTTCTTCTTCTTCAATTTTTAACCTTTTCCTTCTTTAGTAATTGATCAGATTGGTCCATGATTTTTAATTTTAATCCAATGCATCAGCAATTAGCTTTATTGATAGGTCTTTTTTAATAAAAATTTAGAATTTATGTATTCTGTGGATTGTGTGAACGATGCTAGGGAGTGATACTGAATTGGGTTTCTGAACATTGCTAAGTGTTATTCTGCTTGTTTATACTAAATTTTGATATCCTCAATTTTGGTTGATTAATCAAACTAGTTCTCTTAGGAACAACATGCCCCCTAGAATTTGAATTTGGATCCTCTAACTCACAAATTTCAATCATTGGATAATTTTAGTGGTTCAAATCTAAAGGGATTTAACGTGATCCAATGGTTAAAAAGCTGAGTTAGAGAATCCAAATCCGAATTTGAATTTAACTATATTGGATTTTTTTTGTCAGCAAAAATTTCTAAATTTTCACTCAATTTTGCTTACCAGGATCCACAGAGCAGATAAAGGATCCACTTGACTTTTTCACTGGAAGGTGGTTTTCTTTTAATCAATATGCGTTGTCTTCAATAAAATTACATTGATTCTAGTTCATTCTTTAATTTGACGTGTATAAATGATGCGGTTAACAAAGTAATGAAACTATGGCTCCATTTAGGAGTGTCTTAGTATTTGGTTGTGCACTCTCTTCATTTTATTTTCTTCCGAATTTCTGAGAATCGTTTGGAGGATTAAATATTGCAGACTTGGAGATGTGGAATTTGTTGTATGCCGGGATGAGAATGGGAAGGTTCGCGCCTTTCACAATGTATGTCGTCATCATGCCTCTCTTCTCGCTTCTGGAAGTGGACAGAAATCTTGCTTTGTCTGTCCTTACCATGTGAGTTTACTTACACTGCTCAATATGCATATGAACATTATTTTGATTCCCTTTTCTATAGATTGCCTCCTTTTTATATGCTTTGAACCTTAGGTTGAAGACAAAATTATCAAGCTTTCTTTCATGGGTTGATACCAGGACCCATTTTAGGTTTCTATTGTTACCTCTCTCTCTCTCTCTTTTTTTTTTTTTGGAAAGTTATATATGAAAAGACAATGATTTCTTCAGGGGTGGACATATGGTTTAAATGGAGCACTTCTTAAGGCAACAAGAATATCAGGAATGCGGGATTTCAATGTAAAAGTATGTCTTTCTGTTGTACGATAAGTTACTTTTTATGATATATTCCTCATAGGGAAAAGGTTGCCTAATTTCTCTGACCATGAAGGGTAGGATTTTGGGCTTATACCAATAAAAGTAGCTACTTGGGGGCCGTTTGTTCTTATCAATCTGGAAAAGGAGAGTCTTTCTCATCAGAAGGAATTTGATAATCATAATGTGGCAGAGGAATGGCTTGGTAGCTGTTCAGAGATACTGAGTACCAATGGAGTTGATTCTTCACTAAGTTATGTTTGTAGACGTGAATACACCATTGAATGCAATTGGAAGGTATGTGACCTCTTGCCTTTCCTTGAATTTATTTTTTCACTGGGAGTTTTGTTATCACGTTGCCGCTTGGCTATAATTTCATTTTCTTCATGATTATATAGATGGAAATTTTTCCAGGATTCTCCTCCCTTCTGTTGATAACCGTTATTTATCTCACTAACGGGTACCTTCTACAAGAAATTTAAAACCACCACCACATACTTTATCATTTATAGAAGATGTTCTTTTTTCATATATGATTCATGGAGGTGCTAGGACTTTGGTAATTTTGGGGTCTTTTTTTTTCTGCAGGTGTTCTGTGATAACTACTTAGATGGTGGCTATCATGTTCCATATGCACATAAAGGCCTGGCATCAGGTCTTAAGCTTGATTCCTATGCTATCACAGTATGCTTCTTTACTACCCTCTTTCTTTTGGGGAAAAAAAAATCTCTTCATTTTACATGCCACTGTTCTGTAGCATGACAAATTGAGTCATGTACCTTATTGACTTGTAATCTTCCAACCTTCCGATCTTACATGTATGGGATTTTCAGAGGCTCTTTGTTCATTTATTAATGAGACAGATGTTTGAAAGGGTTAGCATTCAAAGTTGTGAAGGCAACAGCAGTGAAGAAAATTATGATAGACTTGGAAGAAAAGCTATATATGCTTTTATTTACCCAAATTTCATGATTAACAGGTGCTTCCTTTGTTATTTGAAATTGGTATTACCATGAATTTAGTTTGCAAATTAGCATGGTCTCATAACTTGGGATCTTCTGTGGCTTGACAGGTATGGACCTTGGATGGATACCAATCTTGTACTTCCACTAGGACCCAACAAATGCCAAGTAGTATTTGACTACTATCTTGAACACTCTCTAAAGGTAATTTGGGGTAATGCTGTAATCATGATTCATGCCCATTGTTCATATCTGTGATTCAGAATCTCTACAATGTAACTGGTATTAACTTGCTTATTCTCTAGTCTCTAGTGCATGGGGGTGAATACCAATGGCTATAAAAAGATATGTTGTGTTTCCTGTATAGGTTCTCTTCTTGGACTATTAGCTGAAAATTTGTTAGCTTCTTTTGGCAAGACACTTTTTTTTGGGTGGTGCATAATAATTAGATCCTGCTAATTCAGCATCAAAATTGCCCTTTCAATTTTTTATCATTAACCTTATGATGATAGTTTTTGGGCCCATCCACTCTATCTGTAGGGATTAAATTTGGAAGAAACTTAGGCAACAAGACAATGTAGCCTTTAGAGGCAGGGTTGATGATTGATGACTAGGGTATCAAATGTTATGAATGAAAAGCTTAAAGTTTTGCTTTCGTATTTTGAAATTTGAATGACTCCATGAAAATACAAAAACCACACATTTTCTTGCGTTGATGGATTCTGTGTAGAAGGTGGTGAAGCCTCAAGTTAAAAAGTTACATTAAGCAATACTTCATAATTCTGGATTTCTGATTTTTCAGAAATTTAGCCAGGATTTTACACGCCCATTGTAAAGGCTATGTTGTTCCTCAAAGGACTGAAACTTTTCTTTTCTCTAATGAGTTTACTAAACTCCGAAAATAAATAAATACTTGTCTGGACAATTACAGTCAATTTAGGCATTAACTCTTACCACCTTCTCTGGGCAGGATGAAAGTGATTTCATTGAAAAAAGTTTACATGATAGTGAAAAAGTGCAGGTACAAACGTTTGTTTTATAGAAATGATTAGAAATTCTTCCCATGTTATGCTATTCATAGAGTAATATTGGTTGTTCATGTGCAGATAGAAGATATTGTGTTATGTGAAGGTGTCCAGAAGGGTCTCCAGTCCCCAGCATATAGTGTGGGGAGATATGCTCCTAAAGTTGAGCAGGCCATGCACCATTTTCATTGTCTACTATATGAGAACCTGACTAAATAAGTTCCCTTCTTTCGTTCAATTACATATATATTACCTCGGCAAATTGCAAGCGCAGCAACCAATACTTGCACTGGGCTTTTGTCTGAACTTGAAATTGATGCTTGGCATGCAAGTACTTCAATAGAGGGGACATTGTCATTTATTTCAATCAAACACCATTTCTAGAGGTTTTGGTATACGTATATGTATACCATGTAATATCTTGTATGTTTAGCAATAGTAGTGGCATTACATATCGCTTTGCTGAACACGTTACTTGTTTGAAAATGCTGAGAATCAGTGTGGCTGATTCTCAATATTTCAAATTCTGCCAACGTTAATCACCATTTGATGTAAACATGTAATTTATAGGTCTGGATCTATTGATTCACCTAAATTTCTGCTTCCGGTGCAAAGTTTTGTTTCGATTATAATTTTGTTGCTCCTCTTCAGATTCTGGTAATAGGAACTCAGGAGTCAGGGCAACATTATAAAAAATCTTCTCCATCTCCGGAGGTTGCAGAACTATAATCCACAGTAAAACATCCTGCTGCTAGGACTATAAAATACGCCTAACTCATGAAGAGAAACTTGCTTGTTTTTTCATGTGTTGTGCTTACAAAATCAACGTCACAAGGGAAACCGAGTATAGTTGTGACACAATGCCACAAAGAAATGTTTATTTTGAAATGCATTGAACCTCATCAAAATACAAATTACATAAAAATATAAGAACAAGTAGCTAATTGATGAGCTGTGATTATCATCCACATATTTGCAACTTTTCGTATATACGAAAATATAATCAGTATTTGTGAAACTGACAATATACACTGAAAAGGACTAAATCTGTACAAAAACAAACTTCTTTGTACAACTAGTATACTATTTTCCCTTGCTTGAAGAATGTAACCTATCCTGTCTAAATAAGTCGGTATATCTATACCTGAATAGTAGCCTCAAATTTCTTCCTTCTTTGTTTTTCCACGATGAAGTCTTGGAAAGAAGTTTTTAATGGGAGTTGCAGGTACCGGTATCAGTTTCCCAACCACAGCAAGAGGCCAGCTGAGCATACGGAAAAAAAAAAAGGGGATCATGGGAAGAAATACAGTCAGCATGTGTGCATAAGGAAATCCTTCTAATCTCTATTACCAAAATAAGTGCATTAATATCTTTCGAGTAACAGATACAACATAAAAACAATCATTTAAGGTTCTTCCAAACTTTCTTTATCAATGACAATCTCCAACAGAAACTCAATGAAGAAGAAAATAGCATGTAATGAGCAAGATGCAGTTTACAATAATCAACTGACCTGATAAATCCTATAATGACGGAAATGAGCCACTGTCGCCAATCAAGCTTGACTGTTTTTGTGAACTTTCCAAGAAATTCAATGATGACGATCTGACAGACAACAGTAACAAAGTTTATGGCAGCCCTTTGAATAACTCCAAACAACCAGACAGGACTTTGAACAATACTGACCTGAAGCACAACAGTGAGTCCCACTATCCCCATAAAGAGGTAGTTTCTTGTGACCCCCTTGAATATGTTGAATTCATCTGGCTTTCGTGCATTAAATTCATTAAAGACCTACAATTTTGGAAGAATGTTTTATGCTGTCATCATTTAAATGAAAATCAAAAGAATAAAAAAAAGTGAGATAGATGGCTACCAATATAACCATGAATATGAGGTGAAAAATAAATTGGGCATCCATACATAAACTTTTTCTGACATCAAAAGGATTTAGCAGCAATATAAAACAGAAAACGGAAGAACCCAAATATGAAATATTGGGTCCTGCCACTGAAGCTCAGACATTCGTAATTTCACATTAATTGGTGAAAGTAAGGACTTACTTGACAAAGAACAAATGAATTGAATATCAATGTGTTCTTCACTTCGATTGCATGGTAGTTGGTATCGTGCCTCAGGCCCAGTAAGCTCAGGCCTTGGAAATTGAGTACAAGCAAGACAGTCACTTGGTACATTGCCTGAAAATTTCCAACCATTATCGATGATTTAGTTTGAGAGAACAGAAACAATGTGGCACGCTGCAGTAATGGTGAACAAATACACTATAAACAGTCATTAGTCAGCTGTTTGTGGCTTATCCAACTTCAAAATAAATCCTTTCCAACTACAGTGATATCAGGGGCACAAATAACTGAGAAACAGCATTGACCTGCACCAGAAGATTCCTCCACATGATATTTGTTACAAGCGGTTCTCTGAAAAGCAAAAAAGATGCTGTCAATTTTCATAGCAAAAACCATCCTAGCGCATGGGCACAGCATTTGATGTTTTGCTAATGGAGCTGCAAACTCGGTAGATCCATAATTCACAATATGCATTATATAAATCCATGCAAGCAAAAACAAACTCGGTACTCACTAGCATCTTTATGGCTTTGGGATACAAGTTATTTTCAGAGGGATTCACAAAGCTTTATAATGTATACCTGATCTCTGATCATGTACATTATTCTTCTCTCTTCGATTTTCTTTCTACTATTAAAAGGAAAAGATAACTACTAAAATGAGGGTTGGTTCAACTTGCATCATAAAAGGTCTAGGGTTCAAATGCTTTTGGTGGTCCTTTCATTTGTAAGTCCATCATATGTTTTTGCTGAGGCTTGTAACTCAACCTTCCCTTCCCCTTAAAACTCGCCAAAAAATAAAAAGAATTGGCCTTCCCCACTCTTCTAATTTTTAAGTTCCTAGCAGCACTTAATTAACATATCAAAAATTGAGAACTTTGAATTTTGACCTTCGACCCACTGGAGGGCAATCCATCAGGTGATCAGTTGGCGGTTCAGTTGCCAAGGCTAGTGCTCCAAGTGTATCCATGATAAGATTTACCCAGAGAAGCTGTTGAAAAAGCAACAGCAATATAACTAAAGGGTTGCCTCAGGAATAAATGAGTGAGCACATACCAATGAGAGGCACAGAGAGCAAACCTGTACTGTATTTAGTGGGACATCACCAGAGGAAAATGCAGCAACAACGTTTATAACAAGAGCTGCTATATTGACAGTAAGCTGAAATTGGATAAATTTCTGAATATTTGCATATACAGAGCGCCCCCATCTGACAACCTGCATTGTTGAAGAAAGTTGAAAGCCATTACCAGTTATGCTACAAAGTACAAATATCAATGTATAATCAGCTTACTTAAAATAATATCTCAATTTATGCAA
The DNA here is from genome assembly GCA_037953625.1 of Crotalaria pallida. NCBI lineage: Eukaryota > Viridiplantae > Streptophyta > Magnoliopsida > Fabales > Fabaceae > Crotalaria > Crotalaria pallida. The sequence goes on from CM075649.1 coordinate 179,513,903, forward strand.
TGCACCTCAATTCTGTATAGACCTCTCATGAAACATTATTCATAAACTTACAATTCTTTTTATATATGAAACATATACATAAAAAAATTAAAAAATATATATATATATAAACTCAATAATTTTGCATTAGAAGTGGATGCCAGATTGCCAGAAACAACTCTTAAAGAGCTGAATGCCAATGGGCCATCATTAAGAATAGTTCAAAATCCCCTAAAATATGAAATGAGGACTAACCTTCACAACTGAAGCAAAATTGTCATCCAAAATAATGATATCAGAGCTCTCTTTGGCAACTTCTGTGCCTTGAATACCCATTGCAAGACCTATATCAGCCTAAACTCCAAAATAATATAGAATTACAACCACTACCATGGGGAAAAAAGCGAACAAAAAATTCTACATTAGTGTAAAGATTTGAACTCCATATAATGATTACTTGTCAAATAGATGTCAAATTTAAACAATATTGAAACTCTAATAGAATAGATACCTAAGCCCAAAATAACTTAAGAAATTAATGTTGGCATCCGTGCTACTTACCTAGTGTTACCACTAAAATTATTGTGCTCATTGTAACATGTACTTAGATATAAAAATACATACCTAACCCAAAATAACTTTCGAAGATGTTATACGAACCTCATGCAATGCAGGAGCATCATTTGTTCCATCCCCAGTTACAGCTACGACATGGCCCTTCCTCCTCAATGCTTCTACAAGCAAAAGCTTGTCATTAGGAGAGGACCGTCCCATAACCTGGTACACACATTCAATCTCATTTGTCAAGGAGCTAGTCAATGTATGAGCACAAGCAAAAGGCTGTTAGAGTAATTGGATTATACCGATATCCTTTCAACAATTTCTTCTCTCTCTATAGCTGACAAGGCACGGAATGTTTTCCCTTCAATGACAGTTGGCTCTGTAGCATCAGCAAATGAACCAAGTATTCCACATTCCACAGCAATTGCTTTTGCAGTTTTAACATTGTCACCGGTCACCATTTTAACCTTGGATTAGAATTCAAACCAAATAAATCAACAGTTTATAGATAGAAATATGCATATGATTAGCATCAAAAATTGAATTTTGCAGTCTTCAAGGAATCAAAAGTAATTACACAAATTTTTGAAGGAAAAAAAAAAAAACAACATAATTCACAACAACGGTACTTCAAGGCCCTTGCCAGTATCTCAAACCTGATCTTTTATATTTGATAATTGGATACATGTATATAGTAGATATATGAGTCCAGATACTTTGTAAAGGCTAACCAAATCATAATTGTCATATGTGAATTTATTACAGTAGCCATATATAATCAAAGCAATTACTTTGTAGCTCAGACATTGATGGGTGAAAACCCTTGGAAACTTAAGCATATGAGCTTTCTATACCATATGGAATAATATAATAAAACGGTGACTTCTTTAATCCAATAAATAAATAAATAAAATGCAACAATTATACTGAACATGTTATATTTGTCTCAACAACCAAGAAGTATAGGGGACTTTCAACAAAATGATTTTAAACATCAAAGGCAATACCTTAACCCCAGCCTTTTGGCAAAGCTGCACTGCATCTTTGACACCTTGTCGACAGGGATCCTGCATGCCAATGCATAATTGATATAAGCAAAATGACAAGGATGCAGTGAAATGATAGAAACTAACATGTGGAAGTCTAGACATGCACAACCCTCTCTAGTTAAAGGTATAAAAATTTCAAAGTATAAAAGCAAATACAAGAGACCAGAGAAAGGGTGGAAACTGGAAATAATAATGATGGTAAAAATAAAACCCCTGCTGCCTCCCAAGTCTGCAGTACATTCAACAAAAAAAAATGAGCCCTTTATGAATGACTATAGCCTCTTCAGAAGAGTTTCCAGAGAAAGAACGGCGAATGGGCAAACTATAAACAATATTGCTAACGAGCTTCAAGATTAGACAGAAACCAAAATCATGCGAGTATCATATCATACAAGACAAAACACAATCAGGACATTTAATACTGATAAAATAACAAAGATGACCATGACAGTCTTATTTCTTGAGTAAATACATACCTTGAGTCCAACAATAGCTAGTAAAACGAGATCATCTTCTGGCAATGACCAATGAGCAAGTTCTTCACTAGTCGGAATATTCTCCATTTCATATAATCTATAAGCAATGGCAACACAACGCAGACTATCTGCAGCCATATCTTCAATAGCCTTCCTAAAAAATATCATCTGCAAGCCAGGAAAGTTTACTCAGAAGAACTGTTCCCAAATCAGACCAAAAATGCTAAGTGTTAAATGACATGCAAACAGCTCATAATACTTGTATTACTTCTTTTATGAATGAATGTACATAGACATATATCAGCTTTTTGAAATTTCTTCCTCATACTGATAGCACTCACTAAAACGACAAAGATAGAGAAAACAGAAGCCTAAATGGAAAAATGAATTGATGAAAATTCTTATAAGAACTATAGCTAGAGAAGATTTCCTAACAGAAAAGACTTTAGAAAAAGGAAAAAAAAATGCCATCATTTAAATATTGATTTCAATATTTAACAACTCTCTCGGACCTTTTCTTCATCCATCTCCACCAACTGATCATCTGCGTCAATATACCTTGTACAACAGCCTAGAACTATCTCAGCAGCACCTTTCCAATGTATATGGACTCCAGATTCAGTCTGTACAGAAGCCCAAAATTATTAGTATGGTGCTTGGATGACAAACGAATTATAGGATCCAGATGATAAACAAGATATACCATGTAATTATGCAATATATGCTCCTTAATAAGATCATTTAGTTAATAACAGATGCAAAAATTCTGCGTATGTGAATTAAAATGCCAATCAGATAGTACCGTCAGTATTGCAACCCCGCCACGTTTTTTATCTGAATTGAATGGAAAAACATGAATAATTGATGATTCTGATCTGGAAGCCTCAAAGTTCATCCCAAGCTGAGATTGGATATAACAGTCATAACAAGGTATAAACACATAAAGCTCCTTTAAAGGAAAGGAAAAATAAATGAAGTGTCAAACTAAAGACCTGAACTCCCCAATGTAAAATTGCCTTTTCTGTCGGTGATCCAGAAACCTCCACATCATTACCACCCTGTAACAAACAGACTCATGCATAAAGAAGTAGTTGAACCACTCCAGTAGGAAACCGTTGTAGGGTGGAAAAACAAAAAACAAAAACTGTCCCAGAATACCTCAGGTACATAAACACTGCCACTGGTGTTCTGTGCAACACCTTCAATCAAGAAAGAGCAGAGCATAGGAGATAACCCTGACTTGTTGTGGGGAGGAACAATCTTCTTCCCGCCAATCCAAGCTTCAACCACAGTCATCTGTCTCAAAGAAATACAGGTAAAATTAAGATTATCTCCATCAATGACAAGAGGAATGCACTTCTTCCTCATGCTATTCACCCAAAATAAACAGCTACTGATCAACACCAAGATATGTTCCATTTCCTAAACAGATTGATTTATAAGATATCATGTTGACAGGTTAGTTGAAAACTTGAACTCCCAAGTCCTGACAAGGTTTCCTACGTGAAAATGAGCCAGGATGCAGATATGCCACAATAAAATGGAATATTTGCAACAAGTGCCCTCCAAAAAATTTATGTAACTTGCTACAACAATTTAAAATATAAATCAGGTTCCAGTACAGCATCACAACTAACCTGATTCATAGTCAACGTTCCAGTCTTATCACTGCAAATGGTTGTGGCTGAGCCCATTGTCTCACAGGCAGAAAGCCTCCTCACCTGAAATTCAATGTGTTGAATTAAACAGTGTTTCTCAAATAGGTATGTCAAAAACCAATCAAAGAAAAAACAGCAATAAGCATACCAAAGCTTTATCTGCCATCATTTTTCTCATAGAGTAGGCGAGTCTAAGAAATAATTGATGGAAAAGAGTGGTTAATAGAGAGAAATAAGACTTACAAAGAACAAGAAAGAGAGATAGATAGAGACTCAGAGAGAGTAACTATATCACGGATATGAAAAAGCATATGTACAATCTCATGTGGATATTTAATACAGTATAATCATATAATGATTTGATAATTAATTATTATTACTATTTATTATTTTTTAAAAAGGGTCATAAGATAGATCACTGGTATCTGAAAGATTGAACATTAGTGTCTTAGATTCAACATTGGACTAATGCGGGGATCACTAACTGTAACCAAATTTACCATCACTAAAAGAATTAAGGGATCCGATGTATAAATCATATTGGAGTTCAAAATCAATGTCAAAGTTTTCTGTATGTTTAATGACACCAATGTTAAAACTTAAAATATATCCATTAAGACCAAGTGATGAGTGAAAAAAATAAAACAAGAATAAAAATTGGAATACATACGTTAAGGTAACTGCTAAAGGGAGCCCTTCAGGCACTGCAACCACTACAATGGTGACCTACATATTCATTGACATACAAACATTCAATCACCTCATAGATATTAATTCAAAGCCATTGAAAGTTTATGAATTTAGATTCAAGTTTATGCAAATGGATTATGCATGTTTTGGTAGTACTTTGCACATACCGCAACAGTGACTATCTTAATTGCTCCATCAATAGCTTTACTAACTTTAGTCTTCCCCGCTATAAATTGAATACTTCCATCAGGATTTGTCGTATGCCCAGAGAAATACCTGTGCTTATTATAAGTTGCCATTTCAGAGACATACTAAAAACTAGGTTAAACTGAAAATTACCCACTTCTACTTTGACCCTTTGGCAAATAATATAGATGTTTCAGTTTTGATTGAGATGAGAAGATTAACCCACTTAAAATTTCAATACAAGGCAAATATCTCCCTTGGATCTCAATTTTGGTAATTAATCTTTGGTATTCAATTTGCTTAAACGTTCAACGAATGGAAAATTACCACCTGATTTCAATTTTGGAAAATAGCCCAATGAGCTAATTGAACCTGCAGTGAATAACAAGCAATATGTTTAAGCTTTAATCAGTTAACTGACAAAATTGAAATCATATGGTGGTAACTTCAAAACTGAAACTACACAGGGCTGTTCGATAAAGGATCAATGTCGAAGTGAGTAATTTGGAATTTAACCTAAAAAATACTAATGAATTACGCAAAGAAACATATGGCAACCTTCCTAGCAGCACAATCAGAACAACAATAGCCACAGTGAGTCCAGCAATACCAATGAAGGTGGCCACACCATTCAAGCGGACCTATATTGATAACTTATATAGGTAAACATGCTATTTGAAGCAGGAACTAAAAAAAATCCATATGTTAGAAGGGGACCTGCAAAGGTGTTTCTTCACCACTGTCTTCTGAAATGTTAGCCATTAGAAGCCCCCATTCAGTATTAGTGCCAACAGCAGTTACCTTAGGAAAGAAAGCAACCACAGAAAAGAAAAATCATGAAGAGTCAATAAAATAGGGGGATTGAAAGTCTAAAACTGACAGAATAAATATAATCCATATTTTCACCCCTCCAATCTCTCTACCTCAGTTGTTTTCAAGAATCAAACTCTGAATAAAATCCTTTCTTGAACAGCATGAACAAACGACATCATTTGCAAAGCAAATTTTCCACAATGAACAATATCTTCATAAATCCAATTATGAAAAACTTCAGCTAGTGCAGATTCCTATGCCCAACGGAGTAGGGACAACTCGCACATTAAAGCAATAATGCCATAAGGGTGCTAGACTGCTAGTATATATGTTATTAACTACATCAACAACCTTTTAGAAACTCTATAATTTTGTAAACAAAATTCAAGACTACATAGATGGAGGGGAAAGGAAAGTCTGAAGTTTACCAGCATAGTGCCACTGCCATCTGCTACTTTACATCCAGACATCAGAAAAGGTTTCTTAGAATCCTTAGTGACCTGCAAAAAGGAAAATTGTTATCAGACTTAGGAAATGAGATAATTAATTATTCTCACTCTCCACGTGACAGAAATGAACACTTACAGTATTGCTCTCCCCAGTCATACTTGATTCATCAATTGCAAGAGAGTGACCGGTGATCAAAATTCCATCAGCAGGGACCTAGAAAAGATCAGGTAAGAACAAAATAACAAGGAACAGCAACCATTAGGCATGAAAGGCAAAAATGACAAGATAAACTCATGTACCTGGTTACCGATGTTAAGGGGTATAACATCACCTACTACAATATCATATATCGAGATCTCAACTCTTCTCCCACCTCTAATAACCTTCTCATGTACAAATCCAAATATATATGATAAGAATAATTCTAAAAAAAATTATATTAAAAAAATAAAAATAAAATAGTCAAGATTCAAGAAGTATAGCTAATCCAAAAACAAACCTCTAAATGAATGTTTCTCTTCTCCTCATTTAGGTCGCGAAACTGAAGAGACTGCTTATAATCACTAACAGCTACAAAAAGAGGAGGAGAAACAAAAGAGGGTGATGAGCACTTCAAAGAAGAAGACTATTACATATATAGTTATTATGATAACCTCTACAATAAATGACAGTTATATGCACTTAAGACATGTATATGAATGCTTTTTTCATATAGAACACGTAAATAAAAGCTTTAGAGCACAATAAACTTTACAAAGAGTAAATGTTAAAACCTGTAACTATAATAACAAGAATAACTGCAAAAGCGATGCTTCCCCCATCATACCATCCTTCCTCAACACCCTGAAACAAAAAATTAATTCTGATTCTGAACTGGATAAGCCTAGTTCTCAGCACTAACAGAAACTAATTCCTATTCCCAGATGATAAAGAGACAAACTAAAAATACTTAGGCTAAGGAATGCTAAAGAACAAAGAATTACATCATAACTTTCTCAGGCAATCTCACCTCAGATTTTATCCCCAATGCTAATGAAGCGATGGCAGCTATCATTAAAATAACCAAGGTCAGATCCTTGCAAGCATCCCACATAAACATCTGCGAAAGGCAACAAAAACATAGATGTCGGTACAATAGCCGTCCAGTTAGAAGGAGGATCATATGATAATCAGAGTGCACCAATATTTACCAAAAAATTTCTTCCTTTTTTGCGAGGATAGTTGTTAGAACCAAATGCATTCCTCCGTATTACCAAGTCAGCATCATCACCTTGAATCCCCTTCTCTAAATTAGTTTTCAGCAATTTTGATAGCCCTACAACCTAATAAAGTGGTTCAGAAAAATTGCATGAATATTTATGACACAAATTAATAACATTACCAATTTAAGAAAATCTATTATAAGCAACAAAGCATACTTACTCCTCCATTTCCTTCTAGAGCATTCATATCATGCTCCCTTGAAATTGAAGAAAGAAGCTCTGATCGAACTGGAAATTCTCCACTGGAGCTTGAAGGAGGTTTTACGGTTCCTAATTCTAATAGTTAAAAGGCACAAAGCATCAACACTGGAAATAAAAAGACTCAAAAAAAAAGTGACAACACTTTCAATATACGGGACCAAGCTACTGTAAAACTTATTCAATAAAGGTCCATGGAGCACAAAGCATCAGTACACCAAAGCATTTTCAACTTTAGTATTTAGCACCACAACAAAGCCTTTTTCCCCGCTAAGCAGGGTCAACAACAAGGACCAAATGACACCATTAGGTTTTCTATCATAAACCATGTCTTTCGAGTTCAGAGGCCACTTAAATCAAAGTCATATTTAATGGTTTCAGTTTTTATTAGTCTCTCTCTACCTTAAACTATAGCATGATCAACCACCTAATCCAATCTTCTTATCGAGGCTTAAAGGTCTTCTCCTCTGATGGTCAAATCACCTAAGGAGAGATTCTACCATCATTTCCTCGGTAGGTGCAAGCCCTACTTTTCCTCCAATGCATTCTTTCCTAATCCTAACTTGACGTGTATCCACTCATCCAAGGCAACGTCCTCACCCCAGAAACACTGAACTTATGCCCCTGTTTACATTTTACCATCCAATATCCAGTGCCATAATGCATCACAAGTTTGGAAGTTATGCGGTAAAACTATCCTTTAAGCTTAGAAATAAGACAGTACTACAAACACCAACATTACCATGTGTAACATCATAGGAAACGCACTACATAGAAAACAGAATACAGCAGTAAATAATAAATAATAAATAGGAAAACTACTGTGAGTATTTCATTTTATACACGTATAGTAGTGAGAACAATCCAATGACTCACCAATGTCACTGCTCACTTGCTCTCCAGCTGCCTTGAAAAGATATGCTGCCTAATAGGAAAAAAATTAAATAATTAGTACACTTTACTTGTAAGATGAGAAATGATAAGATAGTCAACTGAAGGGACAAAACTCTAATTGCTTGTGTGTGCGCTCTCATCTTTCTCAATATTTGCTTCCTCTCTTCTTCTTTCTTCAAGTCCAAGGTGTAACGAAATCGTCGAGAAGCATTAAGCACAAGTGCCGCTCGCTAAAAAAAAAAAAAGGAATTTCTTGTGAATTCATTGAACAAAACATTATCTTCCAAAGAACAAAAATAAATACATAATGCGTCAAAATAGCAAAGCAGTTAACTTAGTTATAACAAGCAACACTGATCCTGCAAAAATAAATAAACGAAGGTGACTTCAAGTGCAATGGTGTATGGTCAAGAAAATGTTCTGTTCCAAGACTTCATACAATTTTGGAAAGTGAAATTTGTATTTGCTTGGCATATTTGCAATTTCAGAAAAGTCATACCTTTAAACAGGAATTTATCTTGACTCTTCAACCTAACATGAGAAGGCCAATTGTTGAGTCTCTACTAGGAACATCTGTTTATTATGTAGTAGTATTCAGCTTCTTATGACAACTTCTACTTAACTTTCTAATAGGTGAGAATTTTAAACTTCTTCAAGTAATATAGGAAACAAGTTGTCGAAGGATTTCTTTACTTGTATACTAACAGGCAAATATTATACTTCAAAAGTATCTTATCACAAAACAATCAGAGTTAAGAGCAAACTTTCATGCTTTCTTCTTTTTTTCTTCTCGGCTAGTGCGCACGGTACTCTTTAGATCAATAATCTCCTATTCTCCAACTCTATTATTGCTTTTTTAAGTTCATTAATGGGACCAATCCTCTTAATATTCAAGTATTAAATTAAATCTTTCCTCAGTTTTGTCTCAATAAAAACTAGCTCTATCCATATATATTTTGCAGCAAGCACAACCTTGGCAGTCCATCAATCTTTTAGAAACCAAACTTATTAGCCATAACTGAATCCCAAATCCCTAAATTCTAGTCTCCTTTAATCCCACTGGGTCCACTCAAGGAAATAAATTTAAAAAAGAAGAAAGAAAGAATTGAATTTTTGACCTGAAACACACTTAGGATCTAAAGTAGATTAAATCAAAAATTTTCAGGACAAAATCTATCTTGCCCTGGTATCTGTAGACAAAGTTAATAAGACAAGCATATTATCCTTCAATGTCTTTTACAAGAATAATATAGTTTTATATCTCTGGAGCTTCCTAGGTTACTGAATTTGGCTTGCTATACTTTCGATGAGTCCAATTCATCTTCAACCACAACCTCATTAAAACAATTTTAGGAATCTGGGAAGCCTTCCCTCTTTCCATCTCTACACGTCAATGGTTGATGAATAAAACTTGGAAAGAACGTAATGCTATTCTTCACTCTAAATATTCTTTGCTACCAAGCAGCTGGAATTAATGCACAAAGCCAAAGGCTTAAAGCTGACCTTCTCTCAACCTCTGAAGCTCTTTTCCCAAACTTAGGAGTTTACTTAACCCCTCACTACCAAGCTTCTTAGAAGGATTAAGATTTGATAATTTGGATGTAGCTGTGAGTAGAAAGACTCCTACACTGCAGCTGTTAGACCTGATAGCACCTCAAATATGTTCTTTGCAAGTACAGAAATGTATTCAACGTAATACTTCCTATGGTCGGTAAGCACAGTTAGCCCCAGGTATTGCAACTGTTCCATTCCTTTGGAGTACATTCTTTTAGATGAGAAATACAGGATGTTATAAATAGTACCATAGATCTCAGAATTTCCGCTAAACGGAACTTCAATCATGCCGTCTTAAATTCTCTGATATACTCCAGGTTTTTCCATCCTAAGCTAAAAACGCTGCTGATAGTATCATATATTTGTATTTGTCCTTCCTCGCTTTCATGTATTGCGCAGACAAGGTCCTTGTTCCGCATCATTTTATTGATTGTATAAAAAAATTTAAAACAAAATAATGATACAAAATTTCAAATTAGTTCTGCTATTACCAGTATCCATATTTAGAACCTCCTTAACTTTTTATCCATTTTAACCAATGTCTCCATGAAACCATAAAGTCTTATCCAATTCTCTCCCCCAAATCCCTACTCTCACTGGCTTCTGCTCTCAGTTTGCATGCAACACAGTATATCCACTTTACAAATCCTAAAACAACATCTCCAATTCTCCATATAGTGCAATTGAATAAAACTAAAGAAACAGTATCAAATCATCAACCATATGATGAAAATGAGACTAATAACATAACAAAGATGATTAAGAGAGTAGAGAGTAGAGATATACCCTCCAACGCCTGAGGCTTCGAACCGGAGCATCCTTTGTTCTGGTAATATCAAATGGATCAGATGTCAAGTCTCCTCCCTCGTCATCGAAATCAATACCACCAGCGTGGAGGCTGGCCGGAGACCCAGCCTCTATATCCGGTGGTGAACCTTTACGAAAACTCATAGCTCCGGTATCTGTCGCAGGAAAGATGACTCCGTCACTATTCAAAACCTCACACACCAAATCATAATAATAATAACCGTTTTCTTTACACTTCCACTCTCACAACGAACAACCTCACTCTTAAATCTTAATAATAGTTCAAACTTAAAAAAACCACTTGAATTGAACACTCTGAACCATGTTCAAAGCAAAATTAAATAATAATAGAGATTTGTATCCATCGTTTTTGTCATTATCGATCAAAGGCAGGCACTATCAGTACAGCCAATAGGTCTCTAAAATTCAATTCAATCAAAACCAATTGGACAGAGAAATACAAGCCACACAAAAATTCTCTCCACACGATATACACATTATGAGTTTATTATGACTGGTAGTGGTAGGTACTGTAGCTATAAAAAAAAAAATAGTACTGAACAATAATAATGCGTAACATTGTAATGATGCAATAAGCAGAGTAGTGAGTGAAAGGTAACTTACAGTTACAGGGAAAATAATAATAATAATAAAAATAATAATAGATTAGTTTTTTTTTTTTTACTGAAAGAGTGAAATTGTATGTTATTCTCTGGTCTTCGTCTTCCAATTGTATGTTATTATCTGGTCTTCGTCTTCCTTGAGCTCGTCTTCGTCTTGTATGGTCTTATATACTCCACTTGCTCTAATTATAAACAAAATGAACTAAATTTACTTTTAATGAGTTTGGTTGATTATATTTAATTTTCTTAAATTTATAAAAAAATAGAGGTATTTTGGGAATGAAACAAAGATATGAGATATTTTAGAAAAAGAAAAAAAAAACTTTGAAGTGTTTTCAAAGACGCGTAAAAAAAGAGCATGGGGAGAAAAAAACAAGCGTAATTAATTGAATTCAGTTTGGGAGATTTTTCACCATGTGGCATGCCGCCGAATGGAACCCGATAAGATTTTCATTTTCGTTTTTTTCCCTCCTCTTTCCGGGAAGCTTCGTTTACGGTTTACGTTACGTGCTTATAATAGCTAAGTATATCATATGGTTAGTACAGTAATATACTAGTACTGTACTATATAAAGCTGTTTTTAAGAATAAAAAAATATCTTATTTGTAAGTTTTTTTTAATTTCTAATGAGATTACTCACTTCCATGTATATCCATATTTATTTATATTATTATTAACTTATTTCTTTATGAGAAAATGGAAAATGCGCTGATAGTGTAAAGGTTTTTTATACCATCAGTGCATCATCCACTATTTATCCGTTTATGGTTGTTGACTTTTAAATTAAAGTAATTGACTGATGGTGTGTAAAAAACTTTATATCATTAGTGCATATCCATTAATTTTCTTCTTTATTTCTCATTAATTTGAAGACTTATATTAAGAATCGGGAATAATATACTTTATTACTATTCTTTTTCGTTTTACCAAAAATTGTAAAAAATTGATTAAAAAAATGTTGTAAACTAAAATAAGGGTAATTAATGAAAAAAATTTATTAAAAATGGTAAATTATGAATTATGATTGGTTGATTAATACAAAATATATTAAATTGATTATTTGATAATTGATTAATAATGTATTAGACAAATCATTAAATATATGTTTAATTTTTTGACTTTTACAATTTTTTATTATTTTTGTAAGACAAAGAGAGTATATAATTGAATTTTCCAAGTGTATACTCCGTGACACAGTTTAATAATATTTAAAAGACACGTTCAAAAAACATAATATTTAAAAGAAATTAATTTACATAAAAGATTAATTTATCTAATATATTATGATATTATATTTTAAATCTTTTCATAAACATTTGCTATTTAAAATAATACACTCACTTAATATGTGTTTCTAGACACACATTAGAACAAGTGCCCTTGGTTTAAAAGACATATGCAATGAAAAACTACTTGGAAGTGAAGTTTTTTATATTTTGAAAAAAAAAATTGAAAACTTGTGTTTTTTTTTTTTCTTAGAATTTTAACGAGTGTTTTAATAGCTTTAACTAGACATAACTTTTATAAACAAATACTAACAAGTGTTTTTTTAGTAATTGTTAAAAGTTTTATATAATAAAAATGTATCTTCTGAAATTTTGGAAAAAAATATAGAAATTTATGATTTTTTTTCTTATTAATAACTTATCAATATCCATTTTAAATTTTCAATATTGTTGAATTTTGGGATTCCTTGTCTGTTTTTCTTATTAATAACTTTTTTTTTTCAATTCAAAAAAAAAAAATACTGCTTTTTCGTGTACGGAGAAATAGAGTGGCAGTTGTAGAATGAGACAGGATATATGTGAGAGCATTTTTGTAGCACTTTGGAGTATTTTCATGTTTACACTTTTCAGTCCCCTTTAACATTCGGTAACCTCTCTTTCAGCTATCTATGTCAAAGTCTTACTTCAGATTCATTAGATTTTACCATATAAGCTTTACATTGTTATGCTATTAGACTTAACTTCATACTTTTCATATCTTTTACCACAGCAGAGTCTTAACACCAAATTCTCCAAACATACATATATTAACATTACATCATTATGTACTTTTATACATAATTTTATTTCAATGATACTTTTTAATACAATTTCAATTTTAATTTCAAATTATTTATTTATTTATTTATTTGAATATAAAAATATGTATTTTTATTTATTTATTTATTTTTTCATAACAAGTCAATATATTTAATAATAAAAGAGAAAAATTATATATTTAAAATTATTATATTTATTTTTTAAAAAAAGAATATTATTATTATTATTACTTCCTCCGACTTGAAATATAACAAAAAAAATATTCTTTTATTGGTTTAAAATATAAGCAAAACTAACCAACTTTCTTAAATTTTATTTTATTCCCAATGTTACTTTCTTAAACCATCCCTAAAAAATTATTATCTTATTTAATTTTTGTTTCATTCTCAATCCAACTTTCCTAAAATATCTCTATTCTTTTATGAATTTGAGAAAATTAAATATAATCAACTAACCTCATTTATAAGCATAAAATTAGTTACATTTGCTTATAATTTGAATCGGATGGAGTATTTGTAGTTATTATTATTTATTATTAATTTATTGTTATTATTATTTGTTTAGTAGAGTATTATTATTATTTGTTTAGTAGAGTATTATAAAGTAAAAAGGAATAAAAGACAAAAAACATGTCCATATAATCTTAAATCAATTTTTTAATTTTACATACTCAACTTAAAACTCTCCGCACCAACCAAATTTTAAATATTAACATAATTTTAAGAGAGTTTAGAAAATAAATCTGAATTTAAGATTCTCATTCATCTTTCCAAATTCTGGTGTGATGCCTAATAGATGGGTACTCGTGTCTGACACACGTCCCACGCTAATACTTCTTTGGATAACCCATTGAAACACGTTGGACATTCGATTGCAGTGTCAATGTAATTTTATTTCACTTTATATATTTTCATACTCCTATTTAATTTCATTTTACTTTAATTATAAGTTATCATAATTATATTATATATTATATATTGCAGTGTCAATGTATTTTGGACACTGTTTGTGTTCGATGTTCATATCGGGATTGATGCTTTATAGTAGAAACCTCTTATAGTATAGTAATACTTCTTTACTCTTTAGGTTTTAAGGTAATATACTTTTATTTTTGTTTTTTTAGGAAAATACTCCACTAACTAGGATATTAGCCTTTTAGGGGCACCTGTTAAAGAAGCAAAATAAGTGAATTTGTTTTGAGAATTAAATAATAAATTTAACATTTCGAGAAATGATGAAAGTGTTTTTGCAATATTGATCACTTATCTATTGTGTTTTCTTTAACTAGTGATTTTAGGCATTATTTGGTTGCACGAAAGAAAATGAGAAAAGAGAAATAAGGTAGAGAGAAATAGGGGAGAGATTATAGTTAGAAAATGAGTAGATTTTATAGTTGTTTGATATGAGAGAAAATATGAAAAAAATGTGGGAATGAGTTTTCTCTCTTTTTGTTTAGTTGGAGAGAAAAGTGAGAAAAAAGAAAACCATAAATTTATATAAAAAACAAATATACCCTTATTTTTTTGCATTGGCCCACTTCTTTTTCACTTTTCTTCTCATAATCTCTCATAAGTTGAAGAGAAAATAAATTTTTGTGGGTTTTACCAAGTTTTTCTCTTCTCCTCATTTTCTTTGCATAACCAAACAAGAGAAAATGTATGTTTTTTTTTTCTTATTTTCTGTCCTTCCAAAATACCCTAAACCAAACAAAGTGTTAATGTATTTGTTGTTAGTGGTTAGCAAGATTTTTTTTGTTTTAGTTTTAAATTTAAGTTCATCAAGAGAATATGAGTATTATTTGTACTGCTTTTGCAAGGACTATATATTGACATGTAATTCTTGGTGGAAGAATGCTAATAAGAGAATTTAAAAAAAAATTGCATTGAAAAATTAAATATCTATTATCTTCAAAATCTTAAAGTTGTGAATTTATGATTTTCTTGAAAAATTAAATATCTATTATCTTCAAAATCTTAAAGTTGTGAATTTATGATTTTCTTTAACTTTTTAAGGAAAAAAAACTTTTTCAATCTATCTCTTAACCTTTTCATTACATAAATAGTATTTTATCATAATTAATTAAATAATATAGACCGTCGGATCGATTCAAAGTAGTCGTTAAAAAATAATAAAATTCTTATTAAAATTAGGATTTTTTTCAACCCGTGTACCACATGTATAGGATAAGCAAACTTGAAAAAGTAAGTTGTTATAAAAATGATATACTTAAAAGGTAAGTTATTTTCACTATACAAATATTTGGAAATATGAAGTAAAATAGTAAAATTATAAAGTAAAGACAATGTTATAATTATAATTATCAATAAGTTTTTTTTAAAAATAGAAATAGAAAATATTTTCATAAAACAAACAGACTTTTAAATATTCAAAAGAATTTAGCTGTAGTCAACTTATATTTTCATTGTCTTTTTTTTTCATTTTTTTTCAATGTCTTTGATTTTATTTTTCATATTTTTTAATTAAAATTTACTTCTTATCAATTTTTTATTGATATGAATTACAAATAATGGGACAGTCCATGATTTGGTAATAATTTCTCCCTAACTTGTGACTTGATTAATAGTATTTTTTTGGTTTGCACCCTGGTATCTGAATCATAGGACCGACTAATCCAGTTCGAGGGTCCGGGATTAAGGTTTTATACATCTCCCAACTTTGTTGTGGGGGATCGAACCGTGATTCGTCCTACCAAGTGCAGTCCATGACACCGCTGCACCAACAGCTCGTTGGTTGATTAATAGTTGTTTAAGTTTTATTTTTCTTTAATTTATTAATGGTCAGATTCATCCCGGTATTCTTCCTTTTGATTATTAATATTTAAGTGATAAGCATGCTCACACTTACATGCTTGGTATGTGTTACTTACTCCATTTTTTTTTTATATTATGTAGAGATGTATGAGTATTTTCTCTTAATATATTTATTAACTTAAATTTATCTTTCTTTTTCTATTTAGTTTTTTTAATAATAATTGTATTAGTCATTAATTTCCTTATACTGTATGTTGATCAAATCTTTTGTTTTTCCTATTTGTCCCTCGCTACATACTGCATGCCATTGTGAATTTGTGATGGCAATTTCCAATTCATCCGCTGGCCGGACAAATAGTTGGTAACAACAGAACAAATCTCATGCACCCGTCTTTATCAGCAACTCAACATCTTTATGCAAACTTCTAATTATTTATGCGAATGGGGTCCCATTCTTTCCTAATTTGGGAACAACCGAACAATAAGCCAGAAACCTGCCCCTTTCAGTCAGTCTCTCACATATAAATGTTGTTGTACAAACTATTTTATACTTCATTCGTCACTAAGTATCTATCATATTTTAAATAAAATATTTCCTTTAAGAAATTTAATCATTACTCATATTTTAATACATTAATTATGTTTTTTTTCCACTATACTCTTTTTATCTATATAATTATTAATTTTTCTCTACTACTTACATTAAACCAAGACATATTAAATATGAGCAAACATGGAAAATAACATTTATTACACTCTTGAAATCCTCAATACACAGATAAAAAGAAACAAAAAATCTCTCCAAAAATGACAGATAATAAGGAACGGAGAGAATACTACATATAGTAATTTTTTTACGGCCAGATCGAGATATTTTTTATTTTTATTGATCAACTTAGTATACATAAAAATTTAAGACTTAAAATAAATCTCAACAATAAATTAAAAAATATAATATAACATAATATATTTTTCAGTAACATAAAATGGTTTATTATTTTACCCATTTTAATTTTTATTGATCAACTTAGTATACATAAAAAATTAGAGTGAAGTACCACTTTGGTCCCTCATGTTTTTTAGATGAGACACTTTAGTCCCTCAAAATGTGAAAATTCACTTTTAGTCCCTGAAGATTTTTTTATGGGACACTTAAGTCCGCAGTTGAGGCAGTTGGCGGAGTGGACGAAGGGACTTAAGTGTCCCATAAAAAATATCCACGGACTGAAAATGAATTTACACATTTTGAGAGACTAAAGTGTCTCATCTAAAAAAACATGAGAGACTAGAGTGATACTTTATTTACTCAAAAAATTAAGAAATAAAACAAAAAAAAAAAGAATCTCAACAATTTTTTTTAAAAAAAAATAACACGTAATATATTTTTTCTGATAACATAAAATGGGTTTGTTATTTTACTCATTTTAATTTTTATTAATCAACTTAGTATAAGTAAAAAATTTAAGAAATAAAATGGATTTCAACAATAAAAAAATTAAATAATACTTAATATATTTTTTCTAGTAACAAAATGGTTTGTTACATCTTCATTGTAGCACAAAAACCACTTGAATTGGCAATCCCGCTTTCATGGAATAACCTGTAAACCCCATGGAGAAAGTAAACTACTTCAACGAAGTGACAGACTATGTGTCTGAAATGGGATTCGAACTTGGTACTCATAGGTTGTAAGACCAAGTCTTGCACTTTAATGTTCTTAACTTTTTATATTTTTAAAAACTACTAGTATAAGTTACAAGTGATACTCTTTATTATATTTTTTTCACTACTAGTTAATTTTGAGTGGCATATGGTGCTATATTTTTAGAGTGTTGGACATTAGAAGCATTTACTAAGCAAGTGGAAAAAATTCCATGAACACTATATATGAAATGGACAGAGAAATAAATAAAGTATCGCTCTTTAACACATATCACTTTCTTTATGATATAACTAATTTAAAAGTTGATTTTGTAAATTGATATTATTTTGTAAACTCATCCTTTAGTTTGCATCAAACAATTGTTCAAATTGTAAACTCATGTAAAGGGTTTGAATACCCCTTGTACTCAATCATAATAAAATTTTTGTTGCCGATAGATATATATATATATATATATATATATATATATATATATATATATATATATATATATTAGATGCTATAAAATTAGTGTTATTTTTTTATATAGGTAAAGAGAGCTTGTAGTTCCAGGGGCTTGAAACAGACTACTCTCACTTTATATCTAGCAATAGTTTAATCAGCTGAGCCGATTCATAAAATCAATAACAGGTGTTATATATAAACAAAGGCAGCGCCAACAACTACTTTATAGTCCAAAAATGAAAGGAGTTAAAAAGAAAGGTACCTGCCTTGGCCACTAATGGAATTAATATTGGATGCAGAAAGTCGTCAAGAAAATAGTTGCAGTGGTCGTGTGCATAATCTTCATCATGAAAGAAAAACCACAGGATTATTATAATTCAGTTATATATGTACTACAAATCTACAATGGAATATGCACGCATGTTATTATATATGCCTTTCACTTAAGGAAACGTATAAATTTATATAATTAAACCAAACACCACTCATACTAATCTTATTCTTATGGAACCCAATGCAAGATATAGAGCAAACGTATAATTAAACCCAACCTGCTAATTCCTTTCACTTAAGAAAGGTTTAGAATCTGCTGAATGCGATGAGTAATGTTGATGTGCTTGATACCAATGCCGCAGCATCACTACATAATAATAAGACCACAGCATTGGTTAGGTCAACGTCAATGTATGTATTGTGAAGAAACTTCTAGGAAATTTACTTTGCTGGGAGTCTGGGACTAGTCACTAGTCTCTATTATTATTCTGATGACATGTGCATGCATGTTAGTTGCATGTCCTTTTATTTTCATGTACTGAATTATCATGCATTTTACATTACATATCCTTTCGTCATATGGATAATGATTCTTGACTTGTAGCTAAGAAAATATGCTGTTGTGTATTTGTGTTCACTCCAATTTTGTTTGATAATCGGTTAAAAAATTAATAACGAATCCTTTCCCGTGAAAATATGGTGTTGCCATTTACTAAATTCAGTACTATACTGATCCATTGGATGCTAGTGGCGGTGGGACTTTGAGAAAGAGTTCGGTATCCATGGGGCTTGAAGTAAATTAAAGTACGTCAGATACGAAAGTTCGTCGCAATGTTGTTGTTATTGTTATTACCTAAAATTGGATGGTTGCTATGCAACCTTTTAGTAAACTAATAAGAAGTTGACACCTAAGATATGTGTGTCATGTTATTCCTTGAAGTAATGATTTATAATTTTTACAATTTAGTCCAACATAAAATGAAAATTAATTTAATTTAGTCTTTTCTACCTATTAGCAAATTATAATAGGTAGAAAAGACTAAATTAAATTAATTTTCATTTTATGTTGGACTAAATTGTAAAAATTATAAATCATTACTTCAAGGAATAACATGACACACATATCTTAGGTGTCAACTTCTTATTAGTTTACTAAAAGGTTGCATAGCAACCATCCAATTTTAGGTTGCATGTTAGAAATTTCCTTGTTATTATTATTATTATTATGGAAAATGCTAAGCAATGTCTTAAGATCATCCTATTTAACAGAGCAAAAACAATTATTTTGTATTGCACGCAATCGATGAGTTTAATATATTGAGAATAATTTTTAACGTTTGTTTAATATTTATCTATTTTTTATTGTTTTATTAATGTCTTTTGGACACTCGATAACGAGACTCTATTATTATACAGATTTTGCTAAGACCAATACATAGAAAAAAAATTTGCTAAGGACCATGACTTCTATAAAGCCATGGAATTTTGAGGTTGCCTCAATGTCTTCGGATTAGTTTTCTTAAGCTTACAAAAAGGAACTATTTTTTTTTAGAGGTTTTACGTTTATTTTGTTTTTTGACTATAATTATAAAAGACATTTTCTACTTTAAAGAAACACAGTTGAAAAAAGTTAAAAGCAGCTATATATAGTACTTCTCCATGATTTTGTTGAGAACATATCACCTGCACATATTAAACACTTTAATTTGTTGGGATTTTGGATCAATCCAACAGTTTAACATATGAAATGATACAAATTGTGAGTCGCACTATTTTTTTTTGCTTTTTTCATAAGTTAATTATAACTTCTCTAAGGAATTTAAAAATAAAGATTTCTTTTCCGATCCTTGATTCTTCTTCAAAACCTTATCCAAATGATTTATTAAAATTAACGTCAATGGAAAAAAAAAATCTTTTTAAAACCTTAATCAACTACCTCGTTCTCCCTTTTATTATAATTTTGCATAATTAAAGCGTGGAGCTTTTCACTTAAAGAAATTATATCAATACCAATAAGACCCAACACATTTGTTAATAAATGATTGAATTTTTAAAGAATGATATTTTGTCAAATATTTGATCATTGTCATGTATATGAGAAAGGTTTTATTTGTTATAATGAAATTTATTTTTATGATTTCATATTTCGAAAATGATTAATCTTCGATTATCTGCCGAATGATATTTTTAGTAGAAAAAAAAAATCATATTAGCAAATAGGAGTATTCTTTTTCATGGCCTCATTAAAGGGAAGCTCCGTATATTAATAGACTCGAGAAAGAACAAGGGATGGAGATGAAAAACTTGCTATTTTCTCTACATGTTTCAACTTGTATCAATTAAGCTACAAACATTTCAAATGAACGATATTTTTTTTGTGCTTTGATATCTTACCCAATAGAAATAATTCTATTTTCCAGTAAAAACGAGGAAAATATAATTTTGTCCAAAGGTTGAATTTAATTTAAAAACTATTCAATCATATCCCTGAAAAAATATATTCGATCATAGTAATAACTTAAGTGTTGGGAATATAGACTCAACATAATGAAACACGATGTTCTAGTTTGATTGGCTTCATTATGGAGTTTATATTTCAAACACTGTTATAGTATTTTTTGCTCAACAACCATAACAAGAACCTACCCCAAGAACTTGTCCCAATGCCATTCAAGTCCATGGGTGGTTGTTGGGGCATGTTTTCCAGCACTTCATGTACACTTTTTGGTGGTCCAAGAAACATGTCTCCCTCCTCCTCCTCTTCTTCTTCGAGCCTTCAACTCAGTCCCAACAACTTCTCTGGTGCTTTCAATTACTTTCAAGACAAAAGCTTAATATCTGTCTCCTCTTCAGCTCACATGTCTGCAACAGCATTACTACCGAAAGACCTTAACTCATGATCATATGTTCACGATCCATACATTACGAATAAAAAAGTATTTTGCACCCTAGGGAATATTGATCCAAGAGTGGGGTGCTAAATCCACACTCCTTTTAAACGGAACTTGTAAAGCCCAAACAGGATCAAGTTCGGATGGTGGCCCAAGTCTAGTCTTATGGGTTTAGTCACATGACACAAGAAAGAAAAGCATTTCAACTTTTATTTTTTTCACCTTTAAAATTTCATGACAATTCATGGCTTGGGCAAAATTTGCAATGCAAATGGATTTTTCTTTTAAAGAAAAAAAATTATCTCAGGGGAAGACATACACCGTGCAAGGGCAGAGAATAACACCAATCTCAGCAAGATTTTTATAGTATAATACTATAATAAATTACATATTGCATACCAAAAAGAAAAAGAAAAAATAAAGAATTAAACCACACAAAAAGCATGTTCGGATCCACGGCGGCCAAACTCCAAACGTGCGTTTTGGCATAAGCTAATGAGGGAAAGCTTCCTGGCCAACGCATGTTTGGGCTCTCTAAGCGCATAAATAAACGCATACCAAGTCACAACAGAAAGTGAGCAGAAGAAGGCTTGAACGGATGTGTAAGAATCAAACCTCGGACAAAGATATGCTATCCCAGAGCCTGTTCCAAAGCATGTACCCACTACACAAATTTTAGAAAACTGAAAAATAACATCCCCACTATGATGACATTTTTGTAATATGTGATGAAGTTTAACTGGTTAAACACAGGGAGATAGGAAGTTTTGGAACAGAGGATCCCCATCCTCAAACCTCACCAAGTCACAACAACAATAGAAAGTGATGATTAGGCAAATAGCCTCACCACCCCACTAGCAAATAGTCTCCTACGGTCATATCACTACGACAGAGTAGACAATCAGCAATGGATGCAGAAGTGCTTAACATTGCAAATCATGTCAGTCCTAAATCAATTATCAATGAATTTGTTTTAGAAGATCCAAGATAGCCACAAAACCAAAAGAGTGCACCAGTTAGAAAACAATACTAGATCCAATACTAAATGCTAAAATGCATCAAGAAAGCAATTTGTATAAGTGAAACCACTGCAATAACAAGTTGTCCAATCGAATAAGATTGTTTCAGTAAAAAATAATTATGCAAAATTATCATGACAACACCAGATTTAGCATAGTGCTCCAGTAGCTAACATTTAAAAGATATTTCCCTTGGAAAAAGAAATCTATAGGCTTCCCAGTCATTCCTCGTCAGAATAATTAAACTTTACTGAGTGAGAATTTAAATCAATCTGTCCTCCCCTATAGGTCCCGCGTTTCTTTTTGGTTTTCTCGTGACGAAAATCCCTGTATGACACAAAAGAAATTAAATGTCACAAAATGTTCTCAAATACAAATAAGGCAGCAATAAAAGGTTTATACCAAAGAAATAGTGCTTTACCATGGTTGAGCAATTTTAACAAAATTATATTGAATGTGATGAGCAATGGATAAAAGGGTTTTAAAATATAAATGAAAGCACAAAGTATGTCTTAGAAAAGTTTAACTAACTACTAAAACCACCAGTTAAAATATTCACCAAACAAAAAACTTGATGTACCCGATTGCATGAATAATTCACAGTCTGTACATAAAACCACTAATCTTTCGAACCTAGATTCACTAAGCAAATAATCACAGATGCACAAAGTACTACTACCGAAAAGCAAAATTACTTAAACTACCCTTACAAAATAGCATACCTTCCTCTAACTTGACCAAGAATTTCTTGTGCTTTTGCACCATAACCACTCTCAGCACCATCCTGCAGACAAGGATTCATCATCACGTATTTGTTAGAGAACGCAGCAAGACAAAAATTGTGCCAACAAAAGCATGGAAAAACTATCAATTTATCACACCTTGGCCCAATAAGAGTTATCTTGAAGCCTCTCATCAGCAAATTCTACCTTGTCAGCTTGTACTCGTTGAAATGCCTTCTTCGCCGATTTTGGCTGCAATTATACAAGAATTTAACTATAAATCTTAGCATCAGCAATTAAATTGGAATCCTAAATTCATATTGATACAAATCCAAGATTGTTGGAAAAAAAATTTGGGGTACATTGTTGAAGAAATTTTTTTTTTTATGGTATATTGTTGAAAAAATGTTTTAATCATATCCATACCATTGTTTGATCCTCTAATTATGGTTTCCTAAAAGATAATAATTATAAAGACTAACAACTCCAAACCAATTAAATTGGCTATGTACCCCCAAAAAAATCATAAAGATTGGGTAAAAAAGGTTGATTCGATCTTAATCAGTAGAAAAAAAGTAAAAACAAGCACAAATGACTTAGTGTTAGGGGTCTGATTTCAAAGTATCTATTAACAAACTACATATTCAGAGAATATTTTGGGTTATAAAATACCTCAGCTGATCCCTTTTGTTGACTCTTCTGAGACTTCTGTGCAGAAGCTTTCTCCCCAGCACTCTCAATGTGCCCATTTGTTTTCCCATTAGCTTGCTCATTAGATGTCTTCTGTAATTGATCACCCTCAACTTGACCACTTACCACAACTTTTTCTGATTGTTCTTCTTCCTTAGATTCGTTCAAATTTTCCACTTTCCTGCGTTTGGGTTCCTCATCCGCCTTGATGTCTGCAACCTGTCGACCATTTTCTTCAGAAGTTGGTTTTTTTCTTTTCTTAGAATCTTTCTTCTCGTCCTCTCTCACTTCTTTGTTTAGTGCCTTATCTTCTTTTGAAACAGTGTCTTCGGGATCTTCACTCTGCTTTACTGCATCCCGTTGACTGCTTGTCTTGTCTTTCTTTTTCTTTTTCTTTTTATCCTTGGATCTCTTCTCCGTCTCTGCACCATTTAAAACTTTGGCATCTGCAGACACATCATCCTTTGCTTTCTTTTCTGTAATCAAAGTTGGCAACTCCACCACATCATTGGTAAGAGATTCAGAAACTGTCTTGCTTTTCTTTTTCTTCTTTTCCTTGGACTTATCCTCTTCTTTGTTTTTGGATAGCACATCTGCATCTAACAGTAGAAAAGCCAAGAAAAAGATTTAATTGCCTAAGACTTAGGCAGCAAGAAAAAGAGATATGCTAGCAATTCAGAAAGAAAGAGGAAGTGGTACAAAAGACAGGTTTTCAAGGTTTTAAAAACATACCTCGCTCCTTTTCCTTAATAACATTTGACTTAGCATCCTTGCCACTGAAAAGAGAATGAGGAAGGGGAAAATCAGATGAAAAATCTCAATTAATGTCTAAAAATGACAAAAAATATATTAATGATGCAAAACAACATTCATGCACAGAGACTAACTAATTCAGTAGCATTTAGAAAAGCGGCAATGCATCATCCAATAATTCCAAGCTTGCTAAATAAGGAATTACTACTTTTGGTACATGGGTCCTCATGCAACATACAACAGGAGCCAATTATACAGTGTCCTTTGGCAAAGGAAATTAGAAACAGTTCAACATGTAATTTTTTTGAGGGTTTTCATAAGAATGATGACCTGTAATGGGTCACTGTGCAGCTTAATGCTTAAAGAATTCTACGCTCTGCGGTGCATTTCAATGCAGCAGAATGCCAGCATCTTCAGGCGGATCTCTCAGCCCCTACACGAGGGATTGGTTTGGATTTATGACTTCTCACAGTGCATTAGAAATAATTGTTTTAATATGGGTTTTCTTTCTGATATTTAATCAGCAGTGAGATTACGTAGAGATTTCATTGGTAGATCGGCTCCACATTTTCTTTTACTTTATTTTTTTTTCTAATGTTTTGGAGGACATTTCACCTCTGCTCAATTGGAATTTCTCTCTTAATTTATACATTAAAACAGACACTGTTCCAAAAGATGATCCCTATAGAGTATTTTCAAAAAATGTCACTATTCTTGTGAAAAAGCTTACAAGTCAGGCATTCCGCTGCCAAAATGCAAACCAGTGTTTTAATGATGACATTATTAACACTAGCGTGCTTACAGTACATGAACTAACATGATAATTTCTTATAGTTGTGTTTATAACTATAATAATAATAACAATTATACATAAAAGTGTCAACAATTAGTAACAATTTTCAAGAATATTACAAAACACGATTATAATATGTTTCAACATGAGTCTACTAAGCAACACAAAGCCTACTAAGCAACACAAAGCTAACGTTTGTTTATTGTCTTACCAAATTTCTAAATACTTGAGGCACATCTCTTCTAGATCAATTGATGACTTCTCCAAATTATCTTTCTGCATCACAAGCAAGAGCAACAAATATCAAACATATAACATAGGGAAACACCAATCTCGTGTTGTGTGACCTAAAAAGATATCAACTTTAGGACTATTCTGCCGTAAACCATAATTGCGAGATACTAGCAAAGTTCGATTACAGAAAATTAGTGAAAAATTAATGCCTAATGAAACCTTATTATTGTACAGTACCCAATATATAACAGAAATCTATGAACTTTATCTCATTATGAAAATAAACTTATTAAAATAGCAAATAAATTTGACGTAGAAGCATATAAAAATGAGCTTATTTCAATTTTCAAATAATAATAATTGAAAAAGTGCTGAATTATCATAAAGTTTGAAATGGGTATTATTCAGTGCCCACCTCGATTTGGGCTTCGGAACGGAACTTCTTAAGTGTTTTGGAGAAGCCATTGGTGTGCAAGTAATGAGCAATGGATTGGTGAAGGAGAAGCTTCTGTTCCGAATCGAGAGTAAGGGTTCCGTTATCGGCGCTGTGCTTCATTGCTTGGTTGCTTAGTAGAACTTGGCGAGGGGTGAAAGCGAAGATTGTGGTGCCCGAAGGAGCTGCAGGCATGCGAAGAAAGAGAAGAGGTAGAAGAAGAAGAAGAAGAAGAAGAATATGTTGTGTTCTTTGTGGCAACCCCTGCAACTGCAACTGCAACAAAAAGGGTTTAGGAGACGGGGATTTAGGGTTTCATTATCTACCACACAAACCACCCTTCATACCCCTATTAATTACATTTCTGACATTTTCAACCATCGGTCCCTCCATAAAATAAAAATAAAAAATATATATAAAACCATTTAGCCTTAATTTTAAAATTAAAAATTAAAAAACAAAAAAAAAATTAGGGTATCTTTGCTTTGCGAAAACTTTCATGTTTTTAACTTTCAAAAATTATTTATTATTTATAATTATAAGTATGATTACATGTGTTTATTTTAATTTTTACTAATTATGATAGTGATCCCATTTTTTATTTCATTTTCTATTTTAAAATTTTCATATAGGATGATGTTATAATAAAAATAATGAAAATCTATTTACATTATTTTCGTAAAAATATTTGAAAATATAATGAAAGCACGGAATCACATTGTAATTAAAATAAACTAAAATGCACTTCGTGCAATGCACAGGGCCAATACGATAATCAACCCCATTAAGTATAAAATTATTATGGGTTTAAAGATTGGTGAGATATATTGTTCCTTTAAATAAATTTGGGTCCATAAAATATGGAAGATTAATGACTTCATAATTAGAGAAAGGAAAATATATTTCTAAGGAAATTCTTAGCATTAGTTAATAGAAGAGAATACGAAATGTGTAAAGTGAAAGAAAGTTTGTTATGGATAGTGTGTCATAGTAAATATTGTTGTTCCATTTTAAACCCGTGCGACGCACAAGGCTGATACGATGAGGCACTAATCAACATAATATAAAATAGGAGAAGTTTGAGGGCAAATTTGATTTCCCTCCTAAAACCTTCTCCTAATAATTATTTCCCTCCTAAAGTGCATCATTAATGAAGTCTTTCATAACTATTAATCCGAGCCGTTCATCATATTTTGTAACATTAAATCACAATCATTCACATGTATGTTTAAACCCATTTTATATTATATAATTGCCCCACCAAAAAAGCATGGAGAAAAATAATAACAACTATTTATAAGGTTTTAAAAATATTCATGGTTGTTTCACATATTATAAATTTTTTTCAGATATTATATAATTATAAGTATTGTATTTCAATTTCATTATATAAAATTATCTGATCATAAATCTTTTTCTTTTATCGTAATAATTAAAAAAAAATACCATATAGAATATAATTCCAAAAAATAATAAATTTATTATCCTCTAAAAAAGTGGTCACATGCAAATAATTGAAAAATAGCGAAATTTAAAACTCGTGCATCGCAGGCCAATTTTACTATAGTAAGAAATTGGCTTGATTGAAATTGGTATTTTTTTAATCTTCTTAAATATGATAGCATAAATCAATGCTCTATTTGCGTTTCTTCTATGTTCAGTTTTGATTTTTTTAATAGTTCATTGATATTCGTCTATATAAAACATGTGTGTGTTTGATTTTGACAGATAAAAAATATTCATGTCAAGGAATGTTATCAATAACATAGTTGGGCTCATATCCATACCCATAGGATTTGCTGGT
Organism: Crotalaria pallida; assembly: GCA_037953625.1. NCBI lineage: Eukaryota > Viridiplantae > Streptophyta > Magnoliopsida > Fabales > Fabaceae > Crotalaria > Crotalaria pallida. The sequence continues at coordinate 179,541,638 of CM075649.1, forward strand.
ATGTTGCAGAGATTGGTTGTTTTATCTGCAAGTAGAGGTAAGAGAATTTGGGGATATGATGCATATATCGGAAGAAAATACTCCATCTGTTCCTTTTTAAGTGTCGTTTTTTGGAGAGTTATTTTGTTTCTTTTTATCTGTCATATTGAGAAATTCAAGAGTGTAATAAATGCTATTTTCCATGTTTGCCCCTATTTAATAAGTCTTGGTTTACGTAAGTAGTGGAGAAAAATTAATGATTATAGAAAGAGAAAGGGTATAGTGGGAAAAAACATAATTAATATATTGGAAATCTAAGTAATGATTGATTTTCTTAAGGGGCGTGTTTTTTTTGAAATATGACAGATAAAAAGGAACGGAGGGAGTACTTCATACATCATCTTGATAGTACATGCTTGAGTATTCTGCCAAATCCATGTAACTTCAATTTATTTATAGTTCAAGCAGGGTAAAGTATATCTGCCTTTGAATTACGAAAATAAATATTAACTTTCTCTTAATAAATTTTTCAAATTCAATATACAAATGTGAAATTATTAATTTATCAAATACATAAAATTTCAATAGCTTAATATATTATTTGAAGTTAGTATATTAAATTAATTATTTCTTTTGAGGTTAAAAGAAATGTAATCAAATTTATGCACGGACAATTTTACTAGTAAAATACTAAAAAAAATGTAATAGTTACCTATTTATTTAGATTTTTTTATCCATTAAAACTGAGATAAATATATGAAATTGTTATAAAAAAAAGAATTATCGATTTGTTTTATGGTCTTTTGAGATTCTTTTATTTTTTTTTAAAGTGTATGTTTTACTTAAATACTTTGTATAACAAATTTTAAAATACTTAGAATAAGGTTTTTTTCACAAAATGAAAAATGCAAATTTGTAAAAGTAAGAATATTGTGATATTTTTAAATAATTAATTATTGTAGCAAATAATGACTATTATTTAAAAGAGAAAATATATAATGATCCATTATAAAGATAAAAATACGCCCAATGATCCATCAATAGAATTACAATACCAATTGCTTTTTTTTTTAAAGCAGTAAAATACACACCATGGATCAAATCTTCTTCTCTCCATTTCTAAGTTTTGCATAACCACCCTTATATAACATAGAACTATCTACTTAAAGAAAGCATATATTTATTTAAAGACTAAAGCTATTACATAATTTATGTGTGCAAATATGTCTCCTGTGGCATAGAAAATGATTAACATGTAAAACATCACGTAAAACATGAGCAATGATTGCAACTTCTTATCTAAACTCCCTTTTTTCCCTTTCTTCTCAATCAATTCTCTTCACAATAGCTTCAATACCATCAGTCACTAGGATCAAATTCCGGACATCTTACTTACGTAATCCATCACATCATGATCGAACGCACGTGTGTTTACCTTGCAACTGCCAAACTAAATCTTGCACCAAGTTTATTACTTTACCGTATATGACTTTAACGTCTAATCATCGAAAGCAACGTTTGAAAGCACCTTCAATGTTTTTTTAAAAAATAATAATAATAATAATTAAAAAAATCCGGCATGTTCCAGGATTATTTAAAAAATTTTAAATAAATTCTTAAACTTAAAGGATTTAAAATAGATTATAAATTTTAAAATTTGTAGCTAGATTTATAATATTTAAAATTACTTGTAATTGGATCTTTATTATCTACTAACGTGTTGACACGCACAAGATGTCTTTTGATCCGTATTTTCATTGTTCAAATAGATGATGATTATAATGGAGAGCAAAGATTCTTAAGGACATTTTCTATATAAAACTGCTTCGAAGGAGTTCTGAAATTTTGATATAGATAAGAGGAGTAGCGCGCTGAGCATTATTAACAGGAGTAATTTGTTGAAAACAATAAGTGATTGTAAAAGTTGTAAACGAGGGTACAGTAGAAATAAGCTAATTCACGTGGGTATATAGTATATAAGCTAATTTATGTCAACTACTTTCGTTAAAAAACATAGATTTTTTTATTATAGTAATAGATAAAATAAATGTTTTTTTAATAAAATCAATTAAACTATATAAATTTGTAATATGTGGCTACTCTAAAAAGTGTGTTTTGCTTAAAGTGCATAAATCTAAATCATTAAATATGATAAGTTGACAACATTATTATACTCAAATGAATCTACATCATAATTTGGTTGAAATTCATGTACATTAGATTTCAAAATGCAAGTTATATTTAAAGAAACCCCCTATTTATTTTATAAAATAAAAAAAGACTACAAAATTTCACCCACTACATTGTGGATATTCCCGACTTGAATAGGAAAACACCTAAGGCTATATAAAAAAAAGGAAATTGTTAAATATTCACCTCTCATTTTATTTATTATAACACTAATAATTATTATTTAAGAAAATCAAATCAAGGACCTGATTACAAATTGCTTTAGAGATTAAAAGACCTATTTACAAATTCTAAAGTTCAAGGATCCGATTACAATTTATTTTAAAATTTAGGGATTTGATTACAAATTTTTAAAGTTTAAAGACATATTTGAAAATTCCCAAATATATGAAGGACATAGAAGATAATTGAATATTTTTCCTTATTCTAATCAAATTTTTTTTCACTTTTTTTCCCTGGAGCTTAGACAAAAATAACTCCTTTATATCTCTCTTTTTTCGTGCATTTAACTCAACTCAATTTCAGCTCACACGATCTGCGAGGGAGATTAACATTTTAAATTTTGCTTTATCCTTAATATAATTCCCTTTTAGGATTTTTTTTCATCTTTATAATTCATTTTTTTAATTTATAATAACATTAATTACTTGTTTTTACTAATATTTTTATTTACTCAATACTATAAAACTACTAGTGAGTCACAATAATAATTATATGAATCATTTTTGAAAAAAGTATACAAAACATTAAGAATTTTAATGCTATATTTAGGAGTAACTCAAATGTACAGTTACAAGTCTATAAAATTGTGGATGTAATTAATTACCCAAACAATATATATATATATATATATATATATATATATATATATATAATACACTCCCTTCGTTCCATATTTTTTTTGCCTTTTTAGTTTTTTTCTCATTTCATATTTTTTGTCCTTTTACGATTTCAATGCATAAACATAATTTTTCTTTTCAATTTTAACCATTCATTCGATCATTTTATTCACTCCTCATTAATTATATTTTTATCATTTCTCTTATCTCTAAACCACTATACATTAATTAATGAACACATTTCGTAATAAAAATTAAATGCTATTACAATTTTCAATAAGGATTCAATATGGACATTTTAGACAAAGTATACATAAAACTTACAATAATCAACATTTTCTTAATCTGTGTGTCCAGACCTAAAAAGTCAAAAAATATGGAACGGAGGGAGTATATTTTATCAATGTCTTCTCTAGCTAATGGAATAGTTGAAGATTAATTTTTTTTAGGAAAAAAAATCCGAGATAAGTTTTGATTTTACTGACAATCTTATTCACATATAAAATAAATATCAAACTACTAATATTATAGTAATTTGATAACATTTACATGCACTTGCATTTCTCAGTTTTGCAGCCACCAATATTCTTAAATACGTCGTCTTATTTCAATTTTTGTATTTTTAAAATAGTTATCCAAAAATGTTATAAGGTGTGAAAAATAGAAATCTGTGTCAAAAGAATCACTTGAGCTCTATCCATTCTATATTTTTTTTTTTGCACCCTGATATCCGGTCCACTGGGCCGACTAATCCAGTTCGAAGGGGGTCTCGGGGTTAAGGTTTTATTCCTCTCCCAACGTTGTTGCGGGGGATCGAACCGTGGTTCGCCTTACCAAGTGCAGCCCCTGACACCACTGCACCAACAGCTCGTTGGTTCTATCCATTCTATATAAAGCATAATAAAGAGAAGTTATGATATTTAAAAAAAAAAATTACAACCAAAAGAGAGATTATTATATTTAAAAAAAAAACTTTAAAAAACCTTTTTATTTCAAATAATTTTAGTGATGCAAGATAAATAGCCTCAATTTCATCTGAATTCTTAATTTAAAATATTCTTATATTCCCTCTCTTTCATATGTAATGTTGTTTTAGCATTTGTACTATGTTTCATAAGTCTTGTTGTTTTATAAATCCAATACATAATTAATGTTATTTTTTTCAAATACATCCCTATTTATTACACTCTCTTTTCCACTTCTAATACATTTCTCTCTCTTCAATAATGATTATATAGGGGCATTATAGTCAAAATACAACAAATATTTACATCATTAAACCCTTTTTTAAAACTTGTGCATAATCTTAAAACACACTACATATAAAACGGATGAAGTCTAAATTTTCCTAAAATATTTCAAATTAAATGTTTGGATTGAGCTCATTTATTATAAATTTTTCATTTTCCCGTTATCAGACTTGAGATTGCGAGGGGTGCATGCCAAATAAGACAGAGTGGGTCCTAATATGCTGTCACCTCCCGAGTCCATTTTTACACTTGGTGCATGTGTTTTGTCTACTTCTGAATACTTTGATTGATAGTATATCTTTTGAACTGAATTACGGGTTTTAGTAAAGTTTCAACTCTGAATTTGCAAAAAACCACAGAATTATGGTCCATTAAGTTTAAGGTCACATAATGCCAAACTGATTAGCTTAATTGCTCCTACGAGTGCAAAGAATCTCTCTAAATTGAACGTCCATTGCATAGTGATACAATTTTAATTTGGACACAAGTTTGAATGAATACACTGTGCTGATAAAGTCGAGTAGAAATTAAATGTCCCCGTGTACTATATCATTTCTCTTGATATTTTCTTGTATATGGTTTGAAAACATTGTCGAAATCTAAAGCTTATATTCCTTCCATTTCATTCTCTCGGTAAAAGTCAAACAAATAATGAAAATAAGAGAGTATTTGTTTAATATAATGCATAATTCATTCATCTATTACAAATTGATACTCCTATTACACAAATTTTTATATCATTACAACTAATACATATTGCAATATTGCCTAAAAAAATCTTTAAATATGTTTTTTCTTACTTACTTATCAATCATCGATACAATATATAATCTTTAAGATTTTTCATTTATCTTTTTACTTTAAAATAAGATTTTTTTTTTACCAAATAATGAAACCGAGAGAGTACGTAATAACAAATAAATAAATAAATAAACTGAGTCACGAGTAGGGTTATATAAATGGCTAGTTTTTTTCTTTATGAAATTAAAATGTTAAGCAAGTTTTCAAATAATCCTACTGTATATATATATTTATTTATTTATTTATTGAGGAGTAAGACCTTTTGTTAATGTGGGCTAAATGGCGATGGCATTATTCAATTCTTCTTAGAAAATAAATAAATGGCTTAACTGCATTTTTTGGTCCTTTATCTTATTTTTAAGATTCATTTTGGTATAAACGCACTAGTATGTTACGTTATGGGGTCACGACCACCTTTCCCAGTGATTAATGGTTACATCAAGAAGGTTTGGGGTCATCATGGTATTGGCAAAGTCCTGATGAATAATGATGAGACTTTTATTGTAACATTCAATACAATTGATGCCAGGAACACAGTGTTAGAGATTGGTGTTTTTCACTTTGATAAGAAATCGATGATCCTGACTCCCTACTGCTAGGACTTTTATTGATCGTGTGCCTATCTAGATCCAATTCCCGAATTTGAATTTAAAGTACTGGGGTGCTGCAGCTTTGAGCAAGATGGCTAGTCTTGTTGGTACTCCAATTATAGAAGACAAAGCTGCATATCTGGCAACAAACCCATTCTCAATTGTCTTTTTTTTCCCTTTCCCTGGGCTCCTCCATATATATATATATATATATATATATATATATATATATATATATATATATACACGATGAACTTGTTCTTATGTAGTGAGATGTGCCTTATATAGATATATAGAATAGAATATAGAACATAGAAAGATATTAGATAATATAAATAAATATAATAATACACAAAACTTATTAAATTAGCCAGGTTGAGCAAACGTTAGTGTCATTAGTCTAGCTTGGATATCTCCAAGGATATTCTATCTTAGAAATTAATAATATTTTTTTTATATCCCGAATCGAAAAAAAATGCATTTTTCGACTTTAAAAATGAATTTTTTTAATAAAAGAGTAATCAAAAAAATACACTTTTCAACTCAATGATATCGAAAAATATTCAGACGGAACCCCATAAAAAAAATGAGAATTGGAGAATAAAATCGGAATTTGGGGACTAATCTTCTAGTACTTAAAAGGGGACAAGCATAGTATATGTGCAGAATAAAAAAATTAGATATAGTTGTTGTACAAAACTACAAGAATAAATGGTTGTGGCTTTTTGCATTTAATTACAGTAGTACATGTTAGCGTCCGTTTGTTTTAGCAAAGAGCAAACGCGCGTTTCAATAGAAGCCGATAGTTACAACTTACAAGCTAACCAGACACACTTTTAGTAGGGGGAGGCTATGCACCGGTACATGCCTTTTTTTTTGGGTTATTTATTTATTTTTTTAAAATTTAATCAATTAAAAAATATTTTATGCGTTTTCTTTTTTATTGAAGTGATTTTTATAATTTGGATTTATTTTTTATTTTACTCTGTGTTCTTAAAAAACTGTAGTAAAACTGTATTCAAAATTTACATATTCTAATAAATCTGTATACGAATTTATGTTAAAAAATATTCTGAATAAATCTGTATTAAAAAAATTTAAAAAGCAAAAATAAAATTTTCACATCAATGTATGTTATCTATTAACATGCATCGTAGCCTCCCCTTTTAGTATATGAGTCCAAACCCCTATGTTATCCAAAACCCCATTCTCACTTTTCAGAATAGCAAAACCGGATTGAATCTCACCAGTACAAGTGTACAACTCATATACCAGTAGACACTTTCTGGTTTGTTAGAAATGGGAATAAAAAAAGCGACAATAGAAAAAATAAAATCGGAACAAAATAAGGGAAAAAGAGTTAAAAAAAAAATACAGGCTTAAATGTCAAATTGATTCATATATTGATATTTTTGAAATTAATTACTATATTTTAATTTTTGTTATCCTTACTTTTCAGCTTCGTTTTCGTTTCCGTTTTGATTCTGCAATTAATTTTGGATGGAAAACGTTGAAGTGATGTAGCGTAACATGAATCACAACTAACAAAAAGATTGGGACCAATATCAAACAAAATGAAAAAGTAAAGACCAAAATCTTCAAACAATAAAAATATGAAGACCAATATCAAGATTATATTTGTATTATCCTAAACCACATAGTTCATGATGATGATGATGAAAACCAGAATAAAACAAAAAAGTAAGGGGTAAAACCAAAAAATAAAACGTAGAGACCAATTTCAAAAAAAATTAATATTTATAGGACTAATTTGATATTTAAACCAAAAAATAAAATAAACTAAAACTATAGCAAAATAAATGAAAAGACCAAAAAACAAATTAAAGGAAGAACAGAACAGGGGAGTATGGTTATGCAGACCAAGTCTCCCTGCCTGTGCTATTCAACAAATAACCCTGATTTCAGAACTGAGCCACAGCTTTAGTAAAAAAAAAGCAGCCTTAAAGGTGATATGGCTAGATATTTTCGGGGTTACACAAATGGACATGGGCTTGACCCAAAAGAACAATCTATAAAAGGAGATAGTTTTCTGAAACAAGAAGAAGTAAAAAGAAAAGACAAATAAAAGACTCGGATAAGTAACAGTGATGCTTGAAAAAGATTGAAACTTTTGCTTTAAACTATTGCAACAGATAGAGATAGAGACGGTTGTTGTCCTCATCTCCTTAATTCAATTACTAGCATATCGGTATAACAAAATGCAAGTAATGCCAAAATCATGCAACAAACTTATGACATATCATTAAAGACTAGTTTGATTTTTATAATAATTACAAGAAGGCCCTTCTTCTAAAATCTAAACACATAGCAGTAACAACATAGATTAATTTATCTAATCATCAGGGACAAATTAAAATCCAAGATTGAAATGGAGGAGGTGGATTTGATTTGGCATGATTGATGAGATAGACTATAGACTAGACTATAGAGTAGTAGCTAATTAATTAAGCTAAAAATTCAATTCTAAACGTTTGGAACAGAGAGTACAAAAATACTTCCTCTTGAGATTGAAGCACATGGGCAAGAAGCAGAACTTCCATTGTCTCTCAACATCAATGACTTCAACTTTGCCACCACAGTAAGGGCATGATCCGGTGGCTTGTTGCCTCCCCAGCTCCTTCTCTTCCTCATCACAAAGGCACATGAACCACATTTTTCTCCACCTGCTACTGCTAGAACAACCTCCTTTGTTGTCGTTGCTCCTCCTCCTCGTCGTTTTTATGGCTGCCAACTCGGACTTTATCACCGCCACTTGTGTTGTTTTATGCGCTTCTTGTGTGGGGGCTAAAGGGCATTGGGAGAGGACGTGCCTCGTAGGCTTGTAGCCAACTCACCTACTTCCTCGTATTTATACTCAAGCCGCTTTTTCTTTTCTTTTCCTTTTTTTTTTTTTAAGTGAAGTGCAAACTTAATTCGTTATTTTTTTTGGGTGTATCAATTTAGTCCTTGAAAAGTCATAATTAAACATTTAGTCTCTCAAAAAAATTCTCATACCGGTTTGGTCCCTCAACCTTTTTCCCAGACCAAATTTGTCCCTCAAGATTTCAGATGTATCAATTTGATCCTTAAAATATGAGGGATCAAATTGGTATGGAAGAAAATGTTGAGGGATCAAGTTGGTATGAAAAAAAAGGTTAGGTACCAAATTGGTACATTTGAAATTTTTTTAAGGACTAAATGTATAATTACGAATTTTCAGAAACTAAATTGGTATACTGAAAAAACATCAAGGACTAAGTTGGTACTTCAATCTTTTTTTTTTTAAATTTATTTGGTGTTGTCTTCACTCCTATCTTTTCTTTTCTTTCTTTTTTTTTTTTTTAAAAAAAAGTGGTGTTTGTGCTTCACATTTTTTGTGGTCCAACTAATCCACTTTTGATCCGTGAACTGTGCGAGTCTTTGACTCAACGATATGGATCCTCCCCAGGAATTGTTGCCTCACTGGGACTCGAGCCTTTGACTCTAAAGTCTCTAAGCGCCTAACCAGTTTCCACTTGGATTAATTAATTTTATTTCTAATACAATAAAAATAAGAGATACTCAAATATAAAATAAAGTAAATTAATTTTATATTCTCAATACAATTATTTCTAAAATATTTTTAGAACATAATAGTTTCATTTAATTTTTATTTCAACTTATATAAAGTATCTATATTTTTATGAATTTGAAAAAAATTAAATTCATTTGATTAACTTTTTTAATAAATTTAATTTCGATTTTTTTTATAACAGAGACCAAAGGGTATATGTCTTAACTATTTACATATGAGATGGTAAATTGTGTTTTTTTCTCGGAGCTTATAGCTTTATGACTTAGTTAATGTGTTAACAATGTTGGTTGAACACACACCAATTAGTATGGGAAATTAGGGCGCATGTTTGCGGGCTCTGTCCATTCACCAGCAATTTTTTGTGGGCACAACACAAATTTTAGGTCCAACTTTTAAATTATGCCCGCCCTCGCCCGCCCCCCCTTTTTTTTTGCCATTTGCGGGCGGCCCGCAATAGAGGATTTTAAAAAAAAATTAGTTTTTGACTCACTTTGAGTGTTTAAAAAATTAAACTTAAAAATTCATCTAATATAAGTTAATGTATTACATTGTTCTCCCACTTCTAATGTCTTTTTACATCATTTAATTGATTATTTGGGATGAATTGTATTAAAAAAAAATTTTAAAAAATTTTCACATTATTTAAGTGATTTTTTTTAATATATGCGGGCCGCTCACATGTAGAGCGAGCAAAACCTAAATTTTTTAAACCGAAAAAATTGCAGGCCATTTAACATTACAAGTTTTTAAAAAAAAAACTTTTTTTTTCACCATACGATTATTCTAGTTTATTGATGGTGGAGTTGGCTAAAGACATACTAATGATGGCTGGTTTTGTGATGGAGTTGGCTAGAGATTGCAGGGACAGGTGATGGAGTTGGCTGGAGACATATTAATGATGGCTGGTTTTCTATTACTTCTGCATATAATTGCATTAACAACCAAGGCGAGGCGGAAGAGAAGAAGATATTCAAAAAGATTTGGTCTTGGTCGGGACCACAACGGATAAGGACGCTCTTATAGAAGATCATGAACAAGGCGTTGCTGACCAACACTGAAAGGAAACGAAGACACCTTACTGTGGCAGCTGCCCGTTATGTACTAATGAAGAGGAATCGATCTTACATACCCTAAGAGACTGTATCCATGCAAAATCCTGACAGAAAATAACTAGTTCGGGTTTTTCAACACTGATTTGTGTAATTGGGTGGAGGATAACTTAATCAACACAACGACTTTCTCAACGCATACCAATTGGGAGATACTTTTTGGATGCACGCTTGAAGCTTTGTGGATGCGGCGCAATAAGTTGATTTTTGAAGTAGAAGAATTCACTCTTCAAGGCTGGCTAAGTGTAATTTGGTCTAAACACCGTGAGATAGTCAATTCCAATCAGCAGGATGCTACGAACCTTAAGCAGGATTATGCACGTTCGAGTACAACCATTAAATGGCACTGCCCACCTCACTAGTGGATAAAATTAAATAGTGATGAATATGTTATTGGTCAAAATAATGAAGCCACTTGTGGTGGTGTTTCAAGGGATGATAACAATGATTTTCTTTGTGCTTTTGCTTGTAGACTTCGCAGAGTTTCTATCACTCAAGCGAAGCTTTGGGGAATTTTTCATGGGGTGAAGCTTACATTGTCTCGAGCCTCGAGGCTTTAGGCGTGTAATCATTGAGACTGATTCCAAATGTGCTGCTAAATTCATAAATGATGGTTGTCTATCTACCCATCTGTGTCATCCAATCATCAGTGTCATTAAAAACTTGATGCAGCAAGACCATTTTATTTGTAATCATGTTTTTCAGGAAGCAAATTCAGCTACGGATGCTTTGACAAAATATGGGCACACCGTGAACTATAATCTTAGGATCTTTGAATTTCTTCCTGATTTTCTCAGTTTACACCTCCTGGAAGATGCTATAGACATTACATACCTTTGAGAGAGATGGCTAGGTTGTTATTTTTTGTTTTGCTTTTGGGCGTTTAGCCCCTTATATTCATTAAAAAAAAACTTATTGATAAAATAAAAAAACTTCAAGTTACCAAAAAAACTCAGGTTCATATTGTCGAACAGTACCTTAGTATGATTAAGATTATTTGTTTGAACTTAAACTCCATTCGACAATAAATTGTTGTGAGATAAAATTGAGTAGTTGAAATATATTAATCTAATGTATTTAATAATTTGGGTATTTATGACCTACTTTTGACTCCGAGCTCTATTTTTGTTTTTTTTTTTTAAAAAAAAATCACAAAATTCAAACTTGAAATATTGTTCAAAGCAAGCCGATCTTACTAACGTGGGGTTGGTCAAGTGGATGCTCACTTGGTCCTTCAACTAATTGGTTTCGAGTTCAAGCTTTGAGTATGGAGCAACCTCCGTTGGGGGACTCCTACCGTTTAGTACGAGTTCAGTTGGGTTGGATCAAATGAGTCAGATTCTTGATAAACCAGATTCAAGTACGGGTTACTGTAAAGAAAAAAAAAGGCAAGCCGACCTTATTCTGATCTACTACATGGGTTAGTATTTTGCAAAATGTAATTAAAAAACAAATATTGTCATACGAGCTTCCAGGAAGCTTCCTATGATCATAAATCCGTATTTTTCTTTTAATGGAATGTATATGAATATGCGTGGTAAAAGGAAATTCCTCTCCATGTTTATGTCCATACTTTACCTTTTTGGTGAAGCTTTTTAATAAAAAAATTACCAAAATTATTATTCCTTTATTGGAAAAAAAATGTAATTATTTTCCTACCAAGCCGAAAATTTCCATTTGGGTTGCATTGCACAGGGATGATAAACAAGGATGGTTGGGTGTTTATGTTTTGTTTTTTTTTTTTTGGTGCCAGCTAGTATTGTTTTATATTTTATTTTTTAGGTTTATACTTTTTTCATATCCACAATATCCTCACATGTCTGTCATTACTAATGGAGGTTGTAACAAAGCAAAAAGGGGCAAAATGGGAAATATTATGCAATTGTTATGAAGTTCCAATTGGGCCTGAAACTAATAGAGCCCAATGCCTTGAGGCTGTGAAGTTAGAAAGCAAATGGGTTAAAAGGGTAAAAGTGAGGTTGGAAGGGGTATGAAGAATGTTGTGAGAAATCACCTCTCTCTCTCTCTCTCTCTCTCTCTCTCTCTCGGTGCCCTCTTGCTGCTAGGGTTCTTCTATCACCTACCTTCCATTTCTAATTCCTTGTTGTTCTTGTTCGTGTTTAGTCTTCTAACACTTATCCTTATAGCTTCTTCTCAAAACTACTTTTACTCTTTTTATCAGTGCATCAGTATATCAATTGTTAGTACTTGAATTTGCAATTCCATTTTCTAATTGCTCTACAATTGTGCTCATTTAGATTGAACTATGTCTGTTGATAAGTTTGATGAGTTAGCTTCGTTACATTGGTGCTTTCATCAATCTCACATGGCTGCAAAGCAACAACCACCAAAGAAGCAAATTGCTGACAAAATTGAAACCCTACACCAAAAAATAGTTGCTATTTGTGATAGATATCAAGCGGGGAGGGAGCAATTTCAAAGGGATTTGGCTCACCTTATGGAAAAACTTGCAGCCCGTGAGAAGAACTCAAGTGTGGAAGCTAATCCTATGGTATATGCAGAGCCTGAGTTGGTGGACGGTGATGGCTCATCGGAAATTCCAGTGGAACTTGCGGCAATTGAAGATGACAACCAGGGTGGGAAGAGAGTTGACGCACTTGCGGTAGCGAACCCACCAATCATGGAAGTTCTGGAGCAGCAAAATCATGAGTTTATTGAAGCTAAAAGAGATTCATCGGAACCAGCAATATTGGAGATAATTGAAGAAGATGTGTCGATGAAGGGTGATGATTCTGGCAATACTCACACTGGGGAGGCTGATCAAATTGCGGATCCATCAACTGATCACGGAGAAGCAGATTTGGAGTTGTTGCAACCAGTGACTGAGAAGCTCATGGTGGTTACGGAAACCATCGAAGATTTTAGATCAAGTGCAAAAATTGAAGGTTTTGGTACTATAATTGAAAGTGATAATTATGTTGATGTTGCTCGAACCTTCAGCACCCCTGCTACCACGGTAAATAATAACATTAATGAAATGATTACCAATAGTATAACTTCCACTATATCACCATCTGCTCTGGTTCACATTGTCAAAATTGGTATTAGAATCTTTACACCTATGATTGAGAAGGGTTGGGATCCAGGTGGTAGGATTTGTGATCATCGTGGCTCTGAAATTCTGGCTGAGTACTGCAAACAACTTATCAAGATTAATGATTATCAGAAGAGCAGGTTAGGGAACAATAATGGTAGGCAATTTGCAAAGGTGATAACACATGTGTATAAGGTGTATGGCGAAATGCCCAAGTGGATATCACACACGATGGTTGCCACTACTAATAGTTTGCTGCTAGTACCTGTTATGATTCCACCACCACCAAAACCACCTGACCTGAATTATGCTCTTGGTGATTCCCCTATGACACTTTTTGGAAGAATTGGTGAAAGTATCTACACTAAGGGTGCTCTTGTTGTTGCTTCCATCTCTTTTATTTGGGTAAATCATGAGGACATTGCTATGCTATTCCCATTCACTATCAGTCCCGTGGGTATCCTTGTTTGCTTGCTCACAGCCTTAGTTGCAGCTGACCTTTTCAAGTTCAAGGCCTTAATGGAAATTGAGCCAGCATTGGAAAATCAGCTTGTTATTTCCACCAATTTCATGACTGTTGGGATTGCACTTGTTAGTTGGCTTGCAACCCAATCTTCAATTACTATGTTCAATTTTGAAGTGCAGAAAATTGTCAAGGACTGGCAGCTATTCCTATGCATCGCTATTGGTCTATGGGCAGGGCGTACTATTGGAATTGTAACTGAGTACTGCACCAGCAATGCGTATAGCAATGCTCAATTTCTTTATAGCATAAAAAAATGTAGTAAAGGGGCAACTATTAAGTTATTTCTACACTTGACTTTGTTTATGGCCGATGTTCATCAACAGGTATATGAGCTTATCAAAGCGACTTCCTTAACTCAAGTGAGCTCAGGAAGTGCAGAACAATCTTATGTGAATTTAAGCCATCTACATCTCTTGGTCATGCGTGTACCTTACATAATTGCGGCAGACTACAAATGTTTCTATTGCCAGCATAATGAGCCCTCATATGTCAAAAAGTTGAAGCTTGAAATAATGCTGACCACAGTTGCAAATGGAAGTAACACCTATGAGATAGTGACTGATTTATGTGAAAATGCTGCAATTGTTGACATTCTCATTGCAAGAGAATCAATTCGGGCTGTTGGGAAGATAGCAATGCAGCAGTATGATGTCAATGCTATTGTTGATCGGCTTCTACAGTTTCTTTCGATGGAAAGGTCTCTCTTAGTTCAGCAAAGGGCAAAGATTCAGTGGACTTTAATTATTGGCACGTTGCTGAGTGAAGGAACCATACAAGTGAAGCATCATTTATTGAAGCAATTGGGCTTCAATGTTAAGAATGTTGCTGCTAAGGAATTGAAGCGTGGTTATGTTGCTTCTAATTCTAAGGATGATCCTGCAAAGGATGCTGCCAACTTCACTGCTCAGGTTATCATCATGAACCACCCTGGTCAAATTGTTAATGGTTATGCACCGGTTTTAGATTGCCACACTTCACACATTTCTGAAAAAATTGCTGAACTCATGACCAAGATTGATAGGCGCAAAGAGCTTGAGAAAGAGCCAAAGTTTTTGAAGAATGGTGATGCAGGGATGGTGATCATTGCTCTTCATGGAACAAGCTTAGTCTACTATGACCTTGAGGGCAAGGTCATTTTTAAAGGGGGCGGTAATGTAACAAAGCAAAAAGGGGCAAAATGGGAAATATTATGCAATTGTTATGAAGTTCCAATTGGGCCTGAAACTAATAGAGCCCAATGCCTTGAGGCTGTGAAGTTAGAAAGCAAATGGGTTAAAAGGGTAAAAGTGAGGTTGGAAGGGGTATGAAGAATGTTGTGAGAAATCACCTCTCTCTCTCTCGGTGCCCTCTTGCTGCTAGGGTTCTTCTATTACCTACCTTCCATTTCTGATTCCTTGATGTTCTTGTTGGTGTTTAGTCTTCTAACACTTATCCTTATAGCTTCTTCTCAAAACTACTTTTACTCTTTTTATCAGTGCATCAGTATATCAATTGTTAGTACTTGAATTTGCAATTCCATTTTCTAATTGCTCTACAATTGTGCTCATTTAGATTGAACTATGTCTGTTGATAAGTTTGATGAGTTAGCTTCGTTACAGAGGTCTGCGCAACTAATTCCTTTCGAGGTTACGAGAATGTCTTTTTTAACTTGGTATTTTTTTCGGGAATTAAACCCGGGACTACTAGCACATAGATCTCATTCTTAAGATTTCATTTTATTTTACTAAGTCAACTAATCCAACTCTCTTTAATGGTACGTACTAGCTAGTATGTCGTTACTACAATTATAAATTTATTGTTATAGCCCAGTAATTCGTTACTACAATAAAATGGAAATAACAAATTATTTATTGTTTAGGAAGTGAATCTAATGATTAAAAATCATGTTGGTTTTTCCTATATTCATGTAGAATCAAATATGGATGATGACACAATTTGCAAAATACTCCAATTTACATATTGAGTTTGTTGAAATTTAATATTAAAAGTTGATATATAGTTTAGACCAGAGATTTACTATCTTTGTTTTTTTTTTTTTAAATTTATATAACATGTCAATATTGAAATGGGTGAGTGAGATGGCAAGTTCCCTTAACCCCAATCAGTGGCGATTCCTCTTAAGAGCCGGGGAGCAGCCATAACAATTTTTTTAACAACATTTTTTTCATATACTGTATAATTTTTTTCTGACATAAGTGACATCCACAAAATGTGTATTTTGATATCCAATTTTATTCACTTTCATAGTTATCTCAAATCCTAAATAGTTTATATCTTTATCTCTTCAAATATTTTGATTTGATAAATTACTTAAAGTAGTTTATGAATTTATACCTTTGGAACTCATTATTTTACATTTATCAATTAATTAATCAGGTAATATAAAAAAAATGATGTGTAATTAAAAAAGTAAAAACAAAATTTGTAAGGATAAAAAAATTGTTTTATCCCACGGTTTCACACCTTAGTTGAGTGCTCAAACCACTTAATCTTGAGGTGGGGTTGGCAAGTGGCAACGGTGCTCTTTGCCATGCTAGGATGATGTACGTGGCCAATGCATAACATAACTTTAATAAAAAAAAGTATTACTTTGGTACAATTAAAATTTTTAATCCGTTATTGTTTAATAAATCATCTAGCAAATACATATCATTGTTACTTTAGATAATAAGATTAAATTAAAAGGGTTTTTTTAACCTCAACTCTTAAGGCCGATGATAAAAGGCTTTATAAAACATTTTTGCATCGAAAACTTAAACATTTAAGACTTGAAATTTGATGAATTTATGTTTTCAATACTCTTTTTTCTTCTATTTTTTAACCTCTTATCCTCACCAAATTTTGATATTGGATTAAATTACAAGAATTTAATTTTTGATTCATATAGAACTGAAGTAGCTATGACATGAATTCATTAGATAATTTGTCAAATAATTTTTTCTTTATCGAGTGATTGTTGTGCACTTGTGCAACCATCCAAAATTTGGTTGCGTAATTTTAAATTAAAAGACACTAGTTAAGAAACTAAAAGTAGTATATTATATTATTATTATAGAAAGATGTGATTTTTGAAGTTCTTGAAATAGTGATTAATGTTAATTTATAATTATTTACTACTTTTAATAACTTTAACAAATGCCTTTATGACACTTGTTAGCAAAACCTTTTAAATATTTAAAAAAATAAAGAAGACCTACTTGAAGATATAACCGTTTCTTTTTTTTTTTTTGGTGATCAAGATATAAATAAACGTTTCTTTCTACAAGCTATAGCAGCCAAAATGCACCTAAAGTGTATGTGCTATTAAACCTCAAAAATAAAGATAAAGTTGTCCACTTGCCAAATTATCTTTTTTAACTCATTGGTTATTGACTTATAGCACTCATTTTTTTGCTTAGACCTACATGGGGGAGGTTAGACCATAAATAAGAGGCGACAGTTTCACAACTCATAAAATAATACTCCCACATCGAATTAATGACCGATACGTTGTGGGAGAAAAATAATACAGGACTACTCCCTCTGTTTCACTTTAAGTTTCTTTTTGGACTTTTGCACATAGATTAAGAAAGTGTTGATTATGATGATTATTGTAAGTTTTATGTGTATTTTGTCAAAAATACCCCTATTTAATATTGTTATTTTGTCGATGCATCATTACCAGTATTACAAATTTCAAAACTAAAACAACATTAAATGTAAGGGTAAATAAGGAAAAACAGTATTAAATGTTGCCTAGATTTGGTAGAAAGACACTTATTTTGAGACAAAATTTTGATGTTAAAAAGATACTTAAAGTGAAACGGAGAAAATAATAATTATAGTTACTAGTACCTATGCCCGTGCAGTTATGGCAATTTGATCAGTTTTTCTCTAGTAATTTCCTTCCTCTCATTATTTCAGCAGTTTTTTTTATTTCAATCAGGAAGGGTATAATAAGAATTGACAAAATTATGTACAAAGTTAAAACCATGTTTTCTTTATAATAGTATAGATATACTCAAGAAATCAAACTTTGAATATACAAGAAAAAAGAAAAAGTTCTCTAATGTTATTGGGGTCGAGCCAATTTTGGTAAGGCAGCATGCACAACTCAGATCGCATTGCATGCTTAATATAGTAGAATTTCCAGTATTGGTAATATAGTGCGCGCAATTAAGACAACATCTTTTTTTTAAATACTAGAATTCGCCATTGGTAAGAGCCCCCTCATGATGGCGCTGACATTGTTAATAAATTTCCACACTCTTCGTTATAAGTACTCCCTCCGTTTCAGAATGTTTGGCCTTTTAGGCCTGGACACACAGATTAAGAAAGTGTTGATTATTGTAAGTATTATGTATGATTTGTCCAAAATGTCCCTATTTAATCCTTATTGAAAATTGTAATGGTATTTAATTTTTATTAGTAAGTGTGTCCATTAATTAATGTATAGTGGTTTAGAGATGAGAGAGATGATAAAAGTAGAATTAATGAGGAGTAAGAGAAATTATTGAATGAAAGGTTAATATTGGAAAAAAAAAATATGTTTGTGTATTGAAAATATAAAAGGCCAAACATTGTGAAACAAGAAAAAAAGGCTAAAAGGCCGAACATTGGGAAACGGAAGGAGTAGTATTTTTTAATCGATGACAAATTTTTACTCTTTTCAACTTATCATTCCATCCTAATTAGCGAGCACCTCATTGTCATGTGCAAATGAGCTACTATAATTTGAGAAATATATTGAAGCATCTGCAAAATAATTAATAATGTTAACAAAATTCCCAAAAAAAAATACCGTTGTAATCTCAATCAACATTCACGACCGCAAGCAAGACTTAGAAATTAAAATTTTAAGTTTAAGTTTGCACAAATAAAAAAATGATCATTGTTCACGTTTTAGGCAGCAGCATGCAAATTCAATTATCCCAGTAAAAAGATACTCCCTCTGTCCCATTATTTGGATAAAAAAATGATCATTGTATCATGACCGAGACGTAACAGGGACATTATTGACCATGATCATGCACGTATCACACATACCTTCGCCATCAGCTGGTTCACAACTTCCATCGTGATAAAAAAGGCTTCAACTTAGGTATGCTAAGTATGTATGGTACAGATTGATTGACCGGGATGAATGGTTTTGGAGGAAATGAAGTGTTTTAAGTGATATAAAGGGTTTTAAAGTGAAAGAGAAAATGAGAGAAAATGGAAGAGGGAGAAAATTGAGAAAAATATGAAAGGAAAATTTTTTGAACAAAAGGGTAGTGTTGGTATATTTTTAAAAAATTAAGGTGGCGTTTTATGAATATGAGTGGCAAAATGTTTTCTCTAATACTCTCTCCGATTTCATTTATAAGCATAAAAAGACATCTCATTAATGATTTTAAACATAAGCAAAAATTAATCAACTTTCTATTCCCAATACAATTCTTAAAATATCCTTACAAAGTGGTTATAATATTTAATTTTTGTTTAATTCCCCATGCAAGTTTCCTAAAGTAATCAATTTTTATATGAATTTGAAAAAAAAAACTAAATATACTCAACTAACTTTTTTGATATCTACGTTTTTTTTTTTTGCTTAAAAATAAAACCGGAGGAGTATTGAGCTTCTACATGCTCTTAATGGATCAATTAGCAACAAATATTGTTTCCCTATCATCTCGCATAGATCAACTAAAAAACCATACTCCCTCCGGCTCGAATTATAAGCAAAACCAACTAATTTTATGCTTATTAAGGAGATTAGTTGATTGTATTTAATTTCCTCAAATTTATAAAAGTTTATAAAAGAATAGAGGTATTTTCGGAAAGTTGTATTGAGAATGAAACAAAAATTAAATAAGATAACAATTTTCTAGGGATGTTTTTGGAAAGTGACATTGAGAATGAAATAAAATTTAAGAAAGTTGGTTAATTTTGCTTATATTTTAAACCAAGAGAGGTGTGTTTTTTGTTGCTTATATTTCGAGCCGAAGGGAGTATCTACATGCACACCGACAACAAGGACATTAAGTAGCCTTTTTACATTTACGTAGTACGGAGTAATTAATTACTCCCTCTGTTTCATATCTTTTGTCCTTTTGGATTTGAGCACATAGATTAAGAAAGTGTTGATTATTGTAAGTATTATGTATAGTTTGTCCAAAATGCCCCTATCAATCCTTATTGAAAATTGTAGTAGTATTTAATGTTTATTAGTAAGTGTGTCCATTTATTAATGTATAGTGATTTAGAGAGGAGAGATATGATAAAAGTAGAATTAACGAGGAGAGAATGAAATGATTGAATAAAGGTTAGAATTGGAAAGAAAAATATGTTTATGTATTGAAATTGTAAAAGGACAAAAGATATAAAACAAAGAAAAAAGACTAAAAGGACAAAAGATATGAAACATTGATAGTAATTTCTTCTAGACTATTTATTGTAAAACATTTTATAATTTTGTTTCTCATTTTTCAAGTTTATGAATTTAATTAAAAATACTTAAATCCATTCAATCTTAATCCATTTAGTTTCTTTTTTTTTTTAATATCCATTCAGTTTCAATAATTAATTGAGTTGTATTTCCTTATTAAATCCATTTAGTCATCTTCCTCAATTTAATTTCGTTATTTAAAGTGAGTAGTGCATTTTGAACCAAATAAAATTAAATTCAAAGCCCATTTTAAATGTAAAAAAATCCAAAATACCTCTTATTCAATTCTTTGTTTTTTTGGACTCGTGGGTGTCAGAAATTTTTTTCCATACCCTTAATTTAGAAAAACCAATATTTCAGGTCAATACATTTTTCATACCGGATCCCATCAATTTTTTGTTTCGAAAGGAACTTATAAAAAAAGGCATTTCATTGTGAAATAGTAGTTGCATTTTCTTGAAACACTAAGCACCAGATGAACCCAAAGAAACCAAGACGGAACAAAGTTATTTCATGGTGCTAAAATACAACCGACATGAACAACATCAATGCACATAATTGAAAACATAGACGAATATCATCAAATAATGGATCCCCAATGGAAGGAAATTTGGCTTTCATCAAAGAAAAAACACCGAGTGACAACTTCCATTGTCTCCTCCAAGAAAAACAAGGGGCAAAAAAAGAAATCACAAAAAATAAGGGGAAAAAAAGAAAAAAAACTAAACACAATAACCATGCTTGAACGCATAGAATGACCATTGACAAGGAATAATGCCTAGTCTCTATGCAAATCAAAGGTCATAATTGCCATAGTTATCGGTGCCTTTATTGGATATGTCTCTGCTTTGTTGCTCCCCAATGGCTTATTCATTACTCCCTCCGATCCTATATATCTGTGCCATAGTTATCGGTGCCTTCGTTGAACGCATAGTATGCCCTATAATAAAGATCGGAGGGAGTATTACTCACATTGCCATTGTTGATAGCCACATTTTCTCTTTTTTTGATCCAAGACAAAGAAAAAGAGAGAGAGAGGGGTTTGGGATAAAAGGGGTGGAATAAAGTTTGGAATAATTTGTGAAAGAAAGAGAAACAAGGAAAGTTGATAAAAGATAATTTTAGAATTAAATTAAAATTTGGGGTTGAAATCCAACAAACATGGTGCAAAATCCATTACTCATTTCAAATCCACCTTATGATTTTGTTAACTTATTGAGGTTGAGTAAACAATTACAAATCTCACTTTTTATCCTCAAATACATTTTATTTTTTCAAAATTACCTTTACTTTCTTTAAACTCCAAACCCTAAACATATGAAACATGGATACTTCTAAACTGGTGATGTAACCGTACCGGTACACGTACCGTACTCTTGGGTACTTGTAACTGGTATGTTAATATATATTTTAGGTGTGGATCATACCAATAATGTAATTTTTGCCTTAGAATTTATATTTCAATGTTATAATCAATCTTTCGGCCTTATATCTTGACTTACATTGAGCATCAACTTCTAATTTTAAGATACTTATATATTATATATTATTTCAATGCCAAAACCGTTTATGTGTACCATGTTTATATATATATAATTAGAATTTATATTGCCGTACTCGTACCCTAATTTTTTAGAAGATGTCGTGCCACGTACCCGTATCCGGTATCTTTCCCGTATTGGTGTAAAATAGACCTAAACACTTTCTTCTTCACCACCCTACCACAACTCCAAAATACTCCCATTTTCTCTCTCTATTTCCCAACCCTAAGAGGAAAGACACTAAAATGATATAATCTCGATAGAAGAAGGTAAGGGTAATTTTGTAAAAGAAATAAATTGAGATTTGAGGATAAAAAGCGTTCGTCCATTGATTCCGTTGAAGCCCAAGTTAACATTGTAAAGCCCAAACATACACAGACCCAGTCCATCAAAATGATCGTGGGCCTGATTTGTTTGAAACCGGATCCTTTCAATGGCCCACTGCCCATTTGATTGCCGGATGCAATTCTCATCTCACCACCGCCCAGAAGCATTTTCCCATCCATCCCAATCATCATTTTCAGTTCATGTATGTTAGTATCACACAAAATCGCATTAATTGAATTGAAATTCATTCAATATTTATAACCATTTCATCAAATCCCCGACTTTGCTTCAAACTCTTCCACACGCCTCTTTCGTTCGTACCTTTTCAATTTTTCATTTCAATTTTGCTTATTATTATTATTATTCTTATAATAATCATAATCATTATCATTATTCTACTCACTTTCAAATATCCATAACTCACGATCTTTGGGAATCAGTGATCACACAAAGAGAATCATCATCACGTTCACTCTCTATTCCTTCGAAGCTGCTCGTAATTATAATCGAGCAGTTTCAATTTGGACTCAGGACGATGAATTCGATTTGAAGGGCCAATTTAACAATCATGTGGTATTCGTTTTGGAGATCCAGAGATCGTTTTTCCTTAGATCAACTCAGGTCACTCACTCCCCCGTTTCCATTCTAATTATTTCCCTAATCTTATTAATTAGTTAATTAATTATTATTTTCTCATTCTTAATCTTTGAATAATGTTGGCTTACTAATTGATCCAGCTGTATTCTAGAAACCTTAGGCAACTCTCACTCTTAGTTGAAGCAAAATTCATAGAAATGAAATTCTATGGTAACCCTAAGTGATGTAGCACACTTGTTAATTCATTTAATTGCATGATTTTCATCTCTTAAGTTGTTGAGGGTCGTTTGTTTAAGTTTTTTCCACAAAAAAAAAAGTTATTATTTTGATTAAAAATTCACTTCTGACACTTGCACATTTGGATGGTTGGGCTTTTTCAAAGAAGGAGAGGCCAAAAAAAAAAAGTATATATTTTTCGGTTTCTCAAAAAATCACTTTTGCCAAAATAACAGTGCTGCTTTCTTATGGTGTTCAGGTACTTCACTGATCAGTTAACGAAAGTGCAAATTGTTAATGAGGTTAATAAGGTAATAATATAATTACACACCATTTCAGTTCAGCTCATAACTTTATTTGTTTCCTTCTTCATGGTTTACCCAATTTCCTCAATTTGTGTTATACGTGGAAGGATTTTGTTATTGAGGCACTGAGATCAATTGCGGAGTTGATAACATATGGCGACCAAAATGACCCGACCTTTTTTGAGTGAGCATCCTTAGTGCTTATGTTCGTTGGTATAATTTCTGTAGACTGTAGTGATGGACGTTTGTTATATATACTGGCATGTGGCAGATTTTTCATGGAAAAGCAAGTCACGAGTGAGTTTGTGCGTATTCTAAAACTTAGCAGGACTGTCAGTGTTCCCCTTCAATTGCTGCAAACAGTGAGCATTATGGTCCAGAACCTGAGAAGTGAACATGCTATATGTAGGTTGATTATCAGATGGATTTCCCCCTTCAACAGTTTCTAATTTTCTATAGTTGCCCAATCGGATGCAACAATGTTGATGGCCTTGTTAATCTTCTTTGCTGAAATTTTGCAGACTATATGTTTAGTAATGAACATATAAACTACCTGATAACATATTCATTTGACTTTCGAAATGATGAGCTGCTGTCATACTACATATCCTTTCTAAGGTTTGTTTTAAGTTACTTTATTTATCATGTCGCTGAATGGTGGTTGATGATTGCACTACATAAAATCTGTTTTCTAGGGCTACTACATGTGTTTTAACTTCCCCTCTCCTGTGTATAATATTACTAATCAGTTCTGTTGTACATGTCTTTTGGTTTTTGAAGAGCAATAAGTGGAAAATTGAACAAGAGTACAATTTCTCTGCTTGTGAAGACTCGTGATGTAAGTGCAATGCTCTCTCAGAAACTTTTTCCGATTATGATGATTTGAATTGTAGTTATTAAGGGAGACTTGTAAAATTCTCTTCACAACCCTTGGTTAGTTGCTGTCATGTTCTGGCATCGGAATTGTGAAGAAGACCAATTCTTAGTGGGGTTTCTAGCTGTATGCTCATCGCTAAATAAGACGGATAAATTATAGTGGTTTTTGTACTTCGACTTGACGTATTAAGCATTTTATTGTTAAGAAAATGACAACAAAGGAAAATGAAGATAATAAGAGGTAGAAATACAATAAGAATTTGTTTTGGATATTTTCCCAGTGGCTGACTTTGATGCCGAAGCCTGTTCAAACATTGCTAGTCTGTACTAATCAAATTTTGTGATACCAGTAATTTTTTCAATACT
This sequence comes from Crotalaria pallida, assembly GCA_037953625.1. Taxonomy (NCBI): domain Eukaryota; kingdom Viridiplantae; phylum Streptophyta; class Magnoliopsida; order Fabales; family Fabaceae; genus Crotalaria; species Crotalaria pallida. The sequence continues at coordinate 179,566,185 of CM075649.1, forward strand.
CATAGAGTCATAGTTAATCATCTGTGTTGATCCATTCTAAATCGAGATGAATTTTTATCTTTGGCTGGGGAAGAAATAATTCTGCCTTTGTTTTGAGATGTCCAAGCATCTTCACCGTATCTTTTTGTGCATTTAGGATGAAGTAGTTTCATTTCCACTTTATGTTGAGGCCATACGCTTTGCCTTTCATGAGGAGAACATGGTTCGCACTGCAGTACGAGCTGTAACCCTTAATGTTTATCATGGTGAGATTTTACAGAATTATATTGGCCCTTTTCTGTAGTTTTTTTTCCCTCTTTCTCATTTCCTTACTGAGCTCAACTTGTGTGATGTTTAAATATTGTAAATTTCTAATATATTTGCTTTACAATTTTCAGTTGGAGATGACTTTGTCAATAGATATATAACCAGCGCACCTCACAGAGATTACTTTTCAAACCTCATTTCATTTTTTAGGAGGCAAAGCATGGATTTAAATAGACTAGTATCTGATACACTGATGTAAGCATCATAACTTATTATCTCATTAATATACCAGCTTAAGATTTACATGTGTCCTAAAAAACAATTGTGTTTACTTAATGCTGAGACAGAACCGCGGGCCCAGATTCATCATCTACAGTTATTGCTGCTGTAGATGAAATTGAGGATAATCTGTACTACTTTAGTGATGTTGTCTCTGCTGGGATTCCTGATGTCGGGAGGCTAATAACAGACAGCATTCTGATGGTTTTGATATTTCCATTGCTTCTTCCTTCCCTGAGGGTAGCTTCTGATAATGTACGAAATTTCACTTTAGAGCCTTGTCAGTTCAATTTGATTCACTCTTGTCTCTGTTCAAGGATCTTTCAAAAAAGTTTCTTGGATGGATTTTGATTTATATGGTGCAACTTATTGTTATTAATGTTTAGTAGCCCATTAATCCAGGACATGCAAAGTGGTATTGTTACTTCTCTCTACTTACTTTGTTGCATCTTGCGGATAGTCAAAATCAAAGATTTGGCAAATACCATAGCTGCTGCACTATTTTATCCCGTAGAGGCATTCACAAATAGTTATGGGGATAAATTCAATGGCCAGATATCTGATCATGATTTTACATCTGAAAGCCAACTTAGCCAAGTGTCAGATAATGGTAATCTTACCAATAGTGATTCAAGACAAGCAGAATGTGTTCTCACTCAAAGCGATTGTAGCAGTTCCAATTTGTCTTTAAGGTAAGAGCATTTTTTCTGGCTCTTTAATTCATATTTTAATATTTGGATTTTCTTAACCTCAGCCCTAAGATCTGTGGATAAGCAAACCCTTAATATTTAAGTTAAGTTGAGAACAGTTCTTGTTTTGTTTTTCGGCTTATAACACTGAAACCAAAAACATAAGCTAGGTATATCATGCCAGCTCAGACATTGGCGCCCGTATATTGTATCCTATCCAATAGAAAGTCTACTCTCGTGTGCATTCTTATGTTTTTGAAATTGAAATTTTTTTCAGTAAAATTTTTTTCTTGGTAAATTGGGTATTTGTATACACTTTAATTAATATAAATTTTTTTGGCATGTCTTATAATGGTGCAGTTGTTCTATTTTAACTTGTGATTTAAAATTTCGTCAATAGGATCTCATGTTGATGATTTATGTGATTGATGCAGAGAGGTTTTGCTTTCATATATAGCAAAAGGAGATGATATCCAAGTTTTGGGTTCTTTGAGTGTGCTTGCCACACTGCTGCAAACCAAAGGTTTGTCCTTGAATTTCTGATTGTTTTACTATATCATTCCTTTCTCTTTACATAATATATCTTGTTCTGTAGAACTTGATGAATCAGTGTTAGATGGTCTTGGAATTCTTCCACAGCGCAAGCAGCACAAGAAACTCTTATTGGTATGTCACATTCTTCCATTTGATCTTTTTCAGTATTTAAGCATTGGGTTTTGCACACCTCCCTTTGCTAATATGGTAAATTGTTTTGGGGTGGGTTTGAAGGGGGACCTATTGGTCATGTGGAATGTATTCAATGGATTCAAGTTGTGCCCTTGGCTTAGGAGAGGGGTTCCTAGTGGGAGGAAGTGGGGAATGAGAAAGAGAGGTTTTTCCACAGATGATCTTCCTAGCAATATTAGATGCTCCGAGTAAAAGTGGGATGCTTGAACTATGAAGCATGGACTCCGACAAAGATACTGGGCACAAAGTTCAAAATATAGGACATGAAGACACAATATATATGTAATGTAAAAAAGATTTGAGCAATATAACAAAAGATCTAACTGAAAGTTAGTATTTATGTTTATATGTTTTCTGATAATAATGATCCTTGCAAAAAAAAAAAAAAAAAAAACCAAGGGACATCGTTTTTACCATGTAAGCATCTTGTGTTTTTTCAAAAAAGATCCCGCAACAAAAGATGAATTATATCTTTAATATACCTAAGAGGCTAAGACCTTTTAAAAGAGAAAGAGCACGAGTACCAAGCCTATGAGGTGAAAGAAGAGAGAAATTTTATTTCTCACTTTTCATCTGCTATTTAACATTCATTTGCTTAAAGTTCCCTTAAATTTTTTTATAGTAATTTTCTGGACAAGCCGTGTTCATTGGAGCTATTCAGCCTATTTGAGGTGTGAGCTAGGCTTCCAAGTGTCCAATGGGTACTTGTGGAGGGTGTCCGATACGTGTTGGATGAGTATTTTAGGAGTATCGGTGTCGGACTTGTGTTTGACACTGGGACACCTCAATAAAGAGAGGTGTCTGTTCTTCCTCTAGCTCTTGAATGACTGTTGGTGTGAGCTTGGAATGTTCAAGGTGTGCATGGGTTGCTTGTGGGAGGGGATATATAGATTAAGGAGAGTGATCTTGTGGGTTGCTTGTGATCTAAGGGATCAAAGCAGTCACATTTAGAAAAGTTTACTATGATAAAAGAATGAGTGGCTTAGGCTGTCTCAAGTAGCATGATAGCTGACTTGTGAGTGAGCTAACTGACTTGATAATATAAGCCCAAGCAAGTTGTGTTCTAAATACCCCTTTTGTGATGTTTTGTCAAAAGATGTACTTATGTGGTGCATGTCACTGATACTTGTCTCTTAAGGGTACACGAACCCCCTCCCCCATCCGAGTACTTGGTTTTACTTTTGGAGAATTCGGTCTATTGATTATTATGTCATTTGATTTTCATTTGCTTATTTGTGCAGCAAGCTTTAGTTGGTGAGGCTTCAGGTGAAGAGCAACTTTTTTCTACCAAAAATAGCTTGCCAAGGGATGGTATAGGGAGTGAGCTTGATGTCTATCTTGAAAAGATCAAGGTTTGCAGTTCCATCTGTTGCTACGTAATCATTGTTTCATTTTATTTTTTCACTACTGATATGAAGAAATTCCTTTTCTTGTTGGTTGGCTTTCTTACATCTACAATGTTTCACAGGAGCAGTATGGTGTATCCTTTCAGCTTTCTGATGAGGGAATAAGCCCTCATGTACATAGATTTCAGGTAAATGTTTATATCTAGTAGTTGTCTTTACCATGTCAAAGTCCCTGACTGATTATTGGTGGGTTCATATTTTCATTAAAGGTCATTGAACTATAACATCAGTATACCCAATGAATGTGTGTTATAATCAAAATACTAAATATAAAAGGAGCTGTCTGTTATAATCTTTCATGTGGAAGTTGACTTTGCCATTTAGAATTCTGTTTTGAGTTTTGACGCTTAGCTTCATTAACATTTTGCTACATGCAAACTACTGTTAGATGGATGAGATTTGGAATTTCTCAATCAACTATCTTATAAATTGCTTCTTTTGTTCTTAATATTTGCTTTTAATTTAATCTACTCCTAGTGACATTCTCTTTCAAATTTATTCTATCCAAATTTTGATTTTCTAATTATGCTCTAAATTAAAGGTTACATTTTCCAAAAATTACTTTTATTCTATCCAAAGTTTGTTCAGTATTTAAAATTACTTTTATTTAGGTATGTGTAATATTGTGTTATTTTATTTCTTTGACATCTCCGAGCATCACAGTATTGATATGCTAGTTAGGAGACATAGGAGTTCCATCCAGGCGTGGGTTATTTGCTATGCTTTGTAGACTTCACTGATTTGCACAATGATGTTTGTCCTTTGTGTCTGTTCTATTACTGTTAGGAAAAGAATTTATATTTGTATTGTTAAGAGAGAAAGCATAACGAGGGGCAAATAAGATATCCTCCAAAACGTTAGAAACTAAATACTAAAAGGAACAGTGAAACGAGAGTCAGTGCAGCTTGGCTGTGAGGTTGCATATCAGAAATTCCAATTCCCTTGAAAAACCCATGCCCCAAGCATCAAAGTGAATGCATTTACAGAATCTTATCTTGCGGCAAGATTAGGGGGCAAGGAGAACCCTCAAGATTTCGTTCATTGATATCAAATTTATAGAAGAAAGTGTATTCAGTTCTTCTGCACAGACAAATGATTAATGATTAGTTGCTCCTGATATTGTTATCCATAAATTTTTCCATTTGCTTTTAGCATAGACCTGTAAGCTTGTTACATAAGTGCTCAAACTACAGAATCCAAAGTTGTTTATTAAAGAATTTTATTCATTTTCAAAATAAATCTTAAAAATATACTACTACTAAATAATATGCCAAGTACTTTTAGATTATCTATAGACAAATAAAAGCTGATCAAATGGTCCAGAGTATAATAAGTATAATTTTGAAAAAGTATACAAAATGTTATCAATTCCAATGGCACTTCCTTAGTTCGAGTGCTGGGACACTCCAAGTGCTTATATTTTGGAACGGAGGAAGTAGTTTAGTAGATTACGTTGTACTTAATCTATGACTATGATGTGCTGAGACACTGTTTTTTTTTGGTAGACTCATACCAACTGTAATGTTTTTTCTGCTTTCAAATTGTCATAATTTAGATTCTACCTTTTGATTCTTTCAAAGATCCCATTTATTGGGCAAAATTATTTTGCTCTAAATGCTTGTTAGCAGTTACCCTTTTTCTGATAGATAATTTTTTGTTGTTTGAGTTTAGTAATTATATGGTGTGTTTTTCAGTTGATCGATGCATTAGTGAGCCTCTTTTGCCGCTCTAATATATCTGCTGACACGTTGTGGGATGGTGGTTGGCTTTTGCGCCAGTTGCTACCTTACAGTGAGTCAGAATTTAACAGCAATCACCTGGAATTGCTGAAAGTAAGAATATATGAAGCTTTTCCCTCAATATGCGCACAAAACGTAGTGCATGCTACTATGACTATGACTAATGCAACTGCGTCAATTTCCTTTCTAATACAGGTTTCATACAAGAATTCTGCATCTTCTCTTGTAGAGGAGGTTAAGGGTGTCTGGCCTGATTTTCTTATTACCGTTCTCTGTAGTGAGTGGAGAAAGTGCAAAAGAGGTGACTATTATATCATCTGTTGTTTTTCTTGATTGTTTCTTTCTTTGTGAGGTTAACCTATGTTCTTGGAACTTTAAAATTTTCTACATGTAGCAATGGAGTCGTCATCTCCTCGGAAAGATCCAAATTGCATGTTTTTGCCACAACAGAAGTTTTCTTCAGAAGGTTAGCTTCTACCTGTTTCAGCATTTGTTTTTCCTTTAGACTGTTATAGAGGGAAAAAGTAAGAAGGCCATCAAATGATCTATCTGTTGCTCCTACAGATGATATTCCAGAGGGATCATCATTTTCTGCTGGAAAAAAAATGCATGAGGTGGTGAAGGTCAGTGCTTATTCTTCATATTATTTTTTTAATCTGCGTATGGCATTAAAAAATGGGAATACTGCAGTACTGTTGTCACTCTTGGTTCTTAATGGATTGTGACCTTTAGAAGCTGACCAGCTTTCTTTGTCTTTTTTTTTCCCATTTATTTAGGTATTTGTACTGCTGTACCAAATTCAAACATTCACTCTTGGTATAGCTTTACCTGAGCAACCTCCAATCGTTCCTCCTGGTGATCTCTCTGTAAATTGTCGTGCCCAGACTTCTGGCCTTGATGTATCAGGCCCAAAGCCAGGCACCGAAGTCAGCCTTGGTTAGTGATCTGAACTGCAGTTTCCTGTATTCTCTCCACCTAATTTTACTTAGGTCGAGGTTTTTACTTTGGTATAATACTGATTAATGAGTAAAAGGAAGAGAATCAAGAAAAAGGAGGGGGAGCAGGGAAAAAAGTGAGAACAGAAACATCTCGATAATATTCTTAATTGCAAAACAGTCTGATAACCCATCGCAAAATACATAGCCATGCTTAAGTAATCAATCCGAAATATTGTAATGAATGCCTAACTTAGTAACAAAGTAGTAAACTAATGATTGACGACAATGACATCTGTCTTAGACATTGTCATGAGATGGCTGTTCTAAAGTTTATCTGGTTTCCATTGGTTATGCATGATAGGACTTTTCTCTCACTTATAATTGCAAAGCTTGGGTCAATATGTGTAGTGAATACAGGAACAGGTGATGTTTTTCTATAATGCCAAGAGTCAAAAACTAATGAGCTCTGAGAGGATAAGAAATTGCATTTTCAATGGCTGATTCTGAGGGCTTTCTGAGGCCGTAGTGGTAAAATGTATTGTAAACATGACAATTCATGGTCACAGATCAGAAAGCTTTACAGGAACCACATTTATAAATTTCTTTCATTAAACCTGACATCTGGTATAAAATGGGAGTAAATTGTCCCTAGTTTAAATTTTGACAGTTAGACATGTGTAGGCTTCTTAATACTATTAATTAATTTATCATATAAATTTTCATTATTTTGCATTTTATATTTTTTTGAGGTACTTTTCTCTTTTTAATTATTTTACATGTATATGGTAGTTTGGTTATTGTTGATTCTCTTATTTGCCATTTGCAGTTAATGCAGTGCCTTGTAGAATTGCTTTTGAGAGGGGAAAAGAACGGCATTTTTGCTTTCTAGCAATCTCTTTACGATCATCTGGGTGGCTCGTTCTGGCAGAAGAATTGCCACTAAAGAAGACCCATGGAGTTGTTCGGGTTGCTGCGCCTTTGGCTGGGTGTAATGTATGATTATATCCGTTATCCTTGCATTTTAATCTTGAATATAGTCATTTGGTTATTTGACATTTATGGTACAAAATCATTTGGAAAATTACAAAAATAATATTTCTTGTTAATTTTTTTCAGTTTATGTATAAATAGCCACACAATTGATTAATTAATACATAACAAATAATTGTATTATAAATAATCAACTTTGATTAGCCAGTATGTAGTAATCTCGCTGTGAATTTTTTGTTCTCATTCTTTAGCCCAGGATTGATGAAAAACATTCCAAATGGTTACACTTGCGGATCCGTCCATCCTCTTTACCCTTTCTAGATCCTGCTAAATTTAATGACCATGGAAAGATTAAGGCAAAAGCTTTGGTAGATGGAAGATGGACATTGGCGTTCAGGGATGAGGAGTCCTGCAAGTCTGCTTTCTCCATGATTGTTGAAGAGAATAATTTTCTGAGTGATGAGGTTCATAGAAGACTAAAACCTTTGCTCAACCTTGAAACTGCATTAGATTTATCAACTTTGTCTGTAGGTGCTCCAGAGGATTCCTCTCCATATATAACACCTCCTGATTCATTGTAAGTTCTTTGGTTTGGCTTTACATCAGTAGTTTGTTTACTCAACGGGGTGAGAAGTTATTAAGTCTTGTCCTCACCCTTTTGTATATGCTCCCAAAACACATATTAGATTTGTAGATTAGCCCCTTTGTTGTTTAGAATCATTCTTTTTTGTATACTAGTACTAGTCTTGTCCCGATCTGTAAGTTCACCCTTTTGCTTACATTTTTTAGCCGCTCTAACCTAGGTCCGGTATCATTTTTTCCTATTACATAATGAAGATTGTAACAAATGTAAATCTGAGAGAACCCTATAAAAAAGAAAGCTTTTCCTTCTTTTTCCTTTCTCTCTTTCTTGTATGGAACGGATGTCATTGATGCGTGTTAATGCTGGTTATGTGGAGTAATGAAAGCTTGTTTTCTCTTGCCCCATTGTACAGAGTGGTTGCCTTTAATGTTGGGCAATGTGGTTATGCCAATTTTTATTTTAATGTGCCTGCTCTTTCTCGCCATTTGTTTTTTTGCCTAGAGAGGTGTGATAGCTTCAATTGTCCAGCATCATCGATTCATTTCTATTGTCGCTACTAAGTTTTCGATACATGCCATTTTGCCATTTTTGCTGAGATGCAATAACATCTGAATAAGCTGTTTTCTTGTTTTGCACATCATCAAAGCAACATCACAGAAATCATCAATTAATAGTTAATATAGTCTTAAATATATTTTTACCTCGTACTTTTTTCCCATGGTTTGGTTTGGTCCCTACAAAGTTAGTAGTCTTCGTACACTGAGTCCTTATGTTGGTCTTTGTTAACCGATGACGTGGCAATTAGTATAAGTCAACAGCGCCATCTCATTAAGAGAGAGAAGGATTTACTTTCAAGACCCAAATGAGCGGGAAAAAAAAAATACAAGGATAGAAAATAACACAAGTCTTGTTTATAAGGTTAAAACTTAATTAAATCTTTAATATGTAATATATTAAAAGGAAGAAAGATGATCTAAAATTCTATTATCATGTCATTACCGACAAATCATACTACAAAAATTTGCATGTAGCGATTCATACATCCTTGCCGTGTGTTAATTTTTCTGAAGATAGGTGGACTCTCTAGTACTACGAAGATAAGAGGTCATGACTGTCACTATTACGTGAGCTCATTAGTCAGTGAGTAGTGACTAATATGAGTATTCATCTCACTGTCTCAGACATGGTCTTATAAGTAAAAGTTATTTTCTTTATTTGCATTTAATCTCATTTATTTTTATTCTATACAATTCCCTTTAGGATTTGGCTCCTAAAGTGCCCGCGAGGTGCATTTTATTGGAAAAATACTTAATGACTATTGATAGAAAAATTATTGACTTTGAATAGTTGCACATATATAGTAATGGATCATAAAGTTTTTATAACTATTGTTGATTCTTAATTACTAATAAAGGTGACATGGATTTAATTTGGTTGAATTTTGGGGCATGAAGTACCAGTAATACTTTGAGTAGTACTATATTGTTCAACTGTCAAGACGGTAAGATAATGAGGAACATGGAACATGCATTTCTAATTACCAGATGCACACAATGTAGATATACTACATAAACTTCAGTAGCAGTAATATTACACAGTTAAAATGATATAGTAGTAAATTATAGGAGTAATTTGTGAATTCAAGATACAAAAGTACTCTCCTCCATGTAACGACCAAATATTCTTTGATTTTTTTGGTTCATTAACACCAACCGATAGTACAATTTACTGAGAATCATTATTATTATTATTATCATAATTATTGTTATTGTTATGAGGAGGCCCATACCTCCTGACCCTCTCATCAATCCACTCCCTCATATCCCCCAACACAAGGTTAGCACTCTCATCAGGCTCCCCTTGTATCAAAGAATGATACATCCCCTCATACAGCTTCAAAGTCTTGTCCTCACTCGAAGCCTTCTCATACAGCAACTTGGACGAAGACGGACAAGTCACCCCGTCCGCGGTTCCATGAGCAGTAAAAAACGGCGCCGTAACCTTAGAGAAATTATCCTGTACATACTGAGTTACCCTAAGTAGCTCCCTCATGGTCCCCACCCTAGGTGGGCCCGTGTACCTCCTCGGGTTAGATGCAATAATCTTCAACTTATTAGGATCCCTTATGGCTTTACCAACCATCTTGTTATCCGGCATCGCTGCCCACGTGTCAGCGAGGCCGAATAACAAACCGTACATAAATAAATGCACCCTGCTGGGCTTCATGTCCTCGGGGATAACGAAAAGCGGAGCGGTGAACATTAGACCTGTCCACGTGTCAGGTGGTGATTGGAAGTACATGAGGAGGGTGGCGAGTCCTCCCATGGACTCTCCGAAGAGGAAGGCGGGGAGGTTGGAGTAGGGATCGCTGCGGCGGACGTGGAGGAAGAAGTGGAGGGAGGTGGCGGCGATCTTGTTCATGTCGCCGAGGTAGCAGCGGAGACCGTCGGAGCGGCCGTGACCGAGGAGGTCGGCGGCGAAGACGGCGTAGCCCCAGGAGGCGAAGGTGATGCAGATCTTCTGGAAGAGCCAGCCGGTGTCGGAGCCGTAGCCGTGGGTCATGAAGACGGTGGCTTTGAGTTGGAGATTGAGAGGGAGGAAGGATTGGGTGAAGATTTTGCCGTTGGGGGTGTCGAAGTAGGATTTGGTGTTGCGGACACCTTGGGAGGAGTAGTACTCTTCTTCGGGCATGGTGCCCCAGAAGTTAGGGGATTCCGTTGCCATTGTAAGTGGTGGTTCTCTTTTCTCTTTATCTCTCTATCTGTGTTTGATTGGATTTTGGAAGAAAGGAGAGAGATAAATAAATAGTAAGAAAAATGGAAGAGAGAAAAGGAGAAGGAAAGTAGGGGGAGTAGGTGGGTGGGACCCAGGGAGTTGGTGGACTGACCCACCACTATCAGCTGCTGGTGACGAAACGTGGCGATATTTGATTGGTGAGGTGTGATAATAAGAACAACATTCACAACAACTGGTTGGTGGTTTTTTATGGTTAAAAATGAATTATAGATTTATCAATCAACCTATACAATGTAGAAAATAACACAAATATCACTTGCTTACTATTTTGATATAATCACTTGCTTATTATTAATTGGTAAATAATGGACACATGTTATATTTTTATGATGTAGGTTAATTTATAAACCTATTTATTATTTTCTTTTTTTTTTAACAAAAGGGGCAAACTGCCCAGCCAAAACAGCAAAGCTAACTAACTACAATTCTCCTAGGAAAAGCATTCATCCTGTAGTCTTGAGCCAACAGTAGCCAGCTCATCATCCGCAGCTTGATCAAATATGTGTAGACCAAAATCCAGCTGTATACTTTTGTTTGCTAGATAATCAGCACATGTATTTCCTTCTCTTAAAGTGTGTATAAAGACCACTCTCCACTCCTTTTTTCTCATGAGATTGATACGTCCCATAATGCCATTCTTGCTAATTGACTTTTCCTGATAGTTGTCTCTATTAAGCATGTTAATTGTGGTCTTGGAATCGCACTCCACTATGAGGTTCCGAACGTTGTGACTCCAAGCAATCTGCATACCACTCAAAATGCCCCAAAGCTTCGCCTTGAAAGCAGTAGGGTACCCCACATTATGACAGAACCCAAGAGTGAATTTGCCTTCATGGTTTCTGATCAGCCCTCCGCATCCAACCTTGCCGGGATTGCCTTTTGAAGCTCCATCTGAATTGAGCTTAAACCAATTTTCTGGTGGAAAACTCCAGCTGACAAAGATGGTTTCCACACGATGAACAAGAGCCGCTGGATTTAGGTTGTTGAATTGGAAAACATCTTTCACCTGCTTGGAAATGAAATTATGCAAGTTGTGAGGATAGTTAAAAGTATTATCATAATTATATTCATTGCGCCAAATCCAGAGATAATAAAGACAACAAAGAAAAATACTTCCCCAATAATCTCTTGTGTGATTTCCCCATCCTCTTTGTATGTTCATTCGAAACCATTCGTGGTGACCTAAACTAAAGAACAAAGACCTCTCTTCTTGTTTAATGAGCTTGGTCCAGAGAAGTTTAGCATGGGTGCAGTCCCTTAAAGCATGAATGATAGATTCTGCGTGGAGACTGGGTTTTATTTTGAGGTTTGGGTAATAGATTCTGTGTGCAGTCCCTTAAACCTATTTATCATTACTCTTATACTTAATAAGGGAGGGTCTCCGGTGCATGTTAACACATGACATGCATCGGTGCATGTGAAAAATTTATTTTTACTTTTTAAACTTTTTTAATACAGATTTGTTCAGAATATTTTTTAACACAAGTTCGTATACAGATTTATTAGAATATGTAAATTTTGAATACAATTTTACTCATTATACTTTTTAAGAACACAGAGTAAAAAAAAATAAATCTAAATTATAAAAATCACTTCATATCGATAAAAAAGAAAACGCGATGAATATTTTTTAATTGATTAAATTTTAAAAAATAAATAAAATAACCCAAAATGGAAGGCATGCACCGATGCATGTCTATCTATTAACATGCACAGGAGCCTCTGCCACTTAATAACGCTTTTGGAGGACTGGGTTTTATTTTGAGGTTTGGGTAATGGTTCAACATCACATGTTCACAATAACTTTGCCAGCCTATTATTGATTCATGGAACGAGTTATTTTTTTTAACTGGATTTTATATATTGATATTTTCACTTTTTTTCTAATTTAATTTTAATATTTTAAATAATAGTATTGAATAAATGTTTTAATATTTTATTAAAATATCATTGAAAATAAAAAATATATATAACAGAAAAAAAAATATATTAAAAAAACTGAACCTGCAGAATTTTTTTAATTGGATTAAATATATTATTTTAAATTATTTTTTAAATTTTAATATATGTTTTATATTTAAAATAATATTAGATAAATATTTTTATTTTTTATTTTAAAATAAGAAAAAAAAAATACACGTAAACTTCTATGATGATGACATATGTCTCATCATTAATCATGTAAGCATCATTAATTTCAATGTGAATAGAAAAATTAAAATTATCGAATATAAAAATTTGAGAGATTAAATTCGAAAAATAAAATAAAATAATAATAATAAAGGGATGGAATTCACCAAATCAATACAATTTTGGAGCCAAAAATGCATATAAGTTTTCTTTCTAACATTCCTAAAACGCAGTACATCAAAAAACATGTGCTTCACACAAGTGGATTGACCAAGTGAAAACTGATTAGGCGTTTAGAGACTTTAGGGTTAAAGACTTGAGTTCTAGTGAGACAACAATTTTTGGGGAGGATCCATACCATTGAGTCAAAGACTCACATAGTTCGCGGATCAGAGGTGGATTAATTGGGCCACAAAAAGTGTGAAGCTTAGACACCACCTGATTTCGCAAAAAAAAAAAAAAAAACCATGTGCTTCCATCTTCTAAATCTTATAAACCTCATTTTATCTCTCATTATATTATTTCATCTTCTCCACTTTTTGCTATCTAATTCTTTTTCTTGATTTATGCTTGGCGAGTAATGTACTATAATTTTTTGGGAGTTCATTTTTTTACCCCTCAATTATTTATTGATCCCCTTTACACCTACGTTGAGGGATATATGTGATTTTTTAAACATACCATGGGAAGTGAGTGTATTGAACCAAAAATTACACATACATTGACTTTCCAGTATATATATATAAACGAGGGTCAACAAAGTAATTGAGAGTTAAAAAAATGAATTCCCTAAATTTTTTTGTCATTATGCCACCCTCTGAAGTAATTAGTATTTTTTGTGCAGTACCTCAAATACTCTATATTTTTGTAGGGTACTCCAACCCTTTGATATGTGGTTTATGAAGTTTATAAGAATAAGTATTTTTTATGTATTAAGCGTTCGAAGTATTGGAGAAAAAGATTTATGTATAGAGATAGAGGAATGCCCATAAATTCACTCGTGCAACAAACTTTGGGCTGCATGTTGATTAAGAGGCTTGAAATGGGAATGGGTCAGCAAGATCGTAGAGTTGCTGGACTTTATTCCCCACTTCATTTTTTGAAAGATATTTTATCATCTCACAGAGTCACATTGTATTTATATCATCTTACAAATTACTTTGATCATAATCTGAGTTATGTTTTTTGGATTATGGGTTAGGTCATGATTATTTTAGAAAAATTACACAATATTTAATAAGTTCATAATAATAAAAAATTGTTCTTAAGTAAAGTTAAGATCTTGATTTTTTTTGTTATGAGGTGGCGTGAGTATATCATGGGATGACAACAAATTTTTCTCCCTCTTTTTGCTAACTTTAACTCCTTTAATAATGGAAGTTGAACTTATTACACTAAAATTTAATCATTTGACTTACTCATAAATGACTTTGTTTGTCAATTTGTCATACATTATTGTGTTTAATGTTATTAGAAATTATTAATAAATTATAAAAAAATATTAATAAATTGGTTTTCAAGAATTTAAAAGATGAATCAAATTCTACAATTAGATATCGTAATCAAACAAAGATAATAAAAAAAGTAACTGATGATGGAGAATTAAAATAATATCAATTATAAATACATATTTAAAAAACACATACATGTTAGCAAAAAAATGGGAAAAAAAAAATCGTGCCTGGCACAGCCCGGAGTTAGTAATATTATAGTTTTTACTCTCCAAAATTTTATTGAAAAGTTTACAATTATTAATAAATAAAAAAAGTATTGATAGTCAAAACGTTTAATAAGGATAAATAAGATAAAAAAAATAAAAAATAATGTATAAAAAATTCATAATTAGGACATAAAAAACTTATAGAAAATGACTTTAATAAAGATTTATGAAAAGTTTTGTCTCTGCTTGTGACTTAGGTCATATATGCAGCACTACTAAAATATTTGAATTTTTTTGCTTCATGTCAGTTATATTTTCTTCCTTAGTGACGCAAGTCAAGTACTCGTGCATATTTTGAAGTTCCCAACATGTCATAATAACTCAAAATTCATAAGTTATCGCCAAGCTGGGCTGATCCATTAGCACAAATGATACCAAACAAAAAATCCCCATACTTATTAATAAAAGTAGCAATAAAGTTAAAATCACTCATCGGACCAAAAATTAAAGTGTACTTCTACAACCGTAATGATATCAATCAATCTTATTGTGGTTCATCAAAAATCAATCTTATTGTGCTATTATCTTTTTGTATATTTAACTTCATTTACATTTAAAATACTATCTGTTATCATTGTGAACTCTGATTTCCAGCTGATCCAAGACAATGATAGCTCTTTTAGAGCACTAGCAAAAGCCAAGGGACCCAGAACAATGACTCGTAAGAACCTAACTCATCCAAGAAAAAACTTGATAGGAGGGATTTCATTTTCAAGTCATTTCATTCGAATTCATTAGGAAAAATCAACAATCCAAAAACGTTATTTTCACTTCCAGTTTATCATATAATTGGTGTGAGATAATCATGATAAGTTCTTAAATACATCAAACTTAAATTAAGCATGAATACAATTTCAATTTAGATTTTTGATCTGTATCTTTTATATAATATTTTATTAAATTTATTTAAATTAATGGTTCAGATTAAAATTGTATCCATACTTAAAATTTGAGTTTGATGCATTAACTGGTGGATTGTTACGTAGATCTGTAATTTGAGTCTATGTGAATGCGTTATATTTGGTCTTTTGTTTCTTTAATTTCCGCACTGCAGTTTTTTTGCTTTTGCCTTTGTATAGACTATAGACTATACTTTACCATGCTTCATAACCATGTCTTCGTGTCATGTAATTTATGTTTCATGCAGCGGTCCATTTATTATTGGGCCATATATACTGGAATTCAATTATAATGGCAGGATATCTATCATTCACTTATCATGGAGATAGCTTTACATAAATAAAACAGCAGGACACTCAAGTGCATTTTCCAAACCAATATATAAAATGAAAGATGATTTCATAATCTAAGGCAGGAAACTAAAACCATGATGATGGTGGTTGAAAGGAGATTGAAAAAAACTAAAAAAAAAAAGAAACACTGATCTGCCATTCAATCATGCTTCCTTTATAGTCATTGTAATGATACCGTATTTTTGAAGAAATAAATTGGAACGAGAAAGGGTCAATAATGTCTTGCAGTGGAGCCACAAATGATAGTAGATTTGTTATTTATTAATATTATTATCATTATTTTATTTTATTTTTTTAATTTAATTTTCCTTGTGGGTGCATGGCTGGGTTGAACCCTGATTATAATACACAGTAATCATATTGACATGGGTGTTGTTCTTGGACTAGAGCATAAGGAGAATAAGATATAGAAGAAAACATGAAAAAGTAATTAACATTAGAACTTATAGTGTGTTTGTTTGTGTTTTGAGAGCCCAAACACGCGTTTATCATAAAGCTTTCTCTCAGTAGCATCTGTGTTTGAAGTTGTGCTGCCGCACATCTAAACATACGCTTAATGTGTGTTTGACATTGCGTTTGCAGCAAACGTGTGTATATATGTCGTTTTCTCAGCACAGAACCAAACATGTTTAACCATATAGAACAACTGAATTCTAAACCATCTAATGAATTTTAGAAGATAAAATTATAAATCAAAGTGCCAAGCATGGAGAAATGGTTGACATAAGGATGTTAAATTAAAACAGAAGGGAAACAAGCACATGCTATTATGAGAATTAACAGTTACACAAACTATCCCCATATCACCATTGACAATTTTACAAGAAACCTTGATCAGTATACCCAAAACCCTCAGTATACCCAAAAACCCCTTCACTCCATTAAGTAGTTAACTTGGATTTTTTTGGGCAGAGATGAACTCATGAACCCACTATCCAATTTCCTATCACCTTTACCACCCCAAGTAAGCCTAACAAGTATACCCTCTTTCCCTCCAAAGTTAACTGTCTGCAAGCTGTTTGAAAAAATTTCCCTCAGCCATTTCTCAAACAAGCTGTTAGTAAAAGAACCACACCCTAAACACGTTTCCTTAATCACCCTCTCATCTACACTAAAATTCACCTTATTTTCCTTGCCAGAAACCTCCTCAAAAGACCCTTTGATCTTTGATAAGAACAGCTCTGCCATCTCTTTGTCCCTAGCTGGACTTGTGTTAAACTCAAACCGGTTCTCAATTGAGTCAAGAAACCGGTTTGAGTTCAATGAGTCAGCCAAAGTTTCTCTCGTTACATCACTTGAAATAGGACTACTTTCACCTGTTTTATCATCTTCTTCATCAGCCTTCAAATTCAGATCAAGGGTGTTAAAGCTTGACTGTCTTGAAAAGTCTTTCTTTATGCTCTTTTGTTCACAATCCAATAATGCCTCTTCCTTCTCTTCAATTCTTGGCATCTTGATGTTGGAAAAAAGATCCAGTTCAGCTCGGCGCTTGTGGCCTAAACAAGGTGTCTCTAGGTTAAACTTGGTTTCACTGATTTGCAACAACAATTTCATCACGGAATCATGATTCTGCTCTTCATTGCTTGTGGAACCTCCATTTGATAATATGAATATCAATTGGCCTAACTTCTCCTTTGTAATATTTAAATTTCCTAACTTTCCTGTTTCAAATCCATCAGCAAGTAGTTTCTTGAATTGGGCATCAGCAAAGTCAAGATTTTCTATTAACACTACAAGCTGTTCATGGATTTTCAATGCTCCTGCCAGCATTTCAGAAAATGGAGCTATTGATGTCTCTTTCTTTAACATGTCCAAGCGAAGGAACTTATCAGCTGAGCCAAAAACTGATTCTGCAACCGCAAGTGCCAACCTTCTTTTTCCAATTGAATCATTGCCTTGCATATACAACCAAGTAATGTTACTTTCCTTTGCTGATTTGGAATCTATCAAGGCCTCGGCTATCGAAGGAACAATCTCAGAATGCCATGCCACATTCTCCTGCAATAGTTTACAAATATGAGCTCGTTGGAGTGTTCTATCAGTTATATCCCCCACCGTCTTACCTGAGCCACCATTTCCAAGAGCAAGAGTTGTCTTTACTTCTTTACCTTCTTCCATTCCCTCAAGAGAATCCAACACTAGCTCCGTTGCTTGCTTTTTATCACCGAAGTTGAACTCAATAGTGCATGATTGTTGGCGCTGTAAGCGAGGTACAAGACTGGAGCTATAGGTATTGTTGACAAAGGATATAGAACTTGATGAGCTATGGGGATAGATCTTTCCATTCCAATTGTAATTGCTGCTGGCTTTGTTCTGTTGCTGTTGGCTTTGGTGGAGACAGTGGCATAATCTATTCCATTTTGTTCTCAACTTGGTTAATTCATCCTGAAAAAAATTATATTTTTTATAAGCAACTACTAGTTCTCAACCAATACACAAAAATCTGTTACACAATCATCACCAGGTGTTGGATTGTATAATGAGAAACATTAACTTGGATAATTTTTTACCTTCTGATTGGCTTCAATGCTATGAGACTGAAGCCAGAAAGGCAACATTTTCTTCTGGTCAGTTTTGAGAAATTGAGCTTCCTTTTCGTAATTGGAGGTACATTCTTCACAGCAATTGAGCTTATCTTGCTGCTCCTTGTTACTGAAGAGTCTAGTTTCCAGCATATGAGATGGATTCTGGGAGATGGTCATCTTTGAATCAAGGACACTGCAAAATGTGTTCCCATAAATTAACATCCTAAATTAAACAAAAAGTCACTAACTCACTGTATATTGAGTTTTGCTTATGTATTAATCATATATTAGAAGCTGATTTTCTATTCAATTCTTATCACTTGCATAATTTTATATATCACTTATCACAGTAAGTCTTAATTACTGCTAAGGGTAGCATTAAGGCAAATTTGCAAAAACTAAATACTATAACTTTGCTTTTGGTAAAGTATGGTTTCTCCAACCCATTATCATGCGAATGCGTAAGGTCTAAAGAGGTGTATGCTGACAAACTAAAGTGAAGCAGAAAGTATCTGCTTCACATCTGCCACACCAACCAACCATGCTTTTGGCAACAGGTTCTGCCATAGCTCAGATACCGTACATATACCACAGCAAAATTCAAAACAAATTAAGACTTCAACCAAGGATCATGCTATATGATAAGTGGATAACTTTTACATGTTCATGTTTTCCTTTATTATCCCCCTTTTTTATTTGCAGTTTTAAAGTCATTATTTAGTTCTTTTTGCATTAAATAAAATTAAGTATTTAAGTATCAAAGTAATTATTAAGCAGAAGAAGATTAATTACCTGGAAGCATGGAGACTCAAGGCTAGTCCACCTGATGGAACAGGAACAGCTTGAAGAGCCCACAGAGACTCAAGAGGGGGTTGCTTCATTTGACATCTCATGTATGTTTGATAACTTGCAGTGGCCATGAGCCACAACTTAGTATTTGAGGTTCCACATTCACAGAATAACTTTCCAATTTCTGAAACTAAATGATCAACTGGATTATAACCAGAAACTTCACCATCAAGGGACCCTTCCTTTTCTTTACTGAAAGATCCCTCCATTATAAACTTCAAGTCTCCAATATAAAAAATGCCACCCCCTCCTCCTGATACAACAGTATCTACCTTCCTTTTCAGCTCCAAGACCTTCATTTCAACCTCATCTCTTTTCATATACCTCAAAGAAACTGTTGCAAAATGAAACTTGATAAAATGTGTTGACTTCAACTCATCAGGCACCTCTGATCTTTCAAACCTTCTCATTACCTCTCCAACAAGGCCTTCGGTCAATGACACTGAGTCACCAACAATCACGGTGTTCCTTTTTTTCTTCCTCAGAAGAATATCAAGAATCAGCTTGATATCATCCTTATTAAAGGAAGCTGCTGCTGCTGCTGCACCAGTGATAGGATAAGGATACACTGGTACAGCTTTCTTTGGTGGAGAAAAGAGAAGACTGTTGTTGAACTCAGAAGTGTAAGCAGCAAAGAAGTTATGGTTCTGCCTGAAACTACTGAGAGGGTTGCTCTCAGTAGCAGAAGGAGAACAAGGAGAAGAAAAAACACCACCAGAAGTGTTGTAACACTGAAAAACAGAAGAAGGTGATGAAGAAGAAGAGTCCTCCTCTATGTTGTTCTTAACTGCAGTGCTAGAGAAACCAGCTTCTCTCATAACCCTGCTAACACTAGGGTCATCAAGAATGGATATGATGAGTTGTTCAAGCTCAACTCTTATAGTAAGAAGTGGCTGCTGTTGCTGTTGCTCAATGGAACCTCTTCTCTGGTGAGCCTGAGCTCTCTTGAGAGCAGCAATGAGAGCATTGGAGAGAGAAGGCTGAGAAGTGTGGATCAAAGGAGCTGGTGCTGTTGGAAGCCTGTTCAGTGCCACATTGAAACAAAGCTCAAGGGCTCTGCATTGAAGAGGGTGTGAGGTTTGGTGAGGCTGAGATTTGAGACAACCCCTTCTGAAGGAACTGGCTCTTAGGCTGAGAAGTGTTGCAGCCACATGCAAGGGTGTGACCTGTGCATGGCCCCTCCTACGAGCCAACCCCAGAGAGTGCTTCAAGACTGAAGCAGCCTCAGCTGTGAGGGTCTGCTGCAATGCACAACCTCCTGGTCGCATCACTTGTCTAAAACCCACCCCCCTTAACCCCCCTTTGTTACTGAAGAAACTTTTCTTCTTCACAACCACTCTTCTTCTTTGTATTCTTATCTTTTTCTTTCTTTCTCCCCAAATACCACCCCACCCTCTTTTTTTTTCACCTAAGCTGAGATATATGTGTGTATGGTCACTTAGGAAGCTGGTTTATTCCTCTCTTGTGATAAGAGGAACTTATAGATTTCAGGGATGGTAGCTTAAGCTCAAACAAAATCTAAGAAAGGGAGACAAAAGAGTTTTGAGAGAAAGCTTAAAGCATGTAGTTTGGCTTTAGGAATAAAACTGATATGCCTCACCGCTTCTTTATACTTCTTGCCAGTTGCCACTGATCATGTTTTTTCTTTTTTAAATTCTCATTTGGTTTATTTTTGTTTGGATTTTAGTATTTGAATATATAAAAAAGCAGCTTTTTCCTTGGACAATGTTATTTATTTGTATAACAATTTTGTACATAAATGACTTGCAATATATTTTTATTTTTGTTCAAAAGTAAGTTGTCAAGTTTTGATACAGCAGAAATTAGTTGTGAATTTTTTTTTTTCAAATTTTACAAGGCACTTAACTAATTATTAAATAATTATAAAATGCAAATATGTTGTGGATCTTTCTAATAAGTGTTTGAAGGGATACTAAAAGTGAAAAAAATTCATAAGTTCAAATAATTTATTTTCTTGAAAATCCAAAAAATATATTTTCCCATAATTTTTAGTCACGTTTAATCTATTAACAGGTATCCTAAAGACATTATTTAACATTTTCCATACATTATTTGTACCTTCAAATTCTTACAACTTTGACTACAATATATGACTCCCGTTGTAACTAAAGTTATAGGGATTGGTTGTACGTATAACAGTACTGTTACAAATGAACTTAAACAATAACTCATTTATGCTTGAAAAGATTATTGATCGAGTAGGTTTGATAATTAGTTAATAAAATTACAATGACACAATATGTTATTCTTGTTCTGTATATAAAAAGCATGAGAACCTGAGGATTGCAGTCATATCTACTCATCTGCTAGCTGCAACAACGATTTGCATGCACGTTGATCACTATTATCATATTAGAAAAGGCTACAAAAACTATCTAATTATATTCTGTGGATTAAATGGTACAATTAAGTTAAATCTTTCTATGTAATTTCAGTTAATTAAGTTGGCATAAGACATTCAGAGTACAGAATGTGGACCCGCAATTTCAAATATCTATAGAGCGTTCCCTTCATTGATCAAATCCTCTTTTGAATACACAGACAAAGCAAGCAGAAATTCAAAAACAAGTAATTAAAGGGTAAGAAGACAGTTCAATAGATGATTTTTTTTTTAAACAAAAAACAAAGCATTAGGATCACATTTTGTTTTATTTTTTTTTTCCTCTAAAAAATGCATTGTTCTAATAGTACCACCATATTTGCTTGCTAAAATGTTACTCCCTCCGGTCTTATTTATAAGACCTTTTTGGGATTTTTCAATCCCATCAAAGAGAGTGAATAAATTTGTTAGTAACATTGGAAATGTTAAAATTTGATATATTTTTTCAAAATTACCCCTATAGTTATTATTGGAACTAAGTATTAACTTTATAGGGGTGTTAGTGGAAAAAAGTAATTAAATGTTATTGAAAATTGAAAAAATGATCTTGTAAATAGGATCGGAAGGAGTACTATTTTGATAATTACGTTGTAACAACTTGCAATTATCCTTTATTTGTTAATAAATTTTTTGATATACATGTTGCAATAAAAAATGTCAAAATAAAAAAGTGTAAAAATAATTTAATTTGTTATAACAAAGAAATGTAATATTGTAAATATAAATTAATCCTCAAATAATTCAATTGTAGGTGTAAAATTGTTGTACTCCCTCCGACTCTAATTATAAGCAACAAAAAACTTATTTCTCTTGATTTAAAATATAAGCAAAATTAACTAACTTTATTAAATTTTGTTTAATTATTAATGTCATTTTCCTAAAATATCTCTAGAAAATTGTAATTTTAATTAACTTTTGTTTCATTCTCAATACTACTTTCCTAAAATACCTCTATTTTTAATAAATTTAAAAAAATTAAATACAATCAACTAACCTCCTCAATAAGCGTAAAAATAGTTGGATTTACTTTTGTAATTAGAGTCGAGGAAGTAAGCAGTCATCTCACTATCTTCACGCCAATCGCCGTAGAGAGGCAGCATTTTATTCCCCAAGTACCCTAAAAGCAACCCTCTGTCTGCTATCCTCAATAGCATTATTGGCACTTTTTTCAGCATCACTCCTCTCTCTCTTCCTGCAAACAGCAATGACCTTTTGTCTTAATCTCATCTCAGTCCCAACCACCCACTTAAAAAAAAAAACCTTTTGTGTTACCAAATAAAGCAAGCAAAACTGCTATATAGTGTTTTAATGGACATCCTTTTCTGTTCACATTTCGTTTATGCATTAATCAATGGCACCATTTTGTTTTTTCTTGGAAGCCAGAAAACATGTTTCTGCAAGAGTTTAATTACCAACTTTCAGTAATGTTACTTTTTGACTACTTCAGTCCAATGTTTTTACCCCTCAAGGTTTGCTGAATATATATATAGAGAGAGAGACCCTACTATCATTTTTCTAGGTTTTTAATTTTAGATAAAAGCTTTATTTTATCCTCACTGACTGAAAGGGTAGGATCTCCGGATAATACAATAATAGCGTAAATACATAGTTTCCCGTGCTTCATTAAGAACATCTATGTTTTTTATTTAAGATCGTTTTATCATGTTTTTTTTTTCCTAGTGCCTTGTCCCAAAAATACTTTTAAGTTCTGAGTTTGTCATATATAACATGGTAGGTTATAATAAAATGAAAACAAGATAAAATAAAATGTAGAATAAAAACATGATAAAATATGAATATGATAACTTTATCATTTTCAATTTTTGGTGTGTATCACATAACAATGACATTAACATGATGGTAGTGTTGACAACAATCATATTAATATATGAATATATAAAGAGCAAAATTATATTATCATATTCTACCTATTTCTACCTCAACTACTTCTATATATAGCAGAAAATGCATTAGATTAATAAGATAACATGCCAATAAAATAACCATATTCTATTATGTTAATGCAGCAAACTTTAGATTATCCTATCCAAACTCCCTTATCCTATATTCTTGCTCAACAAACGAGTTTTAGTGTATAAGAACTTTTTAGAATAATTAATTATGAAGAAGATAAAAGCATATTTATGATTATTGAGAAATATTATACCATCCTAATAATTTATTCTAAAAGTACTCTAATTGTGTAAAAGTAACATTATTTTCATGCAGGTAGAAAATCGTCAATACTAATAATAGTAATTTTGTATTGAAAAATAAAATAAAATATTTAATAATTACTGCGAAGGCAGGATTAGACTTAGTCACTTAACTTTGACCAACTGTATACGAAGGAAGCATATGGGTCCTTACGTAGTCACATTAATTTGACCTTTGAAGGACTTGAAGCTTGATGCGTATGATGAGAAAAATTAATCATTACTATAAGCTTTGCTTTTTGAATTTACAATATAATTTCTAAAAGAAAATAACAATACTCAAAGTTAAAAAGGGAAGATGGTGCTTGATCTTGGAAGTATTATATCGCGCGGAATCCAAGACAAGAGTTTAAGGTAGATTCAAGAAAAAGAAACAAAGCGAAAGAATAATAAGGAATGAAATTATGAATAATAAATTAATAATATTCTAATTATGTACCTTCCTTATTCTCCATTGCATCAAAAGGAGGCAAACGAATCTGCAAATAAAGGGCAATATATAAGAGCTAATTCGGTTGGAAGTGCGTGTAAAGAACATTCAAAATTGTAAAGCTTCTAAGCACCATGGGAATGATGAGCAAAGTGGTATATCAGCATTCTCTCCTTGTCCCCCTTCTCCAAATTTAATATTATTATGGATCTTTATTATTATTTTTTTATTTATCTTGTCTTTTTTTTTATAGGCTCTTATATTAATTTTCAATGTTATTTTTTTTTTCATGAACATCTTTATTTAGTTAATATTTTTTAGAATCTCAATATTTATTATAAAAGCAATTTTAAAATAATATACTAATAAGTGTTATCATTTGTGATACATCTAATAATATTAACTAATTTTCTTAAGGCTTATTTATGGTTTTGGTCCCTAAAAGTTCAGCGTGTTTTGGTTTTAGTCCCTAAAAGTTATTTTGACCGTGACTGATCCTAAATCATTATATTTAGAGAGGGAGGGAGTTAACTAATTTTCTTAATGACTTTAACATCCACCCTAAATCATTATAGTTAGAGAGGGAGGGAGTATCTAAAAGAAACATAATTATAATTAGAAATATATACAGTCAAACAGTACAACTCCTGGGACGTTTAACCTTTTTTTTTTTTTAGTAGTAAACATTGAGGACCACTTTTTCAGTCAAAGTCATAGATATTCGCCGAGGTAATTACTTTGTAAAAAGCTAATTTATCGCATATATACATTTTAAGCTAAATGAACTAACCTTGTCGTTTACACACATCTCATGATTGAAAGGTTCATCATGTATGTGTTCTCATATTGCTTACTGTGAAAGTTCAAAAAGATAAAACCAAAACAGTGAACAGTATATATCAAAATATGTGATTAGGTGGGGGGCACCTATGTTTGTTCTTTGAACACTCTTATATATATATATATATATATATATATATATATATATATATATATCTTTTTCTTCTTCTGATTAAAGAGGGAGCACCTACCACTAAGTAGGTAATAATGAGGCTGGGTCATTTTGGGGTCATCAATGCTCTTTAACAAAACCAAAAAGGATGGTTTTGATTGAAAGGAGGTTCTCTCAAATCATTGGAACATTATATTTCAAAGTTTGATCAAAAGTGCGGAAGATGATAATAATAGCTAGGATTACTCTTGTTGGAAGAAAAGGATCGTTCCCTTTATGGACTAGTAATTGTGAATTGTGATTTGTGAAAATGCTGTTTTCTTATATATATTGGCATCGAATTAATAATGCTGCAGCATCTTTATAATTTGGACTCGATCGAATGATTTGGTTTGCATGTTCCGTAACAGATTTTCAACATAGCATGATGAAAGTATTCTTATCAGGTAGTAATTATTAGTTAACACATAACAATAACGTTAGTTTTTCCCTATGAAAATATGAAGTAGTTCCACGTACAATTTTTTTTTAACAGCAAACAAAAAAAAAATATGTTAACAAAGGGACAGAAATATGTTAACAAAGGGACAACTGAGCATCATAGAACACACCTAAAGATCCCATTTTCTATGAGTAGTTCCACATTTTATTAGGAATTCGTAATTACACAACTTTAATTGTGAAAAGGGTCATTATTCTCATTTTTTTCTAAAAAGAAAGGAAAATAAAGTAGTAGTACTAGTGTGTGACGACGACCTATGGTTGATTGCTCCACCTAGGTATATGACCCAGTACTTGAACGTTCAAGTTTATTTGGTGGAAAAAGAGAAAATACAAAGCTCGTTAATTAATTTGGAATTTTGATGATATAGGAGTATTTCCACTTAACATCTATATTTATTAACCAAACATAATCTGAAAAATATATAATGCATCCAACATGATGCAGTGCATGTTTGGTGTACAATATGAACCCTTAAACCATTGATTAGGTAGATGCAAATTGAGCTCGATCTTATGTTTTCTTTAAGGGAGTTTTACTTAATGTTTGATAAATTTGTTTTGGAAATTTTTTTATCGGTAAATTGTTTTTAGATCATTTGTGATTCTGATTTGAACCTAATGCGCTATCGAGTTACTTAACTTAGATGATATCTAGGCTTATCAACCCTAAATCTAACAAACTAATTAAATTACGTACTCCCTCCCGTCTCAGTTACGGAGTATAAGCCAAAAAAACTAATTTCACACTTATTAAGAAAGTTAGTTAAGTGTATTTAATTTTTTGAAAATGATAAAAAAAATAGATTACTTTAAGAATCAGGGAATGAAACAAAAATTAAATGATACAACCACTTTATTAAAATATTCTAGGAATGATGGTATTGGAAATAGAAAAGGTAATTAAATTTTACTTATATTTGAGATAATTAATGAAATGTTTTTAGTTGCTTATAATTGAGACCGGAGGGAGTATCTCATGAAGGATTTTTCTAATGTGTGCTTCAAGATACATATAAAAAACTCATAAAAGATAAATTTATATTAAAAATAAGGAAAATGCTAACAATTGTTAACAAGTGTCCTAAGAAACTAAAAGTAGTATTTTGGCATAGAAAAATGTGATTTTTTGAGATTTTCGAAAAAGTGATTAATGCCAACATATGATTGTTTTACCACCTTTAGCAACCTTAACTAGCAAGACCCTAAAAATAATGGTCATGTTTATGAAAATTACATATATTAGTTATGTCAATTCTTAATATAGACTTGTTTTTCTTGAGTTTTTTAACATGTGAGTTATGGGATATAATTAATAGAAAAACCCTCTCATAAATATTATTACTAAACCTAAATAACTCCCTTGGCTATATACTAAACTTCCATGAAATAAAGGGTAATATTTCAATAGATGATCTTGCATTCAAGCTATCTAGTAGTATGTAGGAGTACATGAATACGGAGGATAAAGCAGTGCTCATTTAAGTTTTTATACGGAAGAGTAACTTTTAACATGACCTTCACCTTTTCGATTGGGGAATGTGAGGAAAAGAAAGAAACCGATAAGGGAATGTTGGGTGGGGGGTCCCAACAATGCAAGGGGAAGGACGATGGAGCCAACAAGTTGAAAAGCACACAGCGCATATAGCCTTTGATTCTCATGCATTATGCATATTCATACATACATGCATGCATCCATCTCTTATCTCCATGAGTTATTACCAACAAAGAAATTCACAGTCACTCCTGCTGACTCAAAAAGTGAGAATATATATAGAGAGATTTTTGGGGAGGTGAAAAAATAGTGGAAAAGAAGGCCTAGCGTGCAACTTTATACAATAAATGTCGCCAGAAATGTGATCTCTCTCTCTCTCTCTCTCTTGCTTTTCTTTTCCAATATTACTACAATAGTTCTATGATCTCCACTGGTAGTACACATACTAGTGTGTTTTACGTACTACTCACTCCCAAAACATTCCTACCCACTTTTTCCTCGGGCTGGGGTAGTTTGCTTAAATCCTTTAATTATGATTTGATTCGTTAATTATTCCATCACCATCGTGTTTCAGTCTGTGCTTCTCTGCTTCATATTTCCTCATGTGCGTTAAATGGCTTCTCCCATTGCTATACTTAACGCCACTCCTTCCATTTCAAAGATAACATATGGAATAATATACTTTAGCGTGTTACTACCATGCAATCAAAAAATTGAATGGTTGCTATGCAACCCATTGTTAAACCAATAATAAAACTTTGCCACTTAAGACATGTATGTCACATCATTACTTAAATTAGTCAAAATTAAGTTTTCCAATTTAGTCCAACATAAAAACTAGATCATTGTAATTTAGTCCTTTTGTACTTTTAGACAAATTATAAATTTTAATTTATTTTTTTATATGAAAAAAATTCTTAAACCCATAACTCATATTCACTTCTCAAAACCCACCGCCACCACCGCCGCCGCCTGCGCCAGGCTACGGATGGTGGTGGCGATGGCGCCGGCGCAGGCGGCGGTGGCGGTGGCGGTGGGTTTTGACAAGTGAAAATGAGTTTTGGGTTTAAGAAATTTTTTTTTATATAAAAAAATTTAAAATTTAAAATTTATCTAAAAGTACAAAAGGAGTAAATTACAATAATCTAGTTTTTATGTTGGACTAAATTGCAAAACTTAATTTTGACTAGTTTAAGTAATGATGTGACATGCATGTCTTAGGTGGCAAGGTTTTATTAGTTTAAGAATGGATTGCATAACAACCATTCAATTTTTGATTGCATTTTAGAAATTTCCTATATTTTAAGGTTATATAGGTATATTAAATATTAAAAATATTAGATAATGTAAGAATTTGAGATATTTTACTATAATATTTTTGATGTAACCTTTATTGAAAGAGAAAGGAAAAGATTAATGTGAAAAAGTGATTGTGATAAATAAAAGTTTAATTGAAATAAATAATATGAATTATACTACTAAATTTGTAAAAAAAAAATACATACGAAACAAGAAGGAACAACTTTTTTTTATAAGAAAAGAATATATTAAAAACTAATTGGGAGAGTATGAGACATACTCAAAAGCCCCAATCCACAAGCCAACGAGGAGATTATAGTCACTGCGGTCGGCGGTGGACACTCCGGTCATGAACCAAAAAAAGCCCCAATCCAGAACCAAAATCATATACAATAAAAAAGAGAAAAACCAACAAGAAGGAACAACTTAAAAAACAATAAACCCTTATGTTTGAATTATAAGAAAAAAATCAATTTTATGTTTAGTTGATTGTATTTAATTTTCTCATATTTATAAAAAAAAATAGAGATATTGTAGGAAAATAGAATTCAGAATGAAACAAAAATTAAATAATATAATAATTTTCTATGAATGTTTTAAGAAAATAATATTGCAAACGAAATAGAACTTAAAAAATTTAGTTTTGCTCATATTTTAAATTAAAAAAAGTATTTTTTTTATATTTGAAATTGGAGGAAATACTTATAAAACTGAAGAAATAGCATTATTTTATTTTATTTTTATTGTTAACGGGACAAAGCGCCCAAAGAAATAGCATCATTACATTAACACTTACTACACTAAAAACACCACTAGAGGTTAAACTTCAATTAATAATGCCCTCATGTAATTTTTATGTCAATTGTTTTCTATTAACGTATTGTGAAGCTGGTAGAAAATTACAAAATTGTCACTCAGAGCCGACAAAACAACTTGAACAATCAGCCCGAATTTATTAGAAATGTTTTTTTACTACAATAATTAACATAATGCTTGAACACCTTCTTTATTTGGAAAAGAAACAAGAAAATTACTCCCCCTTTCCTTATTATTTGTCTTGGACGGAATAATTCTTTTAACTTCTGTTTAAAAGTTGGATGAGATATTAATAACTGATTTTTTATTTTTGTTTTTACAATGAAAATTGGGAATATAGTCAGTGGAATAATATTAATGGTAAAAAAATAACTAGTGAGATAATAAATATTAATGTTGATTGATAATGAAATAAAAGATTATGTATGAAGAACAAAATAATTTTTTAATTTTTTAGTTAATTGTATTAATTAATTTTCTTGATTTGTGAGTTTTCAACCTGAATAATACATGAATAGCAACGAAGTAAATTACAAAAGTAACACGTGTGCAGTCTTATTGTCAATTATTATTAGTTGTTTACAAATAAAAATGCTGATCATTAATAAATGAGTTAAACATATGTAACATGGCTACAATTGAAAGGCGAAAATAATAAAACAATTACTGACAATCCCAACTAGATTTAATAGCTTCAGATGTTGGAAAGTTACCAAGATTCAAATTCAAAAGCTAAAATCTCCTACTTAAAAGCTAATTAACCTATTTCGCAATAAGATTAAATGCGTCATTTACAAGAAAAATTATGAATCGACAGCTTATCTGTTTTTTTAATGTAGACAAGTTTACAAGGTGTCAACAAGTTTACCATTGCCTTGTTTATTCTCCAGCTATTTCAAACTTTTAAATAATGTACTCATTTTCAACAACACCAAAGTTTGATCCCAACCAATAAACTGTATAAGGTGTGGAGTCTGTTTTGGTTACGAGTGATTTAGTACGATTGGATATGGAAAAATAACATTGTTTTCGACAACAAAAAATTAACAATGTACGAACTAGTGGAGAAGATAAAAATCAGAGCATGGTTATGGTTTAAAGGAAAGATTAATATACTTTATACGTCTCTCTTAATTACAAATAAAAACATGTTATCCTATTGCCTTTAGACTTAGGGATTCCTAGCCTTTGGCCTCATTGTTTATTTATTATCAATAATCATGCTTATTTTGGGCTGGTTTGTTAGGTAGGTATTTTTTTACATGTAAAATTTATGTAGCTGTATAATTGTTGCATGATCTTGTGTTCCCCAATTCTTCCTTTGGAGTTCTATTTTTTGGTTCATTAAAATATTGTAATATGCACTTTCTTTATACATGTGTAGTATTTCTTATACTTCTTCATTTTTCATTAAAATTTTGTTTTATAAAAGAAAATTAGCTCTACAAGTTTTAATTTGGATAAGCAATTTTACACGATTTTTATTGAGATCTGCATGCCACATAAATTGTAAATACATATAGTAGTGTTGCCGATCGAATAAACTCTGTTAAAGGAGATGATCATAGGATAAAGAAACAGAAAATGGATAAAAAGAAGGATTAGGTGCATGATATAATACCAACCATACCAACATGGGGTTGATCAAGTGGTAGCTCACTTGGTCCCTTAACCAACTGGTCTCGAGTTCGAGCCTTGGGTATGGAGCAACCCCCGCTGGTAGACCCCTACACTTAGTGCAAGTTCAGTTGGATCGGACCGGATGAATCAGATTCTGAGTAAATCCGATCCGAGACCGTTGGTGTAAAAAAAAAAAGTTGCACAATATAATTTAATTTGAGCTTAATTGCATAATTGGTCCTTTATCTTATTTATTAGATTCACTTTGGTCCTTTATCTTTTTTTTGCAATTTACTGGTCCTTTATTTTTTTTTTAAGATTCAGTTTGGTCCTTCCGTTAAAATAAAGTTAAATGAGAAAGAATATTCTAAGAATATTCCCCCTTCAGGCTTAATTGCATAATTGGTCCTTTATCTTATTTATTAGATTCACTTTGGTCCTTTATCTTAATATTACAAGAATATTCTTCCTCTTCCTCTGCTCTCTCCTTACAGCGGCGGCAGCCACCATGAGCTCACACCCTCTTCCCTCGAAAATCATCAAATTTCTTCAAATTTTTTCAACATTCTTCAGTTTTCACAGTTTTTAAGCTTTATTTTCATTATTCCTCAAAAAAATTAGTGTTTTTCGTTCTTTTTTCCTCAAAATCCGAATTTTAGGGTCCCTTTTCTAAAACCTTGGTTATTAACAATGGTCTCCTCCTCTGAACCTGCTGGAAAACGTGTGAAAACACGTGCAAAACGCTTCAACAACTCCGATTCTTGGAATATTCTTTCTCGTTTAACTTTATTTTAACGGAAGGACCAAACTGAATCTTAAAAAAAAAAAATAAAGGACCAATAAATTGCAAAAAAAAGATAAAGGACCAAAGTGAATCTAGTAAATAAGATAAAAGACCAATTATGCAATTAAGCCTTTAATTTGATGAAGTGCTAAGCATAAATTAAAGATTCTGCAGACGACTCAGGTTCAGTGTGTAATATACACTTCCTCCAATCTTAAATGTAAAATGTATTTTTAAGAAATTTACGCTTATATAAAAAAAGACTTAATTTTGTTATTGATATTAAATATATAAATATTTAATACGGAGTATATTTTTTTAAAATTACTTTTATAATTGTTATTAAAATTTTAAAAAATATTAACTTAATATAAATATTTGTGAAAACAAGTAATTAAATATCATTAAAAATTAAACTAAAATCTTAAAAATATGAAAAATCAAATTCTCAAAAAATCTTATATTATTTAGGTTGAGCTCCTTACATTATACTTTATTTATGGCACATTATTTAACCATTTATTTATTTATTTGTGCTAATTCTCTACTTTCCTTAGCAAATTTCCCAGACCTCTTCACTAAGCTGTTTTTTTTCATACAAATATCAATCTTATATTTATATATATATATATATATATATATTATTAATTATTTTTATGGTTTACTGAGCTCTATACTTTATTTCTTTAAATAATTATTGAATTTTGTTTTCTTATACATAATTAAAATATTTAATATTTAGAGTACTAAAATTTTCTGAACTAATATATACCCTTGAATTTTTACTGGAAAGAAAGAATCTACTGTATTTAGAGGTTGTCATGTCATGCGACACAATGATGATAAACCTGACATTCGAAAGAGGATGAGTTATATATATACATGCACGATTATTGTAAATTCATAGTTCGGTTCATTAAGCTCATGCCAACTAAAGGAGGAATGAGTATACAATCATGTATTGAAGTACAGAAGCAGAAGAAGATAATAATAATAATAATAATAATAATAATAATAATAATATACAATTCGATCATATAGGTGCGTGATAAAGAGAGTTTCTCCGTTAGAAAGTGAGGTTGATTAAATGGTAGCTTATTTGGTCCTTTAACCAACTGGACTGGAGTTCGAGTCTTGGGTATGACGCTGGGAGACTCCTACCACTTAGTGTGAGCTTAGTTAGGTCGGACCGGATGAGTCGAATTCTAGGTAAATCAAATCCGGTACCGATTGGTGTAAAAAAAAAAAAAAAAAGAGTTTCTACGTTATTCCGTTATCATAAGACTCGCCATTTCGGGTATATGTGGTTTCAAGGTTAGAATCAATTCACATGTCTAGCTGTGTAAGTAATATTTAATATTATTACTTTCAAAAAAATATTTAATATTATTATTACTAATTGTATGCAGAAGAAATTACCATATTGATTACATAAATTACTTCATTTGAAGTTTATTGTATGGAACTATAATACTTTAGTATATATATCAATAAGCTTTAACATAGTTGACAAATGTTTGGATCCCTTAATAATGATTTTAGGGGTTTGATTTCTATCGCGAATACATAAATGACTTTATTGATTAGTAGAGTTAAAACTCATTTTGATAATTTATATGCCTTGGAAGAGATTGGTCTTCGGCTATCAACTAAAAAAAATCCTTGATGAAAAAATAAAATATTGAAACAATAAGTATAGTAGTTTTCTCTTCAAAAAAAAAAAAAGTATAGTAGTTTAATTTATGATACCAAAAAAAAATTTGTTTATGTGAATTGGATTCTGGAGACTCACTTGACGTAGCCAGACACATGACCCGGGTCAGATTTAGATGTACTTAGGTACTACTTGGAGAGCTGGATGGGCAACAAAAAAATAAAAAAAAATAAATAAAGTTTTTATATCGGTAGTGAATTTAAACTCAAAATGCTGAAGATTATGAGAGAATTTTTAATTTTATCAATTGAACCAACTTTTATTAAAAAAAAATAGTTATGAAAAGTTCAAATAGCATAATTATATAATTGAAGGTGTTTGGAAAAAATATACTGTAATTATAATTTTACAGTTGTTACCTGATTTCGCTTCACCACTTTTGAAAATCCAAATGTATGATAGTGTGAATTTTCAGATTTTTTTTTTTTTAAATGGGACAAAATGATTATCGGATTTTAATCCAAATTTCAATACTTCATGTCTCGCATTTCGAATGAGTTAGTTCTCGAGGACATTAATAATTTTTGTTATTTGATCATTTGAATCAAACATACTACTGTATATAGGTTAATCAATTTTATTTTATCGGTTTTTTTAATTTATGCATTTCTTGTATAAGTTAATGAAACATAAAATATGAATTTTATTAAAGAACTAAATAATTACATATTTTAATTAATTAAGTATATATTTTTTCCCAACAAAAACTTACTTTTTCAAGCATAATTATCCTATGCATTATGACTCTCTTTGTCTCTAAATATAAGCATAAACATTTAGGGTGGACTTTCACATGCATTATAAGAACGTTAGTTAATTTTTGTTTTTTTGGTATTGAAAATAGTAATATTTTATATACTTTTTTAAAATTATCCCTATAATTATTATTGAGAGCTTAAAAAGTGTTGAATAAATAAGTGTGTTTGTGAAAAAGAAGTAAATAATATATTAAAAATTGAGATAGATACTTATATTTAGAGACAAGAAAAACTCATTATCTACGTGATTATATTTAGTGATAGAGGAAGTAAATAGACCTATGAGTAACGAACTTTCTCTGTTATTGGTTTTTACTGTACGTAGTCAAAGGATACTCCCTCCATTCTTTAACTTTTGGTGTTTTTTTTTTCATTACATATCTTTTTACTTTAATACACGAGCATATTTTTCTTTTTAACTTTAATTATTTATTCAATCATTTCTCTTACTTTTTACTAGTATTAATTCTATTTTTTTTCTTTTTCATCTCCAAACTATTATGCACTAATTAATGGACACATTTTTTAATAAAAATTAAATATTACTGCAATTTTTAATAAAGATTAAATAAGAACCTTTTAAATAAAATACATATAAGTACTATAAAACTTACAATAATTAATAATATTTTCTTAATATACATGCTCAAATCTAAAATGCCAAAAGTTAAGAAATGAAAAAAGTAATAATTACTCGTAAAAAATAAAAACAACACTGAAAAAATAAGAACTTACTAAAAGAGCAATGGTTCGTTCATTCATAATTCCTTCACATGCTTATAAATCAAATCTAACTAAGTAGGATTGAACCTTGCAAAACACAGTTCTTTGGGGAAGAAACTAGACATAATATTTGAATGGAGATCGAGTGGGCATAAAGGAGAAAGAGGAAGGAGTAGTCTTTTGTTACTGAAATCTAAGAGACTGATTAAAGCGGGTGATCTGATCGTAAGTAGTAAAAGCAAAGAAAGTGAAAAGAAAGACAAAAAAGTGAAAGTCGTGAAAGTATGTATGTTCCTTTCTTGATCTCTACCTTCTAATCTTTCTATATTGCATGCAAAACGATGACAACCTTATTAAATCATTGCTGCCACTCTCTCTTTGTTCACTAATCCCCATAAAAATATCACGGATCTATCTATCTCTCTTTCTTTCTCTTTTGTTTTATCACACACTCCTCCTTTTGCTAAAGAATATACATACATAAATAATTCAACATATTGTAGCGGTTATATTTAAGGGTATTTCTATCATGCAATCCAAAATTGGATGGTTGTTATGCAACCTTTTCTTAAACCAATAAGAAGTTGTCACCTATGCCATGTCATTATTTGAAGTAGTTAAAATTAATTTTTTGCAATTTAATCCAACATAAAAAGTAAATTAAAAATTTAGTCCTTTGTACTTATAGACAAATTATAACTTTTAATTTTAAATTTAGTCACTTGGATTAAGCCTTTTTACACAAGTGACTAATTTTAACTACTTTTAATTTTTTTTAAAATTAAAAGTTATAATTTGTCTATAGGTACAAATGACTAAATTTTTAATTTACTTTTTATGTTGGACTAAATTGCAAAAACCTAATTTTAACTAGGTTAAAGAAAAGATTGCATAGCAACAATCCAATTTTAGATTGCATGATAGTAACTCCCTATATTTAATTAGAAAAGCTGTTCAAACAGAATGATTTCTAGATACCTAGCTAGCTAGATGATATGGTTGAAGACTTCTTTTCTATATATATTGTCTCTACCTCGCTCTTTGATTATCAAATAAATGAAAATGTATAAATTGTGGGTTAAGTAACCCTACTTGATAGGATTTAATTAATTTAGATCGAGCTTTGTTATTGTGGGTTAAGTAACCCTTTTCTATATTATTGTCTCTACCTCTTTGATTAAAGCGTGTTTGCTGTTCATTTTTGAAGTCATCCACGTAGTTAATCTACTCCTATCCTTTATGTTTATGACGACTCCATTTTTTTACCGCGGAGCCTCTGGTGTACCGGTGCATGCCTTTTTTTTTTATTTTTTATTTATTTTTTAAAAAATTTATTCAATTAAAAAATATTCTATGCGTTTTCTTTTTTACCGATACGAAGTGATTTTTATAATTTGGATTTATTTTTTTTTACTCTGTGTTCTTAAAAAACTGTACTGAGTAAAACTGTATTCAAAATTTACATATTCTAATAAACATGTATATGAACCTGTGTTAAAAAATATTCTGAATAAATCTGTATTAAAAAAATTTAAAAAGCAAAAATAAAATTTTCACATGCACTGGTTATCTATTAACATGCACCGGAGCCTCCGCCTTTTTTAAGTGGTGCCAGGGGCTGCACTTGGTAGGGTGAACCACGGTTCGATCCCCCGCAACAACGTTGGGAGAGGAATAAAACCTTAACCCCGGGACCCTCCTCGAACTGGATTAGTCGGCCCAGTGGGCCGGATACCAGGTTGCAAACCAAAAAATATAAAATGGTATATTAAATTAAATCAATATATACGAGAAGGACGAAATGCAGTTATGAAGTTATATATGATAGTAGTGCTGGGTGTAAGAATGATTTGAGTAATCATTCCCATATACCATTCCATGCATTATTACAATTACTACGTACTACGTCATGTAAAATTACTAAAAAATTATTTTACTCCCCTATCCCTGTATATAACATCTCTTTGAGTGATTTCATATCCAAGTTGGTTAATTTAGTTAATGGTATTGGAAATGTGAACATTTGATATGTATTTTCAAAACTACCCATATTAATATTAGGGTGTTATTACCATGCAATTAAAAATTGAATGGTTGCTATGCAACCCATTGTTAAACTAATAAAACCTTGCCACCTAAGACATGTATGCCACATCATTACTTAAATTAGTCAAAATTAAATTTTGCAATTTAGTCTACATTATTGTAATAATTTAGTCCTTTTGTACTTTTAGACAAATTATAAATTTTAATTTTTTTTATATAAAAAAAAACTCTTAAACTCAGAACTCATCTTCACTTCTCAAAACCCACCGCCGTCTGCGAATGAAGCAGGGAAGGAAAGGGAATGGTGGATGGCAGGTGGCGGCGGCAGCGGCGGTGGTGGTGGGTTTTGAGAAGTGAAGATGAGTTCTGGGTCTAAGAAATTATTTTTTTTATATAAAAAAATTAAAATTTATAATCTAAAAGTACAAAAGGACTAAATTACAATAATCTAGTTTTTATGTTGGACTAAATTGCAAAACTTAATTTTGACTAATTTAAGTAATGATGTGGCATATATGTCTTAGGTGACAAGATTTTATTGGTTTAAGAATGAATTGCATAACAACCATTCAATTTTTGATTGCATTTTAGAAATTTCCTTAATATTATTGGAAATCTAAAAAGTGTTAAATAAATAGAGGTGGAATGAAGTAATCAATGATAATTGAAAATTGATATAGAGTTTTATCAATAGGGACAAAATAAAAATGTCAAAATGGTCTTATATTTTTTTTTTGAAAGGCAAAATGGTCTTATATTTAAGGACAAAGGTAGTAGTTATTTTTTTGGTAATGTGATTTGTGCATCTTAGGGTCTCATTATCTGCGAGTTTTATATATAATAGACCTTAATACTTGATTTTTTTTTTTTTATTTGAACGCTTAAAACTTGAATCTCAATTGCAGTTAGATATAAATTTTTAGAGACAACTAACGACAATCTTTTAAGAAGCAGGTAGTAAAAGTTGTTGTTCCCCGATCAAATTTTGAAAATATGTATATATATACATTTATGGTTTAATATGTTAATACTTTCTTGATTGTCTAGTGGCTTGACGAATGGACAATTTTTTAGATAATGTGTAAAAAAAGTTGATTCTAACCCTGAATTTGTTGGATACAAGACGACAACAAACACCATTAAGCAAGAGCTCTTTGGTTGATTGGACAAAACAAACAAATTATTAAATATAAATATTCAAAAATTGACTCTTCAAAATTACATTCCCAAAATTTTTATCAGAATCAATCACTGTTGAGTAAAACTTTTAGATTGAGTCATTTATTTTCAAGATTTTTGCTTAAAATTCTAATGATTCTCATCGTAATTGATCTCTACTCAACTTCTCGTATATCACAAGTTTATATTCAAATATTTTTTTATTTTTTTTATATAATACTCCCTCCGTCCCTAAATATAGGATTTCTTTTAAAGATTTCACGTTAATTAAGAAAGTGATATAATTTAGTTAATTGTATTGGAAATGTGAACTTTTGATATGTATTTTCAAAATTACCCCTAATAATATTATTGAGAATCTAAAAAGTGGTAAATAAATAGGAGTGTTTGTGCAAAAAAGTAATTAATGATTATTGAAAAATTGGTAAATGGTCTTATAAATATGGATAAAATAAAAGTGTCAAAAGGGTCTTATATTTAGGGACGAAGGAAATACATGCATATTATATTTATATTAAAGTCATACTAATATGAACTAAAATTTTAAGGGTATTAAGTTAAGTTTTAGAACCTAAAATGCTTATGTGAGATAATCTTAAAAGTTCAATAGTCTTGCAGATGTGAATGTCCTTACAATTTACAACTTTTTTTTTACAACAAATTAATTTATTTTTATCTCCTATTTATTTTTCATATTTTATTTCTACACTCAACTAAAAAAAGTCATCCAAAAATCAAAATAAAAATTTGATGCAACTTGATTGTTAAAATAAAATTGAGTATTTTATAATTATTTGGGGTTAATACAATTTACTAATTCCTTATATACTAAATTGGTATATAGCTCAAATGGTAGAGCGGTAGATTTTTGTTTGAGAGGTACAAGGTTCGATCCCCTGCATCTCCAATTATCTTTTTTTTCTCTATGATTTATGATACGTGTGTCACATGGCTTAGGACAGTCTTTTTCTCTTTTTAATTTTTATACATAAGCAAGACAGTGCACCAGAGATCAACTTTTCACTTCCCTGAACTATACTTTCTGCAATGAAACTAAAATTTAATCTCTAGTTCCTAAATATTATCATAAAACAATTATTGCCTCTTAATTTTCCTATTACAGTTCATTTGAAGTGGTCACATAATTAGTGGAGAGGAGAGCAGATGAATGCTTTAGTTTTTTTACATCGTACTGTAATTCACAATCATTATTAAGAATTTGATCCAAATTTTCTTTCCTGTGTTATACTTATATCTTCACCAGTGGTTTGTAGTACTGTATATGAATGAAATTAAAGGACAATTGAGTATGCAGTTTTATTTATTTATTTATTTTTTAAATAAAGGACAACTTAACCAACGGGGTGCGAGAACCTGCCAACTTGAGAACTTGGGAATGAGCCTGAGACTAAGAAGTCTCAGATTCGATTCCCAGTTAACACACGCTACTGGGAGGGGCATAGGAACGCGAACTCGACCTCATGCAGGATTAGTCTCAATGGTTCCTTAGTATTAAAAGTGCTTTTGGGACATCTGTGGTACTGACTAAAGAGTACATAAAAAAAGGACAACTTATTCAAAATTATGAAATACATTGCCAACTTAATTAATTAATTAAAAATCTGGCAAAATGACATAAATCATTGAGTAACCTTGAAATGTATATATTATTTTTGAAAAAGAATCATGACCAGGCTGTTGATTTTATTCTCATTAGGGTATCCCTTTTGCAACCTTTTGGTCTGACAGTTAGACAAAGGAAATTGTAGCACAAAGATGGTCACACATAAGTATATGTCCGCATATGCAGTAGTAATCAGATAATTGTGATGTGCAAAAAGCTTTCTCTGGCTCCCTCATAACCTGATTGATAGACAAATTGGCAGAGGGATGGGTAGCACAGCAATAACATATATACTATATAGTATTATGAGAAGCATAACAAAACAAAACCTAGCTATGCTATGTATGCTATATAAGGTACCAAAATAGGTCAGAGGCTACTCATAACAAACAAACTCTGCTGGTTTGAAAATAGACCTTTCAAAAACACACCTTGAAGTTGAATAGACCATATTCTTCAGAAAATAATGCATTTGTGTTCACAGAATGCTGGTTTTTGAATAGACCTCTACCTCAACTGGTTTGCTCTTCTTGCATAAGAATTCCTTGCAATTGATGTACACACCGAACATTAGTCTCCATTACACATGCCTTTATGGTAATTAAGCGTGCCAGTGAGCATTAATAGGATGTACTACCTTTTTTTCTTTCCCAGTTACCACTTACAGAATTAAATCCCAGGGCCAGTTGGACACTGGTCTATCAGCTTCCTAAAATTGGATATCATCGACCATGGCATGTGATTTTTTTGTAATCAAATATAAAAAAGATTAAAAAAATAGTTTGTCACGTTGTGTTCTGATTTTACCTCAAATTTGGTGTGTGTTAAAATGGTTTTACCTCAACTTTGCTGGTTTTATCAGTACTTTGGATGGC
Organism: Crotalaria pallida; assembly: GCA_037953625.1. Lineage (NCBI taxonomy): Eukaryota > Viridiplantae > Streptophyta > Magnoliopsida > Fabales > Fabaceae > Crotalaria > Crotalaria pallida. Next base: position 179,606,487 of record CM075649.1, read on the forward strand.
TAGTAGTTTATGTTGCAATGTATCTGTCTAATACTCCCTCCGTTCCTAAATATAAACCCTTTTGAAACTTTTATTTTGTTCAAATTTATAAGACTCTTTATAATTTTTAATGATCATTAATTACTTTTTTCCCCAAACACCCCTATTTATTTAACACTTTTTAGATTCACAATAATATTAATAAGGGTAATTTTGAAAATACATATCAAAAATTCACATTTTCAATACAATTAACTAAATTATTTCACTTTCTTAATGGACGTGAAATCCCCCAAATGGGTCCTATATTTAGGGACGGAGGGAGTAGTAAATATTTATAAAATATATTTTTCTAATTATATTATATTAGTCAATAAAAACAATGAAAATGATTAATAGCACGAAACTAATGTCTTCTTTTAGTATTATTTTTAATCAAATTAAATAAATGATTAGTGTAGTTCAGCCAAAAACTACACATAAGTAGCTTCTACAAATGCGTATTCAGTGCATATCAAAACGCTTAAACAAATTAATATGATAGGAGTGGTGTATTTGCTGCATTCAATTTGTGAACAATTTATTGAAAAAAAAATATTTTTGACAACTATTGATACAAATAGACACCTCTATGTGAAATTAAAAGAAAAAAATAGTTATGTTTTTCTATTGCATGATATAGCAATGATGAGATCGATGCGGAGAAAGGATATGCAATCCTACAAGCTAAGGTAGTACAATAATAACAACCATGCCCTTTCCACTAGGTGATGTGGGCAATACTCAATACTCGATATAATTTGGTCATTAATCATTATATATGTTTCCAGGTAGTTTTCAGCAAATTTCTATTTCTAATGTTTTGAGCCTTATCCTAATCTTGGCATATTCTCTAACACGATGACGCATTTCTTTTGCTGGGAAGTAATCAACTTTTTCAGTAGAGACATTGAACTTGATTTTGTTGGATCCGATCCTACTATGTTCAGACCATGTTCTAATCATACTTTATTAAAATATCCGAGCTTAACTATAATTAAAAAAAAATAGTTTGAATAAAATTAAAATTCAAGTAATTGTGAAATGCTATTTTTACATATAGCCTAATACTAATTGGCAGTAATATATAGCCATCTCTTAACACAAAAACCCTCAACGTACGTACAAATGCTAAATATACTTGGTGAAAAGATTTTTGACTCCAACGTGTCAAGTGCTACTGAGGAGAATATATACGAAATCACCATTTCCAACGCCGCGCCATGTGTAAATGTCACGATTTTACATCTTCCTTTCATCTCAATCTATCCATAAAATGTGAAAGGAATTAGGTAGGGCATGGATGGAGAAGAATAATGCTATTGAAAATGGTGGAGGATAAGAATGAAATCCCTGAAGATTCCATATGTATTATTCATTTAAATTCTGTATAATTTGTGTAACAGTAGAGAATAAGAATATAGTATAAGCAATTGTACAAATGAATGTCTCGAATTATTTCATGTCACTGAAGCAGAACTGAAACCTGTCCCATTCAACTGAGACGGTTGGGAGTGACATGGACAGCAATTGAGAGTTGATGTTGTTATCAAACTGTCTTTCCCTTTTGTCCATTCCAACTCAATCATGTTGCTCCTTACACCTGCTTTATGCATTTGATTCGACCATGAAAAACAAACTTATTAGCTTCCAGCGAGAGATAATAAGTTTACAAAAGGTAATTTATATAATAATGAAAAATTATTTAAATAAATATCTTTAATACTAATTACTCCCTCCGTCACTAAATATAAGACCCTTTTGACATTTTTATTTTGTTCCTATTTATAAGACTCTTTGTCAATTTTCAATGATCATTAATTACTTTTTTTCCACAAACACTCCTATTATTTAACACTTTTTATTTAACACTTTTTAGATTCTCAATAATATTAATAGGGGTAATTTTAAAATTACATATAAAAGTTCACATTTCCAATACAATTAACTACTCCCTCCGGTCCTATATATAGGACATACTTAACCATATTACTCGAACCAAGAAAAGTAGTTAGTTTTATGAATTCTATGAGAATATATTGTAACATTACAATTTTACCCTCTCAACTTTTCTTGAAAAATTCACACTCATTAATGAACAACAAAAAACACATGCATTTAATAAGGGCAAAAAAGAGAAAAAACAATAAATGATACATAGAAAATACAAAATGTCTTATATATAGGACCAAAGATTGCTTCTAGAATATGTCTTATATATAGGACCGGAGGGAGTAAATTATTTCACTTTCTTAATGGACGTGAAATTTTCCAAAGGGGTCTTATATTTAGGCACGAGAGTATTAATTTTTGTATAGGTTTAATCTTTGAAGTTCGTGTGAACCTTCCAAAAATTAATTTTAGCGAGCACATGACTAATAATCCATATAAGCTATTCTGATCTATTTAATACTCCTACTTATTTAATTAATTTGTTTATTCAAGAATAATTCAGTGCATGAGTATAATACTTGTCTTATAGTACTATTGAGTATTCAAATTGAATGTACCAATAAAATAGTTGATTAAGAAAAATATTTCAGAACATGGTTTTAAATGTACGTGTCTATGAAATTAAGACTTTTATATTGAAATTCTTCTGAAAAAATTTTAATTGTATTTCACATCTTTTCAATCATGAAAGCATCATGATGATGTAGGAAATAATTCACAAGAAGTGTAAAGGGCATCACACTGGAACTTTAGCTTCTTATTCATGCTATCATGCTCCCCTTTTTCTTCTTACAAGATATCTAAGCTTGGGGGAGAAAAACGCCAAGGTTGAGAAGACAAGTCCATTAATCATCACATCTTATTGGAGTGTAATAATTCTTCTTAGTTCAAAGTCCAATCCAGCCACAAGCTTTATTAGTTACTATATTGAAATTGCTCATGTAATATTATATTGGATTGAGAGTCACGATTAGATGAAGCTCTATCTTTTAAAAGTAGTGATTTTATGATTGACTACCTGCTAAAATGACTAGATGATCATAATAATAATAACAACACAAAAAATTTCATTTTATTTTTGCTTAACTTTTTCACAAGTTAAATAATAATTACTACTACTAATATGAATATTGATTATTATAACAATTTTCTTGTAATGTCTAGTATTGAAAAGGTGAAGTGTGGTTAACTTAAACTCAAAATTCGAATTCGAAAAGGGAATTGAGTCGTTATGGGTCTGATCAACTTGCATTGCAGCACTTTGATGTGCACAAGCACAACACCAACATAGTAACTTTGAGGCAAAAAGGCTTAACAGTGACAAAATTACACTTAAGAATAAAAAGTTGTTAGTGTACGCATTACACACCGTCACCACTATTATAGTCAAAAAGCTTCACTCACCTTTTACACTTTTTTGGGAGCCTCCCCTTTATTCCATCATCAGAAAATCACTAGACTAAGAATCAAAGTATAAAAAACATTCGAAATTAAAATTAAAATAAATGGTTTTCTTTTTCGTATATTTATTTTGAACTTTTGATGTCTTTGATGATCTAGGATCCAGCTTAATTCTCTTCCCTTTTTTACTGCTTTTCCTTTCTCTCATTCAAGCACATGCATAAATGTACAAAATCAAAGAATTCCCCGGCTTAAGAAGATAGGGTTTTGGTCTAGTAATAGATTTGATTGTTTATACGATACCCATTAAAAGCAAGCAAAATCAAGTTTTTAGTTACCAAATATGTGGTATGCATTTTTTTTAAAGATGAATCAGGTATGTAATTAATATGATGAATTATATATATGTACATAGTATACCGAATAAATGAGAGAAACTTGGTAATTATGATTAAGTTATGTAACACAATTTAGTTACTATTTGGAGAATATAGAGAGCAAAGAAGAGAATAAACTCTGACTTGAGAGAGCATGGGAAAACGCCAAAGGGTATGAAGCCAATGCCTATTGTCCATTAAAATTAGCCTAATGTCTGTGACAACAAACAAACAAATCCTTTGAAGTTTGAAGAGAACGCATGCCATATCAAGCTGACACAAGCAACACATAACAAGCCCCTCTTCTCTCTTTCTCTTTATCTCATGGCTCTCCTTTTCAAGTTTCTCCCCCTAGCATGGATTCTCTCTTTGCCAGTGCAAAAACCATCACTTCTTTCAAGAGATAGTACAAGATTCTACTTTCACACTTTTTGCTCCTCTCGTCATCTTTTTAATGCACATTCTTGAGTGAAGAGTTAAATATGCTTAATATCATGCTGTCTGCCTTCAAATTTGCATGGAAATTATAAGAAACAAGATGATGAGTGATCCTTTTTCTGTCATTATAATTAATTCTTCTTAAGCTTTTTTTTACCTTTAAAAAAGACTCCACTTCCACTCTTGTTGTAATTATTGCAACTGAGTTGGTGGGGGATGCATGTGTTTGCGCTTTTTTGGTAGGAATTTCTCTTTGCTTGAGCTTCTAAATCTCCTCATTCATTTTTTTATTCATATCCTCTTTGTGCCCCCACTTTCTCACACTTCCACACACATGGAATAGATGCAAATTAGTACTATAATGTTAGTTTTGGAGTTTGGTAACTTTTTACTGCTTACAAACAGGTTTAACACAGTGTCGTGTGGATATTTTTTTAAACCTGAGTATCCCTGCAGACATACGTTTAATCAATATGCATTGTGACTGATTATTTGCAAAAGGAATTTCCAGTAATGATAGTTACTGTGATTGTTAGAATCTGGTGAATCCAAACTATGTTAAGCGAGCAACAACATAAATGAGTTTGATACCACGTTTCAACTAAAAAACTTAAGGCATCGTGTTAATGACTCATGGGTCCTTCAAGTTATTATTCAATAATAACCCAACTTGCTCATTTTTATTCGAGGAGGGACTTCCTAAATTCTCCAGCAAAAAGGATTGTTTAAGGAAGTAACAATTACATAAATGTGGAACCATCTATAACATGGAAGTCGACAACAGTATAGTGCATGAATCAACAAATTACACAAATCATTGGATGACTTATTTTGTGAGAACATGAAGTGAACACCATAGGTTGGCTCCTCTCCATGAGACTACTTCTCATTCGGCCTACTTAGAAAAGGGGAAAAAAACCACCACCTCAATTTGACACTCATGTAAATTCATCGGCTGTAAGTCTGCAACAACTAACTATATAGTACAGAAATCTCTCTATTCATCTCATTTCATTTACACCAGAAGCAAAATTAAAGAGACAACAGATCTAGCATTATCATTTTCATAGGCAGTGCAGGTCCTGTTTACTTCTCAAGAGCATTAATATCAGGATGTGTTGACACAAGTTAGAACTCAACTACACCCAATCTTGAATTAGAATAGCAATAAATCTGAACACTTTAAAACTAAATAACTTACATCTCATAGTTGCACCACATTCCCGCAAATGGTCAGTCAACTTATACACAGATTTACAACCGTGAAAAAATGATGAAAAAGTAAGTATAGTGGCTTCTATTTCTGGATAGGCATTTACATCAACATTTATCCTACTACTGTAATAATAAACAAATCATCCAAGTATTCTTCAATACAGTAGTAACATGTAACTTCAGATCAGAGGTCACAGATAGATAAACCAGCTGTGTGTTGATAAAAAGCATGACAAGTTGTCCCTTGTGCAACCATTAATCAAAATGGTGGACCATTCATGCAAAAACAGCAACGAATGCAGTCACACCGCACAAGTTGAAGTCCTGAATCTAACTTGAAAATAGGGAACTCAGACACCTTAACGGTTTGTTTACCATAACGTTAAAGCAACAACCCTTTAATTACTTGTAATCCAATCTACCTTCTTTTCTACCATGCAAATGACGTGGGAATTTCTCTTCGTCGACAATCATTCCCTCGGGATGATCATTTCTGGCCACAATTCTTAAAGGGTGGGCTTCTGTGTTGAACACCCATTCATCAAGAGAGATGACCGATGGTGGTGAAAACAAGAGGTAGAGGTACTTGAGTGTTTCTGCAAGGAAGAAGCTCTGCATCATATTATCTTTATCACCAGTAGTCACCTGGGAATTTAGCCACAGTTTAGTTATGTTCTGTAGTGCACAAATTAGAAAACAAATGAATGCTTCATTGTATAATCTTTTTTTTTTTATAATGCATGAGAAAATCTTCCTCATAAAGAAAAAAAAAGAGAACAAAAAAAAGGAATCTACAAATCCAATCAGTTCTTGATTTTTAACATACATTACTCATCACCATCATCATCATCTCACACCACCAATTTCTGCAGGGTTTTCCTCTAATGAAGATAATTAGAACAAATTTGGCAACACGGTTATTTATGCCAAATAAGTTCACAAAAAAACATGAATAATTCATAAATGCAAGTAGTTTTCCAAGTCTAAGAGCACAAATTGTTTTGGAGAAAACATTGAAAGGGGTTTGAGAAGTTCTTACATCTCTGAGTCCAACATATCCTGTCTCAGTCCGAGAGTTATTTTCAAATGCTTGGAAAATATCCCAACCCCACTCTTGGTATGTCTTGTTTCCAGTTATACGCCAGAGGTAGAAAAGTGACTCAATTGTTTCAGGCCTTAGGATATTCCACGAGGTGCCAACACTCATATCCTACAATTTTATTTACCTTAGCACATAACATCTTAGGCAATTTGGAGAATAATATGAGAATGAAAGATTCAAACCTCTCCCTTGCGGAAGAAATAGTTTTCCCCTGCCAATTTAGTTGGTGTTGACTGGTAGAAATTGTAACAAGTCCATGCAAGCTTCATAACAGCATGCAATGGAATTCAGTAAAAGTTTAGGAAAAAATGGCAATTGAAACTAGTAAATTGCTGGCACAAAATAGTACTTATCATTAAAAACAATTATTTTTTTGGATTAGATCAATTGCATAACACTCAATCTAAAAGTCTGGCTACTGTGAGGTTAGGTCAAACAGAGAAGTTACAGGATGCAACCTATTTCTCTACTCTGTTTTTGTTCTGTATGATGGTTCCAACTCCAAGGGTAAAAGGCAAGGGGTGTGACTCTAATTTTACAATCTGTATGTATATAGAAGTCATTGACTCAGAATTATATGTTTCTGATATCGAGAAATGCTGGGAAGAATGTTAACAACTCCTGAATTTCTAGGCCTTTAGGAAGCTATCATCCTTTATAGAAATCAATGCACCTTCTTACAGACCAAAACAGCAGGGTCACTTGGTAAAATTCAGGCCTTTAAGAGGCCATTCTCTCTTTTAAGAGCTTTATTCATGCATTAAGCATATTTCTTACTTTTCTTTTCCCCAATGACAGTGAAGCTATCACAGCTTAAACAGTTTGAACCATCCAAAAATTTTAAGTCAAATTTAGTATGATGTTAACACAAATACTTCTCAAGTATTACCTCCTCTGCAAGAGTCATAAATTTGTAAGCTTCTCCATTAGAGTAGCCAGGAGCTCCCAAAGCCAACATTCCAGGAACAAAACATGCTAATTCATCCATCTGAAACAAAGAAAAGGAGATCAGAGATTCTTTTCATAGCATACTCAGCTTAGGATGTATAAATTTCCTTTACAAATAGCACCTTGTCAAAGAGTTCATTCCCAAGCCTCTCAGATATGTATGTAAAGGATGATGGTGTTGACTTTCTAATCAAGCTTTCAAGACCTTTCATTGATGTCTCCCACATTTCCCTGAACACACCATTTGCTTCCACATTTAAATATACAGGGTCAAGATAGAGCACTAATTCCAAGTTCGAACTTCCATATTGAAGAAAAAGTGCAAAAAGAAAAGGGTATGCCCAATGATTGTGCATATCAAATCAAACAGAAAATATATGCAACTAGCGCACGTAAAACGTGATGGCATGTTTATCACAACTTAGGTGTTTCGTAGAATATAAACAGTAGAGACCTCCAAAAATAGCAAAATTAACATCTGTTAATAATAAAACTAGTCATAATATACCATTTTGGGAACTGGATCTATGGCAGTCCATATTGCTTCTTTTGCAAATTTATGGCAACAAAATATGTAAATGGTGTATTAGTAAGGTAGAGTCAAGTGCTGCCTTGTGATACAGGACAACAAGATCGATAACTTCTAACCATTCAAAGATATAACGAAACATGGTTGATTTTCCATAAGACAATAAACATTCCAAGTTCATTTACCTGTAAGATTTTACTACTTCAGTCTTGTTCCCTTGTATCCAGGCCTTGAGTAGATACTCATAGAAACTACAACACATAAATGGGCAGAAATTTTAAGCATGTGGAGAATGAATTGGAAATTGGCAAGCAGTCTACAACCTAGTGAAGGTTAAACACGCCAGATGACATTTGCTTTCAACATATTGTCACACTGTTAGTCTGTTACGACCAATCAATAGAAGACACAAGTAGTGTAACTGAGCAATCAACTCTGCTATTGTTCATCAATTCCTTTAAAATATTTAAAGAATTAAAAATTATCCATGCATGGAAACAATTCTGATCATTGGTGAACCAACATTATAATGCAAATCAATATATTAAAAACCATCATGCACCCTTTGAACCCATAAACATCCATAACTCCAATTTATCACATATTCCCAGTAACCATAATATTACCAATATGGGAAAATGATTCAGATCACCAAGTCCCTCTGTCATATTACATGTATCATCAAACTGTTTCATTCCTCATAAAGGGTCAACCATTCGTCTGTATCTTCTAAATTCTACAAGACTCATCAAAGTGTTCAACAAAATTTTTCATAAATTTGCAACAGGGTCTTGTTTGAAGATATAGTCAGCCAGCTTAGCATAGATGGCCAAAAAATTGTAAGATCACGAAATGATGAGGTTATAAGATATATTATTAGTGTCATTACCTATCACCCATAGCACCAAATGTAATTGATCCAGATGCTGCAGTTCCGGTTTGTGGATTAAGATATATAGGAAGCAACCCATCCTCAGGAAAAATTGTATGAATCACTTTGATGACCTTCTCCACCTAAAATATCAGAAGGCAAATACCTCAAAATTGACATAAAGAATATCCCACACCCTTGTACAAAATCATGACACTCTCAAGATTAGTATGATTAGGGATGAGAAAAGCAAGAATGATTGGAACTAATTCACCTCAAATATGAGACAAAATTGAAAATTATTGATTACCATAAAATGTTATTCTGCAAACACATAAAAAGTAGCAAGGGCTTACTTTCTGCTGGTACTTGGGGTCTTTTGACCTTTGAGAGAGAGCAATAAATTCAAGCTGCTCTGAACCAGAATCCGCAAGAATACTGTTTCCCTAGCAACATAGAACAAGTAATTAAGAACATAAGACAAGCTAAAGCAAGGAAAAAATTCCTACTTTCACTACTCCGGATATGGCACTACTGGTAATAGAAGATGCAAATACTTGCTATTAAAGTTCAATGATTATTTCAATCATATACAACCAGATAATCATTGCCACGAAAACATTGAAAATAATATTCATAGCATTGTATTGCCAAAAGACAGACTGCAAACCCAACAGAAATAGCAGGAGTGATAACAAGAATACTATTCTGTAAAATACAATAGCCTTAGCAACTCTTGCCAACTATGTCCAGAGAATGTAATGAAATTACAATAGCATCTGTAAAAAGTATTTCTCTATAAAAAAATATGTTCACATATAGAGGGACACATAAGTCACTTTCAAACAGTAGGCAAACCCCTTCATAAACAATACAAGTGACACCATCAAGAAATGCATCACACAGAGATGAGAGAAGACAAAAAAGTCCACAATAGGGTGATTGATAGTTCTTTATTACTTGGTAGGCCAATAATTAATGCACTAAAATCCTCATGCAGGTTTTAAATGTAATTATACCAAGATGCATAGAAAAACTAATTTTCTTATTTCACGTTTTGGTTTTGGTAAATCCCTTTAGCATTGAGATCCCTTATTTTGATAAGTTCATGCAAGCTTAAGAAATACCTAAAGTTACCGTTTACATAAACGTATGAGGAATCTAGCTAAGTTTGGTGTTGCTAGAGAAATTTGAAAATCGTTGCAAGGATGAGATCATCACATAAAATTGAATCTATTCCACCATCATAAATGCAATATGAGTATCAGGATAGATCATCCTTGAACCTACAGCAATGGGACAGTGGACTTTCAAAACTAAAATCCAAAGGATAATTTTATAAAAGCTTGATGGGGCCATTATAAGCAACCCAAGTAATGGCAATGAATAAAAAAAAGTCTACTAATATCCTGGTCGGTAACAGCATTGATTAATAGATGAAAATTAATATTAGAAGTGGACATGATTTAAATTTTAAGTCAAACAAAGATTGCAGAAAATCCAAGTCAGCATGTTAAATCCCTGATAACATGATACCTCAGTAATGAGAAAACTGTTATACACACCAAAGCTTCTATATGTAAGACATTAACCATAGACAATTACATGAAGTACATAGTAAAGCCCGAACATACCCGTTGCCACCTAGGATTATTTACATTTCCATATGCCAAGTTGATTCTGTTAAAGGGGATTCCTGAAGGTGTATTCCAAGCAGGCAACAGCTTATCTGCAAGATCTTTAGCCTTTTCAAGAAAGACTTCACCACCAGAGAGATCATAAGCACTAAGAAGACCACCCACAATTCTGAACATAACCCAAAATAATAGACAGATGAGAAAAAATGGACTAAAAGGCAAAATCTGCCACAATCAGCTAATTTCAATAACTATCAGGTGGGGGGAGAAAGCACTTCAATAAAAATAAGATTGAACCTTATAATTCAACCTTATGGTTGTCTCGAACACACTAACTTCGATGTTCTTGTTAAAATACAATGACTTTGCAACCCACCTGCAATATGTACCATATTAGATGCTCTGAATGTAACGAACCCAACAATACAGAAACAAGTAAAATGAAACAAGAATAACACATCAACAACCATACTCCCCCAAATGAGTGATTATGAGATATCACCCAGGGCATAAAAAATGGGGGAATCCATTCTCCATTTTTGTTTATCCAACTCAACCCATGGTAGAGAGTTGAAAATGAATTTAAAAGTAAAGCAAGAATATATGCTCATATTCACATAAATACATACATACAAAAACATTTGAAAGCACATATCCATAATCAGATTGCAAGACCAACTGTATAAAAAATAAAGTGCAACTCACTCTCTAGCTCTTTTGAACTGGGCATCAAGACCCATTATATATAGTGTGTCAAGTGAATCTACTAAAGTTGCCCCTAGACCGCCAAAACTGTCAAGACCGCTCCTTGTTTCTGGCTGTGATAGGAATAGCAAACAAATTAGTAGCATAAGGCAGATCTTATCTATGAGGGAATGGAAGAGCCAAAATGTCGATGACAGAAATCACTTCAAACTCTAGCCTACAGCAGAAAAGAAAAAATAGAATTAAAAATGAGCACGCAATGACACATTTTGTTACTATTTTTCATGTGCGCTATTGATACATCTATTTAGCAAGCTTCAGCTGTTTAGCCAAACGATTGCCACCACCTCCACGTGAATCAAAATTAATTCGTGATTGAATTCACAAGCTAGTATCATAACTGGTTATAGCTGTAATAAGGAATGTTTATGGGCCGTATATTCTAACCATCTTGCCAGAAAAAAGGGAAATTATGCAAACGACACAGATGTATATAGGCAAAGTCCAGCTTAGTAAAGTGCAATGCAAGACTGATTGGTCAAATTTTTCCATAGTGATGAGTTACTAACTCAAGTTCACTCAAGTACCTTAATTCAAAAGGAGGGAAGAAGCAAACCAAGCAATTAGCACGAAACTCATTACTCATCACACGATGCAATACATTGACTAAATAAATGAATAAAAGATAATGGAAAACCTTAAGTTCATCCATGCCCCATGCATACTTTTCATAAGATGACCATGCATGAAGCATAGCATCTTTAACTTTCTCTCTTCGTTTTATGCTAATAGGATCATCCTCAACAGAAACGCTCTCGGTGAATTGGCTAAAAGTTTCATCATTTCGAATACTCTCTGTCTCTGCTGAGCCTTTCATAGTGGTCTTTATATCTTGCAGCTGCAATTCCAAATAACTCAAACTAAGCCAACAACAATGCCACTAAAAAGGCCAATTTTTTTATTTATAAAAATAATTATAAAGTACAGCATCAACCCTTTAGATTATCCTAATTAGCATATCTTACTGTATTTCGCAAGCGCGTAACCTCTTCTTTTAATCTCAAAATATCCTCCTGAACAAGGGAAAAAAAGGAAGCTTTAATAAACTAGCTAAGAGAACTATATATATGTATCAAAATGGAAAATGCCAGTTTTATTAAATCCTAATAACAATTTTTATAGCCAAATTTTTTGACGGGGATGGGGAACAAGGAAAATGGAAAGTTGCCGGGATTCAAATTTCAAACCCAGGTGATCGCATTTTATATCAACCGAAGTATCTATCTGTTGGGGACAAATCTAAATAATACAGTAGTATATTATTTCTTTCTACAGAGTGTTGAAGCAAATGAAGAGAGAGAGAGAGAAAATAGTGTGACCTGATGGTCCCTGTTGAGGGATTGGCGATCAAAGTAAAGCCAAGTGAGAGAGATGAAAAAGAGAGAGAGCAATGCGAGTCGTTTAGGCCTCTTGAAATAATAGCGAGGTTGTAAATAACGCCATGTCGACGACGACGATGAATATGACTTCTTCCCCATTCCGGTTACAGTAGTCACCTAATAAACATAAGAGAGAGAGGGAGGGACAGGGAGAGTAATATTTAAATTAATAGTGTAACGATATATGAGAAGAGAAGAGAATGGAAGAATGGTGTTAACGGTGCGGTGCAAAAGGGGAGGGGAGAAAGAGGTCCTCATCCTCAAAGCATAATTAGTGCGGGGAATAAATGTCGGAGGAGGTTCCTCTATTTCTGGTGCTCTAAATGGATGGATATTGGATGGCTCACAAAATCTTCTTTTTTGTTTTTACCCTTAATAACAAGGATGATTTTCATGTTTTTTTAAGTTTTGTTTCAATGTTTTTTTTTTCAGTATTATTGATTTAGTGATTAAGATTAAAAATTGAAATAATCATGAATTGTAACATACTTTAAGTTAATTAAGAAATGGCAACATATAACATATCATTTTTTGTAAGATTGTTGAGATCAAGGATGTTATCATATTGGTGAGACAATTGTCATATGTGAATCTGGATATAATGACGATGATGGTAAAGTAAAATAAGGTGAATTTTTTGCAGTAAGATAAAAGTAGATGAAATTTGAAATTAAAAACAAAGATAAAAAAGAATTTTAATGGACAAACATTAAAAGAGATGCATGAATATCATTTAAAAAGGGAAATTTCAAAGAATTTTCCTAATAACATACGCTACCTCGCTCCCATATATATATATATATATATATATATATATATATATAGAGAGAGAGAGAGAGGTTGTTAGTACTATTAGAAATAGAAATGCAAATATTTAATATAATTTATTAAAATTATTCTTTTAATTGTTATTAAAATTTTAAAAAAATGTTAACTCAATAAAAGTGTTTTTAAAAAAAAATAATTAATATTATTATAAATTAAAAATAGATCTTACAAATAAAACCAAATTTTTTTTTAAAAAAAATCTTACCAAAAGTATTACTGTATATACCCACGCGTGCAGACGTTCAAATGGATTGTGGAAATGCAAGTTTTTTTTTTTTAAGTTCAAATGTGGGGACTGTCATACTGTGATGAAGTTGATTTCTAAAGTTTATCAAGTAGAAATCATTGTGAGAGATAGAAGCCGCTTTCACTCATTCAAAGAGATGATTTTTGTTCTTGCCGAGATTACTGGTGATATAGAAGATTGACCAACTAGTTAATCTTGGCTGCTCTTGTTCACAAGCAACTATTTGGGCAAGTTGTGAAAGTGCCAATTTTTACTTTGTGATGCTCCATTTGAGTTTTTTTGTCCAATACTCCTTTTATCTTATTTCTCGTTATACTCTCATCTCTAACCTCCATCATTAATTATCCTCACCCATCACCCAAGTTGAAGTTGTTGTGCATTTTGTTTGCCCTTTTGTTCCGGAGCTTGATGCTCCGGTGACGTTGCGAATTGGCAATGGTGGGCTGCAGTGGCTTTAGGGTGGTTGGGTCGGTGGTAAAGGTTTAGGTAAACTTGAGGGATCTTTTTTTTTTAATTTTAAGTGGGGATAAAATTGTCATTTTTATATTTCAATCTCAGCCGTTTATTTTTTTTATTAGTAAATCAATTGTTGATATTCATCCTATCTTAGTTGGTGCATCATAAAAAAGAGTCACAAAGAGCATTAAAGAGGTTGCCTTGAAAAGTTGGAGATCGTTTTTCTTTTAAGACAAACAAAAAACAGAATAAAGTATCTCCTCATAGATAGCTTATCTCCTTAAGCCAATTAAATGTTGTCTTGTGTCTTAATTTTTTTTAATTCTTTTAAAAATTAAAAAGAAACTCAATTCACTATGATGAACAGTAGAGAAAACAGAGGAAAACACATTTGAGAAAATCAGAGTGCAGAAAACAAACAACCACCACTCGCCCACCACCGCGCTCCCTCCACCGCACGCCCCATTCATGTAGTCACCGTCACCCTTCCACCACTTGCAGCCAATACCCTTCGCAACCCATTTCTTTCAAACTTCCTTATCTACTGCATTAAATTCCTCCACTTGAATTTGATAAAGTTCCTTCAGAAAATCACCCCCTTTTATATTCATGCCTTTCTTCTTCACTATAAGGCTTTGTTCTATTACAAGCTTCACCATTGTACCAATCTCCATTTTTAAGAAATTGATACCTTGAGGAATCCATTGGCTTGAGGGTATTGGCTGTCATGGTGAAAGATGATGGTGATGGTCGAGCGATGGGCGACGGTGACCTCAACAGCGATGGGCGACGGTGACCTCAACAGCGATGGTGGGCAAGCAACGGGTGACAGCAACGGGCTGGTGGTGACAGCGAGCGGTGATGGGCGAGTGATTGTTGAGTTTCTCGTTTCTATGCTCTGCTTTCTCTAATCATGTTTCCTCTTCTCTCCATTTTGTTTCTTTCGGTGTTGCTTGGTTTTTTTAATTAAAAAAAGCTTTAAAAAAAAATTAAAACCACATGATAGCATCTAAGTGGACTGAGGAGAGAAGTCATCTCCTCATATAAGGAGATACATTATTCTCAACATAAAATTGGGCGACTCTTTGATGCTTTTTGTGAAATTTTTTTAGTTATACACTTTTTACCTAATTTCTTTTTTTTTTATCCCCATCTTTAATTCCAGCCCCGCTTATATTCACCCGCCACCCATCATTACTCTACCTTCTTTAATGGTAGCTCATCATCATTCAGCGTTATCCCACCACCACCATTTATAATTTTTTTTACAACTTCATCTTCCTCTTTCTTCCACCTTCAACCCTCATTCCTAAACCAACAAAACCCAGTCATCATCTCCACTGTTCAAACTCGGATTTGAGGCAATCATTGCTACGATAACAATCACAACAAATTCATTGCACCTTGTCACAGTCGTCACGCCCTGATTGCACGAGCCATCGCACATTCGCACCTCGTTAAAGCTATCAAGTCGTAACCAAGTGAACCATTAACAATCATAAGCCATCGTCATTGTGGTAGCAAATCTCCCACTCCTTTGCTCATTTCATCTCGCCCGGCCATGAGAGCACGAACTACCATATGTTGCAAGCCTTTCTTGGTCACTATGTTCGCACCAAATTTGAGTTTGATGGCGATGGTTGCACCAAGTCATCTTCTCCTGTTGGTTGCTCAATATGTGAGTTTGATGGAGGTGGTTGAAGGTGTGGAATGAATTGAAGGTGATGGTGACTGAGGTGGCTTTGCGGTAATCGAGGGTAAGATTGAAATAAGGTTTATTTATGTTTTTAGTTTGGGGTGTTTTGGTTTTGATCCTTAGCAGTTTTTTTGACCTTAAGTCATCCTTCAATGTTTTGAAAATTTGGTTTTAGTCAATGTCATTAGGAAAAATTTAAAATTTGTTAACCGCTGACGTGATAACGAAAAGCTATATCAGCATGCACGTGTGCAAGTATTGCATGCCACTAGTAGGATGACATGGATGATTTGGACATATAAGAGTAAAAGGGGCCAAGTCCAACTCAAATGTGTATGTGGGATTTGGCCTTGACCCTTTTACTCTTGTGGACTCGGATCATCCACGTCATCCTACTGGTGACATGCAATAATTGTCCACGTATATGCTGATACACATTAGCCGTTAACATATTTTTCTTAACGGTATGGACTAAAACCAAAATTTCAAAACAATTAAAGATAAATCAAGGTAAAAAAAACTTCTAGTGACCAAAACCAAAACACTCCCAACTTTTATAAACTGAAAACATAAATAAGCCTTGAAATAATGATAAAATTGATATTTTAACACTTCAATTTTTGTCTTTTTTTTCTAATAAATCAAAAGTGGCTATTCATTTTTATCACTACCAAAACTTAAAAATGAGCATTAAAAAATTGGTCATAAAACACACTTTTTTTTTGGTTTATGATGAAAAAATTGTAATAGTTTAAACTTTAAAATAACCACCCTTTATTTGCATTTATTTCTTATGTCCCTTAATATAAGTCATTTTTACCTAATTCACGCAGATTAAGAAAAGTAATTATTATTCTCAAATTTATCAAAATATATATTGTCATTTCAAAGTCACCCATATTTAAAATTTTACAACGCTATTCATTTTTCTCTCTATTGTAATTATTATCCTAGCACTCATATGAAATTATGAGGAGTGTATTTGGAATAAACTCTTTAATACTACCTAGATATTCTAAAATGACTAATAAAAAAGGACATCAATTCTACAAAAATAGTATCTTATAACAAGGGACAGATGGAGTATCGTTTAAATAGATTAGATTTTAATGTGAATGTATCGAGAACTATTTCCCCATTTCTTAATTTTTGGTTATTTATGTTTTTTTTTTCTCATTTAATATTTTTTGTCATTTTATAATTTTAATTCATAAACATATTTTTTTTCAACTTTAACTCTTCATTTAATTATTTTTTTTATTCCTCATTAATTATATTTTTATCACTGATCTCATATCTAAACCACTTTATATTAATTAATGGACACATTTTCTAATAAAAATTAAATACTACTATAATATAAAAAAGAATTAAAAATACGGGGACATTTTAAATAAAATGCATACTCCATCAGTTCTTATTTATAAAACACTTTTGGAATTTTTATCTTTCACCAACGAGGATAATTAAACTTAATAATGACATTAGAAATTAAATGTCCGTGGGTGTAGATGCTCCACCTCTATAGGCTTGACTCTAATAGTCAATTACTTCTTCCGTTTATATTTATTTGTCTTATTTCAAACAAAACACATTTTTTAAGAAATACAATCATGATTTAGATTTTCAATGCATTTATTATATGTTTTTTCCACTATACTCCCTTTTATCTCTCCATAATCATCATTACTTTTTTTTAGTAATACTTACGAAAACCAATACCCTATTAAATAAGGGTAAACATGAAAAGTAACATTTATTACATTTTTAAAATCATCAAAAAGACAAATAAAAAAAACAAAAAAAACTTATAAAAAAAGAACAGTTAAATAAAAAGACTTTTTCTTTTTAGTCCTCACTCATTACTCTTTGGTCCCCATTACTCTTTCCGCTTGAAACAAGGCGGAAACAAAATAAAACAATTTCTGACTTATGCAAGTTGTATTATCTTCCGTCTTTCCAAAGTCGTAAATAAAATAGAGTATTCCGCCTTTCATCAAACGTAAACATTAAAATTTTGTTATAATGCCAAAATTGCCCCCCAGTTCATTCACGTACAAAAGGAGGTGGAGGGTTCACGGAGGGGCATTTCTGGGATTTCAACATTTTAATTGTTCCGCTTCTTAAAAGACAGAAGTATTTCCGTTTTTAAATAGTCGGTAATTCTTTCGTCTTATGCAAATCAGTAATAAATTAAAATAGTTTCCGCCTTTTGAAAATCAGAAATCATATTCCACATTCGTAAAGTCGATAAATTAAGAGCAATTATGAGCGAAAGAGTAATGAACGAGAATAAAAAGAACAGTTAAATAAAAATAGTGGAAGTATCATGCATTACCATTACAGTTTTGAAAATACTTGGAGTAAACAATGCGAGAGCGAGACTTGTGACTTGTGACTTGTGACTTGTGATATTTACAAAATTGCCATAATTTCAAGTGAGAGTAATTCCATGCGGGGGACCCTTGGAATGAATTAAATATTGCAACTAGACTCGGTGGAAAGTAAAAATAAATTACTCCGTACTACTTTAATTTGAATGGGGCGGTGGGTCGGAGAAGAAAACAAAACCATGGAGATGGAAAGAATGGTGGATTAATTAATAGCGGATTCATAAACCAGAATGAAGTGATTCGTCAAACTGCTGGTTGAATTCAAGGTAGCCACTTCCAGGTAGTTTCTTTAGCGGGTGACACCCAAAAGTCAACAGGGAATTTGTGAAAACTGAAAAAGCTTCTGCCCGCTGCTGTCACATTTTGTACTGCAGTATCATATATAAAAATAAGTAACTAATGGCATGTTTGGTTACTATTCATGAAATTAATTCTAACTTCAAAATCACGTTGGAGTATAAGCAACTATTAGTGCATGTTTGTTTTCACTTTGCACAAGGCAACAAAAGCGCCTAAAATATATAAAAGCTATTCCTTTCGGTTGATGTTACCTTTCGATTGATATTAGGTTTCCATCATTAATTTATTTATAATTCACATGTACAATATAATATATGCATCAGCGTCTACAGTCTCGTGCTACTTGTTCGGTTGTTCCGACTCTTGGGGTATGTTTGAGAGTTTTTAGGGGGTGGAATGGAAAGGGAATGGTTTCCATTCCTTTCCTTTCCCTTGGCTACCCCCCAATTTGGGGTGTAAAGATTATAAGTATGTTGAATGGAAAAGCTCCATTCCATTTCATTAAGTTAACACTTTCAAACAATGGAAACAACATTTTTTTCCTTTCCTTCCCTTTTCCATCCCCTTCACTCCCTCCCATCCAAACATAGCCTTAGAGAAGAAAAGTATTTACGATGAGCATACGACAACTAGAGTTTTTACATAAGAAAACTACAGGAGCAGGAAATCATGACCACGACGGGATTCCATGGAAGACTAAAAAAGATGGACGTCAAGTGTCTAATATCACCAAAAATAGAAAAAATATTCATACCCCCATCCGCACCGCACCCACCCTACCGCACCACTGCTTCCGCACCGCACCCACACCACCCCTACCGCACCATCGCACCCGCACCGCATCCGCACCACCCCACCCCACCCTTTCCCCACCTGCTACCGCGTGTTCCTCGAGAGCCGGTCGGCCCCCACTACCACCACTCCCTTAATAGGTTGCTTATATATGAAATCGGTGGAAGTATTCAACAATTTAAAAGTTTTATTTTGCTTTTTTACTATTGTTTTGACTTTATTTTTTGAACCGGTTTAAACCATTAAATCTCCGGTTTTGAACGATTTTACCGATTTTGTACCAATTTATCCGGTTCTTTGGTGGTCTATTAATAATATGGTTATTAAGCTGAATCGGACCGGACACTATGTCGGTTTTTCGGGTGAACCGGCTGATCCGGTTTTTAAAACAATATATATATGTTGACTCAGATCATCTCATATTTTAAAGTTATATATATATATATATATATATATATATATATATATATATATATATATATATGACATCTGTTTACATAAAGTTAAATACACCAACTCTTACGACGTTCATAACTACTACAATAAATCAAATTTAATTAAATTAACCGTTGTATTGAAAGTTTGTTCCTATGTCTATATCAAATTTAAAAAAATCAGCTATGGTTTAGTGTTCCATTTTTGTAGGCCAAATTTAACAAGCTAAAAGTGAAGCTATTTGAATATATATTCAATGTTGTTTAAATATTCTCAAATTTGTTACAAATGATCTAAATAACATATAGTTATTAATCAATTGATGAATTATTGAAATTCACATTGTATAAAAATTATGAGCGACACAAGAGTTGATATAATTTAACTTCGTGTATATAAACAAATCTTTTTTATACATGTGGAGTGTATAAATACTAGTATATACGTGTGTGTAAATATTGATGTTGATGATAGAGTTGCAATTAAATACAGAGAGTTGATAACGAAACAGTTTTCTTGAGTGATTTTTTGGTGCAAAACAATATATAGTTACGTGGAATTCACAAATTAATAAATAAACTAGTAAGCAAGCCCGTGCACATGCACGGGGCCATTACGCGAAGCCCCTAATTTAAAGGTGAAATTATTAAAGGTTTCATATCATGACTTAAATTTTATTAACAAACAATTGATTAAAATTTGTTATCATGACTTAAATTTTATATTTTAAAAATAACCAAATTATAAAGAAATTCAAATTAAAACATGATTAAAACATGTCAAGTGACAAAACTTTCCTTAACCAACTTAATTTGGTTGTTTTAGAATTTGTTGATTTGTTAGATTATTTTCATGATTTTTTATTTTTGTAATTTTTTATCATTTTTTTAAGACAAATGAAGCATTTCAAATAATTTTTTTTTTTACTTTTCTTAACTTCAATCCTAAAAACCCATAATCTTTTGATTTTTTCAAGATAATAAAGTTTATCCCTTTTTAGATTCCTATTCTCAACCAAAAGTTAAGAAACTAAAAAAATATATTTTAATCTTCAATCAAAATAACTACCTAATATATTTCTCTATGTTTTTTTTTTAAAATGATTTGAATCAGATTTGGAATAAAATAATTACACTCAAAAAAATAATATAATACCTAAAATTGAAACTTTTTAATTGAATGCTAATTTTTGTAACTTATGCATCAATGCATAACAAAAACCATTAATTAATAATAATCAAACTGAAAATATTTCTTAAATGTTGTAAATATTTCTCACCTATTTGTCTTGTCAATTATCCCATTAATTTTGGTTTTCTGGAATCTTGTGAGTGAATTTATGTAGTGCTGGAATCAATGTTTTTGAGAAGACCGAAAATGACTCATTATTGTTGATTTTTTTTTGGTTGCCCACCCGGTTCCCTAAGTACTACCTAGGTACATCCGGATCCGACCCGGGTCGCGTGCCTGGCTATGGCAGGTGAGTCTCCCAACATGAATTTTATGCATTCACAAGGACTCGAACTCGAGACCTTGCTTAAGCGAGACCGAGCCGCTTACCACTCGTCCCAACCCATGTTCTGCATATAAATGATGTCCAAATATTGAAGCCAATTATAAAGTTGTGAAATGAAAAGTTTTTTTCATCAAAGCACTGAGTATTGATTGTGCAGAGTTTAGTGAAACGTGCGTAGTGCTTTTTCAAGGCATTTATAACCGTGCCGACAAAATTATTAAAACTACGTGGTAATAATTCAGAATTGAAAAGTCTCATAACAATTGGTTTTAATAATAATAATAATAATAATATAATTATATAATTATTCTGAATCGATATTACAACTTTTTGTTTCTTACTTTATTAAGTAACGTTTTAATAATAATAATAATACTCCATCTGTTTCATAATGTTCGGCCTTTTAGACATTTTTCCTTGTTTCACAATGTATGGCCTTTTACATTTTCAATACACAAACATATTTTTTTTTCCAATATTAACCTTTCATTCAATCATTTCTCTTACTCCTCATTAATTCTACTTTTATCATCTCTCTCATCTCTAAACCACTATACATTAATTAATGAACACACTTACTAATAAAAATTAAATATTATTACAATTTTCAATAAGGATTAAATATGGACATTTTAGACAAAGTATACATAATACTTACAATAATTGACACTTTCTTAATCTGTGTGCCCGAACTTAAAAGGCCAAACATTGTGAAACAGAGGGAGTATAATTATTTTGAATCCAAAAGAAACTTTTCGTTTCTTACTTTATTAAATACATCCGGATCACAATGCAAACATAATTTTCATAAAGTATTTTATTATATCAGTTTCATAACTTTTGCCTCTTTAGGTTCTGACACGTATATTAATAAATTAATTATTATTGTAACTTTTATACTATATGTGATTTGTCTAAAATCATGTATAATAAGCTTGATATTTTTGAAAATACTACCAAAATACAATTTTAATTAATTAACAGATTTCAAGGTATGCCTATACAAATAATAATTTCTATCAAAACGATTAAGATACCAGATTACTGATACTGTAACAAACACAACAGCAATACTAATACTGAAAATGTAATGAACCAAGGTGTAACACAAAACAAAAAAACTAAAAAACAGAGAATATTTATATCAGGCATATGGATATTTTGAACTTCAATTGACCAAAAATGTTTTTCCTTTAATTGCCATAATGAAGTACTCTGATCCTTACTTGACAGAGAATCTGGAAATTTACATTTCGAGATTAGCGGTTACTATAATTTAAGATTGAAATTCAATATTTCCTACTACAGCAAATACAGACACATTCTACTTGTTATCTGAATTAACAAAAAAAATTAATTAACATATTTCAATATTTTTCTATCAGATTTCACAATCACAGACTTGAAGTTGTAGACCGTCTGTCATGGTTCTTACCATTTTGATTACAGAAATTAACTTATGAGAATTAGAAAGCAAAACGCAAAATTAACTTATGAGAAGATACATTTGGCAATATTTCATCAGCTTCATCAGACAAAACTCATCCACAACATCTCATCAGCTTCATCAAGGACATGGAACCTTAGTTGGCTTAAGTAAATATTTCCCCTCTCAATATGATCTTGCACAAAATCAGAAAAAATCATCAATACACTAATAGTCGTAATTAGCAACAACATACAACCAATAACCATTGTTAAATTAATTACCTTTATGCGGCCAGGTGTGCCAATAACAATATCAACACCTCTCTTGAGCTCTTGATTTCTTGATTCTGATAATTTCAAGTGATCATGCCTCACGTTACAGCAGTCAGCAGTGGCAGTACCAGTAATGACCAATAAGTTAAACGCATGGCTTTCAATTTGGAATATCCAAATTTGGAGGATTTCAATTAAAATAAAAGGAATGAGCAAATACAATGTGAAGTACTACAATACTACTTCTCTCCTCTCCCTTGTAATGCTGCACTGTGATTTACATTTGTTACATCCAAAATAGGAGCTATCACATAATATAAGATAAAAACTAAACTATAAGTAGAGAAGAAACTGACAATTCCCATGACATGCAAGCGTTATAACCTATCTGAAGAGTTCTATATAGACATTTAGCTTATACAAAAGGAACATTGATGAGTAAACTCCTTCCCCTTTCCTGCTTTAAGCACAGTTCTCGGTCCAAGAAAGTATGAGTCACATAGGTTCCAATATTCACAGCTCAGGCAACATGATGTTCAAAAAAATCTCCACTCATTATGTCAGATATCTGTATCACCAGTGAGCAAGTAAATAACTATAAGAAAACATGCCACTAAAACCCGTGTCATGATTAACGAAAAGAAAATATGGATTAGATAAAAAAAATATACAATTAGACCTTGTTTATTATGATTCAACTGCCAACCAAGAGTAGAAATTACCATTGTTAATAAAACTATGTTCAGTGGCTACCAGTGTGCCACTCATTTCCCAAAAAAGAAGGCTGAGCAGTTTTTCTCTAAACTCTCATTTATAATGTCATCAACATAGAATTTTCATTACCGAAGAAAAAAAGTTCTATTAGGCGAGACTTAAAGAGTTTATAAATTTGCGTATAGATATATCAATATAACAAAATAGCAGAGAATAATATTTGTTGCACGTACCATTAATCTGTTACTTTGCAAGAGCTTGCTACCTCAGCCTGCATGTGCATACATGAAAATTTAGTTAACAAACCATTTCCAAATTGCAAGCAATCAAAAATTCCAAGGGACATTGCAGAATTCCAGCATCTTTATAATCCCACACAGCCCATCATCTGCACTATTATCACTCAACTGCGAAGAACAAAAAGGAAACCATGGGAGGCATCAGAACCATTTCCAAACATTAATTAGTATGCACAATAAATGAAAATAAAATTATTAATTAATAATAGTCAAATCAAATCCCTAAATTAATCAAAACCCTTAACTAATACAATAAATCAAATCAAATCCCTAAATTAAACAAAACAAAGGGAATCTAAATAAAATCAAAATTTCACCTTTCTCATAAATCTGAGTTCTGGAAAATTGTTCTTGTGACCTGAAACCGAAAACAAAGGGAGAGAGAGTAAATCAAATCCTCATAAAATCAAAAATCCTCATAAATCAAATCCCTAAAACCAAAAACGAAAACCAAATTGTAGAGCACCAAAGGGATAGCAAAAGAGTCACCCCATCCGGGGCAAAATATAGAGACGAAATGAAATAATTGAAAATTCAATCATTACTCTCAAAGCAAATACCAACTACTTCAAAAACATCCTCATCAATCAATACTTTTCCCTTTCATTTTGGTACATAATACCTGCATCACAAAACTAAGAGGGCCGTGGAGGGACATGCATGAGATCCATGGCGATGAAGGGAAAAAAAGCTTGTGTGCATAACAAAAAAAAACTCAAAACAATAAAGATCGGTGTGCAGTTTCATTGTCAGGAACGAAGAGGGCGAGAGTTTGAGACTTACTTACAGGAACGGAGATCTTCATTGTTGTGTCTAGCGGTGATGACCATGGTAGTGACGGTCGTGATTCGGTGGTGGCCGACGCGAATCGCGACAGTGTGGTGATGAAAGGATGAGAAAGCATGAGAGATAACGCATGAGAGAGAGTGAGAAGAGAGAATATGGCACAGAGAGCGGAAGAAGAATGAAATTGAAAGTGACGTTACATATGCTGACAAAAATTAAACCCACGTTTCCCAAACTTAGTGTACAGCCAGAGTGGGCTTCAAGCCCACTAACCATAGGAAATTGAGACAACCAAGGGCGGCCCCATTTATTACACATTGCATGCTTAACATTGATTACATATAACATGCTTAATCATGATTAAAGTCAAAATTAGTCAAAATAAATCTGGATTTGGGCGGGAAAATTGGGATTATGGGTGAAAGACCCAACTGAAATTATAATAATATTGAAATATTGAATATTGATAATGTGATAAAGGGGCCTAAAATCCAAAGTTATTAATTTGACGGTTTAAATAGATATTTCTTGGAAGCAGCAGCATATACACGCATAAACAGAGAAATGAGATGCGTAAGCACGTAACATACGCAAGCTATCACATACACGACCTCAGCCCTCACCCTTGCAACATTCTTATATATGTTCCCCCCTAGCTAGCTAGGTCAAGAAAAGAAAGAAATTAGGAACCCAAAAAACACAAGATAAAAAGATCTTGGCATCATACTCTCTCTTAATCTCTTTGCACTTTATTTCTCTTCTACTATTTTATGTGTTGAAATTGTCACTACTCTTCTCAACCCCAACCATGGAAAATTTTGGAGAGGAGTATAAGCATTATTGGGAGACTAGCATGTTCTTCCAAACCCAAGAGCTTCACAGGTAATTAATCATATAAATTGATTACACTGCTAATTAATATGTAGTTCATCAACCATATATCACATTTCTTATCCAAAAAAATAAAAAAAATCAACCATATATCACATGGTCTCTTCTCCATTACATTTTGTTATAGATAAGTAATTAACTGACACTTGATTTTAATAATTGGTAATGGTATAAAGTTGGGGATTGAACGAGGCCCTATCAGGGTACTATGATTCAAGCTCTCCGGACGGTGGTGCATCATCATCGGTGGCATCAAAGAATATTGTTTCTGAGAGAAATAGGAGGAAGAAACTCAACGACAGGCTTTTTGCACTTAGAGCCGTGGTCCCCAATATTAGCAAGGTAATCTCATCGATCTCCCCCACCACCTTAATTATTAGTATATTACTATAACAAGGTTATTATTGCTCATTTGTTTTATTTTTTAGTCAAAAGAAGGGCTTATACGCTAGGAGTAGTTGTTGCTGCCAATGTAGTGTCCATTTGTTATTTTATTCGGTAAACAAATATGTTAGCATGTATTTTTTTAAAAATGTTTTTAATGAATCAAAATAAGTAAGAAATTATTAAAAAAAATATTATATTTAATAAATTAAAAAATTTTATGTGTTAATTCCAAATAAAAATATTGTTTAATAATATCTTTATAATACTCATGAACAAATCTTTTATTTAATAAGGATGAATATGTTGGTATGGATTTAGCTGACATAAAATGTTACGTACACATACAGATGGACAAGGCTTCAATCGTTAAGGATGCTATTGAGTACATAGAGCACTTGCATGAGCAAGAAAAAAGCATCCAAGGTGAGATAACGGAGCTTGAAGCCGGGAAGCAGAAACATCATCCAAGCTATGATCACTTTCAGAAGGAGCTTCCTGTTTCGCTGAGGTCCAAGAAGAAGAGAACTGAGCATCTATTTGCTGACGTCAGCTCAAGAAATTTCCCAATTCAAGTCATTGAGGTAATAATACCGTTTTATAAGTTAAATGATATAAGATTACACACAAAGATTAAAAAAATAACTAAATAATGATATATATATATATATATATATATATATATTCCATCTGGTTTCAAATATAAAAAAAATAATATTTATTAAGAAAGTTACTCTCTCTGGTATATAATACGGAGTATAAAAAAATATTGAATTTTTCTTAAATTTATTAAAAATAGACGGTATTTTAGAAAAGTAATATTGGAATAAAACAAAAATTAAATAAGATAATAATTTTTTAGGTATGTTTTAAGAAAGTAACAATGAGAGTGAAACAAAATTTAAGAAATTTAATTACCTTTTCTTATATTTTACATCAAAAGAAGTACAATATTCTTTTCTTATATTTCAAATCTTACGGCGTAATTGAGTGCATTAAATTTTCTCGAATCCATTAAAAAATTGATTACTTTAGGAGATATGCATCGAGAATGAAACAAAAATTAAATGATAAAACCACTTCATTAAGAGAGATATTTTATGAATAATTGTATTGAGAATAAAAAATTTGTTAAATTTTGCTTATAAGTAAGATCGGAAGAAGTGTCTATATATATATATATATATTCATTAAAGTACCTTCACTTAATAATTTCTTTATTTTTAAATATAAGTACTAGATATTATGTATAACTTGTTTTTTTTTACAAGACTTCGTTTCAATTTCAAATGACATTAATTATATACTTTTTTTTTTTACAGATATCCTTATTTAGTCAACACTTTTTAAATGATAATTACAGGGATAATTTTGAAAAAGTATATCAGATATTATCATTTTCATTAACACTAACAATATTAATTAACTTTCTTAATCTATATGAAAATTCACCCTAAATGCTGCTTATATATTTAAAGATGGGGTAGTAATTGAAGAGATGTTAGTAAAGATTATATTAAAAAAAAGTAAAAAAAAGGATAATGAGAAATAAAATCTGTTAAATAAGTATATATTTGAAAAAAATTATATATAAATAAATATCATATTTTAAAAGTAAATAATATATACATGAAACAATAACAACACAAAATGATCAAAACCGGATAAGTTAAGCCTCGGATAGAGTATAAATTAAGAATTCACTTATTTGAATAACAAAATTTTAACATCGTATTTGACATTGACTGCATCACCCTGTAATAATTGCTGTATGTATGGCACCAAATCACCATGATATGGTTTGCATCGGGCTGCACTGCAACCATGGATCAAACCACACTATAATTGCATCAAATAACGTCGGGTTCAAAACCAAATTTTGATGAATAACAAAAAATTTCACATCGCAATGATCAAAAACTGTAAAGCGTTACCTGCAATCGTAATGTTTTCTTATTATTACTTTAATTTAATATCTTGATCTATATATATATATATCATTTTTAATATGGCATGTATATTATTAAAGATTTTCTTAACCTCAATCCTAAAATTGATAAAAATATATTAAAGACAAGAAAATAATAAAAATTTCTTAGAAAATTAAGTTCGTCAACTCTTAATTATTAAATTTTTAAGTTTTAAATGATGAAATGTTATTTATCCTTCGGTTTTATTTATAAGACTCTTTTGGAGTTTTTATTTTGGTCCTATTTATAAGACCCCTTTCAAATTTTCAATAACATTTAATTACTTCTTTCCACTAACACCCCTATAAAGTTAACACTTTTTAGTGTTTCAATGATAATTATATGGATAGTTTTGAAAAAGTATATCAAATGTTCACATTTCTAATGCCACTAACAAATTTATCCACTCTCCTTAGTGAAAATGAAAAATCCCAAAATAATCTTATAAATAGGACCGGAGGGAGTATAATTTTTTATGATGAAAAAATCATATTATTAATTACTTTATGTTTATGTCAACACAAAAACTAATCAATTATACGGGTTTTAATTGATATGATGGGAGGGCAGCTGAGTGTTGCATACGTGAGAGAGAAGACATTTGTGGTGAGCTTGACATGCAGCAAAAGGAGAGACACCATAGCAAAACTGTGTGAGGTGTTCGAATCTTTACAGCTCAAGATTATCTCTGCCAATATCACTTCCTTTTCGAGCACGCTTTTGAAGACAGCCTTCATTGAGGTCAGTCTCCCCGTTGCTTTAATTTTCATAGTATATACCACTTCTTTAAGAATTATTGTTTTTAGATTGACTGATTGAAAAATTATCAAAGTATTCTACTAATCAAATAAAAAATAAAAAGGAAGAATTAGAGACCCTACAATACGCTATGCATTATCTAGAAGAGGAAAGTGGTGGACAACTTTAATAAAGTTGGAATCCCTTTTCCTGCACAAGGCGAGCTACCTCCAATAAACTACTACTATTAATTAATGAGGTTTGTTTGAATGTAAATTTATTTTTGTACATTTTGTGAATTTTCATATTTCAAAGTAGAGAAATTCCACAATTCTCCGAGGGCACGTAAGATGCTTCGGGATTTTTTAAATTTTTTTTAATACAAATTTACTCAGAATATTTTTTAATACGGATTTCTAATGGAGATTTATTAAAATATGTCACATTGTAATACAAATTTACTAAATATAATTTTTTTTTACTTATATCAGGAAGCATATAATAAAAAAAATTTAAATCCAAATAACATGCAGATAAAAAGAATACAAAAAATTCAAAACATATTTTTTAATATATTTATTAAAAAAAAAACCGAAGCACAAAAAGCATTGCACGGTAAAAACAACCTTCAAAGTATGTGAATTAAAGTAGCCCACAGTGCAGGACATACATATGACATTTTCTTCGTCATCAGTTCCGTTACTGTGAACTCCTAAAACATAGTACTAATTAAATTTTTTTTTATGAACATTTAGTTAAAAATATTTATTCGTATCCTTGCAGCATAAAATCATCTACTATCTTGTTAATTATTATTATTATATGCTTTTTCAACAACAAAAAAATTGATCACACTTGCAGCCTCACTAAAGATATTAAATGGCTGAAATATGGTTTATTGATCTGTGTTGTAGTATAAATTTATCCACCAAGAAAAAAAAAACAACTGTGTATAATTTTGTGGTTATTTTTCTCAAACCATTCATTTGATGGCCCGTCTGATATTTTTTCTTTGCAAGAAAGGACTCAAGGAGTCAGTAGTGTTTTTATAGAGTACTTTATAGCATACTCTTAAACCATTTTTTCCCCCAAAATCCAGTAGAATCACCGTTATCAATGTACTTTGATAGGCAAGAATCAAAGCAATCATCAAAAGAAGGGCAATTCCCAATAGAACAAATCATTTTCCACTAACCCAAAGCTTTTGCAAAGTTGCAACCTCTTCCCAACGAGAGATGATACTACAATTTTACTATTGCATTATTATTATTATTGTTTAATGAGTGATATTATATAAGTCTATAAAATCAACCTATAAGTAAATTTACACCATATAAACGTGATATGCAATCATATTATTTGTTAATCAATCATATAATTATTTACTCAATACTTTCTTATAGTCATTACTCCATTAATAAGTGCAAAGAAAATTTGTCACAACAATGAATGTTATTAATAACTACATTAACCATATTCCTTAATTTACATTAAAAAAAAATCTTAATAAGTAGTATATCAATACTCTCTCCAATCTCAATTATAAAAAGAAAAAAAAAATTTCATTAATGATATAAAATACTATAAGTAAAAGGTTAATCAAATTTATATTATTAAATACAATTATTCCTAAAATGTTTTTATAAAGTGATTATCGACTTATTTATTTTTTGTGTTATTCCTAATATATTTTTATATGGTATGAATTTGAAAAAATTAATGCACTCAATAGATTTGAATTTTTTTTTAAATAATTAAATGTATAGTAGTATGTACTTCCAAAAAGAACTGAAGGTAGATTTTTTATTTTATTTTATTTTTTATTTTTTTTAAAGAAAAAGTGGTCTCGTCACCCAAAAATTCCAAACAAATTGTTCTTATATGCTTCAAGAAATTGACATGAATGATTGGTGATGTGTCTTGTTACCTTGTATCTGGATCAGCCTTAGCTTCTTGCATGCATGCCATTTATCTAGTGTATGTATTCTACTCCGTATAATATTTGGCTTGATGGGAAAAAGCATATTTGTGATGTTCGTTGAAAATCTCCCACGAGCCATTGCATATCCAATTTCTGGGAAACCTCCAACTCCAACGAACATCTTACCTGTACACATTTAATTTGTTTCCTTGTACTAACACTAAACTACTAAACGTGACAAAATAAAAACTTTTAAAAGTTTGGAGGTAAATTATGAGGAAAGACCAAGATTTGAAAACGTGTTTCTCATTCTGAATAGAATAGGGAGTTTTCTCATTTTAAGGCACGTTCTTGTTCTTGTTATTGCTTTGATTTGCGGCGAATAATTTCAGCTAACCAGTTGAACATGGGTGATTGTGAACCTTAGCTTCCACGAGAAATTTTCAGATTACAAATGTTTAATGCAATTATACTCCGTCCCTACTAATGTTTACGTGAAAATGATAAATTTTTTTTAGGGTTTGTTTAGCTGAAGATAAGAAGCTAAAAGTAGTAAAGAAACTTACAAAAACTAAGTTCACTATCACTTGAATCATTAAATATTTAGTTTTTCTATAAAAATACACTTATTTTATTCTTTTATCCTCGGCCCTTAATCCTTAACCCTAAGGATTGAGGTTAAGAAAATCATTTTTTTGTTAACCTCAATTCTTTTCACAGGCTAAAAAATAAATATTTTTATTATAAAACTAAATTTTTGTTGTTTGTACCAAGAATAGAACCTCTGACTTGGTAGTAAGATTCTTAGACTTTGTCTAAGACCACCAACCTAGAAGGCTCATATGGTTATAAAACTAAATTTTTAATGCTTACTATAAGATAATGAATCTAGCTTTTATACTTTTAAACTTTTTTTGAAATTAAGCAAACCTTGAAAATTACTCCGATCCCTCCATCCATGTATATACTCCCTCCGTCCCATTATCTTGGTAAAAAAATGCAAACAAATTTGTCTCATATTAAAGTAAAAAAATAAATGAAAAATCTTAAAGATTATATATTGTATCGATGATTGATAAGTACGGAGTAGTAAACAAGGAAAATACATTTAAAGATTTTGTTTGGAAACAATATTGTAATATGTATTAATTGTAATGATTTGAAATTTGTGTAATATCAATTTGTAATTAATGAATGAATCAAACATTATATTAAACAGATACTCCCTTATTTTCATTGACTTGTTTGACTTTTACCAAGATAATGGGACAGAGGGAGTATAAGATTATTTTAGTAGATTTCACGTCTATTAATTAAAAAAAATGGGTGATTTAGTTAAATGATGTTGAAAATGTAAACATTTGATATGTAGAGTATTTTCTAAACCACATCTATTAATATTATAGGAAATCTAAAAACTGTTAAATAAATATTGGTGTTTGTGGAAATAAATAATTAATTGTTATTGAATATTAATATATGATCTTATAAATAAAGATAAAATAAAAATTTCAAAAGGATCTTATATTTGGAAGATGATGGTGTATTATTTAATAAGGTTAAACAAACCCTGACAATTATTACTACATTCTCATTTGCAAA
This sequence comes from Crotalaria pallida, assembly GCA_037953625.1. NCBI lineage: Eukaryota > Viridiplantae > Streptophyta > Magnoliopsida > Fabales > Fabaceae > Crotalaria > Crotalaria pallida. Next base: position 179,638,789 of record CM075649.1, read on the forward strand.
ACTTTGTTACTCCCTCTGGTCTTATTTTTAAGCAAAAAAAACTAATTTCACAGGTATTAAGAAAGTTAGTTGAGTGCATTTAATTTTTTCAAATTCATAGGAAAATTGAATACTTTAGGAAACTTGCGTTGAAAATGAAGCAAAAATTAAATGTTACAACCACTTTGTAGAGATATTTTAAGAGTGGTTGTATTGATAATAGAAAGTTGGTTAATTTTTGCTTATATTTAAGACCATTAATATGATGTATTCTTTTGTTTATAAATGAGATCGAAGGGAGTATATTTTAACTTCTATAATAATTTTTTTCACAAGTACATTAGTAGCATTAAACAAATATTAGCATTTTAGAATGTCGGCAACATCTTTTAGGGGTGTAAACAAAGAGAAAATGGGTAATGTACCGACAGTATAAAATTTTTAATACCATAAGTGCATACCCATTAATCTCGTAAACAAATTTGAATTATTTTATATACTAGAATTATTTTGATGGAAACTAAAGCTCTCCGGTCCAAAGGTGCTTAGCATGGCGAAATAAATCGTTCTTATTCTTAGAGTAAAGAAAATTATAGGGAGATGTTATTTGCACCCTTGTCATTGTTACATACACCCAACTTTTATAATTTTTTACACCATGTTTCATATATTACCCTCATCATTACTACTCACACTCATACATCTATTATTTACACACATCACTAATATTTACCCCTTAATCCTAAAACCCTATATATATACACCTTATATATTACTGTTTACACCCAACTTCTTCTTCTCCTCCATACAGATCCTCTTCTTCATAAAAATATGTTCACCACTTTGCTCACTCAAAACTTACATACCTTTTTAATCATTTAAAACAATTTTGTTGACGTGTCGTTTATAATCGAAGGTAAAATTAAACAGTACCTCTCATTCTTCTCGTCCAATTCCAATTCCATGAAAATAAACTGATCGCCATAAGTTCTAAACACGGTATATTCATCAGAATAAAAGTTACGGATATTTTCAACAATTCTACAAACTAATTTCTTTATCTTGTTCATGATTTAAAATAAGTAAAACAGGGTATTTAATCCTTGGAGTTTAAATACTTGTGGCAAGACGCGTCATAAAGCACACGACAGACTGAAGAAGGGGATTAACAATAGAAAAAAGAAGACAACATTAAAACATTTGAATACTCAACATTAATCTGCCGTATAAATGAAGTACAGAAGCATAACATTCATGGTAAAATTAAACAGTAATAATGAAGTGGTGAACAAATAGAAGAAGAAGAAATAGAAAAGAGGCAGCGTAGAAGAAGAAGAGGAGGTAGTGTGTTTGAATGAAAAGAAGGTTTAGTGTTTGAATGAAAAGTGGGTGTGGAAGGGAAACGAGTGTAAGTAAAATGAAAAGAAAGTTTTGTTTTTTAGTAGAAGGGTAATATTCGAAACATGGTATAAAAAATTATAATAGTTGGGGGTATGAAACAATAACATGGGTGCAAATAACATCTCCCAAATTATATATACTTTTAATTAAATGTGTTTTTTTTTAAAAAAAAATTATCTATCTAATATGTGCCCTTCATGTATAGAATAAGTAAGTATAAGAAGTAAATTTGTATCGAAAAACTAAAAAACATTTGTTGGTCCACCAAGCATTTGAGTATATTTTTTTATATGACAGTGTAAAACTTTTTATACTGTTTGTGCATTATCCACCATCCATATTTATTATTTTTACTTATAAATTAACAATTGTTAACTTATCAACATCAACCATAGATAATACGCTGACAATGTAATTTTTTTTTACACTATTAATGCATATATTATTTTTTCTTTTTATATTAACTTACTTTTTAAATTTGATTTACATATTCATTGCATCCGATGCATAGCTTATAAAATGGTGAAAAAACACAGAGATTTTTTTTTATGAACCAGGGTATCCACCCATGCAATTGGGTGACTAATCCCTCGCATCACCGTCGGATCCTTTCGGGGGCGATGCTCCCAGTAAGGCTTGCTCCATTCACATGCGCCTCGGGTACGACTCGAACCCGCGACCACATGCTTAAAGGACACAAGCCCCTTCCACTTGTGCCAGCCTCCACTGGTAATTAAATAATAAGGCCCAGTGCAATTTGAATTTTTTTAGCATGATATCATGTATTTAGAGCATATGACAATGTTTTGGCTCCTTTATAATACTTTTTGTTCCTTTATTATTAGCACCAAACAGTGGAAACATCTTATCTTTTTTATAGGTACTTTTTCAATTTTTAATAACATTAATTATTTTTTTCCACAAATACTCATTTACTCATAATTTTTTAGAGTCATAATAGCAATTACATGGATAATTTTGAAAAAAGTATATCAAATATTGTCAATTTCAATATCATTAACAATATTAACTAATTTCCTTAATATACATATCTCTCTATATATATAGGCTTATTTATGGTTTTGGTCCCTATAAGTTGATCTCGTTTTGAATTTAGTCCTTAAATCTTTTTTTGACCTTGAATGGTCCTTAAATTTTTTTAAATTTTGTTTTTAGTCCTTAAATCTTTTTTTGACCTTGAATGATCCTTAAATCTTTTTAAATTTTGTTTTTAGTCCTTCTATTTGTCTTCTTCCGTCATCTGCTGACATGGCAAACGGTGTGCCATGTCAGCCCTTGTACTGACTGCCAACGATGCATCTGATGTGGACTTCCCACTCATGTGAGCGGGAACCGAGCATGAACCGAGCATGAGCCGAGCATTAATCGTGCATGAGATATCAACCAAGTACGATGCAATTGGTAACGACATAGCTTGGTTCGTGCTCGGTTCATCGTGCTCGGTTCGTGCTCGGTCGATATCTCCCCTCGGTTTGGCAAGTCATGCTCGGTTAATGTTTGGTTCCTGCTCGGTTCCTGCTCACATGAGTAGGAGGTCCACATCAGATGCATCGTTGGCAGCCAATGTAAGGGCTGACATGGCACACCGTTTGCTATGTCAGCAGATGACGGAAGAAGACAAACAGAAGGACTAAAAACAAAATTTAAAAAGATTTAAGGACCATTCAAGGTCAAAAAAAGATTTAAGGACTAAAAACAAAATTTAAAAAGAGTTAAGGACCGTTCAAGGTCAAAAAAAGATTTAAGGACTAAATTCAAAACGAGGTCAATTTATAGGGATCAAAACCATAATTAAGCCTATATCTGTGTGAGAGAGAGTGAGAACTGAAGGAGTATTTCTTTTTTTTGGTGAATTTTGACTTGTAAATATTGATAAAAGTGGTCACGATTCGTGATTAAAAGAATAAAATTTGCAGAATAAAACTAATACCAATCTGACAGGTACAAATTATAACGACAATTCTGCGACTCAAATTACTAACATATACGCGTTTTCTGTTTTCAGGCAGAAGAAGATAAAGATAATTTGCAGATAAAAATCCATAATGCCATTGTAGCTCTTAACGAACCTCAAAGCCCAGGGAGCATATATGCATATGATGAAGAGAAGATATTGATTATGGGTCACTAGTCATATACACGAGCTCCTATCAATTCCTGTCCTGTTTCTTCGTCCCTCTCGTTGTTCAGTCTAGAGAAGGAGTCTTTAACCTGTGTCTTTTTTTTTTTTTTAACAGAAGAGTGCTGTAAGTCTGTAACTACTAACTACTCCCTCCCTCGTTATATATAACACCCTTTTATGCGAAACAAAATGAGAAGTTATTATTAGCTGAGCAACGTGCAAAGGGAATGCTTACCAAAGCTGAAACACACGCAAAATACGGATGGTAAAATGGGGGCAGTTCTCGTAATTTCATGAACTCTGAAATACAATGTAGCAACAGCTGTTGCGTTTATCTGTTATGTGTCCAAACTCCAAATGCAAATATTTGTCTATGGCTGCCCCGTTGTTTAGGGCAAGTGTTGTATGTCGATTGTGGTCCATGTTCTAATTTGACTTTTGAACTGTTCTTTTCAGCCTTCTGATAGAGAATATTATCACTTTTTTTTTTCTTAATTGGTTCTATGGTCATATTTCATGTACTGACTTTAGGGATTCTTTTCATACTCAGAAGTAAAATTGAAAATGAGGGACCATAAGTCATAACCATAAGATGGATGACACATTTTCCCATTTTGATATATCACTTGTATTCTTTAACTACAATCACGGATATAAATTTGTAATAATCCACAGAAAGATGAACTAGCTAGCCATTTTTGTTTCCCGTGAATCTCCAGGAGTCTATGACTCGGATGAAAGTCTGATAAAAAAGTTGAGCCATTGAGCCCAAAGAATGCTGCACAAGAAAACAACAATTAAGATCAAGAATGTAAGAAAACAAATCATCTATTTTTCACATGTTCCCTCTCTTATAGGGTATGGCAATTAGCATATTATATTCATGGTTTGGAGCAGCAACAACTATGCCAAGCGAAGGGAGGAGCAGCCTCTTGACTCTTGAGCATATGGGCTTATTCAATGTCATAGGAAAGCCACTAAGCCAGGTAAGGAGAATAAGATGTTATGGAAGGTATGGAACTCCTTATGCCACATCATTAAGTTTTGGTCGCTATATAAAACCAAGGCCACAGGGTTTGTACATTCTTTTTCGAAATGGATGTTAAATCCACTTGAATGTCTTAGAGATTAGGAACACAAGAAGGTGTATGTTTGTTGGTGTATCAGGACACATTGTAGTCTGTACTTGGATTTTGTTCAGAACATAAATTACAAGAGCTGTAGCTATGACTTCTATCTAGGGGTCGAAACAGGCCAGGCCGGCTTACAGGGCCTATAACAGGCCTAATAAGAGGCCATGCTAGGCCAGACTTTTTTTGCAAACAGACCAGCCTCAGGCTATTAAAAAAGCCTATATACTCTAAACAGACCTCGGGCTGTGTAAAAAGCCTATTTAACTTAACAGGTCTGCCTATATAATTTATATTATTATTATTATTTATTAGTTATTATTATATTATAAAAAAATAAAAAAATACAATAAAAAAATTTAACTTACACACTTATTAAATGAAAATGCAAACAAGTCCCACATTGTTTAACATGATGCATGCTCTTTGGTTCTGAAGAAATGTTTGGCTATATGAGTGTAGGAAGGAGACTTAATATAATGCATCTATGCTTGCATTTGTTGAAGAGTTGGTCGATGTGAGACTTAATATGTTGAAGCTTGCTTTGCCTTGCCTTGGTTATGTGTAATTATGCAAGTCCCACATTGTTCATTTCATAAGAAATAAGCCCACATCGTTCATTCCATAAGAATAAGAAATAGGTCTTCCACCCCTTGTTGTAATCCTTATGAGTTATGAAGTCCCACATTGCCTATTATTAGAAAGGAAAAGCTTGTGTCTTTCCTTATAAAAAGGATCACTTCCATAGCTTTTATGATAAATGGAGTCACAATGGGCCTCAATGGCTAATTTAAAAGTTTTAATATTTGATCAATAATTTTTCTTGTTAGGAAATTCGGTTGAACCGCTAACCCTTTGGTTTTTTTCGATTTTTGACTGGTTTTTCCGGTTTGGAAATTGGTATCACGATTGGTTTACCAATTTACTAGTAGGCCTATTGGCCTATTTAAAAATTTTAGTTTATGTAAGCTTTGTAACAGGCTTATAGGCCAGGCCAGACTTTTTAACAAGTCAGGCTCAGGCTTGAAAAATTAATTTAACAGACTTGAAAAATTAATTTAAATAGACTAATAGGTCAGACCACAATAATTTATATAGCCCGAACCTGCCTGTTTATACCCCTACTTCTATCTCATGAAAAGTTGAAAATGCAGCTGTATGAATTGGTGTCGTTGACACATCCAACATGATACGTGTCATTAAAATTTCTTCAGCAAATTCTTAATGAAACTGAAAAAAACAAAAATCATCTTAACTTTATGAGAACAACTGAACTAAAACTGACCACATAATGAGATTACTTTAGGCTTTGTTTGAGAGTTTGGAAGGGAAGGGGATGAAATAGAAATATAAGGATTCCCTTTCCATTTCACCCTTTATCTCCCAAATTGGGGGGAAAAAATTTGGGAGTTTGGAAGAGAAAGTATTTGGAAAATTAGAGATTTGGGATTCCCTTTCTATTCCACCCTTTACTCTCAAACAATGGAACATTAAATTTTTCCCCTTTCATTCCTCCTTTCCTTTCTCTTAGCTCCCTCCCATCCAAACAAAGCATTATGGAGGAAGTAAGAAAGTAACACGAGTGAAAGAGATGAAGTGAGCATAATCTCTATATTATTAAATTTTAGGATTGAAATCAGGTGTGAAACCGCAACCCAATGAAAGACACTGTTTATGAACAGTGGCCCCTTTTACTGTAGGTCTACAGTGAAGATGCAAATGTGTTGGTGGTGTTTGTCACGTGCAGAGTAAAAGACCCCGTTTAAAATTAGTGGCTTCTCCAATAAGCCTCGGACCTATCAAGGGATTTTGATCTTCAACCCCAACTCCGCCACTTCCTCTCTCCGGCCTCATCTCAGCTCAATCGCTTTCTCTGATCTATCATCACTTCTCTTCATCATCTCTCGAAAAGCCAGAGTTTTAAACCAATTAACATGTGCCAAAACTAAGGGAAGTAGTATACTTAAACATAACAACAACATAGAATCGCGGTGGAGACAGATCTGTCACAGCGGCAACCCCCGGTCAAGTTTCAGATCCAAAAACGGTCAAGTTTCTCTGATCGAGCGATCTGCTCATCCCACATCCTTCGATCTGCTCCGATCTGCTCCTCCCACCGCCATTTCGGTCTTCATCTTCAACATCCTGCCTTGATCTCACCGTTACCGCCTTCGATCCACCCAAATTGGTTGCATGCATTACAAATCAAAGGGAGATCAAGGCACAAGTCTTATTTTCATATTTTTATTTTTTTTTCGTTCTTGATCTGATGTTGTTGCTGTTTTAACTTGCTGAACTGAACATGCTCAGATCGTTTTGCCCCCTCCTCCACCCCTATTCATGGAAAGTTCCAAGCTTCAGTTAGATCTGTAAACCATTAATTTTAAGTAACTACAAAAGTGTTTGCCAACATGCTAAATAATCTGCACTATTCGAAGATGCATCTTTTATTCTTTTTATGTTTATGTAAAGAAGAGTATTGCATGCTGGTGATAATGTTCAGTATAATGCATTTACTGATTTAACCTGGGAAGCGTAAAAATAGGCTAGAAAGGTTGTTATTGTTGCTACCAATATGTTAGAAAGCATGATTGTTCATCCAACACCAACCAGAGCTGAGGTATCTGAAATTTAAGATCAGATTTGTCACATTGACTTACTCTGTTTCTATCCCTTGCAGCAATCACGTGCAAGGGATTTTGATCTTAATGCAAGGCCAGGTTGTTGTCTTTTAGATTTAATGAGTCTGATTATTGAAATTTAATGAGGTTAATTTTTATGTGTCTGAATCAGTTTATGTACCTGAAGCTTTAAATGAGAAGATGTCAATGTCTATTGGAAAGTATTACTCAAGTAATAAAAATGACAGTCAATCAAGCATTAGAACACTTACAAGGGATTTTCATCTTAATGCAAGCCCAGGCCCAGGTTGTTGTTTTTTTTATACAAAATACCAAATTAGTTTTTTGCATGTTTTTATTTTGTCATTATTTTGCAGATAATAATGTTAGCATTTGTGTGTTTCAATCAGGTTATGTAAGTAGCTGAATCTTATCATTATTTTTTTATCTTATGATTTATCACGTATAACTCTGATAAATCAGTACTCTTCATAAATATGTTAATTAGACTCAAACCTTGAATGCTTTATGACTATCCTGCCTAATAGTATTCTTAGGCAAACCTATTTTAATTTTTTTTCTCCTTTTCTGCAAATATGCTTTTTTGACTATTCTGTGCTATTGAAAATCTGCTTTGTGATCTATGATTTGTTAGGTTAGCGAATATTTTCTTGCTGTTTAGATCCATCGGTCCAGCCTTTTTCTTGCCAAACAAGAGAAAGGTATTAGCCAAACTCCTAATGCATTGGTCCAGCCTTTAGTGCTCTCATTTGTCCAGCCTTTTTATGAACACACTCCTTATTTGTTGGTCCAGGCTTTAGTACTGTCATTGCAAAACCACAGTAAGAACTTGCGTTAACTCTTTTTTTATAAACAGAGGAACTCAACCAATTACTATCCCTGTTGAATTGGTTTAACCTTTTTGCTTTACTTGGACTACCATATTTAGATGCAGTGAAGAGCTCTGCTATATTTAGCAACCAAAATATTTTTTCAGCCTGCCCTACTTGAAAAGATTTAGACTATGTGTTTGTCTAGAATTAATTCAATTTAGAACTTAGAAGCTCTATTAGGTGAAGCCTCAGTAACGGTTTTGATTTATATGTCCGCGTCTGACAGAATAAGACACCTGGCCATGGGAGTCATGGCCTCATGAAAAAGTTGTTGAGCATGAAGCCAGAAGCATAGGCCCTTTCTTATCTTTTACTTTTTCATTTTTAGAAATTTTTTTTACTGACATATGAGATGACTAAATGAATATGCTTCTCTTTTAAATTGTATGATTTTCTTTTTTTTTTTTTTTTATGTTCAAGTTACTGAGTCAATTCATTCTTTTCAGATGGTTCAAATTTAAAATACCTATATATCTTTAGCTGCCTACTTAAACCATTAGATTTGATCAGTTTTTTTTTTGGGTTTATTTATGGTAAATACAAATCAGATATGTATGCCATAAAAATTCAAATTAGCTTACAATTGTAGCATCGTTTGCATTATTCAATATAGTTTATCCCTTATAGCAAAGTGTGTATTTTTGTTTTATTTTAGCTCAAGCAATGGAATTGCATAAGTTGAAGTTATGAATCAACCATGGTATGCTTGGTGTGGTTCCACCGACAACTACAGGTATTGTTATTTAGCTATGACTATTTTTATGCACACTTTATATGAAAAAGTATTGATTTTTGCACACAAACTGTTTGACAGAGGAACACAATCGAAGTATGAGTCTATTATGGTTTGGTGTAATAGTTTGAGTCCATAGCTGCTCAAATTTTGGTCCATAAGATCTTGGTTTGGTGTAATTAAAAATAATATGATAAAATTCTTGACTGTACAAGTTTAATATATAGTTTGGTTTTTTTATTTTGTTGATTAGCTGGGTTGACTATAAGGTGTATGATGAAAGGCCTATTTTGATTTCTAGCAATATCAAGCCATATTACTTTTGCACGTTGTTGTGACCATTTTTTAGAATTTGCAGATCTCAACATATGGTAATCAACTAACCATATTCTCTTTCATTCTCAAATGATGATCATTGTAAAATCTTAATGTTCTCTATTTTAGAGCTGTAGTTTCTGTTTTAAGTGCAGTTATTTATTCAATTTAGTTAGTAAAATGCAAGCATGCTCAAACATGTTCCATCTATCTAAACAGGCTCAATAGTTATAATTTAAAATTGATATATGGGAGTGGTCTTATACTCTTATTCATCTTATGCTACTGCACCTAATTCACTACCAGTATCTCATATTCTCATTACTTTCATAAATTGCAGCTTTACAGGTAAGAGGTGTTCATCGTGATCATTGATGACATTGGCGACTCTCCTGTAATCATTAGAAAGGTAGATTCTCTTCTTTAACACTACTACTTAATTGAATCCATGCATGCTCTTCATGGTTAAATAACTTCTCATGTCCTTATTTTTAATATAGGCTTAGGTTTGACTTGAAACTTTTAATGTATATAGCAATAAAATTTGGCTGCTGCTATTGCTATTTGTTTGCTTACTGCTGCTGTTTTTTTTTTTTTTTTACAATTTCTTAGTTTATGCTAATGATTAAGGTTTATCCTCATTAGAGGCACATGAGAGTTCTATTTTTTCTTAAGGCTTATCAAGCTTTGAATCTCACTTTCTCTTGGTTATCAGGGTGCTCACTACATTTTTTTGGTTTTTTTTGTCATGGAAATTACTGAAGTGGATGAATGGCGGTAGCTTACTGATAACTAGAGAGAAACAATCATGTAAAGAATTCCAGATGAAATTGGGGCATCAAGGGGCTATTGAAGTTAAGAATCATGCTACCACATCTAAGGGAAAAAGGTGAGTAACTATAACGTATGTTTCTGCTTGATTTGGGTTTTGAATAATCATGTTGTGATTAACTATAATAGTTATATTTGTGATTGGTTCAAACTATCTACAGTGTAAACATGGGTGGATTTTTGGTTTGTTTGTATTAGACATTATTGGTTTGTTTGTATTATGACATTTTCTTGATCATACTAACCACTTGAATTAATTAAGCTTTATGAGAAGGGGCTTGCAAAAGTTAAATTGATGTTCACCTGAAGTGCGAGAAATTAAATCATTGGCTTTCAACATATAATTAGATACTGAAAGAGAATCCTACATATCCTGAGGATTATCCACAGCAAAAATAAAATCACTTTGAGATTGAAGAATGAAGCCTGCATATGGTCTTTGTAATATTAAATTGTATTTCATAAATTTGTTTAGTAGCTTCGACTATTTTTATGATCATATTGTTGATGCATAAAGCACAATGGATGAAACCATTGGTTTTGTCAGGGAAAGAATGGAAGAATACCGAGCCAAATATGTACATGATTAAAGCTTTAATTAGTATTTGGATCAGCTTATTAATTTGGATTTTTGTATTTGGTTCAACCTTTTTTCTTTTCTTGGACTACCATATTTAGATGCAATCAACATGCAGTGGACCTTGGATTGCTGTCAATATCTGAAAACTTGACCTGTTAAAAGCTTATTATTTGACTCTATTTGAACATGAATATAAATTTTGTATGTGGCTGTAACTTGAGGAAACCTCATGCAGAGAATGTTGAGAGCTCTATTTCTCAATATTATTTTGGTTGTGCTGCAAAATTAAATTCCTCCAATACTTGATATTTTCTCTTGAAGTTAGTTTTTTTGTTAGTTGCCTACTACGTGTTTGGGAAAATGCTTAAACCATTTTGTGGCCAAAAATGTTTGCCTATTATGGCCAAAAGAATGTTTTTTTTAGTTGATCATGTACATGAAAAGTTATGTTTGGCCTTGAAATTGATTTTTAACAATGTTTATGATGAGAGTCGAGGAGATAGGCAAATAAGTGGGAGAGTTTATGTTTCTTGATCTATTGATCTGGAACCATAAAATAATAGCTCGCATTTATTACTTTCTTAAAATAACACTATCTTTTTATAAATTTGAAAAAATTAAATACAAACTATATCATCATAATTTATATTATTTGACATTATCTAATCAACAATTGAGCCGTGCATCGCACGGGTGGTTTTTTCTAGTAGATTCAAGTTTTCCGTTGATTTTGCAACAGCATAACATTACAAAAGCTTCAGTAGAATTCATCAAAAGTTTCATTAAGGTCGCTAGAAAATTAAAATGAACAATGCTAACAACAAAGACAAGTCATAGAACACAAAAGGACCAGACAAGACACAATGTTAAAAAACTAGTCCTCCTGTCCGCGTAAGGCAGCTCAGTTGGTGGCTGCAGGGACACTTAGGATTTCCCTTTTCACAGGTCATGGGTTCTAGTCCCAGACCTCCCATGTAAACCAAAAAAAAAAAAAAAACTAGTCCTCCTCCTTATCTTCCGCTCCAATATAATCAGGCCCGACCCTGGGGGTGGGCATTGAGGGCGACCGCCCAGGGCCCAAAAATTTTAGGGCCCCATAATTTTTTTAATAGTACTTATACTTTAAAAAAAAATTAATGGTTGCATATTTTTTATCTTTCAATTATTAATAGTTTATCATAATATTTTAATTTATTTATTTTTATTTGCTCACTTGACTTATAAATAGGTGAACTTATGAACTTTATTTTTATAACTTACTCCATTTTTCCCTAAATATAACATCATTTTGAGAATTTTATTTTGTCCTTATTTAAAAGACCTTATACAAATTTTCAACGACAATTAGGTACTATTTTCCACCAACACCATATTTACTCAACAATTTTTAGATTCTCAATAATACTTATAAGGATAGTTTTGAAAAAAAATCTCAAATGTTCACATTTTCAATACAATTAACCAACTTTAACATCATTGAGAATTTTATTTTGTCCTTATTTAAAATACTTTATACAAATATTCAACGACAATTAGGTACTATTTTCCACCAACACTCATATTTACTCAACAATTTTCAGATTCTCAATAATACTTATAAGGATAGTTTTGAAAAAAAATAACTTCTCAAATGTTTACATTTTCAATACAATTAACTAAATTAACCAACTTTAGTAATGAACGTGAATTCAACCAAAAGAATATTATATACAAAGACGAAAGGAGTAACATGAAAACGGTTTTAATTACCTATTTAATTAATAACCTTTTTTATTTTATTTCAACTCTTTTTTTTATGTAATACCTATTTTTATTATTTATTGTTACCATTATTTTAATTAATTAAATATATAGTGTTTTAATTGATTTATTTTTAATAAATTTTTTTTGAAGTAGGGTCCCAAAAAAAAATTTGCCCTAGGGCCCAAGATAGGTTAGGACCGGGCCTGAATATAATCCCCATTCTAATAGTCAGATAACTCAGACATATCCTTCAGCTTCTTCTCCTTCATCACGCTCTTCATTCTTATCTTCAATTTCCACTTCTTTGGCTACTTCAGCAACTTCCTTTTCCCCCCTTTTGGTTGATGACCAATGTTTTGAAAATCGGACTGGTTATTGAACCGGTTAAGGTATTGGTTCAAGGTTCAATGTTTGGACCGTAATCAAACCATGATCCAACCGGTCTTAATGTATGCGTGTGAATATAATCCTATAATTTAGTACTTTTATCTTTTTGTGCCTTTTTGCTTTTTCTCTATTGATTATTAATGATGTTTTCTTGTGCGTCACTCGCATTTCTTTCTTCTTTCACTTCACTTCTTTGCCTTTTTGCCTTTTTGATTTTTGATTTGTCTTAGTTCTAAAATCTAAAGTTTTTAACAATCTTTTTCGTTGAGAAGAGAGCAAATGCGTAATCAACTAGTGAGACTCATATTGGTGTTGTTTGAATTACCAACATATAGGATTTCGTTATTTTTTAAAAAAAAATCCCAATTTTTTGCTGAATTTGGGCTTCCATCAAACCGGGCCAAACCGGTTTTCCATCGATTTTGATCGGTTTTGACGATTTAATACTGGTTCAGCTGGTTCAATCCCGATTTTTTGCATAGCGGTTTTTGACTTATTCCCGACCGGCACCTTCATCGGTTCACCGGTTTTTCGATCGAACCGACCGGTCCGGTGCGGTTTTCAAAACCATGTTAATGACCACTTTCCAAACCTATGCACCTATGCACCTCGATTATTAGTAAGGGTTTTACAATTTACTTTCTTTTATCCCATGCAATGCAACATGTATAAGATAGAAAAACCCTATTAGTATTAATTAAGGATTTGTTATACATTACTTTTGGGATAATATTTAAGCAACCAAAAGTAATAAATTAATCTAAAAAATAATACAATTAAAGTTTTAAAAGTTAAATTTGTACTGTATTGTTTTTCAATCTTAACTTACTATTTTTAAATTGCTTAAACATTATCTAAAAATACTCCTTCCAATGACATATGTATGATTTCTTTTGGAGAAAATTATGCTCACCAAAAAGATGGATTAATGTTTTTTATGATATTAGAAATGAAAATATTTAATGTACTTTTTCAAAATTATCATTTTTATAATTATTATTGAAATTTTAGAAAGAGGTGAACATAAATCGTCAAACTGCTTATTGAAGTCTAGGTAGCCATTTCCAGAATAAGAGGAAGACACTCAAAATTCAACAGGGAATGTGTGTCACATTTTGTACTGTCATGGAGTAATTATATGTCACATGTTTTTATTGATTACTAGTAATTTATTTAAGGGTTACGTTAATAAGTGTTGTTTTATTTTAAAACAATTAAATCAATATTAAAAATTTAATTTCAATACATTTTGATATATTATATGCATACTTTTTTAAAATAAACATACATTTTTTACTTTATTAAACAATGTTTTTAGAACATTTTGTTAACATTTTCTTTATTTTAAGTGACCTAGTACAAGTAATAAAAATAAGAAATTATTATATTTTTCTATCAATAAAAATAAATAATAAATGACTATAACATACTGTGCCAAATGAAACATCAGATCTTGTTTCCCATTTTAATAATCATATATAAGTTTTTTCAGTCTGAAATATAAATAAAAATGATTGCGTAGTTTCTGTTTGGGCTTTTGCCCCGTTGAATATTTAAAAAAAATCCAATTCTCATTTATTAAGTTTTAAGAATATTTTAAAAAAATAACCTTGCAAATAACTTTTTTTTATAATTTTTTTGATTATTTTTGCTTATATTTTAAATCAAAATAAATCTATAAAAAAAAATCAAAATAATTTTTTTTCTTACGGAGTATGTTTTAAATTGGAGAAAGTATACTACGTACTATGAATTGGGAGGTGTAACCTTATATTCTAGCATTCATAATTTCGTTCCACCACCTTAATAAATGATAAGAATACTAAGATGCACTAAGCCACTAAGTATGACTCCGTCCTAATTGGGTCACATTATTAACAAATGCAATCAAATTAAACTGTGCTATGAATAACCCATTCTTAGGATAATGCAAAAAGAAACAGGGGTTCATGATTACACATTTACACCGACTCTTGGGGGGCAAATTACAATCACTCGCACCCAAAGACTTGAATGTTTGGTTGAACACTGTACTGTGTACTGAACTCATGTCAGCTTGATGAGGCCGGTTTGCTTGGGAACATGACATTCGTAAGTTGATTTGCCACTCTGATTCTCATTCTGTGTTTGAATATTTTTAGCAAAGTTCCAATGGGACAAGTATGCATGTATGCTTGATACTCATCAAACAATACTTCTCTGGGCCAGCTGGGTTGTCATACTTATATAGTACTTCAGTAGTCCGTAGTTAAATATAGGTTTAATTATATCAAAGTCTATGTAGTTTGAGGTGTTTTTGTCGAATACTTTTATTCTTATTTTTTCAATGTTTGACTTCTCGAAGTTATTTCTGGGTTTGTCATATACCCCTGCTACCAATTTTGACCAATTTTGCTGACATGTAACATCGAAATTCTGGTCAGACGCATGAGGTTAGGCACGTGGTGTCCCATGGGCGAAGATTTTTTTTTCTTTAAATTAAAAAACTAAAAAACTTAATATTTTTATATTTTAAGTTAAATAAAAAAATAAAAAAAAGGATTGAAGAGAGAAGTCGTCTTCGCTCATGTGAAATCACGTCACGCGGCACCACATGACCAATCTCCTGCGTCTGACCATGATTCGGATATTACATATCAGCAAAATTGGTCATAATTGATAGTAGGGGTATATGACAAACCCAGAAGTAACTTCGAGGAGTCAAACATTTATAAAATAAGAATAATGGTATCAGACAAAAGTACCCCAAACTTCAGGGACTTGTGACATATTTAAGCCTTAAACATAAGTACTTATAAGCGTTATGCGCGCTATTGTGGTCCTTGTATATTTAATTTTTAATGATATTAATTACTTTTTTATATTTTTATTTATAAAAAAAATAGAGTCCAAATAAAAATTATAGGAGTAATTTTAAAAAAAATATATCAAATATTATCAATTTCAATATCAATAACAATATTAATTAATTTCATTAATGCGCGTGTAGAACTTATCCAAGTACTTCTATTTAAGGACTGAGAGTAATTCTTGACTTAAAGACCTATCCAATAACAATATTAACGATTTTTCAAATAAACGAACCAAACCAAACCAATTAAAACCATTATAAACAAACCGGTTCAAAACCATAACCATTTTCCAAAAGTTTGTTTCAAGTTCAAAATCGATTTTAAGCCGGTTTAATTTTAGATCAAGTTTTGGTTTAATCTAAAATTGGTTTTCTAAAACTGGTTTAATTAAAAATCGGTCAGAAATCAAATTAAACCGATTTGAATGCTAACTGGTTCTAAAATCGGTTGTATACTTGAACCGATTTTAATTAAGTTTTTTTTAACCATTTTGAATCATTTTAAGTGGTTTAGTTCAAAAGGCCAAACCATATTACATGGTTCTGTTTTATTTGGTTCTGGTTTTTTCTAAAAATTAAACCATGAACAACCTCATACATATGTTAGAAGACGTTGAGAAAACACTTTTATTTTTCTAAGGCATGATTGTGTGCATTGATTTTGTTTGAGCATTGAAATAGTTATGAGTTTCAGAATTGAATGCTTTTGTTCGTAAAAATACTCCATCCATCTAAAAAAAGTTAGTAAATTTTTTAAAATCCAATAAACATAAGGAAACATGTTTTTAATGCATTATTAAACCAAAACAAATATTTAATACATGTTTCCTTAATTAACCAATTACAAAATATACAATGTAATTTTTTTACTCACTATTTTAACTTCAGTTTGGGACCAAAAATTTCTATATTTTTCACAAAATATGTTATATTTTTAATGTTATTAATTTTGTGTAATTTTTTTTTATAAAATTGTAATTAACTAATAAAATAATTAATAATATGGATATGTGTTATCTCGTCTCATATTTTAAACCATAGAGAAGGGCTTGTGCATAAACCTAACAAGAAATATTGTGTGTATACGTACATACATATATATATATGTATATATGTATATATATATATATATATTAATATTGTGTATATATTATATGAGGATGAATTATTTACACAAATTAAATTATAATAATTCTTACACAGGTCATAACTTCTACATCAACTTAGATTTAATCGAACCAACTGTTAGATTGAAAGTTCATATCATATAAATTGTTTATATTATTCTTGTGAAACTCGGACCGAATGTCAAACCAAAAAATATTTTGTGTAGGGCTCAACTGTATTAACCATTTAAACAGGAAGCTAAGATTGAACCAGTATTTATATATATAATTGCAATATTATTTATTAAAAAAATCCCTCTATAAAAAGAAACCCAATTTTTTTCCTTTGGCCGACCCTAATTTCTTTACTCATTCATTCATTTATGTTTCTCCCTTTCTTCTCATTCATTCCTCTCTCTCTCCCCCCTACACACCCACCACCACCACCAATCTCTCTTCCTTTCACAACATTGTTCTCTCCTTTTTTGTTTCTTCCTCCCTTTCTTCTCATTCATTTTCTCTCTATTTCTACTGTATATCTCTTTCTACTTACCCATCCACCACCACCAATGTCTCTCCGTTTCACAACATTATTCACTTCCTTTTTCTTTCTTCCTTATTCAATTTCTTTCTCACATGCACGACGGCGAGGATTTTAGGGTTCTAGATTTCCTCTTCTCTACTCCTCACTAACATGTTTAATTTGCCTCTCTTCTCTTCTCAGTTTCTTCGTTTGTGCTTTTCTAGTTTAGGCTTCCAGCTTTTATATATATATATATATATATATTGTGGATGAATCAGGTTCAGTTTTTTCGATTCAACCTAGTTTATTTAGTCTGTAAGCCGATTTTTTAGGTCACATTTTTGGAACGGTTAAGGTCAAAGAACAAACTGAAAAGATGACCAATCGACGGTTAGACCAGTTTGACCGTCCGGTTCGATTCGGGTTTAACAACACTGGTCTATATCAAATTTCACAAAAATTAAAAATTATTTAATGTTTCATTTATATATGTCAAAATTAATGAAAGAGACCCTCAAGCAGAAAGAAGCTGAGATTCTCCACATGATGAGCTGGAAAGAGAAGGAATTGTTGAAAGTTTTTAATGAGAGGAAGTCTTCCATGGATTTGTTAAACCAGTTCGTGCATAAGCCTTCAGAGGAAGTGCTAGCTTTTGTTGATAATCTGCGGAACATAGAAAACCCCTTTGAGGAGCTTAAGTCAAAGCCACCAGATCCTTTGAAGTCTTTGAGTATTAAGTTGGTTGATGAGAACAATCATGGTGATGAGGGTAGAACGGTGTGTTCTCAGGATGGTATTGGAGCTGCTGCCTCTGTTGTGTAAGGTCTCCTTTTGTGGGATTTTTAGCTTTCTCTTATTTTTCCAAATGAATGCTATTATCTGGAATTGTAGAGGTGCTGCAAAAAAATCTTTCCCGGGTCTTATAAGGGATTGTAAGCGTTTCTATGACATTGATTTTTTGGCTATTCTTGAGCCTAGGATTAGTGGAGCTCGGGCTGACTCCATAATCAGGAAATTGGGTTTTGATGATTCTTTCTGTGTTGATGCAATTGGGTTCTCTGGTGGTATCTGGTGTTTGTGGAAGCATTCTCGTGTTCAAATTAGTGTTATTCAGTGTTCTAATTTTGTTATTCATCTGCAGTGCAAGACTAGGGATCTTGAATGGATTTTCTCTGTTGTTTATGCTAGTCCCCAAGAACATCTCCGCTCCTCTTTCTGGTCTGAGCTGCGTGTTTTTTGTCAGAATGTTACAGGTCCTTGGTGTTTAGGGGGAGATTTTAACCAGGCTCTTTATGCTCATGAAAAGAGTGGTGGAGGGGTTTTTAATCATGCGGCTGGTGATAGATTTTGACTTGCCTAGAGGATTGTGGTTTACAGGATGTGGGCTTTAAAGGCCCTCCTTTCACTTGGCATCGTGGTGATCTTATGGTTCGCCTTGATCGCGTTGTTGCAAATTCTAGTTGGCTTCTAGCTTATCCTAATTACTCTATGATCAACTTGGCTCTTCCGATGTCTGATCACACTGCTCTTTGGCTGAGACTTGAGGTAAATCGTTCTTCTTCTTCTTCAAAGTATTTCAAGTTTCTTGCTCCTTGGCTCTCTCATCCTGATTTTGAGTCGAAAGTTAGGAATGCCTGGCATGTTTCTAGTAGTTGGGTTGAAAATATGGGTCGCTTCACTGAGCAGATTTCTGTGTGGAATAAGGATGTCTTTGGTAATATTTTTAATAAAAAGAGGAAACTTTTGAATCGTTTGGATGGTATTCAACGTGCTCTTTCTTCTTATTTTAATCCGTATCTTGTTGATCTTCGACAACAACTTTGGGATGAGTATAATCGAGTGTTACTTCATGAAGAGGTTTATTGGTACCATCAAGCAAGATCGAAGTGGATTGTGATGGGAGATAGGAATACCAAATTTTTTCACCAATCTACTCTTATTCGTCGCAGCAGGAATTATATTGACACCCTTATGAATGATTCTGGAGTGTGGATTTCTGATCCTGTTGAGCTTCAAAACATGGCGATTAATTATTTTTATTCCTTGTTCTCTGATAGTGATGTTTATCATGATGCTCTTCATACCATCAGTGGCTTTCCGGTTTTGGATGGTACGGCTTGTATGTCCCTTGGTTCTCTTGTCTCTACTGATGAGGTTAGGGCTGCTCTTTTCAGTATGGGGAATTTCAAGGCTCCTGGTCCAGACGGGATGCATGCTATTTTCTATAAATCCCAATGGGAGTTTATGAGTTCTTTTATGGTTTCTTTCGTTCGGGGTGTCTTTGAAAACCCGTCATTAATCGAATCTGTTAATCAAACTTTGATTACTCTGATACCTAAGGGCGTTAATCCTGTTAGGTTGGCTGATTTCCGACCAATATCTCTTTGCAATGTAATTTATAAGGTTGTTACCAAGATTTTGGCGAACAGGTTGCAGCCTCTTATGGAGTCCCTAGTGTCTGAAAATCAGTGTAGCTTTGTCCCTGGCCGCCAAGGTGTTAATAATGCAATTATCTTGCAGGAGGTTGTCAATTCCTTTAAAAATACCAAAGGTCGGAAAGGTTTTATGGCAATCAAGCTGGATCTTGAGAAGGCCTATGATAGATTAAAATGGAGCTTTGTTCATGATACTTTGTTCTCTGCTGGTCTGGATGCTAGCTTTATTGATCTGGTGATGGCTTGTATATCTAGTTCGCGAATGTGCATTAATTGGAATGGGTCTCAATCTGCCTCTTTCTCCCCTCAGCGAGGTTTGCGTCAAGGTGATCCTCTGTCACCCTATCTATTCGTTCTGTGCATGGAACGTTTGACTCACATGATTAATGATGCCTTGGATAATGGTGCCTGGAAACCGTTTTATATGGGAAGAGGTGGTCCTAAACTCTCCCACATGCTTTTTGCTGATGATATTATTTTATTGGGAGAAGCTTCTATTGAGCAGGCTGAGGAGGTTATTAGCATTCTTGATCTATTTTGTTGGGTTTCTGGTCATAAGGTTAGCCTCTCCAAATCCTCTGTTTATTTTTCAAAGAATGTTAATGATGCTGTTGCTTCAAATATTAGTTCAACCATGGGAATTTCAATCTCAGGAGATTTTGGTAAATACCTTGGAATTCCTATGAAATGTGCTCGATCCTCGATTCCTTCTTTCTCCTTTCTTGTTGATAAGGTGAAAAAGAAGCTGTCTGGTTGGAAATGTCGCTCCCTATCTTTTGCAGGTCGCATTACATTGGCGCAATCAGTTATTATGGCGCTTCCAAATTATGTTATGCAAGCCACTGTTGTTCCCCGAGCTATTTGTGATGAAATTGAGAAGATTTGTCGCAGTTTTATTTGGGGTAGCTCTAATGAATCCAGGAAATGCCATTTGGTGTCATGGGACAGGATTTGCAAACCGAAAGCGGATGGTGGTTTGGGTTTTAGGAATCTGCGTATGGTTAATGAAGCGTTTATGATGAAGCTTGCCTGGAGGATTTTAATTGAACCTGATGCGCTTTGGGTTCGGATTCTTAAAGCTAAATAGAAATTGGTTGATGCTCATCTTGTCTCTCCCATAAACAGAGGTTCTGTTTCTGCTACTTGGAGAGGAATTGTGAAGATGTTCCCAAAGGTTATTTCTGCTTCCTACTCTATTTTGGGAAATGGTGTTCGTACAAGTTTTTGGAATGATAAATGGATTCCAGGATTTCTTCCGCTGACTGATTTAGAGAGTATTCACATCCCGGAATGGTGCAGAAGTTTTTCTGTTGCCAGTTTTTCTATTCATGGCTCGTGGAACTGGGGTTTGCTGAATGATATTCTTCCTAATAATATCAAATCTGCTATTCGGGGTGTTCTTCCGCCTTCTGCTGATAAGGGTGAGGATTCTTTAGCCTGGAGCTTAGAGACGTCGGGCATATTTTCAATCAAGTCAGCTGTAGCTCTCTTATCCTCAACGGTGTCTCCTCCTGCTCCCGGTATCCAAGATCCGCTGTTTGATGTTATATGGCGGTGGCCTGGTCCGCAACGCATTCGGTGTTTTTTATGGAAGGTGTGTCATGATAGGATTTTGACTAATGTGCAGCGGTGTCGTAGGGGCTTGTCTGTTTCTGATTCATGTCCTAGATGTGACTGTCACCCTGAATTTCTGCTTCATCTTCTTCGTGATTGTCTTGATGTTAGGCGCTTGTGGATGCAGGTGCTTCGGCCAGATCAACATTCTCTTTTTTTCTCTATGGATCTGCATGATTGGCTGTGTTTTAATATGATTGAAAATAACCAGAGTCGGGTTAGTGCTGATTGGCAAGTCTCATTTGGTGTTATTATTTGGAGCCTCTGGAAGGAGAGAAATGAGCTGGTTTTTAATAATGCTGGTCCTCTCTCAACTTCTTTTCTTTATCGTGCATTTAGCTTTGCTAATCATGTTATTGATAGTGCCAAAAGTCCTCTGCATACTGCTGTGTTGAAGCATGAATCTCTTATCTCTTGGGAGGCGCCTAAGGATGGGTCTTTGAAATTGAATGTTGACGGGTCTTATAAGCATGTTGATAGCACGGCTGCGTGTGGTGGCTTGTTCCGGGATTCAACGGGTAAATTCGTTTCTGGTTTTAGCTGTTTTCTGGGTTCCTGTTCTTCTCTTCTTGCGGAGTGTTGGGGCCTACTCTTGGGTCTTAAACAAGCCATCTCTATGGGGTTTGACAACTTGGAGATTGAATTAGACTCCCTGGTTACTGTTGAGATGGTTTCGGGTTCGTATAAATCTAATCCTCTTTGTTCGACAATTGTCGGTGAGATTAAGCAGCTATTGCTCCAGTTTGCTTGTTGGAGTATTCGTCATATCTATAGAGAGGCGAATCGTGGTGTTGATTACTTAGCTAGTATGGGCCATTTGGGTTCTTATGATATCTCTGTTGTTTCTTCCCTTCCTCCAGTTCTCTTTAAGATTATTAGGGAGGATGCCTATGGGATTGCGTTCCCGCGTTTCATTATGTAATTGTGTTTTTCTGGGTTAGTGCCTCGTTTATTATCAAAAAAAAATTAATGAAATATATATTTTAAAAGTATCTGAAAAATAAGCTATTTGAATATATATTTAATGATGTTTATATTTTTTCAAATTTGTTACAAATAATTTAGATAACATGTATTCTCTCCGATCCTTATTATAAATTTTTTGACCAATTTTCATATCATTTAAGAAACTTAGTTAGTATTATTAGTGATATTAGAAATGTAAATATTTGATATACTTTTTCAAAAATACTTCTATAATTATTATTGAGAATCTAAAAAGTATTAAATAAACATGAATTTTTATCGAAAAAGATTTTAGCGACGATTGAGTTGAATTAAAATGACAGAGTTGACATCTTCGATACAGTATTCTAGAGTGATTTTTTGGTGCAAAACAATAGTCATGTGGAATACACAAATAAATAAATAATGTGATAAACGAGGCCTAGCTAAAATCCAAAGTTAGTTTGATACAGTATAGATGGATATTTCAAGGAAGCAGCCGCCTACATGCATAAATAGAGAAAATGAGATGAGTGAGCATGTAACATGCGCGAGCTCTCACGCAAACATTACATCAGCCCTCACCCTTACCATATTATATATATGTCCCCCCTAGCTAGGCCAAGAAAATAAATTAAAGAAATCAGGTACCGAAAAAACACAAGGAAAAAAGACCTTGTGCATTGGCATCATTCTCGATCTCTCTTTGCACTTTAATATATTTCTTTTTATTTTTATGTGTTGATATTGTCACTCTTCTCAACCACCCCAGCGATGGAAAATTTTGGAGAGGAGTATAAGCATTACTGGGAGACTAACATGTTCCTCCAAACCCAAGAGTTTCACAGGTAATTAATTATATAAATCGATTACACTGCAAAATGCAAATATAAAGTTTTCATCAACCATATATCACATTTCTTATCCAAAAAAATAAAAAAAAATCAACAATATATATATCACACGGTCTCTTCTCCATTACATTTTGATATAGATAAGTAATTGACTGACACTTGATTTTAATAATTGGTAATGGTATGAAGTTGGGGATTGAGCGAGGCCCTATCAGGGTACTATGATTCAAGCTCTCCGGACGGTGGTGCATCATCATCGGTGGCATCAAAGAATATTGTCTCTGAGAGAAATAGGAGGAAGAAACTCAATGACAGGCTTTTTGCACTTAGAGCCGTGGTCCCCAATATTAGCAAGGTGATCTCATCGATCTCCCGGCCTCCACCATCTTAATATATTACAATACAACAAGGTTGATATGCTCATTTGTTTTGTTTTTTAGTCAAAAGAAGGGCTTATATGCTAGAAGTTGTTGCTGGCAGTGTAATGTCCATTTATTATTTTATTCGGAAAAAAACAAAGGTAACAAGCATTTTTAAGACCTTTTTTAATGAGTCGAAATAAGTAATAAGCTAAGAGGTTATTGAAAAATATTATATTCAATGAATTAAAATATTTGATGTGTTAACTCTCCATAAAAATTAATTTTTTAATAATTTCTTAAATTACAATCTAGGTAACATTCATTAGCAAGATCTTTTATATGATAATAATGATTGCGTTGGTTTGGTTGACATGACATGACGACATAAGATATTTCGTACACAGATGGATAAGGCTTCCATCGTTAAGGATGCTATTGAGTACATAGAGCACTTGCATGAGCAAGAAAAAAGCATCCAAGGTGAGATAACGGAGCTTGAAGCCTCGAAGCAGAAACATCATCCAACTTATGATAACTTTCAAAAGGAGCTTCCTGTTTTGCTGAGGTCCAAAAAGAAGAGAACTGAGCATCTATTTGCTGACGTCAGCTCAAGAAATTTCCCAATTCAAGTCATTGAGGTACCAAGACCCCCCTTTCTAAGTTAGACGATTTAAGTTCATGCACAAAAAATGAATAATAATTAAATGATATTAAAATTTGATATATATATATATATATATATATATATATATATATATTAATTAGAGCATTTTTATTTAATACTTTTTTGTTATAAATATAAACATTAGGTGATGTGTATAACTTGTTTCTTTTAGAAGTCTCTATTTCAAATCTTAATGATATTAATTATTTTTTTCAAAAGATATTTTTATTTAGTTAATAATTTTTAGAGTCTAAATGATAATTTTAGGAGTTTTTTTTTTAAATATACCAAATATTACCATTTTAAATTTTATTAACAATATTAATTAATTTTCTTAATCCAAATGAAAGTCCATCCTGAAAATCCACCCTAAATGCTATGTACATTTAGGCTATATTTGTATATGTAATGATAAAATGAGCGGGACGGGATGAGATAAAGTGGAGTGGGTGGAGGGAAATAAAATTACCATTCCATTTTTGGATATTTTATGATTGAATGAAAAAAAATTGTATTTCATTAGGTACACCCCAATTTGGGGAAAAAAAAGAGGTTTTGATGTACAATCCCACTCCATCATCTTTACTACAATCCAAATAATAGAACTTGATTAAATTTTATTTCACCCCATTCTATTCCATCTAAAACAACAAATTCAAACATAGCCTTAGAGAAAGATGGAGGAATTGAAGATAAGGTATTAATAAATGTGTAGAAATTATATTAAATAAAGGTCGAAAATGGGAGATGAAAAAAATATAAAAAAAAATGTATATTTGAAGGAAAAATATAAATAAATATTAGGTTCTTAAACTACATGATACATGAAATAAATACGTACAAAATAGAGTGATCAAAATTGGATAAGTTAAACCAGGCATATAGTATAAATTAAGAATTCACTTATTTGTACAACAAAAAGTACGTAAGACAAAAGACAGCCCAGTTGATGATTGCAGGGACTTCGGATTTCCCCATCCCCAAGTACCTCCCATGTAAACCAAAAACAAAAATTAACACCGTATATGACATTGCCTACATCACCCTGTAATTGTTGTATGGCACCGAATCACCATCATACGCAGGCTGCACTGTAACCACATATCAGTCCACACAGTAATCGTATCAAGGTGCAATGCATCGCATTAAGTAACATGAGGTTCAAAACCAAATTTTGAATAACAAAAAATTTTACATCCCAACAATCACAAACTGCAACGCGTTACCTGCAATCATAACGTAATTATCTCGATCAATATATCCTTTAAGTATGCATATTATTATTATTATTATTATTATTATTATTATTATTATTATTATTAAAGATTTCATTAATGTCAACCCTGGTAGATAAAGATATACTCCGTCAACTCTTAATTGCGTATTAAATTTTTAAGTTTTAAATGAAGAAATGTTATTTATTGTAATTTTTATGATGAAGAAAATCATATTATTAGTCACTTTATGTTTATGTCAACAAAAACTAATAATCAATTAGACGGGTTTTGATTGATATGGTGGGAGGGCAGCTGAGTGTTGCATACGTGAGAGAGAAGACATTTGTGGTGAGCTTGACATGCAGCAAAAGGAGAGACACCATAGCAAAACTGTGTGAGGTGTTCGAATCTTTACAGCTCAAGATTATCTCTGCCAATATCACTTCCTTTTCGGCCACGCTTTTGAAGACAGCCTTGATTGAGGTCAGTCTCCCCTTTGCTTTAATTTTCATAGTATATACCATTTCTTTAAGTATTACTCCCTCCGGTCTCATATATAGGATATATTTAACCATATTCCTCGGACCAAGAAAAGTAGTTAGTTTTATGAATTCTATGAGAATATATTGTAACATTTCAATTTTACCCTCTCAACTTTTCTTGAAAAATTCACACTCATTAATGAACAACAAAAAACACATGCATTTAATAAGGGCAAAAAAGAGAAAAAGCAATAAATGATGCATAGAAAATACAAAATGTCTTATATATAGGACCAAAGATTGCTTCTAGAATATGTCCTATATATAGGACCGGATGGAGTATTAAATGAGTATTTCTATCTTATGCACCTGATGCATAGGTTAATGAAACTTTAACAAAAAAATATTTTTTTGGAAACTAATCAACTTAAATGAATTAAAAAATAATTATTTAATTTTCCAATATAAATTTACCATTAATGTTCTCTTATCCTATATATGCATGGGATGTACAAGATAGAAAAACCGTTATTTAAATAAGTTTAAACAAACCCTAACAATTATAACTACATCCTCATTTGCAATATGTTATATTTTTACTTCTATAATGTCGTAATTTTTCACACGCTCATTAGTGGCAGTAACCAAAGATTAGCATTCTAAAATGTTGGTAAGTCTCTTTGGAGTGTAAACAACTGCGATTTTATTTTATACTTTTATTTATTTTTATAATCTTTTATTTTGATGGCAACTCTCGTGTCCAATTTTGAATCTCTCCGGTCCGGTGGTGTTTAAATTGGCGAAATAAATAAATAATTCTTATTTTTAGAGTAAAAAAAATTATCTAACATATGCATTTCATGTATAGGATAAGCAAATATAAAAAATAAACTTGTGTTGAAAAATAAAAGTCTTTTATTGATTTATTAAACATATCTTTTATCATATTATCTTACTTTTTAAAATTGATTTACATATTTTTTTTATTAAGTGATAGCTTAGAAAAACGATGAAAGAATCAGGTACAGTTTCGATTTCTTAAACATAATGTTCTGGATTTGGATACATGAAAAAGATTTTATAAATAGAAGCATAATTTTCTTAGAAAATTTTGATGTCTTAAAAAGAAATTAATCTTTCGTTAAGTCAGAGATGATATATGAATGATTATATAAAAAAAGAAAAGAAAAAGAGATGATATATGAATGGAGTTGGCACGTCAAATCGTCAATTAGCAAAGTATTGAGGAGTCATAATCAATTTTCTTTTGAGTGCAATATTTGAGGAGTCCTATTGTCAGATTGATGCTAGCTGGGCCACATGACAGTGATTTGGCTCCTTTATAGTAATTCTTTGTTCGGTGAATTTAGACTCCCAGTAACATCTTTATCGATGGACACAAATTTTGACCTTAAATATGCTTCACACATTATTTTATTAATTTTCATATTTTTTTATATTTTTAAAAACAAATACATATTTTTTCTACACCCATGAACTCATTTTTGCCCTTAATATTTTACAACTTTTCTTCACATATAGTACGCCACATTAGCCCACACTTCTTACTTTTCATTTGTCCCTAATTATAGACAAAATGATAACTAAGGACAAAACTTGCTCTCCCTCCACCGGTTAAGGACATCCCTAACTGTTTTATGGACAAAAGCATTTGCCCGGTGGAGATGCTTTAAGAGGATCACACTGGTGTCGGTCTTTATCCTTTGTTCATAAAGGTTAGGGACTGTCCTTCAATTTTTCAATTGGTGTGGAGAGCCTTCCAAATGTCCCTAATTTTCCTTTGTCCATGACTATGGACATTGCCTCTGTCAAAAATGCGTCAGAAATTGAGAGGGTGAGGAGAGAGAAATAACATACAACATCAAAAACATCAACAACAAATACAAAAAGAGAAAAGCATCAACGGCTATTTTGTGTGAACAACATATAATAACAACAACATCATCCCAGATTGAAGAAAAATTAAACGAAAAAAAATTTATTGAACGAAAATTCCAGGAACAAGATCAGGAACGAAAATAAAAAATTTATTGAACAAAAAATTAAAATAACATAAAAAAAGGAAACAAGATCAGAAACTGAAATAAAAAAAAACAGAAAAAAAGACTTGTGCCTTAATCTCCCTTTGATTTGTAACGCATGCAACCAGTTTCGGTGGATCGAAGGCGGTGGGTGAGCTTCGTTGGATCGGTGGCGATGGATCCGTGGCGGTGACGGTGGAGATGAACGATGGAGGCCGAGAGGGAGGGTAGAACGATGAAGGCCTAGAGGGAGAAGAACGATGGAGGAGGGAGGCCGAGAGGGAGTAAAGAACGTGGAGGAGGGAGGAATAAGGGACGGAGGAGGAGAGAATTAAGGAGAAAGGGACGAAGGTGGAGGGAGTGAATATTGACTGAGTGTTGAGTGAGTGAGTGAAATAAGTGAATACATAGTGTTAATTACCGCTGTGGCTTCCAAGGAGGCATGTGTGAGTGATCGAGTGAATACTACTCCCTCCCGCAAATCTAATTACTTTTACGCTTGTTAAAGGGTTAGTTGATTGTATTTAATTTTTAGAAATTTATAAAAAAAAATAGAGGTATATTAGAAAAGTAGTATTGGGAATGAAACAAAAATTAAATAAGATAATAATTTTCTAGAGATATTTTAAGAAAGTGACATTGAGAATGAAACAAAATTTAATAAAATTAGTTAATTTTGCTTATATTTAAAAAAAAATTTATTTCTTATAATTCGAGTCGGAAGAAATAGTATCACTATTCACAGATAATTGAGTGACTGAGTGAATACCACAACATGTGTGTAGCATAGTTGAAATTGGCTTCCAAGAGGGCATGTGTATCAAATTCAGCAACGGTAATAAAAATTGCCGTTAAAAACTTTTCTATATAAATATGTATTTTTTTTCTCGAATTATAAACAAATTTAAAGATTTTTATGTTTATTAAGGAGGTTAGTTGATTGTATTTAATTTTTTCAAATTTATAAAAAAATAGAGATATTTTAGGAAAGTTTTATTGGAAATGAAACAAAAATTAAATAAGATAACAATTTTCTAGAGATATTTTAGGAAAGAGACATTGAGAATGAAACAAAATTTAATAAAGTTAGTTAATTTTGCTTATATTTTAAATCAAAAAAAGTATGTTTTTTGTTGCTTATAATTTGAGCCGGAGGGAGTAATCTTCAAGTCTAATTCACAAAATAATTTCACTCAACTAGTTCTTCTTTCTTCTCAATTTACACAACAATCTTTTAATTTTTTTGTTGTTTTATTTACTTGTTATATTGTTCTTGCTCGCATCTCATTCACTTTTAATTTTTTTATCTTCTAGTTTTCGTATTTTGATGGATCCTGCTTAAAATGAATTGGATGCTCTTAAGAAATTGTTGGTCAGTATTTCTAATTCTAGTGCACCAAATTTTCCAAATCCTCGTCCTCCACCAAACACTCAATTCTTTTGCACCTTTTTATCTTATCTTTAATGTATTTTATTTCTTCTTATTTTCTGTATGGTGTGACTTATTTTATGCATTTTTTTGTCTTTCAAATCTTTAATGTATTTTTATCTTATTTTTATTGTATTTTATTTCCTCTTATTTTCTAGAATTTGTAATGCGATTTTTTAATGCATTTTTAATTTAATTTTATTGTATTGTCATTTATTATGATATTTATTTAGGGCGAAAATATAAAAAATTATTTTTTACAAAAAGTAGCTGTTAGAGAATAGAACGGAATGTTTTAAATTATAGTTATAATTTTGGTGGGAAAAATATAGACAGTTGATAGTGATTTTTATTTATTATAAAATATTAAGAGTGTGAGATAGTGGGTGAATCCCAATTTCAAGGACAAAAGTGAGTTAATCGATATAGAAAAATATGTGTTTTGTCCTCACGTAAAAGTGTGAAGAATAATAAAATAACGAGAGGATCTGTTTAGGGACAAATCTTTTGGTTCATGGTGTGGATGCTCTAAATATTGATAAAAGTGGGGAACAAAATTTGCAGAATAAAACTAATAGCAATCTGACATATATAAATTATAGTTGAACATTTATATTTAATATTAAAATTCAATATTTGTTATTTCAAGTAAAAATGTAAAAAATAATAAGAAAACTAAATTTAAGACTTACCATATTTTTTATTCCAAATGATAAATGTTAGATATAAATGTTCAAATAAAGTTATCATGAATTATAATGACAATTCTGCTATAAAATCACTAACATACGCGTTTTGTGTTTTCAGGCAGAAGAAGATAAAGATAGTTTGCAGATAAAAATCCATAATGCCATTGCAGCTCGTAACGAACCTCAAAGCCCCGGGAGCATATGATGAAGAGAAGAGATCGATTATGGGTTATCATTTTCGGGTCACTGGTCATATAGACAAGCTCCTATAATAAATTCCTGTCGTGTTTCTTCGTCCCTGTCGTTGTTCTGTTCAGAGAAGGAGTCTTTAATATGTGTATTTTTTTTAGTGTTGTAACTATTAACTTTGATTCTTGAAAAGTTTGCTGAGTATTCTTCTTTTTCAAATCCTGCATTAGCATAACATCTCACCATGCAGACATTGTAAACCTGATTCCAGTTCATTGATTTTCGAAATCTCCATTCATTTTCTCTAATAAACTTTGCCCAACATAACAAAATTTGTTGAATCTTTTTCTCCCGATAAACCTTCCTCACACTTGCATAATCTCCCATCCCATCTACAACATCCAATTTTATATGTGGGATTTTTTTAAAAGAAAAAAATTTATCTTTATTAGTAAGATCTCATCTCAATTTTAAATAATATTTAATTACTTTTTTTTCAAAAACATATTTATGAAGTTAACACTTTTTAAAAATTTAAATAATAATTATAAGAATAATTTTAAAAAAATAGTAAATATTTACAATTTTTAATATTATTAATTAATAACATTAATATTTTTTTTAGAAGAGTAGAATTTTCAAAAATAATCTTACATAACTCGAGGGCATAGTTGCCTTCTCATTCTGTGCTCATCTTTGTCTTCAATCAAGCTAGATGAATTGCCATGATTAGACTATGTGTGCATTTGGTTGCATGTTCCTCATTGTTCTTTTTTCTAGTTTCAGCCCGTCTCCATTTGCACTAGTTTCTTCATTTGTCTTATTGGCGTTGTCATCCTAAATCAAGTCAATCAAAATAGCCTCTTCATGACTTTTATCCCAATCCCACATGATGCCTTGATTTGGTTGACTTGATGGATTATTCGGAAATCAAGTCATGCATGAGTAATGAACAATAAATTTAATTAATTTTTTATTCTTAATAAAGTTATTATTAACATATGTCAATAAAATATTTTTTTCAATTTTTATTATATGATATACTTAATTGAATTAAATATACTAAGAAAAATAATTAATTTTCTTAATTCTATGATAATATATAGTAACATTCCAACCATACCCTCTTAATTTTTATTTTTATTTTTTTGGAAAGTTCACACTCATTGATGAAAAAAAATAATCAAAATATTTAATAAGAATAAAAAAAAAACGAATAAAAAATATAAAATAACATATAATTAAGACAAAAACATCATTAATTAATTTGGATAAGGTTTGCCAGAAGGAGTTTGGTGGGCTGAACATCACATATATCCAGCACTGGAATGAGGCAACTTTGTGCAAGCAAAGTTGTGGGTTCAAGGAGTATATATTAAGCAGAGCAGCATCTGGACCTGCACAACTAAACCAGATTCCAGTTAATTGGTATTGGAAAAAACTCATGAAAATTAGAGATATATTTAAGGATGGATTTGCTGGTTCCATGTGGTTGGCTGATGTATGTTAATGGCAATTATACTATAGGTTCAGGTTACTATTGGAGAAGGCTTAGAAATAAAAAATTGCAGCTGGATAGATTTGTTTGGGGGAGATTCATTATAGGTTTTTAACTAGAACGAGGCTTCAGCACCTTGGTTTTATTATTAATGAAGACAACAGCTATGTCTTACATCATGAAGCAAATGAAGATAGTAATAATCTAATTTTTCCCTGTAAATTCTCTAAAGAAGTTCTGCAAAAGTGTATGCTGTGGATGTGAATTGATAATATGCCTTATAATAATCATGAGTGGAAGAGGAAGCTACTGTTTATCTGGAAATATAGCATAGTAAAGCAACTCATCCTATTTGCTTGTGTAGCTGCTGTGGTGCACTGCTTATGGTAGGAGAGAAACAACATTTTCTGAGCATCATAGGTCTGAGAATTGCATTGTTACATTGATACAGGACATAGTTAGATACATAATAGGTGTTTTAAAGATTAAAAAAATTAAGGAGAAGGATGAAATTTTTTTGGCTTAATTATGTCATAACTCTTTGAAGTTTGTCATACTTTTGTTAGATACCCTTATTCCTATTTTTTCAATATTTGACTCCCCGAAATTACTTCTGAGTTTGTCAGATACCCCTACTATCAATTCTGGCCAATTTTGCTTACATATAACATCGGAGTCCTGGTCAGGAGGTTGACCACGTGCCTAACCTCCTGCGTCTGACCAAGATTTCGATGTTACATGTCAGCAAAATTGGCCAGAATTGATAGTAGGGGTATTTGACAAACCCAAAAGTGATTTCGGGGAGTCAGAAATTGAAAAAATAAGAATAAGGGTCTTTGACAAAAGTACCCCAAACTTCAGGGACTTGTGATATAATTAACCCAAACTTTTTTAAGGAGAAAGGACTAATGAGAAGTGTAATTTGATTTGAGGTAACTAGTCCATTTGGTAGAACCCATCCTAGATGGTGGCTAGCTTTATTTGGGATTATTTTCAAGGCAAATGTTAAGGGCACTTGTTAAAGATTTTAATGGAGTAAAAATATCTCGAAAAATGTATTTTTTGAAATTTTCGAGAGAAGAGTAAATATATACTTATGATTATTTTTCTACTCTTAGTAACCTTAACAAGTACCCTTAGAACTCTTATCTAAAGACACTTGTTAGCGACATGCTTGTAATAGTTTGGTGGTTTAGTATATGCTTTTATATTTACCTTAAAAAAAACCCAAAACATATTCCAGAAAATGATTTATAACAAGGACATAAAAGAGTAATACATTTATTATTAAAATATCTAAAAAAAACTACTCCCTTTATTTTCATTTATTTGTCCTATTTTAAACAAAATACATTCTTTAAGAAATCTAATCATTGCTTAGATTTTCAATATATTAATAATGTTTTTTTTTCCATTATACATTTTCTCTCTATATGAGCATTAATTTTTCTCCACTACTTACATAAATCAAGACATATTAAGGGTCTGTTCGACAAAACTAGCTTGTAGCTGTGAGCTTGTAACTTGTAGTTGTGTGCTTCTAGCTCGTAGCTGTTAAGCTAGCTAGGAGCTGTGAGCTTGTAGTTGGGAGCTTATAGTTGTTTAGCTGACTATTTAAAATAGTGTTGTTTGGCAAAACTAGCTTTTGAAGTAGCTAAAAGTTATTAAATGACCAAAAAGGACATGCAACATTTTATTATTTTAAATTTTTCAAAATTTTTTCTTTATTTATTAAATAGATAGTTAATTTATTAATTAATCAATAAAATATAAAAATTATTAAATTATGATTAATTAAATTCATTTTTTTAATTTATTAATTACGTAGTTAATTACTTAATTATAACAAAATTATTAAATTATAATTAATAATTAATTAAAGGGTAGTAAAATAATTTTGAATTTTGTTTGAGGATATAATTGGTATATGAATTATTGAAATCTAGTTTAGTTTTTCTAAAAGCTAGCTTTCAAAAGCTACAAGCTCCTTTTTCAAAAGCTATAAGCTCCTTTTAATTTGTGTTCACCGAACGGGGCTAGTAGCTTATTGACTAAATCTAAAAGCTCCTAGCTAGCTAAAAAGCTCCTAACTTGTGTTGCCGAATAGAGCCTAAATAGAGACAAACATGAAAAATAACATTTATTACACTCTTAAAATCTTAAAAAAAAACAAATAAAAAAAATTAAAAATCTCTTAAAAAAAGAGAGAGGATAAGAAACGAAAGGAATACTTGAAAAGCGGATGGAGCATGTAGGTAAACAATAACAGAAAAACTTAAAATACTCTCTCGTTTTTATTAAAATTACACATATGAAAAAATACTTAGTTCTATGAATTCTAATAAAATAGTATATTATAAAATTACAATTTTACGCTTTCAACTTTTATTGAAAAACTTTCACTCATTAATAAATAACAAAAAATATTTAAATAATCAGCGTATTTAATAATAAAAATAGATGATTTTTCTTGGAAGTTGATACATTGAAAAAATCAAAAATTTAAAGTTTTAGTTTTTTAAAAAAACCATATTCATTTTGGGTTCTTTATTAAAAAATTTCATCTTTCTTTTATCTATAAAAAACTATCCCATTGGAGCTTTCAAAATGTCCTTTTTTGAATCCTTGCTTCTTGAGCAAAAGTTGAGAAATTCTCATTAATTAGAGTATCCATGTGACATTGTGGTTACTAATTTAGTTTTTAACTTTTAAAATTTTAAAATTCAATTTTTAAAGTGGTGGTTATACTTTATTAGAAGTGGTTATAAACAACCACCCTATCATAAAAAAGTAAAAACCTTTGTTATCTTCACTCCCTCATAAACAACCAATGTAACATGGAGGGTTCTCGAGGAGACGGTGCCACCGGAGAAGTTGGCGGAAGGGAAATGTTGCTCCTTGATGAAGGAAGTGAAAACTGGATGTGAAAAACTTACAAATGTCAGGTCTGACTCATAATGATGATCCTGATCATAATAATGCTAATAGTCATCGTCGCTCCCTAAATTCGCGATGAGAGGCAAATCCAGTGAGTCATCCCTTCATCACCCTTTTGATCCTTTTTTCTTATTTTTTTTATAAAGTTTCTATTTTTGTGTAAGAGGGTATGTTTCTCTTTTGTTTAGTTTTTTAAAACCATCTTTCAACCATTATTAAACAAACACATACAATACATGATTATGACCATAATTGCACATTTAGACGAAATTGGAATGTGGTTTTGTAGATAGTCCAAACCTTAATTGTGATTGCAGAATCAAGACTTATTGATCGACGTATGAAATCTATGTTTTTTTTAGATATATATATATATATATATATATATATATTAAGGAATAAAATTTTAGAAATTCGTGTGCGCTGCATATTGTTTATTTGATTAGAACTTAGTTTCTAATTGTGATTTCGTTTTAACTGCATGTTATTTGTGTGCGGTGCAGTTTGAACATGCTATTTTAGTTTCCCTAAGGAATTTGTTTGTTTGTCATGGTGGGAACTTTGCACAAAGGAAGTGCTTTTTATTGTTGCATTGTACACCATGCTGGTGTTACCTTTTGACTATATATCTTTCTCTACATAACTTTTCAAATATTTGTTGTGTAATTTGTGTTTTTTTATCAATGATAAAGTTGTTTTGCTTTGTGACCAATAAATTTCTATTTCAAATTTTGGAAACAATTTACACAATGTACAAATGAGACTTCCAAATTCAATCTAATTCAAATACTCTCTCTACATTAAAAGTTGGAGTTTTCTACTCATTGAAGACATCCTCATGACAAAAGTTGGTTAGTTAGTTACTTACTCATTGGAAACATGAAGTAGTTAACTTTTCAAATTCAATTTTCAAAATTTGGAAATTATTTTTTTATTAAAATTTTTATTTTAAAGGTCCCTGTTACAAGTGTTTTATTTTACATAATTTTTAAATTGCACAAAATTTTATAATTTCTATAAGTGAATTTGAGCTTTTATAAAATGTATGGATTATGCTTTTGTCCTGAAGTTGATTTTGATTGAATCCTTTTGTTCATACACATTCTTTCCTCATTTTAACACTTTCAAAACTTGACTTGCATATAATTTTTATAGTAATGTATGTGAAATCATCGATTATTGAGAAGATTTTTGGTACTAGAAACCAATATGTTCCAGTATGAGTGTATTTATAGTTGTTTGGAGATAGTTGTAGTAGGTGAAGATAAGTTTATTATACTAATGCTGTTGTATGGGCCATTACTTACAAACCTTATAGTTTTGTGAGACTCAATGAGCTTGACTATGTTTGACTAAACCTTATCTTTTCTCTTATATATCATTGTATCTCTTATATATCTTTTCCTCTCTTGAACTTAATTATTGTTTAGTTTTTATCATACCGTGGCTCTTTTAATCTATAAATGAAAAACAAAAAATGAAAAAGAAGGGATAGCCAATGAAGAGATCTATTCTACGCAATTTGTTAGTAACTACTAATAAATTTGGCTATTAGTCGTCTTTTATAAAAAATAAAATTAATGGTTATTGGTTTTATTTTATACATTGAGAGTTGATTGCTTCATATTTATTATTACATTTTTTCACCATGTTCAATAAAAAATTATAGGAAATTTGTTATTTTCCTAACTTTACATTTATTGAAAAAGGAAAACAACTCAATTGAGAGTATAATTTTCTAACAAGTCATAGTGTATGCACACATTTTACATATGCCTTTACTTTTTAATTGTTTGTATAATTATCGCAAGTGTTTTTTTGGTTTCAATGAAAAAATATTCGAAAGGAACATATATTGAATGCAAAGGAAATAATAATAATAATAATAATAATAATAATAATAATAATAATAATATAAATATAGCATGTTTTTACGAATTTGATCATTTGCATTTCATCAAATAATTTTTTATTTACAAATTAGTTCATACTAATTCAATTCGAAAACCTAAAATAATTTATAATCATTATCTATCCAATAATATAATTAGCTAAAACTAACACATGTAATAATTAGCTAATATAATAATTAATAAGTAACCAAACAAACAAACACATGTCCCGTGCAGTGCACGCAGCTAAAACTAGTACTAATATAATAATAAGGGCCGGACTGGAGCCAGTAATTTAAAAAAAAAAATAAAAAAAATTAGTCGCCCTGTATCTGTAATGCAAAAATCAATCTAGGGTTTTGGATCTTCGTCGAATCGAGTAGAAGAAGAGGAGACAGACTCCTCCTTGCTGTTCTCTTCTGAAATCCGATTGTGCTTCTCCTTTCCTTTCCTTTCCTTTCATGGACTCTCTATTAGCTTCCTACGCCTCCTCTTCCGACGACGACGACGAAGAACTGCATCAGCACCAACCACCCAAACCAATCCCTTCCCAAACGACGTCGTCTTCCTCCTCTTCTTCCCTTTTCTCCTCTCTCCCTCAACCTAAATCCCAAATCCAACAACACCCCAAGAAGGTTGTCATATTCAGGCCTCCCGTTATCCCTTTGCCTAAACCTACCCACGATGATGATGATGACGTGGAAGAAGCGCGAAACAGGGTAAGAAAAAGAAATTCCGACTCTTCCATTCAACAAGCTCCCTCCGTCAAGTCATTCTTGTCCTCCATCCCCGCTCCCAGGAACTCCTCCACCCTCGGCGTTCAATCGAGCTCCGGTTCTGGCCGCAGATCCATAATCGAAACAGAGGTGCCAGAACCCGAACCTGTCAGTGTTGCTGCCGCGGAGAGCGATGTTGCTGTTGATCAGAATGCAGGGGATTATGTGAATTATTATGAGAATTACGGTAATTACCAATACGCCACTGACCAGAATGCAGGGGGTCATGTGAATTATGGGAATTACAGTAATTACCAATATGCCACTGATCAAAATGCAGCGGAATATGCGAATCACGAGAATTACCCTAGCTATGGAAATTATGATTCGGGTGGTGTTGATCACAGTGCCGAGGCTGGTAGTGCTGGTTATGCAAGCTATAGTGGCTATGGTGATAATGTTCAATATGGGAATAACTGGGGTGAGGGGTTGGCAGAGGCATCTGGGGTTAGTGACAATAGTATCAAGTTTCCTGGGAAGAAGAGAGGTAGGAATGAGATTCCCGCGGAAGTGATTGAGGTGAAGCAAGAAGAGTTGATTAAGAATCGCCCGAGAGAGGATCAGGTCAAGCTCACTGGGATCGCTTTTGGACCTACATATCAGGTATTGTTTCCTTGCGCTTTATCTGTTTTTTCGTTTCAGGGCTTTTTCGGTTGTTGATATATTATTTATTGTGGTTTCTGTGAAACTTGAGTGGATCAAGTTCCTAGTTAAAGAAATATGGAGCTACAACTTTTTGTGTGTTGAACTTTGTTGGTAGGAAGTCTAAGGTATTCAGTGTTCTAGTTGTCTAAGGGAACTTCTAGTGTAGAGCATGTTTGAATCATGGTTAAGTAGGAAAGTCTTGAATAAACAGCAGCTACAGCTCAATGTTTGAAATAATTTGGGGGCCTTGTGAAATTATGGTTGGTGTGAACTATACCTAAACACTGTAGGGTTAAATCTGTAGCACTCAACATATGGGATTATTAGGAAGAAAAGGGTATGGTAGGAAATCTGGTAAACAATCAATAGAGGAATGATCTTTTGTTTAAAAATCGAGGTGTATTATATAGAAGTAAAATTCTGTTATTAAGAAAAATCTGAACTTCCTTGTTACTACCATTAAGCCCTTTATATTGCACAGAAACCCTAAGTAAAATAAATCCTGAATCTTATTGGGCCATCGTTTGATGATGTGATTTGTGTTGACCACTCTTGGTGTTCATTAGTTATTTCTGGAGGCAGGTGTGTGTTGAGAGTCCTGCATTTGCCCAGTTTAGTGGATATTATTTTGGATTTGGTGATTGAAAGGACTAAGAAGGATAGACCTTAGAAATTCGGGGATATTGAAGGCTGATTTTATTGCATTAGGTTTAGTAACACAGTGGTCAGGCATCTTAGAGGAAGCCAAGTATAATGTATTGAGGAGTAAGAACCTAGTTGGAACATGGAAGCAGAGTGGTTCAGGTAGTGTTTTGTTCAGGAATTTCCGTCCTGCCCAGTAAGGCAAGTGAGAAAAGGAAATGGAATATGAAGATATAATGGCATATATTTGACTATCAATTGTTCCGAAGCATAGGGAAATTTTATATGTAGTTTATCGTCATTCTCTGCACATGATGTTTTGTTTATGCAGAAATGGAGGAGTTTCCTCTTGAGCTATATTTTGTGGAGGAAATCACTGATAAGCTGACTTTTTGTAAAAGGTGTAGAAAATGAGGTGTAGGTATGAGTGTATGACATTGGTATTTGCTGAAATCATGGACTTAACTGTTCTTTATTTTTTTATTATTATTTTTTTTTGGTGTGGTTCTACAGTCACGTCCTATTGTCATCTTTTGGATGCACAGTGTAACAACAATGGAAAGAACTGCTCATTTTCTTGTTTTGTTTTATTTATAATTTGAATTTAAGAAAATTGCTCACCTTATCATCTTTATCTATAATTTGATGTCGTGTTCCTTCAAGATTCACTTTTTGAATAAGGTTTGGTTAGTGGGTAACGAAGAATTGTACAACTCTTGTACTAGTTTTTCTACTCCTCACAAAGCATTTTTTATCTTCTAACTTGTTTCTAATTTTTTAATGTTTATCTTGTAGCCTGTTTCGGCTAAAGGGAAGCCTTCAAAGCTGCATAAAAGGAAGCATCAAATTAGTGCATTGTACTTTGATGCGAAACAAAATGAGAAGTTATTAGCAGAGCGACGTGCAAAGGGCATGCTTACCAAAGCTGAAACACAGGCGAAATACGGGTGGTAAATTGGGGCCAGTTGTAATTTCATGAACTTTGAATTACAATGTAGCAACAGCTGTTAAATCGGGGCCAGTTACGATAAGTTTTTAAGTAAACTTATTTTGTAGTCTTCTTTAAGAGTTTCATAAAAATAACATAACTAAGTTAAGCTAAGTTCCCCTTAAAAAAAAAAGTTAAGCTAAGTTAGGCAATTTAGGATATACAAGCTAAGTTAAGTTGGCATAAATCAAACATAAATCAAACTTAAGTTAAGTTGGCAATTTATTACAATATATATTTTTTTATATAGTATTCTTTTAATACGTGTCTCATGATATAATATTAAGAAACTTTTTTTTTTGAGAATGGAGTCATTTTATTAAGAGGGCAAAAACCCATCAACAGCAACAGATACAGAGAGTAGGTGGCTAAGGAAACTAGGTGGCTCATCAAGCCAAAGCCTATTGCATTCAACATTAACATACTTAGCTAACCTATCTGCTGCCATGTTGGACTCCCTAGGAACAAAAGCAATATTGACATACTCAAATCTATTAGCAGCTAATAAACAATCTTGTATCAAAGTGTGCACATAGGAAGAGTTAAAACTCTTTTTCCTCCACACCTGGACCAGCGGCAAACAATCAGACCTGATGAAGGCATGCGTTATACCCAAATCATGAAGGGTCTCTAAAGCCCATCGAAGAGACAAAATTTCAGCAATTGTGGCATTCTCCGTTTCTTGAGTTAACGCATTAGCAGCTGCCAGAAAGGAACCATCCTGTGCTAAAATAAGCATTCCTGCACCAGCCTCCTGCCTGTGCCTAATGGTAGCATCAATATTGACAAAGACTGCTCCTTCATGGGGAATTGGTTGAGGACTAATATTACTTCTTTTCGGGACTAGATCATCAACCGGGATAGATAGATTTGCTGCCTTGCCAAGCATAAGAGGAATATCCATCTTCCTTTTTTCAAACACCCACATATTCCTTCTTTGCCATATAACGAAAATAAGCTCATAGATCATGCTAGCACCAGATATATCAGCCACCATAAGGATACGGGTAAGCCAATCAAGAAAGGAGAGACCATTATCATTTTGAATCCGAATAGCCAGTGGGGATGCAAACCAAACTGGACTCACCTCATTACAAAATAATAAAGCATGTGTCACACTCTCCTCTTCAACACCACAAAGAGGGCATAGAGGATCAGCCGCTAACTCCTTACGGTGCAAATGCTGCTTCACAGGAAGGATATTCCTACAGGCTCTCCAAATAAGGTCACGGCATCTAGGAATAGCATTTACCTTCCAAATCTTTTTCCAAATTTGATTCCCACTAGACCCTGAGGTAGAGGACTCACCTTGGGCACCAGACATTGACAAGACTTGGAGATAAGCAGATTTTACCGTGTAACATCCTTCACTATTATGCCTCCAAATGAGAGTATCATGGGACCAGCTTCTTCTAAGAGGGATTTGAGTGATGAGAGCCGCTTCAGAAGGTGAGAAAATAGCAAATAACAGCTCATTATTCCAAGACATAGTTTCTACATGAATAAGATCACTAACCATCACCACCCCATGATTATTATGACTCCCTGAGTGTAAATAGCCATCATGGACTAAGTGGCACCATTTGTCATCCCATATACGAATAGATCTACCATCACCAACCCTCCAAATGGACCCCTCTTCAACCATCTCTTTGGAAGACATAATGCTGGCCCAAGTTTAACTGCAAGAGAGTGGTTTTTTTGCATTACATAACTGCACTCTGGGGAAGTATTTTGCCTTGAGTAGCCTGG
Organism: Crotalaria pallida; assembly: GCA_037953625.1. Lineage (NCBI taxonomy): Eukaryota > Viridiplantae > Streptophyta > Magnoliopsida > Fabales > Fabaceae > Crotalaria > Crotalaria pallida. The sequence continues at coordinate 179,680,077 of CM075649.1, forward strand.
AAAGAAGAGAGGAGTCATTGGTTTGCAAACGCCACCACTGTTTACCAAGGAGAGCTTTATTAAATGCCAAAATCTTTTTGAAACCCAAGCCACCCTCTTTTTTATTTATTGCCATTTTGTCCCAACTGAGCCAGTGAATCTTCCTCTTATCCACATCCCCACTCCAATAGAATTTAGCAATCATACTCTCTATTTGAGTACAGAGATATTGAGGCAAAGTGAAACAGCTCATTACATAAGTAGGAATGGATTGTGCTACAGCTTTGATAAGTACTTCTCTCCCAGCTCTTGATAAGGTTTTTTCCTTCCAACCCTTAAGCTTCTTCCACACCCGATCATGGACAAAATCAAAAATTTGCTTCTTAGATCTTCCAATGATGGTTGGGAGACCCAAGTATTTAGCATGTTGCTCAACAGCCTTAATAGACAACAGATTTTCAATCTCATCAATTCTGGTAGTAAGAACATTTCGGCTAAAAGTGAGCTCTGATTTGTCATAGTTGATCTTTTGGCCGGAAGCATTCTCATAAGTTGAAAAGATCTGCCTAAGTACAACAGCCTCCTCCTTTGTTGCTCTGACAAAGATAATACTATCATCTGCAAAGAATAAATGTGAAATTGAAGGAGCAGTGGGAGTTATTTTCAAACCATGAATAGCATTAGATTCAAGATTTTTATGAATAAAAGCAGATAACACCTCAGCACAAAGAATAAATAAGTAAGGAGATAAAGGGTCTCCCTGCCTGAGACCTCTAGATGCCTTGAAATTGTGATGTGGCTCGCCATTGATCATGATAGAGAACGAGGATGAGGTAACACAGTTCATAATAATTTTCACCCAATGATCTGGGAAACCAAACTTTTTGAGAGTGCTCTCAAGAAAAAGCCATTCAACTCTATCATAAGCTTTAGCCATGTCATGCTTAACTGCCATAAAACCTTTCCTCCCCTTATTCTTCTTTTTCATATAGTGAAAACACTCAAAAGCAATCAGGGCATTGTCAGTGATAAGGCGACCTGGGACAAAAGCACTTTGGTTTTCCCCAATTAAATCTGGCAAAATATGTTTCAGCCTATTTGCAATTGTTTTTGTAGCAATTTTGAAAATAACATTACATAGGCTAATAGGACGAAACTGACTAGCATGATCAGGTTTCTTAGTTTTTGGAATAAGAACAAGAAGAGTTTGATTAAGAAAACCTGGATCTAATTCATCATTAAGAATTTGCATAATCAGATTTGTCACTTGGCCACCAATAATATGCCAGAACTTTTGATAGAATAGAGCTGGGGTACCATCTTTACCTGGGGCTTTTGTTGGATGCATCTGGAAAAGGGCTTGAGAGACTTCTTCTGCTGTGAAAGGAGCATTTAAGTGGTGGCAATGATCAGAAGAGACTCTACCTCTGACTAGATCAGTTACTTCATCAATACCATGAGGATGTGAAGAGCTGAACAAGTTCTGATAATAATCCCCCATAACCTTTGCGATCTCATCATTATCAGTAAAGAGCATACCAGTGTCATCCTTTATTGCATTTATAGAATTTACTTGTTTCCTTTGGGACGCTTTTTTGTGAAAAAAGGCTGTATTTTTGTCCCCAAAGTGTAACCAGCTAGCCCTGGACCTCTGCTTCCACATAATCTCCTCTTTAAGAAGTAAATCATCAAGATGTTTTTCAGTATCAATTATTTCCATAGCAGTATCATCAGAGTATTCAGCCTGCTGAAGAACAAGGAGTCTTTCTCTAGTCTTCCTAATCTCATTTGGAAGCACACCAAACTTCTTTCTGCTCCACTCTTTTAGGCATTTACCAACCCCATCAATATTGGCTTGGACACTATTACTGGGAATCCAAGAATTTTGTACCACCATTTCACACTCCTCATCTTGAAGCCACATCTGTTCAAATCTATACATTCTCGTTCTCCTCCTCTTGTCCTCTTTTGATTTAACATGCATCTCCACAAGGATTGGAGTGTGATCAGAATTATGCCTGGGCAGACTGGTAACGAGTTTATAGTGCCAACAGTCACACCATTTTTTATTTGCCAGGGCCCTATCAAGCCTCTCCTCAATAGTGTGGGGAATTCTCCTTTTATTACACCAAGTATATCTGTAGCCACAAAAGTCAATCTCTGTTAAACCAGCTTGCTCAAGACAAACACGAGCCAAATCCACAGCCACCATATCTAACGGGTTGCCTCCAACCTTATCATCAGGACATAACACTTATTCAAGTCACCAACTATCATCCAAGCTTCAGTATCAGACTTCATCAGATTAGAAACCAGGTCCCAGGTTTTATATTTTTGATCACTTTCAGGGAAACCATAAATACATGAGATCCAAATAACATCCTTCACCTCACCTGTAATTACCTTAATGTCAATGTGATTATTTGAGAAAGAAATAATATCAATAGTGACCTCTTCCTTCCATAATAAAACAAGACCACCAGCCCTCTGCCTACCTTCACCCAAACAGTCCACCGCAAACATATTATGAGAACCATATAGAGTCTTCAAACAGTTTAATTCCACCACCTTCTTTCTAGACTCCATCAAGAAAGTGATGGTTGGGACTTCAGAAGCAAGAAGCTTCCTAAGGGATCGAACTGCACATGGCGATCCCAGACCACGGCAGTTCCAACTCATCAGCCTCATGGCTCTCGGTGGGGCTGCTCCACAGCCTCCACCGCTTCAGAAATCATTTGTTTCTTGTTCCCCATACCAGAGCTAGCATCATCAATATCCATCCTGCTAAGGAAATTCATAGCCTTTCTTTTCTGATGCTGTTCAGAAGTAGTAGCCACCTTCTCATTAGATTGCCTTTGAACCCGTGTCCATTTCTTCAACCCCTTCTTCTTAGATGGCGTGTCAGTTCCTTTCACAGCAGCACTTTTTATTGTCATCGAGTTAACCGAGTTTTCTGGTTCGTGAGTTGACTCAGTGGCATCATCGTTATTATCATTTTGTTGGGTTGCCACATTATTTGCCTTGGGATCAGTATGCACGGAAGTACTAGGCAAAAACTCCTTTTCATTGGCATCAGGGCCCACTGACCCTTCTTCATTCGGCTTCTCATTCTCCTTGGTCAACTGGCATTTGGTTAATGAGTTGACCACGTCCTCTAAGTCAGCATCATTGGATTTTTCGGGTTCAGTGCTGTTTTGTGCATCAGAATCAATATCCCCCATGAGATTGTTAAAAAGCTTGGTTCTGAAGCCTTTTATCTCCTTTCTCTCACCAATCATTACCGTATTCTTCATTGGAGATGCCCTCAACCAATTACCATACTTCAAGTTTGCATGATCTGTTTCGGTTTGGTCCTCCTCCCTGTCTTCACAGTCTTTCAACAAATGATCGATCATGCCACAACCAAAACAGAAGTCACACAAGCGTTCATACTTGAAGAAAATTTTAGTGACACCCTTTGCTCCCACACGTAGATTCATTCCTCTCTTCAAAGGAGCGTTGATGTTCAGCCATACCCTGATTCACATTGATCTCCCCAGTTTGCATTCAATGGACGAATCCCACTCAACATAACTGCCTAGAGTGCCAGCGATTGAACGTGCCGCTGCCTCAGTTCTCATTGCCGGTGGTAGTTCATAAACTCTAACCCAGAAAAGTGCTTGAGAGAGATCCGCCTCCGACGGGTTCATGGCAATATCAAACTCCCTTAGAACCAGCAGGTGTTTATCAAAATTCCAGGGACTCATTTTCATCACCAAATCCCTATCTTTTTGATTGAAGAACCTAAAGGTAAAGAGGTTCTTCCCTGCATCTCTTATTTCGACACCATTTTTAACCTTCCAAACCTGGATCATAGTCGCTTTGAAGGCCCTGACATTGAAGGAGTCGTGCGTCACTACCCTTCCCACAAGCCACTTGTTCTTCTCATCCTGATCAGTAACGCCCAGGTTCTCATCTGGAATGTCCAGAATGATGTCCTCCTCCACATCAAATTCTATATCCTTCCAGTTAGCCATCGAAAACCAGACCCACGACGTGAGCTAGAAGAGAAAACCGCTATGAGAGCGGTGCAAAACCACTATCTATGGTGGAGAAAACCCTTACGTCGTACACCCTAGGAAACCCTAGCAGCCAACGAAGAGAGCACTAATATTAAGAAACTTAAAACAAAAAACTTAAATTAAAAATGTGTTTTTTAATACTTAGGGAATGAATATTTTTAGTTTTCCTGTAAAAGTTTATTCATTTATGTATCTTTCCTAGAACATATTAGAAAAATTCTTTTATATGGTATTATCATTTTAATTAAGCTTTATTTTTTAAAACAAAACTCAATTTTAATTAAACTTCATTTATTGGTATTAATCAAAATGTAATAATATTTCTTTTTTACTACTGCTTTGACTTTATTTTTTGAACCGGTTTAAACCATTAAACCTCCGATTTTGAACGTTTTGTACCAATTTATTCGGTTCTTTGGTGGTCTATTAATAATATGGTTATTAAGTTGAATCGGACCTGACACTATGTCGATTTTTCGGATGAACCGACCGGTTTGGTTTTTAAAACAATATATATATATATATATATATATATATATATATATATATATGCGAGTACACCTTCATCCTTACTTCGTTTCTGACTTCATTCTTTCTTCTTCATCAACCCAAAATGAATTTCACCGCTCCCCACCACCACTCCCTACCACCACTACCCACCACGCATACTCCCCACTAACACCACCCTTCATCGATGGCAGCGGCCACGACAATCCTTTGATAAGGAATCCTCAAGTGAACCCCATATTTTGGTTCTCCACGGCATTGCTCGTCGCCGTCGTTGCCTATCGACTCTACCTGTGCTTTCGGACTGGCACGACGTCAACACCATCACCACCAACAACAACGGAGCTGGAAGTGGCGGGTGCAGCAGAACAGGTGTCTCCGTCGATGCCCGACGAGGAAGACCCTCTCTTCGGTATTAAGGGGGTGTGTGCATGATGGGCCTGGTTAAGTGGGTGGGCCATTATTTGATGTATAAATTATATGGATAGTATATGATAGCTGATAAAAAAGTGTTGATGCTTCCTTGATCCAATTTATGCCGATCTGTGCAGACTCAAATATTTAAGAAAAATATATTTCAACCAAAAAGGATTGTTTGCATTCAAGATAAATGTTTGCATGGTCTTTTTGATAAGCTATTTTTTATAAAAAAATTGGGGTAAATTGTTCGAATTTGTAGTATTATCGAAATTGTCATCCCAAAATTTGTCAATGATACAAGCAACATTTTCTTAATGCGAATTCATAATATTGAAAGAATTAATCGGTTTTGCTAAAATTAGTAGTTCGTGTTGTGTAGATAAATTGGTTACATGTGATTTATGTTAAAATAAAAAAGCTCTTGTAATTAGTTCATTTCATAATATGATTTATTCTAAAAGTGAACGTGGGTGAAGGTGACCTCTTTTTTCAAAATTTTTTTAAAATTAAAAATATTGATTTTTTTTAATTAAAAATATTGGGTGCAGCAGAACAGGTGTCTGACCAGATTGCGGAGGTCACTGACCCCACCCCACCCTTTCCCCACCGGCTACCGTGTGTTCCTTTAGAGCTGGTCGGCCCCCACCACCACCACTCCCTTAATAGGTTGCTTATATATGAGATCGGAGGAAGTATTTAACAATTTAAAAGTTTTATTTTGCTTTTTTACTACTGTTTTGACTTTATTTTTTGAACCGGTTTAAACCATTAAACCTCCGGTTTTGAACGTTTTGTACCAATTTATTCAGTTCTTTGGTGGTCTATTAATAATATGGTTATTAAGTTGAATCGGAACTGACACTATGTCGGTTTTCTGGATGAACCGACCGGTTCGGTTTTTAAAACAATATATATATACGCGAGTACACCTTCATCCTTACTTCGTTTCTGACTTCATTCTTTCTTCTTCATCAACCATAATGAATTTCACAGCTCCCTACCCCCACTACCCACCACGCCTACTCCCCACTAACACCACCCTTCATCGAAGGCAGCGGCCACGACAATCCTTTGATAAGGAATCCTCAAGTGAACCCCATATTTTGGTTCTCCACGGCATTGCTCGTCGCCGTCGTTGCCTATCGACTCTACCTGTGCTTTCGGCCTGGCATGACGTCAACACCACCACCACCACCAACAACGGAGCTGGAAGTGGTGGGTGCAGCAGAACATGTGTCTCCGCCGATGCCCAACGAGGAAGACTCTCTCTTCGGTATTTAGGGAGGCGTGTGCATGATGGGCCTGGTTAAGTGGGTGAGCCATTATATGATGTATAAATTATATGGATAGTATATGATAGCTGATAAAAAAGTGTTGATGCTTCCTTGACCCAATTTATGCAGATCTGTGCAGACTCAAATATTTAAGAAAAATATATTTCAACCAAAAAGGATTGTTTGCATTCAAGATAAATGTTTGCATGGTCTTTTTGATAAGCTATTTTTTATAAAAAAAATTGGGGTAAATTGTTCGAATTTGTAGTATTATCGACATTGTCATCCCAAAATTTCTCAATGATGCAAGCAACATTTTCTTAATGCGAATTCATAATATTGAAAGAATTAATCGGTTTTGCTAAAATTAGTAGTTCGTGCTGTGTAGATAAATTGGTTACATGTAATTTATGTTAAAATAAAAAAGCTCTTGTAATTAGTTCATTTCATAATATGATTTATTCTAAAAGTGAACGTGGGTGAAGGTGACCTCTTTTTTCAATTTTTTTTTAAATTAAAAATATTGGGTGCAGCAGAACAGGTGTCTGACCAGATGGCGGAGGTCACTGGCTTTGCTCCCTTATTCCTATGGCCAGTCTATGGCTTTGCTCCCCTCATTCCATTCCTTCTTCGTCCTCCTCTCTGTTTATTTATTTATTTATTTATTTTTATAAATTTTGACCTTGGGTCGTGACAACTCTCAAGACCACCCCCGTCGTGAGCCACCTCATGACCCACCGACAACACCACCCCCACCCGCACCGCACCCGCCCCACCGCACCACCGCACCCGCACCGCACCCGCACCACCGCACACGCACTGCACCCGCACCACCCCACCCCACCCTTTCCCCACCGGCTGCCGTGTGTTCCTTTAGAGCTGGTCGACCCCTACCACAACCACTCCCTTAATAGGTTGCTTATATATGAGACCGGAGGAAGTATTTAACAATTTAAAAGTTTTATTTTGCTTTTTTACTACTATTTTGACTTTATTTTTTGAACCGGTTTAAACCATTAAACCTCCGGTTTTGAACGTTTTGTACCAATTCATTCGGTTCTTTGGTGGTCTATTAATAATATGGTTATTAAGCTGAATCGGACCTGACACTATGTCGGTTTTTCGGATGAACCGACCGGTTCGGTTTTTAAAACAATATATATATATATATATATATACGCGAGTACACCTTCATCCTTACTTCATTTCTGACTTCATTCTTTCTTCTTCATCATCTTCTACACGTATAATGGATTTCACCGCTCCCCACCACCACTCCCTACTACCACTACCCACCACGCCTACTCCCCACTAACACCACCCTTCATCGATGGCAGCGGCCACGACAATCCTTTGATTAGGAATCCTCAAGTGAACCCCATATTTTGGTTCTCCACGGCATTGCTCATCGCCGTCGTTGCCTATCGACTCTACCTGTGCTTTCGGCCTGGCACGACGTCAACACCACCACCACCAACAACAACGGAGCTGGAAGTGGTGGGTGCAGCAGAACAGGTGTCTCCGCCGATGCCCGACGAGGAAGACCCTCTCTTCGATATTTAGGGGGGCGTGTGCATGATGGGCCTGGTTAAGTGGGTGGGCCATTATCTGATGTATAAATTATATGGATAGTATTTGATAGCTGATAAAAAAGTGTTGATGCTTCCTTGACCCAATTTATGTCAATCTGTGCAGAATCAAATATTTAAGAAAAATATATTTCAACCAAAAAGGATTGTTTGCATTCAAGATAAATGTTTGCATGGTCTTTTTGATAAGCTTTTTTTTATAAAAAATTGGGGATAAATTGTTCGAATTTGTAGTATTATCGAAATTGTCATCCCAAAATTTGTCAATGATACAAGCAACATTTTCTTAATGTGAATTCATTAATATTGAAAGAATTAATCGGCTTTGCTAAAATTAGTAGTTCGTGCTCTGTAGATAAATTGGTTACATGTGATTTATGTTAAAATAAAAAAATCCCTTGTAATTAGTTCATTTCATAATATGATTTATTTTAAAAGTGAACGTGGGTGAAGGTGACCTCTTTTTTCAACTTTTTTTTAAATTAAAAATATTGATTTTTTTAATTAAAAATATTGGGTGCAGCAGAACAAGTGTTTGACCAGATGGTGGAGGTCACCGGCCCTGCTCCCCTCATTCCTATGGCTAGTCTATGGCCCTGCTCCCCTCATTCCCTTCCTTCTTCTTCCTCCTTTTTGTTTTTTTTTTTTTTTAATTTTGACCTTGGGTCGTGACCCCTCTCACGACCACCCCGATCGTGAGCCACCTCATGACCCACCGACAGCACCACTCCCACCCGCACCGCACCCACCCCACCGCACCCGCACCGCCCCACCCAACCGACTACCGCGTGCCCCACCACCACCACTCCCTTAATAGGTTGCTTATATATGAGATCGGAGGAAGTATTCAACAATTTAAAAGTTTTATTTTGCTTTTTTACTATTGTTTTGACTTTATTTTTGGAATCGGTTTAAACCATTAAACCTCCGGTTTTGAACGATTTTAGCGGTTTTGTACCAATTTATCCGGTTCTTTGGTGGTCTATTAATAATATGGTTATTAAGCTGAATCGGACCGGACACTATGCCAGTTTTTCGGATGAACCGTCCGGTCCGGTTTTTAAAACAATGGTCCATATATAGTGCGTGTACACCATCTTTCAATGCTGCACATTCCTTCATTCTTAGTTTCTTTGCTTTCTTTGCTTTCATTCTTAGTTTTTAACTCCATTCATAATGGCCTCTTTCACCGCTGCCACCGCTCCTTGCCTACCGACTCTATCTTTGCTTTCGGTCTGGCACGACATCAACACCACCACCACCAACAACAACGGAGCTGGAAGTGCTGGGTGCAGCAAAACAGGTGTCTGACCATATGGCGAAGGTCACCGACTCTGCTCCCCTCAGTCCTATTCCTATGGCTAGTCTATGACTCGGATGATAGTCTGATAAAAAAATTGAGCCATTGAACCCAAAGAATGTCGCACAAGAAAATAAATATTAAGATCTAGAATGTAAGTAAGGAAAATATATTGCAAAGCTGTATCTATGACTTTTATCTCATGAAAACGCAGCTGTTTGAATGTGTGTCGTTGACACACCCAACATGATACCTGTCATTAAAATTTCTTTAGCAAATTCTAAATGAAACTGAAAAAAGCAAAAATCATCTTAACTTTATGAGAACAAGAGAACGAAAACAGCCCACGTAATGAGATTACTTTATGGAAGTAGGAAGAAAGTAACATGAAGAAAGATATGAAGTGAGCATAATGGATTCAGAGTTTCCGTTAATTTCGCAAAAGCATAACAATTCAAAAGCTTCAACAAAATTCATCAAAGTTTCATCAATGTCACTAGAAAATTTAAATGAACAATGCTAACAACAAAGACAAGTCATAGAACACAATACGTTAAAAAACTAGTCCTCCTCCTCATCTTCCTCTCCAATATAATCCCCATTCTCATAGTCAGATAACTCGACATATCCTTCAGCTTCTTCTCCTTCCTACTCATCAAAATCATAAGCTTGTAATTTTTCTTCTCCACGCTCTTCATTCTTATCTTCAAGTTCCACTTCTTTGTCTACTTCTGCAACTTCCTCTTCCCCTCTTTTGGTTGATGAACCAATTTGGGAACCGTTTTTATCACGTTTTCTTGTTTGGTAAATTGGTGAACCACAAGCAATTTTTTATGCGAGGATAGGGAAAGATAAATTAAATCCACGGTCACAAGTTTTAAGACTTGGTATATGATCATGTGGTTACACCCACCTGTCATCAAACTAATGATGTAATAGTAAATAAAAACATTTTCTATGTAAATTTTATTAATTGGGGATGCTATTTCAATATATGTAATTTCGATGTAACATGTTGAATTATCCCTTATACTGGTTTGAAGTCCACCATGCTACACTACAAGCAAAACTACACTTATTCCTTAAGGTTCAGGTCGATCTGGACTGATAGGAACGCATGATGGAAGAGTTTTTGGGAGTGAAAATGGTGTATGTACTTATTGAGTGAATTTGTTAATGAAACAGTGTATGTGCTAATCCTGAATTTTTATAGAGCACCAAAAGAATCTGTAAGTAACTAGGAGTATTATTATTTGTAATAATAGTTGGCAATAATGCATATAAACAGAGGTTCAGGCCATTTGCAGTTTATTTTTTTAGGGGGTTTACTTGCTTCAAAAAGGTATATCTTTCCCTACCAAGGAGCAATAATTGTAGCCATGAATCTTGGAAAGATGAACAAGAGAGACATAAGATGGAAGCCACATTGTACAATTTTGATTTATCACTTGTATTCTTTAACTACAATCATGCATACAAATTTGAGATAATCCACAGAAAGATAAACTGTCCCAATTTGTTATCTTGATTCCACAAGTCTATCGCAAGGATGAAGGTCTGATCAAAAGGTTGAGCCGTTGAACCCGAAGAACGAGCGCTGCACCAGAAAGCAAATAAAAGAAGATCTAGAATGTCAGTGATGAACATAGATTTCAAAAAGCTGTAGCTAATAGTTATTCATTCATCTCATGAAAAAGCAGCTGTAACACCCGTTATGGTAACTGCCATAAAAAAAATCCTTCATCAAATTCTAAATGAAACTGAAAAAACAAGAATCATGTTAACTTTATGAGATCAACAGAAGTAAACAACATAATGAGATGAAGTTCAAACATATTTTCTATGTTATTACAGACAGAATTGCAAAACAATATCAGGAATCAGTCTATACTTAAATAACTTGTATTATTAGCTTTAACAATAATAAAAACAATTATTGTCAGACCAATTCCCTGAAAATTGTATATATTTAGTAACTAATTTTGTCTCCTCCAGCAAACATCATGAGAATCATAATCAAACATATATGCACAAGAAACCTTTAAATTCAAAGAACCAAAGCATTTTAACATATATTATGGCAATGTAGAAAAACAATCACAAATACTGGTTGCAAAATCTATGACAGAAAAAGGCAACAGTATACCTGAACATCATAAAACTTGATATAGAAACGGGAGCTATCAATGGATAGCTTAGTTTGAAGAATATCAGCAATTGTAGAACTAAGTTTTCCATTAACATCTGGACCAAGCCCCCCAATGGAGATAAGTTCACCATAAGCTGCTGGCTCTTCGCTGCCACCAAATGCAATAGGCACTCCCCCATTCAACAATATCATCACATACTAAAACATACATTAAAAAAAAAAAAACTTAGTCTCACAGAGTCATTTCATCAAACAATATATGGTCAATGGTCAACAACAAGATGGAAAAAGAAAAGTAATACTAGTAAGAATGAAAGAGTGGAAAAAAGGGGCTTAACGGATTCGGGTTTTCCGATGATTTTAGAGACAGTTTTGGTGGCATCTCTGAGAATGTCGGAAGCAATCACAGAGTCGAGGGGCAGGTTAGTGAACAAGTTCAAGGTGGGCATGATTGAAGAGTTCTTGTTGATATGTTACAACACTTACTATAGTAGACACGACACGGGTGGCTCTCTTGAGTCAACAAATGCTTCAAGATAACCTTGTCTCTCAGACTCGGACTCTATGTGCTACTAGCACTAGTTACTACTTTCGTATTCGTATTCGTATTTGTGTTTAGTTATGTATGTCTACGTTCGTACTTTTTTTTGGGGGGGGGGGGTATAATCTCTCACTACAAAGATGTGTGGGCCACATCTTTGGAGGCCCAACACGAGGATACGATAGGATACAGATAGAGTTATAGATTATGAACCCCCCTTAATATCCCCAAACCCCAAATTTACAAGTGAAAAGACCAAAATGCCCAAATTAAAAATTATTAAAATACAAACTCCAATAATTATCCCCAAACCCCTTTTTACCAATTATGGAAAGTTACTATTCCTTGTTTCTCAAAAAAAAAAAAAAAAACAAAAAACCTCTTCCTCTCTTTGAGTTGTCAACTTGTCAACCCAGTCTCCTCCTGCAACACAGCGGCACCGCCATGGCGAGATGGAAGAGGGCTACCAAAAGCTTCATGCCTCACCTTCCTCCATCTCTCCCAAAAACCGCTAATCTTGGAAGCCACCTCCTCCACCGATTTGCTTCTCCCCTGAAATTCACGGTTGTTCCTCGCGTTCCATATGCTCCAGATGACCACCGCCGAAAACCCCACTTGTTCCTTTGATTTGCTCTGACTAATTGACTCAAACCATTCCATTGGGCTCCTTGTTTCCCCCAAATCCAGAAATTAACGCAAATCCAAAGAATTCCACAGCTTCTTAGGAAAAGAACATGCTGACCAGACGTGGAACCCTTGGTCTTGAAGAAGAGGAACGTAAGTGAGATGAGGGAGAAGAAAAGAGGGCTTTTTGTTTTAAAAACTCTGAACGGTGTATTTGTCTTTTCACTAGTAAATTTGGGGTTGGGGATATTAACTGGGGTTCATAATCTACTACTCATACGGATATTGGTATACGGTAAAAGAAATATAAAGTAATAAAATAAATAGATATGTGTCTGACACAGAACATGATATATATCAAACACGACGTGACAAAAAATATTAAGTGTTGATACTTCCTTTGATCCAATTCATGTCCATCAATGCAGACTCTAAAAAAAATATATTCCAATCAGGAAGGATTGTTTGCATTCAAGACAAATGTTTGCATGGTCTTTGTGATAAGCTATTTAAAAAAAAATGGGGATAAATTGTTCGAATTTGTAGTATTATCGAAATTGTCATCCGAAAATTTGCCAATGATACAAGCAACATTTTCTTAATGCGAATATGATTTTATAATATTGAAAGAATTAATTTGTTTTGCTAAAATTAGTGGTTCATGCTATGTAGATAAATTGGTTACATGTAATTTATGTTAAGATAAAAAAGCCCTTGTAATTAGTGCATTTCATAATATGATTTATTCTAAAAGTGAACGTGGGTGAAGGTTACCTCTTTTTTCAATTTTTTTTTAAAATTAAAAATATTGATTTTTTTTATTTTATTTAATTTAAAAAGTGATCTTTGCCTATATGACACAACATGGTTAACCACCTACATTTGACTAGGATTTTGGTACGACATGCCAACAAAATTTGAGGATAGGAGGGATATATGACAAATTAAAAGTAACTCGGGTAAATCAAGCATTAAAAAGGAAAAAAAATAAAGAATAAGGGCCGGTGACAAAACAATCATAAAATTTAAAGACTAAACACATAATTAAGCCTAATCTTAATCATAATGTTTCTAGAGAAGATAAATGATGCACTAACAGTGTAAAAGTTTTTCACATCATCATACATCATTCATATGTTCATTCGTTGACTTTTAAATAAAAGTAATATAAATAAATGATGAATAATAGAATGATAATGTAAAAATCGTTACACCGTACGTACATGCCCATTAATCTCATGTTTCTATTAGTATAAATTATCTTGATGTTACCTTTCGGTTGATGTTAGGTTTCCATTATTGATTTATTTATAAATTCTCATGTACAATGTAATATATGCATCAGCAATCAGCGCCAACAGCCTCGTGCTACTTGTTCGGTTGTTCCGACACTTAGAGAAGATACGTATTTACGATGAGCATACGATTACAACTAGAGTAGAGTTTTTACATAAGGAAGCTACAGGAGCAGGAAATCATGACCATGAGATTTCATGGAAGACTAAAAAAGATGGATGTCAAGTGTCTAATATCACCAAAACTAGAAAAAATATCCAACCACGGCTAATATTCGTTTCACGATTAAGACATAACAGTTCCATAAGATGCATTTGATCAGACTACATATTACTAATGGAGTAATGGGATATTTCTGAACGAATCTGATACTTTTCTGCTATGACCACAGTCACCACACCATATTGATTGATGATGCTAGATTGCTCGGTGTTCCATAACAACAAATTTTTAGAACATTATAATGTATGAATAGTTGCTGGTGCTTAAAATAAGAAATTCAAAATATAGTTTCATACCCATAGCAGATGCCACAATCGAGCTTTAAAATCAATGCACATATACACAATGAAACTAAATCATGAATGATTATGACTAACATTTCATTACATTTTCTATGACACTACTAAACTCTTAACCACATTGAAAACCACCTCATTACATGATATGGTTATAATATAAATGAAAAGCATGCTTTTTTGGTGGCTTCATAGTACATCCCAGCATTAATTGTTTCCGATCAGACTGATGGTAACAAACTCGCTCAAAATAGAGTCCTGTGAACCTAAAGCTTACCGCACTAACTTAAAGTCTGAAAGTACTGTATCCTCCTAATCCAGAAGATCCATATCCACTGTAGTGCTGCGAGGTCAAGGAAGATGAAGGGTATGATGAACTGCCTAATTGAGAGTAAGAAGGCCTCAGACCTGCATCCAACATGCTGTAATCACTAGCAACAGTTTCTTTGTGCTTGCTAACAGTTTCCTGCAACACAGAGGAAGACATTTCTATTAGCAAAAGCATACTTAATAGAGTGTTATTCTAACATGAATTCATATCCAGATAGCTAGAACCCTATCAAATGTCAGCATGCCAATAAACTGAATGAGCAATGTATCTATGAGATGGGTAATTTACCAATTACATCAGATTAAAAATGCATTTAACAAAACCCAAACTAAGGTCAAATTCTTCCATCCTTAGTTCAAACTTGCTTGGTGAACAACTATATACAATTCATGAATAAATATATCTTCGAAAAGTTGGTCCAATCCCATCAACCACCAGAGAAGAATAATTTCTATAGGATTGGTTTATTCAGGTCAAGGAAGAAAAAATAACCCAACTAATATACATCCAAACAAAATGGTCTTATGCTTCACTACTTGAGATGATGCATACTTAACACTTGAGTAAGTTTATAGTAGTGTCTATGAAAATTGAAAAATACCATCGTTTTTGTCGACTTCCACTTCTACCGACATTCAAAGACTAATCTGTCTAACTAAGCTAGACAGGTGAAACCATCTGTTAGGATCTGAGTGTGGGATATGCACAAAGCACAATTGGTTAGTTTAGATGAGATGGCAGAGAGAGTGCGTAAGAAAGGAATGAGGAGAGAATGTGTATCTCAAGCATTTATTAATAGGCCGAGGAGAATGATGTGGGGTATCTTTTGGAAAAGGTTCATTTAGTATGACTGGGTAGGAAGCAGGAGCTCTCTATAGGAGCATTCCTCTGTTGACAATAGGATTCCATTCTATTGCATTTTTCCTTCAAGTTAATTCGGAGATACAGATTCATTTTCTCTTTTCCATTGTTTTTATCTTTGTTTTCTGGACTACTTGATACTGGTTTGTATCACCATCTTCACTTCTTTCATTTCCTACTTCCCTATGATGGGAAATGGACTCTAACCTATTTCACCTCACTTTTCATTCCAATTTTTTACAATTTACCTTTCAATTCTCCTATTACACAAACTAATTGTTAATAGAGATTTTTTAAGCAAGATGAAGAACAGGGATATCAACCTAGAGTAAGTGTCTATCTAACAAGTGAAGAGAAAACTTCTGTATGTGCTAATATTTATTGATATTCGATTACCAGTCCAAGTACGCACACATGCTTGTGCATATTTCATTATCATACAGAACAGGATTAGAAAAATGCAACTCTTTTTGTAGGCCCAAGCCTCCTACCTGAATCAATTGTTGTGCCGTTTGAACTTGAGAAGAGGTGCCTTTTATTTCCACAATGATTTCATCAGGTACCCTGCTCTCCTGCACAGTCAATATGGCTCCACTACGACGACGAACATAATCTATATTGGTCCCTTGTAAACCAATGATGTCCTCTGCATAGGACAGTGGTACTTGCATTGTTTGTATTACCTGATAAGTGGAAAACCATAATGGAGATGTGAGTTACCATGCGTATCAAATAATAACAATAATAACTAAGCCTTCAGTTCATAATATAAGAACTAGACATGCATCATAGAGTATGATTCACATTAAAAACTAGGCCGGCCAGCTACATGATGATGAGAATAATAGGTGCAAACAAGTAGAAGTCACAAGTTATTATCACCTTGAATTCAAAATTTGGCACATATGCAGGGGAACGTAAAAAAATCCTTACATAAACACTTAGAAGATAAATATAACCTTTTTTAACCAATTAGTAGAAATTGAAATGACAGGCAAGCAATGATATTTGTCACACTCGCAGGGAAATTTTCACATCAAATAGTACAGAAACAAAATATGGGCAGGCACTTAGAATTGCTTACTGTAGTAACGATAGAAGGACCAGCACGACTTAGAGCTGAAGAACGAAGACCAGAAAGTGAGGAGTCATGCCCATATAGCGACATTGTGGAGGAAGGGAGTAATGAATCCAATTGACTCTCACGGTCGGCAAGGAGAGAATCCCTTTTTGTTGGAAGAGGAATATCAGCAACATTTCTAGGTTGTGATGCACTATGCAGTGACAGCTGCTTGTCAGCCATGATATCTGGCTGGTGGTCCAGGGGGATTGCATTGTACTTAAATAAAACATGATTCAGATATCTTAGTGTAAATATACAGTAAAAATCACAAAAAGATAGCTATCACATTTACTTTTACAATATTCATCGCATCAACAAAACAAAGTAGCAGTTGTATAATGTATACACACTGTATCAGCTTTAAAGCCTAAGTTAACTTTTTGTAAATATCAAACTTACAGTTTTCTTCTCAAATAGAGGAAGAACGCTTTGATCAACCAAAAACTTCCTCAGGTGTCCAATGACTGCTTCCAGAGCCTTAAGGACTTTCGAGGCTTCTCCCTGAAGATCGACAACCCTCTCATCCGCAGCAGCATAAAATGGCATCTCATCTGTCAGGAAAATGATCTGGCATCAGAATAACAAAAATTGCAGTAACTAAAGAAGTAGAAAAAGTCCACTGTTATTAGGAACATCAAACAAGGACAGAGCCATTAAAATCTAGTCAAGTTGGAGTTGCAAATTAGGCCCAAAGGTCAAGCATTATTAGGCAACACGTCAAATTTATAATAGTTAATTGAAGATAGCAGCGTGGGGCAGCTGACTTCAAAAACACTAAAGCAGTATAGGCGTATAGCAAATTGCTGAGTGGCTGCTATAACAAAGATAGAGGATACAGTATAAATACTTTTTAACACATATAAATGCTCAGCATACAAGAGTACCCAAAACTTAGGTCTGTCTTAGGATATATTGATTGTTAATACTCAACCCATCACGTAAAAGACCTAATTATAATTATGTAATAATAATAGAATCGTAGCAAAAGAGAGTAGGAAAACCATCAAAACGAAGCAAAGAGAAGCTACAGGGAAGTGGACTTCACTAGAAACAGAGAACAGGGGCTGGGCTTGCAGATGAAACAGAAGAATGCTGTCAGGGATTGACCAGAAAAGGATGAGCAGAACAGAGAGATGTTCTTAAGTTGGCTGAAGGGTGTGTGTGTGTGATGAGTGCTAAACCTAAACCTGCTTCAGTTGCACAAAATAGGAGTAG
The DNA here is from genome assembly GCA_037953625.1 of Crotalaria pallida. Classification (NCBI taxonomy): domain Eukaryota; kingdom Viridiplantae; phylum Streptophyta; class Magnoliopsida; order Fabales; family Fabaceae; genus Crotalaria; species Crotalaria pallida. Next base: position 179,697,865 of record CM075649.1, read on the forward strand.
AAATGCAGAGTATCAATTTTGCCCTTCAATAACAGGGTATAATCTTGATTTACCCCCTCAATCTGTACATAAGTTGACAGTTTAGTAAGAAAAAAATAGATATTATATAAAACAAAACAATACAAAATAACAGCCGCTATATTAGGCCTCCACAGGTGTGACGCCAAAACAGAATGTGAGCGGTGTCCAGGAGTAGCTACATCCCACACTGCCGTAAATTGTAGCACTATTGCCCACAATTGACTACTCTAATGTAATTACACTCGAGAGTGGGAAAATAACCCAACTAAGTGTTTAGTATGACAAAGCTTCTCTACTAACACTACGTATCTATCCTACATCACAAATATATTAATGTTAAAGTTGCCTGACAAAGCTGCATGCCACCAGTGGAAACACACACACAAAAGCACCTGCCAACTACATTCGAAAATGGATCTTGCTAACAAGTGCTCAAGGACTAGGGCACTTGTTAAGGTTACTAGAAGTGGAAAACTAACCATAAATCCACATTATTGCTTTTTTCGAAAATCTAAAAAACTACATTTTTCAATGACTTTGCACTATTAACATTTGCCTTTAAAAATTAATGTAATGAAAAAACAACAGTCCCTCACTTCAGTATCTTCCATAGAAAGCCAGCTAAACCAATAACCAATAATTAAAGACAGTTCGGCACACTTTATATAAAATTAGTCAATAGTAGTCAATATGAAAAGGGAATTCACAAAGTCAGTAGCTGCAATTTAGAAAAAGAGGGAACATCATAGATGTGTTATGTATGATTGGGTAACAGTGACCGCAAGGCATACCTCTTGACAATACTCTAACAGAAGCGAGAGTTTTTTCCTGTATAGATTTAATTATCGAGCCTTGCTTTCCGATCAAATTGATAGCCTGTGTTGATGCCACCAATAAACGAACAGAACAAAATCCAATCCCAGCAGCTCCTGATAGATTCTCACCATCGGTTTCAGATAATCCTGAGACACGTTTAAAAATCCTTATGGCAGCAACCATTGCAGGAGAAAGAAGTGCCTCCGGTTCCTCCTTCCCCGATATGAGCACCTAAAAAACAAAACGTAAACAGCACTCAGTACAAAACAGAAACAGCATGTAAATTATAAAACAACAAAACTATAAAACTAACTTCCACTAAATTAACTTTATCAACTTTGCACCTACATTGACAGCTGCAAACTATAGATCATAATAAGGAGGCTCAACCGCATTATGCGCACGTGACAAATTATCACTAACTGTGCAAAGGGCCTCACTTATTATGCTGATACATAAGACAAATCCTACAGAGAAAGTAGTTCATGAATAATCCCTATACAACACTAAACCTTGAAAAATAATCCTATTAATAATAACTAATAATTATTTCAATAGCCAAAACACATAGCAGTAAAAATTGAGGTTGAACAGTGAAAGTAAACATTTAAAAAAAAAAAAAAGAAAAGAAAGAAGGTTGAGACAGAAAACCCTAGAAAGATGGAAATGAAACAATGGAGACTTACGATTCGATCAGAGGTACCAGCAGCGCCATCGAGAACGCGAATGCGAGCACGAGTCTCTTCGCACATCTTCTTCACGAGCTCACCCTTGCGCCCGATTATGCTTCCGACCTTCACCACCGGCACGATCAGGCGGAACACGCAGTGGCCGGGCCAACCCGGCCACCTTTTCTCCAGCGGAGTGGCAGCTAGGCCTGTGACAGCGTTTTCGGGTGCCGGAGCTTGCTCGGATTGGAGTTCTTCGGTCGAGGGGATGGCGTCTGCGGCAGCTGTTGATTCTATGATGGCGGTGGAAGCGGTTGGAGGGGAAGACTCTGCGGCGGAGGCATTGGTCGGTGGGAGAGATTGTTGAACGGCGGTGGAGGCGCCGTTCTGGATTGGTTGGAGGGTTGTCATGAGAGAGGGGAGGGTTAGGTTTTGGAGGGAACGGGAATGGGGAAACGGAGAAGAAGGGTTTACAGAACAGTGTTATGCAAAACTATTGAGAGGTTTCAGACTTATGAAAGAGGGTGGCAGAGGACGGGTATTATGGAAACTAATTTTCCAAAGTTGGGGTAAATGGGAATGAGGTTTTTTTTTTTTACCAACCGGTATCAAATCTCGTTTACCCAGAATTCGACTCACCCGGTCTGACCCAACTGAGTTCGCACTAAGAGGTAGGAGTCTCCCAGCGGGGATTGCTCCATACCCAAGACTCGAACTCGAGACCAGTTGGTCAAGGGACCGCTACCACTTGACCATATAGCTGTCAAAACGGGCCGGCCCGCCCGGGTTCAGCCCGGCCCGGCCCGGGTGCGGGCCAAATGGTTCTGGGCCAAATAGCCCGGGTGCAAGTTGTGTTCACTAGCATGCAGCCCAAACCCGCACTTTACCCAGGGTTTTTTGGCCCGACCCTTGTTTGGGTTTTTTGGCCCGGCTCTAGACCGGGCTAATAAGCCCGGGTTCAATTTATGACCACATTTATGGAACCCAAACCCGCACTTTCCCCGGGTTTTTTGGCCCGGCCCGCATGGACCCGACCCATTTTGACAGCTCTACTTGACCAACCCCACGTTGGTAATGGGAATGAGTTTTAGCCTACAAACCCATTGTTTAGTCTCAAACCCTACTTTTAAAAATATTCTTAAAGTACCCTAAACCCAATTTTCCAAATCCCGTTTTTTCCACTACTCTCCCTCTATTCTCTCTCTCTGACTCCTCTGTTCTACCCACATCACTATCGGCAAGCACATCACCACCGTCAACGACAACATTTCCATTGTGCTTCTCTCTCTGATACATTTTCTCTCTTCGTTATGTCTCTCTTTGCATCTCCATTTGTTGTTGGTTTTCTTATTGTCAATGTAAAAACATGGTTTTCTTCTTCGTTCTCTCTCTATGCGTTTTGCGACTTTCCGACGAACCAGTGCCGAAATTTTGAGAAATTCCAACATGGGGTTCTCGGAAATTTGTTACATTGGTTTTTATTTTATTTTTTTTAATACTTCCAACGTACTCTTGTCGGAATTTCTCAAAATTTCGACATACCAAGGTCGGAAGTAATTGATCATTACTAAAAAAAATTGAAAGAGAAGATGATTACCTGCAAAGATCACTTGTTGAACGTCAAAAGGAACTCCTGAAGTGCTTTAATGTGAAAAACGTTAAAGGTTTAGGGTAAGAGTGTGTAAGGTTGAATGAGAGGCATGAAGGTGGAAGAAGGTGAAGGGTACTTGGGATTTGGGCCTAATATATGGGATTTGTAGACTAAAACTCAATGGTAATTAGCAAACAGATATCACGTTGCTCGCTCACGTGTATTGTCGGATGGATGACTTTCGGATATTAACGGATGACCTAATGGTCTGTTCTGCGTCATTTTGTCGAAGGTGGTGATTACATGTGATTTATCTAACGATGCAAAATTTTGATCAACGTTGTTATGTTTGTAGGTCTAAAACACATGTCTCATGTGCAATTTGTTAGAACCTACAATCGGTGGGTGAAACAACTAGGACACACTAGGAGAACACCTAGAAGGGGGGGTTGAATGGGTGTAAAAGAAACCTTGAAAGATTTTCGCAAGAAACAAATCAAAACAATCAAAACAAATGATTTTCACAAAAATTCTTTAGCCTTAATCGATTAATGACATGAACTAATCGATTAATGCCTCTGTTAATGGATTAATCACTTTTCAATCAAATACGAAAATCAATCACTTAACACATATGATCAGAGATAAAGCGGAAATGATTAACACCAATATTCTTATTGATTACCTAGGTTATGAAAATGATTTTCCCAAAATCAATTTTGCACAATTAAGATTCAATTCAATCAATTATGAAAAATCACTTTTTCTAGGTTTTCAATCAAGAACACAATTAATAACAAGAATTGTAAAGAGTAGAGAGTTTAGAGATACGACACAGTGATTTATCCTGGTTCACTTTCATCCACTTGAAAGCTACTCCAGTCCCCTCTTCAACCAAGAGAGATTCTTCACTATGAGGAATTAGAGTTTCTCAAATTACAAGTAAATGCCTCACAAGACTCCCTTCTTGCTAGCCTACAAGAGATACCACACCCTTGCCTTGTAACCCTATTGATATCTAATCTAACCTCTTCTCTTGTTTGCCGATACCCCACAACAAGACTTCCAATGCTTTGAGATTCTTCAAAGACTTCCACTTGCTTGTTAACACAACAAGGCTTCCAAGTGCTTGATGAAATGTCACACCAAGGCTTCCAATATAACTTTGCTTGATTTACAACCAAGACTTTCAATTGTTGTAGATAGCTTGCCTCTTGCAAAGATTACAACTCAAATGAAAACAAAATAACAATCCTATGAATCTCTTTCAAAAGCTATGAAAAGATCAACATGAGAGATTCAAGGTTCTTGATCAAAGAATGTAAAAGTTAAAGCTTTGATCTTGAGAAAGTGAGAGAGAATAGAGTGACTTTGATTCTTTGTAAAATTGATATGAAAATGATAGGTAAATGTAATAAATGATTCACAAAGGTTAGGAAAAGGTTTATATAGAATACCCAAAAGTTAGGAATGGTTAAAAGTGCTTTTGAGAAGTGAAAAACTCATTTAAAAACAGTAACAACTCGTGTTACTCGAGTAGCCAAGTCCTTACTCGAGTAACCAGTGTAATCAGTGTTCACTACTCGAGTAATCTGAGTTACTACTTGAGTATTTACGCAAGGCTTCAAAATTCTAATCGAGTAATCAGAGCCTTAATCGAGTATTTGCGCAAGATTGCAAAATTCTACTCGATTAAACAAGTGGCTAATCGAGTAGTCAGTTCAAAAAACACTTAAAAACTTGTTTTCTCAAAATCTAAACCTTTTCTTTCAAACCTTTAAGCCACCTATTGATTTTAGGCAAAGTGAATACTCAAAATATGATATAATCATGCAATCAAAAGAGATTCACTACCCTCTAAGAAACTCTACCCAAACTCATAAACTAAAAGACTTGTGAGGCGAAAGATAAAATAATAAAACTCAAACTACCAAACTAAGTCTTCATGAGTTGGCTCTCTCTTCATCACTTGATGTTTGTTGTTGCTTGTTGAGCTTGAACTTGATCAACACGATTGAAGCTTGTTCAAAACCTTTTGGCATTTATCAAAACATTCTTCATGAATCTTACACAATTCACGTGTGGGTCATCCTGTTCGATCACGTGAACTATCATATAGACGGAATTAGATAAGACGGATCATTTTGGACTCATTTGTTGATTTATGTTACACAAAAACGTAACAAATGTGGTGAAAATGTGCAACCCTAATGTTACATTCATGGGTCAATAATGACATGTCTCACGTACTAAACATGTGTTGAATATGATTTTCCCCTTTTGTTGAATATATCTAATTTTTCGAAAACTTAGACCATCTTTTTGATAAACTTTTATTTTCAACTATCGAGTTTAAAAATTACGGTTGTCCAATAATTTCAAGGAGATACAAGGAGACCATGAAATGAGAGCGTTCAAGTTCATCATTCATGTTACTATCTTGAATATTATTAAGACACTTATTATTCTTTGTAATAGTCAAAATAGTATTCCATTGTTGTACAAAGAACAATATCTAAGTTTTGTATTGGTTCTCAAAGTATTAACATACTCCTTTACATGATCTTCTTATTGTTTATATTTGTTATCATGGAGGATAACCGGTACTGATAATACAACAAAGTTATTTTTTTAACAATATTATAAAAGTTTCATTTATCAGTAAAATTCAATTTACAAAGACAATTTTTTCCACTCACAAATTAAGCTCAAAGCCCAAACAGAAAGCAAACATAAACAGTTGAGCAGCAAGCAAAGAAAGTAGGAAAAAGCTCTTCCGGTTTGGAACTTTCAATAGCCCAAACTAGCATCCAGTGAAAAGCACTCACTTTCAAGACCCAAAATATATCAAAATTGTTCGTCTTCTCGTTATCTTTTTTTTTGGGTGAACAAAAGGGGCAATAGCCGAAACAGAAATAAAAATTACATCAAAGGAATATCTATTGGGTAAGCAATCCCAGAATGGTCATTAGAAAGAAGAGGGTCAAGACCAGTAACAGGATCTTCAAGAAGAGGGTCAAGACCAGTAACAGGATCTTCAAGGCTGAAATTTGCCAAGAAGTTTGCACAGTAGTTACCTTCATGATTGGTATGTTTGAAGATAACTCTCCAGTTTTGTCTTCTAATCCGATTGGTGTGCTGAAATATGCTCTTTAGACCACTTTGTTGCGTAATTCTCATCTCATTATTCAGTTGATTTACTGTAGAGAGAGAGTCGCTTTCCACAATGATGTTGTCAAAGCCTTTTCTCCAGGCTAATTGGAGTCCAGAGTAGATGCCCCATAATTCAGCATTATAAGCAGTAGTAACTCCAATTTTGTTGTAGAAGTCGCTAATCCATCTACCAAAACAATCATGAAATAATCCTCTGCAGCCAGTCATTCCTGGATTTCCTTTGGAAGCTTCATCCGTGTTTAGTTTTATCCATCCTTCTGGAGGTTTCATCCAGCATATGAAAGTTGTTTCCATGTTTCTCATTGAGTGACCTCCGTTCTGAGTTATCAACTCCTGAACCTGCGTAAGAATAAAATGTTTAGAATCATGAGGAGTTTTAAAATCAGGCTCATAAATAGCTTTATTACGCCACTGCCAAATATAGAAAGTAATACAAAAAATGATTTTCCGGTCCTTAGAATGTTACTTCCCTTTCCCTGTAGTAATGTTGCTTCTGCACCAATCATACAGATTCATAGTATAAAATTCAACATGTTCAGCAGGATAGATAAGTTGATTCCATATCTGTTGAGCCTTTCTACAATCTCTTAAAACATGAATATTTGTTTCATATACTCCTCTGCAGTTTGCACAATCAGATCCTCGTAATTGCCATTTGTTTTTGCAGCTATTAGTAAGGAGACGATCGTGACCAACTTTCCATAAATGAAACTTCCACCTCTCAGGATATTTAGCTTTCCAAATTTCTTCCCAAGGAAGCCAAGGGACTGTAGGCGAATCTTCAGCAAGAATCCTATAGGCAATATTGACGGTGAATTCCTCATTATTAGAACCTCCCCCAACCAATTTTGTCTTCACTTAAATCCTCACGAGGAGATGGCATTGTTTTGATGATATTAAGAACTTGAGGTTGAATTAAATTTTGAAGGATGTCGAATTTCCAATCTCCAGCATCATCCACCATATCGTTGACTAAAGTAAGATCTTCCGATAAATCAAGAGGAAGGTTCGTAAAATCCATGAGGGAAATATTATTACCGATCCACTTATCTCTCCATAACCAAGTACCTCTCCCATTTCCAGTCATATATTCTATGTTTCCTGTCAACGTAGGCCATAGCTGAACTAAGCATTTCCAAAGAGTAGAATCAGTTTTAGTTGCAACGGTAGTCTTCAGTAAGTCTCTCCCTCTCGCATATTTTCCTTTCAAGACTTTCACCCAGAGATCATTAGACTTAGTGATCATTCCCCAACTCAATTTCATAATAAAAGCATTGTTCATATTAGAGGTTCTTCTAAAGCCAAGACCTCCATGTGACTGCGGGAGACATAAATTACTCCAACTAAGAAGGTGAGCCTTCCTTTGGTCTCAATTGCTTCCCCATACAAAGTTCCTTTGGGCTTTATTTATTTCCCTGCAAATAGAAATAGGAATAACAGAGTGTTGCATTATATGGTTAGAAATTGCCCCAAGCACACTCTTGGCTAAGACTGCTCTTCCTGCAATAGAGGGGCAATTAGCTTTTCGCCATACAAGTTTACTATTAAGTTTTTCAAGTGAAGGTTTGAAGTTATCCTTCATCCTTCTTCCACCTGTGTCTATGGACCCAAGGTAAGACCCAAGGCCTTTGGTCCACTTGAAGCCACTGAGATTGACAATATTTGTACACAAGTCTTGATCGACATTATTAGAAAAATAGATACTAGTTTTAGAATCATTTATTTTCAGACCAGAACTAGCACTAAAATTATCAAGACAATTCATTATAATACTATGCTGATCCAAGGAAGCTTCAGATAAGATGAGGAGTTCATCAGCAAACATTAAATGAGAAACCAGGGGACCATGTCTACCAGTTCGCACAGGCTTCCAATTACCTTCTGAAACTTCCTCCTCTATCAAGTGACTTAATTTATCAATGCATATGACAAAAAGAAAAGGGGATAGGGGGTTTCCTTGTCTAATGCCTCTAGTAGGAGGAAAATCATTTCCTTTAGTACTATTCCAAGGAATCTTAAAAGACGAAGTAGTGATACAATTATTCACCAGATTAATAAAATCTAAAGGGAGATTATGCTCAGCAAGACAGTCTGTCAGTCTCTAATAAATTTCCAAGAAATACTGTCATACGCTTTTTCCAATTAATTTTTAATTCATATAACCAATCCTCCCTTTTAAGTTTTTCATAGATGGCAATGATAATGTTATCTTGTATATTCCTGCCCGGAACGAACCCAGCTTGATAGAGGGATATCCAACTACATAGGAAAGGCTTAATGTGATTGACTAAATTTTGGATATACATTTATAAATAACATTGCAAAGCGCAATGGGACGAAATTGGGAAGCCTTTTCATTACAAAGCGCAATTGGGAAGTGTTATGGACCGGAAATAGAATTATACCTTAGTAAACCGGGTTACCGATAATAGAGGGCCAGTAAGGGCCCTAGACCTCGTGAAACTGGTTTATTGATATTAGAAGCCCTTTAGGGGCCCAAATCTTCTCTAAGTCGGTTTATCAGTATAAAAGGCTCTTTAAGGGCCTAATACCCCTTGAAGTCGGTTTACCGATGTAGGAGGCCCACTAATGGCCCAAATCATCCACTTAACCGAATTAACTGAGAAGAAGCTTGGCAGTTGACAAGCATAGGGAAGGAAGATTATCTTGTCTCGTGATACCGGTATAACGGTTACAGAGCGTATAAGGAAGTTAAGCCACCTTCCTAGGATTCCCTTTGGCATGAAATCAACAGTAAAGTTGGTGTACCCATTTATCCTAGGATTCCCTCTTTATTCTTGTCATTAACCATCTACCGTTAGTTGGAATCCGGCAAAACCCATTGATTGGAAGGAACACAACGGTAAGGATGAAGACTTATATAAGTGTACTGGAGGTAACCAGGTATGTACCTTAACCACTCACACAAACATACACCACACCCAAGTAAAGGATAATAAAACTAGTATCCTGGTAATCAGGGTGTCATTCTTCAGTCTGAAAGCAACAAGTAGAAGAATTGAACACATAACCGTATAGTTCAAGTACTAAAGATTTTACGACAAAACATGAATTCTTCTCGTTATCTTAAATTTATTGGGTTTAATTCATGTTCGGGGTTGTAACATCCAAACTCCAAATTGCAATTTGTCCCTCTCCAACACACTAGCAAGTAAATCTAATAAACAATGCAGAGACATTAGACTTGAAATGCGTTCATATGACAAAAGTAGAAACCAAGGGCTGTCCATCCTTGGAAGGGATGGAATACACAATATTTTATGGTCCCCCAAATATGTGTCTAATTTGTAAGTATGTGCTCAGTTGATAACTAGCTTGCTGTGTAAGATTGTGACACTGTACTACAAAGGTGGCTCAGCCCAGTGACCCATGTAAACCTCGTAAGGTCATTTTGAACTTCAAAACATTAGGTTTCTTCTTACTAGGGTATATGAGCCGCAAGTCCCTTAGCTTGCAATTTGCTCGCAATTTATACATATATCTTGGAAAAAAAATGGACCTCCTTTGGGATGAATTGAACTATCTATAACAATATGTAATAAAAGATCTTGTGATAAATTAAAATTAAAAGTTCTTGTGCATTGGATATCTCCCATTTCATGTGATAAAAGATCTTAGCTTTAAAAAATATGCAAAGGAAAAAGTGGAGAAAAAAATAGAAGGACCACCTTGCGACACACCATTTCGTTCTCTTTTAATTTTTTTCCCAATCTATCAGGGTTTTATTTATTTATTTGTTTTTTTTAAGGGTGCCTTTTATTTTTCTTTAATAGGGATCAAATGTTAAATTTTACATGCTTGGATAGAGGGGGTAGGGGATAGGAGAAAATTGAGTAATTGGTCAGATTGGTTCCTAACTTTGTTAGCGTCGGTCAAGTTAGTTCCTGACTTTATCGAAATAACAATTTAATCCCTGAGATAGGAGAACGTCGATCAAGTTAGTCTTCGCTATCACTATTGTAAGGATGTATTTACTTTAAAATGAGATAAAGTCAGGGACGTATGTAAATTAAATGATATTTCAGAGACTGAAATGCTATTTCGATAAAGTCAGGGACTAACTTTACCTATCTATACATAGTCAGAGACCAATCTGACCAATTACTCAAATTGAGTATTATAAACTTCGTATGGTGCTTGCATATTCAGCTAGGATTAAGCATTCCGGCAAAGTAATCCCATATTAATATTAATATCCTTTAAAAAAAATATATTAATATTAATATTAAATTCAATTTCATCCAATTATAACATATGGGATTTTTTTTTCCGTGTTTCTTGCGGAACCACCGGTATCCCAAACAGCACCCTTAATACCAGAGAGCCCTTGAGACTAATCCGGAGCGAGCTACGTGGCTGACTTTCTCAGCGAGATATTTTTAGTGAAAATCGAACACAGGGCCACTATCACCCGTGTCTCATTCCCAAAATTTGAGGTGAGACCTAACATCAACTGAACCAAACCCCGTTGATATAACATGTGGTATTTAGATTGTACTCGTATAATGCATTATTCTTATAATATTATTCAATTATATGGAGATAGTAACTCAATCATAGCGTCAAGTTTAAATGAAGGAGATTATGTCAAGTTGTGGCTAGCTACATATCCACACGTTACAAAGCTTACATGAATTGAAGATAATATTTTGATAACATGAAGCTAGAGTAATCGGTGCTTGCAACCATAGAGTCACATGTTATGATTAAATCTCAACCTTATACATAATCGTACACTCCTCCTACCATGCGTTTATCCAATTTCAATGGTTGTGGGACATTCCAAGTCATCCACTAGTGATGATAAGAAGCTGACAAATATAAGCTGTCAGCCTATCACATGAATTGGTAATTCACCTAAAATAATGTTATTCACCAAGTAATATTTATTTGCTATTTATTATACGTTTAATTATAATAAATAAATAATATAAAGTACGGAGTATAAAGAAATTGAATTTAGATAAAATTATACATTGAGGTGACTGCTGAGAATAATTGGTTCTCACTAACATCAAATGCCTAACTGATCAACAATACACAAAATCAGAAATCAAATTAATTTTTTTAATAACAAAAATCAAATTAGTTGTTAATATCAATATTAGGAATTAAGCACATTGAATATAAACATAAATATATATAGAGAGAGCGCTATGGGGCGAATAATTGTCTCATTGAAGTGTTATTATATTGTGTAACTTCATTAAATTTTTTATTTATATTTTATAAAATAGGTAAGTATATAATTAGAGATAAAATATTTTTTTTTCAATTTCTTGTGTTATACTATAATTAATTATCGCGTAATTATGAGTATATACAGAATAAATATCTCTTATGTAAAATATTTAAATTTCAACTTGGAAGACACACATGGATATTTTCCTAAATATCTAAAACAGAAAATGACACGGGTTCTGAAACACAGACAAAAAAGTAGACATTCGTATGATCATTCAATTCATCGTTTATATATAGGTAAGATGAATATAGTTTATAAAAAGTTGTTTTTTTTTTTATTATTATTAAGTATAACATAGAATTAAAAGATGAAAACGGTAAATATATTCTGCTTCAAGTACTGATACAGTGACATCTTTGTAATTTTATTTTTTATTTTTTATAAACTTTCTTGTATTCGTTGTTTTTGTTTTTATTTCTATTCATCGATCTCTTATCATATCATCAACTAAAAAGAACAAAATAAGGTAGGAAAAATATTTTCATATCTTACTCGACAACGTTAACTATCAACTATTGTCATGGTATATTATTCCATCCATCTCCAAAAATAGTACTTTTTAAACTAACTTTTTTTAAAAAAAAAAAAACTATTATTACTATATTTTAGACAAAAAGAGTAGCAATTTTTTCTCATAACCCCGTTTATGTTCTTTTCATTTATGAAGCCAAATTTCTATTTCTTTAAGTATGTCTCTTTTTTTTTTTTTTTTTTTTTTATGACACTTTAAGTATGTCTCTACTAGTGTAATACTCCAGTATTTTTATAGGAAGATTTGAGAAAATTCATTAAAGTTAATTAACGATGTCAATATTATTAGAAATGTAAGTATTTAATATATTTTTGAAAAATATTATTTTATTTATTGTTTTGACTCACTAATTATCTTATAAAAAATGTCGAATAAATAAAGTAATTGTTAAAGAAACAATTAATGTTATTGAAAGTTGAATGAAATAATATAAATAAAATTGCTAAAAAATACTCATGAAATTTTACAAGTGTTAACTTAAAATTTAATTTCAAAGTCTTTTTTATTGACAATTTAACATTTTAAGATGAGATAGAGCACACTTTTGGAATTTGAACTCGATCTATTACATTTTATGTCATTCAATTTTAGTAAAGGTTGCATGAACGAATGTTATGCAAATGCTTTTTAAGGAATATAAATCAATTAACCTAGTATTGAAAATTTGAGTTAAATATTTTTCGGTGTATAAAACTAAAAACATCGTCTTCATATATATATAGATAGATAGATAGATAGGGGTATGTTAGCAAAAATACAAGAGTACACATACATAAAAATTAGTCCATCGTCTTCATATATACACATACATATAAATATAAGAGTACTTTATTTATTTTTTTTAAACAACACTTGAATGATTATTTTTAACATTTTTCTTTAACAAATTAAGTCGACTCATGGAAAAAAAAAGTATGATTGTAAGAAATACATCATTGACCGTACCCTCTTATACGTATAGGAGTATAAATTTTCAAACTTTGGTTTTTCTTTTTTTTTTGGTCTATGCTCTTTAGCCAGTACCACAGGTGTCTCCAAGAGCACCCTTAATATTAGAAAACCCTTGAATCTAATTTTGCATGAGGTCGCGTTCCTATGTCTCTCTCAGCGGGGTGTGTTAACCGGGAATCAAACTGAGATTTCTTAGTCTCAGACCCCATTCCCAAATTTTTCAAGTTGGCAAGATCACACCACTTGATTCAATTCCTGTTGATTAACTTTGATTCTTTAAGTATTGACCGAAAAGAAAATACATGTAATGATCTACAGTAAAATTTAAACTTGAAAAACAATCAAAGCAACAAACACACCCTTTACCCTCTTAATTAGTAGGGCCTCCTTATCCACAAAAATGATCCTTTTTGAGATAAAATAATCCTTTTTGATGATCCTCTTAATTTGTTGGGCCTTCTTATACTTGTGACTATTTGTGCTTAATTTTTTGTTTTATTGTCCATCCGTTTCCCGAATAAAGTATTATTTAGGTACATTTGAATTCAACCCGAATTTGTGCTTAATTTTTTCTAGCAATGCTATAAGAGACTTAATATAGTATTATTGTTTAAACGTACCCATGACAAAGGAATAGTATAAGAGGCTTAATTTATAGTATGTCATATTCTAAAAGATTTTTTTATCTTATTTAAAAATTATTTTATATTTTTTTAAGGAGATAATTGACTTTTTTTCTTAGTTATCATTATTAAAACCTGATAATTTCAATTCTTTAATGAAAAAAATGCAAGTAAGGCGGTAAAAATGTAAAGTAATAATTTTTTTTTAATCAAGGAATTAACTAATTTTAACTATCCATCTTGATCTATATGTGTTAGGAGTCCACGTTGTGTAACCTAGGAAACTCAACGTGGTATTTAAGCCATAAGACTCTCTCACTTAATGGACTAATTTTTTGAGTTGAGTTCTCCTCATGTGCTTAAGTCATAACAATATGACTTAGTTAAGTATAACTTATAATAAAAATTAGAGAAAGTGCTCCCTTCGTTTTTTATTATATGTCACTTTCTAGGAGATATTTTATCTTAATTATAAGTCACTTTATATTTCATATACATTATTATTTTTTTCCCTTTTAAATACTTTGGTTATCTATATATTTTTTATATTAATGAATGTAAACTTTTTAAAAAAAGTTACTATGATGTTATAATTTTTTCACAAATAATTCAAAAAATAAATTAATTTTACTTATATGTGTAACTTGATTAAATATATTATTTTATACTAATAAAAATGGGATAGAATATTGATAGTACATTTCCCCAAATCTGAATGAAAGAAACCCAAAATTTGCTGACTCCCCAAATATGTTTCCAACGATGTCTCGATTTTGGTCAATACTATTAATACAGAGTATATAGTATTTCCATTTGAAGATAAAATACTCACTCTCGTATCTAATATAGTAAGAAAAAAAAATATTTATTTTGTTATCAAATTTATGAAAAAGTGAAATAATTTTATATTCTCAATACAATTATTTCTAAAATATTGGTATTATAAAATAATGATCTTATTAAATTTTTATTTTATTTCTGATGTAATTTTCTTTAAATAACTTTATTTTTTTATAAATTTGAAAAAAATTAAATATAATCAACTTACAAGTACTATAAATTTAGTTTAATTTTTGGTACAGAACATTATAGTAGTAGGCGTATTTCACAAACTATCTGTGCATATACTTGGGGAATTTGAGGAGAGTTGTGTAAAAAACATAAGAAATTTGAATTGGTAAATCAAGAGCTATTGAACATAATAAGGGTAACGTAGTATGGTTGAGTGCCACAGATAAAATGAGCAAGACACCAAAAAGGTTGGAATCATTGATTTATAGAACAAATCCAAAATCCCACCTCTTTCCTTGATACACGTGAAAAACTGAGGAACCGCTAACCCATAAAAAGTATACCACGTAAGCTACGAAATCTATCTTACCCAATCAGATCCAGCCGCGTCACCAGATAAGGAGCCTTTACCATAAATCGTAAAATAAAATTTGCAGGAGGTATGGCATAGAATAATCCTGTAAGTACATCCATGCCTGGCCATCCTCAAGAATTTGATTATTCAATTACTAAAATGCCCATGCATAAGCGGAATAAATATACCCTTGTTCAGTTTTTTATTATTATTTCAATTAAAATAATTTCATTACAAATAGGTTTATCACCTCAAGCGACAATCGAAAATATAAAATCATTTCATTTTGTTAACAAATACCCTTAAGTTATTACAATTTTAAAAACAATTCTAAATGCACAATATTCTATCTCACAAAGATTAAAAAACATTACATTTTTCAAAAATATTTGATCTTATTAACAGTTGCAGCAAAAGTACTGATTAGTATTTGCGCTTAAGAATTAAGTCCCTGATGTTGAGTGTGGAGAGAATTAAGTTAGAGAAAAAGCAAAGAGACTATAAGTTCCGTTCGACTAAAATTTTGTCTCACGGGGGAAAGGGGATAAAGAAAATCTCCCATGATACATACAGTATACTCAAAAAATATCTCACTCAACTCCGTATGTGAATGAATCAACGGCTAAATTTTGAATATCGATGAAATTTATCATTTTCGTAGTTAAATTTACCCAACTAAAATACTCATTTACTAATACTTATACATGAAATATTACCACTAACGTTAATGTATCACGAATAGGGATGTAAGGGGTTGGGTTGGGTTTTGAGGAGATTTAATACTCAATCCAACCAAAGTAAATTGGGTTGGGTTGAGTTGTGCTCTATTTGACTGGCAAAATTGACCTAACCCAACCCATAGAAATACGGGTTGAGTTGGGTTGGAAAATCGGGTTTGTGTTCTAATTTCCATAAAATAAAATAAATAAAAAAATCTAAATAAATATAAAAATAAAAAAATCACATAAACAACAATTAAATTTATTTTTTGATTCTGAACAAATTTATTCATAAACAAAGAGCATCAAAAGCAATTCCTTCAATATTAATAAATTAACTATAACCTATATTCATAAATATGCGGCTCAACCTGTACTTGATTGAGTTGTCTTTAAAAAAAAAACGGCTCAACTCATTGAATCGACTCAATCCCGTCAAATATGAGTTAGGTTGGGTCGGGTTAATCGGATTCGCAGATGAAAATTGACCCGCTTACACCCTAATCACGACAGCCAAAACAATGTGATTTAATGCAAATAATAAAAAAAGGGCCGGCTCAACGCGTTATGGCATAAATTTCATCTTCAAAATTATTATTCTTAATTCTTTCCCTTCTTCCGTGTGTTTTGTGCACCAACAAATTTTCAATTAGGAAAATACTGTTAAAGAAATATAGGAAAATGTCAAGGAATAAAAATAAATTACGTAAATTACTATTGAAAAGTACTTCTATTTATTAAATAAATTGATAAGTTTTATATGCATGTTTTCGATCAAAATTTAATTTTTATGAAAAAGTGTTCTAACAGTTAACAAAATCATAACTTAGCTATTTACTACTACTTGTTCATTATGAATTCCTTCTAAATTCTATTTTGTTTGGTTTTTATTATAAATCACGTTTAACCAAATTATACATATTATTAAAAATAATTATTTTAAAAAAAAACGTTACAACATTTCAATTTTATTATCTAAAAGTCTTATTAGAAAGTGTATATTCATTAATGAAAAAAATACAGATAATTAAAATATTTAATAAAAATAATTATGAGAAAAATGACAAATGGTACATAAAAAATTAAGACAAAAAATTCTGCTAAAATATGACTAATGATAAAGATAAGAAAAATAATATTTATTTGCATCATATAAGAGTATAAAGTTTAAATACGGGGTATGCAAATAGGCTAAAACGGGAAGGGCGGAGGAAAAAATGAGAAAGCAGAAAGACATGGAGAAGGATATTATAGTAAAACAACAATGTAAAATAATTGAAAGGGTAAAATAAAAGAGAGAAAGAGAGAGAAGTAATCAAGAGTGGAGAGAGTATAACATAGCTTAATGGGAAGTGGTCCCACATTCGAAATAGCAGAGAGACTGGGCAAACAGCATTGTCTCATCCTTCGTTCTCATCTCCACACTTCTTCACTCTCCACCTTCATCCTTCTACTTTACTCCCAAGTGTGTCTTCCCCCTTCCCCCAATCTCTCTCTCTCTCTCTCTCTCTCTCTCTCTCTCCCTCCCTATATCTACTACACATCCCCCAACAGCTCTTTTCCTTTTACTCCTACCTTCTTAGCCCCTCTCGTGACCCCTTTCCTCACCTATACATACTACTTCGCACTTTCTATCTCTACCTCAATTACTCTAAATTTAAACACTTCCTTCTCACTTTTCTTCATCCTCTCCCATTCCCTTATTGCCCAACTTCACTTATGCATCCAACTCCAATTTTGACAATTTTTTCTTTTTTTATATAAACTCGGGATTTGGAATACTCTTTTTATCATAATAATATTGACTTTGGACACTCCTGAGTTCAACATTTATTTTTATCTAATTCTAAGAGTATTATATTTTCCTAAACCTCTTGGCCTTTTGTTCTTTTCTTTTTTTTAAATACTCCTGTATAAGGCAACATCAACTTTTTATTGCTTTGTACTTTTTGGGGTTTAGGGTTTAAGCTACTTTCTTAAAGCAAGCAAGGATGGAGCATGTCACGAGTCTTTCCCCAAACTGGGTTTAATTCCAAATCCAACACACGCACCCCAATTGAATAGTTATTTTATTTTATTATTATATAAATAATAAATAGAAAGAAAAAAAATGTCTTCACCTTGTTTAAGTGGGGGTGGAGGAAGAACCTACGGGTTAGATTTGGAATTTGTAAAATCAGCTTCATTCTCAGTGTGTTCTTCATCTTCACCTTCTTCAACTATCTCTGAATCAAGCAATTCCCCTTTAACAATCTCAACTCGTAAACCCAGAACCCCAAGAAAGAGACCCAATCAAACTTACAATGAAGCCGCTGCACTTCTCTCCACCGCATACCCCAATCTCTTCCCTTCCAAACCCCTCAAAACGGCGCCGTCGAATTTTTTCTTCGACGAACCTTCTTCTTCGCAGGTGCTGTTACCGTTCAGGGTCTTCGATGCTTCTTCGTCTTCGTTTTTGATTCATCAGCACAATAAGCAGCCTGGCTTCTCCTCGATGGAGCCGAAATTGGTGACGGTGCAAGAGAAACCGTGTCAGAGCCCGGGGGAGATAAATTCGGCTTCGGCGATGATTAATTCGCTGGAATTGGTGGATGACGATTGCGGCGGCGGCGGCGGCGACGATTTCGACGCGGAGTCGATTCTCGACGAGGAGATTGGGGAGGGGATTGATAGTATTATGGGGAGCGTGGCGGAGCAAGGAGCCGACGACGGCGCAGTTTCTTGTCATCAGAATATTCCGGCGATTGGTTTTGGCGGGAGATTGGATTGCCGGTTAGGGTTGCGAAGGGCTCTCCGCCATGTCGATGACGGTGGGAACTGGTGGAATTTGCCGGCGGTCGATATACTTCAAATCTCGCCCAAGATTGCGAGCCCATCGTCGGCGCCGCCGCCTGCGGCTGCGGAGAAGAAGAAGAAAAAGAAGAAGGTGGAGGCGAAGAACCCGGAAGCGGCGGCGGCGGTGAAGGAAAATCCGGTTCCGAAGGTGAATCAGGGGTTGATGTTGAAATTGAATTACAGCGAGGTGAAGAGCGCTTGGTCTGACAAAGGGTCACCGTTCGCCGAGGATAGCCCTGTTTCCGATGCATCGGGAAGTGACGTCACAGTAAGTTTCTCAATTCTGCTCTCTCCTCTCATTGCCCAATCAAAATTTCGATACCGTATAATACCCTCTCACTGAACCTTTATTTATTTATTTATTTTTTCAATTTGGTGAAATGTTAATTTATTTCAATGCGAATTTCAAAATTTTACGACCTTATTGAAACCTGAATCCCTCATTATTCTATGTCACTCATAATTTGTTTTTGTTAAACAAAATTAGTACTGTAACAAATTCTTTTTGGCTTTTTATAAGCTTCCTTCACTGGCTCGAGCTTATGACACGGACGAAAGTCATATACTGTAGTATTTTCATTAGGCCTACTAAACACATGAACATTTTACTATATTGCATAAAGGGTTTTATTAGGCACATACAAATATTAACTAAAATTGGAAAAAATATCATAAATACATTTTGCTTTTTCTCTTGAAAAATTCAAAAATCATATTTTTTTCAATGATTTTTTTTATTGCATTTAGTTCCCAAACCCGTTAGAAATGGTCAAATAATCTCTTTATTAATAAAGGATGACACTAATTAATAATCTAAATATGATTTAAAAGTATTGAAAAATGTAATTTTTTGATTTTGTGAAAAAAGAAAGAATTAAGACTTTGTGATTTTTTTTTTAAAACTTTTAAGAAGCTTAACAAGTGCTCTTAAGCCACTTCCCTTACACATAAAAAAAAAACGTAATTTGATTAGAAAAATTTAGGTTAAAAGGTTGGGTCTTATTAGGGCACTTGTTAAGATTATTAGAAAAGAAAATTTAATCATAAGTTCATTTTACTTCATTTCTCAAGAATCTAAAAAAGCACATTTTTCGACAACATTTAACTACATTTATATGTTTAACTAGTAATCTAATGACAACATTTCCCTCAAAGTTAATGAGTTCTCCTATTGATAAATGAAAAATAGCATATCATTCTAACAAATATAACCTAAAATACCTCTTACCTTTTATATACTCCGTAGATGATAGGAGTATGTGTCAGTTGATCAATAATTGAGAGACCTACATAAAGATACCTACTCATAAGCCTACACATTAGGATTTTGACATTTGTTATTTAAGTTTTTTTATTTAATTTTTTTTTTTAAAACTTGAAAATAACAAGTGTCATAATCTTATCTGTAAGTTCGTAGGCTTGTAGGTCTTTAAATCATTTTTCTTGTCAATTTGGTGATACTTATCTTATTAATAAATTATTTATAAATGACATGTTACAATTATGTGATAAAAAGAACATTAGACTTTTTAGGAGAATAGTAATAGTATATCATAACACATGTTAAATTTGTTATTTTCCGTACAAAATACCTATTTTTTATATCTTTATATAATGCTATTTGTTGCACATATTAATCATGTGGTGCTTCCGAATCACACTTTTGACGCTGAAAATAGTAAAGTATTTCATGCATGTCATGCCAGATTCTTCTTTAATTTACTTTATATGTTCAATATTTTAAAAACTCTCTACTGTAGGAGTAATATTTTTTTTTTTAAGAACTTTCTGATAGTAGTATTGTATGGTTTACACTTAACACTTTTCAACTATGCTTTGGTGTGTTAGCCTAGTAAAAAACTTTATTGCAGTCTGCTACCATCTTGAACCAATTCTTTGCTTGTTTATCATGACTTTATTATGTTCATTTGATATATTTGGGTACAGAAGTAGTGGGATATTTATTTTACCTTGTACTACTACGTGTTATTTTGTGTCACGGTCTGACATTATTCAAAATATACATTCGGTCAGTTGTCACTATTTAATACTAAGTTAGTAGAGTACATGGTAAGAGGGTATGGTGCAGAAGCACTGAATAATAATTAACTCTTTTTTTTTTTTTTGTGGGGGACAGGCGCGGTTGTCGCAAATTGATTTGTTGTGGGACAATGGCGGAGTGAGAGAAGCTAGCATGCTTCGCTACAAAGAAAAACGCCGTACGCGCCTCTTCTCAAAGAAGATCAGATACCAGGTCAGAAAGGTCAACGCTGATCGACGGCCCAGGATGAAGGTACGACCCAGCTGAGGACACACGAGAAATTTCATTCATGTCACCCAAAAAAAAAAATAAGAGATGAAAATCTGCTTTATGATATGATGATGATAATAGTAGGATAATGAGATGCATCATTTTCTTTCTTTTTTTGTTATGGAGAGTGGGCCCCGTTATGGTGGTTGCTCATTGTCCAACCAACTTTTGAGGATCTACTCTTGTTTAATTTAGTTGGTACAATGGCAGGCTTAGGTTTTCTTTCTTGTTGATTTTTTTCCCCTTTTTTAATCTCATTTGACTAGTTGTAATAGGTATGTTTTGGAATTTTGATCCCTATCAAAATATTCGCCTGAGATTCTTTCATGATTATATTACTCTTTAAATAAACCAATAATGTTGTTTAGTCCAGATACATATGTTTTTTCTAAGAAAATTTTCGGCCTCTAGCTTTAGTATTTGTTTTATTTTTTTTAATTGGACGTAATATTCCATTGATCATAATTTGATGATGGTTAGACGAAGTAGCCCCAATTTCAAAACTGGGAAAATGGAGAAAGAAGAGTGTACTACTAAGAAATTTGGTGTTTCATCACGGAAAATTTGATACCATGCTACTGTACTAAATTACTTTTTACTTTAACACTAGAAAGGGGAACGTGCGTAAAAAAAATTTTTAAAAAAAATGCAAATGACATGAGAATGTAATCATTTTCTTTTTTATTGAAACATAAATGGACGAATTTCTTGATAGTCAAATACTACTACTTTGTGTTTGTCACACTTGAGGTAACACGTCTACCTTGTTTGTGATGTGGCAGGGGCGATTTGTTACGAGGCCGAATTCTAGCCCAATGCACACCACTGATGATAGTATTTAATGGCAAAAAAGTAATTTTTGAGACTTCAATTTTTCTTTAAAAAAAGTTGTCTATATTTTCGTAACCTTTACATCTCCTTTTCCTTTTTATCCATTTGTTCACTTTTTTTTTTTTTTTTGGTTCATTCTTCCTTCCTCTTTCCTTTGGTATAAGGGAGAAAAAAAGAGGTTAGATGAGACAAGCAACGAAATGCTATTCGGGAACAATTTGCCTAGGATTCTATCACAATTTGAGAATTTGTTCCGAATATAAGTTATTCAAAGACTTATAAATCCGACTCATTTATAAAAATCTATCTAAACAAACATAGATTTGAGGCTTTTTTTTATCAAATACATTTGTAATGACTTATAACCTTTTTAATATCAAGAAATGATATACTCCATCCGTTCCTATATATAAGACTATTTTGCAATATTTTACGTCCATTAGGAAACTTGGTAATTTAGTTAATGATATTGAAAATGTGAACATTTAATATGTATTTTTAAAACTACCTCTATTAATATTATTGAGAATCTAAAACGTGTTAAGTAAATATGAGAGTTTGTGGAAAAAAGTAATTAATTGTCATTGAAAATTTATATAATATTTTATAAATAGAAACAAAATAAAAGTCTAAAAAATGTCTTATACTTATGAAATATTTTCTTAATAAATTAGCTTACAAGTTTCGCTAATCACACATAAATGCAACATGTATCATAATAATATTTTTTAAATCCCATCTTTTTAACCCCAACTCTCATCTTCCTTTAACTCTAAACTCTATAGCCAACCAAACCATCACCAAGTCACAAATCTCAAATCACCACCCTGAAACCCCTAAATCCAAAATCTCAAATCCCCAAACCACCACCTCATTCCTCCATGTTCTCTCTTACCTACCAAAGGTACTTTAAAAAAGTGCAACAAATTAACAAACAAATTGGCACCATCGCTGAGTGATCGAGTAAAACCCGGAAACCATATCTTATATGCTTTTATTGTTGCCAATAATTCTTCATGTACCTTCAGTCCCCCCTCGAGGCCCGTATCAACCATGAAATGTTATGATTCTGCAATTGGTTAGAGAAGTATGAATATAGTCGACAAAAATTTTTGGCCCGAATAAGCCTGATATATAAGCGAGTTTAGACTCTTAAAATACAATCTAAATAAATCTCGAACCTTTTTACCTCGATTTAAAATGCCCAAACCCACCAAACATTTGGCATGCTTGTTAATATCATATAAAAAAAATCTGAATTAGTAAAAAAAAAAAGTGACTTGTTACCGAGTTTAGTTATGTATTATTTGGCTATAATTTCATTCAGGGCTTTTTAACCCGGCTTAAGCTCGAAGCAGGTCGACCCGAACTCGATCGAATTACTCGAATTGCCACCTTAAATATGAAAATGAGAAGTGAAACCGTGATGTGCGTCTCCATCTCTAAAACTATGAACAAAGAGAGGAACGAGGTGAAGGTTTGGAGATTTAGGATATGGGATTTAGGGGTTTCGTGGTGGTTATGAGATATAAGATGCGAGAAAAGAGATATAAGTTGGGATTTAAAAGATGAGATTTGAAATTATGGGTATTTCGATCATTTTTACAATATAAAGAAATTTGTGGATAATTTTTGAGGTTTAAACTCTTGAACTCAAAATTTAGTGCGCGGGAAGTCGAGAAGTAGACTCACAACTGATCTGGGATTTGGGGTAGAGTTTTAGTCTACAAACCCCACACATTAGGCCCAAACCCCATTTTAATTGGAAAAAGTCAAAAACACCTTCATTTCCCAAACCTCATTCACTCTTTCATTTCCCAAAGCCCTTCTTCTTCTTCTTCACTGAACAAAGTGTCCCTTCTTCTTCTTCTCCAACCCCATCCACCTTCTCCTATCTTCATCTTTTACTTTCTTCCCTTCCTGAACCCCAAAACACTCTTAAAAAAAAAGCTTTCTCCTCATTCAATGGACTTTGTATATGTATTGTTGAAAGTAAATTTCTTATCCTTTTGTTTTTATTTTTTTTACGTAACTGTATAAATTCCGACAAACCAGTGTCGAAATTTTCGTGTCAGAATTTTTTAAATATAAAAAAAGCAATGTCCCACTAAATTCTGATACCCCCATGTCGAAAATTCAAAAAATTACGACACTGGCTTGTCAAAATTTTTGGAACAATTAAAGAAAAAAAAAAGAGAAACGACTGAAAATTACAGCTAGTAAAGTTCAATTCCACGGAAATCAAAGGCGTATCATCAATTCCACGAATGGAAAAAAAAAGAACCATCATCATAAATGACAGTAACTAACCACTATATACACATAGTAGGTACTATCTCTTTAGAACATGAACAACACATAATTTTGAGCAGTGGTAGTGGCGAAAAGGATGATGGCGGCAACGATAAAGGGTGGTGAAGGGAAGAGAAGATAAGGTGATGGCGGCGGCAAAGGGTGGAAGATGTAGGTGAATGGGGTTTGAGGGAATGGGGGAGAGAGAGAATGAGATTTGGGGTTTGAGTGCAGGGACATGAGATTTAGTTCCCAAACCCCAACCTTTAGCCCCAACCCCCATTTTAATTGGGAAAAGACAAAAATGCCCCTTCTTCAATTTTTTCCCCAAACCCTACCCACCTTTCTTCTTCCTCCCTTCTTTTCTTCTTCCTCCCTTCTTCTCTTTCCAAAGCATACCAAACATAAAACCCTAGACTTTCCAGTTTTCTCTCATACTTGCCTTGTGCCTTGTTTGTTGGCGGCAATCCAGGAGCAGCAGCGACGTCCAACAACGGAAGTGTCGTCCAGCAGCAGCGCACCCAGCAGCAACAGTGAAAGCACCCAACAGCAGCGGCAGTGCACCCAGCAGCAGCGACAACGCCCAGCAAAATCAGAAGCGACGCCCAGCAGCAGAAGCAGCAGATCTCGGAAATTCCGACGTACCCGTGTCGGAATTCGTGTCGGAATTCCGACAGGGAGATCTCGGAAATTTGTTACAGCGTTTTTTTTTTAAAAAAAAAATTCCGACATACCCGTGTCGGAATTTTGATAAAATTCGACACTGTCGTGTCAGAATCGCTTCAATAATGTAAAAAAAAAAAAATTGAAAGTGGAAAGGGTGGCGGCGGAGAGTGGAAGGGACGAAGGTGACAGCGGCTGGGTAAGGGTGGCGGTGGAGAGTGGAAGGGAACAGAGGAGAGAGAGAGAGAGAAGAAAGGGAAGAGAGAGGGGGGTTTGGGGTTTGAAGAGGGTATTTTTGTCTTTTTCCAATTAAAATGGGGGTTGGGGCTAAAGGTTGGGGTTTGGGAACTAAAGGTCTAGGGACATTAGGGGATTTAAAAAAAAAAAAAAAAAGAAATTTGAGGCCTTAATTGGGGTTTGTAGACTAAATTCTTTGGGGTAATGAAACTGGGCTGCATTATTTGTATTTGGGCCTTGCAATGCTCAAATCGTTTCAAGTTTCAACAAGTTTCGTTTCCACCCCGCGCTCCGTTCACTCTCAAGTCTCAACCGAACTGAACTCCGACTTCGCCACCTCCGACCAAACGCCATCGTCGCCGTGCCGTCCAATCCGGTTCCCGGTGACCGGAGTCTGAAATAAATCCCGATGAGCTCTCCGGAGACTCTTACATTCATGGAATTTGCAATACAGCAGGTAGTTAGTTAATCCAATTACACATGTTCTGATTCTGATTCTGATTTTGTATAATTCCGTTGAACTCTCTCCTTTCCTCTTTGTTTGTTTAATGTGACAGGCAAATTTGGCTTTGGATGCTCTCGAAGTACCCGTCGGGTAACTAAGCTTTTTCATTCTACTAATACTCCTTTAAACAACACAGCGAAGATAGTGTTATTGATTTAATATATTTATGCCCCTTGTTTTCAGCTGTGTCATTGTTGAGGATGGCAAGGTTATTGCCTCTGGCAGGAATCGAACCACTGAGACTCGTAATGTAATTTTTTTTACACTTCTGCATTGTTTCTTAATTTCATTTTTCATGCTTGTTTGTTTCCTCAAAACCTGAAATTATTAGGGTTCTGTAAGTTTATTATTGTACACATTAGAAGTTTTTATTTAAATAATTTCATATATATGATTTTGGCTTTGTGTTTGATTTTCCATGATAATAAAGAAAATAGATCTGACTGTTCTTGTCAATTTTTCTATTATCAAGCATGTTGTGATGAATAAGATGATTCTGTTGTTTCTTACCGGACTTTACAGTAACCGTTATTACGTATGACATCAAAACTATATGCGGTAAAAGGTTTTGGCTTTTCTGCTGTTATCGCTGCTAAACCAGTTTTTACAGGCTACAAGGCATGCTGAAATGGAAGCTATAGATGTGCTTCTCGAGCAGTGGCAGAAAAATGGACTTTCAATGTCGGAAGTTGCTGAAAAATTCTCTAACTGTAGTCTTTATGTTACCTGTGAACCGTGCATAATGTGTGCATCTGCTTTATCAGTTTTAGGTATCCTCCTCAAACTAATCTCCTAGGCTTTGACAATCACACTCTTTATGCTATTTAACTCCTTCTTGATCCAATTGTTTGTGTGTTGTATCTCAGGTATAAAGGAAGTATTTTATGGCTGTTCAAATGATAAATTCGGAGGTTGTGGCTCAATATTGTCATTGCATTTAAGCAACACCACACCACTCAATAAGTATGTCTCTCAGAACATATATGCAAGCTTTCTCTTTATACATTCTTTTTTCTTTGTTGTGCGGAAGTCACTTACTGCTATTATTTTCACACTTTAGTTCAAGTTTTGCTGTGTTTGAAAATGTTTGCTTTTTTGATTTGCCTCATCAAAATGGATTGTTAACCTTGCATATATGTGGTCAAAACTCTTGTTCTTTTCAGTGGATGTTTTATTTTTAACTGTCCTTTCTTATATCTTTCTGCTACATCCACCAATGGATGTAAATAGTTAATTATTTTCTTCTAATTAACAGTGAAGTTTCACCAGCAAAGGGTTTCAAATGTACCGGAGGTATAATGGCATCAGAAGCTGTCCTCCTCCTGCGAACATTCTATGAACAAGGGAATCCCAATGGTAAGTTACTTTGAAGTTTGTTTTAACTATTGTAAGGTACAACATTTGGAAGGTGGTGCTTTTCACTTCCGAAGTGCAATGTGGAAGTGCGTATTACTCTGGTTAAGTTTGAATATGGATTTGCAAGCGAGTTTTAATTTCTTTTATGAGAGGAGGGGAGCAAGAGACTAGTTGTTTGCCTTTATTATATTATACAATTTCAGCCTTATTTTTTTTTTTTTAAAAAAAATTTCTTGTCAGCTCCAAAGCCACACAGGCCTCTAGCACAGCAGACATGAAGCTGACTGAATTTGTGCATCGCAAGGTTGGTTTTGTTTTGTTTCTCTCTTGGTACAAGGTGACCGCCATGTTTTGATTACTTGTGCTTGATCATTATTCTGTTTGTCACTAATCCTATGGTATGTGTTGCCTTTTCATCTTCTTCTGTTCACAGACAGTTGCTGATATGGTTATCTTCCGCCTGATGCATATTGCACGCAATGCATGGACAATAGATTGGAAATCTGTGCTACTGGGGCATCTTGTCTGCCCACAAGCTGTTTTTGGATGATCAATACACCATGCCTTAGCAATTTCAAAACAGTTTTATGTATAATTTATTAATCTTAAAACAATATGATTAAAAAGATGAATAGAATTGTATCACGTGAAATGAATTTTGATTTAAAGTTTTGATTCTTTTTGCTAAAATATTGTGTTTATAGCTGGGGAATGTGGAGTGAGAATTTCCATTGTATTGGTTCATTGTTGTTTCCAGATACTTATCTTCTATAAGTTTTTTTTTAAAAGAAAATTATTTTTAAATATTTTGTCTAAGTGTATCTAAATCCTATCTCTATCCATGCTTTCTAAGCTGTAACCCAAGTTATCTTTTGTGCTCCCTGGGTACCCAAGTTCATTGGGTTATGAAGTTCTCTTTCATTCCAAGGAACACCCTGGTTTGCGGTTAAAGTTGAGTTTGAGCAGTGGCATCTTTTTTGCTTTTTTTTTTGCTTGGCTCGTCTGTATGTCACATTCTTCATGAATTAGCATGCAAGGGCTAAATCCACTGTTCCAAAGGCAGTATATTTGTTATGTATTAGGTGCAATTAGAAAATGAAGTAACCCATTCACAGTGAAGGAACTTTGAGTAAGCCAATATGAAGTAGAACTACATTTCTATACAGACCAAGTGACCAACATTGCAATTAAGAAACAAGTAAAATTCTTAAAAGACTAATCATGTATTACTCTTCTGTGCAAATGTTTAAAAACAAATTATAATTCAACCTTTTCCCTTACCACAGCTACGGGTACAAACATAATAGATGGTTCATTCGAATGGGGTTCACGAGAACCCTTTACTCTGTGATTTTGAATTTCAGATAATTTTTGCTTCATACTATCTAGTTTAATCTTCACTTTGCTTAGTCTTTCAAATTCCAACTCTGCTTCCTGATAATCTCCTTCAAATGTAAACTTTGCTTTCCTCTTTCTTTCTTTCAATAGTTTCTTCAAGCTCACATCATCGCTGATCTCCACAAAGTCCTGAAGAAAAAGTGCAAACTTGTTAATTGAGGTCCTTCCTCAAGGGAACTGCAATGTATTCATGCAGAACAAGAAATTTAGAAGAAAAGGACCTTGTTGCCATTTTCACTTGGCTGAAGTGGAAATATTCCTGGTTGTCTTTTCATCAAAGTGGTGCTATCCGACTTTATTTTCTTTTTGCCTGAGACATTTTTAACATTTTTCTCGGAATGGTTCACAGTAATTTTTGAGGCATTTGATTTCAAAAGCTCAGCTTCTCCCAAATTTTGTAGTGTAGAGCTCTTCTTAGAAGTGAAACTGTGAAGCTGATCTGCTCCTTCCTCTACCTGCTGAACAAAATCCATTACATTAGTGATTATTGCATAGTCTACCTGAAGCATCTACATCTATCAGAGAAATTCTTACAAAGCAATGAAGAACAACTTGAGAGATATTACAAAACAATTTAACCATGCTATGCTTAGGCCTTAGGTTATTTTCTCTATCTTCTCGTACTTGTGAGTCACTACGCAAAATATTACCAAATCCTTAAATCTCAATAAAGTTCATGATTCAAGAATCATTCCTGGTCAGTATGATTCATCATATAGCCTCCAGGCATCATTGTATTTTAAATCTTCAGACAATGCCTATTGAATGACCTAGTTATTATAAACTAAAATTAAGTATATCAACACAAATTCCTGTTTCTTCTCATTGTCCAACTCTTCAAATCAAAGTTTGATCGATGCATGTTTGAGACCAATTTTACAAGCAGAGAAAGCAAATTGTGAACGGTGTTCCTGTTGAATGCACAACTAGATGATATATTGAAGGGATGGTAATTATTCAAAGAGCTAACACAAGGCAGAAATAAAAATCAGAAGTAAAACGTACCTTTCTGGCTTTCAGTGCTAAGTAACGTGCATTTTTGAACCATTTGCTAACCTGCACTTTCTAACACATGTTAATCACTGGAAGAGTTGCTCGGTATTAAAAAAAGATCAAAGTCGATGGAAATAACTGTAAAGAGATGTGCAATTTTGTACCGAAAGCAAAAGCAATTTCATAGGGTAAATTCAGATGAAGATAAAATAAAGATACAGTTGAAGACAGAAAGTCATAACCTTCCCAGCATCAAGTCCCAACTCTTTTGAAAGATCCTCCTTCATCGATCTTGGAGGAAGTTCATTTTCTGCAAAAACTTGGCGAAGTTTCTGGCTCATATCATAAGAAAATGAAAAGGACATAAATTAGTTCATAAAACTCCTAATCTAGTTGTTCTCAGCTGGAATTTTTGAAAGGTGGCAAAAAAGAAAAAACAAGTGTACTAGTAGTACCTCAATAGCATCGGGTGGGAACCTAAAACAAGGCCTTCTGATTTGTATACCAGAAGAGTCCTCTCTTATCATTCTCTGGTGCTTACTACTAGGTTGCTTATTCTCACTTTCATGCAACGTCATAAGAGTATTAACAGCTTCAGACTCCTTTTCTCTCCGCTTTCTTTTGCTAGGACCCCAGTCTTCATCTTCACTCACTTGTTCTAATGCAGGAGCATCCTTCCCAAACATTTCCTAAAAAGATGTACTCAAATGAAACTTCTTTTGCATGATCTAAATTAGGATAAAAAATAAAATAGGGAACTAATTTTTTATTAGTATTCCATGCACAATAATTATCCACCTGCATCATGGCAAAGGGTAAGTACTACATCTAATTAGCAATTCATTTTTCAAATTATTACCCAATAGCCTAGAGAGGAGAAAAACAAAAATTGTCAACCCAATTCATAAACAAAATCAGGATAAGCGAGAAACAGCAGCACTTTGTGTCTGAAAGACTGGCAAAATGAAAGCCATAAAATTTTAGCAATCAACATTGAGTACTAAAATTCCTTAGTACTACTAATGCTGTAACTTCAAACATTGAGGACTTAAATTTGCTTTTCTGAAAGATAACTTTCATATACTCACATCATAAAGTTTCTTGTAGTCAACAGCTTTCCGATGCCTTCGGCCACAGGCTTTTTCTTCAGATTCATCAGAATCTATGCAGCTATTGACAGCAAAACATTCATGGTTGACACCTTCATCTACCAGAGAACATTCACTATCAGAGGAACTCAGACTCACAGAACTGCTTAAATCCTCAGATGCATCATCAGTTCCTTCTGTGTTGATGGTGCGGTTGCCTTTTCTCCTCTCTGGATTATAATCTTCATCTTCGGAATCATCAGATGGCCATTCTTCTTCAGGATTCAGTAATGCTGTATCGCCATCAGGCATAGCAGCCTCTTCCTTGAATACATCCTTATTTATGGGAGAAAGGCATTATCAGTTGGACCTTATTATTCAGATCCACTAAAGTGACGGTGCATATGAGCGAATAAAGTGCAAATTATAACAGATGATGAGAAAATCAAGAGAATATACTATGATCTATTATACAAATGCTTGTATTTTATTGAATTCTAAACAGTTTATTTTCTCATCGATGATTATAGATTCTGTAATTTACTCCACCCTCACTTACAGGGATCTAAATTTCGAGAAGTAAGAGAGACAGAAACGAAAAATTGAAAAATAAATGACGAAAAACATTAATTGGGTAAAAAACCTGCGAAGTACTCTGCAAGGAGAAGTGAGTTCCAAGATGTGCATTCACTGCCCTTAGTATTTCCATCTTACATTCACAAAACTTACAAAACCAGCCCTGGTCTTCAGGAGGAACTTCAATGCATAATCAAACAATAAATATACGGAGGTTACAACTTATAGAACAAGTTGGCAAGCATAGGCGTGAACTCACTATTTTCAGTGTCTAAAGGAGGATCAAGACATTTTTGGTGAAAAGCACGACTGCATGTACCATGACATAGTACAATATCATTGTCTGGAAGATCTTCACACAACTTGCACTTTGCACAGAATATCTAGATTTAGGAAAATGAATATAAGTTTTAAAACAGTAAGAAAATGAAGAACTTTGCACCTTCTCACTTCCGTAAAAATTGACTAAAATTGGAGGGAGTATGATGGTTTCCCATTAGTGAAATAAAATAAGGTGAGAAGCAAGTTTACAAGGCTTGAATTGGAAAGAATGCAAAAAGATTTAACACAATGCAACAAAGTATTTACAGTGTTGTCACTAGCTCACATGTTTATGGTGAAAAGATCCATCTGGAGCAATGACAGAATCTTCTATGCTACTCAGCGAACTCAGAGAATCCAACTGGCCAATAGCATCACGAATAGCAAGTTTACATTTTAAAATCTGCTTCCGTGCTCTTTGTAACTCCTTTTCTGGCCTAATCTTTTCTCGACTGTGATAAGCATTTCCATAACAGCAAAAAATAATAATGATCAGGGACAATGCTATTTGTCATGGGAAAATTTCGGGTCAAAAGGATAATAATTATTTTCAGATAAGGTCACACACTCACTGCTTGCATCATTCAGTATGAAAAAGATTTGGTAACACTAAAAAATCAGCTTGGACTTGAACCTGAAACACCTTTTGACATGTATTACTTAATATGTTGACGGCCATTGCACGCTCAACTAAATCATAAGCAATTTTGATAATAACCAAGCAGCTGCTAGCAGATAAACACACCAGACCTTATAAATGCATGTAGAGATGAATG
The DNA here is from genome assembly GCA_037953625.1 of Crotalaria pallida. Lineage (NCBI taxonomy): Eukaryota > Viridiplantae > Streptophyta > Magnoliopsida > Fabales > Fabaceae > Crotalaria > Crotalaria pallida. The sequence continues at coordinate 179,729,774 of CM075649.1, forward strand.
TCCAGCAAAGAAGATTGGATAAATGCCAGGTTCATCACAAATTACATAAATTCCCTGATAATTATTCTGTCCAGTATCGATAGAGAAATTATAGAACCCAAGCATGAAATATCCAATCAATTTCATTTATAGGCATATAGATAGACTAATCAGAAAGATGCATATACTACATCCATAATAAGCTTTTCATGAAAAGTATAACAACATAAATGGGTATACACAAACCTCTGCTATCACCAAATTCAAACAAAGTATAATCTTACATTAATCAATAAACCGGCCACTTAAATATTTATATTTTCTTTGTTATATATACCCAATTTTTCATGTGAAAAATGTCAACTCACATAGAGCATGTACTTTCTACGAAGAATAATAATAATAACAACAATAACCAATTAATAGATAGTAGCTCCTTACTTAGTCAATTAGCAGGTGCAGTATGCATATAATTTACCAAACAATTTTTTTAGAAGAAAAAAGCTAAAGGAAAGTTTTGTCTGTACCTCTGGCCTTTCCAACCTTCTGCAGAGTATGCATCAATTAGGTTTTGCTCTAGCTTCATTTTGATTATAAGGTACCTTGTTCTCCTCTGCAGGCGTGAAGCATCATCAAGATCCACATTATTCCTTTGCCTTTTCTTTTTTCTCTTTCTCCTTATTTTTTGAGGCTTTACCTCATCATCTTTCCCTTTTTTCCTAGAACCAAGAGAAACTTTTTCGCATTGTAGCTTTGACGACAGCTTCTGTGGACAATTTCCATCAGCTTTATGCAAACTTTGTCTAATAATTAATTTCTTAGTTGAAGAATCCTTGTGTGGCCCCTTGACGGAAGAGTCAGCAACTCTCTTTCTTGATATGTTTGTGCCAGCTTTGTGTGTGTGAGATTTTGATTTCAGCTTAGTCTTTTTCCCTCGGCATTGTGTTATTGTGAATCTCAATGATGAATCGAGCTTTGACTCAGCTTGTGCATCCGAATGACTGGATTTTCTAGATCCTCTGCTATTTAACTTCTTCTCACTATTTTTCATATTGTTTTATTACGAGTCAACCCTGAAAGTTCAGCATAAATCGGATAATGACATTAGAATTACTTGTAAAGTGATGGTCTACATTAAACCAGTCCTGCATAAACACATATTTTCAATAAAAAGGACATAGATACAGAAGACAGAATTGCACTTGGTAATGAAGATTAACGCTGTTTCTCACCCATTGTTAAAATATAATCACACAAAAAGCTATTCAATATACAAAGAACAAAGATTCTTACAGGTACGAGCAATTCAATTGACCAAATACTAGAGATCAAAGCATAATGGAAAAGTTCACAAGAAGCCAGATGCACCGGTGCCAAACAATTCCTCAAAAAATGAATCAACAATCAGTGGAATAGGCTAAGAAGAATAATGATTGAGAGCTACTTGATGAATTTAGCTAAGAAGAAAAGGTGAAGGTATGAATGAATGGAATGAATGATGTTTAAGGCCTGATCACTTCAAGGGCTATAGGATCACAATATAATAAGTAATCATCACTTTTTTCAATCTTTTTGAACCATGATTGAATCTTGGAAGCAAGCACTTATGATCAGAAGGAAACATACCAAAACATCCAAGTAATAAATAAGCCAAATTGCTCAAAACAATAAGAAAAAAAAACATGGCATGATACCAATACATTGACTTGAATGTAGAATCCAGATGTTAAAACAAAAGAAACCCACTTGAGTTTGAAGCAAATTGAAAAGACTAACCTGCAATGGAAGATGAATACCGTGAAAGATCTGAACTTTCTATTGCTCTGAAGCTATATATAAATAAACACAACATGGAAAAGAGGACTAATGAATGAGTAAGGAGGAATGATTAAATAAGTGAACTTTGACGAGTGATTGATTTGAATTTGAAATTGGGTATTCTCAGATTCCCAATATCAACATTGGGAAAGGCTTACCTTGTTGTTTCTCAAGTGCCCACCAACGTTTTCAGCTTCTTGTTTTTGTCCCTAAAAGGCTAAAACTATGAACTTTCTCTATGCTTTCTCTACCAAAAAAAAACAGAACTTGTTGGTTTAGAAAATAAGATTCCTTGCTGAAGAATTACACGTTGTTGTTGTTGTTGCCAATGTTTATGATTGCTTGTGCCTTCAATGTTGGCCTATTCCGACTTTAGAAGCAGAATTAAGGATACATACAACATTGCTCTTTGAAGATGAAATATGTGTGTGTGGTTATTCAGATAGGGAGATTGAGTTAATTTTTAATATAGCATCTCACAAAGATTGAACTTGGAAGAAATTACAATGATTTCAAGCAAGAAAGCAAGGCCTTGTTGATCTCTAATGTGCTACTATTTTTTTAAAGGTTTTCATGCTTTGAGCTCTATTTCGATTTTAATGATCCCAAATCCTATTTATTTAAACTTTTTTCTCATAGCTTCATCAATTAAAGTCACTTTGTTCATAACTTTATTTTTTTATTTGTGCATCAAGGTTGTTTTTTGGTTGATGATTGAAAATTAATTATTTTTTAGGAGAATGATAAATTTTACATTTGTCAATAAATCATTTTTCATACACATGACAAAGCAAACATTAATCTTCTATCATAATGCATAGTAAAGTCAATCATGTATCAAATTACGTTAGGTCTTATTGATCACGTTTTGAGATTATGGACATTGAAATTGAAATTTAAAGCTTACACTTTACAATTATGCTTACTTGCTTGGACGTCAAAGAGATGGACAAATTCTTAAATGTATATTTGTGATGCGAGTGATATTTAAACTTCTTACATACTGTACTATTTATACCTTTTATCTATAAAAAAAAAAGTCACACAAAAAAACTATTTGTTGCCCAATCATTTGGGAAAGAGATCATCATTAATTATCAAAAGGCTTAATTATGTTTTTATTCTTTAAAATTAATGGTTTTTGGTTTTAGTCCTTGTGATTTTTCTCATTGAATTTTGTTCTTAAATGTTCCAAATTTTGGTTTTAATCTTCAATGATGTGTGATTTTTTTCTGCATGTGACACGTGTTATTATGATTGGCAACGTGACCAATTGTGATGTTGACACATCATCCGCAATAACAAAAATCCTTATTTCGAAACATATAAAGACTAAAGTCAGCAGAAATTTTTTTAAAGAGACTAAAATCAAAACTCTTGCTAAATTTTTTGAAACCGAAAACATATTTAAACATTATCAAAATATTAAAAAAAAAATGAAGAGAATGATATACAAATTATTTATTTCCTAACACCAAGAGCATAAATTAATTAAGTGAAAGTTGTTTTTGCTCATTCAAATATCTCAAGTATGAGTCTACCTGCTTGGTAAAAAAAAGCTTTATATACCATAGTAATCCTACCTACTCCAGTAAGTTTATCTCCCTTAAAAAACACTTGTGATTCATACAATAAAAATTTCCCAATTTGGATTCCCTGTTCGAGTAGGATTATCTCCCTTAAAAAATACTTATGATTCATACAATAGAAACTTCACATATTGGTTTCCTTCCACTGTTATTATTATCATCACGACTGGGGCAATGGAAAGTGAGTAATCAAATAAGTTGAATGGGCCTATCTCAATCACCAGACTCAGTCCTGCAATAATAATGATCAAGCTCCATCAGAATGTCCAACAGACTCTTATCAGTCTAGCACTAACAAAGTGGAACCAGCATAAGAATAAACACTAAACGGAGCTTGGCTCTATTTTCTTCTTTGCCAAATGATCCCCGTATTGGCTGGCCTCCCACAGTGTACTAATCAGATACTGATAACAATATTTCCGACTTGCATGAAAATAGAAACATTTAGTTCAATATGATCTTGTTGGTAAAGTTGTCCTTCTAAATAAGTTCACCATTAAAGTAATCAAGTACTAGTAGCACTGTAGCATATATCTATAACTTTTCTTATTTAATTTTTTGAAAATCACTATATTATCAAATCAATGGTAAATACACCTTTATTCAATAATGTATCATCACATTGAGAGGACTCAGACACAAGAACCAAATCAAAAGCTCTCTTTTTAGACATTCAATCAACGAGAAAGTGTAATTGAATGAGCAATGTATCAAACAGAGCTTATTTCATTATCTAAACGCTGCAATACATTATAAATGACAGCATATTTCTGCCCTGACACTTCAGATTTTAAAACAAAAGAAACATCAAACAAGCGACCATCTCCAGTTCAACATCCAAGATCCTGGCAAGGAAAAAATATATGCATTTAGTAAGTATCAAATATAGAGGTTATATATCAGAAGTGTAAAATATATGAAATGAAAAACACTAAGAACTTAGAGAGAGTACAGAACAAGTTTGGTTATAAATACAGCAATCCTGTTGTACTATTTCATAACTGATGAAGAATTACTTATAAGAGAATGAGTATGTGTTTGCCCACCCATCAACATTACTTTGAGAAAAATGAAAATTTCCTTGACAAGTTTTGAAAACACATCTTCTGTTTAAAAAGAAGTAAAAGAGAGTATCTGAAATGGAAGTTCAGTACAAAGAAATGAAAGAATGCACTAACCAGTTGCTTAGAGGTGAAAATTGAATCTCATAGCGGCTCATACATACCATGATACAACTGACACGGCTTAGGTATCTTGGTTCTAATATACGAAATTACAGAAAAATAGAGTGATGTGAGGGATTCAAATCATGCGGATGAAAGAAGAAATGTTTCAGCAGTTTGAAAAATGTCTCTCAAGTTTATAGAAAAATTTTACTGCTCAATTATAAGACCCGCAATGCTTTATAGCATTGACTACTAGGAAGGGAAAAGCCAGCAAGAACATAAGACCAATGTTGTGAACAACTAGTGAAGATGGGAATGTTGCATTGGATGAATAGATATGCAAGACAAGATAATAGTATTATAAGAAAAAAAAAACATCTCACTAATGGTCTTAAATATAAGCAAAATTTAACTAACTTTCTATTCCCAATACAATCATTCCTAAAATATATAAAGTAGTTGAATCATTTAATTCTTGTTTCATTCCCAATGTAAATTTACTAAAGTAGTCTACTTTTTTTATGAATTTGAGAAAATTAAATACATTCAACTAACTTTTCTTAATACCCGTGAAATTAGTTATTTTTGCTTATAATCAAGACCGGAGGGTGTACTTATTAAGAATATATGCATCAGAGAAAAAGGGTTAGCACCTATGGAGGACAAATACTATATCTTACCTTAGAAATGGCCATTAGAAGCCCCAATAGTTTGAGGTCAGGTCAAGAAAGATAAGAAAAACTATAATAAAACAAACATTAAAAGAAGACTTAGATAAGATTTATAGATGAATTTATAAGGAGATGGTTTATGGTAGAACGACTTCTTTTCATCTGACAAAGGAAAGGGATTTGTAATTATGTACAAGTGTCAACACTGGATCAAGGTCATGTAAGATACAGTGCAATATTACCTCCTATCCTAAATATAAGCTTCCTTCCTTGTTTGTTTGGTAAAGCTTAAGATTATAATTTTGGTTTCTTTTCAAAAATAATCATAATATAATAAGTGTTTGTTTGCCGAAGTAGATTATAATCTTAGATTATATTCTTGAAAAAATAATCAAAATCTAAAAGGTCCCTTATAACAACTAGAGATTATTTTTTTAGACTCGTGTAATTTTTCTATTTTACCATTATCACTCCAATACATTAACTACCACATTATCACTTCATACTCTTTTTGGTAATTTGCTCAATAAAAAATAATTTTCTTTACACAACCCAAATAAAATAGATAAGCTTAAATTCATTTTTCAGCTAAAATATCCCAATATACTGATATAGACAGATTATAATGGTAACAGATTATAATCACATACTTTAACAAATAATCATAATCTCATTTTACTAGTTATACCAATCACGCACTAAATAATTCATTTAATTCTTATTTATTTTTTTCACGGACACTCTTATTTGCTGTCAAAGATTTCAATAATATTTATAACGAATCAGAAAAGCAATTCCATTTCGCGTAAGACAGCACAGTTGATGACTGCAGGGACATTTAGGATTTCCCCTTTCCCAGGTCATGGGTTCTAGTCCCAGACCTCCCGTGTAAAAAAAAAAAGAAAAGCAATTCCAGATCCATCTATCCACGTGTCCCGAAGCATAGATAATACTCCCTCTAGTCCTTATTATAGGGCATACTTAACCGAATTACACGTACCAAGGAAAGTGGTTGGTTTTATGAATTCTATGAGAATATATTGTAACATTACAATTTTACCCCCTTTAACTTTTCTTGGAAAATTCACACTCATTAATGAACAACAAAATTCACATAGATTGTCAAAACATTTAATAAGGGCAAAAAAGAGAAAAATCAATAAATGATGCATAGAAAATATAAAGTGACTTATAATTAGGACCAAGAAAACTTTCTAGAATGTGACCTATATATAGGACCGGAGGAGTAATAAATACGGAACATAAAAATAAATAAATAATGAATGAATGAGAGAGGGAGAAGAAAGAGTAAAAGTAGTGAAGAACGAAGAAGACCTGGGTTGGTTAATGGGTAGGGTTAGTTGGAGGGAGTGTCATGATGGTTGGCGTGTTTTAGATGCTCGATATGACGGAGTTCGTGAGGAAGAGCAACGAGGTAAGAAAACGCCATTCCAATGAAGCAGACATGGTAAATGGGATCCCCAGAATTTGTTTGTATGAAGTTTGCGTTGTAACTGTTTAATCCTTTGTTAATCAGATTCTTCATCATTCTAATCACCACCATTCTCAATTCTCTATTCTCACTTCTCTCAATTCTCAATTCCACAATCTCACTCACATCCTCCCTCCCTCTCTCTCTCTCTACCTATATAGACACCCACCTCATCCCCAGTCATCATTCTAACCGAAATAACCTCATCTTTTTTAATAAAATAATAAAAAGTCAAATTATTCATGTTATGCTATTTGTATGGTGTAGCTGATAAAATGATATTATAATTATTTTTTTTTATTATAATAGGGTAAGATTATATAATTTGTTAAAAAAATTATAATATCTTTATGTTTAAGTATCTTAGCTGAAAAATAAATATAAGCTAACCTGTTTTGTTTGGGTAGTGTAAAAATATTATTTTTATTGAGTAAATTATAATAAATGATATGATGTGATAAATGGGTAGTTAATATGATGTAGTGATAATGGTAGAATATAAAAATTACATGAGTCAATAAAAATAATCTTTTAAAAAAATAATTTTCATTTACTATGAGGAAGCTTATGAATTTTGATTATTTTTTCAAAAATACAAGCTAAAATTTTAATTTGCATTGTAAACAAACACATTAGATTTTGATTATTTTTTTAAAAATAATTTTGATCTCAACCAAATAATCATAATCTAATGAAAGAATAGTGATGTGAATATGTAAACAATTTGTATTAAAAAAATAAATAAATACCCATATTGAAAACTTGCAATAGGTTCAATTCCCAGTTAACACACCCTGCTGGGAGAGACATAGGAATAATAGTATTTTCATTAAAAAAATAAAAATTCAGGAGAGTAAGATTATAATGTAATAGTAGTATTTTCTCTAAAAAAAAAGAAAAAAGTTAATACTTCTATTGGTACGTGTAATTCGGTTAATACAAAGACAGAAAGGAATAATATAGTATATAATAAATAGGTTTTTGCAAAAAAAAATAAAAATATTGTCATTCAAAATTAAAACAAGAAATCTGTTCGAATAGGATTATCCGAATTAAGTACTATATTAAGTATCAAGGGATTACTATTCAATTATATTAAGTACCTAGGGATTACTATCAGCTTATATTATTGGCAATTGGAATTGTTACTAATAAGCAAGTGGCTAGATTCGATCTTTGATTTTTAAGAATATAAAAAATCTTATTAAAAAAAATCGCTCAAATCAGCGGGTACCAGAAAAGGATAGTGAATAACTGAATAAGGAACCAAAAATAAAAAAAAGTACCAAGGGATTACTTACTATCACGAGGAAGTTGGATCCTATGTCGTACGAAAGCATTGAAAGACTTTTGGGCATTCTAGTAATTTGGGACAAAACTAAACGGAACCCGCCTTTTCTATTTATTGGAAAACGATTAACGGAATTTGTGGTCAAACTAGTAATGTATTTTCATAATTTCGTTAAATTCAGACAGCCTCAAACTACGAAAATACCCCTTTGTTCGTTGATTTTCTTCTTCCATGTCACATTGGATTTGGAAAACAATCCACAACACAGTAGCACGGATTGAAGAAGAAGAAGAAGAAAAAGAAGAAGAGGAGGGACATTGTTCCTTCTTCTTCCTCTCTTTCATTAAAATTCAATAATCAAATCATCAATTCATATATAATATATGTATAATATATATATAAATAGTTGATGAATGGGAACATTTCAAAGCTTTAGGAAGGCCATTGGAGCTCTCAAGGACTCCACCACAGTTGGCATAGCCAAGGTCAAAAGCGAATACAAGGTTATATCCTACATTATTATTATATCTCTATCTCTATTCTCATTAATCAATTCTTATTGTTATTATTATTATTTTCCCTTCTTTATTTATTCTTTCAATTGAGTTTTCTCTATTTGATATGTTTATGTTGTTTCATAAATTTCATTTTGCAGGAATTGGATATTGCAATTGTAAAGGCTACTAGTCACGTAGAATATCATCCTAAGGAACGTCACGTTCGAAGTGAGTTCTCCAAATTTATTTGTTCATTCTATATAATATAGTATTGCATTGTGAAATTTGTTTGACCGAGGCTTTGAATTAATTTCGAAGGCTTTGATTGATGAAACAATGCTTGTTTTCCATCTCGTAGCTTGCATTACAAGAAATTAGAAATGAAATCATTGCCAGAATGCATACCAAAGGCAGAAATATTGTATGCTTTGAATTATTTTCTAAGGCTTTGGTTGATGAAACAATGCTTGTTTTCCATCTCTGCTTTGCCTTGCAGAAATATTGTATGCAACATCAGCACAACAACCAAAGACAGATGTGGCATACTGCATACACGCACTTTCGAAGAGACTTTCCAAGACTCGAAATTGGATAGTAAGTCCTCCCAATACTTACTGGTTTCATGTGTTTTTGTTTGAATGCGCTTCAAGATAAACAATCCTAACAACTCAATTGTTTTTTCGCCACATAATAAATCGATATATGTTCGAATACTGTTCGTAAAAGGTTTTGCCATCCATGCTTTCTTATTAAATCTATCATGTGGGAGTTCACCTCTAACATGACGATCATGGACTCTAATCCTTTACAAAACAAATGGATTGTGGGATATCCAACATAGCATCCCTTGTGGAAAGGAACACCCAAGGGCTAAATGAGTTTTTGCTTCAAGTGTATCATTTAGTGATTTTCCAATTTTTGCAAACATTATTTTATTGGCAGTTGTATGTAACTGTTACCGAATAATGAAATGTCAGGTTGCTATAAAGATATTGATAGTAATTCATAGGATTTTGAGAGAGGGTGATCCTGGCTTCAGAGATGACCTTGCAAAATACTCGCACAAGGCACACGTTCTCAAATTGTCCAATTTCAAAGATGACTCAAGCCCCGAAGGTAAGTTAGCTCTGCAGATTATTTGCCGTAACTCTTCTTCACCCTAGACCACTTTGCTTTGGCATCTCAATATTCTTGCATTTCATGCCTAATTATATATCTCTATACAGCATGGGCATGCTCTTCATGGGTTCGAACCTATGGATTATTTTTAGAAGAAAGACTTGAATGTTTTAGAATCCTTGGATATGACATCGAGTCTGAGCGTTTAACAAAATCACAAGCTTCAACTAAGGTGTGAGCATTGCCTTTAGTTTTATTTAACACACTACTTTTTCCTTGCAACTTTTATTACAATGTGCAGAATGTTGACAACTTTCATTCTTTCATCCTTGACAGACTCATAGCAGAACACGGATTTTGGGTGGTGATGAGCTGTTGGAGCAGCTGCCAGCACTGCAGCAATTTCTACACAGCCTTATTAGTTGTGAGGTAAGTATTAGTGCAGCAAATCCAGGTTTGGCATCTGCAATTTGCATGCTCCTAATGACGTACATCTCCAACCATTAAAATCGATGCATTTCCTTTAACTTAAATCGCATTGAATTTTACTTTGATGTCTTGCAGCCTGAAGGCTCAGCTTGCAGTAATTATCTAATACAGTATGCGTTGGCCCTGGTATGCAATGTTAAGTTTGTGTTATTCATATGATAGCAGTTTTAAGTGTTATATCAGAAAATGATTCATGGCAATTGCATGAGTAGATAAAATTACTAGAACTAAATAAAAAGAAAGTAACCAGTTCACATACATGAATTGTGGGTGCCTTCACTTATGATTAATGCACATGAAAGTTATATCTGCCTACAAGGTGCTTTTAAGCTACTGCTCCTTCCGGCTCGAATTATAAGCAACAAAAAACATACTTCTCTTGGTTTAAAATTTAAGCAAAATTAACCAACTTTATTAAATTTTGTTTCATTCCCAATGCCACTTTCCTAAAACATCTCTAGAAAATTGTTATCTTATTTAATTTTTGTTTCATTCCCAATACTACTTTCCTAAAATACCTCTATTTTTTTTATAAATTTGAGAAAATTAAATACAATCAACTAACCAACTTAATAAGCGTAAAAGTAGTTAGATTTGCTTATAATAGAGCCGGAGGGAGTATTTAATAGCAGTCGTTGCAAAAATAGCATCTGCAATGAGTTGAGGATTGCAGTAACTTAATGAAATTAGATAGTGGAGTTGCTACTATCATGGATTTATTTACAATAATGCAAAGTTGTCACACAGCCTAATTCATCCTCAGCGGTCAGCATCCATTGTAGATCCATTTTTTAAAAAAAAAAAAAAAATCACTATTTTTCCTGGGAATCTATTTACTAAGCATTGTGATTTTTAGTCTAACTAACATTTTTTTGCTTCTGGACATGCCATTTAGGTCTTGAAAGAGAGCTTCAAAATATATAGTGCCCTCAATGATGGAATCATAAATCTTGTGGACATGGTAGGTCTATCTCAGTTTAACTTGCTAATTTTGATCGCTTCACATGAATTTTAAATTGTACTAACAAGTGACAGTTGCAGTTCTTCGACATGGCAAGACACGAAGCAGTGAAGGGTCTAAATATTTATAAAAGAGCCCGCCAACAGGTTCACAGTGATGCTTTCCTTCAGATACATCTTTTTTTTTTTTGTCAATTTAAATTTTATCTTGTGATCAATGAGGCTTTCCTAAAGGGTCATACTTGTTTAATTGATGATTGTTTCTTACTATTCAGGCTGATCAACTTGCTGCCTTCTATGAATTCTGCAAGGGCTTGGAACTTGCTCAGAATTTTATATTTCCAACCTTGAGACAGGTTGTTTCCTACTAATTAGTACCAATATTGCCATTTGTATCATAAACGGTTTCTTATTAAGTTCTTTGCTGCAATAAACAGCCACCTCCTACTTTTATTGCCACAATGGAAGAATACATTAATGAAGCACCCGTGACAAGCTCTGCTAGTAAAAGAATGGTAAGAGAAAATGGTATATACACAAGTTAACCGGAGAAAGCTCGTGCCTTAAATGCATTTTGTATATGTTCTGGTTTACTGGTTATGCTATATTGCACATGCCCCTAATTTGTGGAGGTTTCTGCATTTGTTTTAACCGGCACTTTCATATGCACCCACGATGTATTTGTGTATTATAGTTTGTTAACGTGTGTCATCAATATCAGGAAAATGATCAATCACCTCAAGAAGAAGAACCGGAACCTGAAGAACCCGAACCTGAAGAGCCTCAAGAAAATGAGACACAAGAAGTACTCATTGAGGAAGAACCTGTCGAAAAGGAAGAAACTCAGCCTAAGGAAGAGGAAGTTGAACCTCCTCCTCTGATATCAACTGATGCTACTGACGATTTACTGGTGCGTTTTAGTAATATGGTAATGGTATGCATGTTTGTGATGTTAGTTTGAAGAATGTGTAATATTTGTTATCTTTGCATTTGCAGGGTCTAAATGAAATAAATCCGAAAGCTCTAGAACTGGAGGAAAGGAATGCTTTGGCATTTGCAATTGTGCCACCCGGTGGTAAGGCCTAGAGTAATTGATAATTAAGAAGTTAGAACAGACGATGTTTTTAGTGCATGCCTACCTGGAGATTGCAATGTGCTGCATTAATAGCTACTACATTGAGGCTTATCATCTAGTTTTCCAGATGCTCAGATTCACCATTTAACAAATATATAAATGCTTTTCTAGATTTTGAAATGGACATGAGGATTTGGCTTATATGTATAATGCATGTTTGGTCTGCTTACATGCAAATCCAAACTAACCAAAAAAAATTTGCCAAAAGAACAGCTCTCTGTCTTTTATGCTTTGCAGCACGAAGCAGATAGAAGAATAAAATGATAGATATGCTAGCAAAGTAGCAATAATATCTATTAGATAGGACTTCATCAGAAAAAACTTGAATCAGTTATTTCTTTTTAGTTCCTTTTAAATCTCAATCATATGTAACATGTAGTTAATCTTGCTGATGGATACTTTATCTAAACACTCGGATTTTGCATTTTTTGTAGGAAATAATTCAAGCAATCTTGCTTTGAGCAATATAAGTGGAACTTCTGGTTGGGAACTTTCACTGGTTACAACACCAAGTAACCATACCAGCCAAGCACCAGATCGCAAAATGGTTTGTTTTTCTATCACTTGCTTATCATATCAATCAAAATCCATGAAAATACCTGTATCATTTCTCATCTCAAAGATAGTACATGCTAATAAATAAGGACATCTTTTTCGGCCATGCCACACGAGTTGTATGATTTTCATCTTTAGCAATTATACTTCGGAAAATATTTTTTGTGCCCTCCAACACAAATGTGTGTGGGACAACGTATTGATACGATACAAGTGTGATTAGATACTGTTGTATAGCATATGTAAAGTTAGAAGTTAGAATGGATGTACCATTTGTAGATATGAGTTGAGTGTTATTGCTCTAATAATAGGATTCTTAGGTTATAGATAGAATTTCTCACTCACACCGTAGAAGTCTGTTTGAATTCCTTGCCCATGAAGACTGGCTCAGGTTACAATGTTGCATTCAGTTCATGATATGTTCTTTCCATATTAAGCTCAATTAGGCTATGGATGTATAATTTTTTTTACCTTAAAGAAGATGATACCATTCTTATTTTTTGCCCCCTTTTGTTGAGTCAGGCTGGTGGGTTTGATAAGCTATTACTAGACAGTTTATATGAGGATGAAAATGCCAGGAGACAGCTTCAGCTCCGAAATGCAGGTCATGGATACGAAGGAGTGGCTGCACATAATCCATTCAACCATTATAATCAGCATGATCCATTTGCAATACCCAACAACGTTGCACCATCACCCAATGTACAAATGGCATTAATGGCTCAGCAACATCAACAACTGCAGCAGCAGCAGCAGCAAATGATGTTCCAACAACAACATAACATGATGATGGTTCCTTACCAGCTCTCACATACTCAATACCCTCAACAGTCACATGTTATGGGTTATTCAAATCCATTTGCAGATCCCTTACCAGGGCCAAGCTATCCTTATAGTTCCATGCCCCATCAAGGGAACTACAATTTAATGTAGAGTTCAGCTTTTTCACCCCTAAAAGGATGTATTATTATTTGTAATTTGCAGTAGGGTGACATTAATTTTCTTAATCCAAGTTCTTTAAGTCCTTTATGACCTGTGGCCAGTGAATGAATGTGGCATGTATTTTTTTTTATTTGTTACTAGCACGCCAGTCCTGAGTTTCACTGATATTTTGACACCAATTCTAAAATTGAACTCTATACTTGATATATTTAAATATTCAGTTTTTGTTGTACACACAATTGTGTTTTTTTTTCCTGTTCATACAATTGTATGATTTTACAGATTGCAATAACATTATACTTAATATAAAATAATTATCATTACTTTTTTAAGTAATAAGTTATTATTATTAATTCAGCATTATTAAGAAAAGGACTATGTGCATTTGAATTCAAGCCCATTTTTCAGACCTATCAAAAATCTCAATTAACAATGACATGTAAAATATTGAAAGTATGAAAATGAACTAGTATTGATGTTCAATTTTCTTGTCCAAAGACGAGACTCGTAAATCATACTATACTCCTATGAGGATTTGACAGCAGATGGGAAAGTCGGTTCTCAGTCTACTCGCCTTTTTTTTCCTTTTTTCCTCTTTTGCAAGGTTCTAGCACATTTTTTGTAATTTTTTAATAGCAAGAAATTATTATTAAATGAAAAGAGAATATTACAAGAGGATATAAATCATCCTCACAAAATAAAAGAAACACCTAAAAACTAAGAATATGGATATGCTACTAAGCATTTTAATCCCCTAAAAAGCTCATGTGCAGAGAACCAAAGAAAACCAAAAAAATCATCCCAAATGAAATTAAGAAATGAAAACGGGACCATGATTCAATTATTCCTTTCCCACCAAATATGCCAAAGGACAACAAAAAACACTTTTTTTTCCAGAAAAAGAAGCATTTCAAGAACATTGGCAAAAACATGCAAGTTATTATCTTCTGTGTTTGCTAGCTCTGCAGCCTGTCAATGGGAAATAAAAATAAAGAACTTAAATGGAAATTCACGCAATCCTTAAAGTTCAGCTTGTAAATTTCACTCTTTCAGCTAATTATATAGCCCCTTATCCAATACAGACATACAGTTATGCTAATATACATGAATATGTCTACACATTGAATTGAGTAGTGTTTAGTCGATCAGAGGAATACTCACTCAAAGAAGCTTTTGTTTTAATAATTGCATAATTAATACATACACATCACCCTGGGTAAAAGGTCCAACATGACAACATTGAAAATATTCAAACATGTAGTGTTTATTTAAACAACATGGTCGTCAACCAACTATGTACAAAATAACTTTGACAGACCACCTAGAGTGAAAAGGGTTAATCCCAAAACAACCAGTGCTGCACCTGTAGCAATTTCCATTTGCATGCATTGTCTTTCCAAGCACAATCTTTTCCATCTTCAAGTAACCTTACTTCCCCTTCCCTTCTTGACATTCTTGATAAGGGTTAGGTGTTGCAACCCTGAATCATACATAATCTGAGGTCAGCTGGGTGTTACTAAATAGGCGTGCAAATATATCTAATAGACTAATACCAAGACAATGCTCAAACAATATGATGCAAAATTCTACACAACAAAATCATATGATTGCCAGCAAAAATTTCATTCCCTTTCATTTTGAAATTATTAGTAGAGTCAAAACTTAAAAAACGACCACTAACATTTCAAACTGCATAACGGTATAGTAATACTTGCAAACACGTCCTGTAAAAACATGTTTCCATAGTCCTCTTGTATAAAGACTACAAATATATTCAAAAGTTGAGAGTTCATAAATGTGACCGAGGTTTTCAAAGAAAATGGATATGATAGCAGTCTTGTGACAATTGGTTCGGTCAAATTGCCACCCCAAATATGCATATGCACATCCCAGCCAAACGCATCATTCATTATTTCATTTTAACAGTAAAATTACAATGAAGGGCCAGAAGTGACATGAGTCATTGAAACACACAAAGGCCAGAGCTAAGAACTAGCATCTAGACAGGAATTTTAATTCCATATCTCCATTTTTTAGGGCCCGCTTGTTTAGGCTTTAAAAAAAAGAGACTCTCAAAAATTGATTCTGACAAAATTGTTTTTGTAAGCCTAAAAGCCGAATTTCAGCTTCTTCTTCTTTTTTGTCATTACATTATTTGAGTCCAAAATCATGCATGTATAGATATTACTAGAAAGCTAAGCAGGCACCAAATTACAATTATACAAAAACCAATCAGTTCTTAAACAGAAAGAGGAAAACTAAAGATAAATGCTCACCACAGCAACTGGCTGAGGTGAAATGTGCGCATCACCCTTCCTCATCTTCTGAAAGAGTTATATTTTCTGGCATAGTGAGAACCTTGACTTTCACAGTCACCACATCCAACCCTTCTGTAGTATTATTTACCTCCACACCAGCATATTCATTCTCTGAACCCACAACACAGAAAAAGATATCAGCATTCATAAAATTGCTTACCTTAACTCTACCAAAGGGAACATTTTAGCTACCAACCACCATCGTTCAATCAAATCAATACTAGTAAATGAATAAGCGAATGAGATGGAAAACAATTTAAATTCCCAAATTTGGGGGCAAACCCTTATAAGCATAAAAGTTGGAGCTATGTGCTCAATAGTAAAAAAGAGTGGGCCAATCCAGGGTGAATATATGCAAATCTAATTCTCGCAAAGGAAAGGGTTGTTTACATGATTTGAACCCGTAACCTTGAGGTCATTACTCAAGCAAGGGTTCACCCTCAGCTGTGTGTTCAATATTCCATAAATTTGCATATACTCCCACCGGTCTGAAATGTAAGACCCTTTTGAAAACTTTTTCTTATCTATTTGTATGATCTCATTCTAATTCCCAATACCATTTAGTATATAAAAAGCCAACCTTTGTTTGGATTGATGGTCTGTGGTGGAATGGAATGGAGTGGGATGAAATTTAATTAAATTCCATTGTTTGGATTGTTTAAATTAGGAATGAGTGGAATGGTATATGATGGAATGGATTCCATCCAATCCCATCCAAAACCTCCTTTTTTGTTCCACCCAATTTGTTGGGTACTTGATGGAATCATTTATTTAATTCCATTCCATCACAAAATACCCAAACAATGGAATGGTAAACTAATATTATTCTATTCCATTCCGTTCCACCCCACTCTATCTTATCCTACTCCATTCCGTTCCATTCAACATTGTATATCCATACATAGCCAAAAGTTTCTGACTTCAAATTTGATCCTTTTTAAGTTTTTAAAACCGTAACTTTATCTGTTCTCACCCAAAATTCATAATCTTAAATATCAAATTCGAAATGAAAAGATCTACAAACTCATTATCATTTTTTTTCTAGATTGTATCGTAAAAAAAAAAGGGATTTTAGAACCCATTAAAAAATGGTTTTTTTTTTTGTTTTTACCAAATTGAAAGAAAAAAAATGAGGATGAAATTAAAATAGGAAATTAACCTGGGAT
This sequence comes from Crotalaria pallida, assembly GCA_037953625.1. Classification (NCBI taxonomy): domain Eukaryota; kingdom Viridiplantae; phylum Streptophyta; class Magnoliopsida; order Fabales; family Fabaceae; genus Crotalaria; species Crotalaria pallida. The sequence goes on from CM075649.1 coordinate 179,746,961, forward strand.
GAATAAATTCTGAGAGGTGGGGGAATCGCGGAGGGAGAGGGCGAGAGGGTTATGAAGGTTGGGTTGCGATGAGATATTATGGAAGAAAGTGGAAGGAGAAGGTGTGGGTGGGACCCAGAAAGAGGAGCCAGGGAGAAAAGGAAGCCAATCGGGTGTGGCCTTCTTCACAATCATGCGTTGGATGTGGTCTTCCAACAATTTCATCCCCACGTCGTATTCCTCTCTCTCGATCTCCGGTAATTGGGATCTGGGTTTCGCTGCTTGCGAGGATTGGTGCCTGTGACTGCGATGATGATGATGATGAGAGGCTAGGATTATAGAGCAGGAGGAGTTGTTGTTGTTGCTCCTGATCGCGGATTCACGGAGGAGAAGGGACTTGGCGATGATTCTTCTAGCCATCATCAATTAACTCTTCACAGGAGATGAGATGAGATGAGATGAGATGGGATTCGGTTCCTGATGGAAGCAACAAGCATCTCCTTTTATAACCCAAAAGATAATCTAAAAATAACACTTGCATTGTTTATTTTTTACTAAATTGCAATTTGGTCCCTAGATTTGTACAAATATTCATTTTGGTCTCCAAAATTATAGAAATTATTTTTAGTCCCTTAATTTGTGAATTGTTATTCACTTTGGTTCCACGGCTGTGTTGATGTTTATGCTCGTTGGCGACAAATTGACGTGATCCGTTAAATGGTCGAAACGACATCAATTAGATCAAAACTGTGTGGTTTTGGCTTTAAAATACATATTAAAAAATAATGCAAAATAATAAAAATAAATAAAACCCTTAGTCTTATATATTTTTTTTACTTCTTTACTAACGTTAAGTCACAATCAACATCAATGATTACCCCTTGATCATCCTCACAACATAACAATCTTCAATATAATTTTTAAACCAACTGCCCTGTTCTCTCCCCCCGCATCTTCTTCCTCTCACCATCGAATCATCGTTAATCACTTGAGTCATTATTGATTACCCTTATTCGCTACATTCACCATCGACCCTCCCTCTTCAGTCTCAACTTCATCGATTATCTTTTCTTCAACTCGTCCATCAACACTATTACCCCAAACAACCTCATGCATTAGAATATAGTTGTCGTCGTCACCGTCTCTTGAAGATGGTCCGACATAGCCATATACGAGAATGTGTTATCCTTTGTATTTCAGTATGTTTTGAGTTTGTTTTTATTTGCTTAACCTGATTCGATTTGTTTTAAAATCATCACGTCTTTGTTCATTGTCTTCCATTTATTTCGAGTTTGCTTTGGTTCTCCTCCGTTTGTAGGTTTGTTTATGTTAGGTTGATTCGATGTCGATTCGTCGAAGTTGATTTTCTCCATTTTCGTCACCCAAAACGACGTCATTTTGACTTAAACAACATCATTTTAACCATTTTACTAGGTTACCTCCATAGAGAATGAAGAAGTTGCCTCGAGTGCCGGTAGTTGTGACTATTGTTGTTGTGTTGAAAAAAAGAGCGTTTAGGATTTGTGATTTAAATGATGTAAGAATTATTTTTTAAAAAAAAATTAAATAAAGTTCAAATCCACAATATGGGGTTAAAAATCCCTTTAGGTCTTTTATGTGGGATCTACTTTTTTTTTATAGCCACTTCCATTATTCTTCGTATATCAATATTGCATATGTTGGGGCGCCAATATACGCCTATGCGGTGTATTTTTTTTATACTCTTAAGGCAGCGTATGTGAAAAAAAGTTACACATACATTGACCCTTAGCATACTGAATAAAAATATAAGTACTCCAAAAGATTAGCATATGTGTAATTTTAAAACTTACACTACTCTCTAAACATACGAAATGTTAAAAAAATTGCATATATAAGTGTATTTTATGGAAAAAAATAGGGGTCAAGAATTAAAAAGGGTTTTTAAAAAAAAAAAAAAACTAGATCCTTCTATTTTAAGCTTGTTAAAAATGCGCATTGGATCATCCTGCTATTGGACCAGCTCGGCCCATACAGAAATACCTAACAGGCTAACACCGTTATTTAGTCCATTTAGAGACGAAGACATGCGAAGAAGAAATCTAGAAACTGGAAAGTGCTCTCTCTCTCTCTCTCTCTCTCGTTGGCGGGGGAGAAGACAATGGCGGACGACGATATTAAGCCTTCTTCCCCCGAAACGGCGTCGTCTTCGTCAAGCTCCCAACCTTCCTCTTCGGAATCTCAGGTTTCATCATCTCATATTTCCAATTCCACTTCCCCCCCTTTTCAATTTTATTACGTGTCCCCCTTTGTAATTTTATCTATCTCATTCTCAGGTACCTCCATTTTCCAGTTTTCCACCAGCTGCACATTATTATCATCAAATGTTTCCTGCACCACCATATCAATATCAAGGGTTTACTCCCTCACAGAACCAGCAACCGGTTAACGGTGGAGCCGGTATATATGCTATCACTACTTACCCTCATGATCCCCATCTTATTACCGGACTTCCATACAACACTCTCATTCCTCTCACCTACACCACGCCCACGTAAGCTCTTACTCTTTTCATTATTTAGATACAATTAGCCTCTACTACCCAAGTTCAATGGTTACTATAGTAAACAAAACACAGTCATCGATTCGATAAACTGAACATTTAAAGTGAAAGAACACGCGTGCAATGAAAAATCATACTTTGCTGGATTACTTGATTATACATCTGTGAATCGAAGCTGGAGTATTCACCAAGTGCGGTGTGTAATACTCCAGCTCTAATCCAGGGAAAGGGGATTGGTCAAAATTTAAAAAAGACAATTGTAGTTTGGTAATACTAAATTGACTGTGAAGAGTTAGCAACACATAACTCTCAACGAGCGAATGGTTTATACTTTTGTCTCGCCAGTTACCAAAAATACTGTTGGTTGAAAATTAAGATTGGTGCTGAGATTGCATCGCATGTGTATTTTAGGCTTATGTCATATACTTAATGTACATGTTCTATTTTAGGCTTCTGTTATACATATTTCCATAGACCGATCATGTTGGCAGTACTGTATGTTCCAATTTCCGGTGTGCTTTCGTAGTTCTCACTTCTCAGTAGATTAAGTGATTGATATATAATTTCCTTTTGTTTTAATTTGGTTCAGTGATTGTTCAAATCATAAGTAGACCTGAACTTAAGGGAAAGAACGAAAAGGCAGATTTTAAACAATGACAATGGTTGTTTAACTTTAACGGTGAAAATGCTACTTTAAGTTTCTTTTATTTTTTCCCTTTTTGTTTTGTGTGGATAATTTGATTAATTATAATGATTTCCTTAACCGAATGGCCACTGTCAACAGTAGGCCAAGTTCTGAGGGTGCTACTGTAGGTGAAAATCAGGGACAAGAATCACAGCAACCACAACCTCAACAGCAACAACCTGCACCTCAACGACAAGTCGTCAGAAGATTTGAAGTTGTGATTCGAATTGATCTATTTCTTATGTTAAAGCTGGCGACTATGATCTTTGTGCTCAACGATGGATCGAGGCAGAGGCTTGTTGTCCTCGTGTTATTTGCTTCTCTTGTATATTTGTAAGTATTAGCCTTATGTGATCATTGGGACCTAAACCCACAGAATTATAGCTTCTGATACAGTTATTTATTCCTTTCTTGGTCACATCTTATGCTTTGAGTATATCTTTTTTTAATATGACCTAAGTTTGTTAATTTGAACTGTGCCTGTGTGAGTAGTCTTGTATCATTGCTGACTTCAGTGGTGGTGATTGGGATGTGGAAATGGAAGGTAGAGTATATTTGCTTACCAAGTTTGATGTCTTACAGATACCAAACTGGAACTTTGACACCAATTATAAGACAGCTTTCGGAAGCCATGCAGAGAGCAGCAGCACCTCCTCGTCCACCAAGACCTGCACCCAGGGTTCAAAATGTTCCTGCTGCTAGGCCAGAGGTTGACAATGCTGCACCAGCAGGTATGATTTTCTCAACTTTTGCCTAAGAATTTATGATTCTACATGTGCATGTTTCAGGAAGCATGTGTTATGTAGCTAATACCTTTTGTGATGTTATTTGCAAGTGTTTGATTTTGGGGATCCTGTGGGATTCTTTCTCCTAACATATGCACTGTTCTGTTCGGAAATAAAAGAATCAAATTAAGTTTATCTCAAAATTTACACTTGATCACCTTTGCTTATTGTCAAATTTTGGCAGGTCAACCTGAAGCTGGGATTATGATCCAGCAAATTAATGATGCAGATGGGGCAGCTGAGAATGAAAACGTGGCAGAACCTGGCGGAGGCAATGGTGACAACCGGTGGTGGGGAATTGTGAAGGAAATCCAGATGATTGTTTTTGGATTTATCACTTCCCTTCTCCCAGGTTTCCACAACCATATGGATTGAATTGTACTTTGCAGCTAAACAACTCATCAAGTTAAGTTCCTCTGGGAGCATGGCAGAAACATCGGGACGAGGGTTTTATGATGTAAATAGTATAGAGTTTCTAACTTCAAACGTATATGTTTATCGGCTTAAGTGCAACTATGGGATTATAGGGTATCGTTAGTTTCTTGTTGTAGTGGATTGTTGATTCAGTGGATTTTCTATGGCTCTTTTGAAGTGCTAAATGACTTGTTTCTTTCCCATCTTTGTACATCTTCAAATCAAAATTACTTGTGCTTTTCAGTTTCTCTAAATTTGGCATTCATTCCATTGTTAAGAATTGTTCTGAAGACATGAAGAAACATCCATCAATAATAATTCTCACTAAAAAAAAAGAATTGTTTTTAGGTATAGTTTCCTTTTTCATTTGTAATTACTGTAACAATTTTTTGTTTGATATGTATAGTTCTCGATCTGATCTTACAAATGTATCGGGCACTCCTTCCGGTTCTTAACGTTTTTTTTTTTAAGTTTTTTTTTTCCGACAATTTTTGTCTTTTTTTTTATAATTTCAAGTAATAATCATTTTTTTAAAAAAATTTTAACCCTTCATTTAATATTTTTTTATTACTCATTAATTTTATTTTTATCTTTTCTCTTATCCTTAAACTAGTATACATTATTTAATAAACATATTTCCTGATAAAAATTAGTAAAATATTATTATAAATTCAATAAGAATTAAATTTGGGCATTTTGCACAAAACATATAAAACTTATAATAACCAACATATTTTTAATATGTGTGTAATAATTTTAAAAATCATATGTTTAATATGTGTGTAATAATTTTAAAAGACAAAAGTTAAGGAACCGGAAGAATATCGATTTTGGATTTTCAAAATGTAATATGGCAGCTTACTTACATTCACCTTAAAAAAACAACAATGCTATTTGAATATCTACATTTAATATTCAAATCCAACGCTTATCATTTTTGGTTAAAAAAAAATATTAGCGGAGTCTTCAATTCATAAAAGGAGTATTAGATTCATGTTAATTGTTATACTGGGTGTGGTGTGTGGTGATACATGTAGAAATAGAACTCGAACTTAATACACTTTAGAATTGCTATCGCAAATGTCGTTATGTGCAAACCAAGTATTCCCTCTGTCTCTATTATGAGTACTATTACAGTATATAGTAAAAAAAAAAAAAAAACTAATTTCACGCTTATTAAAAAATTAAGTACATTGTTCACCCAAAAAAATAAATTAAGCACATTTAATTTTCTCAAATTCATAAACAATATAATTATTTTAGAAAAATTGTATTAAGAATGAAAGTTGTAAAAATATTTTAGAAATAATTATATTGAAATAAAAAATTAGTTACCTTTTTCAAGGTTAAGCTGCTGCACCAAGATTGCAAGGTTAAACCTATAGATTTTTGTTTTATGTTTGTGTATGAAGAGTTTAAAATATGCTCAAGAATAATTCTTAGATCATTACGGTATCATACCATTACCATCATATCTTCCTTTAAGACTGTCCAACTCTCCTACTGCATGCACTGCCACCAGCAGCCAAAAGTAATAAAATTTGCAGTCATATCTGCGTGCCATTGAACAACTGTTCCATTTTGATCATAACCTTGATCATTCCAGACTTCTTTCACCACACAGATTCTCTCTATTACTATTTGTGTATTGTTGAGGATCCTTACCAGCCTGTGGCTATGCAGAATTCTAGAGTGTCTCTCAAAAGTAGTAATTATTATTTCAAAAATGCAAACCAAAGTATGCAACCAAGCAAAAGTTAAGCATATAATCATAATTTATTATACTATTATTACGTAACTCATTCTTGAATGATGCATATTAATCTCTTTCAACCTCTGCAAAACTTTGGGATTCATGAGCTGAGGAAAACGGAACTAGAAGAGAAGCAGAAGAAGAAACACATTTTATTAGAACTAAACAAACAATTGTAATTACAAAATATATACACACACGCCAACAGTGTATGATGTGCCAGCTCACATCTCAGACAGAAGATTGCTAATTTTCCGAAGTTCCTTTAGAGCTGTCATAGCAGTAACTTGCTCTTTGTCAACCACGACATTTTTAGACGAGTTATCCGGCGAGGCTCCCAGGTGGTCTTGTTGGAAGGCAGACTCGATCACCTGCAACACAAAAATATAGTCCTTTAAGATACACAACATTTCATGTAAAACCAAAGTTTTCTCAAAATGAAAAGAAAAATAATCAAATTTTATGTTCACTCAGCCCAGACTGTCATTGAATTCGAGAGAGACAATCAGGAAGAGCTTTACCTGAATGTGCTCAAGCATAGACTGACCAATATTCCTCAAAGTGCCCATCACATTCTGGTCAGCAGAATCCCCATTGCAACTAATAGAACTACAATGCACGCCAGCTGTTGAAGAGGGTGTTGCACTACTCTGATTATTGTTGGCAGGTTTTACAACCTCAGAAGTACCTTCTCCTTTCTCAGATATAACTTGGACATTATTTCTCCCAAATTTCCAAAGCCATTGAAATTTATTCAGTTTTCTCTCCTTAGCATTTGTGGGCGAATTTGCTGTGAAATCATTTTTGCACCCTGATGTCGGAGATAAGTACTCAAGATGATCAGAGATTGGAAGAGGTGAATCAACAGGACTAATATGTGAAATTTCGTCAAGAAATAAGTTAGACCCAACACTACTTTTCTCCGAGTAAATCTCACTATCATTGCCCTCATTAGGAGGACTGGTAGGGCCAGAAGTTATAGACAAGTTTTCTTCACTGCCAATGTTTCCACTTGGACATCTATCCCTGGCAGAGAAACTGTGGCTGCCTTCAGAGCCATCACTTTGTTGCTCCACTTCACCTACTACAGAAAGATTATCCTGCTGGCACACAGTTTCATGACAGTGCAGTTTTTCTGTATCTTCCTCAGAGCCAAGTTCCTTAGAAAGATCTTCTATCAAACTGCGCTTAACATTTCCTTTAGATTCCTTTTTACCAATCTTAATCCCTGACGAAGATGGGTGAGATTCTGCTCTTTTCAAACTCAACTTTACCTTTTCTGTCCATCCCTTTTTCCGAGTCGGAACCTGTTTTTCTACTTCGTCTTGCTTAAGTTTTTCAGCCTTGTGGACAACTCTCCACTGTTCTTCCCAATAGCTATCAGGAAACAAATTCAGAGGAGTTTTAGGAGAATCTGTGTCAGATGGAAGGGTCTGAGATCTTGTAATAATTGATTTACCTTGGTTATGACCCCCTACAAACGAAGGTGTTGAGGATGAAATATCAGAACTTAATGCAAGAGCTTGCAAGGCTTTAGCCTTCTCTAGTAGTTTTTTAATATTAGTCTTCTCAGGGAAGTTTAACAATCGCTGGAGACAGATTGTAGGATTTTCAGTTGCGAGTAGTGAAGATCTCAAATGAAGTAACATTGCTACAGCCATAGCTGAGATAAATGCTCCACGAGATGATTGAAAGATAGTATAACCTGAGTCTGTTTTGTCCTCAGCATGTTTTACCACTTTACTATTGTCAGATAAAAAGATCTCATCCCAAATGATCAAGAGGTTGTCAAGTGAAAATTCACGTCCAAATAAAACTCGCAACCAGCGGAGAGCGAAGTACTGGGGTTCAACCCCAAGATCAACAAGATGGCTATGCAGAGATGAATCGACATGAGACAACAAATGATACAATGCATTAGAAGCTTCAATTACAGGAGGCAAGCCAGTATGGGACCCGGCTACTGGAGAATAAGAGAAGAAATCGGCCATTGCAACTGAACCACGAGCTCCATTCATTAAAGCATCAAACATACAGTAAGCATCATGTTCCATGAATTTGTCAGATAAAACAATGCCAAGTTCACCTTCAGCCCCATAAGCATCACTTAGCAATACAATGGTCCGTATCTTAGGATCAAGCTCATCAAGACTCTTGATTTTCATTGCATTTCCATGGGATCCGATTTCATCCTCCTTGTCTGGAGATTTTCTAAAATCGAAATTGTAAGCAAGATCATTCTCGTTACACAAAAGGCCATCAAATCTGTCAGTAAAGTGATCTTCATAAAGCTTTCGAACTTCTGAAAGACGCTCCACGTCAACTTGGAGGACGTAAAGCAATGGAGCAAGTAATTCATGCATTCCTACAAAAAAAAAAAAATAATAATAATAATAAATGAAAGAAATCCAATAATGTAAAGTCAATTATTTTTATAACATATAATACTAACACAAAACAAGTTATACAGTAACCTGGAAGCAAAACTAAGGGGATTTATATTTACCAAGTAAAGATTTCTCAATGATCTTCTATGAAATTTTTTTTTTTTTATAAAAGATTCATACATAAAGATTATGGAGCAATAAAGAATACATGATTGAAATAATAACAAAAGCCCACTGCTCATACCATATTAGTATTTATTTTTTAATTCAACATATTAAAATGAGATTGGGCATGAATAAAACATACAGTGAGCCTCCTTGTGATTGGAATAGTAAAGCTTTAGATGTGCTATTATACAAGGTTGGAAAGAAAACTAAGACACCCATCATAATTGAGAAAGCTTACTAAAACTAAGATGAATGTACTACTCAATAGCTACTTATATGATGTTTTAAAGGGAAAATAACACAAGCATCAGAAATGAGAAAACATATTTCAGAGGAAAGATAATTCAATTGAAATCAATGCATTGTGCGCAAATATTGCTTGTCTGAGCAATTTACCTTGTCTATAACCACACTCTGGGTGTCTCAGACACCATAATAATAAAATTCGTCTCAAAAGGCCTTGGCATCCAGGTGTCTGGAAATAGCTACCATGCTCTGGGTATAAACGTGATAAATCCTGATCAACCATCTTCTCCAGCTCTGCATTCCGAAAAAAGCGACTCCATGTACTATCTGCATATAAAAATCATCTTATTATCACCATGGATAAAGTTCAGGAGCAAGAGACAGGGTTAGATAGGCAAGCTCGAAATCCAAAGTTCAGGGCCAACCTTTTTTTTAATAATAGTTCAGGGATGACAAGACAATGACATAAAACAATTTAGTTCCTTCTTTTTTTTTCATCAGCTCCCTTTTTGCCAACATTATTTGTAGATTGCCATTATTCTTTGCACACACACATACCATGAAGTGTGAGAAAAATACTTTACCTGGATTTTGTGAGAGTGGGTTGTCCATGACAAGATTGGGTGAACTAATTCCATCCTTTGAAACATGTGGATCAACCAGGAGGCGTCCTCTCAAACTGGCATACCTGCCAAGATAATAAACAGTTCATGTTAACTGATCAATGTACGCCCCAAACAAAACAAAAATTACAATTAGCTTAATGAAAATGCAGTTGTTTTTAAGTCCACACATATGACAGACATCAAGAAACACCTGGACCTAAAAACTCCTCACTCAAGATGGTAAACTGTAATGGCAGACAAATGCATAATGAATAATTTATAAGTACAAACAACCCTCAATGCCATATGAAGAAAAAGCTTAAATTTCTTTGGAATTTCCTCTGAGGCCAATAAAACACTAGTGGTTAGTTTAACTGAATGAATATAGAACAAATTCTTGTCGGAATTTGTCAAATGAAAACAGGCAAAATTTCTTGCATGTCCTTATAATAATAGGAGTATATCCATATCTTTATTTTTGTACTAAATAATAGCAGTAATAATGCTTCCCTTTATTGAAAATTGAAAAGCAAAACCAATTGCATACAAACAAAATCAGTAATAATTTTTTTTTAATGCTTATCGTGAATACCTAGGAAACAGTTTCAAACTAGATTTTGAAGAGGAAAGGAAAAAAGGGGAAGGGGACAACAAAAGACAAGGTAGAAGGTGGCTTTGGCTATAATAACATAATAGTATCAACTATTAAAAATGCTCTCAACTTTGCACTAAATTTGAGAAATACAATTCATTCAAATACTACCACAAATTGGGTTAAAATTTAGAAACAGCATAGAAAAAAAATTAAATTAAATTTTACATCCTCATCAAAAACAAAGCACTAAAAAGGCATGATTTTTACTACCTCCTTCTAGAATCAGCGGTGGCACGACGAAGATCTTCAATGGAAGTCGAAGGAGAAGAAGGCAAAAACCCGAGATTTATACGCCACTGCAAACCTCTAAGATCTTCAAATTGATCACTCAACCTCTCAGAAACGGTGTCAGAGCTGCTCACAGATGGCACCGACGACGACGATGTTTGCGGCAATGGAGGATCCATCAGAGCCGGTGGCATGATTTATCCAGCAATTCCTCACCGACCCAGATGCTCAAATGCAACGATTTTCAATAAAAATACAAACTTCGCAGAAAATTCAACAAAATTTTTTTTTTCTTAATTTCTGAAGCACAGACTCAAGAAAAGAAAAAAAGAATGAAGCAAATAACTTGAATTTCAATCTGGGAAAGCTAAAAATTGAAAATTTAAGCTGCAGAGAGACAAATTGTTGAAGAAAAAAGGGTAATTAAAATGTGGGTAGGAGTGAGGGAATTTGGAAAGGAAATTAAAGGGAAAAAGATGAATCAAAGGGGAGAAATTATTTTGGGTGGCTGAAATTACGTGGCATGTTGAGGAATGAGAGAGTGAGGAGAGAAAGGTTGGCGGAGTTGCATGTTATTTCTTCTGCTGCTGATTATTATATTCTTATTCTTCTTCGTCTGCGTCTGTCTCTCTTTCATGTTTCTCGGAAGAGAAAAGAAAGAAACAGAGACAGAGACAGAGAGACGGATAGCAAGTTTGTTTGTTCACGGTAATGGAAAAGAAATGAAAAAATAAAAAATAAAAAGAAAAGAAAAGAGAATAAAGAATAAAGAAAGGAATGTGCAATATAGAAAGTAGTTGGAATGGGGGGAGGTAAATTAAATTGAGCTGTCCTTTTTTTTTTCTGCAAAAATTTCCACCAATTCTCTTGTGACTGGTGAATTTTGTCAATCATCTTTGAAAAGAGGTCTATGGTTAAATTTTTAAGTCATAATAGTAGAAGTTGGATTTTTTAATATATATTGTGAAAAAAAATAATTGTTAATAAAAATAAAATTGAAATTTTTTTTTCATATGTATTACTATGAAAAAGAAATTATTAATAAAAATAAACTTATTTTAAAAGTTTTTATAAATGAGAATAATTTTTAACAATTAATCCAAAGAATCGTCTATTAAAACAAATTAGAATCACCTTCTTAAGGCGTGTTTGGTTGGGCGGTTGGAGGAGGCAAACGTGCGTTTGCCAGAAAGCTCCCCCTCGCTAGCTTTCACGGTTGGCCACCGCCAATCCAAACGCACACTTAGCCTATGATGACCACCTCATTTCTTTTGTAAAAAACATAATAATTTGGTTGGTCTTATGAATTTATGTGCTTCCATCAGGTAATTTATAAGACCAATTTTATTACTTCATATTTTCAAATTCTAAGGAAGGCTCCCTTTTCTTTCAGGGTCATGAGGAATCAACATGGAAACTCCCTCCATCGCGTTGGGTCAAAGTTAATACCGACGGATCTTTCAATCTAGAAACGGAGTTGGCCGCTTGTAAAGGGATCATTCGAGATGATAGTGGCAGATTCGTTGCTGCTTTTGCTAAGAAGTTAGGCACCTGCTCAGTCATGCAATCTGAACTTTGGGGGATTTTTCATGGAGCGAAGCTCGCCACAATCAAAGGTCTCATAAAAATTATGATTGAAGTGGATTCCCAAAGTGTTGTTTCTTTTATTCAGAAAGGTTGTCATATGATGCACCCTTGTTATCCACTGGCTCGTGAGATTAAAAGACAGATGGAGGGAGTGCAGTGGCAAATTGTGCATAAGCGAATGTTGTAGCTGATATCTTGTCAAAGGAGGGGCATAATATTGAAGACGATTTGAAAGTGTATAATGAGGCTCCTTGCTTCCTTAGCCTCCAATTGCGAGCTAATAGTTCAGCTACTGTTTATTTTAGAGGCCTGTAGTTTGTTGTTTTTGTGTTTTGGGTTTGTTAACCCTTTTGTTCATAAAAAAAATTGGTTATCGACTATATATGATTAATTCTCTAAGTTTTTTTTTTATAAGTCAAGGATGTTTTTGGTTGATCACAAAAAGTTAATTCATTTCGAAGTGTAAAAATCACCGGAATATATTTAATCTTTTTCAACAAAATCCATTATTATACACATAGCAAAAAAAATAAATAAATAAATAAACATATATATGTTGACCGATATTTTAATTTCTTTCTTTTTTTTTTTACAAGATTTGTTATTAATTTCTTTTCTAATAATTTCTTGATAGTGATTATAGCCTTTTTTTTTTAAAAAAAAAAACATTTTTCCATACACATAACATAAAAAAATGCATCTACGTGTTGACCAGTATTATGAATTTCTTTTTGGTTTACTAAATTTATTATTATTTTCCTTTCTAGTAAGTTCTTAATAGTGATTTGTGATCCCTAATTCCTTAAATTGCATGCATTACTAGTAATTCACCGACACTTGCTTAATTTATTAAGTTCTTGCTTTACAAAATTGGCTAAATCTATTCTTTTGGCAAACAATATTTTGGTCTTATGGTGGATTATTATTCCTTCCTTCCATGTTTTTGCTAGTTTAAGATAGATGCTTAAGCATGAGAGAAAAATAAGAAACTTGTTTCAATCAAAGCAAAAATTTAAGTAATTATAAAAATGTCTTATGGTGGATTACTATTCCTTTCTTCCATGTTATATTTTTTTTATCTTGTCTTTTTTTATTAATATAAAACAATACATTTTGAAATTTGCAATGTAAGTTGAGATGGTAAAATTATAATGTTAAAGTTCTTTTTAAAGTTTAAAGAAACATAGCTACCCTGCTTGATCCGTATGATATTGTTAAGTATGACCTATAAATATGATTAGAGAGAATAGTTCATATTAAGATGGTACATGTACATGTATTTAATACTACATTCGTTTTTAGATAATTGATGCTTTAAGAAAAAAGTTTTTTTTAATATTTAATTATCACGTTAAAAACTTAATGTAACATTAGTTATTATTTTTACAACTCGACTCCATTCAATTAATATAAGAGATGACAAGTAGAGAAAAAATTATCAACTACCATACAAAGATAAATGTTAAAATAAGTAAGAACAAACATGATTTACTATAAAAATATATATTAAATATACTTCATAATTCATACACTACATCCTTAAACAAGAATTTTTTAAAAAAGGGAGGTAGTAGTATGAATGTTCTGATGTGTATTTTAAGACACATGTTAAGAAATTTTTATTGTATTCGTATTGATAAGTTTACATTAAAAATTGATATATTTTTAAAACTCATTTTTAATGAAAACTTATCAAATAGTATAATTTTTTTTCATTCTCCATAAATCAGGCATTAGAAAAATCTTTTTTTTTCTTTCTAATCTTTAATACTTGTAAATTACTTACTGTATTATTCAAATCTCAATGATTAGTATTGATGATTTACTGTAAATCCGAAAAGTAAAGTCACCCCGTCAGCTTGTTTTGACAAGGAAAAGAGGTGGGCTGGCCCATTGCTAATTGTTGCTCATTTCTTCACTGATCAATTTTGACCCAAGCAGGTCAAAGATCCCTTGCAAAGGCTCCCATTAGACGAGGGGGATAATCTCACCCATTAAGGGATCTTTCTATCAACTTCATTTTTCAGACTGGGGGTTGGGGTTGCAATAATTTCTCCTGTCAATCAATAATTTTTGGTTTTGCATGTACCTAAAAGAAGTACTCTTTCTATTCCACGTGGTTTTAGGTAATGCACGTTTATACAAATTTTAAGATGAGTACAAGGTAATTTTATCATTTTATCTTTAAATTATACTATTAATGATTATGTATTTCATATTTTGATAATATAAGAAGGCCATGATATAGTTAAAAAAAATTAGGCTAAACCACTTATTTGGTCTTTTACCTTATTTTTCAATCTTAAATTCGTTCATCACGTTTTTTTAGTATTATATTGGTCTTTCATGTTTCTTTTCGTTATCAAATTGGTCCTTGAATCACTGTTCATCTTAAGTGTCAATAAATTCACATATGCATTGTTGGAGAGAGAAATGACACGTGTGCGTATCATATTGGTCCACATAGGATAAACAGTGATTCATAGACCAAATTGATAGTGAAAAGAAACGTAAGAAACCAGTATGATACTAAAAGAACGTAAGGAACCAATTTGATAATGAAAAATAAGGTAAGGGAGTTTAGCCAAAAAATTAGGTAATGCATTTTCGAATTTCTAAAATGACAAATACTATATAATATGTGAAAAGTACTAAAGCAACAAATAAAATATAAAATATACATCCAGGTGAAATTAGAAGGCAACATATTGAAAAGGTATATTGAAAAATGTACTCAAATAGAAAATGTTTATATATCGTATGCAAGTTTTTTTTTTAATGGGTAAAAACTTCATTGATTAGCAAATAGTACATTAAAAATGAAGCATGGGGTTATCATACATTCATACCATTCCCTGAGACCCTGACCAAATGAGATTGTACAGTATGCCTAACTAGCTTGTGAGCAACCATGTTACCTGTCCTATGAATAAAGGAAAAAAAAGAGGGCAAGAATCAAAATTATTTGACAATCTAATAATCTAATTATTCAGGTAAGTCTTCGGATTTTCTGTTGAGATCATCAATGAGCATTTTGCGATCACTAACCATCCAAACCTCCTCTATGTCTCAATGCCAAATTAAGTGCTTCCAGTACACCATAAGCTTCTTGGATGCAAGCTTGAACACAAAAATGTGTTTGTACAGCCCCTGCAACAATAAATGTCCCTGTGGCCTGTGCTATGGGGCACAAGATTCCCAGCCCCCCCAATGTGATGTTGAGCAGCATCACTAGCACCACCAACAGCAATTTTAATATGGCATGAGGAACTAATACCTGATCTTTTCCGCCACAGAAGATTCCTTAGAAATTGAGCAAATAATTTCTTTCCAGAAGGACTGCATAGAGCATATTAGGACCTCCAAAGGTTTTTACTTGATCATCGAATATCATGCAATTTCTATCATTCCATATAAACCAACACACCACAATTATCCACTCCTCAAGGTCCATGCTTTTACTGCTGCAAATGGTAATAAACCAGTCCCTCATATCAACACAAGGACCTTGTATCATTTGCAAGTTTTGGTGCAAGTTTTAACTGTTTGTATATCATATGCAAGTTGCAAACTATATCAACGGGTCTATGCTAAATCATCATAGAAAATATCATTAACAGGCCAGTTCAATGTTTAAAGTATGTTTGAATCCCTTCAATCCATTAAACGGGAAAAATCTCCTATTGTGAATTTTTCATGATTTCCTTTCACTTCAACCAGACTAAGCCTTGCTCTTTCCTTAATCCACTACCCTTTAACATCTTTCTTGCATTAGTAACATCATTCCACATCCCATCTGAAGCATACAAGTTCGATAACAAGACATAAGGTGACGATGTAGCAGGTTGAACTTCAAGAAGCTGCTTAGCCAGGTGTTCCCCCTTGATCGTATTCCCATGCAGCCGACATGCCGAAAGCAGGCTCCCTAAAACAATGGGATCGTTCCAGTGGTGGAATTTTTTCATGTATTCTTCTGCCTCTGATATTCTTCCAGCCCGGCCAAGCATATCAATAAGACATGAGACATGTTCAATATTGGGGGCAATCCCATAAGCTTCTTCCATTTCATTAAAGTAAATTTCACCCTTTCTCACCAACCCTGAATGGTTACAAGCAATTAATAATCCAATAAGTGTAACTGAATCTGGTTTAACCCTTGTTGCTTTCATCTGCTCAAAAATGTCTGTCGCTCTCTCACCTAGGCCATGATTTCCAAACGCAGCAATCATAGTGTTCCATGATACAAGATTGCGATAAGACATTTTATTGAAGACATAATGCGCATATCCAATTGAACCACATTTAGCATACATGCTAACCAGAGCATTATTAACTCCTACATCCTGATATAGTTTTGTTCGAATCAGATAGCCATGGATCTGCTTTCCATGGCGAATAGAAGCATGGCAAGCACAGGCAGCAAGGATACTGGCAAATGTGAAGTCATCTGGCCTTATATTACATTCATGCACCATCTCTTTAAAATACATCAAACTTTTTGCTTCATCAACATAATGAGAATAAGCAGAAATCAGAGTATTCCAGGAAATGACATCTTTGTCTTTGATCAATCTGAAAGCCCTCTCTACCTCATCAACGAAAATAGACTTTGCGTACATTGTCATAATCAAATTTCCAATAAGAGGGGTGGAGTCTAGTTCAAGTTTAATTGCTTGGCAATGCATTGACATTCCTATTCTTAAATAATCCGATTTGGTGCAAAACCCAAACAATCCCACAAAACTAAAACGATCAGGAACAAAACCCTGTCGAAGCATGAGCTTGAAGACTTCAAACCCTTTCTCAGGTTCACAATTCTCAATAAACCCACTGATAAGAGCATTGTAGGAAACAGAGTTAGGTCGTATTGAATTGTCATATACTGACATAGCATCATTGCATTGACCACATTTCATATACATGGAGATAAGCGAATTGGAAACAAAGGAAATTGATGCATACCCAGATTTTAGAGACTGAGCATGAATCTGTCTCCCTTGCTCTAGCGCCGTGAGGCTCGCACAGGCGCTGACAGCACTAGCGAAAATGTACTCATTGGGTGGGTGCTGAATTTGAGCAAACATGTGGAGTGCCATCCAATGCTCACCACATTGGTCATAACCAGATAGCATAGCTGACCATGACACTAGATTACGATGAGACATTTCATCAAACACCTTGCGTGCAAGAACAGTATGGCCACACTTGGCATACATGTTGAGGACTTGGTTTGAGATGAAAACATGGGATTGCAAGCCTTTCTTCAAGACTACAGCATGAAGGGCGAGACCGTGGCTAAAAGCCTTTGTTTTGGAGCATTGCTGCAAAAGGGTCCCAAAGGTTTCCAGTATCATCATAAAAAAAAGTATAGTGAACTTTTTTGGATGAAAATCACTGCTAGCAAATTTCATCAGCATTCAAATTTTCATTAAACCCCAACTACCCTTCGTGTTATGTTGCTTAGCTAATATTATTACCCTCAAATTGTACCATTTTTTAAGGGTCTTTTTAGATTTGCATTCTTAAACTTTTATGTCTTCCATATTATTCCCATGCATAAATCATGTGAAGTTCAAAATATCAGCACCTAAGTACCCAACTCTATGGATGGTGTTTCCCATACTGAGGGCCATAAAATTCCCAACATTATTTTCAACTACTACTGTAGTATTTTTGCTCATTTGATCAATAGATTTATGCAACAAGAGATCCTGTTTCTAATAAAATTTATGCACCAAACAGCTCTAATCCTGTACTATTAAATTATGGTCAGTGTTTTTGGTGCGCATCAAAAATTTTCCATGGATAAGATATAAAGATCATCGAAATAGCTTTATCTCATCAACATATCAACATATATTAAAATTGGAGAAGTAAAAGGACAAAAAAGATTTCCCTCCTAAAACATTCATTTTCCCTCCTAATGGTGTATTTTTCTCATAAATCCATCATTAAGTGTGTATGTTTTGTATCTTTTAATCTTAGCCGTCCATCATATCTTATTAGATTAAATCATAACCGTCCGTTTTGTATCTTTTAATCTTAGCCGTCCATCATATTTTATTAGATTAAATCATAACCGTCCATCATGTTTTCTTAGAAACACAATATTAATAATTAATAACAGTCATCATCAACATATTATGAAATAGGAGAAGTTGAGGGTTAATCTTACTTTCCGTCCATATCATTTCTAATCTTTTCATTTCTCTCTCTATATATATTATTTTATTCTTCACTGCATATTTATAATAAATGCGATCAATCAATATTAAGGGTAAAAAATGTTAAATTTAAATAAAAAAACTACTTTTAAAAAAAGATACTTTATATATAATGCATTACATAATGTCGTTAAACGAAACTAATAAAAATGATAGAAAAATATAAATTAAACAAAATAATAAAAGAAAAGTCTAAAAAATATATATATATATATCCGAAATATTTTAGCAAAAAAGTATCAATACATGTGAAATTTCAACTAAAAAGTTTTATTCAAAATATTAACATAACAAATTAATATTTTAATTATTCATCTTTATATATCTATCTATATCTATAATTTTTTCGTTAACGAATCTATATTTATAGTTTTTGTTTAATTTGCATGAGCTCATTTTAATTTATAATAAAACTTAATTATTACCACATTCCAAAATTTGCTAAAATTAATAAATATTTTGCTATATATTATTGTATTCTTTACTGCACATTTATAAAAAAATGCTATCAATCAATATTAAGGGTAATTTTTTTTTTGTGTATTCCTTGCGGAACCACCGGTATCCTCAAAAGCACCCTTAATACCAGAGAGTCTTTGAGACTAATCCGGAGCGAGTTGCATGACTAGATGTTTTTAGTGGGAATCGAACACGGGGCTACTAGCACCCGTGTCTCATTCCCATGATTTCAGTTGAGATCTTACATCAATTGAACCAAACCCCGTTAGTTAAGGGTAAAAAAATATTAAAGCTAAATAAAAATTATTTTTAAAAAATAATATTTTATATATATATATAATGCACTACACAATATCATTAAACAAGACTAACAAAAATATATTAAAAAAATATAGGTAAAAAAATTGTAAAAAAAGTCTAATAAAAATATATATATCCAAAATATTTAGCAAGAAATTGTCAATGTGTGTGAAATTTCAACTAAAAAGTTTCATTCAAAATATTAAAGTAAAAAATTATCATTTAATCCATATATATTTATCCATATGTATCTATAGTTTTATTTTTCCAATTTGCATAAACTCATTTCAATTTCTAATAAAACTTAATTACCTTTTCCAAAAAGCACTTATAAAAAAAATTCTTTTAAAAAATATTTCAATTAAGTCAGCACCTTTTAAAATGTCAATATTATCTTTAGAGGTAGTTTCAAATAAGTATATTAAATTTGTACAATTTCAATGTTACTAACAAAATTAACTTACCTTCATGATGGATGTAAATTTCTCATAAAGATTTTAGATTTAGGATTGAGGGAATATTCCCGGCCTTCGTCCCATTTAACGATTGAGGAAATACTCCCGACCACAAGGATGGTAGAAAATCACAAAAATAAGAAATATTAAGGAGACAAACATTTAATGAAAGTGTCTGCCTTCAAAATGCTTGAGGCAACTAAAGGTAACGTGTTCTCGCCGGTGATGTAAGGATAAAGATCTTTTTCTCTTTTAAGTATTTTGTTTCTCATATATAAGTTTGTTCATGGTTCTTTCCAAATAGATGTTCTTAAGCCGTGTCTTAACTTTAGAAGTTGGAAGTACAATTGGTTTTTGTTTTGTTTATTTACATTTTTAATTTTCAATTCAACATGTTTTTATTGGTCATTACAAATATATTTTTTCACTTCAACATGCGTCAAATAACTATGATTTTTCCTTGATAATGATAAGTGTGTGACAAAAGACATATTTAAATATTTACATTTTGCTTAATATATAGATAGAAGTTTGTGTATTATATATTATACCAATTTTACATTATATAATTGTCCCACCAAAAAAACACGAAAAAAAATAATTTATTTATAACTATTTCTAAAGTATACATGATTGTTTCACATATTATAAATATTTTTCAGAATCTTTATCACATTTTATCTAATTATATGTATTGTATTCCGATTTGATTACATAAATTTGTCTGATCATAAAAAAATAAATTTCAATGTAAATTTGTAATAATTAAAAAAATACCATATAAAATATAATTCCAAAAAATGATAGATTTATTGTCGGCTAAAAAAATTCACATGTAAATAAAATTAATGTTTAATGTTTTAACAAATGGAAAGCCCTTAAAAAAATAAATGATAGCAAAATTTAAGACCTGTGCATCGCACGGGTAATTTTCCTAGTGTGTTTTAATGTTAGTAGATGAGAGATCAAACTTCTAAATCACATTAGCCAAGAATTCTCACAAAAATTTTCAAATACTAATCCCATATATTCCTGACAAATTAACACTGATTTTTTTATTTTTTTTTACAGATGCCACTTTTTGTCTGTGTGATGCATGTGCACATGACGTAACACATCATTTTTCTACGATTAATTTTTTTTTTTGGATAATTGATTGAATTTTTTTGGTTGATATGTTAAAAGGATAATCTTTTTCTTCTTCTTTTTATACTTTAAAAAAGAAAAAAACAAACCCCAACAAAGAGGAAACTACATGAGGAAAAAAGACGCTGCTAGCATCAGCTAGATTGTAAAAAAAAAAAAAAAATCAATTGAAAAGGTAAAGGTAAATATTTCATATTTTAATAATAGAAGAAAGAGTTAATATTTTTTTATTTATAAATTAAATGATTTGCATGAAGGTTATTATTTCTCTTGCTGCAACAAGCTTTGCTACAGCTAGATTTTTTATTTATTTTTTGGTCTGCAAACAACTCCTTGATACAGGAAAGAATGTGCAAAAGATCTAAACGGGCCGATAGGACCATACATTACTCCCATTGTAGTGCTCCCTTCTCAATCATGGGCTGCTTGGCTCGTGTAGATTACTTCTAGCACCTCTCACTGTCCCTACAAATAGTCATTTTTTATATTTTAAATGCCTTCCTAACTAAATGTCTGTTTTTTATACATTAATAACCAAGTGTCTTTGACAGTAAATAAAATACTTTTAATTTGCGAAAATGAGGACTTCCACAATTTTTTTACAGTCAAATTCAGCAACAGAGTAAAAAAAAAAGGGCTTAATTAGACATATGCACAGTTTATAAGTATAAATAGCATCAATCGAATCTTAAGGGGTAAGTTGCATTTAGTAAAGTTGATTTGTCCTTAATTTACCCGGAAGATTTCCCTTCTATAGTATTTTCTTAGTAACGATATATAAACCTGCAAATTAACCTATATAAGCATATATTATAAGAACAAAAATGATAAATAAACTAACCTATAAATAAACCTACATCATAAAAGAAGTGACATGTATCACTTGCTTATTATTGATTAGTTAACAAGTAAAGACACGTGCCACTTTCTTACTGTGTTGATTTTGTAGATCTATTTATCATAATTCTTACAAGAAAATGACATATGTTACTTTTTTTTTTTAAGGGAGACATATGTTACTTATATGTTAACCAATCAATAATAAACAAAATACTATTTTATGATATATATATATCACTTTTTTATCGTATAGGCTCATTTTTAAATAATTAATATCATTAAAAATTAAGAATGAAGTTTAAATTAAAAATTAGAAAATATCCAAATAAAGTTTACATTTAGAACAGAACAAAGATAGTTATAAAAAATTTCTTACTTTGGCCATGATTCTCTCACATTAGAATAATGATATTCATAGCCCACCTCACATGTTGGACGGGTTGTTTATTTATCATCACAACTCTCTAAGCATGAATCGAACTACAAATGTTTCCCTATTAGTAATAGGAACTAGCTAGGGATTAAATTAACTATGATTCCGTGGATCACACGGTCAGAAAAGAAAGGTTAATTCAGCAAATTCAATAGTGATCAAAACCATGATTAAGAAAATCCCTAAAAGTCTTAAACAGATCCAAAAGGTGAGATTATACAGGGTGATTATGCCTCCTTAACTGGCACTAAAAAGTGTAGCGCATTTTGTCACATTACAACCACTTTTGTCCCCATTTACAAATTACTACAGATGAATGAGTGCATGTGATTTTCTACAAATCCATCATAATCAACGATGGGGCGTCCTATTACACATGGGTAGTCGAAACTAAAAAGTGTGATGAAAAAGGTAAGCAGCATATTATCAATGACAGTGATGCCCTATAACAGTTTCCAATTTTGCACTTATATTTGTTAATCATAGTATACTTTGAATTCTAGTCACTGATTATGATTTTCTTACCGGACAGCTATCAGCAACTAGCGACGTAGAAATCAAACTTTTTTCCTTTACGACACCTTTTGTCCCTTTTTTTTTTTTTAAATCAACATTTAAAGTAAGCTTAAAGTAATATGAGGAATCAAAAAATCCTCAAAGAAAAAGGTTTAAAAGCAAAATTATAAACACGAGTGTAACAAATATTTTTTATTACAAAATAATGCTTGTCTTTAAGAGTTAACTCACTTGATAGAGCTGCTAGACATAAAACGTTGAAATTAAAATTAAAATTTTGATAATAATGTTAAATATTTGTCTATAAATTTTTTTTAATATATATATATATATATATATAAAAATATTTTTTAAATAATTTAAAAATGATATATACACATATGGATATAAAGATACACATAACACAATGCATAACGGGTAGAACCCGGACCGGGGGCTACCCTCCCCAGGATCCTCCATGAGTGCCTTTATGAACTACTCCCTCCGGTCCTATGCATAGGTCATATTCTAGAAAGTTTTTTTGGTCCTAATTATAAGTGACTTTATATTTTCTATGCATCATTTATTATTTTTCTCTTTTTTGCCCTTATTAAATGTTTTGACTATCTATGTGTTTTTTGTTGTTCATTAATGAGTGCGAATTTTCCAAGAAAAATTAAGGGGGTAAAATTGTAATGTTACAATATATTCTCATAGAATTCATAAAACCAACCACTTTCCTTGGTATGTGTAATTCGGTTAAGTATGCCCTATAATAAGGATCGGAAGGAGTATTGAAAATCATCCTCAAAATAAGTTTACACACAAAAAGTATGTGGTACTGTCACTGTGTATACCTGTATGATAATGTATAACACATGCATTGTTTTGTACGTTGTTTTTTTTTTCCTCCGGTTTTAAGATGGTTATTGGTTATTACAAAATTTTCATTTTAAGAGGATGTACCAAGACGTGATCGCAAGATGGACTTATTATCACCTTGATATTATGGATTCAAATCTTAGAAATAGACTTTCCGATTTTTATTTATACAATAAAAAATTATAGGAGTCCATGTTTATCTTTCTCACATCCTATCATGTGGAAGTGCCTTGCATTGAGCCACCATTGAAAATACTTTGGAAAAAAAAAAAAAAAAGATAACTGCCTAGTGACTATAGACCGTTGAGGTTAATGAGGATCCGGTAATGAATGGCATGTTGACTATTACAATAATGTGTAGAAATTAAATACTGTGGGCTATGGTTCATTTGTGATTGTTCATAAGTTTGTGAATGTGATCGAAGACATCGGGGCAGGACCTTGATCAATTTGTAGCATTGAGGAGTCATCCAAATAAATTTATCACCATATGTAAAGAAAAAATTGAGCTTTCACGACTTAACTAGAAAAACCATTTTGTGTTCTTTTCCCATGAAATTTCAGGGGTTACCCGTTCACGTATGAATTATCAATCATGTATATTTTGGAATTATCCAGTTTCATTATTTTTTCCCCATGGAGAAAGGCATCTCAGATCACATGTGGTGTTAAGCATAGAGACAAGACTTTGTGGGCCTCCCAACATGTGCAGTAGTGCATATAGCAACCATACAAAAAAATTATATATAATTCATTTTTCATCTCCCAAAATAATAGACGATGGCCAATAGAAAAATTAGGAAAAAGAAATAATGAACTCCATCCGTATGTCTGTTCCTAACAACAGAACATAACAGAAGTCTTTGCATCTTCATGCATCACCATTACCAGTGGCAACAATTTCCACCACGATCACAATTCATAATCATAAGTCCTTGGGGAGGTGATATGTATGTGGATATAGATGTATGGTTGTGTATATTGAGGGACCAATGGACCATATATGGTTGAAAATTATAAGTTCTCGCATACAATTAACCTTTTAATTCTAGTACACACGTAAGAAGGTAATATACTAATATTCGTTACAATGTGATAGTTTCCTTATTAATTTAATTGATTTATAGTGTCACTTTAATGTGAGTAAAAAGATTTGTAATCAAATCTTATGGAAAAATACTTTCTCCATCTTTTAATATAAAACTTTTTTTTTTAAATTTTTTTATTTTATTTATAAGATCATATTTTAATTTTCAATAATATTTAGTTACTGTACTTATTTTCATAAATATTTTTATTTATTCAACATTTTTTTACTCTCAATAATTATTATAAACATAGTTTTAGAAAAGTGTACTAAACATTTATATTTTTAATATTATTACTAACAATAAAAACTAACTTACTTATAAACATAAATCTTTGAAAAAGGAGTATATCATTATTATGTATGGTTACAAAGATGCATTTGATAGCGATTTCCTGAAAATGACTAGCCTTATCCTGGTGGGCATTGTTCCGAAGAAAGGATAAATAAAATGTTACTCCATGTAACATGATTTCATAACACGGCTAGTATGGCTGCAGAGCAAATGGTACTTGTGAGATTAGGGAAGTGGTAGAGATATGTTATTATATCTTAAGGAAAAATTACAATTTACCAATCTAGCACTTCATCTCCCCTTAGTTTTCTTTTTTTCTTTTTTTTCTTGGGTAGCTTCAATTTATCACAGGTAATCATAGTTAAATAAAGTACGATTATTATAGATGACGAAACTCTCTTTACCAAATTTTCGTGCTAGAAATAAATTAAAAAAAAAAAACTTGATTTATTTTTACTGCGAGAAACTTGATGTACTTTTTTAAACACTCTTTTCATATGATCAACTTGAATGGAAGTAAGCTAAAAAAATACTATTTGGTGGCCACAGCCCACATATATGAATTAAAATTAAGAGACCGCAATGGGTATGAGGTGAGATTTTTATTACTAATACTCTAATTTATCTATTCATAATCATCACTCCCAATGATCTTATTTAGATGTGCTAAAATGGTGTAGTTTTTAATAAAAAGTTTAGTTAATAGAGTTGTGAGATATGAAATGCAAATTTATCAGTTCCATTCTGTATTAATGTTTACTCTGTTCTTTGTTCTATTTACAGATAAATTTTTTGTTTCATTTGATTTATGTAAGTGAAAAAAAAAATAATGATTAAAAAAAATATACTAGGAAAAGAAATTAATTTATTGAACAATACAATTGTCTTAAATGTTGTCTTTTTATGTAAGATAAATAAATAGGATCGGAATGGATAAATTACTTAAAAAAAACAAATATGAATTATTAACATTTTCAACCACACCAAAAAAAAATCACCCTCTTCGAAGTACAGAAACTATCCGTCTACATACAACATACTAACCTAAAAATCTTTGACTCTAACTTTCAAAAAAATAATCTTTGACTCTAAAGATTATTATGAGTCTGCTAAAAAAAATTATTAGTAAACCAAAAAAAAAATATTATTATGAGTAAATAAATTATTAAATTCTAACATGGACAAAAGTCACGTAATATACGTAATCCATATACCATAATGATTACAATCGTCATGGTTCAATTTTTGTTTGCTAGACTCCCTTTCATCATTTGTATTGCAAAGTCGCAAAACGTAATCAAAGATCATATTATAGTAGTGTCAAATTTTTTATTTAGAGGGTGGGACTCTCTTAATAATCATGGGCCTTGGATCTTTTTTATTAATGTTTCTCGTTAGAACGAAGTTGCATTTACGCGGCAATATAAATGATGAAAGGGCGTCTTAAAAAAATAAAAAATGATGAAAGGGTGACCCGAACGACTAGGATTTGGTTAATTAAAATAAGAGTAAAGTTAATAAATGTTTTAATGATATTTGTTAAAAAAAACATAAATAAATAAACAAGTGTTAGATAATCATTTTTATAAGTTACCAACGAAGGTTGGTTCAAGAAGTGCGATCAGCAGCAATTTGAGAACGTGAGAAGGGGGCCTGAGAATAGTAGTCTCGGGTTCGATTCCCAGTTAAAACATTCCGCTGGGAGATGCATGAGACGCGACCTTGTGCAAGATTAGTCTTAAGGGTTCCCTAGTATTAAGGATACTTTTGGAGACACTTGTGGTGTTGGCCAAATAATACAGACAAAAAAAAAATCATTTTTATAAGTTTGAATTATCATTTTTAATACAGATATTATTTTTGTTTTTTAATTAAATAATATTTTAAAATCAGTTGTACTCCGTATCAACGTAAACTAATATAGATATAAATATAAATTACAGTTATATGTTTTGATCCCCAGCAATCTCAATGCATTTCGATCTCAAGTGGAATAAGGGAGTGTTTGGATTGGTTTTAAAATAAGATTTATTTTTAATCAGGAAATAAAGTATTTAAGTTATAGTTTATATAGATTCAGAGTTTTTTCTATAATTAATTATGATAAAATAAAATTATATCTTGATTTATTAACTGAATTGTGTTAAATCAATTGTCCCCACTCATGTTGGGTTCAAGGCTGGCAATGCCTTTTTATTATATCTTCACATATATTTTTTTAAGGGCAACCTTCAAAATTAAAAATAAGAAATCAAATAATAGTAAAAGTATCTTAGAAAATCAAGTTCACTATTCTCAAATTATTACATTTTTCATTTTTCAATGCAAAACTACTTTATTTAACTTTTTATCCTCAAGCTTTAAAATTAAAGTAATTTTATAGGGGCCTTCAAAATAAAAAAAAAAGTAATTTTATAGGGACATCTTATCTTATTGGTTTATCTTGAATTTGCATCAAATAAATAAGTTGTCACTTTAGTCAAAATAGTATTTTAGTCATTGAGCTTGCATATTGTAGACCATGTTAGTCCCTAAAGGGATCTATTGTTACTAGAAGTTGACGGTCACGCCACGTGTTTGTTAACATGATCAAAATGATGTCATTTGGTTTTAAGGTCATTTTGATCTTTAATGTTGTAATTTTTTTTACCCTGATCCTTAAAATTAAATAAATGTCACTTTGGTCTTGCACTTTACCAAGGGTGCTTATTTGAAAATCATCATCACTTTTTTTATTCTTCTTTATTAGTCTATCACACTTGTCTTTTGGTATGAAAAGATAAGTCAGAATAGTGAAACTTGATAGACGGTGCTATGACTTATCTTATCTTTTCACAAAAGCCATTTACGATATACTAATAGATTAAAAAAAGTGGTGATGATCTTAAAATTAAAAAAAAAATAAAAACAGTTATGTCAAAGTCAAGGATAAAAGCAACATTTAATTAATTTCAAAGACTAGAATGAAAAAAAATTGACAAAATTAAAGACCAAAGTGATTTCTTTTCGCTTAAAATCAGACGACGTTGTTTTGGTCACGTAAACCACCACGTGGTAAGGCTGATAACGTCCACTCGTCTGGTAGCAACAAAACCATCTAAAAACTAACGTAACTTATTACTATACGTAATCTCAATGATTAAAATGTTATTTTGTTTATTTAATTAATCGAAGTGACAAATTTTTTTTGTGTATACCAACTAGTACCCGAATCTGGTTTACCCAGAATACGATTCATTTGGTCTAACCTAACTGAGCATGCACTAAGCGGTAGGGTTCTCCCAACGAGGGTTGCTTCATACCCAAGGCTCGAATTCGAAACCAGTTGGTTAAAAAACTAACTGAGTTACCGCTTGACCAACTCCACGTTAGTAACCAAAGCGACAGATGAACACAATCTCATGAACTTAAGTGACATTTTACTAAAAAAATAAAATTTATAAGCCCATCTTTAGAATTTATTTTTTTAAAATAAATCCAGTTGGTAAGGTTGTAAACTCAAATCATGTTGTCGTTATAAAAATTTTATTGATAGATAATTTATAATTTTCGTATATATTTATAGATTTGCGATGCTTGCTCTTACCTTCATGAACTTAACAATTTAACCTCTAAAAACCTTTTAAAAAAAAAGTCTTATTTACAAGGTACTCCTATTTGTTAAGCTTTTCATAATTTAAAAAAAAAATAAAAAATTCTTATTTTTATCATTTATTGAAAATATTAAAAAGTACATTCTTCAATATTTTTCAACTACATATAATTCTTTAAACGAACATTTTGTTAGCATTTTTCAAAAGAAGATAATTGGAGTAATATTTTTTAATTAAGAGTGAAAAAACAAAATCTAAATTATTTATTCACACAACTCACAAGAATTTAATGAGTGGTGTTGTGTTCTTTTTCCCCGCCTTTGATTTCGGACACGCGTAAACGCCACCAAACCTCCAAGGACACCCCCGTCTTTTTCCCTCAACCGTCTCCGACAGCTTGCGCGCGAATGTCCCCTCCCGACCTTTCTTACTGACTGCTATAAATATAATAATAAAGATATCATTACTTTTCAACCAAAAAAAAAAAACAAATATCATTACTACTAATTTCGTCAAATGAATCATGAGACCCCCAAAACCTTAGAAATTTGCTATAAGTAAGAAAGAAAAATATGAAAACCTCCGAAAGTAACAATAATACTTTCACTCATTATAATGGAAACGGCATATTCCATTAGATATAGTCTCTAGATATAAGATTGTTTGAAATTTTTTATTTTTTTCTATTTATAAGGTTTTTTTTACTAATTTTTAATAATAATTAATTATTTATTTTATTTTTATTTATTCAACAATTTTTTATTTCCAATAACATTTATAAGAATAATTTTGAAAAAATATATCAAATATTTAGATTTTCAAAGACACTAAATAAATTAACAAATTTTTTTAATGAATATGATTCTACCAAAAAAACTTATATACAAGAAAAAAAGAGTAGTAAAATAGAAGAGATTTGTTATGAGTTATTTTTAGCGAAATAATTTAAGTTTTAAAAACATAAAATCAATTTCAAAAGGTTAAAAAAATAAGGTTAATAAATTAAATAAATTATTTTCAAGATGTATTTTGCTTTTTTAGATGTCCTGAGTGCAATATATAGCCAATCTCAAAATAAAATATTTTCTTCGGTCTTCGTAGTAAGAAAAAGTAATCGAAATTGTAATTATTAAGAAAATTAGTTAATATATTTAATTTTTTCAAATTTATAAAAAAATGTAGATATTTTAAAAAAGTTTTATTGAGAATAAAAAAAATGAAATGAAATTACTATTTTTAAGAAATATTTTAGAAATAATTGTATTGATAATAGAAAATTAGTTAATTTTTTGATAGCAAGATAAACATGTGTTGTTATTTTTTTATATTAAAGACACAAAGGAGTAATCGATAGAAGCAGTGGTAGCAATTTACTAGTAAAAGTATGATTTTGTTAGGTGGAATTATATGAATAACAGTAATTAAATTAATAATTTAAGAGCGTCAAGATCAAGTAGCAGTAGGGATCATGCTGGGGTTGTCGTTTTTACTCTTTGATCTCTTCTTAGCTTCACTCCATTGACATTGACATTGACATTGAAACTGAAACATAACAAAAACCTAACTCCCCCCTCTCTTTCTCACTCTCACTCTCTTACTCACTCACTCTCTCTTTACTCACTTACCATCTTCTTCCATGGTTGTCCTCTGCTTCAACTCTGACCGTTAGATCTCTGATCAAACTCAATAATGTAAGTTAATGAAGTAGTGGCGTGTATCTCAATCCACCATTCCTCTAACTTCTCTTTTCATTTTTTTGATACGAATACGATCCATTGATTCTTTCCTTCCTCTTCTCCATTACTCCTTTTTTTCCCTCTTCTTATTCTTACTATTTTTCTTGGCTTCTGTTTATTTTCACCTTCACGTGCGTTTTCTCTTTTTAGCTTGCTGAGAGTACATGTGAGTAACAACACCTTCATACTTGGATCCGACTCACATTGGTAAAGTTCATTACTTTAGCTCTAAATATTAGATGGGGTGTTTTTATTTTGATATGTTTATTCAAAGATTTCACTCTATCTCTTTCTCCTCCTCACTTTTATTATCTTCACCTTGTGTTTTAGTACTGGAGTCACCAAAAAAACAGATCTCATAAACTATTGGATTTGGCAGTGGAGTAGTAAGAATGAGGGTGTTTGACTTTGGATGTGTGTTGTTGATTATTGTATCTGCTCTTGTGGTAGCTGGGAAGGGTGAGGTTTATATAGTAACTGTTGAAGGTGAGCCAGTGATAAGTTATGCAGGAGGTGTTGATGGCTTTGAAGCTACTGCTGTTGAATCCGATGAAAGTATTGACACCTCAAGGTATCTCCAATTATTTCCTCTCTCAACTTTTAATATATACTTCTTAATCTTAGAGGTTTTGCTTTGATAACTTTATGATATCCATCTGATTCTGAGGCTTGGATTTGGACTTGCTGGCTGTTGCTAACTTAGGTTGAATTTTTTAAGAATCTATTTTGAACTCAGCTTCAATCAATTTAGACTCTATAGGAATAACTATTGCAATGGCTTAACTTGTTATCACAATGAAAAATTGCTCACGTTAAGTTAAGTTATTCTTGTAAGTCTAAATTACATTATAAGTAGAGATATTGATGAACAGTTTATCTACATAGTTATGTTTCTTGTAGTTATCTCTTTGTTTTAAAGGAAATTAATGCGATAATTGCCACCCTACTTTGTTTGGAATAGTTCTTTTCATTTACATAAATTTAATGCCATTTAAATGTATTTATTTTGTGGATATTGTCTCCTATCTAGTATGTGATGAACCGAGGAATGGAATTTGGCAAGTGTGGTTGCTCACCTTTTTACACTATTTTAAAATTGTTCCAGTGAATTGGTCACTTCTTACGCTCGTCATCTTGAAAAAAAACATGATATGCTTCTTGGAATGGTGTTTGAGGAAGGGACTTACACGAAACTTTATAGCTATCGACATCTTATAAATGGGTTTGCTGTTCATATTTCCCCAGAACAGGTGAAGTCTTCTATCCTATAATTAACAATATTTTTATTCATTTATTCACAGTTCACACTAATTTTCTGTTGCTATCCCCTTATATTAGTAGGCAGAAACTCTAAGACGTACTCCTGGAGTGAAAGCTGTTGAGAGGGACTGGAAAGTGAGGAGACTTACGACACATACCCCGCAATTTTTGGGGCTTCCAACTGGGGTTTGGCCAACGGGAGGTGGCTATGATCGGGCTGGAGAAGATATTGTGATTGGATTGATAGACTCAGGGATATATCCTCACCACCCAAGCTTTGCAACTCATAACACCGAACCATACGGGCCAGCGCCAAAGTATAGAGGAAAATGTGAAGTTGATCCGGATACTAAAAGAAGTTTCTGTAATGGGAAAATTGTTGGGGCACAACACTTTGCCCATGCTGCAATAGCTGCTGGGGCATTTAACCCTTCAATTGATTTTCCTTCTCCTCTAGACGGGGATGGCCATGGAAGGTTAGGCCCAGCTACCTTTGTTATTTGTTAACTTCTTGCCTTGGAATCCATTAAACACCTCTTGTCTACATGATTAAAATAGAAAATTGTATTTCCAGCTTCTGAAAAATCATGAGATCACTTTAGAGTAACGGTTGTTCTTCATTCTATGTCTATCTTTTGAACATTTGAAGTGGATATTATTAGCACTCATGGATGGAGTTATGCTAAAATCTATATCTTTTAATTTAGTAATTTTATTATTTTTTTCCATTTTTCCGTTTTTCTTGCATCTTTATTTGGCAGTCACACAGCCTCTATCGCAGCGGGAAATAATGGAATTCCTGTGAGGATGCATGGCCATGAATTTGGGAAAGCAAGTGGAATGGCTCCTCGTGCCAGGTGAGGAATAATACCTCTAATTGATTTAAACCTGGGAAGTACAGAC
The DNA here is from genome assembly GCA_037953625.1 of Crotalaria pallida. NCBI lineage: Eukaryota > Viridiplantae > Streptophyta > Magnoliopsida > Fabales > Fabaceae > Crotalaria > Crotalaria pallida. Next base: position 179,779,103 of record CM075649.1, read on the forward strand.
TGTACAGTCCTTTCTGTTGCATAAGACATTTGGTTTATTTGTGTTCAGGATTGCTGTGTACAAGGCACTCTATAGACTGTTCGGAGGGTTTGTTGCAGATGTAGTTGCTGCAATTGATCAGGTACACAAGTATTTTGTACACTGACTTAAGAAAATACATGAACCCCTGCTCCCCATATACACACACAACACATATTACTTGCTTTCATACCCTGGCAATATATTCAGTGGATTACTTACATAACATGAGAGTCAACAGGCTGTATATGATGGAGTGGATATACTCAGCCTCTCAATTGGACCCAACAGTCCTCCGGCAGCTACCAAAAGCACATTTTTGAATCCTTTTGATGCTACACTTCTAGGAGCAGTGAAAGCTGGTGTATTTGTTGCACAGGCAGCTGGAAATGGTGGTCCTTTTCCTAAGACATTGGTTTCCTATAGTCCTTGGATAACATCTGTAGCTGCTGCAATTGATGATCGTAGATATAAAAACCATTTGATCCTTGGAAACGGAAAAATCTTAGCTGGGCTTGGGTTATCACGTAAGTTTTCCAATTTCTAACCATTTATTCAGATATATTATTTACTGGACTGGCACTGGGAGATATATCAACTTCTTTCTACAATCTTCTATAGTGCTTAAATATGCCTGATTGCTTGAACAGCTTCTACTCATTTAAACGAAACATACAAGTTGGTTGCTGCAAATGATGTGCTGCTAGATTCTTCGGTTTCGAGGTACAACCCCACAGATTGCCAGAGACCAGAACTTTTAAACAAGAACTTGATAAAGGGCAATATTCTTCTATGTGGATATTCTTTTAACTTTGTTGCTGGCACTGCATCGATAAAGAAAGTTTCAGAAACAGCAAAGGCCCTTGGTGCTGTTGGATTTGTTCTTTGTGTTGAAAACGTTTCCTCTGGAACAAAATTCGATCCTGTCCCTGTTGGCCTTCCTGGGATTCTTATCACAGATGTCAGCAATTCAAAGGTATTAATGATCATATTTACTGTATTATGCATAGATGAGTTGAATGTTTTAACTGCTAATTCTGTTTTCTCGTGGCACATAAACTATTCCGCAGTCAACTACTTATCTCAGCTACCATTGTTTTTTTCTCTTTGTTTTACTTTTTCATCAGTTGTTTGGTTTTTTTTTATGATCACAAAGTATGTACTATTGGTCACGTGATACGGTACATGCAAATCTCTATTTTTTTCAGGAACTTGTAGATTATTATAATATCTCTACGCCAAGAGACTGGACGGGACGTGTGAAGACTTTCAAAGGTACAGGTAAAATTGGTGACGGTTTGATGCCTATTCTCCATAAATCTGCACCACAGGTGGCTTTATTCTCTGCTCGAGGGCCAAATATAAAGGACTATAGCTTCCAAGAGGCTGATCTTCTCAAACCAGATATCTTGGCTCCTGGTTCATTGATTTGGGCTGCTTGGTGTCCAAATGGAACTGATGAGCCGAATTATGTTGGTGAGTAATGGCTTGGCTAAGTTTTGTCTTCTTTTGTTGGCATTTGAATACTTCAACGTACAATCACGCATTTCAACCTCATACCACCTTGGCTTTAGCTCAGATGGGTTGGTGCGGTGTGTGGAGTTTTCAGTATGGTAGATCCAAGGTTCAATTCGAGATATCCTCAAAAAGATAAATCTTTGAACTTTAGATTTTGTTCATAGGATGAAATGCTCGGTTGGTTGATATTGATTTTAAGGAACATTACTACATTAGATATTTGATTTAAGGTTTTCACTTTGTTCTGAGCTTAAACGTGGATAAATTTAATTTCTAGTAATTGATACTTCTAATATATTTTTATGAAAATGTGCTAGGATTCCCTCTTATCATGGGAAGAATTATTGCACGATTAAGGAGGGAAGGTAGAAGTAAAACAGGAGAAAAAAATAATGCTACTATTTTAAGAATTTTTTTGCTTGTGCAGGTGAGGGATTTGCCATGATATCTGGAACTAGCATGGCTGCACCACATATAGCGGGAATTGCTGCTTTAATAAAACAGAAGCATCCACATTGGAGCCCTGCCGCGATTAAATCAGCCTTGATGACAACATCAACAATTTTAGACAGAGCAGGGAATCCTCTTTTAGGGCAGCAAACTTCTGAAACAGAAGCTATGAAGCTGGTAAAAGCTACTCCTTTTGATTATGGAAGCGGACATGTTGATCCAACAGCTGCCTTGGACCCTGGGCTCATCTTTGATGCAGGTTTTTATTTATTCTTCCATACTCTGTCTATAACTAGTTTCTGTCAGAATTTCTTAGGCCCATTTTTGGTTTTGTGGTAACATGAGAATTTCAGTAGGAAAAAAGTTATAAAATGATAATTGTCATTACTGTGGCTAAAACCTATACAAATACAACCAATGAATCTTGATCAAACTGAATAAAAGTACATGCATAAAAATTACTGAAGTGAGTTCTTAATATATCAAAAGTATAAACAAAGATAGGGATTTTCTCTCTTCCATTTTCTGCATTTGTTTGCTTATTACTCAAATATTGGGTGCCTGAAATAAATTTTAGTATTCAGTTTGTTAGGATTAGCTTATTTTGTGTTCAAGACAGGGCATAATCAGATTCAAGAGCTCCTGAGTAAACTTTTTGAATAAAAGAACTGATTATTTATTTCTCTTTAAATTATCAAAAACATACATGCTGTAAGTCAAGGTGAAACCAAAAATGATGATGATTCGTCAATTCTGCTCTTTGTTTTGCAGGATATCGGGATTATCTCGGCTTCTTGTGCACAACACCGGGAATTGATGTTCATGAGATAAGGAACTACACTCACACACCATGCAACAATACCATGGGCAAACCATCAAATTTAAACACTCCATCTATCACAATCTCCCATCTTGTCGGTACTCAAACTGTCAGCCGCACTGTCACTAATGTTGCCGTAGAAGAAACCTATACGATTACAGCCAGAATGGATCCAGCCATTGCCATTGAAGTCAATCCTCCGGCAATGACCATCAAAGCCGGCGCATCACGTAAGTTTACCGTGACACTCACTGTTCGTTCAGTGACCGGATACTATAGTTTCGGGCAGGTTTTGATGAAAGGGAGCAGAGGGCACAAGGTGAGGATCCCTGTCGTGGTCAATGGATACCCGCGATAGCTTAATTAGTTTCGGTGAGCAAAGGAAGCTAAGGCAATGCTTGTAATATTCTTTTGTAACTTGTGGGGAATAAGGTATATGGTACTAGATTTATTTGTCTAAAAATATGATAATATAATGTTGAATAGGTGTAAAGGTAAATTAATCAGGTGTAAGGGGGGTGAGTGACTCCTAGTTTTTTCTACATAAAGTTTTGCTGGTATTGTCTAGTAATTTGTTGAAATGATGCTTCATGAGAAGCTTTTACGTGTATCTGCACCAGTCCCCCAATAACTGGGTTGCTTGCTGCATGGGTAATACTACATGAAAATAATTAGTATGACACGAGCTATTAAGGGTGCAGCGTCAATCTTTCGAATGCTATTTGACTAATTAAGTTCACTCACTCTTAATTCAGGGTTTTCTCGTCTTAATTTGTTTGAGTACAATTTCTCGTCTTAATTAGAAAGAAGGTAATCTTACATACTAATTTCCATGATAACAATACCTATCCAATAAACTTGGTTTCTTCCACCTTTCAACACTATCCGGAACAACATTCAATCATCAACCTTAAATTGATGAACCAGTGGCTCGGATATAGGGTATATAGATCTTAAAAAATCATTAAAAAAAAAAGAACACAAACACTGTTTTACTCTTCTCACATTTGGATTTCTGTAATGTTGTGGGCTACATTGAATAACATGTACTACAATTTTTGTCAATCTCAAGGATGATTGACAAAAAAATTTATTTATTTGAAAATTATAAAGTTTATAAATTGTTCAACGTATGTATAAAAATCCCATATATTAATATGGATATAAGATGAAAAATTAAACATTTTTTGTATTATGTTTTAGATTATATAAATTTCATCTTGTTTTTTTTTTTGGTGAACATTTTCATCTTGCTTTTATTAGTTAAAAAAAATGATATATCAACTTACAAATAAATCTAAATCACAAAGAAAATGATGTGTAACAAAGTGATACTAGTACCTTCATTACTAATAATTGGTTAAAAAGTAATACTTCTATTTTTTTTAAGTTGATTTGTAGGTTGGTATACTCTAACGCTCAGCTAAAATATAAAAAATGTATGACAATGGAATGTATTACAAACTTTGAGAGGAAATAATTTTAAATAAGTGAATATATTTAATAACACGTGTGTTTCATGAGAATTTTAAAGAGCTTATAACTTTTAAAAAGGAAGCTTATAGCTTTTGAAAATTAGTTTTTAGAAAGCTACTTTTAACAAACTAAACAAATTTTCAATAATTCATATACCAATTATATCCTCGTCAAATTTTCAGAATTATTTACCTACCCTAGTGTTAATTTAAAAATTTGGTTATAATTAATTAATTAACTGTATAATTAATAAATAAAGAAAATAAAATAAATTTTATTAATTATAATTTTAAGTTTTTTATAATTAATTAATCAATTAATTAATTATTTAATGAATAAAGAACAAAATGAATAAATTAAAATTATAAAATATTAATAATATATTGTCGCATGTCATTTTCAATCATTTAATAACTTTCAACTATTTCAAAAGCTAGTTTTGCCGAACAACATTATTTTAAACAGTTGGCTAAACAACTATAAGTTCAAAACTACAAGTTAAAAGCTCACAGTTATAAGTTAGTTTTGCCGAATAAACCCAAACTCTTATTTTTATACAAATGGGACGTTGGCACCACCAAAATCAAGTTGGGTAAAGCTTGAATTAACTTTTGAGATTAATGGACATGCACTGACGTGTAAAGTTTTTTACACCATCAGTTCAACCTGCACCAATCATTTGTATTACTTTAATCTAAAAGTCAACTACCATAAATGAATAAATTGTGGATGATGCAATGATGGTGTAAAAAACCTTTACATGCATTCTCCAATTTCTTTTAACTTTTTCTTAAATCATGATATCTTTTATTTGATTAATAGTTGAAAATCAATCTTTTTTCAAAATATATTGTAAGAATTAAATCTTTGATAATGCTTAAAAATTTTGTTAGATCTTGTTGGTCCGCCAGAATTTACTACCCACCTTGTTTTATAAATCTGTTTTTAATTTAAGTTTTTAACATTTTAAATTAAATTTTATTTAATGTAAAGTTATTTATTACTATAATTTAATAGGAGTATATTGTTTTTAATAGGCAACCGTATCAATAAAGTAAAAAATTATTTAATATTCTAAATTATATTTAATAATAAATTATTTCATAAAACTCTATCTATTTTCGAATATAAGTCTTTCTATTTTTATTCATAATATAAGTATTTTTTGAAAATTAAAATTAATGCAATTTCACCCATATTTTAATTTTAATTTGTACAATTTCACCCATATTTATTATAAAGAAACAGCTAATGAAGAATGATTTAAAAAGAGATAATAAAGGAAAAAAAAACAAAAAACTACCCAGACTTAATATAAATATACATATTAATTACATTCGTTAATCTATGTGTCACAACCTTAAAAGAGTTATATGTTCAAAAATTAGATGAAGTATAATATTAATAAAATGATTTTTCTAATATGTGCCCAAATATATATTTTAAAAAACCTTTAATGAATGAATTTGCATTTAAAATAAACTTAGTTAAAAAATTTATGTCCATTAATTAAATCAATTCTCCTTATAAATTTAAAATAAAATTTCTAAGATATGTGTTAGTGCACACATTAAAAAAGCATTAATAAAAAAGAGTTTTTCTAACTTATACATTAATATTTAGGATAAATTATCAATAAGAAAAAATTTGTATTGAAAAACTAAAACTAAAACTTCTTAATCTATTAAGCTTGCATAGGTTAGAAAAATCAATTAAAAAAATGGGATGAAAATGTATTTAATGTATTTCCTTCGGTCTCAAATATAATTAAAAAAAAACACTCCATCAGTAGTTTTAAATCCAAGTAAAAATTAACTAATTTTCTATTTGTAATACAATCATTTCTAAAATATCCCTGTAAAGTGGTTGCATCATTTTTTTTATATACAAAATAATACTACCTCCGTCCCTAATTATAGGGCCCTCTTGGAAGATTTCACGTCCATTAAGAAAGTGGAATAATTTAGTTAATTGTATTGGAAATATGAACTTTTGATATGTATTTTCAAAATTACCCCTATTAATATTATTGGGAATCTAAAAAGTGTTAAATAAATAGGGGTGTTTGTGGAAAAAAAATAATTAATGCTCATTGAAAATTTGTAAATGGCCTTATAAATAAGGACGAAATAAAAGTGTTAAGAGTGCCTTATAATTAGGGATGGAGGGAGTATTATTGCAACATAAATGTCTAAATAAGCATCATTGAACGCATGATTCCAATTTCTTTGAATGGTTTGAACATGACATACAATCATGTGCTCAATAAAATTCAAAACCATCAAATAGAGTTACAAATGATGAGTCTACTTCACGGGAATGTGAAAATTTTTTATATCATTTAATTTTTGTTTCATTATTAATGTAATTTTATTAAAGTAAATTATTTTTTTCATGAATTTGAGAAAATTAAATAAACTCAACATAATTCTCTAATAAACATGAAATTAATTTTTTTTTTAATGTGCGAAACAAAAAAAAAGTTAATATTGTAATGAGACATTTCCTCACAGATTAATTAAAGTATGTATGTGTTGTGTGCTGTGCACGAAGTTCGCGGCCAAACGCTGTCAATAATACCTAATCGCGCATCTTATACTATTGTGGTGTGGTCCCAAGCTTAGAATTTGGTTTACTCGGTTCTTAACACCAAATTGCCTATACTCGTTTATAATTACTGTTACACACATACAGCACTCAGTTGTCTTTCTCAAACCTCTCCGTTCAGTTTTGGTGCTGACAGACTCTTCTTCATCAACTTCAGATGGTATGTCCTCTGTATTCCTATGCTTCTCCGAAATTCCTATGTGTTTGTTCTTGATTATTAATTATATATTGATCCAAATAAGTTTTTATTCTTTACCAGCTTTCCTAATATCATTACCTGTATCTTTTCTTGCATCTAAGAAAGTCGCTTTAACCTTTGGTCAGCCAAATGAATCGTATTCGTATACCGACAATCGCATATAATAACGTATGTGTATACTTACATGTTAGTGAATATCAGTCACAATATAATAGTACTGTACTTTTTGATTGTTTGTACTTTGTTGTGTGGAATATTTTACTCTATCGAGTCTCTGTTCACGGCATGTGAACGCTAAAATAAAATAAATGTACGTTGATACACCCATTATGAAATACTCCCTTGTACTATGTATAGGGCACCTTTTAGAATAAATTTTTGGTTTTATATATAAGTCATTTTATATTTCCTATGCATCATTAATTGTTTTTTCTTTTTTTTGTCCTTATTAAATGTTTTGACTAACTATGTTTTTTTGTTATTCATTGATGAATGTGAACTTTCCAAGTAAAGTGGAGGGGATAAAATTGTAATGTTACAATATATTTTCATAAAATTCACAAAATTAACTACTTTCCTGTGTCCGAGAAATACGGTTAAGTATGCCCTATGTATAGGACCGGAGGGAGTAGTACTAAAAGAAAAGAAAATATTTTTTAATTTAAAATATAAGAAAAAGTAAATAATTTTCTTAAATTTTGTTTTATTTCTATTATTTTTTAAAATATAATACCTAGAAAATTGTGATTTCAACATTTTTATCATGTTAGGCATACCTTTTTAAACGTGATTTCTTTTTTATAAACATGATTTGAACTGAAGTTGCATTTTATTGCTTTTGAAATGAAGTGATTTCAACATTTTTATGCATACCATTTTTTAACTCGAATTTGTGTTTGGTTATGCGTTTGCACAATGAAATGCACGTGATTTCAACATTTTTATCATGTTCGGTATACCTTTTCTAAACGTGATTTTTTTTTTTTTTTTTAAATGTGATTTGAACTGAAGTTACATTTTGTGTTGCTTTTGCGCTTGCGATTCTCGTTTCAACTATCTTTTTACATTTTTATCCTTTACATCTCTACTTATTGTTTAATAAAATAATAAATAATTTATACTTTTTATGTATTTATTTATTTAAAAGTGATTTTACTTAAAATTATACAAATAATATTACTCTTTCAAAATCAATTAAATTAAAACTTTTAACCAAATCAATTTGCAAATTCAGGTTTGCAAATACTCTCCCAAACATAAACTAGTTTAGCCTAGGACGAAAATTAAGCTGATCAAAGTGAATTTCCCAGAAAGCCCCTTAAGTAAGTGCACCTCTTTCTAAGTGTTGTTGAAAGCTAAAACTTAAAGCTAATGCCTCTTTGGCTTAAAGGGTCGATTCATAGTGGAATCTAATAAACGAGATTGTAACGTGACAAGTGATAACTATAAAAATAATTGATATTATAGAAAATTGAAAATAATAGAATGTGTTACACATTGTTGGTGGTGATGATGCAGGAAATGGAAGGGAAGAAGGACACAAAAATGGTTCTGACGAAACCATTTTCATTGGAAAGTGACACAGATTCAGATCCAGGTTATAGAGCCCCTAATCTTCTTAACCGCATGTTAAGTCTACTTAAGAATGTGCGGCCAGGATCAGATCTCACTAACTTCCAGGCAAGGCAACTTCCTCTTTTCCACTTTTGGTCATTTAATTTGTCTCATACAATTAGGCCTAGGGGATTCAACTCCATGCATTATTACAACACTACTTAATGCATATATACATGATCATAAAAATGTCAATTTAATTAATATTGGTTTTAATTAGTCTATTAAAGTAATTGTCTTGTTATCAGAATTGTTGTGCTTGGTTGCAACAAATACATGCCATGGTTTGCTATTTTATTACGACTTGTGTCAGATATAACGTATGTCTGTGTTACATAGTGTGATTAAAATTAAAATTTTTTGGCCTGTGTGCAGCTACCACCTCTGTTTAATTTCCCAAAGTCTCAACTTCAATGCTATGGTGAATCAGTGTACTGTAGAGGTTCAGACTTGCTGAGCAAGTGTAACAGGGAGCAGAGTCCATTGGAGAGGTTCACATCTGTGGTAGCATGGAGCATATCTACTACACGCCCTACATCTTTTGCGGTTGCTCCCTATAATCCTATTCTTGGAGAGACCCACCATGTTTCCAAGGGCAATCTCAATGTGCTACTAGAGCAGGTAGATACTCCTACTTCACTTGTTTCTCATTTCTGAAATTTTCCTTTCTTTTTTTGAACCACAGCTATTTTTTTTAGTAAATGCTCAATGCTCAATTATGCTAATATTTGGTCTTTTTCTGAATTCTAAGCTTATCGAGCACTTTAAATGATTAATGATATTGTTTTCATTTCTGCAGGTTTCTCACAGTCCTCCAGTATCTGCCCTCCATGCAACAGATGAGAAGGAGAACATTGAAATGATATGGTGCCAGCAACCTGCTCCAAAGTTTTGGGGTATGTTAAACCTTTTTCTAATTTTATACTATACAGTATAACTCAAATTCACACTCCCAGCCATAATTCACTTATTTTCTGTTCCAATATTGCTCCGTGTCATTGATTGAATCTAAATATTGCTTATTAGAATGATTGAAACTGACATTCATCTCAACATAGCATGATTGTCTTGGATTATTTATTATTCTTCCCAAATTGATCTAAAATAAGTATTTAAAACCTATTTTCAAGACAAATTTCATGTATGTTCTAAATGCTAGCCAGCCCCTTTCCTCAACAATGTTCTTTAGATTCATGTTTATCATAAATAAATATGCAGGCACGTCAATAGAAGCTCAAGTACAAGGCAAAAGGCAGCTGAAGCTCCTAAATCATGGAGAAACTTATGAAATGAATTGTCCTCACCTATTAATCAGAATTCTTCCAGTTCCAAGGGTTAATTGGGTTGGCAATGTCAATGTTCGGTGCCTTGAGACCGGCCTGGTAGCTGAGTTATCCTACACATCAAGTCATTCTTTTCTAGGATTTGGAGGTAATCATAGATTGATCAAAGGGAAGATTCTTGATTCCTCATCATCAAAAGTCTTATATGAAGTTGAGGGTTATTGGGATAGGTAGGTATAATCCCTCCAAGGGTTCTGCTCCTAATATTCACAATATCTATGCAAGCTTTATTCTAAGCTCTTAGTTATGTACTTAAACTATGCCAGTTTAGCATGAAGAGCTATGATAAATTATATTGCCTCATTTCTTATCCGATTTAATCATGCAGTAAAGTAAAACTGAAGGATGCAAATAATGGGGAGGTCAAAGTGATATATGATGCAAAAGAAGTCATCTCAGGACTCCAAGCTCCTATTGTCAAGAATGCACAGGTAACCAACTTCTATTTTCGGTTTCCACTCCTCTTGATAGTGATATTTATTTATTTACTTGTTTGCAAGTAGTCTACCTTCTGATAGGAATATGATAAAAGGCTTAAGAATTTGTTTCATTGTAATACTGAAGAAAATAATGTGTTTCTTTTTCTTTGAAAACTGCATCAGTGTGTTTCTTGTATGCTAGAAATAGTTTATTGAAGACTCTATTTCAAGATTTTACATTGGAATTTAGATGGGCAGTTGACCTAGCATATTCAGGTACCTATAGGAACATCAAACAATTAAAAGGGTGGCATGATTTCGTGAATGTGACATGAAATTTTTCTTGTTCATCAGAGTGTGTGGCCAACTGAATCAGCACTTGTTTGGAGTGAGTTGAGCCAAGCCATTCTGAACAATGACTGGGAGAAAGCAAGAGAGGCAAAGCAACTTGTTGAGGAAAGACAGAGGAAGATGATGGCAGAAAGAGAGGCAGAAGGGAAGGCTTGGACTCCTAAGCATTTTGCTGTGTCCCAAACTAAAGAAGGCAGTTGGGACTGCTCACCCATTCATAAATGGGTCCCTGCTGCACCTATAATAGCCTGATAATCATTATTGTTATCATTAGTATGTGACTGTGATATCTTTAAATACAGCCCAAAAGTCTGGGTTCGGCGGCTGAAAAATTGAAATTGACTTTTATTTTTTTGTGCAACTTTAACTCCAAAGAATAAAAACCCAACTTGTTGCACCAATTTGGAATTTCAATTTCCCTAATCCATTTTTGGCATAGGGAGCTTTTATCAAGTCAAAAGGTAAAAATAATCTTTTTTTTAGTGTCCTCCCATATGAAGGCAAGAGATTAATCTTCCGGCCTCAGTCGTATATAGGGTCTCCTCAAGCCTGTGATTCCTAGGAATTAAGTCTGAGATCACATGATTCTTTGACATCTCAATACTTAGGAATTTGGTAAGCGACCACCAGACCAATGGATATTGGGTAGCTAAAAATAATGATGGAATGCTCAAAAAACAACATGTAACGTGTGAATATTACCTGCTCCTGTGTCAACATCGATGGTTTAGACATAGTCTTCCCTAATTCACATAGGTATTACTAGAGATATTTAAATTCCAGCTCTGCATTAGTCATCTTAACAGTTATATTATGTATGTTACTTGGCTCAATGGCAAAGCATACTTTTCTTTAATAACCTTTTTCCGGAAGAAAGAGAGTCTTGGCACAACGGTTAAAATCGACATCATCTATCTAACAAGAAGATAACTTGTTCCAGTTGTGGAATCAGCCTTCTGCAAATACAAAATAAGACGTCTCTTATAAATATACTTAATTGTTCATAACTTCTCTTGAACCGTACAATACAAATAATGGGAGTTTTGTATTGGAATAAATCTTGTATTGATAGAGAGTATATTATGCACAACCAATTAAAAACTTCCCCGACATTATCATCAGGGTTGCCCTTTTTTCTATCCTTTTTGGCAGGGAATGTAAATGTGCATGTCTTCCCATGTTTAATACTCCCTCCGGTCCTATTTATAAGTCACATTCTAGAAGTCCTATTTATAAGTCATTTTGTATTTTCTAGAAGACATTTATTGCTATTTTCTCTTATTTGCCCTTTGCCCATTAATGTCAAGTAATACAATCTGAAATTTCCAATGCAAGTTAAGAGGGTAAGATTGTAATGTTAAAGTATTTTTTAATGTTTCAAGAAATCTAACTACCCTCCTTGGTCCATGTGATATGGTTAAGTATGCCCTATAAATAGGACCTGAGCGAGTATGAGATTCTATAGTACTTAAATTTATCAGAACGGGTGGCCCATAGAATCAGTTCTTGTTTGTATTGAGTTAAACCAAGCCAACATGAAGTTAAGACTAGACTGCGATAATAAAAGCTAGAGAAGCAAAGAACACTGCGGAATTGAGACAGAGGGGGCTCATGAGAGAAGTTCAGAGAGTAAATTTGGATTCCTACACATTTTATATAGTGTCTCATATGGTTGGGACTGTAGTGTTAACCAATTCATAAATGGGTCCCATTAGTTATATTGTAATTTGCTAACCGAAGTATTATTGCTATACTACTATTAGAACACACATTATTTGTTAAAGTCATCAGCAGTTAGTTCACCCTAATTGAGACAAGAATCAACTAGTCTTCTAATCTTGTCGTGGATGTGAATTATCATGAGTAGGAAAACAATCATTCCGGTTTTTTTAAGGGGTAAATATTATTTAGAATACCACTTTCCCTGAACGTGTTATTCAATTATAAGCACTTGCGTCCGGATTTCAACTTTGGTTACCAAAGTCCAATTAGAGCTATCATTGAATAGCGATAAGACATGGTAAAAACCAATGAGCTGTTGGTGCAGTGGTGCCAGGGCTGCACTTGGTAGGGCGAACCACGGTTCGATCCCCCGCAACAACGTTGGGAGAGGAATAAAATCTTAACCCCGGGACCCCCCTCGAACTGGATTAGTCGGCCAGTGGGCCGGATACCAGGGTGCAAACCAAAAAAAAAAAAAGCTATCATTGAATAATAATCCGATCTTTTCCCTTCATTTGGGCTACCAAATAGTCACTAATTAATTGCTAAAATAAATTCAAAATCAAAATAGTTATCATTTTCATTTGCGGTGACTTGTGTGTCATGCTCTAAAGACTTGCAGACTTCACCAAAAATAAGAGAAATTTAAGATTTCACAATAAGGACTTTCTTCCAAGGTACACAATACCATAACTAGAAAATATTGCTTTAATTAACAAAAAAAAAAAAACTAATTAACATTGCAAGCTAACCAATCTATACTATGATTACAATCCAATGCTTAATAAGGATTCTGCCCCGGGCATATTAGTAAGTACATCATTGGAAAATCAGATACAGAAAGCTACAACAAGATAATTTATGTCTAATTCCCCTGATTAGGTTTAGGACACAAAAGTCTCCAATTTCATTTTTTTTAATAAGATGCCTTCTTTCTTTCCTCTGTGGTTACCCTCAATTCAAGGTCTTGCAAATCTGATTCACTTCTCATATTGAATGACCTCTCCTTGATAGATTCCAAGATAGGTTTCCATGGCTGCACTCTACAAGGGCTTCTTTCTCCATTCATCATCATCATCTTATTCACCCCAACTCTGCAAGGTGATGAACTAGCTTTGAAGGACTTGTCTCTAGTTTTGGCAATTGTAGTGAGCCTCTTTGCAAGGAGAGCCAAGTCCACTGGTGAAACATCAGATTCTAGTATTGAGTAAGGTAGCATGAAATACAGTTGACCAGGTTGGAGTAGTGTATCTCTTACCAATGGCTTTGAAGAAGAGGATAGAAGCTGAATTGAAGTACAAACAAAGTGCTTTGCAGGATAGCCAATAACTTGGCCTACTGAAATAGGCTGCTCAAAATCTTCTACATAACCATTGATATGAACCACACGGATATTATTGAATTTTGAGGATGTTGAACAAGATAAACATGCCCCCATCTCTCTGCTTAGCTTCTCTATTAAAGAACTAGTATGAATAGTAGTGATGACTATGCATGATATAGCACCATATTTATTAGTATAGTGCATGCAAGTGGATAGTATAGTTGATTGACAAATGGATATATAGTTAAGTTATATTGTTTTCAAGACTTTAGAAATTAAATGAAATTGATGGTTTACCTAATAAGCCACGCTTTTTTCTTATTTCTGACTACTTCCTTGTCCATATCTCAATTCAGCAATAATGACACGGAAGACAAACTTTTTATTTTTGCAAATGGAACTTAAACTAGGATATTTGGATGATACTATTTCACTTGCATCTAAATACTAAAAATAAATACATGATACAGTTATTGTAGCTTTGCATATTCACACATTGTGATACATCTAAATACAATGTATTTGGCGTTTAAGGGAGAAAAAACAAAGACATTTGATATTTATATTAGGCTTATTTATGTCTTTAGTCCCTGAAAGTTATGAATGTTTTGATTTTGGTCCCTGAAATTTTTTTTGACCTTTGACTATTCCTTAATTATTATGAAAATTTGGTTTTACTCCTTGTAGTTAAGAAAAATCCCTTAACCACTAATGTAGCTAACGAAACGTGATATCAACATACACTTGCAAGTATGGAATGTATGTCATCGGTAGGATGACGTAGATGATCCCGACCCGTATAAGCAAAAAAGCCAAAGCCCAATCCACATACACATTTTGGTTGGGCCTTGGCCCTTTTGCTCCTGGGGTCCAAATCATCCACATCATCTTACCGGTGACATGCACACTTCCACACGTGTATGGTGATGTAGCAATCCATTAACCACATAAGCAATTAACAAATTTTTCTTAACAGCAGGGACTAAAACCAAATTTTCAAAACAATTAAGAACAATGTCAAAAAAATTTCAAATGACCAAAATCAAAACACTCCCAATTTTCAGGGACTAAAACCATAAATAAGCCCTTTATATTATTTGGCTGTAATGGAGCGTTCAAGTAATAAGATCAGAAGCTTGGTCATCGAAAAAATAAATACTCCCATAAAAGAAATCTCTGTTTGGTTCATTTCAAACACACAAATTTTATTTTTTTTTTGGTTAACAAACACACAAATTTTTAACCACTGAGAAATGGGTAACTGACCTAGTGAGGAAAATTTCAAGATGTGGTTTTTTTATTTGAGTTGGGTGTCTGAGATGATGCATGCAACCATTCTATTTTTAGGCGAATGGATACAAATATACAACACATGAATGTGTGAATCTTATCTCTTTGGAAAAGGTTGATTTGATTTTTAGGAAAAACCGAATCAATCAAACTATAAAGAACCATGTAATATGGTTTGAAATTAAACTATTTAAAATATATAGTTGTAAATGGTTACAAATCAAATTAAAATCGGTTCAAGTTTACAATTAATATTAGAATCAATTAACATTTAAATTGGTTTAATTTGGTTGTTAACCAATTTTTAATCTAAACCGATTTTAAAAATTGGTTTTTAAAATAAACAGGTTTTGAACCTGAACCAAAATTAAAACCAGTTTTGAACTTGAACCGAATTGTTTAAAAATGATTTTGATTTTTAACCGATTTGTCTAAACTCTAAAATGGTTTGATTCAGTTCAATTTATAAGTTCTGTTTGTTTATTTGATTAGTTTTGATAGCCTTATCCTTGTTCATTCAAGTTCAAAATTTGAGTTAACATTTAGTGTTAGTTAACTTCAAAAACTAAAAACTATAACTATGATGATGTACATAATAATAAATATATTGAAAATGATAAAGAGCACCCTTGAAATATTATTTAAGAGAATAAAAGAAATAATTTTATCTTGAAAAATGTTAAATTTATAACATCAAGAACTAGTGAACTTTATTTCAAATAAAAAACTAATGAACTTAGATTTCTAATTTAAACCTTTCTTTTAATACTATTTTTATAACCAATGCCATTTGAACTATGCCAAGACCCTAAATATATATGTAAAAGCTAATGAAGCCCTACACAATTGGATGATGACCGAATCCTTTAAGCAGAATATATGAGAGACTCAATTCCTGTGGTGAAAAAAAATGCATTTCTGTAATATATACCAACAAAATTTCGATATTTTAGAGTAGAAAAACTTAGCATCTCAAACGATTTTTTTTTTTGGCTGAATCCTTTCAAAAAATGCATTTTTCAGATTGAACCCTATTTAAAATATGCATTTTTCGAGTTGAAAAATGCATTTTTTTTACTAAATTCATCCAGATAAAAATTTCTACTAAGTTTAGTCGAAAAGATATATAGGTTTTAGTACTCAAAAGTCAAAACACTATTTTTTCTTGAAAGAGATATGGGAAAAAAATTTCCGACATTCACGAATAAAAAAATAAAAAAAATGTAGTCTGGGACAAAAAATAAGATTTGTTAATCAATACTAGCTCCAAGAAAATACTCCCTCCGTTCC
This sequence comes from Crotalaria pallida, assembly GCA_037953625.1. Lineage (NCBI taxonomy): Eukaryota > Viridiplantae > Streptophyta > Magnoliopsida > Fabales > Fabaceae > Crotalaria > Crotalaria pallida. The sequence continues at coordinate 179,795,544 of CM075649.1, forward strand.
TCATCATTATTTGTTTTTTTTTTTTATAAATTTTTTGTTCTTATTTATTTGTCGTTTTGATGATTTTAAGAATGTAATAAATGCTATTTTTCATGTTTACTCCTACTAAATAGGTAAGTTTTGGTTTACGTCAGTAATGAAAAAAGTCAACAATTATAGAAAGAGAAATGATATAATTGGGAAAAACATAATTAATATATTAAACATTTAAGCAATAATTATATTTTTTAAATGATATACTCCATCTAGTCTTAATTATAAGCAAGAAAAAAAATTCACTAATGGTCTTAAATATAAGCAAAATTTAACCAACTTTTGATTCTTGTTATAATCCTTAATTCCTAAAATATATCTATAAAGGGGTTGAATCATTTAATTTTTGTTACATTCCCAATGTAAGTTTACTAAAGTAGACTATTTTTTTATAAATTTGAGAAAATTAAATGTATTCAACTAACTTTTCTTGATACATGTAAAATAAGTTATTTTTACTTAAAAATGAAACCGAAGAAAGTATTTTGTTTAAGATGAGACGGATAAACAAGAACAAATACTACATCCGTCCCTAATTATAAGGCCCTCTTGGGAGATTTCACGTCCATTAAGAAAGTGGAATAATGTAGTTAATTGTATTGGAAATGTGAACTTTTGATATGTATTTTCCAAATTACCCCTATTAATATTATTGAGAATCTAAAAAGTATTAAATAAATAGGGGTGTTTATGGAAAAAAAATAATTAATGCTCATTGAAAATTGGTAAAGGACCTTATAATTAGGAACAAAAAAAAGTGTTAAGAGGACCTTATAATTAGGGACGGAGGGAGTACTAAACAACAGTTTAAAAGTAAATTGGGTTTTATTACTTGTATTTGCTCGAGAGTCCAAAAAGACATTTAAGTTCACATTTAATTGAGTTGTTTAAAAAATTTTATATGTTTGCAGTTTTTATTTTGTATGCGGGACAAATGATTTTGTTAAGGTTTTACTAATGAGAGTTTTTATGTGTATTTAAGAAAATGATAAAAAAATATTTTTTTATTAAAAACATACACATAATATTAATCAATAATACTTTATTTCATTTAATTCATTAAAAAATAGTCTAAAAAACACCCGCTAACATTTTCTTTTGATTGAATATTGCCTGGTAAGATAAACAACTATGCATGGATGGACAAGATTTGATTTCGTAATCTCTCTTCTTTTCACATGAGATAGTACATAATACATATTTTATTTGCCTTTTGTAATTTAACTAAAAGTTAATGAAGGGTTAATTTCTCCATAATTGTTGTAATTTAAAAACTAATTAGTTCACAACATCTATTTACAAAATACTCAAAGGATGAATGTTTATAAGGGTGTTTATAGACCAGATTTTGGTTAAAAATGGTCCAAACCCCTAATAAATCACATTAATAATTAATAAATATGAATAGATAATTAAATCGATTCGAGTTTGGCAACCGAATTTGGACCAATTCTAAAATATTCATAAACTGAATTGGTTTTTAAAATTAAAACCCATTTTATCTAGAACATAATAAAAACCAATTTTTTTAAATGGATTTTCATAAAAACTCGTTTATAGAACTGGATTTTTTTTTAATAACCGGTTTATAATAAAGCCATGTTTTTGAAAAATCCAATTTCTTTACATACAAAGTGGTTTTTATAACTAGATTTAACAAATAAAAAAAATTAAAAATTAAAAAAAAAATGGTTTACTTAGTTTGATTAACCGAATTTTTTTTTTTTTTTTTTACATGGGAGGTCTGGGACTAGAACCCATGACCTGGGGGAAGGGGGAAATCCTAAGTGTCCCTACAGCCACCAACTGGGCTGTCTTACACGGACTGATTAACCGAATTTTAGAATTTACACAAACTACTTTAATTTTTCAGCATTACAAATTAATAAAAGGAACTATTTCCCTCTATTTTTTGTTGCATATTCTCCAAGTACCCAAAAAAAAAAAAAAGAAACTGGATAAATTAAAGAAGGAAGCACCATTATCCATTTCAAGGTACTGAAGATCAAAAACATGAGTTTATGACTAACAGTAAAAAAAGTTTTAGCTGAGCAAATGCAACAATTTGATCAAATTACATACACTCAAATCAGGTGCTGAACCAGAACTAAAATGATAATGACACAAATAAACAAGATAGGAGCTTCAGTTGTTTAACTTCAATAACTAACAAGTAACAAGTGTCATTCATATCAAAGGATCTCACAAACTTTTCCAGAAACATTATCTCCTCAAATAAACCAAATGGTGTAATTAAGTTAGCATCATTTTCCATCAAACCTTTTCATGTAACTAACCCTATATAAAACAGGATATAATCAAAACAGGGAGCAACTAGTTTTACTAATATGCAAAAGACACACGATTAAAGTGACAACAAAAGCCGATACATGCTTGTTCTTCACTCTTTTGTTAATACACACTTGTTGAGTTGTTGTTGTTGTTTTTTTTTTTTTTTTTTTTTAAAAAAAATAAATTTAAAACACACTTGTTAAAACAACATGTTTATACATTATTCTCCTTTAAACAAGGAACAATGATATATCATAATAGTAACAAATATAGTTCAAAATCTTCTAATCGTCCAGATGAGTAACAAATTTCATAGGTGATAATTGCCTTGTTATTCAATTTACAAATATTACCTGTCACTTTATAACAGTTAACCAACTTTTTAAGGTAAATTTATTATAGAATTTAGGAAAATAATTCGCTTAACCTTATATGGAAGACCATTTTGAAAAAAAAAATTATCTTTATCAAGAAAATTGGTTAAGGTTGTAAACAACATTGAAAATATAAACATTTAATATATTTTTTCAAAATTATCTCTATAATTGTTATTGGGATTCTAAAAAAATGTGAACTTAATAAAGATGTTTTTGAAAAAAGTAATTAAATGTTATTAAAAATAAAAACATAATTTCTCCTTAAACATAATTCTTAAATAAGACCAACTTTTTTTTCAACTTAAAATCATAGTATATATTACGTATAGGAGGGAAGGAGTATATATAGGCTCCCCGTATATATATCACTTTCCTTTCACAATTGCTTCATGAATCATGATTCACTTGGACAAGCCTTAAAAAGACAATTGACACTTGATTATCCGGTGGGAGCTTGAGATCAAATCCAAGTCAACGACTTATAACGAGTCGCCCTTCATGCAATAACTTCTACGTACGGTGCGCGTTAGTTGACTTGTTGATGTTAGTCATGCCGGTGATGAGTCGGTGACTGACCCTGTCATCAAAATTCAAATCTAGCCTCTCATACGAACCTCATACGAAAAAAAAAAAAAAAACATTAAAAAGTGTTTTTAGGGTATTGATTAATGAAGCAAAAAAGGTAATTTTATTTAAAAAATTGTGAATTTAAAATATTAAAGAAAGATAAATCGAGATTTTCAATGTAAGCTTTTTTTTAATGTATTTTTTAAACAATGTCCTTAAAATATTGGTTAATAAGATTCAAACAAAATATGCTATAATATCAAATTATATTTTTTTAATTAATTTATAATTATTGTTATTTCCTTCTTCTAATCATTAACACAAAAGCACATATTAAAGATTCGTTTTGATGATCAAAATAGAATAAAAGCATGATAAAATAAAGAGCACAATAAGATTGAGCATACATGATAGCTCTTGTTTTTATCTTATCCAGTGTTTGTTGCACACCATATTAACAATGACGTTAATGAGAGGGTGATGATGGAAACATTGTGATGATGATGACAACAATTATATAAATATTTAAGGGTATAAAAGAAAAACTGCATTATTATCCTATTTTATTCATTTCTAACACAATTCCAAGCATATGCGAGAAATTATATTAGGCAGACATGATAGGATGGGTAAGATGACAGGATAACATTACCTTTTCATGTTGGTTAACCAAATTCAGGATAGTAATAAGTTAGAACAACTATCCTACCTATTATGTCTTTTTTTTTCTTATCCACCAAAGGAACCCTACTGTTTCCTAAGAATGCATGCTATTTTAATTTTTAAAAATATTATATCCAATTGGTGTATTAGATTATGGAAACTTGTTAGAAGTTTTAATATAGTAATAAAAATAATCAAAAAATATATCTCTTAAGATTTTCGAGAAAAAATAAATATGAATTTGATGACTTTTTTTTATACTACTCCAATAATTTTAAGGGTTTTACTTCGATACCCTTTCAAAATAAAAGGTTTTGGTACCCTCTCATATTTTTTCAATCAAATCATGACAAGTACAATATTCTACCATGTCAAAAAACACCGCGATATTTTTGGCACTCAATAAAGACTGAAAATTATATGTTAAGATGTTCTCCACTTTTTATATATTTTTGGTGCTAAAAAATCTTCGCTAAATTTAGAAGAAAACATATGTTTTTGTATGCTGAAGATTATATCTCAACTGCAGCAATACAATTTTTTTAGCTCATCAGAAAAATAAATTCAGTGAAGTGTTCTTTTTTTTCATCTTTATCTAAGAATTGATATCAGTGACATGATGTTGAGGTTGCTGGCCCAAGATGAATAAAAACTTGATATTAAGGTTCATGACTTGGGAGTGGTTGTGAATTGATTTAGTTAAAAAATCTTACAAATAAGATCACACAGATTTGACTGCAAAATTTTATAAAACTTATACACTTTTTTTTATATGGCAGTATATTGCGGTTGTCATAATTTGATTGGATAAATATGAGAGAGTACCAAAACCATTTATTTTGAAAGGGTACCCAAGTAAAACCCTAATCTTAAAGTCAAATAGTCAATTACTCCCTCTGGTCCTATTTATAAGACCCTTTTTGGGTTTTTGTTTTGGTCCTATTTATAAGACCCCTTTTCAATTTTCAATAGCATTTAATTACTTCTTTCCACAAACACCCCTATAAAGTCAACACTTTTTAGAGTTTCAATAAAAATTATAGGGGTAGTTTTGAAAAAGTATATCAAATTGTCACATTTCCAATGCTACTAACAAATTTATCCACCTTTCCTTGATGGAGTGAAAAACCTCAAAAGGATCTTATAAATATGACTGGAGGGAGTATTAACATACTTTTAAATTATTACTACTAATAATTAAGAGAGAGAAGTTGTAGCCCCGGAGGAACACATGCACAAGCATGAATAACGGAGGTTGGTTTCTGGTGTAGTCGGCAACTCATTCCTAGCGCTTCACAGCCAATTGCATTGCCAAATGCCAATGATAGGGGCTTTGGACTTCATGTAGGTCCCATTTTCTGTTCTATAATAGTACTACTGTACTACAGTATAGTAACTTTTTAACCTTAAAAATCGAGAATGTAGTTTCTATTTTCTTACCAGGGGAGAGTACCTGAACTTGATTTCCTCCTCTAATAAAAGAATCAAGAAACCAATTGCTCTGGTTAATAAAAAGGAATTTCTAAAATGTCAGGATTGATCAATTCGGTATAAGATTAATCGATGTTAATGCACATATTTGGTCATAGAGAATATCACATATGCGGTTGCATCCTAACTACGTTGTACCAATATGGATATGGTATGGAATACGGTATAATACCGGGTGTGGAATACAATATTTTCTAAAAAATTGGGATACGAGTATGGTAGTATAAATTCAAATTTTATAATAAATGATTTTAGTATTTAAATAGCATGTGAGTACCGTTAAATTAAAAATTGATACTCAAAATAAGTGAAAATATAGGGATAAAAGTTTGATTATTACATTAAAATATAAATTTTAAGACAAAAATAACATATTTGATATAATCCACACCCATATATTTTAATATATCAATTACAAATACCTAAAAATATATACGTTTATCAGTACTCAATGTGTACCTAATATCAATAAGTCACCAATTTAAAAGAATCCATATTTTATAGCTTCCTATCAAAATAGCATCGGTATTTTATATTCATTGTTTTATCATATCGGATAAATATCGTGTTTCGTTTCAAACACGTACTGCATTCAATTTAAACATTCCATTTGGATATATTTATGTGTTAAATAACATATCTGTATTTTCTTATTCCAATTTCTTTATTATTACAACGCATATCTCTTAAATGCAATAATCTGTACCTCATTGATCTGTATTAATTTATATTTAGTTTTTTTTATTTACGTTTTACTGTATATGTTTAGTTTCTTTTTAGTGCAGTTTTATATTTAGCTTTTAGGGTGAAGGCTAAGTTACACCTCGTTTTATTTTGGTGTTCGCAAACACCACTAATTTTTACCTGTTATAACAGGTATAGCAGATTACTCATTATTTATTGTTATATCTTTCAAAGATTTTAGAAATTTTTATCTTTAATTATTTTTTAATCACATCATAAATTTAGAAAGTAATGATTTTCTTTATTTATTTTTTTATTCAAAATTTCAAACACACCATAATTTAGTTAAATTAGAATTTATGATTTTTTTAAAAAATAATTATAAAAAAAACTTATACCATAGATAATTAAAAATATATAATATGAGAAAGGTGATTTTTCAATTGGAACAAATTAACATAATATAACAAGTTATTATAGACAACAATACACTGTGTGTTTTGTAGAAATATGTTAATTATCAATATTTATGAATTTTTTAAAATTAAAATAATTATAAAAAAAATATAGCATAGATAATTAAAAAAAATATAATATGAGAAGAGTGATTTTTTAGTTAGAACAAATTAACATAGTACTCCCTTCGTCTCATTACCTTGATAAAAAAATGTAGTTTTTATTTTTTTACAAATCAAAGTAAAAATAATTAATGAAAAATCTTAAAGATTGTAAAAATAATATGGAAATTTGTGTGATAGAAATTTGTAATTAATGAATGAATCATGTATTATATTTTATTTTGAAAATAGAATCATGCATTATATGAAAAAGATATTCTCTTATTTTGTTGACTACTTTGACTTTTACTAAGATAATGGGACGGATGGAGTATAACATATTATTGTAGACAAAAATATCCTTATTTGTTTTGTAGAAATATGTTATAAAATTTATGATATTTTAAAAAAAATTATTAAAAAAACTTTTAGCATAGATAATTAAAAAATATAATGAGAAATGTTATTTTTCATATGGAACAAATTAACATAGCATTTATTGTAGACAAAAATACCCTTATGTGTTTTGTATAAATATGTTAATTATAAAAATTTATGATTTTTTAAAAATAAATAACCATAAAAAAAATTATCGCATAGATAATTAAAAAATGAGATTAATGAGTATGCACTGACGGTGTAAAGATTTTTACACCATCAATTCATCATCCACCATTCATTTGTATTACTTTTATCTAATAGACAACGACCATATACCCATGAGTGATGGATGATGCACTGATTATGTAAAAAAAATTTACACTGTCGGTGTACCGTCTATTTTCTCTTAAAGAATATGATATGAGAAAGATAATTTTTCAGTTGGAACAAATTAACATAGCGTAACATATTATTGTAGACAAAAATAGCCTTAAGTGTTTTGTAGAAATATATTTACTTACACATTAATAACATTAACCATTTTAATATTTTAATTCAAATATTAAAGTTAATAAAGCAAACTATAATGCATTGAACATAGTATGCAATAGATTGACGACCGCTTCTAATAAATCATGATTTCGGGACATAGAGTCATCGTATAAGTTCACACTATGGGTCATGGTCTACTAGATTAACCTGTCATGTGAATGATACATGGATCGTCAATTAACGTGTTAGATACAACCGAAAAAATTAGATTATGATTATTTTTACGATTCATTTAAGTTTTTAGCTCCTGAAATTAGGTGCTCTTTTGAAATTGATCCTTGATTTTTTTTCGATGTTTTGGGTCCCTAAACTTTGTTAAATTTTTGGAAATGGTTATTTCATCACTTAATTGATAATATGACCTACGATATGCCAAGTCATTTTTCCCAAATCGACAAGTGACATGCTATATGGTATTACGTGACACCACATAATTTTTTTTAAATTTATTAAAAAGTTTGGTTTTCTTTAAAAAATAAGATTTTTTAATTTTTTAATAAATTTGAATTTTTTAATTTAAGATTCATGTGACACATTATTTATCAACATGGTGAATGTGACATGACATATCGTTAGTCATATCATCACTAAAGTGATGAAGGACTATTTCTAAAAATTTAACAAAGTTCAGAGACCTAAAACATCGAAAAAAAGTTCAAGCACCAATTCCTAAAACCAATTCCTAAAGAGCACCTAAGTTCAAGGACTAAAAACTTAAATATGCCTATTTTTATCTATGATTATAATGCGGTAAGTTTATAATCCGTTAAAATTATTATATGTTTATATTTGGGTCTCTTAGCTGAAAAATGAATTTAAGTTGATCTATTTTGTTGGATATATAGTGTAGAAAATATTATTTTTATTGAGTAAATTACAAAAAAGGTATGGAGTTAGTTATCGTTGTTGGAATGATAAGGGTGGAATAGGAAAATTACATTGGTCTCAAAAAATAATTTACAGCGTCTAAGAAGGAGATGTTGAATTTTGATTATTTTTCCAAGAATATAATATAAAATTATATTTTGCTAAAATTATTTTTTAATATAGATTTAATAATCTAATATACTAAAAATGAAAAAATAAATTATAATATACAAAACGGAAAAATGAACTTGGTATTAGTAAATTATTTAATTTATACCTTCAAAGTTCATGATAATCCTAGTTATTTAATTTACATTTCATGCGTCAGAGATACTTAAATAAAAATAATAATTGATTTACATGCTCATAAATTAATATGTCAAAAATAATTTAGTGAAATTAGATTTTTATGATTTTTTTAAAATAAATAATTTTAAATAAATTATAGCATAAATGATCATTAAAAAAAATTAATATGTAGATATTTTTATTTATTACTTATTAATAAAAAATCTTTAAATGTAAACAATAAATAAGTTCATTAATGAGGTCTATATTTCCAAATTCATTAAGTCCATACATGTTACTTATACAACAGGTTGCAGGTAGAATCAATTTTTTAATTAACACATGGTGCATTCAAATAGAAAAATATTTGGTGTTTTTTAGCCAAAATCAGCTTTTAGTACTATTTTGAGCATTTTTTCCTATAAAACTTTGGATAAATATCTTGTATGTATAAAATTTTAATACCTATTAGAAATCAGAAATATAATTAAGTGGTGTGTACCTGACAATTTTATCTTTTTAAAAATGCTTAATTGCATTTTCGTCCTTAAATTGATTGATTTAGCGAATTTAGTCACCATTCTATTTTTTGTCAATTTAGTCACTTAATATTCAATTTTGGGCTAACTGAGTTGCTGTCCAAAATCAAATTGACAATTTCGACAAAGCCAACGTTTGAAACGTGTATGTGACACGCCCACTAGTCCACGCTAGATTTTTTTTAATGAATTATTTATTTAAAAATAAAATAAAATTAAAAATAATAAAATTCTGTTTTTTTTTTTATACAAATGCTAGCCTTTCTTGTCCTTCTTCACCCCTCTCCCACATCCTTTTTCGCCCACCATTGTTACTTGAGGAAAATGGGAAAAGACTGGCCCATAAACGCTGGATGGTGTTGGAATTAGACCAATATGATTAAAAAAACATGAGATCAATTTGAAATTGAAAAATAAGGCAAGGAGCCAAATACGTAATTTAGAAAAAAAATAATTTAATTAACCTTTCAAGATATCCTCATTCTTTTTTAAGTAATCTCCATTTCATATGTATTATTGTTATAACATTTTCTTTTTAAATGTATCATTATTTTAGAATTTTAAGTCATGGATAATTTTATTTTCAATTATATTCTTATTCATTATTCACAATATTAGTTTTACTATTGTTTCTCCTTTTTAGCAATATTATCATAAATATAGATGTTTCGCTCAAAATTCAAATAAACATACTTCAATTAACAATTTTTAAAATTTGAACATTAATCTCTAACTCTAACAATAATAGTAAGGAATTAATCATAAGAGTTTTACTATTGATTATTTATGGACAATGTATAAATAATTTAAAATATAAAGTTTACATCAAAAAACTAAAAAAATCAATTCTTCAGTATCACATACTTTATTTTTTAGGTTGACTTTTCACTTTAAATTGCTTATATATAAATTATTTTTAGAAAATCCCTAATAGCAATGCACTAATACATATAAAACATAGAAAATATCAATTTTCACACTTTTCCTTAACACAAGCATACATACTAAAAATGTAATTTTTTCATCCCACAAAAATGGTTAAAAATAATAATTTTTTTTATCTCAAACTAAAATTAAAGTAATTAGCGAAAAATTTAGAAATTGTAAATTTGAATTGTTATTAGCTATTAGTTAATAAATATAATATGCATTAAATTAATTCTTTGATAATTTATTGACAAATTAGGTAAATGATTAAATGTAAATTTTTTAATTTTTTCTACATTCTTGTCCAACAGAGAGGATTAAATAATTTGAGGAGCTCTAGGTAAAAGAAAGAAAACACGAGAGTGGCGAAGTCGGGTCATGATTGGGCGTCGTCGTTCCCGATGCCCACGCCCACATGAAAAAATGGTTGAAGAAGCAACACGCTCCACCACCGCGATTGGGTCAAATAGAAATTAAAAAATGAAAACAACCAAGTGTTGAATCATTATTCGACTAAAATAACAATAGTAACATTTATTTATTTATTTTAAAAAGAAAAAGAAAAAGAAAAAGGTTAGAAATAGAAAGGACCAATCCCCCGCCGGTTAAACTGGGATGGTACTGTTTTTTGGCTGGCTTGAAGCAAAACCACCCTCACTCTTTTTTAGACACACACAGAAAGCGCTACGACGTTTCACTATAACTAAATTAAAATTAAAAATAATTAATACCCCATTCAATTCATTCTTCTTTTCTAACGATTCTTTCTTTCTGAAATCCAATCCCCCTAACCTTAACTAACTCCTTTCTCTCTTTGCCCTAACAGATCTTTCCTTTTCCTTTTCCTCTTTCATCATTCATCATACTGACAATAACAATAAGATCTTTTTTTAGATTCACCTCAATCTTTCTTTCAGTTCTCTTCTTCCATTTCAGGTATCATTTTCTTTTCTCATTTCTTATTTTTTTCATTTATTAAATTAGGTGATGTTAGATTATTGTCTTTTTCAGTGTCTTGCAAGTTACTATTTCATTTTTCTGTTTTTTCGGTTACCTAACCATATATCTCTTTGATTTTGGACCCCTCCCTCCCATCACGTTTCAATTCTCAACTCATAACTTTCTAATTATCAATTGACTTTTCTTTTCCTAGTAATTGCTAATACTACATTTCTTTGTTTTCAGACTTTTCTGCATCAGATTCAGGGTTCATTATTCATTCATAGCCTTTTTTTTCCCATTATTATTAGTCTTGGTTTGGTTTGGTGAGAGAGTATTGATGAAACGGAGATTATTATTATTATTATTTGTTGGAGGCGACTTATGAAGTCGGCGAAAGTTTGGCGTATAGGCATCGGCGGTTTGCACATAATGCCTGGATCGCGGCACCGTTCGCATATGAAGAAGCCAATGTGGATCATTGTCTTGGTTCTCTTTGTATGTGTGTTTCTAATCTGCGCTTATATCTACCCGCCGAAAAGCAGTTCTGCCTGTTATGTCTTCTCTTCCAGAGGTTGCAAGGGTTTTTCCGATTGGCGTCCGCCTATTCCTGTCAGAGAGTACACCGATGAGGAGATTGCGGCGCGTGTTGTAATTAGGGATGTTTTGGACTCGCCGCCGATTGTTTCGAAAAATCCTAAAGTCGCTTTCATGTTCTTGTCGCCCGGTTCTCTCCCATTCGAAAGATTGTGGGACAAGTTTTTCCAAGTAAGAGTTTTGTTACTTGATAAATGTATTATAATGAATAAACACCCCTTATTTGTTATTGTAATTTTGTTGGTATTTAGCTTTCTTGGCATCAGAATCCTGTTCATCTTCTTTTGTGCATTTACCTGGAAGATGCTCTTATCCTTTTTGGCAGGGTCATGAAGGGAAGTTCTCTGTTTATGTGCATGCATCCAGGACTGAACCAGTTCATGTGAGCCGATATTTTCTTAATCGGGATATTCGCAGTGACCAGGTGTGTATACTTTCGCAAGTATCCAGTTTACTGTTAAGCTGTAATAGCTCTACATCATAGATATTGTATTTAATGCATAAATGAGAGGAGAGCTAGTTGCGACATAGCCAGGCCATCTGAGATGGCATTATTTTGCGTTGGTAACCTAAAATGAAAGTACCAAAGTACAGAGCTCTTTTGCATGGTTTCATTGTTAAACATGGGATCAATAGTGATATTATTTTTCTTCATTAGCATAAGAAATCAGTGAGCCCAGGGTTTGAACTGTATGTGAATTTGCTTTGACATGCAAGCAATGTTGATGTCCAACTGTTTTTACACTAGCAATAGCAATAGGCTAATAGTAAATGTAATTATTATTTCCAATTATCCATGGTTTTGTTGTGGCTGTAATCAGAAGTTGTCTTCTTGCAGGTGGTGTGGGGGAAAATTTCTATGGTTGATGCAGAGAGACGGCTATTGGCAAATGCCCTTCAAGATCCTGACAACCAGCAATTTGTTTTACTTTCTGATAGGTAAATGGGCTATGAGATTGCTTTTAATTCTGTTCTTGACTAGTGATTTTTGTTAGTGTTTTAATAGTTTCTGATTTGTTTCTATTGGTTTTGCAGCTGTGTGCCCTTGTATAATTTTGACTATATTTACAACTATCTGATGTATACAAATATCAGCTTCGTAGACTGGTATGTCATGCAGCGTATTATGGTGCCCCTCTGTGATTTTTTGTTGTTTTTACCTTTTCTCCTATGTGATTTCTACCACTAATTTGATGTCCTTATTAATGCGACCTTTCTTATTTCTTATTAGCTTTAAGGATCCTGGCCCTCATGGCAATGGCAGATATTCAGAACACATGTTGCCTGAAATTCAGGTGGAGGACTTTAGAAAGGGTGCACAGGTAATCTTCTTGCTACAGTCATATTGCAGCTAAGAATTCAACACATTATATAGAAACTAAACTTTTTATTATAAAAAGGATATGAAATTTGAACAAAATACTTTGGCTACCTTATTTTGCAATTGGCCTTTTCAGAGGATGGCCACTGGATAAATGGAAGTTGCCATCGTTCCATGACCTTTTTGAGTGATTTCTGCCAATAGGCTTTACTAGGAGCATGACATCAATTGTAACCCGTGGAAAAGTAGTCGGGTCTTTTGTCATAAAAACATGGCGATGAATCAATTCTCTATAACAAAAGTAATTCTTTGTTTTGTACTAAAAGGAAAAGGAAAAAGATAATTCTTTGATCTTGTGTGAAATTCCTCACTCCTATCTCTTTTGGTCGGCATCCTACTTTGTTTCAATATGATCACACAGAGTGTGTGACACATCTATTCCTTGGTAGTGTTTTTGTTCTCATAATGTAAGGCTTGGTGACACTGAATATATATGTTTAATAGTGTTAGTATGTCTCCCAGCTAGACTTGTCTCATTGTTTTAACTTCTTCTGCAGTGGTTTTCTATGAAGCGGCAGCATGCTGTGTTAGTTATGGCTGATCATCTTTATTACTCAAAATTTCAGGCGTACTGCCAGGTGAAGTTTGAAAATATCATTACAATTGTAATTGTAATTTGGAGAAATTTATTTCAATTCTCATTATTGAATGAATATTTTAATTCATTTTCCTGAAGTGTGTGTTGTATTTCAACCATATTAACGATTAAGCTCTGCTTTAAATCATCTTCGTCATCAAACCAAAGCAAATTTAGTGTTTCATTTTCCGATGTTCAAGATTCTGAGTATGTGCCTATTACATATGCTTACTCTAAATCTAATTAAGCCCTAAAAGAGGCATTAGGACCGTTAATGGCTATGGGTATGCATATTGCATACTTGCACGGGTAACACCGTAACAGGTAATGGGTTCCCCAAGAGATTCTAAAAGAATGGGAAAAGTGGAATGCCAAAAGGCAAAAATGTGAGTTGCTAACATGATTAAGGTGATTGGACCATCTAGTTTCTCATGAGAATTCAGAATTTATAGTCCTTGGTATATAATTGCTGTCCGAATTAGAAAAGAATTGCCTTATTGCAACATGAAGTTGATGAGAAAATTATGTATATTTAGTAACACGTCCATGGACTCGTAAATTCCATATTAATGTGAAAAATTGCCTTATTGCAACATAAAGTTGATGTGTGCAAGTCATCTGTATTTTGTAATTTGTCCATGGACTTGTGGATTCCATATCAATGTGAAAAATGTCTTAATATTACAGCCTGGTTTGGAGGGGAAGAATTGCATTGCTGATGAGCATTACTTGCCGACTTTCTTCCAGGTGAGAATTTATTTCAACTGCAATACAGTTCTATCTTAACTAATTTCAACCTTCAGCTGATTGGCTTATGCCTATGGTTTTAGATGGTTGATCCTCGTGGAATTGCAAACTGGTCGTTAACTCATGTTGACTGGTCGGAGAGAAAATGGCATCCAAAATCATATAGGACTCAGGATGTTACATACGAGCTTTTGAGGAATATTACGGTATAGTTCTGCTACAACTGTAAATTATGCAACAACCCATATTCGTTCTTTTCAAGTTGAGATACATGGAATGGATATTCATGGTAACTGTTATATTTGCAGTCCATTGATGTTAGTGTGCATGTCACCAGTGATGAGCAGGTAAGCTCTATATGAAACCTTTACTCTGGTCTGATTTAATTGTAATAAATTAACCAACTTGACAAATAATCTTGTGTTTCTGCAGAGAGAGGTGCAAAGATGGCCTTGCTTATGGAATGGGATTCAGAAGCCATGTTACCTATTTGCGAGGAAATTCACTCCTGAAACACTGGACACATTATTGCATCTATTTTCCAATTATTCAACACCTTGAGGCAGCCATTTTGATCCATTTTTTGGTCGGATAAGTTGTTGCTTTTGGCCCCCCCAATCTTGGTTTCTCGTATGGCATGAGAGTTGTAAATTGCAACATTGTCGAGGATTGATCGCCTGCCAGCCGCAGATATTGTGCTCAAGGTAAAACTGGCCTTGCAGTTAGGGTGGCCTCAAGTGGAAAGGAGGCTAACAATTTAGAGTTACTTCCTTGGAATGGATGGATGGATGAATGACTTGACTTATATTTTTCCTTCCATTTTGGGTCGTCTTAGTTTTCTACTTGTATGACAGATTTTGGGGGAATCATATCAGCTCATCTTATGGTTGATCTCTATGTAAAACTTTGCAAATTGTTCAGTTGAAAATACACGTTACTCTCTGTCCATTCAGAAATTCATACCTCAATTTTTCTGTGCAAGTCTGCTAGCTGGACTCTTGTCAGTGTTGATTCATTATGAATTACAAATTTGCCACGAGGATGTGTAATTTCAGTTTTGAAATATCATTGTCGAGATATTTAATTGAAGTTGGTTTTTCTTTTACTTTTTAGTCTTGAACTAGCTGATTGATGAAGCAGAAAATGACGGTTCCTTTTGATCATGTTAACAAAAACCAATCAATTTAATTTTTATGACCGAGAAAATAAAATACCAAGTTAGAAAGGTGGTTAGGGATCAACTGAGGTTGACACAATTACTGTGGGTCTGTGTTACTTAAACAAGTGGTTGGGGATTCGATTCCCAACTCTAAAGAATTTTAGTTGGAAGATCACCTCGAAAGAGCCTAAATGTGCTCGAATGATTAGTCATCGTGCTTGTATTGGTGGGTACTTGGAAAAAAAAAAAAGGTAGCCTGGGAAGAATTTATATGGAAATGGATCGACCTGGTTTAATTTAATTTATTCCATTTAGTAGGTTATATCGGTTTAATGATTTATAAAATTGTGTTTTTTTTTTTAAATTTCTTTTAACACCTAGATTTCATTTATCTTTTATGGTTATTTTGTTTCTTGTTTTCAAAGATTTGTACAAAACGTCTAAAATAAACTGAACAAAGAAAATACTGAAAACTAGTAACTCACCAAATATCACTTTCTTTTCCTGTTTTTTTTTGGCCGTATTATACTATTATCTTTTGCATAAATTCTTTTTAATCATAAACTGAATCTAACTCTAATCTAAGTTCAAAATTAATTTTCAGAAGTGCACTGCACATAAAGTTTCAAAGAGTGATGATATCTAATAATTTTACAAAATCAATTTACGAATAGGTTTATATTATAATAAAATGGCATGTATCAATTAATAATAAGCAAATGATATATATTACTTTATTTATGGTCTAAGTGTATTTGTAGATTAATTTTGTAAATTTATCTATATTTTTGTTTCTTAAATATTGCCATAGGAATTTTCGAAAATGCATCAAACGTTTTAGAACCGGTGGTTTTGAATATTGATATGCGGGTACTCAAACAAACACCACCTGGTTTCAAGAAAAAAAAAACCAATTCATTGAAATTTAGCTTAAGGAAATAAGAGAACAAGAATCCTCCAACCAAAAAAATCAAAGCTCCCAATTTGTCAAGTACTCCTGCCATTAGTAGTTTCTCATATTATATTGTTCATAAACGACATATGCAAGGCGCAAACCATTCAATGATTGCAATGCAATGAAGAAGCAAGCTCTTTGAGAGTCTCACATGAGAGGGACGAAGAGAGCAAATTTGAGCCAGGACAACTTCCGGCATCAAGAAAATTAAAGATGAGATCTTGATTTTCATCAATGTCGGCAAGCCATCCTTGGCTCAAATATACTCTCTTATCCCTTCATGCAAGTCACTTGAGCAGAAAACATTCAGCTTTAACTATATTTTTATAAACTCTTCATATTTGATTGCACTGCATGTAATGCATTAGATCTTTATTGAAGTGTGTATTTATAGGCAAACAAGGCCAAAGGGTAGTGTCCTACAATTAATAATTCACACAACTGATAAAGACAGTTCGGTATAGAATTATTTTAAAGTGCTTGTGGCCCCCCTACATTATCTGTGAAATTCTAATTGTTGCTTCTTATCCACCATCTTTATTTTGTTTTGGAATCAATTTCGGTGTTGGTGTTGACTTAACCTACTATTTCTATTCAGACTGTTCAATAGTACGTTGATTGTGTACTGCTGATGCATATCTATCTCTTCTTGCACTTAATCATGCAGTTGACTCTGGATCAACTTTTAAGATTTTGATTCTGCAATCGAATAATTTCTGCCAGAAATCGAATTCAAAACAAGTTTAAAGGGGTAAGATTGAAGTTGAAATTGTGCAGATTTAAAAATGAAACACTCCCTCTGTAAGCACATTTTGAAAACTTTTTTTTTATCCTTAATATAAGCCTCATTTCCATTTTCCAATAACATTAATTACTTCTTTTCCACAAACACCCCTATTTACCCAACACTATTTAGATTTCCAATAATAATTATAGGGGCACTTTTGAAAAAGTATATCAAATATTTACATTTTTAATATCACTAACAATATTAACTCTAATTTTCTTAAAGGGATTGAAATTGGTCAAATGGTGCTTATATTAGAGACCGGAGGGAGTAGTTAGTTAATATTGTTATCAGTGACATTGAAATTACCGTAATATTTTGTATATTTTTTAAATTTTCCTAATATAACTATAGTTAAGACTATAAAAGACAAGATCATAATACTAATTAGTGCTTGTATTTAGAGATAAAGGGAGTAATGATCATCTATACATTATTGTTATACATACTCCCTCCAATTCTAAATATAAAATTATTTTAGAAACTTTTTATTCCTACTTGTAAGCTTATATTCCAATGTTCAATATTTAATTACGTATTTCCAAAAACATCCTTAATCAGTCAATACTTTTTAGAACGTTGATAACGATTATAAGAGTGATTTTGAAAAAGTATACTCATATTAAATAATGTCTACATTTTCGATTTCACTAACAAAATAACTCACTTTCTTGATAGATATAAATTTTTACAAAAAGAATCATACATTTAGTATCGAGGAAGAATATTAATGTTTTGAAAGTAAAAGTCTTTTGATAAATGAAATTATCGAAAAATTGTCACTCTCCCTAGTCCTTATTATTTGTCCTTATTTTTAGAATTTTTTGTTTTTATTTATCTTTTTCGTTTAGAAGTTCAAAAGTATAATAAATCGTATTATTTTTCATGTTTATCCATATTTAGTAAAATATTAATATATATATATATATAAGTACCGGAAAAAAATAATAATTACAAGGGTTTTTTTAAGGTGCATAGGCTTAGGCTAATAAAACCTTAAAAATAAATGTTTTTTTGGGAAATTAATTAATTTAATGAATTAAAAAATAATTATTTAGTTTTTCAATACTATTTTATCTTTTATATTTTCTTCACGCATAGGATAGAAAAACCATAATTACAAAAAAAGAATATATTAAATAAAAATATAGCAACTAATTTATTGAAAATCAAAATAATCATTATTTTTTTTAAAGATGTGATTTCTTTTTATAATATAAATAAATAAATACGAAGAAAAGCCTGTCATCATTTATTGCTTACCAATTGTGATGCCAGTGCTTCTATGTACTTGCACCACATTTCCTTATCGATCCATTTACTCTGCTTCATCCAAAGAGTGTTTTAGTTGATGGCTCACAATGAAGGCTAATTTATGAGTAATGATGCATTATTTTTTCGCACATCATTTTTTCTAAAATCCAAGTGGGTTGGTTTTGTGTCAATTGATTGAATGCTGAACTAAAATTTATGAATGAACATTCATATCGCCATCTAAAAACTGTTCCACACAAAACTTTATTGTTACATAACATAGCATTTAATTTGCAGAATTCTCTTATTATTTGATATGTTAAATTTTCTTTTCTAGTAATCTTAATAGGGCACTCGTTAACAAGCCCTTTTATATATTAGCATAGAAATTACTGTATGAGTGTGTGCCTGAGAAACTTAAAATGGCCTATAGAAGCACTATATTTATTTAATTTTTGAATGGGATCGGATAAACGAATTTGTGATGAGTTTGAGTTCCACCTTAAGATTCATGAGCTGCATCTTTAATATTGAACAGATTACCAACTTGCAAATAGTAGCATTTTGATTCAGAAATATGTTTACTAAATCATTAGTAAGTTCTATCTACTGTCTGCTTATTTTGCTGTTGCTCCTTCAGATTTTTATTATAAATCATACTCCGTATTTTATAAGATTTTGATAGTTCTTTTTAAAAGACATTTTACTGTTTTTAATTAGCATTGATTTTTTATCTTATATATTTACTTTTATTAATTATTTTTATTAGGTAATTAATTAACAAACAACCAATTAGATAAATCAAGAATGCTTTGACAATGAGATTGAATTAAAATTCGTTAGCTTCAATACTACCAGTTGAAAAATACTTAAATATTAAATAAAAATAAAAGTGTAAAATTTCAAATTTTTTTAAATATCAAGACAATCAATTAATTTTAACTAACTTTATTGATCTTTATAATTTAATTAACAATAACTTATAATATAGAAGGGAGTAACATCTTTGAGTACACCTCCTAGACTTATTGTACCTCATTGAAGAGGCCGTTTCCAATAGATACTTGGTAGGTGGTACCATAATTAACATCTAAGTACAAGGTATATACCTCATTTACATCTTCTGATATTAAAATTCACTATCCAACACTCACTAAGAAGTACACTTCAGTAAACCAAAAAAAAAAAAAATAATAAGAAGTACACTTCAAGAAATATCTATGATATATATATATATATATATATGTTAACGTACAATATTCGAGACGTGTACATTTGGTATTATTAATCATGTCCCTGTTATTTCCAGACTCCTGATGCTCTAGTCCTTTGCCTGTCATGTCTGTGGACGATCTTGCATGGCACACAAGTAATTTCCTTTGTGTTCAAAATTGAAATCCCAGGCAAAGTTGAGCAACATATATTTTCATCATTCTTTAGCTGAACAACGTACGGCAGCAACATAGCAGCATACATATGTAACCTTGACGGAGCTTGCTAGCATGGTGCCCTCGGTCAAAGGGACACCCGTGGTGCCGGTTTTATTACCCGCTATTCCCGGTTTGGGGGGCTCAAAGGGTTTACTCGCAAAACAGCAAGAAGGAATGAAACGGTCCAATAATGCCTGCAACGTGCCAAATGGGGTCCAATAATGCATGCAACGAAAATTCAATGATACCAACCTCTCCACTAAACAAAATGATACTACCTCCGTTTCTAATTATAAGGTCCTCTTGGGAGATTTTACGTCTATTAAGAAAGTGGAATAATTTAGTTAATTGTATTGGAAATGTGAACTTTTGATATGTATTTTCAAAATTACCCCTATTAATATTATTGAGAATCTAAAAAGTGTTAAATAAATAGGGGTGTTTGTGGAAAAAAATAATTAATGCTCATTGAAAATTGGTAAAGGGCCTTATAAATATGAACAAAATAAAAGTGTTAAGAGAGCCTTATAATTAGGAACGGAGGAAGTACCACCTCTGCACATACAATTAATGCAACGTATTAAAAGGAAATAACTATTGTTAACTTTGACATTATTAAAGGGTTTTCTCTTAAGTACCATATATATAAGATTTACTTAATCATATTCCCCGAATTAAGGAAAGTGATTAGTTTTGTGAATTTTATGAGAATATATTACTCCCTTCGGTCCGTAATATAAGCATCATTTGACCAATTTCACTCTCTTTAAGAAAGTTAGTTAATATCGTTAGTGGTATTAGAAATGTAAATATTTGGTTTACTTTTTGAAAAGTACCCCTATAATTATTATTGGAAATCTAAAAAGTGTTGACTAAATAGGGTTGTTTGTGGAAAAGAAGTAATTAATGCTATTGGAAATTGGAAATAGGGCTTATCTTAATGACAAAAAAAAAAATCTTCAAAAGGGACTTATATATAACCGGAGGGAGTATAACATTACAATTTTTCCCATCCACTTTACTTGGAAAGTTCACATTCATTAATGAACAACAAAAAAACATAGTTAGTCAAATCATTTAATAAAAGCAAAAAAGAGAAAAATAATTAATGATGCATAGGAAAATATAAAATGCTCTATATATATATAGGACCAAAAATTTCTTCTAGAAAGTGTCCTATATATACGACCAGTGGGAATATACCATCCACCAATTAAATAAGATTTTCTTCTTCAAATAAAAATTCATAACTACTACCTAAAAATTGCAGTGGAGTTGCCTCTATAAAATCAAATAAAATGCCCTATAATTATTATAAAGTCTTGCCTCTTATAAATACCAAAAAATGGTATCTTATAAATAAAATAAAAAAACCAAAAATATCTTGTAAATAAAAAGAAAAAAACCCAAAAATTGGTATCTTATAAATACGAAAAAAATCCAAAATTGATCTTGTAAATAACAACAAAGTATTAATAATCTTCTACGTTATTCATACGACGTAATACTTTTTTTAAAATAACTCTGGTTATTAATGTATACAAATTTACTAACTAAACAAAATTTCAAACAAAAATAATAAATTAACATCGATTACGAAAAAAAGCTACTGTGAAAGCACCAACTCCACTGCATGAACCAATTTCGGTTGCGGTACAATTGGGGTTAGCGTTAGGGTTGGGCTTGCTTATTCGGTTGGGCCTAGGCCTAGGGTTAAAAAATTTTATAATAGGGTTTATAAATGTATTAATGAATTTCTTAGTATATATTCCAAATTGTTGTTATTCTTACAAATAATTTTTAAGCAAAATATATATTGACTATGTTTTAATATAAGTCCCTGAACACTTATTTTGTCACTAATAGTTTAGGTGAGTTGGCTCACAAGGGATCTCACAGGCTTTCGACCTCAAACAAATCTATCTCAATACCCCAGACTCAATCTTTAATATCAATTTCATACTTTTATTATTACTCTCTCTATAACTTATATTACTCCACATCTCTGTATCAATTTTATACATTTATTATTATTTTTCTGTTATTACTCTCTATTATCGGATCTTTCTTAATCTGTAATAACTTACTCTCTTTCATACGTGAAATCTCCAAAAAGTCGTAACTTATTCTTTGGACACACGGGAGTATTTCATAACGTCAACATATTTTTTTATAACTTCACTTTTTTATACTACGTTCATTTTCCTAAAGGCTTAATTATGCCGTCCCAAGTCGAAGTTTGGTGTATTTTTCCCAAATACCATTATTTTATTTTTTTTTCAATGTCTGACTACTCAAAGTTACTTATGTGTTTGTCATACGTTACTTCAATGTCCACCACTTCTGGCCAGTTTTACTTACATGTAACATCAGAATCTTAGTCAGACGCATGAGGTTGGTCATGTGGTGCCACATGATGTCACTCAGGCGAAAACAACCTCTCTCTTCAATATTTTTTTTTTCAATTAACTAAATTTATAAAAATATTATTTTTTTAGTTTTTTAATATGTGTACGGTTTTGCTAAAAATACCCTAAACTTCAGGAATAAATTAAGACTTTATAAAATTTAAAAGTTGAGAATAGAATTCAAAAAAAAAAAAAAGGAATACAATAAGTTGAGAATTAGAATTCAACAACAACTTCTACACTGCTGTCATACAATGCTATCATACATTTTTCACGCTACATGCTTCACCCTAAAATAACGGGACGGGGGAACTCTTTTTTACCGAAAGTCCTGTATTATCACTGCACCGGGTTGGAGTAGAAGGAGTTCACAATCTGGACCGTTGAAGTTGTGCACCAAACATCCAACGTGCTACTATAAGGGCACCACGGGTGTCCCTTTGACTAAGGGCACCATACTAGAATTTGCCAACCTTGACACCATATATTTACCACTTTCTGCTGATGCTGAAAATCAATGATTCCATCACTTCTCATAGATGCTGTAAAAACGACTGGTGTATTTGACGTGCGTGTACAACAAACTCACTATGAATATTAGAGGCTACATAGCATAGGATTATGCTTTATACTGCTGCTTTTTCTTACATGAACTTATTTCAATCTTAACCAAGATATACTCCTTCCGTCCCTTAATATAGGGCACCATTTTGATAGAATTTGTGTCCCTTTTTATAAGTCGTTTTAGAATATCTAGGTAATATTAAAGAATTTATTCCAAATACACCCCTCATAATTATTGAAGATCAGAGTACTCGGAGAGATAAGGTGGACTCATGGAGTGATAAGGCTGGTACTCAATCTCAAAAATATAGGAGTGATAAGGTTGATATTCCCAACAGACTTATCAAAAGGAATGTACTTGGTGATGAGGATAATCCTGGTGCAACCGTTTCAGTTCAAAATAGTTGTTCAACTTAATAGTTTGCTCATATCCTTTAAGTTAGTTTTGATAAGCTCATATCTGTTTTTGATTTAGTTTGTTACGATCAGCTTAGTGGGTTTCATTGCTATATATATTTCTATGTAAGCTATGCTGTAATACATTGAAAAAAAGCATTAAGAACAATTTAGCACATTTCTTATTTTTCTCTTGGTATCAAAGCAGGCACGATCCTGTTCTCTCACTACACACAATATGTCTTCCCTATCTCTCAATGTTGGCAACTTCGTGACACTCAAACTCACACCCTCAAACTACCCATTATGGAAGGAGCAAGTTCTTGGTTTGGCTGAAAGCCAAGACCTTGTTGGGCATCTCACAAATGACACACCAGTTCCAGCCAAACATGTCACCACTTCTACCACCACAGACACATCAACTCAAGAAACTTCATCACAACTCAGTAAAGAATTTATTGCCTGGAGAAAGTCCGATCGCCTCCTTCGTGGCTGGATCATTGGAACACTATCAGAGGAGGCTCTCGGCCTTGTCATTGGCATTGACACAGCTTCTGCTGTCTGGGAAGCACTCAAGAATGCATATGCACAAGACTCACAGGAACGAGAATTTACATTACGACAACAACTCACATACCTCAGAAAGGACTCAAGCAAAACCATTGGAGATCATATTCGGCTATTTAAGAGTCTTTGTGATAACTTAGCTGCCATTGGAAAACCAGTACCGGACAAAGAAAAGGTATTCTATCTACTCACCAGTCTCGGGCCTCAATTCGAGACATTCACTACCACAATGCTGAAACCACCTCGTCCCACATATCAGGAGCTCATATCGCAATTACAGAACCTTGATCAACGTAGAAATTGGTTCTACAATGAATCTGACACAACAAACTCTGTCTTCTCGCCTCAGTTGGCCTTTTATAGCCAGCAACAAAAGCAATTCCATGGTTCTAACTCACGCAGTTCAGCCAAATCATTTACCTCTTCTGGTCGTGGCTTCCAAGCACAACAACCGCATAATCAGCCTTCAACCCAGCCTGCACAATCCGTCTTGAACTCCCAACAGCGAAAACCACCACCTCCAGGCGAACGACGAATGACAGTAGCCGAACGTGATCTCTATCGTAATGAGATATGTCAGTATTGTGGGAAAAATGGACACATCGCCAAAATCTGCTGGTGGATACCGAAACGCCAAGCTTCATCAAGTGATATTCCTCAAGCTCTAGCTGCACTTACCCTTGACAACTCTGTAGTCGACACAGAGTGGACTTCTGATACAGGAGCCTCTCATCATATGACAGGTAAGTCAGGTATGCTATCTAATCTTCGCTCACATATAGGATCAGATTCTATAATGATTGGTGATGGTTCATCTATCCCTATAACGGGTATTGGAGACACTTACATTCAGCAAAATGAAACAAAATTGCCCTTAAAAGATGTGTTATTTGTACCTGATCTAAAACGAAATTTATTGTCCATAAGTCAATTAACATCTCAATTTCCAGTTAATTGTGAATTCTCTGACGTTGATTTTTGTGTAAAGGAAAGGACGACAGGACGTTCACTAATCACGGGGAAACGAAAGGGTGATCTCTACACACTTTCAAATGGTCCTGAAGCTCATTTTTCTCGTCGCTTTCGTTCAGTCAATGCAGACCTTTGGCATCTCCGTTTGGGGCATCCTCAAAGCTCTGCTGTTCAAATGTTAAAGAATAAGAACTTAATTTCTGTTCAAGGTTCATCTAGAATAGATCACATTTGTGATAGTTGTCAACTAGGAAAATTAAGTAGACTTCCTTTCGATTCTTCAGAACATTCTAGTAATAGTATTTTTGAGAAAATTCATTGTGATTTATGGGGACCAGCTCCCGTTTCATCTATTGGAAATTTTCAATATTATGCATGTTTAGTTGATGACTTCTCTAAATACACTTGGATTCTCCCTCTCAAACATAAATCAGATTTCTTTGCCTCTTTTTTAGACTTTGAGAAATACATTGACAGGCAATTCAACAAGAAAATTAAAATATTTCATTCAGATGGTGGAGGTGAATTTGTGAATGCTGCTTTATCTTCACACTTCCGTGCAACAGGTATCGTACATCAACTTTCGTGTCCTTACACACCAGAGCAGTCAGGTATGGTTGAACGCAGACATCGCATTATTCGTGAACTTGGCATGACTATGTTATTCCATAGTCATATACCGTTTTATTTATGGGTAGAAGCTTTCACTACGGCTGTCTTCTTAATCAATCGCTTACCCTCCTCCTCTATTCACTTCGATACACCATATTTCAGGCTTCATGGCACACACCCTGACTACACATCACTTCGGGTCTTTGGCTCTAAGTGTTTTCCATACACTTGGGATACAAGACGTAATAAATTTGATCCTAAGACTGTCCAATGTGTATTTGTTGGGTACAGTGACAAACATAAAGGATACAAATGCTTTCATCCACCCACTCGGAAATTCATTGTGTCTAGACATGTAGTTTTTGATGAATCATGTTTTCCTTATAAGTCTTCTTCATCTTGTATTCCTCATGCTTGCAAAATTATTGACTCTTGGCTACCTGCATCTAACTCTTTTTGCATTTCAGGTCCAATCTCTCAATCTGATTTGCCTATTACCATTCCTTTACCTGAGCCGGTGCTTCACCAACCACAACCTGCATCACCTGCTATGCCTTCACAACCTTCATTCGACAATGATGCTCTCTCACCACCCTCAACCCCGATTGCTCCACCTGCCCATGCATCTTCCCTGCCTCCTCGCGCCTCTTCTTCCTCTACTGATACACCATCACATGCCATGGTCACTCGTTCTAAAGTCGGAGTCGTTAAGCCCAACCCCAAGTATGCATTGTCTACGGTTCATTTCCATTCGATACCTTCCGAACCACGAAGTATTAAATCAGCCCTTGCACATCCTGGTTGGAAAGCAGCAATGCTCGATGAACTTACAGCTCTTCACAACAACAACACTTGGACTCTGGTTCCACGCACACCTGATATGCATGTCATTGGTTCGAAATGGATCTTTAAAACTAAGATCAAACCCGATGGCTTCCTTGATCGCTTAAAGGCCCGGGTGGTCGCTAAAGGGTATCATCAAGTGGATGACATTGATTACCTTGAGACTTTCTCTCCAGTCATCAAACCAGGTACCATTCGCACCATCCTCTCTGTTTCCCTCATGAAACATTGGCCAATCCGTCAGCTAGATGTGAAAAACGCATTTCTCCATGGTCATATTACGGAAGATATCTATATGGAGCAACCACCAGGTATGCATGACCCTACTAAGCCTACTCATGTATGCAAACTTCAGCGAGCCTTGTATGGGCTGAAACAAGCACCTCGTGCTTGGTTTGATCGACTCAGTCAATTTCTCCTGTCCTATGGGTTTTTCTGTAGTCTCGTTGATCCCTCCTTATTTGTTTATCACTCTCCGTATGGCACACTCATTTTACTCGTTTATGTGGATGATATGTTGCTCACTGGCTTTTCCTTGCAGCTTGTTAACAATTTTGTACAGGTACTTAGTGCAGAATTTTCAATGAAGGATCTCGGACCCGTGCACCATTTCTTGGGAATTGAAATGACTCCAACACCCACTGGCTTGCACTTATCTCAGGCGCACTATGCTCTCACGATCCTTGAACGCACTAACATGGTTCACTGCAAGCCCATGCCCACTCCACTTGACATCAAACCTCAGCCTCACCATGATACAACTCCAGTTGATGATCCCAGTCACTTTCGCAGCATTGTTGGTGCCCTTCAATACCTCACCCTCACACGCCCTGACCTTTGCTATAGCGTCAACTATGTCTCTCAATTTATGCAAGATCCTACTGTGTCACACATGAAGTTAGTCCATCGAATCCTTCGATATGTTAAAGGCACTATCAACACTGGTCTCCATCTCACTTCCAATACATCGTTCACTTTGACTGCCTTTTCTGATGCTGATTGGGCTGGTTGCCCAACTACACGACGCTCCACTACTGGTTACTGTACTTTTCTCGGGTCCAACATCATCTCTTGGTGTGCAAAGAAACAACACACAGTTTCTCGCTCAAGCACTGAAGCTGAATACCGTGCTATGGCTAATACAGCAGCTGAACTCACTTGGCTCACATATCTTCTTCAAGACCTTCATATCCCACTTGTCTCTACTCCGACATTGCACTGTGACAATATCAGTGCTCTTTACATGACTATCAATCCAGTCTTTCATGCTCGAAGTAAACATATTGAGTTGGATTATCATTTTGTGCGGGAACGTGTTGCACTTGGACTTCTTGTCACTAAGTACATCTCTTCTTCAAATCAGGTTGCTGACATCTTCACTAAACCTGTCCATAAGTCTGCCCTTGCCTTCTTCCACAACAAACTTTGCCTACAACCTCGGCTCAGTTTGCGGGGGAATATTGAAGATCAGAGTACTCGGAGAGATAAGGTGGACTCATGGAGTGATAAGGCTGGTACTCAATCTCAAAAATATAGGAGTGATAAGGTTGATATTCCCAACAGACTTATCAAAAGGAATGTACTTGGTGATGAGGATAATCCTGGTGCAACCGTTTCAGTTCAAAATAGTTGTTCAACTTAATAGTTTGCTCATATCCTTTAAGTTAGTTTTGATAAGCTCATATCTGTTTTTGATTTAGTTTGTTACGATCAGCTTAGTGGGTTTCATTGCTATATATATTTCTATGTAAGCTATGCTGTAATACATTGAAAAAAAGCAATAAGAACATTTTAGCACATTTCTTATTTTTCTCTATAATAAGGTAATAATTACAATAAAGAGAAATGAATAGAGTTGTAAAGTTTTAAATAGGGGTATCTTTTGAATGACAACATATTTTTTTTTATAAAATTTAGAATTATGATTACTTTTCTTAATCTGCGTGAATTAGGTAAAAGTAACTTATATTAAGTTAAGGAACAGAGGGAGTACAACACTAGCTAGCTAGGTAGAAGATTCCTGCATACAAAATCAGTAATTTAGGAACTTGAAACTTGTATATGCAGCGAAAAAGGCAGGCCTTTGTTCCTCGAAGTTAGAACTGTCACTCTAACAGTAACAATTCAAAGAAAACAAATCACTAAATATAATTTTTAGGAGGACTTAACAAGTACAGGAGGAGAATTTAACCAACAAAAAAATAGCCTATTAGATAGCTAGGGAAGTTTTATGACTTAATTATCACATTGAGTTTACTCTTCACTTGAAGTGAAACATTTAACATTGTTATCCTCCTTTTAAGAACCGACTTTTTAAACTGTTTTCTCTCTGTCAACTCATAATCAATAATAAATCTTTCTTTTTTGGAGGCTACATTCATTTATCAGTATTTGGAATTAAATTTGACATAACATTTGCATGGGAAACATGAAACACTCAAACCGTAAAAACATACATGCACGCTCCAAGCTCTTTCCAAAGTCTCGTATGAAAAGAAAGAGAGCAAACATGAGACCAAGATGACTTGCCAACAATCAGGATTTCATGCTTTAATCTTGAGCATGTAAATGCCGCCGGCAAATCATCCCGGCTCGAATCTACTCTCTCTGCCTTCATGCAAGACACTTGAAAGCAAACATTATTAAGCTGCAACGACCACAGTTGCTCTCACATTTCATTTATAACTTGCATAACCTTGAAACTTATCGTAGCCTATTTATAAGCAGAGCAGGTCAATTAGAATCTTTAACTTTTATGTCAAAAACAATTCGGTACGTAATTATATTCCCTAATAACCAAAGGGTACTGTCCTACAATTAATAATTCACACAACAGATAAAGACAATTCTGTATAGAATTATTTTAAGTGCTTGTGGCCCTACATTATCTGTGAAATTCTATATGTTGCTTCTTATCCACCATCTTTAATTTGTTTTGGAATCAATTTCCATGTTGCTGTTGACTTAACCTATTTCTTTTCAGACTGTTCAATACGTTGATTGTGTACTGCTGTAGCATATCTATCTCTTCTTGCATTTAATCATGCTGTTGACTCTAGATTATCCTTTTAAGATTTTGATTCTGCAATCAAATAATTTCTGTCAGAAAACCAATTCAGAGCAAGTTTAAAGAATTAAAGGGCAAGATTGAAGTTGAAGTCGCATATATTAAAATTGAAAGAAACAGACTAACTACTTAGGAAAATGCTATCACAACTTTTTATCTCCAACATCGTTTTTTATGTTTACTTTTATAACTAGTGATCATTCATACATCATACGTTATGGTTTTTATTAACTTCATGGAGGGAGTATGTTATTTTTTGTTTAATTTTACGGTCCAGGATTAAATATGATTGATAATATTTTTATGCCAAATGTTGATAGGTGATTTTAGTGCATTTGTTAAAAAGTCAAATATAGTTTAAAAATTATTGAAAAATATATATTTTTTTAAATTCTAGAAACTCAGAGTAATGTGTACCTATAATTATTTTTTTTAAGTTTAAAAACCTTAACAAATATCCTTAAAACACTTGTCAACAAAACCATATTTTTATTGTTGACCGGCAATGATTTTTTACATTAGTGATTTTTAATTTTATTTGGTATATTTAGTTATTTTAAAGAAGTAGTACATTTATATTATAAGAAAAAAGAAAGTACACTGTTAATTTGAAATAACTAGCATTCTATCTACCTTGAAAAAAAAAACTAGCATTCTCTATGATTTTTTTTATGGATAGTTCATAGACATAATTATAAATTGTTAATATTTTTTTCATATCTAATGAACTTGATTTTTCAAGGGGAAAATTATATTTTAAGTTTTTTTTTCAAAAATATTCATAATATAATGTGTTTGGTTATCAATGCAAATTATAATTTTATATTATATTCTTGAAAAAATAATAAAAATCCAACATCTCTCTCGTAGGTGCTTTAGATTATTTTTTATAAGATCATTTTTTTCGACCTGTGAAAATTTCTTATTCTACCCTTATTACTCTAATAACAATAATTACCCCTTATCATTCCGTTTATAACTTTTTTGTAATTTATTCAATAAAAATAATTTTTTTACACTAGCTAATCAAACAAAATAGGTAATCTTAAATTTATTATTCAGTTAAGAAACTTAAACATAAAAAAATTATAATCTTACCAAAATATTATAATCTTACCAAATTATAATCACAAATAAAAATAATTATAATATAATTTTATATATAAAAAACACACACTTAGTTGACTCTTTTTATTCCTCGACAGTTGGAAACTTGCCACTCTTACATATATTTTATCCTGAATTTTTTGAAAGGTATGTAGGAGTATTATTATATATTTTATTTTTAAGACCTGCCAACTATGGTGGCTCTTATATTTCTAAGAAAGAGAAGGTTTGTACATGTACGAACTCCCGTCTCAAATATAAGCAAATAAAAATATCTTATTAATAATTTTAAATATAAGTAAAATTTAATTAACCCAACCAACATGGGTTGGGACGAGTGGTAAGCGGCTCGGTCTCGCTTAAGCAAGGTCTCGAGTTCGAGTCCTTGTGAATGCATAAAATTCATGTTGGGAGACTCACCTGCCATAGCCAGGCACGCGACCCGGGTCGGATCCGGATGTACCTAGGTAGTACTTAGGGAACCGGATGGGCAACCAAAAAAAAAAAATTTAATTAACCCTCTATTTCTAATACAATTATTCCTAAAATATCTCAATATATAAAGTAGTTATATAATTTAATTTTAGTTTCATTCTCTATGCATATATTTCGTAAAGTAATCTATTTTTTTTATAAACTCCATAAAATTAAATGAATTTAACTAACTTTCTTAACATATGTGAAATTAGTTTTTTTTTTTTGCTAATATATGAGACCGGAGAGAATACTTTATCCACCATTTCATATTTTTCGTAGTTTTAACTTTTTTTAATTTCATATTTTTTTTGTAATTTTAGCTTTTTAAGACATAATAAATATTTTTTCTCGATTTTAACTTTCATTCAATCATTTTTATCATTATTCATTAATTATACTTTTCTCATTTCTAAAGTTTCATACGTACAATTATTTAATGGACACATTTTCTAAAAAAATTAAATATTATTACAGTTTTAAATAAAGATATTTTGGATGAAATACAAATAAAACTTACACTATTTAATACATCTTGATATGTAATATATAAAACAACCTATATGGAATGGAGGGAGTACATGCATGATAACACTTGTGCAAAGTAACACTAAGATCGGTAAGCCTGACTCAGCAATTTATGAACCTTGTACATTCATCATTTCACGTTCTAAACAGTTCCTCCACACCAAACTTCACTGTTACAGAACTAGCATTTGTATAATTATATTGTTTTATTATTTAAGGTGTTCAATATATTAGAGTGCCAGAGAAACTAACAATGGCCTATAAATGCTATTTATTTATTGAATTTTAGAATGGGATCGAATAAAAGAAAATGAGATGAGTTTGAATTTGATCTTAAGATTTAAGAGCTTCATATTTAATTTAAGGGTATTTCTATCATGCAATCCAAAATTAGATGGTTGCTATGCAACCTTTTCTTAAACTAATAAGAAGTTGCCACCTATGTCATGTCATTATTTGAAGTAGTTAAAATTAGTTTTTTGCAATTTAGTCCAACATAAAAAGTAAATTAAAAATTTAGTCATTTGTACCTATAGACAAATTATAACTTTTAATTTTAAATTTAGTCACTTGCATTAAGCCTTTTTACACTAGTGACTAAGTTTAACTACTTTTAATTTTTTTTTTAAAATTAAAAGTTATAATTTGTCTATAGGTACAAAGGACTAAATTTTTAATTTACTTTTCATGTTGGACTAAATTGCAAAAACCTAGTTTTAACTAGGTTTAAGAAAATGTTGCATAGCAACCATCCAATTTTGGATTGCTAAATCCCTTAATTTAATATATACCATGCATTTATATTCAGAATTATGGTTACTGAATCATCGGTAAGTTCTTCTGTCTGCTTTGTTTATTACAGTACTTAGCATCTTGAGTACACCTTCGAGAGTTTATATATTGTACTTCACTTAAGAAGCCGTTTTCAATAGATACTGTACTTGGTACGATATTTAACATCTAAGTACAAGATATATACCTCGATTCCATCATCTGATATTAAAATTCACAATCCAATACTACTCATTGAGAAGTACTAGTATACACTTCAAGAAATATATCTATGATATATTATTTTAACAATGTTCGATACGTGTACATTTGGTATTTAATTATGCTTAGTTTATACATATATGGAAATGGAAATATGCAATTAATCATGCATACCCCTGTGCCATATCATTTTCTGACCCCTAATGTTGCCTACCATGTCTCTGCATCGTGGCACATAATATAAGTAATTTCCTTTGCATTGTGTTCAAATTTGAAATCCTTTGGAAAGTTGAGCAACATATATTTTCATTCTATCATGTAGTTAAATCTCTGTGGATAGAACTGAAGAAACTTGAGCTCAACAACACATTATAACCTTGACACCATATATTTACCAATTACCACCACTCTCTGCTGATGCTGAAAATCAGCGACTCCATCACTTCTCATACTTGTAAAAACGACTGGTGTCTTTGGCGTGACAACAAAATCACTATGAATATAAGAGGATATATAGCATTTTGCTTCATAGTGCTTCTTTTTCTTACTACATGAACTTATTTCAATCTTAAACAAAATACAACTAACCTGAGCTATTTAGAAGATTCCTGCCAGCAAAATCAGTAATTTAGGAACTTTAATTTAAGCAAGGGAGGAAAGACACTTGAAACGTATATATGCAGGGAAAAAGCTAAGGAAGGTCTTCGAAGTTTGAACCTAGAGCTGTCACTCTATCAGTAACAAAAGAAATTGATAAATACATGCATTTGTTAGACGACTTAAGCATATGAAGACAACCAACCTAATAAAAAAAACAATCCATTAAATTTGAGAGTTTTATGACTTAATTAACATATTGCACTCACTTATTTATTTATTTAAGGTAGAACTTCTAACATTGTTATCCTTTTTCGGAGTCGATTTTTTAAACTATTTGTTATCTATCTATACAAAATTGATAGCAAACCTTTGGAGACTCCACTAATTTATTATTGGTGTTTCATATTGTGGTTGACGCAACATTTGAACCAAAATTAAAATGAAACACTCCCGCCAAAGATATATGTGAATACTTCAAGCTCTTCGCAAGGTCTTATATGAAAAGAAAGAGAACAAACATGAGACCAGGATGACTTGCTAGCAATAAGGATTTCATGCTTTAATCTTGAGCATGCTAACGCCGGCAAGTCATCCTGGCTCGAATCTACTCTCTCTACCTTCATGCAAGACACTTGAGAGCAAACAACATTGTTGAGCTACAAGTACAACCACACGGTTGTTCTCACATTTCACTTGTAGCTTGCATCTTAAGCTTGAAACTCAATGCTGCCTATTTATAAGCAGAGCAGACGTCAATTAGAATCCTTAACCTTAATTTTATGTCAAAAAGCAATTCCGTACTTATATATTAATTATATTCCCTAATACAACTTGATTACCAAATTATTTCCAAAGTTATTCAAATAATTATTTAACACGTGTAAAAGTTCTTCCAAAACAGTACATTTCTATATATAATAATGACTCAACAAACAATGCAAAAGTCAAATAACAATTTGAATATTTAGATAGATATGTCATAGCTAAAGAAGAATTACTCAAGCTTTTTTCATGTGCTGCTCCTTATCCAAAACTGTTCTTGTTGTTTGGAATAAGTTTTAACTTTAATTTGCTACGTGTCGCTTTAATAGAATTAGGAACAAGCAAAAGTTGACTAATGTCACCATTTCCTCCCAAAAGTGTGGATTGATTGACTTACCGTTGTTATTGTGGGAAAAGAATATAATAAACAGGAAAAGTATGTTAGCAGAGAGTGTTAGTGGTTTGTGGTTGATTACCACCCCATATTTCTGATATGGCATTGTCAATTAGAATTTGTTCTTAAAAAAAGTTTAGCTGATTAGACTTTGACTCAGTTGGGTTCATAGACATTATGGGCAAAGAGGTTAGCATTTTCTCTATAATTCCCTGATCTCGTTGTATACGTGTCATTCTCAGGACACCGTGTCTTAGTATAAGCTACAGTGTAAATATAGATATACGGATTCCTAACCGCCACTCGTACAATGCCTTTTCTTCTTCTTCATGGCTTCAAGTGTCATATATTATGAGGCAGGCCATAACACACTCCCTTCAACGAAGCTTGCCGAATCAGGCAAAGGGTATCTATTGATCCATAACAAATGACAACTTTTGGCCCATAACAATCGGAAAGAAATTGGGCTCTGACTCTGATATACCATGTTAAGGTTCCATATCAAAACCAATTGGCAATGAGAAAAGTAGCCAACAAATATTTAAACCATGTCATATATTATGAGGTAAGCGATATGAGACTTACAACATCAAATCCATACAAGAATTTGCTTTTTCCGAAAGTCATTTCAACATAACCTTTGTAATGTTCCTGACATGGCCCTACTGAACTATTGAACTAATCGGTAATTGTGTGATTAGAATTTTTGTAGACCAAAAATCATATATGTCAACAAAATTAACATAAAACAAATTTATATCATAAAAAAAGTAACATGTATTATAATTATAAAGTGATACTACATTAACATGTGATGATAATTTATTTTTTGTAATATAAACTTAGTTGTAAGTTGATTTATAAATCTATATATATCAATACTTTCGATAAATTAAATATGTATGATCTTCTTACTTGATAAATAAATTATCGAATAAATTTTTTGTATTTTTCAATATGTTGAATGTATTATCTTTTTGTGTAATATTTTATAGAGATGATGAAGGATTTTATATAAAAAAATATATATATTATTTGAAGTCTATTTCCGAAAAGGAAGTAGCTGCAGAATTTTATTTTTTTTTTCAATAAATTAAATATGTATCTTGAAAGATCTACCTAATGATGCTAACCTGCTATATGATACAAGTCATAAATGGATAGGAAATTGTTCATTAATAAAAATGTCAAGATTCTTGTATTCAGGAATGGATAGAGAAAAGAAAGTGAATTAGAACCGTTTTCAGAATTACTGTACTCAGCAACAATGTGATTGCATGTCCAGTGTATGTATATAATAATAATAGTAATAATAATAATGATAATAATAGGTAAGATATGTTTCAGCTCAGTTTTCTAACGATGGAAGAAATGGAGGGATTCTATTAGTTTTGTGGGAATAGATTCTGAGACATGCATGCATGGGTTCCATACCCGACGTGTTTGCTCCGTGTGTATGTGGGTGAAGTGGAATTTGTTCTTCAAATTATTATCAGACAAACTAAAAGAAAATGATGGGGGAATCCCATGATGCATGAATCTATTTTGACAGAAGAACAGTTCCATATATATTGACCAATCCATATCGTCAAATATTAATTCTTTCTTTAGAGATTGACTTCCAAATATATACCATTTGTTTTTTTTTTTTTTGACAAATTCATTTATTTCAGCACTAAATAAAAAAAAATCAAAGATATAAGTATCAGTTTATTGAAAAATAGTTAATTGAAACGAAAGTGTAATAGTCAATACAAGATGACCAGATGTCTCAAATCATGTTCTTAGTCAATCACATTTCATTAAATATTACAAAAATGTTCTTAAATATTAAATATTACAAAAATGTTCTCAGGTGGGGTAGAGTTTCCTTGCTAGGTACTGCTATTCTCTTTTTCTCTTGTTTAGAATTTTCCCTTCTGATTTTCTTTTGATAAAATTTTTAAGGAGGTAGGGTTCCTAGTAAGAGGTTTGTTTTGGTGGTAGGAGGTAGGGTTCCTAATATTAACTAATATTTAAAGATGATAAATTGATTATGAGTTGAACTCAAAATTAGCATGGTTTAAGTGGAAAAAAAAAACAAACAAAATTTTAAAACAAAAATGACATAATTTTGGTATGATTAGACATGCTCGTTACAAATATCCAAAAATACTCAATACAAATATGAGAATTAATGTTAAAAAAAAAATGAGCATTACTTATATGCAACTTAATATTGGGTAATTGCTCAACAGTTTTATGTTAGACCAGTACTTGTCTGACAACTCATATGTAATTGTTATGTTACTCTTCACAATCAAAATTTCATTTTTCGCAATTTAGTCCAATATAAAAATTAGACTATACATATTAATTTGGTGC
Source organism: Crotalaria pallida (assembly GCA_037953625.1). Lineage (NCBI taxonomy): Eukaryota > Viridiplantae > Streptophyta > Magnoliopsida > Fabales > Fabaceae > Crotalaria > Crotalaria pallida. The sequence goes on from CM075649.1 coordinate 179,832,239, forward strand.
TTTGTATTTTTGGATAAAGTATCATATATCTAGTTTTTAATTTCCAAAAATATTACTAATAATTCTCCTCATGCATCTATTTTGTCTGAGGCTACTTGACTCGATCCAATATTTCTCATGTCCAACTTTGATTTTTTCGAATTCTCGAAATTTCCAATATTGCCCCAACACACCCAAATGTTTTATGAATTGTACTAGAGATATAAAGCAAAGTTCAAATTATATTTAGCGTAGTGACGACACAGGGCAAGAATATATAGTGATATGGGGCAGATCGACTATTTTATTCCCTATCATCAAAATTATATTTTTGAAAATTATGAGCATTATAGTTATGTACTAATAACAACAAAATAAAATTCTAAATATAAGACCTCATTATAATTTTTTTCCAAAATTATCTTAGCATTTAATTGCAGATATCTAGTTTTTAGTAAGAAGACATAAATTAAATTAGTATCAATTTGAATACAAATTTTATTTCAACACATAATTAGCATAAAGGGTATTTTTTAATAATATAATAAACTTTGCAATTTTGATGCAATTTTTTTTTATGAATATAAGAATTATAAAAAAAAAATCTTATATATAGAAACGAAGGAAATACTTGTTAAGGAAGTCGCTTTATTCTTAACTCTTTGTAAATTAAAGTTAAGAAAAAAAATTCATTAATAATTCATAGAATACTCCATTCAGTCTTTAATATAAGAAAAAACTTAACCAACTTTCTATATATTTCCGATACAATTATTCTTAAAATATTCTTAGAAAGTAGTGATTTTATTTAATTTTTGTTTCATTCCCAATGCAACTTTCCTAAAATACTCCGTAACTTTTTTTTTATTGAATTTCAGAAAATTAGATACACTCAACTAACTTTTTTAATAAGTGTAATTTCAATTATTTTTTCCTTATTCTCCCTCTGGTCTCTAATATAAGAAAAACAAGACATACTTATTTTGATTTCAAATATAATAAAAAGTTAACTAACTTTATATTTTCAATACAATTATTCCTAAAATATTCTTAGAAATTAGTGATTAATTTTTGTTTCATGAAGCTTTCCCAAAGTAGCTATATATATATATTTTATTATTAATTTAAAAAAAAATAAATACATCGAACTAACTTTCATAATAAATATGATTTCTGTTACTTTTTCTTTTAACGAAGACATGAAGAAATACGGTTTGGCGATACAACATTTTTTTTGTAAGCAAAAATTTATTGATAAAAGAGTACAAGAAGTACTCCAAAATTAGTACATAATCCTGAGTTTAGACTAGTTTTTCATACATAAAGGGGATTTTGAATCCAATCTGAGAAGCAGTGACTAAACTTCTTTTTCCTAGTTTTTGCCCATATCCAAGAGTGAAGTTGAATAGTATCTATTACTTTTGCTTGGCAAATGTCTTCCTTGTCAAATAAAAAGTTGTTTCTAGTTTTCCATGTATTCCCTCCTTCCCTTAATATAAGGTACTATTTTAGTAGAATTTGTGTCCCTTTTTATAAGTCGTTTTAAAATATCTAGTGTTAAAAAGTTTATCCCAAATACATTCCTCATAATTGCATAAGGGTGATAGGTAATAATTACAATAGAGAGAGAAATGAATAGAGTTGTAAAATTTTAAATATGTGTAACTCTGGAATGACAACATATTTTTATGATAAAATTGAAAGTAATAATTGCTTTTCATAATCTGCGTGAATTAGGTAAAAGTGACTTAAAAGTGACTTATATCAAGGGATAAGAGGGAGTAGTCCATAATGTTGCAAACCATGTTGCAAACTATGTTTGGCGATACAACGTAGAAATAAGTGTAAATCATTTTAATTGAATTAAATGCAAGCAATTACTCCGTACTAAAATATATTTAACGCAAAATTGATTGGTATTTAATGCATATACTTAGTTTTATTAATGGCTGAAGTAAGAAAAATCTTCGTTAGGTTATAAGATTAATCGAGAAAAATTCACTTCCATAAAAAAAAAGTGAATATTCCCTTTTCTTAATTTTTTATTTTAAATAAGGTGCACATATATAAAAAAAATATTGTTGATTATGACAAGTTTTATATATTTTATTTAAAATGTTCTTATTTAGTCATTATTAAAAATTGTAGTCATGCATATTTTATTATTATTAGTAAGTGTGTACATTAATTAATAATTACTCTCTTCGATCTTATATGCAATATTTTTTTAGGATTTTTCACTTTCATCAAGGAAGATAATTAAATTTGTTAGTAGCATTAAAAATGTGAAAATTTGATATATTTTTTCAAAACTACCCTTATAAATATTATTGAAACTCTAAAAAGTATTGAATTAATAGGGGTGTTTGTGAAAAAAAAATAATTAAATGCTATTAAAAATTGAAATGTGGTCTTATAAATATGACTAAAATATAAAGTCCAAAATGATCATATAAATAGGAGCGGAGGGAGCAATATTTAGTAGTTTATAAATGAAAGAGATGATAAAAATAGAATTAATGATTGGTAAAAGAAATAATTGAATGAAGAGTTAAAATTGTAAAATAAAAAACAGAATAAAGTTTCTCGTAATGCAAGGAGATAACTTATATCCTTAACCCACTAAAAACATAACACGTGTTATTCTTATATTTTAATTTTAGTTTTAGCACCCACACACCACACTGCAACCTGGCAACCACCACCCAACACTGCAAATACAACACCCCATCACCACGACCCTCCAGCCAACACTCAAATTGTGTCATCCTCCAGTAAATTCACCACCCTCCAGCCACCACCCAATACCGCCACCAAAATTATGCCACCCTTCAACCACCATCATCGCGCCATCCTAACCTTCAGCCACCACCCAAATTGTTTTTGGTAGTTGGTGGCTTCTTGAGCGCGGTGGAGCAGCGACCAGGCGAAGTTGAAAGATGGTGTCATCGGCCGGTGGTTTTGGTCGTACCGCTCGTGGGCGGTGGTGGTTACGGGACGCCAAGCAGTGGTGGCGGTTTTTTGCAATGTCCAAACATAAGATGTTGAATCATAATAGCAAAAGAAGGATACCAAATCCAGGAGAGAGTGCTATGTAATTTTGACCCTTTCTACTTTTCAAACGAAAAATTAAGAAAAAATAAATAATAGACACATGTCGCTATTTGACTGGGATGAGGAGATAACTTTTTTTCTTATATCAAGAGGAAATTTGTTCTCAATAAAAAAATATATGATTATGCTTTGAGATTGTAAAAAGTAAAAGTTAAGGAAGGAGGAAGTACAATAATTTTTTTAGTGACATTAAAAATGTAAATATTTGCTATATTTTTTAAAAATTATTCTTATAATTATTATTATTGAGATTCTATAAAATGTTACTATGAGTATTTTTGGAAAACATAATAATTAAATACAATTGAAAATTATAATTTTATCTCATAAATAGCACTAAATTTTTTTGATAAAAAATATCTACTTATATTAAAGACATTACAAATCACTTTATACCGAATTACAAATAAATTACATTACAAATCACTTTATAAAATATATTTACATTAAAAATCACTTTATACCGAATTACAAAGAAATATTAAATTAGTTATATTTGGTTAATTTTATGATAACTTTAAAAAAAAACTAAAACATTTCAATTTATCCTCATTTAATATCCAAATTTTGCATAATTAAAATGATTAAAATAAAACAAAAATTAAATTTTGATCTCATAATTTATGTATTATCGATTCATCTAATTTGTTTATTATTTGTCAATGACAAAAAAAAAATGTAATCAAAATATTTAATAAGAACAATTAAAAGGAGAAAAGTAATTATTGTAAAATATCTTTAAAAAAATTCATCAATGCCTTATAATAAAAACTGGTGGAAAAAGTTTTTTTTTTAAAGACAAAAGAATTTTTAACATTTCAGCCCAATTTTGTAAACATGCAAAGATGATTTGAGGAAAAAAAAGGTTGCGCATTAATGAATATCATATTTATATATATATAACCTAAAACACGTGTATCACTGTATATATGAAGTAATCAGATTTAAATAAGGTAAATCACATGTCATCTTTTAAGTGAAGTAAAACTTTAATTCTTCGTATTTTTTAAATGGGATACTTTGGTTCCTCGTGTTTTTTCGATGGGACATTTTGGTCCCTAAAAATGTTGAAATTCACTTTTAGTCCCAAAATTTTTTATAGGACACTTAAGTCCCTCAAAATTATTTTATTGGACACTTAAATTCGCAGTTGGTGCAATGGACGGAGGGACTTAAGTGTCCCATAAAAAAAATCTTCAGAAACTAAAAATGAATTTTCGCGTTTTAAAGGACTGATAATATCCCATTTAAAAAAACATGAAGGATCAAAGTGATATTTTACTCTTGCTATTGTTTAAGCAATCGAGTTTGAATTAGGCAGAATCTTTATGGTATAGACAACAAAAATCATTTTGTAGTTATAATTTTTATTTAAAAATATATTAATATTTGTTTATTTGGTAACCATATTTTATTCACACTCATACTCTTATTTTTTTTTTATATATATATATTTATATATAATATATATATATATATATAATTAATATTTGTTAAGTGAGTCATTCAACAATATAAAATTTTGTTAAAACATTTAAATATGTTAATACATATATAACTTATCACAAAGTTTAAACTCTTAGATCCAAATGACGATATGAGTAATAGAATCGTAATGTGGATAAGATTTAATTTCTCTCACCTAATATATTTATTTAAGAACTAAATATATTATTTTAATGGCTTATTTATGGTTTTAGTTCCTAAAAGTTCAACGTGTTTTGATTTTAGTCTCTATAAGTTATTTTGACCGGGACTAGTCCTTAAATTTTCAAACATTTTAGTTTGGTCTCTTCCATTAGTAAAAATATGTTATTTTTGTTTGTGTGGCTAGTGGAACATCACATTAGTGGTTCATGTGGTTTTGGATGACACCAAATAAGTGATATGACGTGGATGAAACAGATCCACAAACGCAAAATGATCTGATACACACAATAGTCATATGCGCAAAATTTTGAGTTCATGGGTCTGAATCATCCACGTCACATCACATATTTGACACTACTTCACAACATGTGGCTGTTGGTATGGATTTTCATTAACTATGTTAACGGATAACAGATTTGTACTAATGCAAGGGACCAAAACCAAAATGTTTGAAAATTTAAGGATTAGCCCCGGTCAAAATAACTTCTAGGAACTAAAACCAAGACATGTTGAAATTTTAGAGACTAAAATCATAAATAAGCCTGTTTTAATCTTTGAAGGAAGCTAAACATGCTCAAAGTTTAGGCTCTTATAATTTGTTCATCTAATTTTAAAATGTTCAATCTTTACAACTAGTAGTATATTATTATTGATATATTTTTGTTTCTAAAAATTATTATATCAGAGTCAAGAAAAATCATAGATAATTAAAATAATTAAGAAAGATACAAAAATAAATATTTTATTAATAAATATTGATAACGTTATTTGATACATGTAATCAACAACACCTTTATTAAAGACTTGATTATTGTATTTCGTGGTGTACTATTATACTGATGAATCTGTATTACGAATAGAATTCTTTCACATTTCTTGTGTCCAACTCCAACCACATGTATCTGCTACAAGAATAGTCCCATACGACTCAGGAACACGGGCAACACTTTGAACTAACTCTCTCAATAATTATCTTTTTTTTTTTTTTTTTCTCCAGCCCCAATAATAATCTTTTTCATGCACAAAACTCAAATTCAGATCTTAAAAAAACAAACATTTACCACTGAAGTCATACACTCGTTGGTACTTGGTACCAGTAACATGTATGGTTTAATTTGTCACACAAACATAAGACAAAAACTCCCAAAAAATATTGAAATTGAAATGTTTAGAAACTTAGATCAAAACCAAAAAGAAAAACAGAGCCTTATTAAATAATTCTATCACGGAGTACTATTTAACAATAATATCAAATATATTTAAACCATTATATAATTTCATAACGATGATGCTGAAAGATCAGAGTGCAACATAAGTATGCTATGGAGATGAGTCCGCAGAACATCACAAGAGAAGAAGAAAGCAAAATATAGCCAAGAACAACTTGCCGGCTGGGAAGAAGCTAAGCTAAGAGATATTATTAACTGCCGGCAAGTCATCCTTGGCTGCACTCCACTTTCTGCTTCTTCTTGTGAGATGAGAGGACCTTAACCTTAAAATCAGATCCAACCATGGCATTTGTTGTCTATGCCTTCGAGGGATGAGTTGTGAAGTACTATTGGGCGCTCTGCTTTATATAGGCAGTTCATAAGCACAAAGGGTCTGGAAGAGAAAATTTTCTATATTATTTTAAGGCTTATTTATGTATTTAGTCCTTAAAAGTTGGGAGTGTTTTGATTTTGGTCCCGGTAAGTTTTTTTGACTTTGAATCATCCTTAATTGTTTTGAAATTTTGGTTTTAGTCATTGTTGTTAAGGAAAATCCGTTAACTACTGACGTAGCTAACAGAACATCACATCGGCATACATCATTCACATCATCATATCGATGGCATGCAATGCTTGCACACATGTATGCTGATGTGGTGTTTCGTCAACTACATCAGCAATTAACGAATTTTTCCTAACGGCAGGGACTAAAACCAAATTTTCCAAACACTTAAGGATGCATCAAGGTCAAAAAAAACTTCCAGGGACCAAAATCAAAATACTCCCGACTTTCAGGGACTAAAACCATAAATAAGCCTTATTTTAAAAGAAAATAGTTATTGGGCTGACATACATCATTAGTTGGTCCTTTACTACTACGTCATTTATGGTCCTTATCAATTATAATTTATCATATAAAAAATAAAAATAAATAAACAATAAAAGTGAGTAGTTATTTTACAGGCCCGATTCTAACCTATTATGGACCTTAGTGCAAAAAAGAATTTGGGATCCCTATTTATAAAAAAAAAATTTATAAAAATAAATCAATTAAAAATATAGCATATATAAGTATAATCAATAAAAAATGACAACAATCAATAATAAAACTAGTTACGAAAAAATAATATTTGAAATGAAAAAGTTATTAAGTAAAGAGATACTAAAAAAAAAATTTTCATCTCGGGTTGCAATTACTTCATTTATTTATAAATTAAATGAGCAAATAAAAAAAGATAAATTAAAGTATTAAGCTAAAAATCATTGATGGTTAAGAGATTAAAAAAAAACTTGCAACTATTAATTTTTGGGACCAGGGCGATCACGCTCTCGCCCTGCCTCCTAAGTCGGCACTGGTTATTTATGATTGGTCTAGATCACGAAAGATTCTGTGATCCAAGACCTAATAATAATTTCTGGTTTAACTAATGTAAATACTAATAAATAATACTCCATCAAATTCTTATTATAGGACATATTTAATCGAATTATACATGAAAAGTAATTAGTTTTGTAAATTTTATGAAAATATATTATAACATTACAATATTACAATCACAACTTGTTTTTCAAGATAAAAGTTTTGTTTTTGCCACTTATCCTTAATCCTGAAAAATGTAGTAATTAATATTTCAATTTTCTTAACACAATTTTTCGGGTTGAAGATAAAAACAAAAATTAAAAAAACATATTTACATTGAAAAACTAAATGTTGAAACTTTAAGTTATGACGAGCTAAATTTCTCAATATTATTTTATTAATAATATTTGATTTTTTATCCTCATTTCTTATGCCGAGGTTAAGTAACAGGAGTATACTATAAAAATAATAATACCTCATTCTTATAAAATAATATAATTTTTGTTTTGCCTAAAAGTTAAGGATAAATACCTAAAATAAATAAATTTTATTAAAATAATAAAAATAATATAAGTTTTTTCTATTAAATGCATGAATTCTTATAAAACTTATTCATTTTGGAATAACATCAATCCGGCCTAAAAACAAAAGTTATTTTTTTTAATAAAGTATATATTCATTTATAGACAAAAACTCACCTCTTTTAAAACATAAATGTCAAATTAAGTGTACTTTTTATTTTTCAGATAAAATCTGTTTCAAATTAGAACATCAATAATACTCCCTCCACTTCAAAATGTGAGCCATCTTTAAAAATTAATCTAGCCTTTAGAAAAGTTAGCTAATATTATTTGTGTGTTTATGAAAATTAATGTAATAAGTTGATTTAGCTAGTATAAAGTCTCTTTCTGAGATCTTTCTGAAAATGTGATATGGATATTAATAACCTTACATGTTGATCCCTAGTAAAAATATAGCGTTGAGAGAGGCAGTCCAAGAGTTCGGTGAGTCACAAATATAAACGGTGTGTTTATGAAAAATAAGTAATTAATAATACCATTGAAAATTAAGTAAAAAATATGCAAGATCTTTATGTGATTTTTCATTTCCATCAATAATTTAGTTAAATTTATTAATGACATTAAAAATATGAAAATATGATGATCTACTTTTTCAAAATTATCTTTCTATCATTATTATTGAGACTCTAAAAAGTTGAATAAATATGAATATTTGTAGAAATAAATAATTAAATATTATTATAAATTGAAATTATATAAATAGGATCAAAATAAAAAATTTATATATAAGACATGAAAGAGTTAATTACAAAAAATAACTTTATCGTCTAATCTACTGATAATTTATTCTTAAAAATAATGTCATACCTTATTTATAAAAATCACACGAGTTATATTTAAATTTTAAAGTATCGGAAAATAATCTTTATATACTCTAACATATTCGCCTCTTGCGTCTGTACCTTCCTGACTCTGACTCTGACTCTGACTCACCGACTTTCTAAAACAGGATAATATTTATGGAAGGCATCCAGATTTAGAAAGTGCCACGCGCAATTTTCTGTGCCTGTCCACGTTTATGTTTCATTTTATAATGTTAATCAGAGTTCAAGTGAGTTCTTTCTTGAATCATCTACATTTCGGAGGGTTTTTATATTTATTTAATATTGTATCCAATTATTGAATTTTAGATATTTTGTTACCGATTTTGTCCTTTTAGCTTCTTTTTTTTTTTGTCTTTTATATTTTTTTATTAGTTTTGATCAAATTTTGTTTACATGTTATATCAAAATCTCAAACAAATACAATAGATTATTCATGTGTCACCACATGCGTGGAGATCCTTTTTTAAATTAAAAAAACTTTTAAAAAAATATTTTTATATTTTTAATTTAAAAAAATTGGAGAGAGAGGGGGTATTGCAAAACATTGAAAAATTGAGAGGCAAACATTGAAAAAAAATAAAAATATATAACAAACAATCCTAAAATTCTAAAACCAAATACATAATTATGTCTTATATAATTTTTACAATCTTTAAGTTATTGCCACGCAGTGCTACATCTGGAGGGTCGACTGATTCCCTTTTAACGCATTGCGTTTGCTAGTTTTTTTTTAAAATTTTTTTAATAAGTGCTAATCTACTATCTACTATCTATATATAAAAAGACGCCTATTCGAGACACCACGTTTGTCGGAGAAATTTTCGAGGCATCACGTTTGTTCGCTTAAGGAATACTCCCACCAGAACGATTTTAGGAAGATGATCATTATCTATCTGTGAAATTATTATCTTTAGTTGTCGAAAATTAAATAAATAATTTAAATTTATTTAATGTTATATGTAAAATCATTATCCTTAGTTTCAAATTTTATTTAATATTATCTGTGAAATCATTATCCTTAGATTTTTTTAAAATTTATTTAATCTTATCTGTTAAATCATTATCGTACTCAATATGCATTTTATGCCTCCTCAATAATATTTTAGCATTTATGTGAATTAACTCACAAACTTATGGATATTCAGGTAAACAACAATCTCACAATTATCTTTGCCTTCAATTTTTTTATTTATTTTTTCCTCATTAATTTTTTCTAATCCTAATAATTTTGCTCATTTTAATTTATATTATTTGATTATTAAGTTTCTCTCTAATTACTTACTTACTTTAATTCAGCAATTTGTGTATACCATTGATCAAAATGTGGTTTGTTCAAAATTTTGATCTGGGTGCAATTAATTGTGATGTTAAGGAGCGGAGAAAGACGAATGGAGGAGTCTATTTCAACAAAGAAAATAATGCTCAACCAATTTGTTTTTATAGTGACTGATTCTTCAATTGTGGGTGACAATAGAGTGCATCAAAATCTAATGTTGCATTGTTTTAGGGTGACTATCATAAACTACTAAGGAAGATGGTTATTTATTGTTATATGCACCAATGACCTCTTTAATCACACAAACAGTGCGTGGAATATGACATGTGACGATGGCCGATATACCCAGTCTTACGGTTTCATCTTTTTGAGAGATTCAAGCTTTAATTTAATAAGATTTTATTTATGACTGCGACAATAAAATAATAGGATTTTACTTTTCTTCTATAATATATTTTGTCTATTGTAATAGATAAAAATCATCCTATATAAAAATAGGATTTTATTTTATGTTTGATGTAAATATTTTTTTTTGTTTTTTATTGTGACAAGAGAATTAAAACTATTAATAAAAAAACCAAATGTAATCATCCTATATAATAATAGGATTTGATTTTCCCTCTATAATATATTTTGTCTATTGTAATATATAAAAATCATCCTACATAAAAATATGATTTGATTTTATGCTTGATGTAAATATTTTTTTGTTTTTTTATTGTGACAAGAAAAATAAAACTATTTTTTTAATGAAGAAAATTAAAACTATTAATAACAAACCAAATATTTTTAACAATATTATCTTTTTATTTTTTTCTCATATGATGTGGACCATTAGTCCGAGAACAATTAATAATTTTAAATATCAATTGCGAAAAAAACTAAAAATTACGTTGATATACTAAATTTATGTTTAATCACTCACACTGCTACTAAGATTTATATTATTAAATCTTTTCTATGTTATGTTGTTGTTGATTTTTATATTAATTTTCGTTTATTTTGTTGAGTTCCAGAAAAATAGTCTTTCTCATGCGCCTATTATTCTATTCCTGAGCTTCAATATGACAAATATCTAATTGTTCGCTAATAGATGACATCAACTTTGCAAAAAAAAATTTAAATAAAAATGATTAGAACTATAAGAATAAAGATTTTTAGAATTCAATCTTATTTTTTTTAAAGATAGAATTCAAACTTATTATTATTAACTTGACATAATAATCGATGAAAAAGATAAAAATATTTAATTATGATTACTAAGAATAAATATGATAATCATATTTTAAAAAAACTAATTGTAAAAAAAATACTTCATTCATCACATAAATATAAGATTTATCTCATAATATCATCAAATAAAAAAGATCAGAATGTTTAATTCTGATTTAATTTTGATTTATCGTAATAAAGTCAATAATCATGCATAAAAATGTCAATTTATGCATAAGATTATAAGGAATATATGAGATAAAAAGTGTTACATTTTTATTCATTTGAGGAATTACAAAATTTATCAACAAAATCATCTACATTAATGTTTTTTAAGTGCAGGGTTTGGTTTGAACTTCTACTATTTTATATAATTATTTTTGGTTGTTGTTTAATAATAATCTTTACTTTATAATAAAAATAATAATAATCTTTAATTTAAAATATTTAATATAAAAAAAATTAAAATATCAATAACTCGTGCATTGCACGGGGTAAGAGTTAGTACTTATATAAAAACATCCCTTTTCGAGGCTACACATTTGTCAGAGAAATTTTCGAGGTATCACGTTTATTCGCTTAAGGAATACTCGCACCAGAGCATTTGTAGGTAGATAACGTCGTCTTTAATCAAAATTATAATTTAAAATGAAAAAATAATAATTAATATAAAAAGTTTTATATTAAAAAAGGAGGGATTAATGTATAAAAAAATTTAGGGATTATTTGTTAGGATATTCGAGAATAAAAAATTTTGATGCTACCCTAAATTACAAGTACAAGATAGATTCAATACTTATAAAACATATAAGAAAAAAATTTGCATGTCTAATCTAGAAATTTCCACGTAATCCATGATATTAAGATATGGGAAGTGTTAAAAAGAAAAGAAAAGAAAAGAAAATAAAGATTAAGATCCGATAAGATAAATATAATAATAAAAAACAATAAAAATATTTAGTTTGAGATAAGATAAAACTTGAGATAAAATAATTGATTAAAAAGATAAAAATATTTAATTATGATTAATAACAACAGATGTGATAATCATATATAAAAAAAATACTAATTGTGCAAAAAAAAAACTATTTCATCAATCACATAAATATAAAAAAGATCATGTTCAATTATGATTTAATATTTAGTTATCATAATAAATTTGATAATCATATATAAAAATGTCAATTTATCCCTAAAATAAATAAGGAATATATCATATAAAAAGTGTTACATTATTTTTTATTCATACGAGGAAGTACAAAAATTATCAACAAGATCATTTAGATTAATTTTTTTAAGTATAGAGTTTGGTTTGAACTCCTACCTTTTTATATAATTATTTTTTGTTGTTTTTTTAATAATAATCTTTACTTTATATTAAAATAATAATAATGATATAAATTTGTTCTCAAAAATAACTTAATTGATAAAACTTTAAAGGATTTTTTTGGATAAGTACCTTAATCTAAATTTTTTTTCTTGAAAAGATAAAAATGTAAAACTTTATCTCTCCTAAATACATTATTTTCTATAAAACTTAACTCGTTTTGGACTCTTATCCTCAACTGATATTAAGCAAACCCAACTTTAAAATATAAAATATTAGTATTTGAGTTCAAACTCCGATGAACTATAATTTCATCTCCCTTTTTCCCATTTAAATTTGACCTATAAAATAAATTTTATATATGATTATGAAAATTTAGCTTCGTTCAACCATTAGATCAATTGTAAAAATTTTATATACAATTTCAAATGAAGTTGATGAGAATTAAAGCTTCACAAAATAGAAAATCCGAGTTGGGTAGTCTTTTCTTTTCCTTTTGGAGAGTAGATATTTGGAACAAACCAAGAAATACAAATATCCCCAATCATCAGTAGTTATATATGCAAAGATATGGTGCACAAGTAATTGACTTTTTGAATGGTCAATTCATCTAATAATGGACTTTCCACTTAATTCTCTCTTAACAATATATACATAGGAAAAGTAGAGGAATAATTATCAAGCCTTTTCGTCGTGCTATGAACTATGAAGGGTGCAATTTTCTGGTGATACAGACATACAGTCAACTGAGCCAAGTGCTATGAGACACGTCATTAGCTGCTTTCGAAGAAATTCTTCACAAGATAGATTACCCTAATAAAATCCACATCCACATCCACATCTCCATTTTCATTTTTGTTTTTAGTAGATCTCATATAATATTTTCTCAACAATTAAGTATTTCGATGACTTTTTTTACTTTATTCATAAGCCTAATTTTTATTCTTAAATAAATCCCACAATTTATCTTAATTTCTTATATTTCATAATATATACTCTCTTCGGTCCTATTTATAAGACCCTTTTGGGGTTTTTATTTTGGTCCTATTTAGAAGACATCTTTTCAATTTTCAATAGCATTTAATTACTTCTTTCCACAAATACCCCTATAAAGTCAATATTTTTTTGAATCCCAATAAAATTACAGGGGTAGTTTTGAAAAAGTATATCAAATTTTCACATTTCCAATGTCACTAATAAATTTATCCACTTTTCTTGGTGGGAGTAAAAAACTCCATAAGGATCTTATAAATAAGATCGGAGGGATTATATACGACTTCTGTGGAATAATAACTGCGGGGCCTTATTTTTGGGCCCGAACCCTTGCACAGGCAAGCCACCCAGAGCTGTGGAAGAACTCTCAGAGCCATGAACTTATATTATTTCACCCCGTTCTTAATTACCTTATGAACGATAGAATGTGATAGGCGCCACGGTTTTAATTGCTCTAACACTCGTGAAAGAATCTTTTATACGTAGAGCAAGCATTATTTATATAAAGTTTAATTCATCATTGGATTGTATTAATTGATGCTGCGTTACTTTACTTATATATATAAATATATATATACACTACAAAGAGTGAAGTACCAACTTAGTTCCTAATGTTTTTGACTGTGCCAATTTAGTCTTTGAAAATTTATAATTACACTTTTAATTCCTCAAGATTTTTGGATATACTAATTTGGTCCTTCAATATATTTTCCATACCAACTTAGTCCCTCAAGATTTTTTTCCATCCCAATTTGGTTCATCATATTTTAAGGACCAAATTGGTATATCTGAAAATCTTGAGGGACCAAATTGTTACATCCGAAACCTTGAAAGACCAAATTGATACATTCAAAAATTTTTTAGGAACTAAATGTGTATTTATAAATTTTCAGGATTAGATTAGTATAATGAAAAAACATCAGGGAATAAATCGATACTTCACGCTTATATAAAACTGCTATGATTTTAAGTGGTATGATGAGATTATATTTTAACAAAATCACTTAACTTTTTTTTAATAATCAGAATTTAAAAAAATCATAATTTAATAATCTACTTTGAGTAGTTCTAGATAATACAATTAGATGGGATAGAAGAGATAAACGATTAAGCATGACACAAAACACGAACACATACAGTAAATTTGATTATTTTAATTTTAACCAAATACAAACAATGTAACTTTTGATTTATACCGATATTTAAATCTTAACGTGTATTTGGTATAATTGGAAAAATTAGATTATGATTATATTTATTAAATTTATAATATGTTAATATTAGAATATGTTTATGTGAGGGTACCTAAGCTAAAAAATGAATTTAAGTTAATTTGTTTTGTTTGAATTGTGTAAAAAGAAAAATAAAATTGAGTGAAAAAAATAATCTACCAAAAAAAAGACAACTCAAAATTGGAGTTTGTAATTTTAGTTTTTTTTCATAAACAAAATCTATTTTTATAATTTAATCTTGATGCCAAACATCTTGACTTACAAAATAAATTATTTTTATAAGAATAAGTTAAAACCTCAATCTTTAAGTTTTGCCAAACATGCTTGCTCCACTATAAAAAAATCACTTACTTATCTTCTTCCTAATTATAATATGTCTGTTGTATTTTTTTTTTCTATTTATAAGATCTTATCTCGATTTTTAATGACTTTTTAATTACTTATTTTCATAAATATTCATATTTATTTAATATTTTTTAGAATATCAATAATGATTACTGAGATAATTTTAATAGAATATACTTCCTCCGGATTGAAATATAAGCAACAAAAAACAAACCTTTTTTGGCTTAAAATAAAAACAAAACTAACCAACTTTCTTAAATTTTATTTCATTCCCAATATCACTTTAATTTCCAAAAACATCCCTAGAAAATTGTTATCTTATTTAATTTTTGTTTCATTTTCAATGCAACTTTTCTAAAATACGTATATTCTTTTATAAATTTGAGAAAATTAAATACAATCAACTAACCTCCTTAATAAGCGTAAAATTAGTTGGTTTTGCTTATAATTCGAGTCGGAGGGAGTATCAAATATTAACCATTTTTAATTTCATTAATAATATTTATTAAATTTTTAAAACATAAATTTTATTAAAAAAAAGAAGGTTTTATATATTAATGGGGTAGTTTTGAAAATACATATTAAATGTTCACATTTTCAATATCATTAACTAAATTAACTAACTTTCCTGATGGACGTGAAACATAGCAAAATATAATAATCTTATATATAAGAACAGAGAGACCATATCATTTCTTGATATTAAAAAAGGTTATGTGAGTCATTACAAATGTATTTGATAAAAAATAAGCCTCAAATCTATGTTTGTTTAGATAGATTTTTATAAATGAGTCGGATTTATAAGTCTTTGAATAACTTATATTCGGAACAAATTCTCAAAGTGTAAAACTAAATAATCTCTTGGAGGCCATAACTTTTATATTTTCTCTCTTTCATTGAGTTTGACCTTTTAGTTTTTCTTTTTTTATAGCCTTTTACATTTTCAATACATAAACATATTTTTTTTTTAATTTTAACCTCATTCAATCCTCATTGATTATACTTTTATCATCTCTCTCATCTTTAAACCACTATACATTAATTAATGGATACACTTATTTATAAAAATTAAATACTACTGCAATTTTCAATAAGAATTAAATAGGAGCATTTTGCATAAACCATACATAATACGTGCAATAATCAACATTTTTGCTAAACTCAATGAAACATATGGAGTATTTAATGATGGAAGGAGTATTCTCTAATCATGGTGATGGTTTCCAGCTCAAAGCTGGAAATGTAAATGGGAATGGTCCTTTATTCTTGGCTCACGCGATCTGGTCGCAATCTTAAAGCTCCCGGCTCTCTGTTACCAAGTGCATCTATTTATTAAGTGCATGACCGCGCTCCCTACTACTATAATGTTTCATTCGCAATCACCGTCTTTGGTGGATAACCTTGGTACTTTTGATTCTCTGCCCTCTGATATGGGCTCGTCCCTTTTGCTTTTGGTAGATGCCATGCCCTTTTGCTTTTGGTGGAATAGTCTTTTGTTTTTGTTTTTGTTTTGTTTTGTTTTTTTTTTTGCCGCTGTTAAAAATAAAAAAAAGGGTGTCCTTAATCACCTACCCAAGAAGCCAGGAGATTTGATCTTATAATGCTCAAATAGGATTTTCATTTATTAATTGATTATATATACGTATATTATATGAAATTAAATTCAGTCACATCTTATTAATTGATTATCAAGTTGCATTTTCATTAAACTATTTTTCTTTTAACAAAATAAAATGGGTCATTTGATTTTTTTTTAAACGTCTCAAACCTTTGCCCGGAGGTATACCTCGCGATCGGACCTTTGCCCGGAGGTATACCTCGCGATCGGAATGTTTTTTCCGTAAAAAGGTATACCTCACGACCTCAATATTAAGAAAAAAAAGGTAAAACTGTAAACAATAAAATAAGTGGGATGTGAATAGTCACGAACGGGGTCACAAAAGCCCCAATGAAGAGGTTATTATTAATGTTGGGATGAAACTGACTAGCTGGGCCTGCAATTTGCATTCCCATACTGTCAATGTCACAAACTCACCCTGCAAAACGTTGACTTGAAAATGATGAGTGATCATCTAAATTTTATTTCAGTTTACTGTACTTGTTATCGGCTAACAATTATTTTATTTATAAACAAAGTAAACACCTAACTCCAGATTTTGATGTAAGTTGAATCTGTAAATTATTTTAATGAAAGTCCTTTGTCTTATTAACCTAGCACCATAAAAAGAACTAGAAGAAACAAAACACACTTACACAATTGAGATGGGATTGATAGAAAACTGTCTGCATCTTATGTTATCATCAACGAGAACTGTGTGCTCTAAGGTACATTCACACATATATTAAAAAGAAGCCCTTAAACGTCTACCCAAAAACTGAAAACAGGAATGAGTACCCTTCTCCATTATGAGCCCCATTCCTATCTATAAGACTGACTATATATAACCCCAAAATAAAAGGGCAAGATGCCTACCACAGCAATGTTTTACTTTTACCTACAAAACTATCTTCAGCTCATGCACAAGGCTGGTCAATGTGTCTGTCTACCTAGGCAATTCCCACTTATTAATTTACGGGGTTCAATTCTTGTCATTCCAAATGATAAATTCTGCTAAATATAAATCTACAAGAACAGGCATGCTGACATCCGTTGCTTAAGCCGGAGTCAGCCAGACCTATTCGGTCATAATTTCTGATAAACCTCCTCCAAAACCATCCCCTGAGTGTCCATGAGTGCCACAACATTCCTTCATGTAACTCTTGCAACATCCACCAGCCTCTCTCTTGTCCAAACTAATACAAGCATGCATCGTAGGGTACGTGCCGCATTCTTTTGAAGAGCCCTCATTCCTGCAACATGCACTAACTTCTTTCTCATTTAGACTCTCACAATCACACACAACAGTGATGTTCTCGCATGTGTCTATGCAGTCTTTACAGCAGGAACCTTTTTCATTCTCTTCCAAACTTGAACAGCCAAGCAATGGCGTCGATTTAGCATGCTCAGGGACGATGTCAATGGATATTTCGCCTGTCCCACACTTCTCAACTTCAGAATGACAACCTGAATTTTGATGCAGAAGGTCATGATTGGATGTCAAGTGGCAATGTTCATTAGTGAAGTGTTGCCTTTCCTTTTGACAACAAAGATTGAGATGGTGAGGAGAACCAAGTGATGCTCTATTATTAGTAACCATCTCAAAGTTTTGGTTGTGGTGGTGTCCTGTCTCATGTGACTTGTGTCCCAAACAACTACCATGTCTGTTTACTGCAACTGCACTGTTATCTTCTGCCTTCAGAACCAAATTGTGCGAGTCTGAACAATCATGATTTTCAGTATCATGTTTCTGTACTCCACCTTTACTCTTGTCACATTTTCCATGATGATGACTGTGATCTAGTTCATGGAATCCATCACTTCCCTTACATTGATCACGGCCCTCCACAGCATTTTGATGCTTTACACTTCTGCCTAAACTTGAATTCGAAGGGCAGGGATGACAGTTAGATGAACATGTTTGGGAGGCGCACTTCTGAGGCTCGGACACCTTTGTTTTGTCTGAGCAACAATGCTTATGGCTGTGATGCTGATGCTGATGTTGGTGTTGATGATCATGATCATGATGATGAGGGGAACTGCCATTAGTACCACCACATCCATTTTTATGGCTATGTTGCTGAGTGGAAGATCTACAACATTTTCCTCCATGATTGTGTCCTTTTCGCAGAAGTAACATGCTGTTTAAAATAACCAACACGCATGTTCCAACATCAGCAAGAACAGCTGCCCAAACAATTGGATGACCAGCGATGGCCAAACCAACAATTGCAGCCTTAGTAATGACTGATAAAATGATATTTTCTATTACTTTCCTATGAGATTTTCTTGCAAGCTTGATGGCTTCTGGTATCTTCCTAATGTCATTTGACATTAGAATTATATTGCCTGTCTCACTTGCCAATGCAGAACCTGAAATGCCCATTGAGATGCCTATGTCAGCTGTAGCCAATGCCGGCGCATCATTTACACCATCTCCAACCATGGCTGTTGGACCTTCCTTTTTAAATTCCGAGATGATTTTTACCTTGTCCTCTGGCAAAAGTTCTGCATGAATTAACTCCAGAGCATGCCCTAGCTGTAGAAGAATTCACGGTTGTCATTATTATCTATCTTAGGAAGTAAATGTTAACACTAGAACCTTGTTGACATTCAGATATATACGTATGGAAAAATGAACAGCCTAATGACATTTCACAACATTCAAAAGCAAGTTTAATTAATCTTTCATAGCATGTAATTAAGTCAGAATCCTATACTAGTCAAAATCAAAATCACACAGTGGAGACTGCATGCTCCTGTCTTAAGAGAGATGATATAATTTTGACTAGTATAGGATTTCAATTGGACCAAAGCCTGAAAAGGTGATGTTATTTTTCCAATTTTATTCATAAAGGAAGGTATATATAAATATAATCACACACACACACCTGCTCCTGTGCTTGCATTGCAGCTGCTTGACTGTCTCCTGTAAGCATAATGGTTTTGATTCCCAATAACTTCAGCTGCCCCATTGCCTCCTCCACACCTGATCGGCAAGCATCCGAGAGAGAGAAAAATCCAATTGGGATTGCTTCAGAGTATATGTATCCAGTGGTTTTTCCTCTTTCAGTTTCACCTTGTAAGTTCAGAACTGCGCAATAAAACCATTTCAATGAGCACTTCACTCAGTTCTAGAAAAAGAAAAAGGGTGAGGTATTGGCATCTAGATAAGCACAAGGCTCAATGATCATCAGCTAAAACGAACAATGAAATGAGTTATGGAACTTATGCTGTGATGCCTTGTTCAATAAGCAGGATTTCATTATTACCAGATTATGCCTCAATTTCAATGATCCTTAAACTGCAATATCTCAGTAAATATGAGAAAGACATTCACCTGCTTCAGACCCAGCTCTGGAGGCAATTTTTTTATTTCCAATATAAAGAACTCTCTCGTCAATTTTTCCACATATTCCTTCTCCAGCAAAATTTTCAAATTCTGTCACATTTTCAGGCTTTGGTTCGATGGAGAGAGACCTTCCATGATGAACAATTGCTGCAGCTAAAGGATGACTTGACTTGCTTTCAATGCTTGACACCCTGAAAAAGTGTTAAATTTGTTAAACCGTCTTATCTCAAGATTCCAACTCTCAATATTCTATACTAGTGTACTTAGCCCGAGCATCTAAAAATTGTACTACAGACCATTTTGATACTTTTATTTTGTACTACAGACCATTAAAAAAACTCCAGCATGATGATTATATCTGCTATCGTACTCACAAGAATGAACATGCATCCCTATTCACTAATGTGCTTTATTTTTTTAAATGAAAATACAAATTCCCATTTCAAAGAAATATGGACAGAGATAGCGAACATTAGAGGTGGAAAAGAAGGGCTGCCTCACCAGTAAAGTAATGTGTTCAAATCAATGTCATCCGAAAGAGTTTGAAAATTTGTCACCACAAATTCACCCTTTGTTATAGTACCCGTTTTGTCAAAAGCCATGACCTTAATTTTTGCTAGTGTTTCAAGATGGTCACCCCCTTTGATGAGAAGACCAGATGTAGCTGCTTTTGTATAAGCACAAAAAGTTGCAACTGGTGTTGAAAGGATAAGTGCACATGGGCACGCGCTTACTAAAACAACCAATGCAAAGTGAAGCCAATGTCTGTCATTATGGACTTTTAACGCAGTTGGAATCACCGCTATAAGGGCTGATATGACTACAACAGCTGAAAATATTACCACCAAACAATAAGGCCAATGAAATTGACTGCATGCAAGAAAGGAATGACAAAAATTTGGGAATATAGTTTATCATAAAAATTTGGTTTGATACATTGACTTATTTTGGTTAGATGAGCTAATCGACTATTATCATACTTTCTAGAATGTTCGAAAAACACCAAAGTCTGTTTTATTCCTTATGAGTGCTCTATATTCTCTAATCTTTTATGTCATATCATAACCTGACCTAGTCATCATGGCTTTGGTAAGGGACATGTAACAAATAACTAAGGACTTTCATGTAAAGAGTGAAAATGCAAGTGAGGATGATGCTTTTTATCTGTTCATTTAAACATTGTAAACCATGCAAATAGAAGAACATTGCAAAGATGTTAAAAAATTTAATTTCCAGGTTCAAGAATGATAGTATAAACAAATGGTAGAAATTTTGACTAACCTGGGGTGTAAAACTTGGCAAATTTGTCAATCAATCTCTGAGTGCTGGTTTTGCTGTTTTGAGCTTCTTCCACAAGCTTTGCCATTTTAGCCACCACACAATCCTCGGCTAATGCAGTAGTCTTCACACTAATATAACCTTTTAATCAATCAAGGAAATGTTAAGGTTCCATCTCAAAACCAATTGGCAATGAGAGGAGTAGCCCAACAGGTATTTAAACCATGCCATATATTATGAGGTAGGCGATGTGGGACTTCCAACACGCCCCCTCCAACGAAGCCTGCCGGACCAGGCAAAGGGTATCTATTGACCCATAACAAAGGGCAACTTTTGGCCCATAACAACCGGAAAGAAGTTGGGCTCTGGCTCTGATACCATGTTAAGGTTCCATCTCAAAACCAATTGGCAATGAGAGGAGTAGCCCAACAGGTATTTAAATCATGCCATATATTATGAGGCAGGCGATGTGGGACTTCCAACAGGAAACATGTTAACATTACCATATTCGTAAAGCGGAAAACCAGAAAAGTATATATCAATTGTTTTCTTTGGAGTAATTAACCTAACCTCCTGAGTTTAGTTCTTAATAGTATTATCTTTTGTACAATTGACACAGATAATGAAGAGTCAAAAATTTACCATTTAAATTGATGGTGCCAGCCCATACAATGGAATCCTTTTGCTTAGGTACTGGAAATGATTCACCAGTCAATGTTTTCTCATCAACTTCACAGTTCCCATCTAAAACAACCCCATCAATGGGTATCACTTCCCCAGCTTTAACTGCAAGAATGGTGTTTACTTTCACCTCATCAGCATCCACCTCCTCTCCTGTTTCAGCTATGACTGCTTTTTGAGGGGCTATGTTCATCAATGTTGACATTACTGCATTTGCCTGAATCCATTCATTTTACAAATTTATAAGTTTTTATGTTTTTCATTGGATGAGTTGAACTAGTTCACACTGCTTTTTTGTATTTTACGTGAAATGCAAACATGAGAAATAAATGGTCCTGCTCAAGAAATATGCCAGATTTGGTAGGCTGATTCAATGAGGTTTTCTATCTGGCAAACATGAATATAAATATGGTTATCGCTGACAAGTGTTTTTTCGAAATTGTCAAAGTTTTTACATATAGAAAAAGAGAAAATAGGAAAAAACATCATAAAGTTTATATTATTTCATATCTCCAAAGCAAAAAAAATAAAAAAATAATTAGAATTCCTAATAATTTCTTACCATATTTAGCTCCTAATTAATGTCTTGAAAATTAAACAAATTAATACCTTGTGACTTGCCCTTGACTCGAGCCATTCTGCAATTGAGAAGAGGAAAACAATGGTGCCGGCTTCCAAATAATCATTCATAAAAATTGTCCCAATAACTGTATGGAAAACACAAGGCCGATCAGTCTAATTACTAAACAGTCTAAACCATTTCCAAAAAATAATTTTAATATTTCAAGATGATGAGGCATTTCAACTGATATTTCTGTTTGCCCACGTGTTGTTGTCAAGTTATAGAAAATGTACTAATGTACTCGCTCCGGTGTCATACTTAACCGTATTTTCCGGATTAAGGAAAGTGATTAGTGTTATGAATTTTATGAGAATATATTGTAACATTACAATTTTATCTCTCCATTTTACTTGGAAAGTTCACATTCATCAATGAATAACAAAAAAACATAGCTAGTCAAAGCATTTAATAAGGGCAAAAAAAAAAGAAAAAACAATTAATGATGCATAGAAAATATAAAATGTCCTATATATAGGACCAAAAATTTCTTCTAAAATGTGTCCCGTATATAGGTACGGATGGAGTAATATTTTTGAATGATTAGTCATTAATTACACAATGATCAAAATGTAATCATGAATTTAATTACTGTTCAACTATTGATTAAGGAACTAATTGTCTCTCATGAGATCTACGAGTATATTATTTGGGGCAAAAAAACGTAAGGGTCTTGCTAACAAGTGCCCTAAGGGTGGTAAAACAATCATATGTTGGTATTAATCACTCTCTCGAAAATCTCAAAAATCACATTTTTCTATGTCATAATACTACTTTTAGTTTCTTAACGAGTGCCCTTTAGCATTTTCCAGAAAGTAATATAGATAAAATTTTTGGATATTACTTGTGTATACCATTCAAATTTAGTGTATTGTATATTATACAAATAAAAAAATACAAATATCTCTTTAAAAAAAAAAAGGTTACTCTCATATTATGTCCTATTTTAGTAGTTCCTTACTCAAGAATTTTTCATGTATTTGGTTACAGCACGTCTGGTCCTAACTTTCCCATTTTACAAACTTCATAAAAAAGACGTCACCGCGCCTCTTCCTTTTTATCTGATACTTCATATACGTTTTATAGATAGCTAGTTGCTGCTTGCTAAGATATTTTCCAGTTGGAGGTCATATTTGTCACTTTCAAGTATGCTCAAAACCCGTTTAATTATTTTTTATTGTATTAAACAAAAATTATATATGAAATACATTATATAATTCAAATAATATAATAATAAATGTCAAATTTTTAAAATATCTAAAAATTTAAAAATTAAATCATGATTTTAGTCAAATATATGAGTTTGATTTCACCATTTAACTATTATTATAATTAATAATTTTTATATCAAGAAGGGTACTTATAGTCTTAGAGTTGCCCCACCCCCATTTTTTAGAACGGGTTTTGATTTCGGATTTTCCCAAATTCAATTAGCTAGAGCAGATTTTCCCCACCAAAATTTAATCGGGTTTAAGCGGGTACTCGCATATGTGGGTTTAATTGTCATCTTTCTGATAAAAAAATAGGCAACGAAAATAGCTCTTATTAAATTTGGGATGGGTTGTGGCTGACCAAATGTGTATAGGTAGATATATCTTTTTTTTTTTATTAATGGTATCATTCAGTCGATAGTCGAAAACTAATTCTCTTTGAGACGTAGAGATATAAAGCCTTTTCTATATACATGACAAGAATCAAACCTCTAACATCATGCTTAAGGAACTCAATCATCTACTACTTATGCTGGACCTTATTGGTTAGGTAGATATATCTAATGAGAGTGAAATGAGAAACGACTACCGAGAAATCAATGCTTAATTACAACCTAGGAGAGAAAAAACAGAAGACTCAACCAAATTTTATTTCAATTTATTCATTAAATGAGCAACAATTTTATTTATTTATTTTTTAATAATGATACAATTTGTTTGATGGTGAAACTAAATACCCTTAGCCCTTTTTTTAATTAAGAGTTCTCGACGTAAATTTAAAAAAAAAAAGAAATAACAACCTTTCTCCGATCCCCACATAAAAGACATATAAAGGGTGAATTGTTCGTGTGTAAATTCTTTTTATTTTTTATCTACAATTTATTTCATGTCATTCATCTAATAGTCATCAAACTTTTCAACAAAATTTAACCCAATATTTATTTACCTTTTTTAAAATAATACTGTAGTTCTCAACGTAGATTTAAAAAAAATAAAAAAAGGAAATAGTAACCTTTCTCCCCACATAGAAGACATATAAAGGGTGAATTATTTGTGTGTAAATTCTTTTTATATTTTTCATGCCACCCATCGCCTAATGGTCATCAATCTTTTCAACAAAATTTAATTCAATATTTAACACATAATAAAATTATATAAGTGTAGAGGAACTCGACTCGAATATATCATATTAGTAGTAATTTTAAGTCATACTATTAATTTCTTGTTTAACTTTATGCTTAGTGCTAAAGAGAACTAGTAATAGTAGCTTTCACTGGATATAATATAAGCCTTAATTACTAGCTGGCTAGGGAGACACAAATTA
Organism: Crotalaria pallida; assembly: GCA_037953625.1. Taxonomy (NCBI): domain Eukaryota; kingdom Viridiplantae; phylum Streptophyta; class Magnoliopsida; order Fabales; family Fabaceae; genus Crotalaria; species Crotalaria pallida. The sequence goes on from CM075649.1 coordinate 179,857,402, forward strand.
ATAAAAATTACCTGCTATGATCATGAGAATATTAATGTCAAATCGAAGATTCCAAATGGACACAGCAGCTTTTAAAAGAATGGGGTAGGCACCCGCGGCAACTGCCCCAAGGGCAAGATATTGCAAGGGATGATAGACAAACTTTAGCAAAGAAAGCAAAAGTAGAACACCAGAAGCAACAGCGTAAGGGCTTGGCCATCTCTTTTGGTGCTTTTCGTCCCCATACACTCTAATATTCGCTTCCAGTCTTGCTTGATTGAGTGCCTTAACTGTGTCACCGGCCACAACCATTCCAAAGTTATTATTGTCTACATGTCTAAAGCTAAAAGTGACCAAAAGCAATAAAGATTAACTTCCTAACTTTATTCTTGATGCGTGCATAACTATAAATAAAAGGTAGAGGATACTCCTGCTTTTCAATATACATATAATTTTCACTCCTTAATTAATTAATGAATTTTCTTTTTTTTTTTTTTGGTTTACATGGGAGGTCTGGGACTAGAACCCATGACCTGGGGAGGGGGAAATCCTAAGTGTCCATGCAGCCACCAACTGGGCTGTCTTAATTAATGAATGTTCTTAACTTCAGTTTTAAGGATTGAGGCTAAATAAACCATTGATCAATTATTACTTCCACTAATTCTATTTATAGGTTATATTTAATCATATCACACAAACTAGAAAAGGTAGTTATATTCTTTGAAACTTTAAAAATTTACTTTAATATTACAATTTTTAATCTTTTAACTTGCATTGAAAATTTCATAATGTATTTTTTCACATTAATAAACAAAAAACAAATAAGAGAAAAATAATAAATGTTTCATAAAAAATACAAAGTGACTTATAAATAAGATTAGAGAATTCTTCTAGAAAATGACTTATAAACAAAATCAGGGGAGTAATAATGTACTTCCTTTGGTTCGAGACTATTGTTCAAATAGGTGATACATATATTTTAAGAAATAGTTAAGAATTTGAAATATTTTGCCTGTAATACCTTTATACAATTGTTATTGGCAAAAGAAAAAGAATTTGTAGATGAAAAAGATATAATAATAAATAAGGATAAAGAAAAAAAAATACTTAGAATATTCATTTGAACATCATATATTCTTATGCATCATCGGTACATCACCACTATTTATTCATTTTTATTCATATAATTTATTTTGAATTTTTTTAAAAATCATTTAATTCAATTTAAATCATTAATTTTTAGTGTGGATAAGGATCCTCTATATCCCAAATACTTGATTTCAACTAATCAAACTTCTTCTTCAAATATTACAAAAGTATCATAACAACTAAAAAGATATTTTTCATTTTATTAAAATCTGTATAAAACAAACAAAAAAAAGACAAAAACAAGTTTTGAGATAGCGGGATTTAGGAACAACTAATCCTCCTCATCCTCCCGGTGTCTCCTTATAATTTCTTTGAAGCATTTGTTGTAGAAGATATGCGAATGAGAGTAGTGGTTCATTTAATTTATCAGTTCAACTAATTTATAATTTATACGCCAACACAATAATCAATGTAGACGGGTATTTCCATTTTCATGAACAAAGCAAATTTAACACCAACACGTTACGTTTTAAGCAAATCCAGATAAGCTTCATAGGGATGCAGCTGTGTTGCGATTAAAGGTAAAAAGATGAAAATACACGTAACAATAACACAAAAAGCGAGCCTCTAATGACCTTTTTGATCCACTAACTAAATGTAGTTGCTGTTGCCTTGCCAATATGAGATAACCAGCATAAGGCCGTTTATTAGGTAATCGCACCTTTCTCTTAAAGCATGCCACCGTATATGGTCCAAGCAATAACAATTAAATATTGGCATTTGATTCTCCATCCCATATGATAAAGCGCATTGTTTTTGGAAGCCGCAAAGGACAACAGGAATATCTTCGTCTCATTACTTTTATATCTTATTTTAATTAATTATATCTAAATATTGAGATTAACATATGTGCATCGATAGTGTAAAGCTTTACAATATTGACCGATCATTCAGCATTTGTTTATATTATTTTTAACTTAAAGTTAATGATCATATACGCATAAATGGTGAATGATGCATTAACAATGTAAAAAGGTTTTACACTAAGGATATACTACCTACTTTCTCATAAATATTTTTAATATTTATATAAAAGTTACAACTGCTTCATTTGTACATAAATTTTTTGACAAAGGCAAATGACATTATACATAACTATTTATATCTTTCATGTATTTTTATTTTTTGAATTTTCAAAACATCCTTAACTTTTTTTAAAAAAAAATGATTGATATTTTTCAATATTTATGACTGATCCGAGACAGAAAAGATCGAAAATAGTATCATTTGATTTTATTTATTATCAATGTATTTGTATACTAATTTTACTAAAAAAAATATTGGACGCGTATAGGTGTCATCTCAAATTCTCGACACAACATTTTCCTAAGAGTTATCGATGACCGATTAAAAATTGCCACTCCTGAATATAAGTTTAGAAGAAAAAAAATTCATAATGATATTTCTAATCTATGCATAAGATACATGTTTTAATTAAACCCTAAAAAATAAGTGTTTCTTGAGAAACTAATATATTAAATGAATTTAAAAATAATTATTTAGTTTTCCAATATAATTTTGTTATTTATCTTCTTTTATCATATACATGTGATGCATAAGATAGAAAAATCGATATTTAAAAAATGGTTTGAAAAAATTTCAATTGATCATTAAAAAAAACAAATACTCTCTTTGTTCATATATATATATATATATATATATATATATATATAAGACTCTTTTGATACATCTTACGTCTATTAAAAAAGTTGATTAATTTAATTAATAGTAAAGGAAATGTGAATATTTGATATGTATTTTCAATACTATTGAAAATCTAAAAAAATAATTAATTGTCATTGAAAATTTATATAAAATTTTATAAGCAATAACAAACTAAAAATATTAAAAAAGTTTTATATTTAAGAACAAAAGTAGTATGTTATTTGAACATTTAGGAATTGACATCTAGACTAACAACTTCTATGCTAAGAAAAAAAAAAGCAAGGGTCTCACTTTTTCTTCGTTTATGGGACCTTTATTTCTTTTACACAAAATGGAAATTATTAACCCAGATGTGAACGTACTCCCAGATATTCAAATAGTAACATATTTGTATAAAAGTCACAAACTTCACGCTAGGCCAACATCATGATTCATGAATGCAGTTACAGGCCAGAAAACGGTAACAAACAAGATTAAAAAAAGAAGACAATAAAGTACGAAAATAAGGGAAAAGAGAGGAGAGAGTTATAGAGTTGCAGACACATACCAATTTGGAGTTGGGAAATGACAAGAATGTCATGGACAACAATGACAGTTCTGGAAGGGACTATGACTGAAACCTCTTTGACCCCTTCAAGAGGTTTCAAGATGTTCTCAATCAATGGCACCTCCGAGGAGCAACACAAACCCAACACATCGAAGTAGCTTTTCTGCAACTTTTTCCCTCCTGCTTTGTTCTTCTCCTCTGAAGCCATGAGTATGTAGTGCCTCTCCTAATTAATTATATAACTGACGTACACCACCTGCCACCACCCCAGATAACAGAACAACAACAACAATATTTAAAACCCAAATGAAACAACCTTTGGATTAATACTTAATAAGCAAATTCTGGAAAGACAAGTGTCTGAAATATTTTTTTATTTTTTATTTTTTTGATAAGAAAACAAGTGTCTGAAATCTGAATTTGGTTTGTAAAAAAATTGAAGGGAAAGATATTGTTAACTGAGAAATAATTAAAACAAGAAAAGAGAGAAGGTGCTTGGGTGACAGTTCACCGACATATGAGACTAGAAAAGCAAATTAGTTAACAAGTAGAAACCATTTTATGTGTTTCATATAACATGGTCTAATGTTGGAACAGTTCAGAGCTATGGTTGAAGAGAAAAAGCACCTTTTTTTTCTTCTCCTTCTGAGAACAGAGAGAGAAATGATTGTAATGGTAAAGTAGTGGAATAGGCTGCGAGCTTAAGTAGGCAAGTTCGGTAGGTTATTAATTTAAAAAAATAAAAAATAAAAAGAATTGTATATAGACCATAGTGATTTGGAAATGATATGTGAAGCATGCATGCTCCTCCATCTCTCCTCCGGTCCTTCCCTCACACTCGGCATTAATGCTTTGTTTAATTGCACTAGAGAAAATGAGAATAGAGAAATAGAAAAGAAAGAAATAGGGAAGAGAGATTATAGGAAGAAAATGAGTAGAGTTTGTGGTTGTTTGGTATGAGAGAAAATGTGAAGAAATAGGGAAGAGAGAAAAGCTAAGAGCACGTTTGGTTTGTGAAAACATTTTCCATTTTCATTTTCTATTTTCATTTCCCGAAAACAATTCTCATTTTCAAGAAATGAAATTTTAGAAATTATGTTTGGTTTGACTTGTTAATTTTTATTTTTAGAAAACAAAAATAATAAAAATTCGTTTTGTTCTAACATTTTTATCACCTTTTTAATGTTATATTAGTAAATAGATATAGTAGTTATTCATTTTCAATAAATGAAAAATCAAAGGATATTACTTTATATCAAGTTTAAAAATATATTTATATTGTTGCTAAATAAATTTATGATTTTAATATATATTCATTAATTAATAGTGTAAATTTTTTTTATATTATTGATGCATCATTCATTATTTATAAGCATTACTTTTACTAAAATCAACAATTGTTATAAATGATGAATGATTTGTTGACAATATAAAAAATATTTACTCTATCGATGCATACACTATTTTCTCTAAATTTATTTGGTCATGACTACATATATCTTTCTCATCAATATTCTTGAAACAACACTAGTTGGTATACTGAATAATGTATAGCAAATGCTAACATGTATCTTTAATATACTTGTTAAGAAACTAAATATAATGTATAATTATGAGAAAATATATTCCTTTCAGTTCAGTATGTAAGATCTTTTTTGGGAAAACTCACGTCCACCAAAAAGTGAATTAAGATTGTTAGTGATAATAATGGAAATGTAAACATTGAATACACTTTTTCAAAATTATCCCTATAATTATTATTGAGATTTTAAAATGTATTTACTTTATAGGGGTAATTTTGGAAAGAATCAATTAAATATTTGAAATTGGAATAAGGTTTTACAAATAGGACCAATTTTATTTCTTAAAGGGGTCTTACAAACAGGACGGAAAGGAGTAAATTTTTAGATTCTCTAAGACATGGAGTAATATGCATTTTATTTTTCTTAGTTTAGGAATCACATGACACTTGTCAGCAAGACCCTACATTATACTTTTTTATGTCATATTTATAGGTCATACTTAACCATATCACACAGATAAAAGAAAGCAGTTAACTTTCTTGAAAATTAAAAAAATATTTTAACATTACAATTTTACCCTCTTAACTTGTATGAGAATTTTCATAATGTATTATTTCACATTAATAGATAAAAAGCAAATAAAAGAAAATAACAATAAATGTCTCTTAAAAAATATAAAGTAATTTATAAATAAGATCAAAAAAAATTTCTAGTATACGACATATAAATAAGACTGAATAAAGTATATATATATATATATTATTAATATAGAAAAATAGGATTTTAAACTAACCAATAATATTTGCTAAATAGGATCCAAATTTGTTTGATAAGCTTATGATAAATATAAAACAGACTTTTGATATTATTACGACCATGCCACCGTGTTTTCGATTAACGTTTCCTCTTTCAGCCACTTTCAAAGGAAACAGTGAAAACATCAAATTCATGTTTCCACGTTCCTGTTCATTTTAAGAAATATTTTTAGAAAACATTTTTATTAAAACCATACCAAACACATTTTCATTTATATTTTCTATTTTCTTTGGAAAAGAAAACAGAAAATGAGCAAACCAAACGCACCCTAAGTTTCTTTCCTTGCCTTTGGTTGGAGAGAAAAGTGAAAAGAGAGAAAACAATAGATTTGTCAAAAGACAACTACACCCTTATTTTACAAAATTTAAATAAATATATTTTTTCTTTTTCTCATGTATGTATATTTAAAATAACAAAAAAAAAAATTACTTCAATTATTTTTTGTTTAATAAAAATTTCGAGTCCAAAATATTTTTAAAAAAAACATTTTTTTATTGAAATAAAAATGCTATATTTTTTTAATAAAAAAATTAAAAAGGTCAAATAAAGTGAATAAGTGAAGGACAGATGAGTAATTTTATGTGTCAATCTCGGTTTTCTCTCCATTCTCTCTTTTCTTGAAGAGAGAAAACTTTTTCTCATGGGACCCACCACATTTTCTTTCCTCCCTCATTTTCTCTCCTCAACTAAACGGAGATGTTTTCTCCCTATTTTCTCTATTCTCAAAATCCCTTCCCCAAAATCACCCCAACCAAACAAAGGGTAAAGGTGTATGTTCAGATCAAAAGAGACCTAATAAAAACAATAGAAAATCGAAAAATCCGAATTTGGTTAAATTTTTTGTACTTATTATTGAAAAATGATTGGTTTATTTTGGTTTTTTATTTTAGTTCTAAGAACTAAATATGACCAAATTGAATGGTTAAGGGTCTGTTCGGCAAAACTAACTTGTAGTTATGAGCTTATAACTTGTAGCTATGAGCTTCTAGCTTATAGTTGTTAAGTTAGCTAGAAACTATAAGCTTGTAGCTGAGAGCTTATAGCTTTTTAGCTAATTATTTAAAATAGTGTTATTTGGCAAAACTAGCTTTTGAAGTAGCTAAAAGTTATTAAATGACCAAAAAGGACATGCAACATTTTATTATTTTATATTTTTCAAATTTTTTATTTATTTATTAAATAGATATTTATTTTTATTAATTATAAAATTATAATTAATTAAATTCATTTTTTTCTTAATTTATTAATTATGTAGTTAATTAATTAATTATAACAAAATTATTAAATTATAATTAATAATTAATTAAAGGGAAGTAAAATAATTTAAAATTTTGTTTGAGGGTAATTGGTATATGAATTATTGAAAGCTAGTTTAGTTTCTAGAAAGCTACTTCAAATAGCTTTCTAAAAGCTAACTTTCAAAAGTTACAAGCTCTTTTTTTGAAAGCTATAAGCTCTTTTTAATTTGTATTCACCGAACGGAGCTAGTAGCTTATTGACTGAATCTAAAAGCTTCTAGCTAGCTAAAAAGCTCATAGCTCGTGTTGCCGAACATAGCCTAATGATATATATATATATATATATATATATATATATATATATATATATACACGTGTGTGTATTGCCAATAATATCTCAATTTGTGTTATTACTTGGAATACTAGCAATAGCAACAACAATAATAATTGTTTTCATGCATATATGTATATTACTTGTAGAAACAAAAATAATTATATATAGCCAAATAATTATTTTTTATAAAAAAATTACATAAAGTTCTAATTAAATTAAAATCGGATCGAACTGAACCGAACCAAAACTGCATGTTTGTTTGAATTGGATGATTAGATTTGATGATGAAATTGGACAAACTGAACCGAACTGCATATTTTATGGTTGGATTGGATGGCTTTTTGTTTCAAAACCGAATCAGACCAGGAACACCCCGACTCGGCACCACTTATCATTTTTTTTTTAACACAGTTTGTAAATGACTGGGTTTCTTAAGAATGATGTTAGGGGTTCGATCCCTGCCGTAAATATGAAAAAGACTTTCCTAACAAAAACAAAACTCACTTTGATTATCTCTACGCCTCGAATAAGATTAGTTTTCGATTAAAAAATAGTCTTGATTCACACCAAATTTTTTAGAGTATCCTCTTACGGCGAAATTAAAAGACTATTTTTTCGATTTCAATTGTTTATATAATTTTAAACTTGTGAACCCTAGAAATTGAACCCGACACCATTTTATTTTCTTTTGAGACAGTGTACTTATTTATTTTTTATCATATATAATCTCAATCAATAAAAATTTTACTAAACAAAATAAAATTATAAAAACAAGATAAAGTTAAGGAATTATTATTCTATTGTATGATAAATCGCGAAAAATTATTTTCAACTCCCTAATTTATTTAAATCATTTTTTATTTCATTTTTAAAAATGAATTAATTAATAATAAAAAGAAATTTATAATTATTAATGCTAATTACTACTCCCTTCGTTTGATAAAACTCTGTTCGGCATGTCTAGTTAATAGTTTTTAAATTCGATCAATAAGCTACTTGTCTCGTTCAGTAAACACAAATAATAAAGAGCACGTAGCTTTAAAAAAAAAAAAGGCTAAACTGACTTTCAATAATTATGTACAAATTATATATGTCAACACGTTTTAAAATTACATTAATTACCCTAACCTAATTGATGGCAATTTAATTTTTGATTAAATGTGTATTTAATTAGTTATTAATTAAAATTTAATAATTTTGTAATATTTCATTAATTGATTAACCAACTACGTATCTAATAAATTAATTAATTTTTTTATACTGTTAATAAATAAAAAAATAAATTAAAATAATAAATAATTATAAAATTATGTTGCATATCATTTTCGGTTATTTAATAACTTCAATTACTTACATAGTTAGTTCTATTGAACAACTCTATTTCAAATAGTTAGTTAAATAGCTATAAGCCCCCAATTAACTTCAGAGCTCATAGCTACAAGTTCACAACTACAAGAAAATAGCTCACAATTATAAATTAGTTTTGTCGAATAATAGATTTATATATATAGTGTGTTTTAACGTTATGCATGAGTTTTAGGAAATGATTAAATTATATAAGAAATTCTATATAATAATTATTGAAGAAAAAGAAATATATTGAAGATGAAAAAGGGATTATGATAAATAAATTATAAAAAAAAACATTAATTATGCATTGAATTTGTAAAATAATAATATATATGAAATAAGTAGAAAAAACTTTATGGACATACACGATACACCGTATAAAACGAAGGGAATATGAAATTTGAATGTTATTACGTTAAAAAAAAAAAGTTTGAATGCTAGTTACTTATTTTTATTTAACTTTTTCCTTTTGCCCTAAATATATTTTTTGTCCATGTATATATTATAAGTTTTTATATTTTTATTACGTAGATGTATCGAGGATGCATGAGAGGGTAATAATGGGTTTTGATTCTCCCCTCTTACATATATTTTGTTCAATCATTTTAGTAGATATAATCATTTTAGGAAAAAAAATATATTTTAATAGATATAATCATTATACCCTATCAATTTGTACCCAAAAAAAAAAATTATACCCTATCAATTCTCTGTCTATTCGCATTTCTATGGTAATTACATTTTTATTAGATATTGTTTTTTCAATTCTTACTCAATGATTTTGGTTCTGGTTTGGGGCTTTCGAGTATGTCTCATACTCTCCCAATTGGTTTTTAATATATTCTTTTCTTATCAAAAAAAATTCTTACTCAATGCACTTCCCATTTCTTAACCTCATATAAATTAAAAGATTGTGTGGCTGTAACGATAAATATTGCGTAAATAAAAATACGCATGTGGGATATGATATTTTCAATAAATGTTCAATCATTTTAATATATATAATATTTTAGAGAAAAAAATTATTTTGCCACTTGTGTCTGTTTATACGCATCATCATTTTGTCGTGTTTTATTTTTTTTATATTTTTTCAAAAAAAATATTAATTAAAATTGTGAAAATTTTTTTGCTAGCATGTTGAAATAATGAAGAAAAAATAGGGAGAATAAAAAGTGTTAAGAAGAATTATAAACTATAAAGAGAGTGAATGAATGTAAAATGGAAAAATGTGGTTTTTAATTTTGATCTTAGAATATTTTTTGGCCCTGGAATTTTTTTTTTCTGAAAAATGATTAAATGACCTACATATAAACCTATACATAAAATTATGATACTTTTTATTTATGTTCTTTTACTTTATTTTTTTAATTTAAAAAATGACGAATGTCAAAATCTTATGTATAAGTTTATATGTAGGCCTCCCTACATGCATAGATCTCTTAATCATTACCAAAAATGATGATAAAACCATTCATGATGCAAGGATTATTATTGATTTAAAAAAAAGGACATCCAAAAGACTTTGGCTTTATAATAGGTATAGATATATGGTATTTACTAAAAAAATTATTTTAAATATTTTCTATATATATAATAAAAAAAATTATATATGTCTAGATTTTTATCGTTTTCACATAGACTATTTTATAAAATTAGCCACCATTTATTACTTATTTTAAGGAATTTCTTAATAACGGTCTTTTTTTTTTTGGTAAAACTTAATAACGGTCTTCAAGATTGAAAATAAGCACCCAGGCCAAAATAAATGTATTTTATGAGAAATGATAATTTAAAAAGTTTAAAAGTATCATTTTATTTTTTTGTTTTCAATAAAATATAACTATTTTTAGATGTTTATTGTCAACCTTAGAGTTGAGGTTAAAAAAACTCTTATTTTAATAAAATAATTATAAAAGATATTTACTACACTTGCATATATAATTATAATTTTTAATTATTTCTTTCGATAATTTCTAAATTCATCCCGACATTTATCTTTCTCGGAGTCTCATGAATATCTCTTTCTAAATTTAAAATTACACATACATTCTGCATGATCATGCCTCTATCTGTGTTTTAAAAGAATAATACCAATAAATCGAGCCCGAGATCCCCTGCCAAACTTTAATTATATTTCTTTTGATGAGACAAAGGTAGTGGAGAATCAACGAGGAAAATGGAATCCACCTAAGAATCCACTTTTTCTTGTGATTTTTAGTGCAATGGAGCACACAGGAACGAATTCAAACAAACAAACAAATGAAAAAAAAAAAAAAAAACCAACTTTTTTGAGTTACTTCATGAGATGCATGACCTGTGTTTTGTACTCCCTCCGCTTTATTTTACTCCCTCTTATCTTATTTATAAGTCCTTTTGAGATTTTTATTTTGGTATAATTTATAAAATCATTTTTCAATTTTCAATAGTATTTAATTACTTCTTTTCACTAACACCCCTATAAAATCAACACTTTTTAGAGCTCCAATAATAATTATAGGGGTAGTTTTGAAAAAGTATATCAAATTTTCACATTTCCAATGTCACTGACAAATTTATTCACTTTCCTTGATGGAAGTAAAAAATCCCAAAAAGGACCAGAAGGAGTACGATACTTATGTACTTCCTTAGTTTCATATGTAGTGTTCGTGAAATATTTTTTTTGAGGTTTTATATGTATTGTTCTTTTAAAAAATGTACTTATGTAGTGTTCTAATATATAATTAATATTATTTTTCCCAACATATCCCTATTTATTACACTATCTTTTTCACTCATAATATCTTTTTTTCTCTTCAATAATGATTGTAGAGGGGCATCATAGTCAAAATACCCCAAATTCTTACATCATTTAATCATTTCCTAAAATTTGTGCATAACCTTAAAATACACTACATATGAAATGAGAAAGTATTATTTTAACTTTTTTCTAATTTATTATAAATTATTTATCGTTTTAGAAATTTGATGATGAATTATTATTTGATTTTTTTCAACTTTAACATTATATTTAATATGATGAAATATATAAAATGAGAGATAATTAATATAATATGAGAATATTATAATAAAGTTATGTCATACTTCTCTTGAAAATTGAAGCATTAAATAATTGTTAGTATATAAAAAATTTCTAAAACAACAAATAAATTGTAATGATCGGAGTAATTTTCATTTGTGTAGTTAATATTAGCTACTATGTGTAAAACATAATTTTTTTTTTGATTCATAACGGGGCTAAACGCCCGAGCAGAGAATTACACAATCATCCTAGGAAATGCAATGCCATAGGCATCATCGCTCACTAGACTATGAATGAAGCTAGGAGCAGTGCTAAAAAAGGTACAATTAAAATCACCACCACGGCCATAATTAGCTAACGCATCAGCACATCTGTTAGCTTCACGAAATATATGAGTTAGGGAGAACGACATCTCCTGCAAAATCTTCTTAATATCAGTTACCAGTCTGGAACAGTGATGAGATTTCGGGCATGTTCCCATAATCAGCTTGACACAGACTTGAGAATCCATCTCAATACAGAGTTTTGTGATACCCAAACTTTTAGCCATTCGAACACCCCATAAAAGGCCCCATAATTCAGCCTTGACTGACGAAGCAACTCCAATGTTACAACAAAAGCCATGCACAAAAGCTCCTGTTGCATCTCTTATCAGACCGCCACAAGCTGCAGCACCCGAATCCTGCTTCACAGAGCCATCTACATTTAACTTGAAGTTGTCCACTGGAGGATGAGACCACTGAACCAGCTCCTCATGTTTCATGTACTGATGTTGCTTCCTTCTTTCCACTGAGTCACGAACATGAGCCGCATAACTAAGAACTTGCAAACGAAGACTCACCCAACTCTCCTTCTTTCCTTCAAAAATATGGGCATTTATGCTCTTCCAAATTAACCAAACCGCCACTCCAAGCACAATTGACCAATTCCCATCCTCCCCGCTGACATTTCCACCCCCTAAATTCGAAGCAAGCCACTCTTGAAGAGGGGTATTCCAGAAGCAAACCCAGATGTGGGACGGAACAATCTGCTCCCAAAAAGGCTTTATTTCATCACAATCTCGAAAGCAATGACTATGCGTTTCCTGCCCATTACTGCACCGATGACAGATATCAGAGTTGCTCAAGTTCCTGCGCATTCTCTCAACATTCGTAAGTAAACGACTATGGCCCACCTTCCATAGGTGAGACCGAATTCGTTGAGGTCCCGGCCAATTCCATATCTTTCCAAAACAATCTCTGGCTGCAGTATCTATTTGGTTCGAGGAGCCCTGCAAAATATCCATAGCTGATCCCAAATTGAAATGGCCACTAGAATCAGCCATCCAAACCACCCTGTCATTTCCATTCTCAGCGTTAGGAGGAACAACAGAAGCTATTTTTTTGCAGACTGCATCTGGTACTATATTTCTAAGCTCAAACCAATCACATTCTCCATTTATAGAGTAATGCACCACCGGATAATTCAGGCACCAATCCGGAATCACAACACCTTCCTCCTGCATAATTGATCTGATCCCAGGAATCCAGTGATCTTTCCAGAACATCGTTGTCCCACCATTCTCAAATTGCCACATAATCCCCTTATACGTATGTGAAGAGGCACTAACAATACCCCTCCATAACGACGACACTCTAGCGTTGGGGGATAAGGCAATGTTCATTACATTATCCACCTTGTACTTAGCACGGAGGGCTCTGACCCACAAAGAGTCAGGTTTAGAAATGACTCCCCAAGCTAATTTCCTCATATAACCATTGTTGACTGACTTCAGCTTCCGAAAGCCAAGACCACCCTGATCCTTAGGCTTGCAGATTGTGTCCCACGAGACAAGATGACACTTCCTCCTTTCCTCGGACCCACCCCATATGAACTTACGGCAGATCTTTTCCACCTCGTTACAAATACCGATAGGAATCACACAGACTTGCATAACATACGAAGGTAAGTTCATGATCACCGATTGGGCCAAAGTAACATGGTCCACAAAAGACAGCGAGCGCATTTTCCAATTAGACAGCTTTTTCTTCACCTTGTCCACAATAAACCTGTACGAGGAGATTGCTTCTCTAGCATGGATTATAGGAATTCCCAAGTATTTGCCAATATCATTAGCTATCGGCACACCCAGGCAGCTGCTCACAACCTGCTTCGCATCATCAGTTGTGTTACAGGAAAAGAACACTGTGGATTTATTATAATTCACCTTTTGACCCGAGGCACTACAAAAGGAATCAACGACACTAGCAACAATCTCCGCTTGCTGTAAGGAAGCCTCTGCTATCAGAATTATGTCATCCGCAAAAAAAGTTGGGAAATCTTTGGACCATTCCTTCCCATCGAAAGAGGTAGCCAGTTGCCATTATCCACTGCATCCTGAATAGCATGATACAACCTTTCTATACAAAGCACAAAAAGATAAGGTGAAAGAGGGTCACCTTGTCTCAGCCCTCTCGCAGGGGTAAATTCCTGAGTAAGATCACCGTTCAAGTTTATGCGCATAGAGGCAGTGGTCACACAACACATAATCAGATTGACAAATGATTGTTCCAGCCCCAATAACAGAAGAGTCTCCTCAAGAAAGTCCCATCGAATTCTGTCGTATGCCTTCTCAAGGTCTAACTTCATGACCAAATAGCCTTTTCTGCCTTTTAAATTCTTCACTGAGTGCACAAATTTCTTCAGAAGTATAGTATTATCAATTCCTTGTCTCCCTGGAATGAAGCTTGTTTGAGTAGGAGATATAACATCATTCAGCCTCGGCTTCAACCTGTTAACAATAATTTTCGTAACTGTTTTATAGATAACGTTACAAAGAGATATGGGACGAAACTCCGTGATCCTTTCAGGATGATCTACCTTCGGGATTAGAGTAATCACAGTAGAGTTTACTTCCCTTATCTTTGGAGGATCCGAAAAAATCTCCTTTACAAACCGAATAACATGTGGGTGGAGACTCTCCCACTGAGATTTAAAAAAGAGAGCATGTAGCCCATCCATTCCCGGAGCTTTAAGATTTCCCATACCAAAGATGGCTTTTCTAACCTCCTCACCAGAAACTTCCATTGAACAAAAGGCTCCCCATCCTTGTTGCAGCCTTGGAAAAGAATTCAAAGTGACTAAAGGGGAGGGTGGATCCAAGTCCAACGAGTACAGACTACAAAAATGAGTGAGCAATGCGAGTGATCTCAACTGGATCATGGATCCAAGTATTATTTTCATCTAGAAGGGTCACTACTTGGTTACGTCTTCTTCTACTAGTTGCAGCATTATGGAAAAATCTGGTGTTACGATCACCAAGTTGTATCCACTTTGATCTAGCTAGTTGAAACCAATACGCCTCCTCTTGAATGAGAAGAAGCTCATACTCTGCCCACAATCCGCTCTTTAGGCCTTGAAGATAGGGGTTATACGCATGATCAAAACTCCTTTGTATACCATCCAATCTCGTAAGAATTCTCCTTTTATGCGCAAAAATGTTTCCAAAAGTTTCACGATTCCAGGCCGTAATCCTCTCGGAAAATCTATCAACATTCTCCTACCTACTACTTGAATTACGCCAAAGATTACGAACCTGAACAGGGAAATCAGGGTGATCCAACCAGGGAGCCAGAAATTTAAAGTTGGCTCCTCGGTTCCTCCTTCGCGTGCAATCTAGCCGAATCCAGAGAGCTGCATGGTCTGAACTAGGAAGGGGGATATTAACAATAGCAAAGTTTGGGAAACATTCCTTCCAGGTCAGATTTGCAACTGCACGATCAAGTCTTTCTAAGAGCTCTCCCCGCTGCCATGTGAAAAAAGGACCCTTACAACCTAAATCAGATAAGCCACAATCATCCAAGCACATTTGAAACTTAGAACAAGCCAAAAAGTCCACACTCAACCCTCCTCTCTTCTCATGTGAATACAATACTTGGTTAAAGTCCCCTACTAACATCCAAGGGTCCTCATTCCTGACCTGTAAACCCCTCAACTCTTCCCAAAGGATATCCCGGAAATTGACATTTGGACTGGCATAAATCGCGGTAAAATACCAGGGCACTCCCATGTTGTTTGAGCACTTCATATGCACCAGGTAAGAAGACGAAGTTACCACCTCTATATCAATGGAAGATGAATTCCACAGACACCAAATTCCTCCAGAAAAACCAACAGCATCCACACGGAAACTCTTATCAAAATCGAGTTTAGCTACCACCCTATCAGCTCTCTCCCCACTTATACGTGGTTCAACAATAACCAAAATATCCATACTATACAACAGCTTATAGTCCAGTATTAAACCTGGAAAATTCCTACCCATGCACCTCTAGAATTCCATACAAAAGCATTCATTTCAAACAGTACAGAAGAAGGTAAACCCTAGACAGAAGGGTTAGGCAGCACTGGGGCACAACACCCCAATATTAGTATCCTCGTTCTCCATGCTCACTTCACTGGAGCTCACTCCTCGAAACTTGTCATTTGAACCACAACCAGTTATATTTGTATCACCATCATTTTTGAACCTAGCTGCATATCTTTTTAGGAAATCCTGCTCCAGCATAGTTATACACACCCACTGCCCCAAGAAAATCATCATTGTACTTTCCTTCTTTGAACTGGTTCCACATTTCATCTTGCTTCTTCCGCATGATGTCGAGACACAGTTGTTCAAACTTCTTCTTTTTCTCCTTCTCAATCTGAGTCATATTATCTACTGCCTGAGTTTTGTCAGTGTGATTTACGACGTCTATATGCATGGGAGCATTCCCACATGTATTTTGTTTGTCTGAAGAGATGTGAACATTGGTGTTACTAGTCATTTTCTTAACCTGTTTGCCCTTTACATCACGTGACTGGTAATTTGGGCCCCTATGACTTCTATTGAGCCCATGAGGAGATTTCCTGGAGACGTTTTGTTGGGCCATATCACCTTTTTCCCTATGTTGAGTGGGGTCTGTATCTTGATCAGCTAGAGCATCAAATCTCGTCCCATTAAGGAAAGGCTGCGTATCCGAGATCTCCTGATTTATTGCAGGGTGGGATTCCACTGTTTTTACCACACTTGGGGCCCCACTTATGTGCTCATTATTTCTCTGAGGAATATTTTTCTTGCGGCGGGATTTTTGAACTATCATCCAAGGACCATAATTATCCTTATCATTTGTTTCCTCTTTCGTATCACAAGGATTTGATTGCTGTCCAATCTCCGTAACTGCTTTCACAATCATCGGGACCTCAGAATCCGAGATTTTATTCTCCTTCCCCACGGCGCTTGTAGCCGCGCACCTTGCTCTTCAGCCACCACAGGTTCAGCACCACCCACATTAGTTGCAAACACTACAGCTTCAGGACAATGAGATTTTTTATGCCCATACCTTCCACAATGAAAGCATATAAGTTGGAGACCCTCATACTCTAATTTAAATTCCCTGCCAAGGGCAAGAATGGAAGGTTTGAGCTTTCGCCGGAGGTCGAGCTCTACACATATGCGGGCAAACTTTGCTCTAGAATGGATAGACGTGTGTTCATCAATTTTTAACATTGTTCCCAACTTACTACCTGTTCTCCACAAGAATTTCTTATTCACCAGTTCAATATGCAGATTTGGAATTCTGATCCAAGTTGCGATCTTCCGCACTTCATTATCCACCGGATTGAAAAAAGGACGCCATTGTTGGAACTGGATGCAATGACCTGCATAGGTCCAGGGACCCTCAAACAAAGCATGCCTGTAATCCTCCTCATCTTCAAAACGAACCAAAAAGAACCCTTCACTAATATCCATAAACATGAATAGGTCTTTTTTTTTGCCCAGAGCGATTGTAACTTAGACACCATATAAGAGTAAATCACCTTTCTACCAAGGACGTTTACTATGAGAGTGAGTTTCCACGGACGACACCATTCTTCATATTCTTCCAAGGAAACTTCCACTGTTGGTTTTATCACCTCCTCAGCCTCACCCCCCTCCATATCAAGGTCTTTGTCAAAGTCAACACACAACTCCTCAGTGACCATTTGGATGATTTCAGCATTATCTGGTTTATAACCATGCACGTGCATGACTTTTTCAAGGTAAGACACTTTGGGATTGGCCACACTTACACCAGATTCCCCATCCTTACTAGTACTTCCCAAACCAACATGGACTCTTCTATAATGTCGTCATCACAAATAATCACTTCCATACCATCAACTATCTTGACTCTTTTATTGCTTCTGGCTTTCTGATCTTCCTCTTCAGAAGAAGGCTTGCTCCGAGGTTCAGAGAGAGCGCTCATGATTAGGTTGTAGTTTTATGACAAATTTTAAAACATAATTAAAGAATGCAGTGGGTGAAAGTTAACAAAGGAAACTGATAGTATTTATGACAAATTTTAAATTAACTTTCAACGTTTATATATGTAATTTTATTTTTTTTATTGTTTTGATAAATTTTATATATGTAATTGAAACCTATTTTATTTGTCAATAAAGGTTAGATTAGTTGGTAATTGGATTATTTCTATTTAAGCAAGTGGTTTGATCCCTGACTCTTGCACTTGAAAAAGAAACAAAAATAGCGGATACCTCAAGAAACAAATAAAAAAATCTATTTTATATTTAAAAAACATTTTTAACTATAATTTAAAATAGTGTATTTTCTAAAATAAACTATACATAAAAAAAATAAAATTGCTTGGTTGTCTTTGGTTAATGAAATTCTTTTTTGTTTGCTGTTAAAAAAAGACACAAAATAAAATAAAGTGTCCTTTGCATTGGCAAAATAAAGTATTTTCAATGCAAAGATTTTATTCTTGTAATCTTCAACCATTCTTTTTTAAGCATCGGTTAGCAATAACAAAATAAAATTTTCTTAAATATTTTTTTTTTCTAATTGAAAATTAAAATAAATATAAAAAAACTATATGCATAAATAGTATGGAGTAAACTTTATTATTTAAGCTTTAACACACATAGGCCAAAAAAAATTAAATATATATAATTGAAGCTAAATTATATGCCTTTTCACTAGATAATCTAGTGTTTTAGTTTTATAGTCTAACCGACTTCTTTTCCCTTTCTTTTTGTTTTCACTTTTCAGCAGCACTAAACTTTTTTTTTACAACAAATCCCAGTACATCATTGCATTATTATTTCCTCACGAAATTCCATTTTGAGTATTTTGAATGCCTCGCAAAATTCAATAATTTTGAGTATTCAGAATAATAAGATTTGGCCATAAACAGAGTCACAGAGATAATCAGCAAATAGAACGTTTTTTTTTTTAAAAAAAAAATTAATTGATGTCATAGCACAACAGATGTAACGTATGAACACAAAAAAGTATGCCTATGAACAGATGCATGAACTTCATCAACTTAAATATTAAGTAATCTGTGCACCAAAAAAAAAAAATATTAAGTAATCTTGAACACGAAGAAAAAAAATAGTGTTATTTTTGGTGATGAAAATTTAATTATTAATGTCGCATTGGGTATTGCCTTACCTTTGAGGTTGTTCTTGTTACATAGAGCATCGTAACAAGAATGTACCACCAAACCTGGAATTAAGAATACGCCAAATTACTCTTATCCAAAAAAAGAATATGCTAAATTACACTTTACCTTGTGATTTGAAGCACTTTGTTCCGGTGCTATAATGTTGGACACCATGTGATTTACACCTTTACCACGTTATATAAGGACCCAAATTTCTAACATTTAATTCACTTATAAATAAAATAGAGAATAATTTTTCGTAAACAATTTTCAAACTTTAACATTGCAAATGTGGAAGCAAACTTTTATATAACATAAGATACAGAATAAAACATAAAAATTTTACAACTCATAACATAACACAATAGTTCAAGCTGATATAATTTTAGGGGAAATAGACTAAATAGACTATTAATCGTAACCCAGAGCATGATTATCAAAACTCCATAATTTGGAAAGGGAATCCCACATCCCTTGCCAGTGTTACTATTCCCCTTGGAAGAAGGATCATCATTACCTACAAGGGCAACAAGGGAGTAAGTCATAGCTAATCACGTTAAAACGAATAATAAATAATAGTGGCTAAAAACAACAAACACAAGTAACAAATTCACAAATGCATATACATATGTCAAACCCTTTTTTTTATTCAAGCAATTAATCTTATTTATTAATGGCATGATGTATGTTGATCTCAATAATATCCTGGGGCATCACAGTTTGGAGGGAAATGGGTCATCCTGATCTTCCTCCGCTCGACCCTTCACGAGTCACGACAGACATCAGTGTGTACGACAGACAACGTAAAAAGCCTCAACAAACTGGAGCAATCAATGCATGGGTGCAAACATAAGTCATTACCAATCCTTATCATTGATTCATCATCATCATTCACATCATTTCCATTCAGGACATAGTCCATAAATCTCATTTTTCAATCCATCGATCCCAATAACTATTTTCAATAATAATCTCATCTTAAATCCTTTTAGAAAAAGGTCATCAGCGGCATAGCCACTTTGCGATGGTTGTAACCCGTTCCATTTTCTTAACTCAATAATTTCAGAAAAGGCCATGCGATGGTTTTAGGATTAGTAATTAAGACGTTATTAATCAGTTTTGATTTATTAGTCCATTAGGACACCACTGATGGGTTAATTATCAACCAAATGGATGCAATGTCCATTGGGACTCCCACGGGGTAAAATATCAACCAATGGGTATACGAGTTCCGTTGGGACTCCTGTAGGGGAAAATATCAACCACTGAATAAATTTTTAGTAGGACTCCTCCAGGATTATTATCAACCAAACGGATTAAGTTATGCCACTGGGTGAAATCCTCATAGTGGTCTTTAAAATTTTGCAATTATGATATTAAACGAGTTAAATTCTGAAAATGAAAGAAAGTCTGAGTTTTATGCAATTTAATTCAAAATACTCGAGTATTTCATGCAAAAATACTTGAGTACTTGAAGAAATACTCGAATCGTTCTTCAATTCCCAGAATACTCGAGTCTTTCTCTAAATACTTGAGTCTTTTTGCTGCAACATACCAGTTTTTCTGCATTTTATGCACCAATTCGAAATTCTTGCTTGTTTACTCCAATTCTGTACAAAACAGACATTAATACACATAAAACAAACATGTTGCACATCTCAAATAGCATTAAATCAACAGATAACAAAATCAAATCACAAATTGCACAAAAACATAGGAAATGTCCATTTTAACATGAAATTCATTTTTACTCAATTTTAAAATCGTACAACGATCCAGTGAGCTTTATTAGATCCAATTAAACTTGTTTAAACTTTTAAACCATAGGTTTCTGACCTCTAAGTCAGTTTCCCAATTCAACTTTCATTGCCCATGAACCTCAAGTGGTTCCTATGAATCTAGCTTGTTAATTATCATTCTAGCGATTAGATAACATCTCCCATACCTTAGAGAAGCTAAAGGAACGATTGATCGAAGAAGAAAGGGACTGAATCGAAATTATTGAATCTGCGCTGGTGCAAAACAGCTGCACTAGCTGACTTTGACAATCAGTTACACTTTGAATAAGACATGAAAAACAACGAAACAAGTTAGCTTAAGCAACTAGGGAATACTAACTTTAATCAAAAACGAATTTGGAATCAAGAGGGTTCCTGATTTACCAAACCAATTCGAAGAAGAGGGGTGTTTGACACTGATTTATGCTCTGTTTTTGCAGCTTTAGAAACTCAACTTTGAATGCCTAGAACTTGCTCTACAGGAGGTTAATTTGAGTGGCTCTTGGTTCTAATTCAAGATTGGAATTAGAACTCGAATTGTGTTTTGGTTGTACTGGATTTGGTTGAGTGAGGAAGGAGAATCGAAGGCAGTATGCACCAGAAAACAGAGAAATGTGGACAAAAATTCGGGTTTTGAGTGATTTGGATGAGTTTATGGCTTCCCCAATCACTTATTTATAGTCTAGGTTTACCCTCCTTCGAAGTAAAGTCCAGCTCTGTGCTTGGAACTAGGTGAAACGAGCTGTTGGCTTCAATTTGAGTTGAAACCGACTTTTATTTTTTTGCAGAGCTACTCGAACTACTATACTCGAGTCTTCCAACTAGAAAATTCAAATTTTCTAAGTACTAGTTACGATACTCGAGTCTTCCCATGAATACTCGAGTCTTTTTACCAAATTTCAGAAAATTCATTATTTTATTCAATTATAATAATATTGTTATGAAACGTATGAAAATAAGGAAGAAGAGAGGAAACAATATATTGTGATATATTCATTGCACATTTTACATCATAGTTGAGTCCTATTTATAGGGAGATAGGAAACTCTAATATGGAGTGGTATCAACTAATTATAAACACAATCCACCCTAATATGGAGTGGTATCAACTAAATATAAACACAATCCAATAGATAGTCATCCACTAATTAGATGGATATGAATTGTTTATAACACTTCCCCTTGGATGATTATTAAGAGAATATGCCTCTTTAAAAACATTCATAAGAAAATCCCTATAAAAAAAATTAGCGAAGGAAAAAGAGTACACAATTCTTCTTACGCAATTGGATGATGCCTCATTAAAAACCTTGTCAGGAAAACCCATCGGGAAAAAACCGTGACTAAGGGAAAAAGAGTGCAGTGCGTATTTATATCTCCCCCTGATGCAAACAATTATCTCTGAGATATTTCACTATTACCTTCGCAGCATAGGTTTCATGATGTACCAAATTTTCATTACATATTCCATATGTAATTCAAAAAACAAAATTTTGTTCTTTCCAAATCTTTCGTTTCAAAATCTTCCTTTAAGCAATATACAACATTTGGAAGCTCTTCAGGAATTCTAATAATATTCAATTTATCACACTAAAATGTGTGTTTAGCTTCATTCCAACATCTTCCTGTGAATGAATAACAATATCTTGCTAATAAATTAATATCAGACGACATATTAAGTCACGTATGACATTCAACGATCTAATAGAGATTCACATATAAATTAATTGTTATTTATCAAAGCAACTCACTTTAGAATATTAAAATAATACTACATAAATACTAAACATATCCATGATTGTCTGACATAACATCATATATATATATATATATAAGTCAAACAATATATAACTAAAAAACATAAATTATTAGCTAAATCTAAATAGATATATACATGTATATATCAATATCCTTAATTCTTCTGAAATTTCTCATATTGATATAATGATATCATTCTCGAATGAACCATGATAATGGCTGCAAACATATAATGCATTTTATGTTTGCTAGAATTATAACTTCGAGTCTATTAAAAATCGATCTCTTGGAGTTTGAACTATAAGTTCAAAATTATTGCATTTTGCAATTTAACTAATTAAAGTGCATGTGTCGACATATTACACTTTATGCTTCAAACATTTTAATTATCCATGGATATGGTTCAACCATATTAAATAGTTCAAGCATATGCTTCGAGCATATTGAGTCCTTAAGGGGTATTCATATATATGTTATTAATCAAGTTAGCCATAAAAATCTGCTATAAAATCATTTGACACAATTTAAATCCTTTTTATATTGCCAGACTAATCAAGTATCGAAAAATACTTGCATCCACCACATGGAAGTTTTATTCCACATAATCAATGTCAGGTCTTTGTGAAATTCTTTGGGCAATCAATCTTATTTTATATCTCATAATTTCTCATTTCACTTATGTACAAAAACACATTTGTATCCATCTGACTTTACACCTTTAGGTGTACAGACTATAGGTCCAAATACCTGTTGTTTTTCAAACGAATTCAATTATGGCTCAATTGTGTCTTTTCAATTTGGCTAATCATTTCTTTGTCTATATTCCTTAATAGACTTTGATGCATGATCCTCATCTTATATCATTTAAGCGCTATATCATATGTAAAAGCATCGTCAACGTTGACTTCATTTCGGTTCCATTGTATTTCAGTGATGACATAATTTATTGAGATCTCTTTGTTTTCACACTTTTCAGGTACCTGAGTTTCTTCTTGAACTAAACTATTAATTATGTCTAAGGACTCTTTAGGAGTCTTTACATCCTCGAATTGACCATCTTATTTCTTTGCTCCTTTTCTTTTTCGATGATTTTTGTATTTTTTTTATTTTGGAACCGATGGATCTGCCACGCTTCAAGCGTGCCTCATACTCATTTGCAATTTTAATTTGTCCAAGAGGGACATCAATTTCATTGGAGCATTAGCAGCTGGAATATGTGACTTAGTCACTCTCTTTTTAGGTTAGTAAATGTGTCTGGCAATTGGTTATCTAAATTTTGCAAATGAATTATCTTTTGAACTTATGTTCAAATCGTTTTGTTCGAGGATCAAAATAATATAATGATAACCCTTTCAAAATTATTTCTTTTTCCAACTGCTTATTTTCTCCCCCTAATGTTGGGAAACAAATTCATCAAAGCGATGATCGAAAATCGATCCATGAATGACTCTCTTATTGTTGGTTTGAGTTATTTTATCATGGATGAGGATTCATATCCAACATATATTCTCAACCTTCTTTGAGGTCCCATCTTAGTGCGTTGTGGTGGAAAATATACCGCACATCAAAAGTTCTTAGATGGGAAATATTAGGTTTTTGACCAAAAACCATTTGTAAAAGGGGAAACTCATGATAATTTTAATGGCTTGATGCGAATCAGTGTCATGTTCCCAATTAGTAATGGCAATAGACATTCAGTAGTTAATAACTAGATTTTGGTTGATTCAATTGCACAAGTAATCTCACAAACTTCTGGTTGTGAATTGCCAATGAACAATCATGTAACCATTCAGTTGATGCATCAATTAAAAATATAAAATACCTAAATGATCCACATGATGAAAGTAATTGCACATAAATATCACCTTGTATTCATTCCAAATTTTATGGTGATGACCGAATAAACTTTCTATGGGAACAATTATTAGCACATTGAGATAATCAGATTGAAGAAACTTCGGTTTCTTCATGGGATATCAACATAGATTTTAAATTTTTTTCACATCATATAGTTGATCTGGGATGGTTTAACCAGTCAAGCCAAACAAAAAAAATTATATTATAATTTATAAACTTCTAGTTTATAAACTTTTGGTTTTACGATATGAGGTATTCCAATTGTACTATATACGTGTAAACTGAAAAATTTTCCAACACTTCTGGATAACAACTCTTTTAGAGCTCTAAATTATCATCGTACTCGAATATAGTGTTAACAATGGTTCTAGTAATAGAAGAAAAATTTTGTATAACTAGTAGAGTATAGAAGAAACATTTTGTAGATGATTTCAAATAAACTATTTCCGCCATAAAAATACTCTATCAAAGTTAATATTGCAAATTAATGTAAAACAAGTATGAAAAGGTTACATCATAAACTATGTTTTGATTTTTATTTTTTAATTGAGTCTATTATAGACACATACTTGTATAAAAGATTAAAAAATATCAGACTAAAATTTGTTATCATCAAGTTCATTGAACTTTTAAGATTGACCATGATATTTTCTTCCAAATAATAAATTTACTCACAATCATGAAATATAATCAATAACATCAAGAAGAAATTAAAACATGAAATAAATATTTGAACAATTTAATTTTGATAAAATATACTAAACTATTTTGAAAATAAAAATTTGGCATATACCTTTGAAACTTGGTATATTTATTCATGATCCACTACATTATAACACATTGTTAACTTCAATAAAAAAAATAGGATATGCTATTTTAATATTTTATATCCATAAACTTTTGTTATAAAAATATATTATGTATACTTGTGATCAATTATTTATGTGGTTCGTACAATCCAATCTAATCAAGCGGAGACTTAATTTTTGGAAATATCAAAAAAAATATTTATATTGAAAATAGAATTCAAAACAAGATCATACGAGATCTTGCATAGTTTTACTTGCTAAAACTAACAAGCATCAAATCTCTCAAAAAAAACATATGTAATCAATATCATTCAATAATATCATATTCAAACAAGTATTGACATCACTTAATGGTATAAACAAATGTGCAAGTATATCCATAATTATATTGACAAATTTTTCTCTTTATCATAATGACAGTAATCATTTTCAATAAAAAAATATTAGAATTTTTCATCACTAATAGTTTTAAAACATGTCAATAAAGAAGCACATAAATTTCATGTTGTGAGATTGTCGCATTCTTAAAATTTCATATTCAAAAACAAAACGACAAGACACATGAACTCATTTAGGATAAATTTCTCCACTTATTCGTATTCTTAATATGACAATAGCTTAAAAATTTTATAACTAACCTCGAAAAAGTACTACTCAACATGTGTGTAGAGCTAAGAAAATAGAAGCCGACATAAGATATGAGTCAACTTGATGAAGCATAATCTTCCTTATATAACTTTCAAAACAACTCATAGAGAGATCATTAGGGAACAATAACAAAAATTATATCAAATAAAGCTCTACTTTAATGTCAAATTGTTAATGATAGAATATATAAATCATATTAATTTACTTCATGAAAAACATTAATATTTTCATGTTTCAATATAACGTTCAATAATAATTAACAAGAAACACAATTAAATATATATAAGGCAAAATAAAGAAAATTATTTTTTCTCAAAGTAAAATATACTTATTTGACTGTCTTTGCATCATAAAAATAAATGTGCTAACATTTAAAACTAATAATTTATGACACATGAGCAGTATCATTGATACATCAAATAATGATTACCACTACTAAAAAAATATTTGCATTAAAATTAGAAATTGTCGATATAATTGTGAAATTATCCAATTTAATAAAATGATATCAAATATTGATTTTATCAATAAAGTCACAACAACCTGGTTCGGTTGAAATGACCCGTGGGATCCCGAGTACAATACTCGGTGAAAACAACAATTTTTTTTTCGTTTTTAATAAAAAAATTATTAATTCAATGAGACAATCAGACCAAATGGTTGGAGTTGCACAATGATAAGTGTCCGTATGTGTTCAAATTCCAATGATGTATTTACTCTTTAAACTCTAGACATGATCATGCACATCTTGGTTCGATGTGTATTCTTCATTTTGTGGAATTTGCACACAGTTGAAGCAAGAGTTAGACATTACAAATTGGAGATGAAGAATGAATACAAGTCCCTCGATTGCTTTAAGAAGTTGTCACCATTAATAGTAAGATTTGGGCACTGAGAACCTTGTCATCCATTGGCATAGTATTAAAGAGATTGAAACTTTCCATTGACATAGTATTAAATAGATTGTAACTCCTTGGACTGGTGGAACAAACCAAGTCCCACATCGGGTTCTATAGATTCCAATCTTAGAAAAATTTTGCTATTTTATTTTTCGATCATTCTTTGGAAAATATATAAAATATAATTCAAGGATCAGTCTTGAACCCATAACTTGCCATTATTGCAGTGATTATTGCTACCGTGCTTGGCATGAAATGCAAACATAATATATATAAATATCACGGTTACTGCAGAGCTATAAATCGCTTCTGCCTTATTTGCAATGATTAGCTCTGCCTTAATGATCCCCCTATGAGTTCTCCTTTTCAAATCAATCAACACTGCTTTTGTTTGCATCTTTTCAAATCTGTTTCGATTTACATACTTTTCAATTCAATCAACACTGCTTTTATTTGCATCTTTTCAAGTCTGTTTCGATTTGCATACTTTTCAATTCAATCAACACTGCTTTTATTTGCATCTTTTCAAATATGTTTCGATTTGCATACTTTTCAAATCAATCAACACTTTTTCTGTTGCATCTTTCTTTCTTCTTCTTCTTTTTTTTTTATGATGGACATGATAAATGCTATAATTCTCAAGAACTTGTATCTCTTATAAAATGTTCATGTTCATATAATATTGATACTTTGGGATCAATATATAATATATCAAAAGAAAAAAATGAATAAATAAATAAAACATTAATAATATTAAATTTTACCTTGCTTCAATACTCTTTGATGTATAAGCTTCAACGCACATTTTGGTTAGAGCTTCGTGCTGATAACGTGTTATGAAACGTATGAAAATAAGGAAGAAGAGAGGAAACAATATATTGTGATATATTCAGTGCACATTTTACATCATAGTTGAGTCCTATTTATAGGGAGATAGGAAACTATAATATGGAGTGGTATCAACTAAATATAAACACAATTCACCCTAATATGGAGTGGTATCAACTAAATATAAATACAATCCAATAGATAGTCATCCACTAATTAGATGGATATGAATTGTTTATAACAAATATTCTTTTTTAAAATTATTTTATTTATTATGTTTATTTAAAAATACTGGATATTACACATTACCCTCTTTCTTCTATTTTTTTTTTTATTTTCAAAAGCTTTATTAGATGAATCGAAGTTTTTGTCTTTGGGAAACTATTGAGATGGAGCGTTAGTTGCTCTTCGTTCGACGCAACAACTTGTTGTTGATTAGGAAATGATGGTTTAATGCACGAGGTCTCTAATTTGTTATCAGCAACGTTAATTTATCTTATCTAAATATATTTAATTTTAAACAATATTTTTAACTAATATGAATGAGATTATGGGTTACATGAAACAGATCATAAAATAAATTTGGATATGGACGCCCCTACCTTCATCAGCTTTCTTGATAATTTTGCTGACAATAAACTGGGCAACCTCTTCAATGCATCAACTTAAGTTTTGATTGTAATGCACGCACCTACTTTATTTTGCATGTAAAATTTCTATTATATTCTCATCCCTTACCTCCAACCTTACTCATCCTTATTTTTTTACTCACACCACGTCACCAAAACTGATAATGTGTTATATATAGTTGTTTTAGCACAACAATATTGAACTAATTCCACCAGAGTGTTGGGCAACCCAACCAAGCCAACAAGTTTTTTGACGTTATCACTATCGGTCCTTTTTCTATAGTATTAGACAAAACTAGCTATATCTTATATTTGTGAGCGCGTAGGTGTAAACTTGTATTTTTTTTATTTTTTTTTGGTTTGAAATATAAGAATTTTTTTTTAAAATTAAAATATAAGGAAAAGTAATTAACTTTCTTAATAAAATTTGTTTCATTCTCAATATTACTTTCTTAAAATATGCCTATAAAATTATTATCTCATCTCATTTTTGTTTCATTCTCAATATCACTTTCTTAAAATACCTTTATTTTTGATACATTTGAAAAAATTAAATACAATCAACTAACATTCTTAATGAGCGAGATTTTTAAATTTTTTTTCTTATATTATAAAACGGAGGAGTAACTATTTAGCTAACTGTTTTGAATAGTGCTATTTAGCAAAATCAACTTTTGAAATAGTTAAAAGTTATTAAATGGTTGAAAATGACATACAACGTTAATTATCATTTATATTCTATTATTTTAATTTATTCGTTCTATTATTTATTTTAATTATTTGTTAAATAAATAGTTAATTAATCAATAAAATAAAAAAATATTAAATTATAATTAATTAAACTCAAATCTTTTATTTAATTATTAAATATTTAGTTAATTAATTTATTATAACAAAATTATTAAATTATTATTAATAATTAATTAAATATACAGTTAATTAAAAATTGAATTGTCATCAATATATTTTAATTTCCTAAAAAAATAATACATCTCAAAATCCCTAATGTAGAAATTTTTTGGGGTATAATTGGTATATGAATTATTGAAAGCCGGTTTAGTTTCATGAAAACTACTTGAAGTAGTTTTAAACTCTTTATAATTTGTGTTCACCGAACATGTCTAATAGTTTATTGATCAAATCTAAAAGTTTCTAATTAGCTAAAAAACTTCTAGGCAGGCACGCCGAACAAAGCCTTTCTCATTCCGTTCCAATACATAAGATTTCTTAGAAAGTTATTTAATTTAGTTAATGATATTGAAAATGCGAACATTGGATATGTTTTTTTCAAAATTACACCTATATAAATATTGAAAATTTAAAAAGTTTTCAATAAATATGGATGTTTGTGAAAAAAATAATCAATTGTCATTGAAAATTGATATATAATTTTATAAATAAAGATAAAATAAAAGTTTAAATGATCTTATATTTAGTGATAGAGAGTAAATATTTTTTAGTGCAATAAGCTTAGGAGAAATTATTGTATGTATGATTCATGATGACCAATAATTTCAATCCAATTTAAATTTTTGATTTTAAATAATATTAAAAAAAATTCGTAAGAATATTCAAAATAATGTTAAGGATGAGATTGAGAATCATGCAACAATAATTTTTCCAAGTTGAAATGGGTAACCAACTAAACACGGGTCTTGTCCCCCCTCCCCCACCCTTTTTTTACAAGGGTATCGTCCAGCCGACAGCCGAAGACTAATCCATTCCGAGACATAGAGATCATCGAAATATGTTAGGAATTGAACTTCTGATACCATACTTAAAATACCCAGACATCTAGGAATTGTTTTGTGCTTTGTTGATTTGTTCCCTTCCTTTTACAGTAAGTTTTAAGTACGTATTAAAATTTTATTTAATACCCCTATACTATTCAACATTAAATTTCACTGTAAAAAAAAAACATCAATTAATCATTTGCTAAGAATGCAAGTTATAAACATGTGCGTTGAACGGATTTAATTTATATTAAGTTGTAGTAATATTTTACGAGTCCAATTATTAATAAAGTTTAAATTTATTAAAATTTGGTTATACTAAAAATATGTCAATAATTGTTTTGTTTGTCCTTTTTGATAGCAAATTAGAATATAGTAAATCGTTTGATATTGCATGGACTGATGGACACTTCTGTAAAATTTTAAATTTATATTATATACATGTGAAATTGTTGAATTTTAAAAACAAAATGGAAAAATATTAAAATTTGAATGTGTAAAAAAAATACAATAGATCTAAAAATCACATGTAAAGGTCAACAACCATAAACGGATGAATGATTGATGATACACTGATCTTGTAAAAATATTTACACTGTCGGTGCATTATCCATTTTCTCTTTAATTAATACTATAAGCTATTAAGTGAGAATTGTTTTATTTGGCGTGATAAAGAGCCAATTAAAGTCATCGGTGGTAAAGCTCCTTTTGGTATTTAAAAAAAAAAAAAAAACTTAATTATGTCCCAAGTTCTTGAAATTTGGCGTATTTTTGCTTCCAATGTTTGACTCTTTGAAGTGATTTTTGGGTTTGTCATATACCCTTATTATCAACTCTGACCAATTTTGCTGACATGTAACATTGGAATACTAGTTAGGCACGGGAGGTTGGCCATGTGGTACTGCGTGATGTCACACGGGCGAAGATGTTTCAATACTACAATTGCTCCTATTTTTCAAAATTTTGGTTTTAGTCGTCCTTGATGATGTTGTGTCAATACTACAATTGGTCATATTAACAGTTAATATGACACATGTCACATGGCGTTATTAGCCATATCATCATCCGGGGACCAAAACCAAAATTTCGAAGAATAAAAGAACCATAATTAAAGAAAAAAATAAGCTTATTTAAGTTTTTAGTCCGTGAACTTAGGTGGTTTTTTGATAATTGATCATTTAACTTTTTTTAATGTTTTGGTCCCTGAACTTTGCTCAAATATTTGGAAGTGATCATTTCGTCACCTAAGTGATAATATGGTCGACGACATGTCACGTTACATTCACCATGTTGATAAGTAAGTTCCATGTGATGCCACATGGATTTTTTAAATTAAAAATTAAAAATTACATTTAAAAAAATCGAATATGTTAATTATTTTTTTAATAAAAAACATGTGATGCTATGTGACATCACATAGCATATCACTTGTTGATGTTATGAAAGTAACGTGGTATATTATTGACCATATCAACATTTAAGTGATGAAAAAAACCATTTCTAAATGTTTAAGTAAAGTTTAGGAACCCGAAATATTAAAAAAAAAAATTTAAGAACCAATTCTAACATAACATCTAAGTTAAGGGACTAAAACCTTAAATAAACCAAAAATATATAGGAACTAAAATTAAAACTCTCTGCATTTTCAAAATAAAAACTTATTTAAATCTTAATTTAATTGTAATTTGTATGAACAAATGAAAGTATTATGTATTTTTTACTTTAAGGGAAAATATCATTCATTGATGAGAGATATCATTCATTGAATAACTACTGCACTTTGTCAAGGTGCATTACATTTAGCAAAAATCCTTGTGGATCCTCTAATTAATGCTATGCCAGCAAGTATGTGCGCTGGCTTATTTTGGTCTCTTGGCACATGCACAATTACATGGTCATTTACAGGTTTACTTATGTTTTTAGTCCTGAAAGTTGAAGGTGTTTTAATTTTAGTTCCTATAATTTTTTTTGACATTGACTAATCCTTAATTATATTGAAATTTTTGTTTTAGTCCATGCCGTTAGGAAAAATCCATTAACTGCTGATGTGGTTAACGAAATGTCGCATCAACATACACGTGTGCAAATATTTCATACTATCGGTATATGATGATGTGGATGATCTGAATCCCCAAGAGCAAAAGGGCCAAAACCCAATTCAGAAACTCATTTGGATTGGGCTTTGGCCCTTTTGCTCCTGCGGGCCCGGATCATCCACGTTATCTTACCGGTGGCACGTGATACTTGTACACGTGTATGTCAATGTGGCGTTCCATTAGCCACGTCAACATTTAACGAATTTTTTCTAACGATAGAGACTAAAACCAAATTTTCAAAACAATTAAAGATGAATCAAGGTCAAAAAAAACTTTCAGAAACTAAAATCAAAACACTCACAACTTTCATAAGTTAAAGACATAAATAAGCCTCATTCTTAATGTGCAAAAGTTGCTGGCAATCTAAAATTGTATGGTCAATTAAAAATGGGAAGCTATATGACCCGTAACTGCTCTGCATGCATAATACCAGACAGACCGAGGATATAATCACCTTCACCATATATTCCAGTTTCAAGCGAACCGGGCTCCTCTCCACTACCACGGTTTAATGGACATCTCCATTACTTACAAGCACAGAGTGACACATGGCAAGGAAGTGAATCAACGACTAAGATTTTAAAATGAAAATAAATTTTTTTTCATTTAAAAAAAAAAACAAAACCCCCCAAATCCTTGTTCTCTTCCTCTTGGACCGTGAAACCAAAAATTCCCAAACCCCTTATCTTCTTCTTCATTTGTTTTCACCATAACCTGATCATAACATCTTCGCTGCCCTTCATTGTTCACCACGCGTACTACTCCGCTCTCTCTGGCGTGCCCCCATAAACGCCAGGCCCTCCCCTCTCTCGATAACTCTCGACTCGACCCGACACGGCCGTCGCACCTCCAACACCCAGAGATTTCAGTTCGTCCAATTGAGCCTTTGCATCATTGTAGGCAGCTCTTGTTTTCCTGCCACTACTGCTGGCGATTTTTTATGTTGTTGTTGCTGGTTTTTTGCTGAGCTATTTTTTTTCTGTTGTTTGTGTTATGACATATACTGTAGAGACTAATTTGTAAGAAAATGGAGAATCATTGTTTAGTGTAGGTTTTGTGGCAGTTGACAATAAAAATTGTATAGATATTTGATGTAGTTCTATGAGAATCTGTATGTACTAAACTTTGTTACTGTGCAATAAAATTTCAATTTCTAAAATAAGTGGTTTCATTTTTTTTTTATATCTTCATTTGTACGCGAATTATGCAAGTGATCCTGCATATAATTCATTTGGGAGGTATCCAAATCTCAATTGTCCTTACTGCTATGGTTTTTATTTCCCTTGCTGCTATGATACCAGCATTCAACAATAAGGAAAACAGTTTTAACAATTCAAGTTATATTATCCCATCAATGTGCAATAATGTGTCAAAGCACCACATATATATGATATAGTAAATGCTTAGAAGGGCATGCTGATGCAATTAAAAACTACAAGCACTTCAAAATATTTCATTTCAACACAGATTCATGATGAACAACTAATGATCCTCAACAAGCTCATCATTTTGGCAAGTTTCCTTGTTTCACAAAGAGGACCATGAATTGAACTCACCATTTTATTTCAAGTCAAATTGTATTACTAAAATCTACTATCATTTTCTTTATGGTAATTTTAGTACACGCAGCTGAAAATTTACACATCCAGAACTCTTTCTGAAAAGTTCATAGCAGAAGGGCTCATCATCCTCAAGGTCCTTTTTATTAACTCTTACAATGGCAATGCTATGAACTAAACTCAAAATTCAATCACTCCCAGCATTATCAAACAAAGGGGTGTGCATAACCCTTTTCAACTCTTGCAAAAGATAATAAAAAAAACCAACTTGTAATTTGCAGGGTATGCAAGGGTACTTGTTCAAAATTGAGAACCAAGTACAACCCAGGAAAACACCATTGAACGAGGAACAAGGTTGTGGTTTTGGCTGGTATTGCTTTGAGAAGAAGAGAAACGAGGACGGTAGTGGCAGAGAGGGATGGATCCTAGACAGAGCAGCGGGACAATGACACGGGAGAAGGGCGGCGGCGCTTGCGACGGCACTGGCTATGGTGCTGGGAAGATGGCCACCACTTTCTGTTGTCGAAGAAGAGAAACGGGAATTTGGGGGAATCTTGGTTTAGGGATTTTGGGATTTACTATTGAAAATGAATTTATTTTATTTTTAAATCTGAACCGTTGATTTGTCTCCTTGCCACGTGTCAGAATCGCCTCACAAGTAATGGAGATTTCCATTAGAATGGGGTAATGGAGAGGATCCTTGTTCGTTTCAAGCTAGCGCAAGCTTAATATTGGGTTTACATACGAACTCTCTTATATACAGTTCCCACCAAAACATACTGTCAATCTAACGATAATTAAGCCAGGCAAATAGCGGGTGGTCAAGATTGAATTTGATAAACAAAAAGAGATGATTTTACAAGTGGCATGAGAGTGAAATCATCTCTTTTTGTTTACCAAATTCAATCTTGACCACCCACTACTTGCCTTGCTTAATTATCGTTAGATTGGCAAGATTGGCAGTATGTTTTGGTGCGAATTTTAGGAGAGTTTGTATGTTAACCGGATCCATTGATGATACTAATAATTAAAATTAGACATTTTTAAGACATAATGGATTGGACAAGTGGACATAACCCGTCGTATGATCATGTACCAAATTTTAAAGTTTGAAAGTTAAAAATTTTGGATTTGATTTTGGATTTTAGAAAAAAACAATGGATCGGATCGGATGCATGAATAATTTTTCTTTTGATCGCAGTTGCATGTAGCATATACTAGTACTATATAGCCAATATAATGCATTATGCATGCAAGGCAACTTTCAAATTTTTGTTGCATATAAAAATTAAAGAGTACTAGTGCAATGTTACACTCATAACATAGGGGCGAGCCATGGGAAGCCTAAACTTTAACAACTTATCATGTCATGCCTACTTGAATATTTTCTATTTGATTGCAAATAAAATAATTCACGCGGCACTCACAAAATTTTGATATAAGAAATGTTAATTTATTTTGGATCACATCTCTCGGTATGGCACTACTTAAAAGCACATATATTTATGTTAACTAGTCACGGGTTTAATTTTTTTTTTTAAAAAAAAATTTATTATAGATTTTGGAAATATGTCTTTTTAAATAATATGTTAATATGAACTTTTCATAAAAATGATTTACATGCATTTAGAAATGAATAATCATAAACATTAACCTTTGAATCTAGTTTCAGCTACCAACTTTTTCATTAATAAAAATGAACTAATAATGTATCAACTATGCGATTTCTAATCTTAATTAACAACTTAATTTCTTATATTAAAAAAAATCCAACTCATTTTGATTTTTTGTTTTATTTAATCCATCATTCCAAATGCATTTTGTTAGTAAATCGTTTTGCAAGTCCAAATGCAACTATTTTTTTTGCCATATATATCATCATCATCATCATCATTTTTATTACATTTGTCCCAAAATATAAGATTTGTTTTCACACTTTTAATTAATTAGTGTTTATAAGATTCAAGCTTTCAAATTACTTGCTTGTATTAAAACTTCATAATTGTAAATAAGTATATTGTCTAAAGTATAAAATAACGCATCATTATTTTTCACAATTTAAATTGCAACATATTGTATAAATTTTTGGATTTTTTTAAATTTGAATTCATGACTGTATTGTATATTGTCTAAAGTATAAAATAACGCATCAATGTAAGCAATTTATAATTAAAATTTAGCATGTTAATAAAAGAAATCTTTACATAAATAATTCTTCAATTAAATATTATTCATAAAATAGCTAGACACAAAACAAACGCAAGAAATGTTCAAATATTTAAATAAAAAAAAAGCATCTTTTTCAATATTTATAGCTATCTTAATGTCTATCTAACATAAAAAAAGTAGTTATCAATAAGTGAAGGACTATGAATAAATAATATAAAAATATATAATTTTCATCATCGTACATATATTCTATATAGCATTCACTGTATACTATATATACACAATATGAATATAGCTATTAGTAGCTGTTTGGAGCTAAAAATATATACTACTATAAGTATATATACTCTAACGGAAAGAAACCGTTAGAAAGAATAATTAATAATAATAAGTAATGAAATAATAAGAATTAATGGGAATAAACACCCAACTTAATAAGAATAAATTTTTGTAACCACCACCCAAATTAATAATTAATAAATTCAATTTAAAATAAATATTTTTAAAATAATAAAATATTATTATTTTTACAACATCATCACCATGAAAGCTTTATATCACCAATCACCATCCTCTGAAAAAGTGACAAATTAAAAACAGAGAAGACAAATGGTGCACAAAATGGAAAGAGAAAGGCCTAAACTACAACAACTAAGTAACTTTTCTTTCTAATAACTACAATTTAGCAGACTTAGATAAAGAAAGCAACTATGAAAATGCAACTTAGATAATCTTTCTTTCGAATAACAACAACTATGAACATGCTTCTCGACATCATCAACATCATTCACAAGTGATGCATTTGGATCATTTAATAAAATCGCAACTATTTTCCGATCAAGTTCCCCTTCATCAATCATGGCTAATGCAGCCAAGGGTTTGACCCTGAGAACCTCACCAATTTTCCTCTGTCTTTCACCAATCTCAACAACATCAATTACAGATTAACAATAATTTTAGACACGTTTTGTCCAATCCTACTAATGAAAAAATTGAAAAAATATAATAAAAATATCATTCTAAAAAAAAACCACAACTCTTATATAAATAAAGCAATAATGAAATGAAGAAAATAATATAACAAATAGAAACCAAAGAACAGCGAAAATATAGAACAAATATCCAAGAGAAAAAAAATCAGAAATGGTAAATACAAAACTTTCTTGGAATTTGAACATCACCAATTTCCCATGAACCTGAAGCAAGTAATATATGGCTCACAGGTTTAAGTAATATAAAACAATATTACAGATCAGAGAGATTAAAAAAACAATACTACAAAAATGAAAATTAAACGGAGAAGAAGGAAAGGGGATTCTTCAAACCCTAGAATCCCAAAACAAAATTCGAGAAAAAAAATCTCAAAAACAAAAATTTAAATAAAAATCTCTTTAAAAAAACATACCTGTACAAAAATTAATAGTAAACCTATTCTAAACAAAAATTAAAAATTAAAAAAAACTAAAATTAAAAAAATGCTCATACGCTCATACTTGTTTCACACCTGCAACAAAAGAGATGAAAACTATGCTATTAAAAAAAACATACTTGTACAAAAATTAAAAAACCTATTCTAAACAAAAATTAAAAATTAAAAAAAAAACTAAAATTTAAAAACTGCTCATACGCTCATACCTGTTTCACACCTGCAACAGAAGAGGTGAAAACAATGCTTCCAAATCCAGATGCTTTCTTTTTGCCCGGGTCTCTAATTTCTTTTTGTTGCCTTTTCCTGATCGTGATTCTACTAATTTACTACTACCACTAACTACTAATTGATGTTGGTAATATGTCTTTCACACCATAACAGTCAAAAAATGAATGAATGAAAGAAAATGAAAAGACTTAATCTACCAATGGATATGGACGGCTATGATTGATTATTGCATTTACAATTGAATGACTGAGGTTAAAAGAGAACTTAGGAGGGAAAGTGAGAAATTAGGAGGGAAAATAATGGGGATTAAGGAGAGAAAACAAAAATGTCCTCATACTTCACCTATTTGATAATATATTGATTAGGCTCCATTGATTATTTATTAATTATGTAGTTAATTAATTATTTATAAAAAATTATTAAATTACAATTAATAATTATTAAATTAACAAATTAATTAAAAAAAATTTGTCGCCATAATACAAGTAGGTAAATAATTTTGGAAATTAAAAGTTTATTTGACAAAACTAACTTATAATTAT
Source organism: Crotalaria pallida (assembly GCA_037953625.1). Taxonomy (NCBI): domain Eukaryota; kingdom Viridiplantae; phylum Streptophyta; class Magnoliopsida; order Fabales; family Fabaceae; genus Crotalaria; species Crotalaria pallida. The sequence continues at coordinate 179,895,450 of CM075649.1, forward strand.
GAGCTTGTAGCTATAAAGCTAGTTGTGAGTTTGTAGCTGCGAACTTATAGCTGTTTAGCTTACTGTTTAAAATAAGGTTGTTCAACAAAACCAGCTCTTAAAGTAGCTTAAAATTATTAAATAACAGAAAAAAAACATGCAACATTATATTATTTATATTTTAGGCTTATTTATGGTTTTAGTCCCTCAAAGTTAGAGATGTTTTGGTTTTGGTCCTTAGAAGTTTTTTTGACCTTGACTCATCTTTAATTGTTTTTAAAATTTGGTTTTAGTCCATGCTATCAGGAAATATACGTTAATTGCTAATATGACTAACGAAACTCCGCATCAGCATACACTGTGCAAATATTGCGTGCCACCAGTATGATGACGTGGATGATCCGGACCTCCATGAGCGAAAGGGCCATAGCCCGATCCACAAACACATTTGAGTTGGGCTTTGGCCCTTTTGCTCATGGAGGTCCGGATTATCCACGTCATCGTATGGATGACATGTAATACTTTCACACGTGTATGCTGATGCGGAGTTTCGTTAGCCACATCAACAGTTAACGGATATTTCCTAACGGCATGGACTAAAACCAAATTTTCAAAACAATTAAGGATGAGTCAAGGTCAAAAAAACTTCAAAGGACCAAAACCAAAACACCCCCAACTTTCAGGGACTAAATACATAAATAAGCCTATATTTTATTATATTTTTTATACCCAAAACCAGCTGGGACCCACCAAGTCATATTGGACTTGGCAAGTCATGCCAAACGGGGGGTGTTAAATAAATAATCAATTAATTAAGAAAGTAAAAAAATTATTAAATTAATTAATTAATAAACACCGTTACTTTGTGAAGGGCTAGGAGTAGAGTGAAATAGTCTGAGCAGAGAGAGTGTGAACAAATATTTACATATTAATGTAGGTAAATAATTTTGAAATTTTTTAGGGTATAATTGGTATATGAATCATTGAAAGTTAGTTTAGCTTCTTGAATGTACTTTTCTAAAACTACATGTTCTTCTTTTTACAAAGCTATAAGCTCTTTCTAATTTGGCTTTGTTAGTCATCCCAAGCTATGAACTTTTTAGTTAGTTATGAGCTTTTAAATTCAGTAAATAATTAAGTTTCTAGTTTCGTTCGCTGAACACAAATTAGAAAAGCTTATAACTTTTAAAAAATGAGTTTGTAACTTTTGAAAACTAATTTTTAGAAAGTTATTTTAAGTAGTTTTTAAGAAACTATGCTAGCTCTCATTCTCAATATAAGAATATTTGAGACAAATTTAAAGCATTAAAAAAATATTGATTTTGTTTGCGACATTATATTGAAAATACAAATATTTGATATATTTTTAAAAAATTACTCTAAGAATTTTCATTAAAACTCTAAAAAGTATTAACTAATAAATAAGGATGTTTGTAAAACAAATTAATTAAATACCGTTGAAAATTGTGATTGAGTTTTATAAATAAGACCTAGAAAAAGTTTCTAAAATAATCTTACACTAGTATTAAGGATTAGATGGAGTATTGGTTATGGATGGCCGGATGGGCATGGGTATCCTAGGCGTGGGTAGTGCATACTCATGCCAATACTCGTGGGTATTTGTGCGGGTAACGGGTGCTTGTGATGGGTATTTGCAGGTTTTAAATTTTTATTATATAATTGTATATTTGTAATAATAATCATTATACATAAAAATAATTATGAGATGAATAATAACATACATATGATAAATTTTTGTCATTATAATTTCATCTTTAAAATTCATTATGAAATATAAATAAAAGAAAATTTATTTGTTCTCAAAATAATAAAAATATTTATATATATATAATATTTATTAATAAAATATTATTACATATATATATATATATATATGCGGGTATCATAATATCCATTCCAACCTGCAAGCAAAATAGCGAATAGCGCGAGTATTTTTGTGGGTACTTGCGGGTATGAGTGTTTTGCCCATCCCGCCTAGTATTGATGTTCTCAAATATAAGAAAAATTTAACTAAACTTTATTATTAAATTCATTTTTTTATATAAATTATAAAAATAAAATGTACTTAATTAATACCTTTGATAAATATGAAATTATTATTTGTTTCCTTCCTATATTTGAGATAGGAAGGAGTATACATTTTGAATCGGTTCACTTTCTGAACTTATATCCAACTATATACACATTGCCTGAGAAGTCATCAGGATGAAAAAAAATGATTAAAAGTGCATTTAGAATAAAAATACTATATCTTTTCAGAAATGATTAGGATAAAAATAATATTATGACCTGTAGTGGTACTTAATTTAAATGGTTAATCGGACTGGTGGCTAAGTTGGTTTATTTCCTGTTCTAATTACCAAGTTTGAACACTGGTGGCTAAAAAAGAAAATTGTTTAATTTCTCTAGATACTTTATGTCAAGGTTTATGGAATGTGTTCTTCAGAAAAGAAGGTGATCGAATCTCAATAAGGTGAAAGCTGACCCAAAAAATATTCTAATATCAGTAATAAAATAAAATAATAATGTTGTAGCGGCAGTATATATTATAACGTGTGAAATAATAAAGATTATTCCTCTATATATGGCCTTCGAAGCTGCTTTATTGGTGGAAGAAAACCGGTTAAAGTGGACTTAATTAGGTTTGAATCCACTACTTTTGGAATCTCTCATAGGTCATAGCATAAGTAGATCAGGAGAGTGAACTTTAACATTCGCAATTGTTGCGAGCATGCCCACTTGCCGGTTAAAAATTTCACGCCCTGCCCTTCCCTAGATGCGGGCAAAGCGGATATACAAGAGGCCCGCGTATAGTTTAAAAAAAAAAACAAAAAAAAGTTACAGCCCAAAAAAACACAGTACAACCCAAAAAAAATAACCATAGCCCCAAACACATATCATTAGAATATTGATTTTACAATATCAATATAAAAAAAAACAAGTTCTTGATACCATTGATCTCAAATAATCAATTAAATGGTGTAAAAAGAGATTAGAAGTATTGGAAAAATGTAGTACATTAATTGATATTAGAAAAATTTTAAAGTTTATTTTGTTAACGATTAAAGTGAGTCAACAACTAAAAAAATTTAGTTTTTTTTTTATTAAAAATCCTCTCTTGCGGGCCGCCCGTAGCCCATCCACAAATACCCAGAAAAAAAAAAGGCCAGGGCGAGCGGGCGAATTTAAAAATCGAGCCTAAAACTTGTGCCCAGCCAGAAAAAAATTGCGGGCGGGACCCGCGGGCATGTGCGTTAATTACCAATAGTGAATTCTTTTCCTCCTCTGGTTCGTTAAAGATTACTCCCTCCGTTTTAAAATATAAGAAAAAAATAATTTTTTTAAATTTTGTTTAATTCACAATGCTTTATTTCTAAAATATCTTTAAAAAATTATTATCTTATTTAATTTTTTCATCTCAAATGCTATTTTTCTAAAATATCTTTATTTTTTATGAATTTGAAAAAATTAAATACAATCAACTAACCTCGTTAATAAGCGAAAAATTAGTTTTTTTTCTTATAATTCGACCCGGATAGAGTATTTTTTATTATTTGTGTAAAAACACTTGTTAAGGTTTATAAGAATAGAAAAAACATCACAAGTTTCAATTCATCTTCTTTAAAAAAATATATAAAACTACACTTTTCAACAAATTTTTATTTCTTTTAACTTTTTAATAAATATCCTTAAATATTTTTTTTAATGGACCTTAAATCACTTGTTAGCAAACCAACAAGCATGGATCAAAATTGGTAAAGATTATTTTATCTTAAATACAAATTTCGCGTTCAAATCATTAAAAATGTAGCTACATTAAATTTTTGTCATACAGAATTTTATCTCACAATAATCTTACCAAGAAGAAACAGTATTCTGATTAGTAGAGGATACGTGTCGCTAAAAAAAATCATGTTCAACGGAGAGAAAAAAACTGCACTACGTGGCCAAAAGTTGATCGCAGCAGTTTAAACAAAATAATCTTATGGCCAGAAAGGTTGCCATTATTTATGCGGATGGCCAAGGTTATGATTAATATATACTTGCATATATGTATTTTGACTCACCATGCATTCTTTGGCACGTCCAATTTGAGATCTTGCATAAATTTAAAGATTATATATGAAAGTTAGGATGACTATAAAATTTACAAATGATTTCATTTACAAATTAAAATTTCTTTGGGATTAATTAAAAATATAATTATTTATTTTAGTTTTTTTTGGTATTGTCAAGTTTCATAGTTTTTTTTTTTTTTAATGTGTGAAGTTTCACAGTTTGCTATGAATAGTAAAGTGAAAAATTTATTCTCCACAAATTATTATATTTTTAAGATATTGTAAGAATGATCATAAATATGTCCGTAAACATTCTTAAAATGTACTTCTTGGTCCAGGGAATACGGTTAAATATGACCTATATATATAGGACCGAAGGGAGTATAAAGGTTTGTAAACATTAACTTTTCAAGAATTTTCGTGTGAACGTCTTTTTATCGTGGTCAAATAAAATCTGTTAGTCATACATTTTGTGTCAATTTATGTGTTGAAGTTTTGTGATTGATCAAGATTCAAGATTTACGCCCGTTTTTCTCTTTTTTTCGAAAAAAGATTAAACTATTTATCCATTAGATGTAAAACAAATAGAAACAAAATTCAGTATATTGATAAATTCCTAAACATTTTACTGTATTAGTAAGGATTCTCATTCATTATCCTAAAAGTAATATATAAGCATTTTAAGAATTTAAAATTAATATTTAAACTTACAAAAATTAACTCTTAAATATTCAATATTTCATTTTCTAAATTGATTTTTTACTTTAGGTTATTTATACGACGTTGTCTCTAGCTAGATTAATGAATAGCAAAACCTAGTAGTAGTAATTGGGATATTTAATAGTATTTTAAATTCAAATATTTTTTTAATAAATATTCGAAACACAAATTAAATGTGCTATTCACCTAACAGATCGCTGGACAGAAAGCATATCATGTTTCTTTGTCTGGCTTAGTGGCACAATTTCATTTTATTGAGCATCACAATGCTAAGGTGGTGGGTTCTATTCCTAGCAACAACAGCTTTGAATATTTTTTTTTCAACTTAATTTCCTTATTTTTACAACCCTTATTCTTTTTGATAGCATTTTAAAACTATTATTTATTTTTCAACTTAATTTCTTTTTTTTTTACAACCCTTATTTTTTTAGCATTTTAAAATCATTATTTTATTTTTCAACTTAATTTTCTTATTTTTTTACAACCCTTGTTTTGTTTTGGATAGCATTTTAAAACCATTATTTTTTTTCAACTTAATTTCCTTATTTTTTTTACAACCCTTATTTTTTTGGGTAGCATTTTAAAACCATTTTTTTCCTCATGTTCTCCTTCAAACCATTCTCAAGGTTGAAAGTTCACATTTCACACTTCTTTTTTTGTCTTATTTAGATTATTGCTTAGTGACTTAGTGAATAATGGTTATAAGTTACAAGTTTTTATGTCTTATTTATATTACTGATTAAGTTTTTATATTTTTTTACATTATTGACTAATGATTTAGTGATTACATCACTGATTAATTATTTAGTGATTACAAATACAAATACACATATAATATGTTGGATTTTAAATATAAGTTTTGATTAAATTTAGTAGCATCCCCTGAACATTTGTTCATCCTCCGCCACTGACAAAAACTAACATTATTTGAGTTTTATTTTGAATAAACTTCATTGAATATGTATATATTTAATAAAAGTAACTTCGGAAAAAATAAATTACAAAGAAACTTGAATATAAAGTTGAAAAAAATGTTGTTTTTAAAGATAAACTCGATCCATTTGACAATATTTATATAAAAATATATGTCAAAGTTCTATTAACTTCTTGAAAATACTACTTGCACATGATTCTTCATAATTTTTTCTTTCAAAATTCCAAAATTATCCCTAAACCTACCATTTTCAATTTCCATTGCATCCACTTTCTTCTCCATCTCCATTCTTTAATCTCACACACTCAATTCATCAAAGCAGTCCCATAAACCACCCAACATGAAATACTTTACTGCATCTCTTTCCCACGGATGCCACAAAGGATTAAGGTTTCTAATCTCAAGCTATAAAAAAATATATATATTTAAACTTAAGACCAAATATTCTATGATCATATGAGAAATAAACAAAACTCAATTAAAAAAAACACCCTCATAAGGAAGAAATTATTGATTGATCATGGATCAAGCACCATGTTATTCGTTGTTCAATCCGCATAAATTGACACATAATAAGATTTAGTTAAAAAGTAAAAAAGATAAAATAAATAATAAGTTGTTACTTTTACTAGTTTAGATTACCGTGCGATGCAGGGGAATGAACAAATGTATTAGATTACAAAATGTTGTTATATATGATAATTATTTTAAAATAAAAATTCAATAAATTAAATGTTTTTTAACTGAATTGCATAATTTTATTTATGAGAATTGTTAATATAATTAAATTGAATCAATCGAATTTACATTTGCAACAATTTCTTGGTAAACTACATTTGCAAAAATTATTATGTGTTAGATTATTATATAATTATCTAAATCTCAAATGACGTGGAGGCCATATTCACGAGCAACTGATAATTTATCAGAAAGCAATTGCTCATCATAAGGTCTCACTAATAATTGCCTTTAAGTTTTTTAAAAGTTAAAAAAAAATAACAAGTTTCAATTTTTTCTTTTTTTTAAACTTAAAAATTTATATTTTTCAATGCTTTCAAATCATATTTAGCTTTTTAACCAGTGTTCATTTGACACTTGTTAGCATTATCCTGTATCAAAAGTCATGGCTTCTTAGTAGGAAGAGAGAGAAATTAAATGAAGAGAGAGAAAGAGAATTCAAGTGATGGATGAGAATACGAGTGGGATGAAGGTTGATGATAATAGTGTGAGGATAATTTTGAAATTTTAGATATAGAAATTATAATAAGCTATGTGCAAATATCATTTTTAAAATGGTAATAAAATTTCCCAAAAATATCAGTTTTTGATTAACAGGTCAAAAGATACCTTTTGTTTAAAAAAAAAAAAAAAAATTGCTTTACCTTATAAAAATCGTATAACTTATCATAAAATTGATAAGCTTACTCTCTTATGGTCCCTTATCATCCAACATAGCATATATTATATGCTTTAGATGTTACTGTATGAATTCTTATTTGCTCCTCTGCCTGCACGATGGGAACAAACAACCTTCATATACCCACACTTTGCCATCATCCATATCATGTTCCTTCTTTAATTTTATTTCTGTGGAATGTCTGTCTTCATTTAAAAACAATATAATACTACTTTCTAAGTTGCTTTTCTTTAATAGAACCAACCACCAAGGTCGCATGCTGCTAAATAATAAAGAAATGCAGAGATGAAAAGAGATGACAATAAATCTAACTAAAGTTGCAAGGATCTAGTCATCTTGTAAAATGCCAAGGTTTATCATAATGGAGATAATATATTTAACTTACAGTGCGGGTTTTATATTGATCTTTACAGCACCGTCTTGAATTCAAGATTGTTGCATGGGGGCATAAGTTCCAAGTGAATAATACAATATATATATATATATATATATATATATATATATATATAAACTTATCTTTAATGAAATACAAAACGCACAGGTTCAGTGGAAGAATTATTCCGAGTAGAGATATCACTTTTTTAAGCATTGAAATTTTGATTAGATTAAAGAAAAAAACTAGGTTAATTTATCCGGGATCAACATGCAAGGGGCTAGGAATCAATATTTTTTTTTTTAAAAGAAAGGGTGAGGGAAACAATAATAAAACAGAAAAAATAAAACAAAGAGATTAATGAGAGTGTGCACGATGATGTAAAGTTTTTTACACCATTAGTTCAATATGCACCACTCATTTACAATATTTTTATCTAAAAGTCAGCGATTATATATGAGCACATAAATGGTGTATAATACACTGATAATATAAAAAACTTTACACTATCAGAGAACCATCTATTTTCTTTGAAATAAAATAAATGCAAAGGCACCTTTAAGAAACTACTAATTCTATATAGGTTTGGCCCTATAGATTTTGTATTTTCCATGATCATCAATCAAACAAGCTAAGAAGTTAAAAGAGGGAAGGAATAAGGTCTTAATAAGGCTGGATTTACTATCATTCAATGTAATTAGATGAAGATTCATATAAATTCATGTTGGTAAAGGTATCGAGTTTTCGATTATGAGTTGGAGAAATCTTTAAAAAAAAAAAGATTTATATAGATAATATTAAAAATCAATTAAGATACACACTATAAATCAATTAAATATTTTTATATGAGTATCGCTTAAAAAAAATCTTATACTATAAGTATTAAAATTTAAATTTCTTTTGAAATAACCGTCTAAAAAGTCACAAATATACATTGATGAATGATTGATTGATAATTATAAAGAAATATCTGTATTAATTCTTTTTATTTTCACTTGTAAATAAAAAAGTTTTTAGAGTATGTTAAGAGGAATTAGATTTATTCAAGATGATTTCAATATTTATTGTTTTAAGAATAATATTTAAGCATTATTATAAAATGTAAACTTAAATTTAAGAAATAGATATAGTATTTAATTAATATATTAATAATTATATTTTAATTTTTTTAAAATAATTTTACATATGTAAAATTTTTATACATTACCTTTAAAATACTAATGAATATAATTAAAAAGGTTCCTATTAACCAGTGCCATTACATTTTCCATATAAAAAAGCTACTGTATTCAATAAAACAAGTGGTATAGATTAACTTTCTTAAAGGTGCGGCATTGAAATCAGTGCCACTAATCATGTAGAGCACCATAAGGGTATTGGGCCAAATGATAATTGCTGAACAACGCCTAGTGGACAAATGTCACCAATCACCAATTCCCCTTTTGTGGGCATTGGACGAATATGAATATTATGGTTGGGCAACATGGTCAGGTGGTCAAGACTCAAATGTCAATATCAAATTCTCCAGCCTTTCGATTCAATTATCTAGTTTTATACTCCCTTCGGTCCCTAATATAAGTATTATTTGATCAATTTTACTCACTATAAGAAAAATAGGTAAGTTAGTTATTTGTATTGAAATTGTAAATTTTAAGTGTATATTTACCAATCTATAATTTTGATCTTCTATTTAATTAGTCTTTCTTTTCCCCACAAATATGATAGAATATATTAAATATGGTTATTTTTGTAAAATTTTAGAAAATGTGTTTATATTTAGGACCAAAAAATTTTGTTCAAACGGTTCTTTTATCAGGGAACAAAGGAAGTAACATGTTTGGTTTCTTTTTTTAAAATCAATTTTGGCTTTAAAATTACTTTGGAACAGAATTAACTATCGATAATATTGATATTCTAGAATTGATTCTGAGCTAACTCATCCCATAAGTAAACATGCACTTAATGAACCTTATTATCCTTTTAATGTGCGAGAAAGGTGGCGGTAACTGAGATGGTGACCTTCATATCCGTGCTTCTTATTGGAAACACTAAAATCCAAGAAAAGTGATGTGTAGGAAGAAGCTACCACACCACATAATATGGTGGATTTTGCTGAATCACCTTTCCAATTTGTTAAGTACAAGATCATTATTTGACGGAAACAATGTTTCAAACTCTAAGATGCTATTTCCAATTTCAAATGACAAAATAATTCGACTTCCCAATAATACATCTTCTTTTTTTTTTTTTCCTTCTAAATATTCACCGAGATATAAGCACGGTGATTAATTTTTCGGGTACTGTTTGACCCTTTCGGGGGTAATCCTCATAACTAAAATTATTTACATTCGCAAGAGTTGGAAATCGAACCCCAACCACTTGCTTAAGTGACACAGCCTCATACCAACTATGTCAACCTTAGTTAATAATAACACATCTTCCTAATGATATTATGATGCATTATATCTTATCAAAGGATCTTATCTTTTTATTAAGTTTGAATTTATCTTCAATTTTAAGTTATTCTAATAGTATAGGAGTAACATTTTATTTTATTTCACAAGAAAAAAACTATTTTTTTAATTTTATTGATATCTGACCTCTTGAAATGGCTTTATCTTACTCTATTTAATGAAATTGATGATCTAGATCACACTTTTTTTTAACACAACACTCGAATCATAAACAACAGCCACGATCCATTGCAAAAGTTATGGTTTTGATGAGGTAGCTCATGACCTATAATCGTAAACCCACCTCATTATGACCCAAGTTTTTTTAACTAAAATGATTGAATCCAACAACAACACTCATCTTGTGCCTTGACCTGATGGGTCAGCAAAGCTTAATTTGGGCGTGACAGGTTCTGGTGGTTTGTTGAGACATAGTGATGGGTAGTGGCTTGGTGGGTTTGCTCGTAATCTTGGTTAAGGATGGGCATGGGTACCATGGGCGCGGGTAGTGCATACCCATACCTATGCCCGTACCTGCGGGTATTTGCAGATATTTATGCGGGTAACGAGTACCCGCGGGTACCTGCGGATTTTAAACTTTTATTACTCCTATATAATTATATATTTTATAATGATCATTATACATTAAAAAAATTATAAGATGAATAATTACATACATATGATAAATGTTTATCATTATAATTTCATGTTTAAAATTCAATATGAAATATAAATAAAAGAAAATTTATATATTCTCAAAGTAATAAAAAAATATTAATGTTTATATAATATTTATTAGTAAAATATTATTTTTTATATGCGGGTACCCACGGGACGGGTATCATAATACCCATGCCCATCCGCAAGAGAATAATGCGGGTATCCGTTGCGGGTATTTTTGTGGGTATCCGCGGGCATGAGTATTTTGTCTATCTCTAATCTTGGTTCTTTCAATGCTTAGATTGCTGAGTTACGAGGTGTTCTGGATGGTTTGCGGCTAGTGAGAGAGAAAGAGAGAGAGAAGTTTCACTCATGTTCAAGTGCAGGTGGACTCGGAAGTTGTGGTCAAGAGTCTTATATTCAAGGACGGAGGGAGTAGTTTTTTTTTTTTGGATACATAGATGTTATTTTTAGCTTCTTAAATTATTGATTGAAATTGACAATTGTGAAAAGAAATTCACTATTTTCATGAGAAATATAAGATGGGGTATTGAAACTTGAAAGATGGAAGAAAACGCTAAGAATGAAAATTTTGAGGTGGACGAAGATATATACCACCACAATTGACACCGGAAATGGAGTTGCTGGGGTTATCAGAAATGATATATAGACTTTACAAATAGAATTACATCATAAGAAAATAATAATGTTATTTGTTTATTAATTATTGATAGGTAAAATATGATTTTTTTTATACATGCCATTTTTTGTATGGTATAAATTTAATTGTAAATTGATTTTATATACTTATATATAATTATTTTTAAAATATTTTGATTTATTATTAATTTTTGAAAAAAAAAATGGATCCACCCAATTCTAACCATTGCCCATTAGATTAGTGCGGTTAAAAAAAAAACTTTAGATTTAATGAATGCATTGCAGCTGATGCTGTTAGGGTCCTTCAAAGTTATTAAAAGTAAATCTTCGTACTTTCGTAGGACTCGCATCTCTTTTGATGCCTCAAAGTTATTAAAAGTAAATCTTCGTACTTTCGTAGAACTCGCATCTCTTTTGATGCCTCACGCTGCAACATTGCAGTTTCGAAGCCTGGACCTGGCATACAATTAGACAAATTATAAGCACCACTGAACCAGTAATACTAGTGTTTTAGTGTGGGTAAAATAAATTATTTATTAACATATATCAATGGAATTTTGGCCTCGCCGACGGAGAGAATAGTTTATAAGAGTTAATTTAATTAATTAATTTTTAAATTTATATCCAAAGAAAGACAGATAAATTAAAAAAAAATTAAAATGGAGTGAGTTTGAATACACAAATGTTTTTAGAAAACTGAATCAGAACAAAGAAAATAAAAATAGGAAATGCATTAATTTAGAAAAGCAAAAAAGGTTAGTGGCGTGGGGCATCAAAAGAGATGCGAGTCCTGCGAAAGTACGAAGATTTACTTTTGATAACTTTGAAGGACCCTAACAGCATCAGCTGCAATTAGCATTGGCAATTAGGGCGGATGCCTATGGGGCCGGCCCGCAATTTTTTGCGGGCAGGACATTGATTTTAAGTCCAACAAAAAAAAATGTCCGCCCGCCCTGCCCATTTTTTTAGCGGCCATTGTCCAAGAACCAGTGTCGAAATGCATGCTCTTTGCGGATGATATTGTGCTTATTGGGGATACTAGAGAGGAAATAAATGGGAAGATTAAAATGTGGAGACAAGCTTTAGAAGGGTCTGGATTCCGGATAAGTCGAAGCAAGACAGAGTATATGGAGTGTAATTTTAGCAAGAGGCACGTGGGCCTTACTCGGGAGGTGAAGGTTGAAGAGCATGTCTTAGCACAAGTCCCGAAGTTTAAGTATATTGGTTCTATCTTACAGCAGGATGCAGAAATAGAAGGGGATGTAAATCATAGGATTCAAGCAGGGTGGATGAAATGGAGGAGTGCCTCGGGCGTGTTATGTGATAAGAAGGTACCACTTAAACTTAAAGGAAGGTTCTACCGCACTGCTGTAAGACCGGCGATGTTATATGGGACAGAGTGTTGGGCGGCAAAGGGCACACAAGAGAATAAACTTCATGTTGCAGAGATGAGGATGTTGCGGTGGATGAGTGAGCATACCAGACAAGATCGGATTAGAAATGAGTATATTCGAGAAAAAGTTGGGGTTGCTCCTATTGTTGAAAAAATGGTTGAATCTCGTCTTAGGTGGTTTGGGCATGTGTGGAGGAGACCGATGGAAGCCCCGGTTAGGAGGGTAGACCAAATGGAGGGTACTACAAGGGCTAGAGGAAGAGGAAGACCTGAAAAAACTATAGGCGAAACAATTGAGAAGGATTTGGCAATCAATGCCTTATCAAAAGACATGATTTATGATAGGCCTTTATGGCGTCGTTTGATCCATGTAGTCGACCCCACCTAGTGGGACAAAGGCTTAGTTGTTGTTGTTGTTGTTGTCGGGTGGGCGGCGGGCCGCTCACGGGCCGCCCATTAATTTAAAAATAAAAAAACATATGTCATATGTTTCCTAATTTCTAAGTATTGATTACTTTTAAAAAAAATTGATTGTTATTCTGATCCAGTACAAATTTTAATTGATTGCTCAATTTTTATTTAACTGCTTGACCGATTTTTTTTGCTTTCAGCCATTGATTGATTGTTTTTATGTGTTTTTCGAGTATTTTGAGTAATTTACAATCTTACGTTAGTTACGTACCGTTAGCATTTTTCAATTTTTGCCCTCTTTATGTTTTTTTTTTAATTTTTAATTTTTTTTTAATTAAAGCGGGCCGCCCACAAGCCCACCTTATAGGACGGGCAGGGCCTCAATTTTTCGCCCACGAAATTTTAATGGGCGGGCATGCCCGCCGACCAAAATCGCGGGCATTGGCGAGCATGCGCCCATGCCTGCCCGCCCAAATTGCCAATGCTAGCTGCAATGCATTCATTAAATCTAAAGGTTTTTTTTTTTTTAACCGCACAAATCTAATGGGCAATGGTTAGAATTGAGTGGATCTCTGATAATTGATAATACCACATTTAGTCATTCAAAAAAAATTCATACCAATGTTGTCCCTAACCTTTTTCCCATACCAATTTTGTCCCTCAAGATTTTCTTCCATATAAACTTGGTCCCTCAATTTTAAGGATCAAATTGATACATCTAAAAATATTGAGGGACTAAATTAATATGAAAAAAAGTTTAGGGACCAAATTGGTATGAAATTTTTTTTGAGGGACTAAATATGGTATTATGCATTGTCAAGGACTAAATTGGTACTGTGTAAAATCGACATGATCAAAGTGGGTCTTCACTCAATTATTTTTAATTAAGAAAATTGATTAATTTAATTATTAATTGTATCCGAAATATGAATATTCGATACTCCTGTGTTTTTTCAAATTATTCTTATAAGTGTTATTGAAAATCCAAAAAGTGTTGAGTAAATTAGAGTTTTATTTTTTAAAAAATAAATAATTATTATTAAAAATTGATAAAGAATCTTATAAATAAGGACAAAATAAAAATTTCAAATAGATCTTATATTTAAAGACAAAAAAAGTAGTATTTGTTTTATTTTTCATCAAATATCATCAATGTTACTTTACTAATTTTTGTAAAAAAATAATATTACTTTATTTCGCAAACTATTTTTATGTTTTTCATGTAAGAATATAAATGTTAAAACATTTATTAGTACTAATTCAACTTCTAAAGAAACAACGACTAACCACGAAAAACCTTTTTTTTTTTCCAAAACAACATATAAAATGAATTGGAGGAAGTACTAATAAATTAAGTAAATATATATCAGAAAATTAAATTTACAATTGTTGAAATATTAAATTTGTATTTTTTTTTATACAAAACTACTTTTTTAAAGTTTATTTTCAACCATAAAAACTATTTCCTCCAATCCTATATATGATCATTTTTGGGGAAAATTATGTCCATCAAATAAGTTAAGGTTGTTAATGATATTGAAAATGTAAACATTTAATATACTTTTTTAAAATTATTCTTATAATTATTATTGAGATTTTAGAAAGTATTGACTTAATAAATGCATTTTTGAAAAGGAGTAGTTAAATGTTGTTAAAAATTGAAATAATATTTTATAAATATGACTAAAAAATTTTTTCTAAAAAAATCTTGCACATAAGATTGGGAAAAATAATGTTTAGAAAATGAGACTTGCTAACAAGTTTAAGGTTACTACATATAGAAAAAATCTCAAATTTATATTTATTACTCTCTCGAAAACATAAAAAATTATACTTTCTAATATTAGTTTTATCTATAATTATTTTCTTAACAAAGCTCTTACATCAATTGTTATTATTTTCCTTAAAAAATTCATCTCACATTCGATACAAAGTACAAACTAGGAGTGATAGGTCATGACCCAAAGACCACGTTGGTTTTCAAAGTACTTTCAGTGTTTCAGTTTCACTCACCAAACCCAAAGAAACTGCTCCTCTCTTCTCTGCTCGCTGCAAGTTACAACTAGCAAAATTCTAAGTCAAAGCGTTTCATTACATGCTTCTATTCATCTTCATCTCTCGATTAAATCTGTTTATAAAAAAAAATGGCTTAAATACCAAAATGGTCCCTATAATTGTTGCTCATTTTGAAATTGGTCCCTATAAAATTTTTTCTTTGGTTTTGGTCCCTAACATTATTTATTGTTTTTGTTTTGGTCCCTCATATTTAAATCGGATGGAAATCATTGACGTGGTCTACCAGAATGATGGTCAAGAGGCTGTTGCTACTAGGAATGGTGGTCAAGAGGTTGTTGCTGCTGGGAACGAGCAACCATCTGCACAACCTACACAATCATGTAGAAAGAGGGCTAGATCAATTGATAAAGCCCTCTTTCTACATGACTGCGTAGGTTGTGTAGACGGGTGATCATTCCTAGGAGTAACAGCCTCTTAACCACCATTCACAGCAACAGCAACCTCTTGACCACCATTCCGTTAGGCCATGTTAACGATTTCCATCCGATTTAAATGTGGGGGACGAAAACCAAAACAATAAATAATGTCAGGGACCAAAACCAAAACTATAAATAATGTCAGGGACCAAAACCAAATTTTTTTTTTATAAGGACTAATTTCAAAATGAGCAACAATTATAGGGATCATTTTGATATTTAAGCCAAAAAAAATTGACTAATACATTACGTTGGGGTTAAAAAGTAATGATAAATGCTAATAAGTATTTTTAAGATGTTAAAAATATTTGTTAAGAATCTACAAATAATGGAATATGTTATTAATTTATTATAAAAAAAATACTATGATTTTTGAGATTCTTAAAAACATATGAATGCTGACTTGTGCGTATTTCGAATAATTTTAACAAGTATTATGATATTTAATAACCCATTTAATTTTTTAAGAATTGATATTATAAAAATCCCTATTTTTATAAGGAAAAATAATTTATCGGACACTGATAGGGATTACAATGAGAGACTGCATACGGGGATTTCTGCGGGGAACGTCCTGTACGGATACCCGCATTCGGGGATTTTTTCCCATCGACGATGGTGATGGGGGGATTTTTCCTCCGAACAGATTTCGGGGCGGAGAATGAGATTGGTTCCCCCGTCCCCACCTATTTTACTTATATGCCCTTAAATATTTAGCTTTTATATAGTTAAAAAAATTGGATTTTTCATAATTTCACATATATTATTATAATTATAATTACAATAATACTTAAAAAATTACTGTTTTAAAAGTTGAAAATTGAAAACCCCTAACCCTAGTTCAGTAGTGCAACAACAACATTCTTCATTTCTTTCTTTTCTCTTGGCCGCAGCTTTCTTCTTCTCCTTCTAGCTGTGGCGATGCGCTCCTTCTTCTTCCTTCACTCATGTCACTCATTGTTCGGCCTCTCTCTCACCGTCTCACGCCAGTACGCCACTTCTCCGCCGATCGCCGCTCCATCACTCACTGGCCACTGCTCAAGCCACCATCTCACCGAGACCGTCTCACGCCACCGTCTCAGGTGCGTTGTTAATGTTGTTACCTATTTAGATACTTAGATTAGGTAATTTCTTTTTTTTTTATTTACTTTCTTATACTCTTTGTTAATTATAATATATATGCATGATAATTTATAGATGTTTTTTGCATTTTAGTTTATAATGTGAATGTGGGTGACAATGCTATAATTTAGGACCACTGTTTAGTTTTATCATATTTTTTGGATTGAATATCTTGAATTTTAACGATTATTTTTCTGTAATATACAAGTTTAAAAATGCTATTCGACATTGTGAATTTTATAACAGGTCAAATTGAAGTTAGGTTCCATGTGGGGACCTATGGGGTGGTGGGAAATAGGGATGGAGGTTAATCTACCCCTGACATAGGGTTTGGGAATGGAGATAGGAAGCAAATGAAACTCGAGGACAGGGAATGAGACTCGAGGACAGGGAATGAGAAAGACCTCCCCACTGTTCCTCGCCCCGTTGCCATCTCTAAACATTGTACATTTAGTTTTCTCATAAAAACTTACATGTGCTTGTTTTTAAAGTTACAAGTTACCTTGAAAAGCAACATAAAAAACTTTTCTATAATTAATTAAACATAAAGAAAAATTACAAAATCAGGAGTGTATAGGGATGGCAACGGGGCGGGGATAGGGCGGGGGGTACTTTCCCATTCCCCATCCTCGGGTCCCATTCCTCCCCCATCCCCATCCCCAAACCCCATCTCGGGTAAAAATTGTTCCCCATCCCCATTCCCCACGATCCCCACGGGGTCCCCAAACATACGCGAAATTTTTTTAAAAAAATCGTAACTTCCATTTGACTCGTCATAAAATTAACCATGCTTAATAGTATTTTCAAAAGATGCATAGTACTTAAAAATAATCATTAAAAGTCAAATAATTCAATCTAAGAAATAGAATAAAAATAATCAAAAGGTTAATATTTGTTTTAAAATTAGACAATTACAAACTTTTTTTTTATAGTAAAGACAGACTTTATAAAACAGGCAAATCCACAGGGGCTGAAAGTTCTACAAAGAAATGCTTAAGGAACCATGGGGTGTCAAACCAGGCACCCGAACCAAATGAAAAAGCCTGCCTAGAAGTTAAGTCTGCAACCATATTAAACTCCCTACGAATAAAAACAACATCAATAAAAGCAAAATGAACAAAACAAAACATCATAGATTCAGTCACTTCCACCAATGTGGGTGAGATGATACATCAACTCCCTTGTCAGTTCCCATATCTTCAATTTCCACCAATGTGGGTGAGATGGCAAAATCAATCAACAATGCTTATGGCATGGACGACTTGTCTAAGAACTGATTGTGTTTTTGTATATTGGTCATGACTAACAACATTAACCACACACCTAACAAGCTAATATCACTTTAAACTTAACCCAAAGTTTCTATTTTTGCTTTTCCTAATGTCTTTATACAACAAATCAGACCCCAAAAAAAAACAAACCATAAGAGAAATGTAATCACTTATAATATGAACAAGTTTTTTTAAAAAAAGATACTTTGACTTTTTTTTTTCTTTTTCCAGAGGCTACTTTTCAGTGAAATAAACTAAACTACATTATTAAACATAATAGAGAGATTGTAAAGGGAGTTTCATTTCAAATGAATTTTTTCTCAGGAACCAACATAAAAATGCAATTTTGACAAAAGCAAACAAAGATAATCAGTTACAAGTAAATCAAAAATTAAAGAACTAAACTCCAAAATAGAGCTACATTAACAGAGAGAAAAAGAAGAAGAAAGGTAACAACATTAACCACACACCTGAGAGGCTGAGATGGCAACGGTGGGTGGCGGACTGGCGGAACAGTGACGAGCTGAGAAGAACAGTGGCGGAACAGTGAGGAGTCGCGATAGGAAGAACTGAGAAGAGAAAGGGGCGGCGCGGTCTGGGCGGAGGCCGGAGGAGTCGCACGATGAAGGAGGACTGAGAAGAGAAAGGTGCGGCGGAAGAGTGAATCAGCACGGTGAAGGAGAAGAAGAAATTAGGGATTTAGTTGAAAGTGGAATGGGCGAATGGCTGCTGCAGTGCTGGTATGTAGTTGAAATTAGGGTTGAAAGGTGAAATTACCAAAAAAATCAATTCTTTTAATTACATAAAAGTTAAAAACTAAGGGTGTATATGTAAAATAGGCAGGGAACGGGGCCCCGCGGCAACGGGGGGACCTATCCCATTCCCCGCCCCGAAATCTGTACGGGGGAAAAATCCCCCCATCTCCGACCCCGACGGGGAAAAATCCCCGAAATCGGGGACCCGAACGGGGCGTTCCCCGCGGGGATCCCCGAATGGCGTTCCCCATACTCCTCATGTACTCTCTTCGATTTTTATTATAATTCTTTTGAACAAATTTTATGTTTGTTAAAAAAGATGTTAATTTTGTTGATGATATTAAAAATATAAATATTAATATATTTTTAAAAATTATCTTAATTATTATTAAAATTCTAAAAAAAATTGAGTAAATATGAGTAATATTTATGGAAAAAAATTAAACACTATTAAAAATTGAAATAATGTGCTCCTTTCATTTTACAATGATGATAAAAATAACAACTTTTTTTGTCCTAAAGTAAAGTTAAAGTAATTAATAAAAAGCGGGAGACGTTATTTGCACCCTTGTCATTGTTACATACACCCAACTTTTATAATTTTTTACACCATGTTTCTTATATTACCCTCATCATTACTACTCACACCCATACATCTATTATTTACACCCATCACTAATATTTACACCCTAATCCTAAAACCCTATATATATACGCCTTATATATTACTGCTTACACCCAACTTCTTCTTCTCCTCCATACAGATCCTCTTCTTCATAAAAACCCTGTTCAACACTTTGCTCACTCAAAACTTGCATACCTTTTTAATCATTGAAAATAATTTTGTTGACGTGTTGTTTATAATCGAAGGTAATTTCTTCTTCTTTTCCTGTCTCAATTCGTGAAAGATGCAGACGACGCAAGATAATCAACAGATCGGATGATCAATCCGTGAAAAAATACACGGATGAACAATCTGTCAACATCGACGGACAAGGAATCCGAATCAATAGAACGGATGAGCAATCCGTAATTGTGACGGATGATCCATCCGTCTAAGGGACGGACGCGCCTTCCGTTTAGGGAGCGACAGATGCCCCATCCGTTGAGGGCTACGGATGAAAGTCTTATAAACCAATCCAATTCTTATAAACCAATCCAATTCTTAAAACTAGAAGCTTGATTGAAGTCTCTTGCTGAAAGGAATTGGATAAGGACGGATGCGCTATCCGTCAGGAATTGAATTGGACATGTACAATAACCTTTTAAGAGAGAAGAAGTTAAAAAATGTTGAAGGAAAGGATGAAGAATAAGAGGAGGCAGCGATGAAAGGAGGCAGCGATGAAGAAGAAGAGGAGGAGGCAGTGATTTTGTGTTTGAATGAAGTGGGTGTGGAAGGGAAATGTAAAGTTTAATAGTATTTTGTGTAAGTAAAAATTAAAAGAAGATTTAGTTTTTTAGAAGGAGGGTAATATAGGAAACATGGTGTAAAAAATTATAAAAATTGGGTGTATGTAACAATGACTAGGGTGCAAACAACATCTCCCTAAAAAGCTTAGAAATGGAAAACTTTGAATTATAATTAGTTGATAAATGCAAAATGCATTAAATTAGGTATTTCATAATTGGTTGATGTGTTAGACAAACTGTTAAATGCATATCTCCTTAATTTTTTGACTTTTCAAATTTGTTACCATCCTTATGAAATGGAGAGAGTATTATATAAATAAAATCAATACAAATTATTAAAAAATCTTATATTCATCTATTTTGTTCATATAGTTTTTTACTATTCATTGTTTTACAAACCCAATATATAATTAACCATTTTTTAAAACCTTAAAAAACACAAAATAGAAAAAAGGGCAAGCTGTCAATAAATTATGAATTTCAAATAGAAAAGGGTTGATAATTAAGCCAAATGAGAGTTTTATTTTATTTTTCCAAAGCGAGAAAAAGGTAATGGAGCAAAACACAATAAATTTGGTGCAGCATGAAATGAACAGTGTATATCTTGCTTTTGTGTTAGTAAGTGTATTTTTGACCGTTGCTTTTTTCTCAACGTCTCTTTCTGTTTTTTTCTTTCTCTCTCTCTCTCTCTCTCTCCGCCGACTGATCAAAGCTCCATCTAGTTCCCGCCCACAACTCTCTCACTCAGGTACTTCTCCGTTCCATGTTTCAACCTTAGTTCATGTTTCTTCATTCATTATTAATCTAACCAAACTACTACTCTTTACTTGTTATTATTTCTGTCTCATTCTGCATGTTCCACCTTTTTTCTTCCCTTTTATATCAGCTCATGAAAGCTAGACGGTGAGTTAGGCTATTTCAGATTTTTTTATCAATAAATGGGGTACCCTTTCTTCATGTTTACAAATTGTTGAGTGGCCTTTTTTTCAAAAAAAAAAAAAAAATCAATTTTTTCAATGAATATTATTATCTCGTTTCCATATTAGTAGCAATGTAACCCCTGATTGCTTCTTTATTTTTGCTTAGTTTGTGAATACAGGTTTTCTTCTTATTTTGCTAATCTAGCTGTTTGACTACTGTTTTAGTGTCTACATTTAATTCTTTTGCACTTTGAAATGATTTTTGTTGGAGATTTCAGGTGGTTTTTTATCCCCCACTTTTGCAAAAAAGAAAATTTCCCAAATAAAAAATTCAATGATTTCTCAATGTCTTGGTATTGTGATTGTTTTCTGAAGAGAAAGGGAAGGCTTCAGGAATCTGCATTACTTGTTTCTCTAAAATGCACTATTTCATTGTTCTAATGACTTCAAAATAAAGAAAAGCATCCAACTTTATCAGCATTTTTTTTTTATCGCCAACTTTATCAGCATTGATAGGTTTTTTTTTCTTTGGTTATAACTTATAATATACTAATATTGATTTGTTTTTCCCTTTTTTGCATTCATGCTTGTAATATATGCTGAAGTTTTCTGTTTCTGCAGACAGATTCTCCTTTGATTTCCATTTCAATGCGAGCTTGAGATATTCATAGGGCTAAAGGGAAACCAATAGATATGGGATGTTCTCAATCAAAGTTGGATGATGAAGAAGCAGTTCAGCTTTGTAAAGATAGAAAGAGATTCATCAAACAAGCTGTGGAGCAGAGAACTCAATTTGCTTCTGGCCATATAGCATACATCCAATCTCTGAAAAGAGTTTCAGCTGCATTGCTTGATTACATTGAAGGAGATGAGTTGTCATTAGATCCATTCATAACCCCCCCTTTCATGCCTGTCAAGAAAACTACTCGTGCCTTTATTCCCATTTCATCAAAATCTTTCGCCCCAACAACCATCGAGTTTGGACCTAATTCAACTTTGAAAGTGAATTACTTAAGGCCGGGTGGTAATCCACCGATTTCAGTTGAGGAAAGGCCTCAATCACCAGAAGTGGTTCGAGTTGAAACATATTCTCCCGTGCACCAATTTGGCATTGATAGTTATTTTGCTATGCAATCCACACCTATGAATACCTCAATTTTTGCGTTCTCTCCTAATAACAGGCCTATTATCCCTCCCCCTTCACCTCAAAATTCGCAATGGGATTTCTTTTGGAACCCTTTTTCATCGTTAGACTACTATGGGTACCCTACCCAAAGTAGCCTTGAACAGTATGCTATGGATGATGAGAATAGAGGATTGAGCCAGGTACGAGAAGAAGAAGGTATACCAGACCTGGAAGATGAAACTGAGCAAGAAGATCTTGATGGGAAAAGAAATGTTGCAAAGGAAGAAAGAATCAAAATTGATTTAAACTCTTGTAAAGAAGTCACGGTTGAAGATGTTAATGAAGATGAGAAGGAGGGAGAGGAAAAGGGAACGGATGATGAAACTGGAACTGCGGGTGAAGTCACACACTCACAAGCCAATGGCAGTGACAGTTTTCAAGTATCAAAATCTCAAACTGCTGGTCATATTGGATCAAGCCGTCAAGAAGTGGCTATTAAAAACCAAGAAGCTAAGGCAGAAACCCCTGGTTTTACTGTTTATGTGGACCGAAGCCCAACAAGCATAGCAGAAGTGATCAGGGATCTTGAAGCTCAATTCGCAGTAGTATGCAAGGCAGCCAATGATGTCTCAGCATTGTTAGAGGCAAAGAATACTCAGTACTTACCGACATCTAATGAACTCTCAGGTTTGATGGAAGGGTGCCATTTAGGTTTTCATTTTGTTTAAAACGCCATTGCTTTTTCAGGCATTCATAGTGCTTACAATTGTGAGTTCAGCCTCAAATTTTAAGCATAACATGCATTCTCAAAATTCTTATTCATGGAGAAGATGTGAAAGTTTAAATGGGTTGACAGTTTTGTTATTGATAGTGTCATACAAATTTAGATCAGTTATTTTTTCGACAAGAATGCTATGTTTACTTGGCCGATACCACAGAAAATGTGTTTGCAATTATCTGTTATTCTGTATTGTATAAAAAATAATCTTACTTTAAGTTCCAAAGTTCTAATTGGAGTTTAATGTTAGTAGTTTAGTACATCATTTTCTTTCACTCGTAATTATTTGTAAATTTTCAGGAATATAAATTTGAATTATGTTTCTTTTGCAGCATCAAAATTGCTGAACCCAATAGCTCTTTTCCGCTCAGCATCTTCACGCTCTTCCCCATCAAGATTTACAAATTCTTCAGGCACCAGAGACAAAGGTTATGATGACACAGATGATTCCTCAGAGGAACATTGTATGTTTTCTGGTAGTCATCAGTCAACATTAGAGAGGTTATATGCATGGGAGAAGAAGCTCTACGAGGAAGTCAGGGTATAATACTGAACTGCTACCATGAACTACTAAATGCATTGTAAAACTATTTCATTAATCTTCTCTTAGATGACATGCTTTTGCTACATATAATTGCTGCTTGAAATGTAATTAAAAACATTTTTTATTTCTTATAGTAACACTAGTTTGGAACTCTTTTTTTTTTTTTTTTTTTTTTTGCAATTTTTGTCCATCTTTTTGAGGGGGGAGTAGGAACTTATAAATCTTCCCCTCTGGTCATCAACTAAGAGTATTAGTCCATTGTTGAGCTTTGCTCAATTATGTAGCAAGCTGCTATGGAGTCAATCCTTCAGGGGTGAACAAAATCTATATTAACTCATTAGGTTATAGAATCCATCAATGGAAAATATACTGCTTAAAGCTACCCATAACTAATATTGCAAAGTACTTATGTAGACTTGTTACAGGCTGTTGTGCTTTATGATTACAATTTTAATTTTTTAATAATGGGAAACTTATTGCTATGCCCAATTTCTTCTTCAACAGTCTGGAGAACGTGTTCGAATTGCATATGAGAAGAAATGTCAACAATTCAGGAACCATGATGTAAAAGGAGAGGACCCCTCTTCCGTGGATAAAACAAGAGCAGCCATCAGAGATCTACATACTCAGATAACTGTTTCAATACACTCAATTGAAGCTATTTCCAAGAGAATTGAAACTTTGAGGGATGAAGAGTTGCATCCCCAACTTCTTGATTTGGTGCAAGGGTATGCATGAAAATCACATTCAACTTTATTTCCTAGATGAACTATAAACCTCTGACAAAAATTTAATGAGTATTTACTTTTAGATTCAAACATACAGCTAACATTACATTTTGTCCTGTATGCCCCCTTCTTCTCTGCACAAAGTGGTTTTCCCTTAGGGAAAAGATACCAAACAACTAATAAAATAATATAGATGAAGTCATTCTAACGTATAAAGTTAACTTGTTAACCTATATCATTACTATAGAAAACTTTGTTTTTGAGCCATCAAATTTACATATCATCTATTCATCCTTTTCTAGACAGGACCCCTAAGATTATATACCTATTCTGGGGCAAAACTTCTGATAATACATGTATTTGTCTTTACAAAAACTACACATTCAGTTCAGGTATGGTTATGCTTCAACTTTTGATCATACATATAATGCTAGCTGATTCCAAAATTATTCAAAATACAGGCTGGCAAGCATGTGGAAGGTGATGGCAGAATGTCATCAGACACAAAAGATAACCTTAGATGAAGCTAAGATTCTTCTAGCTGGCACTACTTCAAAAGTTGATAGCAGGAAACCGTCAGGCATGTCAATAACTGATCCGCAAAGGCTTGCTCGTTCTGCCTCTAATCTTGAAACTGAGTTGAGGAATTGGAGAAACACCTTTGAGTCATGGATCAAATCTCAAAGATCCTATATTCATGCACTAACCGGTTGGCTTCTACGATGTGCAAAATGTGAACCCGATGCGTCAAAGTTAGTATGCTCCCCGCGTCGGTCCAGTGGCACGCATCCATTATTTGGACTTTGTGTTCAGTGGTCAAGGCGTCTAGATGTGATCCAGGAAACGCTAGTGCTTGATGGCATAGACTTTTTTGCAGCTGGTATAGGGTCCTTCTATGCACAGCAACTAAGAGAAAACTCTCTGCAAAGTCCGGTTGGATCGAAAGAGGATATCGAAGTGGTGGAAGTTGGTAAGGTGGAAGAAGTAATGAGTAATGAAAAATTGGCTGAAGTAGCTATTAAGGTACTTTGTGCCGGAATGTCAGCTGCTATGAGCTCAATGGCAGAGTTTGCTATTGATTCTGCTGCGGGATACAACGAAATTGTTAAGCAATGGGAGAATGTCAAGTTGCAGAATGCCCCTTGTGGTGGGACTGGAACATAAAGAATATATATGTTTTACATCTTTTTTGGCTTATTTATTTATTAGTCAGTTACTTAGTTAGCCCTAATTTATTTTAGGGGTAGGTTTGGATGGAGGAAAAGGAAGGGTAGGGAAAGGTTTTCTATGTAAATCTCTAATCCTTGTTATATAGTGATGGAAGAAGGGAAATGAGGAATTATCATGCAATTCTCAAAAAACCCAGAGTACTTTATTTTTTAGGAACATTTTAAAGTTCCTCATTTTGTTGAAGGACTATGGTAACAAGGTAGAGGATGCTTATGATTTTCCTATCATACTCCTTCCTTTCCTTTCATTTTCTTTTCCCTCCATTTGATCTCTTTTAGTTTTCCAATTGGATAAAAGATAAAGGAGGAATGGTATTAATTTGTATACGAGCCAAGCACACTTTTTTTTCTTTTTTTTTGGGAGTTACAACAACACATTTTTGTATAGATTTTTAACAGTTTTCCGCTTTGTTATTTTTCCCGGATGGTTTAATGTTACTTACAACTTATACATCAAGCAAAAGCATTGTTAGGGAATAAAATCTATACCGCCGCATATTACCAGCTATTGGTTTAAAATTTGATTATTTTTTTCCCATACCCAGAGTAAGTCTGTGGAAATGGTATTATATAGGAGGAGTATTAGTAAGATCTGATCAGGTTATGATAAAGAATATTTGGTCTGAAACCGTCTATTAATGAAGATTACATTAGGTTAAGTTGTGAGGAAAGTTAGATATCTTATGAGTAATATGTCAGATTAGTCCTGACTTTATAAACGTCGGTCAAGTTAGTCCCCGACTTATCGAAATAGCAATTTAGTCCTTGAGATACGTCTCTATTTTTATCCCATTTTAAAGCAAATACATCCCTGCGATAGTGACGGCAGAGACTAACTTGATCGACGTTCTCCTATCTCAGGGACTAAATTGCTATTTCGATAAAATCAGAGACTAACTTGACTACGCTTACAGAATCAATGACTAATCTGACATATTAGTCGATATCTTATAGACTGTCATCGTAACCCCATGGGAAACTAACTCCATGTATTGAAATATGATTTTTTATCAATTTAAGTATTTAACTATTGAATTATGATGTCTATTTATTATATTGATTCTTTGTATCAAATCATTAAAAAAATTGAACACTATTACTAATATAATTAAATGGTTTTCAAATTCATATATTTCAAAAGTATATATTTCACCAAAAAATAATTATTAATATGATCAAACACTAAATTCTGGGAAAAAAATTATTCGTTAAAAAGTTATTACGGAGCAAGAATATTTTCCACTTACACCCGTGAAAGTTGAATCGAACCTTCCTCCAAACGTATCAACATTGAAAAAAGGAAAGGAGATACATCAACATCAGCCTAGGCTATGTAATTGAGAGGAAGGGGAGAAAATATAAAAGAATGCATGCATTTTCAATCAAGGTAAACCATAGCCACCATCACCATCATCTGCCTCCACCTCATCATCAAATGAAGTCATAAGCGTGAGGAAAACAACAATTGAAACCATCTGTGCTACCACAAAATATTTGGACCTCCTTTTAAAGGTTTTCTCCTCCTCTGTTTTCTCCCTCTTGGGTTTGCTCTTAGGCTTTGAACCTAAACATAAGAGTTTAAAATAGCACATGAATATATATTTATAGATCCTAATATAATATATAGTGCATAGTGGGACAAAGGTTTATCAAAAAACGAAACAAGTACCAGTGTACCACAATTCAAAACTACCTCAAACATAATGAAGTGTACTAACCTAAAATCTCACATGCTTTTCTACTTTTTTTAAGTGCTCGGTGTTCTGAAGTTAGGTTAGGAGGCAACTAATAAGGGCATTTGTTTCTAGTTTTATGAAGCAAAGCATATGATGGAGTAATGAGATCACAAATCTAAGCCCATGAATCGTTAATTAAGCAAGTTCACAGCTCATTCATTCCACAATATACTGACTAATTTATCAGGAACGGCATCAACAAGTGCTGAAAGATTAACTTTGATTCATTAATTGATTGGACATGTCCCTATAACAAAATACTAGTCACGCGGAACATACAAAATTCAGAATATTGTAGCCCATATCTAGAATATTGTGGAATAAATCATAGGAATAATACTACCCCATTGATACTTCATCTGGCCAGCATATTTCGAGCCATGCTTTACAGATAAAATTATCAGAGGGAGGTTTTGTCATATTATAGTTATCTGTGTAGAAACTAACCCCCACCATCGTTCAAGGAGAAAAACACTGGTTATGATTGTTAAGGCGGTACCATATTCCCATCAAACAAAACTAGAAGAAAAGGGTGCATTACAAAATCCTGAAATATCTTACTCGAACTGGAACGACTTTTGGAAGCCGATGATGATGCATACGCGTGAAATCGTGGGCCAGAGGAAGGAGTTGGAGCAGCGTCTATAAATTCTGTCTTGCAACGTTGCACATAACTAACTAAATTAGCATGTTCCGAAAACTTGGTCCGCAGAATTGATGATACCTGATAATACATAAATGCAGGAACCAGGGTCAAACAATTTTTGCAGAATAAAATGCGAAAGTAATTTAAATTCTAATTACTAGTATATAATATAGTAATATAATATATCTTCACTGAGGGGACAAGGGGGGAATTTCATGGGTAGAAGAATGCAAAAGCAACCAAGTGCAAGGGACTGCAATGCATTTGCCCATAAGGATAAGAAAATATCCTATTAGTTTGCATTGCCAATATTAGATTTAGCTTAAACATTAACATACTTCTCAAAAAGTAGACAACTAGGAATCCCAAATCATCAATCTCCCATTGGCTCAGTCATCTAATTAGAAGAAAACTAGGTTGCAAATTTCCATCCAGTGCACTCCATTGCAATTATTTTTAATTGAGAAAAGAAGATGTGCATGGCAGTGTAAAAGTCTTTCACATTGTCAGCGCATCATCATCCATCATTGGCCTTTTTAAGTAAAAGTGCTTTCAAGTAAAAGTTATACACATGAATGGCAGATGACGTAGTGACAATGTAAGAATCTTTACACTGTCAATGTAAACCCGTTAAAGGGGGTGGATCGTAATTATGAACACTGTGGTGGCCACAGCTCCCCCAATCTATATCAAGATCCACTACTAGACTATCCAAAGTCCAGTTTTAATTGACCGGATATAAGTTATAACCCAAGCAATTACAACAGTATCTGTATCTATCTTAAAACAAACATTAGAACCACAGTGCATCGGTAGTAATACACTAATACGTACAGGTAAAGCTTGAAGAACAACCAGTCCATGAGCAAGAAAAATAGCATCCAAGCTTGATGGCCTGTATGTATGAACATAACAAAGCATGTCAATTGTGAATACATCACCAGGGTGAACATTTGCTCTAACAAAATGAAAGAAGAATTCAAAAAATGTCCCCATGTATTGCAATAACAAATGATATGTACACAAAATCACATGTAACATAGCTAGAGGAGTCACCTGTTCTCAAACAAGTAGCTTCCTTCACCTAAATGATTTGACAGAGCATCATATGCATAGTTTGCTCTCCTATAAATCTGTTCATCACTAATAGCTAAAGAATAAATACAAAAAATCAAAGAGCATATAATTGAAATCAATGGAAAAGAAAGGTATTGAGAAAAGAAACTAACAAACACCTCTTCTTTCTTAAGCACAGCATTTTCATCAGTAATCCCATGTTTCTGCTTAATCCAATGAGCCTTCTTCCAAAAAAGAACCTTACTAATTGGCCAAGGAAGATCAGAATAATAGATAGTATAAGCAGGAGAAGAAGAACCTTGTTCACAACCCAACCATAGTTCATAAGAAAGTGCATCAGCAACCCAAGTAGTGAGCATTGCTTTGATTGGAACCCAATCAGGGATTAACAAAAACCCAGAGTCCAAATCAGCAAGTCCAACATCTCTCTTCAAACACTCAATGATACCGTCTTTATCATTGTTATATGCCACATAGTCATCGCCAGCTTCCAAGTAAGGGATTTGATCTGAACCAAAAAAAACAAGAAACACAAGATACCCAATGAGAAGATAAAGATAAAAAATGAAACTTTATGAGGAGAGGATGAAAACCCAGAAAGGGATTTACCGGAATCGGGGTAGTTGAGGTGGAAGTCAAGGAGGAAGGGGAATTGGGAGAAGCGGAGATAGAGGTAGGTGGAGAGGCATGGAGGGCAACCAGTTGGGAGATCAAAGCAGGGTTTCCTCACTACTAGAATGTTGTTGTTCTCATTCACTTCAGCCATTCATTAATAAAACTAACAAGTTTCTCAGCTGTGACTATGGGTGAAGAAGAAGAAGAGAGAGAAGTTGTGAAATTTAGTTGGCAGGGGCCTCAGGGTTTAGGGTTTTGTGGGAAATTGGATTTTGTGTGTCTGGTTTAATGCAGTTGTTTGACTGTTTTCGGCTACGGGGATGCACCGCTCCGCCATCAACTGACCCAATAACCGTCGGTTAAAAGTTGGTAAAAAACTAAAAATTAAACTTGCGGTTAATGGAGATCCAGGGTTCAAATCTTATCAACGTGAGAATGATAGTGATAAATAATTTGTAAGTGTTATTTAAACTGTGAGACCTGATAAATTCTTGAACAACTCATAAACTTTCGCTTCACCATCAACATTTACAAATAGTTCCATACATTATTGAATTATTTTTATATTTTTTACAACCAGTGAAAAGCACCCTAAATGACATTAAATATGATGATGAATTTGATAACTTCAACAAATGCAAATAATATGCATCGACTTAAGTAAGTTCAGATGTGTTTTCATTTTTGTTAAAATCGAAATCGAATCTTCAGTCAATGGCTCGAATTAAATCACTAGCATGTCTTGCAAACTTATTAAGGTTTTTTTTTTTTTTTGAAAAACTTATTAAGGTTTTTATACCTAGAAAAATAATCATGAATATGCATCTCAGAAATTTAAAAAAAATGCATTTTCTAATAATTATCTATTATATTTGGCTTCTTAACAAGTGCATCAAAGCATTTGTCATTTTTAAAAATCACTTGATACAATCCAAACCCGTTGGGGATGGAGCTTTTATGAATCGATATAAGTGACTAAACTGTTAGCTTGCATTGAAATTATAAACAAATACTTAAACAACTATACAATATTGAATCATATTTAAGCACACAACTTATTGTAGGGGTTTATATTTTTAAAAAGGTTCAGTAGTGCAGCCTTGACCCTTGATTAGAGGATGCACAATAAAAGCCACGGTCAATGGAATTGAGTTGTGGATGACATGCGTATGGTGGCATTAGTACTCACTTGCACAAGTAGAAATGTTAAAATGGGCTAATCAAGGTTTGAACTTTGAATTTACTTGAATGAGTTTCTAAAACAGTGTCGGGTAGAACCTAGATGGCCAGGAAGTTCCCGACTAGACCTTGCAAAATTGCGTACCATGCTTCAGAATGCTCCTCACATCTGAACATATCAAGATCACTAAATGTGGATTCTGTTCACCTAATACAAAATTACAAACCATAGCAAAATTGATTCGTAAAATTATACTAGTATGTACTTTAAAAACACATACAACTACTGATGCAACTCATGACTAAGGTTATATGTATTTTTAAAAAATAAACAAATACAAAATCTTGTGCATTTAGTTCAGGGTTCCAAAACAGCTGTTATACCATAATCCGTTCATGAAAATATCATCCAAAGCTATAGATTTGACAGCAGGAACTTTCACAATGCATTCAAGCGAGCTGAGCAAGTTGCAGATTATAATGCCATTAATAAACATGACCCACCGAGGCAAATTCCAAATAAGATCAAAAGCGATCCTTTCGCTTCCGTCCTGTGTACTTGGTATTAGGAGGAACTACATTTCCTCTTCTTCTCATTTGATCCTTTTTCCTCATTATCCATTCCCTTCCTTTACCACTCTTATTCTTTTTCAGCTTCTTCCGCGGTCTATGCCTGTCTGAGATAGATACCTGTAGTATTTATATTTTCCCTTAATAAGTAACATAGTTGTAACTTGTAAGCTGATGAGAGCAAGAGTAAAAGGGGGGAAAAGCAACTAACACAACTTGTCAACATATTTTTCATTTTCAAAATCTGAACAAATTTATAAGTTGGTATAAAAATATATATAAATAGAGCCAACTAATCAAAAGCCCTTTTTTTATGCCAGGTGCTTTGTAACAAAATCTGAAGCAAGTTTATATACTGGTGTAATTTATAGACTGCCAGGTGCTTTGCAACAAAGCCATATTTTTGGAAGGATTATTTTTTTTTAAAAAAACAGGTCTAGTATGTCTTTTAAAAAGCCTTTAATTGAATTCATTAAGTGTAGTAAGACTCACGGTTTGATTTTCTTCATCTTCACTGTCATCATCAGAGTAAATCTCTTCATCTTCATCTTTACCCTTGGGCATGGATGCATTTACTGATCGTTGACCACATGTGAGAACAAGAAATTCTTTTCTCTTCTTAGAACTATCATAAAGCAATTGTTCACTAGTTAGTGGAACACTATGCTCGATAAGGATAGGCAATGATGCTTTTCAAAAGAAATAATAGCCAAAAACCACATTGATAGGAGGAGAAAAAAAAACTAGTGAACCTTTAGAACTAAATAATCTCATCTTCTTTTGAGTGTACATATAATAAATGTGAAAGATAGGCATGTACATAAAGTGAGTGGAATGAATCAACAATGCACCAATGTGTGGTCAGATATGTAACCCATTTGTGAATTGTGATCATCCTCTTTCCATACTTTCCTACCAACGTGTATGCTAGGGAAGCTCTATCTCAGGTGAGGAAAGCACACAGTTTAAGATGATCTCTTTTAAGTTAAAATATTAATAAATTTCAGTCACTTCTAATTACAAAAAATAAGCAATGGTAGGCGAACAGAGAATGGATCACAATTTCACAAACAACAATTAACAGAAAATGTGATTTCAACACCAAAAGATATTGTGTTGAACGACAGAGCAACACTAAAAAAATATGCATTTTTATCCTTCATAGTTCTGTAGGATTTGTTAATACCTGTGAGGGAAATCAACAACTATACCACCAGCAAATCCAGCACGCATAGCAGCATTCAAAATCAATTCACGCTGATCAATATTTTCAGGATATACTTGAAATACTGCTCTAGCACCATTTGACAAGCATCTGTATAAGGAAGAGAAAAAAGCCCTACAAAATAAATAGAGATTGTAAAGGCTATAGATTCTAACATAGTCCAATCAAAAGTGCTAGAGTGGAAGAACTATGCAAGTCTACATGTGCTGAGTTTAAAGAGACTCAAAATATACACGTATAGAAAATTAGATTGTACAACAAGAAAAGGAACATACTTTAATCTTAATCGTGGGTTGTGGGAGGATTTATCAGCATTGCATAGCCACTGCATAATCATATAAAAGTAAAAAAAAAATAAGGGTAAAAATGAGACACACACAACCAAGCATGGTAGAGAACATCAGCATTTTGAAATATGCATGAGCTGTGCATTTTGTTAAGTGCCTACTTTTCACTTTTAACATGACTTTTTTTAGTTTAGTTTTCTCATTTGTCTCCATTCAGTTGTTGCTTCTAGAGCATGTATACTGTTGTTGTAATTGGTTCACACCTAGCAAATCTCTATCAGGAGTGCTGAATTTAATTTCAACTCAATCATCATGCGCTGTATACCCAAGAATGAACAAATAGAAAGCATACCTGAACAGCAGATATACTGATGGCCCCGTCGATAACTCCAGGACGAAGGCCTAAACCCTGAATAAAAGCACAAAAGAGAAAAAAAGAAAGAACATAAGGCAGCGAGATGCAAAGCTAACCAGCATCTTATTTCCTAGGCATACGTTACTTGTAAAATATAACTATTTAACTATTGTGTTCAACCTCTTGCTCCAACGCAATATCTAGAAGGAAACATGAAAAACAGGTAAAAGTAATCCAAAACCACCTGAAAAGAAATCAAAGGGTTTGAGGTAATACCTGACCCATGTCAGCAAGTAAAAGGTCGCCCTCAACCTCACGCTCCAACGCGATATCTACAAGTATGTTACACAAAACATAAGTTAAAAGAGCAAATGCAAAATACATAATATAGGAAAGAATGAATAGAAAATATGACAAGTATAATATAGATGTTGCAATGGATGAAAAGAAATAAAATAAGTTTGAAAAAGGGGAAGGGGGGGAATGGAAAACATACTAAGCATAGAAGGTGAAATGTCAAAGCCAATCCAATGGTGACCATCTTGGGAAAGAGTCTCGCCGCTAAGTCCCGATCCACAACCTACACAAGACAATCCAATCAAACATTCAAAAAAAAAAAAAAAAAAAAAAAAGCTTAAATCATACTAATGAGTAATGAGCGAATGAAAGAGTGAGTGAAATTATTACCAATGTCAAGAAGTAATTTAGGAACGCCGTCTTGGGGCAAAGCAAGTAGCTCCAAGGCTCTCTCAGACAGCTCAGTCTTTTTTATTTTATTTATAATCGATTAAATATAAATATAACTCAGCT
This sequence comes from Crotalaria pallida, assembly GCA_037953625.1. Taxonomy (NCBI): domain Eukaryota; kingdom Viridiplantae; phylum Streptophyta; class Magnoliopsida; order Fabales; family Fabaceae; genus Crotalaria; species Crotalaria pallida. Next base: position 179,929,404 of record CM075649.1, read on the forward strand.
TCTGCTAATAATCCGATAATGAAATAATAATAATAATTAATTTGAATAGAAAGAGTGAAAGAAGGAAGGAAGGAAGAACCTGAATTTGAACAATGCGGGAAGAAGAAGTGTACTTGCGAGCTTCGGCATCATCGTAGAATATCTCAGGCGGCGCTATCACCTCTGGTCGAGACGCCATATCTTATCTATCCCACACAACACAAACCTCCTTCTCCTTCTCCTTCTCCTCCTACTACTGTTAGAATATCTGTGCGAAGTGTTTTCGGTAATGAGGAAAGAAAACTACTAACCGCAACTGGTCTCAACTCTCAACTCTCAACTCAAAAGTGCGTTCACGGTCACGGGTCGGGTTTGAATCCAACAAGTTGAGCCCTACTACACTTGTACCTCAGGCCCAATGTCTATTCTACTACTCAGGCCCAAAATTTATTTTTTATATTATATTTTGTTTAACCTTCAAATTTACTCCTTCCAGTCTCATTTTTAAGTAAAAATAACTAATTCACACATATTAAGGAAGTTAGTTGAGTATATTTAATTTTCTAAAATTCATAAAAAAAAATATATTACGTACTTTAGTAAGTTTACATGGGAATGAAACAAAAATCAAATGACTCAACCACATTATGAGGATATTTTAAGAATGATTGTATTGAGAATAGAAAGTTAATTAGTATTTACTTATATTAGTGAAATGTCTTTTTATATATTATAAATGAAACCGGAGGGAATAAATTTTAAAGCTGAAGGGAAAAAAATTTATGTAAAATGGTGTTCGTAAGAAAAAGTATGAAATAATTATTTCTTTTATAAAAAATTAGCTAAATATAATGAACGTGTGCTGCTTTATGTTTTTTTTTTCATTGGTAAACAAATAAATTAGGAATTAAATTAAATTTAACATAAATATAAGTACTTAAAGTAGATTTGTACATTGATTAAAGAAGTTAATTAATATCGTTAGTAACATAGATAATACTATTTGAAATAAATTTTCAAGATTACCCATATAATGATATAATTATTATTGAGATTTTAAAAATTGTTGAGTAAATTAAATATGAATGTTTGTAAAAAAATAAGTAATTAATATCATTAAAAAGTGAAATAGAGATTTAAAAAAACAAAGACAGAATCCAAAATTAGTATATATATTCAAAAAGGGATGAGTTTTTTTTTTCACCAAGGGTATTCTTCAGCCGATAGCCGAATACTAATTCTCTCCGAGACGTAGAGATCACCGAAGTGAGTTTTGCCTCTACCAACAAAGTCTTTTTCATACCCACGACAAGGATCGAACCCCTGACGTTATGGTTAAAGAACCTAACTATCTACCAATTACGATGAACGTGTTGATGAGATAAAATATTTTTTAACCAATAAAAAAGTCATAACTAACACCTGCATGGCACACATTATCAAACATGTGCTCCCTTTTTTTTTTTGACAAGCCAGCTAATTTGGTGCATGGTGTTGGCATGATCATTTTCAAAACGCACTGGTCCTAATCAATGGTTATGAAGAAGGATTCTTGTATTGAATATTGATAACAACCATGAAAAGTGATATTGAATGAACAATGTTAGTATATGTTAACATATTCATGCTCCCTTTAGTCCTATATATAGGGCATACTTAATTCTATTACTTGGATCAAGAAATATAGTTAAAAGTGGTTTTTTTCTTGATTTAAAAAAAAAACTATTACATTTACATTTTTATCCCTACTTATATATATTGTCAACTAATCTGTTCATTGTCCAAAATCTCTAAAGTGAATAATCAAATATAACCAACTAGAGAGAAAGATAAATTCTATAACTCACAAAAGATAAATTCACAACATTGGTGAGTACTTGGGCAGAGGAAGAGTTACATTGAAGGCAACATTTATTTACCATGAGTATAAATGGGTAGCCAAAAATGAAATGTAGGAAATTGGGATAGAGTAATTGCTTTTTTTAAATTATAACATTATTTTATTAGGGATAGTTTTGGTAAAAAAATATATGTTTATTAGAAAAGTACAAAATAACCTATATTAAAGACCAATGTTTTTTTCTAGAATATGCTGTATAAATAGGATCAAAGGAGTAATATTTTGCATATTGAATTAACAAAACTATAGTAAGAAACTCTTTCATTAATGGAGAAATTGAGAATAATGTCATGTCTTATATATATATATATATATATATATATATATATATGCAGTAGTCTAATTAAGAATGAAACTCGATGAAGTAATTAATTAAGAAACCTAACGTGCGAGGAACAAATTTAATCATGCATTCACAACAGATCAGACAGCATGCATGCATGCATGCATGAAGTTTTAGCTGAAATTCTGGCAATAACCAACCCTCATAAGGAATTTATTTCATCTAACTGAATACATCATTTGCGGCAAACTCAAAACTATATAAGACATATCCCAATAATGAACCACTTCACTCATCACTACTTTAATTTCAATTCAGGTCTATCTTTGAGAAAATAATAAGCTAAGCTTAAGCAAACATGCAAGTGACCTTCAAAGGCTGTTACACGGTGAGGCCTAACGAACCAACATGGTGTGGTCGTTTATCTTTATCTGAATGGGACCAAATAGGCACCATAACTCACGTGCCCACCATCTACTTCTACCGCCATCCCTCCTCATCACAACAAAACTCATCATATGATGATGACTCCAGCATCATTACTACCACCTTGAAAGACTCACTAAGCAGAGTCCTTGTGCCGTTTTATCCACTTGCTGGTCGTTTGCATTGGATAGGGAAGGGTCGTTTTGAGCTTGATTGCAATGGCAGAGGAGTGCACTTCATTGAAGCAGAGTCCTCTTACACTCTCGATGATCTTGGTGACTTTTCACCTTCTCCAGAGTACAATTACCTTGTTCCAACCGTGGACTACACACTTCCAATTCATGAGTTGCCTTTGGTTTTGGTTCAGCTCACAAGGTTCAAGTGTGGTGGCTTCAGCATTAGCCTCACAATTTCACATGCTGTTGCTGATGGACCAAGTGCCCTGCACTTCATTTCTGAGTGGTCTAGGTTTGCAAGATCATCATCATTAGGTAGTATTGGTGGTGATGAGAGCAGTAGTAGCAGCAGTAGTAGTTGCTCTTTGCAAACCGTGCCGTTTCTTGATAAGAAGGTTTTCCGTGCAGGGGAACCTCCTCTGTTTGCCCTAGCACCATGTCATCATTATTCGCACACTCAATTCAATCACCCTCCTTTGTTGCTAGGCCAATCTGATAACATAGAAGAGAGGAAGAAGAAAACCACTGTGGCCATGTTAAAACTTAGCAAGAAACAAGTTGAGAAACTGAGGAAAATCGCAAACGAAAGTTGGAATAGACCTAGCCGGAGTTACACGCGGTACGAGACGGTAACCGGTCACGTATGGAGAAGTGCAAGCAAGGCAAGAGGGCATGAGAAGGATCAACCAACAGCACTAGGTGTTTGTGTTGACTCAAGGAGCCGCATGCAACCTCCATTGCCAAAAGGGTATTTTGGGAATGCTACTTTGGATGTTACAGCATCTAGTCTTGCTGGTGATTTGATGTCAAAGCCATTAGGGTATGCATCAAGTAAGATAAGGGAAGCTATTGAGAAGGTGACGGATGAGTATGTGAGGTCAGGGATTGAGTTCTTGAAGAACCAAGAGGATTTGACAAGGTTTCAAGATCTTCATGCAATAGGGAGTGACAAGGGGCCTTTCTATGGGAACCCTAATCTTGGAGTGGTTAGTTGGTTGACTTTGCCAATATATGGGCTTGATTTTGGGTGGGGGAAGGAGGTTTACATGGGTCCAGGGACACATGATTTTGATGGAGATTCTTTGCTTCTTCCTGGTCCTGATGGGGATGGTTCTTTAGTGGTTGCTATATGTTTGCAAGTGGTCCATATGGAGGCCTTTAAGAAGCATTTTTATGAGGATATTCTCCAAGAATCATCTCAAGATTGAAAAAATATAATTAAGGGGAGGGAAGAAAATGGAGTTGGACGTATGGCTTCTGAACTTACAATAATTAACCTAATAAATTCGGGAGGAATTTAATTAAATACCAAAGGTTGGTTATCTATAAATGTATGAACCATATATAAATTCCCTTAACCATTATTGTATGTTTGTTTTGCAGTTCTGCTCAATATTGTTATGAAATAATGTAATGATTGATTGATTGAATCACGAATAAACATATAATTTTAACTTTTTTTTGTGTGTATGTGGAGATCAACATATTCTGGTGATAGAAAATAGTTATAATAGGAAAATAGATTTTTTTTGGTGTACATCAAGGTATCCCCCAGCCGACAGTCGAAGACTAATCTCCTCCGAAGACTAATGAGCTGTGAACTTGCTTAATTAACGATTCGCATGGGCTTAGATTTGTGATCTCATTACTCCATCGTATGCTTTGCTTCATAAAACTAGGAAAATAGATATAACAACTAAGTTTAACATTTCATTTATTTTTGTAGCAAGGATTACCTCTTGAAAAATATTTCATGTATTTTAAAATAAAATAAGAGTTCTGTGTATGGGGAATACATTGCTGCAAGAAAAAAAAGTCACTTCATTACTATCTATGTTTCAAAAGAGGTAAGTCTTCAACTAGAGATCATGAGATACCCATGATGATTTCTCAATTTACGATTTAACAAAATTAGATTTATCTCTATTTTTATTTAATTTTTTAGTATAAAATATTTGTTAAATACTACCTTCGTCCCTATTTATAAGATACTTTTGACATTTTCATTTTGTCCCTATTTATAAGATACTCCACCAATTTTTAATGAGCATTAATTACTTTTTTCCACAAACACCCCTATTTATTTAACACTTTTTAGATTCCCAATACTATTAATAGAGGTAATTTTGAAAATACATATCAAAAGTTCACATTTCCAATACAATCAATTAAATTTTTCCACTTTCTTAATGGACGTGAAATCTTCTAAGAGTATCTTAGAAATAGGGACGGAAGGAGTATTAAATTAATAAAAATAACCCAGGAGTAAAATTGAGAAAGAAAAAAACATAATCAAGCTTTAAATGAGTTAACGACCGAAGGTAAAGTCTCGTAATTTTAAATAAATCAAGCTCAAATTTTAAAAACAAATGAGTTGGCCAAGCTTAAGTTTAAGTGTTTTGTTCATGTCCTCTTTGGACATAATGAAAGAAAAATAATTTTATTGGGGGTTTAAAAGAGAAAACAACATATACCAAACCTTGTACTATTTTAGTAATAGAGGCTATTTTTTTTAATTACAAGCCTAAAAGAATAAGTGTAATAATGGAATAAATGTATAGATACTTTCTCTAACTATAATTTCTATAATTTCTTTAATATTAGTTCTTATATTTTATTTTTTTTGGGATTTCTGTATTTTCATTCTGTTTTTTTTTATTATCGCCATAAACTATGGATGAAAAGTGTTAATTTGGTTAATTAGATAGGAATCAAAACTAAAACTAAAGAAAAAAAAAAAACCAAAACCTTCGAATAGTAAAAATATGCGACCAAAATTAAAATCCATTTGCATTATCCTAAACTATAGTTTTTTTTATGAATAAAAACCAAAATAAAACTGAAAAATAGGAACCAAAATCCAAAAAACCATAAAATGTAGAAACTAATTTAAAAAAGACAATATTTATAAGAACTAATTTGATATTTAATTATATATTGTTAATGAGCAATGATTGAGAGACCTACATAAAGACATACTCATAAGTCTACACATCAGGATCTTGACATATGTTATTTAAGTTCTTTTATTTAATTATTTTTTTAACTTAAAAATAACAAGTGTCATAATAATCTTATGTGTAAGTTTGTAGGTTTGTAGGTCTTTAAATCATTTTTCACAGTGAATTTCTCCATCTTCGTAAAAACCTATTGTAAAATATACTGCTACTATAATATATAATTATATATACACACATATATAATTAGATGCAGTGTGGCTTGAATAGAGGGAAATCAGGATGGAAGGGGTTGATGACACTTTGTCCATGCTATACTAAAGAAGTTGCTAGGTAGATAGGAAGAAGCCCCACCATCACCTTAGGCTTTTTATTATTTTATTTTAATATTATTTTTACTCCCTTTTTATGGGAATTGCATTTTGCATTTTGCATGAGTAATGCAAGCAATGGCCGGTGACCAAACTTTCCTGGTCTCTCTCATTCTCTCATCCAATCCTCACAATGCGGAGGTCAACTTCTTCCATTACCAACCATCCCTTCTCTCTCTCATTCATCTCCCTTTCTTTCCCCTCATCATAACATATTCATAAAAACTAGACAAAACAAACTAACTAATTAAATTAAATTGAATTTCAGTAGCCAGAAAATATATAAAACAAATAATAAATAAATAAATAAATAATACAACCAAATTATTATAGAAACAGAACCTGAGAAACAGAACTTGGTTTCTTTACATGCATTTGCAGGTATTGTTATCCCTTTAAAACCAGACAAGAAAAAACAAAGAATGGTTTTTTGTCGTGTAGCTGATTTGTAATAAGGTAATTGTCTTGTCTTCATTGTTTTCCATTTATTTTCCCTTCATTGTTTCATGCATCTTAAATTTTTCAATCCAATAGCATTTAATTAAAAAATAATTGATGTCCTGTTGAAGCCATAGGTAGTGGTTAAACATTAACTAATAGAATGCCAGAAAATGCAATAAAAATGAGTCATGAAAGAGGTTGAGGATAGGGACAACTCATTGAGATTGAATTTGATTGTTGAGGTTTCCTTTTTATCTTTGTTTCCATTTGGTATTTTTACCCAAAAAAAATAGATGTGTTCATTTAATGATAACAAGAACACACATTAGTGGCTTAAATTAAAATTCTTTAATTTCAGCTTTTACATTTCATGTGTGTCATGTGTGTATGTGTGGTGGATTTTGTTACAATTGATTATAAGCACATTGGGCAAATTCATAATTCTCTCAATTTCTCTCTCTACTCTCACCACCTTTTCAATGTAAATGTTCCTTCATTCTCTCTCTCTAAATTTCTTCTTATAAATCTTCCCAACCCCACTAGCTTTTTCTCATCTCCTAGATTTTCAGCAATTTTGCAATTGATTTTTTTTTTTTTAAAATCTATTTTTTCTCTTTTTGGTTTCTCAAACTTTGAAAATTCCAGGTATGAGTCTGGAGTGCATATAAGCCTCTTGTGGATATTGCTTGAATTTTGATTGGTTTCTTGATTGGTCTGTTTCTGTTGCATTTAAATAGGGGATATCAAAGTTTGAAAATTTAGAAAATGTGACATGACTTGAGTATACATACATTCATGTTATCTACGTAGATACATGAGTTCATGTGATACTTTATAATGTTTTAAATCATTCAGCTTCAATGCAAGGCATGTATGATCACTGCAACTGCAATGTCTAAAGCTAAAGGCAGTCAGTAAAAGAATGGAGATAAGAAGATAGATAAGAAATAGGGTGACTGAGTCAATTTGGTTAGGAGGTTATACCAATACCAACTAGGTATTAGGATGTGACCATTTCACTGGCAGCAGCAGCGGTGAGGTTTAGACTTTTGATTATTTGTGTAATCATAAACTTTTGAACAGCAGCGAGCTTTAGACTTTTGGCTAACATTGCGGTATTAGTTTTTCTTATTATCCCCCTGTATACTGAAGGATTAATGATATTAACCTTTTGTATCTTCTCCCAAATATGGTTATTTTAAGCCAGATTTTCCTAGTTGAAAAAATTGGTGAAAGCATTCACATTTCCTTTTTTGACCCATTATTATTATGCGGGTCTTCGGCTGTAGAACTTATCTTTCTAGATTCATAATATGGTTCATGGCTTCCTTTCAGGATAGTTCCTTGCTATATTCAAGCTAGGTTGCAGAAGACCAAATAGTAGAAGAGCATTATGTCCATTTCTGTAAGAGATTTGGATCCAGCTTTCAAGGGAGCTGGACAAAAGGCGTATCCTACACTAGTAATCAATAATACTTTGTATTTTTACAATTTATCATTTTTTCGTCATGATATATAATTCATTTGCTTCTTCATTTGGTTCTATTCAATGTTTAGTATCGTTTCATGCTTGTACTCTTTCCAGTGCTTCTGCATTATTCTCCTTAACCATTCACAGGGGACTTGAAATATGGCGTATCGAGAATTTTAAACCAGTTCCCATCCCCCAGTCTTCTCATGGGAAGTTTTTCAATGGGGACTCCTATGTGATTTTAAAGGTAAGGTATATTTTCCAAATGTTTTTTGTGGATAACTGTTAATCCAGTTGTTTTTACTTTTTCAAGTTTCTTGTGCTTGCTACATCATTTATGCAGCAATGTCTTTCATTATTATCACTGTTTTCTTATTTCTTATTCTCTCAATGTAGACAACTAGTACAAAAAGTGGTGCTCTGCTCCATGATATCCATTACTGGCTTGGCAAAGACACCAGTCAGGTAAGTTTTGTTTGTATACTGTTCCCACCTACACCGTTTTAGTTTAATGTTTGATGTAATTTATTTTTGAACATTCATCTCACTGATGATCATAACTATAAAATAGGACGAAGCTGGTGCTGCAGCCATCAAGACAATTGAGTTGGATGCAGCTCTAGGAGGACGTGCTGTTCAGTATCGTGAAGTGCAGGGTCATGAAACTGAAAAATTCCTCTCTTATTTCAGACCATGTATTATACCTCAAGAAGGTGGAGCTGCCTCTGGTTTTAAACATGTTGAGGCTGAAGAACATAAAACACGGTTGTTCATATGCAGAGGAAAACATGTTGTTCATGTCAAAGAGGCAAGTTTGACATTATTCCTCCACAATTGAGTCATTGAGGCTTGAGTCTTGTATTGTGCAAACTATATACAGACACTACTCATGCATAGAAACGTTATTTTCTACTTGTTGATTAGCTATATGGGTTGGTTACAGATTCCTTTTGCTCGATCTTCGCTCAGCCATGATGATATCTTTATTCTGGACACCGAATCCAAAATCTTCCAATTTAATGGTTCCAAATCATCTATTCAAGAAAGGGCTAAAGCCTTAGAAGTTGTACAGTATATTAAGGATACCTACCATGATGGGAAATGTGATGTAGCTGCTATTGGTAAGTGTATAGTAATTTTTAATGTTTTAAAGGCGACTGCTTTGTATCACCAATTGAATGTATATACTTGAACTTCCATGTAGAGGATGGAAAGTTGATGTCTGATTCTGAAACTGGAGAATTCTGGGGTTTCTTTGGGGGCTTTGCTCCTCTTCCGCGGAAAACAGTCAGCGATGAAGATAAGCCCGCTGATTCTCATCCTCCAAAGCTGCTTTGGTAAGATGTTGTTTCAGTTTTCCCACTGGTATTTTGTTTTTGTTTTTGCACTCTCAGTATATTCCATTATTTTTTTAGAAAAATTATATTTGGATGAAATCATGAAACCATTAATGTTTGAATGTGTTCCAAACCTTTTGTTTTTATTCCCCTTCATCTGCAAAGTTATGGTTCTCATCAATGTAAAACTGTTACAAAGTTTACTATTCTTTTATCCTGAAGTTTCACCTTGATAGTTATGAGAATTTGAAAATAATGCCAACTATTGAGACAATTGCTTTGATGAAATTTATTTATTATATTGAAATGTTGGATTCTATGATGTTCTAGTTATAATGAAATTGTATCGCTTTTCCAGTGTTGAAAAGGGCAAGGCAGAACCTATTGAGACAGATTCTTTGACAAGGGAATTACTGGAAACAGATAAATGTTATATTATAGATTGTGGGTTGGAAGTGTTTGCATGGATGGGAAGAAACTCCTCTCTAGACGAAAGAAAAAGTGCGAGTGGCGCTGCAGATGTAAACCCTCGTTTCTTTCTCAATATTGTTTATCATTTTACTGTCAGTTTTAATGACTCTTTAATTGCCATTGACCAAAAAACAGGAGTTAATTAATGGCACTGGTCGACCAAAATCATACATAACTCGTGTAATTGAAGGATTTGAAACTCTGATGTTCAAGTCCAAGTTTGATTCTTGGCCTCAGACAGCTAGTGTAGCACAGCCTGAAGATGGTCGTGGCAAGGTAGCAGGTTAGTTTTGAATAAACTTGCCTGGTTAAGTTTTTCCTCCATCAATCTTATTTTGTCAAGAGGGTGAGCCTTAGCTCAACAATAAGGTTGTTGCTTAGTGGCCAAGAGGTCACGGATTCAAATCCTAGAAACAGCCTCTCCGCTTGCGGAGGTTAGGCTGCGTAGATCTACCGTGGAAGCCTCATGCACTGGGCCGACCTTTTTTTTTTTAAAAAAAAAAATTATTTTGTCAGCATCATTAACCAGGCAGTTATTAAATTCTATGTTTTTTGTCTATGACTTTCTAGCACTTCTAAAACGTCAAGGATTGGATGTCAAGGGTCTGTTGAAAACCGATCCAGTAAAAGAAGAACCTCAAGCCTACATAGATTGCACAGGGCACTTGCAGGTATTCTACTAGTTTTTACAGCTAATAATTCATTAAAACTGATATTTCTTGTTCTAACATTTTTTAGTTTTACTTCTGGTGGTCTTATGTATCCTATCCTATCTAATTGGTTACTTATAATGAGGGAATCTTTAAGAATCACGAACACTGTATCCTTAAAATTCCAGCTGTCTCCCATTGTTGAATTTTATGAATGGTTGTAGTTGAGATGTTAGCCAATGCTTTGCATCGCTTCATGTGCATTTGATAATTAGTATCCTTTAAGAATTCAAAAGATATGCTTTTTACTTCTCCCAATTTGGGTAGAGTGATTGTGGTACTTCATTTCCAGCACTGCTCTTTTGCTTCTGTTGTTAACAAGAGCATGATCATGACTGCACAGGTTTGGCGGGTGAACAGTCAGGAAAAGATTCTTCTTGAAGCCTCTGATCAGTCAAAGTTTTATAGCGGAGATTGCTACATCTTTCAGTATTCATATCCTGGAGAAGATAAGGAAGAACATCTTATAGGAACATGGATCGGAAACAATAGTATTGAGGTGAAATTATTCTAGTTCTTTTTGCACGTGCGTTAATTAAGATTTTTAATATAAAAAAAATTAAAATATCTGGCTGCAAAATATTAACTGAAGCTGAAAATATAATTAGTGAGTCATCGCTTATGTAGGTAATAACACTGTACACAGCATTGATAACTGTTTTGGGACCAGAAAGTGTTCAGTAATCTCATAACAGAATTTTATGTACCTTGCTATAAGTTTGCTTTAGCCTGTGTTGGGATTGACCTAAATACCTGATTTGAAGATTGATATTTATAGCTTCCTATTTTATTGGTAGACTCATATTTTGTAATCAATACCGAGATTTGTAAAAAGAAAAATGATAAATATGAAACATATGTGAGAGACCTGCAAGATATGAGAGAGATTTATTCTTTAATAGGAAACTAGGGAAGTTATAAAAGGCCTGGAGAGAAAGTGGTTACATGGCAAGCAAGTCTGTGTGGGTTTATAAATACTTGTAATTAGGAATTGGTAAAGTTATGAGAATGAGAAGGGATGCAAAGATTGAGAGGCCAAGTAGAGATGTAGGGATTAATGGTGAGGAGTTGTGGGATAAAGGAGATTGAGAGTGGGTAATAACGTTATCCTGTAATCTTGTAATGATCGTAGACTTTTCTCATCCGTGGATGTAGACATGTTAGGCCGAAGCCCGTTAAACTTTGTATGTTATTTATGTGATGCTTATCCCAACGAGAGCCTGAATTCCTTACAAGATTTTTTCCGTTGAAAGTAGGAAGATAGATCTTCAGCCCTTTCAATGGCAAGCAAAATGGTTGAATCAATGAAGTTTATTCCTTCCCTGGTAATTTTTCTTCAAATGTGTTATTCAATTTGTTGGGAGATTATTTTTGCTCACTGCAGTCCTTATTGATGTTATCCATGTGTAATTGATTGAAGGCTCGTATTTATGAAGGCAGTGAACCAATTCAATTTCATTCTATTCTCCAAAGCTTCGTTGTGTTTAAGGTTTGTGAGTTTCTGATACTTGGTATACCTAAAAACAGTTCACTCTTTAATAATTATAATTTTTTTCTTTAATACTTGCCATTTGTTTCAATTGCCTATCAGGGTGGACTTAGTGATGGATATAAGAATCATATTGCGGAAAAGGAAATAACCGATGAAACATACAGCGAGGAGAGTGTTGCATTATTCCGCATCCAGGGCTCTGGACCTGAAAATATGCAAGCTATACAAACCGAACCAGTATGACATCTTGTCTCATTTTGTATTCGCAACTCACACTTTTTAATATACAGATATTATCCATGTAATCATAGCTTTCTTATCACGTTTTTTCTTTTCCAGGTTGCTTCCTCCTTGAATTCCTCTTATTGCTACATACTACATGATGGATCGACTGTCTTTATATGGTTTGGAAGTTTTGCAACTCCAGATGACCAGGAACTTGCTGAGAGAATGCTGGATTTGATTAAGGTCTGATATGTTCCAAGATATACTCAATGTGAAAATTTTCATCCTTCCTAACAAACCACCAAACGTTTTTTTGTCAGCAAATGCATGTTTGACAAGCAGCTAAAAGCGAGTGAGATTTTATATCTTTGCATGTTGAAAATGGTTACGTATAGAATTGCCTCTGTTGTCCGGGGTTCTAGGATCAATCGCAGCAGGCAGCATTTCCCCCAAGCCACATTATTAATGTAAATTATACCAAAATTAGAAGTATATAACTGGTTATTAATCAATACATTTGCTTACCAATTGTCTGCAGCCGGATTCACAAGGCAAGCCACAAAAGGAAGGTGCAGAATCTGAAAAGTTTTGGGAGTTACTAGGAGGAAAAACAGAATATCCCAGTCAAAAGATTGTCAGGGATGCTGAAAGTGATCCCCACCTATTTTCTTGCAACTTCTCGAAAGGTAAGAATGAGTTTCTTGTTAGCTTGAAAGACTTATTTGATCTCCGCCTCCCGAAACGCCATTCTTTTTGAAGGCAAACGACTGACTAGCTTATGATGGTTTCTTTTGCTGCCGGACTGACCAATGTGCAGGAGATTTAAAGGTGTGTACACTCACTATTCTATTTTATCTAATTACCTAAAATGAATGTTGATATTGATGGCTTCGGAATTAGTGTGAGTTATGGTGATCCCATGGTAATTGATATGATGGCATGTTAAAGAAGTTCTTACTTTTTCAATATTTCATTATATGTTAATCTGCTCTTCATATAAGAAAAGGGCTGAATGATGCAATAGATTCTAAGCAGTAGCATAGGTTTTCAAATGTTCAATAGGACTGAGAAGCAGCTAGTTTGATTGAGCTGATAATATTCGAAAAATGTAAATCCCAGTCCTCAAGAATGATGAGCAATGAAAAGCTAGAAAACAGGGCCAGTGTAAAGTTTAGGAAGACAATTTTTCAACATTAGCACTGCTTTAATTAAATCTGAGTCTGGAAGGATGCATTTTCAGGTTTTCATTAGGTTATCATAGGGCATTCAGTATGTGTTTGATCACTAACTTATCTTCCTGTGATATCATTATAATTCACTTAACTGAAAAAGGTTGCTGACATGGATGACAAAGGTGCAAGCCAAACTCAAAACTTGTTTGCAATTAGCATGATCAGCAAAATAGAAATAAAAAATACAGCCAACCTTGATCAATATAAACTATAAGGTGGTTATGGACATGATAATCTTTCAGCAAGGCGGTTATGGGCATCTTGGCTTCCTTTATAAACTAACCCTGGGTCTTGAATGCTAACAGAAAGTCTTGGTCAACGTGTTACTGGTCACTTTTTTAATGTCTCAACTTATAATAAAAGCTTATTAGATAGGAACTCTTAAGTGTGAATTTACTGATGTAAGATTTTATCCAAAAAAGAAAAAAAAAAGAATTCACTGCTGTGTGCTATACTTTGCTTATATACAAGTACTTGGATTTATTTCTGCTGCAATGCATTAATCTGAAGCAATGTTTGCAGGTGAAAGAGATATACAACTTTTCGCAGGATGATTTGATGACAGAAGACATTTTCATCGTGGATATTCACTCGGAAATCTTTGTCTGGGTTGGCCAGGAGGTTGACCCCAAGAGTAGATTGCAGGCTTTAACAATCGGTGAGGTATAACTGGTTTTGCATTCGCCGGAAGCTATTGTCATACTAGAATAATTTAGCTAGTAGTACTTTGGTGACTTTACTATAAATCTTCTTGCCAATTGGTTAATTGTTCCGTCATGTTAGTTTTTTAATATTATTTAACCATGAAAACTCTAACATTGGAGCACCTTAAAGTGTTCATTAAAGCATTTTCAGTGTCTTTTACATCTGTTAGTATTTTTGAAGTCAGGTGTGCAATTCTTAACTTATTCTTTTATAATCGAGCAGCAATTTCTTGAGCATGATTTTCTTCTAGAAAAAGTATCTCGTGTCGCTGCAATATATGTTGTCATGGAAGGTAGCGAGCCACCTTTCTTCACCCGCTTCTTTAAATGGGAGTCTGCAAAATCTGTAGTAAGTTTCTCAACATAATAGTGTAATGATGAGTCACTTTTAATTGATTTAAGATTCTCAGTATTGACAACTATTGCTTTTTTTGGCCTGGAGCAGATGCTGGGAAACTCGTTTCAAAGGAAACTTACAATTGTGAAAAATGGTGGTACTCCACCTTTGGATGTAAGCATATTTTTTTTATTCCTTTACACTTAAATTTTTTTTTTTTTTTTTTTGGAAGAGTGAGGACTGAGGAGTGATCACAGGGAACTCTTTTAGTCTGAATTTCCATAATATTTTAACATTTCATGCTTATTCGGTTATTTTTGGGGGACATGTATGTTGTAGCAGTCGGATAACTGTCCTATGATAATTTTATCTTACTCTTTTGGGCTTTAACGGACATTGTTTCACAGATGGTTCTAACATATTTCATCTACTGCTTTGCTCCTCCATATTAAAGAACTGAATCTTCATATTATTGTTTTGATTGAATTTGAATTTATTTCTGGTTGTTGTATATGTGATACATTATCAGAGACCCAAACGAAGAGCATCTGTATCTTATGGAGGAAGGTCTAGTAGCGTTCCAGAAAAATCCCAGCGTTCCCGCAGCATGTCTGTTAGTCCTGATCGTGTTCGTGTGAGGGGCAGATCTCCAGCCTTTACTGCACTAGCAGCTAACTTTGAGAATCCTAAAGATAGGAACCTTTCAACTCCACCTCCAATGATTAGAAAATTGTATCCAAAATCTATGACAGCAGATACAATAAAACTGGCTCCTAAAGCTGCAGCCATAGCTCAGCTTACTTCTAGTTTTGAACAGGTACCATCAGCACGAGATGTTTTGATACCTCGGTCACTGAAAGGTATGCAATAGATGAGATTATTGAGGCTCTTCTTTGATATTTGATTTTGACATTAGAATTTGCTTCAATGCATAATGCCTTTTCTGTTCTTTTGGTTGTTATGATATGAAGTGAGTCCAGATGCCTCCAAATCAAGCTCCGACAAAAACGAGGAAGATGATTCTATGAGCAGCAGAATAGAATCTCTTACTATACATGAAGATGTGAAAGAGGGTGAAACTGAAGATGTGAACGAGGGTGAAGTCGAATATGATGAAGGCCTCCCAGTTTACCCATATGATAGCGTTAACACAGCATCTGAAGATCCTATAACAGACATTGATGTGACTAAAAGAGAGGTATAATGAAATGTAGCAGATATATAGCATTATCATGTCTTTCTACCCGCCTCTCATTTTTATTGCTCATCTCTAAACTGTCTTTGGAAATTGCATCTTATATATAATTAAGCTTGCTTTCATTTTAGTTCTGACTTGTTTGAGTCGTGAATCGTGATGCATACAGGCTTATCTGTCCTTGGAGGAGTTCAAAGAGAAATTCGGGATGGCTAAGAGTGAATTTTACAAGTTGCCGAAATGGAAACAGAACAAACTCAAAATGGCTGTTCAATTGTTCTGAGTCTTCAACTATACTTTATGCCTTGTTTGTCAGCTCAGGAAGCTTGCTATCTGTTTTGCAGTGACCAACTGAATTTATGGAAGTGAAAGGGACAGCATCAGTGTTCTTTTTTATATAGCATTCTGATCCTAAGAAACTTTTTATGATGAAGAGAGAAACAAGAGATTTTTTCCACCACTCTCCACTTTTGTTTGAAGGTTTCTTGCTAATCATTCTTTTATTCAAAATTGTCTTGGCAAGAGAAACAACTGGGCTTGCAATACATTGTATTGATAATTGAGGATGAAGTTTACTGTACAGCAGAGTGTAAAAGCCACTCAACTCTTCGTTTATTATGAAAAATAAAATGTTACTATTCTTTATACTACTACTACGTTGCAAATTGCAGTTTTCAAGTAAGCCAGTGAAAAGAAAGAAAAGGATTAACATGACTATTCTATTATGCAACATTTTATCTGAATGAATTCAACGACGCACAAGATAGGTCTAAGCTTTAAAGTATGGTGTCAACATTATTTAAACCTTTTTGAGCCTTATTCATTTTTTTTATGGCCTTGAGCTACCATCGAAATTTGATAAAATAATTGACTTCTGTTTGTTTGTGTGCCATAAGTTTGTTGTTCTGGTTTACCAAGTGATATCAAGTTTGAGTCCATGAAAATGCAGGAATACTATATAGCTATTTAAAATTTCATTAAAAAATATACTTTTAAAAAATATTTACTAAAATTAGAAATATATTTTTAAATATTTTGGCTCTTACATGTTTGATTTCTACCTCAAATGTCGGATAAATTCATTTTTGATTGATTATGAGAGATTTGTCGCTCATAATGATTTTATATAACTCAAGCATAATTGCTTCCATCTAAAATATTTGGGTGATTGAGACCTAAAAGTACATGGCACAATACTATCTTATTCCATGGTCATTATTACTCATTTTTACTTAGTTTTGGAATAAGCTCATTTTAATAGTAGGTTTTATATCTCAATGCCATTTTTCATAGCTTTTATATCAACTATTTTTTTTATATGTTACATATCATTTTTTTTTATGATTTTTTAATATATTTTTTTTAATTTTTGGGGTGAATGAAGTGAAGAATCGTTTCGGGTGTGTCATGTGATAGAAATGTATCACTCAAATTTAAAGAAAAGTTCTACCACATTGTTACGAGACCATCAATATTGTATGAGACCGAAGATGAGGATGTTGTTCTGGATGAGTATGTACACTAGACAAGATCGTACTAAGAATGAGTATATTCGAGAAAAAGTTTGAATTGCACCTATTTCAGAAAAGATGATTTAATCTCGTTTGAGGTAGTTTGGTCATGTGTAAAGGATATCGGTAGAAGCTTGGGTTAAGAAGGTAGATCAATTAGTTATTACTTCATATGTTAGAGGAAGAGAAATACCAAGAAAAATCATAGGCAAAACAATAAAAAAGAATGTGAAGATAAATGTTTTATCTAAATACATAATTTGTGATAAATAAACATTTATAACGTTGTTTAATCCATGTAGCCAACTTGACATACGGTGACAAAAACTTAATTGTTGTTGCTTTTTCTTCTTTTCCACGTGATCATATTTCATTCATCTATTTTTCATATTTCTTTCCCTATGCTACCTATATATTCTCATTTTTCTAATTAAATTTTCTTAATACTTTCCTTTTTACTGTCTCATACGCGATCTTTATTTACAATTTTTTTTTAAAAAAAATTCAGTAGTGGTAGTTGGCCCACTCAATTAATTCGCCCATATTAAGTACACAGCTTGGGTGTATATATATAAAAATATATTAAAAGAAAAAATATTTTTATTTTATTTTTAATACTATTTTTCTAAAATATTTTTTTGATTCTTAATGCTATTTTTTTAAATTATCTCTATTTTTAATAAATATAAAAAAAATTAATATAAGTAATTAATTTTTTTAATAAACGTAATTTTAATTATTTTTTTCTTATATCGTAATCGGAGGAGTATATAGCTCGAATCTAAATGACAAACAATTTATATTGAAGTTTTGTTGAAATTGATAGTTTACCCGGACGAGATAACTTGTTCATCCTAAACTCTTTAGAAGAAGAAAAATTACATAAAGTGGTAGTGAAAATGATATGAATCTCTTAATAAAGATTTAAAGAAAGTGAAATGATATATGTCACTGTTAGAATTAGAGTTAGAATTGCAGGATTGCTGAATGCTCAACACGTGTAGGCAGCAGAGTATATCGTTGACGTGGCATCAAAAACACCCGTCAAGTGGAAATTCACAAGAAGAAAATACTTGTGCTAATTAATTAAAAAAAAAAAAAAAAGCAAATAAAAAGGGGATTTCATTTCATTTCATATTTTTATTGATACTAATAAAAAAAAAGAGTAAATAAATAGAAGAGGTGGTTGGTGCAGTTACAGAGAGAGAGAGAGAGTTGGAATCGCAGCAGCAGCAGAAGCAGGTATGAATAGCGAGAAGAAACCTTCATCAACTCCAGTTTCAGTTACTTCAAGAAGTGGAGGTGGTGGTGGTGGTGGTAGTGGTAACACCATGTACGAGTTGTGCAAGGGCTTCAATGGCCTCGACAAGGTTCTTCTTCGCCATCCTCGTGGTTCCTCCGCTGAGGTACGTCTCTCTTCTTTTCTTTTCCTTCCTTCTTCACCACCCTCATTCACATTCACATTCGCATTCTCATTCTCATACATGCATCTTTCTTTAGATTCTCTCTCGATCTTGCTTCATTATCTCTTAGATTCGCTTCACCGTTCTGCATTTATTTCTCTCTCTCTCTCTATCTATTATTATTATTATTATTTAATTTAATTGATTTCACTTGTACACTAATTAATTTAATATTAATCAATCAATTAGTACAGTATTTGCTTATTCGGTTTTCAAGTTAGGGAATCGCTTCGCTATGGTTTCAACATTTTTTCTTGGTTGGTTGTGAATTTTGTTTCAGGTGTACTTGTACGGAGGTCACGTGACTTCTTGGAAGAATGAGCGTCGCGAGGAATTGCTTTTCCTCAGTAGCAAGGTACACTCTACACTCTACACTATATATCCAACCTTTGTTTGCATCCATTGTTTGATTTTGAACAACTTCTGCATCTTTCTGGAATTCTATATCTTAATTTTCTTTTACAAAATAATAATAATAATAATAATCTGACTTTGAACTGCATTTTGTAAGTCTCCATTGTTTTATTTTTTTACAAATATATATGTGTGCGAGCGCGAGTGTGGAGGAGAATTTGATCGCAATGTTCTTTTCTTTCTTTGTGAATACTGGCATAGTCTTCAGGAACTAGCTTTTCACCAGAAATTGATCCTTGTTGTTGTTGTCAGAGCAGAATACATTGGGCTGTATTGTGGCCTTTAGATTCAGATGGAGTGAGTGCTAACATCTTTATTAATATATATATATATATATATATATATATATATATATATATATTTATTTCTTTAATTTGCATCCTGAATAGGTAAATTCTAACCTCTTTCGTCTGATAGATACGAATGTTTCACTTTGCCACCTCCTTTGTAGCACGATCATCTTATTAATATCGTTAACATGCTCACAAACTGATTGAATTCTGCATGGCTCCCCTAGATGGCATGTTGTTTATATATCTCCGATAGTCGGCATACAGTCTTGCTGCATTCCCCATTGAGTAATTTGTACTCGTAATCCTATCTTAAACTTGCTGAGAAAACCGTTTTCTTTTTGCTCGTTTTTGTTAAGTGTGATTGGAATGAACCTAGTAGTGCCATAGTACTGCAGTACCACCTAAGATATTACAAGTTACACACTCTTTTTTTCCTTTGCGGCATGGCTGTTAACGTTTAAATTCAAATCTACCTAGTTTATTATTAGAACTTGTAATTAAGGACTTATAATTGGTGGCATATTGGCATTGAATGGATTGAGTCCCTTATATGGCAGTGAATCTGGTCCACTCAAAAGACATCGTTTTTCTCTGGGATAACTACAGTTAATCAGGGCACTAGGGCAGGACTAATGAATATGATTTGAATATGGTCTTTCCATGTGATTTATTTTTATAAAAGATTCAACTCCAGCAATGATTTTGATAAGTTTTGGTCCATTTTGTTTTATTAATATTGTGCAGGCTACATTTAAACCTCCAAAGGCAATTCGTGGAGGGATTCCCATATGCTTTCCTCAAGTATGTACTTCCCATGATAATATTTCTATTTTCCGTGATTGCTTTCATCATGATAATGCTGCTTTGATGGGATTAATTCTTTTTGCTGTCTGCCCAGAAACAGAGATCTGGGCAATGTGGAAAATTAACCAAAACAGGGTAGAATTGAGAAGGCAAAGGAAAGAACCTAATCATGCCTGCAATCTGCATATCATTGTAGCATACAACCTAATCATGGTGTGATTCATAAATAATCCCTCGCTATTTGACAGTCCATGACTGAAACTGATTATAACATAGGCACAACTACAATCCAGCTTAAAAGCCCCAACCGCCAAGAACTAATATACCCCTTGAACTTTAAGTGTTCTATTTGCTAAAACAGCACCTTACCTAGCTAATTTCCCTCAACAATTATGATATGGTATTGTTTTCAGCTTTGAAACCGTCTTATAATTAAAGGTAAGCCTAAACAATGAGATTCGTTAAGATTGAACCTTCTAGATATTACTGCTGCCTCCAACAGTAAACCTGAAACCATACTCTGAACCTAAATATTAATTAAACCCATTAAAATCATGTAACTGAAAAATCTTGAGTTATATTCTGAATATTGTTGCAATTAGTAAATGCCCCGACAAAAAGTGCATTGTTATTATGATCAGATTTGAAATTACGCGGTCAAGGAAATTTCTTCTCTGTTTGCAGTTTGGAAACCATGGTACCCTTGACCAGCATGGATTTGCTAGAAACCGGTTCTGGACCATTGACAATGACCCTCCTCCTTTTCCAACAAATACTTCGAACAGAGCCTTTGTTGATTTGATTCTTAAACCATCAGAAGACGACATGAAGATTTGGCCTCACAGGTATATATAGATTGGGATACTCTTTTTTTTAACCATAATAAAAGAACATTCAGCTAACCCATATTATTAACAATGTTTTCTACACTCTTTATGTCATAGTTTGAATTGTTTATATTTATTTCTGATATTATATGCCTTTCTTTTGGAAATAGTTTTGAATTCCGTCTTAGGGTAGCTTTGGGACCTGGAGGAGAACTGATGCTGACATCTCGGATTAGGAACACAAACTCTGATGGGAAGCCTTTTTCATTCACATTTGCATATCATACATATTTCTCTGTGTCGGATATAAAGTAAGTGATTGAAATGTGATTTCTCTCAACCCTTCAATATGAAAGTTTGTGTTTATTTATAAATTGACTCTGTTCTCAAATTTAGCTTGTAACTTTTGGATTTGGTTGAGAGTCAGTTGAAGGTCCTCACATCGAACAAGTGAATAGGTGTTGCTTACAGCCTAGGCGCGGATCCTGATATCTTGGTCATGATTCCATGCTTTTGTTAACCTTGTCTCCGAAATAGACCTTGGGCTTTCCATCTTAGTTGTAGGGCTTTGAGACATAGATTTGCAATGCCACTGGATTATACCAAGAAAGCTCTATATATAACTCTTGTTATGATCGAAATACTTGAATATTTCACAACACCAAAGGCACGTTGTTGCTGAAAAATTGACCAACTTTAATATGGTTAAATCAGAACCTTTTTTTATATCACAGATCTTTCGTTTTTCTTCATTACATATTACTAACTTAATTCTCTTTTTAATTGACCTTTATTTTGGCTTATTGTCGATTCCCTGATATATTTATTACTTTTAGGGATATTATGTAGCCTGCGGTTTGAATTACAATTAACTAGTTTGTTTGCTTGTGTTCAGTGAAGTTCGGGTGGAAGGATTAGAGACACTGGATTATCTTGACAATTTGCAGAAAAAGGAACGCTTTACTGAACAGGGGGATGCTTTAACATTTGAATCAGAAGTAAGATTGCCTTATCCTGTTCTATTTTTCATTCAGAGTGCTCATGCTGATATCGTAATACATGTGGTATAACTGTCGAAATAAATGAGCGTCTGTAATATGTAGGATACAGGTTTATCTTGTTAAAATGAATTGAGTGCTATAAATAAAATATGTCTATATACTTGTACATAAGAATAAATAATTTGAAACTTAAATAAAAGCAACTTTTTAATTAAAAATTAAGAGAAAGTGATAGGTCTGATTAAATAGAGAATCATACCAATTTATACTCCTCGAAACTTTTCTTTTTAACTTTTGCAGTAACAGGGGTGGCCACTTAGGATAAGCTGGTTGTTGCCACCCATTTCATATCTGGATTTGGTATTGACTACATGTAACCCATATTTGGCACATATTTGCACTAAAGATAAAAAACAAAATGGAAAGGAAAACAGGGAAAAACAGTTTGTGTTACAGTAATACCTGACGCATGCCAGGCACATGTATGTAGCCAATTCTGATGTTTTGTTATTTCATGGGCTTTGGTTAGTTCAAACTGATGCTTCTCTTTTTCTTGATATGATAGGTTGACAAGATATATCTCAGCACTCCTACGAAGATAGCAATTCTTGATCATGAGAAAAAGAGAACATTTGAATTACGTAAAGATGGTCTTCCTGATGCTGGTGATTATCATCACACTCATCTTGTGTACTAAGTGAAATTCCATTTCTCAGTAGAGTATATGTTTTCATCTCCATGCCTAAATTCTTCCTGTTAACGGATTAGAGTATTACATAAACCCTTTTCCCACCGTTGAGTAACTTCCCGTCTCACATTCAAGAAACTTGTATCAGTAATCATTATTTTTAGCATGTCATTTTGTGTTGCTATCAGATTTGGCATCAAGAATCATTTTTACCAAGTGACCTGTTTGCCTAACATATTTTTTCATTTATTATTGATCTATGCAGTAGTGTGGAATCCTTGGGAAAAGAAAGCAAAGGCTATGGCTGATTTTGGTGATGATGAGTATAAGCATATGCTTTGTGTAGAGGCTGCTGCTATTGAAAAGCCTATCACTTTGAAACCTGGTGAAGAATGGAAGGGAAGGCTAGAGCTTTCCACTGTTCCTTCTAGTTATTGCAGTGGGCAGCTTGATCCCCAGAAAGTTCTACGTGGCAGCTGAAAGATCATTGTTTTGTTCTATGTCCTGTACAGGTAATCATATATTTTGTTCAATACTGTCTTCTAACTTTGTTATAAAAAATGAATCGCGCAGTTCTTGACTTCCATTGTTCTACCTTGAAATTCTGAATATATTAGAAAAGGCAGCCCTGTATACAAGGCTTCTACCGCTGATTGAGGAGAAATTGTTCTCCATTTTTGTCATGTCGCATGGTTCTTTCTTTTGGTACCATGAAACTAAAAAGAATGATTAAGAAATAGAGTCATGAATTCATTTGTATTTTTGTGTAGTTTGAAATTGAATCGATGGATTAGTCGATGATGCCATAGCTCAACTCTGGAGCGTCAAATTTGGTTTTGATCAGACAAACTATGATTCCTTTGCTTTGATACTCTTATCAGCTGTTGCTTGGTCTATGATTAACTAATGTCTTAGTGAGATTGTTCTGTTGTCCTTTGAATCTTCTGTTATCTAAACATATGTTTAAATGCTTTCACTAATCTTTTAGGAAATATTCATTCTGCAGGTAGCTTGTTGCTAAAGCAATGAATGATGAAACAACAGTGTCTCCCAGTAATTTTTCTTCATGTTCCTATTAAACCTTCATGTTGAACAGATGAACTCATGTTGGAGAGGCTTTTGTTAAATAATATTTCCTGTAACGGATTTTTTGTTCAATACTGGCATATGAATAGATTAGTCCACAGTTGATATGGCAAATCGAAATTACAGCTTACAATTCAACAGGTTTTCATGTTGAGTTGAATGTCCGGCACTTTCCCTTTTTTCTTCTCCATCTGCACTTGTGGTTTTGGAGATCATGAATAAAACCAAGGGGTGCTGCATGTGCTACAATCAGTCTGGCAACCAATAATCTAATATGCACCATAACTTAATTCAAAAACGGGTGGAAAGGACGTGGAATTTGTTCTTTACATGGCTCCTTAATAGTCCTTAACATTAATCTTGTAAAAAATGAAAGGAGATGGAAATTGCTACTTGCCAAGAGGCAATGGGGTGTCTAGGAATTGGAGAGTCAGATTAGTCAAAGGTGGTAACATGCGATTGAGTTGGCAATCTTCAAAAGATGAATAAGTTGCCAAGGATAACATTCAATAACTATAGAGAATTTGTCATTTGCATTTGAAAAATAAGAAAGATAGATCAATGTCTTTCATTGTTTGCTTATTTGACTTTAAAATTAATATATATATATATATATATATATATATATTTTGAAGTTAAAAATCATTGGGAGTTACAAAGAAAATAGTATATCTATTTTTCTTAGAATCATTTTTTTTGCGCACACTAACAGTATCCTTCCGCCGATAGCCTTCCGCCGATAGCCGAAGATTAATCTTCTAGAGCGTAGATACTAGAGATCATCGAAATGAGTTTTTTTTTCTATCAGCAAAACATTTTCCATACATATAACAAAAAATTCTTAGAATCAATTGATTATATATGTTTATTAATTATAACTAAAACTCTATTTCTCTTTCTCGTATTGAAACAAAATTCAATTTGGCCTCTATTTTTTTTTTTGGGCCTGATTTCGCTTTAAAGTTCAACTATAATTATTTTATTCACTGTTGTCTTTCCTTTTCATGTCTCCTAAGTTGTTCCTTTAAAAAAAAATGTCTCCTAAAATTGTTAATGCTTAAGCCTTTTCACCTAACGGGTACTTTTTTGTTTTTATGTTGGGATTAAATCAAAACCTATAAAACATAAGACATGTAAGTAATTTTTTTTATCTTAATTAAAATATAAACATATTAAACTCTCTTAAAAGTAGTTATTACGTAGTATATCATGAAAGATATAGTGTCTATAAATTTTCTTCCATCATCTTGAACATGCTTATAGGTGGTGGCGGTCCTGCATACCTAACAATTCGTTATTAATATTATCATATTGTTCATATAATATAAACATTAAACTTTCCGGCTGTATGTTCAATAACCCCTCAAAACATTCTCAACGCAGCATATGGATGCTTCACGCAACTTATTATCAGTTTTACTAATACAGCATCAATTTTCTAAGAGTTGTTGGCGTCAATGTTGCCTCAATCATCCTCTAACGGATAACTATATAACAATATTATATAATTATAACTAGCTTATATAAGAGTAGCCAGAGTGTCCCTGTAACATGCCTTAATTTGTTGTTACCTACTCAATCATTACTCGTCATCAATCATTCTCCAATTATTATCTCATACCCCTTAAATGTTAACTCATCTTGTTGTTAATTTATACATGCTAAGTACATTTCTTCGTTGGTCCAGCTTTTGCTGGGGTCACGAATTGGTAACTATATAAACGGATCATAGGTGTTAACTAGAAGCAACTATTCGTGGCAGAAAAGCAAATTAAAAGAGTTAGTTGTTAGTGATGGAATCTCGTAGCTTTGTCTTTTTATCATTGCTTGTTCTCTTAGCAACTACTGCAACCTCATCAGCTCAACTCAGTCGTGGCTTCTACAGCAAAACATGCCCCAATGTGGAACAGTTGGTCCGTTCTGCCGTAGCACAGAAGTTCCAGCAGACCTTTGTGACTGCTCCTGCCACTCTTCGACTCTTCTTTCATGACTGCTTTGTGCGGGTGAGTAGATTCCTTTCATCATGATCATGTTTTTCTTGTGTATAACTTAGCTTTGAGTTTGAGTTCAGATAGCTCGTACCTCTCTTTAAACCTTTGTTAAAGCATATGTACATGCTCAATTGTGCCCACCTTAAAGAAATCTCATAATAAATATAAAAGCAATGAACCATGTATCTAACTAGATATTTGTGAATATATTGTATTGATTCTAAGTAGTTGCTCGAAATTTTCCTTATTAAAATATACGTGCATGTCTACAATTTACACGGTATATATTTTTAAATACTTTGAATCATAAACGTTGAGAATGTCACAAAAATTGTGACTTCTACTTGGTGTGTGCATTTAACAGTTTGAAAAGGCTGTTGATTTTTTAAATTGTTGGTATAATTTATTTTGTATGTTTCGACGTTGACAGACTTGTTTGTGAATTTACAGGGTTGCGATGCTTCTGTCTTGCTTGCATCACCAAATGCTCAAGCAGAGAAGGATCATCCTGATGACATTACACTCGCTGGTGACGGTTTTGACACGGTGGTGAAAGCCAAGGCAGCTGTTGATAGGGATCCTAGCTGCCGAAACAAAGTTTCTTGTGCTGATATACTTGCTCTGGCTACTAGGGATGTTGTCAATTTGGTATGATTTCACTTTCCTTGTGATTGTATCACTTTGATTTGCTATATACTTGTGCTTACTCTAAGAGGTTCTATATGCATGCTCATGTAAATAAACAAACTAAGTTTTCAACCACATAACTTGTTTACTAATTAATTCTAGTTATATACTGTTTTGTATTGCATTAAACTCCGATTATACTGTTTGGAATTACATTAATAAAGATAATATTAGCAATAACAATATCAATGGTAATGTTATAATTGTGTAATGTAGGCAGGGGGGCCATTTTATAACGTTGAATTGGGAAGGCGTGACGGCAGAGTATCTACTAAGGCCAGTGTTCAACGCCATCTTCCTCACCCTGAATTCAATTTGGATCAGCTAAATTCCATGTTTAGCACCAATGGCCTCTCCCAGACTGATATGATTGCATTATCAGGTAACTAACTAACCTCGCATAAATTAAGCGCAGAGCTTCTGTTTATTAAATTGCATAGTTTGAGAAAGAATCTTAGTTTAAATTTTAAGCCTAAGAAGCAATGTGTTTTAATATTTTAGGTGCACATACAATTGGATTTTCTCACTGCAACCGCTTCTCAGGACGAATTTACAACTTCAGCCCCAGAAATAGAATCGACCCAACACTAAATTTACAATATGCATTCCAGCTTAGGCAGATGTGCCCTCTGAGAGTTGATCCAAGAATTGCTATAAACATGGACCCTGTCACCCCTCAAAAGTTTGACAATCAATACTTCAAGAATCTGGTTCAAGGGAAGGGTCTCTTCACTTCTGATCAGGTGCTGTTTGCAGATGCAAGGTCAAGGGCCACAGTCAACTTATTTGCATCAAATGAAGGAGCTTTTCAGAATGCTTTTGTTGCAGCAATTACTAAGTTGGGAAGGGTGGGTGTCATAACTGGAAATCAAGGTGAAATTAGGATTGATTGCACCAGGCCTAACTAGAAAGAAAAAGAATATTAATTACATTCTTTTATATATACACTCTTTTCATTAGGTCACATCTCATATTCTATTTAAATTATGATTTGAAGAAGGAAAAAAAAAACAAAGAGATGTGATGTAATAAGATGTAGTGTATTAAAAAAGTATGTTGCAAGCATTTGTTAGATTTCTATTATGGTGTTCCCTTTTTTTCTTAAATGTTTGGTTTATATGAGTTGATGTATATTAGATAAGGAAAAAAGTTTTACGATTGCCCTGAAAATAACAATAAGTGGCTCTCGCAGTGGAAGGAAGCCCTCTACTTATGAAGCAGGACCTTCAATGGTTTGGTTGGAGGGCTTTGAAATGAATATGTAGCAACGCTCTTTCATTTGATAATTCATTATTATTATATTAATAAATGATGTTATTCTTGGAATTCTATTCATAGTTTCAACTTTCTAGTTACTATTTCATCCCAAGCTTATTGCACAAAGACCTTGTAAAAGTTTTCAAAAGAGTTGGAATTACCAAGATGAATGTGGTGTTTGATTGATAATAACCAGCAATGAAGCAATGAAGAGTCGGGATTAGTTCATTCTGTTATGACGGTTTTTTCACTTCCTCACCAAACAAAAAGTTACAAGGGCCGTGGGCTATGTGGTGACATGGTGGCCCAATTAGTTAATGGTTCTTTAGCTGACCCAGTGGGCCTTTTCCAAGCGCAAAACGAGGAATGTTTTGTGAGGCAGCTTCAGTCCTTGGCACCCGATTTTTAGTCCCCGACCCCGATTTTTTTATGAGATTAAGTCGGAATATTTTCCGATACATCCAAGTCGAATAATGCATTTTTCCGATTACTTTCTTATTTAAAAATTCATCTTTAAAGTCGAAAAATGCATTTTTTCGATTACTTTCTTATTTAAAAATTCATTTTTAAAGTTGGAAAATGGATTTTTCCGATTACCCTCTTATTAAAAAAATTCATTTTTAAAGTCGGAAAATGCATTTTTGTGACTCGGGGATATCGGAAAATATTCTGACAGAACCCTATAAAAAAAATGGAGGTTGAGGACTAAAAAAGGAGGGTTGAAACTAGTGCTCTTTGTGAGAAACTCCTTCCTGTTTCCTTTCATTGATAGCATCATATGGTCGGGTCAATAATGAATTGATCTGATGAACTTTCGGAACCTTTAATATAAGAGATGAACTAGTAAATGTGTATAAATATATTACTTAGTAGCGGAATATGATCAAAATCCAACCGTTTGGAATCAAAATAATTAAATAAGTGCCTAGCGGCTAAATAAAGTATGCATATCATCAACATAATTAAAAATAGGAGAAGCTTGAGGGCAAAAAGATTTCTCTCCTAATCATATTTTTTCCCTCTTAAATAATCATTAATCTGAGCCGTTTATTTCATTTTGATCTAAGCCGTTGAAAAAGCTTCTTCCTTTCTCCTATTTCTCTCTTTCAATTACTATCATTCTTTCTCCTTCTCTTAATATCTCTTCTCTTTGGTTAAAATCTTCAACACAACATACTTTTTGTCATATCTCTCTCTTTCTCTCTCGCGCTCTCTAATCAACCACCAACACCCACTCAACCGGGAATTGCGGTTGCCACCACCGACATCATCACTATTGACCGCTGATCGGGAATCACCGTTGTTCGTGATTTGTATTTGGATGGATTTTGGCCCCCAACATCAATTTCATGTCTTCAAAAGATTTGGGATTCTAAGGTTTGAAGGATCTCTTTTCCTTCTTCTTTATTTAATTTTCATTTTCGTAGTATTTTTTTTAATCTCTCTAGGTCTGTAAAAAAATTTTGCCATGATATTTTTTCCATGGTTTTTTTTCCTCTTCAATTTGTTGAACAAAGGGAGAAGATGACCAAAGAAAATTTTTCCATGACATATGTTGCTTTGAGGTTGAGTGTTGTGTGATGATATTATTGTCTTTGTCTTTTCGGTTTCATTTTCATATCCTAAATCAAAGCATATGTTGCTTTGATGTTTGATTTGGGTTTTTTATATGATTTTAATATGATTTAGGTTTGTTGATTTGGGATAAAAAAAAGTAACCATAGATATAATAAGAAATGTAAGGAAGAATATAATATAGTTGTCTTTGTGTTGCTGATGTTGTTCTAATAACAAGTTTTGTATAGAAAATGGTACCCATAAAATGTTTGTGAAAAGTCCTGAGAGAAATTTTTTGTCCACTGCACATTATTTCTTAAGTTCCACCACCTGAGAGAAATTTAATATGATTTCCCTATATTATAGGTTCCACCACCTGAGTATTGGAATAATTCTTGAGGGAGCATGTGAACTAATTATCAAGTTGCCAATTTTGTTGTGTATTATACCATTTTCTAAATATTTTTTATTTTGTCTATACAATAGGTATGTATGTCAATGTCACTATATAATTTTCTCTTTTCGATGTAAATGAGAATTTGCAGCGAAAAACGCTAATCATGTCAAAGATGAGTCATCTTCAACCTATCAGGTTAATGCATTATTATTATACTCAGCCAAAAATACCATTATTGTTGTGAAACCTATACTAATAGGAAGAAGCAGATGAGGTTTCGAAGAGAATCAAGAAGGTTTTGATTATGATATTATTCATTACTTTTTTAAAATATTGGACTTCTGAATTTTAGTTGAGAATCAAGAAGGTTTGAATTTTTTAATTTCTATATTCTTATAATGATTTAGCATAATATAATACATCATATTTTAGTAAGTTTTTTAATAAAATCCCGTTAATTAGTAACATGTAGATAACCACCCAAAAAAGAAACGGATATATTAATGTTGTAATTTCAGAAGTTCTAATACATGCAAGTTCTGATATAAGCAAATTAGTATTAATCATTTAAACAAAGTATCATTATGAAGAATAAATGTTGGTTAAAATGAAAAAATCGATATATAAATATTAAAGATGAGCTTTAATTTGGCGTAATAATTTAGCATAACAGAATCAAAAATTTATTCTGTCATTAATTCAATTTTTTTTTTAAAAAAAAACAGAAATTTATACCATATGAAGTAATTTTGATCGTGGAAAATAATGATACGTTATATGATACTCCCTTCGTTCCTAAACATAGGACCTCTTTGAAAGATTTCACGTCCATTAAGAAAATTAATTAATTTAGCTAATTATATTAGAAATGTAAACTTTTGATATATATTTTCAAAATTACCCCTAATAATATTATTGGTAATTTAAAATGTGTTAAATAAATAGGGATATTTGTGGAAAAAAGTAATTAATGATCATTGAAAATTAATATAAGGTCTTATAAATAAAGACAAAATAAAAATATCAAAAAGATCTTATATTTAGGGATAGAGGTAATACTTTAGACAATATATTTACTTACAATTACGAAATTATAATATAAGCAAGTAATTTTAAAGTTGGAATTTTTTAATTTATATATTCTTATAATGATTTACCATAATATATAAAACATCATATTTTAGTAAATTAAAAAAAAAACTCTGTCAATTTTAATTTGTACAACATGTAAATTTAAGCATGGAAAATAAACATGAATTATTTACTACTTTAGGCATCAAACTTAAAAAACGGAAAAAATTTGAATTAAATATAGGCATAAAACATATAATAATGCCTAAACGAGCCGTCATCTAAGTATTAAACAGCAAAAAAAAAAATGGATATAATGTTGTAACTTGAGAAATTCTAATACAAGCAAGTTCTAATATATAGGCAAATTGATATCAATCATTTAAAAAAAGCACCATTATGAAGAATAAATTATGCCTAAAACGGATATATAAGTATTAAAGATGAACTATAATTTGGTACAATGAATTAGCATCATACAATCAAATATTTACTCCGTCATTAATTCAATTTTTTAAAAAATCCGAAAATTTATACAATATGTTGTAATTTTAATCGTGTAAAATAATGATGCGTTATTTGATACTTTAGACAATATACTTATTTACAATTATAAAGTTCTAACATAGGCAACTAATTTTAAAGTTGGAATCTTTTTAATTTCTATATTCTTATAATGATTTAGCATAATATAAAACATCATATTTTAGGAAAAAAATTTAAAAAATCCCGTAAATTTATACAACATGTAAATTTATACAGTGATAAAGTTTTAATATAAGCAAATAATTTAAAAGTTGCAATTTTATAATATTTCTATATTTTTTTCTTAATCTTCTCATTCTCTTCGACAATTTTAAAATTTTTCTATGAATTTAACCTTACACCCACAATTGTTTGTACTAAAACTAATTTCTATAACTAATACTAATATTGATAATTATAATCAAAATAATAATAAGTAATACTCCATCCATCCCTGTGTATAAGATTTCATGAACATATTTTATGTTCATTAAGAAAGATAATTAATTTAATTAATGATAGTGGAAATGTGAACATTTAATATGTATTTTTCAAACTACCCTTAAAATTGTTAAATAAATAGGTGTATTTGTATAAAAAAAATTATTGATCATTAAAAATTGGTAAAATGTCTAATAAATTGGTAAAACTAGAAAAAACGGAAATAATTGGAATTAAAAATAGGCAAAAAAAAAATGGGTATAATGTTGTAATTTGAGAAGTTCTAAAACAGACAAGTTCTAATATAGGCAAATTAGTATCAATCATTAAAAAATAGCATCATTATGAAGAATAAATTTTGGCTAAAACGGAAAAAACGGATTTATAAGCAGGAATTAAAGATAAGCTATAATTTTGTATAATGATTTAGCATAATACAATCAAATATTTACTCCGTCATTAATTCAGTTTTTAAAAATCCGAAAATATATACAATATATATGTTGTGATTTTGATCATGGAAAAAAATGATGCTTTATTTAATACTTTAGACAATATATTCATTTACAATTATGAAGTTATAATATAGGCAAATAATTTTAAAGTTGGATTTTTTTAAATTCCTAAATTCTTATAATACTTTCGCATAATATAAAACATCATATTTAAGTAAAATTTTTAAAAAAATCCCCTAAATATATAAAAAATGTAAATTTATATAATGACGAAGTTTTAATATAAGCAAATAATTTTAAAGTTGCAATTTTAGAATATTTCTATATTCTTTTCTATAACTAACACAAATATTAATAATTATAATCAAAATAACAATAAGTAATACTCCATCCATCCTTATATATAAGATTCCATTCACATATTTTATGTATATTAAAAAAATTGATTAATTTAATCAATGATATTGAAAATGTGAACATTTAATATATATTTTCCAAATTACCCTATTAATATTATACTTATCATATTGCAAGAGAATGATGAATTTGGATTTCCAAAATTACTAGAAAATCTGCTCTCGAAAGATTATCTTTTTGTTGTTGATGTTAACCCATTTTTTTAATAATGAAAAACAATTAGATAAATACAACGTTAATTTCAATGTTACTAATTAATTTAATGAACTAAAAATTATACTTGATTTGATATTTATAGCAGGACAATTGTTTAGTTGAATCTCAAATTTAGAAATATGAAGACATCACTCCTACGTCTTAAACATTCAAGAAGAAAAAGTTCGCTGCAATGTTGATAATAATTTCTTAGGCATTGACGATATGGAAACTCCTCGATTTTCTACCTCCAAAACTAAAAGACGTACCAAGCAAAACTAAATCATTAGATTTTAAAAGGGTATAATTTAAACTCACATTCATATTATCAAATTCTATTACAATATCATAATTATAAATAATGATAATAACTATAATTCCTCACGATTATTCATTTCATTTACTATGACAGATTTTTAAGTGAATTTAGTATTGGAAAAATGTATACAAGGAAGCAATGTCGTGAAAGCAGAACTGTTAATTTTAGGTTTTAAATTTTGATTTACAAGGTTGTTATGTTAGACAATGTTTATTGCTATCTTTTTGGTGACTATTTAACATTGTTCAGTTTGATTATTATTATTATTATTATTTTTTGGTATCAAAATGCTTCAAGTTGCCTCACAAAAGTTGTTGTAAGTTGTAACATGCAAGTTGTTGGCATTTTTACCCAATTCTGGATGCTGACACGAATCCTCTTTCTTACTTTAAATTATTCCTTTAATGCCCAAATAACTGTAAACATGTGTGTATAATAATATTTCTTTTCAATATTGTGTTGATCTTTAACACAATATTTCTTCTCAATATTTCTTTTTTTATAATATGTTGATCATGAAAGCCTTCCTTTCAATTTATCATTTCAATTTATTCAATCACATGTAAATAAAATTAATGTTTAATGTTTGAACAAATGGAAAGCCCTTAAAAAAAATGGAAGGATAGCAAAATTTAAGACCCGTACCCGTACCCAATTGGTGGGTACCTGTCAACACGACATAAATATTAGTTGGAAGAGCTCTTTAGTATAAACTACATATAAAACTTAAAATTGTTATCTTCTATGATAGTAAAGTTTATTTTTATACAATTCAAAAAATAATTATAATTTATTTACATAATATAAAACATAAACTACACACTGGCTCGACATAATTTAATAACTAAGTAGTAATTTAACATTATACATTACAAATCCAATATATTTTATTCAAACTTTGTCAAATGTAATTTTTCAAACAATACTAATATCTCAAATTAAACGATCCGTGCATTGCACGGGAATACTTACTAGTAAAAATGAAAAGGACTTGCATATAATTTTATGGCTTATTTATGGTTTTGGTCCGTAAAAGTTCAGCGTGTTTTGGTTTTAGTTTCTACAAGTTATTTTGACCAGGACTGGTCCTTAATTTGTCAAACATTTTGGTTTTAATCCATTCTATTATGAAAAAATTGTTATTTGTTGATATGGCTAGCGGAATATCATATGACATCAAATAAGTGATATGACGTAGATAATACAAATCCACAGACACAAAATGGTCTCATACGCAAAATTTTGCGTTTATGGACCTGAATCATCCATGTCACAATACTTATTTGGCGCTATCTAACATCACGTAGTTATTGGTGTGAGTTTCCGTTAACCACGTTAATAAATAATTGATTTTTTTTAACGGATGAAATCAAAACCAAAATGTTTGAACAATTAAAGACTAATTCCAGTCAAAATAACTTTTAACGACTAAACTCCAATCACACTAAACTTTCGAGACAAAAATCATAAATAAGCTTAATTTTATTTTTTAAGAAGTTGGGCGGAGCTTTGATTTCTCCTGTCGGAAGGCTCAACCACTAGACATACTATTCCATGGACAAGTACTAGTGAGTGCGGAGAACGTGAAAATATCATTAGCTTGTCTTTTTTTTGTTTCTAAACTTTTGCTTGTCTAAATATTCAGTTAAAAACACTATTGAGAGAGAAAGAGAGAGAGTGCGTGTGAGTGTGTGGAAATAAAACAAAAATAAGAATCACATTTATCACTTAGACGAGAGTGTGACAGTTCAGTTTGCAAGAGACCCAATCAGGAGAGCAATCACAACCATTTATTTAGAGATGTTACCATGTGAATGATGTAATGCTTATACCCTACTTGGTGAGAGTGCATCATATTCAAACTAAGTATAAGTCCAATAATAAGACTTGTATTTTTTTCCCTTTTCTTTTTGTATTGATTAGTCCATTTTTTTATCTTTCCCTTGTACCCTTACTTTTAAATAAAATTCCCATTACTATTAACTATTAAGTTCAATGTATCCTATACAATTCCACTAGTTCATAACATGCTGGACGTGAAAAATAATTCAACAAATACTGCAATTGAACTATTTTATTTACAGAAAGGGCACTTGGAAGTGGATGTATAAACTAACCATTAATTTATTTAATGGAATAAAGTAGAAACTAAGCTAGGAATCTCATCTGAATGCATGAAACCATATAAATTATGTGGTCCATGTAGAGTTGAAAGGATACAAACAAACAAGTTAAACTGTTACTTAAGCTTTAACCCTTGAGAAAGCCAACATGGTCCCTTTCTTTCCTGAGTAAATGTCACGCTGGAACTGCTCATTGGGGTGGTAGGGTCACTGCATTCTCCTTCTCTAGTCTTCCCTTTTGGTGATGAGTCTAAGCATGCTAATTGAGACATACGAGATTTTTTAAAATTGCTAGTTCCTATACTTAGTGTTAAATCCACTTCCATTTCTTCTTCATCATATTCATAGCCACTAGTACTTGTTTTACAACTTTGAAATGCAATGTAGGAGCTAGGACCTGCCTCACCTTCATCAATGCCACGTGGTCCGGTAAAAATTTCTTCCTCTGCTGGTCTTTCTAGATCAAAACCCCTTTCCATGTTCATACTTTGAACATGTATATTAGGCCAGTGTGAAATTTGTGCTGTTTGATGCTGCTGTTCAATGAAATAAGGATGGCTTACTTCTATGCCATTCATAAGGGTCTGAAACTTTTGTTCACTATTTTTCTTTTTGAGCTCATCCATCAGCATCCTTTGCACACTGTATACCCGGTGTAGTTCCCTTACCTACAAATTCCCAAATTATCATAATTGATAACTAGTAAAAGATTCAAATCCTTGCAGATTATTATGTACTTTTGAAAGGGTTGAAACACATATGGTACAAAATAACTAATGATGTTCATAGAATGATAAAAATATGACCATTAATTCAATAACACAGAACAAAGGACAAGACCTCATTGCAGTAGGTAGCACATTAGAGGATAGGACAAAACAGAATGAGTTATGTTCTGTGGTAAATTTTAGAAACAGAACAAGACATATAAAATTAAGAAGTAGAACATTTTGGTGGTTCCATACTTCCATATTACATCTTGTTATGTCCGTGCACCAAACGCTAACCATTTTGATCATCAGTTTGTTTAGTGTCTAAAAAGCATTAAGATTGCATTCATGTAAGAAATTTATATGTGAGAAACTCTCTCCTTCAATATGGAATGCTCATGAATATAATGAAGCAAAACAAACATAATAAGAAATTTATATGACTATGGTTTTCATTTAATACAACATTTGTGGCACAAATAACCTGAATTTTGTATTTGTTAAGATGAGAAGTACAATCATACCACATCTTCATGATACCTGGTGTTTGAAGATGTCCTCATGCATCTGCATTGTCTTCTTGATTAATTCTAGATTGTTTCTGTCAATCATTCTCTTTTGACGGTTATCTTTCGACTCTTTGTTCTGATTATGATCCCAGACATCCACTCCACCACCCACTGTTAAGTTATTGCTGTCTACTGAGGTTGCTAGAAGATTTATGGAATATTCAACTTTGGTTCCCATGCCTGTAAAGAAAATTAAAACCACCTCATTTCTTATATATTCAATTTATAAAATACTTTTACTTCTTCACCCTTTTTAAGTTGAGTAATGTTTCTGCAATTGGAAATTTGTCTTTTTATTGTGCAAGTCCTTGAGACAAGTAAAGAATAAAACGAGCACTTTCTCTGTTATTTATTTATTTTTTATGAATGGGGTTATGATCTCTCAAGCCACAATGTGAAGGTTGGATAAAATTCAGCTGACCAAGGGAGGAGAGTTTGATTTAATATCTAGACAACAAAGATTAAGGAAACTGGAAACTCAAAACAATGGGAATTGTTGGGACCCTAAACTAGTACTACATGTTTATTTTACCTCATAAAACCATTAAGCTCTAACTTTAAATCATATATGTATGACAAAATCAAGTTCAGGTTATTTGTAACAGATTTGATTTCAAAACTAAATTTGAGTAGAAGCATTAATTTTTTGCTTTTTTTCAGTGAAACTCAATTTTGCAAACCAAAAACCAAACATGAGAGTACTTAACAATACCACCACAAATTCCATGGCAACAAACATAAATCTAACAAGACCATTCATAATGGACTACTATGCTAACATTATACTGCAAGATTCTGTCGTCTCTGCCTATTTTTGGTGCATAGATGCAGGCTATATATATAGGAAACATGCTTGTTTTGAGAGATAATTTGTCTTGACAGGGCTTTCACTTTACTAACCAAAAGTGGAGAAAGAGAGAGGGGACCAAAAGAATTTGCATTTAAATGTTCAAACATTTTCCTGCATGAAGCATGATCATTAGATATATGCTATAGTGAGATCACCTAAGATCCGAGTCTGTGATTGTGTCATGACAGCACCACTTGGCACAAGCTATATAAGGCCCATAACAGTGGTATTCATCCTCTAGTATTAGACAACAACCTCAGAAAAGTTCCCACTTCCCCTTTGTTTCTTATAAAATTAAAATATGGACTCCATAAATTCCAAAAAAAAAAATAATAAAGACTACTACAGACATCACTGATCACTCAGACATGAGGAGTTTACAAGTCAAGGATATATGTGGAAGTCAACTTATTTTGTTTTATGATGTTCTTAAAACTTTTGATGCATCACTGTGGATGGATAATTGATATCACTTCCATAGCAAATCAAAACAATCAAAAGCTTTCTTTAACATGAAAAACTTTAAGAAGCATTAAATCTCAAACTACAACACCTTGTTATATATATGTTAGGACTTTGGAGACTCCACATCATGATTTAACACCTGTGACTCCACATCAATTCATTAGGATTTGACACCAAATTTAAAGTTGATGTAAAGATAATTCCTGTAATACCTGTGATAAGAAGTACCAAAATAGCAGCTTTCTGTGATGAAGGTCATTGAACATCTTCCTCACTCATGCCACCATTTTTATCCATAAGTCAGCTTTACAAATAAAACTATATAATAATACTAATGATAATATAACAAGTGGCCAATATTTCTCTCGTGATTCTCCTTGAATCATCGCCAAGATAAAGGACAGGATCAATCCAAACACTGCAACAACACCTGGCAAATCCAGAGAAAGCTCATAGACAGCATCAAATCTCTTGGCACTGGCAGGTTAGAAGTTAGAACCATTCAACCCTTTTTCTAAGAAACAACAAAAGCAACAAGCTCTAATTTAAAAACACTAATGATGGGGTTAATAATTCAGGTTTGACAGGCTGTTAGGGAAGGGAGGCAAGAGAAAAGCTGGAGTAAGCAATGTGTCTGTGTATGTGTGAGTGAGTGATATTTAGAGATATAGATAAAGAGAAAGAGATATGTATGTTCATACTATGATATGAATATTTTATATTTGTAAGTTGTAACATTTAATTTTATATATAGTATATATTTGTGCTTCACTACTATAATGTGCTGAAGGATTTGAAAGAGGGGACCACAAAGTTGTGTTATTATAATGTTATAATAAAAACAAATGACACTCCTAAACATGAGCCAATGTAGGCCAGTGAACAAGATATTCCAGACAAGGTCTTGCAGGACTTGATCAAGTAGATATGCATGAGAAATGATCATGTTAGTGCTTCTTTACTATTGGATTAGAAAGTCTACCATATCTCTCTCTATGTCACTCTGAATTTTCTCGATTTGTGGAAATTCAAGGGTTATGATTTGATTCTTGTATCCGTACATGCAGATTGCAGAACAAGATCTAGGCCTATGCTGTGTATGAGATTTCATCAGAATACCAATTTCAGGTGTTATTTGGATTCCATATCATGAATTTCTCATGGCAGCAGTAAATTATAATGGGCTTGGGATTTGAAATTGATAATGACTACTCCTATCCTCAATCCTCATATAATAGTAGTGGAGCATACACATTGGAGGGGTGACCCAAATAATCATAAGTTCTGTTGAGAGAATCTAGGACTATTATGCATGTGTTTCTTCACTGTCCTTGAAGAAAAAAAATGCTCAACATTTTTATCCTTTACTTGGGATGAAAGGTTCTGTTGTTACCTCTTAAAAAAAGTAAAAATCTTTTCTATACTCAACTGAAAAAATTTGATCAATTAGATTATTGGTAAATTTGCATAACACTTGACTTGTAAGATTGATCAATTTGCATCAAAACCAATCAATAATGTTAGCAGAGATTGGTCAAGAAGTGACAAGAACAATTGATTTTTTCTTTTTTTGATAAACAAAAAAAATGGTTTAATTAATGATCAAACTGCCATAAGATTGGTCAATATTATGAGTTCATAAGTACAAAATCTCAGTTTTTATTATATGGTGGTTACATGAACTGCAAACAATTCAAATGCAGACCACTTGGAAAAAGCAATATTTAGTTTCCAGTAGTATCAATTTTAAATAAAACAATAAAGTGGTGGATTCCAGCCCTTTTTTTTTTATTTATTTCCTCTTGAAGAATAAAAGCATAGAATAATGCCTTGATTGAAAATGGAAAAGTTTGTGATAACTTTAATGTGTCTGCTCATAACGATATGTCCATTACCTTGAATGGATGTACTACTATAGTATGTAATTATGTATGAACTAGAATTCTAGAAACAAAAAGCTTGATGCATCCAATGGATGTTCCCACTTCACCTCTTCCCTGTCTCTTTACTCTTTTGTTTTTTTTCTTGCAACTTATATTTTTTTATTAGGCTAAATTGCTCATTATATTCATTTTCGTTTATGGGTTTTATTTTTATCTGGTTTAATATGACAGTTAAATATAATATCAGATTTGTGTAATTCGCATCATTTTTTTAAAAAAATAATCAAATTTAAATAAGATCTTAAAATTCTATATATTTATGGCATTCATTTTCTTTAATGTCTGTGTTATTCAAAAATATTTATGAATTATCTAATCCGATCCTGAGGTGATTAGAATTTCTTTTCTTATTTTGAGTGAAGAATACAATTTTTTTTTTACTATCCCTCTCGGATCAAAGGGCATATCTCACACTTTGTATTATTTTTTATGTCAAAGTGTGACAATTAGGGGTGTTCGCGGTTCGGTTGGGTTCGGTTTTGAGGTAAAAAGTCATTTGATTCGATCATAAAATATACACGCGGTTCGGTTTGGTTTGGTCCATCACAAAATCAAATCTAGTTCAGTCCAATCCAAAATAAAACATGCGGTTTTGATTTGGTTCAGTCCGGTTTAATTTAATTAAAAATTTTATATAATTTTTATAAAAATTAATTATTTTGGCATAAACATATATTTTTTTGCGACAAGTCATAAACATATATGCACGAAATCAATTATCTTTGTTGTTGGCATTTCTAATTAACACAAACTGATATAACATTGTATATATGTGTTGTGTGCGTGTAAGTATTAAGCCTAAACTAGTGAATTTTTTTTATATATTTATAATTAGCTGTCCAATTCGGTCCGAATCGGTTTTTAGAACAAAAACCAATCGGTTTTTCAATAATCAATCCAAAAACATCCAAACAAAATCTGTTTTTTGCGATTTTCGATTTTTTTGGATCGGTTTGGATCTCAACAGTCAACACCCCTAGTGACAATTGGTCAAAAAATTATTTTAAAAAATTTAATTAATTTTTTGCAATTATTGAAAAAAAATTATCAATCATTGCACTTTAATACATGAAATGGTGGTATAAAACGGAGAGGGCTCAGAAGAATAATTATTGAAACAGATTCTCAAAACGTCGTCCGACTTTTGCAATTCGGTGTTGTGGATACTACCCGGCAAATCAAGCACTTGGTGAAAAACAATCCTGTTATTTAGCCTCGTAATTTTAGGGAAACAAATAAGGTAGCTTATAGTTTAGTTATAGTATTTGACTATGGTTTGAATGTTCACCTAACCATTTCCGATGTTGCTCCACTTTTATTTCTTTGCCACTTTTAGCTAATGTAGGTGATAGTATTCTCTTTTACAGAGGAATATAATCTTTTTTTTTTTTTTTTGCTTAACTTTAACCACGTTTTTTCATTAAAAAAATGGTATAAAATGCAAAATAATAGATATATTCTATTCACAATTAAAATAATATATATAGGAGTTAAGAATTTATTGAAAAAAAAAATAGGAAGGAGAAAATTCTCTCCCATCACTTTCCCCCAAAAAGCCGAACGGCAAGAAATACCTTGTACCTCCATAGAGTTTACAAGCTTTCAGGACCCCAAAATTCTCATTTGAAAAATCAGAAACGCACACGGATATGTATCCTATCTATGCTTTAGATCATTAAGCAATGCATAGATTTTGCTATTCAAATTCTCCTCTCAGGCTTTCATCATATACGTGGGCATGCCTGTCTGTCTACTTGTTTGGTGTTTTGTCCGGAATTGCCTTAGTTTTTTTTTTTTTTTTTTTTTGTTAAACTTACTTCTTTTTTTAGTGTAGCCTTAAATGCCACAATCGCTTAGGCAAATCAAACACGCGACAAAATATGTGGGAGTAGCTTGAATTACTAATTTACTATGATTTTTTTCGGTGGCTAAAATCTAATATTCAATCCGTTACTTATTATTTGTTTTTTTTAAATATTTTTCATTTTTATTTGTTTTTTTAGGATTTTAAGAATATATAATAAATACTATTTTTTACACTTATTCTTATTAAATAGGTATTAATATATGTAAGTACTGAAAAAAATTAATGATTATAAAGAGAAAACTGGTATAGTAAAGAAAAACAAAATTAATATATTTAAAATTTAAACAATGATTATTCTCAATGTGTTCCCATTTATTTGTCGCTTTAGGAGTTTCACACGGATTAAAGAAGTCATTCAATACTTCAATTTTCAAAAAAAGAATAAAGCAATTTTACTATATTATCCCCACACTACATTAATTATCACACATTTTACATATTTCAAAATATCTAAAAGCAATGTTAAAGTTGAAAAAAATTAAGGCCAAAAATTAATTAATGCATCATCGAATCCTAAAGCGACAAATAATTTGGAACACATCAAAAATGTTAAAACGACAAATAAAGTGGAACGAATGAAATATTTTTTAAAAGGTGCATTCTGTTTGAAGTAGGACAAATAGATACTAACGAACGGAATGGAGTAATAATTTATAATGCAACTCTGAGTTTTTAAAGAAAATCAAAGGAAACTGAAATTAATTTTTTTTACAAAGCTATATATTTACTTTTTATAAAATTTAAAAGTTACACTTCTTTATATAAAGTTGCAATTTTATTTTTAGTTTTAAAAATTGTAATTAAACCAGTACTTAATGAAAATATTTTATATAAATATTTTAATAATTAAATCATTAAAAAATTATAAAAAAATATCCATGTGGTGCTTCCCATGTAAGCTGTTAATTGGGGTGGCATTATGACGTGGCTTTTCTGCTACTCATGTTAGCGAAAAAATAAGGCAAAACTACTATATTGGTCTTGTAAGTTATTTTTTGGTTGCAATTTCGTCCCTTAACTTTTTTTTGTTTCGAATAAATCTGGATGTTTGTAACTTGTTTCAAATAAATCATTCCATCCAATTTTGTCTTAATACCGTTAATGAGAGCCTTCTATGTGACAACCATCGGTCTTACGTGGCTAAAACTCAATGTTACACCCCCAAAATGGTGTCATATGAGGCCAGAAGAGAAAACCAAAACAGTTAGAGATAGCCCAATAAGCTTCTATTTTGGCCTCATATACGACATCGTTTTGGGGTGTAACGCTGAGTTTTAGCCTTGTAAGACCATTGGTTGCCACGTAGGAGACTCCCATTAACGGTGTTAAGACAGAATTGGACGGAAGGATTTATTTGAAACAATTTACAAACTTCCGGATTTATTTGAAACGAAAAAAAGTTAAGAGACGGAATCACAACCAAAAAATAACTTACAAGACCAATCCAGTAGTTTTGCAAAAAAAAACAATTACACTTGATCGAAAAGAACTCAAACAAATATTTTGGAACTATGAGTACTTAGATTGTGAAATTTTTTTTACAACATCTAAGACAAAATGGCCTTTATTTGCGTTAGGGGTGTAAGACTTATTTAAGTCATAACATTATTTTTGCTACTAATGTTAGTTTAAATTAAAAAATATATTTAATTTGAATAATTTATAATCAACTAAGAAAAGAAAAATACTTATCTCATACCGGCCACCTTTTGATAGAAAAGATATATAAGAAGAAATGAAAGAGGCAGAAATGTGATTGATGATTCCTGATAAATGAAAAAAAAATGATAGAAAAAAATATGAACAGCAAAAGATGATAAAAAAATAAATGTAAAAATATCATTAGTTAATCATTTAATCGCCTATTTTCTATGCAGCAAGAGAAAGATGTGTGTGCAAAACACCAAAAAGAGGAGGACATCTAAAGTTGTCAAAATCAGAGAAGAAATTTATCCTGCTTGACTTAAAATTAAATGGTATTTATATATATATATATATATATATATATATATATATAATATTTGAACAAAAGGGGCTAAATTAATACCCATACAACAAAAGAAAAACTTAATCTACAGTTACATCTTTGGGGAAAACAGTCCGACAAT
Organism: Crotalaria pallida; assembly: GCA_037953625.1. NCBI lineage: Eukaryota > Viridiplantae > Streptophyta > Magnoliopsida > Fabales > Fabaceae > Crotalaria > Crotalaria pallida. The sequence goes on from CM075649.1 coordinate 179,973,145, forward strand.
AATCAAGACACAGTAATTTATTTAGAACATAAGTAGGTTCTTTAAAGAGATGATGTCCGAATTCCTTATCCAAGCTAAAGTTAGCTAAATAATATATATATATATATAGAGTCATGAGTTACTATCAAATATCAATATGCGATATTTCTATACATAGAGTCATGAGTTACTGTCAAATACAATTATGACGCACGGTACAAAAATCATATTCTCCCAGTTATCAATTATTTTAGTAGTTTGGTTAGGTCTACTGTCTACATTTCGTTTGTTGTCCTTATTTTTGTGAAAATCAGATCCACAATTCCACACCTGTTTGTGAAACACCACATACAACTATTTCATTCTTGAACATTATTCCATAAATAACCCGAACTATTTCATTTTAGAAATTTGCAAGTAAACCCCACTCCGTGTTGGAAGTTAATTTCTCGATAGGTGTAGGGGACAAATTAATTATCAATAACATTTTTTGTATGTATATAACTTATGTCCAAAAATGGAAAATGTAAATATTGATGTATATAAACTTTTTTTTAACAAGAAATTTTATTTCCAGACCACATAACTACCGATCATCAAAGTACACAAAAATGTCATCTTTTATGAATGGATTGCAAAAGTATACACAATCATGTGCTAAAAGTAGAACAAAATCAAAACATACAAGAACTTTACACACAGATCTGCTTCACAATATTGATGTATTTAAACTATTTTATATATATGTACGAATAACAGTATTACTATTAGATAGTTATGCGTGACTAAAGAACAGTACCCTAGCTATAATACTTCAACTTGCACTTGCACTTGCAGTAACAAACTTCATAGAATTGGGTCGGGAAAGGCACGCGTTGTAGCCTAACAAAGGTACAAATCGTGATAAAGTAGACCACCACTACCCTCTGATCTACCACTTATCCTATATGCCTGCCTTTCAAATTCAATTCTACTACTTACTATCTTTACTCTCAACACTTGTAGTTGTTGTAGTATAATAATACCACCGACACTCCTTTTTCATTAATCAAATAATTATCTTCATCAATCGTGATCGTGATGATCCAAACTCAAATTAGATTCTTTTCCCATGATAAATCCAAATAACTACATAGTTATTCCTCACATAAGCCTTCCTTATTATCCCTTGATTGCTATTTTGTTCTTTTGTTTTCTTTTTCTTGGTTAGTTTCTAGATGTCTTAGTTCATGATTTTTAACATACACCTTCAAGTCTTATCAATTTATGCCCTGCTATCCTAACCTATAGTAATGATTTATAAAGAACTGTGTTGAATTTTTTGATTTACTCGCTCTTGTAATTTTTTTTACTCAAATTTAATCTTTTGACAAAAATATCAAAAATCAAGAACTACTATTAAATCAGACTAAGATTATCCTATATTGTTATTACTGAAATTTAGGCTTTGATGAGAAAAAGAAGGAACGAACTCACTAATCAATTTATGCTGGTGAAAATTTACACCTTAGATCATCTTTATTCTTGATCTCAGGTGATAAATAATTTATCTATATATTAAAATAATAAATTAAATTTTGTTTTAAAAAGTTGAAGATGTTTTTTGCATCAAATACATCCACCTTCTGCTATTAACATTTGATGCTAGGGAGCATTGTGCAAAATTTTAACGTATGCACCAAATACTTTCATTCTCGTGACTTTAATCGACATATATAGAGAATATAAATCTTTGAATGTAGAAAAAAAAAGTTAGGTAAAAATTAATCGACAACTATAGTATACAAAGATAGTACTTGCCAGATTTGTATTTGCCAACATCCCTATTGTATAATTAAAAAAAAAAAAAAAGTTTTCAAAAAAACACCGTTATTTACAAGCACACTATCTAATAACAATATATACCATGATATTTTAATAATACATCAACCAATCGGATTTTTCAATCTAATAAACATATTTCCATCTTCAAGAACAAGAATCAAGATGCATTACCTTGTGGGTCCTACCGTATATAAAAATAAAACTTTGAAACATAATCGGTCCCTTAAATTGGTTGGTTGGATTTCAACTAATAGTTGCCATAAAGTGCCATCGTGATCCTTAGATTCATAAGAAGTTCATCCACACTTATGTTGTATGGCTAGTTAATGAGGTGGAGAGTTTAAGTTCAGATTTTCTTGCGGACTCTTTCAAGATTTTGTTAATTTTTAAAATTTGGTGGAGAGTGTTAAGTTGAGTCTGTAAGATAACAAACTCAACTTAAGATTCTGTGGGATCCGTTTTTTGTCTTTTTCTTCATTTTTTACTTTAAAATACCCTAATAAACAAATAATCCAGTAATAATAATAATAATAATAATAATAATAATAATAAATAATAAATATTATTAACAATAAATAAATAATAATAAAATAAATTAATAATAAATAATAATATTAATAAAAATAATATTTTAATTATATATATTTTTTCTCTTTTATTTTTAAATATATTGTCTTGTTATGAAAAAATAAATAAATAAATAAAAATACATATTTTTATATTAAAATAAATAAATTATTGTAAAGTTAACCTTTATTTAATTTTAATATTTAAACATTATTTAGGATTATTTTTATAAATTGCATGTAATTAACATTATTGAAATTGTATTTCAAAAATATTATTGAAATAAAATTGTGTGCAAAAGTACATGATGATGTAATGCTGATGCATGTTTGGTAAGTCTGGTGTTAAAACTCTGTTGTGGTTGAAGATATAAAAAGTCTGAAATTGAGTCTGATAGCAAAATGATGATGTAATGTTAATGTGTCAGAGTCTGATATGTCTTAACTTAAGACTATGCTGTCGATGCTCTTAGGTATGACAAGAAATGTTGTGTCACGTGGGTCCTAAAATTGTGGGAATGACACTTGTCAGTCACCCAACCATAAAAACGGAGTTCATAGTATCTATCATGTTGTTTCCATGTTCCAACCAAGTGTCACTAGTGGAAATTGCGACATTGTGTGTGATTTGACCTTTTTTTTTTTTTTAGCAGTTTGCTGATTAGTTAAATTTTTTGGCAAAGGGATTTCACTAATAGGCCTCTAGTTGGTTGATTAAAGAAGGAATTGACTCTAGATTGAGCTTTTGGCTTAAGCATGCTAGGTTAAAAGCATATCTTCCTTTTCATTGATTGATTAAAGGCCAAATAACGCAACACATTGCTTCAGATCAAGGAATCTAGCATCATGCCTACTTTATATCTTAATCTCAAATACTCCAATTAACAATAGTTAAGTAACCACCGAACTGTACTAAAAAAAATATATATTCTACTTTACTGTCGCAATTTTTAAAGAAGGAAACATTCATTAAATTAAACTAAAGGTGCTATCAATTTTGAAATTAGCATATTCTTTTTACAGATCACATTTTTCTCGGAAAAAAAATAAGAAATTACTCATTTCTATATATCATCAAGCTCTTTCTATAAAAAAAATTGTTGATTTAGGTGGTAAGTATTTTATATATGTCTTCTCTTTTAAATAATCCAAAGTTCAATTTTTTTTGGTTGCCTACCCGATTCCCTAAGCATTACCTAGGTACATCCAAAGTTCAAATTTTATGTATGAAAAAAATACTCGTATTCACTAAAATGGTTAGTTCCTCATGATGTTAATATTCCCGGTTCTAGTTTTCTATTAAATAAGACACGGTTTAACTATTACAAAATTTAATTAAACCAAGTCAACAAAATATTAGAATCAGAAATCATCACCTTACATATAAAATATTTATATTACTATTAGCTAAAGGATTTAAAAATAATAATAAAAATGAGCAAAGTGACGAAATTTTAGCATCCGAGATTCTACTCTGCATGCACAATCAACAGATCTTTTATCATTATATTTAAAAGAAGATTGATTTGGCAAATGTTATTTTCTAGTTCTGTACTAGAATGATTAAGTGTGTGTTTAATTTGGAAAATAAGTGGAAATGGGCCAACACACGTTTGAAGTTCAGAAGCTATATATAGTTACTTATGCCAAAATATGATTATTACCGCAAACGTACATTACCAACAGAAATCCAAACATATCATAAATATTATGGATTTGTGATTTCATACTTTCATAATCTTGATCGAGAAATTTTATGCGACGCTATTTTTTTTTAATGCAATGCCAATTGGTAAATGATCCGGTCACCTAATTAATTAATTAAATTTTTGAAAAATATAAATATGGACATATAAAATCAATCAATAAATTAGGCTATACCACAAATAAAATGATATACTGTAAGTCATAAATTGATGTTTTATTTATTACTAATTGATTAATTAACATGATTGATCGTATAGGTTGTTTTACTAATGAACATGAGATTAAAGTATGCATAATTTTATAAATTCTAATATCACATTATATTCTTATAATTCTTTTTTACATTATTATTTACATTTTAACTTTTTTTTTTAATTTTTTATTCATTTCACGTCACACAATGAATTATTTTTAACTTTTCTCTTCTTATTTCTCTCCTTATTACACCTCAAAATGCGATGTGGATATATCATTATTTTTCATGCAAATATTTTAAAAAGTATTAAGTTTTTTGTATATCAAGAAATGGAGGATACCTCTTATAGCTAGACACACCGTACAGTGTCACTTTATTTTTATTATTTATCAATATTTTGAAATTCGGATTGGATCGAATAGTACAAAAGAAGAACCGGTATCGGAATCGGTCTGGATGATCCCTAATAACTTAAAATTGTAAAGTCAATATTGAAAAATTACAAAGTTGACTCTTAATATATACTCTCTTCGATCTTATTTACAAAATCATTTTGAGGTTTTTATTTTGGTCATATTTATAAGATTTCATTTCAATTTTCAATAACATTTAATTACTTATTTCCACAAACACCCCTATTAAGTCAATACTTTTTAGAGTTCCAATAATAATTATAGGGGTAGTTTTTAAAAAATATATCAAATGTACACATTTCCAATGCCACTAATAAATTTAACAATTTTCCTTTATAGGAATGAAAAACCTCAAAAAGGTCTTATAAATAGGACCGGAGGAAATATATATATGGTTCATCATTTTTAAGTAAATTTTATATTTTTAGTTGCTTAAATATTGCTTTTAGGATAATAAATAACAAATCCAATATAGAGTATATATGAGTTTTGTTGTTCATTGTCTTTAGTGCAATGTATTAATATAATTTAAAATATAAAATCAACCTAAAAAATAATATATTTAGTAATATTTAAGAGTAAACTATTTTCGTTTTTCAAAATTAAATTTATATTCTTAAATTTTTTAATACATCACCCTTAAAGAAATGAATAACAAAACTATATTTTTTTTCTCAGCAAATTAAAGAAAAATTATTTTTATTAATGAGCACCAGGGGTACTCTCCCCTAATTATATGTATAAATAACAAAACTATATATATAATCATGGTTCTCAAAATTTATATACTCCTGGTTGTTAAAATTGGAAAAGGAGTGAAAAGATTGCATCCTATTCAGCTCTCACATTCAATGCATCAGATTCGTAGAATTGAGTGTGAGACTTTCCGACCAATAAGATTACAATAAGAATATGTAATAGATATTTTAAGGACAAAAGGAATCTCTCCATTTTAGGACCAAGGCTTATCTTCTCTGGATCTAATACCCTCTTCATTATTTTATAATATCTTCACCCACCACGTTATTCTAGTGCTTATTTATAGTATTAGTATTCGCTCTTACTACTGCTTAATATTTTAAAGACCCCCTCAATTATTGTCACCAAAAGTATTATATAGTTGTAGTATTTTGCATTTTTGCTTTTCATCGTTGATTTTGGCATTAAAACCTAAATGAGAATGCTAACAAGTGCTTTTTCAGACATTGTTAAGTAAAAAAAAACATACTCCCTCTGTTCCATATTATCTGTCACTTTAGCATTTTTAACTTGTTCCAAATTATTTGTCGCTTTAGGAATTCGAGGATATATTAATTTATTTTTTCCACCTTTAACCTTGCATTTAATGTGTTGAAATATGTGAAATGGGTGATAATTAATGTACTTTGAGAGTATTATAGTAAAGTTATTTAATAATTCTCTTGAAAATTGAAATATTAAATGACTTTCTTAATATGTGTGAAATTGCTAAAGTGACAGTTAAATTGGAACGGAGGGAGTATAATTTTACATTAAATAAAAAAAATGATATGGATAGTCATTGAGAAGTGTCAAGTTTGTATTTTAAATATTCACTTACTCTTTTTGTATTTTGTATTTTTATTTTTGGTAAGCAAATAAATTTTTCGGCCTGCATTTTGCCCAAAGCCAAAAGTGTACTTGAATGAAACTTATAATTTTTTCGAGGCAAAGTTCTTTCATGTTAAAAAGCTTATTGTTCATTTGTATTTCGTAAAAAATCCTCTTGAAAGTTGAAACACTCGATAACACAATCTCAAACTACTTAAATTAGTTAAGAGTGCTTGTAAAGCTTTGTTTATATATTAGAAGTTGGACAGCTAGTGAATTCTCTACTTCCACAGACTGGGTCTGATCATTCTCGCAATAATCCTAGCTATTTGTTTACGCAATGAGTTATGAATCGAATGAATCCAAATTAAAACACATAACATTTTTAAAATTATTTTCCATTTTATCCCTTTAATTAGATGCATGGCTTAATTATGTCACAGGTCCCTGAAGTTTGAAGTATTTTTGTCAGATACCCTTATTTTTTTTAAATGTCTGACTCCCCGAAGTTAGTTTGTCATATACCCCTATTACCAATTCTGGTCAATTTTGCTGACATGTAACATTGAAATCCTGATCAGACGCAAGAAGTTAAGCACCTGATGCCTCGTGGGCGAAGATCTTTTCTTTATAAAATTTTAAAAAACTAAAAAACTTAATATTTTTATATTTTTAGTTAAATAAAAAAAATTGAAGAGAGAGGTAGTCTTCGCCCGTGTGACATCACGGGACACCACATGACTAACCTCTCGCGTCTGACTAGGATTATGATATTACATGTCATCAAAATTAGTCAAAATTAGTAGTAGGGGTATATGACAAACCCAAAAATAACTTCGGGGAATCAGACAATGAAAAAAAAAGTACAAAGGTATCTGACAAAAGTACCCTAAACTAAAAAAAAAAAAATCTATGGGAAAAGGTTAGTTTGGCATTCTTTCACAAAAAGTTGTCTTATTATTGGACCTCAGATCCACAAAAGTTGGTGTTTTTTAAGCATCACATGGAGGAATAATTTATTTAGGGTTGGATAGCAAATTAGAAATGAGGAAACAACAGGCAAAAATTTGAACGTTTGATTGGTTTGAACTTTTGTTCTACGGGTCAATCTGTGTTCATAGTTAAGAGGTAAGAACATAATATCATTTCACGAAACAGTTGGTCCATGTGATGAATGTAGATCGATCTTAATACATTCTTAGTTATGATTTAAATTTTAAATGAGTTTAGAAGGGTGAGGAATGTTTAGGCTGCTCATTGGAAAAACATATATAGAAGTATATAAAATATGTCCTTTATTGATATCTGTTTCACAGTGTGATTGAAATTTAATCAGTCAAATAGTTGGTGAAATTTGTCCAAACAAGAGATTGAACTAGAAGAAAAATATCATGTTCACATACATACAGCGATCTAGATCATATCACATGAAATTCAAAGATATTTTATGAAAATTTCATATGGACTAAAAGGAGGAAAGATGCATTTACCAAAGAAAATTAAAAGGGAGGGAAAGATAAAGACCTGAAAAATCAAGAAATTGTTGCCCACTACTCAAGCATTCATTTTTACTCCATACAATCATAGACCAAAATGACTAAGGAAAACCTTGAAAACATTAGGACAAGAATTGCGGAATATTTAAATATTCAGATGTTCAACCAACAATCCAAAACTATCAAAATCGCTTATTTCAAAGTCACTTAAATCATATCCATGCTCTATGCTTTTTTTTTCCCTAAAGTTCAGATTCAAAGGAAGGGACATAAGTGTAAAGATGAAACTTTCTTTTGGTCGCATAGGATAGGATTGCTTTATCTTGGTCAAAAAGACATTTGTGCTAAAAGTCATGTCCTTGACTTAGATTATTATCTGATATAAATGGAAATGTCAAAAAGTACAATCAAGTGTGGATCTTGATTATGTTGCTTCAGAGTTCAGAGGAAATGTATTATAAAAATGATATATCAAATAATAAAATTGGCCTACAAATTAATCCATATTCACAAGAAAAATGTATGTCATGTATCACAAAGTGATAGTTCACTTATTAATAATTGGTTAATAAATAACATGTGTCATTTCTTATCCATGTTGATTCATAGATTAATTTTAGGTTTAATTATGTCAGAAGTTCTTGACGTTTGGGGTACTTTTGTCAGATACCCTTATTTTTTTTTTCCAATGTCTGACTCCCCAAAGTTACTTATGAGTTTGTCATATACCCCTACTACCAATTCTGATCAATTCTGCTGACATGTAACATCGGAATCCTGATCAGATGCATAAGTTTGGTCATTTGATGCCGCGTGATGTCACACGGGTGAAGACGATTTTTTTCTATTTTTTTATTTAACTAAAAATATAAAAATATTAATTTTTTAGTTTTTTAAATTAAAAAAAAAGATTTTCGGCCACGGGGCACCAAGTGTTTAACCTCCTGCGTCTGATCAGGATTTCGATGTTACATGTCAGCAAAATTGGTCAGAATTGGTAGTACGGGTATATGACAAACTCATAAATAACTTCGGGAAGTCAGACATTAGAAAAAAAAAATAAGGGTATCTGGCAAAAGTACCCCAGACTTCAAGGACTTGTGACATAATTAAGCCTTAATCTTGTAATCAGACAGTACTAGATGCATTATAATATAATGCGGTTGGTTGGTTGTTGTGGCAAACCACAGTGCGGAGAAAATGAAGAGAGTGCTGAATGGGCTAACCTGGAATCACCTTTGAGGCTAAGTGCTCCACGGTCGTCCAAACCAACATCACCAAAAATTTTGTCTTCTCATAGTGAGAGATTTCACTTGTCAGCAATATATACAACTTTCAACGTGGATAATCAGTATGTTTCATTTCAAGTGTAAGTGGTATGTACGTATATATATATGTTTTGAAATATAAGAGAAACTCCTTAATTAATTACTCAAACACTTGATTAATATAGTCTCAACACACCAATTCTCAGGTAGGCGAACGCAGCAGGCATTATATAAAAACAGAATGACATCTGTGACTGATGACTATCACTCACACAGTAATAACTTTTGGTTTTGTGTCCTGATTAAGTCTGTCTTCAAACTTCAAAAAGCAGATATATTATTAGCTATGGATTAGTTTCGTTAGAATTATAAAGATTATTTATGCGTATTGCGGGGTTATTTTCCGTTTCAACAATATATTTTTAATACACACTATAAGAGCCCAACTTCTAAAATCATGTTTAACAAATTCAATCACTTATTGCTTATTGGGTTAGATCATGTTAGGGATTTGTATGGTAGAGAAAATATAAACAATACTGTTGAAATATAAAAGTGTGTTGTCAATATTTAAAAGATTAAGTTGCACAAACAAGAGAACTTGGACTATAATTAGTTCACGCGCAATTGTCATTATAAATCATATCATTTCCCAGCAACGATTTGGTTTAGTGCATGGTTGGGCAAAACTAAACACTCGTTGTATTTTAAAAGACCAAAGATAGAAGTTGCCATATTTGTGAAAGAGAGGGACAATCACATTACTCCGAAGGTGTTTAGTACCTCGTCCAAATGGTGGGAATACTGGACAAGCAATTAAAAAAACACTCTTTTCATTAGTATTTTTAAGTTGGGAATTACTTCCATACAACCTAATTTTGGATTGTTGCAATGCAATCTTATATTGGACCAATGCAATTTTGCCTTAAAAGCTTCACTGTCCGTCATCCTATAATTCCATGAAGTGCTGACATTCATTTGGTGCAACGGATAAATATATTTTTCAAGCTGTGGCTAGCCAAGTCTGAATATCTAGACAAATCCATTGAAGAAAAAAATAGCAAAATAACATAACTAATCTGCAGGATGCAGGGGACGAGAGCCAGAAAGAGAAGACATAGCTTACTTCCATTTCTAATTGGCATCAATTTCTAATGGCTGTTATGATCATCTAGAACTGTAACTGTGGATTTGGAATGACAATTTTTAATGATTAATATATGTTCTGTTTAAATATTGTACTTATAAATGAAAACTTCCTGAATGAGCATGAATCTCTGTTGCTTCATTGCTCCTTGTTAGCTATACACATACTAGAACAATGGACAAGCATCTAATTCTAATAGATAGGACAATATTTTTCTGTTTCAGGTATAATATCTCAAAATACATGAAATTAATTAGTATGTTTATCATTCCTTTAAACATCTATATTTAACACTCTCAAAACTTTAAAAAGCTTTTTGTACTGCTAGTAATCATCATCATCATCTTCATTTCTTGACCCAAAGAATCTCCTTACAACGGCAGCAGCAGCACCAAGCATCATAAACAGAACTACAGTGTCAAAACCACCTCCAACGCCTATGGCTACACTGGGACCTGGTGCAAAGAAAGAAAATGGAGACCAACCCCAGCCACCATAGAATGGCACACCATAACCATAGCCATAGCCACCACCTAGTGGAGGGGCCACTCGAGGATTGATATAGATATTGGTCCTGTCAATTAACAATTTTCAGAAACAGGGTTCCAACATGAGACAGGTTAAAAATTACATGTTCTCATGGTTATTACTTGTTAGTCAAGTGATATAATATGGTATTATTGAACAAAAGTTTCACCTATTATTAAAGACTTTTCTTTTCTTCCATTATGATCATCTCTAAATGAAACTTTAGGATATGAATATTTATCAACTGTAACCAAATGCAATAGATCTATCTATTTCCAGCAGAACACTAAACATTATTCTTGAGCTTAAAATGAAATCCTGCAAACATATGCATATTGCATATATAAGCAGACCAACTTAAATGACCACTTGTACCATTTACACATATATTTCACAATATAAAAGGGGAAAACTTGGTACTTGCTTCTATAAGAGAAACATAACATCAGTTACATTTAAATATTACAAGAACCAAATTTGGAAGAACAAAGCAGGAAGTAGTTTAATTTAAATGTTGAATCATGAACAAAATGAATTGGAGGTTTGGTGTAATAAGATGGTGAGGAGGGCAAACTGAAGATAATATAACACTCAGTCTATCCACTAAATAAAAGAAGGAAATTGATATTGTCAGCTCTAAGGGCCGAGTTTAAGGACTTAAAATTAGTAATATTACATAAGAAAATGTTGCATTTAGTATTATGAGTAATTGCGAACTTAGTTTTCCAAACAGACATTTACCCTTTTTAACTATTTATGAGGGCTGACCGGCAGAGGTTAACATAATAACTTATAAAAGAAAAGGGATAGCCTTGATTCTTAAGAATATGATCAACTAAAAAAGAGCATCAGAAAAGTGGATTTGTACTTGCAGTAATGAATGTGAGCATGCAATATACTCTCTCTCTTCTTTATTGTTTATCTGTCCCATTATACAAAAATACACCTTACACCTTTTAACAAATGCAATGTTTGTGTTGATTTACAATAAATTAATCATGTTTTTCTCTAATATACCATTTCTTTCTTTGTAATAATTAATTTTTGTTCACTGCTAGTGCTTACTTAAAATCAAAACCAATAGCAACACTCTTAAACTTCTAAACATGACAAATAAACAGGAACAACATATATTTTTTTCAGATTGGACAGATAAATAGGAATAGAACGCACGGAGTATAATGATGGTGGTAAAAAAAGAAGTGTACCTAGAATTGTTGTTGATTCTTGGAGAGGAGGAGCGAGGAGCTGAAGACTTGAAGGACTGACCACCAATTCTACCACCCGACTTGGCTGCTAAGGCATCATCGACCGAGCCAAGTGTTAAGACCCCTGCAGCCAGTGCTACCATTGCTAACTTTGCTATCTTGTTCTCATCCTTCTTCCTGTCAGTTTCTCACAATACATCACACAATTATTCACTCAACTCCACTGCTCAAAACCCGAAACAATAACAACAAACATAAGTACTTTAGTACTCCCTCTGTCCCTTAATATAGGGTACCATTTTGGTAGAATTGGTGTCCTTTTTATAAGTCGTTTTAGAATATCTAGTAGTATTAAAGAATTTATTCCAAATACATCTCTCATAATTGCATATGGGTGAACTATAAAATTTTAAATAGGAGTAATCTTGGAATGATAACATAATTTTTGATAAATTTGAGAGGAATTACTTTTCTTAATCTGCGTGAATCAGGTAAAAGTTACTTAAGGGACGGAATGAGTAATAACCAATGAATGATAAGTAGTCATACGTTGGAGATGGTTGGTGGTCATGTGGTGGGGAACTGGAACTGCAACTGCAACGGATGGAAGAAGCAGACCTGAACTTCAACTTGCAGGGCTGCTTCAGGGTTAGTGGAACAATAAGGAAACTTTGATGTGATGAAGCAATGGACATTTCTGGAATTAATATTGTTGCCTGTGTGTGACAGACAGAGAATGATAAATATGATCAAGAATGAAACTTTCCTTTCGATAAATCAAACCAAATCAATTTAACAGACATGCTCTCTCACGTTTATCAACTTCACTCTCATCATCTCATCTTTTTTCTGATCCTCCAGTTGCCACGTGGAGACATGCCCTCTTCGTTTATTGATGCAATTTTCTCTTTTTATGAACTGAAAATATCACGACCAGTTTGTTTTTTTTTTTTTAAATGAAAAAACGGGGCCAGGCCCAAATGTTAGGACTGGTCTTAGTTCTCGTATTCCATTTTTCAACGCCAAACCTAGGGGGTGTTAGTTTTTTTACCCCCTCACTTGATCTGTTGACCCCTTTTTTTTATGCGAAACCCCATAATAACCTTACTATAATAGTGTATCCCAAAATATCCCTTTGATATTTGGCAAAATTTTTATATTTTTATAATCACGCTGGCTCCACAGCGTGTGTTATAAAGATTTGATAATACACGCTGAGGGATCGATGTGTGTTAAAATATAATTTCATAACACACGCTGAGAGGTGTTAAGATGATGGAGCTAGAAGCCAATGATTATTGATTGTAATTTTATGACACTCGTTGATCCCGTGTTAAAATATAATTTCATAACACACGCTGAGTGGTTAGCATGCTTGCCAAATTTTTATATTTTTGCAAGCATGCTGACCCTTCAGCGTGTGTTATGAAATTTAAATTTTAACACACACGCTAGCAAAAATATAAAAATGTAAGCACGCTATGGGGTAAGCGTGCTTGTCATTTTTGGATGGCATGCTTACCTTCAAGCGAACGACCTTGCCACTGAGAAAATAAAAAAAAACGATAACATACACGTTCTAACTTAAACATTCACCACTTTCAACCTTTGATGCTTCAAATATCAACTAAAAGATCATATAGAGTGGAAGAAGGTTGGTTTTGGTTGATGAAGTGGAGGAGGGAGTTTGGCTTGGTTGATGAAGAGTGGAGGAGGAAGGTGATGCTGGTGATAGGGCTGAATAGGAGGTGGAGAAGAAAAGGAGGAAAAAGGTTATAAGTGTCTTTTAAAAATTAAGGAGGTCAACAAAATTAAGTGGGGGATCAAAAACTAATTCCCAGTTCACTTGAAATTTTTTTTTATATTCTTGAGTTGAAAAGTGTATTTTTTTTAATTAATTTCTCATTGAAAGATGTATTTTTAAGATCAAATAATACACTTTTCCGATTCAAAAGTATCGAAAAAATTCTAATTAAACCTCATAAAAAATAACATTTAGTATTAACAAAAATGAATTTAAGAACTAACACTCTTCTCACAAATGAAAACTTATTTAAGGCTAAACTAATATACTAGTAGTATTTAAAAAAAATGGTTTGCTTGTTTAAGAGCAGATGATAAAAGATTTAAATAAAATAAATATGTAGGAAAAAATTAAGTTAGCAGTTTTTCAAAGTATATATTAAATTCGTATTTTTTCAATACAAAAATTATTTTTTAAAAATTTTTATCCTCAATTCTAAGAATTGTTGAGATTAAGAAAATCCATAACATAAAATATATAGTATATCTTCCGATTTTAAATGTAAGCCTTTTTTTTTCTTTTTTTCTTTGATGTAATCTCTTGTTCTGATTTTTAATGATATTAATTACTTTTTTTTATAAATGCTCGTATATATTCAAATATTTTTTAAAATCCCAATAATATTTATGATCGTAATTCTGATAAAAAGATATACGAATCAAATATTATTCTTTTCAATACAAACAATAAATTTTATTTAATTTCATCAATTCATATATTTTTTCCAAAAAAAAACTTACATTTAGGGTCATAGAATATCTTATGAGCATGATAAAGACTAAAGACTTTATTATGGAAGGAAAACTCCCGTGTTGATGATATCTTTAGTAAACATTTTTAGTTTAAGAATTTTCTTAACTTCAATCTTTAATCAAGACATATTTTCCTGAAAATAAAAATATATTAATTTATCTCTCATAAATACATCATTTTTTATTAAATTTAGGTATTTTTGGATTCTTATCCTCAGTCCTAAAAGCTAAGGTTTGCTTACCTTAGCTCAATGTTTATATTTAAATTATAACTATTTTTTTTTTGGAAATTATATGATATAAATAAATTTAATCACACCAAAAATACGTTTCAATCATTTTCTTTAATATTTACTTCTTCCGGTCTTATATATAAGACAATTTGAAGACTTTTTTTTTGCCTTAATTAATATAAGTTTCATTTCCAATTTCGAATGACATTAATTACTTATTTTCCACATACACTTCTATTTACTAAACACTTTTCAGATTCTCAATAATAATTATAAAGGTACTTTAAAAAAATATACAAAAAATATTTACATTTTCAACACCAGTAACAATACTAATTAACTTTTTTAAAAGATATGAAAATTGGTCAAAAAGATTTATAATAAGAATAATAAGGACAAAGGGAGTAGTTTTTTTTGGGGGTAAGTTGTTATTATGAATGAAAATAATTTTGGTAAATGTTTGGGCTCAATCTCATTCTATGAGTCTTTAACTTTGGATCTTGATCCATTCATCAATAATTTTCATTTTTAACGTAGTTGATAATTAACTCTGGAAAGAAACTGGTGGGGGTAATGCAACCTAGTTGGAAAATTGTTGATATGGCCAAAAGACCTCATTAATGGTTAAGACCGATGATCAGTGGCGTGGGCAACAGCATCCTTAGCTTATGTGTAACCCATAGCGACTTGGGTTTTATAATCAGCACTTTGTTTTGTAAAGCTAAAAGCTAAGTTTTGCCCAGGTTGTTCAAGAAATATTTCTGTTGGTATTACTAAGATATAATGAAATGGCCTTCATCATAATAAAAGGACATTTCAGCATCTCACAGAAAAGTTAGTTATTTTTATTATCATTCTTTACCGTATGAAAAAGTACTACTTAATGATGCAAGACTCCAATAAGCTAGAACAGTTAGAATGAGTAAACAAGGGGAGCCAATTAAAAAAACAATAAGATTGAACATTTCAAACTAAATACCGAGATAAAAAAATATGAAGTTCCCTTTGCAGGTGTAAATGACCTTCCATACTAAACAAAACTCAAATTGCTAGCACAAAAAAAAATGTAAAATAAAATAAATAAACACTCACTCATGTTAACCAAACTGCACTATCATCCATCTCTATATGCCCCATGGAATCAGTGTGACTGTGTGAGTGGACAATGATTATGAACTAAAATCTCTACATTATATTGCATTGGAGATAATTTGAGAAAGAACCTAGTTATACTACTTGCCAATATTCTACTATATATTATGGAGTTACATAGATTATAGTAACTCAGTGGAAAATTAAAAAAAAAAAAAAAAAAATCAACTTTTCTCTGCTACCAGACATTGAAGAACGTTCACCTGCATTTGCAAGCAGCTTATATAACTTTCAAGTTCACCAACCATATCTTCATCACACATCCCTTCTCCTCCAGGTATCAACCTTCTCAGGCTCCTCAACTGCTTCTTCATTATGTGCTCCTCATCTTCATTATGATCTTCTCCGGCTATACTACCCTCTTTCATTTCTTCTATCTCTATGCACTTACAACCAGTAGTAGTGCTTATAGCTACATTGGCATCATGATCCCTTTGAAGCTTGTTTTTAAGGCTATTGCTCCATGTAAAACCTTGGGCTGAAAACACCAATGCCAAATCCACTTCATACTTTACCACATTCTTAAAATCATCACAATTGCTGTTATCTCCTGATGAAGAACTCTTTTCCTTTATCTTCTTCAAAGCTGGAACCAAATAGTTGACATATTTTCTAGTAAACTCTGATTGCACTATTTTGTTAGGTTCCAATGAGTAAACACGTTGGCGTTTAGCTGGTTGCCCTTCCATTTAAATCAGAAAAGACAAAGACCTGTTGTTCTCTCAAGACAAATAATCTAATCTAATCAGTAAAAGACATTAAATAAGAGAAACAAAAAGAAGAAGAAGAAGGTATTGTAGGTAACAGTAGAATAAATTGTATTGCAGGATAAGCAAAGTAATAGTACATAGTGAAAGTAACGAAGAGATATAGTTGGAGCTTACTTGTTAGCAGTGCCTTTGTTAGCTATGCCTATATATGCTACAGAGCATGCAGGTTAAACAAGCTTTTGTAAATTGTGGTTGGTTGTGAGGAGGTTTCTATTGAAGCTAGTTCAAGTTATAATAGGCTCAGCAAGTGAAATTCACCAAACAGTTTCCTTGACTTTGGAGGCCAGGCAGGACATAAAATAATTGGACCCATAAGGAAAGGTACTGGTGGTATTGATATTATTCTAAATTGCCTGTTCATAATTTTTTATTATAAATTATATTAATTATTAATGTTAGTTAATAAATAGTGTTAATAAGCAATTGCATCAAATTATGATAACTGATGGTACTACCCTATAACCAAGTTTAAATGCATCCACACGCACAAGATGATGAAGACCACAGGTCTAAAAACTGAGTCTAGTGCTTGTGAGTGATTGTAGGGAGTCAGAAGTGATACAGCACAAAGATTTTAGTATGTGTGGAGAATGTTGGGAGTGGTCCATTTAGAATGGCACATGGCCTCACATGTTTCTTGCTTTTTCACAACTATCCACATAACGGAGTCTACTCTCTCCCATGTGCACTAGAAAACAAACTACCACTAACTAGGACACCATAAACCCCACTTATAAATGCCCTCACATGACTCCAGCCTCTTTAAATGGTACCCTTCCTTTTTCCCTTTGTTCTTCCTGGGTCTCCCCTGCTTTCAAAGCTTTTCCTCTCATTTCAAATCAACCAGCTCACCATCTACTCCTACTATTTGTCCACTCTCTCTGCAGTTTTTATTTTTCCTTTTCCAATTTTCATTTTCTCTTAGATATATGTAGGAATATTTAGAAAAAGATGTAATGAAGATCTATTTTTAACAAAGCATTTCAAAAATAATTTTGCTATTTGTTACCTTGGGCAATGTTAAGAAACATGAAAATGTAATGTCAACATTATAAAATTTACAAGTTTAGCTCTTAAGTCTTAATTCTTTAAATAGATCATTTTCTAGGTTAATTTTACATTTTTAATTTCTTAAATATTATTTATAGGAAAAAGTACAGCAAAACCCTTAAAAAAACAAATTACAACTACTATGATTTCAATATATACAACACCATAAAGATGAAAGTTTCACAATTATTGATTCCAAATTCTCAAATACATGAACCCTATATCAATCCCAAATTAATGAACAAGATGTTGTACGTTCTGATTGATATATATGTGGGCGTGTGTGTGTGTGCGAGAGAGAGAGAGAGAGAGATATCTAATGAAAATAGTGTATTTTATTGGTGATAGAAGCCATGATAAATACTAAATAAATAAAACTTGGAGTTTTGTTCAAGCAAAGTCAAAATGAAACCTAAAATGTCTTATGCTCTAATGGGAAGTTGAAGACAAAGCAATGATGAAAAATCTTGGAGTTTTGTGTAAGCAAAGTCAAAATCTTGCCTTCATTGAGGAAAAAAAAAACTACATAAAGTGTCGCTAGATAAATTGATCAAGTCCTTGACCTTGGTGCTTTATATTAACTAAGACAATCACCTGTGCTATGAAAATATCCCACCCTATTTATGTATTATTTTATTCCGAATTGAAAAATAAAAATAATAAAGAACAAATTAAACATAGAGAAATTAAGAAGAACAAGCAGAAGAAGATCAAGGAGAAAGTGACCTCCATGTCCTTTTGCTTTCATAGGATCCTGTACGTGGTAGATTCCATGTCTTAAGCAAAACTAAATGCCAACCACTTGTGGATGGGCAGAGTCTCAGAATTCAGGTTATTCATTAGTACAAGGTACGTTTCTGATTCTCATATTTTTCATAACTTTTACTACTACTTACTGGTGATGTTACTTTACCTATGGCAGAAACTGAAGCACGAAAATTAATGTTCATTTACATTACATGTCATAGCTAGCTATGCATGACATAACCAGCAGTGTTTTTTTGTTGGGCATAGGAGTTATTGCCATGTCAAAGTTCAAAAGCAAAAGTGCAATTAGCCATGATAGGATACAAACCAGGCATTAACATCAATTGACAGTTGGAATAGGATAACTGTATGCATTGACGCGTCAAACACAATTAATGGGTAAGTGAAATGATCCGAGGGCGATTGTGAATTGTAAGGATGAACAAACGGACGATGATGGCAAATGCTCACTTTACAAAACAAAAAGATGAAGGGGAAAAGAAAGATTTTTTTTTTTTTTTTTGAATTTTTAATACGTTAAATTTACGGGTTATTATGTCACATAGATTCAAAAGCACCTTGACAAACTCAAGTATTTGAATTTTGCATGATGCCAAAAGAAAAAACATCCTAAACTCTTATTCTCCTTCCTAAAGAAATCCAATTATCGACATTAATAATTCGGCATACAATCAAAATGGAGAACACAATGAGAAAACAGAAAGCACCCAGAACCATATGAAAAAAGTAAGGAGACAAAATACATTTAAAAAAATAAGCAGTAAAACACAAACTGGGAGAGTAATATTAAAGGCTAACTCTCCCTAGCTAGTAAAGTAAGCATTTAAACAGTTAAAGCCTTGTCAATGTCTCTTCTTGTTTCAAGTATGCCACTAAATTTAGGGACTCTCTACCTACGAATTACAAATGTTTTTCACACAGTGTAGTGCTGCTGTATTGTATCAATGTCCAGACCTTTCAGCTTCACCACAGACTCGACATGTCCCTTAAGTGTGTGAAGCTCACGAAGCCTGAAAGCATAGGTAGAAAAGAAAGATATTTCATGTATTAGTTCCACTGAAACATGGGGGTAATTCTTTCTAAGTATATGGTGTGATTTCTTACCTGGCAACTTCAGCTCTTCTCTTGGCTTGCTCAGCAATCTCAGTGAGTTCTCTGTAGCTGCTCTTTTCATTGAAAATAGCGGAAGATTCTGGTGGTTGAAGTCCATGCAAGGTTCTCTGTGCTAGAGCCCACTGAGCTTCCCTCTCCTCTTTACCATAATCTTTCTTGGTGGTGAAGGCAGTCTATCATGAATTTTGAAACAAACAATTCATATTTATTCTTGAAAACTGTCATCATTCAAGAAAGAAAGAAAAAAGTTAATCAACACATACCTTGTTCTCTAGCAGGTTAAGCCAAGCCTTGCCACTCAAGATGTAACGAATGGCAAACTTCAGAAGGTCAAGAGGAAAATAAAACACAATACTGTAGAGCCAGATGACTCCAGCCCAGCCCCATCCAATTCCTTGGACCTTCGCAAAGCCCCAGTCGGCATACACTGCTATGACTGTAGCAATCTGCAAGACCAGAAGCTCAAAATATCATTCCTCCCTTCTCTCAAATTACGAGTTTTAGAAAGAAACAAGTTAAATCCTATTTGGCCCACATTTCAGTTGCATGCCTACAACTTAAAATGGAGCATCATTCTTACCAGCTGAGCAATAACGAAAGCAATGACTAATAGCAATCCAGGGCGTTCAACAAAGGACCAACTACGGGAACGGGTTACAAATATCAGAGCCTGACTAACTATACTGACTTGTAGATACAAAGCAGACATCATTTCTTCATGATTCAGGTGTCTAACGTTAAAATGGTCCTGCAATAATAAGCAAGGGTGTTATACATTTAATTCAAAACAAGAAATTTGAAAGGTACGTAATGGAATAATCATGCCAGATTAATTTTCTTACGGGGAAGAATTTGTTTTCTTTCATTGCCCAAAAAAATATGACAGTCATCAGTGCCAAGTAACTTCCAAGAACAATCCCAGTAGCAAATATTTCTTGCAGTTTCCAGCTATCAGGCAAGGGAGAAGGCTTAACCCTATCCTTTGAAATTGTCATGATAGTTCCTAATAGTGTGACAGTTATTTTGTCAGATCTCCATTGTCAATCAGCATAGGTATGGAGAAATTCAAGTCTATTTAAGAGTAACATTATGCTAAGAGCTTTACCGTCGTTAAGAATTGCAATAATCAAAACCATGAAAGGAGAGAAGTCGAATTTCCAGATCAGTGCAATGAACATGAAGCCAAACTGCATTTACAAGTAAAGACAGTCCAAACTGATGAATATTCATTCATTCCCTGCAGTAATGAATTATACATAGTCATAATATTACTATTCGCTTACCACTATACGGATAGTGATAGATACTGCATAGATCTGAAATAAAAACAAAATAAATAAAAAAAGTGTTAATTTAGTAGCAAGTAGAGCGAAAGAGATTATATGTTCATTAAGAAACCAGAGAGCAACTAACCGTATAGTTCTTCATTCTTTGGAAAATTGCTCTGCTAGTTAAGACTGCGCTGATAATAACACTTAGTCCAGGTTCTGTCAAGACAATATCAGAAGCACCTCTTGCAGCATCAGTAGCATCAGCAACAGCAATTCCAATATCAGCCTTCTTCAAAGCAGGAGCATCATTGACACCATCCCCAGTCATTCCACAAATGTGCTTCCTCTCTTGCAACTTCTTTACGATTTCATATTTGTGCTCTATAGATATATATAGGAGATCATAAGAATAGAATCAGTAATTGTACCATTTCAAAAAACATAAGAAAAAAATTCATCAGCACAAACAGGTAGAGTGTGAACCTGGAAATACTCCAGCAAATCCATCTGCCTTCTCAATCAGCTCTTCCACTGGAAGTGCAGCAATACTTGCATCTTTGTCTTGACCAAGCAAGGAAGCAGACGGGTACATATTTGTTCCCATCCCAAGTCTTCGGCCAGTCTCCTTAGCTATAGCAAGTTGATCACCTGAAGAACAGACAAGAGGCAGGATATTAATTAGAGGGATGCTTGACAATAAAATAAATGCTAGTTTACAAGAGAGTCATTTTTTTGTTTGGAAAATGAAATGAGTGAAAATAATTACCAGTAATCATCTTGACATTTACACCAAGATTAAGAGCTCTGCGGATAGTTTCGGCACTGTCATGTCTAGGAGGGTCGAACAGTGGCAACAAACCAACAAATTGCCAGGGACCACCAGCGCTTTCTTTTGTTTTTTCAGGAACTTCCTGAAGAATTAGCACAGAAGAAACAGGGGGTTTAGGAAAAGGAAATGTAAAGTTTTAACAGACTGCAAGCATGAAGAGTAGCTATGAAAACCTGTCTGGCAACAGCAAGTGAACGAAGCCCTCTGTCTGCAAATTTGTCAATAATAGAATGAGCCTTCTTTGCAGAATCTTCCCTGAGGTTACACAAGGTAATGATCTGTTCCCCAAAAATTATATATTAGCATCCACAGAATGACAAGAAACCCCAAATTCTGATAAAACTGAATCATGAGGTTACCTGCTCGGGAGCACCTTTGCTTGCCCGGTGCCAATTTCCATCAGCATCAATGTAAGTCAGAGCAGTTCTCTTGTCAACAGGATTGAATGGGAAGAAGTGAACTTCTCTTATCCCAGCCCTTGCCTGCACAATACATAAATTTGTTCATTCAATATAAATATAATCAGTTAGATCATCATTTTTAAAACAACGAATTCAATGATAACAATCAATGCATGCAGTACTGAAAAAAGTTAAACCTCTTTTGGATCAGCAAGCATTCCAACAATGGCTGCATCTATAGCATCCTGGTTTTCAGTCCTGGAAGCTCTTGCAGCAAGAAGCATGACATGTTCCTTGTCCACTCCCTTTGCAAAGACTTCAATCAAGTTCTTGTCAACACTGAGCTTGTTAAGGGTGAGTGTCCCTGTCTTGTCACTGCAAAGGACATCCATACCGGCCATTTCTTCAATGGCAGTCATACGCTTGGTGATAGCACCCTGCTGAGAGAGCCTGTGGGAACCAATGGCCATTGTGACAGACAACACGGTAGGCATAGCGATGGGAATTCCTCCAATCAAGAGGACCAATAGGTTGTCAATTCCATCTCTGTACTTGCGGTGCTGGATTGGGTACATGACTATGATTTCAGCCACCATACCAACTGCAATGGAACAAATACAGAAGTTTCCGATTGCTGTAAGCACCTTCTGGAAATGTCCAACTTGGTTGGTACTATCCACCAAGTGAGCCGCCTTCCCGAAAAATGTATGCACACCAGTTGCTATGACAACAGCTTCAATTTCACCCTGTTTACAAGTTGAACCAGAGAATACTTCATCCCCAGGGTTTTTAGTCACAGGAAGTGACTCTCCGGTTAGAGCGGATTGATCAATCTTCAAAGGATCACCCTCAAGAAGACGAGCATCAGCAGGAACTATATCACCTAGTTTGATGCTTATGACATCTCCAGGGACAAGAATTGCAGCCTCTTGCTCACTCCATTTACCATCTCTAAGAACCTGCAAACAACAATGCCAGCAATTTGAGTAAGGCATTAAACAAACTTAAACATATTAAGTCACATCTAATTCTAGATGCCGGAGCATCTCAAAACAATAAAACAATGCCTTTGAAGTTCATAAACATTCAATTTTGCTTTTCGGTAAATGAGACGAGAGCAAGACCACTCATTTTTTTCTCATTATTTGATCCTAATTTTTGCCTATCTTTAATTACAATATACATATATTCTCTATTATCACTGGTGGAGAAAAAAACTATAAAACTCATTAATCAAGCATATCTTTGGTGCCAGAGGCTTCCACAGTTACTTGATGCACAAGACACAAACTAGGATTATGTACCTTTGTCTTGGGAGCAAGACCAGCCATAAGAGCAGCAGCAGCATTTCCAGCATTATTTTCTTCGATGAAACTGATGGTGGAGTTGATCACCAACAAGCAAACGATACCCAAAAAATCTTGCCAATCTGGGGGCCTGTGATCACCATTTGCCAGAGCAATTGCCATTATAGCTGCAGCTTCCATGACCCATGAGAGAGGATTCCACATGAACCCAAGAAACTTGAGTATTTTGCTTTCCTATTTCATTAAAATTATTACAGATCAGCACTTGTATTTAGTTATTGTAGTATCTTTTAAGTATAGCAGACAGTGGCATCATTAAAAGAATGAACCTTTTTCTCCTCTAGCTTGTTTGGCCCAAATATTTGAAGCCGACTGGCTCCTTCCTCCGAGGATAAACCTTCTCTGGTACATTTCAATTGCTCAAACACTTCCTCAATAGGAATACGTTCCTGTAAACAAATGATATTAGAAAACTGAATTCCTTAACACATTCAATTATAACAATACCTCTAGCATCTCCCACCACAAGAAATAGTGCTGCAAATTGAGTTACTTCTCTATTATACCATTTAGTATTTAGTTTTTTTTTTTTTTTTTTTTTTTTGCTTTGAATGATTTGTGAATGCAAGTGCATCTATCTGTTTTTGTTATGATGAATGCTGTTGCAAATAAATCAAAATGAGCTTTCATGTTGTTTGTTTTTGACCCTACTTTTGCTTATACCTATCCTGGGTATGTAGATTACTATTCATCAATTAGATATATATTTGAGACCCCTTTGGTGCATAGGGATCACTCATCTTTGGGTTTGAGTTGTGGAGTGACTGCATTTTTGTTTATCCACCATGGTAGAGTTGCATTTCAGACTGGTGGTATTAAGTTGAAATGCTAAATAGTTTTATTAGTAATATGAGGAAATTAAACTTAACATTCGTTGATATTTGACTTGATTAGGTTAGTACATGTCTATTCATTATTTATCCTTCTGACACGAGTATCATACTAATAAAAAACTTCAAGAACGATTAATATAATTTCTGAAATAAGATAAGTGTAAGCATAACATATAAAACTCACCAATAACAGATTATTAAAAGGATTCGAATATTTTAAATAAAAAATTGAGATTCAAATAATGACTAAATTAACGTGATCCCCTCTCACTAATTCTACTTTATAAAAAGTTTATTTATAGCAAAAGAACAGCGGATCCATTTTGATTTTTTTCAATGTCAAAAGAATATGCAAATTTATTTTCTAAATAGCTTTCCACTTTAATGTTGATTTTGAAGTTTTTGTTAACAAAAAAGATACGTATAAAAAAGTGAGCAAATAGATTTAGACTCTTCAACTAATACACTACTCCCTTAAGATATACTAATTTTTTTTTTATGAAACACCATTAAAAATATACACATGACATTAACCACATGAAAGGATAATGTAGTAAGGATTTTCTTAACCCATGGATTGAAAATAAAATAATTTAAGTGGTTATAAAATGATCAGATATTTTAAATTTTTAATTAGCCAGCCTTGCATAGAGTGCCAACCAATCACGAAAGCGTTGACTGCCACTCAAAAAGGGATCCCTCAAAAAAGTGTTTGTGTCAGACGGGACAGTACAACTATCATCCATGTGATCAGCGCGTGTAACACAACTTGCACCGGCCTCCCTATCTTAGGAGCCGTTTGGTTACATTTTAAAAATCCTACAAGGAACTTAAAATTAATTTCTGATGAGTAAAGTAATTCTTGAAAAATGAGGATTGCTATAGTATGATCTTAAAATATTTTCATCGGTCACGTAGTTGAAAAAACAAGACTACAGTGTGGTCCCTATTGAGTCAGGGGCAGGAACCGTTGAACGTGAGGGTTACTATAAAAACGGTTAATCAGATGGCGCAGGATGTAACAGAACAAAAATAAAGAAAAAGTTGAAACTTGAAAGTACCACGGAAAAAAGTACAGGTAATACTTAAAATACGAGTACTTTACCCAAAATAACGTACATAAAATTCCCAACTCCAAACAAGACGCAGACATAAAGAGACAGATATTAAAGTCTTTTAAAGATTAGTATAAAGTACAGTAGTAGGTTAATAGTAATTTTTTTGGTACAAATAATATTAGGTATATATACGTATTTTAAGTCATTTAAAGAAAATCTTAACCTATGGCTATGAGTATTTAAAATTGGATACGTCACTAAAAAGCGTTATACAGTAGTTAAAATAAAACTATAAAGCTTTTATCTTTTAGATGAACTATTTATCATGAAACTTATTAGTAACTTTAAGATTTTTTATTAAAGCTGAGATTAAAAAATGGTAATAAAAATCAAACAATTATGTTTGTCTTATAAAATAATGAATGATTAAGATTTTGTTGTAAATAAAAGTAAAAGTGACTAATATAACCTTTGACCACATTTATTTGTTAGTATGAAATGATCAAGAGACCTTTACAAGAAAAAGAATACATGTAAATTTATACATAAGATTTTGACATTTATTATTTTTTAAATAAAATATAAAACAAAAGAACATAAATAATAAGTGTCATACTTTTATATGAAAATATCTTTAGGCAGGTCTTTCAATCATTTCTCAAACAATATTAACTTTAACTTTATAATGTTAATGGTCAGGTGTACATAAAAAAATCTTAATACATAATATTGATTTTTTAATTTTAATTCTAATTATCATACAAAATAAATAAATAATAGATAAACCAAAGGGATTAGTAGTGTTATGTTGTTGGCTAAGTGTTAAAAAAATAAACGGAAAGTGTGAAAATAAAAAACATGTACTCCTACATCATATGTAGTATTTTAATTTTAATTGTCATGAAAAATACATTGAATGTAAGAAATGAAACGTAATGATCACTCTATCTTATCTGCCTCTATACGTTTAGATCCCGCGGATTTTAAAAAAAAAACAAAAACAAAAACTAAAAAAAAACAAAACAGAAAAACCTAGTATAAAATTAGCTGTGGGTAGTAGCTTTTGGAATCAAAGCCCGTCCCTTTCGGCGCATGTTACTATCCTAATTAAACCCTCATCCCCACCACTCCAACTTCGATTCCTTAATCGTCTTGTCAATTAAAAGACCGGGGAAGAAAAAAAAAATAAAACTTTTATACAAAATAAAAAGAAAAATAAAAAAAACATATTCACTCAATTTTTATTTCTAATAGAAAAATCATACCCAGAAACACCAAATAATAAGACTAATAATTATTTTTAAAAATAAAATAAATCAGAGAGTGACGATTCTATAGTCAACTGATTGACCAGTAAGAACATACTGGATGTAAATCAGAAGAGACTACTGAATAAATTAAAAATAAAAATAAAAATAAAATCGAAATTAAGAATTGAAATTAGTTAGTAATTTTGATGCCAAATCAGAGAGTAGTAACATGATTGAATTTCTAAAGAAATTTAAAATTAAAAATTAAAAAAAAAAAAAAAAAAAAAAAAAAAAAAAGAGGTGTGTATAGTAGACTAGTAGTATACCAGATCAACAGCCTCGTTCTTGATTTCCTCAAGGCTGATAGCCTTGTCAGCAGCCGCCGCCATGTTTGTGAATCCACACTACAGAAACAGATCCCCTCCTTCCTCGCACTCACAGTCACAGGAGAAAGAGAAAGAGAGAGAAAAGGGGTATGTGCCTTTCCCTTGTTCCCTTTCGTGCTCTGGTTGAAGGTAATCAAAAAGGTGGGGTGGGAAATTGAATTGGGAAGGGGGTGGGGAAATAAAACGAGGATGGTGGTGTGCTTTTATACTGTGATGGTGTGTGGGTCTTCACAAGTCACTGCAGTATTATTTTTATTTTTAATTTCTTTTATTTTTATTAAGAGTCGTAATAATGGAAAATTGGAAATGTGACCTCACTTTCTCTCTCTACCGGCGACTTCTAATACCTAGGGCTTCTAAATCTCTCTCTCACTACTGCTTATGGGTGGGTCCCACACCATTGGACTGGATCACTTGCCTAACGCTAGTACTTTTTTAATCCAAAATATCCACACCTCACATATTTGTGGTCTTCGGATCGCTATTTCATTTAGGATCGAAGGCAGTCACAATTTATCAAATATTAAAATAAAATTAAGTTAATAAATATTATTTTTTTCGATCTTATTTATAAGATTTTATTGAGGTTTTTATTTTGGCCCTAATTATAAGTTCGTTTTTCAATTTTTAATAGCATTTTATTATTTCTTTTCACAAACACTTCTATTAAGTTAACACATTTTAGAGTTCTAATAATAATTTTAGGGGTAATTTTGAAAAAGTATATCAAATTTTCATATTTCCAAAATCACTAACAAATTTACCCACTTTTCTTGGTGAAGTGAAAAACCCCAAAAGAGTCATATAAATAAGACTGTAAGGAGTACTTATTTATAGGATATATCATTTTATTATTGGCCTGAATCAAGAATAATATGGTAGTTTAGGATCAACTAATAATTTCTTGTAAAGAATGATATGTTTTGAGGTTCATTTTTCAGTTTGTTTTTTCAAATTTTTTTCATAATATAATTGATTTAATAATTAAAAAATTTGGTAATTAGGATTAAAAGTTAAAATAATGATAATGATAATATTAATCTCGAGATAAATAGAAAATAATAATATTTACCATTGTTATAAACGATTTGTATTTATCTAATTAGTGAATAACTATTTTATAATTTGACTTTAATTTATCCTACTTTATATTTATTTTTAATTGAAACAACTTCGGTTCCATCCTATCTTTTTTTATAAATAGGACTTACATTCGCATTTGTAAAATTTGTCCCAAAAAATAAAATACAATTTACTTATTCTTTTCTCTTCTCCTTCGTTTTTTCATTTATTCTTATCTTTCTCTTATCCTCGATGATTTCATAACAATCATCTTTTTTTTTTTAAATGAAGCATTGAATAAATTTTCTTCATAGATAAATGAGTTTTTTAAGATCCATTTTCCTTGAAAAATGTCATATTTAGATAAGGAAACATAAGGGAAAATGGATCATAAGAAAAATGGTGTATTATACATTTGTGGATCATACGAAAATTAAAGTAAAACGAATCATAAGGAAATGGTTTATTATGTTTATTATCGGGGTGATTATGGAAAAACAAATTCAATTACCAAAAAATAAATATTTGATTATTTGTCGCCTTGTCGGTAAATGAGAAATGTGATATAAATACGTATAATATTTATTTGTAAATATTGCATAATATTAACTTTTATTTTTGTTGACTTTTTAAATTTTTACCAAAATAATAAAATAAAGGAAGTATACAAAGTTGATATTTGTTATTTATAAAGCATTAATGATTTTATGTGCGCATAAAGATTTGTAGGCTATAATAGTAGAAAATATAGAGTAACAGTTTTCTTTTTTTTTTTTTCCTGTCAATAATCTAGTTCTCCATTTTAACAATGGAAAATTAAATCCTTATAAATCACATAACTTAAAATTGTTTTTAAAAGTTATTCAGATTCGGTGTTAAGCAAACAATTACTTATCTTATCATGTGTTAGACTATATTGAACAAATTACTTTATAGATATTAGATGAGAGTTTACCGTTGTAACTATGTAAATTTGTAACTTAGAGTTGTGTAACGGTCTAACTTCAAAATGATATTAAAAAAAATGTACGTGAAAAAAATTGAAAGTTACTGTATTTAGTGACCGAAAAAGATATAAAATGTTAATTTTCGTTTATTTAGTTCTTTATTTTTTGACTAGTTAGTCAAATAATCAATCGAATATAGAAACTAATACAGTTATAATTATTAATTAGCAAAAAAAAATAATTAAATTAACCAAATACCACAAGTAAATAAATAAATATATATTTAATTAAATATATGGATGATTGCAAAATTTATTAAAGTAATCTGATAAAAAAATTAAAGGGTAAAATCAAAAAATAAATTGTTAAAGTTTTGTTTTTTTTTAAAGAAAAATTCATTACAAGCGAAAGTATAAGAAATTGAAAGCTTTATTTATTGCTTTTTAAAAAGGTACAATTTATTTCATTTTTTTTAAAATTACACGCTTTTTTCAATAATAAAATTGCTATCTTGTTAATCGAGTAAAAAAATATAATCTATAAAAAAAAGGACATGATATCATGTTGAGGAATAGTACTTCAATCCTATGTTGCTATGTACGATACTGTATTACTGTCTTCCGTATATCTTTTCCTTTATGAATAAATCTTGAAAACAAACAGGAATGGAATCGAACTTGAATATTGGTATTTTATTGTGGGCTTTTTTAACCACAAATTCACAATTTTTAGAGGTCGAAGATAAGAGATTCAAAAGGAATAAAAAGATATTGACAAACTAAAATTATTATTTTCTAAGTATTAAATTTTGATTTTTTTTTTAATGAAAAACTATTTTATTCATCCTCTTATTCTTAATCTTAAATAATAAAGCTAAAAGAATCATTTTATTTTTCATATTTGCAAGGTCTTTTAGAATTCCAATCATCATTCTAAAGATGAATTTCATGAAACTAAAATTACGTGTAACTTATAAAAAAAAAGGTTTAAGTATATTTTTGATTCCTTAATTTTATCAAATTGGTATATTTATTTATTTATTTATTTGATCAATTTAGTCATTAATTTTCATTTTGTGTTTAATTTTATTCTTTCATTAAAATGGCCATGAATAGTGCTAATGTATCAAATGTCTAGACACGTGTTAGTACCATATTATCTTTGCTGAAATTTCTTTAAATTAATTTAATTAAAAAATAAAATAAATATTAAAAATTAAATTCAAAAGGAAATAGAGAAAGAACTCAAATTCACAGAAAGGAAAAGAGATAGAGGAAGAGGGAGGGAGGGAAGGGGCGGGAGCCACCGCCAACCTCACCATTGTTGACATTGACACCAAATCGTCATCGCCTTCTTTACACAACCATGCTTTCCGTGTCATTGTGTATATTATCTTCCTCAACTATAACGGCACCAACCACCATGCAAGATTTGCTCATCCACCCCTCCACCACCGCTTGCACGATAAGCATCATCAACCCAACTCAATGAAGATTAGGGATATAACGGGTCGGATTGAGTTGGTTTCTAAGGAGGCCAAGCGTCAGTCCCAATCAAAATATAACGGGTTGAGTTACACTATATTTGAGTGTCAAAACTAAACCAACTCAACCCATAAAAATTTGAGTTTGGTTGGTTCAAATGATTGGGTCAATGTGTCCTCATTTCCAAAAAATAAAATGGTAAAAAAAAATCTATTTAAAAAAAAAAGTCAAAATACAACAAAAATCACATCTATAAGTAATTAAATATTATCCATAAACAACAAAACTATACAATTTAGCATTAAGTCATAATAAACCAAAATCAAAATCAAATTGTCAAAAAGCATTAATATAAAATCATAGCCTCTAATATCAAGTGGAGAATTAAATTGTTGAAACACATGATAAATAAAAAGAGTACACCCTCTTGCAATATACGAAAAACAATTGTTGGCACTTAGTCTTTCATATTTTGTATCATTGTTTCAAGATATAAGGTTTAAGCATTAAGTAGTAATTAATAACTTAATCACTCCGTTTCTTATTAACTGTCATTTTTTGAGAATTTTTTTTTTTATTTTTATCTGTCATTTTGAGGATTTCAAAAGTGTAATAAATGATATTTTCAATGTTTGACCCTATTTAATATGTATTGGTTTACGTAATTAGTGGAAAAAAATTAATGATTATAGAAAGAGAAAGGGTATAGTAGGAAAAAAGATAATTAATATAATAGAAATATAAGTAATGATTATATTTTTTAAATGGTGTGTTCTTTTAAATATGACAAATAAATAGGAACGAAGAGAGTAAATTTTTTTTTAGCGTACAATAGCTAAGACAGAAGCAAAAGGCTTATTTATGTTTTTAGTCCCTGAAAGTTCAATGTGTTTTGATTTTAATCCCTATATGTTATTTTGACCGGCACTAGTCCTTAAATTTTCAAACATTTTGGTTTTGGTACCCTCCGTTAGTAAAAACCTATTATTTGTTTGTGTAGCTAGCGGAACACCACATCAGCAGTCCATATGCTCTGACCTAACGCCAAATAAGTGATATAATGAGGATGATACAAATCCACGGACACAGAATGATCCAATACGCAAATAGTCCCGTAGGCAAAATTTTGAGTTCATAAACCTAAATCATCTATGTTACATAACCTATTTAGCGTTACCTCACACCCTGTGGCAGCTAGTATGAATTTTTATTAACCATCTCACCAAATAACTGATTTTTTGTAATGGAGGGGACCAAAACCAAAATATTTGAAAAATTAAGGACTAGTCCTAATCAAAATAACTTCTAGGGACTAAAATCAAAACACGTTGAACTTTTAGGGACCAGAACCATCAAAGCAAAACATGCATTAATAAATAAAAAAAATAAATTTGGGTCATCAAGTTGGGTTGATTGGTTTTTAAAATAGCAAATTCATTTTCAACCCATACTTAATTGAGTTGCTTAAAACAAAAAGTAACTCATTAAATCAACTCAACCCATCAGTTGAATTGGTTCGGTTTAACAGGTTTGTGCGTCGATTTTGACCCATTTACACCCCAGTAAAAGCTATTTTTCCATCCACGCTCTCAAACGTCCGTGCGCACGAGAGTTCATGGTCGTGCCTTCCATGATCGAGCTTCTACAACCAATTCCACTCTTAGACATCATGGTCCCATGAACTTTCGACCTCATCACCGATGAACCACCGCAACCAAACCCCGCTAACTTAATCTCCACTACGAGGACCAGTGAGTGGTTGTGGGTGACTGTGGAAAATTCAATCAATGAAGATGTATTATTTCCCACCACTTATCATTTTTTGTTACAATATTACACCTTCATGTTTACAATATAAACAAAGTTAACTATTTTTACTTCTATTTAGAATGTTAGTTGATTGTATTTAATTTTATTTTTAAATTTATAATAAAAATAGAGGTATTTTAGGAAAGTAGTATTGAGAATGAAACAAAAATTAAATGAGAAAACAATTTTCTAGGTATATTTTAAGAAAGTGTGAAATAAAATTTAAGAAAATTAGTCTTATATTTTAAACAAATAAAATGTATTTTTATAATCATAAAAAAATAAATTGTATTTTTCGTTGCTTACACCCTCCGGCTTAAAATTTAACTACTTTTACATTTATTAAGAATGTTAGTTTATTGTATTTAATTTTATCAAATTTATAAAAAAAATGAAGGTATTTTAGGAAAGTAATATTATTGAAAATGAAACAAATTAAAAATTAAATGAAAAAATAATTTTTTAGGTATATTTTTAAAAAGTAGCATTGAAAATTTTTTTAGGTATATTTTAAAAAAGTAGCATTGAAAATGAAAAAAAATAATTACTTTTATTTATATTTTAAACTAAATAAATAAAATGTGTTTTTACATGCTTTTTTTTTTTTTTTTTGAAAGAGTGTTTTTACATGCTTAAATTTCAAGTAAAAAAAGTATATTGTAAACGTACTTGGATAATAATGGAGTAATAGTAGTAATTGCCCCAACTCCAATGCTATCGCTGCCGTACCCACTTGCCATGCACGTTACTTCTCCGCCGTTGATATGTCCAACGCGATTCTTTCATTAAAGGATTATAGCTCTGTTTGTTTCCGCATTTCAGAGATCCCTCACGCGCGTCCCCCGGAAGCTTCCAGAGGGAGGCTTCCGCATTTGCAAGCTGCAAACGCAGCTCCAAACGTTCTATATGTGTAAAAACATGTTTGGTTCTACGGTGAGTTAGTACACAATCAATTTTGAAATGTCAACGCTATTAACAATTGCTTCTGCTCCAAGGTGATTTTGTGGACATAATTGAGTTTGAGAATCAAAACCAAAGATAAACCGTTGAAAAATTGTGCAGTACTCCATTTTGAACCGATAATAAATCTTAGCTGTAAAAAAAAAAAAAAAAGTCAAATGACTCAATTTTGATGAATTATATTCTGAATTTATTATGCTGTGATAAAAAACTAAATTGTTGCAATTTTTTTAAATGCTAAGGAGTGTCTTTAGAATATTGGTTAAAAAGTTAAATATGATTAAAAGTGCTGAAAAATTGAAAGAATAAATAACCTGACTTATAAATATTTTCACTTTTAGTATATTTAACAAATGTCTTTGTAGCATTAGTTAGTGATACACTTTTTTTTTTTTTTAATGTTCATCTGCATCAAACAGCGGGGCCTCTCATTCCTTAAAAAAAAAAAAGTTGATAAAAATTAGAGTATGCATCTCACAATAATTTTAAAAAATTGTAAAAGTAAAAATATCAAAGAGATATATATTTATTGATTTGTATAATAGATAAATCAATTATAAAAACTAATTTATTACATTTTGCATTGAACCATCAATAATACAAAATTTATAATTTATAACATTTTTCAAAATTTACTTTAATTTTAATTTTTAAGACAAAAATTGTCTTTTTTTTTTTCTTCATAATTGTGAGATGAAAGGGGTGGAATGCGTTTCCACCATTTTTTACTTTTGAACCAATTTACTTAATGATTACTTCCTGAAACTATTTCTCCTAGGAGCAATTATTAGGTGGTCCGGGACCAACCATATGATCTAAGAGAATCACCACCATCCATTATTTGATTTTTGAATATTTTTAATTGAAAAATAAATTATCTACGATTGAGATGTACCTGAACCATGTGATACAAGCGCACGACCCTGAGCAAGCAAAGTATGCATACTAATGTACTTCAACAACCATTCACCAAAAATTTAAAAAAAAAAAAAAAAAAAAGTCTTTGCGACTTTGTCTCGTTAAATTTGATTAAGTCTGCTTTCCTACCTGCATAAAATAGGGTTCGAATGTGCTGATGAGTTTTCGCCGGCTCCTGATTGCCTTGTTTGTTTGTTGTTTGTGGCTTTGCTTTCAACCTTCAAGTCTTTAATTTGGTTCCGATCGAAGCTAGCAACCAAAGGAACAAACACCAATGAGCTTTCTCGTTTAAGAATTTCATTGTCCAAGTTTTTTGGGGTATAAGTTTAGAGAATTTTAATACCCCTTCCGGTCCTATTTATAAGATATTTTTGAGGTTTTTATTTTGGTCATATTTATAAGACCCGTTCTCAATTTTTAATAACAATTAATTACTTCTTTCCACATACATCTCTGTCAAGTCAACACATTTTAAAGTTCCAATAATAATTATAGGAATAATTTAGAAAAAGTATATCAAATTTTCACATTTCCAATGTCACTAACAAATTTAATCACTTTTTTTAGTGGGAGTGAAAAACCCCAAAATGATCTTATAAATAGGACCGGAGGGAGTATTAGGTTTTTGGGTAAATACTAAAGATACTTTAAATAACAAGTATTTATAGGAAAATTTCAAATATCATATGAAAAGCAATTTTGCTTGTAAATTAACTTTTTCAAATATCATTAACACATGTCTCATCAAGGTATTAGATAAATCAATTCATAGTAGTGTAAAATAATTTTTTGACTATCTTTAACACATACCCTAATACACAAATTAAAAAAAAAAAAGAAGACCCTTTTAAAATTACTTCACTATAATTTACCTATACTTCTACTTAATTATTTTGTGAACCAAATTTTATTTTTTTAATGACATGACAAGGTTTATCTCGGAAATGTGAATTGTGCTCCTATTTATCAATGGAATTCTTCCGTGCGAGTGATAGTAGAGGTCACTCTACTAAGAGCATCTCCATTGATGAACTTCAACTTTGATTTGAAGTGGATTTCATATACTCCATTAATTTGCTATAATTTTTCAAATTCTACGAAAGTTAAGCATATCAATCACTTTTTTTTTTAAAATTTTATCCCTAAATCCAATATTCATTCTTAAATGAAACAAAAAACGTATTCGGTGATGGATATAGACTAAAAATTTAGGGGGTCAAGCTGTTATATTTAAATGCATCAGTTTTATATAGTTAAATATTATATAGACCAAACAACATGTTCCATCTTGCTCTGCTCCTGCTGCCCAACATCTGGTTTGCTGGTGCCCTGATGTGAATGCTGATTTTATTTTAAATATTGATGGGTCTTCTTTTAATTGGTAATCTCGGTCCATGTGGTTTTGGTAGCATTGTCCGCGATGCTCATGGAAATTAGGTGTATGCTTTTTCTGGTTTCTTTGGCCATATATACTTCTATCCTTCAGGTTGAGCTTTTGGCTTTGCTTCGCGGTCTTCAGCTTGTTAAATCGAGAGGTATTACCAACCTGCAGTGCCAAACGGACTCTATGGAAGTTATTAGATTGGTTCTTCTAGATGATTCTCCTTTTCACATTTATGCTGGCTACATTAAGGAGATTCGGAAGATGTTGTCTCAATTCAAGTATGCTCCTATTGTTCATACTTTGAGGGAAGGCAACTCGTGTGCGGATTGGTTTGCGAAACATGGTGCTTCTAATTCTGAGTTGTTGAAGTGTTGGGACTCCCCCCGCTGCGATTCTGCAGTCTCTGCTCGCAAATAGTATGGGCATCCTTTTTGTTAGGATCTAGTTCCTCTTTGGTTTGTTTTCCTGTCTTCCGTTTTTTAGCTTTCAGTTGTATAAAAAAAAATATTGTACTAGTATTATTTAGTGATTATATATCGTACTCTTTATAAAAACATTTGAAATCTATTATATAAAAATAATTTGGCTTCACGAATGGTGTGACATATAGACAGCCTCCACCCCTTCTGCTTAAGATTAGCAATGTCCACTAGAAATACTTCATAGAGGTGAGTGGGCGAAACCACCATGGAATTCACAAGTCGAACTGCTTCAGCTAAGTCAGATTCACAAACAATCTCCTTGAAACCCTTAGCCCAAGCTTTTTGTAACCCCATTCTAATAGCCAGAAGTTCACCAGCAAGCAAAATATTGCCATAGTCCACATAAGATGAGAAACCTGCAATCCAAGTCTCATGAAATTCTCGAATTAGACCTCCAAAACCCAAAAGATTTTTATTACCAAGATAGTTTTAAGGTGCTTAAATATCATTAAAAAAAATTAAAAAATATAGTTTTTTTAACCTCAACTTTAAAATTGAGGATAAGAGACTAAAAATGAATATCATGTATTGAAAATTGGTACATTAAAAAAATATAAAAACATTTTATATTTAGTTTTTCAACAAATAATATCCATTTATAACCTTTTATTTTTAGATCTTAAACTTGAGATTAAAAAAACACAAAAAAAAAATATTAGTCCGCCAATAAAACAACGAGAAGCGTCATCTCAACGGGTAACCGGGGGCACGGGGCAGGTAGATAAATTTCTACCAGAGCCATCTCCTTGTGTCGTCATACCTATATTTCATATCAATTTCAATAATGGTCAACTTCGAGGACAACGTTCAAAAAACTTCGAGGACAAATTAACCATTCCTATTTCTAGCCAAAAAATAATTATATTACAACAACCAAAAATAATTATATAAAAAGTTAGGAGTTCAAACTAAATCCTATACTTAAAAAAAAAATTAATCTAAATGATCTCGTTGATATTCTTATATGAGTACTTCTTCATATGAGTAAAAAATGTAACACTTTTTATATGAGATACTCCTTATTTATTTTATGGATAAATTAACATTTTTATATATGATTATCAAATTTATTATGATAAATAAATATTAAATCAGAATTAAACATGATCTTTTCTATTCCACATTTTTTTAGCATTTTAATGCATAATCATGTTTTTTTTTCAATTTTAATATTTCATTATTCAATTATTTCTTTTACTTATCATTAATTCTACTTTTATTTTGTTTCTCATCCTTAAATAACAACTATATATTAATTAATGAACACATTTCTTAATAAATATGAAACAATATTACAATTTTTAATAATAATTAAATAAGGACCTTACAAACAAAACATGTACAAAATTTATAATAATTAATTTTTTTTAATATGTATGTCCAAATTAAAAAAAATATGGAATGAAAAGAATATGATGTAGTATTTATTTGTATTTTTTTTTTAGGGGAAAAGGTGTATTTTATTCATAAATAAAAAACAATACAAGAAATTTCACACTAATAATAATTAAAGAGAAAGCAAAATACACTGCAACAACAGACTCTTCCATGTGATGGATCATCAGCAACTGCCAAAATCCGACTCTAAGGAGATTCAATAACCTTTAATACCAAGATAACAATCTCATTGATGCTGGGACTAAGCTCAGTTCGGCGACAAGGAATCTCAGATCTAAAACAAGAGAGTCGTTGGATGATAGCCAAATTAATAGTCAGCAAAGAGAGATATGTCTCGACGAGTAGCCTTCAATTATTGGAGCAAATAGGATAACCATCAGATCTGGAAAGTTGAAACTATCAAGAGGCATCCCTCCACTACACACAAAACAAAAACAACTTGCACAAAGACAAGACAAAACCCAGAAAAATGGGGAAAATAAACTCACACCATTTCCCAAAGGAAGGGGAGGGACATATCCCCCTCCCCCTACCGAGAAATAGCAGATGAAAATAAAAAGAGCAAAGAAAGGAGGAGGGGAGAGAAAAAATTAGGATTTGGAACCTCGGGTTTGTAAAATTTGAAAAATTAACAATTAAAGTTGTATTTATTTGTATGTTGAGAAAGAGGTTACATGTATTAATATATATGAGGACTTTGTCACCAGCACGCTTTATTTCATAATGGTTTACATTTCTTTAGTATTAAAAATAACTGATTTTCTTCTACACATGAGTACGGGGTTCTTGTCAGTCAAATTAACGCAACCAACGACAAATACTTATCCTTCATAAGTCGTAAAGTGGTTTCTACGTACTCAAATAAAAATGTTTGAGGTACTGTGCAATCGATTGCTAATATCAAAATGTTTGAGGTCATTTTGGCGAAGAGTTTAATTAGTAATGACCGCAAGCTTTCCCCTTCTGATAAATCTTTGTGTTGGCCATGTTATATACGCAAAAGTCATTGTGAAGAGGTCCCGTAATTATTTTTGGAAAATGTTGATGAGTGTTTTTTAAGAATTAAAAAAAATAAAATGTTATTGAGAAATTTTGTATTATATAAATTGATTTTGCTAAATTTTATGTATATATTTTCAATATAATTTTTTTTAATTAGTTACTTAAAAAATGTTTTTAAGAGATTTGTTATTAACAAAATCTTTTATTCTTTAAAGCTCGATTCATTCACCAATCAATTTCTTGACATTTTTATTTTTTAGTAGAATTACTCCCTTTGTCCCTTGCTAAAAGACTTTTCTTAAATATTTCATGTCTATTAAGAAAAATAATTAATATTATCTATAAAAAATTACTTAATATTATTAGTAGAATTATAAATGTAAATATTTGATATATTTTTTTTTTCAAAATTATAAACTATAATTATTATTGGAACTCGGTTTTATTTTGTAAAATAAAATGCAATTAAATATTATTCAAAAAATGGAATGAGATATTATAAACAAGAAAAAATGTTTGCAAAATGTATTAAAGGATGAAATGAGTTTTTTTTTGTCTTGTTAACAAGTATCTTAAAAATATATGTTAAGGTCATTAAAAGTAAAATAATATCATAAGTCAACATTGTTTTTTCTATTGAGAATCCCAAACTATACTTTCTTATACTTATTTATTAATATCAGCATTCTTTGCCTTTTTCTTTTCATATATATCACATTATTATAGACAGAAATAAATAATTTGATTAAAAAAAAAATTTTGCATAGTCGATTTTTTTTTTTTGATATAGGTTTCGCTTGGACCTTTATTTGTGTTTTATATTTGCACAGTAGTTCGTTATATATATAATTTCCTTTATCCTATGGTCTCTGTCTATGCATTTCTATTCATTTCACTAACTCTCCAAACAGGCCCGGCCCCAAGGGAGGGCGACAAGGGCGGCCGCTCTGGGCCCAAAAAATTTAGGGGCACATAATTTTTTTTAGTGGTACATTTATTTTTGAAAAAAAAAAATAAATAATTGCAAGTTCTTTTTATCTTTTAACTATCAATGATTTTTAGCATAATATTTTAATTTGTTTTTTTCATTTGCTCACTTAATTTAAAAATATATGAAGTAATGAACGAATTTTACTATTGTAATCCAACATGGAAAATGTATTTTATTACCTCTTTACTAAATAACTTTTTATATTATTTCAAATCTTATTTTTTAATAATTAATTCTATTATTGATCGTTGTCATTGTTTTAATTCATTATTCGTATATATACTAAATTTTTAATTCATTTAGTTTTAATAATTTTTATTTTTTTGAATTAGGGGTCCCAAATTTTTTTTCGCCTTAGGGCCCAAATTAGGTTAAGACCGGGCCTGTCTCCAAACGATGAGAAATGTATTTGAAATATTATCAAGTGCAATTCATTTTTATCACTAACAAAGGTAAATAAGTATTGTTTTAAAGTTTTGTGCTTTAAATTTTATTTTTTAGGTTATTATAGGGAAAAAAAAGTTTGACCTCCTCTCTCTCCGCACATTCCCGGATCCGTCCGAGCTCCAAAGGCACTGGTTAAACGTTTAAAAATGTGAAATATACATTAATCCTAAATGTCAGTCCGCGTAAGACAGCCCAGTCGGTGGTTGCAGGGACACTTAGGATTTCCCCCTCCCCCAGGTCATGGGTTCTAGTCCCAGACCTCCCATGTTAACCGGAAAAAAAAACTTAAATATCAAAATTCATTACAAATTTTCTTTATTCTATTTTATTAAAAAGTACCCTAAAAATATTTGCTAACATGATTTTTTTTAAAAATTAAATATGTGATTTTTTATATTGGCCGCCTTTTTAATCTGATTATTGGAAATAAATCAATATGTGCATCAGACCATATGATTGTAATACTACTATAATACATGCACATACGGCTGAAAAAAAATAAATAAAAAGTGCCACCAGAAGCAGACAGAATGGAGAATCAATCATTAGTTCCATATGGCACCAACGAGCTGTTGGTGCAGTGGTGCCAGGGGCTGCACTTGGTAGGGCGGACCACGGTTCGATCCCCCGCAACAACGTTGGGAGAGGAATAAAACCTTAAACCCGGGACCCCCTCGAACTGGATTAGTCGGCCCAGTGGACCGGATACCAGGGTGCAAACCAAAAAAAATTAGTTGATGCATATGGCAGCAGCTCATCAACTTTGACAAATTACAGCGAAGTCTCATTCTTTGTTTAATTAAGGATGGTAAAGACATACAGTTCAAGATTTTGTTATAATTACATAAAATATTTGTCAAATTACAGGTCACGTTTATTTTGGTAATATTTATGTTTATTCATATTTGTAAGTCACACTTAACCGAAACACTTGGATCAAAATAAATAGTTCATTTCTAATTTAATAATAAAAATTATTAATTTTATATTTTTACCCATTTTACTTGCATTACTCATTTTATGTTGAATAGAAAGTCGAAACTTAATTAATCAAAACATTTATTATATAAAGATAATTTAAGAAAAAAAAATTAAATACTTTATAAAAAATATAAAACGATCAACTTTTCTTTTAGGTCTATGCTACTTGAAAGCACACGGTATCCTCAGGGATTCACCACTATTAGTGGGGGTTCCTAAAACTAATCCGCTTAAAGGTCAAGAGGGTGCATCTCCCAACGGGGTGTGTGTGTCTATATATATATATATATATATATATATATATATATATATATATATATATATATATATATATTCTGGAAATCGAACTTGAAGTTATTAAATAATCAACTTCCTTTGGTTATAAAACGATTGACTTACTTGTAAAAAAATAAGCAAATTTTCTAAATTACGACGACCTTAAAATATGAATGGAGGGAGTATTCCTCTTTTATTATATAATAACAGGCCGGAGTAGTTGATAAGTTAGATTAATGGTTTTTTTTTGGTAGAAGGATAAGTTAGATTAATGTAATTTTTGGATGATTAATACTTAATAGATTTATTTGTTGATATATATGATGAATATTACTAAGTAGCTCAATATTTTTATTCTCCCTTTTGCACCTCGTACCTTGTCTAATTTTCCCATTTCATAACTCATATATATCGCATTGAGTTTTTCATAAACAATTATTAATTTATTTATTACTTAATTAATTTTCTGGTTTTTTTTCTTATCCAAATGTGTTCAATATTTTTTTTAACCCACAGTACTCACTCGTGTAATTTGGGTTCGCATATCAATCGGGCCTTTCTGGGGATGACAACACTCCCTGCAAGACACTCTCATTTCGCATGCATGAATCAAGAACGAACCTGTGACCATATGTTTAATGAACACATACTTCATCCATTTGTGTTAGCCTATATCGACAAACACATTCTATATATATGTGTGTTTTTCGTCACCAGCTCATATTTATATTATACATACTACTACTGATTAACATGTAATCATAGAGGTCCTGGCCTTAGACATGTGCACATATAATTTGCTAATGATTCTGTCAAATTCATGCTTATTTGTTTTGGTCAAGCTGCGCTATACTAGTATATGTGTATGTTTCCAAATAGGAATCATGACCGACTGATAGAATGTTAAGATTAATAGAGATTAAAATAATTATTAGGTCTATTCGGAGAGAAGGAATAAGATAAATATTTAGTTTAATAATTAAGTAAGTTTTAGTATTATTATTATTGTTGTTGTTAGTATGGTTTTAGAATGTTCTTATTGAATTAGATGTTGCCACTTGTATGGCATAAATCACTTTTAGGCTTATGGTTTTTCTATTTAAGTCTTTGTATTCACTATTCCCAATCAATGAAAAATGAATCAAGTCTTTTAGTTTTTTATTGTTTTCTCCTTAATCTGCTATCTTCTTCTTCTCTATCTGCAAGTTTTCTTCTTCTTCTTCTTCTTCTTGGTAGCTACCTACCAAATGGTGCTTTCATTGGCCTACCAACCTCCCACCATGGATGCTCACCACCAACCACCCTCCTCCCACCTTCGGCCACCATGTAATATGTTACAAATCATCTCTACCAGAATACAACCATTCTCTTCCGTCTAACCTATCACATGAAGACCTGATGACAAACTACCATTATAGATCCTACTATCCTCACCACCACCACCTCCATTCTCAACCACTCCGGTCGCCACCACCATCTTCGCCATCCTATTTTCCATTTTCTCATCCTTATTCTCCACCCTACCAAACATCCTCACAAATCTACCACCAACCACCATACTCTCCACCCTTCCACTCACCTTCACAGATCTACCACCAACCAGCTTACCCACCCACAACTTTTTTTTTCATCTGACCAGATCCACACTCCGATGAGAGATACCTTTTCTGAAATTAGAGAAAAACTCCTTAAGATGAAAGAAAACCTGATGGCCAGCAAAGAAGTAAGACATCTTGTAAAAGAAAAAGAAAAAGGGGTAACTGATTTGCTTCCCTCATCATCAGCGGAACACTCGCCGGCGAACACCGCACTACCTCCGGCGACCATTGAGCTCCCACCATCACCACCGTTTTCACCGGCGAGCTTAGCTTCCAACGAGAACACGGTGAGAGAGGAAGAGAGTGACATGCCTCATCGCGAGCACCACCATGGCCGCCATCGCCGGCACCGCTCTCCACCGCAACATCATCGCGATCTCCGCCACAAGACACTGCCTCCGGTGAAAGATATGAGAAAAAGAAGGAGAACCTGCTCAGCCGTGAGCCACCACGATTGCTGCCGCCACCTCCTCCCTTAGAAACCGCCTCCGACAAAACCAACGGGAGACAAAAAGAGTCTCTCTCTCAGCAACTAGAAGTATTGTGTGAAGAAGGTGATTTGTTGATATCTAAAAGGTTTGCAAAGAAAATCAAAGAGAGGATAGAAGGTACAAGTCTTCTTGGATCTGAAATTTTGTTTGGCTCTCTTAACAATTTTAGATCCAGAAATTTAATTTCAGAAGAAAAAGAGAAAGAGAAATCAAAGAAGGTGGATTTCAATGTAGATCTGAAAAATGAATTTAGAGAAGAAAGAGCTGCTATGGTTGGTTTCAAAGAGCATAAGAAAAGAATGGAGGCAGAAAATGAGTACCCACATTCTTTTGGCACTGATGGAGTCACCCCTTCACCAATATCTTCCCTCCACGTGTTCCCTTCATGGTCATTCATAAAAGCACATCAAATTTTTCTTGTTCAAATAAAACCGTGTGGACCCAATATCAGTGACACCATTTTGGCTGTTCATTCACGTGCCCCTGCACCACCTGCAGAAATCTCATCTCATGAGCTCAATTATTCCATAAGGTTTGTGTAATTAGCCAGTTATGTTTGGGCTCATACTCAAGCCAATAATTTTTGGCCTTCCAAACTTTGGATTCCCCTACCATTATCCAATTCAAATGAATCATATGGAGTGAATCAGTGGTTTACAATATCACATTTGAAATTTCAATTAGGCTACACTTTTGCAATTGTTTATTTTCAATGCAAATTTGATACTGGATGGAAAGTGAACAAAACTGGTGGGCACTTGGAACTTATTGGATCATCACTGAGAGATAAGAAAATGCAGGGCCAGTTTCAAGTATATGAAGTTGATGAAATTATACTCTGGTCTATAATTCTTTTTCACCCCACTGACTTGTTCAACCTTGAGGACAAGGTTGATTTTGAAGGGGTGAGTAATGATAGAATGTTAAGATTAATAGAGATTAAAATAATTATTAGGTCTATTTGGGGAAAAGGAATAGGATAAGTATTTAGTTTAATAATTAAGTTCTTAGTATTATTATTATTATTGTTGTTGTTAGTATTATTCTAGAATGTTCTTATTGAATTAAATGTTGCCACTTGTATGGCATAAATCACTTTTAGGCTTATGATTTTTCTATTTAAGTCTTTGTATTCACTATTCCCAATCAATGAAAAATGAATCAAGTCTTCTAGTTTTTTATTGTTTTCTCCTTAATCTGCTGTCTTCTTCTCTATCTGCAAGTTTTCTTCTTCTTCTTCTTGTAGCTACCTACCACCGACTCTGCTATTGAAGGAAGCCATCGAAGGGAGAGCTTAAACATGGCCATTGTTGAATGATG
This sequence comes from Crotalaria pallida, assembly GCA_037953625.1. Classification (NCBI taxonomy): domain Eukaryota; kingdom Viridiplantae; phylum Streptophyta; class Magnoliopsida; order Fabales; family Fabaceae; genus Crotalaria; species Crotalaria pallida. The sequence goes on from CM075649.1 coordinate 180,017,633, forward strand.
ATTATGCATGAGCACAATTAACTTGAAACTCCGTCAATTACTGAGTTTATATATATATATATATATATATATATATATATTATTAAGGACTGAGTTTATATTTGAGATCGGAGGAAGTACCATTTAATATACTTCATTCATTTTGTTTTATTTGTCGTTTTAGCATTTTTTTTTAAATTATTTGTTATTTTAGAAATTTGAGGGTATATTAATTAATTTTGTTTAACTTTAATTTTGCTTATAAATATTTTTTTATTATGCTATTTTTAAATATTTTGAAATATGTGAAATATGTTAAAATTAATGTAGTGTGAGGATAATATAGTAAAATTATCTTATTTCTCTTGAAAATTAAAATATTAAATGATTTTTTTAATCCATGTGAAACTTCAAAAACGATTGTTAAATTAGAAGGAAGGAAGTAGCTAGCTAGTAGCATAAAATAAAACAAGCTTGCACTTGGGTACGTTTTGGACTCGATTTGCTTCTTGCATGCTAATTAAACCTCAGAGACTCGCACATGAAACAACCCTGCTTGACCAACGGGATTTAATTGGTTCAGTTGGTGTAAGGTTCAACTAAAATATTGGGAATAAAATACGGGTGCTAGTAACCTGTAGAATCAGCCACCCAGCTCGCTCCAGATTAGTTTCAAAGGCTCCCTGATATTAAGGTGCTCTTGGGAATACCCGTGGTTCCTCAAGGAATTGAACAGGAAAAAAAAAAAACAACGCTGCTCCAGCTAATATGGGGAGTATAGGACATTTATGAATAGGGATGATAAAAAATATCCTTACATGGGGCAAAGATAAATTAATCTCATGGATCAACTTATCAATCTATCCAAACGCAGACCAGCTTATCAATCTCTTCTTTAATCATGACATGTGACCATGTTGATAAAATGATTTTTTTAGTAATATAAAAGGAAGTAAGGAACGTAACTTTAAATTTTAGTTGAGGTATATATGGAATTTTAAAACTCAATAAAAATATTCTATATATGTCTAGATGGAGTCAACGTCGGAGCGATAATTAATACTCCCTCTGGTCCATATTATAAGTACCTTTTCTCTCTCACAAAAAGGCTGCTTATATTTTGGACCGGAGGAGGGTGTACTTAATTTGATTAAGCTCTCATAAAATAAAAAACAAAAACAGGTATTGAGCTAATTTATTTTATACTATTTTCCAATTTAGGTAGACTGATATCAGGATACTATAAAGTTCCATTTTTTTTCCTCTTATAAACATTTTTCCTTTTCAGCTGAGCAGAAGGCACTATTTGCTTGGTCCAAATTGAATAATGCGTGCACCATAGAAGCATGGACCCAAAGGTGAGTGTCTGTTGAGACTCCCTTAATCCCATTTTCCACCTCATTCTCAACTCTCAACACATGCAAGTACCCATTGGGTACATGAGAGGACACACACAAATAGCACCTATTGCGGAGAACATAAGGAAATGGTGTGTTTTCTTGTTGCAAAATAATGCTTGCATCTATAATTTCATTATTCCATGTGCTCGTCACTATCTATGATTCCATTCCATTACATACATTGATTCATCAAAGTCAATATACTTATCTGTATTTCTGGTACCGAGAACTCTATTCCTCAATAAAATAGTTGTTGGAATAAATTAAACAAATTAAGAAAAAAATTTAAGTAGTCCTTGAAATTTTATACAAAGGCTAAATTAAACGTACATGTTAGTTTTATTTTAACCTCAATTTTTATATTTGTTGCATCAGTAAGCAAAACCATTATTATTTTTTTTCTTCTGTTTTTTGCATTCATCCTTCAGGTCAATTTATGAGGATGCAATATAGAAGGGTTTAACTTAAAATCAAATTTACTCGCATAGATCAATTGATGATGAGAGGTTGTTTTAACTTAATTAAAGATATCAATCAGGTTCGAGTCTTACGAATGTAGCTGCTATAAATATTTGCTAGAGTTTTGTTACCCATAGTAATTTTATCCAACTTGAGTAATAAGATTGCCTCATATTGATATATGATACATGTGATCTAGATAAAAAAAATAAATATATAAAATCAAATTTGTTGTTTCACATTTTGTGTCCTTTTACAGGTTATGATTATCTAAAACATGATAAATTTGATTACAAAATTAATAATTTATTATAATTTTTTATCAATCAAAACACTATAAGCTTTTAGTGCATTGAGTGCCACACCGTTTAACTTAGCTTAATCAAAAAACCTTAATCCAATATATAATCAAAGATGAGATAGAAAGAAAAGCTAATTATTGGCTCTAAAAGCAAAAGGGTCGTCCATTAGGAATTTCAGGTGATTGTGTACGCACTCGTTGCTGTGTGCTTCTGCACTTCTGTCGTCATTTCATTACCCATTTTTCATTATTGCAAGATTCCTTTATTCGGGTATGGAACTGCATATATATGGAATATGGGTATAGTTTTTATAATAATATAGGAAAAGAAAGTGAGGCTAAAAACTTTGAATGATATAAAAACTTTGAAAGCAAATAGCTGCAGCATCAAGTTGTCCTAGTGGTGTAAATGCCATGTAGATATTGCACTAACCCCCCCTCCCCCACCTTTTCTCCTTTCTATCAATTCATCAGTTGAAATATGCTAAAACGAGGGCATACGAAATTTGGAGATGTGGTTAAAGAAGATATTGATAGTACTATATCTAGGATTGGTTAAGCCGCTAAAGCAGCTTCCTGGAGAATAATTTGCACATAATAATGTTGACTGTTGAATGATGACAACAATCTAAAGGGAAAGTGGTGAGAGTGAGAAGACGAGATGGACAAAGAATCAAAGATGGTGGCATAGATATCGTGACAGGTGGTGACCCCCCATCTATGGTGTAAGCGTCTCACTGCTACATACAAATAAACTTTCAGATCGATTTCGAACCATGTTTCACCGGTCTAAAAGATTGTGTTGTAAAAAATACATAAAACAGTTAAGAATTCGATTTTGTTTACATTAACGAGATTGGTTATTAACCGCTTTGAAACTTAAAAACGAACCACTCTGAATTAATTTGTGAACTGGTCTGAATAATTCTTTTGAACCGCTCTGAATTAATTTTTGAACCGTTCTGAATAATTATTTTGAACCGGTCTGAATTAATTTTTGAACCACTCTAAATTATTATTTTGAACCGCTCTGAATTATTTTTTGAACTGCTGCAGGCATAATAAAACAAGAGGCAAACAAAATTAAAATGAAACATTCATATATATATATATATATATATATAAGGTGGCAAACAAAAATGAAATATATTATATATATATATATATATATATGTTTAATTTAAAGCATGTATGGGGAGAGAGAAAACTGATTAGCAAATTTGCCAAGTTGATTCAACGAAAATTAAAAGCTTCAATTACCGTTTTTTTTTTTTTTTTTGAGAGAGAATACATGCTTATAACTATTTTTCTAATATTAATATTCTTAACAAACGCTTTTAAAACACTATACCCTCCTACTCGAATTATAAGCAAATTTAACTACCTTTACCCTTATTAAGAAGGTTAGTTGATTTTATTTAATTTTCTCAAATTTATAAAAAATAAATGTATTTTAAGAAAATAATATTGGGAATGAAACAAAAATTAAATAATATAACAATTTTCTAGAAATATTTTAGGAAAGTGACATTGAGAATGAAACAAAATTTAATAAAATTAGTTAATTTTTCTTATATTTTAAACTAAAATAAAAATATTTTTTTTTTATTATAATTCGAGTCGGAAAAAATAGTAAACAAGATCTCAACTTTAATAATACCACGCACCGGAAATTCAACTAGTTATGATATATAGCTGTCCACAAGATTTTCAATTTTCAACTGGTTTGTGAAAATGCGGCAAATGTAATCTATTAAACTGGACCATATATATACTTCCCTGTCCTTAATTATAAGGATCTTTTGGACATTTTTACTTCCACCAATATTGTTGAATTCTATATTAAAATTGATATGTTTTTACAAAAATATCGCTCTAGCAATTATTAGAACATAATAAATTTTTACATTTTTCAATAATTAATTTAATTCTTAGATACTCCATCATCTATATTTAATGCAGTGAATCAATTTTCATGTCATTTACAACATTAAACAAGCTCCATTTCATATTACAATACAATTTTATTTGTTTCTTCTCACAAAAACTTAGACCACAATGATTAGATGTAAGGGTAATTTTCGAAAAAATTACAAGAGAATATTATATTTAAGACCAAATTTTTTTACTCAAAAGAACCTTATAATTAGGTACCCATAGAGTATATAAAGTCAATCGAAGAAGTAAAGAACAATGACATAACAGGTTAGCCTTTATGGCTTTATCTATTACATGGAAGGAATGCCCAAGGGGACTAGCTACTTTCACACTCAAAGGTTTGAAAAACCAAAGAAACCAAAAAATGGGAAAATGAATGCCCACTGAACATGCCATATTAAGCAAAGGTATCAGTGTTGATCTTAACAGGAGAAGAGGCAAAGGTACATTTGTTTGACTATTGCATGCCCAACTAAAGAGTCAACAATTTTTTATTAACATGATAAATAAAGCTTCATTCACAAGTTTATGATACACATTTGGTAGAACCAAAATATAGATATATAAAAATGACGTGGGTCTAATCTAATTGTGATAATAACATAAAAATAATGTAAATAAACATAATGCGTCTATAAGCATTTGTGATATCCATTGTTCTAAAAGGGTCGTGGTTGCTGTCTTGGTTGGATCATTCTTCCCTAATTTAGTTTTTTGACCCTTAAGAAACACATGCGAAAATAGTCTTTATCTGAGCTGAACAAAGATGGAAGATTATTGAATGAGATAATTATTATGGAAAATGCTAACAAGTGCCTTAAGGGCAGTTGTTAAGAAGCTAATTATGGTTTATAAGCATTGAAAGTTGAAGTTTTTTAAGTTTACGAGAGAATAAAGACTTGAGACTTATGATGTTTTTCCTAATTCTAGAAAGCTTAACAAGTGCCCTTGTTAGCAAGACTCAATTATTATAGTTGTTGCTAACAAGTGCTTTCAGGGTATTTATTAAGGATTCTAATAATAGAAAAACAATTATAAATGTGCATTCTATCATGTCTTGGGAATACAAAAAATCATATTTTCCCATAAACTTTTACTATATTTGATATCTTAACAAGTGCATCAAGGATACTTGTTAGCATTTGTTAATTACTCCCTCAAATCCTTATTATAAGCCTCATTTTGTGAGAGAGAAAAAGAACTTATAATAAGAATCGGAGGAAGTATTATATAATACTCCACTGTGTAAATATAGGGTCCTTGGGGTAGTAGTTGGGAATTGTTAGAAAGAAATTACTCCAGCTGACCGACGACTCTTTGTTCGTATGTACATTCACGTGCTGTTTTTAAGCACACCTTCGTTGAGTTTCTATCTTGAGTTATATTCCTTTCACTTCTATTTATAAAATCATTTTGGGATTTTTATTTTGGTTATATTTATAAGACCCCATTACAATTTTCAATAACACTTAATTACTTCTTTCCACAAACATCTCTATTAAGTCATCACTTTTTAGAGTTCCAATAATAATAATAGTGATAGTTTTGAAAAAGTATATCAAATTTTCACATTTCCAATGTCACTAACAAACTTAACCACTTTCCTTGGTAGGTGTGAAAAATCCCAAAATGATTTTATAAATAGGACCAGAAGGAGTATTTGCACACGGTTTAGAATGAATGAAATAGATTGAAATTCAATCCTTTTACTCCACTAATAATTGTACATAATTTATGAATAAAAGGTTTACTGTTTTGTTATTTCCTTGACCATTGTCTTATTAGTTAGCTAAACTGTAAGAAAAAAAAAAGGGTCTAATGTCTAAACCAAAAAGTAAGGTAATATTAGCCTTTTATTTAATTTTGATTGTCCAACTGAACTCAAATGGTGTTTGCAGTTCATGGTATGGGCTAGTTTAGAGGTTTGAATGTTCGAGCTATACAACACGAAGGATTTTAATGTCCACTAAATTTTTTTCAGTGAACCCATCCACTGATTTTATTTACCCATTGCAATAGGTTTTCTTACCTGGTAAAGTTGTAAATAAGAAAAAGTTGAAGGTTCAATATTACTTTTCCAACAGGTCAGATTTTTGTCCTATTCAACAAAGTAATTTATGGCACCAAATTCTATAAAACAATTACCGCTCATCATTAGTCATTCTAAACAGATCCGCGTTTTAATACTGTATTCAAATTTATATACTACTACATCATGTCTTATTTTTAAACAAAAATAATTAACTTCACATGTATTAAAAAAAGTTAGTTGAATATATTTAATTTTCTCAAATTCATAAAAAAAAACTACTTTTTTTTAATAAACTTATATTGAGAATGAAACAAAAATTAAATTATGCAACCACTTTATAGATATATTTTAGGAATAATTGTATCGAAAATAATAAGTTAGTTTAATTTTACTTATATTCAAGACCATTAATGAAATGTTTTTTTCTTATAATTGAGACCAGAGGGAGTACTCAATTCGTTATGTATAAACAAACATTAAAATAAAATAAATAAACAAAAAACGTTTAACTCTTCTTAACAATAAATTAAAATAAATAATACCTCCAATAAATTAACAATAAACAAAAAGTATTGACTTGTTAGAAATGTTTGTAAAAAAAAGTAATTAAATATTATTAAAAATTGAAAATAGATCTTATAAATAAGACCAAAATAAAAACCCAAAAAAATCTTATAAATAAGACTGGAGGGAATATTAAAATCCTTGTATATTTTTAAACATGAAGAGTAATAAAAAAAATTATACCAGTCCCCTACACTTAGTGAAGTACAAAAAAATATAACACGATGATGGGTGCTATTCAGTAAAGTAATATTCAGTGAAGTCCAATAGACAATATCTAACTAATAAGAATAATGATTAAATATTATATTTTTAAATAAAATTAGAACTAATATAATTATTACTGAAGTAACTGACTGCATGTTTAATTTAATTAACAACTTAATAAAAAAAATTACTCTCCGTACAACAAATTGCGTATTTCATAGGGCCCATTTTTACAAACAGGATCAAATATCATTTTTAAGGCCTATTTCAATTTTGCCTAAAAAAGATCGACCAAAAAATGCTACTTGCCATATAATGGTTGGTGCCATATAAATTATATATATAATTGGTTGCACTGGATTCTGGTTACCATGCAACCTGTTCCACTCCCAACCGGTACTTCATCTCCACCGTTAATATTTGTAAGTTGCTTATCAACCATTCATAAAATCAGTGAATGGATCCACTGAAAAAAAAATCAGTGGACATTAAAACTCTTCATACAACACTGACTTTAATTGATGGGAACTCAACAACGACCAAACAGAAAAAGAAATAAAATAATATCAACACTAAAATGTGATTCTAATCATTTTAAAATTCCACATCAGCATATTAAAACTCTACCGAAGAAAATTTAAAAATTTGCACGAGCCTTTTATTTTGTTAATGTTTTGTGTGGTCATTGTAAGTTTAATTTATTACCTTTTCAGCGGTCGTTCTTGTTGTGACGCATACTCTGTTTTGGCTTAGAAGTACATCTTATACTTCATTGTCTTAAATAAAATTTTAGATTATCTTTATATAAAAAAAATAATAAAATTGCACGAGCAACATATATATCTACAAGACTACACCATGCTTGTATCTCTACTGAAACTTTGCCAATAGCACTATGACAAATAATGGGTCTCCGAATTCAGCATCAACAAGTGACAGGTATGTTAATCAGTGTATACGTACATTATTCTAAGATCTATAATATTACACTTTGAATAGTCTATAAAGGATCAAAATTCAAATGAATTTAAATACGAACAAACGTGTGAAAAACATGCCATTAATTCTTTTTATAATGAGAGAAAGACCGGATGTGTCATTTGAGGAAAAAATGATTATGGAAAATATAGAAAATGATAAAAATAGCGTGAAGCAAAGACACCATTTGGTAGCTGGACTTGAAATCATGGCCTCAATCCGGATTGTTACAAGTATGATTAGAAAGGAGAGAAATTCTACATTAAAAAGAAAAGGTGGGAAAAAAAACCGCTTATTATGTTTTTAGTCATAAAAGTTCAAGGTGTGCTGATTTTAGTCCTTAGAAGTTATTTTGACCAGGACTAGTTCTTAATTTTTCAAACATTTTGGTTTTGATCCCCCGTTAGAAAAAATTAGTTATTTGTTGACTTGATTAGCGTAACACCACGCCAGCAGCCACGTGGTGTGAGATAACGCCAAATAGGTGGTGTGACGTGGATGATACAGATTCACGGACGCAAAATGGTCCGATACACAAAACGGTCCCATACACAAAATTTTGTGTCATAGGCATAAATTATCCATATCACACCACCTATTTGGTACTATCTCACACCATGTGGCTACTAGTGTGGGTTTTCGTTGACTACGTCAGCAAATAACTGATTTTTTCTAATAGAGTGGACCAAAACCAAAATGCTCGAAAAATTAAAAACTAGTCCCTGTCAAAATAACTTTTAGGGACTAAAATCAAAATACGCTGAACTTTTAGGAACCAAAATCATAAATAAGACAAAAAAAAAACTATGAAAATGATTTTACCTCCATGAGAAAGTTAAGAACCGGTAGATATAACTTTTTTTTTTTTTAAGAAAAGGTTTCTGGCGAATGGTCAGAAACTTTTTTTTAGGCAGAGTTTTTTAAGCATATATAAAAATTGTTAAAGTAAAATTTACTTTTATTAATATTTTTTTTCATACATGCAATATAGATTAAATGCATATAGATTAAACTTCTAACATTATGCTTAAAAAATATTTTTTATCAATTGTCCTGTAAATTGGTCGGTGAGAACCAGTAGATCTAAAAACGAGCAATATACTAACCCTCTACGAAAAAAGAAAAGAAAGAACAGACAATTTGTTCACAAGTTTGCTCTAATTACATGCATCATTATGAAATATTTAATTTATTTTTTTCTAATTTGCCTATATAAATTACCTATTTATTAATGAGAAAATTCATTTTTCAACAATATTTTCTTTCATTGTTTTACATTTAAGTAATTATGTTCTAATTAAATATAGATAGAAGTGTATGAAATATATAAAGATCGTCCCAAACGATTTTAATCCGTGCATAGCATAGGTAAAAGCGCTAGTTCTCTTATTTTCAAAATTATAGAAGTTCAAATTGTAAATGTTGTAGTACCGTCTTTTTTAAATCAAGAAAATAGTACTACGTAACTAATTTTAATAATTTGTTTTAGTTTGTGTTATTCGATAACTTATAAATAAATAAAAAATAATATTCAAGGCAACTGCAATACTCGGTTTGAAATTTTTTATATAAAAAAGGTTATATAAAAAAGGTTTGCTCATCTTTAACTCTTAGAGACGAGGTTAAGCGTAAAAAAATACTAAAATTTTGAAAAATTAAGTTTAATAACTTTTAAAATATTGCTGATAAAAAAAATAACTTTTAAAATATTATATATATTATGTTCATAAAAAAAATAAAAATTATATACTTCTTCTGGTCCTATTTATATGACATACTTATCCATATCACACAGATCAAGGAAGGTAATTAAGTTTCTTGAAACTTTAAAAAAATACTTTAACATTACAATTTTACTCTCTTATATTGTATTAAAAATTTCATAATGTATTATTTCACAATAATGGATAAAGGGCAAATAAGAGAAAATAACAATAAATGTTTCTTAGAAATGCAAAATGACTTATATATAAGACCAAAAAATTCTTCTAGAATGTGCCCTATAAATAGGATCGGAGGGAGTATTATTTATTTTTTCAAATGCAAATAAGTATGAGAATCCTATAAAAAATTCACGATAAAAAAATCATAGTGCTTAAAGGCTAAAGTGTAAAACCAACTAGATGTTGATGCAGTGGTGTCAGAGGTTACACTTGGTAGGACAAACCACGGTTCGATCTCTCGCAATAACGTTGGAAGAGAAATAAAACTTTAACCCCGAGATCTTTCTCGAACTGGGTTGGTAGAATAAAATTCGGTTTAAGTTAATTTTTTGTCTTTATCGGAGCACACCTTGAATTTGGACAAAGGATTAATTCAATTCGAAGTACTGTGGGCTGTGGCTACTTTTTCCAGCCATCGTTAAATTTTTTTGGTTTACATGGGAGGTCTGAGATTAGAACCCATGACATGAGAAGGGAAAAATCCTAAGTGTTCCTGCAGCCGCCAACTGGGTTGTCTTACGCGGACTCCAACCATCGTTAAATTGATTTGAAAATTATTTGATTATTTTTAAAAAGGAATTCCATATGTACCAAACAAAATGAAAAAGGAATTTATCGTGATTAAAAAAAATCAAAAAAATCAATATCAATGATAATGTATTCCGATAGAGTTATATCTGGATATATATTTGTTTATCTTATTTATTAAAATAATTTGTTTTTGTATATAAAACTAAAAAAATGGTTACAGAAAAATAGGAAACGACATCCAACTTTAAACTGGGTGATTGTTAAAAATTAGTTTTATCATGATTTATTTCCAAAAATATTCAGAAAATTGCATGACTAAAATTTGCGAGAAACGAATAAACATACAACATAATGACACCTGAAGTAACATCAACTGTGTTTTATATTTTTATAACGTAAATAAAAAAATAGTATTTATAAAGAACAATATATATGACTCCGGTAAATAGTAACATGTGTTAATGATTAAAAGTTATTTTTTAGTTTAAAATAATTAAATTTCGTATGTTTGAGATGAAGACAATATGTTAAATATATATATATATATATATATATATATATATATATATATATATATATATATTTCTTACTGCTCCATCCATTTCCATTAAAAATATTCAAATAAGGTAGCATGAACTTTCCTTCATTCCATTATTAAATACGAGTATTTAACAGTGTCATGATATCCCATTCCATTCCTTCGAGCATTACTTGAGGCTATGTTTGGATGGAGGGTAATAAGAGAGATGGAATAGAAGGAAAATAGTTAAAATAAGATTTCCATTGTTTGAGAGTTGCAAAGTAATTGAATGGAATGTAAATTTTTGACTTAAAACACTTAAAATCATTACCTCCCGTATTGAGGTGGAGCCAACGGAAAGGAGAATAATGGAAACCTTTCCCTTTCCCTTTCCATTCCATCTCATACAAAACTTCCAAACATACCCTAAGGCTCTTTTGGCGTATTTAAGTAGGAATTTTTTAAGTTATTTAGAAGTTTTTAGATTTAGTGAATAAATTATTGATCTCATTCGGTGAACACAAATCAGAAAGAACTTATAATTTTTAAAAAAATAGCTTGTAATTTTTAAAAACTAAGTAGTTTTTAGAAAACCACTTCAAGTAACTTTCAAGAAATTAAGCTAACTTTCAAAAATTTATATATCAATCATGAGAAATTTTTCAATGCTGCAAAGTTAAAGTGTAGCAGTGATGCTCTTTCAATCAAGACCATATATTTATTGATTAAAAAAAAGAAACGGTGGAGATTAAAAGTTAACAACCAACTAAATGACAATTTTATCCTTGTCTTTGTCATCTCTATACATTGCCCTGTGATGGCACCACCATTACCGCTTTGCTTCCTTGCCTACCTCTTGTCCACCTCAACCTCTACCTTCCTGCAACCCGCACCGCCCACCCTTACCATCAACACCAACCGAACCAAACCTTGTGGCAATGTTTCTTACACAATAGTTTGAATTTCCGATACCCATGAACAGCCGACACCACACTGCCCCAAGAGCTGCCTCTCGCTACTGTTGTCACATGTTGCGTCATGTCCGCGACCTCCATACATACGATGTCGTTTGCAGATTATTTTGTTGTTCCTCTAGCCCCGGTTGCTGGTCGGTTGAAAATGAAGATAAGATTGAGGATGAGATCTATTGGATATGAGATTAGAACTCGGATTTAGGATGAAAACTCAAATCTAGGAGCCATCATCCGCTGTAATTATGGGACGGTGGTGGTTAGCGCGAGATCAACAAAGGACCTAAAGGTTTAATGATGATAGAGGTGGTGGTTGAAGAGAATTGAGTGGGCATAGCGGTGGTTGACATCGAAGGTAGTGGGTGGCGGCAGAAGGCGGCAGCGGTTCCGTGAGAGCAACAGTTAGAAAAGGTTGAAGAAGGGGGTAAAAGTGTCTATCCATTAAAAAGTAAAGGATGCATCACTGCTGCATTTTAACTTTGCAGTATTGAAGAATTATCCTAAAAAAATTTCACATTCGATATTTTGTGAAATATGGACTTTTTTTTCAGTATCTTTTTTTAAAAAATATATTGTTTTTGTATTTGAATGTTCCTTTGTTTTTGTACATGATTTTTTTATGTATAACTTATATCGATAGAATAATTTGATTCTATATTTTTATTAGTTGGAGTTTTGTGATCAATAATTTAATTTTTAATTAATTGTGTATTTGATTAATTATTAATTTAATAGTTATGTTATAATTAATTAATTAATAAAGAAAAAATGAATTTAACTAATTAAAACTTAATAATTTTTATTTTTTATTAATTAATTAACTATTTATTTAATAAATAAAGAACAAAATGAATAAATTAAAATAATAAAATATAAATAATATAATGTTGCATGTCGTTTTTGGTCACTTAATAACTTTTAACTACTTCAAAAATTAGTTTTATCAAATAATTTCAAACAGTTAGCTAAAACTTATCAGCTAACTTCATAAGATTTCCTGCAGAAGTCCAATTTATCACGCAGAAAAGCAAGTAAACAAGAGCCTGCGAAGATTTTATTTTACTGAAAATAGAAAAAGAACAGAACGAGACCAAAGGTGAAATAGTAATAATGAGGTTTGAAGAATAGATTTCTATCTTAATAATGGTAGGGACTTGGGGAGTAAAAAATACTGAAAGAAATAAACGAAAATAATCAAAAGAAATAATTCTAAATTTTCAGTTGTCAATTTAAAACTGAAAGCTAGTAATGTATAAGAAATAATTATTCATTTTCAATTGTCAATTTAAAACTGAAAATTAATGTATAGACTCAATGCTGCCCTGTGACAAAGGCAGCACCCATCTAAACAAAACTAATTCTTTGGTGAACACTACAATGCTGGTGCATCCTCATCTTACTAAAGGTATGAGAAGGTACTCTGCATAAAATAGCTGCAACAAGAAACAAAGCATCAATACAAATATACAATATCATGTCCTGTGCTTTGAACAGTATTGAATTTTTCAGCAGAAGATAAAATTTGACCAATATCTGGCTAAATTCACAGCCTTCATATTTTAAAAAATCTTTAATGATCAAAATATTAAAGAAGGATTTGACAATCAATGCCTTATCAAAAGACATGATTTATGATAGGCCTTTATGGCGTCGTTTGATCCATGTAGCCGACCCCACCTAGTGGGACAAAGGCTTAGTTGTTGTTGTTGTTTAATGATCAAAATATTGTGAATATCCGTTCACTAAATAAATTTATTATGGGCAGGAGCTCCTAATTTGTGAATGAATTTCATTTGCTTGATTAATATTATAGACTAAGTTCAGTTTTTCGTTTATCTTCTCCCATTCACGGGCCATGGTCCCTAGACAGTAGACATTAAGTACAACTGAGACCTAAATGTAGATTGACTAAAGGACATTCTTATGATAATTCTTCTTCAAAGAAATTCATTATGAAAAAAAAAATGGATTTCATTGTTGCTAATGTACCCCAATGTCTTGTACTTTGATTGGAATTTGGAAGTCATTAGAAGACAAACAACCATCATATAGTTATTGTTATTGCTTCTGACTAATTATCCTGAAATGAATTCCTCAAATGATAAACAGTCTTTAAAGTTGGTGATTACCTTCCAGATAAACATATAGAAGGATGTTATGGAGGCTTTGCTCTTGAAATCTACAGATTTGGCATGATACCAGAGAACCGAAGCCAGAACAGCATGACCCAGACCCTAACATATTTGCAGAGAATAAATTTACATTGCTGAAAATTGAAATATTCAAACAAGTATCGAGTGATATGGATAAGTTATAGACCCGAGCTTTATCATGAAAGAATGCCTCCTTTAAAGACTAATTTTTATCTTCGACACCAATCATAAAAGGTATGAAGTTAGGATATTCGACGCAGCAAAGACAGATTTCTTAGATATTTCCTTATTCTAGTATAGATATCTACCATATTACAAGCTTGATAATTTAAAAATAATTGGAGCCTGAACGCTCAGTAAAATCTATGCCAAACTTGCATCTGTGTATGAACTCCATTGTTGTGTACAACAGAAGACATGAGTGAGAAAAAGGACATTTGCTAAATGTTGATATTAACTAACCAATATACTGCTTGAACCCGTAACAGTCAAGACTCAAGAATCAACTATACACATAATAAGCACATTACCGTGACAATTTTGCTCCAGAGAGAAGGAGATGCTGCCCCTGTCAGGAGGGCAACTCCATAAGCCATTTCGAGAAGTGCAACGCAAATCCAGAAGACCTGAGCAAAAGATTAGTTATTGATGACCGAACAACACAGGAGGGCATGACCAACTCTGCTGCAATGTAAAATTTGAAGAACTTACCTTCTTCTGACCTAAACGTACTGAAAATGATTGGATGCCAAATATTTTATCTCCTTCGATGTCAGGTATGTCCTAAGGAAATCCAGAAAAAGGATTTTATACACGTACAGTTCAATATTGAAAACAAATGGATATTGTAAGAAACTAGAAACTATTACCTTGAACAACGCTATAACTACAGAAAAAAAGCTCATGAATGCAGTAGCGAAAATCAGCGGTCTTGAAAAGACAACTGGCCTCTTGTACACATAAATCTGCACATCATCATATCATCAGACTTCCCGCGGAGGATAGACATGTTGCATAGAAAGTTATGACATGCTTATCAGATGCTAGACTGTCAACATTATGATTGTTAAAATGCACCTGTTCCTTTCATTTTTCCTTTCCCCATTCCCAGTTTAATACTGTGGAGAGGTAATTAGACAATATAGGACTTCCTAGAACAAGGTGGTGAAAATAGACTTAACCGCTGACTAAACCAAACCTAAAAATGGGATAAAGATCTGTTATTGCTAGCATGTGTAATGTGTGCTCATCTGGAACTAAAAGTATTTCGAGATCAAAATCAGCTAGAACAAAACCTGCATGTGAAGGAAAAATGCAAGTTGAACTATTACTGCCCGAACAACCAGAATGCACATTGCTGCAAGCACCGCAAATCTCTTCCATCTCAAGAAGGGCACCTGAAAATTTTCAGAACACAGGAGTTATGCAAGTGATGCTGTCAACATAAAATAAATTTTCCAAAATAAGGATTTCTTTAAACACATACTATGTTTTCCTGCGGGCTCAAACTTGATAGACTATAACCTTCTGTATCAGATATCGTTGAATATAACTAGTGCAGTGCAATTTCAACTATTAAATCCAACCTCCAAATCCCACTTTGCTATCCTCTGAAGTGGAAAATTAAGAGGATCGGATATTATTTGACATTACAAATGCCAAATTGAACCCCGATCAAGTACTACACGGCTCACATGTAGATTTTTTAAATGAAGACATTGTATATTGCAAAAATTAAATTATGCCTTAAATGATATGAGGGGGAAGGAAGTTAAATGTAATCCAAAAGAACTCACATTGATTGAATAAACAGTCCCTAGCACAAAACTGACAGAAAGAGCCCAAAACAATGGCCATGAACCTACAACCCAGCCAAGCCAAAAACTCTGTAAAAGAGAATAAAATAATCAGCCTCCTTCTACCCTTTTCCGTAAAGCTCATTTGAAAAAATACCATCGGATAAAATGGATAAATCTATATAGTACCAGAATTGAAAAGGATGCAACAATAGCGACACCGGTTCTAAAGGAATATTCCCCAGATGCCAAAGGAAGATAAGGCTTATTTATCTGCAGCATAACATGTAGCACAAGTCAGCCATAAGACAACCCGTATGGTATTTCCTCAGCAAAGTATCTAAGCTATAAAAATAAAACATTGCATGATTTCTTGACCACATCAGAGGCTACAACAGACTGTGCATCTCAGCAAAAATATGCTTGTATTATAGATTTCACTTATCAAGAATACAGCAATTCTGCCACTATTGTAGGCCTTTCAATAGCTAGCTTTAGTCATTCCATTGATCAATAATACAACAATTCTGCCACTATCATCTTTTTGTTTATACTAGAATCATCCAAAAGCCCAAAACACACAAAAAGTTATAGCTATCCAGATCGAATATTTCTTTTAGTGAGTTTCATACCTTATCTATTTCAACATCAGACAACTGATTCAAACCAACAATATAAATGTTCATAAACAGGGCAGCCAGCACAGCCTGAAACAAAATAACTCAAAATATTAATGAAGTTATGGGGTAAAGAAAAGCAATTAGCCATTTTAAGAGAAACTTTGTATTTGAAGTCTCACCTTCATAACGGCGATAAAAAATAGTGGAGATAAATCTGATACTTTCTCCACTGCAAGGAGAGACACCGAAATTATGCTTAATGCCTGCACAAACACATATAAAGTGAGCCCCCTTAAAACATTCAGAATATTACAAGTATCCAACAAAGTGGTTCACACAATGAATTGTAGCATGAACCAAAAGATTCGAGCATTAGTTCCAAGAGTTATTCCAGAAAAGCTTGTACTTAACTGTGCCAATAACTGTGTGTGGCCTGGAAAACCTATAGAATGCATCCAAGGAATCTTTGACAGAGACCCAAATGCTTTTTGGATCAAAAGCTCCAGATTCAGATTCAAAAGAATGTTCAGAGGCTGCTTTCACAACATATTTTCTACAGAGTTCCTGACAAATGGATCCCCCCTTAACGCCTTTGTATTGATGGTTCAAACTTAGCTGCCGAAACCTCAAAAAATTATGTTCTTTTTCGATCTTCCTTTTGTGCCATGAAGCTGTTGGTGCATAAGAACCTAAAGTACCAAATGTGGGATTTAAAAGCAGACTAGCAGTGGCTTTGAAGAATAAAAAAAATTAGAAATCATTTCTTGCTGAATGAAAACAACTCAATATGACTCCCATTCCACCACAAAAGATTAGACAGTAACAAAATTAACACGAACCAAACTATCCGCAATCAATGTTAAACAGATTACTCACAGAAAGTTAATTCAACTATACAACTCCACATAGGATATAACAGTTAACAATGTTAGACCAGTGTTACATGGTTCGCTGAAATCCCCGGGATCCACATTTTAGTACTTTCATTCCAAAATGTGGGTCGTTTGCGATCCCAAACGCTCAAAGCAGCGTTCCCAAATCCAAACCTAGATTCTCAAATCCCAAACTCTATCACAACTCTATCACTTGGGCCTATTTAAAAAACAATAACAAAAAATTAAAATAAATAAAAATAAATAAATAGATTGAAATCACTTGGACCTACCAAAGTTTATATGCTTTCATATTATTATTATTTTTTTAAATTATTACTTTATGTCAATATAGCTGAAATTTATACATAGTTATCCAGTACTAAACGAATTTTGGTCCAAAATAATGAACCGAATAAGTATACCCAACCCGTACCACGTACCAACTCGTACCACAAACCATGTAACGTTGTGTTAGACTGAGATGCTCAAGTAGTAAAGAAAAGAAGAAAAAATTAAAGTGAAAGAGAGAGTGAGAGTGAGAAGGGTACATACTTGCATAGTAATTCTTGTCACAAGCTTGACTCCTCCATAAACTTCCACCTACCAATGTTTCCACTTGTTAATCAGCAAATACTAGATGAAACAAAAAATGACCAAATACCCAATAGTATTTTCTGAGTTTGGTATTAAGAAATATATAAAAATTTAATCTTTAATAATCATCTTCCAATAAACAACACCATTTATATACGTATATATGTATAGATATTAAGATAAATAAATATTACTCCCTAGACTTGAATTATAAAAAAAAAAAAAAAAACACCCTTCTCTTAGTTTAAAATATAAGTAAAATTAATTAACTTTATTAAATTTTGTTTCATTCTCAATGCCACTTTCCTAAAATATTTCTAAAAAATTATTATCTTATTTAATTTTTGTTTCAATGTTATTTTCCTAAAATAGCTCTAATTTTTTTTATAAATTTGAAAAAATTAAATACAATCCTTTATAATTGAAACAGGAACGAGTAGTAAACTAAAGTGACATCGAGAATAATCCCCGAGGAGGTCAAAGTTGAAAATAGACGAGGAATATATAGTTGAATGTAGCAAAACAAATGAAAAGCTCTTTGGATGAAAAGGCAGAAAGAGAGAGATAGAGATACAAACCAATGGAGAAAGGAGAAGGTTTAGGAAAAGATCCAACAAGCACAGAATCCATATTCTTCTTCTTCTTCTTCCTTCTTGGAATGGAATGGGAGGAGGGGAAAGGTGGAAGGAAGAAGTTTTGCAAAATGAAGGTACTCAACAGGAATGAGGAGAGTGTGTTTGTCTCAGAAGAGAGTATCGAGAAGAGACAGTGTCATCGTCAATGACTGTGTCGTACGCACGGTATTATTAAAACTAGACGAACTACTTCTCAGCGGCAGATGCCTACCACACTGAACATGTGTCGTGACGTCCCCAGACACTTAAAGGCCTTTTTTTTTTTTGGAATACGTCAATTGAAATTCCTTTATTGGAGAAGGGCAGTTCCACGTATACATTCATAATTGACATATATATATATATATATATATATATATATATATATATATATATATAT
Organism: Crotalaria pallida; assembly: GCA_037953625.1. NCBI lineage: Eukaryota > Viridiplantae > Streptophyta > Magnoliopsida > Fabales > Fabaceae > Crotalaria > Crotalaria pallida. Next base: position 180,036,508 of record CM075649.1, read on the forward strand.
ATATATATATATATATATATACTAGCTCTCACCCCGCGCAATGTACGGGTTATTGATAATTTAATTTTTTATATTAAATATTTTAAAATAAAGATTATTATTACACAACAATAAAAAAATTATACAAATAGGCAGAGACTTAAATCAAACAATACACTTAAAAAAATTAATTTAAATGAGTTTGTTGAGAAATATTGTACTTTCTTGTATAAATAAAAAGTAACACTTTTTATCTGATATCTTCCTTATATATTTAATAGATAAATTAACATTTTTATATGATTATCAACTTTATTTTAAAGAATAAAAAGTAAATCGTATTTAAATATTTTCATCTTATTTGTTTGGTGGTATTATAAGTAAGTTTAAGGATAAATTAGAATATTCCGTATTTCATAGGACATGAAGACGACATTAAACTTGTTATCCTTGACTGTCTTGATTAATTAACACATTGCATTTTATAAGAAATATAATCACTGCTTTTTTTTATATTTTTAATATTATATTTGTTTATGTACAGATGATGGGTATTAAATTAATGTATTTCTTATTTAGTTGATCTATGAAGTAACATTTTTTATATATCATTATTACGTTTATTATGATATTATGATTAATTGGAGTGGAATCAAAATTAAACTTTTTTTAATATTTTTTTGTTTGATGGTATTATGAGTATATTTAAGGATAAATCAAAATATTTCCTATTTCATGTGATATGATAATTTAGTATTTTTTGAATATGAATTATCATCTTTTTAATATGAGTATCACATTTATTATTATCATTCCTATTTAAATAAATAAATAAATAAAATAAAATAAATTAATTAATTATAATTTAATAATTTAATATTTTATTAATTTTATTTAATAAAATAAATAAATTAATAAAATAAAATATAAATAATATAATGTTGCATGTCCTTTTCGGTCCTTTAATAATTTTCAAGTATTTCAAAAGCTAATTTTGTCAAACAACGTTATTTCAAACAGTCAACTAAACAATTATAAACTCACAGCTACAAGCCAAGCTCACAGAGTCACAGCTCTCAGCTAACTTCACATCTACAAGTTACAAGCTCACAACTACATGTTAGTAGCTCAGCTATAAGCTAGTTTTGTCGAAGAGACTTTAACGCTGCTTTGGCTTGCATAGTTATGAGCTTTTCAGCTACTTCAATGAGCTATTAGTCTCGTAAAGGTGAACACAAATTATAAAAAACTTATAACTTTAAAAAAAATGAGCTTATAGCTTTTAAAAACTAGTAGTTTTTAAGAATCTAGTTCAAATAGCTTTCAAAAAAACAAAACTAGCTTTCAATAATTCATATACCAATTATACCCACATAAAATTTTTTAAATTTTTAAATTTTTAATTAATTGTGTATTTAATTAATTAACAACATAACTAATATATAAAGAAAAAACGAATTTAATTAATTATAAATTATAATTTAACTAGTTTTTTATAATTAATTAATTAACAGCATAATTAATATAAATAAAAAATGAGTTTAATTAATTAAAATTTAATAATTTTATACTTAATTAATTAATTAATTAACTATTTATTTAATAAGTACATAACAAAATGAATAAATTTAAATACTAAATTTAAATAATACAATGTTGCATGTTCTTTTTGATTATTTAATAACCTTTAGTTATTTCAAAAGTTAGTTTTGCCAAATAGTTCTATTTCAAACAGTCAGTTAAACAACTGTAAGCTCTCAGTAGTAATTTCCAATTATTATTTGGTTAATAAAAATTTTTAATTAAAAATTCATTAGTAATTTTTTTGGGGCCTTTTTTATCTCGGGTCCTAGGCGGTCGGCCCTTGGACCTACACCTAGGGTCGACCTTAGGTGAAGAGATTGGTGGTCCACTCAAAACATTTGTTGACGAATAATGAGCGAGGAAGAAGGGAAAAAAATAAAGCTCTATCGGCATAAAAAATGGTGTTGACCGAAAATCTCATCGAAAAAAATGATCGGAAACAAAAAAATTAACGGAATGACTAACCATGCTAACAAATGTAAGTTTGAGGGGCTATTTTTGAACAAATAAATAAATTAAGGGTCAATAAATCAATTTAGCCATAAATTTATTTCCAAACGTAAAAATTACTGTATTGAATTTTGGTTTTATCAGCAAAGTTTTTGTTATATATCAACAATGAAATCCTTTTGGTTTTATCTGGAAAGTTTTTTTTATATATCAACAATCGAATCCTTGATATTATGCTTGTGATGAAATTTAACTATTTACTTTCTCCCATTTTATATATAAGATTTTTTTGAGATTTTTACTTTAATTAAAAAATGTAATTAAATCTGTTAATGAAATTAAAAATGTGAAAATTTAATATATATATTTTTAAATTACACTTATAATTATTGGAATTCTAAAAAGTATTGAGTAAATCAGAATATTTATGAAAAAAATATAATTAAACATTATTAAAAATTGAAATGAGATTTTATACATAAGACCGTAGAAGGGATTATACTTTGTTGGTGTGTTTTTTTTATTGTCATTCATATAAAAAGTGATATAGGTTAATATTTACAATACAATATATGTATACTTTTATACGAAGAAAATACTACAGCTTCCCTGTCCTAAATATGTCTCTTTTAGAAAGAAAAAAAAAACTATATTATATCAAAGAAAATAAATCCATTTATAAATTTTTTTAATGATATTAATTATTTTTTTATTAGAATCATTATTTACTTGACACTTTTAGAATTTCAATATTAATTCGTAGGAAGTTTTGAAAAAAAAAATGTATAGCAAAATTTTACATTTTCAATATCACTTACAATACTAACTAATTTCTTTAATTTCTGTGAATATCTCGTAAGGAACTTATACTAAGGACAAAAGAAATATATTTTTCAAACCCAATGTTTTTTATTTTGGATATAAGAGGTAAAAAAACACATAATTAAGGACATCAAATATAAGGAAAAATTAACTAATTGTGCATTGTTAAATATTGCTCCCTTTGTTCCTTAATCCATGACCCCCTTTGTGAATTTTTTGTCATATTTATAAGACATTATTCTCGTTTTTAATTTCATTTAATTACTTATTTTCACGAATATCTTTAATTATTCAACACATTTTAAAGTTTCAATAAAAATTATAGGGATCGTTTTGAAATTTTTTATCAAATATTTACATTTCTAACACTATTGACAATATTATCCAACTTTCTTAATGAAAGTGAATTCTCCCAAAGCAGTCTTATATTAAGGGACAGATATATTATTATTCCTAAAATTTCCATATGTAAAATAAATGTTTCGATTAATTCTTATTTCATTCTCAATGTCACCGGTACTAAACCGCCAAAACCGGTAGATAACCGGTTTGGCCCGGTTTGAATTTGGAAGCCCATTTTTAGCAAAAAACTGGGTTTTTTTATTTATTTTAAATAACGGAATCCTATATGTTGGAAACTCAAACGACACCAATATGAGTCTTACTAGTTGATTACGCGTTTGTTCTCATCTCAACGAGAAAGAATATTAAAACTTTAATTTTTGAATTGAGAAAAATCCAAAAATCGAAAAGCCAAAAAAGCAAAAAAGTGAATTGAAAGAAGAAAGAAAGACCAGTGAGTGACGCACAAGAAGGCAATATCAATAATCAACAGAGAAAAATAAAAATAAAAAGACAAAAAAAGGTAAAAGTACTCAATTATATGATTATATACACGCGCGTATATTAAGATCGGTTGGATCATGGTTCGATCACGGTCCAACCATTGAACCTTGAATCAGTACCTTGACCGGTTCAATAATCGATCCGGTTTTCAAAACATCGGTAATAAGTGTTTTTTAATGCATTCAACTAATATAGTTAACAAGTGTGATGCTAATTAAATTTGCTTATAAAGTAAATAAAAGGGTACCATTTTTGTAAAATTTAAATGAAAATACAACTATAAAGGGGGTATTTATATTGGACTTTGCTATTCATTGTTTTGAGGATAATGAATAAAAAAAATCTTAAATTAAAAAGTCAATTTAAATTTTTTTGATATTTGATACATGATATTTGAAAGTTAACTTCTTTATTTTTTAAAATTATTAACTTTATATTTTCGAAATTCTTATACATTATTAGAGCAATAAATAACAAAGCTCATTTGTATTTTTCATATGCTTTAAGCGGGTTGTTGATAATTCGACCACTAGTTGTTGAACTTTTTTTTTTTTAATTATTATTTATTTGTTTCTAAGGCTCCTAAATTGAAGGATAAAAGAATCAAAAGTAACGAGGTAATTAGAAACGGGATGCAGCACAGTTGTGAAATTTGAATCCATCCACAAATCATGTTTTACAAACTAGAAAAATTGTCCCGTGCGATATATGGGTATTAAATTTCGCTATTCTTCTTATGATCTTGAGTTGATATGAACTTTGACATAAATATAAAAATTGAAATATCAAGTTAGTGCTAAATATATGAGAATTCAAAAATCATAAAAAAGTATATCCATAAGAATATAGGTTTTGGAGTTCTGGAATTCTTGATTAAAAAATCAATTATTGAGCAAAAGATAAATCTATTTAATTTTTACTTTAAAATTTTTAATAAAGATATATTAGAAAAATAAAACTAACAATATTATTAATTAAAAAAATAAAGAGTGTGAATAGTCATACGGGTGTGTCAGTGTCCTCACTCATATCTTCATTATCTTAATCTTTTTTCTAATCCACCATTGGTTGTTTCTGTTTTTTTTTCGTAAAGACTTTTCAGCACTTGACTTATCAAATCCTTAACTTCCACAAAAAGGCATAAATTATAGTTTAGTTAGAAACCGTAAGTTATTTAACTAGATCAAATAAAATCTTTAATATTTAATTTCACCAAAAAATATATAATTAAATATTTTTTTTTGAAACTTTATGAAAGAAATCTCAAAATGACAAGGAATAAATTAAAGATAAACAAAAAATAAGAAATAAATTACAAATAAATTACTTTTTTATTCGAGTATTCATTTGTATATTTTTTTTTATGATGTATACTTGGAGAGCCTAACGAACATCAAAATCAGAAGTTTATTTTCCAAAATTTTTTGTACATAAAAGTGTTTGAAAATATGTACTAAAGAGATGGAAAGAAATGAGAAGAGACAAAGAAAGTGAAAGGAGGAGAAACGAAGGCAACCAGAAAAAAAAAATGAAAGAAAGAAGATGAAGAGAAGTGTGTCTCTAAGAAAACATAATGAACGATTATGATTTAATCTAATAAAATATGATGGATGACTAAGATTAAAAGACACAAAACACACACTTAATGATAGATTTAGGAGAGAAATACAACGTTAGAAGGGAAAATGGGTGTTTTAGGGGGGAAATTTTTTTTGCCCTTCTACTTCTCCTATTTTATATTATGTTGATTAATCTATTGAGATGAATGTATTGTTGTCCATTTTATTTAATATACCAAACACCAATAAAAATAAAGATTAATCTTTTTTTTTAAGGTAATAAAGATTAAGCTAGAAGGGGCCAAAATTAAGATTTTATAGGATTAACTTGGAGAATCCAATAATGCTAAAGATGTGATGTACTAAGATTTCTAACCGACTTACATACCTCGCTTTTGCTTTTAATGTGCAAAAGAATAAAAAAATTAAAAAAAAAAAAAAAAGAACGAAAATGACAAGATCTTAGATCATCAACTCGTGACGCATGTGATCTTGTGGCCCACTTAGCTTCTGGATCAGAATTGATATAATTCGAAGAAAATGCTAAAAAAATGTTTTTAGGATATTTGTTAATAAATTAAATGTGATTAAAATTTATGTGAAAACATATTTTTTTTAATTCTTGAAAAAGTAAATATCTTGGAGTTATGAATTTTTTTCATTTTTAATATCCTTAACCGGTGTTGTTAGAAAGACCCATGATTTAACAAAGGAAAAAAATGTTAGTACTTTCGATCCTCAAAGTGTCCTCCACTCAAAAATAATACACTACTCCGTAATCTTTTTTGTCTCGATTGCTTACATGACTTTTCCAAATTTAGGACCGATAAAAATCAAACTTGAGGTTACACAATTTTTTGGCATATTGATTTGGACGAACCTGTTAAACAATCACCAGGCCAGCAAACGTTGAAAAATAAATAAAAACAAAACAAACTTTTGAATTAGAAAATACTCCATCCGATTCGTTCCATTATTTTGGCTAAAAAAATGCAAAAGCTTTTGTTCCAAGTGAAGGTAAAGATAGTAAATGAAAAATTTTAAAAATTGAATATTATATTTATGGTTGAGTAAGTATGAAAAGACTCGTTTAATTAAAGAGATTAATGGGTATGCACTGACGGTGTAAAGTTTTTTACACCATCAGTCTATCATCCACCATTCATATGTATTATTTTAATATAAAAGTCAACAATCATAAACGGATGAATGATGGATGATGCACTGGTGCACTACCCATTTTCTCTTAATTAAAAAAGAATATACGATGATATATTAAATTTTAAAATCTTATTGTTACTTTCAATTTTCTAAATGTTTATGGAATATTAATGTAATGTATTAATTGTAATGATATGAAAGTTTATAATTAATGAATGAAGCACGCATTGTATTTAAAAAATATTGTTGTATCTTATTTTTATTTAGGGTTTGCTTAACCGGATAAGAGTCTAAAAGTAGTTAAATTTTATAGAAAATAGTGTGTTTAGGATAGATAAAACTTTATATTTTATTTTTTCAAGAAAACAAGTCTAGATTATAGTGCTTATCCTCAGCCCTAATCCTTTTATTAATTAGTATATATGACTTTTAACAATTTGATAATCCTCCATTTTAGTTTCTTAACATTAATATATTCATTTTATATTCTATAATAGGTATAAGTATATAACGTTAAATAAAATCTCCTAAGCTTCCGATAATGCATTTTTGTTGAGGATGTCCTTTTATTTTCATTCCAAATTATTAAAATATTGAATTGATCAATTATATAATATAAAATAGGATATCTACAAGATAAAAATTGTTGACTTAACACTTACACAAATTTTACTAAATTTTGGTTTCTTAAATATTAAAATGGATAAGATAATTATAAATGAATAGCATAATTTAAAACTGATTTTAGGACTTTTTTTTTTATGCATGAGATCCTGTTTCGGATGAGGTGTATTTATTTATTTTATGAATCATTTATTCAAACATGTTAACGCAGACAACAAATTATAAATGTAACAAAATAAATTTAATATAAAAATAAAAGTGATAACGTCAAATTTAAATTTAAATAATTTTTACCTAAATTTTCAAATTAATTTTTAAATGAAGTCAATGTATCAATTTTAAAACCTTAACCCCGCAACAACGTTGGGAGAGGAATAAAACCTTAACCCCGGGATCCCCCTCGAACTGGATTAGTCGACCCAGTGGGCGGGATACCAGGGTGCAAACCAAAAATGTATCAATTTTAAATCCTTCCCAAATCTATTCGTATCTTTTTTTTTTATGGTCCGAATTCCTTGCGGAACCACCGGTATTCCAAGAGCACCCTAAATACTAGGGAGCCCTTGAGACTAATCCGGAGCAAGCTGCGTGGCTGACTCTCCCATTCCTAGGATTTCAGTTGGGGCCTTACACCAACTGAACCAAGCACCGTTGGTTATTCGTTTCTTTTTTAATCTATTCGAATCATGATAAATCAACCTACAATATTTGCAATCCCTTGTCATTATAGCGTTAACTAAAATTCATATCCTGCATCCTCATAATTTGCTAAAAATACAAATTGAAATATTGAATCTATTGGGTTCTTTTGCCAACACTTGTTTTCTGGAATGTTAAAATTTTTGGAAGGAATGAAAGAGATGATTATAAGAATTTTTTCCGATTTAACAGAAATTAAATATGAGGAGCAAAAAATATAGGACAATTTTTTAAAACTAGTCTTAAACCCGTGCGATGCACGGATTAAGTATTAATCAATTATGATGTTATAATACAGCTATAAAATAAGACAGCGTTCATTGTGTAATTAATCGTAGTGCAAGTGTAACATTAGGAAATACTTTCATCTATTGATAGCACAAAGTCATCAAATGAAACAGAAATTTTTTTTAACAAAGCTAAAGCTGTACATATATTTAAAAAGAAGGAGGCATTAACAAAGTTGTTTGCATAATAATAAAGCCAAAAAAAGTTGTCATGATTCACATCCAAGTTGAGTAGAATCTTGTCTTTGGAAATAATGCTCCATTCCAGAGATTTTACCTTGTTTGAGACAAATAATTGTGCATAATGTTAAGCAATATATATAATAATTCAAATATGATAGAAAAAATTTAGTGATAGAAGTGGTTAATTCCTAAGACAGTATATATATTTATCTATTTATGATCATGATAATATAATTGTTAATAATTTTTTTATTTTGAATTGAATCATCACTAATTTATTTGCGATTCTTCTAATGAATTTTTTATTTATAATTGTTAATAAAATAATTTGATAATGCAAGAATTTTGAATTGCGATGCAGACATCATTCAAAGAGAAATTAAGTTAAGCAAAAATAAATAAAAACATAATATAAATTTAAAAAAGAAAGAATTTGTAAGTGATATGGATCAAATACTAATAGACAGGTGTCATGCACGGGTCAAATACTAATCAATTATGAAGATATAATATAGCTATATATTAAGACAGTTTTGGTTATGTAATTAATCGCAGTTCAAGAGTTGGATTAGCTAATATTTTCATCCATCGAGATTAGAGGCTCATTCCATTAAGTGCATAGAAATTTTGCATAATAAAGGAAATAAAGTAAACGTTGCACAAATCAAAACATGAATAACAAAAAAAAAAGATTTGAAAAAGGAAAAGCTGCTAGATTTCCTCCATGAGCCAGGTTGGGCAATGGACTTACAAATATGAGATCAGGTTCTGCCATTAACACATATCTACATAAAAACAGACCAATTAAGTTAACTTTTTATGGTGCAACTGGTGACAGATAAAGAATTGAGAAGAAAGTAACTATCATTAGTGAACAACATTAATTATTTTTTATGACAGTAGCTTTCTTAAAAAATTCTTTTAAACATTAAGATACTTGATTTATCATATGACACTCCAAACAAATATCAATCAGACTGTAATAGGCAAAATAAAAGGTTAAGTTATGTCACATGCAATGCAACCATCAGATCTTGTCCTATCCAGCCATCATCTTGCCCTTCTTATTCAAGTTTTGTGAAAATAAATAAGAGTAGCAAATCAGTTGCTATTTTCACATCCAATAACAATTGACTCATTAGAACACTCTATTAAGGACTCCATGGCTTTTTAACAGGCAAAGGAGAGTACTTAAACTGTACCTTGTAGATAACAGTGGTACTCTACCATCCTTTAGCTACACATAAGTATATTATGTCAAAATATAGATTGAGCAAGTCAAATAGTTGCTTATCAAATTAGGTTCTTAACAATGTAGTTTAACAAAATATGCTTATCGAATAGTTGTGAGAGAAAAAGTGGTTTAATAAATCAGGTTCTTAACAATGTAGTTTAACAAATCATTAGTTTAACAACCGAACCTTCTTTATCCTGACTCATCTAGGAATACAACACAAACACTTAGCAGACCTCCATTTGCAAATTGCATATCACCTCTGCAACCTACACAAAAGAGTAATCAAGGGTGATAGAGAAATCAGAAATAAGCTATTGGCTCATTGTTTATAGAATGCCTAATTAGAAAACTACTTAATGTCATAAAAAAAAATCTATCATGTTAGGATAGTTATTACAAAGAAGTGGGGGCATAATTTTGGGCAAGCACTCTTCTCCAAAAAAATTAAGGACAGGTATATACCTCATGAAAAGTGAATGGTATGGCAGTTGATTCAACTTGCAATTTAGTTCCTATAAGCAACATTATCCTTATCTCGGTTTCTGAATTCAAGTTAGTTTCAATAAGAAAGATGTCCGTGTGTAAGGTAACTATGTGATTCATATACACAATACATTAGTTAAAGACCGCATAACATGCATGTAATTTGGCAACTATGATCATAAGCGCACATGGTACTATATGCATGAGAGTATGAGACTGCCTAAGGCCTGAGCATTGAGCCGCAATTGATGAGAAGATTAATAGTTAAGAGGTACCTTTATTTGAAGCTGCAAATATTTGACATAGTCAATGAAGTCATCGAGCACTTAGGCTTGGCTACCCTGCAAAAAATAAAAAATCATATACGCATATGTAAATGTTGTGAAAATAGCATATATGAGCTGCCTAAATAATACTCAGAACTCAGAATTATACTAAGTAAGATTTTTGGCAAGTATTTTATGTTTCCATTTATGCAAGCTTCTATTCTTTCCTGGTTGAAGTGTTTACTTTTGAATGTATTCCTAAAACAGAATCTACTAATCAAGACAAAATAGAATCTTTATTTTTCAACCTTTTCACAGCATTAATAATTCTTAAACAAACAGCAGATTTACTTCTGCTGGATTTGGAAGCAATTCATGTCAGACTTAGAGATTATCAGCAATGTGTTTCCTGCGTTGCTACAATGTAGAATATGCAGTTAAGGAAGCTAAATTGTATCAAAATTATGAAATAAGATTGGTATTTATATTGATAAGGACATAGGTGATGATGATACCAACCATTGGCATCAGATCAAGTTGTGACATAATATGCTTATCTCCAATTGGTTCTTCTGACTAAGAGGCATGACTCTGACAAATTTAAAACAAATATTTATTGGAAATTTAGAATGATGAAGAGTCTTACAAATTAAGGACCTACAAAATGGAAGGAGTGCTTGCATCATAACACAATCTATTCTCATCCACACAATAGCATAATTAGAGGGGGAAAATCTGAATGCAAAGTGTAAATAAATGATCATAAGCATCCAATCCAGAGCAGATCGCCAAGTACTAAAAGTTGAAAATTTCAAATAACACTCCCACCTTTCCAAACATGTAAATGTTGTGAAAATAACACATATGAGCTGCCTAAGTAATGCTTAGAACTCAGAAGTAAGATTTTTGACAAGTATTTTATGTTTCCATTTATGCAAGATTTTATTTTTCCTGGTTCACTCTTTAATGTATTCCTAAAGCAGAATCTACTAATCAAGACAAAATAGAATCTTTATTTTTCAACCTTTTCACAACATTAATCATTCTTAAACAAACAACTGATTTACCTCTGTTAGATTTGGAAGCAATATTCATGTCAGGCTTTGAGATTATCATCAATGTGTTGCATGCATTGCTACAATGTAGAATATGCATTTAAGAAAGCTAAATTGTATTAAAATTATGAAATAAGATTGGTATTTAATTTTATAAGGACATAGGTGATGATGATACCAACCATTGGCATCAGATCAAGTTGTGAAATAATATGCTTATCTCCAATTGGCATGACTTTGACAAATTTAAAACAAATATTCATTAATAAAAACCTAATTGAAGTATATTAAAAAACTTCTTAGCAACATACTTCTAATTTTTGTTGATAAAAAAAACATACTTGTAATTTTTGCCTTGTTCATTTATCAAGTACCTTGTGTGCAAACAAAAAAAAAAAAACCAACAAACCAACAAAGATAGTTATTACAATGCATTTGCAGTCAGTGTTTTATTTATATGATTGAGAAAGAGCAACATAGGCAATATTCCGTTGAACATAACAAATTAGAATAACCCAGGGATAACATTCATGAGAAACCCAACACACTATGAAAAAAAAGAAAGAAAGAACCAACCCCAATAGTAAATGAGTGTCATTCATAAACGAAAGAAGCAACCCCAACCTGTAATATAACCTAAAACTAAATCACACCAATAACCACCATAGGAAAATAATACTGATAAAAACTCATGTACCTTCAAGCAAAATGAGTTTAAGCAAATAAAGTCTTCAGTATCTGCAACAAATAATTCCAAGTATGTATGAATCAATATGCAAGGTCACCTATTTCTTCAAAATCTCTAATTTCCTCTACCGAATCTTATCCAATATGGAAGAAATAGGCTTCTGAACCATAGGAATGGTTTTAAATTTTTCATCTCTAGTTTCTATACAAACCACAGAAAACATAATCATCAGAATAAGATAAAATAAAACTAAATTGAAAAAGACCACAAAAATTCTGGTGAATGTGTTTGTACCTCGAAGAAGCCTCTGATTCTCGGCTCGAAGCCATTTGAGATTTTCTCTTCTTTCCTGTTAAATCACAAAATCAAAACAAAACACATAAGAGATTTGAAAAAGAAGACAAAGAACAAAAATAAGATAGAGAGATAGAGAGATGAAGAACAAAAAGAAAATAGAGAGATAGAGAGATTTGGAATCGTAATGGTGTGTGTGGAGGAACAAAAGCTTTGAGATAGATTCTCAGAAACAAAGCTTCTCACATAAGCTCTTATTTTCCTTCTCTTTGTGTTGAGAGTCACGTGACTCTTAAGGCCAATAGTACAACCCACACAATTTCACTGTTCACTAACAGTACAAACACTCTCACATAACACTGTTTATTTTAGATTCTCCACATAAGTTTTTGTTCTGTTGAAGGGGTCTCAGGTCTCCCTGTCTCATTGGACTTTGTATAGTTTATAGGCTTAACTATATCATAAGTTCCTGAGCTTTGGGGTATTTTTGTCATATATTCTTAATTTTTTTCAATGTCTGACTTCTCGAAGTTACTTATGAGTTTGTCATATACCCCTACTATAAATTCTGGCCAATTCTGTTGACATGTAACATCGGAATCTTAGTCAGACGCAAAGAAGTTGGTCATGTTGCCATGTGATGTCACACGGGCGAATACGACCTTTCTCTTCGACCAATTTTTTTTCTTTTTTTTTAAACTAAAAATATAAAATATTAAGTTTTTTAGTTTTTAATTAAAAAAAATGGGATCTTCGCCCACGTGTAACCACATGCCTTATCTCCTTCGTCTGAATTCCGATGTTACATGTAAGCAAAATTGGTTTGAATTGGTAATAGGGATATATGACAAACACAGAAGTAAACTTCAGGGAGTCAAACAATGAAAAAAAATACCTGACAAAAATATCCCAAATTTTAGGGAACTGTGACATAATTAAGCCTAATTTATACATATGTTGTAGTTTTCAATATCGTACTCCCTCCGTTCAAATTTAACTGTCACTTTAGAAATTTCACACGGATTAAGAAAGTCATTTAATATTCCAATTTTCAAAAGAATTATTAGATAACTTTACTATAATACCCTCAAAGTACATTAATTATCACCCATTTCACATATTTCAACACATTAAATGCAAGGTTAAAGGTGGAAAAAATCAATTAATACATCCTCAAATTCCTAAAGCGACAAATAATTTGGAACAAGTTAAAAATGCTAAAGTGACAGATAATATGGAACGGAGGGAGTATTACCATAGGACGACCTTTGCATTTAATATCCCATATCATGTCATGGGAGCTCTATCGCTTATATAAATCATTAACAAAATGATCACAGGGCTATGTTGGTAAATTTTCTAAGCATGATTTTTAATGTGACAGAATCCTTAAGTATATAGATTGTAACTGACTATGTAAGGAATCGGAGCATAACCCTAATTAAATACACTTTAATTTATCTCTGGGGTCTTCAAAAATATTTTTTGAGTAATTAGTCATTTTGGTCCCTGAAAGTGTGACAATCGGTCATTTTAGTCCCTCAGAGATCATAAATACACGTTTAGTCCCTGAAAGTGTCCCACATCCGTCATTTTAGTCCCTCCGTCAACTGAGGTCAAGTAACGGAGTTAATTTTTCCGTCATTCATTTTGGTCCCTGAAACATGCATACATAATTCATTTTGGTCCTTTTTAAATTGACAATCAATTCAATTTAATCCCTGAAACATGCATACATAATTCATTTTGGTCCTTTTTAAATTGACTATCAATTCAATTTAATCCCTGAAACATGCATACATAATTCATTTTGGTTCTTTTTAAATTGACAATCAATTCAATTTAATCCCTGAAAAATGTATGCATAATTCAATTTGGTCCTTTTTAAATTGTCAATTAATTCAATTTAATCCCTCATTTTTTTATTCCATCCGTTTCATTTTGTGTTGTCTTTTAGGCTTTTTCTCTTAGTGTATTTCATATTATTTGGCTTTTTACAATGTCAATGCATAAACAAATTTTTCTTTCCAATTCTAACTCTTATTTCAATCATTTATCTTATTCATCATTAATTACACTTTTATCATCTCTTTCATCTCTAAACCACTATACATTAATTAAATTAAATACTAATACAATTTTCAATAAGGATTAAATAAGGACATTTAGACAAAATACACATAAAACTTATCATTATTAACACTTTCTTAATATATGTGCTCAGGCCTAAAAGGCCAAACAAAATGAAACGGAGGGAGTAGAAAACAAACACCTAAACATTATGAGATATAACATTAAAACATGTATGTATGTAATATTTGAGTTAGCACATGTTCACAAAACTAATCTAAAAAATAACTATGTACAAAATATCTCTAAATTTAGTCTTCATTTCTTCATTTTGATGCCTTAAATATCCCTTGAAAATGAGTAAAAAATAACTTTTGTGAATAAGTAGTGCTCAAATACTATATACATACATGTTGCAGGGATTAAATTGAATTGATTGTCAATTTAAAAAGGACCAAAATGAATTATGTATGCATGTTTCAGGGATTAAATTGAATTGATTGTTAATTTAAAAAGGACCAGAATGAATTATATATGCATGTTTCAGGGATTAAATTGAATTGGTTATCAATTTAAAAAGGACCAAAATGAATGACGGAAAAATTAACTCCGTTACTTGACCTCAGTTGACGGAGGGACTAAAATGACGGATGTGGGACACTCTCAGGGACTAAACGTGTATTTATGATCTTTGGGGGACTAAAATGACCGATGATCACACTCTCAAGGACCAAAATGACTAATTACTCAATATTTTTTGGACGCAATACGTATTGGAAGAACAAAGACGAATTCAGAAGCAGGAGGGAAGTTGAATCTGCTTAGAGCCTGTTTGTTTGTGCGTTTCAGAGCACCAAACGTGCGTTTACAACCGCTCCTCAAGTGTAGCTTTTGTTTGAACGTGGGTTTCCACCGCAAAAACAAACATACTCTTGATCCCACATTGGAAGTGTTTCATCACAAATAAAGAATTTATAAAGCCTCTTTGTGAAGCAGAGAACGAATGGTAATTTTGGTTGACGAACAGTTCGTACATTTACGGACGAACTTAATTTATTGCCGATGGAGATGCTGTTACATGTCACAAATAAATTGCAAACAAATTTTGGTAAAACCTCCTTTTAACCAAATAAACGGAAATATGCATATCTTTTTACTTTCACATCATCTTCGATGAATTCTTTATGAGACATGAAATATGGAAATGACAGATAGAGATTGTGAGATTTTACTCAATTTTTTGGAGTTAAATCTGTTAAGAAGATATAACATTACTTACCTAGTTTATGAAATCTGAAGAATTTTGATAGAATTATTTTTTTTTTCTTGAAATAATGCTTGTTAGTGGTTCAAGTTCTTTTTGTAGTTGGGTCAAACTCATTGGGTCATTCATAAAGCTAGTTTAAGAGGTGAGGTTCTCTCTCTCTATATATGTATGTGTAAGCAAAATTATTTTCGAGTTCAATCCCGGAAAAAATTTAAATTCAAAGTTATTGATAATATCAGTTACTTCTTTTTCAATAAAGACTACCTAGACTATCATGAATTTAATTTTATATTTTTTTTAATGCTAAATTCAATGTATTTGATTTTTTGAACTATTTGATTTTAAATAACAAATACAATGATTGATACATATCGTGCATTGAACCAATCATAATATTACAAGAATATTATTACTAAATAATAATATAATTAAAAATATTCGTACAACCCGTGCATTGCACGAGTTAAAACTAGTGTGTATATATATATATATATATATATATATATATATATATGCGCAAAATTCAGTGATGAGAGCACTGGGAGAACTTTAACTCTTACACAAAAATTGTGAGTAAAAACATTAACAATAACACTAGAGATAGAACATTAAGAATAGCCAAAGTTATAACATCAAATCATGTTAAATATATTTCTTTAAACCTACATAAACAAAATAATGAGTGCATTGGTTGTAATTATTAATTTTAATTACTCTTTCTGATTTTATATATAAGCCTCATTTGAAGTTTTTTTAAATTTTTTTTAATACAAGTTGGTAACCATAGTTAAGGAATTGAAGAAATATTGTTTTTCTGAATTGTATCCTTATTTGTGTACAGTCTCTTTTTCACATCTAATAATTATCAAAATTACCTTTAAATAGTAATTATTATTAAAAATTTGGAAAATATTGAATGTATATGAGTGATTATTAAAAAAAAATTATCACTATTGTAAATTGGAATAAACATACATTAAGATGGAAAAAATAGTCTAAATATAAATTATATTTATTATGACCTAAGTAAATATATAAATTTTTTCTCCTAATGATGTTAATGAATATACCAATATTGATGATGATTTATGGGGTGAATGAAATTCCGGAGTTTTAATTTGTGTTTAGTTTTTCTGTTTGATTGTGGGGTAAGTGTTGAGAGGTTGATACAAATGGGTAAATAAGTTTGTTAATTATGCTGGTGAGTTAATGGTGCAGAAAATGTTTGGGTTGACTATGAGGAAAATCAATGTTTTGTTCCTTCCCTCTATTTTATTCTATGTTTTTGGAGAGGAAGAGGGAGATGGAGGTGAAAGAATGGAGACGACAATAAAATGGGTCACATCACTTTTCGTTAATGGATGTGGATGCCAACATAATTGAGGGACTAAATTGAGTAATAATTTACGAATTGAGGGACTAAAAAGCATTTTCTTTAATTTTGGGAGACCAAAGTGAACATTTGTGCAAATTCAGGGATCAAAATGATAATTTAGTCAACACATATGTATTAATAAGCACAAATATACAAATTTCCTAAATAAATTTATATTTTTGTTAACGTAAAAAGATGATTGAGTCATTTTTTATAAATAAAGAAAAAAGTCATACCCTATGATTTTTATGGAATTACTAGTTTTTTTTATTATCATGCACCAATACATTTTGAAACTTTAAAAAAAAAAGGGAAAAAAGAAAACTAAAAGTGCAAGGTGGGGCGTATAAAAGTGGGGTTGTGTAAGTTCATTGCTGTTCGTTCATGCCTCATGAAAGTGGATTCCCGTTCATTGCTGTTGAGGAAAAGGGTCGTTCATTCATGCCTCACAAATGTGTTTTATTTAGAGCATATGTTCATGGCTTATGGAGGAGAGAGTTGTTTTGTTTTGTTTTGTTTTTTTTTTTTTGCATTTCAAATGTAAAAAATTAAAAAAATATCTTATGTATTTTTCTTTTCACACACACACATATATATATATATATATATATATTTTGTTATTCAGAATTATTTTTTTTTAATCTGTGCTCTTTGACAGAGGTTAATTATTTTTCTTGTTTTCAAATGTAGTCAATTCAAAAATAATCTATGTGTATTCTTTTTCACTGGTATGCACTCGGTTTTTATGATTTGGATTAATTTTTTTACTCTCTGCGCTGAAAAAAACTATATTGAGTAAAAAAATGTATTCAAAATTGAAATATTCTAATAAATCTATTTACTAATATGTGTAGAAAAATATTTTGGTTAGTTGATTATGGTTATATTTATAATATAATATTAGGAGTGTGAGGTACGTAATGTGACTATTTATGAACGAAAAGTAGGTTCATGGATGAAGTGAAAATGTGATTGAAGTTCATATCAGTTTTTAAAGTACGAAAAAATGTGAAAAATAATAAAATAATGTGAGAAATTTTATGAACGAAATTTACGTTCATGAGTGGAGATGCTTTGATACATTAGGACCAAAATCCAACGAACCTACCCGTAACCAAAAATATCTTGATTTCATTTTTCTCCCACACACCCCTCCAAGGGCCAAGGCGGTGATATTTTGTATTCTACTCTCTCCAAGTGGAACAAACCAAACAAACAAAGAAGGTGCTAGACTAGACTTTTAACCAAAACACTGCCACTCCACCCGTTTCACCCCCAAACCAGACCAAACCAAACCAATTCAATTAAATTCAATTCATCATAAAACTGTGACTGTGATTATTCAAGTTGTGTGTGTATGGGTTGAAGGGTGAAATTTCGTAATGGAGTGGGATAGCAATTCAGAAGAAGAAGAAGAAGAAGAGGAATTTGTGCTCAACCGTTCTTCTTCTACTACTGATGCCGACTCACCTCTCCCTTTCAATTTCCCTTTCCCTGTTCTCCAAACTGCTCCCTGCGGTTTAACCCGACCACCCTATCATTTACGTCAACACCGTCTTCGAGATCGTCACCGGCCGCAATTGGTCAGTACTCTCACTTTATTAGGTTTAGGTTCTTTGGATATGAATGTGTCATCATAGTATTTATCTATTTTTAGGTTTTCTCTATTTTATTATGCATGCTCATTGCTCTGTGCTATCAGGAGGCAGGTTTTAAAATTTAAAATAAAATATAAAAAATAAAAGGAATGGTGGGTATTAGTATTCTGCTTTGAAACTATTTTTCGCAATGCGGAGGAAGTGTTTTTGTTGCTATTTTTAGTATGATATATCGCCTCAAATGTTTGAGCATGTCGTCGTCGTCTTAAAAGGGAGGGACAAGTACCCTCCCTGCACATATGTAGTGTTGGATTTAGGAAAATGTGAGGAGAGACATGTGATTATGTGAATAGGGGAGGGGGTTTAGAGTGAGAAGGGGACACCTGAAAACAAAATTAGGTAAAGAACCAGGAGGAGGGGAGAAGGGTTCGATTGAAAAAAAGGAGAGAGGGTTGGTCAGCCGGGACACTCGTCCCCCTCTGCCCCCGGTCTCTGCCTGCACTTGACAATTTGCTATTTTGGCAATTTAAGTTACACATTATTGACTGTTTATGGTGGTCGGAAAATACTCATGTTTGGGGGTCTGGCCAAGAGTGGGCCATTGCGTTTTCGTTCAAGTGATGTATTCACAATGGATTTAAGTGAGGAGGAACCGTGCTGGAGATGTGTAACTGGTAGTGGGATGCCTGGTGCTGGAAATCCTGGGGGCACAGCTTGTTAGGACTTAAGCACATGAGGAGAGCCCAACCCAAAAGACTAGTCTATTAGGTGGGAGAGCCTCATGGCTTAAGTACCACATTGAGCTTCCTAAGTTACTCAATGTGGGACTCCTAACATTGCCGCCCCCTTTAAGGGCCGATGTCCACGGCGGCTTTCACTCTATCGACACTGACCCGATGGTAGCCCTTTCTCTTTTGGCAGCTCCACTCACCTATCAGTATTCGGTAATATACCTTAATTCAGCCTATAGGTAGCCCTTTCCGTGGTTCAACCTCTCAATGAAAGCACCAATTGTTAGGACTTAAGCACATGAGGAGAGCTCAACCCAAAAGACTAGTCTATTAGGTGGGAGAGCCTCATGGCTTAAGTACCACATTGAGCTTCCTAAGTTACTCAATGTGGGACTCCTAACATTGCCGCCCCCTTTAAGGGCCGACGTCCACGGCGGCTTTCACTCTATCGACACTGACCCGATGGTAGCCCTTTCTCTTTTGGCGGCTCCACTCACCTATCAGTATTCGGTAATATACCTTAATTCAGCCTATAGGTAGCCCTTTCCGTGGTTCAACCTCTCAATGAAAGAACCAATTGTTAGGACTTAAGCACATGAGGAGAGCCCAACCCAAAAGACTAGTCTATTAGGTGGGAGAGCCTCATGGCTTAAGTACCACATTGAGCTTCCTAAGTTACTCAATGTGGGACTCCTAACACAGCTCCTCCTCCAAGACTTTATCACGTGGCTGTCAGTCTTCCAGGTGGGAGAATTCTGATTTTTGGTGAGTCGGTTGCAGGGCTTCACTCTGCCTCTCAGCTTTATATCCTTGATCCAACCGATGAGAAGCCTACGTGGAGAATCCTGAATGTACCTGGGCACCCTCCTAGATTTGCTTGGGGACATGGTACATGTGTAGTTGGAGGGACAAGAGCTATTGTACTGGGTGGTCAAACAGGGGAGGAATGGATGCTAAGTGAGCTCCATGAACTTTCTCTGTCAAATTCTGCTGTTTAGATCAAACACCGCTGTAGCATATTGAATATATTACATGGCTATGCTTAAAGTGTGAAACCATTTTGAGCATAAGTTTGCGGGGAAAGGTTGAATTGGTCACTGATGATTGGAATAACATTGCTCTGGTCAAAATGTGTAGTAAGTTGTTTGCAGAATACAAATGATTTGCATCGTTGGTTTTGGCTGGAGAAGAACTTTTCTTCTAGAGTGACATCAGACATTGTCTTGAGGTTGCATGAGATTTTGCCCTTCAGTACGCAAAAGAATTACTCTTCCTGAATAGATTACTAATTTACTAGTAGTAATATATCATGGTAGTTTCTCACTTGATTTTTCCCTTGTGTGGTTTAGTTCAAAATCTGTAATTTGAATCACAAAAGAGAGTATGTTCAGTAATGTAACTAGGTCTCTGTTATATGTTTCAGTTACCAATTTATGGTTTTGAACACGAGTGAGATGATGGCTATGGAAGGCTAAACTGAAGCTTTGTATGTATGTCTTGCTTGTAGAGTAGTAGGTTGAGGCTAGTTGATATCTAGTCTTCGAGTATTTTATACCTCGTGGTTGCAAGTTACATGGACATTCGTTATACCATCCTCATTTGAATCTCCCTTAGATTCGATTAAAATTATAGTTTGGATTGTTAATTTGTTATAATATAAGGCTAGTGTGTGATAAACTCATAAACCAATGAATTTAGAATAGTTTGGTTTCTGGAATACTTGTGGTTCACTATTTCACGAAGGTACTGATTGCAGAGCCACCACCCATTATTGTGGGTTTTTATTTTATGGTTTGCTTTCTTCTTATGGACGAAAGGAAACTACATCCATAGAATCCAAAAAAGGAGAAGAGATTGCTTCGTGGATAGATCCAAATACACATACTTCCATTGCGTTTTTGAAATATTGCAAATATTCTCTTAAAATGGGATAAATCACAAGAAAAAACCTCAACGAGAAAAGTATTATTAGGGGAAATTAATATAATAATTTTTTAGAAATTTTATTGAAGAAAGTTCCTTGACAGTCTCTAATATAGGTTTTTTTTCTTTCTTTCAAGGTAGACTTTGATAATTTTTTAGTTATTTACTTATTTACTTATAATACAAAAAAGATTATCAACCCCTTTATCAGATCTATAAAGGAAAATGAATTGAGCCGTGCCGTTAAAATTCTCCACAAACCTTTTTATGTCTTTTCTTATAAAAAATTAATATTCACAATATGTAATATATACTTTTTTGAGATTACCTTTATAATTGTTAATGAGGCTTTGAAAATATTGAGTAAATGAAAATGTTTGTGAAAACAAAAAGTAATTAGATTTAATTAAAAATTGAAATAAGATTTTATAAATAGAAAAAAATTAACAAAAATATCTTACATTTAGGGATTGTTATTAAAATTGTGATGCTTTGAAACTATGATCATGTAAAAACGTAGATTCACTAGATTGACAATAAAAAATTAAGATTACATATCGACAAGGATTTTATTAAAAGGTGTAGTTTTTTAATTTTTTTTTAAAAGGAATTAAGATTTGTAATATTTTTTTTTTCCATTTCTAATAACCCTAATAAGTGCCATAAGAAAATCCAATCCTGATAATAATACATGAAATTTAAATTCTTAAACTGAATTGACATACACTTGTAATTGAGGACCTAGTAAAATATTTTATGAATAAATAATGAAATTACAACAATAATTACAATAAAAATATTGTTTAATATTCCATTCAATTCAAAAGACTTGATCATATAGCTTTTTCCTCTTGATTCATATGTTTTGATCATTTACAAATTCAATACATAATTATAATATTTTTTTCAATTATATCCTTATCTATAAATGCTTTTTTTTACTTCCAATCTTTTCAATTTTTATAAAAATTAATGATTATAAAATGATTTTTTTTTTATAATCAACGGGGCACTAGCCCAAAAAAAAGAAACTAACTAACGAAGCGAGGGAAAGCAATTCCATACGCATCCTCACAAATAATAGAAAAGTGCTCAGAAGGAATAATCGAAATAACAGTCATATCATGAGAACCTGTATGCCCCAAATTAGCCAAAAAATCAGCAGCCCGGTTCGCCTCCCTATAAACATGTCGAATACTCCATTGAGGATACTGATACTGCAACAAAAGCCTCTTGATCTCCCCAATAATAGCATAACAGTGATGATTGGGCTGGAAGCAACACGAAACCATAGCAACATTAACAAGAGAATCCAATTCAATCTCCAAGAAACGGATACCCATAGAAATACCTTGTCTAATACCCATAAGGAGACCCCAGCATTCCGCCTAAATTATCCAAAATTTTCATATTATTTAACTATTTCTTAAAAATCGTGCTCAAAATTTTTGGATCCAAAAAAATACTACTCCCTCTGTCCCTAATTATAAGGCCCTCTTAATACTTTTATTTTGTCCCTATTTATAAGGTCTTTTACCAATTTTCAATGAACATTAATTATTTTTTTCACAAACACCCCTATTTATTTAACATTTTTTAGATTCCCAATAATATTAATAGGGGTAATTTTGAAAATACATATCAAAAGTTCATATTTTCAATACAATTAACTAAATTATTCCAATTTCTTAATGGACGTGAAATCTCCCAATAGCGCTTTATAATTAGGGACGGAGGGAGTAATAAATAAGAGTAATAGATTACAAACCCCCATTAGTATCCCCAAACCCCTTTTTTAAAAGTGTCATTACCATAATGCCTTAATTAAAAAAAAACGTAAAATACAAACCCTTTTTTTTAATTAAGACATTATAGTAATTACATTTTTAAAAAAGGGATTTGGGGATACTAATGGGAGTTTGTAATAATCTATTACTCAATAAATAAACAAATAAAGAAAGTAAAACCAGGGGCGGTGGTGGGGTTAAAGGTTAATCCGTTTTACTTCTTCTTTTCCTACCGCTGTAAAAAGGGAGAGAGAGAGAGAGAGTGGGAAGACAAAAGATCCAACATCCAACCAACAATCCGGATCACTCGGGTTGTGTTCATTGATAGCATCGCACTGTCCCACACTTCTCTGCTCTTTCTACACTCTCTCTCCCTCTCCCTCTCACTTTACTCACTTACCTCTCTTCCTTCCTTCCTTTCTACTCTCACTCTCACCGCCCACCACCAAAGCAAAATGGGCGTCAACGGAGAATCTACGCCTCCACCCGTCATCGGCAAAATTGGCCCTTACACCGTTTTCATGACCCCACCTCCTACTCCTAAACCCCCCTCCTCCTCCTCCTCCGATTCTCCTCCTTCCCCCGCCCCCACCAAGATCGCCGTCCCTCCTCCTCCCGTTCAGCCTCCCCCTCCCCAGATCCATAAACCCATTTACCCTTCCGATGCTTCCTCCGTTTTGGGTTTTTTCAAAACTGCTGTCACTAAAGTTCAAACCGGTACTCCCTACTACTTACACTACTATTTGGAGTAATTTCTTGCTGGTTGAACTATCACTCTTAAGAGGAAATAGAATTCAGTTAGAGTATATTCATGCAAGGGTTTTTCTCATTTGTGGCTTGTTAACAAACCCATATTGAGGAAGTAATCATCTATGCATATTTATAAAATTAATTAATTAATGTACATTAATTTCGTCAATTATCTATGCATATTTGGTCAGTATGAGTTTCTTAACATATGTTCTGTGTCCCGGTGATGAAAATCAATTTATTTGATTTGCTCTACTTATTAGTAATTGATGTGTTATGATTAATTTCAGATGGTCCATTTCTGGTGCTTTGGATTGTCACAAACATTTTCAATAACCTTAAATTCCCATCTTTCTTTTATCTTCATTCCCCATCCTATACCACTCTTAATCTCTGATTGAGGTTTTTATTTTATTTTTTATTGTTTATTCTGGTTATTTAATTAGGCATTACCTTTTCTTTCCACAGCCCACTCAAGCTTGGATGATCACTTGGCGCGTTGGTTTGGCTTGAATCAATCTAAGTATCAATGGGCTCTTGATGATTATTATGAGACTAAGGGAATGGTGAGCAATTTCATTTGATACTAATACTTGCTAGATTATTGTTTATTTGCTATTATAATTGGATATTTTTCTGCTTTTATTTTCCCCTAAAATGATGTGCTACCCCCTTTGATTTGAACAGATAGTTTATTTAAATGAAGTTTTGGTTTCTGATTTTACTTGATTCTATGTAACAATGCATCAATGCTTGAGCAGTTGCTCAATTTTACTATTACAGAAAGCTTTGTAAATGACTTGGAACTGAATATCAGTTCTATTTTTGTTTTTTTGGTAAAACATTAAAATTCGTGACCTTTTAAAGTTGGGATTATGTCTTTAGTAATACAGGTTTTGTGTTGGCTTGCTTATGAGAGGGTTGCAACTTGCTACATATTGTTTTCGTTTTTTGGTTTTGAATGGAATTGTATCAAATTTGATGTAGCAAGAGGGGTATCGTGCTGTCTGATGTCGCAATAAAAGGACTAAGATTTAGCCTGGGATCTTGACATTGTGGGGTATTATGTAAAATTACTTTTATCACGGGGGTCATATCCCAGTGTGCTATTGTTGAAGGGAGAATTGAGAGGGAGTTTTGATTTGAGTTTGTCAAATATAAATAGCCTTTTAAGTTAACTTTGCATTTTGGGCACATGCTTTATGTGCAAGTTACTGCATAGGCTACAACTCAAAGCTGAGAAACATGTTAAGCAAGGTCCTTTTCCCTGGCTCTTTATAGTTAAGTTAGGCTTCATTATTATTGTTAATATTATTATTTGGCTATTTGGTTTATAAGTATACCAAGTTTGAGACTTATCAGAATAGAGGAGATGCGCTCAGTTTCCATTTTAACAATCAAATATGACAGTGAAGTACAAATTGGAGTTTGACAGAAGCTTTTAGAGAGAAAAGTGATCGGAGGGAGATATATTTTTTTTTGGTGATTGCTTCTCTACACCGAGGTCCTTCCATATCCATGTGTGGCATATTGATGTTGTATAATTATTAGATCCCCCTCAAAGTCACACACTTTGAAAGAGTATCATAGACTTCTTATCATATGCCCTTCTTGTCTGCATGTGTTACTCGGTTCTTATTTTTTTGGTATATTATTAACTGCAGGAAAAAGGAGACATTAAAGTGAAAGAAGTTTCGAGCAAAGCACAAAGTGTTTGACTTGGCTAGTGATAGTGATAAACTTGTAATACCTTGCCTTTGCAATACTTGCTATCCTTGAAATTTACGGGGGACCCATTTTAACTTGGCCATTGGTATCAGCATGCAGGTTTTATCAAAAAGTGAGGTGTGAAGACTCTTGCTTTGAGTATATTAATAGCTTTGTACTTACATGTGGAGTAGAAGAAATGCATCTGATATGTCAAAGAGCTCTTTGATCTACATTCATTGATATGATTCAGTGGTTATTTTCCAACTCCAGCAGTTAGTCTGATTCTTATTTGAAAGTCTGTTCCTGTAATGGTATCAAGTATATTCCTGGGTCAAATGTTTTGTTCTTGTATTGTAGTTTCAATCGTGTTTCTGGGTTTCTAAACCGCAGCTGTTTTTGTATTTATACTCGGTCAAGGAATAGTTGCATTTTTATGATGGCAGGGTTATCTCCACTGCATTAATGGGGGAATGTTAACCAGGGTGCCTATATTCGGTGGTTAATACGTAAGACCCGCATTAAATTTATAGACAGTAGAATAGGAATTCAGGCATGAGCTAGCTAGAAGCTCTAAATTCAGAGTAATTGTGGCTTATTTACGTCTTCTTCTAATTGTTGGGATTTTAACAAAACCATATTATGAGAACATGTGTAATTCTAGTTTTCAGCCTAAGTTCAACTACTGGATATCAAGTTAATACTCTGGTTTTTTGGTACAGCATATTTTTGTAGCTGGGTAATAGTAGTATGTGATGGTAAATTTGCCAAACGTCCCATGCAATATTTTTTTTTTCAAGAGATAACGATTTGTCAGTAATGTTGGACCTTGCCTGAATGTACCTTATCAGTGCAGGTAAATTATTTTTGTCTCCATGTTTTAACAGATATATCCGGTTTCTTCTTCGGTCCTAAAATGTACTCCTATCTTATTAGTGTAGGTAAATATTTGACTTTTTCTTTTTGAATCTCACGCTTTACTCATTGGCCCCCACTGTCTGAAAACAAGTCAGATAAACTACCGATTTGCATAAAGCGGAGGAATTACCGACTACTTAAAAGCGGAAATACTTCCGACTTTTAAGAAGCGGAATAATTAAAGTGTTGAAATCTCAAAAATGTCATTCCGTAAACCCTCTACCTCCCTTCTTTTTATTGTTTTGTACGTGAATGAACGAATGGACAATTTTGGTATCATAACAATTTTTTAATGTTTTTCGACTGATGAGAGGCGGAATACTTTATTTTATTTACGACTTTGGAAAGGTGGAAGATAATACGACTTGCATAAGGCGAAAAATGTTTTATTTTGCTTCTACCTTGTTTCAAGTGGAAAGAATCTTCTGACTTGTTTCAGGCGGTGGGAGCCAATTAGTAAAGGGTGGGGTTCAAAAAGAAAAAGTCAAATATTTTCATCCCATGTTTAATCATATATATCTGGTTTCTTCTTCGGTAGTGAGTAATGTCACAAGTAAGGTAACATTTATTTAAAAAGATAAAGTTTGTACAATGTGAGTATTGTCACAACTGTAGAATAAAATTAAGAGCAAAAATACAACTTGGGAATGGGGTACTAAGAAGTCTCAGGTTTAATTCCCGATTAATACATTTTGCTGGGAGAGACATAAAAATGTGATCTCGGATAGATTAGTCTCAAGGGTTTATTGGTATTGAAGATGTTCTTGGGAACATCGGTGATACTGGCAAACAAAAATAAAATAAAATTGGGTGTACTAACAAGGTAACTGAGTATTTTAAATATGATATCAGAAATTCGATTCATTGAGACTTGAGAGAGGTCGGTGGAGAATGGGGATATCCGTCGTTTGTTTCTATGAAGGCGGCACAGCATGAAAGGATTGGGCTTTCATAAAGTAGTACAAAATACGGCCCAAGCAGAAGCAGTCTCTCTTGTGAGTCCCATTAGCAGAAGAGAGCTGCTTAATGCGTATGCTTGCCGCCTCCTTTTCTTTGTTTCTCTTGTTAAGGCACACAAACAGAAAACACGCACTCTGTATGATAATCGGTCACAGCTGCTTCAAAACACCACTAGGGTTTCAACGTACATAGAGCCCAACATGATTAGAGGAGGCCAATGCTACGTGTCATCTCCTCCTGCTTTCTCCAACGACGGCAAGCGTCTTCTCGTTTGCACTGGTAACTCCGTTTCCATCTTCAGCACTTCCACTTGCCTCCAAATTTCTTCACTCCAAGGTCACACGGCGCGTGTCTCCTCCGTCATCGTTGCCCCCTCTCCTTCCATGGTTTTATTTTACTGCTGGACCTCTTCCGAGGATGGTACCATTCGCTATTGGGACTTCTCCATTCCCGAATCCATCAGAACCATTCATCTCAACTTCCCCATTTCCTACATGGTAATCTTTCTCTGTTCAATTTATTTTTAAACGCTTTTATTTACTGCATGTTCTTTGTGCATTAAGCACCAACTCATACCTTGCTACTCTATTTATTTGTTTATTGATGTTTTTTTTTGTCTTTTAGGTGATACCTTCATTCTTATGCCCTGCTACTGAAGGAAACGATGCAAAGTCGTCGCCTGACATTATTGGGTATGTGTCTATTCAACCCAAAGATGCGAAAGACAACCAGCGTCGACAGATCAGGAAGTGTAATTTAACAAACGGTCGGGCGCCCAGCCAACTAATCTTGAAAGAGGTCAGAGTTTGATGGGCATTCCATGTGTTACACTTTTTTGTTTTATTATTTGATCGTGATTGCTGACTTCTTAGGAATGTAGAAAGATGCTAAGTTCATTCATATGGTTAAGTCACACATGAATTATTTTTGGAATCTTGTTATGTGCTTGTTGTGAGTGAGTTTTAGCAGTCAAATTTTGATGCTGATGCCATCAAGGTTGTCAAACTCGCGAGTTTAAGTAAACTCGTGAGGCCGAGGTAAACTCGACTCGTGAACTCGACTAGTAAACTCGACTCGTGAACTCGACTAGTAAACTCGTACGAGTTTACCTCAAGTCCACTTATTTTAAAATTAACCTGTAGATAACTTTCATAGCTTCCATTTCATAGTTTTTACTCTAAAAATTAAACAAATATTTAAATGTTGCTATAGCATATAAGAACCCAATAAATAATATTAGCAAACCAACTTAGCAACAACCAAATATGATGGTTTTATGATTTAAGTGGTTAGTTAAGTAAAAATAGTGGTTATAGTGTTATTTTAGTGAAAATATCGTTCAAAGATCGATCGGTATCTTCTTTGTTAACCGTTGGATCGTGCTCAAATTTTTATATACGCTTCCTAACTCGTTTATCTTGACATCCGACGGTGGAAATTTTGTTTTGAGAAGTAAAAGCTCAAGAAAATTCAAATATCCGTAAGGCCACTGCTGTTTACCCGAGTTTGCACGAGTTTACCCGAGTTTAGTGGGAAGTGAGTTTGCATGCGAGTTGACTCGATTCTATGGGTTGGATCGTAAACTCGTCGAGTTAACTCGCGAGTTTGACAACCATGGATGCCATATGTGGTGATATTGTCTTGCGCTGTCTGCGTTCCTTCACTACTTATCGGTTCTGGCTGATGTTTCAATTACTTATGTTTTTGCAACTTCTTAATGGATCGTAGAGTAATGTGATTACATAATGACTATATCACCTTGATGTATGTTGTACATTATTAGATCAAATGTTTGAGCTATAAGAGCTTAGTTAAAACTATGTACCCAAGAGGTAGCCAATTTTCATGTCATTTAGACGGCTTGTTTTATATTTGTAAATCAGAAACTTCATCTGAAAAATACCTAAAGATGGTAATTTCCAAAGCAAATTGTACTTATATTAAAATTTCCTCTTTCCAATACATGATCTGATAAGTTCATCTGAGTAAGTTGTCAATCTGTGAGAATGCTGTTTAATTAATACCTATTGTTGTTACTAAAGTCCACCTGTGGTTCTTGCCTTTTGACAGACCAAAAGGCCAGAACCTTTGACTGTTAGTCCCTCAGGAAAATTTTTGGGTATAAAAGACAAGCACAGCCTCCATATATGGAAAGTTCCTAATTTGGACTCTGACTCTGCTGTGTCAAAGAAGATCGCCCTGCATCATTCAAAGACCTTTACAGTTCTTGCTTTCCATCCAACAGAGAGAATCGTGGCTGCAGGTGATGTAAGTGGAAGAATTTTAATTTGGAGAGGATTTGGTACTCAGGAGTTTCTGGACAGCAGTGGAATAGTGAACAGAAGATCAACGAATGATGGGGAAGATAAGCCTGGGGTAAGGGGAAATGATGATGCTGAATCATGCTCCACATGGCATTGGCATTCTTCTGCAGTGAAGCTTCTATCTTTCTCTTCAGATGGAGCCTATCTGTATTCAGGTATAGATAGAGTTTATTTAACAATTCATCTCATAAATGTCTTTACGGTTTCAAATTATGCTTTAAGCTTCAGAGTATATGAGTAATGAACAAATATGTTTAACACATTGTAGTAATTGGTAACTGAGGCTTTCAAAAAGAACAAGCTGTGATATACATAGACACACAACTCTCCCATTCTAATTCTTTTTAGGATAACTTTTTCTTTTTAAAGTATAACGTTTTGTCTCTATACCTTCATTTTATATTAGGTGGGGAGGAAGGAGTTTTAGTTCTTTGGCAATTAGACACGGGAAAGAAGAAATTTTTACCGAGAATTGGATCTCCACTTCTGTATTTCATAGATTCTCCAGATCCTTCACTTTCTTTGGTAAGGACTACTTATCTGTAGTAGAGTATGTGATATATGATTATATGATATGATTTGAAGTCTCTGGAACTGTCCTGACAGCTGACACCACACCAGCTCATTATTTTGTTTAACTAATGAAAGGTCTTCAGATATCTTGTGCAGATAACCAAATTCATATATTAAAGGTCCCTTCAATGGAAATAATGATGTCTATTTCTGGGATCAAGGTCAGTTCCTATGTTATATCCATGTACTTGTTTCTCAATTCAACATGTCCTAATATTATATCCAATGCATTGAAAAGCCTCTGATGTTCATTATCTGGCTGCATGTAAGAAATCATTTAAATCTTTGGAAAACTACACCAATGGCCGTGGACATTTATACAATACCATGGACATTTAGAAACCAATATTTGCTTTATGATCTTTATGAGGTCAGTTTTTTATTCCACTTCCACATCAAACTGTATTCAGAAAATTTTAGAACTTCTATGCCAAAGCCTAGAGGGTCTTTACTTTTTTTGAAAAAAAAAAAAAATCCTGTAAGAACAATGAAAAATGATTCAGTTTTTTTATATCATTTTGTATTGATCTATAAATATATTTTCTTGTTGCTTGCATGCACTGGAGCTTGATATAACCTTTAGATTACACTTTTGGTTTTTCAGCCACCTTTGTCACTTGAAAAAGCATGTGAAACTTTTTCCAGCAGACCTGCCTTTGACTACACTTCTGGTTTAGTGGCTGTACAAACAGAGAACTATGGGATCCAATTCTACAGCTTGTTTGCTAATCGTGGAGTTTACGAGGTATTCGCTTTTATTAAGTTTGTGTATTGAAGTTTTCAAATTGGCTCCCCCACCAACAAAAAAAAAAAAAGACTTTAATATTTCAGTGTTTTTTTATTTTTTTTTTATTTTTTTTATTTTTTATTTTTTTTTTATTTTTTTTATTTTTAATTTTTAATTTTTTAATTTTTTGCTTGTTTCTTTGTCCAAGAGAAGTTATCACTTCAAT
This sequence comes from Crotalaria pallida, assembly GCA_037953625.1. Taxonomy (NCBI): domain Eukaryota; kingdom Viridiplantae; phylum Streptophyta; class Magnoliopsida; order Fabales; family Fabaceae; genus Crotalaria; species Crotalaria pallida. The sequence goes on from CM075649.1 coordinate 180,067,661, forward strand.
TAAAGTTAAAGACCATTCCTGTTGCTTTTGAAATTTTTTAAATCCCATATTTGTCTAGTATTTGCCCAGAGCGTACCTTCTTGCCTCTACTCATATGTTGGGTGCAGAATATGGTCAAACTTAATGTTGTAGTTTAGAGGGTCTTCAGTTCTAACTCTTTTTCCTTCATTTTTTTTTCCCAAGGTATTTAAAAAAAAATTTACAGTCTATGTAGTCCTATTTCTCAACAATCTCAATATTTATTTCATTATGTTTAAGTTCATTTGTATCACTTTGGTGTTTAGTCAGGTATTTGTAGCTTGTTTTATAATTACTTTTTGTTTACGTGTGATGACGACCTTAAATTCAAACACAATAAGTTGTAAAGTGTTTGTTGTTTTTGTAGGTTCAAGTCTGTGAAAGAAACCATCATCCATCTGATGACATCACGGTATGTGAAGTTACATGCAATTTTTTCTTATATGATATATTGTAATATTGTTTATAAGTATTCTCATATCTTCTTTCAACTTATAAAGCATTTGGTTGACAAGTAAATTTGTTTCATCACTTGGATGGAATAATGTGGGTACAGGTGGTAGTGACCTTGGTGGAGCTATCTGTTGATGGTTCTTTGATGGGTACTGTTGAAGTCAAGCTTCCTGAAGAAGGAATAGGTGGTCTTGTTTGTTTGAAATTTTGGGATTTGGATACAGAGAGCAGAAGATTTTCAGTATCCACCCTTATTTATGAACCTCACAGGTGTGTCCATGGAATTTTTTTAGCAAACAAAATTGGAAAATATTACAAAACTCTCATCGTTACATTTTTACTCCCGTACCTACATTGGGCATAGTGGCAACTTGATAAAAACGGCATGACTTATAACTTATTCAGGTGTTAAGTATTATTGTTAATTGTTTTTACTAATATAATTTAACATTTTCAGAATTGTACTTCTACTTTTTCAATCTGAACGTCAGTTGTGTAGTGCCTTTATATATATATATATATATATATATTAGAAAGTAGTCTTGACACGTCCCTACTTGCTATAGGGATGCTCATATTTCTGCTGTTGCCTTCCATCCAACCCGTCACATGGCTGTGAGCTCATCTTATGGTGGAGATTTCAAGGTATTTTTTGATAAATTGTTACTGATTGTCATTTTTTTTTTGTGACAACTATTTAGTATTTACTTGTTGCGTGTTCCAGATATGGCGCAAGGATGAAATTAAGCAGAAAAACCAGACACTTCAAAATTCTGGTTGGATGTGCCATGCTGTTGGGTCATACAAGTATGCAATCCTCCTTTAATTGCCATAACCAACATATTCTTGTTACTGTTGGATAAAATGTTCAAGAAAAAATCGACCAAAATTACTGTTTAAGCTTTGCCTTTAAAATGCATGGCTATTGATGAATATCAAATAAGAACTGTTTTTCTGCCTAAGCTATCTCTCTCTAAGAGGATTAGTGGACAAGCAAAAATGATATAACTCCCAATTGCTTCTGTTTGAGACCATGTTGATGATATGGCTAACTCACCTTTGCAGAAATAAAGCAATGAGAGCTGCTGCTTTTTCAGCTGATGGTTCTGTGCTGGCTGTTGCAGCAGATACTGTTATTACATTGTGGGACCCTGATAAGAATATGCTTGTGGCTGTTGTAGGGGAGACTCCATCGGTGATTTTCTTGAACCTTGGCCATCTCCCTCCCTCTCTCTCTCTAATGTTTCTTTATACTTGAAACACTGTTAAATTTCTGCTCTAGTTTAACGAACAAGACGTTGTTGCCACTAGCTACTCACTCGGATGATTATGATGTTTATTTGCTGGCATTTGTGCCATTAGTTGTGGAGAGCTGGAGATTGCATAAAGATTTTAATTTTACTGTTGGGAGCTGAAAATTTGATCTACCCTGCAATTTTTGGGTCATTATCTGTCATCATGTATTGATGCACCAATTACAGTACAAAGAGAGTTTAAAAAAAAAAAAAAAAAAAAAAGACAAAAGTACACAAACTTGAAGCGTCCAAGTGTACATGCCTATATGGTGTTGCTTTTGGTTGGGTTCTGTACTTAAGAAACATTTATTTGTACCTGCACTACTTCCCTCTTTTCTCTTATTTTTCAATTTTTGTTTTCCAGCCAATTGTGAGCCTCAACTTTGCTGGAAAATCAGAGTATCTCCTATCTGTATCGCATGGTTCTAAACCGCAGCTCTCTGTTTGGAGTATGTCAAAGTTAGCTGCATCTTGGTCATACAGGCTTCAAGTAGAAGGTTTAAAGACAATATTTTCCCTAAAATAATCTCTGTTTACTGACATTGACTTATTGTGCCTCTTATAATTTCATTTACTGCATTATGGCATGAGTACTTGCCGTTCATGTTTCTTCCCTGTCTGTCTTGTAATATCACCAAATTTTCCTTCTTGTTTCTAAACCAATGAGTCCATGAAAAGAGTTATATTGATCTGATAAATTTTTTGTTCATATTTATGCAGCTGTCTCCTGTGCCATGGATTTATCTTATTTTGCTATGCTTGCTCTCCTTCCTGAATCAAAGAAGCGTACATTTGAAGGTGATGGAATAATCTTATTATTCAACGTAACAGATCCTATTCCTGTGGCTTCCTGGTCTGTCACAAAGGTATTGTTTGTTGCTTTTTTACTTCTTTGCCAGCATGTTGCCTGTTTCCAAAACCTCTTATGTCTCAAATTCTGACTATAGGCCACAGGACATCAATTGAACTGTCAATCATTTAAGCATCTAGAAGCAGTTGTCAAATTGTGAATCATATCACGAACATTTTATTCAATTTTTAAATCATTGAGTTGTAGTGTATCTTATGATTTAGAAACGTGTTAATAAAAGCTTAGATTGACATGATTCCACATGTAGAACATGATTCAACATCTTCCCCTTCTTTTTAGCCATAGGACAAAAACAAGGTGAATATAACCTACACTAGGACAAAAACAGTATGAATGCCTGAACAACTGACTTCCTTTATGTGAAAACTGGTTTCTGTTAATGCCCAGCCACCTGTTTTGTTTTTATCTTTTAAAAACAAAGAAGCCTATAAGCCTCTCAATAGAGTTTTGTCAACCTTTGCATTTATCTATTTATTAAGAAAGGTGCAGGATTTTGTTAATTGATTTTTTATTTCTTCAACCTGCTCTGATATATTAAATGTTAAGAGGTATGAAAACATGACGCATGAGACACAACAAAATTTGGGAGTGTTCACATGCTTTTAGCTGTGTTGCCTAATGTTTGATAAAGGATGATACCTTTTATGAAGTGTTTGTGGTCAGTACATTAAATGATCCTCACCGAAGTTATGTTCCATGTGAATAGAGTGGCTTAAGTCTGTCATATGGAACTCTTCTCTGTTCGTACTTGCTTCAGTCCAAGGTGAAGTTTTTTGAAGTGTTTGTGGTGGTGCTCTCTAATAAAAATAACGTGTCCTACTTTTCGGCCACCTTACTGTTTAAAGTTTTGTTTGATGAGCTGTAATAAAATATTACACGTTATGTTTTTATTGAAGAACAATACCACAAGCACCCAAAGAACATTTACCCAAGTTTTTTTCCTCCTAAAGGAACAAGGGCAAGCCAGAGTTGAGGTTTTTGAGACAGAAACTACATTAAATCATGATTTTGTTCTTTCTCCACTCTGGGCAGCATCTAAGTACCTCAGAATAGAAATACAAGACACTTTAGATTGTTTGAGTCTGTCTCCTACCTGAAAGAATTCCTAAATGTGGAAGAATATTTACGATGTTTGGCTGTTCCCTCTATCTTATTGTTACATTCAGACCAAAGGAGGGGGGCTTGCTTTTCTTAAAGGAGATCTCTCTGAACTAGCACCTGTTGACGGGAAACCACCTCAGACATTGCTTGCATATATAAATGGAGATCGTGAATTTGTCCTCTTTGATCCATATGTCAAAGAAGCCCATGAGCTTAGCAAGATTAGGCAGGATGATGTTGGTGCTCTTGAAGAAACAGGTGGGATTACTTTATTTTGCCATCAAATATTTTTTTAGTTCTGGTTTTATTCTGTGTTCCACGTATACCAGAGAATCACAAGTTCAATTTATAAATAAAATTTAAAAAAACAAAGGAATGAAAGAACTAGCAGAAATAGGTTGTAATTAGCTTAATACTTGTCCCTTTTTTTTTATGGCCTTTCTTGTACTTGTCTTAGACTTCATTTTTCATTTCCTCTATTATTTCAGGACAATTTGGTTATTCGTCTATTTATGGAGAGTTACCCAAGTTTGATTTCAAAAGGAACAAGGTTATTTCTATTTCGTCTGCTGCATCAGAGAGGCCTTGGGAGACCATATTTAGAGGGGAATCACATATGTTGCCACCACTTACTAAATTGTGTTCAGAATTTTTGGAGTCCCTGTTGGAGAGAAGGACAGCCATTGTAGAATGACATTCTACATGCTTGGAACTCTGTTCAAGGGATGATATTTATTTGCCTTTGGTACCACTTCTATTCAGCAGGTCTCAAGAGCCATAAGGATTGGGCTTGAAGTTGAGGCGGTTGTATAACCACCACGTAGGCATTGCAAACTTACCTACTACCGGCTGCAGGTTGGTCTTGCATTAGCGATTTTGCGTTTTTCACATGGGAACTTTTTTGTCAAGTGATGCCGGAAGAGATTGAACAAAAGTTTTCACCTTTAGAGTATTCTTGAGTAGTTTTTCCCCCTCCCAAATTTTGCCATGCTAATTACTTCTAGTTATATAAATCTTTAGTTCACTTAGATGGACAAATTTTTTGACAGCAATGTTTGTGGTTGACTTCAAAGTCTGCAGAAATGAGCTTATTATGCGAGATAAGCTTGCAGTGTATCAATCTTGTAGGCCTGTTCTTCAATGTGAGTCTAGGTAGTAGTATTGTGGGTGAATGCCTAAGGAAGCAACAGTTCGAATGCAACAGTATTGTGAATTGTGATCTTAAATATATAGTGATCGTTGTCTTTTTATTTTAATTTTAATCTAAAGTCTTTCTTGGACCACAATATCCGTTAATTGTTAGCACAACTACGTTAGAAGTTCTGCAGCAAAATACGTAGCCATGGGCCCTGCCTTTTGACAATTACAGCCTTCACATTAATACTGTTTAATCCTGTGTCAACTACCACAAAGATAAACGATAATGAGAAATGATCTTTGATACGAAATTGTTTCGATGAACTCTACGAAAGATGTGCTCTATTTTCCGTCTTTTTTTATCATTATTTGTTGCTCCCAAGATACAACTAAGCTGTTGCAACTTGCAACTTCCATTCATACTCTTTTCTTTCGTGTTGTTACTATATATAGCATAACTGAACAATAATATGTTGCGTTAAAGCTGAGCAATACTAATAGCTACCCTTCTTTGCATTATCTTTGTAGTTGTATACTTGTACCAGTATTTCATCCAAGTCCTTTTCATTTTAAACAACCTTCAACTCAATAGGTATACTTGAAACTTGGAAGGTACTCGTATTCTGACAATTTATTGTTTACAGATCTCCTACTTCCAAAACAACTTTTTGGGCTGTATGGGGCAGCGTTCAACTAACATCATAAATGATTAAATTTAGTCTTTTGATTAATCAAGTAAACTTTGAATCTGAAACCATATATTTGCCGTCCAAAAAGTCTATCATTTCATCAACTGCCTCTCCTTTATTGTTTAGTGTATCACTTTTATGTATTTGAGGGAATGTAATTTCTCTTACAATTTATTTTTTTGGGGGGGTTTGTGTGATATTTCCTCACCCCATCCGTGTGAAAATTTTTCCTTCAGTTCGGTTAAGCCTTTCCACCAAGTGGTGTATCTTTTGGAAAAATAAAAATGTATCTAAGATGTTGTATCAAGTGTACCCATGTGATTTTTCACTTCGTCCATCCATGAAGCAATGAAGATCAGCTCCCTCTCCGCACTGCATTATTGTGTGTGACGTTTTGAAATTGTGATCATATATTATTATATTCTTTTTTTTTATTATTATTATTTGTAAAGGTGACAATATGGGGAAGCTTAAATTGAATAACTTAAGCAAAATTGTTGAAAGTCGTGGTAGTTTAGTTGAATATATCTACAGTAATAAGTTATTGAGAATACCGGCAGTGGACAGTATCTATGTTCCTAAGTTAACATTCATACTTGGATACATTAATTGTCATTGGACCACCTCAATATTTCCTAAAGCTATCTGTTACTCCTATCTAATTACAATTATTTGACGTGCTTCCATGGCAGCATCTATTATCAGTTTGAACATCTGAATGTTTTTTCCTCCATATTTTTAGAACATGAGCAGTCAAAATAGACTTTAGTTCAATTAAACCTTGATATTCTACTTGCATAAATTAATAATAAAACCCTTCTCCCGTGTAAATTAATTTCCGTGATTAAAAACAGACGTAGATGTACGTAAGAGAACCAGTAGGGACGTAGGGCAACGTTCTTTTAACCTGAATATTATTATATCATATTAAACAGTGTCCGTCTATGGTTGGTTCTGAATGTATGCATGAAATGAGTACATGTGAACCCCCAATTGTTATTTACTTGAATAATCAATGGCATGTGCCTTCAGAAGTACACGAGTCATGAAACATGACAGCTCCAATGGGGCTTCCCATTAATAAAACTGGGGATAAAGGCATATGGCAACTTGCATGACAGCAAATAAATCCATGAAACTTGTTGTAGCATAGTTATTCTTATACTAAGTAGTATTTATGCTTATCATATTTTTTTTATAACTTAGAGAATAATAATTGTCTCTAACTACTTTTTTTAATCTATGTGAATTTGTTAAAAATATTTTATAAATAAAGACAAAAAAAATATTGTGAGTTTATTAAAATATATCATAAGGAACACAATAAAAAAAAACTTCTAAAAATATATACATCTGCCAATCTAAGAAATCCTGGCAATGAGAACTATAAGCTATTTCCCTTAAAAATGATATTTATAGAAGAGGTATAAGAAAAATAATATAATTTTTTAATCAAAAAAAAATAATATAATTGAAATTGATAAGGAATACGATTTAATTAATATGAAATTGGGTCAAAGAAAGGAAATTACTATGAAGCCTTACTTACATTGTGAGTGATGTGCATGGAATATCTAAAATGATTTATGGTAATTTTCTTCTTTTTATAATAGAGAAAATTGAATGTGCAATGATAATGTAAAATTTTTTTCATCGTCAATGCATCATTTAATATTCATGGATTAATAATAGTTGGCTCTTAATAGAAGGTAAGCATATGGATGATGTATAGAATAAAAAACTTTACACTATTGATGCATAGATACTAAATTTTTTATAATTCTTTCACCAAAAATATCAATACTTGATATATATTATTAGAGTTGGACCTTTGTATTTGTTTAGATTTAGATTAAGATTCCATATGATCTGCCATGTGATATTTTTCCTCTTCCTTACGTAAAGTCTCTAGACTCTAAATCCTCTACCGTCCGTAAGTATATACAGTAACTCAAATATATACTTACAAATACATCAAAATGATAAACAAAAAATTTCCACTGTCTCTATCCAAAATCTCTTTTAAATTTCACAATATTATTAGTCACGTGGTGTAGAAAAATTGCATTTGGACCCAATTATTTCAGCCTTAAGCCATTGTTTCACATAACTACTTATTACTTATTAGTGCTCCAAACCAACCATGTTTTGTCATTTTCCTTTGGAGTTGCCGACATCAAGTACATGAAGTTCAATTATGATAAATATTTTTCTTAATAGAGAATGAAAGCAGAGCCACAAAAGCCTCTTCTCAATTTTGATCTACATAATAACATGTGTATATACATATAAATCCAATAATCGGGACCTAACTCCTTTATCCTAAGTACTTCCAATAGAGTCTGGTAGAGACATTGAAAAGGAACTATCATATTCATATTCCAAATCCTCAAAACCCCAAAACTCCTCCTCTTGCTCTTCTTCTTCCTCTGGCATTTTCCACCTCTCTTTATCAATCTCTCCCTCCTCCATTACCTCTAATACCTGCAAATTTTAATCAACATAAATGAATTTAAAGACTACTAAAAATCTATAAATAAATACTTTAAATGCTCCATGTAACTGTACAAAACTACAAACTCTGTTTCACTATAAGTCTTTAACTAATACTCCTCAGTCCCTAAATATAAAGTCTCTAGGGAGGATTTCACGTCCATTAAGAAAGTGGAATAATTTAGTTAATTGTATTGGAAATGTGAACTTTTGATATGTAATTTCAAAATTACTCCTACTAATATTATTGAGAATCTAAAAAGTGTTAAATAAATAGGGGGGTTTGTGGAAAAAAGTAATTAATGATCATTAAAAATTGGTATGAGACTTTATAAATAGGGACAAAATAAAAGTGTCAAGAAGGCTTTATATTTAGGACGGAGGTAGTAACTACTATGCTATGGTTTTTCTGACGCTTATGTATGCATCGTGGCAACCATATTGCTTTGCATGTGTCACAACATGAAAATTAGGCCCACAATCCCAACGAATTGCATGTCTTTCACCTCTTTGTTTGATAAAGGATTAAATCAGCACACAAGGATGACAAGGAAACGCTTAGAACCTATGCATTTAACTTGTCTAGCTAATTTTAAATGAAAATACAGTTTACCTAAATAAATAATGTCCCCGAAGAACAGAAACCATATATGTTGACAATTTCTAATTTTATAATTTGACATTTTATGCAACCATTGCTATGTATACATAAATGAGACTACCATATATATAAAATCTTCTGTCCTATTAGCATAAAGGTTAAAATTAGGTAGGATTGAACATCAAGTGACTATTCAATTTGCATGGACAAAGAAAAGGAGGCAGCCAATGGCATTGAGAAAACTTGAACGAGTCTAATTCCTGCATCAGATTTTTCTAATGCCAAAATCCATGAGTATGGTCATCTAAGCAAAGCGGTCATAATTAAGTAAATGATTTTCTCAATGTCATTTTTTAGGATTGAGGATAAGAATTCGAAAGAGGATATTCATCAATTATAAAAAAGTAAATATATAAATCTTTTATTATTTCAAAACATCATTTTATAAGAAAAGTTATCCTCTTATAAATTTTTATTCTCAACCTTCAAAATCAAAGTTAAAAAAAGTCTATAAAAAAATATAGGTGACAATAGGTTATTATATTTTGACATGTTGATTGTTTGAAGTCAGGAAACTCATCTCAATATACAAAGTTTATTTGCCACTTGACAATCAACTAAAAGGAAATAATTGGATTGATGGAACACGCCACACATGCTAAATAGACAATATGACAAATTGACCAATGTTACAAAGGTAAACTCAGCCCAGAAAAGAAAATATGCATTTGAGAAATTTCTAAATAAAATTAAATAGTAACTCATTGTAGTGAAATCAAACTTCTGACTATTTATTTTTAGATAGCTAAAAATAAAATTTCTCAAAACATGAGCATGTCTAATAATAAAATTATTTCACAAAATCTCATAAGAGATTATTAAGCAGCTATTTAAAGCAGTTATTCCTTCACTTTGGTTTGGAAACATTAACACTTTAAAGTACAAATGAAATTTCCCTCAGCAATGGGATAAAACAAGCCTTTTTCTTTTTGAACCCCATTCTTTACTTATTGCCCCTACCGCCTGAAACAAGTCGGAAGATTCTTTTCGCTTGAAACAAGGCGGAAACAAAATAAAACATTTTTCGCCTTATGCAAGTCGTATTATCTTCCGCCTTTCCAAAGTCGTAAATAAAATAAAGTATTCCGCCTCTCATCAGGCGGAAAACATTAAAAATTAGTTATAATACCAAAATTGACCCTCCGTTCATTCACTACAAAACAATAAAAAGAAGGGAGGTGGAGGGTTTACGGAGGGACATTTCTGGGATTTCAACACTTTAATTGTTTCGCTTCTTAAAAGTCAGAAGTATTTCCGCTTTTAAATAGTCGGTAATTCTTCCGCCTTATGCAAATCGGTAGTAACGGATGAGAGCCAAAAAATTTATCCGACTTGTTTCAGGCGGTGGAGGCCAATAAGTAAATGGTAGGATTAAAAAAAAAAGTCTAAAACAAAAGCTTAAATATGTTTTTTGTCCTTTTTTTTTTATTTTGATTCTTAAATCTTCTGAGATTTTAATTTTTAATTTTTACATAATTATCTCAATTTGTCATATCAGTCATTCTTACATCACATGCTCATCATTGTTAAGGATTAAAACTAAAATTTAAAATATTTAAGATTAAAACCAATAAAAAAAATTTTATAAAGACTAAAACCCAAAGATTCTGAATTTCCAATCACGAACAACATGTTACTTACTTCGTTTCATTGAGTTTGCCCTTTTAGATCTAGACATACAGATTAAAAAAGTGTTGATTATTGTAAGTATTATATATAGTTTGTCCAAAATGTCCCTATTTAATCTTTATTAAAAATTGTAGTAATATTTAATTTTTATTAATAAGTGTGTCCATTAATTAATGTATAGTGGTTTAAAGATGAAAAGATGGTAAAAATAGAATTAACGAGGAGTAAGAAAAATAATTGAATGAAATGTTAAAATTGAAAAAATAAATATATTTGTGTATTAAAAAATGAATCGTGGAACCAGTCAATTCACTTATAGATATCAATAGATTAGGATATAATTTCTCATACATCAGATGACATCAAATGGTTTTACTGATGCAATACCGTGGTGGTTATGCCAATCATTTTATATATTGTCAAAATCTGATGACCGAAAAAATTTCTAAATTTTGAGACACGAGTTATTCTACATTTCTACTACTATGTAGCCTATAGGCAAAGAGTGACTTATAAAATAAAAAACTTAATTATGTCAAGTTTTGGGTATTTTTGCCACATACCCTTATTCTTTGTTTTTTAATGTCTGACTCCCCGAAGTTACTTCTGAGTTTGTCATATACCCCTACTACCAATTCTGACCAATTTTGCTGACATGTAACATCGGAATCATGATTAAATGCGGGAGGTTAAGCACCTGGTGTCCCGTGGGTGAAGATCCTTTTTAAAAAACTAAAACTTAATATTTTTATATTTTTAGTTAAATAAGAAAATAAAGAATTGAAGAGATGTCGTCATGGCCAGTGTGACCTCACGCGGCACCACATGACCAATCTCCATCGTCTGACTAGGGTTCTGATGTTACATGTCATCAAAATTGGCCAGAATTGGTAGTAGGGGTATATGACAAACCCAGAAATAATTTCGGAGAGTCAGACATTGAAAAAAAAAAGTATACGAGTATATCTGACAAAAGTATCTCAAACGTCAGGGACTTGTGACATAATTAAGCAAAAAAAAATCAATGTTTAAGATCTAAATTCCAACGAGTCTTGCTGTGACAAGAAGTAATCTTAAGACAAGAAACAGATTATTAACTTAAGCTACCTCACTCATGGTAGGTCGCCATGTTGAAGATGCCCTAATGCATAGAGAAGCTGCAAAGGCAAGTCTTTTTAGCTGTGTTACATCATATGCCCCTTCAAGTCTTGGATCTACCAGCTTTTCTATCTCCCCTTCGTTCAATATTGGCTTAGCCTGTTAATTCATAATAATAAAGTCATAAACAATTAAATACTAGTACTGTATTAAATAAACCAATACTGAAAGTAAATTCACCGTTACTCTAGCCATAAACTAGAAGCAACCATAAAAAGGTTTTCTTATGTAATAAGGCAAGTTCATAAAAGAACAAAGTTTCAAGCCTAAAAGGGGATGCTACATACCCAGCTATGTAAACTTTGGTGAGAACCATCCACCGGTTTCCTTCCAGAGATAACTTCAAGCAAGAATACACCAAAGGCAAATACATCTGTCTTCTCATCCACAACTCCATGCAAATAGTACTCAGGTGCCAAATGTCTGTAAAAGATAGAACATTCCATTTTCAATATATATATATATATATATATATATATATATATATATATATATATTATATATATATATATAAAATTTATTTATTTATTTATTTAATACATTGATTACTAATAGTATCACTGAAGGAAGGTTCCTGGAAAAGAAAAGTACCCAAATGTCCCTTCTATTGGGGCAATTGAATGATGAGTCCATTGAGATGGAAGCCATTTTGCTAGTCCAAAATCAGATATCTACCACAAATCATAACATAGACTTTTATTAAAAAAAAATTAAAAACATTGATTCAACTAATATAGGCAAATATAAAACAGTGCAAATTAAAAGCACCTGTGGTTCAAAATCCAGTGTCAATAAAATGTTTGAGGCCTTGATGTCCCTATGGATTATCCTCCTCTTACATCCTTTGTGCAAGTAGTGGAGTCCACGTGCAGTCCCAACAGCTATCTTATGCCTTGTTTTCCAATCCACTGGAGGCAATTTTTCATCTATAACAACATTTATAAACTCTATCAACTCCAAACCAAGATGACATAACATAACAAGTTTTGCCGTAAAAAATTCAATAAAATCTTCTTTTTTTAAAACAAAAAGAAAATGAGATTGATTTTATTTACCATGGAGAAGAGATGCAATAGAGCCTCTAGAAGAAAGCTCAAAAACAAGGTAAAGGCCATTGTCAATACAACATCCCGTAAGAGACAAAACATTGGGATGGCGAGCATGACCTATTGTACCAATCTCAGTCAAAAACTCTTTCTCCTTTCTCTCATCCCTTGAAGTCTTTGTGAGCCTTTTCACTGCTATTTCCTCACCATCTTTCAGTTTTCCCTTGTAAACTTCTGCATACCCTCCTTTCCCAACCAAGTTTTCTGATACAACAAAAATAATAATAATAATAATTCTAACCTTCAATCTAAAGAATTAAAAAGAACTTGTGATTTTCAATGCAAGTAAATATTAAGTAAGTACCTGCTCTGAAGCCATTTGTGGCATCAAACAATTCTTCATAAGAGAAGCATTTCCAAGTTGGCCTTTCGGAACGTTCTTCTTTTTGTTCTTCATGTTGAACAACAGTTTTCAAGCTCTCATTGTTTTCTTCACCATAGGGACTCAAAACTTGTTCCCCTGAACCCTTTCTTTTCAAGGAGAAGAGTCTCTTCAAGCTGTTGGTCCGAATATACTTCATTGCAATGAATATGAAACAGGGGACTCTGTTTCATGCAGAGCAACCACAAAACAGAGAAATAGTAACTACTACTAAGTTGTTGTATTTTGAGTCTATCTCAGAAACATAGAGACACACAGAAAAGGAACGAAGATTTTCTCGAGACGTGCCTTTATAGGGTAATTGGTCATGTAACTAGGGACAGCTAGAGGAGTTTAAATGCTTTGTCTCGTGCATCCATGAAATTGAAATGACTCACTTTTCAAGTTTAAGTTTAACTGAGCTGAGAAGAGAAACAAACAAAGAAGGAAAGAACCAAGCTACTATTATTATAGTGAGGGTAAGATAGGATGAGAGCCTATTCTCCTTTCTGGCTCCTCTATTTATTTGGAAGTTTTGAATTTGGTTTATTGAGGTAATTGACATTGGATACCTTTCTTTTTTCTTTTCATTTTTTATGTTTTGGTAACTAAGGTAACAAGAGTAAGAGTAACATAAGTTGCAAGCCATGCCATGTGACGTGAGCTTTTGTCCAAAGGTAATCAGTAATCGAAGAGAGCCAGCCCCCTCTAATGTTAGATAGGCGTGTTCCGTGACTTCATCCTTGATTAGTGATGTAAAGCTAACTTAGTACAAATGACAAAACTTTGATTAATTGTTGTTCTCCATGTAATCATAGTAATCATAGGTTCTATTATTTTCGAAGGAAAAAAATAGAGTTGTCATAATGGTTAAGGATTCAAAAATGAGTGGTGTGGACATCTGCTTATATATATACCTGCAAAATTGACATTTGGATGTTCATATAAAATTACTCCCTCCATTCCTAATTGTAAGACCTTTTTGGGAGATTTCACGTCCACTAAGAAAGTTGATTAATTTGGTTAATTGTATTGGAAAGGTGAACTTTTGATGTGTATTTTCAAAAATACCCCTATTAATATTATTGGGGCTCTAAAAAGTGTTAAATAAATATGAGTGTTCGTGGAAAAAAATAATTAATGATCATTAAAAATTGGTATGACATTTTATAAATAAAGACAAAATAAAAGTGTCAAAAAGATCCTGGAGTGAGTATTGTTCAAAGATAGAAAAGGAAATAAAATATATTGAAAAATGATGATTCTATATTGCAAGAAGTTATTTAAGATGAATCTAGTACATGAGACACGAAAGGATGAATTACAATATTAAAGAATGCAAATAAACATTTAATAATAAAATATCACCAAGTTATTTTAGATGAAAAAAGGAAAAAAAAATGTTTTGAAATTTCACATGATCCCATACATGTCATATGCTATACTTCCTCCTGTCTCAGACATAAGAAAATTCAGACATATTTTTTTTCTCTAATATAAGAAAAAGTTAACTAATATTTTATTTTCAATACAATTATTCTTAAAATGTTTTTTGAAAATAGTGATCTCATTTAATTTTTGTTCATTTCCAATGCAACTTTCTTAAAATAACAAAAAATTTTATGATTTTGAAAAAATTAAATACATTAAAGTAACTTTCTTAATATAACTAACTTTCTTAATATATATGATTTTGGTTATTTTTTCTTGTAACAAGGATCTATGTGCTATCATCCGTACAGTAGATATTAACACTACTTATCCCAATAAGGTAATGGTTCAGGTAAACTACTTGGCATTAATGTAGGAAAACCGAAAACAAGCCGTAATGAAAAACTTGCACCTATTACTTTCAAGCTACATTAATTTTAAGTTCATGTTAAAGCAGACATTTACTGCATCACCACTCCATCTTATGATATGTCTCTGCACATTGAAACATCAGACTGAGATTAGTCCAAACGGTCAAAATTATTGAAAAATAGAGAGACGAATGAATTAAATCCTACATGATACTACATTGAATTTTTTTTTCTCATACTATACTATATTTTTTTTTCCAAACCATTTTGAATTATCAAGAAACAGCTAAAATTTGCTAATTTCTTGGTGATAAAATTGTGAAGTAATGTCATGTTGTTTGTTAGGATAACCAAAAAGCTAATTGATTTGGCTTCTTTCTTGTAATTGTAAGTCGTTGCTCTTTTGTGAAGCTGGAAACTGATGCTGATGAGCATGTAATGTAACGGTTACATCCATATGCCACAGTCCAGAGTTAGGTTGGACTTAAAAGCATAGCAAACTAATAATCAGAAAGCCAAATCAATGCTAGTATAGAAGAAATTGTACCCTTTTTGTGGATATTATTTCTCCAGCTGTGGATATTACTCCAGCTTTATAAAGTGAAATTAGGAAATTATTAAAATGAGGAAGACCTAAAAAAAGAAACATAAAATATAACAAAGATAGAGATATATTGATTCCATTAACTGTAATGAACTGTGCACGAATAAAGACCTAACCGGTTTATATATGAAGCAGTTAAGATTTTTTATATAAAATAAAAATAAAACAAACCATTGTTATAGAATAATCAAAATAATCTCACATCACCAAACTATAATTTTCTAGAGTTTATGCTATCTATCACTAGCTAATAACAGCACCGGATGAAGATCAGGTTCAAGTGTAATCAATTCATCATAAGTAGCTATTGAACTGGTCACCGATGATCATGATGAATTTTATGTTTTTTAAGATCATGAGTAAACCTCACAACTTAAACCCATTTGAACGGTTTCTCGAACTAATTCACGTTTCATAATTTACTGGACCTGGATCCACTCGGCCCGCGCAGGTACCCGTATAATGGGTATGCGGGTCTTTGGGTACTCAGATGATTTTGCAGGTATCCATTAGCAATTTTTTTTAAAAAAATTATTTTTAAATTAATTTCTATATTTTTTGATAAATCGAGGGATTCTTAATACGTCATTACACACTCTACTTAATATTAATCTCTATCACCGTTTTACTTAATATTAATCTCTACCACCGTTAAACACTCGCAGACATCAAAGAAATTTTCTCGTTAAACACAAACATACTAAAATTATATATATATATATATATATATATATAATGCATATATGTAAATATGGACGGGTCCGGGTATCCAGACAGGTCCATTCTTTGGACCCACGGGTCTCTTTTTTGGACCCGGACCCGTTCCGGGTATTAACCGCGAGTATCCGCGTGTCCGGGTCCAATTGTCATTCCTACTTCCAGCTAAAACCGTGTAACTTTGAACATTATCACTTAAAATATTAAAGAATTAATATTTTTTTTAATGAAAAACTACTTTTTTTTAACCACATAAGATTGGGTTGAAGAAAATCCTAATACATTTATTAGGCTTATTTATGGTTTTGTTCCCAAAAAGTTCAGCGTGTTTTGGTTTTAATCCCTAAAAGTTATTTTGACCGTGACTGATCCTTAATTTTTCAAACATTTTGATTTTGGTCTCATTCGTTAGAAAAAATCAATTATTTGTTAACGTAGTTAACAGAAACCCATACCAACAGCTACGTGGTGTGAGATAGAGCCAAATAAGTATTGTGACATAAATGATTTAAGTCTATAAATCGCAAAATTCAGCGTATGAGACCATTTTGTGTCCATGGATCTGTATCATACACGTCATATCACTTATTTGACATCTTCTCAGACTACGTGACTCTTGATATAGTGTTTCCCAAGCTACATCAGCAAATAACAGTTTTTTCATAATGAACTGGATCAAAACCAAAATGTTTGAAAAATTAAGAACTAGTCTGATCAAAATAACTTATAGGGACCAAAAACAAAACACGCTGAACTTTTTGGGGCCAAAAACATAAATATATTTATTAATTGACTTTTTCTAATTCATGCATCTGGTACGTAGAATAAACAAATCTTAAAATATTTACAGAAAAACAATTTGTTTAAGAATAAAAACTAATTATTTAATTTTTCAATAAAATTTACTTCTATTATTTAATTATTCTATGTACTTAATGAATAGGTTTAAAAAATCTTTATTAATTTTATATGTTAATGTAATAAGGAGTATTATGTTATCCGTTTGTTATTAACCCAAATGGCCAAATGTATAGAATAATAATAAAGAAGAACGAAAAGTTGATTTCATGATTGGGTAATATTGTACTCTTACTATGATGATAATTTGTTATCCAGACAGTCCTCAAAATTAATGATTCAACTTCTCATTAATCAAATTTGATAAGCAGAAAGAATACGTAAACAAAATTTCTGTGGAAGATTGACGGTGATTTGGTGGTTTAGGCACATGACATATTTGTTGGTTATCACAGATCATATTAACTTATCTTAAAACCATGACACCTAAAAGCTTTGTCATGATGCAGTTATAAGGAGGCAATTGTGACAAGTGGAGGTACTCGAAGGCATTAACATCCTTACTCCTAATAAGGCCAAAAGGCAAAAGTTCTCGAGCTATAGTAATCTCATGATGCA
Source organism: Crotalaria pallida (assembly GCA_037953625.1). Lineage (NCBI taxonomy): Eukaryota > Viridiplantae > Streptophyta > Magnoliopsida > Fabales > Fabaceae > Crotalaria > Crotalaria pallida. The sequence continues at coordinate 180,085,172 of CM075649.1, forward strand.
TTGATCCCTTGCTATTTGTCTTGGAACTTTGGTCAATTCTGCATCAAGAAATGGTTGACATGCTTAAAAGCTTATATTTCTTTACAAATGTATTACTTGAACATTTTAGAATTAACTAGAATTAACATGCAGCCGGGATTGATAACTTCCATTTTAAGTAAAAAAATATTAAGAGTAACACTTTTTCCTTTTTTTATGGGATCTTTAATTTTTTTATGTGAAATGAAAGTTGTCAATACTAAATGTTAATTCTAAATGTTCAAATAACATATCTGATTTTTTAACCTATCATTTTCTAAGATAATCAAAATGGCACAGCAAGTTATTGCTTTTCAACACGGTAATTGATAATCGGTACAACTCATTTTTCAAATATTTAAAACCCGATTATTTAGACCATGATTTAATCGTCCATGAGATTAAACAGTTTCACATTACATGTTTAATTTTTCAAATCATGCTGGCTTCATGAAATGATTGATAGTAACAACTGTCATTACTTAGATTGTGAAAGGTTACCATAAGATGCTAGGTTTTCTTTGAGTTTCAAGTGGTGTTGTTGAAACAAATTGTAACGTGATGTTGTGAAGCAGTGCAAAAATCAAAACTTGTTCTTAACTATAATCAAATCCTACTACTCATTTTTCTTTTTCAAATCTCATACTAGCTTAGTTTTCATAAAGTCTTGTCTTGTTAACTTGATTCAGATCACATGTACATTTCAATTCTACATATACTATTTGATAAAGCTAATAAAAGAAACTAAAAATATGTTAGGCTGTCTTTCTTTTTTTTTTTATAGTACAATTTTTTTCATAGAAAACGACTGCATATCAAATTATCTGTCACATTTAATTTGAAATCAATACAGTCACGAGTTGAAGCATATCCACTTTTTTGAATTGAGACACCATCAAGACTTTTATTTGCCACACACATATTACATATACTTGTAAACATGTAGAGTGCTCGTTGAAGTAAGTAGCATATGACAGGACCACTACTACCAAAATGAATGAATGCATGGTGATATTTTAGTTTTTTTTTTTTTTTTTTTTTTGGTAATTTAAACTGTGTAGGGGAACTTCACAGTCCCGGCACCTGGAGCAACAAGGGTGGGGTGCCTCCCCAAGGGATGTTCTCCACAAGGATTCGAGCCTCTGACCTTATGGTTTTATGGGTTCTCAATATTCTTATGGTCCTAGCATGCTTCCATTAGGCCAAACCCATTTGGGTGGTGATATTTTAGTTTTAGTTTTCCTTACACCAATGTCTTGGAAGCTGGAAAAGACATGGTCCCTTTCTCGCCAACTTATAAGTAAACATTCGCGTGTGGTCACCTTTTAACCATTAAAGTTCCTCAGCTTGGAGCACATGAACACTCTCCAATGAAACAGGGTAACTAGCTACTACTGCATGCATATGCATATGCATATGCCATGCTCTTTCCCTCTTCACGAGATTCACAAAGTGCCTTCCTCCTATTTTAATCACAAAGGAACAAAAGTATTTAGAAACCCGAAAAATGGACAATAACTAATCAGTCACGCTTGTCTTGACCTTCAACTGATGATGAAGGAATTTCTGGGAGAACAATAAGAACAAACAAGGATGAAGTCAATGCATCAGGCACTTCAAAATGTGAATTTTGTCTTTCATTTAATTTGTTCCTCTACATTTATACATTTGATTTTTAATGCTTCAGACAAAAATTGATCATTGGCTAAAGTGAAAGTGGTGTGATAAAAAAATAATAACGAAATTTTAATAAAATTAAATAATTTCTCCGTTGGGAGTGGTGGATAGATAAATAGTGAGTACTAGTATACTATTAATTAAGTATGAGTTCGTAATTTCTTCAAGATCTGTGTTTCTTGTATTTATCGACGTAGCCAACAGATGATCAGAAGTTGATATATATAGGAGTTCGAGAAATGCTAGGGGTCAATGAATCAATTGAACACATAATTCTATTGGATAACAGTATTATATCTTCCGCAATTTGTGTCATTCATCAACTTATAGAATTTGACTGATTAAAAATGTTAAATCATAATTATAATTGATCAAATTAATGAAATTATGGATCGGGCGATGTTATAATCGATTCTATATCTATACTAGTATGCACTTCTCTATATTAGAACTCTTGATTTTGTGTCCGCGTAAGACAACCCAGTTGGTGACTGCAGGGAAATTTAAGATTTCCCCATCTCCCAGGTCATGGGTTCTAGTCCCAAACCTCCCATGTAAACAAAAAAAAAGAACTCTTTATTTTGTTTGATAATGACACATTCAATCCTTTTCTTCACATCACTAAAAAATATGTTTCAAATTCATCAAAATCCACTGGAAGAGGATGCAATTATTTGAAAAACATAAGAAAATTACATCATTTTACACCCAAAAAAAAAAGAAAATTACATCATTTTTATTTCAAAATTTGGGACCAACATTTAAACGATTTAAAAAATTTCGTCCAAACAATTATATATATATATATATATATATATAATATAAATTTTATAGTATTTTATTTATTTATCAAGTGTATGCATGTACATAGCAAGTGTACCATGCAATTCTATATTGTATGCACTTTTTTATATATACTAGTACTGATTTTGTTTGCATAATGGCACATTCTGTCCTTTTCTTCACATCACTTAAAAATATGTTTCAAAATCCACTAGCAGAGGATGCATTGTTTGACAAGAAAGTTTATCATTTTCATTTCAAACTTGAGAACAACATTTAACATTTAAATGGTAAAAAAGTTACATCATAAAAACAATTAAATTTTATAGTAGTATTTTATTTATCAAGTGCACCATGCAATTTGATTTCTCCAAATACATCATGCATTGTACATTTAACATGAAAAAAATATCAGATTTGAGGCGGGCTGGGAGGGCATATTGAATCATTTAATATTTGTTAATTAGACTCGTATTCCAGAAGCAAACCGGATATATATATATATATATATATATATATATATATATATATATATATAACACGTTTAAACTAAAATGAAAATGACAGGTTTTTGTTATATAAAAAATGAAACTATATGAAGTGAAATTAAAAGTTTCTGTATAATTTTATAGTTCTATTACAAGTGTCATATTTACTTTGTTTTATCCGATCTATGCCTGCCTACCTGATTTGTTTTTTTCTTTTTATTTGTCAACGTGGCTGGCTGCTGGAGAGTATTGAAGGCACAAGTGAATTGAATGGCGTGGTGGGCTATGCAGTCTCAAGTTTGGCTGTTTGGGGGTTGAAGGCTACGCTGAACCCAACTCCAACTTAGGCACCGTTCAGCCTAACTCTTTCGAAATTGGGCTTTTCAGACTTATCAGTTATCAATGCTGATCATTTTATGTGCTGTTAGATATTTATTTGTATTTGGCTTACAATATATATTCACCCAATCTCATTTTTTTAGCTAATAAATTAGCTTAAGTTGAAAGCTGTACAAGATTTTTCTTTGGATATATGATGGCAAAGAGATTGAAGTCATGTAAAATACTTAAATTATTAATTGGTTTAATTCGCGATCCATACCAATAACAATATGAAATGTAATAAAAATAATTATCTATTTATTTTATTTCTTATATATTTTAATTTTTAATTTGTTACATGTTAAATTGTCATTGGTCTGAACCACATATAACACGTTGATTTAAAATCATCTAATAATTTCTTCCCTCTTAACCTTGCTAGATTTTTAAAGGAATATTTTGTTAAAATTAAAAGAAGAAATTAAAGCAATAAATGAACTATACGAGGCATGTTGAAACTTCATTACTTTTAAGCAAACTAAGTTTAACTTTTGAATTTGTCTAAGTCTTCCCTCTTTTATTTGCTTTATTTTGTTTTTCTTGCGTTATCAAAGAGAGATAACGGTAGAAGGGGAGGGAGATTAGTCCTCTAGGGTGAGTGGTTTTCAGCTTCAGTTTTTATGAGTTTCACTTTTGTCTTTGTGCAAGTATATAAATAAGTGTTATTCTTAAGTTGTTTTGAGTGTTTTTATTTTGGGGAGGTCTGTGCTTTGTGTTAGCTTCCAGATCTAATGGTCATCCTCTTTTTTCAAATAATTGGAAGAATGATAACAGAGACCGCTCTTCCCTTGCAGACTTCTGACTTGACTTTTGTATCTCTACAAATTTGAGATTACTTGTCGACGAAATGTGCTTACTTCCAGCGTTGATGAGATTGTTATCTTGGAGATAAAGGTTGTTGAATCTCATATTAAAGACCGATTTTGGAAGAGGTTGATGACACATGTCCAGCCAGAGAAAAGATTCTATTGGTGCAGAGTACCTTGCTTTTCTTAAAGATATTTGTGTGGAAACTATATATTTTGTTTGCATAACGTTGGTTTTACTTATACTATCTTTTTCTATTGAATGAACCGCATATTTTCCCAAAAAAAACTTCTGAATTTGTCTCAATTAAGTTAATGATTGAAGTTTAAGCAAAAATTATTTTATAGGACAAACCTGAGTTTCAAGCGTTGGACTAATTAGGTGATCTTTTTTTTTGGTACATTAATAAATAAATGGGAGACGACTCCATCATGAGTTTTCTGTGCTCTAAGTTACTTTTATTTTCAACTATGTTACATAATCATCAGTATTTGACATCAGTACGGGGCATTTGCCTTTTTTGGCAAAAACTGATGGGTCCTGCAATTTCTCTTTTTTATAGGACCCACCACTTTTTACCGACAAAAACAAGTGTTGCCTACTGATGTCAAATACAGATGTTTTTCTAACATTTTCCTTTTATTTTTCCAATTTGGTGGCTATATCTTTTACATTGTCAAAATAAATAAATAAAAATTAAAAACTAAAATGATGTACAGAGATCGAAACTAGTGAATTCATTAATTGGGGATGTGTAACTTGCTATAGTCTAATTAGCATAGTACGCTATAAAACGATTGTAAACGTTGATTCAAATCCAATTTGGTCGTATGCACACATATGTACCTCATATCAAAAATAGAAAAGACACGACATGTTGATAGAAAATGATGTTGCAACCACTTGACAAGCTTGGAATTCAATTGAATTGAGTGCAAGACTCAATAAACATACCATGTTTTGCATGGCCAATGCCATCCTAACTATAATGCAGGTGCACGCAATTGGTTTGAGGATTGATTTGCAAATGAAACTATGAAAGTGACAATTATCGCATATCCATATGTAATTGATATGAATTGTACTAGTGTTCATAATTCATATCCAACCAAATTTCTATCTAAATTAAACTTCCTCTCTTCGCAACGTTACAAAACACAACTAGCAGTAAGAAATAATCTTGAATGGTGATTTTTTTAAAAGCTGATTTTCATTTATTAATTATTAAGTATAAAAATAATAACCTTTGATTTTAGAAGATAACGACAGTTTGACAACTAATTATATATCCTAAATAACCAATATATTCAAAAAATAAATGCCTTGTTTCTATTTTATATTTTATAAACTAGGAAAATTGCCCGTGCGATGCACGGGTCTTAAATTTTGCTATCCTTCCTTTTTTTTGAAGGGCTTTCCATTTGTTCAAACATTAAACATTAATTTTATTTATATGTGTTTGAATAAATTGAAATGATAAATTGAAAGGAAGGCTTTCATGATCAACATATTATAAAAAAAGAAAGTTTGAGAAGAAATATTGTGTTAAAGATCAACACAATATTGAAAAGAAATATTATTATACACACACGTTTACAGTTATTTGGGCATTAAAGAAATAATTTAAAGCAAGAAAGAGGATTCGTGTCAGCATCCAGAATTGGGTAAAAATGCCAACAGCTTGCATGTTACAACTTACAACAACTTTTGTGAGGCAACTTGAAGCATTTTGATACCCAAAAAAAATAATAATAATAATTGAAATCATCAAGGTAATATGTTTAATCAAAAATTTAAATGATAAATTGGAAGGAAGGCTTTCATGATCAACATATTATAAAAAAAAAAATATTGAAAAGAAATATTGTGTTAAAGATCAACGCAATATTAAAAAGAATTTAACTTACTTCTTCACATTCTTTGATTTTCTTTTGTGCACCATCAAGTCTTAAGTCCCTGTATTAAGAAATGTTTGAGCAAAATTCAAACACTTAGAAATACCAAAAAAAAAAGCTACCAATTAAAAAAAAATAATACTAACTGTTCATATGCTTAATGTTTATGAAAAATAAAAAAATAAAATATACTTAATAAGGAAATAATTTCAGTTGAAATGAAGGTTTTCCACCAATTTAAAAAATAAAAAATAAAAAAATACTAACTGTTCGTATGCTCAAACAACCAAGGTTTACTTCTTTATACGTTTTTTTTTGCAAGTGGCATTTTGATATCAAAAATAAAAAAAATTCCATTGAAAGACGAAAGGCTGGTAACAAATAAGCTTTAAATAGAAAACAAAATGATCAAGCATTTATATATATATATATATATGCAGATTGTAGAGGCTTAGAAAGGCAGGAAATGTACGATGATGCACATAGTAGCTTTGATAAAATAAAAAATTTGCATAATAATCTGATGGACTACCTTGTAAGTTTGGTCACCAGAGAAGTAAACTTCATTAAAATCATCAAGGTAATATGTTTAAACAAAAATTTAAATGATAAATTGAAAGGAAAACTTTCATGATCAACATATTATAAAAAAAGAAATACTGAAAAGAAATATTGTGTTAAAGATCAAAGCAATATTGAAAAGAATTTCACTTACTTCTTCACATTCTTTGATCTTCTTTTGTGCATCATCAAGTCTTAAGTGTCTGTATTAAGAAATGTTTGAGCAAAATTCAAACACTTAAAAATACCAAAAAAAAATGGAAAAAATACTAATCGAAAGGAAGACTTTCTACCAATTAAAAAAAAATTACTAACTGTTCATATGCTTAATGTAACCTTGTCACTTTTCAAACTTTTCATGACTATCAATTGTAAGCGGTCAGAATAGCATTTGTTGCATCGCACATTGAAAGGAAATAATGAAAAATACTAACTGTTTCAATTGTAAGCAGTCATAAAATGAAAAGATTAAAAATATATGGACGGATGTGATTTACTTGCAATGGATGACTAGGATTAGAATGAAATTTAGGAGGGATATGAACGAATGTGATTTATTTGTAATGGATGGCTAGGATTAGAAATAAATTTGGAGGGAAAAACTATCATGGAGAAAAAGTAAAAAATACCTCTCAACTTCACCTATTTTAATATATGTTGATAAGAGAATAGTCACGGTTTTTTTTTTTTTTAAAAAAAAAAAAAAAAAAACTAAACTGATCTCATGGGACTTTAGTTTTGGTAGCTGCTCATAGAACCAACGAATTAATGGTGTCAAGCATCGTCATTTATGCAACTCTCTGAGTTATATTAACCGGCTCTTATCATGTAATGTGATTGTCTTTTTTTTTTTTTACTGGATGTGATTCTTTTTTGCTTTGCACAATTCAAGAACTCTTCATTCCAAATCTTTAACAATCATGCAACCACTAAAATGTTCATCAAATAGGGTACAAAAAATGAGTTTTGCTTGTGAAACTAACTCTTAATTCTGTGGTGATCACTTTAATCTATGCAACAATTATTTGATTATGCAACTGTTATATTAAAGGTGATATATTTTTTGCCTTTCCAACTATATAACTCTTGTGTAATTAGCACAAAGCTTTTGCTACTCCGTCTAAACCCACTAGATATGCTATTATTTTGGACAAGACTCTATTAAAGTAGACTTATATCCAAAGTGACCGAGTAAGAACATCCACATCGGGATGTTCTTAAAATTTTATTCCCTGTTGAAAAGCACCGGTGTGGAGATGTACTTTTTTGTCTCTAATTAGCATCTGTCCCAATTTAGAGACAAAGAAAAAGTAAAAAGTGTGGGGTAGGGAAAAATATATTAGTGAGTGATAATTTTTATTTATTGTAAAATATTAAGAGTGTAGGGTAATATGTGGAAAAAAAGTTGTAAAATATTAAGAACAAAAGTGAGTTCATGGGTGTGAAGAAAAAATGTGTTTGTCCCTAAAAATGATGAAGGAAAGTGTGAAAAATAATAAAATAATGCGTGGGATCCATTTAGGGACAAAAAACCCGTTCACGGGTGCTCATGCTCTAAGAGTGTATACATGATTTGATTTCGAAAATTGGTTTCCAAAAACCCCAATTTTTGGACTCTGAACTTTTTTTCGATTAAACTCTCGAATTTTTTTTTTTACAGAACCGCGTCAGAAAATATATTTTTTCTGATTGATTTCCTATCAAAAAATATTTTTTATTTGAGGACGTTGAAAAAATTCCAATGGGGTTAAATAAAAAAATGAGTTTGGATTCTAAAAAATGAAGAAGTTTGGAAATCAACACTCTTTCATTTTCTCCTTCTTCCTACCAACTCGACCCTTGCCATATGCTATAAAGTCTTGGATTTGGAAGTTTGGAACCCCTCTTATTATCCAAGAATCTCATTAAAAAAATTAATGGATTTTATCCCCAAATATTATTCATGAACCTCCATTTCTTCCTTATTCTTCCTTTTCCCCTTCCTTCATAGCTTCTCTTTTTCAAACAATAGAATCCCAACTTTCAAAGATATATTTCTTTTCCTGTTCGCTTAGTTTCTGACAAACCAGTGTTGGAAACTATTAGTGCAAAAAGTGCAAGTTATTTTTGAGAACTATGTCTTGGAAAAGAACTTTAATTTCGACAACCAAGTCTCGAAAATTATAACATGTTTAGATAACAATTAGTTACTTGATTTAATAAAAAAAAATTTAAAATTTTTTTGCCAAGTTATTTCCGATAACATCCAGTCATAAATGAAATTTCTGAAACCCTCGAGTCGAAATTTTCATTTCCGAGACTGGAATGTCAAAAATGCATCCAAAGGACGTTTTGGCTTTTTAATAAGAACGGAGAAGAAGTTGAGGCAGTTCCAATGTTGAGGAGAGAAGAGAAAGAGGAACATACCTTAAGAAGAACGAAGAAGAGGTTAAGGCGGTTCGGTTGGGGCGGGCGGTAGTGGCGATTGGCATGGTGATTGTGGTGGCACCAATTTGTCGTGGGTTTGAAGTTGAAGAAGAAAGAAGACCCTTATTGAAGAATAAGAAACAATTGGGAATGAGATTTGTATTTAAGGGATATTCCTGAAATTAAAATTAAAAATGGAATTTTTATATTCACACAAGATATTGTTGCGATTAAGGCCTATCTTATATTCTTATGAATGCTAGGCTCAACTCAACTTACAAAGAGTGGTGGAATTGGAACCCAAAAATTTAAACCAAATTTCAATTTTATTTAAAATATGAAAAATACTAAAATATTTTTTTTTAAAAAAACTTATACTAAAATGTCTCGTGTGTGTATATATATATATATATATATATTTTGTTGCTATAATCAATCAATTACATAGGAATTAGATAAATATATTTTTTTTCCTACAAATTTTATTTTATTTTTTTTCAATTTTCCTCCTTTTAGAGATTAAGTTAGGGATAATTTTTTCTTTTAAAAGAAAAAATTTGGGTATTCATTGAAATACTAAAACAAACATTGAAAATAAAAAAAGCAAAAATCAAAGGGAAATAGAAGAAGAAGTCTTTTTAGTTTTTACTGGAAAGGCAACAGCAGTAGTATTATAGGGAGGAGAGGTTTGGCAAAGCAAAGAATGAACTCTAACGCCTTCTCCTCTCACTATGAGCGACCGTGACAGACCCCGCGACAGAGAAAGGGATAGAAGAAGAGACCGCGACGACCGTGACCGTGACCGTGACCGTGACCGTGACCGTGATCGTGATAGAGCACGCAGCAAGAGATCCCGTTCCCGTTCCACTGAACGTGTACGCTCCCGCCACACTCGCTCTCGCACCCGCTCCCCTGACCGCCGTCGCTCTCCCACTCGCTCCCGCTCTCCAGGAGACCACTCCCACCGCCACCGTCGTCGCCGCCACCGGACTCCATCCCCGGACCAACAAAGGAAGCGTCACCGCAGAGATTCCGCTGACGATGACCACAAGGAGACGAAGAAGGTAGTGTCGGAGTTCGTGGATGGGATCGTGAAGGAGCAGCAGAAGCAGAAAGAGAACGGAAGCGGAGGTGGCGAAGGAGACGTCGAAGTGAACGAGGATGAGATGGAGATGATGAAGATGCTTGGGATTCCTACTGGATTTGACTCAACTAAGGGGAAACCGGTGCCTGGTGCTGACGTCAGCGGTGTTAGAGCGGTTACCAAGCGCCAACCTCGGCAGTACATGAACCGCCGCGGAGGCTTTAATCGCCCATTGCCCGCCGAGAGGAATCGCTAGGGTTTTGCCTTGCTCTTCTCAGGTGTGTTCCACTTTTCTCATGGATTAGGGTTTATTTCCAATTAGATTAGGGTTTAGTGATTTCTTTTAATTTTGATTAATTGATTGTTTTGAATTGAGTAAAAGTAAAACTCATATATGTGGATGTGGTTCAGTTGTTTTAGATGTACTCATATAGCTAATTCTTAGGAGTTGTGACCTGTGTGACTGTGTACTGGAACTAAATGTTACTGAGTGCTGATAGCTATTATTTATGTTGTTAGAATGTGCCTATTTACTCTCAAGAAGTTGGAATTAGTTTTAATGCTCTCTATTTGATTGTGGTTATCATCTCCCTTGTGATGTTAGTGTTTTGTGTGATCGTATGTTTATCTTTAATGTGCCCAGGAGCTAAGACAATTAGAAGTTATAAACTCTGTCGAGCACTCGTTATGAGTTATATTCCACTTGTTTAGAAACAATGGGACTGTTGTTGTCCTTCCTCTTCTACCCCCTTTTCTTTATCTTCTCCAACCATCGTGCTTGGGTCTCTTTATTTATCCCCCTCCTCTGTTACCCTGTGCCTGGCTGCCCGCTTATGGTAGGGTACCAGGGTGACTCTTACCCCGAAATGGAGACTTTTAAATCCATGTAAAATTACTCTTCTTTCCTCAGCTAACAAACACACGCTGTCCATACAATTTTACTCCTGTAATTAACCCCCTGTTACTTCCCAACTAATCTTGCCGACATTTTACTTTCCCCTTGTTAGTTTTTATACTTGCACAAACTGACTATCCTCACCCATTCTGAAAACATACTTCTATTATCTGCTCTAAACCCCCAGCTCTCCCCTCTTACTCGATACTTTTATATATTTTTCCATTTTTCACAAATCTTGTTTAAAGGTCGTCAACTTAGGTTTTCAACATAGGGTGAGGTTGATGTGATCAGAGAAATGTGTGTCTGGGGGGTACTCTGTCTTTAAAATATAGAACATGGTCTTGGATGGAGTAAGCCCAAAAAGGAACTTGAATGGCTTGAAATTTTTATTTATTTATTTTTTAGTATGGTTTTGTTAAGATGTTAACTATAGATGTTTTATGTTATATTCCTCTGTTCTTTGCCTTAGCCTGATTTTTTGACACATTTTTTCTGCAGTGTTGATTTTTAAAAACTTTTTTAACTCTTCACTTGCCTTGTGGCCTTTTATTACAAATATTAGACAATTTAATGTGCTTGAAGTGTTACGTTGTGAGAATTGGATGATGGAATTTTTCATGGCTTTTTAGTGAAAAGTGTTTTTTTTCCCGGATAAATAAATAAAGAAAATTCATTAGATGAGAAGAAAATAGTACAATTGAAGAGGATAAGATATCCTCACATAGTGCAAAAAGAAAGACTGTTAACGAAAAGTGTTTGGGCTAGTCACACATCCCTACTCCTTTTGTTTTGTGCTTGACTCAAAGGTTATCTTTAAGTTCCTGCTAAATTAATGTCAGATTGAAATGGAATTGGTTTGTATCTAGAATTTAAGCTGGATAGTGTGGATTATTGTGTTTGCCTACATTCCTAGTGGACATTTGTTTAAAGGGAAAATTCTGACAGGAGAGGTGAGGATTGAGGAGTGAAAATTTTTTACTATTTCATTTTTTTCTCCTATCTTCCAAGTCATACTAGGGTTAATCAGAAAGCTCATAGTTCCTGATTTTTCTTCATTTTGAGGAAGTCACATACTCTTTTTATGTGTTCAGAGCTTCTGTGCTGCTAGCTGATAAGTAGGTCAGTGCAGAAGCTAATCCCTTAGGATGCTTGGGCAGGGGAATCATTCTTATAATCTTATCTACCTTGAACTTGGACATGCAATGTGGGGACTATTAAATCAGAGAATCGAAAGGGGTGTTGGAGGGAACTTGTGAGTTTGAGACCCTCGGGAATGTAAAGTATGTTTTTCATGAATCATATTCACGACTCTTTGTTGAATAAATATGATGGTCTATTTGAGGTTTTGATTTAGATCGGAGACTGGAAAGAGATTACAAGCAGATAGAGTTTACTGTGGGGAGTGAATAAAATAAGGTTGTGAATTGTGATGGGGTGTAATGACAGTAGTGATTAGTGACTATTAATTTTGCTGATACGGCATACATATATTACATGATTGGGCTCACTGATGGAGCACATTTGTTTTGTCTTTTGAGTTTTCTTTTATGCATTTAACAAAAAAGATGTTAGTTTAAGGTATAAGCTTTGTCAATGTAACTAAGAAATAGCATGATTTTCAACGAGGATAATGGCTATTCACTATATGACTAAGAAATCCTTCTAAAAAAGCACTCTACATTAATGTCTAAAATAATGCTAATATGGCTATTTTCTTCCTTGAGATAAAATATTCTGTCACTTTCTTCACTTGTATGATTAGTGTTCTTAAATTTTGAATTCTGAGGTTAATTGCGCATTGTTAATTTTTCTTGTTCTTGTTTATTATCAGTGTTAGTTGTGTGTCTCATATCGAACAAATGAAAAGGTTGCTAAGATTGTCTATATAGTTCCTTTTTTTACTTAATCAGTTATCACCATTGTTCATTTTACAGATGGTGGATGTTTTTGGTGGTGGTTCAATCATATTGAAACTTGAGAGCCGAGAACGAAGGTGATCCAGAATGACAGCTTGTAAGAGTTCCTCCAGTTATTTCTATTTGTTCATTTGATATCCTGTGCTACCTCTCAAGTGTAATTTAGGAGGCATGTTTTACTTTGTACCTATCAATTTGTCAAGTACTATTCAAAGAGTTTGCTAGATTTTCATGCAGTGTGTGGATTTTACTGAACGCCTCATACTTTGAGATCGGTACGATTTGATTATGGAGTCAGATGATTATAGTCTTCAACATAATGACCAATAGATGTGGAAGTCTATTATCTCTCACCTGAACTAATATTAGCAACGAGTCTGATATACCTTGAGATGTACGTGCTATGGTTTTGGAGTAGGGATGATGGTACATGAAACTTCAGTTTTTATACTAATATATACAGTTTTCTTCTTTGCTGAATATGAAATGTGTATTGCTCACTATATTTATAAAGTACCAAACAATACACAGTTTCTATAGTGGGATGTCATTTTATATAAAATCTTAAGTTTCTTTAATTACATCCCACACCTTGCAATACATGAAACTGAAGTGGGATGTCATCCCACACATGAAATATTAACAGTATTTTAAAATATTAATTTTTTTTTAAAAAAAAAACGTGTTGAGCCATGAGCACTTGCAAAGGTAAAAAAATATAAAGAGATTAAAGACTGATTTTAGTAGTTCTAAAATTCAGAGATGAAATCAAAATCATCTTTAACGGATTTTCAAATCAATTATGAACGTTAGTACATTTAAATTGAAATCCACAAAAAAATGGCTTATTTAACATTTTAGTCCTGAACTTAGGTGCTCTTTTGAAATTGGTCCTTAAACTTTTTTTTCGTTGCTTTAGATCCCTAAACTTTGTTTAATTTTTGGAAATGGTACTTACGTCACTTAAGTGATGATATAGTCGATGATATGTCACTTAACTCTCACAGTATCGACAAGTGACGTGTTATGTAGAACCACGAGACACATCATTATTTTTTTTATTGAAAAAATAATTTATTTTAAAATTTATTAAAAGATTCGATTTTCTTTTAAAAAATACATTTTTAATTATTTTTAATAAATTTGAATTTTTTTAATTTAAAAAATTCATGTATCATCATCTAGGACGTTACCTATCGATTTGGGAAAGGTGACGTGGCATATTCTCAATCATATCACTACTTAAGCGACGAAAGGATCATTTTCAAAAATTAAACAAAGTTCAGGGACCTAAAACATCCAAAAAAAAATTTAAGGACTTATTCCAAAAGAGCACCTAAGTTCAGGGACTAAAATGTTAAATAAGCCCAGAAAAATTTAAGGACTAAAATCAAATATAATCAAATTTCCAAAAACCATTAAATTATTTAAACCTAATATTTATAAAGTGAATATTTGGATAATTTTGATCAAATTTACTTGATTTATCTCCACAAAATGAAACGATGGGTGAATTAGTACGTTTGAGCTTGAATGCCTTTGAACAACCGAAAACCATGGTTGGGAGTGGCTGGCTCTAATTCTCCCTTAATTATTGTCAACTTGCAGAATCTTCGAGCAGTTGTGGATATTTATCAATATGTGCGATCACAACTTCTATTATTCTAATAGTAACATGGTGATCTTGTATTATTCCAACTAATTTAGTAATTTATTATTGTCAACATGCCTCCATCATTATCAAGGACCACATACACGTTTCACTTCCTAGAAAACAAGGGTCCTAAAAGATCGAATCAATGATCTCTTCTAACCCACTAACCCTGGTACTAATGCATAATATTTTTGTTTGTGCTACTCAAATCTATGGGCTGGTTTTGCCTCAAGGATTAAATCATTAGGTATTAAATCCCATAATCCTTGTCACGGAATCCACAACATGTGTAGGAGGGCCACTGTAGAAGCCATATCACCTATGCAGAAATATTTAAAAATGTATATGCGCTAGAATCAATGAATCATTTTCGTATTTGAAATCAAGACAAAAGCTCAGCCATATTTATATTTTTATAATTCCACTAAAACAAACAGCTGCAACTTTCCAAATCCGACTTATTCACACCGCTAGATGGGTAAACAGTGAACAATCACATTACATTTTTTTTTTTTTGGGGGGGGGGGGGGACAGAAGAGAATCTTAACTCTTGTTGAGGAATTGAAATGAAGTAACAAGAAAATACGGCAATTAAGTGGTAGAAGGTTTGTGAACGATAAAAGCCATGGACTGCATGTGACGCTTATTGTCAAATGCCAAGCAGCGTATATATGCATTTGGATATGTCTCTTTGCACTCATGAATTTCTTTCAGGACTTGAGAAGAGTCAGCACACCCAAACATTGGTAGCTTCCACAATGTCCAATACCTCCCATCATAGTAACCCGGCCTCCGGCTGTTCTCTCTTCGAATATACCCCACCTTCCATTTACCAAACAATATACACACTTCAAAAACCCAAAGCATTCATAAATACAGCAAAAACATAAATATATCTATCATACATGGTATCTATCAAAATAACAAAGCTCATAACAATAATAAAACATCTAAGTTTTTCTTAGATCATTATGGTATTATATATGGCATGAGCATTGCTAGGTTTCATGTATTTTAAATGGTTTTTCAAATCATGTGTTTACGAGTATGTATGTATAATATAATGTACAATATAATCTAAATCAATATCTCAAACTAACCTCATCAAATTCAAGGCAAGGGGTCCAACCCTTCTTGAGCATGTAATCGATCTCCTTTGCAATGGAGTCATCTGAAAGTGGAGGGAGGTAGGACAGTGTTTCGAACTTCTTGTTATTGATAGGATTCCATGTCTGCAGTTTAAACATATAACAGACCATAACATAATAGAAAAAGAGAATAAAAGAGCGAATGTTGAGGTACCATACTAATAATTCATAAATAACTATATATATATATATATATATATATATATTATTATCAATTGTGGATATATTGGTCACCTTCATGCAGTGAATTTTAGAACCATTGGTGATAGTCTTCCTTTTCCATTCAATGGAAACTACACCACCAGGACAAGGATTTGATGAGTTGGACTTCAACCCAACATAGCCAGCCCCAGCAACCTTAGCTGCAAAAGTTCCAGCAGACATTTTACTCACACAAGTGGGTGTTGAAAAGGACAGGGACAGTGATAGTACGAATGAGTAAAATCAATGATGTCGAAAACTGAAAGGATTTGGCTTCTGTGATCCTGAAATGATGTATAAGTAGATGAAAGTTGAGAGTTTAATATGGCTACAAAGCTTTGATTTCATCAATAGTAGTACAATAGCATGTCTTTTTACAATTTTGTTTGTTAGTATAAGTTTGGAGTGAAGGTAGGGCCCGCCAATACCTTGTGCTGAGGAGTAAGTCTCTGCCAACAAGTTGAAGACACAGTTTAACAGTGGGAATAAAATAAACAAATGATTCCTTTGCGCGTAACAGTTGATCGAAATGGAAGTGGACTACGGCACTAGATGAATAGCATGTTTGGTTACTATTTTTAAAATCAATTCGGCCCCAAAATCATGTTGGAACATAAGTAACTATTAGTAGTGTTGACATTCCAAAATTAATTCTGGGCTAATTCACCACAGAACCAAACACGCACGAACTTTATCAGCAATGTTGTTCAAATCCTAAAGTTGCTGCTTTAACTAACCGTCATTTTGGCTCTAAGAGTTGGTCTCACAGCTATGCTCGTGAGAATATTTGATTAATGAAAGTTAAACAAGTGATTTCTCCTTGCCTTTTATGGTACACAAATAACAAGTTTGGTGGATGTGTGGACATTGTGGTTGTTTTAAAACAGCCTTCTTTACTAGCGAAATTGAGAATGACATCAATTTGAACAAGCATAACAGAATGACAGAACACACAGATAACTAACAAGACAAGAATACAAAGGGAGAAAGTGAACTACACGTGCATTCAAGTTTGAACCTATTGCAATCTGACAAAATTGGGATGTTTCTGTTGATCATGTCCCAAAGTGTATAATCGCAATTAAGTCTGAAATCCCTGCCAACTCTTGTGGAAACGCCCTAATAATAAAGGATTTATTGATTGGAGCAGCAACATTTACGGTTCATCAAGAGTAGTCAAGTTAAACAATAAGAGATGATCAAACAAAAACATAGCCGAACTTTTAACATAAGATGTGAAAATTTACAATTTCCATTTGGATGAAAATGAAGATTGACTTGTGAAATTCTGAAGTTTTCATTGACCTAATCTTACCCATATTCATATCACAGTTAAATATATTGATCATTGTTGACTGGCCAATATATCATTGACCTAATCTTACTCAGTATAAATGGCTTAGTCTGCCCAAAATTTTTCTCCCGTAAACTAATCTTTGCAGTCCATAGACCTTCCAACCCAAGAGTGAAAAATAAAACAAATTGGGAGCCTCGTCGAGTAAAAGGCTAAGCATTGCCTTTTCATTTTTCAGATGAAACTGAGCATCAAAAGTAAGGAAATTATTCTCCTTTGGACAAAACTAGAGATGACTTATGATGTGTTTGGATTTGCGGTTCCCAAACACAAACGTGAGTTGGCCAAGAAGCTAGTGAGGAAAAGCTTCTACCAAAACGCGCGTTTTTACTCCCTGGACGCAGAAACAAACGTATCCTTAGTTTTGGCACAATTCCTTTTATGTACCAAAAAGTTTAATAATATAATGCATGAGTTCCGAAATTGAGAAAACCAATAATATCAATTTGAAATGGTAACTGTATAATTAAATAAGTAATCTAGAATACTTACATCATCATATGAATGACAATGCTGTAATAAATATATTTCATAACTGTCTAAATGAAGAATATTAAAAATCTAAAGAATTACGGCATCACAACCCGGGATGGGTTTCAAGCTCTGGACCAACAATCAATGCCAAAGCTTCATGCAGAACCCCGCTGGCACTGCTGATGTTCTCTTGCTTGATATACAGTCTGAAAAGGTGTCCACAAGTTGCTCTGCAAGAGATGCTGGATCTTCATGAAAAGTATCAATGTATATTTTCACAATCCTTACTTCTTGAGGGGTTGCTCTTAAGCTGTACCAGGTCAGAAACTTCTGCCTGAAATTCTTTTCTATATGTCCTTCACACTCTAAATATCTAATCACCTTCACATAATACTCAAAATCACGATCAGCACACCCCTCATCTTGTCTTTCCCCACTTCTCTTCTTGGATGTGCTTCCATCTTGGGGGCCCTCCCTTTTCCCCGATCCATTCTCTTTGTCTTTGCCACTGGATTTAGATCTCCCATTTCTTCCTGGCCCATCCTTAAGTATTTCCAACTTGCATGGAGTATTAGGCAAGCCTTCAAAGCTACCTGCTAATGGCACACATTCCCTCCCAGTTTGAACTGGGGAATTCAACCCATCATCAGTGCTCATGTCCTCAGTGACTTGTTCCTCCGTTGAATGCTTCTTTTCAAGCTTCAGTACGTCAGAACCAGGTATGGAGCCAGCCGTTCCAACAGCATGCTGCTTGTCTGACAAAGAATCCACATCGGTAGGAAGTCCAGCTCCACCTATATTAGAACAGTTAACAGCATCATTAGATAAATTTCCAGAAGCAAGTTGGTTAGAATCCTTGTGATAAGTACGATAATTTTCTGCTCGATTATCAGTCTGGTCACTGTATGGATTACTGTTATTAGTTTCATCTTCCACTGATGACGGATTGGAAAGGCTGCTACAGTTGGTTACGGGACTCTGACTTCTTTCGGTTGCTGAGCAATTAGGGACTTCATCCTCTCCATGCGTTGTTGAGATACGAACTTCGCACTTGGAGAACTCCCCCGAATCATTGGAAACAACTTTGAAACTGTATTCTGTAGATGGAGTTAAGCCCCTGATACCGAACCTTCTGTTTGGTAGAAGCAAAGTGCAAGCCGGGTCTACTGGATAGTCCACATCATCAGCTTTGCGATGCCACAAGGTGTAACCAGCAATGTTTTCTACAGAAGGGTCTTCAGAACCCAAAATAACAGTGAGGGATGTTGCAGTAACATCTTCAAACCTCACCATATTTGGAGCAAGCAAGTTGGCACCTGAAAATGTCGAGTAACCACAGAAAGATCAATAACTACCTTTTTCGAGAACTTAGAACTATTGGTAAAAAGTTAATCGGCTGACAACTATAGCATGCATTACAATACCATAGTTATGTACTTCGAAAAAAAATCTCATGCAAGCACTGATTTTAAAAAATAATATTTCAGGATTTTTTTGTCCCCATAAGTAAATTAACATTTTTTAAAATTCCAGGCCAAACTTAGTTTTGGCATACCTCCACCAATTGTCCACAATTAGTTTTGGGTAATATTCCCAAGCATAAAACTCACTCGTACAAAATCAATTCTTACACTCAAGTGATTCTATAAAAGTTGCCCAACAAAAACTAAATATGAAGATAAAATAAGAGTAAATTTAGTGAAGAACTTGGTCCCTGAGAATGGAGGAGGGAAGGGGGACAAAGCGATCACCTTGAATTGTTGGAGTAGGAAGCAAAGGCAAGATCCTTTTAGAAAGCAGTGAATCAAGTGCTTCCACAGCTAAACCACAGAGTTTCTGAACCTCTGGTCCTGATGAAAGCCTGTTCACAATTCCCCTTCCAATCTTCACCGGTGAGCCAGTCAGTGGACCCACTTCAGGTTCAAGTTTCTTCACCGCACCATCAACAAATTTGTAAAGTTCAAGATAAATTTCAGTGCCTTGTAAAAGTCTTTGGCTTAAGGAGACACGGTAACAGAGTATATCCACACGTCTGGTATCTTTAGCTACCATCAGTTGTTTTCTCCAGCATCTAATACATTTTGAGAAACAAGCCCAGATGAGATTGATCTTAATCTTATCATACACATTTTCCAATTTCATCCTAAAAGGGTAGAGTATATACTCCACTTATTAAAAAGAACAACTTTATCATCTTTGGAATGATCAATAACAATATATTCCCCACAGTGTTGAGCAGAGTTCACTAGTCACTACAGCTAATAAATCCAAAAGAACATTAACATTAATCAATCTCTCTCTCTATCTCTCTCACAATAGAGATCATTCATACCATGCCGTCTTATCATGTTTAAACCTTAAAGCAAATTATGAACTAAAATGTCATGATTCTATTTGCTATTATGAATACCCGAAAAGAATTTTTGAACTTCGCAAAAAAAAAAAAGGGAGGTAGGAAGAATAAAAAAAGAGAGAGATTTCAATTAACATTATTGATTCACGTCATACAGGTAAACCAAATAATTATGCTAAGTGGTATTCAATTGATCACAAGAATTCTAAAAAGACTAGCATGAAGAGAATTCAAACAAGACTTTGGCATTAATAGAATTTTAAGAAGTCTCACTTGACTTATTTCTTTCCTTATTGTCTACTGCATCAGTCTTTTGATGTATCTTGAAAACGAGTAAATACAATCTTAATAATTTGCATGAACAGAAAGCTTCTTCTGGTGTAGCAGACACTCCAAAACAGAGAGAGACCAGGAAAGAGGGGAAAAAAGCAGAAAAAATTAAATGGATTTAAGACATCATCAAAGAAACTGAAAAACATATCAGTATAATTACCCGAGTAAATCATTTACTTTTCCACAAGAAACACAGTAGAAGCCTCCATCAAGCTTGGGAGGTTCACCATATTTGCCAATGCCTGAACCATCATGCTTTAAAGCACATTCAAGGTGACATGACAAGCCACAAGAAACACCAGGAAATGGAGACTCAGAGCTACATATTAACCATAGGCTAGGGTCTTTGTTGTCATCATATTGATGGCAAATGCAGCATGAACATCTTTTGCAAAATGCATCTGCTTCATTTAAAATAGCTTTGCAAGCTGAGTTTTTGCAGTATCTAGCACTGCTCTCATCGCCACCATTATTGACTGAAACATTGTTTGTAGACACAGGTAATCGAGATGGATTCTCAGTTTTTCTCTGCCTTTTTGCAGATTTCTGACCAAGTGAAGAATGTGGTTCAGATTCTATTCCGATTTCATGGCCCCCTGCTTTCTTTTCAGAAACAATTTTTAGAAGGTGCTCTATAATTTTCAACTTTGTTAGTCCAGTATACTTCCTTTCTTTTCCCATCTCCGCACACAAGATTTGCAAAATCTCTTGACGGCTCCACGACTGGAGCATCTCAGATGCACCATGAGATTTAGATATTTCATATACAAGTTCTCTTTTTTCCTCCATACTCAACTTACAACATTTAGAAGGATCAAGCGCAACACCTGGGATGAAGGAAAAAGAAAACATATATCAGCAGCAATCAAAGACAATGGAAAGTTTATGAGATCAGAAGCAGGAATAATTGATCTTTTGCATTAGAATGCAGTCATCTTTCTTCATACATAATGAATCACTCAAGTGAGTTATCCTAGAAGTTAAGGACCTAATTTTGTTATATTTCTAAAATAATGATTATTTAAAATAGCTCTAAGAGTTAAGGTTAAGAAAACCCTTTAAAATATAACCAATAATTGACAAGATTATAAAACATGTACACTAGTTGACTTTGCATAACAGAGACATCCCAACCATATAAAAATGAGGTAGAAATGTAAGAGAACTCTTGTAAATTGTAATAGACTGATCAAGTCAGTTAATTAGGCAATTGGACCTAACTTCCTTTGACTTTTATAGGTGACTCTATACTCTCCCAACAGATACCCCCATTAGACCATTTAATTAAGAAGCTTGCAGATCGCACTTGATGAACTAACCCATTATCATAAAATATTAAAAGGTTAATTGAATCAAGCCCTCCTCACAATGTATCAATAAAATAATCAACACCACTCTAGTCATGAACTGTATGGCCCCAAATATAGGTAACAACTCAGCAATCAAAGCCATACCATGAAAAGCCAAAATTTCAATTTTCACCAAAAAAAAAATACAACTTGTGAAAATTAAAATAAAATAAAAAAGCTTAAACACCACAGAAGATTAAGAGATCACAAGAGATTAAATCAAGACACAGAGAATTCAGATTTGTGACAATGCAAAAACACCATAGAGAATTAATCAAGAGGTGGATCGTTAAATTAGCTAATGAATTAAGTCTTCTGAGCCAGAGCATCACACAGAAAAACGAATCCTTCAATAGAATTCAATGACCACAGTTTGAACAGAACAAAAAATAGCGACATAAAACATGAAAATTTAGAGACAAAATAAGACAGGTACCCTCAAAAGACGAATCAGTAGCCATAACAATGCAATATAAAAAGGAATCACTCACTCCACCACATTACCAAAGAAACTTCTTCTTAACCTGCATAACATAGAAAACAACCAGCTTCATAAGTCGCCGCGTATGAACGAACAATTAAAAATAATAATAAACGCAACAAAAAAAATGATAAATTTAACGACGAATAAGAAAAAAAAGTAAACGGATGAGAGAGAGAGAGGGGGGGATTGAAAGAGAGAATGGAATAACACAAACCGAGAAGAGATGGTTGGAATTGTTGAAGAGAGAAAGAATCCATGAACCGAAAGATGGTTGAATAGAGAGAGAGATTCGAGGAGGACCTTGTTTCTAGAGAGAGAGAGAGAAAGCTTACCAGTTGTTGTTGAGAGAGAGAGAGAGAGAAAAAGCGATTTGTGTTTGTTACATGAATGAAAAATCAATCAATAAAAAAAGCGGCTGCATGCTTTTGCTAGTTGCTACTACTCTTCCCTTCCACTGCTCAATAGGAATAGGAATAGGAATAGTGAGTATTTTTTACGTTGGAAAAGTCGTTTTTTACCCGCACCAATCAACTCATTTTATGCGTTCTATTTTAAGCTAGAATAAATAGTATACTATATATTCCGTTTAAAAAAATTTAAAATAAATATATTGTAGCCCTAAAAAAATTATTACATTAGTATTATATTTTATATTACTAAAGAAAAGTTGAAAAAACACCTTCTGAATTTAGTATGATTTGCATATTAGTAATGAATTTTAAAAATGTGCATAAGACATTATGAACTTTAAAGCATGTGTAAAATGATCACAAACTCTATTTTAATTTAGGCATGTAGTTAAATTTTCATCCAATTTTATAATTTTAGATGATGATGGACTGTTTCAAACAAAACTATTGTAAAATCTAAGGACTAAATCATATACCATGAACTAATTGAGGTTGATATAGTTTGTATAGAGCTATATTATTTAAGCAATTGGTTGAAGTTTGATTCTCAGTTTTTACAAATATAAAGAATTTCAATTGGAATGATCATTTTGAAAGAGAAAAAGCGCAGAATCATATCCGAAAGATTAATTAACGTGCTTACATTGATAAATACATGTGAGACTAAGAATAAATAAATGAAAATTAATATCAGTATCATCTATTTTTCAAGCAGCTACTATGGTTGACTGAAATTATCAAACCATAATAATATAATTTTCTCATTTACTTAACGCACCTCGTACCAAATTTATCATATTGTATACTGAGTTTATCACAAAAATACTTTATAAAAAATATTTAAAATATGACCAACCCAATAAAAAATTATATATCCATGCTAATACTGTAATACACGTAACATTTAGTATTATGTGATTATGCACCAAACACACAATTTTCAAAGTAACTGAACCCAAATCCTTCAAATCCAAAAACATTAACTCTTTTTTTCATTTTAATGTTTCGGTTGAAATTTGGAATCGGAAAACCTCTTAATTTACAGAAAATACCAATACCCTTCTCTTGTGTTTTATGTTTTTTGTACTCATAGTTTTTTTTTTTTTTTTAATAAGCATACCCTTGCTTGTTTTAGGATTTATCAGGGACAGTACTATACATTTATTTTTTGGAGTGTGTTATGCTATCCACAGATCAGAAGCCTATCCCATCTATAACCTGCAGTCCTGCATCATAAATTCATACATCAGAAAATTCAGAATGGAGATCGAGCCATCTCGAGAGGTTAGTACGTGCCGTCAATTTCTATTTATATATATATATATATATATATATATATATATATATATATATATATATATATACACACATGGATAGTAATTTTAAATAATTCAGAGAACAAACAGCTACTCTTTTATTGGAGGGGCAAAACTGTCCATATACATGCAGGGTTGGATAACATCATAACAGGGTGTGTTAAATTTTGTTGGTATGGCACTATGGCAGTGAGTCAGTGGCGCACACACATGTTAGATCAGAATCATCAAGAGGGACAAATTGGTCAACTGACTTTAGTTGCCCCACAAATGGGTAAGGCTGGGGCAAGAAATTAAAGTGTTGGTTTATGCATGATTTTTATTTTAGAAATTTTTCTCACAATTCAATTATCTTATTTTTAAAATGATAGTAGTACTATTTCTGAACATGTTTTTTTTTTTTTAATTGGATGCCGCCCGTTTCCTTATTTGCACAATGATTTAGCTTATATTGCATACCCTACTTTATAGTGTTTGCTATCTTCTACACTAAAAAGGGCAAAGAAGTTAGTGATCAACACGTTTTATGGTTGTTAATTTTCTTCCATACATAGCACAGTACTCGTAAGATATTTCTTCTTTAGGCAAATTTATAGTTCGAAAAAGACAAAAATGGAGCAAATTCTTACTATTACGTATAGTTCTATTTTTTTTTCCTAATTAAAAAAACAAAAGTATTTCATTCTAGCATACTTGAAATTGTTTCTTACTCCATTATTAACCACTGCTTTCGATGGCCCGTTACGTTAATTAAACTTACAACTACTATAATCGTTTAGAGAATTAGTTCTCAAACCCCAACTTTTAGCCCCAACCCCCAATTTAATTGAGAAATGATAAAATACCTCTTATTCTATTTTTTTCCCACCAAACCCCAAACTCCCTCCTTCTTCTTCTTCCCCAAACCACCAACAGAACCCCAAACCCCAAACCCTTCATCTTCCACTTTCCCACTCCCAAACCCAAACCCCTCATCTTCTACCTTTATCCTTCTCTCAAATCTCAAACCTCAAATACAACTCGTTGAAATTATGGTTGAGATGTTGTAAATTTTACAATTGACAAAGAAAAAACAAACAAACTAACTATAACTGTTGTGCTATAGCCACATGATTGTGAATATATTAAGAGTTAAAAAATAAGCAGCCATAAAAAAGTATTCAAAAAGAACAAAATTTCTCTTCTCCGGCCATGTTTTTTTTTCTGGGTGGGTCTGACAAATTTTCGAGAACCCCGTGTCGTAATTTCAAGAAATTTCGACACTGGTTCGTCGGAATTGAACACCATGTTCAATTCCGACGAACCAGTGTCGAAATTTCTTGAAATTACGACACGGGGTTCTCGGAAATTTGTCAGACCCAGAAAAAAAAAACATGATCGGAGAAGGGGGATGACGGCATAGGAGGGAGGCTATGGCCGAGGTTGGTGGGGCGTGAGGGTGAAGGGGGTGTGGGGTTTGGGGAATGATTTGATCAAGAAAGAACTGATTGGAAGTTATGTGGAGGCGGTGGAGACATACCTGATGGAGAGGGTGACGAGGCGGTGGAGATCGTGAGGCACCGTGATGGAGGGGAAGAGAATCGTTTGGGGAAGGAGAAGAAGGAGGGAGTTTGGGGTTTGGGGAATGGTTTGATTTAGGGAAGAAGTTATGTGGGGGATATTTTAGGATTATTAATAAAATGGGGGTTTGGGGGATAAAACATGGGGCTGGAAACTAAAGCTCAATCGTTTATGGTCTTCATGTATGTATTATTTTTAAGTCACTTTATTTCTTATTTTTATTGGCTTGCTAAATAAATTAAAAAAATATCACCGCAATCATTTTAAGAACATTACATACATTTTGTGATTAGTATTTTACTTCTAGTTACATCGTAAAGAGGATCACCAGTCAATCAGTGTATAATAGACTTCAATATATATAAAACCATTACCGAACGAAAAAGACTAGAATATATTAAGAGTATCTAATGTGAATAATGATCACCAATGCAATTATCAATAAGGAAGAATTTAATAATAAAATAAGGACTGGTTAAGGCTACGTGCCAGATTCCAACCGAATAACAGGTTATATAACATTGATATTTGGAAATTTTTATTATGCAACCTAATTTTGGGTTGTTGCTAAACAATCATTTGTATGAACCAATGATGCATTGCCACATCATGTATTGTTGTCATGTCATTTTTTAAAAAGTCAAAACTCATAAGTGTCAACCCAAAAATATGTGAGATGGCAAAGTATTATTGGTTAAACAAAAGATTGTATGACAACAACCCAAAATTAGGTTGCATGGAATATTTTATTAGTGTGGAGCTTTATGATTGGTCCAATGGAAATGAAAGAAAACGAAAAGATAAAGTGTATTATGGTTGAAGTGAAAATGACATTTGCCTAAACAAATCCTAAAGATAAGGAGGTGCACTATTAGAGTGAGGGGGCCCCGACGAAATGAATGAATATATGTGTGAATGCTTACAAATTATGAGATGGAAGGGTGGAAAGGCTTGTTTGCTTGTGGTTGAGGGTTATTGAATGATATTCTTTCCATTTCACAATGATAATAAAAAGGGCTTTGTTTCAAAACCTATGAGATGAGAGGGTTTTGGTATCCTTTTGACATGAACTAATAGATTTTTGTCATGTGTTGTTCTTTGCCATGACAGCGGGGTATATTTTTGATTTATAAGTTTTATAATTAGATCCCTAAAATATTTTTTTATCTTAATGTAATTTACCCAAAATACCATCATTTTAATATTATTTTTCATCTACCCAAAATACCCTAATTTTAATTTTATATTTCATTTACCCTAAGTAACCTCATTTTAATACCACTTGTATCTATCCAAAATACTCTTAATAATTTATAATTTCTCATTTCACTATCCTCACACGTTATTCTTCTCCATCAATCTATCATACCTTTCTTTTTCTATCAGTGTCAAGTACCAACATCATCACCTTCTTCTTCTTTATTCATACTTTCGTTCTTCATAAAAAAAACCAACAACAAACGCAGGAGCATACCTTCTTCATCATCACCTTCTTTTATATTATTCTCTCTGATTTTCAAACCCGTTTTCATTTCCAAACTCAATCTCAATTCCGGCACCACCACCACCATAGATAGGTTCTCTTTCTTCCTCTTTTAGGGATGTTCATATCCTTTAGATTTTATTTATGTGGGTCCCGTGCTGTCAGCCGTATACGTTGATGTTTTTTGGGTTGATTGTTGCTCTCTACCCAGGGAAACACAATTCTGTGTAAACTCATAACACGTGATTATTTTTTTTATTCCCCAAATGTAATAACGAAGAAAATAAAAGTTTTCACATTTTCATTGACAAAAGTCTTAAATTGTTCAATAAAAAAAACTCAATTTTTAGCAATAATGTTTTTTTTAATACAGTTGAGTGATGGTGAGAAGCAACATGTCCCATTATCTTGGAAAAAAGTCAAAGTAGTCAACAAAAAAAAAAGAGAATATCTTTTTGAAATAATGCTTGATTTTGTCTTCAAATAAAATATAGTGCTTGATTCCTTCATTAATTACAAATTTCTACCGCACAAATTTTCATATTATTTTTACAATTTTTAAGATTTTTCATTAATTGTTTTATATAATTTTAATGTAATATACAATTTTTAAGATAAAATACAATCTTTAAGATTGATTTTTCATTAATTATTTTTACTTTGAATTGGGACAAAAAAAAACTTCATTTTTTACCAAAATAGTGGGACGGAGAGAGTATATGAGAGATAATAAATTGAAATGATATGAGCGCAAAATAAGATAAATTTCACTTCTCTAATATAGAGTAGGAGATAAGGTAAGAAAAAAATTGAGAATTAAATGAGATGATATGAACATAAAATGAAATAAGAGAAATTTCGCTCCTCTAATGAAGCAAAAGATAAGGAAAGAAAATTTGAGATACTCTTTCGATCTCGTTATCTTGATAAAAGTCAAAGTAGTAAACAAAAATAAGAAAATATCTTTTTGATATAATGCATGGTTCTATTTTCAAAATAAAATATAATGTATGATTCATTCATTAATTACAAAATTCTATCACACAAATTTTCAAATCATTTTTACAATATTTAAGATTTTTCATTAATTATTTTAAAAAATTTAATGTAATATACAATTTTTAAGATAATATGCAATCTTTAAGATTTTTCATTAATTATTTTTACTTTGATTTGTGATAAAAAAAAACTTCATTTTTTTACCAAGATAAATGAGATGATGAGCATAAAATATGATAAACTTTACCTCTCTAATATAAAGTAGGAGACAAGGTAAAAAAATTGAGAATTAAATGAGATGATATGAACATAAAATAAGATAAGAGAAACTTCGCTCCTCTAATAGAGTAGGAGATAAGGAAAAAAATTTGAGACACTCCCTCGGTCCAATTATCTTGGTAAAAGTCAAAATAGTACTCCATCCGTCTCATTATCTTGGTAAAAGTCAAACAAGTCAATGAAAATAAGAGAGTATCTTTTTAACATTATGCATGATTCTTTTATTAATTACATATTGATATTATACAAATTTTCATATCATTACAATTAATACACATTGCAACATTGCCTCCAAAAAAATCTTTAGATATGTTTTCCTTACTTACTTATCAATCATCGATACAAAATACAATCTTTAAGATTTTTCGTTTATTTTTTACTTTAATATGGGACAAATCTTTTTGTATTTTTTACCAAGATAATGGGACAGAGGGAATAAATAAAAATGAGAGAATATATTTTTGATACAATGCATGATTCTATTTTCAAAATAAAATATAATGTATGATTCATTCATCAATTACAAATTTCTATCACACAAATTTTCATATTATTTTTACGATCTTTAAGATTTTTCATTAATTATTTTTAAGATTTTGAATATATTATAATATACAATCTTCAAGATTTTTCATTAATTTTTTTTATTTTAATTTGGGACAAAAAAAACTACATTTTTTACCAAGATAATGGGATAGAGGTGTAAGATTTTTATATCTTAGTATGTCTCATGTGATGTGCATGTGACATATATTGAATTGTGTTTAGTAAATAATTAATTAAATCTTAATGGGCTAAATCATATTTAGATAATAAGGGGATTGTTTCTAAGGCCCATTAGCTTGATGGAAGCCAATGGATAAGAGATAAGGGTTTTACCTATTTATGAGAAACAGGTCTTGTTCCTGGCTATAACGTATTCTCTCTTTTACCATCACATAACGATACAGAAAGAATAGTAGAGACGGCAAAGGAATAGAAACCTTGTTTCCTGGCTTTGGTCAAAGACGTTGGAGAACTCTCTCTCAAGTATAGCAATGGATAGAGGTTAGTAATTATATTCTCTTATCATCTCTATAACGTGAAAGTCATGTAATTTCAAGATCCCTATTGTTGTAGTTGTAACGAATAAATTAAAACTACAACTTACATGTGGTATCAGAGCAATAGGTTGAGAAATTCATGATTTTCCAATTAAAATTTTGTGATGTGGTATGAATCCTAATTGTTGTGATTAGGGATTTATTTTAGTATGAACCCTAATTATTGTATTTAGAGATATTATGGTTTCCGCGAAAGTCTTTCATACCCGTTGTATTATTCACTTGCTCGATTAACATTTGGAAATCAATAAGGATTTGATTTCAATAAAAGGTAGCACTAACGTGTTTGGTTTTCTTTTAGCCTGAATTGTTTACTGTGAACAATAACACAGCGTGATTTCCAAATTGGAAATTTTGAATAGTTAACGCATGATTTGTTTTTTTTTTAAGGCATGAATTGTTTTGCTTGAATAGTACCTACTGTTCATGCCAAAGCTATTATTCTTCTAACGTGATAATGCCTACTGTTACGTGATAATGCTTGTACGTGTAATATTAGGCTGGTCTCGCTACTGGCCTAGTGGGTTTGACATATCCTCCTCATCCATCAGTGCATTACACGTTCATTTTAAGAGAAGGAATTTGGGAATTTCAATTCATGCTTTTTGAATTGAATATAATTGTTATATAGATTAAGTGAGTGAAACACTATGTCACGGGCAATGCCAATACAGCATCAGGGGGTGCAATTTCTATTAAATTATTTTGGTGTAATGGGTAATTACGTTGCAATGATGTGTTTTATGTGTTGGGATTAAGGAGTTTTTTTTTATTAGTAAAAGAAATTTTTTGAATTGGCATTACTTGATTTGATATTAATGTATGATGATTTGATCATCATTAAAGTTGTCAAATCATAAAGATATTAATTCCGATTGTATAATTTTATTATAATAATGAATTTGATTTGAAGTTAATTGTATGTTGATTTTGTTAATCACCAAAGTGGTCTAATCAGTAAGTAAATTAATTTCAAATCATATGATGATTTTTCAATTACTCATAGATTTGATGCTATATGAAAGACATAATGGTTTGATGTTCTATGGGTATATTGTAGTTCATTGTTATAAGGCATTTATGGATCGCCCAAAGGTTTGATTAGTTGTTCTTATAATTAATGGACATGACTGTAGGCAATATGTTTGTGCTATTGGTTTATTTATATATCCAAAGACAATAGATAATGTTAATTGGTGCATATATCATTGCCAATTATTGATTATTAATTTTATTAGCATCATTATGTTTGAATGTCGTGTGCTAATGTGCAACCCAAAGGAGAGCGTTAGTGCACATTAATTGTTTAAGTAATATGTACCTTATGTCTCAAAACATTTATGTAGTACATGTTCTTAATTTTCTGCATTCTCATGACTTGTATGTGTCAGTGTTATTTGTTCAACTTTCTGACTAGAGTTTGCAAGTCTTTCTTATCAGTTAAAGAAAAGTTTGTTGCTATTAATGGTGTTAGCAACAATAAAGATAAAGTTTATTATAAAATCTGAGTAATTTTTTAGAAAGATTTGCAAACACTTATGTTATGTTCATGAGGATAAGTGTTGCAGATAACATTAAGATAATTCTCTCCAAAATTGAAAGTAATTAAAAAAAAATGAAAAGAATTTTGTGAGAGAGTGCCAAATTTTGTGAGTCTGTTTCTGGGACATTAATGAGTACCCTAACCCAACAAAGCTTGGTGATTTGTGTACTATTTATAAATGTATAATTAAAACGAAAATTATTGCAGCAAGATTTAAGTTTAAGTCCTTATGAATAGTTGTGGATGAGAATTTCTTAGTATAGTTTATCCTCCTCATTAGTGATTGAGTGTGACTTATTTTTGAATGAGCTGTAATGCCATGAAATATAATGGGTAGTGCATGAATTGCACAACTTCTTAGTTCAAGAGGAAGCTAGACTTAAGATTATAAGAAGTCTCTTGGTCCAACCTTTAAGGACATTAAGGAGCTGGAAATAAATGTGTGAAGAAACATGATAATGGCAAAGGATCACTTAGAATTAATGAGGCATATGTGAAAATTCATATGAAAGAACCTCATTATCATAAATGTCATTTTGTGCAAAAATGTTGAATTCAGAAGAAGTGCATAAAATGAAAATCTTGATTCTATAAAAGATAAGTTTAAAGCTTATGTATGTTTGAGTCAAACTTAATCAAAGATCCACATAAAATTTGGTGGATTGATCTTGGATTAATCGAAACATGTTTCTAGCATAATGAATTTTGTTTAATCCATACCATAAACCCACATGTAAAGTACGTGTTTGTGGGAATAAAGTGAAAGTTCTAGTAGAACTTGTTAGGATTTAATGTTTAATCCTTGACATTGGGCATCACCTAAACTCATTGGAGACCTTTTAGGTACCTAGTTTTTCTAGGAGTTTGGTTCATTATCTAGGATTGATGTTACTAGACACTCTTCTATGTTTGGTTATGGATGTTTCAATTTATTTAAGTATAATTATCACATTGGTATTTGTATATTAGTAATAGTTATATAAATTAAATTTTAAATGATTTTTTGCTAATTTGTGACATAAGTGTTTGGGTCATAAATCCAAGGAAAGAATGGAAAGCTTTATAAGGAACAAAATCTTTCCAGATTTGGATTTTATTGGCCTAATTATTTGTGCAGATTGTATTAAAGGAAAGAAAAACCAAAGACACAAAGAAAGGAGCCACAAGAAGGATTCAGCTTCTTAAAAATGTGTTCTTCAAAACTTGTGGACCTCTGATTTTAACTTTCTTTTTAGAAAGAAAAAGGTATGTGATCATCTTTATTGATAACTATTCATGTTATAGTTATGTCTTGAAAATTTACTTGAATAAAGTAGAAAGTTAAGTACATATAGATGAATGTTATCAATTACGATAGAGATGATGACTAACATGAAAGAATTAATTAAAATGGGCAACATCTGTGACTGTTCGTTAAACTCCTCAAGAATTGAGTAATTTGTGTGTATGTCAGTTACACTGCAGCGAAATGGTGTATATAGAGCATAAAGAATAGTAATGAATATGGTTAGGAGTATGATATTTAGTCTTTACCCGCATTTGTGAATGTATGTCTTGAAACTGCCATTTGTCTATTGAACAGGGTTCCTAGTAAGACAGTGTCAAAGACAATTTTGAACTGTGTTTATAGGATACCCAATTTAAGGCACCTGCATGTTTAAGGTTGTCGGTAGAAACAAGGATTGCAATCCACCAGAAAAGAAAATGGATATAAAACATCAGTGAGTATTTCACTGATTATCCATATAAATCAAAAAGTATAGACCTTATTGTTCTAACCATAGCATAAGAACCATTGAAATTGTAAATGACAGGTTTACTGAGAATTGTGAAATTAGTGGGAGTATAGTTCCACATAACGTGGAAATTAACGGAGTTAGGGTGCAAGTTCCTGTAATTTGTAATTTGTTCTTCTACCTCAACAATAGTTTCTTTTATTGTTGAATCGTATAACAATAAAGTACGAAATGAATTCACTATTCACAATGATTTTATTGTAGAAGAACCATGAGAAATAGTATTAAAAAAAATTGCTATTTCGAATGTTTTAAGTGGTTTATCTACAAGAATATAAATTTGACTTAGTCATTAATGATAACGATGTGTTGTTTTACAAGCCGTAAATTGTGATAATATTAATAAATATTTTAATTGTGAGACCTTGTAGAATTGCCTAAAGGTTACACGAGAGTTGGGGGGTAAGTGAGTCTTTTGGACCAAATATAACTCTCGTGACAAACTTGAACGTTACAAGGCCAAATTTGTTGTCAATGATTTCCCTCGCAAAGTTGGCATTGACCATTAATGAGGAATTTTGACCAATTACCTGAAAGAATTTATTCAATATTATCATCATGGCATATGTAGTCCGTAATGATTTGGAACTACAGTAGAAGAATGTGAAAACAACCTTTATGAATTTTAGAGGAGGATGTTTATATGGATGACCCACTAATGTGGTTCTCAATTGAAAAGAATGAACACATAATGTGCAAATTTGAGGAAATTAATATACAAATTTAAACATACATCACACCAATAGTATCTGAAAGATAGTCAGTGATACTATTGTTCCTTTTATATTTAAGGAAACACAATTAACTTGTGTAAGTATCTGAAGGTCAGTGGGAGTGAGTTTATTATGTTGATTCTGTATGTTATTATATCTTGCTTGTAACTTATTATCTTGGTCTTTTACACTAGACTAAGAAAATTTTTCTAGTAACTTTGAATGAAAGATATAGGTGAGTCGAGCCACGTGATTAGAAAATGAATATTCTAGAATATGTCACATGAATTGTTAGACTTATCTCAGAAAGCATATATCATTAAAGTACTAGAATGATTTAGAATGAATAAAATTTAAGTTAAGGAAGTATTAACTATACTCATAAAGTCTTGAGGTATTAGCATGGAACGAATAAATGCATGTTTACTTCTGTAATGAATGATCACATTGAAGTGATCAGAATGTTGAATTTGTAACAAGTTTTGAGGTTACAATTCAAACTAATTGACTGCAAAATTTTATTTCGGGGCTTAGAACTGTCGACAATATTGCTTAGCCGCTGAAAACGTACTGTGGTGTTTTGCAGCAATGACAAGTACTATAAAGGTGCTAAAAGTATGTAAATGAAGTACTTTGTCTCTAAAGAATGAGATCCGAAACAAAGATTGTCAATAGAGCATGTTAGCACCAATCTTATGATTGCTAATTCCTTGAAAGAAGGGTTATCGCCTAAACATTTATTGAACATGTTGAAAGTATAGGCATTACTATTATTAAGTAAAATTAAATTTGATGTTGACATCCTTATGTATGATGTAATTGACACTCTGAGCTCATTTATGATATGTTTGATATGTTTCTGATTACCTGTTCTTTAGAACAACATGTATTAATGTATTAGAGTAATGTAAACAGGTATTGTCTTCAAAAAAGACATTATGGACCAGTTATATATTTCCCAATTATAGATCGTGTTAAGGAAAAGACTATTTTGTGGTACATGGAAGGAATTATGTCGAACAAATGACATACAACCGCTATGACCTGAATTAGTTCCTATCCTTAACTATGATTAATCGAGTATCTTATAGAATGAGTTAGCTATATAAATGTGCATTAATGGTTTGTTTAATTATTTTGTTTATTAAACCATGATGTTGAATTTTGTCACATGAGCCAAGTGGGAGAATGTAAGATTTTTATATCTTAGTATGTCTCATGTGATGTGCATGTGGCATATATTGAATTGTGTTTAGTAAATAATTAATTAAATCTTAATGGGCTAAATCATATTTAGATAATAAGGGGATTGTTTCTAAGGCCCATTAGCTTGATGGAAGCCAATGGATAAGAGATAAGGGTTTTACCTATTTATGAGAAACAGGTCCTGTTCCTGGCTATAACGTATTCTCTCTTTTACCATCACATAACGATACAGAAAGAATAGTAGAGACGGCAAAGGAATAGAAACCTTGTTTCCTGGCTTTGGTCAAAGACGTTGGAGAACTCTCTCTCAAGTATAGCAATGGATAGAGGTTAGCAATTATATTCTCTTATCATCTCTATAACGTGAAAGTCATGTAATTTCAAGATCCCTATTGTTGTAGTTGTAACGAATAAATTAAAACTACAACTTACAAGAGGAAGTAAAAAAACTACATTTTTTTATTTTATCAAACAACGTGAGTCTCATCGTATATCCTGAACTCTTAATAACTAGAAGCCACCAAAAACAGAATGAATGAAATTGATTTAATTAAATATTAAGGCAATGAAATCCTTAAAAGAGGAAGAAAGAGAACCTATCTATGGTGGTGGCGGCGACGGAATTTGGATTGGGTTTGAAAATAAAAACGGGTTGGAGAGTGAAGAATAAAAAAAAAGTGATGATGAAGAAGGTATGTTCCTGGGTTTGCTTCTGAGTTTTCCAATGAAGAATTTATGAATAAAAAAGAAGAAGGTGATGATGCTGGTACTTGGCAGTGATAGAAGAAGAAGAAGGGTCTGATGGAGAAGAATAACGTGAGTGAGTAGTGAAATGAGAAATTATAAATTTTTAAGGATTTTTTTTGGTAAATACAAATAATATTAAAATGAGGGTATTTTGGGTAGATGAAATATAAAATTAAAATTTGGGTAGATGAAAAATAATATTAAAATAAAGGTATTTTGGGTAGATCAAAAATAATATTAGAATGATTGTATTTTGGGTAAATTACATTAAGGATAAAAATAATATTTTTAAATAAATATTTTAGGGACCTAATTATAAAATTTATAAATTAAAAATATGCCCCGATGACGTGGCAAAAAAAACACATGGCTAATTTCTATTGAGTCACATTAAAATGGTACATAAACCCTCTATTTTCAGAGGGTACCGAAGTAGATGGTAATTTTTTTTTTTAAAATTAAAGTTAAACTAATTAATAAAATAATTTGGAAATTATAATTGATTGATTAATTCAAAATGCATTAAATTAATTATTTAATAATTGATTAATATATTAGACAAATTGATAAATGTATGTTTTCTTATCTTTTTAATTTTGCAATTTTTTATTGTTTTTATGAGACGGAGAGACTATAGTAGTTACTAAATCTGCTATAAATATTTCATGCAAAGCTTCAACTATGGGAAAACAATAGTTTGAATAATTACTATTAATTATATATATATATGATTAAGATTTGTTTTACCTGCCCACTATTCTAGCTACGAAATCTAAGTCCAAATTGGTACGAGAGAAAATTCACATGCAAGTGGCATCAATTATTTGAGATTAATTACTCCCTCTGGTCTTATATATAGGGCACATTCTAGAAGAAATTTTTGGTTCCATATATAGGGCACTTTATATTTCCTATGCATCATTAATTGTTTTTTCTCTTTTTTGTCTTTATTAAATGCTTTGACTAACTATGTTTTTTTGTTATTCATTAATGAATGTGAATTTTCCAAATAAAGTGGATTGTAACGTTACAATATATTCTCATAAAATTCACAAAACTAACCACTTTCCTTGATCCGGAGAATACGGTTAAGTATGCCCTATATATAGGACCGGAGGGAGTAAATTTTAAAAGCCTCTATCAAAATAAATAAATAAATAAATTTGAAAGTCATTCTACTTGCATACACCTCTGTTTTATTATAGCCTTTATTATATGCACTTAATTGTCTTCTTAAACAAACAAAAGAATTAATCTCAAGAAATACTGAAGGCGATCGAGGTTAAGAGTAAACATGATGAATAGTGAGTAACTGTATGTACGTTCAAAATTTACATACAATAGAAAGTTTTACCGTTTTCCCGTTCCATTAGGTTAGATAATAATAAAAAAGAATTATTTTGCATTGAAAAATAATATAAAATCATTTAATTTGGAGAAAATAATGTATGCACCGAAAGATTTTTTACACTATCAACATATTATCCATTGTTGATTGGTTAGTTATGATTGACTTATAAGTAAAAGTAATGCATATTGATGGAAGATGATGCATCGACAGTGTAAAAAACTTTACACTCTCTTGTACAAATATTAAACTCATTTTCTTTCACGGTTTCACCTAAATAAGTTAACGTTATGATAAAGTTGATTCTTGATATAGTATTAGAGGCTTAGAATCTTTATGATCAAATGGTTGGGAATTTAATCCCTTACCGTCCTCCATTATTATAAATAATAACTAGTTATCAAGCCCGTGCGTTGCACGGGTTTGTATTAAACATGTATTTTTGGCACTTTTTCTGTAATGTTTGTTTTTCAATGTAGACATATACTATAATGGAAATGATATCGATAACCTTTTTTGAACGTGAATAAGTTGAGTTATTTTAATTACTTGAGTTTGATTCAAAGATGATATATATTTTTAAAAATTATCCAATAATTAATTTTGGGCTTTTAAATAATGTTGAGGAAAATGAGAGTAATTACTAATAGGGGGTAAATAATTAATTGCTATTGAAAATTAGTATTATAAATTGATATGTGATATATATATATATATATATATAAATTACATTTATAATTTTTTTATGATTGTTGCTATTGGAAATTGGTATAATAATCAATAACCACTATTGAAAATTGATACGTAATCTTATAAATATGAGAAAAAATTTATAAAATAATTTTATATTAGAAAAATTCTTATTGAGTAAAGAAGTAATTACCTACTATTAATCATGGGTAAAGCTTCCATGCCATATAAGAAAAAAAAGGTACCAATGCCTTTCTACTTTAATCAATCAAATTAGGACACTTGTAGTAATTTAATACAGTCAGCGTCTACTTGTCAATGCTTATGTGTTATATTTTAAGGATGTTTTTACAAATTTTTAAACTTAGCTTTTAGCTCAATTATGGTTACAAATAAAAAAAATTAAATTCAACAAAAAAATAAAATTAAAAACAAAACAAAAACCTAATCCTTATCTTTCTATCAAAACACCCAGCGTTACAAATTAAAAAATTTAAACATAAAAATAACCAAAAAAAAAAAAGCAAAGTGACAAAACGCGAGAGAAATTCTAATCCCAATATGTATTTATCATCCTCATACTCACAAGTTGTCTTTGTTTGTTGTTGTTGTTATTGTGTATGCCTATATTTGATTCCAAAGAAAATGGTTTCAAAATCCAAAATCTTATTGTTTTCGATTAAATATCTGCACGTTTGGCCCCGAATTGTTTTCGTTTTTTTTTTCCTTCTAGCAAATGAATTAGAAAGATAAAGTAAGGAAGAAGAAGGTTGAGAGAAGAGAAATTGAAAAACACCAAACCTTGAAACAAACTAACAGCAAACACTCCTATGGTTCCAACAATGCAGAAAAAATAAACAAAAAACAAAAATCCAGAAAGTTGAAAGCTCACGTATATTCATTCTCATTCAAACAACATGATTGAGTTCATATTAGGATTCAAGATATTTACACTGATTTTTTTTTTCCTTTTTTAATCAATTTAGGATTTTTAAAGTTGAGTTAAAGTTATAAAAAATTTGCAAAAAAATCCTTAGTAAATGATACCTAGTTAGACACCTCATACAATTACCAGGGGCTGATTGTATTAAATTGTCATAGGTGTCGTACCGTGATTGATACATTTAAAAATGGCATAGATGCCTTTTGAAATTTAAGTGGCACCAAAGCAAAACCCATGGTATATGATATGATCTTATCAATAGGAGGTTCTAATCAAGGATTCCAAATATTAAAATGTTCAATTTACGGATTTTTTAAACTTTGAATTAATGATTAATATCAAATTGCCTATATTAAAAGTTTCTTATGTTAGAACTTCCCAAATTGTTGTATTATAGCTGTTTAAATTATTATATTATTGCGACTCATCTAAATATATATCGGTTTTAATTATCAAATTGTGATTCATTTATGCATTAATTACATATATTCGTTATATCCATTTTGATTTTTAAATATCAGTTATATCCATATTAATTCTTAAAGTGTTGCTCATCTTTTACTACTCCTTTTTTTTTTTGCATTAATTACATATATTCTTAATATCCATTTTATTTTGTAAATATCCGTTATATCTATTTTAATGCTTAGAGTGCTGCACATATGTTAGGCTCATCTTTTATTTATTTTTTTTGCATTAATTACTTGTATCCATTTTTTTTTAATATCCGTGATATCCATTGTAATTGTTTAAATAAAATTTAATTATACAATAAAATTTTTAAAATAATCTTATATAATTAATTGTTATTTAAAATTACTAATAATAACAATAATGGAATAATTATCAAATAGAGGTTACATATTTTTAAAATGGAAAGGCAAAAAAATTATAATGACTTATTGTATAATTGTTATGGTACAGGAATAATTAGGGGTGTAAGTGGTCCGGTCCGAGACCGCGAGACCGCTCGGATCGAACCGGATTGGATCGAAAAATGTGGTCTGGTCTGGTCTCACGGTCCGGTCCAGTCTCAAAAAATTGAGACCATACTTAAACGGTCCGGTCCACGATCTCACATATTATTAGACCGCTAGGATCGGACCAGATCGATAGGGTTTAATAATTTAAAAAAAATATTATCACCGTGATATATTGACAGTTATATTTTTTACATGAAGATTTTGTTTTTGAGGGTTTTTTTAGTTGGAGTTTGATTTGCCGTCTTTAAAGATTAAATTTGGTTCAAATCTGCTGTGGGATTAGAATTTTGGGCCATGCAGAGAGCATTTGCTTCTTATGGGTACTCAGAAATGACTAGAAAATTGCTCAGTGTTTTTGTTAATCATGTGATGTCAATATGTTGCAGCAAATTATGTGACTATGATCCAACACACACAAACACAGCAGCTGGAGATGGAGAGGAAACCTTAGGGTTCTAAGTGAAAAACGGGCTGAAGGCTCAGTTTTTTTTTTTTTTTTTTTTAAAAAAAAACTTGAACAAT
Organism: Crotalaria pallida; assembly: GCA_037953625.1. Classification (NCBI taxonomy): domain Eukaryota; kingdom Viridiplantae; phylum Streptophyta; class Magnoliopsida; order Fabales; family Fabaceae; genus Crotalaria; species Crotalaria pallida. The sequence continues at coordinate 180,125,077 of CM075649.1, forward strand.
TATGGTCTAAATAGACCGGACTGGACCGGACCGTAACGGTTCGGACTATAACGGTCTGGTCCGGTCTTTGCATATAAAAAACATCGGGATCGGATCGGACCACATAAATTTAATCGGTCTGATCCCTAAAGTCTATCAAAGACCGGATCGGACCGGACCGTTACACCCCTAGGAATAATCATTACACATGGTATTGCAACGGAGTGTGCTAAATTTAGGCAAAAATGGGAGTGTAATGATAATAAATTTTCATTTTAAAAGTTAAAGGCTAACATTTTAGTATTGCAACGGATGATTACACTATGTGATGACATGCAGTAAAATAGAGAAATTGTGAATAAGCCTTTTTTAATGAATAAGTTGAGTTATTTTAATTACTTGAGTTCGATCCAGAGTTCAATCCAAAGATGATATATTTTTAAAAATTATCTAATAATTAATTTTGGGGTTTTAAATAATGTTGAGAAAAATATGAGTAATTACCAATTGGGGGTAAATAATTAATTACTATTGAAAATCAGTATTATAAATTGATACGTGTTTTTATCAACGATTCCAAATATTAAAGTGATATATACATATAATTACATTTATAATTTTTTTTATGACGGGAATTTTTTTGTGTTATCTGCTATCTGAAAATCTTGAATTGTGTATATTTTTCATTCTTCCAATTTAGACTTGACCATATGCGCGATAATTTTTTCCAATTGTGGCATGTATATAATTGCTCTAAAAATCAGTAAGAACATATTCGTGCAATGCGGTTAGGAATGAACAAAATAAAATAATGAAACAGTGGTTGCCTTGGTTTTAAAAATTAAAATTCAATAGTATTTTTCAATAGTAGTTCTTAAACTTTTTTTTATTTTAATATGAGCCGATTTGAACACTAATTTTTTAACTACGTACTTTTAATAATAATGAAGTAGTGTATATGTGCAAAACATCAATAAATTAAGAGATAAAAATTTACCTTTTCATCTTTGAGAACCACATATGTACTGATAAGTTCCTTTCGTCGTATGTTGATGGTGTCCCATAGACGTGCAATGCGAACTATTATCTTTTCAGTCATCTCTATTAGAGGAGAGGCCATTCAAAAATGTGTGTTTATCATTTTTATGGGACATTTTTTTCTGCAATGCAAGTGTTGATTTAAAAATAAGCATTATAAAAAACTAACGGAATATATATTCTCAATTAGAGAAGATTACAAACTTGACAAGATAGTTCTTAAGGTTGACATAGTTGTTGCAAAATTCGCTTCAAATTAAGGATGACTATCATTAAGAACCTCTCCAATTTATAATAACGTAGAGAAAAGATTAGCCAAGTGTTTTTTTTTGTCACGTCATCGAGGCATATTTTTAATTTATAAATTTTATATCAAAAATATATTCTCTCATTTTTATTTACTATTTTGACTTTTACCAAGATTCTTGGGCCGAGGAAGTGTATCATAATTAATGAAAAATCTTAAAGATTGTATATTATCTTAAAAATTGTATATTACATTAAAAAAAATTTAAAACAATTAATGAAAAATCTTAAAAATTGTAAAAATAATATGAAAATTTGTATGATAGAAATTTGCAATTAATAAACCTAATCAAGCATTATATCAAAAAGATATTCTCTTCTTTTTTGCTGACTACTTTGATTTTTTTCAAGATAATGGTATACGATGCTTCTTAGTTCTTACCACTCAACTGTATTTAAAAAAAAACATTATTGCTAAAAATTGAGTTTTTTTTAATGAAAAATATATCATAAGTTTTAAATGGGAGTATTGATTATTTAGGTATAGTGGAAAATACTATATATATATATATATATATGATCACGTGCTTTCTCCATTAAATAAGCAAAACTTATAAGGAGGATTAAACGATGGAAAGCTACTTGATTTTAATAAATATTCCTCAAGTATGAGATTAAGATAGTATAATTTGAAATTGATTTCGAATATTATAATGGTTATGATTTAAAATAGAAAAAAATTATAAAAAAAAGACCCAATTATGTTATATTTATTTGATTTTGCTAAGATTGTGTCTATGATAATGGTGTGATTTTTTTTAGGAATACAAGATTTGAATCAATCAATCATCAACAATTATATCAATTATCAATCAATTATATATTATAAAAAGAGGATACCTGCAATTCAAAAACTGCTGAGATGTCACTTCCACATAATTTTGTCAAATTTTTTATTAAAAAATTGATTCAAATTTCAACAATTAATTCCCACAATTTTTGGTTTTAAAAATAATTCAAACTTATAAGATAATAACAACCGAATCAATTGATAAGAACAGGTAACAACACAAAAAACAACCGAATCACTCATTACATGCAATTTCAAATTCGGTAACCTGATAAGAAACAACAAATTCAAATTCAAATTTTAAATGTGATTAAAAAAATTCATCATTTCAATCAATTATAAATAATAGTTTACAACTTAAAGTTGAATCAAAACTATATCCAAAAATAAAAATGGCAGATCAACATTTTTCTTTTGGGGGGTGGGGTGGGTTGCAAGGTAAGGTGCATTATTTTTAAATAAGCCGTGTTAGGTGAATACTGATCTCAATTTTAGAATTTGAGGAATTGTGGATATATTTATGTTATTTTTTAAGTTCTTTGATGTTATCCTTTTCAAATTTTGGTAGTTTGTTTGCAGCAAATATTTTTTTTTAATTTGTTGGATGTTATTATTTTCACAAATTGTGATAGTTTTATTGTCAATCATGTAAACAGAATTACGATACAATTTTTGTTTTTTTTTGGCTAAGTTGGGATGCAATCAGAATAAGATATACTAAGTGGAATGTGAGACGTGCTTCATCTCATTTCAATTATATTCTAATTTTTCTATTTACATTTTTGTTTTTATTATCGGATCTATTCTTTGTGAATATTTTATTTTGCACTAACTAATTTTTTTTTCTATATTTACAGAGTTCGGTTGATACGACAGTGAAATAATGTCACACTAGATCTCAACTATTGATTGCACAAAGGATCAATTTTTAGGAGCAAGATTACAACTATTTTATAAAGGATCCATGTTTAGGAGCGATATTTTTTTTTGGTTTATATGGGAGGTCTGAGACTAGAACCCATGACCTGGGGAGGGGGAAGTCCTAAGTGTCCCTGCAGCCACCAACTGGGCTGTCTTACGCGGACTAGGAGCGATATTTTTATATCTTCTTTCTTCTCCTAATTTTATTCTACACAATTTATTTTTAGTTTGCTAATGTGTAATATGAATATTTTTGTAGTTGTTTGTTGAGGTGGTAAATAGGAAATGACATTTCAATATTTACATAGTATAGAACAATGAAGCAGTACCAATTATAATTTTTTCTTCGTTTTCTATTTTTTTTTAATTTATATTCACTATGTCCCCAAAAAAATGTTAGAAAATTCAAAGAAATTAGTACAAAAATGGTTTGTTTTTTTGGGATGGATGAAGTATAATAAAATTTTCTTAAATCATACTATCAATATAAAATTATAATTTGTTCATTACTAATGTATAATCTTTTTTTTTGGGCAATTATGAGGTCAAAAATAAGGTTTGAGATGAATATGAGATTTTTTGGAAGATGTTTTTTTTTCTTCAATTTTCTAATAAGTTTGACTTTATAATAAGTTAAAATAAAAAACCCTTTTATTAAATGTAAATCCGATTGATTCAATTTAATTATTAATAATCTCATATATATAAAATTATGCAATTCGATTAAAAATTTTTATTAATTTTTAGTTTAAAATAATTATCATATATAACAAAATTATGCTATCTAATATATCTGTTCATTCCCGTGCGATGCACGGGTAATCTAAACTAGTCAATGTGTAGTAAAAAAACAATCTTCCAAATAATTTAGCACAATAGCGACAAGATGTAGAAGCCACACACCCAAACTCGGTGCCAAATCACAGCATTAATTGGACATGATTGAAACGGATATGGATTCTTTAATTTCAATGTCTCTATTTCTTATTTAGAAATAATATTTTCTCTCTTCATTTTTTACATTTTGTTTAATTTTTTTTATAGGCAAAGTATTTTTTGTTTATTTTGTTTACGTGATAGAGGAAGGAGATTTAAATCCATCAAATGGTAGCGTACATGATCGATCAAACCCGAGACTTCCAACTCTAAAGCCTTAAGACTTGGTACATGACCATGTGGACTACACTCACTTATATACATTTTATTTAATTAATTAAATAAAATAAATTATTTTCAAATATGGAATGAAGTTATTAAAGTTATGAAAATTTGAAATTAAAAAATCCAATCCGATCGAAACAAGGGTGAAGGCTTCAATGGACTTGCTTGAGGTTTGGTACACGCTGCACCTGAAGTTTTTTACCGGGTCCAGCCTATTTTTCCGGTTTATACTTTTTTAATTTTATCTGAAAAAATACACATACGTCAAGGCCATGATGTACTAGCTTTTTTTTTTCCTAATTTTTTCTCACTGCGTCTTTTGTTGGGCGTAGGGCATTGGTTGCTGAGTGGAGAAATCGGAGAAATCGTTAGGCATCGCCGATGACGGCGAGTGAAATGGAGAAACCATTAGGCATCGTGGTGATTCTTGCTTAACTTCTTTCAAATAACCTCCATTAATCCTCGAACTTTGGTGATTTTGAGGATTACTCCTTGGCGCAGGGTTCGGACTCGATCCAAACCCAACATACTTCCCACCCTGCGACAGATGAACACCGTCCGGCCGCGACTCACTCTCCGCCATCTTCTGCGCAAAGAAACTCTCCTTATTAGCAGTAGATGCCTCCAATTGCGACTTGGTATAAATATCATGCGTTGATTTCGACCTCGCCGGTGCTCCTCCTCCGCCACCACCACCAAACCCTCCTCTAACATTACAGGTACTCTGATTTTGTCTAATATCATTGTTCCTCGATCCATAACCGTCTTCATTATCCCAATTATCCCAGCCGGAGCAGGCGCCGGAGCCTCCGCCATCGGAAGCTCCTAACGGCGGTTTGCCCAGCGAAAGGAACGTGTTGTGGAAGCGGAAAGAATATCGAAGCGGTTGTGGAAGGTAACAGTGGCTCCGGGTGTAGTCGAAGGTTGACGGAGAGTGACGTTAGCAACGGGAACGGTGGTGACGATGTTGCTGAGTGGTGGTGGTGATTCATCTTCCATCTTCGCAAGTTGGGGTGGCGGAAAGCAGCAGCACCTATTCCATGACGAACAGCGTCGCCAAATCAAAGCTTTGGGAGGAAGAAGAATCTGCCAGCGCCAATTGCGGAGGTGGCATAGACGAGCTTCTCGCCGTGGTTGGGTACAAGGTAAGGTTATCAGACATGGCCGATATGTAGCTCACAAGATTGAACAACTCGAAAAAGCTATGACCAAGGTTGACGGTGAGTGACGTTAGCAACGGGAACGACGATGACGATGTTACAACGGTTGTTGTTGTCGTCGTCGGCAACAACAGGAACGGAGGGGTTATAATGGATTCCGTCACGGTGGTGATGGTGTTGTTGAGTGACGTGTATAATTTGTTGGTGGAAATCGAGTATTCATGTTGCCGATTTTCTCAATTTTTTTGTACATCTCTATTTACATAGGAGGTGCAACATGCACTTGCTAACTTTGATTCATTGAAGTCGTGACCCGAAACAAGTGTATGTAATGTTGTCTCATTATCCACCAAACATAAAGGACACAATTGCACACCCAGTGATAAACCGAAGCGGGAGATAACGACCCACTCCCATGAGCACATCAAATCCACCTATCGTCCTTTTTCTTGCATAAATTGAATCCATAAGTACATGTTTGGATGCATGTTAGATTTTTTTGGAATTGATTCTAAGAAATAAAAATTAAATATCATTAATTTTGAGTCTTAACATGATTTTACACTATCAAACCAAACATGAACTAAATAATCTTCATCAATTCACAGTGTTGCACTTCTTCGAATAAAGGAAAGAGCGTTTCCAAGCTAAGTGCCACTCACTCCTAGACATCATTTACTCATGAGGCATGTGATTAATTCTTCATATAAATAGTTTGGTTTTTTTTCCAGATCCGGTTTTTAATTTCTTCGTTGTGCGGATCCTGACTTGTATGAATGTGCCAAAATTAACCAGTAATTTCTCCCATCTTATACTCGCTCCGGTTCTGATATAAACATCATTTGACCAATTTCACTTCCTTTAAGAAAAGTAGGTAAGTTAGTTATTTGTATTGAAATTGTAAATTTTTAGTGTATATTTACCAATTTGTCCTTTTGATCTTCTAGTCATTAATTAGTATTTAAGCATCATTTGACCAATTTCACTCATTTAAGAAAAGTAGGTAAGTTAGTTATTTGTATTGAAATTGTAAATTTTAAGTGTATATTTACCAATCTATCATTTTGATCTTCTAGGCATTAATTAGTATTTTTTTCCCATAAAGATAATAGAGTATATTAAATAAGGTTAGTTTTGTAAAATTTTACAAGAAGTGCTCATATTTAGGAACAAAAAATTTTAGTCAAATGTTGCTTATATTAGGAACCGGAGGGAGTATTTAAAAAGAGTTTTTCTTAACCTGTGCCCTAAATAAGCACCCCAAAGTGGTTGAAATTTCTTGAAAATGATGCATAGAGAATAAATCAAAGGACTTATGTTTTTATTGTTTCAAAACTACCTAACCACTTTGGGGTGCTTATCCTTAGCCCTAAGAGTTGAGGTTAAGAAAACCCATTTAAAAATAGGAAAAATGCTAAAGAGTGTCTTTAGGACATTGGTTAATGAAGTAAAAGATGTAGTTTTATCTTGAAAATAATGAATTTATAACTTCGAGAATCAGTAGATTTGGATTTTCAATGCAAATTTTCCTTTAATGTATTCCTTAACCAATCCCCTCACGACACTGGTTAGCAATACATACATACATACATACATATACATACATATATATATATATATATATATATATATATATATATATAAGAAGTTAGATGAACACGTTTAATTTTATCAAATTCTTAAGGAAAATATACTATTATTTTATGAAACTTGCATCGAGAATTAAAAATAAATAAATGATATAAAAATTTTATAAATATATTTTAAAAATAATTATATTAAAAATAAAAAATTAATTATCTTTTATTTATATTTGAGATCATTGATTTTTTTTCTTATATTTGAGTAGTTGAGTCGTGAGAGAATACAAACTACCGGTAAGAAGAAATACTATGTATCATGAATGTGCCCCATGTGCCTTCAACCACAACTCCCAAGAGTGAACCCGAAAGGAATTCAACAAGAGAATAAAATTTAGAGTGTAACAAGGTTTTTTCGAATAAAAAAATGAAAAATATTTAGAGACCTACAAAATCATGTAATTTATTCACAAACAAAATCAAAACTTTGGCATGTTCCACTTGCCATCTGCCATCCATTTGAAACAAGGAAGAAAATAGTGTTGGAAGCTGATACAAAATATGGATAACCTTTGATCATTCATCACTTTTAAAAAATTAAAACCAATACTTTTATAAATAATATTAATTAATATTCTTAACATATTGGATAATAATTTTCAAATAATATCAAATATACAATGGAGACTGAGAGCCTGGCTTTCGCTGTGCCTGGAGATCACGTATGGGGTCCGTCTAAGCCACCTGATCCTGGTCTAGGACCAAGAGAAGCACCGAAAGTTTCTTTCCGTAATATGTTAATGGCAGAGCAGGAGGCGCTACCTGTCAGAGAAGAGGTGGATTTGTTGGAGAAGAATCTGGGGAAAATTGAGTTTGAGGGAGGCAATCGTCTGTTACCAAAGATCTTCATAGATGACAGTGTCTTTCATGAGTTATGCTTCCCATGGAAAGATGCGCTGGTGGTGAAACTTTTGGGATACTTCACTATGAAGGTCAGGCTAAGGATGACTTGGAAGTTGGCGGGAGGATTTGATCTTGTTGATGTTGACAACGGTTTTTATACTGTTAAATTTTGAGCAGGCTGCGGATAGGGCGAAGGTGAAGGAAGGAGGGCCATGGAAGATCTTTGACCATTGTCTGGCGGTGAGTGCTTGGTCACCGGATTTCTCTTCTCCTACGGCTCAAGTGACTCGAACAATGGTGTGGATTCGGTTCCCGGGGCTTAACCTCATGTACTTTGATGCTAGTGTCTTAAAACTTATGGCTTCAGCGGTGGGAAGACCGATAAGAGTTGACACTAACACAATGAATGCTGAAAGAGGTAGATTTGCACGTGTGTGTGTTGAGATTGACCTCACCAAACCGGTGGTAGGGAAGTTTTGGTTTCGAGGTCATTGGTATAAAGTCCAGTATGAGGGGTTGCACTTGATTTGTGCTTCTTGTGGGTGCTATGGACACCTTACTCGGGATTGCAAACAAGTGGCAACTTGTCAGGAAGAGTCACGAAGGGTTGCCTCTCCCGCTGAAGCTGCTGATACGGTTGCTCCCAAACCTATTGCCACGACGGTGGTGCTGGGGCTAGGTGAGGTTGGTGGTATGCCAAACCCTAGTGTGAATAACCTAGGAGAATCTGTTGTGGATTCTTTGCATGAGGTTAGGATGGAAGGTGCGATGATTGAGGAAGCACTGCATGGGGAGTGGTTGGTTGTCACACGTAAAAAAGGATTAAGCCAAAAAACCAGAGTCCATCAGTTATTGATAAGGATAGAATTAATGCACCCTCCCATGCACGTGGGAAAGAAAAAAATGTGCATGTGGGTCCAGGCGAGGTTAATGAAGAACAAGAAGCTGACATTATGGTCAAAAGGGGCCCTGGAAAAAGAAGTAGAATGGAGGGTAAACATGCAACACCTACCCATATCCTGTTACGAAACGCTGGCGTTAAGGGTGTCAAGTCCGCAGGCACCTCCACTACCAGAACCTTGCCAAAATCTTTCACTTTTCAAGCTGGGAATTTTGGTACAACTACGCCCCGTCTTTTCAAGGATACTAATACTCTCTCGGTTGAGGAAACTAATGAGGATATGCGTTTGCATGAAGATGAAATGGTACCGGAAACCCAGCTGGTGTTTGATTCGGGACAATCGAAGTTCAATGAGGCTGCTTTTATGCAGGCTTAGACCCTGCTTCCCCCTCTTTTCCGACTGTTTCAATGAATAGTTTAATGAGAGAGTATGCTGATTTCACTGTAATGGCTTGGAATATTAGAGGTGCTAGTAACAAAGAGACGAGAAGGTATGTTAAGGAACTTATCCGTCGTTATCATCCTTCCATTCTCTTTATTGTTGAGACTCACGTCCCCTTTGCTGGTATGAGCGTTTTCTGGAATCGGCTTGGTTATGCTCCTATCGCTATTGAGGAAGCTAACGACCATTCTGGGGGCATTTGGGCGTTGATGGATGTGGGTATCAGGGTGTAGGTGGTGGTTATTGATTCGCATTACCAAGGCATCACTCTTAGGATTGGGACAGGTGAGAGTGCTTGGATTTGCAGTGGTATTTATGCTAGCCCGACCTATACGACTAGACTGAGTTTTTGGAGTTACTTAACTCACCTTAGATCGGTCCATGCTGGTCCTTGGGTGCTTTTGGGGGACTTTAACGATATTCCTTTTGTTGTGTGAGCAGCGTGGTGGGGTGTTTTCTTATGCTAAAGCTGACAGTTTTATGCGGTTCACGGAGGCTTGTGCTCTTGTGGATTTGGGTTACTATGGTAACCAATTCACGTGGCATCGCAATCGCAGGGGTCATGCTTCTTTATCTAAGCGTCTTGACAGGGGTATTGCGGATTTTTCTTGGCGTTTGGGTTTTCCCGAAGGTATTGTGGAGACTCTGTGCAGACCACAATCCGACCACAACCCGATTCTGCTTCGTTGTGGGGGTTTGCCTATTCATAATCATAATAGGCCGTTTCATTTCGAAGCGGCTTGGCTTGACCACCCTGAGTACAAAGAGGTTGTTCACCAGGCTTGGGGCAAAGGTACTAATTTTTGTGGAGCCTTAAAGGAGGTCCAGCTTGATTCCGTGAAGTTTAATAATGAGGTATTTGGCAATATCTTCAAGAGGAAGAGACGTATTGAGGCCCGGCTTAAGGGTATTCAAAATTCGTTACAGTATGTTGATGCCCTTAGTCTCCTTACGCTACAGACTCAGCTTCAAAGGGAGTATGATAGGGTCCTTTTCCAAGAAGAGGTGCTATGGTACCAAAAATCTAGAGAAAAATGGATTAAATTTGGAGACCGTAATACCTCTTTCTTTCACACGCAAACAGTTATTAGGAGGAAAAAAAACAGGATCCATGGGTTGACGCTTCCTTCTGGATTATGGTGTGATGATGATTCGGTTTTACAGCTTGAAGCCTTGGATTTTTTTAAACAATTATTTTGCTCCACTGAGAATATTCAGTTGAATGCGCTTGTCACTCCTATTATGCCTCAGCTTGATGATGAGGGGAGAGCTAAACTAATTGCTGAGGTGACCAAGGAGGAGGTCTTTGTGGCTGTTCATAGCATGAGCTCGTTCAAAGCGCCTGGTCCGGATGGGTTTCAAGTGATTTTATTTAAGGCTAATTGGGATTTGGTTGGTGACGATCTTTGGCGGTTGGTAAGGGATGCTTTTGTTAATGGCTCCTTTGATGACAAGTTATCCGAAACTCTTATTTCTCTCATTCCTAAAGTTGATTGCCCTGCTACTTTAAAGGATTTTCGGCCCATTAGTTTATGTAATGTTACTTATAAAATCATTACGAAAGTTCTAGTCAACAGGTTAAGACCTTTGCTACCTGATTTGGTTAGCCCTCTGCAGAGTAGCTTCATCCAGGGTAGAGGCACTACAGATAATGCGATCATTCTCCAGGAAGTTGTTTACAATATGCAAAAGACCTAGGGTAAATGTGGTGACCTTGGTTTTAAATTAGACCTGGAAAAGGCTTATGATAGGGTGGATTTGCGGTTCTTGAGGCAGACTCTTCATGACTTTGGTTTTCCGGATACTACAGTTCGACTCATTATGCATTGTGTCCAATCTTCCTCCATGACTATTCTTTGGAATGGAGGCCGTTTAGCTCCCTTCAAACCAAATCATGGGTTGAGACAAGGTGATCCTTTGTCACCCTATCTTTTTGTGCTTTGCATGGAAAAGCTTGGGATGGCCATTGGTAGTGAGGTTGAAAGGAGTACTTGGAAACCTGTGAAGATTTCAAAAGATGGTCCGAATTTATCTCATTTGTTTTTCGCGGATGATGCTTTGTTTTTCATTAAGGCCAAGAATTCCCAGGTTCGTATCTTGCGTAAGGTGATGGACAATTTTTGCAAGGCTTCTGGTCTTAAAGTCAATATAAATAAGTCCAAGATGTTTGGCTCTAAATCCATTCCTAATGCGAAGAGGAGAAGGTTGCAGGCTCTGGCGGGTATTGCTTTCACTAATGATATTGGTCGTTATTTGGGATTTCCCATTTTTTCAGGGAGACAGAAAAAGGAGCACTTTGAGTACATTTTTCAGCGGGTTGGCTCTAAGCTTGCTTCTTGGAAAGGGAAGCTTCTAAATAGGGCAGCTAGAACCACGCTTGTTACTCCTGTGATTAATTCTATACCATCCTATACAATGCAGACATGTTGGCTCCCGGAAAATGTTTGTCAAAGGCTTGACAGGGTGGCTCGAGATTTCATATGGCAAGGTAATGAAGATAAAGGCTTGCATTTGGTAAATTGGAAGACTTGTATCAGACCCAAGTGCCATGGTGGTTTAGGCATTCGAGTGGCTAGACTTCAAAATGTTTCTTTACTGGGCAAATTGATTTGGAGTTTGTTACATGACAATGACAAGCTTTGGGTTAGGGTGGTGCTGTCAAAATATGCTCCAAATGGCTTTGATTTATCCAAAATTAAGCCTAAAGGTTCTTCGGTTTGGCGGGCCATTGGCAAAGCCAATATTATGTTGCACAGTGGTTTTCAGTTGAGGATTGGAGCGGGTGAAGCTTCGTTTTTCTTTGATAATTGGTTGCGTGATGAGCCACTTTGTCGATTGGTTCCTTGGGTTGCCATACAGGACACGACGCTGAAGGTAAATGACGTCTGGGAGCACGGTTGTTGGCGTTTGATTTCTCTGTACACAATCCTGCCTCTGGAGGTGAAGAACGAAATTTTAGGGAGTGGTGTGATGATTAATGAAGGAATTCCAGACTGCATAATTTGGAAAGGGGGCATAAATGGTGTTTATAGTGCTTCATCTGGCTATGCTTGGCTGCTGGACAGTGGTTTAAACGACCTAAACACTAATAGTTGGAACTGGATTTGGAAATTGAAGACTCCTCATAAATTGAACTTCTTCATCTGGTTGGTTTGCCATTCTGCCATTCCTACGAATGTTTTGCGGCTTAAGAGACACTGTGCAAGTTCTGCTGTTTGTGGTAGATGTGGAATCTTGCCTGAGACCGTCTTTCATTGCCTGCGTGATTATGTTAAGGCCAAAGTCGTTTGGCTTAAACTCCAGCTTCAAGATAAAAGGTGGTTCTGGGAGGAAGACAACATTATTATCTGGATTAGAAATGGAATTAGAGACTTGGACACAGCCTTTGTAGCTTTGGTTTGGTGAATTTGGAGAGCTCGTTGTTCTGAGTGTATTGGGAAAATTGATTACGTTGTTCCGGAGGTGCTGCACCATGCTTTTTCTATGCATGAAGATATTAAGAGTTGTTTCGTGGGCTCGCCTCAATCTTCTAAACAGCTGAGATGGGTGGCTTGGAAATCTATTGATAATGATGGCATTGTCTTGAATGTGGATGGGAGTGTGAGAGGTAATCCGGGACCTGCAGGGTACGGGGGTCTAATCCGGAATAAGGATGGTGTTTGGGTTTGCAGTTTTGCGGGGCATTTTGGCATCTCAAACAATATCCATATGGAGCTTTTGGCAATCTTTCATGGGTTAAGTCTTGCTTGGAGCAGAGGTTATAGGTTGGTGGAGTGCAGGACTGACTGCTTAGAGGCTTTGTCCCTTATTCAGACTACTGTTAGCAGATTTCATGTGTATGCCTCTCTAGTTGCTTGTATTCAAGATATGCTAAAGAGGGATTGGCAGGTTTCATTAGTGCACACTTTAAGGGAAGGGAATCATTGTGCGGACCTGATGGCTAAGCATGAAGCAACTATGGATTGTGATTTTCTGGTCTTTGATGCTCGGCCTGCGGCGTTATTTACTTTTCTTCTAGCTGATTCAATGGGAGTTGCTTTCCCGCGGTTCTAGTTTTCTTTTAGTTTTCCATTGTACCAAAAAAAAAACATATTGGATAATAAGTAAAACAATATTTTCTTTCTTAGAAAGATTTTTCAATACATCGAGTAACTTCTGGCATTTCTGTCCATCACGTATTACTAAAAGAATTTGAACTTTTGCAGCAAAAAAAAAAAAAAAACTTTTTGTCTCATCTGAAATTTCATATACATTTGCGCTTCACCCCCATCCCATCATCCCCCAGTCTTCTTTTGTGGTGGCTTTACGACAAGCAAAGCTACCTCACCATACCAACATCTGCACCATCTCAGCTCACCAAATCATCACCAAGATCTCTCTCCCACTCCATCATCACCACCACCACCACCAATGCACCACACCACACCACGCTACACTACACTACAGTGTCATCAACTACCCACATTCCCTCATTGATGAAGAGAGTTTAGAGATAAGGGTAAAGATGAAATTTTTAAACAACTAAAGTATTATTAAAAGAATTACACATGGTGTTTCCGAAAATCAAAACATAGTTTGGTGTAACTTAGCCTTAACCACGCTATTTATATTTTAAGGCAGCAGATCCTCAGTTACTGATAATAAGTCATTGATAGTATATTGCAAACCAATCAGTTGTAAGTAGCAAGTTGCAACATACCTCAAAAAAAAAAAAAAAAAATCATCTACCAATGCATGCTATTAGGTTCAGGTTTTCATTTTCATTGATACAGAAAGGTAAAGACACAGCATACAATTTGAATTCCAAACATATATCAACTAATTCAGGATTGCTTCAATTACATTTACTTACCTACAAACACATTCACAGATATGTCTACTAAACAAATTTTACAGCAACAAGTGCGGATTCAATCCTTTCACTAAGTCACAATTCGAATCATTTAACTAATGGTAGAGTCAACGGCAAGAATCATGCCATAAAGCACTTGTGATATATTTTTATTTTTTTGATAGGCCACTTGTAATATATTTAGAACACAGATATGCTGCTAAACCAATTTTAAAGCATCGATACCAAGTTAAAGAATATGCATCAATCAATTCAAGATTGCTTCATTAACATTTTATTTCGACAAAAATATTGACAAGGAAAAAGCATCCAACACTAACTGAACCGCAAGAGTCTCGCCTCAAATGTAATTAGGCAATTATGGAGACACATCCCATGAAAAAATTGAACAGATAAATTCAGAATAACAAAATTCAAGACTCAGCACGAGGCTTCAGAATGAAATTCTGGCGACTTATGGGATTCATGACCACTGGTGGACCAGCAGTACGAGGCCATGACTGAAACTTTTTGTCAGTCTCTTCCCACCAGCCCTTGTTTGAAACAGTGCCAGGGGTGGTACCTGAAGAAAGCAGTTAGCAGTTACATGCTGCTGAAACAGCCACAAGCAAGTTGAATTCTAAGGAAAGCACAACTTACCTCCAAATATCTTCTTGTCTGAAATGATATGATCAAGGACATATGCAACTCCAAATGTTGCAACTGTTGCAGATATCACATACTTAGCTGACATGATTGATGAGCAAACTGCATACAACAAAAGTAAATAAGTCATTCAAAATGCAGAAACAAAGAGCTAAATGAGAGAGATGTCCCTAAAACAAAAGGTAAAGGAAAATTACAAAGTCAACCGAGACGGTCCGTTTCACACGTAGCTCCATAGACACTAAAGGCATGGAAACATAACAGCCGGAGTGGCAGGCAAACTAGATCCCAACAATCTTACAATCCTACTCACTCATGAATGTAACAACTGGCACTTTAACTACATACTAGCTAAAACCTAAAAGCTAAAGATCCTAACAACCAAAAGCACATGGATATATGATTCCTAACGATTCATCAAACAAACAAACAACAACCAAGCCTTATTCCCACTTGATGGGGTCAGCTACATGGAACAAAACGATGTCATATTGCTCTGGCATAAATCATGTCAAAGCTCATCAATTGATATAAACATATAAATCCAAAAATGTCAGCTTCAGGATGTATCCACATAGTAGATTATTATGATTGGCTGCAAAAAAAATATAGCTTGAAGTAGACAAATGGAGCTCGAGAATCGAGATACATCAATAGACACTCATCAACATGACCCCTTATATTTCCATGTGGCGACATTTCTAGACCTGCCCAGAATCCAAAACACTAATATGCCAACAAGACGGTAGATTACATTCAAAATGCAATCCCAAAAACACAGAGATTAATCAGACATTTCAGATCTGTTATCATCACCTAAAGGGCATCGTTGCTTTAAAAAAAACATAAATCATGACATTTACAGCATAAAATCAATTACAAGAATACTAAGGGTCTATGTTGCAAGGCTGCGTTACTTTGCCTACGTATCCATACCCGGTACATATCGGGTATGGGTACATAGTACATACCACATACTGGTTCACAAAAAAAATAAAAAATTATATGGATTGGGAGCGGGGCTGCGTGTGGCTGGGTACAACTCTAGTATGACGGTGAGTGATGGCTGAGAGATGAAGTTGGAATTTCTGCAGCTGAAGCGGCGTGGGGAAAGGTTGCATGATGGATGGAGCGGCATAAGGCGGCAAGTATTGAGAATTCGATGGAGAGGGAAAGTAAAAAGGAGAATAACACAACCCTGCTTCCGTACTGTAACATACGTTCATTTCAGAGACAATCTACCAATTTGGTCCTAAAGAATCTGAAATACAGGTCAATGTAGTCCTTTTCGGAGCAACGTTAGAGACACACGGAGAGACTATTTTGGCAAGCAAATTGAGATTGTCAAGTACCGAATTGGATATTTGATAGAACTAAAATGGGTGGGGGACACCTTTTCTCTGAGGAACCAAGTTGAGTATTTACACAAACGAATTACAGAGATGGGGCAGTAATGTATAAAAACTAAGTAAGAGACACTAAAAATGATCATGATCCAAACAAATGCGTGTATATGGGTCAAATTATCAAAACCACTTGAAAGATTTTTTTTTTTTTTTTACATCCCCAAACATCGAAATCAAATAAAGGGAACAGTGGGTGAGCACAATCAACTTAGACTAGAAAATAGAATGAATCTTAAGTGGTGAGGAAATTTTAGAATCAGGCAGGCAGGGAAAGACGACGGAGATAACGATAACACAGAGAGACAGAAAAAAAAGAAAGTACGTAAAGAGGAGAATGATGGAAGAGAGAGGAGAAACTCACCGGAGAACGAGGTCGGGGAGAGAGAAGATTATGGCACCGAGGGAGGGTTGAAGGTTGTGTGGAAAATTGGAGCCGAAGGTGGTGAAGTGAGAGATGGTATTGGGCTTGGTGGGCTGGGCTTTCGCATTTTAAATGGTTTATTTTAGTTTTAAATTTTGAGATTTAGTTCCCAGCCCCATATTTTATCCCCAAACCCCATTTTAAAGTGGAAATGTTCACTTTGTCCTTACACATTCACAAACCCCCCTTTCTCCTTTTTCATTTCACAAACCCCACACCCCACAACTCCCTTTTCAGTTCACAAACCCCACATCCCACAACTCCTCCACCCACTCAACTTCCACACCGCCGTCGCCGCCTTCTCCTCCTCTTCCTCTTTCTTCTTCTTCAGATCTAAAAAAAATAACAAAAAAAAAACACATGTTGTTGCTGCTGCTGTCTTCTTCTTCTTCTTCAGATCTAAAAAATATATAAAAAAAAACATGTTGTTGTTGCTGTCTTCTTCTTCAGATCTAAAAAAAAATAACAACAAAAAAAAAACTGCTACTATTGTCTTCTTCTTCAGATCTAAAAAAATAACAAAAAAAAAACAGATCTAATACGAACAATCTGGTTAAAATTCCGAGAACCCCGTGCCGGAATTTCAAAATTCCGACAGTGGTTCATCGGAAATTATCAAAAACCCCAAAAAAAAAATTCCGAGAACCCCGTGTCGAAATTTTGAAATTCCGACACTAGTTCGTCGGAAATAATCAGCTACCAGAAAAAAAAAACAGCGAGAAGAGGAGTCATGGTGCTGGCGACGGCGGAGGGTGGCGGCGGATCTGGAACTGGAAGAAGGGAAGAAGAGGGGGGTTTGATGTTATGAAAGAGAGAGAAAAAAGTGGGGTTTGGGGTTTGATGTGGATAAGGGAAGAAGAAGTAGAAGGGGTGGGGGTAGTATTGGAATATTTGGAAAAATGGGGGTTTGGGGGATAAAATATGGGGACTGGGAACTAAATCTCTTAAATTTTGGCTTACCCCCATTTCATATTTTCATGGGGTTTAGTCTATAAACCCCGCTTTTATCCCATAAACCCCATTTTAATGGGGAAATGTCCACTTTGCCTTTATATATTCAAAACAAAAAAAAAACCACAAACGCCAAAAACCTTACACCTTCCCAAACCACTAACCCCAAAAACCTTACAACTTCCACCATTCTTTTCCCACACCACCGCCGACAACGCCATCGCTGCCGCTGCCACCCCCACCACCGCCACCGCCAGCACCGCAACTGCAACTCCTCCTTCATCCTCCTCCTCTTCCTTCTTCTTCTTCTTCACATATCTGGAAAAAAAAATAGATCTAATACAAAAATAACAAAAATAAAACAAGAGCCAAAAACAAGACTGAAAGAAACAAAACAAGAAAGAAAGAGATGAAAGCATGAATGGAATCGAACAAGGATGGTGAAATACCGATAACCTAGTTAAAATTCCGAAAACCCCGTGTCGAAATTTCAAAATTCCGACACTGGTTCGTCAGAAAAAACTTGCACTGCGTTTCTTTTCCGAGAACAAAGGTTCGGAATTTTAAATTTTCGACATCCCCGTGTCGGAAATTTACAACGAAGTCAGGGGTTCATCACAACAATGGCGGTGGAGGCGTGTCGGGAATTTTTTCGTAGAACACCCACCTAAAAACGAAAAAGAAATAAAAAAGGAAGGGGAAAAACACGAAACAGAGATGATGGAGGAAAAACGAATAGACAAAAATGAAAAACAAAATGAGAACTATAAAACAGAGAAACGAAAAACGAAGATGGAGATAAACCTTCAAGGAGGACAGCAGCAGTAGCGGCGGCGGAGGCGGTGGAGGCGGCGCCGGAGAAGATGGAAGAAGGTTGGAAGTTGAGTGGGTGTGGGTGTGGGGAGATGAACGGTTGGAAGAAGGTTGGAAGTGGGGTGTGGGGTTTGTTGAAGGAAGGGCAGTTTGGGGATTATTTGAAAAAATGGGGTTTAGGAGATAAATTTGGGTTCGTAGACTAATCCCCTATTTTCATGGACAAAAATATCATTTTGTGTGTTATTTTTTCCGTCCCTAACGTGATGGAAAATTTCCATCTACCAAGAGACGGGAAATTTTGATCTATCCCGTGATGGAAAATTTTCATCTACTGAGAGACGGAAAAATAACACTACTGCTAATACTCAGGGTTAAATGCTAGAGCCTCTCGATATATCAGTTCTTTCATCTATTCTTCTGTCAAAGCATGATGCTCAAAGTCAAAGCTGAAGGGAGTCATGCACAGAGGTTCATCATTAATGTCATGCAGTGATGTCAAGTAAGGGTGTGTCAGTGCATCTTCAACTGCAACAAAAAAAAACAATGTGCATGTAAGCGACGACACACAAACTTGTATTTCAGAATAATATTATTAATGCAAGTCTGGCATCAAAAAAGCAAAACTTGGTAGATACATATTATCAACCAAGTTCTCTTATTTGCATAACATTTTTGAACATCAGTAACATATTTTTATACAGTAACACTCTTGAATACTTTTTTTTAGGATGAAAAAGGGGACCAGCGTGAAAAGAAATTTTCCCTTGTCAATCCATAATCTATATATTGAATAGGTAAAGTTTTTAACAAATACGGAAAATGCCAAAAAACATAAAATTTCTTAAGTATGCATGATGATATTATAACTTCTTCTGTCTCTCGAGAGATAGAATTTTTCCGTCTTTTAGTAGATGAAAATTTTCCATCACGGAATAGATGGAAACTTTCCGTCTCTCGCTAGATGGAAATTTTCCATGGGATAGATGAAAATTTTTCGTCTCGTTAGAGACGGAAAAAATAACACACAAAATGGTATTTTTATCCATGAAAATATGAATTGGGGGCCAAAATTTCAATAATGGGGCCAAAATTTAAAACTTTTTTTTTTGTTTAATTTTTGGCCCATAGTCGTATTTTTGGCCCCCATTTTGATTTTTTGAAGACAAAAATAACCTCCATGTTCTAAATTTTTCCGTCTTTATGTTCGATCTTCCGTCTTACACTTGATGGAAGGACAAAATTATTTTTTCCGTGAAGTGTCAAACGGAACCAAAAAAATAGTTTTCCGTCAAGTACAAGACGGAACCAAGAAATATTTTACTTTTTTATTTTTTAAATAGTTTGATTTACTGATGCTAATGAACTTCTATTATGTTTGGTTTCAAATTAAGGCACTTTGTCAACATGAACATTATTTTCTCTCTAACCTAAGTAATCTTATGACCAATCTTATGTTCATAAGCTTACAATCACCAAGTAAAGGCAGCACAAATCAAATAGCAGCATCTTGGGCCTTTTCTCGTAGTTGGTGAGTGGTCACAATGAATTGCTCTACTTCTATTTATTGGGCCTGTTTATATATATTTTTTTTTGAAAAGTTATTGAGCCATTTTAGTTTCAAGAGAGGAAAAAATATTTTGTTATCCTAAGGGTTGTAATGACACTCCAAAATTTTCAAATATTCTAGCATTACTCTTTTTTTTCTTGGTAGCTCGTACGCATCCATTACGATCCTATATCTAGTAAAATTTTTAAACATTAAAAACACGAGTAGTAAAAGATGCTTATGATCGCAGGTCATAAGAAATGTTTAAGACTTGTCGTTGTAAGCACCTAACTCTGTATTTAGTAGAATTTTTAACATTAAAAACACACCGATTTTAAGGGATGCTTACGATTTGTTACCTTAAACACCCTTTTTTTTTTGTGTATCAAGGGTATCTTCCAGCTGATAGCGCTGATAGCTGAACACTAATCCCCTTCGAGGCGTAAAGATCACCTAAGTGAGTTTTGCTTCTACCAACAAAATTGTTCTCATACATACGTCAGGGATCGAACCCCTTACATCACAGTTAAGGAACCCAGCTATCTGCCAACTGTGCTCGACCTTGTTGATACCTTAAACACCCCTTACGACCCAATGTTTAGTAGAATTTTTTACATTAAAAATATACAAGTTGTAAGAGACGCTTACGACCAATAATTGTAACTATCTCTTACATATTTTTATTAGGTTTTGAACTACAAAAATATTTTTAAATTTCACGATATTTTGGATGGCATCATTCATGATTGGGCAGCAAAAAGAGTTGCAACAAATTTCTACTCACTCAAATAGGGATTGAAATTTCTGCACTCCGTGTTCAGTATAAATGCATATGGGAGTGTTAAAAAAAATTATACGGGAAAGTAAATCCTCTGTAAGGCTTCATACTTAAAAAAAAAAAAAAAAAAGAAAAAAAGAAAGAAAAACCCTCTTAAGATTTTATACAAGTGTTAAATTGTGGTACTTCTATATAAAATCATACGGACAATTTGAAGATGTGAAATTTCAATCCCTTAGAAAATTATTATGAGTAAATGGCATTTTCTCGTCTCCGTATGTAAAAGAAGCATTTTTTCAATCCATGGACTATATGCACAAAATAATCAAAATTGAAAAATAAGAAAAAAATATTTTGCGAGAAAATGACGTATCTAATACATAAAAAATATATTTTATCTTTTCTTTTGTGTGCTTCAAGACTAATTTTTTTATGCCGACAGTGAAAGGCTAATCCTTTAATTTCCATACTTACGATAAAAATTGAACCTTTGATATCATGATTAAAGAGCCCAATTATTTATTAACCATGCTGAGTTCGTTGGCAATATATTTTATCTTTTCAATTCAACTTTATTTTTTATGTTTATTTATCATATGCATGAGTGCATATATTAGAAAAAAATATAACCGACCAAAATATGAATTTTGTAACCATTTATTTTGTTTTATTTAAATGTGCTATTTTTATATTTAAATAATTTTAAAATTCAATATAATAACCGGAATAAAGTTTCTCCTCTTAGCATGAGGAAATTTACATAATAAAATTAAGTTTCTCCTATTAGCATGAGGTACATAATAAAGTTTAATCACACTAACAGGAGAAACTTGATTCTGTTAACAGAATAAATATAATAATTTCATCAACTAAGTTTTTTGTTTTTTGTTTTTTTTTTAAATAAAAAAAAGAAAAATTATTAGTTAGTCCTGGATCATGGTGGTCCAGACTCATCTCAACCGTTCATCATGTTAAAAAAATTTAAAAATAAATAATAAATGGTGGTGATTATCTTGGACCATGAACTCCCGCACCACCTAATAATTTCTAAAAAAAAAAAAAAAAAAGTCTTCCTGTCAATGAGAGATCGGTGGGAGGCATAGCATAAATTAAAGCAGAGTAGAGAGAGACAGGAACAAGATCTAGGCAATCTAATTCTGACGTTCAACCGCACGCTTCGCCGGAGCACTGTAATCACAAAAGCACGTGAGGCTTCATCAACGCATGATTATCATAATATTAACAAATGATTATAATAATCCCCCAACTTATAGTACAGTATACAGTATTTTAAAAAGAAGTATTGTTGGGACGAGTGGTAAACGGCTCGGTCTCGCTTAAGCAAGGTCTCGAGTTCGAGTCCTTGTGAATGCAGAAAATTCATGTAGGGAGACTCACCTGCCATAGCCAGGCATGCGACCCGGGTCGGATGTACCTAGGTAGTACTTAGGGAACCGGGTGGGCAACCAAAAAAAAAAAAAAAAGAAGAAGTACTGTTGGATATATAGATAAGCACAATTTGTAGTGTGACGTCCTTGACCCACAACTTCTTTGTTCACATCCCAAAAGGCAAAGTTCTTCCAATCCTTTAATCATTATATTAACATAAAAAGTAAAACAAATCATACAAACAAATAGTGGGTTTGGTTGCTGGCTAAGATATTGCTTTTCAATTTCTTGCCTCAGTCAAAGGGATTAATGATAAATGAATAAAGTTATACAAGGAGGTGTTGTTTGTTGAATTTGGATCATTTAATTCAGTATTTTTTTTAATTCATAATTTTATGTTATTAGATAATCTTAATGCTACAAATTTGAAAAGATGGTTGTGGTTTATAATATATATATATATATATATATATATATATATATATATGAATTAAATGATTGAAATTCGTGAAAAAAAATGAATAAAATATTGAATCAAGGATCCAAATTTGTTGTTTGTATCATCCTATGGCCGACACAACTTGTTTGCAGCTAAAACAAACGGGGAACATAGATTGCGACTTAACTCACTCCCAAAATAATAAAATAACAGTAGTATATGCAATAACAAAGGAAGAAAACAGGAAAAGAGGTCCCCTACACACAAGATTTAACAAAAGCGGGAAAAAAAAAAGGAAAAGGGGTAGCTTTTTGCATTTTTACATTAGATTTTATCATTTTGTTCGATTTCAATGGATAGCCTTTTCGAGATATGCATGTGCCTCTCAAATTGGTTTGAACCCAAAGTTTTAATCAGCTATAGTTAGGTTTAAAGATCCAATACTAATTTATCCCAAAAAAATTACTATTTAATACTAATACTCTATATACCTAATTTATAAAATGCTAGTGTAGTAGTACAATTTAAATTAATCCTCACAATTGTAGCTATAAATAATTAAGAGCTAATAATGTACTATAAATGATAGATATCCTCACAAGTGAGTTAATTAAGTTTCAAATCATGTGCAAATGGCTTTCATGTATGATAGCTCTTCTATATAATTTACTACACCCTCCGTCCCTAATTATAAAGTCATTTTGACACTTTTATTTTGTCCCTATTTATAAGGCCATTTACCAATTTTCAATGAGCATTAATTATTTTTTTTCAAAAACACCCATATTTATTTAACACTTTTTAGATTCCCAATAATATTAATAAGGGTAATTTTGAAAATACATATCAAAAGTTCACATTTCCAATACAATTAACTAAAATATTTCACTTTCTTAATGGACGTGAAATCTCCCAAGAGGGCCTTATAATTAGTGACGGAGGTAATATATTACATAGATTGTACTCCCTCTAGCTCGAGTTATAAGCAAAACTAACTAAATTTGTGCTTATTAAGGAGGTTAGTTTGCTGTATTTAATTTTCTCAAATTTATAAAAGAATAGAGGTATTTTAGGAAAGTTGCATTGGGAATGAAACAAAAATTAAATAAAATAACAATTTTCTAGGAATATTTTAGGAAAGTTGCATTGGGAATGAAATAAAATTTAAGATAGTTGGTTAATTTTGCTTATATTTTAAACCAAGAGAGATGTGTTTTTTGTTGCTTATATTTCAAGCCGGAGGGAGTACTATTTCAGCAAAAGATTTAAACTTGTAGCCCTCCCCGTCGGGTGTCGGCATTATTCACATTACCTACAACAAGCTAATCAACAATAATGGTGATGAATAATTATAGATTATTAGGATTTCTACTTAGGATATGTTACATTTTGCAGATGTGGTTTTTAATTAAGTTGACTGGAATTTCTGAAACATTTGTAGATAAGGCTTTTGAGCAGACAAAGGCTGGCGATATTAGGTGAACATGCATGACCTTAATTATTCAAGGGCAACACATGCATGGAGCTTTCATAATCCTATATATATCTCCTAGCGCTACGAGTACCTAAGTTCCAATAATACAATTTGGGAGTATTTTTTTAGAACGAATATTGTAAACTGATTGCTATTCTTGATATGTAGCTGAGACATCATGTGGCAGTCGTACATGCAAACAATTACAAAGATTGCAAATAACTCTAATTAATAGAGAAAATATTCCTTCAAATTAAATAACTATTGATAATAAAGCGACCAATCTAGAAGTCATCACTAGTAGCCTAGCCTTCTAATTTGAAGAGTAAGTAACAAATACAACTTTAACTTTACAGTAACTATTTTGCATTAGGTATGAGCAATGCACGTACACCAATATATATGATCCTTCTTCAGTATTAACTAAAATGCATCAAAATCTAGGCCAGAGCACATTTTTTACTTTTTATTTTAGGTTTAATCCCATATTTTAAATAGCATTTTTATGAGTAAATATATAAAGTTCAACATGTTTTGTAAAATTAAAATGAAAAGGAATATATTCTTTTAATAAGTCAATTTAAAATCTCTCTTCTAATAAATGATGTTGACGTGTTATTTGTAGATCAATTATAAATGAATTAAGTATCATAATATATGTCAATTTCATTCTATATGGTTGAAAGAATTTTTAAATTGATCTGTTAAAGAGCTCAACGAATATATAGTAGTTGAGCTTATGAAATGATACTCTTGAAAGAAGCATTAATCATGTGAAATTGAATCAGAGAACCTGGCCAAACGATCTCATGAACCTATGCATTACTTGAATTATTAAATTTGTTCGACTATTTAGTTAGTTGTGTTTAAACTAGCCAGGGGTCAGGGAGAAGAAAAAAATCTTATATATTAGAGCATCCTCATCATGCATGCATGGTAGTCGTAGCAGTTTCCGTGAAGCCTGTTTCCCTCGTAGAACCAATTTATTGGAACATTCTCCTCTCTGAAACAAGGTGTCGGAGGAGGGTTACTCTGAAACGTGCATCCGTTCTATAGCATCCAATTATTCAGTACTTTGGTACGTCAATATATCATACTAGTCCTTAAAAAGAAAGATGCAACATTCAAAATAGTGGTCAAAGATGAGGGCATGGTGGGGAAGAATCTAATGAGCGCCGAAAGGTACAGAGGACACTCATCATCCTAAGAGGGTTTAAACATGAGACAAGAAAAGACACATTTTCTGTTTTTGCGATCCCTTATATTCCCTCCTTTTCTCTTTAATTCCTTTTCTATTTTTTTCTTTTTCAAAATATTTGATCCACGTCTCTAAACTAAAGTTGTAACTAGTAGTCTAAAAGGAACCGACGGACCCATACCAAAAAGGTCATCACAACAACACTAACAATATATGGTTTATAATCCTGTCCTATGTGTATCATGATCGAACCAACAAGTTACACTGTTTTTTGCTTTCACTTTTGAATTTCGATTATCCAACTTCTGGTCAAAATTGTGCTCCCTCATTATTAGTGGCCCCTGACTTACCTTTCTAGCATAAATAGTACTAGTACTGAAGTGCATAGACCCAATAATTGAAGCCTCCTCAGTTTGATTTTAGAATATAGAGTGGGGAAATTATTAGTTTTGACCATTTAGATTGTGAAAAAGGAGGGAAAAGGGAGCATATATAATTTTAATAATAAATTATAATAAACTGATAAGTTGCTTATACTGTATGATAACAAACAGAGGAACCAAAAAGAAAACCCAATAAAAAAATTTACTCAATTAATAAGCCACCTTGCTAATATATATATATATATATATATATATATATATATATTGAACTAATTGAAGATCTATCTTAAGAGCTTGAAGGTGTATCTGGGTTCTCTCAGAACATAAGCTAACCAGTAACCACAAAGCTATAAAACTTAGAAATAGTTTAAAAACACTGACTCTGATTTTACATTATCATTTAATTTTCCACACTTGTTTTTATAATTATCGATCAACTAATCCTTTCTTTTCAAAACAATTTTTTTAATCGATCAACTATTCATTTCTTTTCAAAACAAAAAATGCTTTAATCAATGATTGTATAAAATACGCACACAAGGAATGTGAGTGAAAAATGGAGTAGTAGTATATGAAATTATTTTCTTTTTATGAGAAGATGCGAGTCCCATAGTCTGTACCGAGCAATTTTTAAATGAGCAACTTTAGGTGCACATACCCAACATTTTCACCAGACATTTTCAACTTATGAGAATAGCCACATTATATTGCCTCATGGTTGTTAAACTGCAACTCCACAGTCCAATATTGAGCCAAAGAGGCTTAATATCATTTGATCAGAGCTACATAATGATGCCTGGTAGTGTCAATTGCAGTTAAAATGCAATGGATTGCTTCTTGGCAATCAGATACCCAAACATAAGCATTCAAGGTTTCATACAATAAAAAAGAAATCCTAGGTGTTATTGTTAAAATTCAAATTACCAAAAGTACAGTTTTTTTTTCCTAATAAAAAGTAAAAACAAAATGACTGTGACTCTAAAAAGTAACAGAGACGTGTGCTTGCATGTGAAACAAGTCCAGCCGAAAGAGATGCCCACTCACAATAAACGCCAAACTTCAAATTCTCCCGAACATACTCTATGCGTTTTCCGCTCGTCATATATATTAAACATTTTAAGCTACGTTTATACTACTAGATAGTAGATCACATCGGGTCAAGACTTGAAAATAGAAATGGCATTAATTAGAATTTGAACTAGTCAAGACATATAACGATAAATCGATCAAGTTAATTTTTTTGGTCAGAATTTACCAAAAGAAGTTGAGACATACCAAATGAACCACAAGCTTATAGGCAACAAATTCCTTTCACATAGATGGCAAGTTGATACTAACAAAATGAAAATGAAAGGATTACATTACAAAAGAACCTCTTTCCTATTATACTCATAAATCATGTCAGTAGTATATTAACAAAGGACAAAAGGCTAAAGGCGATAATGAAAATACTAGTACAAGAAAAGAAAAAGGAAATTCAAGACTTAAAAAACAAAGGGATATTTGAGTTAGTAGTACAGTGTCAGCTAAAGAGCTACGGTCTCTCGTGAATTATGATTTTGTCAGTAGTCCGTCCAACTCATCTCATATTCTAAAGAAATTAAATTAGTCCTTTTTTGTGCTTTGCCTTTCAATTTCATTGCATTGATTTGCATGCCAAAACACCATCACCACTATTGTCCTTCCCCTTTCATCATTATGTGCACAAAGCACAGATTCTCATCCCTCCTTTTTCTTTCAACTTTCACCAGCTTGTGCATGAGCTCATTCCATGCCAAATATTGGTGTTTGAAAGAGACTTGGTTTTGCATGGGTTTGGAATGTGTGCAGGCTTGGTCCAATCCAGTTTCCATAACCAGTAGTAGAAGAGCCCTCATAACCACCATTACTATTTAAAGAAAAGATGGGTGTGGCCAATGGGATTGAACTAGAATTATTAGAACCATTATTACCACCACTTTGTTGCTGAACAAAGATGCCTCCATTTCCATTCAAAAAAGCAGCAGCATTGTTAGTAGTATGATCACTTGAAGGGGCAGCAGAGAATTCCATGTTGAATGGTGTGCCATTGTTGTTGGAAGATGGAAAAGGAGTTGTAGTAGTAGTAGCAACACTATTAATGCTATTATTATGGTACCCTAGGATGGACCAATAATCTGAAGGGTCTTGCTTGATGGGTATGGCAAAGCTGAGAGTGGAGCTTGATTGTGGTGGTTGCTGTTGTTGTAATGATGCAAAGGACACTGATGAAGATGAATTTGATGGATCAGCTCGCTCATCAGAATGGCTTTTGCTCTGATCAGAAACAGAGTCTGTGGTGTTTTTGTTCTTGCTTGATAAACCACCAATTGGAAGGGTACTATTTGCAATGCTCTTTACATCATAGCGACTCATGTCAAAGTTGGTCACTGCATTCAGTCCTCTGAATTTTATAGCTGCTATGTCATAGGCTTCTGCAGCTTCTTCTTGGGTACCTAATTTTTTTATTTAAAAAAAAATGCTCAGTTTATTACTACCAAATAATATTAATATTAAAATTATTAAATAAATTATGGAAGAAGCATTATTTTTTATTTATGATAAAGTGAGGAGTTTTAACCATTTACTTGTAGTTTTGAGATTTTAGCAACTTGGCAGTTTATTGCATGTGCAATTATGCAAGTATCTTATTATAATCTCAACCATTATTTTTGCATCAATCCTTAGATTTGCATGTACTTTATCCTCTAAAGAGGTCATAGGGCCAGATTCAAATAAATGCATCATTATCATTTTCATCTACGGATTTTAAAGTATGAAACAAAATGAGCAACTTTGTTTTTTACTTTTCAAAAAAGAATACTAGGGTATTAAACAATAAAAAGCAACAATGCGATAACAATTGGTATTTGTATAAAGTATGGGATCACTTACTGAAAGTGCCAAGGTAGAGGTCTTTGTTTCCGGCAACTCTGCCTATTCTTGCCTGCCATCGGCCATGCTGGTGGTGCCTGGAAAACAGGTTTTGAACACCAAATATTGTTTTATTATTTTATTCATGAGTCAAAATTCAAAAGATGTTCGCTAGTGGCCATATTAAAAGTACACATAAAAGTACAAATACATAGATAAATATATCTACCTTGTCACTCCTCTGTATATAGAGGCTCCTCTAGAAAAACCACTGCTCTTCCTAATAATATGGTGGAAAACAAGCATGTCAATAAAACTATACACATAAAAAGAAAATTGTAAAATATATTTTAATTACCTTCTTAGAGAAGCAACAAACTCTTGTCTGGTCATGTTCTTCATGTCCTCCAATTCTTTCTCATAGTTGGAAATCTGTTACATGCAAAAGAAAAAGAGATCGGGTAAAAATGTTGAATAAGACCAAATAATGAGTTGCCATATGTGAAATGAATTGGATCTTATTGTTCTGTTACTAACAGGGAAGTTGGTGGTGGTAGTTGGACCCCAGTACTTGAGAGCTGCAAGATCATAAGCTCTAGCTGCCTTCTCTTCTTTATCGTAGCCACCTAAACAAAGGAAGAAACAAAAAACCAATTTTTGAGCAAAATGATTAAGCTTGAGAAGAATCTGAATCTAAGGAACGTGTGCATTCAAATGGATGATCATGAATAATGAACAGGATGAAAGGAATATGCTTTGTTACACAGTAAAAACAAAATGATGGGGTCAAAGCTAAATAATAAAACATGAAAAAAATATTAAGGCAAAGTAAAGAAACTCACCTAAGTAGACTGAAACACCATAATGAGCAAAGAATCGCACGGGTCAGCAATCATTCGTCAGGTACAAAAGCCACGTAAATTAAAACAATAGAAAATCAGGGTTAGAATCTTCAAATTAAGACACCCACTCACTCATGCTAATAATAAAAAACAAAAAAATAAATAATAATACAGTATTAAGAATAATGATTGAATGAATGAATTGAATAAACACACGCACTATGACACTGTTGCACTATCTTCCTAGTAGAGAACCTAGATAGATAGATAGACATGACACTGCTTCGCATTGAAACACTACTAGTCTACTACTACTACTAGCAAGGCGACAAACCAAAAAAAAAAATCAACAATGTTGTACTGCTGCGAATGTGAGCTACTGGCAGATAAATCTGAACCATTGAGAAGGGTTTAGCATTGGGATTTGAACAAATGCAATGCAATTCAAGAGCAAGCCACATTCTTTTACTCCCATTTATTCCGGTCCGTCGGTCACATCCAGTGGACCGTTCTCACTCCCCAGATCTCGTGGACCCGCCTTTCGCGTGTTACGCCTCTCCAGCGCACGTTAGTTTATTAAGTACTCCACTTTGGTTCTAACTATCCGTGTACACATTTTTTGAGCTTTAATTATTACTCTAATTTGTTAGTTTCAAAAAGATTAGAGTATATGAAAATGTATCTTAACAAAAATTGAGATACCCATCTTAGTACTATAATCAAAATACGAGTAATGTTTAGATCACGTTTGTGAATTAAAAAACCCTAGCGCTAATTAACAATACAGCTACGAGTAAATCACAAAAAACAATACTGTATAACTAACTAAGTAAAATTAGTCTCTTAATTAATTAATACTATTAATATTAATATTACCTTGTCTGCCTTTCCTACTTTGTCCTTCCCTTCTGCAGCTGTTGTCCCAAAGATGAGCTTCATATCTCCCAGTCCATCTATGTCTAAAAATAGTAAACAAGATAAAAATGGATAAAAAATAATTATCCAGATTTTTCCATTTTTGGTTTTAGTAAAAAACAATAATAATAGTAATAGTAATAGTAATAAAAATTGAAAATGAAAATATCTAATATTATTTATACCGGGTGACGCCACGGTAGATGGAGGTACGTTGGCCAAAGGTGTCAACGGTTTTCTTGGGCGACGGCTTCTGAGGCTCGGTGGGTGTTTCGGCGCCGAAGCCGCGAGGGAAGCAGGCGGCTATGGTTGTCTTGAGTTCCGAATCGTATAAGTCGGTATTATCGGTGGAGAACTGGTGTAGCTGTGAGGGTGCACCTGTGGCGGTTGTTGTGTTGGAGCACCCTAAGAAGTCCTCGAACTTGGGCCCACCGCTGAACATAGAGAGGTTGATCGTTCCTCCAACGTTGGTTCCATCAGTTGCTTCTGTTGATGCTTCCACAGTATTATTATTGCTTCCTGAAAGAAAACAAAATATATTATGCTCATATTTTTAGTATGAGAAAAATAAAATAAAATATTTATTTATTTATTTATAATATAAGACATGGAGAGAAACCTGTGAGGGTGAGAGATGGTGTTGGATAAGTGAAGGAGTTGAAAAGAGAAAGGTGATGATGTGAAGAGGGAGGGTTGGGAAAGTGGTTAGAAAGAGAAAAGGCGAGGGAGTTGTGGATGTTGGTGTTATGGGGTGAAGAAGTTGAGTTTGTTGAGTCCATAGTTGAGAGTTTAGTTTGGTTGTTTTTATTATGTGTGTATGGGGTGGATGAACGAGAAAGAAGGGTTGGGATTATTGTTGGGTTGAAGAAGCTGATGAGTTGTTTTTCTTTGGAAACAACGTTTGTGTATAGAGAATCTAGGGAGTAAGGTGTTTTTAGAGAGAGAGAGGGAGAGGGAGAGAGAGAGAAAAGAGAGGTCAGAGAGTTTCAGAGGTTGGAGAAGGAAGGAGTGAGATAATGACACAGATATAGAGGTGGTGTGGTGTGGTCTAAGAGAGAGAGAGAGAAAGAGAAAGGGACTCATCTCAGCTCACTTGTTGCTGCTTTGCTTAGGGTTGCACGAGAAACGAGGTTCTTTCTCGTAAGCTTTCTTTGGTCAAGGGAGAGAAAATGAGAAAATGAGAAAAAGAAAAGGAGATGAGAAATTTTGGAGAGAAAATAAATAGATTTTACATTATAGTTGTTTAGAATGAGAGAAAATGTGAATAAAAAATGGAAAGAAAAAAAAGTTGGGTTTTCTTTCTTTTTCTTTTTATTTTGTTGGAGAGAAAAGTGAAAAAAAAAATAATAAATTTGTCAAAAAACAATTATACAATTGTTTTCAAAAATATATATATTTTCTTTTTACTTTTTCATATATATTTATATTTCATATGGTCAAAAAAAATTTTTACTTCAATTCTTTATTACATGATAAAATTTTTGAATCCAAAATATTATAAAAATAGTTTTTTATTGAAATAAAAAATGTTTTATTTTTTTAAATTAAAAAAAAAGATGAAGTAAAATGGACAAGTGGAGAACAGATGAGTAATTTTACATGTCAATCATAGTTTTCTCTCCGAAATCTCTTCATTTAGGGGAGAGAAACTTTTTTTTGGGTCCCATATGTTTTTTCTCTTATCTTCATTTTCTTTCTTAAACCAAACAGGGAAAAATGCATTTTTCTCTTCAAAATCTCTCCTCCCATTTTCTTTCTACCTATTTTCTCTTGAAACAAACAAGGTTTTAGGATGGATGTAAATAATACTCCTACTACGTCCGATTTCATTTTTAATCAAAAATAAATAATTTCACACCAATTAAGAAAGTTAGTTGAATGTATTAAATTTTTTCAAATTTATAAAAAATAGACTACTTTAGAAAATTTT
Organism: Crotalaria pallida; assembly: GCA_037953625.1. NCBI lineage: Eukaryota > Viridiplantae > Streptophyta > Magnoliopsida > Fabales > Fabaceae > Crotalaria > Crotalaria pallida. The sequence goes on from CM075649.1 coordinate 180,157,135, forward strand.
CATTTGGAACGAAATAAAAATTAAATGACTCAACCACATTATGAGAACATTTTAGGAATAATTTTATTTGAAATAGAAATTTAGTAAATTTTTACTTATATTTAAGACCATTAGTGAATGGTCATTTCTTGCTTATAAATGAGATCAGATAGAGTACTATTCTTCTCTCTATATCTCCGAAGATCAATTCACAATATCCTCGATAAATTACTCTCTTCATGTTCGTGTTTTTTTCTTTCCAAAATTTAATACATAATTAATTGTTATATATGTGTATTATAGTTGAGATATCCCAAATTTTTATATTTTTTTAATTATGTAATTATTTCTTAAAATTGATATATAATCTCAAGATAAATTACTTATGAAACGGATGAAGCATGTGATTTATAAAATGTACACAAATTAAAAAAATAATATAAAAATTTAGCATATTTTAATTAAATTAGTTTCATTTATTTATAGAATAGAGTAATACTAGATTTATGAAGATTATATTAAAAATATTAGAAATGAGTGGCGAAAAACATAATAAATAAATGTATGGTTGAAAAAAATTATATAAATCAATACTGTGTTTCTAAAAATACATAATTTATGAGACAGAGTAAAATATAACATAATTTATGTGACGGATCGGAGAAAGTACTACATAATAGATTTATTTTGTCTATAAATATAAACTTTTATGTTAAATGATATTAATTATTTTTTATCATAAATATCCCCGTTTACCGTAAACATTTTTTAAAATTTCAAATATAATTATATATGGGTCAATTTTAAAAAACTATATCAAAAGTTATCATTTTTAATATTACTAGCAATATTAACTAACTTACTTAATTCATGTAAAAGTTCATCTTAAGTGCTTATATTTGGAGATGAATGGAGTATATTTGTAGTACTCCATATTCTTATTTATAAAAAAAAAAAATTTGTCTCATTTATATTATTTAAAAAATAATCAAAATCTGAAAGCTCCTATACAACAGTTATAAATTATTTTTTGTAAGATTATATTTTGACGCATGTAATTTTCATATTCTACTCTTATTACTTTAAAACTTTTACTACCCTATTATAACTTCATACCCTTTTTGGAAATTTATCCGGTATAAAATACTTTTCTTTACAATATCCAAACAAAGTAGATCAACTTAAATTCATTTTCAACTAAGATACCCAAACATAAACATATTATAGTTTTAACAGAAAAATATAAATAAAGTCATAAATATAAGATACCAAATGTTAATAACATCATTTAGTGTAGTTTTTATTTCATGTAATGTAGTGTATTTTGTAAGTAAATTATATTCGAGTTGACGAATTTTTGAAATTATCACTCGAGCCTAACATTTCGTTAATTTAAATCGAGCAGAACTCAAACTAAAAAAAATAATTCAGGTCAAACTCGAATTGAGTTTTGATCTGAATTATTTCACATCAAACCGAATTTTGAGTTGAACTATTTTTTAGTAAATCGAGCCAACTTAAGACAAATTTAGTTTTTTTTTCCCACAAATCAGTATGCAGATTTGGTTTACTCAGAATTCGACTCATCCGGTCAGATTCAACTGAATTTTCATTAAGCGGTATAGATCTGTCAGCGGAGGTTGCTCAATATCCAAGACTCAAACTCGAAACCAGTTGATTAAGGTATCAAGTGAGTTACCACTTGACCAACCCTACGCGGGTGCCAAATTTAGTTTAGTTCCATCCATTTTCAATCCTATTGGTGCATGTGTAATAATTTAATGCGGCTTTTATTTCATTAAAAATAAATATATGTTATTTATTTAAAAGTTTAATATCTGTACATTGACAATGTAAAGTTTTTTATACTGTTGATGCATCATCCGTCATCAATATACAATACTTTTATTTATATGTCAACCAAAACTAACCAATCAATGATGGGTAATATGTTGAGAGTGTAAAATTTTTTACATTGTCAGGGTATATATTATTTTCTCTTTATTTAATATTTGAAGTGAATAAATTTATTTTATTTAATGAAATTAAATACTCCCTCCTTCAACATTTTATGAAATATTATTTAATTCTCCCATCGTCAATATATTCGTAAAATTAAAATTTGTGGCGATGAGTGTGAGAATGGATATTATACTATCCAAACCATTTCATATTTGCATATACATAGTCATTAATTTTTTTCTTATAGATGATCATAAAATATGTTAAAAATTAACAGGTTAATATGATAATATCAATAAAATACCTAATTTTTAATATATCTCTAACTAATAATATACATACATATTCAACATAATGTTATCTACATATTTATTTGGATTTTCTTAACCTCGGCCCTTAGGGCGGAGGATAAGAGACTAAAAAAAGTATTTTTGCATTGAAAGATTAAATGTTTAATACTTTAAGAGTTAGTGAGTTAGTATTCCAAGACTTTTTTTTTACTTTTTTACCTCTTATCCTCAGCCCTAAGGACTGAGTTTAAGCAAACTCTTATTTTTAAAGTATAAATTATTACAAGATCTTCATCTATCCATTTTGCAATCCACTGCAAAATTATTTGATTTTAAGATCGTTCAATTTATTCAATCCTATCTTAGAAGTTTTAAAATGTCGCCCTGTGCTTTTATTCGGTGGCAAATTTTGCTGTCAATGGCTCTTGGAATTGGGATCTTATCAAATCTCTTGTCCCTCAAAGCATCCAAAATATCATTGCAGCTATTCCTCCTCCTTCATCACCTTCTGCTGATGATGATTTTGTAGCTTGGTCTAAAGAATCTCATGGAGTCATTCCTCCTCCTTCACCTACCCATAAATAATTAAGGTAGGATTCCTGAAGAGCAAGGGTGATTGTGCTGAAAAAGAATGGAGTGAGAGGAAACATAACTTTAGGATGAAGGCGATGTTGGTAGCTTTTTATGGGAAGAATGGGCGGCCGCGCTGTGTCTTTTCCCAATATTAGAAAGCATAGCTTTTATAGGACAGAGAAAGATTTGGACGGGAACGAAATATACGTAATACAGGTATGGGTGTATGAGATATTTATTAAATTGGTCAATTAATTTAGGATAGATAAACCTATCATGCTAAACAATTACTCCGTCCGCCTCGAATTATAAGCAACAAAAAACATAATTCTCTTGGTTTAAAATATAAGCAAAATTAACTAACTTTATTAAATTTTTTGTTTCATTCCCAACGTCACTTTCCTAAAACATCTCTAGAAAATTGTAATCTTAATTAATTTTTGTTTCATTTCCAATACTACTTTCCTAAAATACCTCTATTTTTTATAAACTTAAGAAAATTAAATACAATCAACTAACCTCCTTAATAAGCGTAAAAATGATTGAAATTGCTTATAATTCGAGCTGAAGGGAGTATACTTTAAGAACAGTCAATAACTCCTAGTTAATTCTGGTTGTTAAAGGAATTTAAAATATTCAGTAACTATACCTTAAAAAAGAATACTCAATATAATAATAAAAAAGGAATATTCAATAACTATTCTCAATACCAATTTAAAAAGAAAAAAACTCAGTACCAAATATATATAATGACAAAGGTTTCTCATTAATCAATATATCTACAATAACACAATTATTAACTTAAATATGAAAGGATTTACTATACAGTGAATAAAAAAATCTAAAAATATAAATTTTAACTTGAAAATAATGATATTAATCTATTAGAGTTTTTTTTAACAGCAAAATAGGAATTAAATTAATCTATTAGAGTTAATATTTTTAATATTTTAAAATAGATTTTGCATTTTTAAAACCTAAACTATTCACCTTACGGTCAACTTGTAGTGAATTCTAAATATGAGAAATATGAATGTTAAGGAATTATACGTGTGTTTAATGCTAATGTAGTACTATATGATGGCTGGGTTTTATTCACTAATAGCAATGTGTTGTGTAAGATTGTGGGGAAGCAAGACTGAAGAATAGGGAACACATAGACCCATCACACATAACGGGGCGAGTCTTGAAACATGATTTCAGTCGATAAATGAAAAAAAAAAAACCATCCATTCATATACTAGAATGACAATTTAGCTGTATTGTAAACATTTTTATTATAAGCATTCAAAATTATTTTTGAATATCATTTAAAAAATGTTAAAATAAGTATTCAGGATTATACCATGTATGCAAATAGTATATAAAGCTTTGGGTTAAAAATGAGCACGAGAGGAGCTCAAACTCATATACTCCTACAAAGAAAAAAATTATATATAAAAAAAAAGTCATCAATTATCACATTTCTATTTTAAAATTTACAAAAGATTAAAAAGATTATTTATAGAACTTTCAATAAAAAAATAATAAAAGTGAAAAAAAATGTACACGACTCGCACCCCACTTATTTTCTATTTTCCAAAATACTCCTATCTCCATCTTTCCCATCGCACCACCCCCACCCCACCTCACCCTTTCGATTTCCTTTCCTCTTCTTCCTCTTTTCTCTGTTTTTTTATATAAAATTTCGACCTTAGGTCGTGAGACCCTTCACTACCAGGGTCGGGAGGAACCTCATTACCCACCCCATTGTATAGGTCGTGACTCCTTTTACGATCCCAGTTGTGAGAGACCTCACGATCCGAAGTCGAAATTAAAAAAAAAAATTTGACGAAGGGTGATAGCTACCGTGACTGAGGCTGTAAGTGTCGGTGTCTGGACGATGTCGGTTGCTGGTGTGGATGTCTAGATGATGTCGGTGGTGTGAGAAAAAGGGAAAGGGTTGGGTGGAGGGGGCGGGGGTGTGGTGTGGTGGGGGAAGGGTGGGGTGGGGGTGGGATGTGTGTGGAAGTAGGGTGGTGTATGTGGGAAGAGGGTGGATGGGGCATTTTGCGAAAAATAAAAAAAGTGGGATGGAAAAATTTGTTCTCGATAAAAATTAAAAATTGATGGAGGTAGGCCTGGCCTGGTAATGGAGCAGCATCGGGCGGTTATCGCATGAGATAGAGAGCACCAGATTTGGTACAGCCGCATCACCGTGCGTGCAGGTAACTCTAAGCAAGGACACGTACGCAACATTCTGCTGTTTAGAAGAAACAAATTGCGACGCGTGTCAAAAGGGCCCTCAAGGCCATGTTGCATGCATGTAATCCGATTCTGATCTGATTATGTGAAATTGTGAATTGCTGCTGCTACTTTTTTGGTTGATATATATATACACAGTTAGAAGTTCATTCCATTCAAAGTATGAAAGTATATAGTATCATTAGTATGTGTGTGAGAGAGTGGAAATAATGTGTATTATTATTATTATCATCGCATGGATGCCTGGTAATGGCAGAGCCAGCCTGCCCTGCTATTGCTAAGGTATGGCCACCACTGGCATTCATTCATGATATCATTACTGTGGCCATGGACCTAGGACAATTAATTCACCCTTTATTGCTATTAAATAAAATTAAAGGCTCGTATATACTCTTTCTGATGATTACTGTACTATTTTAAATGTATTTTTAGTATAAAAATTTGTTTTTATATTACTGTTTTTTTTTTTTAAAAAAAAAAGTACGACATTAATGATTTTTTTTACAATTTTATCCTGATCTGATTAAAAAAAGAGATAATAAATAAAAAAATATGATAAATATAATTATAAGAGAGATAAAAGACAAATTATAAAAATACTATATTAATTTAATTAAAATAAAATACATTAACTATATTTCATAATTAATCTGAGTGATATGTCCTAAAAAAAACAATTAAAATGAAACTGAAGAGATAACTAGTTTTTTTAATATAAGTGTTTTTAGTAAAAAAAAATGGGACTTACATTTAGGAAAAAAAATAAGTCTATGAATAATATTAACCTTTTTCAATGCGTTGACTAATGTTCTTCTACATTTATACCATCTCATCCCCTGAATACAAGATTTTTTAGGTTGCATTCACATTCCTTTAAAAAAATTAGTAAATTTAGTTAGTATTATGAAAATGTGAACTTTTTTTTTAGGTTGATTTTTTTTTTCAAAATTTAGTTAGTATCATGAATAAATTTAGTTAGTATTATTGAAATTCTTAAAAATATTGAAGTAAAATGCAAAAATTTTGACCCAAAATAAAGTAAAAATATATAAAATAAAAAGTCCTGAAGATTATATATTATATTCATAATTGAGTAAGTAAAGAAAAAAGCATTTAATTATAAAAAAATTATGATAATTTATTAATTTTCTAAACTCCTATTGTTACTTTCATTTTTTTAAATGTTTATGAAAAATTTGGTGTAATGAGTAAATAATTATGCATTACATTGAAAAGATATTCTCTTAAATTTCATTAATATAAAGAGGAAGTACTTATTTAATCTTTAGAGTTTAATATGTAAATGATATTTTAGTTTCTAAACATTTTTAAAGTGGATCACATGTGTTTAAGTGGGCCACGTTATTGCCCAAAGTGGGTCACATCATAACTCTAACTATATTCCTACTACAACACAAAAAACTTTATTTTGGGGATAAACTTCACCCGCTTAAAAAATTTAGAGGGACTAAAATGTTATTTATAAATTCTACGAACTAAATTAGTATTATGCAAAATTCAAAGTGAATATTCACTCTTTTTTTTATGTATAATTTATAGGTATTTTTAATCTTAATCTTAAGGGTAGAGATTAAACACCAAAAGATGAAAATGTTTTTTTCCATATTAAATATTTAAATAAACCATTAATTTCATAAATACAAAATTTTTCACGAAACTCATCTATTTTTAAAAATTTATCTTTAACCATTTCTAAAAGCTCGGATTTGAAAAAAGAAAACAAAAATCTAAATTTATTCATGCCTATAAGCAAAACTTTGTCTCATTATACTATCCAACATGTATTTGGTAGATAGTTTCCTTTTTTAATAATTCCCTCCGTTCTAGTATAACATTTGTTTTAATATTTCTAACGTATTTCAATTATTTGTCCTCTCATACAATCAAGAGTGTTTTATTTTTTTTTCAATTTTATCCTTGACCTTTGCTATTCTATGAAAAATGTGTAATAATTAATATATGTAGGAATGTTATAATAAATTGTTTTATATTTATCTTAAATTTTGAAGTGTTTAATAAACTTCTTAATCTATATATAAAAAATCTTAAACTGCACTTAAAATAAATGAAAGGAGTATAATATTAGAAATTTGATTTTTATCCTCTCCTTCTCTCTTTGACAAGTTGTGTTGTTTTATTTTTTTCGTCAAACCCCATGTGTTATTTTGTTTTAAAAATTCAACATTTTTTATATTTTTAATTCAACTATGCATTTATTTATCACATTTTCTTTGACCATCAAATTCTTCTTTCATTTTCAATACAATTTCCATACATTATTATCACTCTTTCTTCAATGATCAAATATGGACATTTTACTCAAATCATATCAAATTTTTATATCATTTAATGTGTATTCATTAATCCACCTGCATATATAACCTTTAACAACATACTTCATGGATGGATTTGAGGGATTAAAAAAAAAACTCTTCATGGATGGATTTGAGGGATTAAAAAAAAAACTCTGCTCAAATTTGATCTTCACCTTCCTTAAACCCCATTTTTCTTTTTTATTCCATGAATACAATTTACCCTAATACACTAAATCTCCTCCCTTCTCCTTCTTTCCCTTCACTCTCTCCTCTGTCCAGTATTAGGGTCGGTTCCTGTCATTGCTGTTGTTGTTGCTGTCGCTAGGTCGCTGGTTCGCTTCGTTTCTTATTCATTGTTGTTGGGTCCTTCTTCTTCTTCACACCAAAAAAAAAGTGTGGAGGTGTTTTTCCAACTCAGGGATGCCGTAAAATTATTTTTCGACACTAGTTAGTCGGAAACTTAGTGAACAAAAAAAAAAAGAAAAAAGTATGTTTGTATGGGGTTTATGGTCAAATGGAAGTTGAAGAGGTTAGGGATTTTTTTAAAGGAAAACTAAATGGGGTTCATGATCCAGCAAATTATTAATAAAGAGCATTTTTGACTTTTCATATTAAAAATGGGTTCCTGGCTAAAACGTGGGGTTCAAATTCCAGGACTAAAAAAAATACTGACAAAAGTAAAAGGTATGTTTAACCTCAGCCCTAAAGATTAAGGATAATGAATTAAAAAAAATAAGAGAGAAGTATCAATTTAGTCTCTAATGTTTTTTTACTATACTAACTTAGACCCTGAAAATTTATAGATACACATTTAGTCCCTCAAGATTTTGAGATGTACCAATTTGGTCCCTCAAATTTTTTTGGATGGACCAATTTGATCCTTAAATCATGAGGGACCAATTAGTAATTAGTTGATCTGTAAGAAAATTTTGAGGGACCAAATTAGTATAACCAAGAATCTCAGGGGACTAAATATATATTTATAAATTTTCAGAGACTAAATTGGTCGAACAAAACAACATAAGAATAATAAAAGGATATTTGAAAACTACATTCAATACTTCTAAAGCATTAATATTTAAGTTTTGCAAGGCAATGATGTTCTAATTAATTAACCTCTCAATTGATATAGTATTAAGTAAATCTTAAAAAGACACCCGTATCTTTAAAAATACTTTTGTATGGTTATTTTACATAAGAAAAATGATAGATCAGCCTCATCAAATCTTATTAACTACACACATAGATCCATTAAAAAGAAAAACTACACATATATGTGAAATGTCTCACGGTGTGATAATCACCTCATCAAAATTGATATTTAAGTGACACATACAGTTAAGAGCATTTTTGGCTACTTTGTTTAGAAAATATATCATCGGTTCTTTATAGAATAGTGAAACCTGACATTGTTTTTCTCTTAGAAATGGTTGTTCAAAAATAAAAACAAGCCGTGCTTTTGAGTTTGTAAAATTTTATGATTTCATATAAATTTTAAAATATGTTAATTGCCTAGGGCTAGAAGATGATGATGACAAAAGAAAACGGGAAATGAAAGATGGACGCCTCAATAGAAGGTTTGTCTTTTCGTCCTTTAGATTTCATATATTGACATATAGCTACTTTAATATCGAGTGCACACATTAAATATATATATATATATATATATATATATATATATATATATATATATATAATATGTTGAATGCAATGCAAAAAATACTATAGATAAATACACCAAATAAAAAAATACTATAGATAAATCCAAAAAAAAATATATAAGTTCGAGAGAATTGGTATATATAAATGCTAACAACTTTTTTTTAGCAAAAAAAACATCTATCTTTTAATTAGAATAAAAATAAATTTCAAGTATTTACATCTTGTCTATCTTATTCTTATGCCACTCTCCCAATATTAAGTCATATAGAGTAATTCTTTAGGGAAAAAAAAATTACGACGAGCTGGCAACTTGGCATCAAACTGCATGTGTTGAGGCACATACACCGTTGATACCATTAGTGGATAATTTGAAGGATATTATCTATTATTGGGTGCGTGAATTCTCATTGTTAATGCCATTATTGTCAAATCAAAATTACGTAGTCAGATTCTCCACGTAAAGATATTCCTCAATTGTGTAAACAATAATTCTCTCCACAAAAAACAATCGAACGAATGACGAGAGGAACATCAAACAAGTGAAGAGAAGAAATAACAGAAGAAAAAACTTAGATACGTGCCGACAGGATCATGCTGAAAGTGGAACTTGTTGGCGATGCTTGTCAAGGTGCAATAGTAAGGTTGACAAAAGTAAGAATTATTTTAACTACTTAACAAAGTCTACTATTAATTAATTAATGATTTTTCTAATATGTGTGTCACATTTAAGCATATTTTGAAAAATAAATTTTTATAAGAAAATAATATGTTTAATATATTGAAATATGATAATTTTAGTTTAAAAAAAAAATAAAAGCTTACTAACTAAAGTATTCTTAACATTTATTTTAAGACAAGAGTGATTTTTTGGTGCTTTCCTTTTAGTTTTGTTTCAAGGGCATTACTTCCATGCAACCAAATTTTGGATGGTTGCAAAACAATCCCTCAGTGGACCAATGTTTGTTTGACAAATCAGCTAATCTGAGCTGATATGACAGTAACTTAGAACTTCATTAGCTGACGTGTCAAATAATCATTGGTTCATTTAATGGATTGTTGTGCAACCATCCAAAATTTGGTTGCATGGTAGAAATATTCTTGTTTCAATGCTCTTCTTTCATAGTATCATTGATTTAGTAATTAAAATTTTTTATTATTGAGATTAAAAGTTGGAATAATGATAAATTGTAACATTGATTTTGAAATAAGTAGGAGATGATGACAGATGCCATCATTTTTTGCAAGATTATTGAGATTAAGGATGTTGTCACGCTAGTAGTATGATTATCATATGTGAAACTGGGTATGGTAATGACAATGATAGAGTAGGGTGGGTGTTGTTAGACTAATTATGATAGGATAAAAATGAATGAAATTTGAGGTTAAAAGTAAAGCTAAAAAAGAATTTTCATAAACAAAAATGAAAACGGATGCATGAATATAATTTTAAAAGAGGAGCATAAAAAAATTCCCAAAAATTCCCCTATTTTAATTTTTTGATACTTTCTTTTTAAATGATATTCATGCATGCACCTCTTTTAATTTATGTTCACAAAAATGCTTTTTTAGCTTTGTTTTTAACCTTAAATTTCATCAACTTTTATCCTACTACAAATAGTTCAATATCAATATAATTTTTGTTTTTGAATTTTTCTCTCAATTCTTGATTTTTTTTTGAATTAGATAGTTTACTTTGGCTTATTTGTAAATGCAGTAGTATATGAATATTCATAGATGCTTTTAGTAACTCATGATGTATGTTATAAAATGAACTTAAGCATGTGTATTGAAACTACAACACCTAAAAACTATAACTTTTTAAATGTAAAGATTCATATATAATGAAAATATCATGGACCTAAAAGATACATAAACGATAATAAATTAACATAATGGATAGGTTTAATTTTCCTTTTAATTGAATGCACAAATTGCAGCACATAAAATGTAATCCCGAAAATAAACATACGTATGTACCAACTATCCCCCATGTTTTATTCACACGGGCAAATAGCACCGTAAACGCAAATAAAACTGCACCTAAGTTTATCCTAAGTAGATTACATTTCATGAGGTCATAGTCCAAACCTTGGTACAACAACAATATCGTTGATCCATTCCACAAAATTTTATATTGAGTCTCAATTGCCTAACACACCTTTCATTTTTAATTTTATTCAGACTTAAAAACCAACTATGCATAAGTATAAAGTGGTTTAGTGCAAACCTTATTATTATTGAAAATTTCACATCCTCTCCCTCATAATATGTGAATATGTGATATGGTTTATACATTTATTGGGCTACTCCACTCATCATCAATTGATTTTAAGATCAAACCTTAACAATTATGAAAAAAAAAGCAAAAAAGACCTACTTGCACATTATTATTATCAAAATTAGCTAAACAAAACTGTTCAAGCAAATGAGATAGAGCCACTGTGATAGATGAAGAACGACATAAATGTCACTTGAACGTGGCCAAGGGTGAGCGAAGAAGATTGAGATTAAGACAGTAGTAATGTCAATCATCATTAAAATAATACTAGTGCAAATAATTAGGATCAATCTAACTCCAATTATATACAGTAACTAGTGAAGCAGAATTAAGCAAGATATATATATGTGGCTCGCTCCCGAATGGCCACTTTGACCGCGGACCATGCGGACACTTGTCTCCAATGTTAACAAAAGCAAGTGTCTCTGATAATGACTCATCCACACCACCAATCACCAATCCAAACCGCAAAGAGAAGCAAAGCCCACGTTCACATAGCACATGTGAAACAATAATAATTAATAATTAATATACAAAAAAGAGATGGATAGAGAGATTAGGTAGTGGTAAACAATTGAATTATTTCACTAAAAATATGGCGTAGGAGACAGGCAGAGCCTCAAAACCCGGATAAGAGTTAAAAATGCTTTTACACAAAGCAATCAGAATGCTGAAGAGAAAAAAATGACTTAAAAAAACAAGAGCAAAAGGTTGCATACTGATGAAGTTATTGCAATAACTAATAAGGAATAAAGAAAAAGGTGAGGGGACTGAGATTGGCAGAGAGTTCGGCGGGACTGTGTTCGCATTTGAGGGTTGATTCTCTTCAAATCTGCAGTGAAAAAAAAAAAGACTAGTTTTACACTTAAACTAATAATTGAGTACTTAAAAAAAAGCCCCACTAGCATACAAATTTTGTAACATAAAGTAAGCAATGGGTGCAGCTGGCTACTAAAAGCGTTTTTCTTTGATTCTATACCAGATACTTTGCCAATGCGGTCAAACTTTGTTTTTAAAAAGCCATTGCAATTGCAGAGTGTAGTTTGTGGTCAGAGAAACGAATCATTCCTCACGTTCACTGCCCATATTTAATTTGTGCTTTATTATTTTTTTTTTTCATGATCATCCTCCACACTCATCTAGTTTCCAATTTTTTTAATTTTATTTAGTAGCTGTGTACTTAAATTATTGTTCTTACATTCTTATATATTTTGGAGAAAGGGTGTTGTGTCTCTGATCCTGCATGATTTGAGACATATTAAATGTGGGGCCAACTAAGGATTCACAATACGTGCGGTTGATTATGAGTCTAAAACAAAATAAGAGCCCTCACAAGTGAATCAGAGGGTTGCTGGTTCTCCATATTTTTTAGCCAAAAAAATATTTTCTTTTGGCGTCTTTATAACTTTATTCTAGAATTTTATTATACACTCAGTCTACTAGTGTAATACGTGTACTAGATTCGGTGAGTTTCTAGACACAGTTTATCATACTCATCAAAATAATAAAAAAGGTGAAAGTTACTATAATTAAGGTAGTAGAGTGAAAACGGTGCATCCAGGGATCAGGGTCAAAGCTTGAAAATGGGATCGCACGTGGCATCTTGATAGGTTTACCTTCTAATGAAAGATCGATCACCACAGCATGTGACTTTGCAACATTGGTCCTGTTTACCCGCACCAATATTACAGGCACAAGATGAAAAGGGCGGTGGAAGTGGTGCGTGAGTTAAAAAAACACGTGATGCTTAGTACGATTGTCACCTTACACTTGCATTTTCTAATAGCATCTTACATTGATAAAGTTCTATAAAACTTTGGATTCTCAGCATATTATTATATGTTCTATTTGTACTTTGCCTCATAATATGGCATCGTTACGATAGGTTTATAGGAGTTTACATTGTCTTGGAGCTGAGCTACATAGATAGCACTCCACCAAGGAGGAATGGCCACTGCTTTCTGTGTATAGTCCATTTTTGTGAAATTTAAACACTTCAAAATAATGTAGAGTCTATTGCTACATGAGTGTCACGTATTGAAAGAACATCGAATAAGTATCAATATTTGTTTTGTTCATACTTCTAATCCTAGCTAAATAGGAGTACATGCTACTCAAGTACCCAAAAGAAAAAAAAAAACAATTGCTGTCGTCTCTATCAAAAAAAAAAAAAAAAACCTTAATTTTCCTTGTTGGGCTTTTAGCCCCGTTGAATAAAAAAAATAAAAATTGGCAGGCCAAATTTATGCGAAACGTAGCTGAATTGAGTAGGGGCCAATACTCGGCCCATAAATCGATAACAAAATCATTCTATGGCAATATGGCATCATTATCCATTCTCCAACCTTATCTCCGGTGCTATCCTCAGCTATGGCATCATCAATTCTGCTAGCATCCCCTTCCCCACCCTCCATTCCATTGCACACTTCTTCTTCCTCTTCTTACCTTTCCTTCTCTCACTCTCAATCTCTCTCCTCACCCCTCTCCACTCAACTTCCTTCGCTTTCACTCTCTGCAGCAACCCTTTCACCAACAACCGCTCCTTCTGGTACAATATTTATTTAAAAAAAATAAAATAAAATTTCAAACTCTGCCTTGCAATAACCATGCTTTATTATTAATTAATGATTTCTAACAACCCATTTCCCTGTTATTATTATTTTTGCAGTTTTCTGTGGCAGAGGCGACAAGAAAACGGCAAGAGGAAAGCGCTTCAACCATTCATTTGGAAATGCAAGGCCAAGGGACAAAAATAAGGGCAGAGGGCCACCAAGGCTAGTTGCTCCACCAGCACCAACGAAGAAAGACAAGTTTGAAGATAATGAGGTTGTGAAGATTGAAATTGACGAGTCTCTCTTTGGCTGATTTTTAGAAGAAGTGGATTGAAATTTTCTTGAATCATTTTATGATTTTAGTTTTTAATATATCAATTCCATTGTGGCACATACAATTTAAGTTGTATTTGACTGTGTATGGCAATCATACATATGTACTAGGTAATGTGTGTTATTCGAGATGATAAAAGAGTTGTTGACAGTTTTCACAGCGCAAGAATCTTATGTGTGGAGATAAAGAAATAGTCGATGCATACCTTAAGTTGGATAGTGTTCTTTTTGAGGGGTGTTTGGTGCGGAGGGAAAAAAAGAGATTTTGGATTGAAGTAAGGAATTAAGAATAAAGAAATTGAAAGGAAAAAAAAAGTTCATATTGAAGTAAAATTGAAAATTTTTATTGTATTGGGGTCGTATTGTATTTTTATGGAGTGGCAAAATGAAAACCCTTTTTTTTTTAAAACTTTTGGAAGGAGAAAAAAAACCCGAGATTCAATCTGTGTTAAAACAGAACGAATGATTCCGTGTCATTGTCTATATTTCATAGCTATGTCTCCAGCATCCTTAGTTACAAAATTAATGATGTACCACTGCTGAATACAGTAGCGATAAGCCCTTAGAATTGGTTAATCTTCATTTTGACAAGCCCCTTTGCAGAGCAGATAACTGGATATACATTCTATATCATGCTATATTTGTCACCTTCATTCATACTAACATTAGTTACCAAGATAAAAATAAAGACAAGTTTGATCAAAATCTAGCAAACTGCTGCTCTGCTCTGCTAGAAAATTAAGGAAAGTCGGGCATGTACACTAAGATGTCAACCATTGAGAAGCGACTTATAGTGATCCGTCATAGCTTCATAAATTTCATCATTATCGATAAGATCTTTAATAGCCAACCTGCAAAATCTGAATTCGAGTCAACAAAATTTAGATAGAGCATGAGAAGGGAGGAAAAGGAGAGAGGAGAGAAAGACATGAGCTTATCCATAGGAATTCCAAGACTCTGTGCAATAACTTCACGAGGGACACCCTCATCCCTTGACCTGAAACATCAATATCATAAAGTTTAGGTCGTAAATACTGGTCAAAATCCTGCAAGTATCAAAGTAAAAATTCAGTCAAGGAATAAACAAACATAATACATAATTAGATTAAGGAACTGAATAGAAACAAAATAGCTCAGTAAATGCAATATTCTACACAAGCATCTAAAAAGCAGAGGCACAAGCTTGATTATGTGTAAGCTCATGTTATGATTCTGTATGATCGAACTAACCTTGCAATATATCAACAAGCTAACTGTTCCATAAATATTAGTTGCTTCACTGTTTAATTCTGACGTTATATATGCCATTGTAAACTTTCTTCTACTTGACTAGTGGGGGATTCTATTTACTTCAAAGAATAATGCAGCCAATTCGACATTCTTAGTATTTTTTTTCCCCAGATCATAACAGGATAATACGTAGGGATACATTCTTCAACCCCCATTAGGAGTCATGAATAATAGGATACCAATAAAAATCATGCCAAAGAACTAACTCTTTAGCCCATTCAAATTACAGGTACATAATGGCAATTTACAGACGTGTGTATTCTATAATCATTAAAATGGTCCACCCATGAACCAGGCAAACACTTCTCATATTGTCCAGAGAGCCATCAAACACTTTTCAACCATTCACAGAAACAAACAACTACAAAATTCCTTATTTTACTTCTACAGCAAACAATGCCTTAGCTGTTACTATCTAAGAAAGGTATGTATGGTCAGTGGTTCATATGTATCAATTTATAAGCAAAAACTCGCATGGATAAATGGTCATTCAAGCAAAACAATGAACCAAGAAGAGAGAGTACACATTTGAGCCAGTCAATTAACATATACGAAATCACTTTTAAAAAATCACCAGTTTGAAGGAAGATGCAAAACTTCTAAGATCTTTTGTCGAATGCTCATCTGACCATTGTTATTTTGACCAGAAAACTACAAAGAAAAAGTAGCAAATTAGTGAGGACACTGAATAAAATGACCACAAGAACCGAAAACCATGATTTGCTCTCTTACTTGATTAGGCGGGACTGGTGGAGCTTGATAACCTCTTGTTGGAGTACTAGGTTTGGTATTGGTAACATGTTGCTGATTTGGGACACCAGCCTGAAGCTGTTACCATGTGACATATCAGAAAATATACACGTATAGTGTAGACTACACTTGTTGAAACTCAACCATATATACACATAACACATTATTATTATATCATGTCAAAACTCAAACATGCAAGTTCAATGTTTTATAATTAATACCCGTGATTTGGAATTGTAGAGATGGACATATATACAATCGATGAAATGGCTGGAAATCTCATTAAAGTCAGTCACAGGCCTGAAAATAACACAGATGAAGAATTAAACTGCGAGCAAAATAACAGATCTGCCTCGCCGTCACTTTAGACAACAAAACAACTAGCCCCCATATATTTAGACATTTCTTAAAAGGGAACCATCATTTGGTAATAGCTGTGATAACAATACAGTTTTAAATATTAAACTGGCAACATAAAAAGTGAAAAGTAAACTTTGTATATTACCTGAATGAGAAAACATTCAAGGACCTTTTACCCTGAAAACCTTTCAAGTGTCCATGAAGACGCACATACATTCCATCCCTGATAATGAAATTAGAATTTAAGTATAGTATAATAAGGAATAGATTTTTTTTTTTTCTAAAAAAGAAGAAAATGCAGAGTTTACAGACAGCTTCAGCGACCAGTTGTGTTCTCATGCCAATAACAATGGAAAGTAACCCATCAAGTAGATGCAGCATCGCTATAAATATGATATTCAAAAGGGGTTTGCTATGGAACACAACCGCACTTGTGTTCAACACTGACATTTTCATTTTAATTTGTTTTTTAAACAACAAAGCACAGTGCACACATCCCCTGGACTTTTTTCTCATCCAATGACGAAAATGGTTCTAACAGCAACTTCCAATACAAAAAACAGAAAATATATGAGGGGAAATGCAAAGAAATAACATACATGATACCCTCCACTTCATTAGCATCTACAGATTCTTGAAGCCTGCACATAAAGAATAACTCATCACTGACACTAACGAAATAACAAACACGCAGTGAAGACAAGACAGAAATTGAACAGCATTCACCATTTATTACACTCGATCTTTCCGGTGCCATCATCAAGCACAAAAGTAACATCAGTAACCCTTCCCTCTTTGTTGCACACCCTTCCCACAAGAGTAACCTAGTAGAGACAATAATTTTAACTCAAATCTATAATAATAGAACCGCAATCCATAGCGAAATAAAAAAGCTAAGATCGAAGGAACGCACATTGTTAACATCAACACCATCAATAATCAAATTGGTTTTATCATCACTTGACTGAAACGCATCGTTTATCTGCTTGATTGTGAGTGGGAGCAGGGGCTGAGCATCACGATTCTGGAAACAAGATAATAAATAAATAAATAAATAAATGGAATTCGATTCGGTAAAGCCTAAACCCTAAAAAGTTGCAATTATTATACGAAATGAAATGTAGGAGCCAAAAACCTTAAATCGGAGAACCGTTAGGGTTGCGGTTATTTATTTGATGAAAAGACGCTATGAAAAGCGAAGGTAAAAAAGTAAGTGCAAGAAAGAGAAGCTGGTAACTTACTCTGAAGGGGGCGGGGGAAGAGTCGGGGGCCGGAGTGGTCTGAGAGGGCATGAAACCGCCGCCCGAGAAGGCTGCGTTACCGTCGAACTGGCTAGTCGAATACATGCTTCTTCCTTTTTGGTTCTCTTCTGCAAACCAAATCCAGAGATAGAGATGATAAATTTGAAACTTCGCAAATGCACACCATGCACAAATTATTAGTTTCTCCAATAAAAATTAAATACTCTAATTTTCGGATTCCCGCCATTTTCTTCTTCTTTTTTTTTTTTTTTTTTAATAATCACTGGGCCGAACACAACCAAACAAACTACAGTAGCCTAGGGAAACTAATCCTATAAGCATCCTCACACACTAGGTGAAACAACAATCTATAAAAGTACAACTATAATCACTATCATGACTATAATTCGCAAGAAAATTTGCACACCGATTAGCTTCTCGATAAATGTGAGTGAGGGAAATATGTCAATTCAACCGCATGAGGTTCGGAATTTCCCGAACTAGGGGAAAACAATGATGAGAGATATCACAATTCACAATGATTGGTGACAAGAGAGATAGTCACTCTAGAGTCCATCTTCACCTCCAAAGCCGTAATATTTAGATTCCCACATAACAAACCCCATAACTCTGCTTTAGTTGATGAGCAAGAACCAACATTGCAACAGAAGCCACGCACATATCTGCCTGACTCGTCTCAAATGATGTCACCACGAGTTAAAGCACGAACATCCCTTTTGAAAGGACGTTTACATTAAACTTGAACGAATCACTTATACGTTAAGCTGTCTTTTTTTTTTCATTGACTTTTTTTTTGGTGTGATATTTTTTCTTACTTCAGCATTTCTTGATAACTGGGAAAAAAAACCGGTACACAATGAGATCTAGGTATCATGCACTCATGGAGAAACACGAGTGTAGCACGACGTCTTCAAGCTTAGCATTAATAGGCTTTTGAAATCGGTTTTGGATTCTAATTGTCCTTCCAAGTATAAGGAATTCATGTGACGGACATGTAATGGAAGCCTAAATATTTGCACAAAGAGATGGATAGAGGTTGATCCATGTCCATCATGTGGGGAGCAAGAAGAAACTATTTACCATACCCTCCATTAGTACGAAAACATTAAATTGTTCTGATTTGCATATCCTTTGTCACTACGAAGTACGAACTTTTGAACAACCCATAGCAAAAGTGGTTGGTTGTTGGTTCTCAAGCATTTTTCACTACAAACTTTTGAACAACCCATATCCGATGTTTAGTACTCAAGCATGGTTCTCAAGTAGTGTTGTAATGGATTTTGCATAGGCTATTTGACTAGCGAGTTTGGCTTTGCCCCTCCATGTTGAATTACGTATAACATTCAGTTACAATTATACATATGGCTAATAATAATACAAATCGTGCCAGACAATTAGCCATGCCGAAATAATAAAAACAAAAATATTAATTGGATATTTATATTTAACATTTAAGTCCAATATTTATTATTTTAGTAAAGATAACTTTAACTTTGTGAAGTGGATTCATGTGTATTATTCTCTGCTGGTGTTGGTGTGAGCTATTTTGAGCATATAATTGTGTACTCATGTACAAACATTTCATAGAGGGTGGAGTATATGTGTACAATGATGCTTACATAACATATTTTATTAATATTATTCTTTTTGCCTATAAAAAAAAGCAAAGATATGAAAAATTATTAAAAAAAATAAAATAAATTGTAAAACCTACATTTTTTATCAAGATGGTAGAGATTAGATTTAAATGTTAGATATAAATGTTCAAATAGCATTATTATAATAAAAATCGTTTATTCACGTACTTGGTAGAGTTTGCCACGCCAGTCTAAGATGCAGCTAAACGAAAATTGCTAAAAATGTAAATAAATTTTTGTACTCGTATCAGTTGTATGTTCAATACTCTCATTCTCTCCCAGAATCCGTCCTTGCATATCTTTAGATCAAAAATCGATGCCCGTGCTGTTGCATAAGTAAATCGTAGCATTTAAGTAGTGATGATGTGAAATGGTTAATGGTTTATTAGAACCACATAACGCGTCGTATACGTGTTCAATAATGAATTAACAAAGCAAGAACATATTCAAGACGTTTCACAAGGCCAAAATACATTAGTGAGACCCCTAATGGTGTTAATTGGTAAAGCCGTAAAGGTTTTCTTGGAGTCGGTGAGAACAGAAGTGGCCGTGTTTCTTAAGGTATGCATAGAATACTTGAAGCAGTAGTATATAGACCACACAAGGGGGTTACAAATCTTCAACAGTTAGGTTAACTGCTCCGGATCACACTCACAATGAAATAATGTTAGTTACAAGCATAGTGTAATTGAAAGTTAATTAAAAATAACGAATTGTCAAAAGTCAACTTCATTCTTGATTACAATTAAGGAAATATGGTACTCTTAGCTAGTAGCGTTTGCATTCACTACTCAACTTGAAAATTGAAACAGTAGGTTACTTCCACAGCAATGGACTTTGCTTTCTTCACAATGGAGTAAAGTTATCAACTTCCCAAGTCCCAACCAAAGCTTTGCCGAGCATTCATAGTAGACAGGGGTGTTAAGGCATTAGGGTTCCAAAACCTCACAATTTATGGAAAATGCTTCTTATCGCGAAGAAGTTTTTCGTGCAACACACGAATAGTGTTTATGTCTTGTATTTGACTTTTTCAATCCCTTAAACTTCAATGATGTTGGCTTCTGATTGGCTGGTTGGTTGGATTGTTCAATTCGTTACTATTCGTTGCAGTTTTCTTCGTGCAATATAGCATTGCTCTTTTTTTTAATGGTTAATATTTTATATTCTCAAAAGAAAAAGAGATTACCGCAGTATTTAGATTTAAAAAAAGGGTTTTTTAACCTATGAATCTCATGCATATATTAATGGAACATAAAAAGTATACTTTTATAGAAGAACTAAATAATTATATTTTAGTTAATTAAGTGTATCTTTTTTCAATAAAAACTTACTTTTTCAAGTTTGATTATCCTATACACTTGGTGGATAGGATAGAAAAACCCTTAAAAAAATTAGATAAATTGCTCATGTTGTATATTTTAAACAGTTAAAAAAAGGCAGCAGTTTAAACTTTGCCATAGGTTGAACCCCAAATAATAGATGGGCTTTAATTGTGTCATATATTAATTCAACACAAAATCCTTAGTTTTCTTTGACAACTAGAACCCCAATATGTCTGTGCCCTGAGTGGCCCTGCCTCATCACAGCACAAGGCTAAGAAGGTCCATCTCAATTTCAAGTAATTCTAAATTTCTAATAGAAAATCGATGCAGCAATACGTTGTTTGAGAAGCTAAGATGGCCAAGTCTTACGGGTTTGGTTATTGCACATGCAGTAAGGCCGGCCAAACATACAATATAATAGATTATCATATCACAATACCTTAGAAACAACGATACTTTCTACTCTGCTTTACAATTTCTTTCCTTGTCAATCCAAAAAAGATTTTAAGTCACTCAAACTAGAAGTAACAGATTATATATCATATCATCAATCAATCTAACTAACTTGAATAGTGAGTGTTCTTTTCACTCTTAATTAAATGGTCAAAACATACAGCATATATATATATATAACACGTACTAATGAAGGACTCCATCAATAAGGATAATTGAAATTGGAGTTCAATAAAAACACACAACTTTCTGCACTTCTTTATCTACATCCTCATCCAAAAAACAAAAAGTGCTGGTTGGAGAAGCTATGATGGATTTTGATTTTGAGAATCAAAGAGACAAGTCATTGAGCAAGATTCTTGCAAGGAAATCTTCTCTTGGATGCTCCTCGCGTATCTCTTACTACAGGAGTGGTGAAGGTGTTCCATTCAACTGGGAAATGCAACCAGGGATAGCAAAAGAACCAACAAAGGAAGAGCTTCCTCCACTTACTCCCCCACCAGCTCTCCTTAGCCTGGGGTTACCCAAGCCATGCTTCGACCTTGATCATCCAAAACCTTCGAGCCGGTCAAGGCTCAGGTTTTGGAACAAGAAGGCAAAACGTGGAAAAGGCAAGAAGCCACAAGAATGTGTTAATGAAGACTTGTTTGACTTTGATGTGTTCTCAAGATTAGATTGCAGCTCTGATTCTGAATCTTTGGCATCACCTCGTGGTTCAAGTTTTTCTTCTTCTTCGTCTTCTCTCGCAATCATGAAAAGTCGTCCTTGGTCCCAATCAACAAGGTCAGAGAGTCCTGTCAGGGAAGTACGTGGAAGAAGGTCCTTGCCATTGGGTTGCTTCCCCATGCATGTTACTAGAATCCTCGTTTCAATAGCAAGGAGAGATTGAAATTGACATTTATGGAGTCCGTGGTTTTACATTATGTTATGTAAGAGATTCGTTTGGTCTCTAAACAATAATTCAAGCATCAGATAAAAAGACTCAATTTTTTATTTTGATTCACATTGATCCGCGTGGTACGTTTTAGGCTTTTAGCTTAGATATATAGCAGTTATTAGATTATAATTTTTCTATAGACAGTTTTTAAACCCAAGTAACAAGAAACAAAGGTGCTTGCACTTTATGTTCTATAGCTCTACCAATTGAATTGGCTATCGGGGACTAGCTGTTATCACATTGAAAGCAAAACATCACTGTAACTCATAATTTACGCAAACTGTGGCCCTCTTATGGCTACTTGACTAGCACAGAGTAAGAAAGAAGCTCATCAATGAGGCCACCTTCTGAAAAAGAAGAAAAGATGAGATGGACAAAGGTCGCGGGGTTACAGTGGTAGGGTTTGTTACCTCCAAATGTGCAACCATTGCCATTATTCAGAAATTATGTGCAATTTCTTTTTAAAGATGATCTTAACATTAGTCTAAAAAATGAACACTTTTTATTGAGAAACTAAATAAAAAAAATCATTTTATTATTTGAATGCATCACTTCCCAGTAAAAATTATCAATTTTTAGGTGCTCATCTTCAGATTAAAAAAAAAAAACATTTTCTTTAATGCCTGTGAATATTAAAAAATTGGACTGTATGATTCTGCGAAATAATGGGAAAATTCCACTAAACCAAAAAAATATTTACCATCAAAAACTTTATATCGCTTACGTAAATTTTAACAAAATATAAAAATTTCATTCTAATATAACTTTTTATCCCAAAAGAAGTTTTTGTGAAAATTTAATCCTACGAATGCTTAGAACTAAAAAAAAGTTGTCAATACCAACGGGATTTGGTTCAGTTGGTGTAAGGCCTCAGCTGAAATCTTGGGAATAAGACACGGGTGCTAGTAGCTCCTTGTTCGATTCCCACTAAAAACTTCTCGCTATGAGAGCCAGTCACGCAGCTCGCTCCGAATTAGTCTCAAGAGCTCCCTGGTATTAAGAATGGAGATTTAGTTCCCAAACCCCCACCATTAGCCCCAAACCCCATTTTAATTGGAAAAAGTCAAAAACACCCCTCATTTTTCAAACCTCATTCACTCCTTCCTTTCCCAAACTCATTCTTCTTCTTCTTCTTCTTCTTCAGATCTGGCTTCCTTTCCCAAACCCAAACTCATTCTTTCCCATCTTCTTCTTCAGATCTGGCTTCCTTTCCCAAACCCAAACTCATTCTTTCCCATTTCCCATATTTCTTCTTCTTCTTCTTCTTCAGATCGACGAACCCATCCACCGCCCGCTGCAGGCCCGTCATCGCCACCGGCAAGAAAACCACCACCAACATCGAACTCCTCGCTGTTGACACCGCCGCCGGTGAAGCCAAGGCTACCACCTCTGTCGCAAAACGCTAGAGTACTCCTCGCTGTTGGAGAGTTTAAAGTCTTATTATTGATTTAGATCTTGTCTTTTTGGTTCTTTATAGTTCCTTCCTGGTTTTTGTTTGGTTCTATCTTGTTTGTTACTGTTATAATGTTGAGAACATTAGTTAAATGGGTGGGTTTGGGTTTAAAGGTTGGTGGTTTTTTTTTTTTTTTAAAAATCTGGATTCTTGTTTTCTTTCTGCACATGAGGGAAGAAGAATGAGGAGGAAGCCAAATATGAAGAAGAAGAAGAAGAATGGGTTTGGGAAAGGAAGGAGTGAATGGGGTTTGAAAAATGAGGGGTGTTTTTGACTTTTTCCAATTAAAATGGGGTTTGGGACTAATGGTGGAAGTTTGGGAACTAAATCTCTTAAGAATGCTCTTAGAGATGGCGGTGGTTTCGCAGGGAGTATGGACCCAAAAAAAAAAAAATTGTCAATAAACCCCATGTAACTTAGATAAATACACAAGCTTTACCCACATCCATGCCCCCTTTTATTAAGGGGTATCCTTGATATTCAAGAGGGTATCTATTTTGACTATTTATTGAGTGAAGTACCACTTTGGTCCTTCATATTTTTTATATGGAACATTTTAATCCCTCAAAATGTGGAAATTCACGTTTAGTTTTTGAAGATTTTTTATGAAACACTTAAGTCCTTCAAGATTTTTTTATTAGATACTTAAGTCCGCAGTTGACAGAGTGGACAGTGTCCCATAAAAAATTTTTAGGGACTAAATGTGAATTTCCACATTTTGAGAGACTAAAGTATATCATCTAAAAACATAAGAGACTAAAGTAGCATTTCACTCTATATTTTATAATAATAATCCATATTAAATAATTATTACACAAATACAAATATAAATAAATAAATAATAATTCTTTTTTTTAATAATGGTTGTTTTACTATATATATATATATATATATACTCCCTTTGTCTCTAATATTAAAAAAAACATATTTATCTTGATCTTAAATATATATAAAAAAAAGTTAACTAAATTTTTATTCTCAATATAATTATTTCTAAAATATTTGTAGAAAACTCACCAAAAAAAATATTTTTAGAAAGTACTAATTTCACTTAATTTTTGTTTCATTTTCAATACAACTTTCTTATAGGAGCGATATTTTTTTATAAATTCGATAAAATCAAATACATTCAACCAACTTTCTTTTTTTTTTAGAGTAACCAACTTTCTTAATAAATATGATTTCGACAACTTTTTCTTGTAAGAGACGGGAGAAAATATATATTTAAGGCTTATTTATGGTTTTGGTCCCTATAAGTTGACCTCGTTTTGAATTTAGTCCTTAAATCTTTTTTTGACCTTGAATGGTCCTTAAATCTTTTTAAATTTTGTTTTTAGTCCTTAAATCTTTTTTTGACCTTGAATGATCCTTAAATCTTTTTAAATTTTGTTTTTAGTCATTCTGTTTTTCTTCTTCCGTCATGGCAAACGGTGTGCCATGTGAGCCCTTATATTGACTGCCAACGATGCATCTGATGTGGACCTCCCACTCATGTGAGCAGGAACCGAGCATGAGCCGAGCATTAACCGTGCATGAGATATCGACCGAGTACGATGCAATTGGTAACGACATAGCTTGGTTCGTGCTCAGTTCATCGTGCTCGATCGATATCTCCCCTCGGTTTGGCAAGTCATGCTCGGTTCATGATCGATTAATGCTTGGTTCCTGCTCGGTTCCTGCTCACATGAGTAGGAGGTCTATATCAGATGCATTGTTGGCAGTCAATATAAGGGCTGACATGGCACATTGTTTGTCATGTCAGCAGATGACGGAAGAAGACAAACAGAAGGACTAAAAACAAAATTTAAAAAGATTTAAGGACCATTCAAGGTCAAAAAAAGATTTAAGGACAAAAAACAAAATTTAAAAAGATTTAAGGACCGTTCAAGGTCAAAAAAAGATTTAAGGACTAAATTCAAAACGAAGTCAACTTATAGGGACCAAAACCATAATTAAGCCTATATTTAACATATAATTAGTATATAGAAGTATGCAGGTATCCGGGGTGGGTATTATAATACCATCCTTCCCATCGGCTATCCCCATCTTGCCCCGCTGTGGATAGTTTTGCCCTCCTTACCAAATTCCATGTAGGAAGACAGAAATCTTCTAGCTTCCACTATTGAATGCTATTTAGTTTGAATGGTACCTCATGACGTAATATTTTTTGTCTTCTAGAAGCAGAGTTCCAAGGGTTCAATAATAAACTAATTACAACCTCATACAGTACTAATTATAATTACAATGACATTCTACCATATGGAGGGAATATGGACCCGCATGTTAACATAAACTAGAGCAGTGTAGGATGTACCCGCATCACTCGTTACATAAGCTAATAGCTCGCTGTACCTGCATGTTACACTAGAGAGCTACCGAGCATCAAATATGGGTGCCCTTCACCTTTGTTAGTTACACACTGCCTGTAAACCAAGAAAGAACGATATTAGGCCCATCAATGTGACTGAATGAGAAACAAATCACAACAAATCGACTGCTAGATGGGAAGTAATCACAGCAATAAGTACACCTAATTGAAGCTACCAATTGTCAATGTGATCATACATGACAAAGGGATACCACAATCTTACATTAATCAACATTTCAAGTGGAGAGAATAAAAGTATTTTGACCAGATACAAGGCTCAGCCAGGGATACCTTTAATGCTAAATGTCATCATCATCACAGGGACAGACCATGCCACCATATTACTTTGATCCCTTCTGCAGCCAGAAGGGGAATAAGTATTAAAAAAAAATAAAAATCCTTTTCTACTGTTTTTATAGGTAACGTTCAATCTATTATAGGAAAAGAAGGGTGTTCTATGCAACATTAGCAAATTGCCAAATTCTGAAGCCATTTTCAGATTCAGTGATTAATTAAACTTGAAAGAAGAAACCTAAAAATATTAGAACTTTAATTTTAAACACACTCAAGACAGAAATGAGAAGAGAATTAATCAACTCAACCTAAAATAAGAGAGAATTTAAGAGAAAATGTCTAGTCCTATTATGACAGTTGAATCATATGGAAATATCATTTTTTGACAACAACCAGGGGCGGAGCTTCCTAGGAGTAGGTGGGAGCTACTGCTCCCCCTGACATTTATAAAATTATATACTTAGTAATGAAAGTCCATAACATACCAAGCCGATTGGCTTAGTGGCTAGCGTTTTTGTTACCAAATGTTGGGGTACCGGGTTCGAATCTCGTTTCAAGCATTACTGAAATTATTAGCACATGCAGAGTCGAAACTTTGACTTGGAGAAACATTGAGCAATACAAAACCACTACGCTAAAGCTATTACGTGCAGATTGTTTGATAAAAACAATAAACAATTAGAGTCCACCATAGTCCGCAAGCCCACCATAGTTTTAGTTCAAGCTCCGCAAGCCGCTGGTTGACGTTATTTACTGCACCCCCTAAACTTTTGGTCAAGATCCGCCACTGAATTAACAACCCTTATATTTTTACAACATTTTCACTTACACTCTCATCTACAGCTCATCTTTCTTTCCATCTCTTTCTTCCTCTCACATTACACGAACAATCACTTCTCTCTTCTTTTCCTATATCTCTCGTCTCTCCTCCTTACGCCTCAAAATAAGGTGTGGAGGTATCATTTTTCTATTGACAAATGTTATTCATCCATGCTAATTTGCATTGTTACAAACTGAACTGAAGCCCAAAGATACCGGTAAACATTTTACATGCCTAATATTTGAAATACTATTCAAGAATCAAGATTGAGACATCTGGACAATGCCTAGCTTCCCAGTTGCGACAAACGACATATACAAATATTAGATGCTATATCCAAACAAATAACAATTCAGGAATCAGAGCAAACTCAAAGATTGGATATTCATGCAAAGGGATATAATCCCATGACAAACAATTCCCCAAAGCTACTTCTCTACCAACTACCAGTCCACCACAGATCCACGTGTTGACTGTTGACAATAGAAAACCTTCGGAATATCAATTTTATAAAATAGGCTGATTACTAAATTTACATAGCATATATCTCACACAAAACAAGAATGAAAAACATATATATATATATATATATATATAATTTAAATAAATACCTCAGTGGGTGGTGGGATGATAGATTCCCTGGAAAATAAAATTTCAAAAAACTATTAAATAAAACAAGCAATTCAATTTACTGCGCCTATATGTAATTAGACAGTTCTTAACAAAAAGTACACAAATATTACCTTGGCCTATCAGACTTTGCAATATGTTTAGACATTATGGATGCCTGCATTATGACACATTAGCATGTTATTCTCAACGCTAAACAGGCAATGTATTGTCAATTTAACACACAACAGTGCTATGTAAACTACTGTATTAGATTGAGAAGCATGACAAGAAAAAGCCCTTGAATCTGTCCAAAGAGAACCATTTGAATGGAGATGAATACTGAGATTGAACCAAACTTGAGCACAAAACAGTACCTGCTCTTGTATGATGCTCCTTGCTTCAACAAGTTGAGCTTCGAGCTCAAGCTCCCTCTCAGTAGCTTCGGAAGTAACTTCTGCTCCTTTCTGCGCATCTTGCAATTGGACCATGCGCTCCTTGATATTTCAAATTTCAAGCCATCAACAAGAAAACCCAAACAAGTCAAATCAGTAACTGCAAATACTTACAGATGGAAACTAGAAAATGATACTGATATGTAATTACCTTTATGGAAGCCATCTTGTTTCTTAGACTTTCTTCTATTTGGTCTCTAGCCATATGAAAAGGAAGGTCAAATACATCCTGCAAGTAGCAAACTCGTTAGATTCATATAGTAGTTTGACACAGGGAAAAAAGTATGAAACAATAATAAGCTTCCACACCGTTCTCCCAACCAATGGAGATCGTGAAGGATCACTTTCAACTCTTTCATTGGCAGTGAGAGGTTCCTTTGGTAGCCCATTAGGAGCATTAAGAAAATCACGCATGTCCACCTGTAACCATTCACAAATCTTATAATGTAGCTCAAGGACCCTGGCCCTTAGGGGAGAGGAATAACACAATAATGGCTTTCATATAGATGGAAGTACAAACCCAAAGTGAGACAAAAAATGGATGAAAAACAATAATGAAATAAGTTGAAAGCTGCCAATACGGCAATACCCCCAAATAGGCTACCGAGTTAATGTTATTTATTTTTCCCTCTCCCCATTTAAGCTAATATGATCTTCCTTGTCAAATTGCACTATGCATCTCTGAAATAATTAATTCCCAGGGCACATCAAAAATTTTATACCACTGACTTCATATAAAATATCAGTCCTAATCAATAAAATTTTAAAGAATGAAAATGGTATTAGAATGCAAATGTCAAACCAATTAATGCACAAGTGTACATTGAATTATAACAAAGCAAAAGTTAATAGAAGATAAAAAATGGCATCAATGAGAACGAAAAAATACACTGGCAGAAGAAACACATTCTGCATTCATAAACTTGTCTGCATGATAACATCAATTAATGAAGCCTACCTGCATCGATCTCAACAATGCTCTTAAGTCAGCATTCTCCGCCATCAGTTCTTGATTTTTTGCCTCATAAGTGTCCACCTTTCAACATTATAAATAAATTGTAAAAAATATGAACATATCTCCATAACAGAAAGAGCTAGTAACTAATGGCAGGGAGAAAAAGATTATCAATCTGCGTACAATCTTTTTGTAAAAATCATTGTCAGCCTTCTTTCCATTCCATGTTCCACGTTGCCGTCCTTCCTTCTGTTTACACGTATCACAAATACCAAATTATCATGAAATTGGCAATCTTCCGATCAATGTTAGAACTATATGAACCGTTTATACCTGAAGCAAATTCATTATCTCCATTCCTGACCTAGATTCCTTCTTCTTCTCCATTAACACTTGATTTAACCTCTCCTGCAAGAAGATTGTATGAGCTCTTCGTTTCCAAATCTATTAACTTGTGGACTTGTGCAATAACTCATCAGTACAGTAAAGTGCCTATCAATTAACCACCAATTGCCTAAATACCCTTCTACTCTGTATAAAAAAGATCAAAAGATATCCTACCTGCAACTTTATGTATTCCTTTTCCTTCTTTTTCATCTCATGCATTTGTTGAGTCCTTACTTGCTTTGGCAGAATTCAAAGTCACATTGTCAGAAGTTATCCAATTTAAAGTAGGTGTTGCCAACAAGACACGGAAATAAATAAGCAAAGTAGATTCATTTTCTAACCTGATTACCAATAACCATTCTCTGAAATTCATCCCTCTCCTGTTGCAGCTTCTCAATTTGGGCCTTGAGAGCTGCAGTGTTTTTAGCTTCCTAGACAAGAACAAATATGCCAAGAATGAAATCTCCATTAAAAAAATTAAAAATCTAATAGCATATATCCATAAGAAAAGAAATAATTGTTGCTTGTGCTTGCAGTAAAAGAATATAGATAAATTTTGTTCTTTTCCTTCAAGTAACATTAAAAAATGCTTTAAGTTTCCCAAAACCAGATATTTAAGCATGTCCTCTCACTGTTCTAGTAATGGTTGCTATCTCCCTGTCTTTGGCTTGTACTTGTCCTTCAAGCCTCTCAACCTTAGCCTCCAATCTGGATATGTCGGATAATAGTCTATGGCATCAAAAGAAAAACACCTGCAGTTAGTCGCATACTAATACTATGCTTCAGATGAGGTCTTGTAAAGAGACCTTGCATATCTTAAACTCCGAAATGGACATACATCTATTTCGATATTTAATGATAGACGGAATATAATTGAATGGAACAAAGTTAACATATATTAATGTTTAGATAATTTAATCATTTATGATGGAACCATGGTTTTAAATTGCGTTCTGGGTCCCCTTAATATCGCGTTTACCGCTATGACAGATAATTGCGGGGAAAATGCAGCTGCAGTTACCATTGTGATTGCAAAACAATCCAATTCCAAACATAGGTTATGGAATGGAGGAAATTACCGCTGTCTTTGTTCATGAGAAGATTCTCTGAACTCAAAGTCGCGCTGTCTCTGCTGAAGCAAGAAGTATATGCAATTGCAAGTCCGCGCAATTGAAACCTAACCAATGCATAAACACAAGTTCAAAAAAAGCAACAACATCCATTCTTCTTCTCCTTTTTTTTTTTTTCTAAAAAAAACAAAGTAGGACTACATGAATCAAAGATCAATCAAATTCTCACAGGGTCGTTAGCGAAGAGATCCAGGGAAGCTGGAAACCCGAATGTGACAAGTGATTGGTTCAAATACTTTGCACAATGCTCCAAATTCCCCACATCGGCAAACGTGTACTCTCTGGAAAATAAGGACAAAATAGCAATCAACATATAACAATGTGATTAGTGAAGTGGATCAAAGAGCAAAAAACGAAATAGCACTGCTTCTAGAAGATAAGGTTTAATTAACTGACCCGATTGTGGAGGCAGTCTGAGAAGATGGCTGAAACAAAAAAAAAAAAAAAAAACAAGAAGAAAGATAAAGTTAGAGAAGAAAATGTGAATAGAGCGAGGGAATGTTGGAAATTACCCTTAGATCCATGTCTCCCTCTGTGGGTGGTGGTGGTGGCATTGTCGTTGATAAACACACAGCTTCGCTTCTTCTTGTTGTTCTTCTTTATCCGTGCGATTGTGCGGTTTTTCAGATCTAAGTTCTTTTTACTATTAAGCGGTGCCCAAATTTGAAAAAACAAAAATAAACGAAATTTTGAACGGGGGAGTAAATCAAATCAGATGTCTCGAAATTGCAATTAAAAAAATGATTCTGTGTGGACAGAGCTGGATATTTGTTTTGTAGCATCCAATTATAAAGGTGCAGCTGTCTTCACATGAGGGTGATGTGCCACGTGGTAATTATTGATTCGTTTATCAGATGCGGGTTTATTTGTTTCCTGGTGACATTTATGGTTGGGATAATGGAGCTATGCTGGTCCCATACTTTTACACGCATAACTAGAAAGGCAAAATCCTCTGACTGACTGATTGACACGCTGGATATTTATATCACTACTGCACTATGGAATGAATTGAAAGCAAACACGGACATCCCTTGAATTAGAAGGGCAGTGTTATTTTCTGGTTAAAATGCCACACTCATTTCGTAATCAATGTTTATGCTATAATCTTTCTGGTTAGAATGCAATTTCATCTCATAATCAAGGATTTTAGGTTTTTTTGCTACTACGTCCCATAGCACACTTTCCTCCTACAGCGACGTGTCTTCTATGTGAGCCCAGTGAAGTGATTCATCACTAGAATTCCTGTAAAATTATTTGGAATAAAAATTTGGGCCACATGCTTGGTGGTACCCATTTCAATAAATCTATAACTATGTATCAGTATTACTACTATTGAAGTCATGGGTTCGAGTAGTAGAAATTCTCATAAAAAAATAAATAATTTCAGAGTTATTATTAAGCGTAATGATGTTAAGACATCCTAACCCATAAGTGATCCAAGGACACACACATGGGTGGGGTATTACATCATACGGAGTAATTTTGTTTTTAAAAAAAAAAAAATCTTTAAAGGGTTAAGGATAAGATATTACGTATAATTGACATTTTTATTAAAAAAAAAATTAATAATAAATAGTTGGAAAATTTAGATTTTTAGTAAAATTTTATTACTTTTTAATCTTTTATTGGCTGAGGTTAAACAATTTTTTAGTAAAGCTTTTGTTTGACTTGGATCTTTTGTTCCTAAATTTTTTGTTTCCCTATCCACAACAAATCAAATCTTATTAAATATTACAAAAATGTCATCACACTTGGGTAATTACTTTAATTTTCCGTTTTTTAAAAGTTATGTGGAGGGGACAGGCTTTGGAAAGGCTTGGGAAAAGGTGATTTTTGTCCCTTTTGCTACCCCATTAATGACTAAGTACATCCACTTATTTTTTAATTCTACTTTCACCCTTTAAAAAAATATTGGATATAAAATGAGTTGTGACATATAAATCATGACTAACTTATTAAAAATACAGGTTGTGAGGTATTGGTTAAAATCATACACTTGAGAAGAAAAAAAAAAGAGTCGTGAGATATATCTTATTACCGAAAAAAGTTGAGAAATGAAGTATATCTCACAATTGGCAAGTAAAGTTTAGGTCATGAGGTATTAGAATTTTTTTTTTTTGTAATAAAATATATTCCCTTTGGCTCGAATTATAAGCAAATCTAACTATTTTTACGCTTATTAAGGAGGTTAGCTGATTGTATTTAATTTTTTCAAATTTATAAAAAAAAATAGAGGTATTTTATGAAAGTAGTATTGAGAATGAAACAAAAATTAAATAATATAACAATTTCTAGAGATGTTTTAAGAAAATGGCATTGGGAATGAAACAAAATTTAATAAAATTAGTTAATTTTGCTTATATTTTAAATCAAGATAAATATGTTTTTTGTTGCTCATAATTCGAGTCGGATAGAGTACCTCACAGCTCTAATGTTAGGTAAAAAAACAAGGACAAAATTGAAAATAATTTAGAAAAAAAAAGATATCTCTAATCATTTATGAAATGAGAAAAGCCCAACTCTTTTATTTAATGGGAAAGTGGGGCTTTTATCATCCCACTTGAGACTAGGGACACCCCACTTATTTTATTATTCTCAATTTTAATCTTTTTTTTTTTTACATAACATCGAGGTCGTGAGGTATGCCTCACTATCAAAAAAATTTCGTTGTAGGGTATACCTCACTACCGAATAAAAAGTTCCTGTCGTGAGGTACACCAAAACAAATACCACTAAAATGAAAAAATAGACCATCGCTTCTTGAAGATGGAAGCAGATTTCTCAACTTAATGGCATTTGAGTTCATGCTTGTCAATTGCATAGAACATGTTACAGAGGAATTCAAATTAAAGAGGGCTCAATTTATATATCGTATTAAACTAACTTAAGTATCTTATTATTCTAGAGGGAGATGGCTTTAATGCATATAAAAAGATAACATACATCCATGCATATATGAATAATTCCAATTATACCCTTATTTTAATTTTCAATTACTAATCACCCCTAACCTCCAGCATCAGTCACCACCCAGACACTGCTGCTCCATCACTCTCCGCTTCCACCCCATCTTCATCAGCTACTCTCTCTTCCCTCCAACAATCATTACCCGGCCCAACCCCACCAACAATAGATTTGTGTTGCCTCTGTATTTTGTTTTGGGATTTTTTTTTTTATCATTAGTCAATAATCTCTTTTAAATTTGTTAGGTGTCATGAGTGTTTTATTACTAGTAAGCAACAGCTTTGCACCCAGAGCTATTATTGCCATCACTTAAATATTTTTTGGACTCGCTGCCACTTAAAACTTTCTCTCATCGTGCTTTCTCTGTTCCCATTTGCAAGAATCATGAAAATGCCTTACATCAATGTATGGTTGTGGAAGAAGTGGAACAACTAGACAAGGATAAAGATGAGGTTGAGGTTAATTTATGGTCGAAGATGCAGGAGGACAAAAAGTTAGATGGGCAAACTGGAAAGTTATTTGCTTATAGCATCAAACCAGATCCATACTCCTAAACCCCAGGCATGTTATTTGCTATTGATACTAATTGCCCAGATCTATATATTATTGCTGAAGCACGTGTTATTTTTATAAGATTGTTGAAAGCACATGTTATTTGCGATTGGGTAGGAGGTTGGGTGAGGATGTGACGACGGTGATGGGGCGGTGAGGTTGAAGAGGAAGGTTAGGATGCGACATTGAGAGACAGAGAGAAGAACGTTAACGACGACAACGACGGCCAAAAACGGGGCTGAGGTGATTTCCGTGGTGGAGATTATGAGCTGGTAGAAGAATGGTGTTATTGTCATTTTCTTAAATACTTCTTTTTAATCTAGACCATTGATAATATTTTAAAATAAATCAATGGTGAAAATGGCAACTTGCACTCAATGCATGTTATCTTTTTATATGCATTAGAGCCATCACCATTCTAAAGTGAAACCCGAGAATCTGCTTCCAAATAAAGATGGGAGCTTCAAGGTGTCTGATTTTGGGCTCAATGCTTTCTCGGATGAGCACGTGAGGCAGGATGGGCCACCACGTGCGGCACTTCTGCTTACCTGTCACCAAGGTGATTGCAAAGAAAGGCTATGATGATGCTAAAGCGGATCTATGGTGTTGCAGGGTCATACTCCATGTGCTTCTCGCTGGGTTCTTACCATTTCAAGATGACAACTTGATTGTTACTTATAAGAAAATTTACGGAGGAGATTTCAAGTGTCCACCTTGGTTTTCATTGGAAGCTAGAAAACTTATCACCAAGCTAGAAAATTTACAGAGGAGATTTCAAGTGTCCACCTTGTTATGCGTGGGCCATTATTATACTGAGCACAACGTGAAAACAATGACTCCAAAAATACCTTATCCGTGTTATATAAATTCGATAGTTTACCCTCAGTTGGTTTGATTAAGAACACTTCCCCACTGCTATATAAAGTGGTATGACACGATCGAAGCTTTTCGGTAGTGAGTTATGCTCTCTTCGGTCCTATTTATAAGATTTTTTTAGGGTTTTTCATTTCTATCAAAGAAAGAGAATAAATTTGTTAATGACATTGAAAATGTGAAAATTTAATATACTTTTTCAAAATCACTCATATAATTATTATTGGAACTCTAAAAAGTGTTGACTTTATAGGCATGTTAGTGGAAAGAAGTAATTAAATGCTATTGAAAATTGAAAAAGGTCTTATAATAGGACCAAAATAAAAACCTCAAAAGGGTCTTATAAAGAGAACTTAATTGAGTACTTCACGACCATGAAGTTATTTTAAAAAAAAATAAAATTGGAAATAATAATATACTCCCTCCATTTCAAAAGTAGCATTGATTAAGGTTATGCACGAGTTTTAAGAAATGATTAAATGATGTAATAATTTAGGGTGTTTTTTGATTCTAATACCCCTATATAATCATTATTGAAGAAAAAGAAAAGTATTGAAAGTGAAAAAGATGATGTAATAAATAAAGGTGTGTTGGGAAAAATAACATTTATTATGTATTAGATTTTGTAAAAGAACAAAACTTTTGAAACATGGTACATATGCTAAAATAACAACCGTAAGTGGGGTTGGGTTGTGTAAGTGGGTTGGGTTGTCTTTGGTCTCAAATGTGGTGGCAAAAGTCCCGCTGAAATGATCGTGCACCACTGCACGCCATGCCTACCCACGGGCCTTATGGGCCTGAGACGAAATTAGAGCAAACACCCCTGAAGCAGCACTGCACGTACTTTTGCACAATTCCCACACACTTACTCCTTTGTAGTTGCACTTATTTGAAAGTAGAAAAAAAAAACAATAAAATTATAGTTTAAAAATATAAAAAAAGTTAATTAATTTTCTTAAATTTTGTTTCATTTTCAATGTTATTTTTTAAAATATCAATAGAAAATGATTATTTTATTTAATTTTTGTTTCATTTCAATATTTTTTTTATAAAATACCATTATTTTTTATAAATTTGAAAAAATTAAATACAATCAACAAACTTGATTGATAAACGTGATTTTAGTTTTTTTGCTTATATTCTAAATCGAAAAGAATAATTGGCCTCTGATATTTTTATGTGATAATTTGATAATTGAAAAAAAAATTTAAAGTAAAATTTAAAAACTTATTTACGAAACCAATTTTATCTTCGAAAAAAATCAAACAATTCGATTCTTGAAAAAAATAAGTAATCAAATAGTGATTAAATTTTTTTTTTACGAGATAAATTGATTCTTGAAAATTTTGACTTCTTTTTACTTAGTACCATGCAAAATCTATGACCTATGTTATGTATAAATTAATAAGAGTTCTTTAAATTCAGCAACTTATTAAATTTAGATTTATGAAGAATAAGTTGTTTCGCGACATTTTTTTTAAGAAACCAAATTATTCCATGGGTAAAAGTTTCTTAAATTACTATTTACGGTGTAGTAACTTTTTTTTTTCCAAGGATGATGTTGTTTGTCAAGACAAAAAAAAAAATACTCCCTCCGTCCCTAGTTATAATGTCTTCTTGACACTTTTATTTTGTCCCTATTTATAAGGTCCTTTACCAATTTTCAATGAGCATTAATTATTTTTTTCCACAAACACCCCTATTTATTTAACACTTTTTAGATTCCCAATAATATTAATATGAGTAATTTTGAAAATATATATCAAAAGTTCACATTTCCAATACAATTAACTAAATTATTCCACTTTCTTAATGGATGTGAAATCTCCCAACAGGGCTTTATAATTAGGGACGGAGGTAGTTAAAAATAAAAAATTCAGGACCAATTTTTTTTAAGGTGGTGTTTGGGCTTCACATTTTTTGTGGTCCAACTAATCCACCTCGGATTCGTGAACTGTGCAAATTTTTGACTTAACGGTATGGATCCTCCCCAAAAATTGTTGTCTCGGTGGGACTCAAGTCTTTGACCCTGAAATCCCTAAGTACCCAGCCAGTTTCCACTAAGTCAATCCACTTGGATAAATCAAGAGCAATTTAATCATTTATTCATTATTCCTATTTATACAGAGGTTTCTCTTTATTCTACTCCCTCCGGCTCGAATTATAAGCAAAAAAAAATATTTCTTTTGATTTAAAATATAAGCAAAATTAACTAATTTTATTAAATTTTATTTATTTCCCAATGCCACTTTCGTAAAACATCTCTAGAAAATTGTAATCTTAATTAATTTTCGTTTCATTCTCAATACTACTTTCCTAAAATACCTTTATTTTTTATAAATTTGAGAAAATTAAATAAAATTAACTAACTTCCTTAATAAACGTAAAAGTGATTGAATTTACTTATAATTCGAGTCGGAGTGAGTCGGAGGGAGTAGTTACCATAAAAGGTAGATGTGCCAAGAAGACGAAGAAAACTAAATGCAGCATTTTTGCTGGCCGAATTTAAATGCACCACCGATTATTAATGACAAGATTAGTTGCTGCTGAATAGGTTGACAAACCTCAAATTTTGGGTTATGCTTAGGGGTGTAGCCACTTTCGGTCATCTACTCGTATTCTTGCCATTAGCAAATTTATTCAACGAATTAAAACCCCTTCGTGTCGGTTGCAAACTTGCAATGTTTCTTTCATGAGAATTTCATTAGAGTAGGGTGAGTTGGTGAGCAATTATTATGTGATCACGTCCGCG
Organism: Crotalaria pallida; assembly: GCA_037953625.1. NCBI lineage: Eukaryota > Viridiplantae > Streptophyta > Magnoliopsida > Fabales > Fabaceae > Crotalaria > Crotalaria pallida. Next base: position 180,194,967 of record CM075649.1, read on the forward strand.
ATCACATGGTCCAGAATAATTATCATCATCTATTACTTAATTTTTGAATTTTTTTAACTAAAAAATAAATTATCAACAATTGAGATGTGTCTGAACCACGTAGTTCAGGACTAATTAATAAATTTCCTGAAGTCGTTGGGTGGGCTAATTGAACGTAGGATACTGGTGGTTCGCGGTTCTCGTTAAGGCACGCGTTAGAGATCACAAAGATCACAAGTTATTTTGCTTTAAAAGAGGTTATATATGTCTATATATATATATATATATATATATATATATATATATATATATATATATATATATATATATATATAGGGATGGCAATGGGGATTGCATATAAGGATCCCCGTGGGGAACGCCCCGTTCGGGTATCCGAGTTTGGGGATTTTTCCCATCGCGGACGGGGATGGAGGGATTTCCCCCCCGAACAGATTTTGGGGCGAGAATAAGATTGGTTCTCCCGTCCCCGACAATTTTACTTATATCCCCTTGAATATTTAGGCTTTATATAGTTAAAAAATAAATTTTTTAGTAACTTCACATATATTATTATAATTATAATTATAATAATTATTATTAACGATTATTTTAACGATTTTTTTGGATTGAATCTCTTGAATTTTAACGATTATTTTTTTGTAGTGTGCAAGTTTAAAAATGTTATTCGGCGTTGTGAATTTTATAACAGGTCAAATTGAAATTAGGTTCCCCGTGGGGACCCGTGGGGTGGTGGGGAATGGGGATGAGGGTTAATCCACCCCCAACATTGGGGATGGGGATGGGGGGCAAATGAGATCCGAGGATGGGGAATGGGAAAGTCTCCCCGAGCGTTCCCCGCCCTGTTGTCATCCCTATATATATATATATATATGGATTTTTTTATTTAAATAAAAAGGTGACTCGATTATTTTTTATTTTAAAAAAAGGTGACTCAATTTTTTTTTATTTTAAAAAAAAGGTGACTCAAATGGCAATAGTTTGTTCGTTATTTAAGGTTAATTCGGCATGTGACGTGAAACTAGTTAGGAACGGTAAATTTATGATTATTTAGTAAATTGCTATATTTGAAATAGAGTTGTTTGGTATAATTAACTTTTTGAATAGCTGAAAGTTATTAAATAAACGAAAAGAACATACAATGTTACTTTATTATATTTATTATTTTAATTTTTTTTTTGTTTATAAACAGTAGTATAAAAAATCTATTAAATTATGATTAATTGAGTTATTTTTTTCTTTCTTTATTAAATACTACTCCGTATGTAACTAATTACTCCTTCCATTCCTTGTTATTTATCTTGGGTTAGGAGAAACTTTTTTTTTATGATTTCAAGAACATAATAAATGTTATTTTCCGTGTTTACTCGGTTACCCCTGTTTGATAAGTCTTGATTTACCTAAGTAGTAGATAAAAATTAATAATTGTAGGGAGAGAAATGGTATAGCGAAAACAAATATAATAAATGTATTGAAAATCTAAATAATGACTACATTTCTTAAAGGTTGTGTTTTGTGTGAAATTAGACTGATAAATATGAATGAATGTAATAATTAATGTAAGAGGTATTTACAAAATTATTAAATTATTATACTTAATATCTAATTAAATAGTACACATTTAATTTAAGTAAAAATTAAATATCAATCAATTGGATCAATCAATTGGATTAGGGTAATTAAAATGTTGGATGAATCTAAAAGCTAGTACTCCCTCCGTCCCTAAATATAAAGTCTCTTTGAGAGATTTCACGTTCATTAAGAAAGTGAAATAATTTAATTAATTTTATTGAAAATATGAACTTTTGATATGTAATTTCAAAATTACCTCTATTAGTATTATTGAAAATCTAAAAAGTGTTAAATAAACAAGGGTGTTTGTGGAAAAAAGTAATTAATTATCATTGAAAATTAGTATGAGACTTTATAAATAGAGACAAAATAAAAGTGTCAAGAGCGCTTTATATTTAGAAACGGAGGAAGTACTTGATAACTTGAAAGCCCATTGCTAGACACGTCGAAGAGAACTTCAATATATTTCCTCCATTTTTGTTTATAAATCACATATAATTGAAAATACATATATCAAGATGAGTAGTTAATTTATTGTTTTAACTGAAAAATCTATCAATTTTACTTGCATTATTACTTTTATGTTAAATTGAGCTTAATTAATTAAACTATTCATTCAATAGGTATAATGTAGGGAAAAATTAAATACCTCATAAAAAATAAAATAATCTATATATAAAAAAAAATTCTAAAATTTGTTTTACATGTAGAAATGGAGTGGATAATTATTAAAAAAAAAAAGGAAAGAAAGAAAGAAATCGAGTGGATAGCATGTAGAAATCGCATCATATTATAATTAAAGTAAAATATAGGAACAAAAAAAAATTCACGAAGTTTATGAACAGCTGAACCCAGATCATCAGAGATAGTCAGGAGCCTGAAAAGGGGGACTCTTTTGGACCAAACCCCAAAATCCAAATTATTTTTGCTTGGGAGACTCTTTTGGACCAAACCCTAAAATTCAAATTATTTTGGGTTTTGACTCTTCAATATATGTACAATTTTTTCAATTCTTTATTTCAGTCTTCTTTTGAATTCAAAAAACCTTATAGTGAAGAATCGACGTTGTTGAATGCATCAGAAAAAACAAAATTCAATAATTGCAGGGTTGTCTAGAAGTTGGGTGGACCGTTATAACCTTTTGGTTTCGGTACCTGGGATTTACAGTAATTTTTATATAGTAGTACAGTGACATTTGACAAAACCTAAATCTTTGAATGAAAATCCTTCCTATTCTATTTTTTTTCTTTGCAATAAAGACAAAATATTAATCCCTTTATCCTTTTAAAAAAATAATGGGTCTGTTTTATCATTTTTATAGTAAATATTTTGTCCAATTTTTAATGATTTTAATAATTATTTATTCAATACTTTTTAGAATCACAATAATATAATTTTGAAAAAACGTATTAAACATTATTAATTCCAATAACATTAACGATATTCACTACTAACTTCTTTGATCCACGTGTAATTCACGACTTTCTTTTGTTTGGTTGAGTACAAAATGAGTGGAAACAATAATTCCACAGAAAAATCTTCATTTTCTCTTATTTGGTTTAAGATATAAAATAAAAAGAGTAAAAACAATTGTGGGACCAAAAAATATTTTCTCCAAAATGAGAAGAAAATATGAGAAAAAAGAATAATTTTTATGGTCGATAAGAATGACTAAACTGTCACTTTAGTCCCTCACTTTGTAAGGAGCTTTCACTTTAGTCCCTGATTTTTTATTAATTCCTCTTTAGTCACTCACTTTGAAAAAAGCTACTCACGTTAGTCCCTGACAACTTTCTCCCTGACAACTTTCTCCGTTCATAGACCTTGACATTTAACACACGTGGCCGTTGAAAATAACCTATACGTCGTCAAGTTGTTGTGTTGCTACCACTGATTCATCATCTGTTGTATTTTCTGCACCTGTCACAGTTTCAGCAACTGCCTTAGTTTATGCATCTGCCTCTTCAGCTGCCTTACTGTTTTAGCCTCTTCTTTCTCCAATTTTTATCTTTTGAATTTAGTATCATGTGTCAGATGTTAACGACCACGTGTGTATATGTTATTTAACGGCTACGTGCGTAAGACGTTAACGTTTACCAACAGAGAAAGTTGTCAGGAACTAATGTGAGTAGTTTTTTTCAAAGTGAAGGACTAAAGAGGATTTATTATTGCAAAGTGAGAGACTAAAATGAAAATTTTTACAAAGTGATGAATTAAAGTGACAATTTAATCCGATAAGAATGTTGTTCTCTTGTTTGTGTTCTTCTCTTGTTTGTCTGATCTCCCAACATATTTGCTACATACTTTTTCATTCATATTTATTAACTATTTTTTCTTTATTATTGCTTTTTTTTAATTAATCTTTTACTTGAGTTGGTAACTAACAATCCAATCAATAAAAAAAATTGAATATGGTAATAATATACAAAATCTTTTAAAACATGTATTATATAAAAAAAAAGTTATGCGAAACAGAAATATTAATTTAATCATATTTAAAATTAAGTCTTATTGATCAATAAATTTATTAATTTAACCCGTCAAATAATGTTAAATGATAGAAAATTTTCATACTTTTTTTTTATTATATAGAGGATTGTAGTTGTTTTTTATACAACTTTTTGTATGTTTGCTTTTGCGGTGAGTTAACCCAAAATCAATTATAAAATGTCAAAGTTAATAATAATTGCTTCTGTTCCAACGTGATTTTAGGAATGGAATTGATTCCGCAACACGAGACCAAACATACCTTTTATCAATTTTTCTCTTTTCACTTTTCTATCAAACAAAACAAAGGGGAAAAATTCAAATTTTCTCTCTTTTCATTCTCTATCTTTTTTCTCTTGAACAAAACAATAACAAAATCTAATATTTTTTATATTTTTCTTTCGTACTTACTTTTCTTTCTCCTATTTATCTCTTTTTATTTTCTCAACTGCAACCAAACCAAATATTAGGAACGAAGAAAGTATCGTTGACAAGAGTTCAAGAGAAAAATAAAAAATAAAAAATTGTATAACATCTCCATGCCAGACCATTTTGTCAACTTAAATTCTGTAGACTAACTTAAATTACAATGCTGCTCACCTCAGCACGTGTCTGGACTCTGGACCTGGAATTACATTGAGCATTGAGTTGACCTCGTCCGATTTCTTCTTTTTATTTTTTTTAAAATTTTTTATATAAGTCAAAATCACTCATTTCCGTTAAATTAACAGAATATTCTTTCATAATACAGTAATACTGTAATTACATTATACTCCTATTTAATTTAACGAAATATTTTTTTTTACACCAAATGGTACGTATACCCAGATCTGGTTTACCCATAATCTGACTAATCCAGTTCGATCCAACTGAACTCACACTAAGCAGTAGGAGTTTCCCAGTGGGGTTGTTTCATACCCAAGTCTCGAACTCAAGACCAGTTGGTTAATAACCCAAGTGAGCTACCGCTTGACCAACCACATTGATATTTAAGGAAATATTCTAACTGCATTCAATGGAGATTGACAACAAAATTAACTGCCCGAATAAAAATAAACTTAAACGAATTAGGAAAAAAAACTAAGGTAGTGTCCCGTGGATAGTGATATACAAATACGTAGTCAAACATACTTGTAAAGTTTTTTTTTAAAAAAAAAATTGTGTCTTAAAAAAAATATTATAATTTATATATATATATATATATATATATTTGAATTGAAAAGTATGTATTTACCATGGTTTTAAGTCCGCGAAATACAAATTATTTATTAAAATATATATTGAATATGAAAAAAATAAAAAATAAATTTATTTAAAATAAACAACCTGTATATCACAGGATAAAAACAAACAGTTTATTTTGTTTACCAAAAAAAAAAAACAGTTTATTTAATAAAATACTAAACTAATTTATTACTAGTAATAATTGATAAACTAGATATTTAATAAACTAGCAATAGTTAATAGGTAAAACTCTCAAGGGAGCAAACCATTAATTTTGCCTATTAAATATATTCAACATGAAAAATATTTATTTGAATCTAATAGTTTTACCTATTTAACATGTCAATGATCAACTGTATAAAACAATAAATGTAATTATGTGATGAACTTAAAAAAAGAGTCGTAGGTCGATATTTACTTAAAGGAAAGCAAAATACACGTGATTTGATACAATTAGTCAATTATACCTTGTTTGCTAAAAAGTCAAATAAAAATTTTAATAATGGAAATAATAACAATTAATGTTTAAAGAAAAATCAATTTCCTAAAATAAAAAAAAAAGAGGAAAGGCTTATTAATAATGAAAGAGATAAGAGAAAAATAGCAATTAACTTTTAAAAAGAAAAAGATAAATTCCAGAAAAAAAGCAAAGAAAATGTTTGACAATTATTACATAAAGTGGTTGATATTATGGATTCTTGATGCTACTGTAGTTTATTTTTCAAGTAGTATCTCCTTTCGTCTTGATTAAAAGAAGAAAAAAAAATTATATTAGTGATTTTAAATATAAGTAAAAGTTAATTAACTTTTTATTATTAAATATTATAATTTCTAAAATATTTATATTTAAATCGTTTACCTTAATTAATTAATTTTTTTTTCATTCCTAATAATGTATTCTAAAATATACATTTTTCATGAATTTGAAAAAAAAAATCAACTAATCTTATTATGGGAGAAGTTAGTTTCTCTTGACTCAAGCTGTGCAATCCTGTCAAGTTGAGAACTTGGGAATGAGCCCTGAGACAAAGAAGTCTTAGGTTCGATTCCCGGTTAACACATTTCGCTAAGAGAGGCATAGGAACGTGACCTCGTGTAGCATTTCTTGGTATTAGCCAAAGAGTACCAAAAAAAAAAAAAAGTTTCTCTCTTTCATATAATTTAGACTGGAAAAAATAACTTAAAATGGGTTCTATAACAAAAACTCTCGTATTCCATAAATTGAGTATAATGCTGGTTATCTTAGCATCTCGGAGCAAACAAAGCTTTGACGTAATGTAAGCAGTTTTGTGCATGAAATATATAGAAAATGTTTGCTTTATATTATTTTATTTTTTTTGAAGGGTGCTTTATATTATTTTTTTATGTAAGAGATGTGGGGAAAAAAATAGGAAAAGATAAATGAAATATGAATTATGATATGATGACAAAATAAAAATTAATGTACCTAAATAGTATTTGGGAAATCGAATGCAAAAAATATAAAAATGAAATATAAAAAAGATTGCAAGCGAAAAGAACGAAAAAATATTACTACTCGAAATATATAGCGTGTACTATCCTTCCACGTTACTTGGTTGCAACCAACTAATCGTTTGGAGATACATAGAAAGAAATATTAGATATAAATGATGATACAAGCAAAAAAATTGTTAACAATATAAAAGTAATTTTTAAAATGTCCTAACATCAAATTTTAGAGTATAATATTTTGTTATTCTTAAAACTTTGATAAAAAGATGTTCGGTTAAATCTCTTAAATAAAATACTCAACTTAAAATTCTATAAGATCCACTTTTTTTTTACTTACTATTTTTCCTCCCATCGCTTATTATTATATTCTAATTTAGTAATAGTAATAAAAATAATATAAATGAAATGATTAAAAAATAATAATTTCCTTGAATGTATTTTTTACCTATTTAAAAAACAGAAAATAAGTATGTAATAAAAACAGGAAAATGTAACACAGTATTCCCTCTGTTTCATAATATAAATTTTTTTATAGAAAAATTTTTGCTTCAAAATATATACTTTTTACAAAATCAATCCAATATTCATTATAGTTTTTATAATTTTATCCTTAATTATTGTAGAAAGATAGTAAGTAAAAAATTAGTTATAGAGAAGTAATAAAAGGAAAAAAAAAAGAAAATTCAAAAAATTAATAAAAAGTATATATTAGCTACATTTCTCAGCCCATGTATTACAAGTTTGAAATATTTATATTGTGAAACGGAACGAGTCTCTAATTGTTTTTATTTTATTTTTTTTTATTTTTTTTTATGTCGGTTTAATCTTGGTGGTGCACGTGTTCAGATGCCTACCGTCATTTGAAATGGATCGGAGCAAGGATGTACTGTACTTCTGAATAATTCAAAAAGGTCATGCTCCATAGCACCGGTGTTAAGGAATAGAGTAAGGTAAACCTGTTTTTGAAAATAAAAATTTACTCATTCTCAAGTCAGAAGAAACATCATTTTTCATCATGATATTTTCAATTTCTCAACATGAAAAAATAAATAAATGGTAACAAATGCTTTTATAGAAATCAAATATGATAAATTTAATAAAAAAATATGTTTTTTTAGATACATGCAAGACAGATTAATATTAATTTATAATTATTTTACCATTTGTATAAATTTTAACAAATGTCTTTATGATACTAGTTAATACTCCTTCCGACTCGAATTATAAGCAACAAAAAAACATATTTCTCTTGGTTTAAAATATAAGCAAAATTAACTAACTTTATTAAAGTTTGTTTCATTCCAAATGCAACTTTCCTAAAACATCTATAGAAAATTGTAATCATAATTAATTTTTGTTTCATTCCCAATGCTATTGTCCTAAAATACCTCTATTTTTTTATAAATTTGAAAAAATTAAATACAATCGGCTAACCTCCTTAATAAATTTGAAAAGTGGTTAGATTTGCTTATAATTCGAGCCGGAGAGAGTACTTATTAACCAAACTTTAAAAAATATTCCCTCCGTCCTTTATTATAGTGCATCATTTAGGTAGATTTATTGTCCCTTTTTATACAACTCTGTTATTCAAACATCTGTATTTGACATCTATACAGGACACCTGCCTTTTCAGGTTAAAACGGTGGGTCCTGCAGTTTCTCTTTCTTACAGGACCCACCACTTTTTACCAAAAAAGGCAGATGTCTACATTTGATGTCAAATACAGATGTCCCAATAACATTTTTGCTTTTTATAAGTCATTTTCGAATATCTAGGTAGAATTAAATAGTTTATTCCAAATACACCCCTCATAATTATATAGAGGTGATAGGGTAATAATTACAATAGAGAGAGAAATAATAGAATTGTAAAGTTTTAAATAGGGGTAACTTTGGAATGACAACATATTTTTTGATAAATTTAAGAGTAATAATTATTTTTCTTAATATATATGAATTACGTAAAAGTGACTTATATTTTTTTTTTGGTGAAACAAGATGAAAAGAAAACAAACAGCAACCTACAAGTCCCTCAATATAGGGGTACCACTACAATCAGCAAACAAGGAAAGTGACTTATATTAAAAGACGAATAGAGTACTGTACATTGTGACACTCGTTAATACTTACAATTATTTTAAAAAAAAATGACACCAGAAAAGTAAGGAGTGGAGGGGAAGTGCAAGACACGTGGGCAAATATTTAATTCATATTCCCCATAGAAAGACATACATTCCATTTGGCAAATTATTTTAAAATTAAAATATAAAAAAGTTAATTATTCTTTAAATTCAAAATAATTTAAAAATTTACATTTATTTATATAATACTCTTTTTTTAAATCGTAAATTAATAATAATAAGTAAAAAGTTATAAATGTCTTATCTTCTTTGAACAGTTCTTTAGCCATGTTAATATTTTTCAATCGATTATCAAAGATTATTCATCTCTAAAATATAGAGATTATTGAAGTGAGTTTTGACTTTATCACGAAAACATGTTTCATACCACAACAAACATGAAATATCTAATATCATGTTTAATTATTTCAGTTATTTATCAATTATATCGAAACCTTGTTGATTATTTTTATCAAGTCTTCCATGACCAATCCAAATGAATGGAAAGCTAAAATAATTTTTGTAACATTGGGTGTTTACACCATAGTAAATAAAATAACAAAGCATAAGAACCAACGTAATTCAAACTAAATATCCTTAATGCAATATATATATATTTCTTCCAACACAATTGTTATTCGAATATATATATTTTAACCAAGTAAGATTATTACTATAAGTGATAAGCGATGACACTTTTTCTTAACAATGTAACTATACTTTCAAAAACTTGAACTTTTGAAATCTCTAATTAAACTAAAATAACTTTTCTTAAATTAAAATAGATCAATTTATAGATAAGAAGAAAAGAAATGGTAAAAGAAAAAAGGATAATAATAAGAGAGTGGAAAAAGAAAAAAGAGTTAAAATTAAGGGGGTAGAGGAGGAGAAGAAGAAGCAGGTATTAGGTGGGTTTGACTAGTGTGGGGGGTTGGTAGACGTTGGATGAGCGTGAAGGATGATCGAATCTCATGTGTTCATTGTATCGTTTGTGATGGTGGAATTGCATTTGCACTTGTTTGTTTCCCTCCCTATCCCAGTTCCCAAACAATATAATTATATAAACCCCCTCCTTCTCATTTCTCTCTTCTTCACAAACATTATTCGGAGTCTCTCTCTCTCTCTCTCTCTCTCTCACACAGCTCCCAACTACTTTCCCACCAACCAACTTAGTCAGAGAGACTCTTTCTTTCCACCCTCTTTCTCTCTCTTTCTTTTCACTTTGATTTCAATTCCCTCCAACCACCATGCAAGACTCGGCAGCAGGAGCAGCAACCTCCTCCATGAAAATCTCCCCTCTCGATCTCATGTCCGCCATTATCAAAGGCAACATCGACCCCTCCAACGACTCCTCCTCCTCCTCCTCCGTTGGCCACGTCAGCTCCATCATCCTCGAGAACCGCGAGTTCGTCATGGTCTTCACCACCTCCGTCGCCGTCCTCATCGGCTGCGTCGTCGTGCTTATATGGCGAAGATCCAACGCTAACAAGATCAAGCCGATCGAGGTTCCCAAACGCATCGTCGAGAAGAAGCTAGATGATGACGTGGAGGTCGATGATGGCAAGAAGAAGGTCACTATCTTCTTCGGGACTCAGACTGGTACCGCTGAAGGTTTCGCTAAAGCCATAGCTGAAGAAGCTAAAGCGCGTTATGATAAAGCCACTTTTAGAGTCGTCGATTTGGTATCATACTACTCTTCCTTTAATAATAAAACAACTTATACAAATATAAATTAAATTAAATTAAATTAAAAAATTCTCTGTTTGGAATTAAAACAAGCAAACAAGTTTGGTTACTGAAAAAAAAAAATTGAAATCTCTATTTGGTCCTAAAATTTTTCTCAAATACCATTGAAATTAAATTATAGTTTTTTGTGACCAATTTGGGCCTTTAGTTTGTTAGTTACATGTATCTGATGCTTGCTATGATGATCAGGATGATTATGCGGCCGATGACGATGAGTACGAGGAAAAATTGAAGAAGGAGAGTGTTGCTCTTTTCTTTGTTGCTACGTAAGTGTGTTGTGTTTCTAATCTTTTATTCATTCTCTCTCTCTCTCTCTCTCTCTCTCTCTCTCTCTCTCTCTCTCTCTCTCTCTCTCTCTCTTTCTTTGTGTGTGTGTGTGTGTTAAGTGATATTTTTTTGATGATTTAATCTAATATGTGGTTGGGTTTGTGTAGATATGGTGATGGTGAACCGACGGACAATGCTGCGAGATTTTATAAATGGTTTGCGGAGGTAAGTTTGAATGTTTGATGATGGTTGCTTGATTTCGATTAATTTGAAGAGTTAAAATTTGCATAATCGTGATTGTGTGGCTATGATTTTAGGGAAATGAAAGGGGAGAAGAATGGCTTCAAAATCTTCAGTATGGTGTGTTTGGCCTTGGAAACAGGCAGTATGAGCATTTTAACAAGGTCTGCATTCAACTCCTGCAATCCTGACTCTAATTATGCACTTTCTAGTTGTCATGATTTATCTCATGTCTATGTCAATTGATGCAGGTGGCCAAGGTAGTTGATGAGATTCTTTCCGACCAAGGTATTCCTCTTCATCACTTCATGAATTTTTCTGGGAAAATTGCAGGCTTCAATTTCATTTGTACAACATGATTACTTTGAAACTAGGCTTTTGTAGGAATCAACATTCCTAATTATATAAAAAGTGTTGCTAAGATTAAAAAATATTTGACCAAATCCAGTTTCACTTTCTTTTACTCCTTTGGTTTTGGCCACTACAGCCTATAATGGAGTGTGTTGATTGAAAGTGTGATGCACGTGTAAAAAGTTGGAACCACAATTTGTTAATAATGTAAATATTATTATTCTAATTGTTTGGATCTGGATTTCCAAAAAAAAAAAAAAAACCTCACATGACATGTTATTTTAAGAGAGAGGTTCACACACAAAAAGCTTATGCACCTCGAGAGGTCCCCACAATCCGAGCACAAAATTATTATGTTTACCTCTCTTCACCTGGCCCTCACATAAGAATTTTACCATGAAATGACTACTAGTCCTCCATAATCAATTAAATTATGTTAGCTGTTACTTGCTAGTAACTTCTCTGCTGGGGTCATCATTTATCGTGATTCACATAAATCATGTTGGCAATAAGTTCATGTGTTATATTGTTTAAATTTGCTAGTTGTCAGTTTTTGGTTTTTCTCCCCTCTTTCTCCCTATGGTAGATTCTTACCACCAATTGTATCTTAACGCTCTTGCAAAATTTCAGGGGGGAAGCGTCTTGTCAAAGTGGGTCTAGGAGATGATGATCAATGCATTGAAGATGACTTCACTGCATGGTATTGGAATATAAGACGATTTGAATATATTGGAGTAGAGCTCTATTTCTATGAAGATATTTTAATCCCTCTCATCTCGTAACTGATGACTGTTATTGCAGGAAAGAAGAATTGTGGCCTCAGTTGGATCAATTGCTTAGAGATGAGGATGATGTAGCTGTATCTACACCTTATACAGCGGCTGTTTTGGAGTATCGTGTCGTTATTCATGATCCATTAGATGCAGCTGCCGAGGACAAGAAGTGGAGTAACATAAATGGTCATGCTATTGTGGATGCTCAACATCCAGTCAGGTATGCTTCTTTAGAATAATATAAGTTGCAACTTGGGTTACCCCATACTGTAATCTGACATGTATACTTACATCCTGTGAAGGTCAAATGTGGCTGTGCGTAAGGAACTCCATACTCCTGCATCAGATCGTTCTTGCACTCATTTAGAATTTGACATTTCTGGCACTGGAGTTGCGTAAGTATCTGCATGTGGAAATATAACTATTAAAACATAGGTGTTTACATATAATATAGTGGTATTTACCTTGTTCTTTTGGCTGTTTTATTTCACAGTTATGAAACAGGGGACCATGTGGGTGTTTACTGTGAGAATTTATCTGAGACTGTAGAAGAGGCGGTAAGATTATTAGGTTTATCACCAGATACCTATTTATCCCTCCATACTGACGACGAAGATGGGAAACCACTTAGTGGAAGCTCCTTGCTACCTCCATTCCCACCCTGCACTTTAAGAACAGCAATAGCGCAATATGCAGATGTTTTGAGTTCACCCAAAAAGGTGCTACTTTTGATTTTGATACACAATTAATTTCAAGATTACCTGTTAATCTTCTAAAGAGATTTTCTTTTTGTTTACAATTAATAATTCTATGCGCACGTTTTCCAGTCTGCCTTGCTTGCCCTAGCTGCTCATGCATCTGATCCGTCTGAAGCCGATCGCCTAAGACATCTAGCCTCACCAGCTGGAAAGGTTGTTATATTTTTACACCACGGACATTTGTATTAATCTTATCTTTTAATGGGTCTAACATGTATTGTGTTGGTCTGCCTGTACAGGATGAATATTCAGAGTGGGTGATTGCCAGTCAGAGAAGTCTGCTTGAGGTCATGGCGGAATTCCCATCAGCCAAACCCCCACTTGGTGTATTTTTTGCTTCCGTTGCTCCTCGCCTGCAGCCAAGATTTTATTCAATCTCATCATCTCCAAGGTTAGTTTCTATTTGCTACTCCTGCATTATTGGTTCTTCATGTGGGATTGTGTGAACATGGGGGAGGGACCAGTGAATGAGACCAAGTTGGACAAGCCTTGCAGTTCTTCACTTCTTTGTTATTAGCCTATCTTTTAGCATGCAATAAAAAGTAAATTGGTGCATACCTTTCAATATATTTGGCAACCAAAATCACAATGTACAATGTGTTCTGACCTAGTCATACCAATATAGTGTTTCTTAGCCAACCCATTTAACCCTGAACCAGTCTTGAAGTTTGAGCATGTGCTCAGTATTGACAAAATAATTACCTACAGATGACACTGCATTCTGCTATGAGATAAAGCGGAATTGTGGCTCTGTGATGTGTTTTCTTCTTCTTGACTATGCATCAAATATGGTTATGTAGTAACTGTTTGCCAAAATTGTTCACAGGATGGCTCCTTCCAGAATCCATGTTACATGTGCATTAGTCCAAGATAAAATGCCCACAGGAAGGATTCATAAAGGAGTGTGTTCAACCTGGATGAAGGTACTATATTAACTTGTTTCCCAGTTTATGGTCAGTGAAACTATATTTTTTAGCTAGGTATAATCATGCTAAAACACAAACTTTGAATATGAGGATAAACTTGAATTTGTTAAAGAAAATCCATGCGCATTTGAATAATGTTGTTACAATCAAGATTATTTGACAACTTTTCCTGACAATAGTAATTAGCCCTAGAATCTGTCTTCTTACTCTTCTCAGTGACCAAACTCAACTTTATATGATGCCATTTTAAAAACATAACTTGACTTTTGGTTTGGTGTTCAGAATTCTGTCCCATTGGAGAATAGCCAGGACTGCAGCTGGGCTCCTATCTTTGTTAGGCAGTCCAATTTTAAACTCCCTGCAGATAACGAAGTGCCTATAATCATGATTGGTCCTGGTACTGGATTGGCCCCTTTCAGGGGTTTCTTGCAGGTTTGAACCAATAGACTTGATATTCAGTCTCCTAATATTTTCTTCTATTCAACTACCGAAGCTAATCATTTTTATTTATTTTTGTTTGCAATTCAGGAAAGATTAGCTCTAAAAGAAGGTGGAGCTGAGCTTGGCCCCTCTATTTTATTCTTTGGATGCAGGAACCGCCAAATGGTGAGTTACTCGTCTTCCATGCTGATCTATGATCTTGAGTGGCTAGTTCCTTTTGTGTTTGAGTTGGAATTTAATATTTTAATATTGAATTATCAATTTATTTTGTTATTGTTGTTATTATTGAAGGACTACATCTATGAAGATGAGTTGAACCACTTTGTTGATAGTGGCGCACTTTCCGAGCTTGTTGTTGCTTTCTCTCGAGAGGGACCTACCAAGGAGTATGTGCAACATAAAATGATGGAGAAGGTACCTACTCTCTTTTAACCGCTACAACCATCTCAAATCTGATTGATTGCCATGCCAGTTACTCTTTTTAAACATTCTATTAATCAACACTTTGCTATGTCCAGGCTTCAGAAATTTGGAACATGATATCTCAGGAAGCTTACATTTATGTGTGTGGTGATGCCAAGGGCATGGCTAGGGATGTACATCGCACTCTGCACACAATTTTGCAAGAGCAGGTATATCTATTTAAACCTAAACGGTTAATCTTGAATTGCCTTATATTGATGGCTTCGGTTATTGCAATTTGCTTCCTTGTATTATTGTCCAACTACATCAATTTTGGATTTAACATTTGTGGTTGGTTGGTTAACATGTACACTACCAACCAAAATACGTTTGCTATATAGCATGTGGACATAACATCATGCCTTTCAGTACATATAATAAAATTATGTCCACATATCTTGAAGAAAGGCCACATATCTTTATCTGCACGCTTGTGGGGGACCTTGATTTCTATCATTGGCTTCCCATGTTCTAATAATGTTCACCATGAATAGTCCTTGGATTTATTTGTAGATTGTATGGTAACGTAAGTATCCAGCTAACCAGGTTCATATTTTTGTCAAATTCAGGGCTCTCTAGATAGTTCCAAGGCTGAGAGCATGGTAAAGAGCCTACAAACGAATGGAAGGTATTTGCGTGATGTATGGTAATGATCTCTGAATGTGAGCCGTGTGGTAGATGAAGATATATAATATTATTATTACTCAACGTGAAGATGAATTATTGGGTACTAGATATTGGAAGGGCATATTTAGCACGCCTTCCATTATGAGCCAAAGAGGGGGAGGAGGGTGTTCTGCTTGTTGCCTTCACGGCAATAGTTCTATGATATTCTTTTTTACTATATTTTCCAATGGATTCTTTGTTGCTCGTGTAACTTAGGATACTCTGTTTATACCTCTACTTTTAAGTATGTACTTTAGCTTTCTTGTATTGTATGAACCTGTAAGGAGGGTTCTGAGACACATATAATTCCTTTTATTGAATGGAAAAATAAAATTATTTGGAGATTATTTTTTTATTATTTTTTTTAAAATATCATTTCTGCAAGTATTGTTGTTAGAGTTAAGATATCTCACTATGGCGCATAATCTCCCATACGAATGGGCATTGGATCTGTTGCAATTTCCATTTCCCATATCATAGGGGAAGGCTCCGTGCATGCATCGGTTGCATGGTTTAATTTTTTTTGTTTTTCAAAATTTTTTAATACAGATTTATTCAGAATATTTTTTAACACAAGTTTGTATATAGATTTATTAGAATTTGTAAATTTTGAATACATTTTTACTCAATACAGTTTTTTAAGAACATAGAGTAAAAAAAAAAAATCCAAATTATAAAAATCACTTCATATTCGTAAAAAAGAAAACACAGAATATTTTTTAATTGATTAAATTTTAAAAAAATAAATAAAAAAACCCAGAAATAAAGACATGCATTGATGCATGGTTGTGAATAATTTGCACCGGAGCCTTAGCCCATATCATACAGTTGTTTTGTCGATATTTCTCCATACAATTGTTTCCATTTCACATAAATAGAAGTTGGAGTACAAGCATTTGAACATATTCCAATATTTTTGACCCAGAAAATAGAATCATACTCCCTCCGGTCCATATTATAAGCACCCTTATAATATGGACCGGAGGGAGTACTAATTTTTAAAAATAAAACTTAGCTATTTTGATGACAATAAATCAATAAGTAGATTGATGAAAAAGTAAAAATGTAGTTAAAGAGATTGAGCTGTTAAATATATAAAATCATACATGTGACTTTACCCAAAGTTGAAAGTTGGATTTTGACATGGTATGAGAGACCAATACCAAGTGGTTAGGTTAGACCCTTCTTTGTCTTCCTTGTTCTTTTAAATAAATAAATGAAAAAAAGTTAAAATTTCAGTTCAAGGTACAGCTATTCCGTGAGGAGGCATGTTAGATATATAAAAAACCATTTATGTGCCTTCATCTACAGTAAAATTTTGGGAGTATGTTAGATATATAAAATTGTTCCATGTGCCTTCATCCAATAGTTTAAGGGTTTGGAAAAGTTGGTTCGTATGAAAGGTAGGTAAATAATTCACCTACTGGAAATGTACGAATGTAATTATCCACATGTATAGAAATATATTTATCCAATGGTTTTCTGGTTTGAAACATCCTTGATAACTAAGGGATTGCATGGTCAAAACTATAGCATAAGACGCAAGAAAAAAAAATCACTATTAATATTGAGAATGAGCCGAGGATAACTATATTTTGAGGATTAAGATCTCTTACAGTGTATTAGGATAAAACATAAATATTAAAAAGAAAAACAATCATAAGTCTGCGATTGTAAAAAAGTGATGAATATTTATAATCATCCAAACAATCCATATGTTTCTAACACTTTTTTTTTTTTGTAATCTCACTTTTTTTTTTTCATCAATTTTTTTTAAAGGGGAAAGGGAGAATATAAGTGTTGGAATTTAAGTATAGATACTCACGTTTAAGTATAGATACTCACGTTTAATATCCTATAATTTCATCAATTATGTTGATAAACACCAGAGGACTACTCTTGCCATACTCTTACCATGCAGATTAATTATATAACATCTCCTATCATTTTCTTTCTTCCATTCCTTTCATAAGTACTTTTGTTGTTCAAATGCAAATAAAAAGAAAGCAGAAAGGTAGCCAATATAAAGAGGTTCAGTATTTAATACTATAAAAAAAAACACTAGTATATATCTTCTTCCATGATATTAAAAAAAATAAAAAATAGATGAACACCACTCAACCCCAATGCAGTCAAGGTCTCAATGATGCCGCCATGGACCGGCAATCGACCATATAATTTCTTTTAAAATTATACTCCTATCGACCATAGAACTTTAGTTTAGTTTTACATCTTGGTCAATTTTTTCAACTCTTATTATCATGAATCCATGATACTATGAAATAGTATGCTGAGCGAACTAAGTCAATCATTTCGAAATAATATCTCATCAGTGACGGGTGCCTCGTGTCAGCTCGTACGTAAGTTGGTAGAAATTAAAACGAGGCTGCTCCAATTAAATTTAGAGTTTAATTTGTATACGGTGAAAATGTCAAAAACTTTTACTTCACGTTAAGGTACTTTCTCCTAAATTTATCTGTATTATTACTCCCTCATCCTCGAGATCCCTTGATTTTTGATATTTAAAGATGTTGTACACTTGGATGTCGTTGTATTAAAAATGTCATATTGTAAATTTTATGTGTTTTGTTGAAAATTTTTATTTATTTTTTATTGAAAATTGTAATAAAATTTTGGAAAGTGAACACAATTAAAAAAATATGCTATTAAAATATCAATAATGTTAAAATGTTTTTTTTTACCAAATCAACCAATTAACAATATTTATACTATATAATCAAAATTTGGATATATAGTAGCACAATAATCAACTAATAAACTAATTGGGTGACGACAAATCATTTAATTATAACCACTAGAATTTGATGAGACAATACATGACTTTATTAAATGACTTGTCTCCCAATAATTGGTTTATTACTAGATTGTAGTGCTATCATCCAAATTTTGATTGTATGGTAGTAATGTCCATAATTTGATGCATGTTTTCTTGATTAATCAACCAATAGAATAGAATATATAATTTCAATTTTTTATCCACTCTTGTAACTTTAAATTGGGACAAATTTTTTTTTTTGTTTTTTCACTAACATTATGGGATGAAGGGTATTTAATTATTGTAATTGTTGTATACTACTTACTAGTATTTAATTTTGCTAGGAAATATGTTTATTAATTAATATAATTTAGTTTATGGATGAAAGAGATGATATTATGATAAAAATAAATTAACGAGGAGTAAAAGAAATGATTAAAATTATAAAGAATATTATGCCTTGAAATTATAAAAGTGCAAAACTTATGGATTAAAAAATGCTTAAAGATTAAAAGTTATGGAATGAAAAAATATTTGTTTTGCAAAAATGTTAAAAAGTACATTTAAGACAGGAAATAAAATAGATAGTTTTATTTTAAAAAATACTGAATTTGAAACACTAAAAATTCTTATTCCCTCTGGCTTTATTTACAAGATCTTTTTGGGGTTTTTATTTTGGTTTTATTTATAAGACCTATTTTCAATTTTCAATAGCATTTAATTACTTATTTTCACTAACACCCTACAAAGTCAACACTTTTTAGAGTTCCAATAATAATTGTAGGGGTAGTTTTGAAAAAATATATCAAATTTTCAGATTTCCAATGTCACTAACAAACTTATACACTCACTCTCCTTGGTGAGAGTGAAAACCCCAAAAGAGTTTTATAAATAAGACATGAGGAAGTGTTAAACTGATATTTAATGCTAGGCTAGCTTTACCGTATAGCCTTTGTTTTTTAATTGTTGTAAACTAGTATTTCTATTGAAACTACTCCCTCCGGTCTTAATTATAAGCAAAAAAATACACTTCATTAGTGGTCTTAAATACTCCTTCTGATTTTATTTATAAGACCTTTTTGGAGTTTTTCACTCCCACTAAGGAAAGTGGATAAATTTGTTAGTGACATTAGAAATGTGAAAATTTGATATACTTTTTCAAAACTACCCCTATAATTATTATTGGAACTCAAAAAATGTTGACTTTACGGAGGTTTTATGGAAAAAAGTAATTAAATGCTATTGAAAATTGAAAAAAGTTAATTATTTTTCCCAATAAACAAGACCGGAGGGAGTAATAAATCATTGTAGTGCAACACACTATTTCAGTCTGTCCATGTTGTTGGTGGGAGGTGGTGGGATTGTGATTACAGTATTACCGATCATAATTTTGTTACTACTACTGTTTTTATTTAAAAATATAGATGCTCTGAAGATTACTACTAGTAGTTGAGAATGTTGATTGGTGCGAAACAAGCATTCGTTTACCTTTGCTTATAAATTACTACTACTGTAGTATAATGTATAGTTCCCCTGAATCATGGTCTTAGCCGAAATTACTTCAATTGAAAAATTATGATTTACCTCTTCATTACATTGGATTTTTCCCCCAAAAATCATATTCGAACCTTTTGACCCCAACCGCAGGGTTTTTATCAACTCTTTGATTTGTATGACATTTTCATTTTTGCGATTCATAGGAACTATATGGTGCAAAAGCCTTTAGAGAGATCAAATTTATTGTCTTGTACTTTATGACATTTCATATATCAAAGTCTAGTGATTAGTACGTAGAAGTAAAAACCCAAATTATTTACTCTTGATATTCGAATCATACTTCATACATATATGTAATAATGATTATGATTATGGCCACCAGTTGATGGGGTTTGGTGATGAGTGCGACCACCAATCTAATTGCAAAACTATGACACTAAAGCAGGGCTTAAATATTGCTTGCGATAAGGACCATATAATATTTTGGCTTAATTATGGTTTTGGTCCCTGTAAGTTGACCTCGTTTTGAATTTAGTTCTTAAATCTTTTTTTGACCTTGAACGGTCCTTAAATCTTTTTAAATTTTGTTTTTAGTCCTTAAATCTTTTTTTTACCTTGAATGATCCTTAAATCTTTTTAAATTTTGTTTTTAGTCCTTCTATTTGTCTTCTTCCGTCATCTGCTGACATGGCAAACGGTGTGCCATGTCAGCCCTTACATTGACTGCCAACGATGCATCTGATGTGGACCTCCTACTCATGTAAGCAGGAACCAAGCATTAACCGATCATGAACCGAGCATGACTTGCCAAACCGAGGGGGGATATCGACCAAGCACGAACCTAGCACGATGAACTGAGCACGAACCAAGCTATGTCGTTACCAATTGCATCGTACTCGGTCGATATCTCATGCACGGTTAATGCTCGGCTCATGCTCGGTTCATGCTCGGTTCCTGCTCACATGAGTAGGAGGTCCACATCAGATGCATCGTTGGCAGTCAATATAAGGGCGGACATGGCACACCGTTTGCCATGTCAACAAATGACGGAAGAAGACAAACAAAAGGACTAAAAACAAAATTTAAAAAGATTTAAGGACCATTCAAGGTCAAAAAAATATTTAAGGACTAAAAACAAAATTTAAAAAGATTTAAGGATCATTCAAGGTCAAAAAAAGATTTAAGGACTAAATTCAAAACGAAGTCAACTTATAGGGACCAAAACCATAAATAAGTTTATTGCTTATTTATGAATAAGACTTCATAGTCATGCTACACTTGATAACAAAGTAGAACCCTCCTTTTCATTCTTATCGGTGATACCCAGAGTTACGACTATGCTAATCACTTTATCAAAGTCGATACATCCTCCTGTAAAAGTATATATACTCCTAGTTACGTTGAAACGTTGGGAAAATTATTTTTGTAAGTCTTGAGATGAGGAAATTATGTCTGAAGAACAAAAATTAATTCAATTTATTATTGAAGTTAAAAAAAAAATCTGTTACCTGTACTAAGTTAACTGGAACATTTTTAGCATTAGTAGTTTTTTTACTCACTTCTATACTTCATATGTTCCAAATCTTATTTTGGGGCACGATCTTTTAAATAAATAGTACTACTCCATTAGCTCTGCTTCAAGATTACTATTTCCCATTAAAGTGTTAGCAAAGTGATGATGACAATAAAAAGCTGCAGAAGTTGCTAGAGGATTCTGTGAATCCATTGCCCACCAAGCTCAGCTACCAACAACTTTTCAAATTAATGCACCACTTTAATGAACATGCCAGTTAGTTCACGCCCCCAAATAACGTGGTCCTCTATCCTTTGTTTGAGCAATATATGGTGTTGCTTACCAAAACGTTGCGCACATCCAAACTGCATATTATGATTTGCAATCAGTCTTAATCCTTACCGAACCATGATTTACATACCTGTCTTTGTAACTAGTGTTAGTGTATAATTATTTGGCTTAATTAAGTTTTAGTTCTATGAAAATTGACAGATTTCTTGTTTCAGGTTCCTATTTTTTTTTTTTAATCGGTCATGATTCTTAAAAGTTCAATTTTTTTTTTGTTATTGTCTCTGACGTTAGGATATTGTTTCTGACATTAGGATAGATTTGTTAGGTACGTGACTAACAAGAAGCCACGTTAGACATGACACGTGAAAAAAAAAAAAAGCTTAATTAAGTTTTAGGTTTATGAAAGTTGACCAATTTTTTATTTTAGTCCCTACCTTCATGAAAGTTTATTATTATATTATACAATGGATAAATTTGTATTAAAAATTGATGCATCTATAAAATTCATATACAATAAATACATTAATTCTAGATGTAAATTTACTTAATATAAGTTTCTTAACCTATTTCATAGAACATACGTTAGAAAAGTCATTATTACATTTGGCATTAACTACCAAGACATTATCATCTATTTCGTATTAATATAACATACATATTCCGTAAGATTTTAATATCTTAGTATGTCTCATGTGATGTGCATGTGACATGTATTGATGTGTGTTTGGTAAATAAATGATTAAATATTAATGGGCTAAATCATATTTAGATAAGAATGGATTGTTTCTGAAGGCCCGTTGGCTTGATGGAAGCCAATGGATAATAGTTAGGGTTTTTACCTATTTATAGGAAACATGTCATGTTCCTGACCATAAGGTATTATTTTCTCTCCCTATCACAGAACGGCTATACTAAACAAATAGCATAGAAAATAATAGTAGAGGAGGAAAAGGAATAGAAACCGGGTTTCGTGGCTTTTGGTCAAAGGACATTTGGAGAACTTTCTTCCTTCTAACTCTAACAACTCTAGCAATGGATAGATGTTAGTAATCGTATTCCTTCTATCTCTATAACGTGTGAAAGTCATGTAATTTCAAGATCCCTATTGTTGTAGTTGTAACGAATAAATTAAAACTACAACTTATATGTGGTATCAGAGCCACGTTAAGAAATTAAATTCATGACTTTCCAATTAAGATTTAGGATTTGGATTGAATCCTCGTTATGGTGTTTAGGGAATGAATTTTTGTATAAATCCAAATTATGAAATTTGGGAACTTTGAACCCTAATTATGAAATTTAGGGTTTTTTTTCAGTATGAATCCTTATTATGAAATTTAGACTTTTACGCTTCCGCATTATTGTTAAATGAAATATTATGATTATTTGAAACTTGATTGTTTATCGATTTGTTTTACACATCAAAGTTGTTTTCCAATTGGGTATAACGTATACCCAGTGTTTCAATTATATATTTTTTTAAAGTTCATTAAGTTTTTTCTAATTGGGGTAAAACTATTAATTGATATATGTGAAAAGCATTAGGTATTGCTTCCATCACTATTTATGATTTGTTTTACTGTATAAAAGCACATTACAGTGATAACGAATAATTATATATTCCTTTTGCATAATAAAGAATATATATATAACAAGTTCAGTATGTCATGGACAATTTACGTTTATATATATATATATATTTGGGATTAATATGAGTTTTTTTTATTAGCAAAAGAAATTTTTGAATTGACATTGCTTGATTTGATATTAATGTATGATGATTTGATCATCATTAAAGTTGTCAAATCATAAAGATATTAATTCCGATTGTATAATTTTATTATAATAATGAATTTGATTTGAAGTTAATTGTATGTCGATTTTGTTAATCACCAAAGTGATCAAATCGGTAAGTAAATTAATTTCAAATCATATGATGATTTTTCAATTACTCATAGATTTGATGCTATATGAATGACATAATGGTTTGATGTTCTATGGGTATATTGTAGTTCATTGTTATAAGGCATTTATGGATCGCCCAAATGTTTGATTAGTTGTCCTTATAATTAATGGACATGACTGTAGGCAATATGTTTGTGCTATTTGTTTATTTATATATCCAAAGACAATAGATAATACTAATTGGTGCATATATCATTGTCAATTATTGATTATTAATTTTATTAGCATCATTATGTTTGAATGTCGTGTGCTAATGTGCAACCCAAAGGAGAGCGTTAGTGCACATTAATTGTTTAATTAATATGTACCTTATGTCTCAAAACATTTATGTAGTACATGTTCTTAATTTTTTGCATTCTCATGACTTGTATGTGTCAGTGTTATTTGTTCAACTTTCTGACTAGAGTTTGCAAGTCTTTCTTATCAGTTAAAGAAAAGTTTGTTGCTATTAATGGTATTAGCAACAATAAAGATAAAGTTTATTATAAAAT
This sequence comes from Crotalaria pallida, assembly GCA_037953625.1. NCBI lineage: Eukaryota > Viridiplantae > Streptophyta > Magnoliopsida > Fabales > Fabaceae > Crotalaria > Crotalaria pallida. The sequence continues at coordinate 180,219,002 of CM075649.1, forward strand.
CTGAGTAATTTTTTAGAAAGATTTGCAAACACTTATGTTATGTTCATGAGGATAAGTGTTGCAGATAACATTAAGATAATTCTCTCCAAAATTAAAAGTAATTAAAAAAAATAAAAAAATGAAAAGAATTTTGTGAGAGAGTACCAAATTTTTGTGAGTCTCTTTCTGGGACATTAATGAGTACCATAACCCCATAAAGCTTGGTGATTTGTGTACTATTTATGAATATATAATTAAAACGAAAATTATTGCAGCAAGATTTAAGTTTAAGTCCTTATGAATAGTTGTGGATGAGAACTTCTTAGTATAGTTTATCCTCCTCATTACTGATTGAGAGTGACTTGTTTTTGAATGAGCTATAACGCCATGAAAGATGATGAGTTGTGCAGTAAATTGCACAATATCTTAGTTTAAGAGGAAACAATACTTAAGAATATAAGAAATCTCTTTATCCAACTTTTAAGGATATTAAGGAGCTGGAAATAAATGTGTGAAGAAACATGATAAGGGCAAAGGATCACTTAGAATTAATGAGGCATATGTGAAAACTCATATGAAAGAACCTCATTATCATAAATGTCATTTTGTGCAAAATTGTTGAATTCAGAAGAAGTGCACAAAATGAAAATTTTGATTCTATAAAAGATAAGTTTAAAGCTTATGTATGTTTGAGTCCAACTTAATCAAAGATCCACATAAAATTTGGTGGATTGATCCTGGATTAATGGAAATATGTTTCTAACATAATGAATTTTGTTTAATCCATACCATCAACCCACATGTAAAGTACGTGTTTGTGGGAATAAAGTGAAGGTTCTAGTAGAACATGTCAGGATTTAATGTTTAATCCTTGATATTGGGCATCACCTAGACTCATTGGAAACCTTTTAGGTACCTAGTTTTCTAGGAGTTTGGTTTATTATCTAGGATTAATGTTACTAGATACTCTTTTATGTTTGGTTATGGATGTTTCAATTTATTTAAGTATAATTATCACATTGGTATTTGTATATTAGTGATAGTTATATAAATTGAATTTTAAATGATTTTTTGCTAATTTGTGGCATAAGTGTTTGGGTCATAAATCCAAGGAAAGAATGAAAAAGCTTTATAAGGAACAAAATCTTTCCATATTTGGATTTTATTGGCCTAATTATTTGTGCAGGTTGTACTAAAGGAAAGAAAAATCAAAGACACAAAGAAAGAAGCCACAAGAAGGATTCAGCTTCTTAAAAATGTGTTCTTCAAAACTTGTGGACCTCTGATTTTAAATTTCTTTTTAGAAAGGAAAAAGTATGTGATCATCTTTATTGATAACTATTCATGTTATAGTTATGTCTTGAAAATTTACTTGAATAAAGTAGAAAGTTAAGTACATATAGATGAATGTTATCAATTACGATAGAGATGATGACTAACATAAAAGAATTAATTAAAATGGGCAATATCTGTGACTGTTCGTTAAACTCCTCAAGAATTGAGTAATTTGTGTGTATGTCAGTTACACTGCAGCGAAATGGTGTATATAGAGCATAACAGAACAGTAATGAATATGGTTAGGAGTATGATATTTAATCTTTACTCGCATTTGTGAATGTATGTCTTGAAACTGCCATTTGTCTATTGAATATGGTTCCTAGTAAGACAGTGCCAAAAACAATTTTGAACTGTGTTTATAGGATACCCAATTTAAGGCACCTGCATGTTTAAGGTTATCGGCAGAAACAAGGATTGCAATCCGCCAGAAAAGAAAATGGATATAAAACATCGGTGAGTATTTCACTGATTATCCATATAAATTAAAATGGCATAGACCTTATTGTTCTAACCATAATATAAGAACCATTGAAATTGTGAATGACAGGTTTATTGAGAATGGTGAAATTAGTGGGAGTATAGTTCCACATAACGTGGAAATTAACGGAGTTAGGGTGCAAGTTCCTGTAATTTTTGATTTGTTCTTCTACCTCAACAATAGTTTCTTTTATTGTTGAATCATATAACAATAAAGTACGAAATGAATTCACTATTCACAATGATTTTATTGTAGAAGAACTATGAGAAATAGTATTAAAAAAAAATTGCTATTTCGAATGTTTTAAGTGGTTTATCTACAATAATATAAATTTGACTTAGTCATTAATGATAACGATGTGTTGTTTTACAAGTCGTAAGTTGTGATAATATTGATAAATATATTTATATGTGAGACCTTGTAGAATTGCCTAAAGGTTATACGAGAGTTGGGGGTAAGTGAGTCTTTTGGACCAAATATAACTCTCGTGACAACCTTGAACGTTACAAGGCCAAATTTGTTGTCAATGATTTCTCTCACAAAGTTGGCATTGACCATTAATGAGGTATTTTGACCAATTACCTGAAAAAATTTATTCAATATTATCATCATGACATATGTAGTCCGTAATGATTTGGAACTGCAGTAGAATAATGCGAAAACAACCTTTATGAATTTTAGAGGAGGATGTTTATGTGGATGACCCACTAATGTGGTTCTCAATTGAAAAGAATGAACACATAATATGCAAATTTGAGGAAATTGATATACAAATTTAAACATACATCCCACCAATAGTATCTGAAAGATAGTCAATGATACTATTGTTTGTTTTAGATTTAAGGGAACACAATTAACTTGTGTAAGTATCTGAAGGTCAGTGGGAGTGATTTTATTATGTTGATTTTGTATGTTGATTATATTTTGCTTGCAACTTATTATTTTGGTCTTTTACACAAGACTAAAATTTTTTTCTAGTAACTTTGAATGAAAGATATAGGTGAGTCGAGCCATGTGATTAGAAAATGAATATTCTAGAATATGTCACATGAATTGTTAGACATATCTCATAAAGCATGTATCATTAAAGTACTAGAATGATTTAGAATGAATAAAATTTACGTTAAGGAGGTATTAACTATACTCATAAAGTCTTGAGGTATTAACATGGAACGATAAATGCATGCTTACTTCTGTAATGAATGATCACATTGAAGTGATCAGAATGAATGATCACATTGAAGTGATCAGAATGTTGAATTTGTAACAAGTTTTGAGGTTACAATTCAAACTAATTGACTGCAAAAATTTTATTTCGGGGCTTAGAACTATCGACAATATTGCTTAGCCGCTAAAAACGTACTGTGGTGTTTTGCAGCAATGACAAGTAGTATAAAGGTGCTAAAAGTATGTGAATGAAGTACTTTGTCTCTAAAGAATGAGATCAGAAACAAAAATTGTCAATAAAGCATATTAGCACCAATCTTATGATTGTTAATCCCTTGAGAGAAGGGTTATTGCCTAAACATTTATTAAACATTTTGAAAGTATAAGCATTACTGTTGTTAAGTAAAATTGAATTTGATGTTAACATCCTTATGTATGATGTAATTGACACGCTGAGCTCATTTATGATATGTTTGATATGTTTCTGATTACCTGTTCTCTAGAATGGTATGCATTATTGTATTAGAGTAATGTAAACAGGTATTGTCTTGAATAAAGACATTATGGACCAATTATATATTTCCCAATTATAGATCGTGATTAAGGAAAAGACTATTTTGTGGTACATGGAAAGAATTATGTCGAACAAATGATGTACAACCTCCATGACCCGAATTAGTTACTATCTTTAATCATGATTAATAGAGTATCTAAGTATAAAATGATTTAGCTATATAAATGCGTATTAATTGTTTGTTTAATTATTTTTTTTATTAGACCATAATGTTGAATTATGTCACATGAGCCAAGTGGGAGAATGTAAGATTTTAATATCTTAGTATGTCTCATGTGATGTGCATGTGACATGTATTGATGTGTGTTTGGTAAATATATGATTAAATATTAATGGGCTAAATCATATTTAGATAAGAAGAGATTGTTTCTGAAGGCCCGTTGGCTTGATGGAAGCCAGTAGATAATAGTTAGGGTTTTTACCTATTTATAGGAAACAGGTCCTGTTCCTGGCCATAAGGTATTCTTTTCTCTCCCCATCACAGAACGACTGTACTAAACAAATAGCATAAAAAAGAATAGTAGAGGAGGCAAAGGAATATAAACCGGGTTTCGTGGCTTTTGGCCAAAGGACATTTGGAGAACTTTCTTCTTTTTAACTCTAACAACTCTAGCAATGGATAGAGGTTAGTAATCGTATTCCTTCTATCTCTATAACGTGTGAAAGTAATCTAATTTCAAGATCCCTATTGTTGTAGTTGTAACGAATAAATTAAAACTACAACTTATATATCCTACATATCATACTCCATTTTTTCATTCTACTTATAAGTTATCTTTTGGAAGAAATTTTTTTATCCTATTCATAAATTATTTTGTATTTTTAGGAAGTATTTATTGCTTTTTTCCTCTTATTTTTCATTTATTCATTAATGTAACACAATATATTTGTAAAGTTGAAGATAAAATTGTAATGTTAAAATATCATTTTTTAAATATTAAAAAATATAAATATATAATTACCCTCTGTCATACGAATACGTGTAGCCTATAAATAAATCAGAAGAGAGTATGCTACCGCAGACATACTCCGTAATAAATGTTTTGGTAAGCTCTAACACGAAAAGTTTATAAAAATAAAATATTCTTCATGTTGTAAGTCACTTTTACCTAATTCACGTAGATTAATAAAAATAATTATTACTCTCAAATTTATCAAAGAATATGTTGTCATTCCAAGATTACCCCTATTTAAAACTTTAAAACTCTATTCATTTCTTTTTCAATTATAATTATTATCCTATCACCCCTATGCAATTATGAGGGGTGTATTTGGAATAAACTCTTTAGTACTACAAAGATATTCTAAAACGACTTATAAAAAGAGACATCAATTCTACCAAAATGGTACCTAATATTAAGAGACGGAGGGAGTAATAAAGTTCTAGCACAACATACATTGTTGTTAGGATTTTACTGAAACGACTTCAAGTAAAAATAAAAATAAAAATCAAACAAAGTAATATATTTAATATTTAAGAATTAATTTATTTAATTTTCAATATTAACTTTACATTCTTGATTTTCTTACATATTGCCTTTAACGTTCTTCCACTTTTCCTATTTATCTATTTTATGTCAAACATAACACATCTTTTAAAAAATATTATTATTTAGATTTTTAATACATTAATTATATTTTTTCAATAACCATTAATTTTTTTCCATTATTTACGTAAACCTTGAACAAAGATAAACATAAAAAATAACATTCATTATTCTTGAAATCCTCAAAAAGTAAAATAAAAAGGAAGAAAATATTTACAGGTGCATTGAAAAATAACACCTTCGCTGGGGGTGCAGCGAGAGCATGAATTTGTTCTCTCGCTGCACCCCAGCGAGGGATATTTTTTTTTTAAATTTTTGTTTTTGTCTGCTTTGCTTCTTTGGCTTCAGTTGCTGGCTTGCTATGATATTCTTCTTCTCTGCTTTGGTTTTTCTCTGTTTTTCTTCTTCTTCTTGAATATTGTGTTGAATGTGAGAAGGTGTGTGAGAGATTTCAATTTGAAATTTAAACATGAGTGAAAGAAGGGAGGGATAAGGGTGGAATAAAAAAGGGGTATTTTGGGATTATTGAAAATTTTTAAGGTTATTATGGAATTTTCATTCAAATAAGTGGGTTAACTAAGTAACGGGGGTCAAAAAAAAGTAGGGCCCCTTTTCAGTTTCAACTCTAATTTCCCGGGTCAAATGGCCAGAAAGCCCAAGGCCCAAAACGATCCCATTGGACATGAAAGATGAAACCCTACTTTTCGCTTCAAGGTACAGCACACACTCCCTCATCCTCCTTCTCGGTGTGTTCAACAATGGCCGTGAGTATCTTCTTCCTCTTATATCTCGTACCTTATCAATCTTTCATCTTTGCTATATTCATTTCACTTAACCGATCTTCATAGCTGATAGTTTGCATTACTAGCGATACAATTACAATTTTGTGTTTAATTATTGTATATAGACGCTCAGCACTCTGATTAAAATATGCATTGTGCGTGTTTTTTTTTTTTTTGCAGACTATACCAGTAAATCCGAAACCTTTCTTGAACAATTTGACCGGGAAGCGTGTTATTGTTAAACTAAAGTGGGGCATGGAGTACAAGGGTATTACTATTATGTTCCAACAACTTTTCTACTTTTACTTATGTCACTGTTAAAACTTCAATTTCACTATTCATTCATTACTTTGTCAAATGCCAGTTTCATCGATTTTAACCATCTGTTAATTGCTTTTTTTTTTTTAGGTTTTCTTGTTTCAGTTGATTCCTACATGAATTTACAGGTGCATTGATAAATTAACCCATTTTAAGTGTTTGCTTCTCTGTAATCGTTTATTTTTGGGGGGCTTTCGGCTTAGTTGCTAACATTAGGTTTTTAATACTTGTGAATGTTTCTGCAGTTGGCTAATACCGAAGAGTACATTGAGGGACAGTTAACTGGAGATTTAGGAGAGATTTTAATCAGGTAATTTCTGTTTAAACTTGTATTTGCTTTTGGTTTCTGTGTTTGGGTAGCATGCATAACCTTTTTTTGCAGCATGTTTTGTGACCCAGAATATAACATAGTATATGGTTTTTGAATGATGGTGGTAGTTAAATTGAACAGATTGATCCCATGGCCGGTTTTATGTTGCTCAAAACTACTATCTGCATTTCTTTCACTCTTTTCAACTTTATGATTTGATATTTCTTAGTTATGCCATCTTGGAATTTGACTTCCGAGAATAGAAATATCTATGACATCAATGGGGGTAGAGGATTTTTGTTGCGCCTAACATAAATAAATAAATAAATAAGAAGAAGAAGATTCTATTGTCTTAGTTTTTACACGCACAAGTGTTACTTCTAAGGCAATTTTAATCAAGTTTAGTACAAGTCAGTGACTCGGAGGAAAAAAAATGTTGTTATGATCAATAGGATTTTTTTTTCCCGGTTTACAGAGAGAAAAAGGCTTTTTGTATTTTCATTGAAGAATGGTAATAGTTAAACCAAGAAAGATAAAACCAAGAGATAACTATATCTACTCCTTTGCTAAAATTCAAAAGTTTGTTATAATACGCTTGTATATATATATATATATATATATATATATATATATATATTAGGTCCAGGTTCAATGTTATGTGATAAGAGAGTATTATAGTTGCTATAACTTCTCCAAGATATTAGGATAGTTTACTTGTGTCTATCCCCAGCAGAGAAGATTCGATCCTAATCTCTTCTCTATATATAATTTGTATTATATCAGTTCATGGAATGAAAAACAAATATACTTTCCTTTATCTCTGTATAAAGAACTTATACAGAGAAAGTAAAAAAATAAAAAAGCCAAAAAATGCTGAAAAAAGGGAAAGAGTGCGCACCTGAATGACTTGTAGCATCCATGGAAAAGCCACGCTATTCCAGCATTCCATCTCGTGCAATTTTGGACAATTGGAAATATATAATTCTATTGGTCTTCTCATCACTGTTGGCAAGATGGTAGTTGTTGGGAGTTCAGGACAAGATTTCAACCTCCTGCAAAGCTGCAAATCCAAACTTGTAAGTTTGGAAAGCTGCTTGATAGTAGAAGGTAGTCTATGAAAGTTATTTCCTCGTAAGTTTAGCGCCTCTAAACCATGTAACCATCCGATAGCATCTGGAACTTGACTTAGATTGCAGTAACTTAGATCAAGATCATGCAACCAAAGGACAGGATTCAAAGAAGGCAACAAGAATGCAGTTGAGTCCTTATGTTTGGAAGGATAGAAGGAATTCAGAGAATGCATAAGCCTTTTGCAAAGGGAAGATTTTGATTTGATATTCACAGCAGATTCACTCATATCTAGAATCTTCAAATGCTCGACATTCCTTTCTTTATCTATCACTTGGTTGTTAAATAATCTTGAGCAGCCACGAAGATCTAGGATTTCAAGAGAATTGAGACAAAATATTTTGTTGGGAATGCTAACTAGACTTGTGCAGTCTCTCAAATTCAATGAAGTAAGCTTTCCCAGAAGAGCGATTGATGGATCGATGCTTCTTAATTTTTTGCACCCTCTAAAAACTAGCTTCTCAAGATTTGTCATTCCTCTGAAATCTGGTGTCTTGATTAGGTTTTCCATCCATCCAAATTTTATTAAAAAAAAAAAAAAACAAATGGATTGGATGTCCATCCATCCATTATGTTTGAATATGGATGGATTTGGATAACTTTATATAGGATGGAATGGATTTAGATAGGTTATTGGATATTTTTAAATCCATCCATAAGAATCCAAATCCATATTCATCCAATCCATCCATTTGACACCCTTAGTTATGTGTAAGTGCTGAGGTGGTCAGAAAATGCTATTGGATTTTTTTACCATACTGGAAAAACTGGTGGAGTTTAAGCAAGAGATACTTTGACTTTGTTTGGATCTGAAGATTCAGAATCTAAGTCTTATTGCCATTGCTGGTTAATGTATTTTCTATTATCATTGTCTTTTATTTGTAAGTTGAGAAGTCATGAAAACTTGATATATGATAATGGTATCTGGGTGACTGGGTTTAGGTTGGGATTTTTGGGGTTCATGAGAGGTAACTATAGACAAGAGCAACTACAGTAAACATATTACTCCCTCTGGTGCTGAATGTAAACCCACACCTTTTAAGAAAGTAATTAGTCTTGTTCATGGCATTGAAAATGTAAACATTTGCTACACTTTTTTTAAAACTACCCCTATAATTATTATTGGACTCTAAAAAGTGTTGAGTAGATAGAGGGATTTGTGCAAAAAAATTAAATAATGCCATTGGAAATTCTGAATGGGGCTTACATGAAGGGCCAAAATAAACTCTTCAAATGGGGCTTACATTTAGGATAGGAGGGAGTATCAGTAACCAATGATATCCATTTAGTAAGGAATTGGCTCATAACCCATAAGGTCGTGAGTTTAGATCGTGCTGTTGATGCGAGGACCTCGTTGGTGGATAATTTGTATGTACCCATGTAAGCATTCCTACTGTCGTAGGGCCTTCCTCGGCTCTGGTGAGCACTAGGGATCCATCTCATCTGAACTTTTATTTACCAAAAACAAAAACTAAGGAAACCAATGACATTGTGGTGGTTTTTTTGTATTTCAGAATAGGCAATCAAAATGTCTGACAGTTACACTGGAAAACAAACAAATGTGTTTAAAAATGTCATTTGTTAAACAGAATGGTTAAGTCTTGTTTCCTTGTTTGTATTTTCAGGTGTAACAATGTTCTCTACCTTCGTGGAGTACCAGAGGATGAAGAAATTGAAGATGCTGCAGAAGATTAGAATGATAATAGTTGCTGGTCAATTGTTATGACATAAATAGAACCCCGTCATGTACTGTTTTTGTATCACTTAAATGCAGGTTTTTTGTATTTATGTGTAGAGATTTGGATTGATCTTGCACTCATTTGCTAATAGAATGCCTATGTTCCAATTGATCATATTCCTTTGGGTGGCCATTATTGGTAAATCTGATGATGCATGATGCTTAATCTGATGATGCAATGAATTGGAGTAGCTTATGAACCTGTTCACTCACTACCAATGTTGAAAATTTGACTCTGTTGCAACTTGCAAGAGCGCTAAGCATGAAAGCAATGAAAGATAGCTGGGCCATTTTACTAATTGCTAACATCTACTCCGTACACTAAAGAGTCATCCTGTGAAGGTCAAGGGGAGTATAATCTTGTTCTAAACAAATTTGTTTGGATCCTAACGATCATGGGATTCTAGCTTTGCCAGACGGGTCGACGGTGGATGCTGCCCAATAATTATATAGTGTACATCAAATATTGAACAAAGTAAGAGTTATTTTGCTTATATAATACCTTACTCTCTATCCTATCATGGATATATTCTTTCCCAAATACCAAATAAGTTCTAAAGGTTGATGCATGATGCATCATCATTACACTATTGAATTAATTAACGAGATTAAGAAGATCAAAATCTGTAAAAAAAATAAAATCAATAATAATAATAATAATAAATTATGGCTTATTTATGCTTTTGGTCCCTAAAAGTTCAGTGTGTTTTGGTTTTAGTCCTTATAAGTTATTTTAATCGGATCTGTCCTTAATTTTTCAAATATTTTGGTTTTGATCTACTCCATTATGAAAAAACTGTTAGTTATTTGCTGATGTGGATAGTGGAACACCATATCAGCAGTCACATAGTGTGAGAAGACGAAAATGGTCTCATACGCAAAATGGTCTCATACACTCGTTTATGGATCCGAATCATCCATTTCACAATACTTATTTGGGTTTTTTTTAATCACGTTAATAAATAATTGATTTTTTTAACAGACTAAAACCAAAATGTTTGAAAAATTAAGGACCGGTTAAAAATAACTTTTAGAGATTAAAACCAAAACACGTTGAACTTTTAGGACCAAAATCATAAATAAGCCATAAATTAATTTAAGGAATATTTTAAAAATTCCCCTTAATTATCTATTAAGGGGAGTAATTTCTCTTATCGTTTTAAGGTTAATAAATTCTACTACTCCGATTATAGTTTTAAGGTTTTTATCCTCTGTTTGTTCATCAAGCTAGCTAGATATCATCCGTATAGGTTTTCATACACCAGAAGTATAAAGGTGTCCTCACATACCGAATCCCAATTACAGTGCATCTGTATTATTTTTGAACGCTTGGGTCTCACACAACCCAAATATTGAAATATCTCTGCAGAGACAAATGACACAAACTCCACACAACGTCGTATCCCAAAGCGAGGAATTTGTAATCCCAAGATGCAGCACAAGAGGTTTGCTTGCGTTGTTGATAAAACCAATTGTCACCTGCAAGTTGAAATTTGGGCTGCCTTTTGTGTTTTTGGTAATGTTCTATAGTAGTACTCACTCGGTATGACTATTTATAATACACTTTTGGAGTTTTTGTTTGGGTCTTGCTAGCAAAAGGGCACTTGTTAAGATTACTACAATAGGAAAAACGATCATAAGTGCACATCATTTCATCTCTCGAAAATCCAAAAATGCAAGTTTCAATGAACTTTTACCATAATTGGCTTGTTAACAAGTGCACTAAGGGCACTTGTTAGCATTTGCCTTTTTGTTTTGGTCTTATTTATAAGATTTTTGTTCAATTTTCAATAACATTTAATTACTTTTTTTCACAAACACCCCGATAAAATCAACACTTTTAGAGTTCCAATAATAATTATAGGGATAATTTTGAAAAAAAATATATCAAATTTTCACATTTTCAATGGCACTAACAAATTTATCCATTTTCCTGGATGAGAGTGAAAACCCTAAAATGGTCTTATAAATAGGACCGGAAGGAGTATTTTTTTACCCAAATGCGTGATTTAGCTTTATAGTTGAAAATTAATCATGCTTAAAGTTTTTACTATCAATAAAATCTTAATATTTGTAATTTAAATTTTATTTTTATCAATGATTTTTTTTTCATACATACGAAAAAGATTGAACAACACCATATGCTTAAGCCTTTTGATAGTGTGCTATGATGCTTCAATCTGAAGCCACTTTTTTATTTAACAACATGATCGATGATGGCCTTGTACCGTGTAACCCGGCAACAATTTTTGAATGCCAAATTACTCGACTTTGGAAAATATTAATTAAGCCTTGCTTTATGCCCTTCATACTTTAACTAGTGTGAGTTGGGTGATCTTCATTGAGTCATGTCACATGTGATGTGGTAGCTAGCGAGATAATCTACAACTTAAAAGGAAAAACGAAAGAGTTCACTTCTTTTTTTTTTTTTTTTTTAAAAAAAAATATTTTAATGATGAATTGCTATTATTTTACCAAATTGTTTTCCTTAAAACGGTGCCTAACTTTTTTTTTTCTGTATTCCTTCCGGAATCACCGGTATTCCCAATAGCACTCTTAATATCAGGGAGCCCTTGAGACTAATCCGGAACGAGCTGCGTGACTTACTCTCCCAACGAGCGGTTCCTAACTTTGTTAAGATTGTTTTGCTAAGCTTCATAAAAGTGATTTAAGATATCCATGAAATAGTAACAATTCTTACTCATTGTGATCAAACAGTAATCAAGGTCAACAAAATCCAACTTATTCTTGAAACTTGGCCCTGCATACTTTGAGTTTGAATTCGTGAATGTGTTCTCATGAAGCCATGCACGTACACATTGTGAACCAGTTTGAGCTAGCACTATATGTAAATCATAATTGAACAGATAGCAATGCATTGCTGAAATCCGATAGCATGTCATGAACCCTAACAAATTTTGCTACTAAATATAGAACTTTTGTCTATATATATGTAGACACACACACTAACGAGTAGACCCAATATTCTTATTTTCATTTTTTTTTCACAAATAATTATGTTTAACATGTAGTTTTTTTTCATTTATTTTTTTTTCCTTCAAAAAAAAAAAAAAAAAACCATGTAGTTAGGTTTTTTTTTCCTCAAAGGCCTAACAACTCGCATTCCTATTTTACTTGTGAAAATTTTATCAATATTGACAACGACAAGCATGCATTCCATGATTCCAATAATAAAAGCTAATCCATTTGGCAATCCTGCGTTCTGATTCATTCCCCCATCCGTTTCATTTGTTTAGTCTTTTAGCTTTTTTTTTCTTGTTTCATATTGTTTGACCTTTTACATTTTCAATACACAAATAATATTTTTTTTTCAATTAATATTAAGAAAATTATTTTCAATAAAAATTAAATAGGGGCATTTTGGATAAACTATACATAATATTTATAATAATTAATACTTTAATTTGTGTATCTAGGCATAAAAGGTCAAACATAGTGAAACAGATGGAGTATTTTTTTTAAGACATATTGTCATAATTTAGTAACACATATATTTACTTTTTTCTTTGATCAATCATGTTAACCAATCAAAAATTTACATTAAGAACCAAAACAAATTTATATTTCTAATAAATTAGCCCAAAATTCCTCGGTGCACATGAATTTGCCCAAAGGTGTTTTACATTAAGAATCAGAACAAATACTATAAATTTCTAATAAATTAACCCAAAAATCTTATGGCCAAAATAAGAAAGTGCTCTAGCATATTTTTGCATTAAACTGACATGCATGTAGGTGGGAATAGGTCATATCTGACTTATGAAGGTCTATAATAACCAAGCTTATTTAAAGTTTCGCTTGACTCGACTTTTAAATTTTTTAAAGAACTTATATGTTTAAATTAGTTGGACTCAATATATATATATATATATATATATATATATATATATATATATATATATTAAAAAAAAGCCTATTAACCCTAGTGGAACGACCTATATTATATTTTATTGCTGTCATTTTAACTGTTAAGAATTTTAATATTTGTTACTCCTATATCATATTTAAAGGTAAAAGTTCAGAGACATATTTATAAGCGAAGTTGTCTCAGTACCTAATTAGATAAAAAAAAAAGCCTTTATAAAGGTTTTTTTCGAATAAAGATCTATTAGTACTAGGTTGTTAGATCAGACTTTAAAATAGATAAAATCAAACCTTGAAATTTCTCAATAGATTAAACTTGGATCATGAATTTTAAACACATATTTTTTCAAAGCACACCTACTATAAGTGATGGAGGAAAATAAACACTTACTTGGGATTCCACAGTGTAGCAAACCGTTCGGCGACCGCAGCGCGGTCGTCTCCACTGCTCATGTACACTTCGATTTTCAAGATTGTTTTAACATTTCTTTACTGTAATCTCGTATGCATTGCTTAGCTTGCTTTTTCTTGACGCATTAATAATTTAATTTTTATGGCCATCCCCATGAAAATTGTATATTTATGATCTTTTTTTTGAACGTTTTATATTAATGATCTTGACAACAAGACCTACCACTAAATTTAAATACAACTCTAATAATTTAATTGTTCTAAATTATTTTATCGAGTAATAAAATAGCTAGTATGGTTTTTTTAACCAATAACATTTCATGTACTCTATAATAAACAAATTTGGAAAGAAAAATTTTTATAGGAAAATAATATACTCAATAAACTAAAAGGCTTAACTTTAGATTTTCAATACAAATTAATATTTTATGACTTTTTATTTTATGCATAGATGTATGAGTTAGAAAAACGTACGCAACATTGTAGTTGAAATAAACATATTCATTAATGGAAACACTCTCTTTTGCAATCACAAGCAAACATCCCCACCCTCTTCGATCTTGTCGTCTCCCTACCGACTTTCCAACTCTCTCTCTCTCTCTCTCTCTCTCTCTCTCTCTCTCTCTCCCTCCCTCCCTCCCTCCCTCCCTCCCTCCCTCCCTCTCTCTCTCTCTCTCTCTCTCTCTCCATCCCTTCTCAATTATCATGATTAAATATCTAATTTAATATATAAAAAAAACTCACCTTCTAATTATCTGTAAAATAAGAAACTATGTTTACTAGTTTATAATAAATAGATTTCCAGAATAGTTTTTTTTTTTAGGGAATCCAGAATAGTTTTTGATAGTGATTTATATTTGCTTGAATTAGTCATTGGCGAGGATTACTTTAACTAGCATTTAAAGATCAAATAGAGAATTTCACTTTCTAGGATTTAAATTGGGGGCTAAAATTTTTTTAAGGATAAAATTAAGTATTTACTAAACTGTCAATGCGCTAAAAAAAAAAAAGGATAATCAACGCAGGTCACAAAAGAAGAGAAAGTAAAAGAACAAAGAAGGGAAAAAGAATGTTTTATACGCCCACAAAAAGGAGTATCATTATGGATGGACATCATTTTGGTGGGAGAGGTACGTATCGGATGTCATCAAAATGTCATTTTGGTGTGATTAACATATCAAATATAAAAGGGGGAAGCAATTAATATATACAGATGGCGAGGGATTGTTGGTTACTAATAGTCTAATTGGCTGAGATTAATCTCACTTGAATATGTCATGACATAAATTCAACTACATCATGAATTACAGGAATTTGGGCAACGTTGAGATGACGTGACATTTATATAAACTAAAATTTATATTTTTCAGTGTAACATGTAATAATTTTCAGAAATTTTAATTTGCTAAAAGGTTTTTTCTAATGGTATGGCACATATATATTAAGAAATGTATGTTCGATAAATTTATATCGAAAACCAATAAGGCTCAACACATTTAATAGATAGCTGAGTTTAGGGATGAATCTACATGGTACTTAATGAGGGCATGTCCTCACTAAGTTTTTACTTTTTTATAATATACGTTTATATAAATATTACTTTTTCTAATCTTAAATGTAATTTTATTTTGACTAAAAACATGTCTTTTAAGAATATTAGTTAATATCCTTTCAAAAAAGAATATTAGTTAATATATTAATGATATTAGAAATGTAAATATTTGATATACTTTTTCAAAACTATCTTTATAATTATTATTAGGAGTCTAAAAAACTATTTAGTAAATAGGAGTGTTTATGCCATTGAAAATTAGAAAGGAAGTTACATTAAGAACAAAAAAAGGTCCAAAGAAAATTTACATTTAGGACAGGAAGGAGTATATATATTTCCAAATTTGAAGTAAAGTTTAATGGACTTTGAGTTTTTAATTTCTTAAAGTCCAAACCTTGAAACTCATAAATTGGTGACTGATGACTGTGATGATTTGCCTCGTAAAATTGTAGGTTAATGCTGAGGAAAATTCAAGATGAAAAAATAAATTAATAATTTCAGTGTTAAAAAAAAATGTTGCAGTGTTTTTGTCACGAATAAACAATATCGTAAACAATAATTATAAAATTTTGTATGCATGTTATCTTATATTGAAATTTCAGTATTTTAATAGTACGAGTTTATCATAAAATTTCACTTTGCATATTCTTTTATATTTATCGCCCTGACATTCAAAAATTCATGGGTCCGTCCCTAACTGAGTTTCTTAACCATGAGATCCCTGTCGTGGGTATGGAAAATACTTTGTTGATAGAGGCAAAACTCACTTCGGTGATCTTTACGCCTTGGAAGGGATTAGTTTTCGACTATCAGCTGGAGGATACCCTTGATGTAAAAAAGAAAATATATATTGAAAATTAAGATATTTATAAAATTAATGTATTAATTATATATATTAATTTGTAATATTCTCTCTTTCTCTATATAAGATCACTTTGTTATGTTATATTTCACGTCCATGGAAAAAGTTAAAAAAAAAATTGTTAATTTAACTAATGATATTGAAAATGTGGATATTTGATATGTATTTTCAAAATTACTAATATGTATTTGAAATTTAAAAAATATTAGATAAATATGAATATTTATGAAAAGAAATAATTATTATTATTAAAAATTTGTATAAAATCTTATAAATAGAAACAAAATGAAAGAATCAAAATAATCTTATATCTAAGACAAGTTATATTACATACTTACCTAATACTATAAATTATACTCCCTCCGTCCTTAATTATAAGGTCCTCTTAATACTTTTATTTTGTCCCTATTTATATGACCCTTTACCAATTTTCAATGAGCATTAACTATTTTTTCCACAAACACCCCTATTTATTTAACACTTTTTATATTCCCAATAGTATTAATAGGGATAATTTTGAAAATACATATCAAAAGTTCACATTTCCAATACAATTAACTAAATTATTCCATTTTTTTAATGGACATAAAATCTCGTAAAAGAGTCTTATAATTAGGGATGGAGTTAGTATAATTTTATGGAATAGACTACCTTGTCGGGTTTTTGTGTTTGTCATGCCGGTTACCTCATGTAACGGTAGGATGATCCAATCCTAAAGTTACTAAGTTAGTTAGCAGCTTGACCTGAGAAGCTCTTTACAATGGAGTTATCACTGTATTAGTTGAATCAAGTTCAGACCAATTATAATTTGTTAAATATTCAGAAAAATTTTAAAAAAAAAATGATGAATAATTATTTATAGAATGTGTCAAATTATTATTGGCCTGAATTACAGATGACGTGATAGTCCATAACAAACTAATAATTTCTCTAATACAATGACGGAGTATAAGAGTATTTCTTTCGGGCACAAATATAGCAAGAAAAATTATATTTTTATTTGTGGATCTTAAATATAAAAAAAATTAAGTTTTTAAATTTTATTTCATTATCAATGCTATTTTTTCTAAAATAATTGTTTTGTTTATTTCTTTTATTTTTAATGCTAATTTTTTTAACTGATTTTTTTAATGAATTTGATAAAATTAAATGCATTTAACTAATATTTTCATCAAAGGTGAGTGTGCAGTTAGTTTTTTTTTTCTTCTTATCATTAAGACTTGAATAGTTAATCTCAATTCTCAAGTCTAAATACTACTTTCTTCATTTTTATTTATCTATCTAATTAAACAAACATACACTATTTTAGAAGTAAAATAATTGCTTTGAGTTTCAATAAATTAGTAATATATTTTTCTTATACCATGTCATTTTCCTATAGGTAATCATTAATTTTTCTCTATTACTTAAATAAATTAAAATCCCGTTAAACAAGGAGAAATATGAAGAAAAAAATTAACTTTTTTAAACTTTCAAATAAAAGAGATAAATAAGAACAAAAAGAGTACATCATAAACATTCTCCCTCTCTTCGGTTTAAAATATAAGAAAAAAAAACTAAAATAACACTTATTAAATAAGTTAGCTGACTGTATTTAGTTTTCTCGAATTTATAAAAAAAATAGAGGTACTTTAGAAAAGTACTCATAGTATTGAGAATAAAACAAAAATCAACTGAGATAATAATTTTCTAAATATATTTTAGAAAAATAGTATTGGAAATCAAAAACAAAATTTAATAATGTTAATTATTTTTTATTATATTTTAAACCAATTTTTTTTTTATATATTTCAAACAGGACGGAGTACAATATTAAGGGTTTTGATGATCAATAAAATTTAAGACGAAAATGTCAACTAAAGTACTCCATCTATTTTATAATATAAGTTTTTTAAGATTGTATAGCATAGATTAAGAAATGTAATGAATATTTTTACTAATAGCTCCCTCGATCTCACAAAGATGGTAAAAAGTGGCTAAATATTTTGTCCCAAACTATAGTTAAAATAATTAATGAAAAGTTTAGAAATTGTAAACTTTGATTTGTGATTGATTGATCCATGCAAATGCATTAATTAAATGAGTTATTTGATAATTGGTTGATGTGTTAGACAAACCATATACATGTCTACTTAATATTTTAACTATCCTTATGGGACAGAGGGGCTATTACATTTTTGTTACTTTTTATTCATATCGTTAATTATCTTTTTGTAATTTTTTTTGGTATTATCTCTCCATAATAATTATTAATAATGTTGTATTGTTTTTCTTGGAAAAAAATTGTATCGTTTTTTTTAAGGAAGAAAACTTACTACAATATACTTCATTCGGCTCGAATTATAAGTAAAACTAACTAATTTTACGTTTATTAAGGAGGTTAGTTGATTGTATTTAATTTTTTTAAATTTATAAAAGAATAGAGGTATTTTAGGAAAGTTGCATTGGGAATGAAATAAAAATTAAATAAGATAACAATTTTCTAGGGAAGTTTTTGGAAAGTGACATTAAGAAAGTTCGTTAGTTTTGCTTATATTTTATTTTTTTTGTTGCTTATATTTCAAGCCGGGGGGAGTATTGGATAGGATCTTGCTAACTTGTTAAGTTTTTTAATTAGAAAAAATAACATAAATTTCTATTTTTTTCATAAAATTATCAAAAATTACATTTTTAATTACATATATATAATTTTTTAACAAGTGTTTTTAGAACACTTAGTTAATAAAATGCTGGGAGCAACTAATTAAAATTTATAAATTTTGTTAAAAGCATTTGTTAAGATTATTAAAAATGAAAAATTAATCATAAATTCTTATTATTGCTTTTTTTATAGATATCAAAAATCATATTTTTCAATACTATGTTCATCCATAAATACAAGACAATTTTGACATTTTTATTTTGTTTATATTCATAAGTAAGATCCTATAACAGTTCTCAATGATCATTAATTATTTATTTTCACAAACATTCTCATTTATTTAACATTTCTTAGATTTTCAACAATATTAATATGGGTAATTTTAAAAATACATATAAAATGTTCACATTTTCAATATCGTTAACTAAATTAACCAATTTTTTTAATCAACATGAAATCTTTTACCTTCATAGAAGGTGGGACCTTAGATCTATGATGCTCAATTGTCTCTTTATTAATATAATTACTTTGTTTGCTGTTTAAAAAAAAGAAACCTGAAATCTTTTAAAGGGGTGTTATGCTGTTATACTCCATGTAAAAATGGAGGAAGTAACTTTTTATGGTTTTTTAAATGACGCTCGTTAATCTTTCCCAAAATTTATTGCGTGCTAAGAGATTGTGTGAATTTAAGGAACAATGGATGAAAAGTGACTGAGATATTTTGGCAGGAGAAATTAAGAGTAAGAGGGACACTATTAAATGGTCTTGAAAAAGGAAAACTAAGCCATGAGCCTGGCTGGGTTGGGTTGGGTTCTAGACACCTATCTCATCTCTCCCGACATTTGTGCTCTCTCTCTCTCTCATCTTTATCTCTCTGATCTCTCTCACACACACTCATCTATCTATATGTATTCCATTTTCTCACCAAAACTCCATCAAATACATGCACCATCATCAAAGATAGTGCCCCACAAGGTTTCAGATTTTGATCACTTACTATAATCTTTTACTAAAAGTAAAACCCTTTTCAGTAGTTTTCATCACTCTCTATCTCATTCACTCCCTAAACGCCCTTAATTCAACTTCCTTAGCTTCCATTATTATTGCATTAACACCCAATAACCATTCGCTGCATCCATCTTGTGTGTCCAGCCATATAAATATATCCATCTTCTTCTTCTAAACAGCACAACTCATCATCATAATGAACAGTTTCGATGACCCCTCATTGAAAAGGAGATGGCAACAACAAATTATTATTGGGGCAGCAGCAACTTCAAACTCTTCTTCTTTGGCTAATTTCTATGGTAATAGTAATAATAACAATAATAATAACCATAGTAATTCTTCTAGCAAAAGCAACAAATTCCAAGGATTCCTTGGAGACGATGATCTAGTGTCCACAGTAGTCCCTGCAGTGACAGTGGTGCTCGAAGGCCGTTCGATCTGTCAGCGCATCAGCCTCCATAAACATGGCAGCTACCAAAGCCTCGCCAAGGCTCTTAGACAAATGTTTGTGGAGGGTAGTGATGAAGAAGGAAACATGGAGAGCAGCGATGATGATCTTGATCTGTCCAATGCTATTCCTGGTCACCTTATTGCTTATGAAGACATGGAGAATGACCTTCTTCTTGCTGGTGATCTTAGTTGGAAGTAAGCAAGGCTCTCCTTTTAACTCTTACTTAGTTTATTACTCCTTTCGGCTCGAATTATAAATAATTTCAATCACTTTTACGCTCATTAAGGATGTTTGTTGATTATATATTTAAAGGTCTTGCTAACAAGTGCCCTTAAGGACACTTGTTAAGGTTACTACAATAGGAAAAACAATCATAAGTGCACATCATTTCATCTCTCGAAAATCCAAAAAAATGCAAGTTTCAATAAACTTTTACCATAATTGGCTTGTTAACAAGTGCACTTGTTAGCATTTGCCTATATTTAATTTTCTTAAATTTATAAAAAAATAAAAGTATTTTATGAAAATAGTATTAGGAATAAAACAAAAATTAATTAAGATTACAATTTTTTAGAGATATTTTAGGAAAGTGATATTGAGAATGAAACAAAATTTAATAAAGTTAGTTAATTTTGCTTATATTTTAAACCAAGATAAATATATTTTTTGTTGCTTATAATTCAAGCCAGAAGAAAATACTACTGTTTTGTCTCTTTCTTTACTATCATCACTTTTATTTGTTTGTTTGCTTTGAGATGATGATAACTAAGAGCTTTGTTAGTATGTAGTATGTACCACCATGAATTCTTCTTGTATACTCCTTTGTGTACTTAAATATAAAACACTTTTAACATATTTATTTTGTTCATATTTATAAGATTTTTTATCAATTTTTAATGATTATTAATTATTTTTTTCCACAAATACTCATATTTATTGAACACTTTTTAGATTCCCAATAATATTAATAGGGGTAATTTTGAAATTACAAATCAAAAGTTCACATTTCTAATACAATTAATTAAATTATTCCACTTTCTCAATGGAGGTGAAATTTCCCGAAAAGATATTATATTTAGGGACGAAGAAAGTATTTATTAGGTTGTTTTTAAAAAAAAAAATAAAAATTTAACAAGTTAAGTTACATAATCAGTAACATTTTAAGAGAGTTTCTTCTCAACAATGGTCGGTACTTCTTTCAAAGGAATGGTAAAGAGTGTCGTTATAATATTGGTTAAAGAAATATAAAAAAGGTAGTTTTGTCTTAAAAATGTTAAATTTGAAATATCAAGAACTACTAAACTTAGATTTTCAATAAAAGTTTTTCTTGAATAGATTCCTTAATCATTGCCCTTAAATCACTAATTAACAATATCATTTTCCAAAATTATGAAAACTAGGTATATTCTGATAATGGACTTTTTTTTCTTCTTAAATGAGTTTGTTAATGAGTGTTTTAAATACACTAGTTAATGAATTAAAAAATAGAAACATTATGTTGGATATACAAAACTTTGTTTGAATACAGTATTTTTTTTAGTAATATAATTCAAGGTTTTTATCATAGATTTCTTAACCAGTTTTGTTCCTTCACTCATTAGCATTCCCCTTTATTTTGATATAGGAAGTGACTAATTTTGTTGGTTATGTATATGCATTCATATGTTGATTAGGGATTTTGTACGTGTGGCAAAGAGAATTCGGATACTTCCCGTCAAAGGGAACTCAAGAAAAGCTACAACAAGTTCAAGAGAGGCATAAGGGAGATGATCGATGACCTGATGTAGTTTGGTTAATCACAAGGGAGATGTTGTGTGCATGAAGAAAATGTTGAAACTGATCGAATAAATATGACAGTGGCTAGAAAATGTGTTTAAGGCGTGAGAGGGAGTGAGCGGTACTAAAGATAGGAAATAAATGCTGATTATGAGTTACTAGTAAAATCAAATTGCAAGCAGTAAATGTAAAGCCTCTGTGTGCTTCTGGATAAAAGGATATTTAATTTTCCCTGTTAATTTCATGCTCGTGCTTTCTTGAATTATTAACTCCTTCCCGATATTATACTCGCTTCCATTTTATTTATAAGATTTTTTTGGGTTTTTCACTCCTATTAAGGAAATTGGATAAATTTATTAGTGACATTGGAAATGTGAAAATTTGATATACTTTTTCAAAACTACCCTTATAATTATTATTGAAACTCTAAAAAGTTTGACTTTATAGGGGTGTTAGTGGAAAGAAGTAATTAAATGTTATTGAAAATTGGAAAGAGATCTTATAAATATGATCAAAATAAAAACCCAAAAGGATTTTATAAATAGGATCGGAGGGAGTATATAAAATCATTTTGATATTTTTATTTTGATTTTATTTATAAAAGCTTATTACAATTTTAATAGTACAATATTTAATTATTTCCTTTCACGAACATTCTTATTAATTCAACATTTTTTAGAGTTTCAACTTTCATAATAATTATAATGATAATTTTCAAAATATATATATATATATATATATATATATATATATATCAAATTTTCATATATTTCTAATGTCATTAACAATTTAATCTTTCTTGATGAAAATAAAAAATCTTAAAAAAGCAATATAACATCGAAAGGAGTATTTCAATTTTACAAACAGAAGAAAAATATTTTTTTTTTCTTTAGATCGACTGTGTCTATATACTGTACTGTATATTGGTTTTCACAGTACTTTTTTTGTTTATATACATGCATTACCACTAATAAAATGTGTCACGAAGCTGGGTTAACAAGGTAGTTCAAATCTTTGCCAAGAAACAGCACATACTCCCTCCTTCTCACACAATGGTAAAAAAAATTGTAAAAAGTTAAAAAATTTAAGAAACTTGTACAGTATTTAATAGTTGGTTGACTAATACATTAATTATCAAATAATTAATTTAATGCATTGTGCATTAATTAATTAATAACAACGATTCAAAATTTATAATTTATAATTTATAAATTTTTTATTAATTACTATTACTTTAGTTTGTGATAATTATTTTTTCATTTTTTGCTATTTTTTAAAATGGAGGGAGTAATTTATATGATCAAGTAATTCATTTATGTGTCTCATATCCCACATATCGCTCATTCTCTCTTACGCATGCCTAGAGATACTGTACTGTATGTATAATGGTTACCTTAAGACTTACAGTAACAAGAAATCAAATAACCAAGATTTACTGTATTTGAATGGGTCTTGCTAATTGCATTTATTAAGATTTTTAGTAATGGAAAAACAATCATATATGCACATTCTTTTATTTATTAAAAATACAAAAAATCATATTTTTCAATAAATTTTTATTATGTTTGTCTTTTTAACAAATGCACTAAAAACACTTATTAGCATTTACCTATTTGAATTTATGTTTCTAGACAAGGACAGCTTGGACAAGTGCATGGTGTTGTCTACATTATTCTAGATTTCTAGGCGCAATTATATATCCTCGTGCAAGGTTACAACGGTATATGTATCCAGCCTGCATGTGTGTAATGTTATGTTGTTAAAAATTGAGCAAACATAAAACATTCAATTCTGAAAGGAAATTAATTAAAGAGTGGCTGAACTTGAGATAGTCCTTTCAAGCATTCAGGAAGCGAAGTGATGGATTACTAGCATCTAGGCTCTAGCTACAAAATTACTATTAACACTCCATTTTCCTTTGGAGAAGGTTAAAGAGTGCCTAAAGGATCACTGGTTAACGAAGAAAAAAAAAACAACACTTAGTGCATTAGTATTAAGAAGAGTAGGGTCTTTTTAACTTATGCATATGATGTATAGATTAATTATATCTTAAAAAGTAAATATTGGTTGGAAATTAAAATATTTAATGAATTAAAAAATAATTATTTAATATAATTTTATTTTATTTATGATATTTTATCTTATACGTGCATGGGATGTACTCCTATAAGATAGAAAAACCTACTGTACTGTATTTATGTATTTTAAGAAGCAGTATAATTAATTTCTTGAAAATCTGACTTGTTGACAAGATCATTCTTAAATGATGTGAGCCATTTTCCTTAATTTGGATTGTACCTTGCTTTGTTAATAACTTCATCATTTTAAAAAGAAAATAGATCAGATTAATTTTGGTATAAATTCACTGTTCTAATGGAAGGCAGTTGGGAGAGGGAAGAAGGACCAACACCGTAGCCAGCGGTCCAGCTATAACAACTACTATGAAGCTTTTAATGAATTGATTGAGACCTAAAACAGTACAAGCAGATTTAGAGTGGTTTCTTCTCCCTTTTGCTCAAAAATCGACTCAATAAAAATAAAGAACTAACAGAAAAAGAGAACAAATTTCTTTCCAACAAATTGAAACCGGTCAAGGTGATGACACTCAAACAAGTTGATGATTTCCTTAATAGAGTATAATATGCTTTTTTCTATTCTATGTACCATATACATTTTTGATAAATTTTTATGAAAAAAATAATATACATGTAATTGAAAAATAAAATTAAAAATTTAACTTTCATAAATAAATTTACTTTATATGGTAATTTATTCTATGCCTAAATACATAGGTTGCACGAACCCATATTATAATATAAATGCTCTTCCATGTGGACACTCACAAAGACACGTTGGGTGATGCTGATTAAGCCCATTTCCCACTTCTAATAAGTGGTGTTTACTAGCTGATACTATAATGGTCCAATTTGCATGTCATTAAAGTAACAATGTTGTGTGGAACTTTCTTATATGTGCTTCCCTGCTAGTTTCAGTGTAAACAAGGGATGATTTAGGCTTTGACATTTATGCACTTCAATATTCACATAGAAGTCGTCCTCCATACATTACTCCCTCCGATCTTT
Organism: Crotalaria pallida; assembly: GCA_037953625.1. Classification (NCBI taxonomy): domain Eukaryota; kingdom Viridiplantae; phylum Streptophyta; class Magnoliopsida; order Fabales; family Fabaceae; genus Crotalaria; species Crotalaria pallida. The sequence continues at coordinate 180,244,030 of CM075649.1, forward strand.
ATTATAAACTCTCTTTCTCTCTCACAAAAAAGAACTTATAATAAGGATCGGAGGAAATATTATATTATATTATTAGAAATACAGTATAGATTTAGGACTTCATAATTAACAACACTATTTTTTTTTTTAAAAAAAAACTACATTTTTAAATGTTCTTATTTCTAAGTTCAAATTACAAACTCTTGATCATTATATCTGACTCCGCTAAAATGCAGGTACAAGTAGTGATTTTTTTTTTTTTTTTTTGTTGAACCAAGTAGTGAATTTTTATTTGAAAATTGAAAGTGTTTTATATTTATCTATCCGTATATGTTTTTTCGAATGTGTATGTTAGGACATTAAGAAAAAAAAAGTGTATGTTAGGCACATACTATTAAGAAATCTTAATTGGGTAAGTTTGCATCATAAATTAACGTTATTAATACACAATTTTTATTTTTATTTTTATAAATATATCATTTTTCAATGTAAATTTACCCGTTTAAGATTTATTAACATTTGCTTTAAAATACAAATTAGAAAAACTCTTATATACAGACACTCCCGTTATCCTTTAATATAACATCCTTTTATTAAGATTCACCTGCACTAAAGAAATTAGTATTGTTAGTTGGAATAGAAATATAAATAATTGGTACTCGTTCAGTTCCACAAAGATAGTAATAATAAATTGGAAAAATAAAAAAAAATTAAGGAGACATGCATTTAATGATTTGTTAATACATTAGACTAATTATCGAACACCTAATTTAATGCATTTTGTATTGGTCAACCAACCATAATTCAAAGTTTATCATTTTTAAAATTTTCATTTATTATTTTAACTTTAGTTTAGGAAAAATTTGTCATTTTTTATCATCTTCGTGAGACGGAGGGAGTATATTTTTTCAAAATTATCCCTATAATTATTATTGGAAATCTAAAAATGTAAAATAAATAAAGATATTTGTAAAAATAAATAATTAAATATTAATAATTGGAATAATACTTCATAAAGAGGAAAAAAAATATATTAAAGGACGGAAGGAGTGTATATTATATGAGAAATGAACGATTTACACAACTTGATTTATATTTATTATTACTTCTTTTAAAAAATTGATGCAGCAGTACTCAACTTTTCAGTATTATGCCAATATCAGAAATATTTTAGTTACTCTAGGGCCTTTTAAAAAAAAATTGACACTCTCCATTTTACTGCTTTCTCCTGTCTTGTTTATAAGAAAAAAAGACATACGTAAAATGGTTTTATATATAAGCAAAAATTAATTAACTTTCTATTCTCAATACAATCATTCCTAAAATATCCTTATATAATGGTTGAGTCATTTAATTTTTGTTACATTTTCAATACAAGTTTACTAAACTAGTCTATTTTTTATGAATTTGAAAAAAATTAAATGCATCTAACTATTTTTTCTTAATATTTGTGTCGGTAGTTATTTTTGCTAATAATAAATAAGACCGGAGGGAGTACTTCCTAAACCTTAATTTCTTCTGTCAACTTTAGTTTGTTTTGATCTTTGCTTCCATGATTGCCTCATCTTGCTTTGGCTTATTCTTCTTTTCGGTAGATTTTCTTCATGCATAAACCACTTTCCTTAGTTGGTTGCCACTTGCCACAACTACATGCTACTATTATTTTTTCAAGACCACAAGATAATTCCATTTGAATTGCTCATGAGACTAATTCTAATACAATCACATGAGTATGAAGACCATGAGATCTATCCACAAGAATTGTTTTCTTGACATTTGAATCTGCATCCTCCTTTGAGGGGGTCGAGCCCACTCTTTGTCGGTGGTATTTGGTTACCGCCAAGTACATAATGCTGAATCTACCATTGCCCTTCTCCAATGATCATCCTATATATAGCTTGTCCTCTAGTCTTTACGTCCATGTCATAGACCGTAAACTTTTATATTTACCGGATATTAAATTGCAAACAGGGGCAACAGGCAACTCTCCTTGTTAGCTTTGAGAAAATTTACCAAAACTTTCATCTTTCCACTTTTTTTTTAATTTATAAATAAAAAATAAACTATTGATTGGCCCCAAAAAAGGCCCAAACTATGTAATTAACTTGTCTTCAGCCAAGAGAAATTTCTTCTAGCTTAATTATGTTTGTATATAGAGAGGGGCGTACACACAGCGAAGTGCGATGAGCTAGAGATCCTGATTTTAGCTTTTGGGTACTGGTTGTTTCTGATGGCAATGGAACAACCAATTTAGAGCCTAAAGATTAGCCTTAAATTTAAAGGGCTCAACCTCCCTCCAATTTAAATCAACATATGGACCACATGCAGATAAATGTAAAGGACCACTGCCAACAACTCAACTATGACAGAGTGAAAACTGAAAAGCAGACATGAGGATGAGGAATCTGAGATTTATGATTAATGGGAAAGAATAAAGCCGTCAACTTGTAAGTAGCAAGCCTTTGAGTGGAAATACAATGACAGTACAATTTAATTATATATATCAGAAAATCAAACGCAACAAACATCTTTAAAAAAAATATTGATATATTGATATTTCAGTAATATGTTTTTGCCTTTTAAAATTATATTAATTCAAGAGTGTTCTATTTATTTAAAAACTTGACATTTGAGAAATATTGCTTAACTTTAAAATGAGCTTCTGGAATTTAAACCCCATTTTTTACCCGCAAACCCCATTTTTTTTTAATCCATATGCTAATGTCCACATTCCATATACTATCCAACCCCATTGTTCTCCTTTTTTACATCTTATTACCAGTCGAGACTCTAAAGCACTTTTTTTAAGCAAAATTTATTAATGAGTTATAGTACAAGATAGCAAGATAAGTTAACACAAAACCTCCTATAGAACAATCAGTTGGGCACATGATTCATTCTAAGAAGATACTCCCTCCGGTCCTATTTATAGGACACATTCTAGAATAATTCTTTGGTCCTATTTATAAATCACTTTGCATTTTCTAGGAAACATTTATTATTATTTTCTCTTATTTGTCCTTTGTCCATTAATGTGAAATACATTATGAAATTCTCAATACAAGATAAGAGAATAAGATTGTAATATTAAAGTATCTTTTTAAAGTTTCAAGAAACTTAAATACCTTTCTTGATCTGTGAGATATGGATAAGTATGCCCTATAAATAGAACCAGAGGGAGTAATATTTTGCCTACCATAAAAATTAATTCAGTTTCAAGATCTAATCTTGATTAAATCAGGAAGACCTATAACATTACAAGACCCCCCTTGAAAAATATGTAAAAAATATCAAATTCGATCATGTTTCAGCCCAAGTGAGAAACATGTAAACAATATATCTCAAGCCGATTGATTGTGTAATATTATTACCAAGAACAAGAATATTAAGTTCAAGCAATGTAGCTGACTTTCTATGAAGTGGATTAATTACTTGTCGATTTAGTTGTACAAGAGAGATGCAGCCTTCTCTATCTGCAGTCAAAATTGTACGTCAGCCATGGAGACACTAGTTCAGCTTCCATTATCTTCAAATGGAGGTAAACCCCACTCACTAGGGTTGAAATCCAACAGTGAGTTCAAAACTTGGTCCGCTGCATCATGAAAAGATTTGTCCAGCCTTGGATCAGGAACCATAACAACAGACCTGTATGACGTGTAACAAAAAAGGATTAGACAAATGAGCATGAAAATACTACTTCCAACAGCACAATTCATCCATGTTAAATCAAAATAACAAACAATTGATTCAGGCTAGACATAATTCGTAGCAGGGATTCAGTGAAATCTATTACACACATTCTGGTATGATTCAGTGATTTTGCACGTTAGTCATGCAGTTATTGCATATATGAGGGAGGGAGAACGGGAGGAGCCTGGTAAACATATAAATGTTACAAAGATGAAATCTGTCATGGCTGTCTAGATGAAGAACTTGTCTGAGTACAGAAAGTGAAGGTTTCAACAAACCCAGATCTGTTATACTTGTTGATGCAGATACTTTGTATTTATATATACCATGCAAGTAATAACACAAGATATGAAACTGATACATCTAGCACCAACTTACCCACCCATTCAAACAAACTGACATATTTTTAGAAAACAAAATCTGTTACATTAAAAAAATGAAGATAAAAAAATATAATTCAATACTTCAATGTCAAAATCCACTTACATCCCAGCATTTTTAGCTGCTTGAACTCCTGAGGGCGCATCTTCAAAAACAAGAATGTTAGAAGGATCTACCGGTCCACCCTGTTCACCATCAATTCACCATTAACTCCAATATCAGTTTGTATGATTACAAAGTTGACAAAAATGGAAATAAACATTTAACAATATGAACCCAACCCCAAATTCAAAGCAGGAGAAGAAAAGGCTTCTTCAATCCATTAATCTACAGCCAAATTTGTATGAGAATGTTACAAACATAAATTGGTATACCTCAAATCTCTTGGCTGCTGCAAGAAATACGTCCGGCGACGGTTTGCCTTGTTTAACTTCAGGGTCATCACCACGAACAACATGATGCATTAAAGAAAAAATTTCACCATGTCTTTGAGTTTTCAATTCAAAATGGCGCGTGTGAGAACTGTAGGGGAAATAGTAAAAACAACTTAGCATAAAAATCCTTCAAAATAGATGCATAGATCCCTTCATTTTAGCCCAAAAGAGAATAGAGTAAAAGACCCAAAAAAATGTAGTAATAATAATAATAAAAACATAAGATATATGAAGTGTACCCAGTTGCCACGGCAAATGGAACTCCTTTTGCATGTAGATGCTTGATTAAACGGCTAACCCCTGTGATTGATGAACGGGTGACAGAAGGATATCAATGTGTCAACATGATAGTAGTGCATATGGCAAAGAATTACAATGTTAAGATATTCATATGGCTACTACGCCATTTCAGTTTGGCAAGCTAAACATAACAGAGAAATCACATACATTACAAGCTATTCTGTACTATTCCTAACACTTAAGTATTATGTAAAAGAATTAGTCTCAAAGTTGCAGATTAAGGCCTTCATGGCTCATGCTAAAAATAACTAGCTTGGGTAGCAGCAATATTTTGAAGATAGTTGAGGTAGTTGCTAAGTTTGAGTCTGGCATCTATCCGTACAATTGAATGATATACAATTTATGCAGCGTGTACAGCAAAAAAAAAATGTATACCAGAAAACCCATGCCTTGCTAGAATATTGAGTCTTGAATAGTTGGAAGATTTTTTACAACAGGCAAGTGGGTTTCCCACTCAAAAGTAAAGCGCAACTAATGTGGAAAAACTATTTGCATGCAAAATATTTTGAGGTAATGGGAATATCATGTCACAGAGGTTCCATGCAAGTAAGGAACTCTACAACCTTATCTTTAGAAAACAGTTTTTCCAAAGCATAAAAACCAAACAAGCACAAGCATTTCAAAATAATTCCACATAAAGAGACATAAAAGTAAGAAGATATAAATTCATGTCAAATATCTGTGTTCAAGAATGTCAGTAATACCAGTAAAATACAGAAGTATCTAGCCAGAAAATCATAGGATAAATATGTTCAGGAAGGATTTTATGAAGTTCAAAGTTCATAACTTATTAAAGAATATACAAGCTCTGATGTTCAGTGGACATCACTATGCTGAATAATTGTCAATGTAATTTCTCAACACAAGAGATAAATGTTGAAATTAATCTTTTTGAGTTTTACCCATGTGTGCCCCAACAAAATGATTGAAGAAGCGTAATTTATTGTTTCAGACTTGTTCACATCTTCACAAAGCAAAAAAAGTTGTTTCAAAGAAAGAAAGAGACAGCGATTAAACAAGGAATAACTTTACAAGGTGGCAACCAAGTATAAACCTTTATAGAATAGCATAACTGAGAGGCAATCAATGACTGAACAAAGAGTACAAAATTACTCAAAAATAGGTAACAGATCTGAAAAATGGGTGCTTGGATTAAGATAGAGTGAAGTAGTGAGAAAAACAGAGAATCCCCAAAATTAGCAAAAAAAGCTGTAGCAAATCCGCAAGTGGGGACAAAGATGAGAACAAGCAGCTATTTGCATAATGTTGGGGACTGTAACAAGTCGCTAATTCGCTATCATCAATAAAGGCAACTGGACTAAGTCTTCTACCAAGGCAAAACACAATCATGATTTGCTTTCAGAACGCCTTCCATCCTTAGGCATTGAAATGATATCTATTCAAGCACAAACTTATATTGTATAGATAATGGCAGGGCAATTGTCCATATATGCAAACTCTTTGTTATTAATTAACGTCAAATTATTACAAAACAAAATTAAATTATAGAGAGTAATTGGTTAGATTGGTCTCTGACTTTGTAAGCATCGGTCAAGTTAGTTCCTGACTTTATCGAAATAGCAATTTAGTCCCTGAGATAGCATTTTAATTCATATACGTCACTGTCTTAATCTCATTTTAAAGCAAATACATCCCTATGACACTGACGGCAGGGACTAACTTGATCGACGTTCTCCTATCTCAGGGACTAAATTGCTATTTCGATAAAGTCAATGACTAACTTGACCGACACCTACAAAGTTAGGACCAATCTGACCAATTAGTCAATTATAAAAAATCAGTAACCCTTGACAGCTGAGCAGGTAACCGACAACAACTAGAATACATATTTGGAACCAACCAAGTAAATATGCATATGACACACTGACAGTGATATATCATTAAGATGTATCAACACATATGCTACTACAATTAATTCAAAGCTTTCAATTTCTTCTGTGGCAGTTTAATACAGTATATCCTCTCATGTTTCAAATGCGGTTTCCACTAATTAATAGCAACAGGTTGTTCAAATCTCCATACCTGGCATGAGGTTACACGTTGGAAACAAATCGCGCAGCATGTCCTCTCTTTCGACCAGAAACTGCTCGGCAGTAAGAGAATCACTGATTCCAGTCTCTTCAACAAAAACCCTAGCAGCTTCTATCGCTTTCTTTCCCATCATCTTTGGCTTGAGGTTCCAGTCAAATGTTTTATTGTACCTAGCAAGTATGATTTCCTGAACTTGAGTATAGAAATTCTCCGTGTCTGCAAAAAATAAATAAGGAAGCAACCGTTACAGAAACATTAGTCTCTAAACAATTGAATTAGCGATAAATGGGAATGCGGTATTGGATTTTTGAAATAGTACCGAGCAAGAGACCGTCCATGTCGAAAACGACGTGGGTGATGGGTTTTCTGGTAGCGGAGGAGTTGGCCATTGTGGTGTGGTTGCGAAGAGAGAGAAAGGAAGATCTGATTATGAAGGAAGGGTGAGATCTGGAGAATGCTGTGGTGGTAAAGGTTGATGCGCAGTATAGAGGAGGAGAACAGATGCCAAGCATGCCCCAGATTTTGAACTAAGTTTAATTTTTACGCTATCATGTTCGTTCGCGTTGTATTAAAAAATTACAAGGGTTGACCGTTATAAATATATCATGGAATGGAAATTGAGAGAAAGCGTTACAAGTTCTGTTGCCACTATATAGAGTCGGTATAATGGGTCGATCCGCTTGGCCCAATAAATGTGGGATTTTACATTATTATTTTCCATGAAATCTTGATCTTGGGGGTTGTTTCTACCTAAATCTTGTTGTTTCCTTTTTTTTTTAGACCTCCATTGTTTTTGGTGGTTATCTCATTAGACTTCGAGAATTCTCTCTTTTGCCGATATAGAAAGTAAGAATGTTTTGTACCTTTTTAAATAAATGAACTATCACCTGGATATGATATGTTCTTGATAGATTGCTTGGTTTATTATTTTAGACCATCATATTGAAGTTACTGTTGTTGGGTTGAAATATTGGATATTTAATATACACACACATTAATGTTTGATTGCTCATTTGAGCATTTTAATAATAACGATGTCGGTAGATATATTCTTTCTTTTATGATTGTCAAGCTAAATAAGTGTTGTTTTGAGTCCTAACTCGTGCCCTGGTCACGGCCTGAGAATGGGTCGTGACAAAAGTGGTGGGGGTTGCGATTTCAAAAGAGAGTGAGTCTGAGATGATGGTGGCGATGGTGTGGCTTTGTTATAATGGTTCGATGCTAGTGCTGGCTCGCCGTTTTTCAATATGCATCCATTTGGTGGGCTTTGGGGGGGGGGGAGAGGAAGGGAGGGAGAGAGAGAGGAAGAGAGAGAGAGAGAGTGTGTGTGTGAGTTCGGTGGTGTTGAATGGTGATTTGATTATCAGAAAGGCTTAAATATGTCTTTAGTCCTTGAACTTTAGGATTGTTTTGTCACATACCCTCGTTTTTTTTTTCAATCTCGGCCTCCTGAAGTAACTTCTGGTTTGTTATATATTCTTGTTTTCAATTCCGACCAAATTTTGTTGACGTGTCTTACTAGAATCATAGCTGGCCACCACATGGGTCTTACACTGTTTTTGTCCTTATCACAAAATAGCTTTACATAAATAAATAAGTTCAAATTTGAATTCTCAATCAAAAAACGGGCGCGGTTTTTACAAAAGGAAATAATCCAATTTTATTCTCTCCGCAGCCAAATAATTCCCACCAAAAAATTTGCTTGCTACACTTGTTAGCTCCACAGCCACCACTTAAATATTGAATAGCTTTTGCGATCCAAGTGATACATAATCCAACGGCTCATATATGAAAAACATTGCGTCACATGGATCGCAATCCAACATCAAAAACTCCGTCATCTGATCCTATAAATATCCCCAAATCCCTTTCTTATCACTCACTGCAAACGGAGAAAGAGAAACAAAAAGAGAGTAAGTAGCAACTAGCAAGTAAGAAGAAAGATGTCGGGAAGAGGAAAGGGAGGCAAAGGTCTCGGAAAGGGAGGCGCAAAACGACACCGTAAGGTTTTGAGGGATAACATTCAAGGAATTACCAAACCTGCCATTCGCCGTCTAGCTCGCCGTGGTGTGAAGCGTATCAGTGGTCTCATCTATGAGGAGACACATGGCGTCCTCAAGATCTTCCTTGAGAACGTCATTCGCGATGTTGTCACCTACACTGAGCACGCTCGCTGCAAGACTATCACTGTTATGGACGTTGTCTACGCCCTCAAGAGGCAAGGCCGCACCATTTATGGTTTCGGAGGCTAGACACCAGATCTGCAATTTCCATGTTTCTAATGCTTCAATTAGGGTTTTTTATTGTTTTGCATTATAGTGTATCTTTTAAAATGATTGTTTTGTTCATCTTTTCTTCTAATTTATGCCAATAGAGTGTAGTATGCAACATTCTGCACCGCAAAAAATGTTATGATAAACTCTATTGTAAGTTTTCTCTTATGAATGGAAATGGAAATGGATTAAGTTAAATCAAAGTTCTTTTTTTTTCTTTTTGTTTGAAAAAGCTGAAACCAAATGACAACTTACACACAAACAATATTAGTTTGGCAGAGTAACGAGGAGTGTGACTCAAAAATTATTGTACCATTATTCTATATTTGATTATGATCAGAAGACTAATATATGATCATATATGGGAGATGTTATTAACACTCATTTCATTACTACTCGCATCCAATTTTTATAAATTTTTGCACTTACTTGTCAATATTACCCTTATGTTAATACTCACACCTCTAATCCTATTATTTGCACCCATAATTCTAAGGGAGATGTTATTTGCACCCTTGTCATTGTTACTGTAAGTTTCATGATGAATGTTTTGATAATGACAAAGTGTTTTGCACAAGCTATCATGTGATGATCAAGTTTCAAGTTCAACAAGCAACAACAAACATCAAGTTAAGAAGAGAGAACAAGCTCATGAAGACTTAAGTTTGAGTGTAATTGTTTTTGTTTTATCTTTTGCCTATCAAGCTTCATAGGTTTTCATTTGGGTAGTTTGTTTAGAGGGTAGTGAATCTCATTCATAAGTCATGATTTAATCATAATTTGAGTTTTCACTTAATCTAGAATCAATAGGTGGCTTAAAGGTTTTAAAGGAAATGTTGGTTTTTGAGAAAACAAGTTTTAAACAAGTGTCAGACATGTTTAATCGATTAAGAACATGTTTAATCGATTAGTACTCGATTAAGTAAAGATTTAATCGATTAAGTACTGCTGAACTGGATTTTTAAAATACGATTTTCACTTCTCAAAATCAGTTTTCAAGTGCCATAACTTTTGGGTATTCTATAAAAAACCTTTTCCTAACCTTTGTGATTATAACCTATCATTTTGATATTCATTTTACAAAGAATCAAGCCACTCTATTCTCTCTATATTTCAAAGATCAAAGCTTTTCTATTTTCATATTCTTTGATCAAGAACCTTTGAATCTCTTGTGTGATTTGTCATAGCTATTGATTGAGATTCATTAGGATTGTTATGTGTATTCATTGAGTTGTAATCTTTGCAATAAGGCAAGCCACTACAACAAACAAGAAGCCTTGGTGTGTCGATTATCATCAAGCAACGTTCATTGAAGAAGAAGAAGTCTTGGTTGTGAATCAAGCAAGGAGAAGCCTTGATGTGTGGATTATCATCAAGCAATTGAAGACTTGTTGTGCAATTATCAACAAGGGGTAGAGGTTAGATTAGAGAGAAGATCAATAGGATTACAAGACAAGGGTGTTGGTTATCTCTTGTAGGCTAGCAAGAAGGAAGTCTTGTGAGGCAATCACTTGTAATTTGAGAACTCTAATTCCTCATAGTGAAGAATCTCTCTTGGTTGAAGAGGGGACTGGATGTAGCTTTCAAGTGGATGAAAGTGAACCAGGATAAATCACTGTGTCGTATCTCTAAACCTTTAACTCTTTATATTCAAGTCATTGATTGTGTTCTTGGTTGAAAACCTAGAAAGATTGATTTTCATAATTGATTGAATTGAATCTTTATTTGTTCAAATTGATAAAGGGAAAATCATTTTTATAACTAGGTTAATCAATAAGAATATAGGTGTTAATTGTTTCTGCTGAATCTCTGATCTTGCATGTTAATTGATTGATTTTCGTATTCGAATGAAAAATTGATTTTTATGTTTTCTGTCAGATCTAATCGATTAAGTTCAAATTTAATCGAGTACTACTCGAGTAAATTGCAGGTTAATCGATTAAGCCTGAGAGTTTTTGCAAAAATCATTTGTTTTAATTGTTTCGATTTGTTTCGTTCGAAAATCTTTCAAGGTATCTTGTACACCTATTCAACCCCCCCCCCCTTCTAGGTGTATTCCTAGGGTTCCTTTGTCTCTCTAACCACCAATTGCGGTTTCTTCAATTGGTATCAGAGCTCGGTCGAAAGACACGAGCATAAGAGCTTTTTCGTAAAGATCCTTTAAGAAAATCGCAATGGGTTCCATGAATCCCTTTAGTGGTGAAGGTGCTTCGATAAGTCGTCCTCCACTCTTTAATGGAGAAGGCTATGCATATTGGAAAGTTAGAATGAAAATCTTTATCCAAGCCATAGATAGTGAAATTTGGAAAGTAGTTGAAAAAGGTCCTCATATCCCCTCTAGTTTAGTTGAAGGTGTAGAACAATTGATCCCCGAGGATAAGTGGAAGGATGATGATAGAAAGAAAGTACAATATGATTATAAAGCAAAGAATATCATCACATCCGCTTTATCCTATGACGAGTTCTTTAGAGTTTCTCAATGTTCTAGTGCTAAGGAAATGTGGGACACTTTACAAGTGACTCGTGAAGGAACTAGTGAGGTTAGGAGAGCTAGATTGAATGCTTTAATGCGTGATTATGAATTGTTTCATATGCTTCCAAATGAATCTATAAATGATATGCAAAAGCGTTTTACTCATATTATTAACCATTTACTTGCTCTTGGTAAGACTTTCTTACAAGGTGAACTTTCTAACAAAGTGTTGAGATGTTTAGACAGGAATTGGCAACCAAAAGTAACGGCTATTGTTGAATCTAAAAACTTGAATGCTATGGATCTAGCAACACTCTTTGGAAAGCTTCAAGAACATGAAATGGAGCTTGGACGATTAAGTATCAATGAAGAGTCGGATAAAAACAAAGAAAGAAAGGGAATTGCTCTTAAAGTCAAGAGTAGATCTTACAAAAAGAAAGAAAGTTCCGATGATGATGATAGTGAAGATTCCGATTCCGATATTGATGAAAAAGACATGAAACTTTTGCTAAGAAAGCTTGACAAGTTTCTAAGGAGAAAATGAAGGTTGAACAAGGACAAAAGTAAAGAGAAGGATTCCCCACACTACAAGACCAAAACTTCAAGAGAATGTGTAGTTTGCCATGAATGTGGAAAACCCGGACATCTCAAGTATTCATGCTCTAGGTATCTCAAGAAGAAGGAGAAAGACAAGAAAAATTTTAAATCTAAAAGAGCATACATAGTTTGGGATAGTGATGAAGATAACAAGAAAAGCACATCGAGTAGTTCATCGGATGATGAAGAAGTTGCTTGTCTCAACTTGATAACTCTAGTAGATGATGAAGAACAAAGTTCAAATGATGAATCAAGTTATCAAAGCGAGGAAAGCGATGTAAGTCATACTAAATCCGAAATTTCTTCTAAATATGAATTGTTATATAATGCTTATGAAGAAATGCATGAACAACTTGAAAAACTAGCTTTGAAAAACATTGAAAGAAAGAAGCTCATTTTGAAACATCAAAAAGAGATTTTAGATCTTCAAAAACAAGTTGATGAGCTTAATCTTGAAAATGAAACTCTTGATCTTATATATGCTAGTTCTTCTTGTGATTGTGCTAGTAGAGTGAATATTATGGTTGATTGTGAGAATTGCAAGTTGCTTAAAGATGAAAATGCTATTTTGAAAAATAAGCTTGCAAGTTTCACAAGTGGTGATATTAGATTGCGCACATTGTTAAATTTTCAAAGAGAAAATTCAAACAAGTTTGGTTTGGGTTATACTAATGCTAAGAGTAAATCTCATAGAAATGTTGTTGATTTTTCTAAAGTTGATTTTTCAAATGCACCAACATGTTTCTATTGTGGTACTCATGGACATACTTCAAATGTGTGTTATGTTAAAGTGCATGGTATACCTAAAGGAGATTTTGTTTGGATGAAAAAGGGTGAAAGTCCCTACACTAACAAAAATGGATCCAAAACCATTTGGATACCAAAAAGCAAAGCATGATTGTTTTGTAGGTATGATTGAAGAGCAAAGAGAGCTTACAAGTGTTATTCATATTTGCATCTTCAATTGGTATCAAAAGAAGTCCTACAATTTGGTTTAAGTGATATTATTAAATTTGTGAATTTCATATGGTATCTTCCCAATTGGTATTACTTTTCTAAATGTTTAATTAGTTCAATTTGTATCATTGAGAGATTATTAGTTGATTATCATGCTTTTGTGATTATTGTTACTTCTTTACAATTGATATCTTCTTTGTTAAGTGATATTATGATCTTTTTAGTTCTCAATTGGTATCATATTTCATTGTTATATTCTCTTGCCAATTGGTATCACATTTCAAAGTATAGTTCTATTGTATTTGTTCATTTGGTATCAATGTTGTAAAGAAATGATCATTGATTTCTTACCTTGGCTTAGATGTTATATTTCAATTGGTATATATGACTTTTTGATAATGCCAAAGGGGGAGAAATATGATGTTTTGAATTGAATGGAATGTTTCTCAAAGGGGAGAAATGATTGTTGGATAAATATTAGATTTTTAGATGTTTGTTTGGAGAAAGGTTGTTTTTGTTGTTTTTATGTAGGTTGAGCAAAGTTGTTGAAGATAGGGGGAGAATCAAGCTTATCTCAATTGGATTCAAATGTCAAAAGCATTTATTGAGGAGGAGCAAGAGTCTCACCAAGTGATCAAATTGTTAAAGCATCAACAACTTCAAAGAACTTTTGGAGAACTTCAAAACATGGTTTGTCATTTTCAAAAAGGGGGAGATTGTAAGTTCCATGATGAATGTTTTGATAATGACAAAGTGTTTTGCACAAGCTATCATGTGATGATCAAGTTTCAAGTTCAACAAGCAACAACAAACATCAAGTGAAGAAGAGAGAACAAGCTCATGAAGACTTAAGTTTGAGTGTAATTGTTTTTGTTTTATCTTTTGCCTCTCAAGCTTCATAGGTTTTCATTTGGGTAGTTTGTTTAGAGGGTAGTGAATCTCATTCATAAGTCATGATTTAATCATAATTTGAGTTTTCACTTAATCTAGAATCAATAGGTGGCTTAAAGGTTTTAAAGGAAAGGTTGGTTTTTGAGAAAACAAGTTTTAAACAAGTGTCAGACATGTTTAATCGATTAAGAACATGTTTAATCGATTAGTACTCGATTAAGTAAAGATTTAATCGATTAAGTACTGCTGAACTGGTTTTTTAAAATACGATTTTCACTTCTCAAAATCAGTTTTCAAGTGCCATCACTTTTGGGTATTCTATAAAAAACCTTTTCCTAACCTTTGTGATTATAACCTATCATTTTGATATTCATTTTATAAAGAATCAAGCCACTCTATTCTCTCTCAATTTCAAAGATCAAAGTTTTTCTATTTTCATATTCTTTGATCAAGAACCTTTGAATCTCTTGTGTGATTTGTCATAGCTATTGATTGAGATTCATTAGGATTGTTATGTGTATTCATTGAGTTGTAATCTTTGCAATAAGGCAAGCCAATACAACAAACAAGAAGCCTTGGTGTGTCGATTATCATCAAGCAACGTTCATTGAAGAAGAAGAAGTCTTGGTTGTGAATCAAGCAAGGAGAAGCCTTGATGTGTGGATTATCATCAAGCAATTGAAGACTTGTTGTGTCGATTATCAACAAGGGGTAAAGGTTAGATTAGAGAGAAGATCAATAGGATTACAAAGCAAGGGTGTTGGTTATCTCTTGTAGGCTAGCAAGAAGGAAGTCTTGTGAGACAATCACTTGTAATTTGAGAACTCTAATTCCTCATAGTGAAGAATCTCTCTTGGTTGAAGAGGGGACTGGATGTAGCTTTCAAGTGGATGAAAGTGAACCAGGATAAATCACTGTGTCGTATCTCTAAACCTTTAACTCTTTATATTCAAGTCATTGATTGTGTTCTTGGTTGAAAACCTAGAAAGATTGATTTTCATAATTGATTGAATTGAATCTTTATTTGTTCAAATTGATAAAGGGAAAATCATTTTTATAACTAGGTTAATCAATAAGAATATAGGTGTTAATTGTTTCTGCTGAATCTCTGATCTTGCATGTTAATTGATTGATTTTCGTATTCGAATGAAAAATTGATTTTTATGTTTTCTGTCAGATCTAATCGATTAAGTTCAAATTTAATCGAGTACTACTCGAGTAAATTGCAGGTTAATCGATTAAGCCTGAGAGTTTTTGCAAAAATCATTTGTTTTAATTGTTTCGATTTGTTTTGTTCGAAAATCTTTCAAGGTATCTTGTACACCTATTCAACCCCCCCTTCTAGGTGTATTCCTAGGGTTCCTTTGTCTCTCTAACCACCAATTGTGGTTTCTTCAATTGGTATCAGAGCTCGGTCGAAAGACACGAGCATAAGAGCTTTTTCGTAAAGATCCTTTAAGAAAATTGCAATGGGTTCCATGAATCCCTTTAGTGGTGAAGGTGCTTCGATAAGTCGTCCTCCACTCTTTAATGGAGAAGGCTATGCATATTGGAAAGTTAGAATGAAAATCTTTATCCAAGCCATAGATAGTGAAATTTGGAAAGTAGTTGAAAAAGGTCCTCATATCCCCTCTAGTTTAGTTGAAGGTGTAGAACAATTGATCCCCGAGGATAAGTGGAAGGATGATGATAGAAAGAAAGTACAATATGATTATAAAGCAAAGAATATCATCACATCCGCTTTATCCTATGACGAGTTCTTTAGAGTTTCTCAATGTTCTAGTGCTAAGGAAATGTGGGACACTTTACAAGTGACTCGTGAAGGAACTAGTGAGGTTAGGAGAGCTAGATTGAATGCTTTAATGCGTGATTATGAATTGTTTCATATGCTTCCAAATGAATCTATAAATGATATGCAAAAGCGTTTTACTCATATTATTAACCATTTACTTTAAGACTTTCTTACAAGGTGAACTTTCTAACAAAGTGTTGAGATGTTTAGACAGGAATTGGCAACCAAAAGTAACGGCTATTGTTGAATCTAAAAACTTGAATGCTATGGATCTAGCAACACTCTTTGGAAAGCTTCAAGAACATGAAATGGAGCTTGGACGATTAAGTATCAATGAAGAGTCGGATAAAAACAAAGAAAGAAAGGGAATTGCTCTTAAAGTCAAGAGTAGATCTTACAAAAAGAAAGAAAGTTCCGATGATGATGATAGTGAAGATTCCGATTCCGATATTGATGAAAAAGACATGAAACTTTTGCTAAGAAAGCTTGACAAGTTTCTAAGGAGAAAAGGAAGGTTGAACAAGGACAAAAGTAAAGAGAAGGATTCCCCACACTACAAGACCAAAACTTCAAGAGAAGGTGTAGTTTGCCATGAATGTGGAAAACCCGGACATCTCAAGTATTCATGCTCTAGGTATCTCAAGAAGAAGGAGAAAGACAAGAAAAATTTTAAATCTAAAAGAGCATACATAGTTTGGGATAGTGATGAAGATAACAAGAAAAGCACATCGAGTAGTTCATCGGATGATGAAGAAGTTGCTTGTCTCAACTTGATAACTCTAGTAGATGATGAAGAACAAAGTTCAAATGATGAATCAAGTTATCAAAGCGAGGAAAGCGATGTAAGTCATACTAAATCCGAAATTTCTTCTAAATATGAATTGTTATATAATGCTTATGAAGAAATGCATGAACAACTTGAAAAACTAGCTTTGAAAAACATTGAAAGAAAGAAGCTCATTTTGAAACATCAAAAAGAGATTTTAGATCTTCAAAAACAAGTTGATGAGCTTAATCTTGAAAATGAAACTCTTGATCTTATATATGCTAGTTCTTCTTGTGATTGTGCTAGTAGAGTGAATATTATGGTTGATTGTGAGAATTGCAAGTTGCTTAAAGATGAAAATGCTATTTTGAAAAATAAGCTTGCAAGTTTCACAAGTGGTGATATTAGATTGTGCACATTGTTAAATTTTCAAAGAGAAAATTCAAACAAGTTTGGTTTGGGTTATACTAATGCTAAGAGTAAATCTCATAGAAATGTTGTTGATTTTTCTAAAGTTGATTTTTCAAATGCACCAACATGTTTCTATTGTGGTACTCATGGACATACTTCAAATGTGTGTTATGTTAAAGTGCATGGTATACCTAAAGGAGATTTTGTTTGGATGAAAAAGGGTGAAAGTCCCTACACTAACAAAAATGGATCCAAAACCATTTGGATACCAAAAAGCAAAGCATGATTGTTTTGTAGGTATGATTGAAGAGCAAAGAGAGCTTACAAGTGTTATTCATATTTGCATCTTCAATTGGTATCAAAAGAAGTCCTACAATTTGGTTTAAGTGATATTATTAAATTTGTGAATTTCATATGGTATCTTCCCAATTGGTATTACTTTTCTAAATGTTTAATTAGTTCAATTTGTATCATTGAGAGATTATTAGTTGATTATCATGCTTTTGTGATTATTGTTACTTCTTTACAATTGATATCTTCTTTGTTAAGTGATATTATGATCTTTTTAGTTCTCAATTGGTATCATATTTCATTGTTATATTCTCTAGCCAATTAGTATCACATTTCAAAGTATAGTTCTATTGTATTTGTTCATTTGGTATCAATGTTGTAAAGAAATGATCATTGATTTCTTACCTTGGCTTAGATGTTATATTTCAATTGGTATATATGACTTTTTGATAATGCCAAAGGGGGAGAAATATGATGTTTTGAATTGAATGGAATGTTTCTCAAAGGGGAGAAATGATTGTTGGATAAATATTAGATTTTTAGATGTTTGTTTGGAGAAAGGTTGTTTTTGTTGTTTTTATGTAGGTTGAGCAAAGTTGTTGAAGATAGGGGGAGAATCAAGCTTATCTCAATTGGATTCAAATGTCAAAAGCATTTATTGAGGAGGAGCAAGAGTCTCACCAAGTGATCAAATTGTTAAAGCATCAACAACTTCAAAGAACTTTTGGAGAACTTCAAAACATGGTTTGTCATTTTCAAAAAGGGGGAGATTGTAAGTTCCATGATGAATGTTTTGATAATGACAAAGTGTTTTGCACAAGCTATCATGTGATGATCAAGTTTCAAGTTCAACAAGCAACAACAAACATCAAGTGAAGAAGAGAGAACAAGCTCATGAAGACTTAAGTTTGAGTGTAATTGTTTTTGTTTTATCTTTTGCCTCTCAAGCTTCATAGGTTTTCATTTGGGTAGTTTGTTTAGAGGGTAGTGAATCTCATTCATAAGTCATGATTTAATCATAATTTGAGTTTTCACTTAATCTAGAATCAATAGGTGGCTTAAAGGTTTTAAAGGAAAGGTTGGTTTTTGAGAAAACAAGTTTTAAACAAGTGTCAGACATGTTTAATCGATTAAGAACATGTTTAATCGATTAGTACTCGATTAAGTAAAGATTTAATCGATTAAGTACTGCTGAACTGGTTTTTTAAAATACGATTTTCACTTCTCAAAATCAGTTTTCAAGTGCCATAACTTTTGGGTATTCTATAAAAAACCTTTTCCTAACCTTTGTGATTATAACCTATCATTTTGATATTCATTTTACAAAGAATCAAGCCACTCTATTCTCTCTCAATTTCAAAGATCAAAGGTTTTCTATTTTCATATTCTTTGATCAAGAACCTTTGAATCTCTTGTGTGATTTGTCATAGCTATTGATTGAGATTCATTAGGATTGTTATGTGTATTCATTGAGTTGTAATCTTTGCAATAAGGCAAGCCAATACAACAAACAAGAAGCCTTGGTGTGTCGATTATCATCAAGCAACGTTCATTGAAGAAGAAGAAGTCTTGGTTGTGAATCAAGCAAGGAGAAGCCTTGATGTGTGGATTATCATCAAGCAATTGAAGACTTGTTGTGTCGATTATCAACAAGGGGTAAAGGTTAGATTAGAGAGAAGATCAATAGGATTACAAAGCAAGGGTGTTGGTTATCTCTTGTAGGCTAGCAAGAAGGAAGTCTTGTGAGGCAATCACTTGTAATTTGAGAACTCTAATTCCTCATAGTGAAGAATCTCTCTTGGTTGAAGAGGGGACTGGATGTAGCTTTCAAGTGGATGAAAGTGAACCAGGATAAATCACTGTGTCGTATCTCTAAACCTTTAACTCTTTATATTCAAGTCATTGATTGTGTTCTTGGTTGAAAACCTAGAAAGATTGATTTTCATAATTGATTGAATTGAATCTTTATTTGTTCAAATTGATAAAGGGAAAATCATTTTTATAACTAGGTTAATCAATAAGAATATAGGTGTTAATTGTTTCTGCTGAATCTCTGATCTTGCATGTTAATTGATTGATTTTCGTATTCGAATGAAAAATTGATTTTTCTGTTTTCTGTCAGATCTAATCGATTAAGTTCAAATTTAATCGAGTACTACTCGAGTAAATTGCAGGTTAATCGATTAAGCCTGAGAGTTTTTGAAAAAATCATTTGTTTTAATTGTTTCGATTTGTTTCGTTCGAAAATCTTTCAAGGTATCTTGTACACCTATTCAACCCCCCCCCTTCTAGGTGTATTCCTAGGGTTCCTTTGTCTCTCTAACCACCAATTGCGGTTTCTTCAGTTACATACACCCAACTTTAATAATTTTTTACACCATGTTTCCTATATTACCCTCATCATTACTACTCACACCCATACATCTATTATTTACACCCATCACTAATATTTACACCCTAATCCTAAAACCCTATATATATATATACACCTTATATATTACTCCTTACACCCAACTTCTTCTTCTCCTCCATACAGATCCTCTTCTTCATAAAAACCTATTCACCACTTTGCTCACTCAAAACTTGCATACCTTTTTAATCATTGAAAACAATTTTGTTGACGTGTTGTTTATAATCGAAGGTAATTTCTTCTTCTTTTCCTGTCTCAATTCGTGAAAGATGCAGACGAACGCAAGATAATCGACAGATCGGATGATCAATCCGTGAAAAAATACACGGATGAAGAATCCGTCAACAACGACGGACAAGGGATCCGAACAAATAGAAATGGATGAGCAATCCGTAATTGTGACGGATGATCCATCCGACAATGGGACGGACGCGCATTCCGTCTAGGGGGCGGCGGATGCCCCATCCATGCAGTTGTTTTTTATTTTTTAATTTATATTTTTTAATTATTTTTATATAATCTTATATCACTTTTTGAATGAAAAGAAGAGAGGCAGCGTAGAAGAAGAGAGGCAGCGTAGAAGGGATGAAGAAGAAGAGAGACAACATAGAAGAAGAGAGGCAGCGTAGAAGGGATGAAGAAGAGGAGACGCAGCGTAGAAGAAGAAGAGGAGGCAGTGTGTTTGAATGAAAAGAAGGTTTAGTGTTTGAATGAAAAGTGGATGTGGAAGGGAAATGGGTGTAAGTAAAATGAAAAGAAGGTTTAGTTTTTTAGTAGAAGGGTAATATAGGAAACATGGTGTAAAAAATTATAATAGTTGGGTGTATGGAACAATAACATGGGTGCAAATAACATCTCCCTAATTCTAAAAACCTAATACTTAACTAATTTTACTACTCACACCCACCATCTTCAACATTTCATCATTAACCCACGTAATCATTTTTAACCTCTCATCCTTCTCATCCAATTTTTGTTAATTTTTTTTAATTCTAATCGTCATCATACAATAATCTTGTTGACGTCTCACAGCATATCCATGCCAACAGTCACAACATCAAGAACTAACATCAAAAGTCAAAAAATTCAATAACTCGTTAAAGACATCTGATAAGATAAAATTCACAGCCAGAGATAGGTATCGACTTCCTCTTGGAAAAATTAAATGTCTAACCCTACAAAGCAATGTTACAAATTACATACCTTATATTTTCTTGTATTTAGTAACAGAGCAAAAAAAATGTCAGTGACAAAAATTAAGTGAAAGACAGTGCCATAAAACGTATGATGATTAGAATTAACAACAATAATCTACTTTACGAATAAAGAAATGCCATAAAATGTATGGCTATAGGCCTGACCGCCTGAGTTTCTAAAAAAAGTATGGGATCAGTTTAAACAGTATTTTTTTAGATCGGTTTTATAACAACGTATTAGGTTTTTAGGATTATGAGTGCAAATAATAGATTAGGGGTGTGAGTAATAAACATATGAATGTAAATATTAATATAAGAGTAATATTTGTAAGTAAGTGCAAAAATTTATGAAAACCGGATGCGAATAGTAATGAAGCGGATGTTAATAATACTCTCATTATATAATTACTTGATTACATAGTTTTTTATTCCACATTTAAAATTTTAAATAAAAGAAGCTTTGAATAAATTTTAGGACGTTAACAGGGGAAGGTGTGAAATTTCCTTAACCAACCCATAGTTGTAGAAAAAACAATTAAGCACTTTAGTTTCAAAATTCTGGCTCAACAGTCTCAGCCATTGCCTAGAAGAGTATCATTGGATCCTTCGAACAATTATCAATCGATATAACACTTGATTTAGATTAAACATTAATTGACCAAATTAATATATAAACTCTGATTGATGCAGAAGAAGAATCAGACCTAAAGAAACACTGCTGATTCAAGGCCAGAAAACCTAAAAGGATAAAGGAAACCTAGAAGCGGAAATCGGAGTAAAAGAGACACTAATCACTATTAGATGGGTGTAACAGCGGTGATCACAGTTGGGGTTGTCAGTTTGGTAGAGCGGAACGACAATTCGAAGTCTATCGATGCCAGTTTGCATCCTTTTCTGACCACAGTTTGAATTGTATGACCGAAATGGAAACCCAAGTTCAGCTTCTACTATCTTCGAACGGAGGTAAGCCCCACTCACTAGGGTTGAAATCCAACAGTGAGTTCAAAACTTGGTCTGCTGCATCATGAAATGATTTGTCCAGCCTTGGATCAGGAACCATAACAACAGACCTGCACCAGTAACCAGAAAAGATTAGTAACATTTTGGAGGGTAAGAGTTAAGACATATCACATGACAGTATTTTTGCAACAGTACAAATTCACAAGCTATCAGGCTCTACATTACTCCTTTCATTGACTGCATCGGTCTGGTAGTCTTTTACCAACTTCACTTCAAATTAATTGGCATTCAAACTTAGCTATATAAGAAAATGCAATACAGTGGAATCTGATACCGACCTTCCGAAAACAAAATTTGTTAAATTAAAAAATTTAATTCAATGCCTTAATCAACTTACATCCCAGCATTTTTAGCTGCATGAACTCCTGCAGGCGCATCTTCAAAAACAAGTATGTTACAAGGATCTACCGGTCCACCCTGTTGAGAGTACGGGATTACAAACTTGGCAAGGGTGAAAACAAAATATTTAATGAAATAAACCCAACACCAAATTAAAAGTAGGAAAGAAAAAAAACTGCAATCCTTTATAGGCAGCCAATTTTGTTATCAAGTGGATGAAAATCATAAATTGGCATACCTCAAATCTCTTGGCTGCTTCAAGAAATACATCCGGTGATGGTTTCCCTTGTTTAACTTCAGGGTCATCACCAAGAACAATGTGATGCATTAAAGAGAAGATTTCACCATGTCTTTGAGTTTTCAATTCAAAATATTGCCTGGGAGAACTGCAGGGCAAATAGTCAAAACGACTTTGCAAAGAAAATTGTTCAAAATAGATGAATGGCATGAATAGATCTCTATTTTTAACCAAAAAAGAATAGGGTAAAAGACTAAAAGAAGAAATAATGACAATAGTGATAAAAGATCAGTGTAGTTTAGTGTTTACCCAGTTGCCAAGCCAAATGGAACTCCCTTTGAATGTAGATGCCTGATTAACTGGCCAGCACCTATGTGGAAAGGGGGACAGAAGGACATCAATATATAAATGATATTGGTGCGTGACACATAATTTGTATATTAAAGTAATTATATAGCTACTGGGTCTTTTCAGTTTGACAAACTAAATATACCTGCAAAATTATATACAATATAAAACTATTCTGTTACAGTCCTAAATCTAAATATTAAGTATACAGAAAAAATCTTCACGATAAAATAAATAATTCAGGTAGCGGAAATCTTTGAAGATAGTTGGGGTAGTTCCTAAGTTTAAATCTGGCACCTATTAGTAAAGTTTAATGACATACAATTTATGCAGCATGTATAGCCAAAAAAAAAAGATACGCCATAGAACCTGTGTCTTGCAAGAAGATTGAGACTTGATTCTTGAATAGTTAGAAGATTTTTATAAGCACATTTCCCACTCATAAGTGAAGAGCAGCTTATGTGGAAAAACTATTTGTAAGCAAAAATATTTTCAGGTAATGAGAGTATTATGTATGTCGCTAAGATTCCACAGAAGGAAGGAACTCTGGTACCATATCTTTAGAAAAGTATGTTTCCAAAGCATACAAACCAAACCAGCACAACGTAAACTTAAAAGTAAGAAAAGTATAAATTCATGTCAAATATCTGTGTTAAAAATGACAATAAAATCAGTAATATACAGAAGTATCTAGCTGCAAATCATAGTATAAATATATTAAGGTTTTATGAAGTTCAAAATTCATAGCTATAGTAAAGAAGATACTAGTTCTGGAGTACCATGTGTATCACTATGCTGAATATTTGTCAATGTAATTTTATTTTTCTACCGAAACAGATCCGTATTGAGATCAACCTTTTTCAGTTTTTCCCAGGCGTACCAACAGATGGTTTGAATATCTTAACTTGACAAAAAATATGTTCAGAGAAAGATGCAGGCATAGAACAAAGCACAGTCACAAGTTAAAAGGTCTTAGTGTCTAACTCTATAACATAAAATAGCTTAACTGAGAGAGAATCAATGACTGAGCAAAAGTAAATTAATGGAGCTGAGAGGGGGGAGAGCTGATAAAGTGGAATCTCTTTCAAATTACTCAACAAAAGTAATAGATACGAAAAAGCGGGTGGCCAAATTAAGGAAGAGTGAAATAATGAGAAGGCCAGAGAATCCCATAAATCAGCAAAAGAAGCTTTAGCTGATCTGCAAGTGGGAACAATGACGATAGCTATTAATTTACCGTGGATTTGAACAAGCAGCTATCACCAATAAAGGCAATGATATTAATTTTTCTATCTATACAAAACACATGTGTGATTTGTTTTTTAAAACACTTTTTATTAGGCTCTAAGGTATTCAAATGACATCCATTTAAGCACAGAAACATATAATGAATAGATGATGAAATGACAATTTTCTACACTTCATAAAAACTTTTATAATCCATGCCAGTTTTTATACACAAAAGAAAATGGAATTAAACTCAGCAACCCCTGTCTGGCTGAGCAGGTTGCCAACTCTTACTAGAATATATGTTTGGAACCCACCAAGTACATGAATGCAACACTTAAATATAAATATGTATGGATGCATATGCCTTGTTTATATATATATGTTTGGTAAACGCATCAAGTACCTTATAACATAATCAACTAATTTTACTTGACAGTAAATAAGCTATCTGTTGTTTGGTAAAGGAGCTTATTTCCATAAGCAACAAGCTTATAAGCTCGTATTTGATAAGCTACTTATGGTAACTAATGGATTATACTCTTAGGGTCTTATATCATTTTACACCTATCAGCTAGTTTATAATTACCAAACAGATTTAATCATCTAGTTTAGCAGCTTTAAGCTAGCTTATAAGCTAGTGGAGTCAAGCATAGTCTTGATCTTATTTCATGTTTCAAATTCCAGTTGTAGTTTCAACTTTCAATTAGTTAATTAGAAAAGGAGTGTCGAAACTCTATTATTCCCCATATATACCTGGCATGAGCTCACTTGTTGGAAACAGATCCCGCAGCATGTCCTCTCTGTCCACTAGAAACTGCTCAGCAGTAAGAGAATCACTAATTCCTGTTTCTTCAACAAAAATCCTTGCCGATTCTATTGCTTTTGTTCCCATCATTTTTGCCTTGAGGGACCAATCAAAGGTTTTATTGTATCTAGCAAGTATAATTTCCTGAGCTTGAGTGTAAAAATTCTCGGTGTCTGCAAAAGAAGCAACCCTTCATATCAAATTTGTGAATAAACAGAGAAGCATTACTCCATAAGCTTTACTAGCCTCGTAATACTTAGGCAAGACTTTAGATATATTTTTGGTACATAAAGTTACTCAATTTTAATTTGATTATAGTCCCTAAGACATATTTTGACTTAGAGGTCTTTAAATGTTGCAAAGTTTGGTTTTACTTTTACTCCGTGATATCATTTACAGTAAGTTATAACATGTCAATATCGCAATTGGTGACGTCAGCAATTAAAAAGACACATGAAAGCACGCAATGTGGGGTTAGCAGCCACATTAAGGCAAATATAGGAGTATATAAAATGAATGAAAGAGACAAACAAGTTGGTGAGAAATGAGAATGGAATGTATGAAAGGAATAGAAGTATACCAAGCAAGAGACCGTCCATGTCGAAAACGACGTGGGTGATGGGGCTTCTGAGTGAGACGGCAGCGGAGGTATGGTTCCTCCGAAGAGAGAGAAAGGAAGAGTGGGATATGATTCTAGGGAGGCATGTGGATGTGGGAATGATAGGATCACAGTGCAAAGAACGAGTGGGGATGCGAAGCATCAACATATTTGACGATACTACCAATCAATCTAATTCAGTTTGCAGTTTGCAAAGCTGATAGCTACCCGTTAGGACTCCCTCTGTTCCTACTACATACTTAATCGAATTACATATATCAAGGAAAGTTGTTGGTTTTATGAATTATGTGAGAATATATTGTAACATTACAATTTTACCCCTTTAACTTTTCTTGGAAAATTCGCACTCATTAATTAACAACAAAAAACACATATATAGTCAAAGCATTTAACAAGGGCAAAAAAGATAAAAATCAATAAATGATGCATAGAAAATATAAAGTGACTTATAATTATGACCAAGAAAACTTTCTAGAACGTGACCTGTATATAGGACCGGAGGAAGTAAATTTTTTTTTTTGGCATACCCTTCCGCCATACATCGTGCTTAAAAAACTTCACTATCTACCAACTGTATTGAGTCTTGTTGATACTGTAGTACAGTTTAATTGATACTGTAGCACAGTTTAAGAAGGAATGCTTAATTATACTCTCTCCGATGCTATATATAAGCCGTCTTTTTGAAGACTTTTTTTTATCTTAACATAAGCTTCATTTGCAATTTCAAATGGTATTAACTACTTCATTTGCACAAACACCCCTGTTAATTCAACACTTTCTAGATTTCCAATAATAATCATAAGAGTACTTTTAAAAAAGTATATCAAGTATTTACATTTTCAATACCACTAATAATATTAACTGACTTTTTTAAATAGTATGAAAATTAATCAAAGAATCTTATAATAAATATTGGGGGAGTAATTTTTATCCTTTTATCTTATTTTGAAAATGCATTTTAGTCCCTTATTATTTTTTTATATGGATTCATTATCTTTTAAAAAAATATAATTTGATTTTGGTTTTTTAATTAGTAATAGACTCCATTTCATCCTTTATTTAAAAAAAATAATAATTTGATTTTTTTTTTAAATTTCAATTCAATCCTGTATTTTTTTATCAAAAAAATCTATTTTGGATATAAAATTTGTAAATTTTTTGGTAAATAGGGTTTACTCGGCCCGAACCCAAACCCGATCGGGCTGGACTAAATAGTCCGGGTTGAATAAATAGGTTATATTAAGGAGCCCGAATCCTATGATTTTTCGGGTTTTTTGGCTCGACCCGGCTGACCCAGCCCATTTTGACAGCTCTACTCGACACCCTAATTTTCCCAAATTACCCTTTACGTTAATTACCCAAATTTAGGGGTCGACCAACAGTGATTTTTTGGATAAAAAAAGAAAAAGAAAAAGAAAAAAAACTAATCCCTATTTCCTGTCCCAGAACCCTATTTCGCGATAATAACATTGCACAACATAACATAACACAGTGCAACCGCCAAGTCAGAACTCGCCAACACTCTGTGAGCAGCCATGGTAAGCTAATTTGGTTTCTTTGTTTCATTTTGATTCCCCTTAAGTCTCACTCAACCGAATTGGATGAAACAACAGAGGATGAAGAAGAAGAGTGGAGGAGGGTTTAGAAGGAGGCCACCTGTTGTTATCAGGAAGCAGCTTCAGCAGCCGCTACAGCAGTCAAGTGTGGATCCTATAACGGGGAAGAAGATTCCAAAAAGTTTTGTATTTTCAAGAGGAAAGTTGCCTAGCTCTCTTAAACACCTTCAGATGGACCTCCGCAAGTTAATGTTGCCTCACACTGCTCTCAACCTCAAGGTACTAAGTACTAACCGCTACTCTTTCATATCTTATTATTATTATTATTATTATTATTATTATTATTATTATGGAAGGAATGAGACATCAGACATGTGGGTATCTCATTTCGGAAGAGTTTGGTATTTTTCACTAGCTTCTTTGATAAACTCAACGAAGTGAATTAAGCTCAAAAGAGCTCTTAAGGAACCCAAATAATCGTCCCTGAAATCTCTTCCAAATGCCCCTGGCTCGTCTTACCAAATTACTGCTGAAAATGTGCTTGCAGCAACTTGAACTCATAGGTAGACCTAGATTTTTTTCTTTCCTATAATTTGATGTGTTTGGAGAGTGCTGGGCGTTCCCTCTTAATTCATTGAAATTTTTAAGATGAACTTCACGGAATTTGGTAAGACAAAGGATAGAGGCTGTATGGCAATGTGCTATCTGATTTGGATTGATTATCAACTTAACAGATTTGTGCTTACTTATTTGTTAATCATGAAAGAAGTTATATGCATGCTGCTGAATGGGTTTAAAATGACTCATACGAACAGGTCGTTTAAGCTTTAAACATATTAGCGTGTTGAATTTAGCTTAGCAATCTTGCTTCTATTGCAATCCTTGAATTGATTCTTGGCAGCTTAAATTTTGCTAACATGTATGTTTATTAACTTGTCGATCTAACAATTTATTAACAACAAAATAGATTTTAATTTATCAAAATAGTTAATTGTAGCAAGGATAGAAGGTCACCCTACCGGGTATATATGTATGTCTCTAGTTTTTTATCTACTTGTGCCATTGGTTGTGTTGAGTGTTGACATTAATCTGATGCCTCCTTGTTTGCAGGAAAAGAAACGGAATAATCTGAGAGACTTTCTGAATGTTGCTGGACCTATGGGTGTAACGCATTTCCTCATATTATCAAAAACTCCAGCTTCACCTTATTTGAGGGTTGCAACGACCCCGCAGGGACCTACTCTCACTTTTAAGATACATGAATACTCATTGGCAGCTGACATTGCTCGTTCTCAATCGCATCCTCGATGCCATAAAGATCTTTTTAAAAATTCTGCTTTGGTAAATTGTTTCTTTCATATTCACATGCAACTATGGCATTGTTGCTTCCTTAAATCTACAGAATAAATTAGTTATGCAACAAATTTTTTAACTTGGCTATAAAATGTGGCATCGTCTGCTGTTGATAGTTAACGTATATGCTTTCATTATTCTTCCATGATTTATGTGTCAGTGTTTTCTTTCCAGATTGTGCTTTCTGGATTTGTCAGTGGAGATCTACCTCTTCAGCTTACAACCAACATGTTTCAGAACATATTTCCTACAATTGATGTCAAAACTGTACGTTTAACAGATACACATACAATTCAGTGACCATACGTGACATTCGAAATTTTTTATCCTTTAATTTCAAAACATATTGTTTCAGGTTAAGCTCTCCTCTTGCCAAAGGATCGTCTTACTCAATTACAACAAAGATACTAAGCTAATTGATTTTCGGCATTATTCCATAAGATTACAACCTGTAGGTGCTTCACGCAGAATAATAAAACTTGTGCAGAACCGTCAGGTGCCTGATCTAAAAAATCTTCAGGACGTGAGTGATTTTGTCACAAAGTAAGATAGTTGTTTATTTACAGAGTACATATGTTAGAATATATGAAAATATCTTATAACATCATCATTGTATCTTGTTGAATATTTTAGAGTAATGCAGATGATCTCTTAAGATTTATTTTCTATTTGTATTTCCTGACTTATTTCCTTATTTAATTTAACTAGGTGTTTTTCTACCCTTATA
Organism: Crotalaria pallida; assembly: GCA_037953625.1. Taxonomy (NCBI): domain Eukaryota; kingdom Viridiplantae; phylum Streptophyta; class Magnoliopsida; order Fabales; family Fabaceae; genus Crotalaria; species Crotalaria pallida. The sequence goes on from CM075649.1 coordinate 180,273,158, forward strand.
ACTTGTATCAGTCAAGGCCGTATTCGATTTCTTCACTTTGTTCGAAATATGGGCCTTGTCAAAAGCCAGTGCTGGCAGGTGATAGGGGCTTAGAATGTGGGTACTACCATTTCAATGAAATAGTAGTACGTTCACCTACTCCGCCAAATACAGATACACCCCCATGAGCTTTGGCAATGTTATTGATCAATTCCATAATGCCTAGGATTAGGATTGGGTAGGTTTTGTTGCTTATTCACCAAGAGAAAAGTGAACAGCGGTACCTCAGTGTTCCGAACCCTGTATTTGAACGATCAGTGGCTGCGAAACTTGACTTGTGTCCGATCGATATAAAATAAATCGGTCCAGTTAGTTCCCTGGAAGCTAGCTCCTCCTGCTCCGCTCCTTACATTAGTTGATTAGTTCTAAATAAATAGCGATAGCGCCCAGTCCCGGAAGGACTATTAGTATGAATAGTTCTATTGAGGATGTCTTTTGTTTCACGATATTTCATTCTCATTTTATTTTGAGTCTGTTCTCCCTTTTCCTTGTTCCTTACCTAAAAGGCTAAAAGCTGCCCTCTAATTCAAAAACATAAGCTCTCACTTCCTTGTCTCCTTACATGTGTATGATGTGCTGTTCTAGTTCAGAAATTGGGACTCATCTCTTTTTGCATTACTCAGTTATGAATTGTCTTTTGAATATTTTTTTCGGCATCTTTGAAGAGAGCTAGGTTTGCCCTAAGGATTTGCATTTGTTTATTCAATATTTGATTGCTCTAGAAAGGAAGATACACGTGTTTATAATTTTAGAATTTGATAAGCCTTCTCTCCCTCTAGTTACTAAATGCTGCAATCATCTAAGGAGTAAATCATAAGCAATGACCAGAAGCGTTTATTATTTTTATTTTTTATTTTCTGTTACTTAGTAGATAACACGACATTAACCTTTGGAGAAGATGTCTATATTAATTTGACAAATGGTTTTCGAAGGTTTTTGTTCTAGTGAAATATTTCCTGAAGAGAGCTACATAGATCGGAAATAAACTGAAAATTCTGTTATCTATATTACAAATATATGATGGTTAATGTTTATTTTTTCCTAATCTTTACTCTTTCACCTGTGATTTGTAAGGGCCGGCTATGGGTCAGAAAGTGAAGGAGATGAAGAAGCAGCAACAGTGACCTTGTCTAGTGATATTGGTAGAGTTAACCGTGCTTCTACTAAAAGTGCTGTCAAGCTTCAAGAGGTTGGTCCCAGGATGACTCTTCAACTAGTTAAGGTTGAGAAGGGACTGTGTTCTGGTGAAATTCTCTTCAGTGACTATGGTACATCATCTTACTCTAGGAAATTTGATTCCTTGGTTGTCAAATCCATGAAATGTTATGTAACAATTGTGTTTTGCTGTTTGAATTCATCAAAGGCATAAATGTGAATGTCATTTCAGCTATACTTAATCTAGATTTCTTATTGTTGAACTAGAGTATCTAATGGCTATTAACTATTTCCGTGTGTAGTTTAGTGATCTTCCATGTAACATTCATATACATTGTTAATGATGCTATGCTTGATCATTTTCAGTTGTGCATTAAACATATTTCTTTACTAATCTTAAGCACCCAATCCTTGTGCATTCTTTCATTAGACATATGTTGTTGATGCTTTTATAGAACAATATCATTAAACCGGTACTCAACAACTCTAATAAGTTCATTCATTAGTCGCTCGGTGGATGTCATCTCTCATTGAATTTTCCAGTTGTTTGTCTTTTGCATACACCGGTCTTCTTCAGAGGCTGTATTAACTCATTATAATGGCTCTTCCTTTTCCTTGCTAGGCAAAGCTGATGGCAAAGGAAAAAGTGGTGATGAGATGCAGGACAATCGGGATGGAGGAGAAGATTCAGAAGGTAGTGAAGATGAAGATCAAGACGGAGAAGATGCAGAAGATAGTGAAAATGATGAAGATCTTGATTAGGAACATAGTAGTAATCAAGTGGTGAAGTATTCTAAAAGTTCTGTATTAATTAATTATATGAGTAGCTCCACAGCACTACAGAATTGAAAGATGCCACCTGGAAATTTTTGTTGAGCATTCCAGTGGTCAGTTGTGGGCTTGTGGCACACAATTTATTTGTTCGAATATAAATTTTGCAGATTATTTCGTCTTTTTCATTATCATTTTGTTGAACTTCTTATATTTAAAACAACAATGAAATAAAAATTTTATCACTGAAATTGCAAACCATCCTGGGCCTTAGCCTGACTGATCTCTTGTTTCATTTCCAGAAAGTGTTACCCTTTTTTGTTGTGATGATAAATTCCAATTGAAAGAAGTTTTTGTTAAAATTGAATTACGGTGATATGTTCTTGTATACAATTACTGTAATCGCAGATTGTTTTCGAAGCCACAATTTTAAAATGCAATTAAGTTTAAATAAATGTCTAGAGATAAACTTAACTAGAATGAAATGCTGATAATGTAATTTTATGTGAAAGTAAGGCTATTTAGAATTTTAACCACTTTATGTTTGGCATCCTTTTTCTTTTAAAGATATCATTACTGTATGTCTTAAAAATGAGTGACGGTCTCATCACATTTACCAAGTGTACCGTTTTCTTTTTGGGAATTGCTTTTTGGCCCCATTTCCGATTTTTTGGCTCCCATTTCAATTTTTCGTGAACGAAAATGACCCTGCATTAACACTTCCGGTTACGTGAAACCGAAAAATATTTTCCGGTAATGAAGAGCCGGAAAGGAGAAAAAATTAAAAGATTAACACTTCCGGTTATGCTCAACCGGAAAAGATTAAAAAAAATTACGGTAATACTCAACCGGAAATCTTCCGGTAATACTCAACCGGAAGAAAGTAGAGGATCCGCAATTGAAAAGAGTGATGCAGATACTGACCAGGTAAAATGAATTTTGAACTTTAGTGGTTGTTTGCAATTGAAAAGAGTGAGCCAACCCATACCCATATTTATATTGAAGAAAGTAGAGGATCCGCAACCGCCCCACGAGTCCAAATAAGTTCAGAAAAGCTCAAACTAATATGGAGGGAAGAGAAGGGGTCATACAGTATAACTAGGATAGAGAAAAGACTATAAGTCAGTTTTTGGGTAATAGAAAAAGTGGGGAAGGAGAGCAAGGGCTCTCAAATTTCATGGGTTGAGAACTTGAGAAAGCTTCGTTGTTTATAATTTTTTTCTTCCTATTCCTAATCGTAACCAATATCTATCAGACGAAAAACAAACCTGCTTTAAGTTGATGGCCACAAACAGATTAGTAGTCACTATAGATTCCTTCCATTTCTCCCAAGGACTTGTTTGTTTCTTGTCATACACAAATGGTAGTGGAGCAAGTTACTTATAACATTAAGTATCAGGAGGTAATTTCGGTTGGGCTGTACCGGAAGTATTCCGGTTTAATAATACCGGAAGTTTTTCGGTTCAGGAAAACCGGGATTTTTTCCGGTTCAGCTTTAATATTTTCGGTTTCATAGAACCGAAAATATTAACATTGTTAAAGGTATTTTGATCCATGAAATTTTGAAATGGGGGCCAAAAAGTCAGCTGTGGGTCAAAAAGCAATTTCCTTCTTTTTCCTTAAATTGGGTTGCTTGGACTAAGCCCAAATGAACTTTACAAAATGGAAATTCTCTGACACTTTTAGCTCCGTGGCCCCATTTCAGGTAGAGTTTTGTTGTTTTGTTTTTGGTTTTTCTATTTGGCGAACAAATTTGGCCATTGCTAAATTTACATTTTTACTCCTATGAACAAAACATTACTACTCTATAAGTGTATTGAAGATTGTGTTTGAGAGATATGTAAGATTTGTGAATCTAATTAGTAATTACGGGTTAAAATTAATGGATTGATCTATATAAAGTGGTGAACATAGAGTAGTAATAAGGACGGAACCACTTCTAACCTTTTCCAATATGTATTTTAAAAATTAAAATTGTCTAAAAGTTACTTCCTCCCTTTCATAAGTAGTGTTATTTTAATATTTGTACCATGTTTCATAAGTCTTGTTTTTTTATAAATCAAATACATAATTAACGTTATTTTTCCAAACACACCTCTATTTATTACATTTTTTTTTTCACTTCCAATACCTTTCTCTCTCTTCAATAATGATTATATAGGAACATTATAGTCAAAATACAACAAATCCTTACATCATTTAACCATTTCTTAACCTTAAAACACACTACATATTAAACGGAGGGAATAACAGTTCACATACACCAGAAAACCAGTTTATTAGTAGAATTATTTTGTAAAATTATTTCCGCAAAAGTAAACATTTCTCTTTACAAATACGTCATTTTGCATAAGATTCATTAATAGTAATCCGTAGCAATTAAGTTAGTAAAAGAGGAGAAAGTGCCTGATTCTGTTATTGTCATCTAGTCCAGTTTTCTATATTTGAGACGTCCATGGCGGCGGGCCTCTCAATGCTACTACATTCGTCACTGAGGTTATTTACGTGAAAGAAAATGACAAAGCTTGCATCTAATCTTATGTTGCCTAAATTGAAAAAGGCAAAGGTTAACAAATTTGTTAATCAACCAAATATAATAGAAATATAATAGAAAATTGTTAGAAAGTATGAGTATTTATGTTTCTTAGAAAGAAAATGCGAAGTTACGTTTTTTTTTTTCATTATTATTAGTAACTTTAATAAATGTTTTTAAAGTAATTGTTAACAACAATCATCAAAATATGTTGCATGCCTTAATATTAGACTTAGACGATTTCTATCATGTGATTAGTTAAGATGACAGTTATGATATATTTGTATAGCAGTATTATTAATTATATTCGTGTATACATATTTTATTTTTTTTGAGAGGGATTAATTATATACTCATATCAGACACAAGTACACAACTTTCAACACATATTTCATACTAAAAAAAAAAAATTCATGTTTAAATAATTGACATCTTTTTATTTATAGATAGATAGTACTTATTTACTGTTGATGTACAAGATGATATTCAGAATGTGCAAAGAGTCACCAAAAAATAAAGAGAGAGACAACACGCAAAGAGTTGAATTTTCGTTTTTTAATTAAAGATCTTTAGTTGGGCTGGCATGACTAATGACGAATCAGAAACACTAATGTTTGCACTTGTAAAGGCTTAAGTACGTTTACGTGTCCTCTTATAATTCCACGGCTATCCCTAATCCAACAAAACAAAGAGCATAGCAAAGTACAGAAATATCACCAAGTTGGAGCCCTCGTGGGTATGATAACCACAAGAATATTTGCCCCTTTGGAATTATTGTATGGACAATGGACTATTCAGTATCATTTTCGTTGAAATAGACAATCAACTATTCACTTCCCTCCTCTGTTCACCCTTCTCTGTTTTGGGCTTTTCTAGATACCTTCCTTTACCACCTTCCTTCCTTTTCTCCACTTTAAATAACTAAATAAATTAGAAGCCATGAAAAGCACCTAGAGAATAAAGCCCAAACATACATAAAAATCTTATTATACACACTTTGCTTAAAACAAAAAGCATAACTCTGAAAGAAACTATAATAAATGCCTCTTAATTAACCTTGTTTTGTCTTTTTAGCCCTAAATCTCATTAAAGATAAAATCACATCTATATATATACACCCATTGTGATGTTATTAAAATGATTTGAGTCAGTATTAACCACGTTGTTCGTGATAAATGTCTAAATTTATATGTACGCAATTCTTACTTAGGTGTATTGCTGTTAGTCTCTCTTGCGGATAGGGAGGGATACTAATTTTTTAGATTAAAAAAAGTAACATATACACTCCGCCACCCGCTTCTCTTTCTAATAATTCCTCTATCGAGTAAGTGCCCTTACTCTCTATATCTATATCTCTATCTCCATGTCTCTCTTTCTCTTTTCATTTTCTTTCCTTTCTCTTTAAATCAAACAACAACATGGAATATGCGGAAGAAGACTCCAAGCTCCAACAAGCAGAAGAAGTAAAAGATCATGATCATGACGAAGAGGCACTTTCGTTATGCGATCTTCCACTGAATGAAAACTCAATTAGCAGCAAACGAAACAGCTTGGACGACAAGTCGTTTAAGAGAATTATTGTTGGATCGTCACAATTACAAGACGATGATAGCAATGAGTTATTCGAATTCTTCAAAGGCTTTAGCAGCATCGACTCCTCCTCCTCATCCACCACCGATATGTGCCCGGCTGACGACATCATCTCATGCGGAAAACTCATTCCATTGAAAGACAAAGACAAAAATATCCTCACTCAACAACCAATGAAATCACCGCAGCCGCCGCCGCAACCGTCCAACTTTCGAAAAAGATCAGAGTCTCTTCCCTCTGTGAATCGATCCAACAGTGTGAGCGGCGGCCGCCTCATGATGAGGAATAGCAGGTCCATGGATTATCAAAGGTTGCATGATGACGTCATACCTCCGGCGCGGGAGTTTGATCGGAATTTATCTTTGAGGAGCAGCGTTGTGATGTCGGAGAAGAAAGCAGTGAAGCCGCGTTGGTTTTCTATCATGTTTGGGACGATAATGAAGGTCCCGACGGAGATGGAGCTCAATGATATCAAGAATCGGCAGGTTCGGATGAATCCGTCTCCGACGATGTTTCCGGCGACGAATCACGGCGGGAAGGTCGCCGTGAATCGGTGCTCCGGCAAGGTGTCGTGGAGAATACTGCAGGCGCTGAGTTGCAAGGACGAGAGCAGCGTCGCGGTGACGACGTCGTTTCCTGTGGCGCAAGCGTCGTCTTAAAGTCACGTGACGTGCACGCCCATGGTGCATGTATGATCAAATGTTCTTTGTAATAATCATTATGTTATATTTATTTGACGCTGTTAACCTTGTGGAGTTGGTGAATGACACGGACGGAAATGTGCATGGGAAGGGCATTTTGGTCATTGAAAGGTTTCTTTTGGTTGAAAGGAAAACATAATATTGTCTTCTTCACGTAGAAGGGAAGACTGTGTACAGTGGCAATCCATGAGGGGTCATAGTCCTTCTGAGTAATTGACAGCATTTGTTTTTATTTTTATTTTTTTTATTTTTTATAAATATTCCAAGTTACTTTTGGTGGTTAGGTGGTGGTGCCTATTAATAATAGGAGTGAATGACAATCACGAGAAACTTGAGAACGACCCAAAGAATGGCAGCTTATATTGTATGCCTCGAAATATAATGGGTGTATTTTTCTCTTTTGGGTTTTGTTTTTGTTATTGCAATTATACTCCTTTCACTCTTTAATACAAGATCGATGATTTTGAGATGCTGTTTTGATTTTATTTATAAGAGTTTATTATAATATTTAATTAGTTTTTTTGGCAAATGTTTTTATTATTTAATATTTTTTAGAATAATAATAGTGATAATTTAAAAAAAATTGTCAAATATTTAAATTTTCAATATCACTTACAATATTAACTAACATTCTTGATAAAATAAGAATTTACACAATAATCTTATGACAAGGACCAAAATTTTCTTTTTACCCGAAAAGTTGGAACTAATGTATGAATGTTTTATTATGGTAATCTGAGAATGTCAACTTTAACAACGAAGGAAAAGTTTTTTTTTTTTTTAAAAGAACAAATTCATATTTAAAGTGAACAAGTTTAAAATAATAAAAAAAAGTGAACAAGTTTAAAATAATAAAAAAAAAGTGAACAAGTTTAATTTGTTAAAGATATTAAAGCTTCATCTAGAGGCATCATCCGTTCAAATTTACTAGTAAACATCAACTTAAAAAGGGTTGATGGTGAAAGTTAAAAAAGAAATTAAAATATTAAAAATTTTATTAGAGTGTTGTGTTTTAACTTTTAATATATTAATTATATATAAAAAAAAAACTTTTAATATAGTGAAAAAGTAATATATAGATCTAGTTTTTTATTGTTTTTTCTTTACAAAAATAACACGTTATTTGATAAACATAATGTCTTTTCTCCTTAGACTTATCCATGACCATAAGTATACTACATTTACGTAATCAACGGAATATATTATTTTGATTAGTTGGGAAGGTTTTTTTTTTTTTTCAAGGTATCCACTTGCACGACTGGATAATTAATCTTTTTGATATTGTCGGGTCCTTTCGGGGTAGTCTCTCGGCCAGGCTTCTTACATTTCCAAGGCCGGGATCGAAACCCCAACCACTTACTTAAGTAGCAACAAATCTCTTACTATCTATGCTAGTTTCCTCTGGTTAGTTGGGAAGTTTTTAAAGAGAGAATAATGTTTTTTTTTATTTTATATGTAAGATTTTTTGAAAATTTAATTTTTTTTCCTATTTATAAGATTATATTCCAATTTTTAATAACATTTAATTATATTTTTCCAAAAACACCCTTATTAAGTCAAAATTTTGTAAAAGTTAATAATACTTATATGAGTAAATTTAAAAAGGTATATTAAATGTTTACATTTTTTTCATAGAAGAAACAACTTCATTCCACAAGCAAAATTCAAAAACAAAAACAAAGCTTGAAAGATATAACAACTTACCACCTACTATGTAAGGAATGTTTACATTCCTAATACCACTAAAACTATTACATTTCATTGGGCTTGTAGCCCCGTTGATTATAAAAAAAATTATATTTCACTTTTGATGGATGAATTTGTTTTCAAAAAAGTGTTATATATAAAACTGAAGGGAGTAGAATTAATCGACGACAATAAAATTAAGGGTTTGTTTAACCTATTTCTAAAGACAGATGATAAGTTATTATAAAGTGATAAAAATGTACTAAAAACAAAGTTCACTATGCTTCATATTTTAATAAATCTTTAATTTTTCAATATACCAATAAATTTTCTAATATCTTTTATGTCTAAGATTAAGAAAATCTTAAATTAAAATTTAAAATGATTCTATTTTAATTTGATAAACAATATATGACAATTTTTAGTTACACTTGGTTTTGGATGAGTGTTTTTTATATATATTTATGGAGGTAAAAGATAAAAAGTAAGTAAAAATTAAAATATATATTTTCTAATCTCATTTATAAGAGAGAGGAAAAAAACATATATGTGGTGATTTCAATTTTAAGCAAAAGTCAGCTAATTCTGTATTAATATTAAATATTAGCATTTTTTTAAAATACCTCTATTTATATTACTCATTCTTTCCCTTAATATAAGTCACTTTTAACTAATTCATGCAGATTAAGAAAAATAATTATTACTCTCAAATTTATCAAAATATATGTTAGTTGTCATTCCAAAGTTACCCATATTTAAAACTTTATAACTCTATTTATTTCTCTCTTTATTGTAATTATTACTCTATCACCCCTATGTAATTATGAGGGGTGTATAATACTACCTAAATATTCTAAAACGACTTATAAAAAAGGACGTCAATTCTACCAAAATGGTGCATTGTAATAAAAGACGGAGCGAGTAATTGTTAAAAAAAAAAAAAATAACCTCTCAAGTCTCAATGCTAACATTAGTGATAGGCACCTCACCATGGCACACATTTCAAAACTCCATTTTGAATTTGGATTTTTCTATTCTTTACTTTTGAGAAAATGTTTAAGAAATCTAAAAATATCGAATATTAAAAAATTACAAATTTGACTTCAAAGGCATATTTTTTATATACTAATTTTACATTTATAGTTCCTTAAAGATACTCTCACGGGAAATATATAGCAAATTCTTTTACATTATCAAATACCTTGGAATATGATATTTAATTTTTTTCTTCATAAAAACTACACCCTCTGAGTTAGAATATACTTTTTTTTATCTTATATATAAGATTTTTTTAGAGAAATTCACGTCCATCCAAATTGTGAATTAATGTTATTAGTGGTATTGAAAATATAAACACTTAAAATACTTTTTTAAAACTACTTTTATAATGGTTATTGAGATTCTAAAAAATGTTGACTTTATAAGGGTATTTTTGAAAATAAATAAATAAAAAATGTTATTGGCAATTAAAATAGGATCTTACAAATAGGACCAAATTTTGTTTACTATAAAAGTCTTACATATAGGATAAGAGGGAGTAAAAAAAATTTAAAATCGCGTTTATCGAAAAAGTTAGCTAATCGTATTTAATTTTATCAAATTTATAAAAATAGAGATATTTTAATAAAATAGATTGGGAACGAAACAAAATTTAAGAAGATTAATTAATTTTTTTTATATATTTTAAACCAACTTTTTTTTAAAATTTCAAACCGAAGAAAGTAACTTTTTAAAATAAACTTAAAATGAGCTATCTATGACACATATTTGAAAAGTCCATTTTGAATTACCAAAGGTAGACAATGACTTTTTTAATTATATGGACATTGGTTACATAATATAAAAAAAATTATTGAAAATCTAACTCAGTTTTTTTTGAAAAATGAAATCCATTTATTTGAAGATAAAATTACTTACTTTGTATATTTTTTTAAACAATACTCTTATTATACCTTATATACTCCCTTCAACTCAAAAGAATAATAAAAAATTATAAAAGTAAAAACTTAAAATATGTATTTAATTATTTGTTTAACACATCAATCAATAAAAATAATTGATTATTTATCGCTCATTTCTCTCGAAATTGCTGGAAAGCAATTGGGTTGATTCTTCATTTTTGTGAGTGAATAATTTACTTAGCAATGTTTTTTTTACAATTACATTTCTTTATGGGAAAAACAAAATTTTTTTCCAGCGATATGATTTACACTTTTAATTTATGATTTTACTTTTATGACTTATATGAGAATGTATCATGAGTTTCATACCGGGATAATGTTTTGTCGTGATGACGAGACAATATGACTACACCGTTTTGTCGTGACAAAGAGATAACACGATCATATCGTTCGTTGCCTTGAAGAGATGATGTGACCTATGTGTGTACATATAAAATTCTTGAATTTGATTCTTGAATTTTCATTTTTGTTATATTATGCATGCATGCATATATGACAGTGTACCTTTTTTTCGTTTCTAATTATTAAGTTTGGGTTATATTTTTCTTGGTGCAAAAAATTATATGTTCTAACAAATTATTTGTTTAGCTATTATTCACTTCATTTAATTACTCGTGCGAATATTTGTTTCTTCTTCTTGTTTGCTTTATACATTATACTCTCATTGAGTCTGTGTGACTCACCTCCCTCATTTCTCTTTAGATTTGTAGGTCGTCGAGTGGTGGGATCTTGGGAGTTATTCTTCTACCCAAATTTTGTTGTTTCTTCTTTTTTTAGTAGGTTTCCATGGTTTTTGGTGGCTATCTCATCAGACTCCAACAATTCTCTCTTTTGCAACTATAGGAAGTAAGAATGCATGTTTTGTACCTTTTTAAATAAATGAACTATCACTTGGATATGATATGTTCTTGATAAATTGCTTAGTTTATTATTTTAGACTATCATATTGAAGTTACCGTTGCTGGGTTGAAATGTTGGATATTTAATTATATATATATATATATATATATATATATATATATATATATATATACACACACATTAATGTTTGATTGCTCATTTGGGTATTTTAATAATAATGATGTCGATAGATATATTCTTCCTTTTACGATTGTCAAGTTAAATAAGTGTTGTTAAATGAGTGATAATTAATGTATTTTGAGAATATTGCAGTAAAGTTATCTAATAATTCTCTTGAAAATTGCAGTATTAAATGATTTTCTTAATCCATGTGAAATTTCTAAAATGACTTGTTAGCAAGACCCTTTTTCAAGGAAAATACTTGTTAAGAAGTTAAAAATAGTAAAACTCATAAAAAATTGTGGTATTTTTTTATTATGGTTACATGGAATGATCCCCACTCATGATTGATTTTCTAATACTGTAAACTCTAATAAATATTCTGAGAGCAATGGTTAGCAAGACATGATGTTTATGGAACGGAGGATTATATTTCTAGAATAACCCTTGAAGTTGCTGAAACATATACCTTAAATGAAGTATAAATTGCCTGTGCTAACAAAACATGCCAAGTGCCAACAACCATTTCAAAAAAAAAAAAAAAAAAAAAAATGTCAACAACCCCACCGTCACGCAATAGTTAAATCATGTCACAGTTCATCAATATGACCCCATATGCGTTAAAGGGGTGAGATTTTGGATTATCCAATATTCCTTCTCATTTTTTTATGAATGACTATTTTAGAAAAATAAAATTTAATTTTATAAATAAGATTTCATTTCAAATTTTAGTAGTGTTTAATTTTTTTTTTTGAAAAATATTTGTATTAAAATCAACACTTTTAAGAATGTTAATAACAATTATAAAGGTAGTTTTATAAAAATATATTATATATTTATATTTTCAATGTTACTAATAACATCAATCAATTTTTTAATAAACGTAAATTTTCCAAAAAAGTCTTACATATAAAATCGAAGGAAATATTGTTTGATAATTTCCAAGGTATTTAAATTTTTTCTCCTTCGTTGCTAAATATAAATTTTTCTAATAAATTTTTTTGTTACATAGGAGTAATGTTTAAGTCTTTTTATAAAATAATGTAATACAGTATTAATCATTATTTTTATTTAAAATTTTATCTTCATTTATTATTCCCTCTGTTCCTATTTATCTATATTATTTTAAATAAAACACACTTTTTAAAAAATGTAATATTTTTTGGATTTTAAATATATTAATTGTGTTTTTTTTCACTATATTCTTTCTATCTCTGTAATCATTAAATTTTCTCTATTAATATTTATGTAAAAAAAACTTATTTAATAGGAGTAAATTTGAAAAATAATATTTATTATACACATAAAATTATCAAGAGGATAGATAAAAAGGAAAACAAATTAAAAAAAATAGATAATAAGAAAGGGAAAGAATAAAGAGATAATGAATGAAAAATTAGTTATATCGAAAATAATAAAAAGCAAAGCATAAAAAAATAATATACAAATTTAATATAAATAAACATATTAGTTAATAATTATATATATTTTTTTAATCTACATACAACAACATTAAAATACTACTTTTAATGTTCAAAAAAAAAAATATATTACTTTTTATGAATGAAATTAAATGAGCATTTTTTTTCTTTGATCTATCATTGTCTCTCTTCAACCCTTCTTAACAAACGAAGTTTTTGTGCAGACAACAAGCATTCCTCTCATTGAGGGAATTTATTTTGCCATCCCAAATTTTATGGTTGTCACCCCAATTCTTTAAATAATACCCCTTATGCCCTTTTAAAAAAACCAAGTTTTAACACGGGTCGTAAGCAGGTACTACGACCTTTAGGTCGTAACAGAACCTTACAACCCTTTAAAAAACCAAGTTTTAACACGGGTCGTAAGCAGGTGCTACGATCATTTTGGTCGTAGCACCCCCTTACGACCATTTAGAAAACCAAGTTTTAACATGGGTCGTAAGCAGTCGTAGCACCCCCTTACGACCCCCCACTACAAAAAAAACCTTTTTTTGCAACAACATTTTGCAACGACTTAAAAAAGTCGTTGCTAAAAACAGGTGTTTTGCAACGACTTAAAAAAGTCGTTGCAGAAAACGGGTGTTTTGCAACGAATTAAAAATGTCGTTGCAGAAAACAGGTGTTTTGCAACGACTTAAAAAAGTTGTTGCAAAACACCTGTTTAATGCAACGACTTTTTTAAGTCGTTGCAAAAAACCCGTTTTCTGCAACGACATTATCATTGCCAATAAGATTTGATATTTTTTTAAAATAAAAATAAAAAATTAAATAATTAATAAGGGTTTAACCCCATAGGCAAAGCATGAATTGCTATTAATTAAACATAGGGAGAGAGAAATAGAGGGATGAATTCCTCTCAAATTAGGGCCGGCCACAAATCTCGCCAACACCATGCTCTCCCGTCTCCACCCCTTCGCCGAACTCAATCGTGGGTCAGCCTCTCTCCTCCGCCGCCGTTCTCAACCATCTGAGCCTCCTTCTCCATATGCCATACTCAATCGTCGCCTCACGCACGAAATATGCACCGAGAGGGGACAAAGAAGGTCACACGATAGCGAAGGAGGAAGGGGAGTATAGCTTCACCCTCTCCACTGCATCACAGATTCACGGTTCAAACTTCATCTCCTTCAAGCTCCAGTTTAAACTCGATTTTCGCCTTCAATTCATAGGGAAGCGTCATCTCCGCTGTCGCCCTTCCATAAATGTCTCATTCTCTCCTTCGACTTGAAGCCATCGCTACCACCATCTCACTCTAGAAACTGTTCATGATTCACCATTTCAGATGGGAACTGTTCGTGATTGTCCTATTTAGGGATTTCCTCCATGCTCTCTTCTCATTTGGGGTCGACAATTTGGTGAGTTCAATTTCACACTTCCTTTTTTTTTCGATATTTGGGGTTTGAATCTACTCTCATTCTCTTTTGATTTAGGGTTCTATTGGATTTGGGGTTATGTTTGATTTCAATCTAATTATATCTGAGTTAGAGTTTGTCTTGTCTTTTGGTTTGAAAGTAGTATTTGACTTAGAGCCCTACATCATTGATTGTTTATTATGTCTTACTTCTATTTATCTTTCTGTTGCACTAATTTAGAAATCAGAGAGTACTTGATGTTTTTATTAAACTATAGGATCCCAGATTGTCTTTTTACATTTTTAGTTGTCAAGCTCTTTGATATAATTTCTTTGCTACCTATATAGAGCCTTGATGCTATCATTTTTTGCTACCTAAAATATTCTCATACGCAAGTGATTGATGATTAGATCTTTTGATTAGATGTTTTAATCCCTTTTCTTAATATCAATTACATGTATAGTTAAAATTTTAAATTTAAATAGATTTTGAATACTTGGCATATGGGATCACTTGCCCTTGCTTTTCCTTTGTTATCATTAGGCCCAAATTTAAATAATAGAAGGCTAATTAGGATTCTTTGCATAACTTGACATGTTAATTGACTGCATATGCATTTACTTTTCGTGCCAAGAGTTGGCTAGAGCATAAAAGTTTCTCATAGATGTTGGTTTAATTCCTTTTACAAATCCAGAATCTTGGTTTGAAGCCAGATATGACATCTTATAACGTCCTGCTGAAATCATGCTGTGTTGCTGGAAGAGTTGACCTGGCTCAAGACATTTATAAGGAACTTAAGCATTTGGAATCAGTCGGACGACTGAAATTAGATGTTTTTACCTACAGTACAATTATAAAGGTATCTTACTTTTTGATCAACAGAATCACCATATTTTACTGATTTTTCATAGTACCTACAACTTTCTTCTTTGCGACTATTTGATGAAGGAGTATGCGACACGTTCTAGAACAAAATATTTGGCATCTCCTGACTAGTTCCCTTCAGGTCTTCGCAGATGCAAAAATGTGGCAAATGGCTCTAAAAATCAAGCAGGATATGCTGTCTGCTGGTGTTTCTCTCAATACTGTCGCATGGTCATCATTAATCAATGCCTGTGCACATGCAGGGCTCATAGAACAGGCAATTCAGTTATTCGAAGAAATGCTTTTGGCTGGCTGCGAACCCAATACACAGTGTTTCAACATTATTTTACATGCATGTGTTGAAGCTTGCCAGTATGACAGGGCTTTTCGCTTTTTCCATTCATGGAAGGAAATAAGATGTTGGGATCCTTTGGAGAAGGTCACAATAGCAATTTAGAGCAGGGAGACATGCATATTGCTACTACTGTGCCAAATGGCATTTCTAATTCACATATATTGAGTTTCGCTAAGAGGTTCCCTTTCACACCAACTACAGCAACATATAATATTCTACTGAAGGCCTGTGGTACTGATTATTACCATGCGAAAGCATTAATCAATGAGATGAAAAAAGTAGGTCTTTCTCCTAATCACATAAGCTGGTCAATTTTAATTGATATTTGTGCAGAATCAGAAAATGTTGCGGGTGCTCTTGAGGTAAAAATTTAATTAATCGAGAATATTATGTTTTTACATCTATTTTTCACAAAATTTGGAAACCTTTTTAGTCAAGTACATATGGTCATGGTTAAAGAAGGCTGTATTAGGATTGGTATTTTGATTAAACTGTCACGGAAACGTAGTGTTTCGTATCATATATGTCAGTTCTTTATCTACCACTTGAACTATTTGGTCACGCCCAGAGAATGGTTATAAAGTATTTTGTTAATCCTATAAATTTGTCATCATATGTTCAATACTTTTGGTTGGGTTCAACCGAATAGGTAAATAGGAAAACCCTTTCAAAAATTAAAAGGAAAGCATTTAATAAATGCAAAACTATAGCTGCAGGATAAATAATAGTGGACCTATAAAATTTGCATGTTTAAACGCCTTTGAAAACTGATTATGGGCATTGAGCCTTACCATTCTTTAATCAGCAAAGCTTACCATGAAGTGAAATTTGAGATAAAACCAGACCTCAAAATAATTGCTAAGAATTAATAATGCAATAGTTTTCCAACATATTGATATGGTATAATATTATGATAATGTTAGTCTGACGAAATGACCATGTTCCCCTGCAGATTTTGAAAACCATGTCTTATGATGGAATTAGACCTGATGTTGTCACGTATACAACAGCCATTAAGGTCCAAAGTTTTTCTGTCAACATGAGCATGAGAATATTTTGTATCAGTGTTTGATATATGTTCTCTTAGATTTAATTTTGATATATTTTCCTTAACAGGGAAATGTACAGAATGTTTCAATATCCATTGATGCCAAAGCTTTAGTCACATCCGATTTTGAGAGTAAAAATCTTAAAGTTTGGAGGTGCGATTTAAATTCTGGAACTGTGATCAGTGGTCCTACACTATGCATGAGGCATTCTCCATTAGTTTTTGAATGCCACCATGGTTGCAATGAAGAAGATGATTTAGCTGTCGTGGCTGTTTTGGGCTCAGGAGCAGCTTGTATATGGAATTTGAGTTTGTCCTCTGAAGATGAGATACGGCCTACTAAAATTACTGTGAAGATTAACAAGCAAAACAATGAAAGTTCAAAGAAAACACACTCTTCAATTATTGCATCCAGATTACAACCTTTTGGGGAAGACAAACAGATGAAAGCTCTTGTGGCTTATGGTTCTGTAGATCATCCTCAGTTTACTATCTTAAATATTAGCAACTCGGGGGAAAATATAGTCTTAAATGCGGGAGATGAGATTGATTCTGTTCAGCAGGATGGCAGTCCTGAGAAAGGTCTGATATTCTTATTTTTTTAGTTCTTGCTTCTGACACCCTCATTTTTGCTTCTTTTTGAGGTATGTTAGGTATTTTTGATTTTTATCATTTTGTCATAATTACTAAATCTTAAGTACTTTCCCTACTCCAGTGGGAGGTTGTTTCTCATAGATTATTAAATTATTAACAAGCTCATGATATTCCATTTCGAATAAATGTTGTGTTGCAAAATTTTTAAATTGGATTTTTTTCTATATTAATTTGCCTGTCCCATGCAAGTTCTCTAATGTTTCAACTTTCAAATTTCTATGTGTCCCTCTGACTTAGAACTTGAATCAGCAGTACCAGTGGAAAGCAAGAAGACTAAGAAAAGAAAAGCAACATCTGATCCTGATCTTCCAACCACAACAGATAAGGAGGATTTAGGTAAGAATTATAGTATTTTTCCAATCTTCACTGAGTATCTGTTTTGAAATCCATTTTCTTGGTCATGTGTTGCCATTGAAATTTAGATTTGTTTTTTTCACAGCTGTCTGTTAACCTGAATTTTGTAAAGTACCTATATATTTGGTGTATGTATGTATTCATTCTAGATGAAGTATTGATCTGTATTTCTTGTATGGCACTTAATGTAGAACAAGGTGAGGCTGCAGATGAAGTCCTTCTTGATGATGATCCGAGTGAGTCAACAATGGGAGAGAAACTTGCTAGTCTCAGTTTGCTGGATGAGAACATATCCAAGAGTGATAAAGAGCAAGAGTCTTCTGTCCTAGCAAAACCTCCAAGTGCAGACTCTGTGCATGTTTTGCTTAATCAGGCATTAAATGATGATGATCGTGCCCTTTTGCTAGATTGCTTCTATACACAAGATGAGAAGGTTCTCTTTTTCTCCTATTTCCACTAGTTGCTTTCCTTAAAGTCTTCTTCGAATAATGATTGAATGAAATTGGATAACATTAGATGCGATATTTTGTGTTTCTTTTATTTAGAATTATAGACAATGTAAATAGAAAAAAAATATCTTTTTTAGCCACGGTCATTGTGCACGCTGTCATGGTCACTACTATACTACATTCATTTTAGTTTCACTTTCCTCAAGATAACATGACTTTGGGCATGCTGCCTTTATTGTTTAACCCCTTACATGATTCTGCTTGAGCTTTATGCTCCCTTGTCCTGCCAATTTTTTAGGCTTAGCTTATGATAATGTGATATTTGTGCTACTGAGGTAAATACTTTTGAACATGTTATGGATCTCTTTTTTGGTGCATATTGAATATGTTATTTTGGAATTTCCCAGTAACCATAAATACTAGCATCTGTTAAAACTATTGGTATCATAAGAAAAACTGGATATAATAATAATGGGAAAGAAAAACTTATCAATTCAATATTTCTGTTGGTTCATCACTGCAGGTTTAATTGACGTCTCTAGTAGCATGGTTGGCTAGTGTCTCAATCCTGCATTTATTCGTGCATGTTTAATTGATGGTTGTTCCAGAAGTCGACATGCTAGATAAATTAGACAAGGTATGTGCTATTCATCCTCTACTTTTGTTGTTATACATATCTACTTTGATTGTTTAGTACTCTTAATTAATAGTTTTATTGCAAGTTTTAGTACTGATAGATTTAGAGCTTTAGAATTTTCTTAGTTATGTTTATATGTGTGTCTATATATATATTAACTATAATTATAACTTAGATTGGACTTATCAATTTCAGGTTTTGAGAGCATACAAAGAACCAAGCAAAGATGAATAATTGGTGTTGCTTGAGGAAGTGGATTAGAGTACAGAGGATATATATATATATATATATATATATATATATATATGAGATTTTGTATGTCATGTATGATCTTATTTTGTGTCTTGTAATAAACATAATTTACAATAATTGAATAAGTTTTTGTTTAATGTATGTGTTATAAATGTAAAAATGGGTTTTTTTAGTCCTTTTATATAAAAATAAGGGAAATGTAAAAAAAATATTTTTTTATATTAAAAAAATCTATTGCAACGACATTGTCGTTGCAGAAGAGAAACGTATATTGCAACGACAAAGTCGTTGCACAAGAGAAATATGTATTGCAACGACAAAAGTCGTTTTAAAAGCCAAAGGTGTTCTGCAACGACATTTTCGTTGTCGTTGCAGAAGCCAAAGATGTTTTGCAACGACAATGTCATTGCGAAATAGATTACCTGCACCCACTCTACTTGCCTTGTTTAGCAACGACATCTCTTATGCAACGACCTAAGTCGTTGCTGAAAACCGTTCTTTTTAACAACGAAGGAAGTCGTTGCTGAAAACCGTTCTTTTTAACAACGAAGGAAGTCGTTGCTATACCCTTTTGCAACGCCCGTACCAGCAACGACCAAAGTCGTTGCAGAAAATATTTTTTGCAACGACTTTTGGTTTTTTGCAACGACTTTTGTCGTTGCAATAAAGGGTTTTTCTTGTAGTGCCCTTCATGTGCTGCCTCCTTCCTACTACCCTTCACACCGCCTTTTGTCTTCACTTTATACTTAGGGGGCTTCATTGAATTTGTTGTTGTATACACAAACTCATGTAATCTTTGAAAATATCTTTTCTTTTCAAGCACACCCTTATCATCTAATGCTTCTACTTGACGATATATCTCATCCACGTATGGTTTTGGATCAAAATCTGTTGGTGTAAAAGAGGTCTTTATTTTTTCATTAAAAGACAAGCGTCGCCAATGATCGTGAACTGCATCCAAAGGGATGGATACTTCCTCTTTATAATATTTTGCAAGTTCACATTCGCATGGTAGACCGTGAGTTCTTCTGATTCTGCAATCACAATATAAGCTTACCCCATTTGTTTCGCGAAGACTTTCCATGATCTCCCAAATACGTATTATCGCATTGCGTGAGACAAAGTGACGCAACTCCTTGTAGAAATCATTATTTACACGATGATCCACCTTGGTGATACTACTTTCAAAAGAATCTTTAATATCAGTATGTTGACAAAGTAGCATGTTCTCCATTGCCTCAAAACTGGTGCACATATCCTCCTGACTATCTCTCAATAATCTCTTGAATGTGGCATGAGCGCTCTCAACCCTGGTAAAACAAAAAATAAACATATAACGTATTTTTCATAATTATTTTAAAACTCAATAGGTAAAAACACGTCACTAAAATATACATAAAAAAATGTTTGGGTTTTTTTATCTCACCTATTAGTTGTGGTATTACCAAAATGCATCAATTGGTTTACTCAAACACCCACAAATTTCTCCTTGTTGTGTCGCAGGTAAGTACGTTCCACGTAGTCATAAATTATTATTCCGCACAAATCCTTAAATTTTTTCAAATAATTTGTATACTCTTGCAAGTCTCGAGATTCTACGACTGCTTTCCAAACGTCCATTATAGGTGTCTCATCTTTTGTCTCACAAACCTTCTGCTTCACTCTATACTGCACGTTCTTTGAGATGTGAAACTTACATAGCAAGTGAGTAGAGGTTGGAAATACCTTCCCGACTGCCAAAATTAGAGCATCTTCTTTATCAGTCACTATGATCTCAGGCATGGCATCATCACTTTCAATCAAGTTGTGAAGCCGCTCTAGAGCCCATGTGAAGTAGGAAGCCTTTTCAGCCTCCATATAACAAAAGGCAACATGGAACGTCTTTTCTGTGGATGTTTGACCTACGATCTCAAGAAGCGGATATTTGTATCTATTTGTTTTGTAGGTACTATCCATAACAAGAACAATACCGAACGAATGTAATAATGATATTCCACTTGGATGTGCCCAAAAAATGGCCTTGACCACATCACTTTCTTCGTCTTTTACATAATTTGTCACATATCCAGAAGAAGTCAATCTGTGTAATAAATGTTGCATCTGTGTCCTGGGATGTCTAATACTTTTTCTAAATCGTTGACGCTCATTGTACATTTGTCTCAAGGTAGTAGTGTTGTTCTTGTTCTGTTCTTTCAAACTAATGAGAATTTCCTTCGGTTTGACCCATGCCTTTGTCAAGTTCTCGATTAACTCCTTTTCCTCTTTGGTTGGCCTACCATAATGACCCTTCAAGCTTTCACATGGTTTGTGATTGTGGACGCCACATTTGACCGAAAGCATCCAACCTTTTCCATTACCAAGATCCCAAGCATTAATCCTGAAAGGGCATTTAGACTTGCGAGTACTGGATACACACATTACCTCACCTTTTGTTCTTTTCCTATATTTTCCGCTTCTTTCGCAAGCCAAAAACACCCTAGGTCTTCTCTTATACGTCCCTCCGCCTGTGTCTGACCGATATATAACGATCACATGTTTTTGTTCTTTTCCAACAGCTTGAACCCAACGGATCAATTCGACTCTACTTGCAAAAATCTTTTTATGTGAAAAGTCATCACTATAGTCTGCAATAATATTGTTAAATGAAAAAACAAAGTTATATTAGGATTTAAAATAAAAAAAATTAAAAATAACATGTTACAAGGAATTTAAAATAAAAAATATGAAAAAAACAGTGTTTCATTATGAATTTAAAATAAAAAAAACAATGTTACATTAGGAATTTAAAATAAAGAATTAAAAAAAACAGTGTTATAGGAATTTAAAATTAAAATAAAAAGTTGTATTACAAATTTAGCATAAAAAAGATTTATATTAGAACTTTAGAATAAAAAGAAGTTATATTAGAAATTTAGAATAAAAAATATAATATTAGGATTTCAATAAAAATGTTACATTAGATATTTAAAATAAACAAAAATTAATATAATAAATAATAATAATAATAAAGGATTATAAAAAAAATTATAAAAAAAAACGGGTCGTAACCCTTAAAAAAACATGGGTCATAAACCAGTGTTACGACTTCAACAAAAACACTGGTCGTAACACTGGGCTACGACCTGGTAAAAATTGTACACATAAATTTTTTTTTTAATTAAATAAACAACCCAAGTGCATAATAATTCATCAATTAGGATACAATAAATTATTGAAAACATTAACTAAACTTTATGAATGACATTTGAAAATTACCTTGTCTCTCAGATAATTCAGGTTCAACAACAGCCATTAAAACCAACTATAATTTTAGTATGACGAAGTATAAGATTTGGTAAAAAAAATTACAGGTATGAATGAGTTATGAATGAGTTTATATAAAAAAAATAAGGATTTAACACGGGTCGTAAGGGGGCACTACGACCTTTAGGTCGTAATATCCCCTTACGACCCTTTAAAGAGTAAAGTCTAAACACGGGTCGTAAGGGGTGTCACGACCTGTAGGTCGTAGCACCCCCTTACGACCCAATTAGAATGCTTGTTTTTGAATAGGTCGTAGGGGGTACTACGACCTACAGGTCGTGATACCCTCTTACGACCCGTGTAAAATCTCAGTTTTTAAAGGGTCGTAAGGAATTATTACGACCTAAAGGTCGTAGTGCACCCTTACGACCCGTGTTAAAATATGTTTTTTTTTAAAAGGAGCATGATGGGTATAAATTATATATTTGGGATGGCAACCATAGACCATGGGGTGACAAAATAAATTCCCCTCATTGACACATAGAGAACACACATAACAACACCGCAACCACGTTTTCACCCCATAGGAATGAGAACCTGAGTCGTGTCCTATGCTATGAATATCGATGATTAATGATCAGGAACAATTGTGTTTCCAGTTAATTACACCCTCATTTCATATTTGTAAATCTTAAAGTTTTATTAGTAAGACATTTTGTATTTTTAGAAAATATTTTTTTTATTTGTCATCAGTTCACACTGTATTCATTTCAAGAATTATAAATCCGAATATTATTAAGTTTGAAAAATTCATATCAATACAATCAGAAATTTAATGCTCAAAATAAACCAGTTTATGTAGTTTGCTAGATTTTATATTTATAAGATTTTTTTAATAATTGCCTCAACTTTTCACTTGGTTAGTAATTTTTACGTTTTATAATTGCTATTCTCCATTATTTGATCGATTTATTATAGAAGAGATTAAAGAGGACGCGCTCTTTCTAAAATTTTCTTGACTATTGCTTTTTAGTCCTCATTTTCGATTTTTTTCTTCCATTTTTAATTTTTATAGACCAAAATACCTTTTTCATATTATTATTTTCGGTTCTACAAAAACGAAAAAACGTTTCCAACTCTTGAGAGTCGATTTTTTTTTTTTTTAACAATCAACAACGCTACTTGGCCTAGGTTCCCTTCCTCTCTCAGTATCTGGTTCATGTGTGCTTGTCGGGTAAAAGCAAGTTCACATAATAGAGAATAAACAAATTTTTTTTTACCTTACCAATAATCACTGTAGAGTGACCCTCACTAATCAGCTTTCCCAGCAATATCCATTTGCAATTTTTCCTGACTCTTCAAAGTCGGATTTTTTTTTTACTATGCAGAGAAATTTTGACTCTGCAGAATTTGATTTTAATTTTTTTTATTATGCAGAGTCGAAATTTCAACTCCACAGAATCGTAAACGCTCTTCCGCCTTTATAAAACCAAAAAAATAACATGGAAAAAGGTGTTTTGCTCCATAAAAATTAAAAATGGAGGCCAAAAAATCGAACACGGAGGCCAAAAAACAATAGTCATTTTCTTTGATGTGAATGGGCTTGGAGCCTTTCGGTCAGGCAAAAACAGATATATTGCGAAATTTTCAATATAAGTTAAGAAATTAAAATTGCAATATTAAAGTATTTTTTTAAATTTTCAAGAAATATATCTAACTTTTTTATTTTTGTAATATAGTTAAGAATCAGAGGTAGTATTTTTTCCTTTGGTTATTATTATAAGTCATATTTTAGAAAATTTTATTGGTCTTAATTATAAGTTACTTTACATTTCCTATGCATTATTTATGATTTTTTTTTACGCTTATTGTTTACTTTGAGTTTTTTTAATTGATTAATGAGCGTGAACTTTTCCAGAATAGTTGAGAGATTAAAATTGTAATGTTATAATATCTTTTCACAGAATTAAAAAAAAAAAAAAAAGCTCATCCATTTGTTCCTTATTATTTGTCCTTTTTTGGATTTTTTTTTTCTTTTTATTTGTCCTTTGAAAGATTTCAAGAGTGTAATAAATGCTATTTTTCATGTTTACCTCTATTCAATAAGTCATGATTTAGGTAAGTAGTGGAGAAAAATTAATGATTATAGAAAGAGAAAGGGTACCAACAAGGCTCAACATAGTTGGTAAATGACTGGATTCTTTAAGCATGATATGAGAGATTTGATCCCTGCCGTGGGTATGGAAAATGCTTTGTTGGTAGAGATAAAACTCACTTAAGTGATTTCTACGTCTCGGAGGGAATTAGTCTTCACATATCGGTCGGAAGATAGCTATGGTGCGCAAAAAAAAAATATAGAAAAAGAAATGGTATAATGAAAAAAAAACATAATTAATTTAATGAAAATTTAAATAATAATTATATTTATTAAAGGATGTGTTTTATTTTTTTTATGCACTAAGAGTATCCTCCAGCCGATAGCCAAAGACTAATCCCCTCTGAGACGTAGAGATCACCTAAGTGGACTTTGTAAGGACTACAATCGGTGGATGAATTAACCAGAGAACACTAGGAGAACATCTGGAAGGGGGTTGAATAGGTGTTTAAGAAACCTTGAAAGAATTTCGCTTAAAACAAATTCAAACGATTAAAACAAATAATTTTCACAAAAACAACAGCCCTTAATCGATTAAGACAAGTGTTAATTGATTAACACCTAATGACTGAATTTGGTTAATCGATTAGCACACCCTGTTAATCGATTAATCACTACAGAAAACAGAAAAATCACTTTTCAATCGAAAACGAAAATCAATCAAATAACATATATGATCAGAGATAGCGCGGAATTGATTAATACACAGATTTTTAATGATTACCTAGATTATAAAATAGGTTTTCCTCAAATCAATTTGAACTATTAAAATCTATTTCATTCAATTATTAGAAAATCAATATTTTCTAGGGAACAATATGAAATAGCAAAAGTTAAAGAATTAAGGGAAGAGAAGCTTGCACAGAGATTTATACTGGTTCACTCTCAACCACCGAGAGCTACATCCAGTCCCCTCTTCCATAAGAGAGATTTTCTTCACTAAGGAATTAAAATTCTCAAATTACAAGCGATTGCCTCTCAAGATACCCCACTTGATAGCCTCCATGAGATATCCCACTCTTGTCTTGCAACCCTCTTGAACCTCTAATCTAACCTCTTCTCTTGCTTGATGATACCCAACACCAAGTCTTTCACTTGCTTGTTGATTCCTCACAACAAGACTTCCAAATCTTCTTCGTTTGCTTGATGAACAACAACACCAAGACTTCTTCTTGTTGTATTTGAGCTTGCCTTCTTGCAATGATTACAACTCTAAGAAAACACAATAAACCTATTGAATCTCCTTCAAGAACTATGAACTATTAGAAATTGAGATTCAAAGGTTTCTTGATCAAAGATATGAAAATAAGAACTTCGATCTTTATAAAAGTGAGAGAGAATGCTGAGAGAATAGTGTGGCTTTTTTCTTTCTAAAATGATTTGAAAATGAAGTTATTTATCACAATGATTATGAAAAGGTTTATATAGAATACCCATTAAGTTTGGAAAACTTAAAAACTGATTTTGCAGAGTAAAAAGCTGTTTTAAAAAGCTGAAAACACGTGTTAATCGATTAACACTTCAGGTTAATCGATTAACCCCTGTTTAATTTCTGTTAATCGATTAATACCTCCAATTAATCGATTAATCACTGATGCAAAATTATGTTAATCGATTAGCCTTACCTGTTAATTGATTAAGCACTGTAAAAATCAATTAAAAACTTGTTTTCTCAGAATTAAAACCTTTTCTCTAAAACCTTTAAGCCACCTATTAATTTAGATTAAGTGAAATACTCAAAATATAATATGATCATATACTTGATAGAGATTCACTACCTCTAATAACTCTACTCAAAACTCTAAGACTCAATACAAAATATATAAACAATATACTGCATGCATTAAAGTCCTTGAGCTTGCTCTCTCTTCATCATAGTTGCTTTTGTTCTTCGTCACCCGTTGATCTTCTTTATGGTTGAACTTCTTCAAAACATTATCATTATCAAAATCATGCATTTGCATAATAGATCTAACAATCTCCACATGCACATGTACACTAGATCTAACAGGCTTTGCCTTTACCAACAAAGTCCTTTTCATACCCACGACAAGTATCAAACCTCTGCCATCAGGTTTAAGGAACCCAACTATCTCCCAACTATGTAAAACTTTGTTGGTAGGATATGTTTTGTTTTAAATAAGACATAAATAAAAATGGAAGAAGGAACTGTGTTTATGGATATACATGATTAAGTTAAGTATGTATTAATTATAACGAAAACATGATGCAGTATGTTTGTTTGAGTTCAATTTGTGTATTTTTTTTTTCTTATTTTACCCATGTATCACTCCCTTTGTTTCTTATTATTTGTCATTTTTTGGAGAAGTTTTGTGTTCATTTTTATCTGTCATTTTGAGTATATTAAAAGTGTAATAAATAATATTTTTAATGTTTACCCATATTCAATAGGTCTTGGTTTACGTAAGTAGTGAAAAAAATTAATGATTACAGAAAGAGAAAGGGTGTAACGATAAAAACATACTTCCTCCGTCCCATAAAATTAGTGAAAAAACATAAAAAAAAGTTTGTTCCTAATTAAAGTTAAAGCAAAAAATAAAAAAATTTGAAATTGCATTTATATTCTATAATTGATTAATTAAGGAAATATGTGTTAAATACTAGTTTTCTTAATTGGTTGATTTGGGAAGGCAATATATTAAAAGCATGTTTCTTATTTTGTTGAATTTTCAAAGATTTATTATAATTTTTTGAGACGAATGGAGTAATTAATGTATTAGAAATATAAATAATGATTAAATTTTTTATAAGGTCTGTTTTGTTTGAAATATGAAAGACAAATAAAAATATAGAGTAGAAAGTATTTTTTCTAATAATTTACTATTACTCATCGATAATGCTAAAAACAATGATTAAAGTTACATTACATTAATATTATACAAACACTTATAATTTTATATCTTGGAATACCAGTAAAATTTTATTCCAAAAAAAAACTATCATACAGATCCTACCGAAATATGTCTCCCATGTCCAAACTTTCAATGGATATAGTTAGAGAGGCGAGTCACTCCCTCCGTTTCTTTATGTAAATTTTTCAAGGTCATGACATGTAAATTATAGAGTGTAATTAATATATTTAAAATATTTGTTTAAAAAAATTTCAGCAAGTAAGTTACTTGTTGGGTAAAGGAATTAAAAAACAAGGTAAATGTTGGAGGAAGATTGGATTTCCAACATCAATATCAACACCGACATCAACATTATACTCGAGGCTTAAAGATTTGGACAGATGCCATGAAGCTACTACATATTGGTGGCGATGGCGAGTGACACTTATAACCGATTGTGCCGACTTATTATAGCCGTTACAGGGTTTGGGCTCAGTAGATCCACTTTCATCAATCAATCAAACGACTGTTTCGGAAAATTGAAAATGTTTACTTGACATCTATATTTGATATCAGAGAGGACACCTGCCTTTTTAGGTAAAAAGTGGTGGGTCCTATAAGAAAGACAAACTGCAAGATCCATCAGTTTTTTTTTTTTTTTTTAAAAGACAAGTGTCTCGTATAGATGTGAAATACTGATGTTTATGTAACAGAGTTGTTCGGAAAATATTTAAAGGCTATGGTGTTTTGGTTTTTTCACAAATTAATTAATGGAGGTAAAAACTAAAATTCATCAAATATAACATTTATGTTTTACGTCGTGAAAAAACTTGCAAATTAAGTTATTGGAGCAGCATCATATTCTCTCTACCCAATTTGTATCATAATTAGGGGGCTATGCTGTTTGCTCCCTCTGATACTAGAGTAACAAAGAGAGTCTTGCCCTTTAAGTTAGCAAACTAAGATACCTTTAACTTTTAAGTGAATACCAAATGCTAATACAATTATGTTGAAGCGCATATACTATTCCCTTCAAATAATTGGTTTGATAGTTTTTCATGTTTATGTCAGCTTTACCTGTGGAGTCATTGAGCAATGCCTTGTTGAATACGATGAAAGCTTATCATAACTTTTGTTATTGTTCCCGGATATCAGATGTAATAATTTTCACTCAATGAGACACAGATTCTATGCAGCGATGAATACAAAAGATTAACGTGGATTATACTTTTCATAATAATAATAATAAGGCCACCATTATAGTGTCTGCAATTATAACGAATGGGAAATAGATTAATTGCTTTCTTAGTGGAGAGAACAGGAAAATAAAGTTTGATGATATCTTCTATCTGGTTCAGCGGTACACTTCGTGTAGATAGCGTCCACGAGGTAGCAAAATCAAGATTCTGATACTGATATATTTACGCTGTAACTAATCACTCGATTGTTATTTTGGTACATAATTAGCTCATCATGATTGTTGTAATCAATTGAAGATAATTGTCCTAGAATAACTGATAATCCGTTCATATTCAGCTTCTTCGGTATAAAGCAAATTATATACAAAAATGTTTTCTTAACCTCAACCTAAAAAGTCAAAAATTAATAAAAATGCATTGAGAAGCAACTAGCACGTTCTTGGAGTCTTGAAAATTTTTCACACACTGACGAAACAATAGTTGCACATTGTATGTGTATTTGTAGCGAAGTATGTTGGCCCAAGGTTGTAGCTCAGGTTCCAAGTTCCAACTTATGAGTCGTTGGTAAAGAGCATGTCTCCTTAACCACTAAACCAACCCCTTTCTGTTCAAAAATAGCACGTGACTAATTTTATTTATAAACCCGTGGCTGCATACTCAACAAGCCCTAACACTACTGACAAACACACGAAATCTCCTTAAACATTCTATAAGGAGTTTGATTTCTACCGTTACATATGCATTGTTTTTATCAGGAGGTAAAACTAATTCGAATGATCTTTACATTTCAAAACGAATTATTCACTAGCTAGGAAGATTGTGAGATATGAAAGACGATAAAAATTGCCCTTTTTTGTATTTTTTGAATTCCAAATTCTTCTGGCCAATCCTAAATTCCTAATTGAGAAGACAGACCACCTCCCGGGAAAAATCGAAGAGCCTTTCACTATACTAATTCTCTGTCCAAGTTATCTTGCTATTTGTGTCATCAGATCCCAGTTCGGAACCTCTAGTTTGTAGTTAATGTTAAAATAGACTTGGCATAGCATTCTCCTCATAGTTTGCTAATGGTTACTACCTCCGTCCCTAAATATAAAGTCCTTTTGACACTTTTATTTTGTCCCTATTTATAAAGCCTCATACCAATTTTCAATGATCATTAATTATTTTTTCCACAAACACCCTTATTTATTTAACACTTTTTAGATTCCCCATAATATTAATAGGGGTAATTTTGAAATTACATATCAAAAGTTCACATTTCCAATACAATTAACTAAATTATTCATCTTTCTTAATGGACGTGAAATCCCCCAAAGAGGCTTTATATTTATTTGGGGACGGAGGGAGTATGAAATGAAATCCGCTTGAACACTCTAAAAGTAGCTTTATCTTTTAAAATAGGTACTTCAAAAGGTACAGAACATGATAATTTACTAGACATAAATTTGCAATGTCATTATCTTCTGAAACATATCAACCGGCAACCACAATGTCCATTAATATTATACTTCAGAAGATAGCTGATGACACGTTTTGTTTTGCAGGTAAAGATTTTCTCGTTTTAAAGGGTCTCTATGAAGCATAGTCTTGCTGGTATTCTTCATTCGCTCCCAATAAACCCATATTCTTGTTAAGTTTGTCACGGAAGCATTGGTAGAATATAAAACGAAAGTTATATTATGTCTTCCCCGGATTTGTCTGCCTAACACAGTGACACTGGACTGACTAAAAGAGGGTACCCAGGTTTCTTCTATATACATGGCACAGGCGGGCAGTCAACAAATTCACATGAACACACAAGTCAAAGAAAGAATCTGGCTTTGTAGGGTGAGACTCCTCTAAAACGCAGCTAACATGAATCAAGACATAATTCTGATGTAGATTCATCAAAGTGAGGTATGATAATCTTAAACCTTCTTCATATTCAATGGTTTAGATTGGTGTACTTTAACCTCTTAAGTGCAAAATGCACATTAGGGGAGCCACACCCGGGTTTGTATAATTGTATCTCCTAACTGGGACATCTATCATATCAGTTTAATCATTAAGCATATAACCCTCCCCACTCTCCCCGGAGACGGTCAGCAAGTACATCAGCCAAAGCAAGGATTACAAAGAAAAACTTCGATCAAGAATGATGTCAAAAGGAGGTTAGGATGAAACCAACCGATCCCAATTAATTGGTAGATTAAAAATCTCATATCACAATCACACAGTTGTCTGTTGCATGCATATTCTGATCAGAATGATCTGAGACTGAGACAAACACATAAGCAGCAAGGCTCACACTTTGATTAAATTTAGTAATTTAGATCTTCATACAAGATGATGCCATATCTATCATACAGTATATGTTAATTTCAAAAATCTATATCCAAAAGTAAATAATCAATCCATATGAATTCACATTCAAACAATTTTTGAGTTAACTTACAAAGATATATCACTTCAGGAACTCACTTGCAACATTCATGTCTTCACTTAATAACGAAACACTATTTGAATGTCGATGATCAATCGACCATTCAACAATGTTCAGCATGGTAATGGAATTTCCTCAAGAAAATATGACAGGTTGAGGATTGGCACATTATGATTGAGACACTGGAAATTGGATAAATAAATTTGGGGAGAGGGTTCTTTCCAACTCAATTTTCGAACAGCAAGGGCCCAGAATATTTCTTACACAATTTCTAATATAAAATGTAATTATAACCACTATCATATACAACAATCCAATAGTGAGAAGCAACCCCATTTAACATTGTCCTTGGGATGATTCTTTGCCTAGATTATTTCTTACACAATATCTAACATGAAATGTAAATCTAACCACCATCATATACAACAATTCAATAGTGAGAAGCAACCCCATTCAACATTGTCTTTGGAATGATTCTTTTTTCTTTTCAGTCTGAAGGGTTATTTAAACTTCTACATTTAATCAATCGCCATAGACAGGTAAACTTTCATCATATTGGTACTGGACTAACCAAGATTAGATAGACTATATATTACTCACTTTGTCCCCACTCTTTAAATGCTCATTATGATTGTAAATGTTCTAAGCTGCTAGCCTTAATTTCTCATGACCAGATGATCTAAAGAAACAAATTATTTCTCAGACTCTACAGTGACGTAGATGAGTAAATAAAGTAATTGCAAATATTAAATTTGCAGTTGATTTTCAAGATACCTCTTTCAACCACCAAATTCACCAGCTTTACAAATGCAGCAACCAACAAAATAAATATTCAGCAATTCAGGTCTTGGCAAAGTATTACTTTCTTGATCGAGAACGCAAAATACTTGCCCAGTGTTCATCTCAAGTGATACATGGAATAAGAAATATTATCGAATCTTTTGCTCAACCAATCTATCAATTCGTATCTTTGAAATGCCTCATTCAAATGATTTTAAAATGCTGCACAGGATGATACTAACACCAGCAACTCAAAAGATAACACTAGATCTTCAATGAACTATACTTTCAAGTGATAATTAGCTTTTTCAGAAGTTATTAGCATGTACTTTCTAGTCAAATATATATTTCAACAAGACCAAATAGAATCCATTCATGTGAATTTATAAGTCACAACACAGAGAAACAAAGATTTTCAGATAATTTCAGAGTTCAGGGTACATCGTACATATCCAAGAATGCTATAAACACAACCAAGCCATACACAATCTCATGAACACAAAATGAAAAAAATATAGCCGCCTAACAATCATCTAAGTGAAATAAAAATCAGTTGCACATGTAAACCCCACTCTCCAATCTGTGACTAACCTCGTAAAAGTCTGTCTTACCCTCCGAAGCAGGCCGTAGATTAACTCCAGACAACGACTGAGTTCCTTGTACAGAAAATTTCACGTACCCAACCACCTCAATTTCTTCATCACCTTCGTTAGAATCTACCGGTATCCTCGCTCTCAACCTGCCAGGAGAGCCCTTTAATGGAATCTCTGGTACAAGCCATCTTACTTCCTTTTCATGCCTATTCAACGCAGCCTTTGGTGAGACCTTCAACAGTGTTGGGTCAACGGGCAGTTTCAAAACAAATGTAACATCAGTCAAGGGAGCTAGCAAATCAGGGTTTGAAGCATATTGTATCATCACAGAAAGCAAACTTCCAGTATGGCGTTTTATAAGTCGAACCCTCAAAGGCAAGGGGGTCAACCTCGGTAACAAACTAAACTTAATAATTGGTATCGGCTCCTCTGAAGCTGCAGTCCTTACATGAAACATTCCATTACCAAGGGTACTGACTCGAGAACTCTGTATAACAAATCTTTTAACAGCATCGGTTCCCTCAATTTTAAAGGAAAATTCAGTTTCCTTATCACCAGCAGTTTTAGGCGGTAAAGTTCTGAGGTTAACAACACCCATCAATCCAACCCTCGCAAGTAAGGATTCCCTGAACTCTGCACTAATCTCTTCCGAGATATACATCTCGGGACCCTTCATCTCTGTTTTCGTCACCAGGTTATCAAGTGGAGTGCCGCCAGCACCGCTTCCAGCCCCGGCTGCTTTAGGTGCAGCATCTGGCCCTGTCTGCAACAATTCAAGTCCACCAAGCCCTTCCTGTTTCTTAACCTTGGTCGGACCGACAAACTCAGAAACATCAAGTCCACCACCCCAAGCATCATTGAACCCTTCAAAAGCTTCCCCTATAGAAGCTTGCTCGTTACCAAACTCAACTCCACCATAATTCCCTTCAAAACCTTCGACATTTATATGGGTTGATTGGGTTGCTTCCGGTGGTGGCAATGTCGTTACTTCAAGCCCCGCCAACGCCAGTGTCAAATCATTACTGGAAGCATCCTTAGCCTTCTTGAACCCACTCACAAGCTCTTGTGGCTTGTTGATTGCATCACTGGCTGCAAACGGATCCTTCTCCGCTTGAGATTCCTCATTGTTCTGCTGCAATTCCTCCTGCTGCTCACCACCAGGCTGTGTCACCGGGGCGAGGCTCACTGCCACTTCGTCGCCAGCTTCCAACGTCTCTGGCGGCAATTCAAACCGCGCATTCGTGAAGGCTTCGATGCCCGCCTGGTGCTCGAGGGAATGCACCTCCACTGCAGGCCAGCTCTCGGCGCCGCGGATCTTGTTCTCGGTCTCAAGGGCAGAATGCACCATCTTGGCGATGCTATCCCCGTGCAAGGTGGCGAGCATCGCAGCAAGGCGGATGCTGCTTACTCCGCGGAGGACAATGTCGAGGGCCATGTAAATCTCCGAGTATTTCTTGCTGAGTTTCTCCGGGGTTACATCGACGCCGCGGCACGCGGTGACAATGACGCTGACGGCCTGGTTGACCATGTGGATGCACTCGAAAACATTGACGGAGTTGTCGTGATCGGCGACGGTGATGCCAAGGACGTAGATTCCGTTGACTAGGCGGTAGATGACGCGGTAGCGACTCTCGACGCCGACGATGACCTGGCCGCTGGAGGCTGCGAGGGGATCGTCACCGATGGATTCGGCGGCGTAGGCATCATCGGGGGCATGGGCTTGAGGGTTGTTCTTGTTCTTGTTGACGGCGAAGGCGCGGCGGGTCTGGCGGAAGGCGGAGAGGGCGCCGAGGGCGCGTGAGGGTGGGAACCACTCGCGGGTCTGGAGAAGGATGTCGGATCCGTTGGCGGGTTGCAAAGAGAGCGCTAAGCACGACATCGATGGTGAACGGGTTCAGATCGGGGAGGGTTAGGGTTAGGGTTTGGGTTAGGGATCCAGCTTGTGAAGGATGTGGAGATGGAACGGAGAAATGAGAATGATCCTGTTATTTGAGCACTTAGATTCTGGAGCAGGGTTCTGAGATATGATTGATTGGTGTTTTGAATTCAAATATTAGAAACTCGAAAAGAATGAGAAATTGAATTGCAATTGCAAATTGCTGCACACACAAACAGCAAATCGAAACAGACAGACAGAGAGAGAGAGATCGGAGATTGGACTGGTGAGACTCGCGACACAAAACTCATCTGGCAAACCCCTCTTTTCTCTCGTGCTTTTCCTTTTCCTTTTCCTTGTTTGTTTTTTTTTTAATGTTGGTTATGGGCTGAACGGCCCAGAGACTCCCCATAATAGCTGTTGCCTGTTGGGGATTTTGGCACCGCACTGGACATACACACTTCACTTAATTTTATTTTTTTCAAAATTACCTTTGATTTGTGATTATATTGATGACCTACTCAAAATTTTAGATCATCGACACAATCATTATCCAGATTTAAAGTTTAAAAAAAAAACTTGAAAATCAATATCTTTCACAACCCATGAACTAAAACTTATCTAAAATGCAAGATAACGGATTTAAAAATTAATTCATTTCTTACAAAAATCATGTGCGGTGATATATAGCGAAGGTATTTAAAAAAAAAAAAACTCAGGTCATAACTATGTTTGATGACCGGAATTTTTGAGCAGGTCATCAACACACAGTTATGACCCAAGGGTAATTTTGGAAAACAAAATATAGTAAGGTGTGTATGTCCAAATGTGAGGTGACCAAATCCTTTAGTATTGACTATAGTGACAATCATGCAGCTATTGGGGTTCATGTAAAAATACGAGTCACTGTAGTAGATATTTGTGGTTTAAGTAAAAGAAAAAAAAAGCAAGAAAAATACGGTGTAAAGTGATGAGTGACTTATGAAAAAAGATAGAAATGGGTGAGTGAATTATGAGAGATATAAATGAGAGGGAATGAAAAACATGAAATGGCAATAATAGGCATTGGGGTGGCAAAATAATTACCCTTTATCAATAGTAACGGTACTTGTTACGGTGAATTTATGTAGTTCAGGTAAAAAAAAAAAAAAAAAACACAAAAGAGAGAAGGTCATGGTGAGTGAGAGCAAGAGTTGGAGTAAAAGAGAGTGGAAATAACCAACAAAGCCCAGCACAGTTGGTAGATAGCTGGGTTCCTTAAGCATGATGTCAGGGATTCGATCCCTACCGTGGGCATAGAAAATGCTTTGTTGGTAGAGGCAAAACCCACTTCGATGATCTCTATATGTGTTTTGGTGAGGGGTATTTTTGAATCTTCAAATGGGTTATAAGATGACAAAATTACTTATCAATTAATTATTTAATTACTTTATAGGATAATATTTTCCTATTCCAAACCAATAGACCCTAACTCTTATTTTGTTTTCCCAAAATCATTTCTTATGTTGCATCAACACGGTACGATACTAGATACGGATTCGTCATTGAAAATAAAGTATGACATTATCTTTATTGTACAAACCAACAATTTTGACAATAACATATTATACTAGTTAGGGGCGTAAGTGATCCGGTGTGAGACCGTTCGGACCGAACTGGACCGGACCGAAAAATGCAGTCTGGTCCAGTCTCACGGTCTGATCCGGTCTCAAAAAGTTTAGACCATACTTAAACAGTCCGGTCCACAATCCAAGATATTTTTAGACCGTCGGAACCGGACCAGAACGATAGAGTTAATAATTTAAAATTAAAAAAAAAACTAAAGACACAACATAATCTTGGGCAACACAGTTAAGGCACCCTTATCCTTGTGATCCTCGGTCCTAGTTAAAGCACAATTAAGCACAACATAAACTACAGACACTTGTCGTTGTTCCAAACCTGCAAAAACATCATTCAACATTGGCCACAGCACTAAGATTCAACCAATTTTCATATTTTTGCTTGATTTAAAAAAAAAAAGGAAAAAAAAGCAAAATTGACCGGACCGGATCATTAATGAACGGTCCGGCCGGTCCGGTCTTTGAGGATAAATAATGTTGGGATCTAACCAGATCAGACCATACTAAATTGAGCGATCCGATCCGTAATATGGCTCACAGACCAAACCGGACCTGACCGTTACACCCCTAATACTAGTGTCTTAGAATGAGAGGTTAAGGTCCAAAATAAAAAAAATATATAAAGATGAGATTAATTATGAGTTAGATTCAAAATCATGGAGGAAAATGAGAACACATTATATTAATCAGCCTTCTCAAATTTCATTTCATTATTAATGTTACTTTTCCAAAATATCCATAAAAAAAGTTATCTCATTTAATTTTTGTTTTATCTTAATGTTACTTTACTCAAGTACCTTTATTTTTAAAAAAAAATTAAAAAAATTAAATATAATCAATTATCTTTTTAATAAGAATAATTTTAGTTATTTTTTTAAGAGTTTAATATTTGTACACTAACATTGTAAAGTTTTTTACACTGTCGGTGCATTATCCACCATCAATATGTACTACTTTTACTTATAAATCAACCATAGCTAATCAATCAACGATGAATAATATATTGACAGTGTAAAGAAAAAATATCTTTACAATATCGGTGCATAAATTATTTTATCTATTTTTAAACCAGTGGGAGATATGATTATTGAGGTCAAATAGAATGGAACTTGTATTAAATATTACTCCCTCCGGTCCTATTTATAAGTCACATTCTAGAAGGTTTCTTTGGTCCTATTTATAAGTCATTTTGTATTTTCTAGGAGGCATTTATTGCTATTTTCTCTTATTTGCCCTTTGCCAATTAATGTGAAGTAATACATTGTGAAATTCCCAATGTAAGTTAAGAGGGTAAGATTGCAATGTTAAAATATTTTTTTTAAAGTTTCAAGAAAACTAACTACTCTCCTTGGTCCGTGTGATATAGTTAAGTATGCCCTGTAAATAGGACTGGAGGGAGTATTAGATGAATGTATATACATTTGACAACCCCAGGAAAACCGAAACAGACACCAATCCCTGTAGGATTTAGGCTGGCCATCCTATCAGTATCCCACACAAAAGTAATTCATCTTAATTAATCTCCACAACCACAAATTAGAAGGTGATGTCTTGACTGTCCCTTAAGCCCACTTGTCCCACCAATACAGGCAGAGATCTCAAATGGCCAGTGACCTCCTTTGTCCTTTCACGAGTACAAAGCCAAGCCCTGCAAAAACCAAAAGACTCACTCATACAATGGCACACGCCAATAAAAATAATAAGAAAAAAAGAACAAACACATTCTTTTAATGCCTTCAAATAAAAGCTAAAGTCTTGGAAGAATATTTTAGTAGAAACAATCTCGATTAAGACTTAAGAGAACATAAAACAATTTGTTTCAGACGTCACCATCTTAAAACCTCAAAAGTCAAATTTTGCCTTGAAACAAGAATATGTTTGGGCAGATGAAAGGAACATGAAAACTGTCAGCATGCGTTGCGTGGTAGACAAATCCATTTGTCAATAAAAATACCTTGCTTAAAAACTGAACCACAAAGGCACAAACCATATCAGGAAGAAAGAAATGCAATCTTTCATTGTTTCTAACCAACTCTACCTGATATATGTTAACTTGAACCACAAACATACTTGCACCATTTTTAGATCATGTTCTTATTTTTTTATCATTACAAAAACCAAAACCATAAGTTGTAAGGTTGAAGAGATACCTTCCAACTGGTTGAGTGAAGCAGCCGTTAAACTCAAGTTGAATAAAGTACAAAGGGGACTACATAGTAGGGAAAGAAAATAATCTTAATTAGCAAGGCTTAATAAAGAAACTAAGAAAGCAAAATCTTTGACACCGAAGTCTAAGCAGCTGAGAAGAATAACTAGTTTAATTTTCCCCACAACAGCATGCTTTCTATACATATACTTACCATACTTAGAAAAAAAATGGCCACCTTATAAGAAATTAAGAATCTCAACAAATGATTTTTAACAAATAATAATCCTTTAATTTAATTTTGTTACCAAAGACACGAGTTAAAAGCAGAAATATGCATAAATTAGAGTAAAATTTGATAAAGATGAAATTCCAAGTGGCTAAGAATCCTTTGAATCAAGAAATTGAAAGCTTACCAATGAGAAAAATGGTCAACATTAGAGCAAGTGTAAGTTGAACAGAACAACCATATCGCAATTGCAGAGGACTTAGAGATTGTCTATTAAATAAACCAACGCGACCAAAACGCTGCAGAGTATGAAAAACTCATAAGAAAATCCTTGAAATGTACAAATATCAATCATTATTAGGACATATTTCAGAAATGATGAGTGCAAGCAGAGCAGAAAACATAGAAAATAGGTTCCATATTTTCCACATATCTCTTTCATAAAATATATATATATATATATGTATAATCTTCTAACCTGATTGAACATACGAACTGCTCTCATGGCCTGCGGATATTCTTCACATTTTTGTTTCCAGAAGAGAGGCCTGAATCCTTTCTCTTTAGGGGTGGCATCAATAGTCCTTGTAGGTTTATTTCTCTGCTCATCGTCATCAGCGATTACAATTTTTAAAGCACTATGATTAGGAGGACTCCATGTCTTCCTTGTACTAGTTGTTCTATCTGTTTGAGAAACTACCTCATCACTATTTCTAGAACCAGAATCTGCTTTTATTTCTACCACATAATCTGTATCCTTGCTAACAGATATAAAATCCTCGGAAACCTTTTTATCTTCTTTGTTGACTAGTTTCTCCTGAACCGAGCTATTCAAGGAAAGATTAACCTTTTTGAAGGAAGGAGTAACATCTATGCACTCATCCTTAGAGCTTTGCATGGTCTGACAGGTCCCAGAAAGAAATGCAGCCAAATCATCTCGCTCTTCTTCGTTGAGATTTACCCACCGAAGGGGTTGCTTACCTTCGTCAGCAAAAGATTCCCTTAGTGCTGCTTCAACCCGGGAAATTTGGCTTTCAATGGCAGAAATAAATTGCCTGTGCCTAGTGGATGTATGGTCATCACCTTGATGTCGGTAGCTTAGCCTGACTGCTTTCTCAAATTCTTCCAACTACATTTCATCATGTCCAAAACAGAAAATTAACAAACATATATTTTTTTAAAAAGGAACGTCACTTTTAGAGATTAAAGGAGAAACAACGGAAGAGATTTCACTTATCTGAGAATCAACTATAAGAAAATTTATGTATTTTGATAGTAAATATACATTCAGTGAAGAGTGAAGAGGAAGACAATTTCAAAAGTATGAAAAAGGAGTATATTGAATTATTGACATACCTGCCATTTTGCAGTACCCAGAGCAGTTTGCAGCTCCCTGCAAAGTTCATTTAATCCTCCAGAAGCTGATCTTTCTCTCCTTTCTCTTAACCATGCCCTATATGCAGATTCCATTCTGGAAAGAGAGAAAGATAAATGGAATTCATATCGAATAGAAATTACAAACTCCTATAAACTTCTAGCACAAACAGACATTCCTCACGGAAATAAAATCTACATCGATGTTTCCTCTACAAATATTGAAGACATGAGCAGGCTCCCTCTTAATTCAGAAACAACTGAACAAGGGAGACCGTCGACTAATCCATGATTTAAAGTTTTTAAAAGAACACTCAATACTTAACCAGATAAAGCAGATAGCTTAGCTTTGTTCATTTCATACCATATTATAAGACAGAATCTACCGTAAGTTGGCAAGCACATCATTTTAAAAGCAGAATTGCTCAAGCAAGATACCGAGACATGATTAATCTTACTAAAAGATCATCAAAAACGTTAAGTGCGCAACAGTTCCGAATTTCCATATTTCCTATACCCCTTCCTTTGTTTCTATTATTCCCCTTAACTACGCGAAAAATCCATTTACATGAGCCAATCAAAAAAACAAATTTTTTTTTCTGACAAAAAAAAAATAACGCATAGAAAATGCAAGAGACAGCAACAAGTTAAGTAACGAACATAGAAAACAGAGCTTGAAGCAGCAAAAGACATGATAATGAACAATGAATCCAACAGAAGACAACGTAATTAGACATGAAATTCATTGAATTTATGTAATTAAATTAATCAGAGACAACGTAAAGAAATAAAAAGTGAAAATAAAAGAGGGGAACGTACATATCAGCTGATTCCTGCACCTCCTCCGCTGCGGGAAA
The DNA here is from genome assembly GCA_037953625.1 of Crotalaria pallida. Classification (NCBI taxonomy): domain Eukaryota; kingdom Viridiplantae; phylum Streptophyta; class Magnoliopsida; order Fabales; family Fabaceae; genus Crotalaria; species Crotalaria pallida. The sequence continues at coordinate 180,313,411 of CM075649.1, forward strand.
GAAAGCGTCTTTTCGCCACAGATCAAAACTATTAGCTACCAACATCTTCAATAACACAAAACCCCCAACTCAAAAACAAAACCCAACAAAAAAAACAAAAAAACTGTTTGAAGGAAAACCGTATACGAAGCAATATGTGGTGAAAAAGAGCAAAAGAAGAAAGCTTGGTAGGTGGATTTGCTCGAGGGTTCTTTCTTTCTTTCTTTCTTTCTCTCTCTTCTTTCTTCTATGGCGAAGGAAGCAAGCAATTGAAGAGAGAGAAAGGAGGTACCACCTTCACAGCGAAACCAAAAGGGAGAGAGAAAGAGAAAGAGAGAGAGAGACGTTTAAGCGAACCTTCTCTCTCCTTTTTATTTATTTATTTTTCCGGGTTCTGTGTCTAACCCGTTTCTTTTCTTTCTTTCTTTAGTTTTTTTAAGTGATCAGGTGTTGGAAGTTCCACAATAGCTCAAGATCTATAACCAAGCATTCTCTGCCACGTATGATATTTTGACACGTAGACAGTGGTTGGGGGTAACGTTTCGGATTTTAATTAGATGATGGTTTGGGAATTTTGTTGGCGGGAGCAGAGGATCGGGAAATGGTGGAAGGTAGATGATGAAGGCGTCGGCGGTTGGAGAGAAAGATAAGGACAACAGGCCAGTGTGTTTATGGTTGTTGCCACATTGGTTTACCAAAGCTTCAATGGGCCCCTTAATCCAATTAAGAAAATCCTGTAGTTATTTATTCATCTCTTTCTCTCATAAATTAAGCAAGTTTAAAAAATAATAATAATAATAATTAAAAGAGGTAAGGATTTACTAATATATTTTGATTAAAGTTTCTAATAAATTATGAAAAATATAATATGATAAAAGATAAATAAAGATATATGGTAAAGAAAATCATACATACATACGTACGTGTATATATATATATATATATAGGGGATGAAGGGATAAATGAGATAAAACAAAATAACAAAAACTTATGGGATAAAGAGAATTCTATGACAACAATTCCTGTTTATAAGTTACACGTATAAGTTACACTTACAAATATTGTACAGTTAACTTAATGGTTTAACAAAAAAAAAATATTATTGTATTATTCTGCTTGCATTATTTTTTTTTATGAATAATTGAACATAATTAATTAAAACACTTATTTAATAGGGACAGTTTACGAAAAAATAATCAAATACATCTTAAGTAGTGTAAAATAATTCACATATAAGAACAATCAATTTTTGTAAAACGTTACCAAAAAAAATCAATTTTAGTATAATGTGGTTTACCTATACGAAATGAGAGAGTAATAAATTAAATAAAAACTAATGTTTTTAAATATTTCTAAATATATAAATATATTAAGGATTCGCAATTAATTGCCTTGAAAATATTATATAAGCAAGTAAAAATGTAAAATCAACATAAAAAAAACTAAAATTTTAATTTTAATACTTTAAATATATTATTTTTTTAAGTAAACTTCCCATTTTTAATTATTTAAACATTACTTTAAGAGCAACATATAGCAAAATCCATATAATAATATGATACCAACTACTCCATGAAAGATATTTTTTCATTGATCATTCATACTACCTAAATATTCTAATTTCTTTAGCTCAACATTTTTAACCCACGAATTTTAATTTTATATATACTTATATGTTTAAATTATAATGAATTAAAAATATCCAATGATAAAAAATTAAATTAAAGAAAATCACATAAAAATTAAATTAAATAATCCAAATTCATGATTTAGGCGGTATACTAATGCCATCATGGCACCAATGATAGATAATATTTTTTTTTAAAAGAAATTATAAAAACAAATATAATGAATAGACTTTGCAGCCACCTAGAATGCATCCTTGTCACAGTTCACTAACCATGGTCCATGAACCAACCTGCTGCCTTTTTTTTAATCCCCTTGGTAATCAATTTATCAAGATATGATTTTTTTTTTGCAAGCAATATTTTTTGTTACTATCGATATATGATTAATTACATGTTTGATTTTGTTTTTAATGTTTTTTAAAAGGTCGTTTATTTTTTAATGTTGAAAACACGAGGGATTAACATATTTGATTTTAGTCTCTTAGAGCACCCCAGCGGGGTTGGCAAAGAGTTGCCACACGAGTGGCGAACCTATAAAATTGGTTCGTTGCCGGTGGAGAAATTATCTGGTCGTTGCCATTTCACAACAATGAACTATTTGGAAACCGGTTCATACTCATGGATAAGAGAGAAACAACAATAAAAAAACACATAACTCTCCTTTTTTTTTTTCCATTTCAAATTTAATAAATTAAAAAATATATCATATGTATTTTTATTTTCACATATATATATTTTTTTTGTCATTTGGACTTAATTTTTTTTAATCTGTGTTCTCTAACAGAGGTTAAAAATTTTTCCCTTGTTTTCAAATGTAGTCAATTGAAAAATATTCTACGTGTATTCTTTTTCGCTGATATGCAATAGTTTTTATGATCTGGATTAATTTTTTTTTACTCTCTGCTCTAAAAAAACTATATTGAGTAAAAATTGTATTCAAAAATGACATATTCTAATAAATTTGTATACTAACATGTGTAAATAAATATTTTCAGGAGTACTTACGTAATAGAGCTTCTCTTCATGATAGGGATGTCCATAACCAACTCCAAGCCGATTTGATTGAGCATGTATGGAATCACTATGAAGATGTGGATTATTAGAGTATGATAAATGTATTTTTAGTACTTTTTATAATATTTATCGTGTTCCTAAAGTAATTTTGTGTAATTTTTTAAGTTATGTGAAATGTATTTTAAATGTGTTATTATAATTACCAATAACCATTACTAATTTGAGTTTATGATATTTCATGCTTTTGTGTTTTTGAATTTGTGGGAAAAAATAGCCGTTGCAAAAATTAGTTTGCAAAAAAATAAATAGTTGAAAAAAATTTAGTTGAAATAAATAGTTTTAAAAAATTGGCTGAAAAAATAAGTTAAAAAAAAATTTAGCCGTTGAAAAATAAATTATTAAAAGTGTTGTTAGTTTTTTTGCGGTAAAAAAATATGGTTAGTTGATGATGGTTATATTTATTATAAAATATTAGGAATGTGTGGAGTGAAAAAGTGGTTCACGTTCTTAGAGGTTCTTAAAGTATAAAAAAATATAAAGGATAATAAAATAATGTGTGGAATCCATTTAAAAAGGGGAAATTGGTTCACCGGTGGAAATGCTCTTACCATGAAAATATAAGCACTAAATCATTGTCAGTAATGATACAACAACTTTAGGAAAAATTTCATACAAGTACCATTTACAACTTTTTTTATAAGATACTCCCTCCGGTCCTATTTATAAGACCATTTTGGGTTTTTATTTTGGTCTTATTTATAAGACCCTTTTTCAATTTTCATAGCATTTAATTACTTTTTTCCACTAACATCTCTATAAAATCAACACTTTTTAGAGTTCCAATAATAATTACAGAGGTAGTTTTGAAAAAATATATCAAATTTTCACATTTCTAATGCGACTAATAATTTATCCACTCTCCTTGGTTAAGTGAAAAACCCAAAAAGATCTTATAGATAGGACACAGGAGAGAGTACCATTTACTGTACAACTTATGATACATGATGAGTTAGTTCGGACATATAAAATAATCTAACATATCACTTTAATATTTTTTTTTTTTAAAAAAAGAAATCATTTCCGGTCATCAAAAGAAAACAAAATACATTAGAAGTAATTTGATCTTTGTCTCTTACCATAAAGATTACTGCAACCACAAAATCATTAAAGTAAAAATCTAGAGATAAAAAAACAAATCAAAATAGATCTCATGAGTGCGGTGTCTATTTCCCTCAATGAAAATCATATACAAATTAATCAGTTAATTGACAATTTAAATTAGGAAGAGACACCAAATGTTACATTTCCTCCATCCTCAAGGTATAGTAAAAAATGAAATATTTTTTTAATTCAATCTAAAGTTAAAATAATTAATGAAAAAACTTAGAAATTATAAATATTGAATCGTGATTGATTGGTCAAATACGAAATGCATTAGATTAGTTGTTTGATATTTGGTTGATGTGTTAGACAAACTAATAAATATATATTTTCTTAATTTATTAATCTTTGCAGTTTTTTACCATTTCTGTGAGACGAAGGAAACACAATTTCTAGTGCTTATCATATTTGGATTTTGCTATATGTAGGACAATGCTTAAAATATCTAAAAACATTAAGTCAATATTAAAAAAAAATCAAATTTAATTTTTAGTATTTTAAATACATTATTTATTATTTACTATACTAATTTTGAACTTTTAGTTCCTTAAACATTATTATAATATATTATCATATTTTGATACTTAAGTTAGCACTGTCCGTGGACTCTGACCTGGATAGCCAACTTCAAACTTTAGCAGAGCATGAATCACATGATATGGATAAACTAAACACTCATTTGAACTGACGACCGAGATGCATATAATTTAGCCAAAAGGGGGCCAAAAAAACAAACAAACAAACAAACGGTAGTCGGTAGTTAACAGAGAAGCTATCCAAGTGTGACTTTCGTTTTTTATTGCTTGGCAGTATAAATGTCAACATATATTTTGTATTAAAAAAAAAAGAGTATAAACGTTAACATACGACGTAAATTTTAATCAATATCTTATCTATTATTATAAGTTCAACGCACACAGGCCTGGCAAATTAGTTCGAATCATCGGGACTTTCCTTACCACACATTTTAAAGGTAATGCGCATGCCTTTATTTAGGCCAATATTCCATTATTGTAAAGTGGTAGGCTTTATTTTATTTTATTATTATTATTATTATTATTTTTTTTTTTTTTTTTTTGCTAATAATAGGCTTTATATTTAGCACTAACAAAAGAACAAGTTGCGCAAGCAACTACTAGCACTCCATATTCTCCCTCATAATTCTGGAACCACCCTTTTCACCTCAAAAATACAGTCAACATCACTCGTGTCATAGGTGGGGCAACCAAGTTCAGCCACATAGCGAATGACAGCAAAGCTTTATTCTTTTTTTTTTGTATTTTTTTTTTATAATATCTATTATTTACACTACAAGGTCCAAAACACCATCTGGGTGGAGCAAGAGTCACAACCATCCAAGATGCTCAATTAGCCTCGAATATCCTCAGCCATGCATTTGCATAGTTCATTCTTCACCATGCTGAGACCATTATGACATGAGGTTGAAACAGAAGAGGCAATTCGAATTTGTAGCATTTTAAAATCCATTGCCAATTTTTCATCCCAGCTCCAGTTTTCTCTGAATAAGAACAAATGTAATGTCATCAGAAGATGCTCCATGATTTCTTTACCAAAATAATTTAGGAAGAAGGCCTTCCTCACCTGTTATCAAAATCAATCTCACCCATATTGTCAATCATGCCATCAAATATATATTTGAGATCATCAAGAACTTCCAGCTCATTTTCCAAGTTTCCTAGCAACTGTAGATGAAAAGATAGTTTACATTAAAACGTGGAACAATGCAATATTTAAACTATATAGTAGGGATTCCAAAAATGCGTGCTTAAAATGAGTTCATGTGAGAAGATAAATGTAACGTTGCAGTGTTTTCGTTCACTGCACTAAGATCAAGCTTACTATAAAATGCAATAGTGAGAATGAAACTTCAGGTAAAATTCACTGCAGTAGAAGGCCAATGACGGATGAAATACAAAGATTGAAAACAAAAAGTTAAAACAGGAAGCAGAAGGAACAGTACCAAGGTCTTAGTTTTCTGCATGGGACTTCGAGATCTCCGAAGATGGTCCAGCAATGGAGAGGGAAGGCCATAATGGAATATGCTGTGATTGTTGGAGAGGAAAGTACCACGCACCATGTGAGTCGTCCAGTTGGACATGGGTTTATCCTCAATAGAATCATCATCAGAACCATCAATGTCTGCAAATTGACAGCAATAAGGATATCTATCTGAAAGCACTAGCTCAGCAAACTTACAACAAAACACACGCTAAATTCTTTAAGGGACTTTACATCAAACATGAGATACGTTAGGACCGAAGGGAATAAGGCAATAGTATACCTAATGGAATGACATCATACGGGTTGTCTCCTTGTGGTGAGAAACCATAAAAGGTAATTAGATGAGAGCTGGAGAAGTTCCCGTAGCTTAAGCAGCATTCTTCTCCAGATCTACATGGTCTTGATAGACAAAATTTCAATGAATTTGTTGCAGTATTAACTTTGCCGTAGTGCAAAATATGTGGGCACAGCTGTTGTCAGGAACCGGGAAAGAAATATAAGAAATAATATTTAAAGGCCTTCAAATGAAGTCATGCAAAATAGGGAAATATCTTGAAAAGTAAACTGTGTATATGATAGTAATCAACAATATTACGAACCGCAGGAAAGTAAATAATTGTTAAACATCATATTCAATATCACCAAACTGCAAACAAACAATCTGTGGATCGCACCAAACACGGGTATCATCTACAGCCAGGGAATAATGAAAACCTATACAAGCAGAATATCCAACTACGAGCAAAGAAATTACAGCCTTGTTCAAAAAGAATATCCTATTCTTATCAAGGTGATTGCTAGCCCATGTATTTTGAAATTCTATTAACTTTAATTTCCCCATTGAACTCAATGATCAATGCCCAATATATGAAGACCCTCTATGCAAAATATTCAAAAAGAAAGAGGGGGAAGGAAGAGAAAACATTAGAAAAAGATAATTTACATACTGAATGATTAAGGAAACCAGCAATAGGGATCAAGCATGTTCTCAGCTTTCCATCAGAATACATTATCTTCATGCTATTAGAGTACCAAAGTTCACAAGCCCATAAAAATTTCTCCCATGTGTACAGCTCTGGTGGAAATATATGGGGAAAACCATCGCACAGTCCGGGGAACAACTCATCATATTGAGCATGCAGGTGCTGGCCGCAAAAAGAAAGAACAAAGAAAACATCATTCTTTACATGTGGGTAAACTTTAGCAGTATATACTGGATACAAAGAACAGAATTATAACCAACAAATATTGATAACCATGCGCAACAAGAAGGGAATAATATAACTTCCTGGTGATTAAAAACTTCATGAAAACATGATGGATAGAGTGCTGTTAGATCTTATCCTTTATGCCAAAAATCTCTTGCAATAGCAATAAGCTTCCTGGAAGCTTTAGAATTCGCTTATCAAAATCTCGGCTACAATAGGAAGCTGTTCTACAAAGTTTATTCGGATGTTTTCTAAGCCCTTTTCACCAGTCCCTTCAATACTACATGCATATAGCAGTTTAATATCCAACCCACATAGTACCAATAAAATGAAATGGATTCCCTTCAATACTACAAAATACAAATCTTAATTCACAATAGTTTAGACCAGAGTAGCGAAGGAGACGTATCAACCCAGCTCCTACATTAACACAAGACTAAATACTGTTCTAAGTTTTAAGACTCCTAAAAGAAAAGAAAAAAAAGGAAGGGATAAATCACTAGCAAAATAGTCAAAGATGCAGGGGACTCCCTTGAATTAAGTAATTAACCCTCATGAAATGTAAATTTTTTTGGGTAACTTTCCGATTCCTGCTCATAATATTTGGAATTTTAAAATCCTCCTTATCAGGGGCAGGTATGCATTTTCACTTTACATTATAATTTAATAGTTTTACTGCTCCTCAAAGGAAGTCAGAACCTTTGATCTAAAAACAAGCTGAGAACTTTGGAATAACTGATTACCTGTCTTGCTTGCATTATCTCTTCCAGCAGTAAAGTTCCATCTAACATTGTAATTGCTTCAATGCCAAAACTCAATCCTGTGAAGTAAAATAAGAATATCAAAGCTATTCGGAAACAGGAGACAGAAAATATAATAGGTCACACAAGTAGACACTAATTTAAGTAGAAATGAGCTGACATATTGTATCATCCATTTATTGGGAAATTTAATTGCTAGGGATATGCCGATATGCTTACCATTTACCAATATAGACTTAACAACTACTCTAGACTTTAAAATTATAATTATCTTTAGAATTGTCGTCTACTAATGCCCTTTCTTCTCCTTCTATTCTTTATTTGTTCCCTAACAAGACCAACATTGGAACTAAACTTAACTAATATCAGCAGCACCTAGGGCTTACCTTATAGCCAAGTTAAATTCCCATAAACATTTAAACAATGTTAGTGAGCATACTTACTTGATAAGTCAACTAATAAACTCTAGGATTCAATTTCACCTTTGCTATGAAGCTCAAAGAATTTATTTAGCTAAGACTTTGCAAGAGATAGACTTAGCAGGTCTTATATTAAGCCATTACTAAGTGATACTTAATGTAAACAATGCTTAGGCACTAAACTTAGCTTGGCCGAGAGCCATAGATTTATTGAAGGTGAAATTACTTGATTCATTGTTACTAGAGTTTTCTTCTGCTGAATTTTCCCTTTTAGTAGTTTTGTGGCGGAGGACAACTTATCCTCCTAACTTTGCAATCCTTTCTTAATGAAATTATTTTTCTATTAATAAATACAACAAATAGTTCATTGAGGACTTTCATAAGATAGAATTCTATTAATAACTATATTTCCAGAGAAGAGTATTAACAGGAAGAACATGGCAAACAATTAGACATTTAGATCTCTCTAAAAAAAATGGCTATCAAGTTACCTGTATTAAATTTTTCCGGGAGTGAATCAAAGTAAAATTTGAATTTCGAATCACAGTTGTACTTCTCTTTCATGCTCCATAGCAGCAATATTGTCTCAGAGGATATGCCATCAACCTCTTTTAAGACATGATACTGAATTGTATAAGAAGGACAACCATTAAGTATTAAGAACAAAACTGTAGTGGTACCCTTCACATTTCTATTTTTCTATATTCTTTATAAGAAATATGCCAAATAGGATGATTTAAAATATGTTTACATCCTTACCAGATTAGAGGGATCAATATTCAACTATGTCGTGACTTGTAAGTCTTCCCTACAGGGAGAGACTGATCCCATTCGGTAAGGATATAGATAAATTTACCATCGTATTTGATATTGTTTTTGCAAAAATAGAATATAAATGAAGTGCGGGTATAAAATAGGCGTTGATTCAACTGTGAAACAATATCGCATCATGTTGAATATAAAGAAGGAAAAGGTAATGTTTTCATAATTCATTGTCATTCAACACTTGTTTCCAATGAATAGCAGTTAGTCTGTTCTGGATTTCTTAAAGAAATTTAAAAAAATATATATTTTCACTAATTTTATTTATTTTTTTTAAAACAAGGAAACATACCATATCAGTTTCATACACAAGCTCCTCGGAAATGATAATGGAAACAGGAATTTCTAAAGCAATGTCTCCCACTCTTAGATCTTTCCTTGCTATCGCACCCCAACCTGCTCCTTCAACATCTGTGTAGATTAAGGGGAAAATAAATTCGTATGACATGTCATAAAGTTAAACCTGCTCAAAGGAAAAAAAATAATTCTCTAGAAGCCAGTTGATGTGAAGCAATTGAAAAAACATTCAAAACCATAATGAAACTTACAAGCTATCTTTAACTCTGTCCTTACACCATTGCTTTCACCCCATTCTATCAGACGTTCTACCCTGCTACAGGAGTAGTCTCTTTCAACTACTCCCTTCATACTGTTCTTGTCCCCAAAATCAGAGATTAAATCAAGAACTATTTTCCGTAACTCTTGCAGGATACTTTTGTGGAGATGAGTGCAACTAGAAAGTGATATGTCGATGAGTAAAACAATTGAATTTAAAGCCTCCAACTCATTCCTAGAGCTGTAAAAATCCCCTGATGTGCATGCTTCATCTTCAGCAAAATAAAGTTCCAACTGCAGCTCAGAATTTATTTTATGAGTTGATGGCATCCCAAGAGTGAAAAACTGAATATCTCGTTCAAAAAGACCACTTAAAATAATAATAATAAACTATATATCTAGTTAAATAGATCAGGAATACCCTGATCAGATATCCCTGAAAGTATAGAGAAATTTTTAACACAGACATGTGAAAAATCCCTAGAAGACTACCTCTATCCCTGAACACACTAGTTTGTCCTCAGAGTGATACTGAGTATTTCACAAAGCAGAAAAGGAAGTAACCTCATTTAACTGTATGATTCGTGCAATCTGTAGTAACACATTTACAGTAGCAGTCGTCCAACCAGGCTTTGAGGAGCTCCTGAAATATATTTGTTCCTTGGGACTAAATCCCTTACACTGTAGTAATTCCTAAAAAAAAACACGTAGATTAGTCAGTATAGTAAAAAGGAAAATGGCTCAGGACTCAAACCAAATAAATTCATAAGCAATTAAGGAACCACCCGCCCACCCCCAAAAATAAAGAAAGAAAGGACAACCAAGGAATAAATATTAACAAAAAAAAAAAAAAGAAAATATTAGCAAAGATTCATCCCAGCTAAATTATATCACCTTTAATTTTGCAAACATTATAACAGAATATTGAGCAGGTTGCCGCCATTGCTGCTTAATTTTTGTCATATTTGAAATATCAAACTGACAGCTTTCATGACTAATAAGGAAACTTTACAAACAAGGCTAAATGAAGATTAAAAATCAAATGGCAAAAGGTTATGCTGCATAAAAAGAACTAAATAATTTTTCTTTTACCTTCTTTTTATCAAAGAAAGGATCATTTTTAGCCAGCTCAAGAACAATCGAGCACTCCTCATCAGTATCCATGACTGCAGATGCGATCTATAGTTTGAGTCAGACAATAAACACAAGTCAACACATTACACATAAACAAAAAAAGTCGACAATGCTCTAGACAAGACCTCGTTACAATGGCGACAGAATGTAAGCAGGCATTCCTCATCAGCGAGCATAAAGCACTGATTTATCGTTATCATGCAATAATACAAAACTTCAAAACCACACCTCAACCACTTACACTTACATTACTTGTTTTCAATTCCAACTCCAATTACTTACATTTGGTCTAAGTCATTCTTTAGATTGATTAGCATTTTGCGTGTCAGACTGAAACAATACTCAAAATACTAAAATAAGAAATAAAAAAAAGAAATTGCAATGACAGTAAATTTCCGGAGAATCCAAAAACCCTAATCAATGGCCTTTTACACACAAAAGTCAAAAGTAGAGTGAGCAAAATTAGTAGCATACAGTATCATATTAAATGAAAATGCAAAAAGAAAACGAAAATGAATTATTAAGTGGCGAATGGCGAATCTTATAGCCGTGTACAAACTCTAATTAGTTCCATTTTTCACACAAAAATCAATCGAAGAGAGCAAAATTTGTGTATCATATTCATATCTAGAAAAGAAACGAAATCCTACAATCTTTGCGAGTAATGCACTCTTTAGAAACAACCAATGCAGTTATTGTGAATTTGATTCGGTCTTTTCAAATATTTTAGTAACAAAAAAAGCACAAAATCAGATAACAATAAGAGGAAGAGAATACCGATACACAAAGAACACTCAAAGAGAAAATTGCGATGCGTGAGGTTTCACTTCGTCGTTCTTTCTCTCTCTCAGCTGAAGCCGCCAAAGAAGCAACGAAGAGAGAGATTGAGCGGCAAAAAAAAGTGAGAGTGAGTGAGACACAATGTAGCTTCTTCACTCTTCAGAGCTTCGCGTCTCTAAATTTATTTGGATCAACGGTTATGAAGGTGCCATCATGCACTTCCACTTCCAATTTACTGTAGATTCGCTGTATGGGATAATAACCCATTCACATAGGAGTAACAATTAACAAACATTTCATCCGTTGTAGTATTCATGAGCTGATGGGCCAGTCCAGTATAACATTTTGAGTCGAGTCTTGCAATTTAAATCCCTATTTTATCTCTGAATCTCATTTTTAATGTGAAAAAAATAAAATTATCTTTTTGCTACTATTATTTTCCCTTCAAGGAATCCTAAATATCTTTGAACGTGTTTCGTTTTACAACACCAAGCCACAAACGCAGAAGCTCCAGAGGAGCTGTTTTTGCCCGAACTTGCGTTTTGGACCATCAAACGCCTAACCAAACATGCCTTTTATCTTCTATCAAACTTAAAAACTTCATTCTTTTTTAAACCTCTTCATCTATTATCGTTTATGTAATATTTTGATAACCTTTTTTATTAAGGTATGTTACATCATCTTTTTTAAAGATAATACCAAAATTATCATTTCTCTGTCTTGTAATTATTAAATTTTCTCTTTATACAATCATTAAATTTTCTTCAATACTTACATAAATCAAAACTTATTTAATAGCAGGTAAACGTAAAGAATAATATTTATTACATCTTGAAATTCTCAAAGAAACAAATTAAAAAGAGAAAAAAAATTTATGTAAAAAAGATATAGTAGATACTCCTCCGGTCTCTAATATAAGAAAATTCAGACATATTTTTTTTTGTCTTTAATATAAGAAAAATTTAACCAACTTTTTATTCTCAATACAATCATTCTTAAAATGTTTCTAGAAAATATTGATCTCATTTAATTTTTGTTTCATTCCCAATATAATTTTCTCAAAGTATCAATATTTTTTATGATTTTGAGAAAATTAAATACATTTCACTAACTTTTTTAATATGTGTGATTTCGATTATTTTTTCTTATAATATGGACAGGAGGAAGTAATAAAGAACGAAATGAGTATCTTTCTATAATAACTAGCGGTGGAATTGAAAAAACCATAACCAATGCTGAAATGATTTTGTAATAAGATAATGTATATGGTTATGTTAAACTCAACTTTTACACTTGTTTGGTTTCACAAAAAAAAAATAGAAGAGAAAAATAGGGAAGAAAGAAGTGGAAAAAAAGATTTTGATGAGAAAATGAGTAGATTTTATGGTTGTTTGATATGAGAGAAAATGTTTAATAGGAGACAAAGTAGTTAGTATAAAAAAAAAAACCAAAGTGGTAGTAGTATGGTCTAATCAGTACTCCTTCCGGTTCGAATTATAAGCAAAATCAACTAATTTTACGCTTATTAAGGAGATTAGTTGATTATATTTAATTTTCTCAAATTTATAAAAGAATAGAGGTATTTTAGGAAAGTTGCATTGGGAATGAAACAAAAATTAAATAAGATAACAATTTTCTAGGGATGTTTTTGGAAAGTGGCATTGGGAATAAAATAAAATTTAAGAAAGTTGGTTAGTTTTGCTTATATTTTAAACCAAGAGAGATGTGTTTTTTTTGTTGCTTATATTTCAAGCCGGAGGGAGTACTCCTTTAATCCTATAAGTTACGTTGTTTTAGACTCTTGCACATAAATTAAAAAAAATGAGTAAATGATATAAGAATTTGATATATTTTGACTAAATTACTCTCGTTTAATAATAGAAGAAAGATTAATAATGAATGTACGAAAATTATATTGAAGAAATAAGTAACGAAATAGGTGTTGAAATAGATAATGCTAGGGGTGAGTATGACCCGTCCCAACCCGGCGGGTTCGGGCCGGGTCAAACCCGTCCCCAAACCTTTGAAGGGACAAACTCGATTGTGAAAAGGACTGACCCGATCCTATTAAGGACGTGTTCGGGTCCATGCCCAGGTCACCCGGACCCGACCCGGATATATAATTAAATATATATATATTATAATTATTATTCTAATTTCTAAAAAATAAATTACTAAAACAGTAAACCCGAGGAAAAAAAATAAAACAGTAAAACTCTAACTTACTAACTAGTTCTAGGTGTGAACGTATGTGTGATACTAACTGATCCTAAGTATGATACTAACTAGTTCTAAGGCTTTATTTATCTTCCACTTATTGAGTTTTATTTTTACAATAATGATAGTGAATACACACTTATATTATTATGTGACATGAATTGATTGCTTAGGTTCGGAACAGTACTATAATGATAAATGAATTTATTGATTCTTTACTAAAAGGATGAGCGGAATATGCATGGTGCAAGATCAACAAATGCGAATTCTTCTGTGAGTAATGACGAATTATAGAATTATACTTTTTTGTTGTTGAAGGAATTATATTAGTAATCAGTATACTTCTTGTGGTTAGTTATAGAATTCTAGAAAGATTATGCAAATTTCAAAATTTGAAGGGTTTAAAGTTTTTTTTAATGTTACCCATCCGTGTCTCAGGTAAACCCGGACCCGTTCCTATAAGGACCTGTCCTATTTTGGACCCGTCCTTACCTTGTCCCTCTCTAATTAGGGACGGATTCGGGTTAAAAAATTGACCCGAACAACATTTCGGGACGGGTGAGGGATAAGCCCAACCCGTCCCACGCTCACCCCTAGATAATGCAATAAATATGGGTATATCTGATAAAAAAAATATAAATGAGTATTAAGTTTATAAAAATACATAACTTATCGGACAAAATAAAATTACTAAATAAATATAACTTACGAAAAGAATGCAGTGCGGTACCATTAGCGGTACCATTTTGTCCTGAAGTGTCTTTTCCCTTTTTCCCTTCATTCTCTCGGCAGTGAAGGGGAGAATTTTTTTTGGGGTCTCATCCATTTTTTTTTTATCCCTTAGCTTTTCCTTGAAAAAAGGAAACCTCCTATTTTCTCTTTGCAAACTCTCTAATCATTTAAAAAAAAGTAAATGTTATTTGGAAAAGTTAATTTCATCATTTCTTATAGAATTAAATGAAATATTTTTCTATGTAAAATTATTTTTTATTCATTAAACTTGGCCTTAAAAAATCGAAGATATCGCTTTTAAAAGAGGTAAATGTTAATAAGTATTTGTAGGGCATTTATTAAAAAACCAAATGTAATATAAAAATGTTGGAAAGTGTGATTTTTTTTATTTTCTCGAATGAAGATAAAAGGTATTGTAAACTTTTGATATTTTTTTCTTAATTTAGTAACCTTAACTAGTGCCCTAAAAACATTTATTAACAAGACCCTTTGAAAAATTTATACTATGATGAAAAAAATTCCTATAAAAACATATATTTATGAAAACAGAGAGTAATGCATGAAATTAACAAGTGAAAGAGATGCACAAAACAATCAAATTGGGCCTATGTTATTCCATCCTCCCCTAAATAAAAGATTTTTTAAAATTTTTATTTATAAGAACTTATATCAATTTTTAATGATAATTAATTATTTCTTTTCAAAAACATTTTTATTGACTTAATATTTTTTTCGATTCTCAATAATATTAATAGAGGTAATTTTAAAAATACATATCAAATTTTCGCATTTTTAATACCATTGATTAAATTAATCACAATTTTTTTAATGAACATGAAATAGTATATCAAAAGGTGATCTTATATATACCACGAGATGTTGGTGCAGTGGTGTGAGGGCTGTACTTGGTAGGGCGAACTACGATTCGATCCTTCGCAACAACGTTGAGAAAAGAATGAAACCTTAACCCCGGGACCCCATCGAACTGGATTAGTCGACCCAGTGGACTAAATACCAGGGTGCAAACAATCTTGAGTAGTAGTCTATAAACCCCACTCTTTAGGCCTCAAACCTCGTTCAGAAAATGCATTTTTCTGACTCGGGGATATCGAAAAATATTTCGATAGAACACCATCGAAAAAAATAGGGTTTGAGGATTAATAATGGGCCTAAAATGTGTAAATTTATTGGTTTTTCCGCCTATCAAGAGGCGAAAAGGGTGAAAAAAAGCACTTCTGCCTCATGTGAGGCGGAAAAAATGGGGATGGGGAGAAAAATGGGGGTGTGAAAAGAAAAGTTCTAAAAAGGTGATCTTATATAGCGGAAGGGAGGGAGTAGTTGTATCAGGGTTGGTGTCCAACAAAAGAAATGTGCTTAATCCCATCTTTTAAAGGTTCTAGTGTTGAAAATTGAAATGCATGTACGAATATTGTTCCTTTTCCAACATCTTGGGACCCTTTTGAATTTTGAGGGATGAACCTTTGAATCAAAGATGCATATTATAGTACCACTAATCCAGATTTCAGAAGCCGTGTTGATAAACAACATTTCAAGCAACAACATCCAATCCTATTTTTGCTGAAGAATCCTTTCTTTCACAGCTTGATGTAACATGGAAATGCCACCTATCGTTCATTTTGCTAACCTTTTTTTCAATTCAAAATTTCATTTATTTATACCATTCAATTCATGCATGGTTCCCAAAGAGCATATGGGTATCCGATTCTTTGTATTCAGAGCAAAAGCAACAAATCCATCCAATGGCTGGAATGAAAAACAAAAGCCAAACTTTAGTGCTTGAGAGTAAAACAAAGGAGTACGAATCATCACTTTTTCTGTTTCGGTAGACTTTGATGAAACCAAGTACAGTACATGGTGATATTTCTTATCACTTCGATTGGTTTTTCTTGCAAAAAAGTTAGTGGCGAGCATTTCTTCTAAGAAGAATAAAAAATTGAAGAAAATTGTCATGGAAAATTGATGTATGATGTGTACGTTCGTTCGAAAAGATTTTTTTATTAATTCATTAAAGCGTATTTCTATCGTGCAATCCAAAATTGGATGGTTGCTATGCAACCTTTTCTTAAACCAATAAGAAGTTATCATCTATGCCATGTCATTATTTGAAATAGTTAAAATTAGTTTTTTGCAATTTAAATTAAAAATTTAGTCATTTGTACCTATAGAAAAATTATAACTTTTAATTTTAAATTTAGTCACTTACATTAAGCCTTTTTACACAAGTGACTAATTTTAACTAATTTTAATTTTTTTAAATTAAAAGTTATAATTTGTCTATAGGTACAAAGGACTAAATTGCAAAAACCTAATTTTAATTAGGTTTAAGAAAAGGTTGCATAGCAACCATCCAATTTTGGATTGCATGATAGTAACTCCACAAAATATTTTTAATGCACTTGTTAAAAAATCTATGAATATTTATTTCGTTTTTATTTAAAGTTACACTTAATCGAAATATATAAATCAATGTGGATAATTAACTAATCCTTTTTAATAAAAAAACAGTCTATCAATTTATGTTTTTCACGAGGAACTGGACTTTAATTAATAAGAACATTCCTTTAAATAAAAAATAGTGTAATTTAGAAAAAAAATTAAATATTAAAAAATATCTATATATAAAAAAAACAGTGTTTTAAAATGTAATTTACATATAAAAACGGAGGGAAAATATGCTAGGCGAGCAATTATTAGGTGGTCTGGGACCACATGATTCAGGATAATCACCACTCTTCATTATTTAACTTTAAAATTTTTTAATTAAAAAATAAACTACCAACAATTGAGATGCGTCTGGATCATATGAATAATTCTTTTACTCCCTCCGTTTCACTTTAAGTGTCCTTTTAGCATCTAAATTTTGTTTCAAAATAAGTGTCTTTTTACAAAATCTAGACAACATTTAATACTGTTTTTCCTTATTTACCTTTATCTTAAAATACTAGTACTACATTTATTTTACATAATTGTCATAACTTATTTTTATGATTACTTTGGGAATACAAATGTCATTTATGACAGGAGTATATCAATACTCCTTGTGCATGCCTTAGTTTTGCAATAGATGATGCAATCAAAACACTCCTCGAAAAATTGCTAGAAACACGTCCACTTTCAATTTCACTATCCAGTATACTACGGAGTATTTCAATTTTATGCTAGTGAAATTGCTTGAAAATTTTAGGATATAATTTAAATAAAAGTTTCTTAATTTTTTGAAGTTACACCTTAAAAATCCAACTACTGCTCTAAACAAAATTTAAATGATTTAAAATAAAATTGATTGTCATTCGATAACATAAAATGACTATGAGACCAAGTCCCATGGGCATCAACCCGTAACATTGTTTAAGTAATTTATAACTTCTTGAACCAAGATTGGATCACACTTAATCACGGTAGGAAGTTGGCCCTGCCTTTCTAACTTTGCTTTATTAATATGTGGGATTTTATATTTGTTGGAACCACTTGCTTTCATGATTTCCACCATGCATAACTGCAAAGTTAGAAATATGTGATTAGATTTCACAACTGAAAAGTCTTCAAATGATCTCACAACTGCACTAATAAGCTCATCAATAGTGCTAGGTGCTTCCTCATGTTGCAAAGATTGTATAGCACTGAAAAATCCAAGATCCAAAATATTTAAATCGAGAGAATTTGAAGGTTGAGACATCAAACGTATGTCAAACCCATCTTGTGTAGCTACTCGACGAAACTCATCATCTTCAATATTAATATGAGCCCTCGCATTATCTTGTTGAATAAATATAGGATGCCCCAACTCCTCCCTTGGCCACTTTTCCTTTATAGCAGGAATGACTTTGTCAATTAGAAATGACCTTATAACTTCTCTATTTACAGAAACTATTGGTTTTGTCTCCAATGTTCCTGCAACTCTGTTAACACTTGACCTTTTGGCTGGCTCTTTGGTAACGAAAGGAAAAACACCAATCTTTCCGGAAAAGGTTTCATTTCCTTCTGAATTAAATCTCGGACGAGCCACAGCAACTAAGAACATAACTTTATTGATGAAATTTTTGCTTTTGCATGTCCGGTATGGAGCTTCCTCATCCGGTAGCCAATAATATTTGCTAGATTTCTTTGTCATGTAGAACCACTTTTCATCAATATGGACAATGTTATGCATATTTTTGAACACCGGGTCATGTGGTATGCTACCATTTTCAAGCATCGACAAACAAAATTGCAATCGAGATCTTTTGTGCTCCTCTTTCAACAATGGTTTTATGGCATTTGAATGACGAAGTACATTCCCAGCTTTCATGTGCCTAAACAATGAAGTTGCATTTGTGTTAATAGCACAAGCCAAAGAGCGAAGGCATTGACGTTTGCGCAAAGGAATTTCAGCAACTTGAGAAAGATCAACTTGAACTCTCTTACGGCCACAGTTCATTACCTTCCTCTGAGACACATCATGTGTGTCACTTTCTTTTGATCGTTTCCAAATACGTTGAACGGTTTTCATATTAACCGAATACAATGATGCCACCATACTAGTCACTCCCTTTTTTAATTTTCCGTTCACACTCTTTTCTAGCAGAATATTGTTTATAGCATTGCGTTCTTTGTCACTCAAAATTTTAAGCCCCCTTGCTTGTCTTTGTGGTTCTTCCTGTCCAGCAATTGTTTCACCAGCATTCATATTCCCTTTCATTTAAAAATAAAAATTTGTAAGATAATCTACATGTTCAATATTACTGTAGTACTCCTATATGAAATTAAATAGCACAGTAAACACATGTTTAGTATTATATACCATAAACGTAAATATGAGTACATTGACAAGGGCTTACCAATATTCAAACTTGATTCCACCACATCCATATTTGCAGTAGTAGCCTCTCCTATTTATAAATACAATAAAAAAATTAAAATAAAAAACTGTAAAGAATTCAGGAAGAGGAAAAATACATTTTTGTGTGTTGGATAGAAGTCACTCCATACCAATATTGAAGTTACTATCTTCATCCGTATTTGTATTGGATGGCTCTTTATTTTAAGTCAAACAAGGATTGGTTTGATGATTGCATTTCTGGAGAATGTGGAGTGATATTGAGACCAAAAAAGAAACCTTGTTCTGTGTCAATACTGAAATTTGGAGTGACATTCAAATCTATATCAAGTAATGGAGAAACCATATTTGCCTTTACAACCTCTGAATGTGACTAACAAAATCATACACTGACTCCGTGTGATCTCTTTAGCCCAAGTTAATTTATATAGAAGTGTTAGTTTAAAATATTGGTGGGAAATTCTTCGAACTAAATTTCAATAGAAAAATTGGAGGGAATGAGCTCGGTATGGGAAATGCACCCCACTTTCATAATATTAATGAGTTGTTGTTTTAGTTTTGATAGTAATCATTATGCATGGAAAAAATAAAAATATTAAATGGGGGTATTTTTGGCAAAATACACATAAAACTTACAATAATCATCAAAATCAACACTTTCTTAATCTGTGTGCAAAAGTCCTAAAAAACACTTAAAGTGAAACGGAGGGAGTAATTAATAATTCTTCGGTGCTAGATGCCGGTAAGAAAAACGTGGCAGACGAAAAAGAATTACCCACTCACCCATCTCTCATTTATCATTATAATAAACCTTAATTAAAGAATTCAACATTAATATGGCAGCCATCCAATGAATCATTATTCAAAATTCTCATGAGCTGTATAATTTGGTCGAAGATCTGGCTAAAATCTCTATCTATCTAAAAGATGAATACAGCAGTAGCGAGTAAATAAGCCGGCTCCGTTGAAATTATTCGCACTTTTTGAAGGGAAAAAAAAAAAGAAAAGTACGGCAAAATGGTGTAGGACGATTTTGTTGAGCTAGCAAAAAAGCCAAGATCACATCACATCCTTCTACTTGGTTCTGGTGGTGGGGCATCTTATATGCCCCCAACGGGGAACCATTAGAATAAAAATCTTTGAATTGATCTCCATAGAGCGAATGCAAAAAGGACTTGAGAGTACTTGTTTGTAATGTTGCTTCTTTTTTTTTTTTATGTGGTAATGTTGCTTCATTAAAATGCTCCCATTTACGCTGAAAGTATTTTGCTGCACATATATGTACGTGTACGTGTTTACTCCTTGTACGAGTATGTATATGGACGTGTTTTCTTCATCGAGACAGTGTTGCACGTGTTTGTGTTATTGTTGTTTTTAGGTACTCTGAATGTATCCAAACAAAGAACTCACTTGACTAGTTGCACTCAAAAATTAATCAGTCGTATTCAATTTCAGAAAAAAGTTCAAGGCTTCAAGCCGCAGAAGCAGACATAAATGTCAATGCTTATCTATGTATTTATTCTATCATGTGTTACAATTTTTCTCTTTTCAAATTCAAAGTAAAAGCAATTGAACCACTGAGGATTAATTAACACAAGAAGAGGCTACCTACGGCTTTTTTGGATATCATTCTTTGACAATGAATCTGGACAAATAAGCTTCAACGCCTTGAGGAGTTGATAATGTGGACAATGTGAGTTAAATTAACAAATTCAACAGTCAACAGCGTTGAATTGTTGTAGCCTTGTAGGTGATTGTTTCTTAGCTTTAACCTTTGTGGCTTTGTATTTCGGGGAAGAGACTCTGGGGTAAAGAAAAATACGGAAATTAGGATTTTTTATTCGGAGATTTCTAACATGCAATTCAAAATTGAAGTGTTGTCATGCAACTTTCTTTTAAATCAATAGAAAATTGTTATTTGATTTACCTGTGCCATGTCATCATTTGAAATAGTCAAATTTAATTTTTTGCAATTTGGTCCAACTTAAATAGTAAATTAAAATTTTAGTCATTTGTACCTATAGATAAATTATAAGTTTTAATTTTAAAAAACATTATTAAAAAAAATCAAAGTATGTTGCTGGTGGTTCTAATGAGCACAACTTAATTTAATTTTTATGTTGGACTAAATTGCAAAACTTAATTTTGACTAATTTAAGTAATGACGTGGCATACATGTCTTAGGTGACAAGATTTTATTGGTTTAACAATGGGTTACATAGCAACCCTTCAATTTTATTTTTTTTTGTTGCCCACCCGGTTCCCTAAGTACTACGCAACCCTTCAATTTTTGATTGCATGGTAGTAACACCCTTTTTATTTTTCCGGTTTGGTTAACTAGAGAAAATAGGGAAAAATAGGTGGGAGTCACCCTCATTGAAAACAAAATGAAGAGAAATTTGTATTCATGTATCCCAATGCATCATTTTTTGAGTAATATACGATACCAAAATGTTTTTACTTTTTGATAAATATATTTTTTTTTATTATATAAAATAAGATTATAGTTGTCTTTTGACAAATTTATAATTTTCTCTCTTCTCACTTTTCTCTTCAACCAAATAAATAAAATGAAAGAAAACTCAATTTTTCTTTGTCCCTATTTTTTCACATTTTCTATCATATACCAAACAACTATAAAATTTACTGATTTTCTCTTTATAATCTTTTTTCCTTACTTCTCTTACCTGTATTTCTCTTTTCTCATTTTCTTTCGCGCAACCAATCAAAGTTTTAAAATTTAGCCCTTCCCCCCCGCTATTTTATCCCTGAGCAGAAGAGTGCCTTTTCCCAAAGACCCTTAATAAAGTAAGCAATTTTTTTATTTTTATAACTCTTTATTTTACACTTTTATCTAGATTTAATTTTTTTTTCATTTCACGTTGCATTATTAATCAATTCTTCCTTTTTTTTTTCCTACACCTCCTCCACTTAAAAAAAATGTGGGATCGATTTTTCAAAAAAAAAATTGTGTGTTTCTTGCACTTATATTATAGTTTATTCGCATAAAGCAATTAAACTAAACTTTTTAAAAAATATATATCAAATCACACATATTGGGATATTGGGATTTTCACGTAAGCTAGTGGAACACATTTTCTTAGCAATAAAGATTACTTGCATTAAAACTTACCATTGACTGCAGCCACACAGCACCATAGCCAAACAAGAGGGCTTAGTAGCTTGGTGCTCAAGAGTGAGAGACAAGGTAGGAGAGGAAGGAAGCTTGGTGGTTTCACAACCTACTAGAAAGGTTGGAGGGGAGGGAGGTTTAGAAGGAAAAAAATCTAAAAATTGGGTTTAAAATGGGGCTTGATTTCAATTTTATGAGGTGCAAAATCCGGAAATCTAATTTAAGAGACTAAATAATTTTACCCCAAAATGAAAATAAAATATGCGCTTTTTTTTATGCCCACAAAAAATCTACCTTTTGGTGCTGGCGGAGGCATGTTTTGCATGTAGTTTTTCATTTAAAAATTTAGAATGGACAAGAAGACGGGTCTGGCTTCGTTCATTTGATCATGATGTAAAAATTTTAAAGGCAGTGGCTTTCTTGTCACCACATGTCACTTGTCGCTACTCACACTTATTGGCCCTCTACTAGCATTTTTTGGTTCGCTACTTTTCTTTTCTAAGCTCTAAACTTGGCTTGACACCTGCTGATAGCCTTTACAGCTCAATATCAAAAAAAATCGACAACCAATATATTGTCAACTTTTTCTCATTGCATGAGAAGACTTTCTGGGTTGCTTTTGTGTGCCTCGCCTCTCCTTTTCCGAACACAAGATCTGAGTCTCTACTAGTTGTGTCCACCAGTTAATTTTGCCCTTTCTTAGTTCCCTAAAACACCCCTCTAATCCTATCCATTCGCACAGTAAGTTTATGAATTCCACTTGTTAATTACTAAAGCTTTAACGGTTTGTGAATCCAAATCAGACACCGTCACTCACATAAAGCAAACTTGGATTTTTTTAAATATATAATAATAAGTGAGGTTTTCGTGAACATTCCATCAATCACAACACATGACGAACTCAAATCTTTAATAAACCAATGTTAATCCAAGTTTCACACTGTTAACAAAAATCACTTTTGCACTATAAAATTACAGATCTCAGTCATTACAACATAAAGGGGAAATTCTCTGTTGAAGTGAGAACTGAGAAGGGAAAACATTGTAGGTACTTTCCTTGCAATTAAGTACCAGTACTTCTTAGCTGTGCGACTATTGAACAATTTTGAAGCTCTTTAAAGTTCAAATTATTAAGGTGAACCATGCAATTATTCGTTGGGTAGGGTAATAATACCCCACACACACATAGATTTTAGCCATCTAGGATAATGCTAATTTGTAGCCGCAGTATGATTATGATGATAGCTTTACCTTCACCCTGATTACTATAATTTCAACTTGTTAGGCAATAGTACCACCCTACCCTACCTATTACTCATATTCCCTACACGTCGCATCAAGCTACTAACCTTTCCCGTGCCATGTGCACCCAGGTGTTCACCAACATCCCAGCTGGCTCCCCAACCATGTCAGGGTGTAAAGCCCCTTGCCCCCTTCCTTGAGTTAAAAGGGAACAATTCTTAATCTAAATGAAGCAATAATCACAGTGCCAAACCAAACTACTTTCGAAACAAACTTCCCTACATATGAAAGTCCTTTTATTCAAAACAAGTAGTAATAATAATAATAAAAAAGACAGAACTTTGTGACAATTGTTTAAATTAGAGGCAATTGCTTCTTCATCCCACATTTCCCTTTAACCACATAAGTCATAGTTTCCCATAATCTATCTCCCCATTAAATTTTCTTTTTTAAGAATACAATTTAGTGTATAATAACACCGCCCCTTGTTTGTTTAGTACTACAGCTATGGTTCAACCACTGTAGATAGAACAAGTGTCACAAAATTATCACTGATATCACTCACTGTTCATCACTTAATCTTCTCTTCATCCTCTTCCCCTTCCTTGCAATTATCCTCTTCAATCTCAGATTCTTGTTGTTTAGGACTGTCACTATCCAAAGCCCTTTTCTCCTGCTCTTCTTCCTCCTCCTCTCCAACCTGCTCCCCAATTTTCTCATTCCTCTGTGCCCTGAGCTTCAAAGTCTCCAACAACTCAATCACAGCCTTCTCCTTCTTCCTACGATTCTTGATCAAAACCTCGCTTATATCAGCAGGTGTCATCCGTGCCACGTCAACAACCTCCTCCAATTCCTTCAAAACAGACTCATCCAAATCACACTCATCACACCCCAAATAATTCTTCAGCAGAATCTTCAACGCAGGGAAAGAACAGTAATCCATGAAAATATGCATATCCATTCTCCCGCTACGTAACAGAGCCGGGTCAAGCTTCTCAATGTGATTAGTCGTAAACACGAAAATCCTCTCACTTCCACAGCAAGACCACAACCCATCAGTAAAATTCAACAACCCCGAAAGCGTAATCGTATTCCCGCCACCATCTTCACCACCACCACCACCACCGCCACATCCCAATTCGGGAGCACCGGAATCATAATAACTCCTAGAACCACCACCGCCACCGCCATTGTTTTTGTTTTTCTTCCTGTTGGTGAGGTTAATCGAGCAATCAATGTCTTCAATAACGATAATAGACTTGGAGCTAGTCTTCATAAGAAGCTTTCGAAGTTCGGAATTATGATGCACCTCCGTTAACTCCAAATCATAAATATCATAACCAAGGTAATTGGCCATGGCAGCGATCATGCTCGATTTCCCTGTCCCCGGAGGACCATAAAGAAGGTAACCTCTCTTCCAAGCTCTCCCAGTTTTCTGATAAAACCCTTGACCGTTAGCGAAATCTTGCAAATCCTCCATGA
Source organism: Crotalaria pallida (assembly GCA_037953625.1). NCBI lineage: Eukaryota > Viridiplantae > Streptophyta > Magnoliopsida > Fabales > Fabaceae > Crotalaria > Crotalaria pallida. The sequence goes on from CM075649.1 coordinate 180,338,537, forward strand.
TCTGATTCTTCCTCTCAGGGTCCATGGCCAATGTGTCAAAGGTGCTAGGATGCTTGAACGGCACAGATTCCCAAGGGTGGCCCCTCGCATCCATTGATCCGCCGCGGGAATTGGTGTAAAGAAGCCTATCTTGATTCCTCCTCCGAATGTCGTTAGCCTTGTCGATGATGTAATCGAGATAAGAGTTGAGGATGAGGGATTTGTCTTTTTTCTTGATGCGGAGCGTGAAGCCACGCTTCTCGTCGGGGAGTGGGCGCCAAGAGAAGGACTGGGATTGCCTCTGGGTGACGATGTGTTCCCAGAGGACATTGACGCCGTTGAAAGTGTCGGTGATGGTGTCATTGTTGGAGAGGCCGAAGGTGAAGGCGCTGGAGTTGAGGGCGCGGGTGAGGCTGAGACGGGTGCCGGAGAGGGAGACGGAGTGGCTGAGGTAGAGTTGGACGGCGTTGTAGAGCTCGTTGGTGTTGACGCCGTCAATTTCGGTGATGTCGAAGTAGCAGTGGGAGGAGAAGCAGTGGAAGAGACGGTAGAGGAATTTGAGGGAAGCGAAACGGAGTTCGGGTGGGAACAAAGCTTGGAAGATGGTTTGGCAGAAAGCAAACACGCCAAGGAGTGATGCCAAAGAGGTCCAATACTCTTTCATTATTTCCCACTCTTTCTTTCTTTCTTTCTTTATTTTCTGGTAAAGGCTCCTCCTCCTCTTTCTTTCTTTCTTTTTTTTTTTTTTTTCTTTTTTTTTTCCTTCTTGGAAGATGGAAAAGGGAAGTGGTAGATAGTGTAAAATGGGTTTAGGCTTACTATAAGGAGAGAAGGGGGAATGGGTGTATTTATAGATGAGAGTGGATGGGGGATTTTGAAAGGGATTATCAGCCTGTGCCACTTTTCATTCCAATAGGAGATGATTGAAAATAAAGAAATTACGTAAATTTGTAATTTTAAAATGAAAAGTTTAACCCTTTCAGATATTGAGATTTTTTTTTGTCCTGCATATTTATATCATAAGCTCATTTTTAAAAAATTAAAATAATATTAATTATTTCTTTTTCACAAATATTTTTATTTACTTAACATTTTTTAAGTTTCAATAATAAGAAGAAGAATAGTGATTTTGAAAGAAAAAATAATGAATTTCTCTAATTTTCTTGAAGTTGCAATATAAAAATTTGAGTATCGATAATCTCACACTCTATTTTTGGATATCTTCATTCACATTTTATATTTTTTTTTATCTTTTTCTTTTTCTTTTTAATATAACATTATCAATCACTTCTCTCTTTTTTTTTCTTTTTATCTTGTTCTTCATTACATCTCATAATGAAATGAGATATAAAAGTATTATTTAAAAAATAAAATTAAGAAGTAAAATAAAATAAACTATCAAATGAATGATTAAAATAAAAAAAATATATTAATTATGTATTGAAATTGGATAAAGACAAAAAATTATGAAAATAAAAAAATTGTTTGAATGCCAAAAGTTAAGAGGGGAGTATTAAGAAACAAAGGCTATAAAAAGTGTTTTACAATAAAAAAAAATATAAATACGTGGTAATAAATTCAGTTTTTTTTTTATTTTATTTTTTAACTTCTTATTTTTAGTCTCAATGTGAGAATAAGTATATCTTAATTGAGGAATATAAGAGGCTATAAAAAGTGTTTTTACATTAAAAAATATCCAATGATTTTTTTTATCACTTTTGATTTTTTATCTTTAATCTTAAAAATTAAAGTTAAGTAAACCCTTAATTTAATTTATTCATTTATTGTTTTTCATGTTAATGCCCTCAAAATAGTATTGAAATAAATGAAATTAATAGGACACTCTTTAAGCCATAAATAAAAAACAACATTTAAATGAAAACATAAATATAAAATTTATTAATTTATTGAATACAACATTTTATAATATAATATTATATTTCTTTTGATTTAGAAAAAAAAAATCCTTAAAACACTCATTAGTATTTTCCATTTTTTTACTCAAATGTTTTACTCCAAACAAGGTGATAAAACTTCTTTAAAAAAATAAAGAACTTATATTCTTCCGATTTTTTTATAAAAAAACTAATTTTACACTTGTTAAAAAAAAATTAGTTGATTACTTTTAATTTTTTTAGATTCATAAAAAAAAATACGGTAGGAAAATTATATTGAAAATGAAACAAAAGTAAATGAGTTAATCACATTATAAGGATATTTTATGAATAATTTTACTGTGAATAAGTTATTCTGAATACAAGTCACTTTACAATATTTACACAACATTGAATAACCTAGACCAGATATACCTCTAATTATTTCAGTGTATATTTCAATATTCCAACAAACATTTTGTACTTTTCCCATAATGATGATCACATCAATCTAGATTGTATTTAATTTTATGTATGAGTCATTTTGAAACTTTGACATATTTTTTTTTTATAATTTTAAGAATAATTATTATTTATAAGTACTTTTTTATTTTATGTAAATTTGTTTGAAATGCCTTATTTATAAATAAAGATGAATGAAGTATTCAAGACCGGAGGGAGTAAGGAGTGTCAAATTAAAGTCTTAATAGTATAATACTCCCTCCGTTTTTATATATAAAACCCTTTTCATAGATTATGTGTTCATTAAAAAAGTTGGTTAAATTAGTTAATAATATTAGAAATGTGAATATTTCATATGTATTTTTAAAATTGGCCTTGTCAACAATTTAGAAAGTGTTAAGTAAATAGTGATGTTTGTGAAAATATGTAATTAATTGTTATTGAAAAATGATATATGATTTTATAAATAACGACAAAATAAAAGTATCAAAATAGTCTTATATTTAAGGACATATCAAGTATATATTTTAAAATATACGTTAAAAAATTCACATTTACTCATTTTATTCTAATTTATCTATCATTTTAGCATTTTAAACTTATTACAGATTATTTGTCTTTAGAAAATCAAGGTCCCACTAATTAATTTTTTTCAACTTTAACCTTGTTTTTAAATATTTTGAATTATGTTAAATGTGTGATAATTAATATAATGTGAAAATGATACAATAATGTTGCTTTATTTTTATCTTGAAAATTAAAATATTTAATATTTTTCTTAATCTATATGAAACTCCTAAAGCGATAGATAATTTAAAACGTTGAATTTATCAAAATTTTGGGAAAGTTTAAATATTTATTGGAAATCGCTGTATCTTATGCTTTGAAAATTTGCGTATGGAATTTTTTTCCCTTCACGCAAGTTACTACTACTGCGACTAGAGTAATTTTTTTTTTTATGGATGGAGTGTCGATCATCGAGCGCAATGACTAATTTTTTCGCTGGCATGTAGACATCTCTAATGGGTGGGACAGCTGACCTCGAGATTTAACGCTGCTACATGCACAAGGCAGGATCCGAACACCTGACCTTACTTAAACGTAAATCAATCCCTACCATTAAACCACACGCTCGGATTACGACTAGAGTATTTTTATACTACTTCAGTCAATATATTGGAGATATTCATTAATAGTAACTTCTTTTATCAATCAAAATCAGCGAGACAAGTACTGAAACGGAGATCATTTAACTTACGGTAAGTGTTTATTACAGTAATTAAATAAGCAAATAATTAAATACTCTCTTCGATTCGAACTACTCCATCCGTTTTACTTTAAGTATCTTTTTAACATCAAAATTTTGTTTCAAAATAAGTGTCTTTCTACCAAATCTAGACAACATTTAATACTGTTTTTCCTTATTTACCCTTACATTTAATGTTGTTTTAGTTTTGAAATTTGTAATACTAGTAATGATGCATTGACAAAATAAAAATATTAAATAGGGGTATTTTTGACAAAATACACCTAAAACTTACAATAATCATCATAATCAACCCTTTCTTAATATATGTGCAAAAGTCTAAAAAGACACTTAAAGTGAAACGGAGGGAGTATAAGCAAAATTAACTAAATTTACGCTTATTGAGGAGATTAATTGATTGTATTTAATTTTCTCAAATTTATAAAAGAATAGAAATATTTTAGAAAAGTTACATTGGGAATTAAACAAAAATTAAATAAGATAACAATTTTCTAGGAATGTTTTAAGAAAATGACATTGAGAATGAAATAAAATTTAAGAAAATTGGTTAATTTTGCTTATATTTTAAACCAAGAAATGTATGTTTTTTTTTCTTATATTTCAAGCCGGAGGAAGTAATATTCTTTCCGGTATCAAATATCACCAATAAAATTAGTTAAAATTAGATACTACATGATTGTTTTGATTTCTTTTAAATAATACTACAACTTTAACTATATAGGAGTAAAAATGTGTTGAAAATTCATATTCCAACTTTTTAAAATCTTAATGATAGTTTAATTTTAATATAAAAATACTCCGTATTATTTTTAACTTCTTATACTTGAGACATTTTTTGTTTTTAACTTCAGAATCTTAAGGCAATTTTTATTTTTTTTCTATGTATCATTTAATTTTTTTTCTTTCTATCTGCATTTATCTATCTATGTATTTTTGTTTCATAATTAATGGTGTGGATTTTTCAAAGAGATTTTTTACATGAAATTGTACTGTTATAATTTTTTTAAAAATGTGACTACGTTCTTTGATCCATAAATATAGTAAAAAATGATAAAATCTTTTACATTAGATTAAAATTGAAATATTTAAGAAAAAATAGTTACCTTGTGATCATGAATTTTTTCAAAATTATCTTAAATATATATTCGGAGGAGTATTAAATAAAGTTAGATGTATAACTCTTATAAATGAAAATCTTTGAATTGGTAACTTGGACCGCAAGTAGCAGCAAACCAGCATAACTTATGACATGGAAAGAATGCTTTAATTAAACAGAGAGGGAGAGTTTGTGTAGCGGACCAAAATGGGAGTGCGTGGGAGTGAGAGGGAGAAGAGAGTGGACACAGAGAAGGCAAGTTTGTGGAGAGGAGGGATAGAATAAAGGGAAGTGAAAAGTTCAGAGGGGTGGGCCAAGGGGGGAGGATATAAGTACCATGAAACCAGCAAAGGGAGGGTGGAAAAAAACAAAAAGGGTTTTGGCGTGTGGGTTGGGAAGAAATCAGAGATGGGGCCTAATCTATTGGGTTGGGAGCTTGGCTTGTGCGAGTGAAATTACAGGGAAAGGTAGTAGTTTTTCAAAAGACTCTTTTTTTTCCTTTATACTAATATGGAATTTTATATTTTGAAAGGAGTATCAAGTTTGGTGCTGGCTGGCACAGATGGCTGACGAGGATTCCTGAAATGCAATCAGAAAAAACTCATTTCAAGATCTTTTGGAACTGGACAAGCAATTAAGCTGGAAAGGAAAGGATTCACAGCTGGTTGCAGACCCGTAACTAGACAACATGTGTAACAGCAAGCAAGTAAAAAATGCATATCACTTGCAAAAAGTAAATAAATACTCCTGATGCTGATAGGGATATATCAGCTATGCACGTGAGTTTGCAGGGATTAATTACTTCCTCCTTAGCTCCGTATGTATATGTAATGTTGTTTTAGCATTTATACTATATTTTATAAGTCATGATGTTTTACAAATTCAATATATAATTAATATTAATTTTTCAATCGTATCCTTATTTATTACACTCTTTTTTCACTTCCAATATTTTTCTCTCTCTTCAATAATGATCGACATTATAGTCAAAATATAACAAATTCTTACATCATTTAATCATTTCTTAAAATTTGTGCATAACCTTGAAACACATTAGATATAAAATGGAGGGAATATTAATAAATCAAGAAAATTAATTCCAATAAAAGTAAGGGTTAGTGACGTGTTAATGAATGCTATGCAAGAGAACATTTGTTAGTAAAAAGTATGGGAAAAAAATTGATATCGAAAAATCCAGTTTAATAGTTTTAAGTACTCCCTCCGGTTCTTATTATAACTTCATTTTCTCTCTCACAAAAAGGTGCTTATAATAAGGACATTAGAGAGTAGTATTTTTTGTCCTAACTAGAATTGGCTAAGTGATATTTTAGAAACAACAAAGATTTTAGGAATGGAATTCAAATTCTAGTAATTTTAGATTCAATTCTTAGGAAGAACCAAATTAGTTTCAGCAATCCCATTAAACTAGTTAACCCCTAAAAATCGGTTGAGCTTGTAAAAAACATTTATTAAAATAATAATAATAATATGTTTTTTTTTTATAATGTTTTAAGTAGTATGATAAACTAATCATTTTTATACAAAATAACTATTTTTATTTTTTAAAACTATACCTTAAAAACATCGGTTAATATTTTCACAAAACTTCAAGAAAATTGTGGGAACCAAAATTGTAGGAACCAAAATGTCTTTTTTTTCCTAAGTTGCTATATAAAATATTTTTTCATTAAAAATTTAAATATTTCAGACTATGAATTCTGTGAACTAATGTTCTCAATATTATGAAGATAGCAAACCTTTTTTTTAATAAAAATATTTTAAAAGCTAGTAGTAATTTAATACTCTAAATAGGGTTTTTTTTATATATTTCAAGACAGAATATATTTTAGTACTATTATTGAAAATAAAATAAGATGATAAAAGAATCATAAAATAAGATGACCAATTGTATGTTGGTTAAAGTGAAATATGTTTTTGTTATTTTAAGCAGGTGCATTCATTTGTATATAAAAAATTTATTAAAAAAAGTTTTTGCTTGGATGACACTAATGGTATTTTAGGAGATTTGTCTCTTACCTAATAGATGTAAGGACATCCTAAAAAAACCATAAAATAGATAGATTATATAATATTATATTAAAGTGGGATGAATTACATATAATGTTCGCTTTCATTTTATTTTTTTAAATAATATTCAATTTAATCCTTTTATCATTGTTACCTATAGTTTAGATGAAGTATTTTAAAATTAGAAAATATTGCTCTTTTTATTTCATCCATTATTCAAATCCACCATTGCTACAACTTGTAAAGTGTTAAAAACGGTGTAAACCCAAAAATTTATTCATCTGCAACACGTTTCAAATCCACTCTTCATGATCGTCAGAAACTCAACATACGTTTCCATAGCTCGAAAAATTTTGCAAGTTGTAACAATGACAATTATGAAAAATAAAAAAAAATATTGGGTGTTACTACCATGCAATCAAAAATTGAATGGTTACTATGCAACCCATTGTTAAGCCAATAAAATCTTGTCACCTAAGACATATATGCCACATCATTACTTAAATTAGTCAAAATTAAGTTTTGCAATTTAATCCAACATAAAAATTAAATCAAGTTGTGCACATTAGAACCACCAGCAGCATACTTTGATTTTTTTTTTAATAATGTTTTCTAAAATTAAAACTTATAATTTATCTATAGGTACAAAGGACTAAAATTTTAATTTACTATTTAAGTTGGACCAAATTGCAAAAAATTTAATTTGACTACTTCAAATGAAGACATGACACAGGTAAATTAAATGACAACTTTCTATTGGTTTAAGAGAAGGTTGCATGACAACACTCCAAATTTGGATTGCATATTAGAAATCTCCAAAAATATTTCATCTAAACTAACAGTGCTATAATAAAATGATTAAGTTAAATATTGTTGAAAAGATAAATGACCAAAATAAATTAAAAAGATTTAAATTGTATATTCATAAATAACTAAATAAATAAAAGACAAGTATATTTAAACCTATAATTAATTATTATAACAATAGGAGTATAAACAATACTCCCTCCGGTCTCATTAAGGAAAAAATCATATTAATGGTCTTAAATATAAGTCAAAATTAACCAACTTTCTATTCTCGATACAATCATTTTTAAAATATTCTTACAAAGTGGTTATAACATTTAATTTTCGTCTTATTCCCAATGCAAGTTTTCTAAAATAGTCAATTTTTCTATGAATTTGAATAAATTAAATGTAGTCAACTATTTTTTTTTAATATTTGTGCCGGTAATTATTTTTGTTAATAAACAAGCGTGTATATTTATACCCGTAATCTAGACTCAACCTTAATCTTGAAAATGGTAGAGAATCGTTTTTGGGGTTGTTTCTCTGCCTCTATCCCATCTCCGCTGCATTTGCAATAGCATCACACTTTCGTTTGGTAGGTTATGTTACCCTCGAGTCTCTCAAATCTCAAAATGCATGAAAAACACTTTTTCATATCTATGTCCAAGACCATTAAAAAAGGATCTTTTTTTTTTACACCCCCATTTTTTTCCCCACCCCCATTTTTTCCGTCTCACATGAGGCGGAAGTGCTTTTTTTTATCCTTTCTGCCTCTTCAGAGGCGGAAAAACCAATAAATTTACACTTCCACCTCATGTGAAGCGAAAAAAATGGGGGTGGAGAAAAAAATATCTAAAAAAATATCCTAATTGTAGATATTATATCAATCATTCTTAAAATTTAAATATTAATTATAAGAGTAATTTAAAAAGTATTAAATGTTTACGTTTATAACATTACTATTATTATTACTTTAATTGATAGACTTATCTTTTTCTGAAAAAATTTTTAGATAAAGGACATGAGTAGTCAGGAGATTATATTTATAGGCATGAATGAGATCTAATTACACAATACAGCACAATATTGGTCTGCTATACTATATGCTGCTGCAGTCTGCACCCATCCCTGCACGTAAAGTTAAAAAGGTCACCCATTACGTAAAGCAAACTGCATGTGTTTGTGCCTTCCTCAGTTCTGTGCATCGTACATTTTGTTCATTCCTACTCTAAATCACAACAGTTTTACGAAATTAGCAATCATGTTCTTTAAAAAAAATTAAACTCTTAAAATTTATGATAAAAAAATTTAAAATAGGTGATTTTTTATTTAATAAAATGTAAAATATGATTATTTGATTTTTTTTAACACAACAACTTGGAAAAAAAATTATCTGGAGATAATTTTCTGACATAGTAGCAATTAAGGTTAATAGAATCCTAAGAAAAAATTACCTTTTCGTATCTTTTAAAACTGCTACTTTCAAATGTTTTTTTTAATAAGTAAATTTTTCTGTATGATAAGAGATTTCAAAAGTTCTGTTAATAAGTGTCGACACCCATTTATGTCAAAAATAAAGAATTAAAACTAATGTGTAGTTTTGATGACTGATTCTAAAGTATGATATTGATAATTTATAAAACAATTGATTTACTAATAAACAGATGTTGGTTTTATCAATGAACAAATGAGTTTGTTTAACAATAAAAAGTTATGTTTACATTAATTTTGTTAATTGAACAAATAAACTTATTGAAAAATTATATTATAAATAGGGTTTCACTTTTCCTTGAATATAATTCTTCTTTTTCAATAATATTCATATTTTTTTTCTTGAAAATGAGATTATTAAATTGTTGACCGATAATTTCAGAATGCTTCAATATATTTGAAAGTTGATTTGTCATAACTCTACATCAAATAATAGAAACAAATAATAATTTAAAAACATTATTAGAGTACAATCGATTTTTACTTTCTATTGATGACAAAATAATTAACCCCACGTAAAGTTGAAAAAGAAAATGGTAATTCATTTCTTTAAAATCTAACGAAGCACTTTTCACTGAGAAACTGTAGCCACCTTCCATTCTCTTACTTTAGAGATGCTCGACTCATTCCTTAGGCTTTGTTTGGTTTGGAGAATTTTGGGGAGGGAGAATTTGAGGGAAGAAAAATAAGAAGATATATGGATTTTTTCTTGTTTTAATGTGCAAAGAAAGTGAGAGGAGAGAAAAAAATTTGATAGAATCCACCACAAAAATTTTGACATTTTCTTTTTGAACCCCACATTCAACATTTGAACATTCTTCCACCTTAGTTAAGTCGGAAACGTAAAAAGGGTTTTCCGCCATTGTTAAGGCAGATCTCACCACGACAGCAACCATAACAGCGAAGACAATAACAAACAAACAAACAACAATAATAAACATCAAGCAACAATAATGGGAGAGATGGGGACCGAAACTAACAAACAGACAACATAAAACAAAGAACAAGAATGTGAGAAGGGAAACCGAGTTACTTACTTGATAGAGAATGGGAACCGAGGAAGGATGAAGAGAAACAAGGAATGAGAATCGAGAAGGAGGCAACACCGATTGAGATAGACGGTTGAGAGAGACTTAGAGTTTGAGAAGAGTGTATGTTGAGAGTGAGTGTGTGAAACGTGAGAGAGGGAGTTATAAGGGAGGGAGGAAAGCCGTTTCGGTTTTATTTGAAAAGGAAGGTGGAGGATTCACGGAGGGGCATTCTAGGGATTTTGAAAATTTCTTTGTTTCCGCCCTTAAAAAGTGGGAATACTTCCGACTTTAACAAAATGGAACACTTTTCGCCTAGTTAAAGGCAGAATGTAATATCCGCCTTCCACGAGGCGGAAGTTATAATATGCTTAAGGGCAAATAAGTCCATGAAAAAACGAAATGGGGACCAAAAAGTCAAATGTGGGGTTAAAAAAGAAAATGTCAAAAATTTTCTCTCCTCTTTAGGCCAGAGAACAAAGAGAAAACTTGAAAAGTGCTACAAGACAAATACAATGTACTTATTTTCTCACCAAATTTTTTCTCTTCTAATTCTCTCTTCCCTATTTTTCTCTTTCTATTTTCTTTCATGAAACCAAACAAAATATTAGAGCATATTCAACTCATGGTTCTTGAAGCAAAAACCGTGTGAAGAACGGAGCAACATTGGAGGGTGATGAGTTGGAGCATCATGGCTCGAGACGTAGCTTCAGTAAGTAACCTTTCCTTAGCCACATTATGGGACCCATTGCTATATGAAAAAAAATAAATAAAAAAGGAAAGAAATTGCAATACAACCTAATAAAAAATAGGGTTTGCTTAAAAAAACCCAAAAATGATTAAGTTTCATAAAAATTTATGCATTTAAAAAAGATAAAATCTTATATTTTTATTTTTCTAAAAAAATTTATCTAATTAAAGGTGTTTATCCTCTGCCCTATTAAAAAAATCCTAAAAGAATATCCCAGGGAACCTACCAAAACACCATAATCCAAATCTTCAAAGTAATTCGACAAAAATATGAAGCTACCACAATAGAAATTGGCAAGAGAAGGAAGCGCAACAAACAAAATTTAAAACTAAAAAAAAATAAAAATACAGGAGAGATGTTCTAAATTGGTTATGTTGACAATAAAATTAATTTCGAAAATAACTTTCACTCATGGAAAGGTGACCAGGTATTTTATATTATTTTATTCTAATCACTCAAAGACATGCTCTGTTTTGTTTTTTTAGTTGTTTTAAGATTTTTACTTTTACCAGGCATCTTTTTACTTGGCAAGTGAGAGTGTAGCAAAAATTTATTTTAATGATGTTTTTTATACACATACTCCATCCTACTCGAATTATAAATAAATTCAACCACTCTGACGTTTATTAAGGAGGTGAGTTGATTGTATTTAATTTTATCAAATTTATAAAAAATAGATGTATTTTAGGAAAGTAGTATTGAGAATGAAACAAAAATTAATTAAGAGATGTTTTAGGAAGGTGACATTGAGAATGAAACAAAATTTAATAAAGTTAGTTAATTTTGCTTATATTTTAAACCAAGAGAAATATGTTTTTTTGTTGCTTATAATTCGAGCCAGAAGGAGTATGACATGTCAGTTCTGACATCATATCCAACATTTTTAACCCAAAACATCTTCTCGCAGGACTAACACACATTTACTGTATAATTTAAATATTATTTCCTCCGGTCATATTTATAAAATCATTTTGAGATTTTTATTTTGATCCTATTTATAAGACCCTTTTTCAATTTTCAATCTTCAATAGTAACATTTAATTACTTTTTTTTTCACAAACACCCCTATTAAGTCAATACTTTTTAGAGTTTCAATAATAATTATAGGGATTGTTTTGAAAAAGTATATCAATTTTTCACATTTCTAATGCCACTAACAAATTTAATAAAAAAATAAAAAATCGGACGTGAATTTAAATAGGACATGAAGGTAGTATTTTAACCCAGCACTTTCCAAATGATTAAGTAATTTAGTTATGCAATCTTCTTCTCATAAATACACGTCTCTCTTGGCCCATATTTTCGTCTTAATAAATACTCTTCTTATTTACATTAGTAATTTTTTAGTTTTGTTCATTCACCTATTTTTACATCTCATCTTGCTTTTATTTCTCTCTTTTATTCACCAAAAGTAGTGGAGGTAACATTTTCTTTTCCTTTTAATAATTCATGGCTACTCACTAGCTTTGCTTCCTACAACAATATCAGCATCCGTTGAAATTTGGTCTTGTCAAAATTTGTATTGCTAAGTTATAAACAAATGTAATGATGATACCACAAGAAGAATCTACACAACATGCCAACCGCAACATCTTTTCCTATCAAGTATGTAGGGTTATTGCTGATCGCAAAAATAGGATTTTTGTTGAGTTCATTAGTTTCTGTCCATGACAATGTACGTAGATAAGACTTGAAATTGAAACATTCATCATAAATAGAGAAGAATAAAGACGAATTGGTGTGATTTGATTTGATCCGACGCACATACAGGCCAGTTGGTGAGGAACCAAATCAAGCACAGTTCGCTATTTACCTCATTTATGTTCGTTAAAGACTAAGTGCATATTTGGTTTGGTGGTAGAAAATCACGTTAAGCTTAAATTCACGTTGGATGTGAAATAAATGGGAGTAGCTTTTGATTCTCAGAATCAGGAATCCAACTTGAATAACCATTAACCCGCAACTCGTGTGACAATCTTGGATTTTATAACATAATTATAAAGCCAAAAGTTATCTTAGAGTTTTTGCTGTGGCCTGTGGGTTGTACAATAAACATTTCCCTTAACTCGTTATTATCATCTCTTAAATTTGCTCCTTATCATATATGCAACAAAGAAGGCAAACTTCTCCTCGTGCAAATTTGCTGGCTATAGCTATACAATCATTTGGTCTCCCTCCTTTCTAAGTTACTCTTTTTGTCTTGTTTATAAGCAAACTTAATTAACATCACATGCATTAGAAGATGTTAATTGAATATATTTAATTTTTTTGATTTAAAATAAAGTTGATTACATAAACTATCATGAATATAATATTAGAAATAAAACAAAAATTAATTAAACAAGTACTACTTTACTTTCTTTAATAATAAAAATTTAATTAATTTTTTAAAAAATATTTGGGATCACTAATGAAAATTATTATAGCAATATGGGTAAATTAGTTAGGGCTTAATTATGTCACAAGTCCATGAAGTTTGGGGTATTTTTGTCAGATACCCTCATTCTTTTTTTTTTCCAATGTCTGACTTCTTGAAGTTATTTCTGAGTTTGTCATATACCCCTAATACCAATTTTGATCAATTTTTCTAACATGTAACATCGGAATCCTGATCAGACGCAGGGGGTTGGTCATTTGGTGCCGCATGATGTCACACGGGTGAAGATGACCTCTCTCTTCAATTCTTTTTTCTTTTTTTTATTTAACTAAAAATATAAAAATATTAAGTTTTTTAGTTTTTTAAATTTTTTAAAAAAAGGATCTTCGGCCACGGGGCACCACATGCTTAACCTTCTGCGTCTGATCAGGATTCCGATGTTACATGTAAGCAAAATTGGTCAGAATTGGTAGTAGGGGTATATGACAAACTCAGAAATAACTTTGGGGAGTCAGACATTGAAAAAAAAATAAGGGTATCTAACAAAAGTATCCCAAACTTCAGGAACTTGTGACATAATTAAGTCATTAGTTAGTGTTAACTATGGGCCAACGTGTCTACACAAACGCCGCCACCAATCTCTATAGAGTTATAGAATTCCTACCCCGCAAAGTATCCTCACACCCCATTTTAACGTGTGAAATGACAATAATATACTTTATTAAAAAAAAAATGTCAGATTTTAAACCTCATAAACTATCCCACACCCCATCTCTTCTCTCCAAAGTAGCCTTAACCCTTTCATCTTCTAAAAGATTAGCCTAATTTATAACTATCTATTCCCCAAAAATCATGAACTGTCTAATGAATTCTTCAATCCACGTACATTCAGCACATTTCTGCTACTCCAGGCCAAAGGACTCTATTGAGGTCGCCATAAAATTTCCAACCAGGAAGCATGGCATATGATCCACCTCTTATTCCTTTAACAAATTAAATACGGGCGACAACTATAAACAACACAAAATCATGGATGGCCGAAAAGGAAAATTCTTTCTGAACCTTAAGAAAAAAAAATTCAAAATCTGATAATAGTTGCAAAAGAAAATGAACTTAGAGATGCCAATACCACAACCGCAGTTAATTGACAGTAAATATTCCAACTTTCTCGTCTTTTTTCAAAGAAACCTTAAATGAATAATCAAAATTAATTATACATGTAGGTGGCTTCGTGTGCTGCTACATTGAGTTATTATGCTCAGTGATCAATTGGCATGGACAGCTTACTGAAATTTCGATATTTTCATCCAAAATTTTGGTATTCTAATGTTCTCTAGCAATAATAGAATTTTTTCAGAGAAAAAAAAAAAATTCCAGAGAAAAAGAATAATTTTCTGAGAATCCCGTGTCGAAAATTTTTTCCGACATTGGTTCGTTAGAAAGTGTATAGGTTCAGCATGGGAAGGAAGATGAAAGGGTTAGAGTTCTTTTGAAGGGGAGAGATGAGGTGTGGGAATAATTGACGGGATGTAGGGATAGTTTCTGGGATTCATAATTTAACATTTTTTAATAAAAGATGTTATTTCACATATTAAAATGAGATGTAGGGATACTTTGGGGGTGGAAATTCTAAAACTCATCTCTATAAAGGGAGACAGCGGATGGCTGGATGCCCGGCCCTAACGTGACTATCTTAACCTACCAATATCCTAATTATTGAAGCTTTTTCGGTTAGGAGATTCCAACATGAATATGATTATTGTCTGATTGGACATGACTAACGAATTGCATGACAACCATCAACAGGTCAAGAAAGAGGCAACGCGAACCATGTATGGGCGAAGCAACAAGCCTAGTCATGATTGGTCTAATCAACGAGCTCAACTATTTACTTTGGAAATGAAATGGGAGTTGCCAAGTCATTGTTAACACTATTTTAATGGAGTACGAGTGTACACAAACATTGCACAATCACTTAATAATATCTGAGTAATACTATTTGTCCAAGTATCTAACACAGATTCTTTTTGGTTAATCAATAATTGAAACGTGCAGTTGTACCTAAATCGCAGTGTGGATAAGATCAACATAGCCTAAATATAGTACTGAATGGAGGATGGTGTCACTCATTATACATAAACAAATGCTAAAAGAAAGCATCACACACCGTTTTATACTTGGCTAAAACTCTGAGTCCAAACCTTTATTGCATCCCTTAAGAAGAATATAGAATGTTCACGCAGCTGGCTGGACACATGTTGAGCAATCTTAATCAAATAAACCAATAATTGCTTTCCTGAATTAGGTCAAAATACTTCACTGAGTGATCAAAAAGGTTCTCCTGTTAGGCAACATTTGAATATAGAATGCCCTTTAATCCAGCACAGAGCTTGGGCATTTGCCGAGTTTGGAAACATTATAAGAGAATTTGGAGCCAAGCGGCATATTTTAGAAAAATATTTCGCTGGCAAAACAGAATTATGTACTAAATCGAAAGCCAGCTAAGTTGAGACCATGTGGATAAAATTTAAAATCTAATTTTCTAATTCCCTCTTTCAGTCTTTCTCTGGGTCCATCAGTGCTATCAGAATTCACATTCGCATATTAAATAAGAGCAAGGGAAAACATAACTTATACGAGATGGCTAAAGCAAGTTTGATCCCATCATATACCTTTCACGTAATATTATACAACTGTCTGTCTCGAAATATATCTAGCCTAACCAAAATATTAAGAATACAAAGGGGGCTGGGGCACAAAACAAGGGTAAAAAAAGAATAAGGAAAAGGTTGTTGATCAATGAACAAAAATTCCTATTTAGAATATCCAAGCGGTTATCGAAATATAGTAATCAGAAGCATTGATGAATTTAGTTGATGGCAATGATGAGAAAACCAACAGATACATACATGAGGAAAACTGGGTAGAGTGCAAGAGCTTTTCTCCTGGGGTTAACAGCAGAACTCATGAAAGGATATGCAGCCCAAGAACTCCAAGCCAATGTCACACACACAACAACAATTTTCACAATGACATTATCCTTCAACATACAAATCACTGCACCAACGTCCAGGGGGAACAAGCAATAACCCAGCAGACTCAGACTCTGGAAGAAAATAATGTGTCCACCCTGAAATTTTGAAGATAAGAAGACGACGTCAAATATTTGCTTGCCATCTATCTCACTCATCACAGTAAACTTTCAATAAAGGTTAGGTTCCTTCCACTCTCTTTTCTTTCTCAATTAGGCATGAAAAAATAGATATTATACTAAACTTCAACATTGCAAATAAATATGATACTGAAAAAAATTAAAGTTGACACTCAAAATATGACTAGATGGAAGAGAGATGGAGGTTATTACCAGAAGCAGTACATTCAATGTCAAAATTACAGCGCCAGCAGCAAGTAAAGCAAATGCAACAGCAAAAACCTCAGACTGGGTAACAATCAGAAAAAATGTTAGGAAGGACATGACTAAAACCTACCATATTCACCTTAAAATCATACAAACATCATGCAAATTAAAACACAGGAAAACAAAGAAATAGCAGGGAGCTACCAAAATGGCAATAACATGTACAACCCTCATTACACTTATATATTGGTTGCCAACTGAAATTCATCTTCTTCGCAGAGCCCCAAAAAGGATGAAGGAAAAGGAATCTATATAGAATTTCTCTGATCGCAGAAGAAATAGAGTTCTGTTGAAAAATGCAAATGAGTAAATAAAAAAACCAGCATCTTGCAGTGATCTTTCAAACTGAAAACTCAGACTATCCTAATGGTTGTGTGATCTTTGGTAATGGCAGTCTATTGATGTTTCAGACTTTTATAGCCAATATGAAATCTTAATTTCATCCATCGCAGCCAATGTTTTATAAAGTTTAAAGAGCTGAAAGTGAAGTTCGAAAATCCTAGCAGCACCAAGTCATTTTACTGGTAGCTACAAGCCTACAATGCTACTTGCTCACTGGATAACTCATCAACCTGAAGCTTCAAATTATGGGCTCTTCAGGTCTTTAGGTATCTTTGAGTATGGGTACATTCACTGCTCAAAGTTGCAGTTGGTTGTTTATGCTAAAGTTGGAACAAATGGCATGCACAACAAGAATATGATATAAAATCACTATCCTATCAATCTTTGCAGGAGACAAAAAAATCTATATTTCAAATTAGTTTACCAACCTGAAGCAACTTCAAAGGAGATAGAATTAAAATATATATATATATATATATATATACACACACACACAATACACCTTCCAGAACACAAAGAATATGGCTGGTCTCAAAAATTATTAAATGAAAAAGCACAAGTAAGACAACAAATATATCCAATGTAACATTTCTGTTTAACAGATGCAATCGAAACAAAAACCAATATATATGCAGTCAATAAAAAAACTAAAACAAGGCTATAAAGTTTTCACTTTCTCTATTTCAGAAATCAATGTGTTCCAATCACTATGGTATCAACCAATGTTAGAATATGTTTGGATCTGCGTTTGGAGGGCTTCAACCGTGAAAGCTGTGAGGGGGGAGCTTCTGGAAACGCACGTTTGGCCCCCCCACCGCCCAACCAAACGCACTATTACTTGGTACGTGGTACGACTTGGTACGTGGTACGGGTACGGGACTTTTCTAGGTACGTGGTACGGGTACGGGACTTTTCTAGGTACGTGGAACGGAGGGGGTATACTTCTTCGGTTCGCCTTTTCGGACCAAAATGCTTTTAGTACTAGATCACTATGTATAAACTATACTGACATAAAGGAGTAAATGTTTAATAAAGAATATGAAAGCATCTAGACTCTAGTATAGATATTTCAATCTATTAGCTTATTTTAATTTTTTATCATTGTTTATGAAATAGGCCCAAGTGATAGAGTTGTGGTAAAGAGTTTGGAATTTGAGAATGCTGCTTTGAGTGTTTGGGATCACAATGGGTTTCAGCGTACAATGTAACTCTGGTAACAACATACAGCGAGATCTGAGAGATAATCATTATATTTATAACAATTGGTGACAATAACCAAACACCAAACCACAAATTGAAGACAAACCCAGCAAAGAAAAAATCAATTCAATGCAAATAAAATAAAAGAGGATAATTAATAGTTTAAGATTACGCAGACTTGTAGAAATACATAAACATGCAACAAGGTAATGAAAACTTTTGGATAGGCACAGACAGTGCTCCACATTATCTGAGCCTGGAATGGACACAAAATGCAGGTTGCCCAGCCCATTGGTTGAATGCACCATGTCCATGCAAGAACCTATCAATTTCTATATCAAGACAAACATGAAAATAGTTACTCGCGTCTCTGATAGAGCCTCCATTTCGAGACTGGGAGATAGGCAACAAGCAAAATCACTTTTACGAAATGACTCACTAAGTGCATGTTTGGAATCACTTTTACAAAATGAGTGTGATTTTGTAATGTGAATCCAAACATACCCTTAACTCTCTTACATTAGCTTCAATCAATGCACTAACTAACTGATTCCAATGACATAACTTATCAGTCTCACTTTAATTGTTGAGGGACTAGCCCCTTGAATTCCTCCTATGCCTTAGGATCTATTACCACCAAAGATCAGATGAAGTAATAATTGAAAAAAGGGAGTAGCAGCTACCTTCTTGACAGAAGCAGACCAAGAGAGAGCGAGACCGAGAAAGACGATGAAGAAGAATGGACCCCACAGATCCCAATCTCTCAAAGCCTTGCCAGGATCCTCACGGAAGGGGTTGGGGAACACCACCAGCTTCAGATTGCTAACGATCCTCGACAGATCTCTCTTGATGGTGTCCCAAACGGGTTCGGTGAGGGTATTAGGTGGGGATCCGAACCCGGAAGGAGCCACAGAAGAAGATTGAGATTGAGATGGAGGAAGAGGAGCGGGTTTGTGATTGTGATTGAGAGTGGAAGAAGGTTGGGATGATTTGGGAGGAAGAGGAGGTGGGATATTGGAAGGGACGAAGGGAGAAGAGGAGACAGGGATGGAAGCGCGTGGGGGACTGGCGGCGGGAACGGTGGCGGAAGAAGCGTAGATGAGATTCTCGATCTCGTCGATGTCAGATTGGGAAGAAGGGTGAGGGTGGAGGGGTATGGTATCGCCCTGCTGTGACATTTTCGTTATTCACTCTCAGCAGGAAGAGACAAATGAATGTACTGGACTTCTCTTTCTCTCTCTCTCTCTCTCGTCGCCAATCGCCAATGCTATTCTTCTTCTTCTTCCTTCTCCGATCTGACCCCTTTCCTTATTTTAGCTTGCGCGTTATTTCTTTTTCTTTCTTTCTTTCTTTCTTTAACATTTATTTATTTATTCATTCATTCAATTCATTCTCAAAATAAATTTATGTCTTTTATTATAGAAAATAACATTCAAGTTCTCTTTACTTTTATTACAAGGGTCTTGTTGGTCAGGGCACTTGTTAAGATTATCAAAGATGAAGAAATAATTACAAGTTCGCAATAATTCTTTTTTCGAAAATTTCAAAAAATTACATTTTCCAATAACTCTATTTTACGTTTGATTTCTTAATAAGTGTATTTTTATTAGCATTTTCCTTATAACAATTTATAGATGTTAAATTGATGCCATTTTTTATGAATAAATTACTATTGTCTTTTATAATTAACGAATTATATTAAAGTTAAAAATTAGGATTAGGAAAATACATCAGCACCAGCTTTATTTTAAGCATCAAAATTAATGTCATAATATATGTAGTATTTTTCTGGAAAAAAAAATGAGTGTTTTAATGTTTCCCATCAACATTTGCAAATTGAAATATGTACATGAAAAATGGTAACAACGTTCTCATTTAGTGGAATTCGAGGAAGATAAATGTATGCAGTCTCGTCCTCACAAGCGAAGAGACTGTTTGTAATATTAGAACATATATATGAAAATTAAAAAAATAAAATTGATGATTAATATAGGGAATTTCTATTAACACCCTTATTTTATTAAAGACATTCAACCTTTTATAAAATTTATCCTAAATTTTCAAAAACACCCTTCTTAATTTTACCTCATATTTTTCACTTTCCACCCATTTTCTGTTGATGCAGGCAATTTTGGAATTGGGGTGAAAATTAAACCCTAAAATTTCCAATTTCTAGGATTTCCGTTATTATTGGGTTTTAAAGAAGAAGAAGAAGTGAAGGAGGAAGAGAGGGGGTGTTGGGTGTGGATAGAAAATGGATGAAAGGTAAAAAATGAGGTAAAATTAAGAAGGGTATTTTTGATAGTTCAGGTAAAGTTTGTAAAAGGTTGGGTGTTAATAGAAATTCCCTTAATATATTATAATACATGAAACGTAAAAACATTAGCTTTTGGCTATAGCAAACGGAAATACTAAAAAAAAAAAAAAAAACTGAAAACAGACTTTAATTACACTAAAAGTGTAGCATTACCATCACCTTCCCACACGCACAAAAAAAAAATGTTGCAAATGTTAACTTTCTTTTGAAGAAAATAGATGTAAACTTCGCCATTTTTTTAACTTAGGTGTTTATTTATCAACAAGATGGGGTGTTATTGTTCATTCACTCATGTCTATGCACCGTCATGGTGTACCATTCCCTACGCGAGAGAACATATTATTACAAGAAAAGACTACAGCCCACCTTACAATCTGACACCAGATCAAAAAATCGATTTGACCACAATCACGAATGAATCATCAATGAGCCGCACTCCTTATTAGAGAGGCAAGTGGTCGTTTCGATGGGGGTTTCCGCTAATTTGGATTTTGTATGTTATCACAATTGCTGAGATGTTGTTTTACATGGTTTGTATCTCTAGCTTGGGATCTTGGCTTTGGAAGGAATGAAGTTAAACATTGACTCTAATTATGATAATGGGGATGATTGTTCATCTTTCCCATACCATACGACACTACAAGCAGCTGATGCTCTCTCATTTAGGCCATTCATGGACTTTGGGGTCTCCATTTTTTGTTAATTGGCCTCCAAAGTACATGGTTTATTTGAAGCTGCTTTCCGGTGTGGTGTTTGGTAATTTTGTTCTTGTCTGGGTGGTGGTTTACACACAGTTGAAGACCAAGCAACATAAATCAGCTACAAAAACTTAAAGGCCTTATGTGAGTATTTTCAAAACTGGGTCCTCTTTCCCCTTGCCGCTTTAGAAAATTTTACAAATGTTACTGATTCCTTTGGTTCACCTTATGATAGGATAAGGCTTATAACAACCACCATGGGCTTTGAAAACAATGTTAAATTATGAAAGGGTAAAATCACCATGTTAGAATCAATTGGCACACAAAATCAAGGCTTGAGAGCAAGAGAAAGACCAAGCTTGGTGGATGAACTAAAGATCTTCGTGGAGTCGTATTCACCAGACAGAGTTATAAGTGAATTTGGCCTCCACACTCGTTGAACTTGGAAGGCAGCTTTGCCATCATCACTGAATCGAGTCTTTAAAACTGTATTTGGATCTATTGACTTTGAGCTGCCAATGGTAAATCTGTTCTCAAAGGAAGAAAACCTATGAGTGATTTCAGCAGCAACTGTAAAATTATCCGCGCGATCCACATGATGAATGTACGAAGCCTTCAGGGCCTGTCCTCTATCAGCCCTGCATAAACAGGGAATCAATGGCATCGGTTATATGAAACATCCAGGCTATCACAGCAGATAAACAATTTTCTTGAATACTGCAACTTTTGAAGGCTAGGACAAATCAATCACATGAAAGCAAACAAATAAAAATCCAGGAAAAGAACAAGTCTTTGCATTTATACACCTGCTTGGATATCCCCCCTATACATTATTTCAGTAACGAATCTATCAAGAGCTTACAAAAAGATTGAACTATTAGTGTGTGATAAGAATTTTTGTAAACTATATATAATCTACTCTTGTGATACTACATATAATATATTTTCCAGAAATTAGTTTACCCCTAAACTGACAATAAAAATAAAAGAAGGAAGACACAAAGGTGGTTCTTCAACAAACACTCATGCTTTAAGCAAATCACTAGAATCCACCTCAGCATATATATCAAAGATGTTAGCTAATCTGTATCCTTTCCCCATAAATCATAGATTCATAGTAATCAGTCGAATATACCAAGGATCATAGGAAATTTCAAGAAAACTTGGCAACTCAGCACCTCATTATAGAATTGTTTATCTAAAACCACTTAGAGACAGATGTCTTAATGAGTTTAAAATTTAAATACGAATAATATTAGATGCTTTTTTTTAACCTATGCTGGTTTTTACCGATATAAATAAAATTGAAGATATTAAAAATAGAACCTGCAACATTACCCCATCCAGTCCAGCCCATTAAAACTAGCTCAGTTCATATTTTATACAGAGAGCCTCAGCCTTAGTTGTCCACCACGACTTCTAAGCTACAGATTTCAGTGATAACTCACCTGTTTCCTTATTTTTAAAGAGGACGCCCAAATATCAAAATGAACTTACTAAAAGTACAATAATGTATTAGATTCAAACTAATAATTCTTGCCATGCTTCTAAGATACACAAGCTTGTCTGGCCTTTTTGACAAGACTTATCAGACAAAACTTAAAAAACATTTACAAACATAACATAATAACAAGATAATAGGATATCATAATGATGCAGGAAAATAGGATATCAAGAACACTTACAGCAAAAGTGCTGCAGAGAAATCTGGTTTATTGAAGGCAATTCCAGCATTATATTTTGTGAATGAAGCAGAAGTTGTATTAAAACCAACTTCAGCACCCAGACAAAGGTCTTTGCTGCCAATTGCAGCAGAAAGCTCCAATTGAGGGGATGGGTTCAAGCCAATACTAGATTCAACAGCTGCATGAGGATGACGGTACTGCACATCCAGCTGAAGTAATATTGCAAAGTCAGATGCATCTTGCATTGCAAGAATCTCAAGTAAATTCAATGCTTATATTTTACTAAGTATAAAAAAGGTGGCACTGTGCATGAGGCTTCCACTGTTGTGGTCATGGGAGGGTCAAATATATACAGCTATAAATGCATGAGCAGAAAGGCTGTTTTTGGGATTTACTAAGCATGCCCAAATAAAAACAGTTTATTCTGACTACCATTTTAAATCATTCATGGTAAATGTTACCTTAATAAAATACTATACAATATCTATACCAAATCTAACTGCACACAATCCCCCGAGTGAACTAAAATTATTTAGGTAAAAACTTCTCTAAATCAATTCCTCAGCTAGTACATGTATTAGGTGCTAGCCTCTAATGGAGTCAAGATAATTATGAAACTCTCAAAGATAGAGAATTGAAGATATCATGCGAAGTACTTTCAGCAGCAAATAAAAACACTGCATTCCTTAAATTCAATCTTATGATGAATTCATTAGCACCATTATCCATTAGGAAAGCTGGATTATACTCACCTTTCCAGACTTGTGATCGGGTATATTGAAGCTCAAGGCTGCTTTTGTACTATGGAGAATATCATTCACAGTGACTTTTGTAGATACCTGAATAGAGGTAAACATGAGAAAATATCATTGTACTTAACGGAGAGGTAAAACTTTTCAATGAAGCATAATTGAACTGGTTTGCAAAGTTTGACTTTTGCTAAAATCAGTCATCAACATATCAAGAGTAGCAGCAGCAGCTATATCTATCTCTATACATTAAAGGAAAGCATATTTGATTAAAATAAGACATCCATTTCTTACATTGGAGTATGTATCAACTTTCACATCCACTGTAGTATTTCCACTCTTGTAAAGGGTATTTATGTCACCAACAAAAATTTGATCCTTCTTCAACCCAGTAGCTACAAGGCCCTGCAGGATAGAAATATTGATTTGAAATCAGGAATTGTACAGAAAGTCAAATTAAGTGTTGCACTCAAATAATGATTCCGTAATAAAATAATCATATTTCTATCGGATATCCAATGTTTTTATACTTCCCTCACTTTTTTTCCCAGTTTTACCATCACTTTAACTCGATAAGTTCTTGGATGGCTACACCTGTTTCACACTCCTTGAGCTCAATTTTGGCGACTTACCAGCATCCGACAATTGTTTCATACAGCTTGTACTATTTCAGCTCTTGTTGCAGCCTTCTTTAGGTGATCCCACCTCCGTATTGTTAAGGTTTTTGTTATTCTTAACTTATTGTTATAAGTAATGCTTAACATTAATGGTAATTGTGTTTGTAAATTATAAATTTTAGGTGATAATTATTAGTGCGTGTATGAAAAATTATGTTTATTATATCCGCTTTCTTCAGTACAGCGGCCAGCCCATTATTCTCTATATCACTTTTGTGGTGGGTGCTCCGTGTTGCTATTCGGGATTGACTACTATGATTTCAGTGGGTGCAACTTTATCTTCATTAATGACATCAATCAATTGGGCACTGTATTAAAGCTATTCATTCTTCCTCTCAGTCTTTTTTAAAATTCATAGTCAAATAAGTTTAATAGATATGGTCAGGAAGTGTGTAATTAAAACCTAGTGTATTCAAACAAAAATGATTTTATACAATTATCCTGCGTCAACTGCAATGAGAACCTGAAACTACACTAATAAAAATATACATTAGCACAAAGTGAGATAAGCATATTACCAATCCAGTAGAGCTTGGAATTTGCAGGGTAAATTTTTGATCGAAGTTGTAATCCTTGTATAAGAGGTCTGTAAAAGAATCAGAATATTAACTACTTATGCCACCAGTACATTTAACACAATTGAGACGTGGCTTGATAGGAGATATCAAGCAGCAAATAATGTAGTGCCTTGTCATGGATGCCTTCTAACTTTGAATAGTGGAATTTCTCTAATCGGATTTTTGAAAAGAATGTATATATTGGAGAAAACTTGTTAGCTAACAAGGATGTTGTACAACAAACCATGCTCAAGAGTCCTGGTGCTATCCAGGTGATTCATTGAGAAGGTCCACGATCATGTAAATTGAGAATGTCAATTGAAGTATAGAATCTCAATTGATAAGCACCGTAAAAGTAAACATTATTAAGAGAATTAGTCGTCCAGACGAACAAAATGATTTGAAAATTTATATAAATGAACAAGTACAGGGCAAACAGAAAATTTGCGGAGTACGTTTACCATATCGATGAAAATTTAAATTATTGAACAAGAGTGCAAGGCAATAAAAAATCTGCCCAATGGATAAAACACATGCATGTGAGGGATGATAAAATAAAAATACACAAATCGACATGTTATTCCGATGAGGAAACCTATTTGAGCCCAGAAACTGGAAATGAGATGCTATTCATGTGCATTTCATAGAAGATAACCGTGGACATGCTCAACTACATAATAAAAAGCATCTTAGGCCATTCACATAAAAAAAATGCATATATGAAGTTTCAAATGCAGGTTTACCTCTTGCCCTTTTGCCAATCTCAGAAAATGGAGCTGGGCTATTGGCCATAATGAGTCCGAATGAAATGCCCTAAACACTGCAAGGCCACAATTATTATGTTGTGTTAATTTTCAAATTAAAAAAAAAAAATGATGGATATAAAGAGTTCTTGTAATCTCAAAGGATAAGGGACCAAAAGAGGATAAGCTTTATTGGAAGCTAAACAAATAAATCTTTTAGTTTGTTAATTATATACACGATTTCCCAATAAGACATGTCCGTATCTTTTTGTTAGGTACCCACAGCAAGGTTAAGAAAATCCAAATATAAAACGGTGCAAATAAAAAGAATACCTAAAATCTTAAAAGTACCAAACACCGAAGTGTTTGAACATGCAAATTCAGTAGTATCTCAGTAAAAAAAAAAAAAAAAAAAAAAAAAAAAAAAAAAGATTAGTAATAAAATCGTCTTGCTAACTAGACCATCCTCAAAGTCAATACCACTAAAGGAAGAACGATCGAACTACGAGCTTTGATGTAGTCGTGTAACCCATAATCAGTAAAATTGATACAGGAAAAGGCAAAATGGGCACACATAAAAAGTGAGATTTATTGGTCTGGCAAATGCACAAGAATTCTACCCATCAGGAAAAAGAATCTATGTTAAAATTGAATTAAAGCTTACTAAGCTAATGCGGACAAAGCATATCGGGACACACGAGTGTTGCAGTTCAGTTGGAGTTGTGAATTTGAGTTGATGAACAAATGCGTTATTGACACGCACAAGTCAAAACTACCTATGAAAAACTACTTCAAAACTTAAAAGACACGATTCCATTTACTAAAAACTAATCAAATACTGTATCAGTGTAAGTAATGCAACAGCTTCTAATGCCCCAGCTGCTCGATAAAATAACTAAATGAAAAAAAATATTGCAATCGCGATTGGCAAAGAGCAGAGACAAGATTTTTTATTTTTTATTTTTTAAAAAGGAATAGCGGACAAATCCTAGAAGTGAGATTACAGTGATAGAATAAGAAGTGGGAATAGTGATGATCGCTTCAAACATGGAGAAGAAATCTTACAGTTAGAGAGATGAGTTTGAAAAGGAGAGAAAACGCCGCCGCCGTCAAATGAAGGAGCGCCTCCTCAGCCGTTCTCTCTCTCTCCTCTCTATCGTTTTGTTTTAATATACTCTCTGCTCTCATAGGTCATATTTTAAAATAATTTTTTTATTTATAAGTTATTTTGCGTTTTTGAATAGATTTATTTATTATTTTTTTATTTACTTTTTGTTTATTAATGTAAAATAAAATATTTGTGAAATTTTAATAAATAATTAGAGAGTAAAATTGAAATTTTAAAATATATTGTTAAAAAAATTGAAGAGAAACGATTATCTTTATTAGACTTTGTAAAATAGTTAAATGGAGATTCTTTTACGCTCTTTCGATTTTATTTCAATACTCCTTTTTTATAGAATTGTTGATCTAGTAATTAAAAAATTGATGATTGAGATTAACAATTGAAATAATAATAAATTATATCATTAATCTTAAAAAAATTAGGATATCACAACATTTGTCATTGTTTTTTGAAAAATTATTAAGGTTAATGACATTGTCATGCCAGTGAAAATACAATCATAGGTAAACTTGAATATGACAATAATAATAATAATAATAGTAGTAGAGTAAAGTGAATAATATTAAACTATTTGCAATAAGGTAAATATGGATAAAATTTGAGGTTAAAAACAAAGCTAACTAAAAAATTTATAAACAAAAATTTAAAAAATTGTGTGAATATCATTTTGAAGAAAAATATAAAAGAATTTCCCAAATTAAGTACATCCTCTTGCTTATAACACGAACAAGGGAGTAAGCAATATAGTGTGCGGCAAATGATATTCCAAGCAAATGATAGCATGATGCCCAATCAATAATAACGAGGTTTGGTTCAGTTGGTATAAGGTCCAACCGAAATTTTGGGAATGGGATACAGGTGTTAGTAGTTTCGTGTTCGATTCCCACTAAAAACATCCCGCTGGGAGAACCAACCACGCAGCTCGTTCTGGATTAGTCTCAAGGACTCCCTAATATTAAAGGTATTCTTGGAATACCGGTGGTTCCACAAGGAATTCAGAAGAAAAAAAAATATACCCAATCAACACAATCCAAATTTGAGGACGTTAATTCTAACCATTATTAATTTGAGTTAAGAATTGGTAACAAGGGTAGACTTATAAAACTTCGAGTAAGTTATAAATCGAATTTCGCTAACAAATTTTATAAGAGTATTTGTTAAGTTTTTAGAAATTAAAAAAAAAAATCACTAGTTATAATTCTCGTATAACCACATAAGTTTAAATGAATAAATAATTAGGCTTGTTTGTTTTGCAACAATCTTTCCTATTTTCATTTTAAAAAAAAAAAGTTTATGTAAAAAAATTATTTCCTATTATTCAATTTTAAACAATGACATGTATCCTTATTAAATAACTTTAAAAAAATTAAAGTAATTTATTTAATTAAAAAAATAGTAAAATAAAAAATAGAGTTTTTCTTTTTGAATTTCACTGGTAATTTTTTGGTCCCATTTTGTTTTTTGATAGACTATTATGATCTTAGACTGTTTTTTAATTTCCAACTTTTTAGAGTCAGAAAAATCATTTCGATTTTCGTTAATCAAAAACAAAGTAATCACTTTTCCGAAATGCATAAGTCAGAATTACTTCCGATTTAACGAAGTCAGAAAAATTTAATAAATTTCTGACTACTTAAAATATACTAAATTTTCCGAAAAGCGAAATGGGGTCAAAAAGTTACCGGTGGGATTAAAAAAGAAAAAACTCAAAATATAAAGGGTAAAACAAAACCCCCATTAGCTGCAGAAGATTTTTCCAGAAATGGAGCCGAAGGGTAGTGTGACTGAAGAGGTGACGGTGCTATCGACTCTAGAGGCTGATGCAGATAGTTGACTCGCGGCGGTGGTGAGAGCCGCAGCATCTGCCGCACCGACAAGGACGTCGCCCTCTCCCATGATCGTCTTCATCAACCCTTTCAACGGTGGCCATCACGGTGCCTGATCGCCCCACCGTCAATAAAGACTCGGCCCGCCCCTCTCCCATTCTGGTACTCGAAAAGCTCTACCCATTTTTTTTTTTAAACACATCCTTAAAATGTGATGTTAAGAAGAAAAGGAAGAAACTAAGAAAAAGACCGCAGTTATCAAGCTAATTTCCCTCTGCATAATATGAAAAATCGGGGATCCAGGATCATGATATTATTATTATTGTCATCATATTATATGAAAAAATAAACAAAATAATAGTAAAGGCAAAAATACAATGAGCCTAACTAACAGCTAAGGTATATGATACATTTTAGATGGTTTCAAATCACGAGTGAAATTGAAAAAATTGAGAGTCTTAATCCACTTCTCTTGATTCTTCAACAAATGTACTGCAATAGTGTTAGGCACAAGCTCATGTGAACAAACAGAAGGAGGATCAGGATAATTGTACATAGACCACTTAGCATTATACCGATTCTGGCCACGGCGACCCCATCGCATCCAATCTCCAAACACCTTATCCTCTGGCCCTTCAACATGTTTCTTAGGAATATCAGAACCATGAATCCATTCCACTATGTCCCATGATACCACAAACCCCATCCCTGACATGTAATGCTTAAAAGGATCCATGCTACCGCACGGTATCACGAACCCATAATACAAATCTTCTCTTGCCAATGGTCTTAAGGACTCAATCAAACTGTTGAGTCTCACAAAAGTGTCATCATCTGCTTTCATCACATAGTGGTAAGGAGGGTAAGGTGCATTATTACCATCGGTTTCGTTGAATATCTCAGGCAACGAGGAGAAAAAGGTTGAGGTTTTCCCTTTGTTCATGTTCTCTGTGCAGTTTAGGATGATTATGTCGTCGTAGCGCATGATCTCTAAGGCAACCAGAACCTTCTGGTCCTCTTTGGTGAGGTTGCAGAACACGAATTTCACGTCCACTTTAGCTCCTTCAGGTTTCTGTGAGCCATAGATGAGGCGGAGGAAGTGGCGACGTAAGTATTGGTCAGGGAGTGTGAGAACGGAGATTAGGATTCGAAGGTCTTCCGAAGAAGAAGTTGCGGTGGCGCGTGTGTTGTTTGAGAGAGCACATCGACCGAACTTTAGTATGGCATCGAATCGAACTTCGTTTATAAAAGCTAACGTGCAGAGGAAGAAGATGAAGATGAAACAAAAGAGCATGAAAATACTTCGTCCTCGTTTTGGCTTTGGAGACTTTACCATCATTGGATTGATTGTTGAAGCCTCAGGAAATCTGGAGTTTTTCAGGGAAAAGGAGCTTGGGGTACACAAGGCTTGTGTGAATCTGAGTAATGTTGATTGATACTAATAATAAATTTCTAAGTTTCTTGGATATAACGCAATAGTGCTCATTTTCGTGATAGTGGGATTCCCAAATATGTGCCTAGTATTGGGCAACTTCATTGATTAATTACCAATTAGTTAAGAGGAGAGTGGCGTGAGAAAGGAGTTACGAGGTGGTGGTGGTGAGCCTAATTGTGCAAGTCTTGCTTACTTTGGTTTACTGAAAAGTGGTTTGGTCAACTTTTCGTAATTAGGCAGATTTGCATGAACGCAGGAGGAGGCTTCAACACCATTCACGCCATACTTGACTGTGAAGCAAGCAACACCATTGACCACGAAAAATAGTAATTCTTTAAAGTTTAAAGTAATTGAAGCTAGAAGACATTACTTAGTTACTGACACACCACCTGCTTTCGGTGCCCAACCCCGCCATGAAATTCATGAAACGCCACTTTTTCTGCCTTAATAAACGATATTCTTGTCCTAAAATGCTTCATCGAAAAATCACGTGAAGGATCAGCCACTGCCACACAGGACTGTTTTTAATTTAGGATTAAAATTAAATGCATTACACTTTTCCTTTTGCCACCGCTTATTATCCGTCTATTTTCAGCCACATGCATTCATACTGTTTAATATGGGCCTGAATGTTCCAAGCATAAAGAGGTTGCTTTCCCAACCCCATTTCAGCTCTGATCACTGTCAATATCTCAGCCACTAAATTCTTCAAACATTCAATTTCAACCAAAAAGAATAAGGTAAGCAAGTTAAGGTTTTCCAAAACATACATAAGTTAATAAGGTGTTAGATACATTCAAATTTGTTACAGTATCAGTTAATAGTAGAGATAATGCTACTTCAGATAGTGAAGGTAGATAGGCTACTCATCTCAATCAGATCTTACATCAACTCCTATTTATTTGTGTTAATTGAGCTTATATATGCTAATCCAATAGGCAGATGCTTACTGCTATCAGAATTAGAATTACCACAAAATTCAGTATGTTCTTCGCAGCCTAAGTTCTTTTGTTTTACAAAGCTATGCACCTATTAGTGAATGATTTCAACATTTTCATTGAGCCGTAAATGAAGAGTACAACCAGTATTTATTTATCCCTTGAAAATCTGTAAGCTTTTTAATATTCGGTAAAATCTGAATAAATAAAATCATTACTATTAACTGATACTGTAACAAATTTTGTTTCAGTTAATAGCAGATTTTGTTTCAAATATGGGTAAAATATAACTGATACTATTAACAACCAGTAACAAATGCAGCTATATGACACTCTCTCCTATCAGATCAGATCAGATTATCATCCGAAAACCGGTCTTTTTCAACATCATCATCTTGGAAAAAAATATTTTCATACCCCCAAAGATTAACAATGTCATCCCAAATTTTTAAAATATTTCAACATTAGTATCTTATTTTTCTTAGTAAAATGCGGGCTGTAAGGAGTGCTTACTTAAGATGCCTTGTTTTTATTGGGTTTTGAACTACAAAAGTATAGTACTTTTGACTTTTCTAGATATTTTGGAGTGGCATTGTGATTAATTGGGATGCCAAAATAATTTCTCTCATTTTGCATCCTTCACCAAACTGGACCCATTTGGCCCAGATGCCTGACTTGGGCCTAGACAGTGGGCCAACTTGGGCCTAGACAGTGGGTCATAGAGCATTTATTCATGTACTGATATTTATTGATATATTTTAATTATCATCTTCAATTTGATTGTACCTTTTTAAGAGTTTCCATTGGACGGTCTGGCTATCGTTCAAGTACATGAACAATAGGCCGCCGAACAAAGCATAAAAGAATGCAAAATATTAGGCAATCGGTTTCAAGAAGATTAGCTATCAATAGATTATTTAATGTATATACTCCCTCTGGTCTTGTATATAAGGCACCTTCTAGAAGAAATTTTTGGTCATATATATATATATATATATGTATGTATGTATGACACTTTATATTTCTTATGCATTATTATTGTTTTTTCTCTTTTTTGTCCTTTTTAAATACTTTGATTAACTATGTTTTTTGTTATTCATTAATGAATGTGAACTTCCGAAGTAAAGTGGAGGGGGTAAAATTGTAATGTTACAATATATTATCATAAAATTCACAAAACTAATCATTTTTTTTGTCTGGGAAATACGGTTAAGCATGTTCTGTATATATGACGACATGGAATATCATACAAACAAAATGGAAAAAACAAATACATAAGAGCGAAGGAACCGCTAACAAAAACATCAAATGTTGCAAGTTCTTCTTGCTCCAATCATCAAAAGAGATCAAAAAATTGCAGAAACATCAAAACTTTACAGAAGAAAAATTAAAATAAAATTGCCTGCGAATCAACAGAAAATAAACAAATTCACATTTTATTTTTACATCTTGTTTTGACGATCAACGTAAATTGCAACGCCTCGAGAGAAAACCAACCATGAATTCACGTTGACTTGATGATCATAAATCATAACGAAGATCCTTTTCCCAAAAAAGCAAAGTTCTCCATTGATATATATAATTAGACCTCAAACTCAAACCCATATAATATAATTATGGAGAATTGAATAATTCGAAGCTAGGTTGTCTGCAATAACGTAGCTGCAAGGAGATTTGCCTCTCCATCCGAAGCTGTTTTCTGAAATTAGCAATGAAAGCCTCTGCTCTTTTATCAATATCATCATCCGAAGAAGAAGAAGGAAAGCTTATAGTCCTATGAAGCTCACGCGAAGAACAACCCTCACCCTCACCCTCATGATCACTCTCTGAACCTGTTTCCTCTGATGCGTAAAGAATCAAACCAGGTCGATCATTGAAACTGAGGTGGCGTTTGCTCATAGAAGCACGGCGGAGCACGGTTGCAGCATGCCACGTGCGACTGAGTACGGTGGAGCTTAGTAGAAGCCTTACCTTATTCACCGCCGCCTTGAGGCGGCTTATTAGAGTAGAAGGCTTGTTCTGTTTCGTCATGATGTAACAATTTTTAGAGTTGTTGTGAAAGTGAAAATTAATTAGTAATTGTATATAAGGGAGTAGGTATATATATATACATGTATGTGAAGTGGAAGTTGGAGTGTGTGAGTTGTCAATGAAAGGGAACGTGTTGGATTAAACTCGATTAGATTAACTGCTTGGGGGCTAAGGAAACGAGAGCTAAACATTTCGTGTAGATGTACGTTACCGTGTATAGGTGTTGTATGCCAAGATGGTTAAAGTTTGAAAATTTCGGTGTTTTTTGACATATATGTGGTTCAAAGTTTGATTGGTTCTCACATCAGTCTTAAGCTTACTTGGTCTGTTGGTCATAGACCTGGTTACAGCCTCTGCCTCCACGTTGGTACTCCAACTTTTGTCTTTTCAGAATACAGTGCGTATATTAAAGTTGTATTAATTATTATAATTAACTCTAATATATTTTTTATTCAAAATATTTATATTTAATTAGATTGTTTGCAAAAAAAAATTATTTAATTAGGCAAGTGTTGTTGTTATAATTAATTGTTAATTTTATTCTGATATTTTTATTTTTATGTTATTTTTGTCTTTTATTATAAAAAGATTTATATTTCTTATTATTAGTTTTCTTAACATGAATCTTTAATGTTGAGAAAAATAAGTCAAAATAAGACAAATATACAATGAAAAATAAACTTAACAACTACTTTATATTAAAAATGTCTTTTTTTTAAATACAGACATATTTATTTTAGCCTCTTACCCTAACTATAAGTGCTAGGTTAAAATTATTTTATTATATTATATATTATTCCTGCACCCATTATTAAAAAACATATGTAAATTACGGTATTTAATTCTTATTAAAAATTGTAATAATATTTATTAGTTTTTAATGAAGAAATGTGATTATTAGTTAATGTATAGTAGATTATGAATGATAAAGAAGATAAAAGTTTAATAATGAGGACTAAAAAATATGATTTAAATTTATTTTTTTTGGTGAACAAAATTTGATTTAATTAATGAATGGTTAAAATTGAATAAAAATATTTAGAGGGTTTTTTGAAAGAGATTAATGGGTGTGCACTTACGGTGTAACATTTTTTACACCATCAGTCCATCATCCATCATACATTTTTATTACTTTTATTTGAAAGTCAACGACCATACACACGTGAATGGTGGATGATGCACTGATAGTGTAAAAAACCTTTACACTGTCGGTGCACCATTTATTTTCTTTCTTTTTTTTTGAAAATGGTCTTTATACTATTTTTTTTGTTGCCCCGTGTCCTTATAGTTGATTAACATTTGAAAACGGCCATTCCATTCGATTTCGTCAGTTAAATGATGACGTGGCTGATGTCATGTCATGTCACATTCGCTGCATCCACAATCAAAGTGTCATGTGGAGCCACATTTATTCAGATTTTTAGTCCCATAATTTAGAGGTCATTTGAAAATGGTCTTTATATTTTTTTGTTGCTCTAAATCTTAAAAGTTGTTTAACATTTGAAAAATGTCTTTTCATCCAATTTTGTCAGCTAAGTGATAATGTGGTTAATGACATGTCACGTTACCTACGTCACATCCACGACTTTAAAAAAAATGGTAGTGAGGTAAATCTTACAATTCAAACTTTTTATTAGGTAATGAGATATACATCACGATCTCGACATAAATTTTTTTATGAAAAACCACATGTACCTACTTTGTTACTCACATATTTGTCCAAATTTTATATGAGTGGTTGATTATTTTGGAATTTGGGAAAATAATATATGAGAGGATATAGTATAATTTTAAGAGGAAAAAGAGAAAAGAAAACTAAAAAGAAAATTGTTTGTTAGAGATGATTTAAAAAATAGTGAGATGTATTGAATCACGAACTCAAACCTCACTCTCATATACCTTATCTTACTCCTTTATAGGGTTTTTATTTTGTTACCTCAATGTCTATGGATATCACCCCAATTATTAAAATAATACCAATTATGTCCTTTTAAAAAAACAAGAATTTTACACGGGTTGTAGGGGGTACTTACGACCTGCAGGTCGTAGCACCCCCTTACGACCCTTTTAAAAAACTAAGTTTTGACACGGGTCGTAAGCAGGTGCTACGACCTCAGGTCGAACACCCTCTTACGACCTGTCTCAAAACATGGTTTTTTAAAGGGTCGTAAGGGGGTGTTACGACCTACGATCGTAGCACCTGCTTACGACCTAGCCCTTTTTGTTTTTGTTTTTGTTTTTTTAATTTTTTTTTCGGCTATTAAGGAACTGCACTCCCTGGAAAGCAATAGAACACAGACTTATATGTAGCCTGGGTGGTCCTAAGCCATGCATCAGCCGCAATATTACCACAAGCACTTGGATCCAATTCTTGGCTATTGGTGATATGAAACTTGAAGTTTCCCTCTTTGGAATTTGACGATAGTTTAAATCTTGAACTTGATATCACTGTTTTAATGTATGGCCAATCAAATGCCAACAACTGCTTTATAGATGGTGGAAGCTCTGGGATACACTCAAGCCTTTTACAGTCACTTATATCCAATGATTTCAAGCTTAAAAGTTGAGCAATACTCTCAGGAAGCATCAAAATATTGCTTCCACACAGGGACAAAAATTAAAAATATATTACACATAATACACATCAAAATATCACATATAATACATGACTTTCTCTTTAAAGGAATAAAAATTAAAAAAAAACAACAACAACAAAAAGAGCCAGGTCGTAAGCAGGTGCTACGACCGTAGGTCGTAACACCCCCTTACGACCCTTTAAAAAACCATGTTTTAAGACAGGTCGTAAGAGGGTGTTACAACCTGAGGTCGTAGCACCTGCTCACGACCCGTGTCAAAACTTAGTTTTTTAAAGGGTCGTAAGGGGGTTCTACGACCTACAGGTCGTAAGTACCCCCTACGACCCGTGTAAAATTCTTGTTTTTCTAAAAGGGCATAATGGATATTATTTTAAGAATTGGGGTGGCATCCATAGACATTGGGGTGACAAAATAAAAACCCTCTTTATATGACCGAGAAGCCCACATTCAATCATGAGCTTGTTGGGGTAACCAAACTGGGTTGAGTTATATCAGGCCCACACCAATCCTTATTGGACCGTAGGACTGGGAAATGCACCAACCATTTTCAGACACGTCAACATAGCCACTATCTCCGTACATGTGATCACGTAACGAGGGAGAACCAATCAATGGTCTTGGTTATGCCGCATAGGATCATTATCATCTTTCTATTCTCAAAACCATACATAGCCACCACCATCTGAGCAAGGGAGAGAGATAAGGAGAAAGAAAGAAAGCTTATGGTTATGGAGGCCACAGCATCCATTTGTAGTCATAGCAGAGGATTAACCTGCATCTACTATTCCTCTCCCGATAGAAGCACAGGGAGAAAACAATATCATGCTACTGTCAAATCCATGGCTACTCAGAAGCCCCTTCCATCAGTTTCCACAACTGTAGGCTCCAAAAAGGTTAGTGCAACGTAAATTATTCTGATTTGGATTAAAAATTGTTGCTTCTATCATATTGAAGGAAGTTGAGGACCAAAAACCTTCTAGTTTGGTTTTCTTTTCCGGTTTTACCATATGCTGCTAAAATAATGTTTAGTAGAAGGGGCAAGTTGCGAAGTTTGATCAATTTTGAATACGGAGGCAACACCCCGGAAAAAGCAACCTTGTACTAACTACTGCTCTCACACCATACCAATATTACATTGTTTAGTTAACAAGTTCTATATCTGAGGAGTACACTCATGATTAACATTTGGTTAGGCATTCAATACATGTGACCAATTATGAATTTATGCATCAGTTGGTGAGCTATAGGAAATGGTATAGGAAAATTGTAAAGGATTTTCTTAATTTGAGCTTAGAATAAGAACTTAAAAGTTATTATGTTTATGCACGTGGATTGCCTTCATGGAAACTAGTTAGGCCGTTGGAGATTTAAGGGTCAAAAGCTCGAGTCCCAAATGAGACAACAATTTCTGGGGAGAATCTATACCGCTGAGTCAAAGATTCGCACAGTTCGTGGATCCGAAGTGGATTAGTTGGGTCACAAAAATTGTGAAGCCCAGACATTACCTGATTTCGACAAAAAATAAGTTATTATGTTTTATTGAAAAAATAAATATAATTTTTTTTTATTTTTTCAAAACAACACTTTTTATAAACATAAATTTTTTTTATATTCTTAATCCTAAAAGGTTGAAGTTAACAGAATCCATACCACAATAAAGATTATATTAAATACTTAAATTCTACCACAGTGGATAATGAGTGAATTTCAAATCCACTAGTTAGGTAGTAGTAGTTAGTAATTGTTTGAAAAAAAACACTTTCTTAGGCTATGAGTCCATTTTCCTTATTATAATTGTTTGAAAAAACTTCTCATATGTTCTCACCCTGACTTTTAGTTTCCAACACTAGTACTAGTAGTTAATCAT
This sequence comes from Crotalaria pallida, assembly GCA_037953625.1. Lineage (NCBI taxonomy): Eukaryota > Viridiplantae > Streptophyta > Magnoliopsida > Fabales > Fabaceae > Crotalaria > Crotalaria pallida. The sequence continues at coordinate 180,375,885 of CM075649.1, forward strand.
GTACTATATGTTATTTTATGAATGTATTTGTAGTTTATGATTAACCCATTAATTAATTAATTAAAAACTTAACTTATTTGTAATTAACTATGTACAAAGCCTTAAAAAAAACAATTTCGAAAACTTTTGTATTAAGTTAGTTTTAGATGATAAATTAGAAAAGAAGAAAACAACTACACTGGGATTTAACTCTTGAAACATTGTAGGACTTGTTAAAACATAGTAATAAAATTATAAAATTATGAACACCAGTTTTAACGGCATTACATGATTAAAGACATGTTAGAGTCAAATGTTGTCTAGCAAATACTGAACCACTTCCGCATTACAGAATTCAACTGTCTTTCCACTTGGTGAAAAGGGCCCTCGGAGCAGCACTGTAAGTGGTACACCTCCCATTAAACTTCTCACTAGACTGGAGCAGCTGAAATTGCTAAGCAAAGCAGAGAAAGCAGGGTTGCTATCAGCAGCAGAAAAAGCTGGTTTGTCTCTTTCAACAATAGAGAAACTTGGACTCCTATCAAAAGCAGAAGAACTGGGTGTGTTATCTGCTGCCACTGATCCAGGAACTCCTGGGGCACTCTTAACACTTGGCTTAGGTTTACTACTCTTGGGACCCTTGTTTGTTTACCTTGTACCTGAGGATAACCTCGGAGAGGTGGGGTTACAGGTTGCTGTTGCTCTTCTCTCTGTTGTTGGTGGTTCTGCTGCTTTTGCTGCTTCAAATTTTGTATCCAACTTGCAGAAATAATCAAAATAACTTTGACAACCTTCAATTTCTTTCGGGGTGAACTACCAACTTAGTTCCTAATGTTTTTTTATTATATCAATTTAATCCCCAAAAATTTATAAATATGCATTTAGTCCCTCAAAATTTTCAGTGTACCAATTTGATATTTCTAGATTTTTTTACCTACCAACTTGGTCCCTCCTATTTTAAAGACCAAATTTATACATTTGAAATTTTGAGAGACCAAAGTGACACATTTAATAATCTCAAAGGATTAAATATGTATTTATAAATATTAAGGACAAAATTAGTACAATGATCACTCTTTTTATTTCTCATCACTATTCTTTGCTATCTCTGTTCGAGAATAAATGAAGGCTATTGCCTCACAAAGGGTTGTGAATTGTGATGCCCTCTTTATTTTATGCTATGAAATGGTGACTTGTGGACTATAATGCCACATGGATATCAATCACATATGCTTAATTAAAAAATTTTAAATTTGCTATTAAGTCCTTCAAAGTTGCTATATATTTATTTTTATCTTTTATTTATTTATTTACTAATAAGCCGGCTTTAATTTCCTTTAAAGAAAACGGCTTTAACGTATTTGTGGTGCAACAAGTTGAAGGCCGAAAATCTAGACTAATTAAAATTTAGGGAGTTACTATCATGCAATTGGATGGTTGCTATGCAACCTTTTCTTAAACCTAGTTAAAATTAAGTTTTTGCAATTTAGTCCAACATAAAAAGTAAATTAAAAATTTAGTCCTTTGTACCTATAGACAAATTATAACTTTTAATTTTAAAATTAAAAAAATAAAAAGTAAATTAAAAAAAATTAAAAGTAGTTAAAATTAATCACTTGTGTAAAAAGGCTTAATGCAAGTGACTAAATTTAAAATTAAAAGTTATAATTTGTCTATAGATACAAAGGACTAAATTTTTAATTTACTTTTTATGTTGGACTAAATTGCAAAAAACTAATTTTAACTACTTCAAATAATGACATGACATAGGTGACAACTTCTTATTGGTTTAAGAAAAGGTTGCATAGCAACCATCTAATTTTAGATTGCATGATAGAAATACCCTAAAATTTAACTAAAATTTGAAGAGCCATGAAAGATCATGAGTTAACTACCTAAAATCATTCGTTGTGCTGTCGTATGGGTAGGAATAAAACAGATCACGTTCTGATCATAAAAATAAATTTGACCTTTATTTCAATTTAAGGTTAACATTTGGTTTTTTTGGCTAAATTTTAAGGTTTAGTCTGCTCTATTAGAATGTCTGGTCTAAATATTCATTAAAAAATATATTATTCAAAAAAAATTTAGATAACTTGTATCTAAAGAAGCTGATAGGTCTTTTCGCTTATAAATAGATCTTTTACATGTAAATATAATGATATAAATATTAAAATACTACTTTCAATTTAAATCTATAGTAAAGTATGGATTTTCTTTCTTAACAGGGATTGTCAATATTAAGATAAGTTATTAGGTGGTCCGGGACTTCATGGTCCAAGACAATCACAATCATTCATTATTTATTTTTAAAATATTTTAACATGATAAACGGTTGAGATGAGTTCGGACCACCATGATCCAGGACCAACTAATAATTTTTCCAATATTAACCCAAAAAATGATATCAATTATTGAAAAACTAAATATATATTCCTTCTATTTCATAAATTATGTTGTTTCAAATAACCAATACTTATTTTTTCCCAACTTTACTGTTAAATATCACATTTTTCTTTATTTATCTATATATCTTCAATATATTTTTCACACATTTATTATTATTATTTTATCTTCAATTATTAAATGGGGATTTATAATCAAAATATATCAAATTATTACATAATTTAATCAGTTATTAATTTGCGTCTATAGCCTTAAACAACTTGACATAATAAACGAGAAGGGAAAATCTTTTGTCAAAATATACCAAATTTTTGCATAATTTAATCATTTTTTAATATGTGTGCATAGCTTTAAACTACTTGACTTAAAAAAAATGAGGAATTATTCTTTTGTTCTTTTAAAGTATCATTTCCTAATAAAAGCTATCCTCTTATAAGCTCTTAAAGGCTAAGATTATATATATATATATATATATATATATATATAATATTTGTAATATACAGTAATATAAAATATTTATGGTACTGTATTAAATAAGCTAACCCAATATGCTTAATAGATCTTTTCTTTGAAGCTTGAGTCTGACCCGTATGATTATGTATTCAATCCTTTTCATAAAATATGTAAATTTTTTAAAAGTCAACAAAAAGAGAACATGCTTTTAATGAATTATTTATGAATTTAATCAATAACAAAACAATAATTTAATACATGCTTTTTATTAACTAATCATAAAATATAATATACAATTTTAGAAAAAAAAATTCACTGCCATAACTTTAATTTTGAACATTTTTTGTATACTGATTTTATGCGACAAATAAAGTAATTTATTAAAAAGCTTAATTTTTTTTTTTTAAAACAAGCTAAAGAAACCAAGTATATCGGTGGATCCACAGTAAAAAAAAGTATATCAGTGGATTGATTTCATGAGTTGTTGATGGTACCTATTCAATTTCACAATTTTCAGTACTTCATTCGACCTTAAATATAATATATATATATATATATATATATATATATAAAATTCAAAATCTATTACATACTATAATAAAAAGAAATCATATTTTTAACTAAATGATAGTTATGTTGGTTGGCGTAAATCAGCCTCTTTTATCTATACCTCTAATAAAAGCAAAAAATTATAAGTTTAAAACCTATAATTTATCTATGGAAAATAAAATTGCATCAAAACCATTTAGCCTTTTCATTTTCCATTTATCTCATTTCAAGGAAAACTTGCATCGCTAAATACCTTTCATCTTGATCTTTCATCTCTTATGGCACTTTTTATCTCTCTTTTACTTTGGTTTTTTTCTTTTTATATTTTAAGCCTTATTTTGTATTCTAAATTTTGTGCTCGAGACACTAGTATAAAATAAATATAACTATTTTCATATTATTAAATATCACCTCCATTCTTAAAATATTTTTTATTAAATTCATAAAATTTACCAATATTTTTAAAATTTATTTATTTTCAATAAAAACAATTTAGATAACGATTTTTATTTTTTTACCTGAAATAAAAAAAGCTAAATACTCATAATAAATTTTCTTAAGAAAAATATTTTTAATTATTTTTTGTAATAAAGATCGAAGTAGTCCTAATGTAAAAGTCAAATTTATAATTGTATCGAGTTGGATAAAACAGAAAATAATAATGCAATATCATGATGTTAAATTATTCGAGTCTTATTAATAAGTGTCATAATAAGAATATTTATAAAAAAAAATTTAAATATACGAAAAATAATCATAAATTCAGGTTTATTATTTTGTAAATGTATGTAGTTGCTAGTTGGTGAACTCCGTCGCCTACTCGTAGCGTTAATATAAAAAATAAATAAAAAAACAAAAAAAAATTCATGCCTTCCACTTAACTCCTAACAAGTCAGCTTGTGTTAGGTAAAGCTCATACGTGGCCTGCCATGGTTGTTTACAACCAAATGCTACTGGTACCATTCTCCCAGATGACAGATACGGTGGTACGTTTTGCAGCAATCCTAATAATTTTTAGGTCTTGCTCAATTTTAATAAGAAAAATACCACAAGTTTCTATTTATTTTTTTTAAACATAAAAAATTACACCTTTCAATAATTTTTTATAACTTTTAACTCTTTTAAAAGGTACATGTTAGTATTTTCCTAATTTTTATAGCCACTTGTTGATTGCCAAATACTTTTTCCAATCCAAAATTAGTAAATTTTTTGAAAAGTTAATAAAATTAAGAAATTTTTTCATGTAGTATCTACCGAATCAAATAATTAATCAATCATAAAGTATAACATTTAATTTTAATTCTTTTATTCATTATCATAATTTTAAATTGAACAAAATCTTTTATAATTTTTTACTAACTTTATAAAATAAAGGGGGTAGTATTTTTTATATTTTTTATTTTTTTTTACGTAAAGATAGATTTTAAACATAAGGGATGCATGCACATCTAAATTCAAAAACAATATCAAATTATTTCTTAAGAAAATGATATTTTAAACCTTCCCATAAAGCAATTTTGTTCGAGTTTTGAACATTGATAAAAAAAATTATCTTTTCAAGGTGAGAATATTCTAAGTAAACAATAAGCAGCATTTTTTTAAAGGACATCCCCTCATCTATTGAGTGGAGAGAACTAATCCTTTCATATGGCTCCGTTATAATTTTTTTTTTATTGGATGAATCTACGGAGGATTCATGCCTAAGATATTTGGCCCAATATCTATTGATCAAAGAGCAATTATCAGACCAACATAACATGAGTATGCAATAAATAATACATTGTAATCATATAAATCTTTTTTTTAAATGTAATCATATAAATCTTAAATGATTTAAATAGCTAAAAAAATGTATTTGATTTTTTAAGGTAAAGTATTTAAAATCATTTATTAATAAAAAAATATAAAGTTAAAACATTAAATCATTTTATTATTATATAATTGTAATAAAATAATAAAAAATAATTGAATACTACTTTTGATGAAATAATATAAATAACATATTTTTATAATATTATAATATTATTTTTATTAAATTTAATATTAATAAATAATAAATAATATACCATATATATAAATAAATATAAAATTGAAAGGCGTAAAACATTCACCCGTGATAATTGATAAAGTTAACACGGACAGTTCGATCCCCCGCAACAACGTTGGGAGAGGAATAAAATCTTAACCCCGGGACCCCCCTCGAACTGGATTAATCGGCCCAGTGGGCCGGATACCAGGGTGCAAACCAAAAAAAGTTAACACGGCCATCTTATTACTCTCTTATTCCATTTTAATTGACAATTAAGCCAAGACAAATGGAAGAAAAAAAAATAAGCTAAGACAATGCATACAAAAGTTAAGTTACTGTAAAATAAATATATTCTGACCAAAGTATGGTTCATAATCAATAATCACTGTCATATCCTATTTTGCATTTTTTTTTTTGGTCTAAGCCCCAGTATCGAACCAGTCCAGCCCGTGGGAACCTCCACTGAACTGAATCAACCCACTAATCTGGTTCGGCCGGGTCTGGGGATTAAGGACGTAAAGCCTCCCTGATGGGTGTTGCGGGGAATCGAGCACGCGGCTCCTCCTACCAAAGTCCAGCCCCCTGACCACTGGACCAACACACCACAGGTCTATTTTGCGTATGGTTAATTGGTTTGCTTCTTTAGCTTTCTAATTGATGCTGGTTCGAGACGGCACCCAAACACCATCACAACTCTTCCCTTTTAAAAAAAAAAATACGGTTAATAAACAAATACTTCTTTCGATTTGTAATATTAAAAAAAAAAAATTTGTTTTGGTTTAAAATATAGAAAAAATAATTAATTTTTTAAAATTTTATTTTATTTTCAATGTCACTTTATTAAGTATACCTAGAAAATGATCGTCTCATTTAACTTTTATTTTATTTTCAATATTATTTTCCTAAAATATTTCTATTTTTAAAAATTTATAAAAAAATAAATAAAATATATTAATTTCCTTAATAGACATAAATTATATTTTTTTATAGGGTTTTCTTAACCTCAGCCCTTAGGGCTGAGGATAAACATCGCAAAGTGGTTGAGATTTCTTGAAAATGATGCATATAATAAATCAAAGGATTTATGTTTTTATTTTTTCAAGACATACTAACCACTTTGGGGTGCTTATCCTCAGGGCTGAGGTTAAGAAAACCCTTTTTTATATTATAAACCGGAAGAAATAATATATAAGTAATGAATTTAAGGGAATACATATTGTACATGATACAATCATTTCCAAGCATAGAACAACGGGATAAGATGCTAATTTTTCTTACTGTTTCCCATACCCACATCTTGGAGTCGCTTAAGAAAATTACATATTGAATTAATTAACCATATCTATTGGTACTTTGGTAGTTGATTGTGATATTTGACCCGTGATAACCTTTTACAAAGAAATACAAATGACCTCCCATTCCGTCCCCACATACAATTATTCCCACTCCCCTATGATACTCCAACCTCCCTCACCTACTATATATATATCCGCACCAAATCCACAACAAAGCTAGAAAAGTTTGCCCATTTTATTTTCATTTCTCCCTCGAAAACCCACTCATCTTTCATTCTTTCACCTTACAACAAACGCCACCAAGAGAAAAAAACAAAACAAAACAAACTCACAAAAAATGGAACCTACACACAATCATCATGAGGAAGAGTTCATTTTCCATTCCAAACTCCCCAACATTTACATCCCAACACACCTCCCACTCCACACTTACTGCTTCGAAAATCTCTCCCAATTCAAAGACCGTCCATGCCTCATCAACGGCAAAACCGGCGAGACGTTCACCTACGCCGCCGTCGAACTCACCTCCCGCAAAGTCGCCGCCGGTCTCAACAACCTCGGCATCCAACAAGGCGATGTCATCCTCCTCCTCCTCCAGAATTGCCCCGAATTCGTTTTCTCATTCCTCGGCGCCTCTCACCTCGGCGCCATCGTCACCACCGCCAACCCCTTCTACACTGCCGCGGAGGTGGCCAAACAGGCTTCAGCCTCCAACTCAAAACTCATAATAACACAATCCTCCTACGTGGAAAAAGTTAAGGATTTCGCAACTGACAACAACATAAAAGTGATGTGCATCGACGCGCCACCGGAGGGTGATGATTACTTGCACTTCTCGGAGCTGATCTCCTCCGATGAGAGTGACATCCCGGCCGTGAAAATCTCCTCGGACGACGTCGTAGCGCTTCCTTATTCCTCCGGAACCACGGGTCTTCCAAAAGGTGTGATGTTAACGCACAAAGGTTTAGTCACAAGCGTGGCGCAACAAGTTGACGGAGAAAACCCTAATCTACATTTTCACAAAAACGACGTCATCCTATGCGTTTTGCCTCTGTTTCATATTTATTCACTTAACTCTGTTTTGCTATGTGGGCTTCGAGTTGGGGCAGCAATTTTGATAATGCAAAAGTTTGAGATAATTACACTGCTGGAGTTGGTTCAGAAACACAAGGTGAGTATTGCGCCATTTGTGCCGCCCATCGTTTTGGCCATTGCTAAGAGCCCTGATGTGGAGCGGTACGACCTGTCGTCTATAAGGATGGTGATGTCGGGTGCTGCACCCATGGGAAAGGAGCTTGAGGAAGCTGTGAGGGCAAGGCTTCCCAACGCCACACTTGGACAGGTTATTAATTATACTCTCTGATCTCTCTCTTATTTATTCATTAAAGTTCATTAAAGAGTAATTACACCTCCTGCTCGAATCATTAAAAAAAGGGCATTACTTAAGTGAAACCTTATTTTGGGTTGTTGTCATACATTCTTTTGTTTAACCAATAATACTTTGTCATCTCACATATTTTTAGGTTGACACTTATAAGTTTTGACTTTTTAAAAAATGACATGACAACAATACATGAGGTGGCAATGCATCATTGGTTCATACAAAGGATTGTTTAGCAACAACCCAAAATTAGGTTGCATAATAGAAATTTCCTTAAAAAAATTCATTTTATTTGTTAAAGAAATTGGTTGATTATATGAAAGTTGCAACGGAAAATAAATAAAAATTAGATAAGAAAACAATTTTTTAGAAATACTTTAGGAAAGTAGTATTGAGTATGTTTTTTTCTTATATTTCAAGCTGGATGGAGTATATATTAATACTCCATACTCCATCCGGCTTGAATTATAAATAATAAAAAATATACTTTTCTTGGTTTAAAATATAAGCAAAATTAATTAACTTTATAAAATTTTGTTTCATTCCCAATGTTATTTTCCTAAAACATCTCTAGAAAATTGTAATATTAATTAATTTTGGTTTCATTCCCTGATTCTCAATACCACTTTCCTAAAATACCTTTATTTTTTATAAATTTGAGAAAATTTAATATAATCAACTAATCTCTTTAATAAGCGTAAAAATTGTTGGATTTCCGTATAATTCGAGCCGGAAAGAGTATATATACAAACAACTTATAATGCAAAAAAATGTGTACTTGTCACAAATTGATGTTTTATTTATTACTCCATCGTTCCAATTTAACTGTCGATTTAAAATTTTACACGGATTAAGAAAATCATTTAATATTTCGATTTTTATGAGAGTTATTAGATAATTTTATTATAATATCCTTACAATAAAACATTAATTACTCTCTCTATCATTTATTATAAGTCACTTTTACCTAATTCACGTATATTAAGAAAAGTAATTATTACTCTCAAATTTATAAAAAAAATATATTGTCATTCCAATATAGAAACGGGCTAATAGTCTTTCACTATCTTAAGAAAACATGTCCCATGGCAAAAATAAAAATAAAAATAAAGTTATATACGTAGTATATTAGATGTTTATACTTGGACACATTTTCTATAATATCGGTAACCACTAACACAACACGTGGAGACATTAATTGCATGACCACGATTTTGGTTTTCTTTTCTTTAGAAGCAAATTAAAGTAGGTTTGGGTGAAGTTTTTATTCCTTTAAAATTTAAATCATGGTCACGAAAAGATTATTTTTTAATGTCTAATGAAGATGTTAACGAATGGTTTTAGTTCATTATTCTAAGAGATTAATGAGTATGCACTGACGGTGTAAATTTTTTTACACCATCAGTCCATCATCCACCATTCATTTGTATTACTTTAATTTAAAAGTCAACAACCATAAATGGATGAATGGTGAATGATGCACTGATGGTGTAAAAAACTTTACACTGTCGATGCATTACTCATTTTCTCTTATTCTAAATGTATGTAAAGCATATCGCTAAGGAGATCAGATGTGTTGAATTTAATAAATATTATGTATATATTTCAAATAAAAAAAATTATGTTTTGTTGATTCCTTTGCGAGATCTATATTTTATTGACATCAAATCATGGATATTGATGAAAGTCTAATTTGCTTTTTTAAAATGTGTATATATATATATATATATATATATATATATATGGGATTGCTAACATGAGTACACTCCTTATTTAGAAGGATCATGTTAGCATAGTGTTCCAAAAATTTTAGACAAAAAAACCTTCTTAGCTTTAAAGATATAAATTTAATATCAGGGTTATATTAGTAAATTGATTATTGCTCTAATTAAAAAAAGAAAAAAAATTCTCTCCCTCTCACTTTCCCCTCATTCTAGAACCGTAGAACAAACTGGAGAAGAAGAAGCCACTGCAGTGCAGACTCTGCAACAAATCAGAGAAGAAGAAGCCACTGCGGCCCCTCTCAATCGTCGCCCTTCTCCGCCGCCGTGTCTTTCTTCCCCGGCTCCGATCTTTCTCCGTCGTCCATGTCACATCTCCGCCGCGTTCTCTGTCTCCCTCATTTTTCAACACACCCGCCGTCGTCCGTGTCAGCCGTCACCGTCGTCGTCCTCCGCGTCTGCCGTCGTCGTTGTCCTTCGCGTAGGCCGTCGCTGCCGTCCATTGCTCCTATTTTTGCCATCCTCCTCTTCCACACTATGCCTCTTCTGTCAAGGCTCATGGCTCATGGCTGTTACTTTTTTAAGAACCCTAATTTTAATATATTAGATTGGATTTTTCTCAAAAGACAATCTTCCCAAAATTGGATTTTCCCTTCTGTTCTTTGTGTAATTATTTTGTGTTGGAAGGCTTATTTCTTTTCCTGGGTTGCTTATTCTGTGTAATTTCTTGATACTTCAATATTTGATACATACTCCTTTCTTTTCTGTTTTGGCTTCCTTTGTCTTTATTTGATACAACATTATACTTCAATGCAACTATTTCTCAAAGCAAATTTTTTACCAGCCACATGAAGAACTGAGAAGTTCTCTTTGTGACTTGGAACATTCATCAGTCTCAATAAGAAAAACTTGAAGTTAATTATTGTCACAGGAGTATGCCAGAAAGATTAAATTTGGTCATGTTACTGTGATATAATTCCTTTAACGAAGTGTTAGTTATATTTTGAAACTATGCTCATGTTCGCAAGGCAAAAATTATTATCATTGTTGCAGAGTCTGCACTAGTAGTGCAGTGGCTTCTTCTTCTCTGGTTTGTTCTACGGTTAAAGAATGAGGGGAAAGTGAAAGGGAGAGAATTATTATTTTTTTAATTAGAGCAATAGTCAATTTACTAATATAATCCTGGTATTAAATTTATATCTTTAAAGCTAACAAGGGTTTTTTTGTCTAAAAGTTTTGGGACACTATGTTAACATGATCCTTCTAAATAAGGAGTATACTCATGTTAGCAATCCATATATATATATATATATATATATATATATATATATATATATATATATAGACACACACAAATATAATTAAGATAAAAATAGAGATAAATGTATATAATATCAAAAATTTTATATACAGATATGTTAATTTAGTTATTTTTAATTTATGTCTCTTACATAGGAAATTAAAAGTAATTAGTGGAGTAATGTTAACGATGAAAAAATTAGTATTGTCATAATATTAATGATAATTGATTGAGATAAATATTGAATATGAAAAATAAAATAAGTACCTATTACTTCCATCCGTTTTAATTTATGTGTCGTTTTAAGAGTTTCACATAAATTAATGAAATCATTTAATGCTTCAAATTTTAAGAGAAGTATAAAACATTTTAATATATTATATTCATATCATATTAATTATCACACATTTCAATATTTCAAAGTAAAAAATAAGGTTATGGTTAAAAAAAAATTAAATAATATGTTCTCAAATTTTTAAAACAACAAATAATTTTTAATAAATTAAAATTGTTAAAACGATTGGTAAAATTGAATGGAGGATGTAAAAGATGGTTGCATTAATTAGCTTATTATTTCGTACCGTATATATTTATGCTCAAAAAGACAGAAAGTAAATGAAATTACGATATTTTTTTTAATAGACAGAATCACGAAATGATTTTATATGCTCCTCTTTGTTTGAAAAACTTGCCAAGCACAAAAGAAATAGTATTAATTGAATGAAAGCGCATTAGAAATCCATAAATTCGGTGTGCGTGCGTGTTTTTTTAATGATGAAGATCCCCCATTAAACACGGGCAAGCAAATTTATGAAACAATGCACATGGTGACAAGAGAAGAAGCATGACCACGTAAAGAAGGGACGATAGGGATAATTAAAATGAAGTTAGAAATAAATGAAATAATAAACGGTTATAGATGATTGGTGGTTATGAATGCAATGCAGGGTTATGGAATGACTGAAGCGGGACCAGTGCTGTCCATGTGCTTAGCGTTTGCGAAGGAGCCATTCGCGGTGAAATCAGGTGCATGCGGGACCGTAGTAAGAAATGCAGAGATGAAGATCGTTGATCCTGACACAGGCGCTTCACTTTCAAGAAATCAAGCTGGTGAGATTTGCATTAGAGGCAACCAGATCATGAAAGGTACTCCGATCCACCACATATTTTAATATTAATTAATATGCTACTTACATGTGGTATGTCATATTTAATCAAAATATCACGTTAATGAGTGTCATAAAAATACTTATTAATGAAAAATATAAAATAAAAAAATTAGTGTTAAAATTTCAAGTTCAATACTTCTTAATATATTAATCATGACATTTTTTAAAACATAAATAATTGTCCTGCTGCTTAATTCAATTGTTCTTTCATTTACATAGCATTGATGATAAATTGCAAAATTTGTTTATCCAGTTGGTTACCTACTTACATGGAAGTTGCTTGTTACAGTAATATATTTGTTGATAGCTGTCAGTGGCTTATTGCAAATATATAATCGGTTATGTTTCCAATAACAGCTTCCTCTTCATTTTTTTTAGTATCAGCTTACTTACCTGGATTAGGTAATCTTGAATATATGCTTCAGTACTTCACTACTTCTGTTTTTTTTTATTTGTTTCATTTGAAAAAAAAAATTTATTTATATGTTCAATTTAAAAGTTTAAGAGTGCAATAATTACTATTTTTTTTATATATATTCTCTATTTAATAGAATCTTGATTTATGTAAAAAAAAATTACAAAGAGATAAAAAACATATCACAGTAAAAAAAATAATTAATTTATTGAAAAGAAAAACAATAATTACATTAGTTGAAAAATGTTTTTTTTAAATATATAATTGGAGAATAGATGGAATATATATATATATATATAATTTATTTTTTTTTACAAATATATGTATATACACATGTATCAAATGGTAAAAAGTTGTAACAATCCGTTTCAATTTAACTCCTGTCTTTTATAAGATTTTTTTATCTATTGATGTGATGGTAGACTAGTTTTGAAGTTCATAAAGTATTACTCAATCCTTTTCATAAATTATGTTATTTTAATTTTTTTTTATCTTGTTCATGTAGAATGTTGTTTTAAAAACTTAAGGCTTATTTATGGTTTTGGTCCCTATAAATTGATCTCGTTTTGAATTTAGTCCTTAAATCTTTTTTTGACCTTGAATTGTCCTTAAATTTTTTTAAATTTTGTTTTTAGTCCTTAAATCTTTTTTTGACCTTGAATGGTCCTTAAATCTTTTTAAATTTTGTTTTTAGTCCTTCTGTTTGTCTTCTTCCGTCATCTGCTGACATGGCAAACGGTGCCCCATGTCAGCCCTTATATTGATTGCCAACGATGCATCTGATGTGGACCTCCCACTCATGTGAGCAGGAACCGAGCATGAACTGAGCATGAGCCAAGCATTAACCGTGCATGAGATATCGACCGAGTACGATGCAATTGGTAACGACATAGCTTGGTTCGTGCTCAGTTCATCGTGCTCGGTTCGTGCACGGTCGATATCTCCCTCGGTTTGGCAAGTCATGCTCGGTTCATGATCAGTTAATACTTGGTTCCTGCTCGGTTCCTGCTCACATGAGTAGGAGGTCCACATCAGATGCATCGTTGGCAGTCGATGTAAAGGCTGACATGGCACACCGTTTGCCATGTCAGCAGATGACGGAAGAAGATAAACAGAAGGACTAAAAACAATATTTAAAAATATTTAAGGACCATTCAAGGTCAAAAAAAGATTTAAGGACTAAAAACAAAATTTAAAAAGATTTAAGGACCGTTCAAGGTCAAAAAAAGATTTAAGGACTAAATTCAAAACGAGATCAACTTATAGGGACCAAAACCATAATTAAGCCAAAACTTAATATTCATTTATACTTTTTTTATTCAAATATTGACGTATTTATTTCTCATTTTCACCATTAATTTCTTCATGTTTATTAAATATAGTTTTCACATATTTATTATATTACTTTCTCTTCAGTACTTAATTGAAAGTACTTTAATCCAAATATACCAAATTCTTACATCATTTAAACAAAATAGATAATTATATCGAGCGAATTTTAAAAAATTAATTTTGCCTCTAGTGGCAGGATACAAGGATTTGTTCAATAGTGTTATTCATGAGTATTTTACAATGAACAAATTCTCTTATAATAAACTAAATTACTTTTACTTATTTTTATCTTTTATCTTTAAAAACCTATCAAAAATACTCATCCAAAATCAAAGGACAACTGAAAGTTGTTACAACATGATTGCCAATATATCGATTTTTATATTTGTTATAGAAAGATAAAACCAGTGCCACAAGAAAGATGTGAAGTTCGAGTGATGCTTTGGACTTTTTTGTGCTTAATACAATAGACTATTAAAAGTCTTTATCATATATTTCATGCGACCTAACGTACGTCTTATTATTTTTATTTTTTTTAATACCCTATAACATACGAATGTATTTCAACAATTTGGATATTTATGAATTAAACATTACCAGTTGGTGTTTATTATCAGGAGTAGGTGAGCCATTTTTTTTATTCTTTTATTTTTCACCTAAAAAATAAATTAATTTAAATACAATAAGAATATATAATTTAGTAATGCAAAACGGTCTTTAATTTATCACAAGTGGGTGAGTCTTTATCACAAGTAGGTTATTTTTGTTGGAAACCAACAAGCGACCTAAATTAGTAGAGAGGGGGTGAATAGTAAATTGAAGTAACGATACTAATTTTTCGAATGTAATTGATAATAACAAATTACGCGCTTACTGTTTTAAAACAAAAAATAATTTTCTGTCCAAAAATGAATGAACTACTCGATTAGTTGATGGACTACTCGAGTAGTGCGTGTAAATTCTGACAGTGAACTGAGTTTTCAAAATAAGGATTTCGCTAACACGAAACCAAGAACAGAAGCGGATGATTTGCTAACTTAAGGTTCTGAAGAAAGATTAAATGACAGAAATAAACTAAAGCAATAAAAGATCGACACAGGGAATTATTATACTGGTTCACTCTCTACCCACTTGAGAGCTACGTCCAGTCCCCCCTAAACCTTAGGGAGTGTCTACTAATAATCAGTTCAAAATGGTTACAATAGGAGATACAAGTGAACCTCACTCTATCACACCTATCCCTTTCAAGAGTGTACCAAACTCTTGAAGTCTACCCCAATTTGAATTGATTCTCTGTTGAAGAACCTCTTCAACCTTCCACAAAGAGAACTTCTTGAAACCTTCAAGAACACCTTCTCCCTTTCGCAATAGATCCTCTTGAAACCTTCAAGAGATCCTTCCTTTCTTCAATGGAGAAATTTGATCACTGAGAAACGGCTCCAGAACAATCTCAATTGATGATGAGTCAGAAAAGCTAGAATACTAGAGATTCATTTCTTAGAAAGGGATTGGATCAATTTGTTCTTTTGTGTGCAATGTTTGAAAACAATTTTGCTCCCGATCCATATCGCTCTTGTTGAAGAGGTAATCATTATATCGAGTTTTCAAATCGCCAGAATCAGGGAGGAGCCGTAGAAAACTGATTAGGAAAGATTCTCCCTTGATTGCCTCTTCAACAACCATATTAGAATTAAAATACTGACAGATCTGATACGTACTACTCGAATAGTTGGAGCACTACTCGAGTAGTGAGAAAATTTGTGGACTTACTGTTTCTCAAACTACTCGATTAGTGAAGTAACTAATCGATTAGTTGAGAACTAATCGATTAGTCAACAGACTACTCGAGTAGTTGAGGAGACAGTAAGTAGACTAATTTTCATCAATGCGGACTACTCGAGTAGTGCACCAACTACTCGAGTAGTTACTGCTACTTTTATAAAAATTAAAGACCAGAAATGATTTTCCAAAGCACCTAGTCCCTTTCTAAGCTTTTTCACTATTTTAGCTCAACTAGTATTCATGCTAACTAACTCATAATCACTTGAGTAACATCCTAAGTCTACCACCCACACTCAACATAAATATAAAATTGCAAGGGAGCGGGAAATGGAAAACTTCTAAAAGGTTGTTGTTGCTTTGTCTTCATCAAGGACAACTTGTTGATTTATTTGTCTTCATCAAAACCTTTTTGATTCTACAATCTCCCCCTTTTTGATGATGACAAATACTTGATAATATCAACCTTGTTGTTTTGGCATAAACTCCCTCTGACTTTATGCAACAGCAGAAACCTGCACAACATAAACAACAACACCATTTCTCCCCCTTTTGGCATGATAAAAAAGGAGCCTAAATTAAGAGCAATATGCCAAAGGAAGAACATAATGACACTTTGTTGGATTATGAGCAATGATAACACTTGTTGATTTATAGCCCGAAAAGAAAACTTTTCTCCCCCTAAAACAAATATACTTATGAAGAGGCAATTTTAAAAAAAAAAACATTTAAGCACATAGCCCTTCAAAAGTAAAAAAAAAAAATTAAGTTTTGCTTGAGGGTACCCAAATTGTTTTGGGCTTATCGGGATTTTCATCTTTCACAATCCAAACATAATAACCGTTAGGCACACCATGAGATTTAATTCTACAAATATTTGAGGTGTGTCCATGAATGCCACAATAAAAGCAAGTTGGCTTTTTAGAATAATTAACATTTGAAAAAGAACCAACTTTTCTAAAATTCTTTTTATTGGCATTCATGTATCCTAAGCCGGTTTTATTTGTATTGTTCCTTTGTTTTTCAAGAAGTTGATTTAATCTTTGATCACTTCTTGATAAAGTTGCAATAGTGTTTTTCAAACTTGTAACTTCATGTTCATGACTTTTGCAACTTTCACAAGGAGGGATTTCTTGAATTTTCAAAGAATCAATACTTTGTTGTAGTGCTTCATTTTTACTATTTAGCTCATCAATGCATTTTTCTAAATTCAAGACTTGCTCTTTATATTTCAAAATAGCTCTTTTTCCTTTGTCATTTAATTTAGCAAGTTTCTTGAATTCTTTATGCATTTCAACATAAGCATTATATAATTCTTCATAATCATAAGACTCAGATTCGGAATCGGAATTTACCTCGGTTCCTTGCTTACTTGAAGTGAAACTTGATGATGCGCTTTCATCAAATCTACTCACCAAGCAAAGATTGGCTTCTTCCTCATCACTTGATGTGCTTGAGCTTGTCTCTTTGTTTTCATCCGGTGCATCCCACACTATGTAGGCTCTTTTGCCCTTTTTCTTTTCATCTTTATGTCTCTTAAGATACTCAGGACAATGAGGTCTTATGTGACCTCTCTTACCACATTCATTAATTTTATCTTTTGAAGAACAATTTCTATGGTAGGAGTCCTTAGGTTCCTTTGTTCTTTTTAAATCATTTTTATTTTTAAAACATTTACGGAACCTCTTTGCTAGTTTTTGAAAACTTTCATCATCTAAACTAGATTCGGAGTCATTACTAGAGCTAGAGGAATCATCACATACCTTAGTTGATTTTGTGGTGGTCTTTAGTGCGATTCCCTTATTTTTCTTATCCAACTCCTCATGCAAAGTTAGACGGCCTAGCTCCATCTCATGCTCTTGAAGCTTTCCAAAGAGGGTTGTGAGATACAAGGTGTCTAAATCCTTTGACTCCATGATAGCTGTGAACTTGGGTTGCCATTCCCTGCTTAAACATCTCAATACTTTGTTAATAACTTCAGAATTAAGAAATGTTTTACCAAGCGCAATGAGATGATTTATGATATGAGTAAATCGTTTTTGCATGTCATTAACTGACTCATTAGGGAGCATGCGAAATAACTCATATTCATGCATTAATGTATTTAATCTAGCCCTTCTAACCTCGCTTGTCCCTTCATGAGTAAGTTGTAGAACGTCCCACATTTGTTTCGCATTTTTACAATGTGAAACTCTGAAGAACTCATCATAAGACAAGGCGGACGTGATGATGTTTTTAGCTTTCAAATCATAGGAAACTTTCTTTTTGTCATCATCATTCCAACTTGCCCTAGGAATTTCTACAACTTCATCATTTATTTTTCTTTTAGGTATATAGGGACCATTTTCAATTGCATTCCAAACATCAATATCAATCGCTTCAATAAATATTTTCATTCTGGCTTTCCAATAAGCATATCCTTCACCATTAAACAGTGGAGGACGATTTATTGAAGAGCCTTCCCCTCCAAAAGGATTGTTAGAGCCCATGGTTTCCTTAAGGATCTTTTCGAAAAAGTTTTTACACTCGATCTTTCGACCGAGCTTTGATACCACTTGTTGGAAACCAACAAGCGGCCTAACAATTTAGTAGAGGGGGGTGAATAGTAAATTGAAGTAACGATACTAATTTTTCGAATGTAATTGATAATAACAAATTACGCGCTTACTGTTTTAAAACAAAAAATAATTTTCTGTCCAAAAATGAATGAACTACTCGATTAGTTGATGGACTACTCGAGTAGTGCGTGTAAATTCTGACAGTGAACTGAGTTTTCAAAATAAGGATTTCGCTAACACGAAACCAAGAACAGAAGCGGATGATTTGCTAACTTAAGGTTCTGAAGAAAGATTAAATAACAGAAATAAACTAAAGCAATAAAAGATCGACACAGGGAATTATTATACTGGTTCACTCTCTACCCACTTGAGAGCTACGTCCAGTCCCCCCTAAACCTTAGGGAATGTCTACTAATAATCAGTTCAAAATGGTTACAATAGGAGGTACAAGTGAACCTCACTCTATCACACCTATCCCTTTCAAGAGTGTATCAAACTCTTGAAGTCTACCCCAATTTGAATTGATTCTCTGTTGAAGAACCTCTTCAACCTTCCACAAAGAGAGCTTCTTGAAACCTTCAAGAACACCTTCTCCCTTTCGCAATAGATCCTCTTGAAACCTTCAAGAGATCCTTCCTTTCTTCAATGGAGAAATTTGATCACTGAGAAACGGCTCTAGAACAATCTCAATTGATGATGAGTCAGAAAAGCTAGAATACTAGAGATTCATTTCTTAGAAAGGGATTGGATCAATTTGTTCTTTTGTGTGCAATGTTTGAAAACAATTTTGCTCACGATCCATATCGCTCTTGTTGAAGAGGTAATCATTATATTGAGTTTTCAAATCGCCAGAATCAGGGAGGAGCCGTAGAAAACTGATTAGGAAAGATTCTCCCTTGATTGCCTCTTCAACAGCCATATTAGAATTAAAATACTGATAGATCTGATACGTATTACTCGAGTAGTTGGAGCACTACTCGAGTAGTGAGAAAATTTGTGGACTTACTGTTTCTCAAACTAATCGATTAGTCAACAGACTACTCGAGTAGTTGAGGAGACAGTAAGTAGACTAATTTTCATCAATGCGGACTACTCGAGTAGTGCACCAACTACTCGAGTAGTTACTGCTACTTTTATAAAAATTAAAGACCAGAAATGATTTTCCAAAGCACCTAGTCCCTTTCTAAGCTTTTTCACTATTTTAGCTCAACTAGTATTCATGCTAACTAACTCATAACCGCTTGAGTAACATCCTAAGTCTACCACCCACACTCAACATAAATATAAAAAATTACAAGGGAGCGAGAAATGGAAAACTTCTAAATGGTTGTTGTTGCTTTGTCTTCATCAAGGACAACTTGTTGATTTATTTGTCTTCATCAAAACCTTTTTGATTCTACACTTTTTTAAAAAAAAAAATTATTTCTTATTTTTTAAATAAGAAATCACAAGTAGGGTGTTAAAGTGCATTCACCCCCCCCCCCACCCTTTTTTTTTAAAAAAAAAATTATACTAGTATCATATATTATAATTTTTTTTTAATATAATCATATAAAAACCTTGACGAAGATTGATTTTGTTTAGATTAAGGCAATTAAACAAGAGAATATATGAGATTAATGTGTATGCACTGACGGTGCAACGTTTTTTTACACCATCAGTTTATTATCCACCATTCATTTATATTACTTTTATGTGAAAATCAACGACAATAAACATATGAATGGTGGTGAATGATACATTGACAATGTAAAAAAACCTTTACACTTCCTATGCACCGTCTATTTTCTCATTAAACAATCGATATAATGTTCTTATAAAAAAAAAAAAAAAAACAGAACAATCGATATAATGTTGAATAGTGCATATATACAACTTATACCAAGAAAAAACTACTACTATAAGTTGGTGGTGTATGTTTACTTAGAAACTTAAATGGTTGCATTGGAGTATTATATTTGATTTCACAATCATTAACGCCCACCTATTAAGTTGGTGGCTTGTGTTTACTTAGAAACTTAGGCGTTTATATGTACAAGTTTTCAAAGCAATAATATATATGTAGTACAATGCAGTTGAGATGCAGACGGAATTTGGATTACTTTCGTATATGGAAAGGGACGCTCGCGTACATCATAGTTAGTTGAAATGTTGAATATATACTACTCCCTCTATCCTTAAATATAAAGCTCTTTTGACACTCTTATTTTGTTTCTATTTATAAAACTTTATACCAATTTTCAATGATCATTAATTAATTTTTTTCACAAACACCCCTATTTATTTAATACTTTTTAGATTTTCAATAATATTAATAGAGGTAATAATTCTGAAATTACATATCAAAAGTTCACATTTCCAATACAATTAACTAAATTATTTCACTTTCTTAATGAACGTGAAATCTCCAAAAAGGCTTTATATTTAGGGACAGAGGGAATACTAGTTGATTTTTTTTTTTTTTATAAGCAAACAAATTTTAGAAGTAGTTGCACTCATTTCACGTGAGAAATTCTATGATTTTTTCTTCTAATTTAAATATTACATTCCATTTTAAATATATTTAGTAAAATTTCACTAGCAAACACTGGATTAATAATGCCAGACGCATAATAGTCGTAATTAAGTTGTGCCATGTTTGGGTACGTATAGGTTACCTAAACGATCCAGAGGCCACAGAAAGAACTATAGACCAAGGGAAATGGTTGCACACGGGTGATATTGGTTACATTGACGATGATGATGAACTTTTCATTGTTGACCGATTAAAGGAGCTGATCAAATACAAAGGATTTCAAGTGGCCCCTGCTGAGCTTGAAGCCATGTTGATTGCTCACCCAAATATTGCCGATGCTGCTGTTGTATCGTAAGTTATATATAGCTAATTAATTAATATCTAATGTGGTCCGCCTCTATTTTTTGTTATTATTTTTTTCATTTTAAATTTTACTCTAATGATCATTGGTTTCATCAGCATGAAAGACGAGGCTGCAGGAGAGGTTCCAGTTGCATATGTTGTAAGATCAAACGGTTCCAAAATCTCGGAGGAGGAAATCAAGCAATATATCTCAAAGCAGGTGATTCTTTTGGTTGCCTTTCAACATCCAAATTAAATGAAAAAAATAACATTGAATACAGAGTAATCATCAAGGGGTGGTGGGAAGAGAAATGATAGTGATATACTATTTTACTATGCTATGCTATAATAATATACTATGATAGTTTTAGTTTTTATATACCGGAAGATAGCATTCATTAATTATATTTTTAAAATTCTAATGCTATGCGTTAATTTTGCTACGGAACTTTACTATGCTTCAAATTTGTTGCAGGTTGTGTTTTATAAAAGAATCAATAGAGTTTTCTTCGTGAGCTCAATTCCTAAGGCACCCTCTGGGAAGATTTTGAGGAAAGACCTCAGAGCAAGGCTTGCAGCAGGTCTTGCCGTTTAGGCGTCTGTTTGTAGGGTTCTGTTGGTAAGTGCTATCTATGATAAGGCCCATCCGAGTTCTATGACAAGGCCCACCCTCTGTGTGAATATGGAAGCCCAGATTTGATAGTTATTGTCTATACTCTCGGGAGAGAGAAAGCATATAGTATATTATTCCCAATATCCACTTTTTTTTTATCATGTTATTCTATTCTTTTGTTTGAAAATCCAAAGAATCTAATGCAGGATAGAGCTTGGCTGGAATATATTTCTGTAAAAAGGTGTAGAACAAATTTATGTTTATGTTTGACCAAAAATAAAAAAAAAGCTCATCCATATTATTTGAGTTGAAATTCGAAAGCCTATTAAAAAAAAAATTATTGCATGATTTATGACCAATGATTCCAATGTCATCCAAACCATTGATTTGAAATATTTTAAAAAAATTTTCATGAAAATGTTTCAAAACAATGATAAGTATGGAATTAGGGTTATTGATCCTGTACCATGCAATAATTCCTCTTATAAAAAAGAACCCAAAGTTGTACTACCTTTTTTCCTGGATCAAAGTGCTTGTGCCATTGTACCTAATTGCGGAATATATTATATGGAAATTGGGGACTTTTTTGTTTCCTTTTTTACCGGTATCTGGTAGACATAATTATAGAACTAATTCTCGAGTCAGATGAACGATGGTAAGTTAAACTTTTTTGCGTAACAATGAATCTGGTAGACATAATTAGTCTGAGTAGCTTTTCAGGTGATTTTCTTGTGATGTATTTATTCTCTGCTTGGTGTGGTAATTTTCTTACTGTTTGCATAGGTTATCAATATAGGGCATTACTTCCATGCAACCTAATTTTGGATTGTTGTCATACAATCTTTTGTTTAACCAATAATACTTTGTCATCTCACATATTTTTGGGTTGACACTTATGAGTTTTGACTTTTAAAAAAATGACATAACAACAATACATGAGGTGGCAATGCATCATTGGTTCATACAAAGGATTGTTTAGCAACAACCCAAAATTAGGTTGCATAATAGAAATTTCCATCAATATATATATATTTTTTCCTATAAAAAAAAAAAACAATGTAGATAAAGTTCACCTGTGACAAAATATACTTTAATATGGATCAAGCTTTTCTGAATCGAAAAAAGATAGGATGTATCTTACCATGATTTGATATTATACCCTCACTTTGTGACATGAGAGAAAAGCACAATTTGGAGAGGTTCTACATAGTACATACCCATTTACTTTAATTGTCATCAGGTAATGTGATTTTAAATTTGTTAGAACGTTATGGAGTAATAATTTATAGGCTTATTAATTTATAATATAAAACACTGCAGAATAAAACTACCTTTAAGAATGGGACCGAACAAGACATGTTATATCACTTATATCTCATATTTAATGTGTGTTTGGTGTAGCGGATAAAACTAGATGATAATTATTTTTATTTGATTATAACTTAGTAAGATTATAAATGTTGAAATTATATTCCCTTCGATATTATAGGGCATACTTAACCAAATTATACATATCAAGAAAAATAATTAGTTTTTTAACTTTTATGAAAATATACAATAACATTACAATTTTATCTTATCTATTTTTTTAAAAAAAGTTTACACTCGTTAATTAACTAAAAAAACATAAATAGAAGGTGACCTACAGTATAAAATTTTTTTATTTTTATTGAGTAAATAAAAAAGGGTATGAAGTGATAAAAGATTAATCAAAGGTGTCGGAGTGATAATGGTAAAATAAAAAAAAATTACATGAGTCTTAAAAAAAATAATCTTATCAAAAATAACATACAACATCTATATATGAGAGATGTTGAATTTTGATTATTTGTCCAAAAATATAATCTAACATTATAACCTTGAAAATCAAACAGGTTAGATTTTGATTAATTTTTTTTTAAAAAAAAACTAAAAGCATGTTTTTTTTTTTTTAATTTGGTAAACTTAAAGCATGATTTTAATTTAAACAAAAATCCGAGTTGTTTTAATACGGGTGGATCATAACAAGGTATATATTCAGGCTTAAGGGCGAAACATTTTGGTTATACTAGAATAAATGAAACATGATGGAACAAAAGAGTTATACTACATACTTTTTACCCACAAATATAGCCCCATTTTCATTTACCCCTCTTCCTCATTACTATCTTCTCTTCTTTTACCCACTTCTCTCTTGCTATCAAAATTATTATCATTATTATTACAATGAAACCCTTCTTTTAATTAATATATTAATACACTGCCAAAAAAAATTACTAATATATTACTATATCCGTCTCTAAGACTCTTTTGACATTTTTATTTTGTCCATATTTATAAGAAGACTCTATACCAATTTTCAATGACTACCATTAATTACTTTTTTTTTTCACAAACACCTCTATTTATTTAACATTTTTTAGATTTAATACAATTAACTAAATAAATCAACTTTTTTAATAGGCATGAAATCTCCCAAAGGAATCCTATAAATAGGAACGGAGATAATAATATTTTTCCATGTAGCAATGCTTGTTGGTTTAGGAGTAATAACTAAGATATTTTGCTGAAAAAATTAATTTCCATAAAAGAACAGAAACTTCATAGACCATATTTTTTATGAATGGAGAAAAGAATTAATTGGAAATAAGTAAAGAATAAAGATCCAAATTAATTCTTGGAACTTTTTGCATGCATGACCAAATATGTCCCTAAAAATTATTAAAAAAAAATGTCCCTAAAAAAATTAAGCCTCAAAATAATACTTGAAAATTCGTATTACGAAATAATTCGGTCATTAAAAGAATCATGACATCAAATAAACCCAAAATTTTTAGTCCACAAGGCACGCAAAACTATCCCTGAAACTTATTTTATGGGACAATTTTAATCATTAAAAGTTTGAAATAAATTGGTTAAAATAAAAATTTTCATGTGATATATAAGCATGCATATATTGATCTATTAAATTTTTTTATTTGGACAATTCATTGTCTTTAAGTATGCATGGAAATGATTGGGTTTCCGAGATCAATTTGTCATGTGAAAGAAAACTTAAAAAAAAAATATTTAATGACTTTATTTTTTAGAAATCAAATTGTTTTTGCAAACAAAATTTTTAAGTATTATATATTCAGAGACTTTATTTTTCTTTTTTAAGAACCAAATTTGACCATAAAATATTCAAAGATTAATTAAAATTTTTACTCATGAATAAATGGCTAATGAATCTAGTCTTGTTGTAACAATTGTAGTAGTTAGATATTTAATTATGGGTGTAATTTACTCCCTTCGTTCTTTTTTCTCTTCATAAAAAGTATTATCCGGTCGATAACCGAAAATTAATTCCCTTCAGAACGTAAAGATCGTCGAAATGAATTTTGCCTCTACAAATAAATTCTTTCCCATACATATGACAATGATCGAACCCTTGACAATATACTTATGAAACTCAACCATCTACTAACTATACAAAACCTTATTAATACTCCCTTCATTCTTTGATAAAACACCTTTTATGAAAAGATTTCATGACAATAAATGAAAATTGTTAATTTTGTTTGTGAAATTACATTAGAATTATAAATAATTCATACATTATTTTTTTCTTTTGAAATGACGATTACGCACGTTATCAAGAGCCGTGACATTTTAATTATTTATATTCATTTAACTAAAGCAATTTTATATGTAAAAATAATAAAATAAAGATCCAAATATCAAATCTAAATATTCATATAATTCTATAATTAAAAAAATAATTAATAGATTACTAATTGTCATGACACATTAATTATCGACAAAAACTAGATTGAAAATATATTAAGGATAGCAGTTGAAAATTCCTTATTACAAAAAGCAGAGTGAGTATATATCAAATCATCAAGCATATGAAAACAAATAATCATGAAGATACAATTTATGTGGTATTCTATGACATTCACCAACCATTACAATAAAAAAAGAATATAAAAAATAATCATTCATGCACCAACCCCAAATTAAAGAGAATGGACGACTATGGTGGCATCCAATTCAAACGTGTCAGTCACTATCTTACCTACAACCATATGTGTTACCAGAACCAGTGGATGATATAAAGTTACAAATATATATATGTAGATAGTGGTAACACACCATTCCCACCAAACTTAGAAAATTTCTCAACCTCTCCCACCCAAATGGCACCTCTTCCTCAATCTCAAGACTTCATCTTCTGCTCCAAACTCCCTGACATTAACATCCCCACCCACCTCCCTCTACACTCCTACTGCTTCGAAAACCTCTCTCAGTTCGAACACCGTCCCTGCCTCATCAATGCCGACACCGGAGACACCCTCACCTACGCCGAAGTCGACCTCGCCTCCAGGAAAATCGCCGCCGGCCTTGACAAAATCGGCATCCGTCAGGGTGACGTCATCATGCTCGTCCTCCGCAACTGCCCGCAATTCGCCCTGGCCTTCCTCGGCGCCTCCCGCCGCGGCTGCGCCGTCACCACCGCCAACCCCTTCTACACTCCCGCGGAGCTTGCGAAACAAGCCTTGGCCACGAATGCAAAACTAATCATAACCCACGCTGCTTACGTGGACAAAATTAAAAGTTTCTCATCCCAAAGCAATGACGTCATGGTGATGTGTACCGATTCTTCGCAAGACGAAGAAGGTGTTTTGAACTTCTCTGTGCTGACTCACGCGGACGAGAATGAAATCCCTGACGTTAAAATCAGCCCAGACGACGTCGTTGCGATCCCTTTCTCTTCCGGCACGTCTGGCCTCCCGAAGGGAGTAACGTTAACTCATAAAAACCTAGTAACCACGGTGGCTCAGCTGGTTGACGGTGAGAACCCTCACCAATACACTCACTGCGACGACGTGCTTCTATGCGTGCTTCCAATGTTTCACATCTACGCTCTTAACTCGATTTTGCTGTGTGGAATTCGCACTGGTGCTGCGGTTTTGATCGTGCAGAAGTTTGAGATGAGTACGTTGTTGGAATTGATAGAGAAGTATAAAGTGACGGTTGCGTCGTTGGTGCCTCCTATAATATTGGCGTTGGTGAAGAATGGGGATGAGGTGCGATACGACTTGTCGTCTGTAAGAGCAGTGGTAACAGGTGCGGCACCGATGGGAGGAGAGCTCACAGAAGCTGTGAAGGCGAAGCTTCCAAATGCCATACTTGGACAGGTCAAAGCTTCCAAATTCCTTTGGGGAATGTTTTTTTTTTTTCCTTCCACTTGCATTAATTGCGGCATATTACCTTCTTATTTTTACTAAAAAAAAATTAAAAAGTAATTATTCTGAAGAAAACTGACAAAGGAGTGATTTAAAAAAAATAATAATAAATTCAAATATTTTAAAAGAAAATTGGCAGAACGGAAATAATAAATTCTTTTAATTTTTGTTATAGATATTCCTATTAAAGTTATACTCTAATTACCAACGTGAGTTTGGTCAAGTGATAGCTCATTTGATCCCTTAATCAAGGGGTCTCGAGTTCGAGCATTGGGTATGGAGCAACCCCCGCTGGGAGACCCCTACCGCTTAGTGCGAGCTCAGTTGGATCGGACCGGATGAGTCGGATTCTGGGTAAACCAGATTTGGGTACCGGTTGGTGTCACAAAAAAAAAGTAATACTCTAATTAATATGATTATAAAAAAAAGCTATAATTAATATAAAAAATATATTTTATTTGTTTTTTAATACAAACATATTTTATTACTTTTTTTATTCTATTTATAAATTTCTTTGACAATTTATAAAGGTATTAATTATTTTTTTCTTTCAACAAACATCTATATTTATCCAACATTTTCAAATTTTAAATAATAATTATATATTAGATTTAAAAATATATAAAAATAAATATTATCAATTTTATTATTATTATTATTAATATTAACGAAGTCCTTTGATTTTTAGGAAATTTTGTACCGCATGTGCTTACTTAAAAAAATAAAATTAGGCATTCCCTCATATCTTATACTTCATCCGTCCCTAAATATAAAGTCCTCTTGACATTTTTATTTTATCCCTATTTATAAAGTCTTATACCAATTTTCAATGATCATTAATTATTTTTTTTCACAAAGACCCCTATTTATTTAACACTTTTTAGATTCCCAATAATATTAATAGGGGTAATTTTGAAATTACATATCAAAAGTTCACATTTTCAATACAATTAACTTAATTATTTCACTTTCTTAATGGACGTGAAATCCCACAAAGAAGCTTTATATTTAGAAACGGAAGGAGTATAAAATTGTTTTGCAAAATTTCACATTCATAACGAAAGCCAAATAATTTTGTTAGTGATATTAGTAATATAAATATTTGATATATATATATATATTTTAAAATTACCTATATAATTGCTATTAAAATTCTAAAAAATATTGATTTAATAAGAATATTTTTGAAAAGAAATAATTAGTATATATTATTGAAAATCGGAATATAGTATTACATCTGATGCCAAAAATAAATCCCCAGAAGAGTACTACATATGGGACCCATAGGTAGTACAGCAGTACATAACATAATTATTATGCAATCATATCGATTAATTGTGGTCATGGTTAGTACTCTTTCCGACTCGAATTATAAGTAACAAAACATATACTCCTTTCGGTCTTATATATAGGACATACTGAACCATATTCCTCGGACCAAGAAAAGTAGTTAGTTTTATGAATTCTATATATAGTATTTTTTTTGTTTAAAATATAAGCAAAATTAACTAACTTTATTAAATTCTGTTTCATTCTGAATGTCACTTTCCTAAAATATCTCTAGAAAATTGTTATCTTATTTAATTTTTGTTTCATTCTCGATACTACTTTCCTAAAATACCTCTATTTTTTTTTTATAAATTTGAGAAAATTAAATACAATAAGTTAATCATCTTATTAATCGTAAAAATAGTTTGATTTGTTTATAATTTGAGTCGGAAGGAATAACCATCAAGTGAAAGTTGACATTCCTTACTTTCATGAATGAAATGATTAAAAACTCGAGAAGTGAATCAGAAGTTTGATGTACAGGGATATGGGATGACAGAGGCAGGGCCATTGGCCATAAGCTTAGCATTTGCAAAGGAGCCATTCGAGATAAAACCAGGTGCATGCGGGACCGTAGTAAGAAACGCGGAGATGAAAATCGTGGACACGGAAACCGGAGCTTCGCTTCCAAGAAACAAAATTGGTGAAATTTGCATTAGAGGCACCAAGGTCATGAAAGGTATTCAATTGTGTTTACTATACACTCCATTTTTTATTACCATCCTTAACACCACAAACAATCAAGAGTTAGGATACGTTGACATTAGGTGTAAAATTTAATCACTTACATTTTCACATAACTTTTTATATATTATAAAATTTGTCAATTCAATCGTTGAATTGTATGTGTAGATCAAATCTACAAAATTCATAGAATATAAAAATTATTTGATACTTCATCCGACTATTCTATTTTAACAAATAATACATTGTTTAAAATATAAGTAAATATGCATTATTAGACTACATATCTATGAATCTCCGAATGATCTGGAATTTGGTATGTATGATCATCTTGATATTAACATATAATTCAATGGTTGGATTGACAAATTTCATAATATAAAAAAAAATATGTGAAGATATAAGTGATCAAGTTTTACACATAGTGTGAACGAATCCTAACTCAACAAACAAACATGCAAACATATAAATTTATGTTGTCTCCTTTATCGTTTTCAATTTAATATCACTGAAATGGGAGCTAAAATTTCCAAGTGACATTTACTTTATTTTTCTTTCCTACTGTATATTTTAATTTCTTGTGATACATAACTGATGGCTACATATTACGAGTATTAGTGATATTACTAATGGTTAAATATGGGGTGAGATTGAAGTTACCTACAGTATGAAGTGTTTGCTACTCTTTCCGGTCCTTATTATAGGACATATTTAATCGAATTACACATACCAAGGAAAGTAGTTAGTTTTATAAATTTTATGAGAATATATTGTAACATTACAATTTTACCCTCTAAACTTTTTTTGGAAAATTCACATTCATTAATGAACAACAAAAATACATAGATAGTCAAAACATTTAATAAGGGCAAAAAAGAGAAAAAACAATAAATGATACATTGGAAATATAAAGTGACTTATAATTAGGAAAAAAAAACTTTCTAGAATATGACCTATAATAAGGACCGGAGGGAATACTAAATTGGGAATTTAATTGATTCTTTACCCTTTTTCCTGTCGAATTATATGACGAGGTTGTCCACTAACCACCAGATTTTGACAAAGAAAATATATACCAGTTTTAGTTGCTAGCTGAGATGAAGTTTTCTTTGAAGGCCAAAATGTACTCTTTGTTATGAAATGCATATTCATTAATGTGTTTCTTAGAAATTGTTACGTAGCTAGAAATCAAGTCACATATCAAATACCTCAAATTAATTTGGCACCTAGAAAATTATCATTTTTTTTTTAATCGTAGAAAATTATCATTATGGCAACCAACTTGAATTTTTTTTTTCCATGTTTTAATCAGTGATATCTTTTTACGAAGAAATTAACCTTTTGAGATAAATTGGTTCAATCGTTCACATGAATTAAATATTTGTCTTTTGACCTGTATAAAGCCATTGAAAATTCATCAATATCTTACACCATGCACCGTTTTTTTCCTCCTAGCAATGGAAAAATATATTATTAATATTATGAGTTTCACTATTTCTATTTATAAAGTTTACAATTTTATTTTACATCAAATGAATTTATTCCTATCTTTCAATTATTTTTGTAATAGAATCCTATATAATATTTAAAATAATAACATTTTTTAATGAAAAATTAAACTTTCAACATTTTGAAAAGCAGTAATAATGTATCTTTCGGAAAAAAGAAAATCTCTTTTGTATCACTTGTCCTCAATCCTTTTTTTTTTAACAGCAAAGAAAATTTTGTTACACCACGAAAGGTCTATCAAGCATCATAGTACACCAATGCCCCACCTTTTATGAAGAGTTTGTAAAAGGATACTCAATTATGTGCTCAAAATAGAACCAAAATAATCAATACATGAGTCTTCTTCACGAGATTGTGAAGGAAAGTTACAACCATAAAATCATTACATGAGTATGACCCCTTAATCTAACTACTATATAATAGCAATTTAGTGACACCATGTCTATTTACCGTGCTTAACTAAGAATTCTACTTCCTTAAAAATCTTAAAGAGAAAAAATTCAAAGGGAAAAATTCAACGCAAAGGAAAAAAAGAATCCTGAAGTAAACATCCCTTTCAAAGTCATAATTCATATTTTACATGTTTTTTATGCTATTGGGAGCATAACTATGAGTGAGGAGAACATCCACTTGGCTGTAGTGTACTAAGTTTTGTGATTTAGGAGTTTTTTTTTTTTTACACCAACCGGTATCTGGATTTGGTTTATTTAGAATTCGACTCATTCGGTCCGATCCAAGCTCACACTAAGCAGTAAAGATCTCCCAGCGGGGTTGCTCCAAACCCAAAGTTCGAACTCGAGACCATTTGACTAAGGGACCAAATGAGCTATTACTTGATCAACCCCACGTTGGTTCGTGATTTAGGAGTTAAAGGTTTGAGGTTCGAACCAATATTTCGTATGGTGGTTTATTTGGAGGTTAGTCTACCATTCCCATGCATGTCTTATTATACTTCATGAAGTATAATAATCGTGTGAATATTCTATCTATCAAAAAAAAAAAAAAAGGGTATTGAGGCTTGAGAGTCAACGAAACTCGCGTGCGCATAGTACTCTATGAGCTGTCTCTAGAGTCCATACAAGTCCGCACGTAAAGATGCTTTACACACCTCACCAAACACGTCCACATGAGTCCACCATGTACACCAGACGCTATATTGTTTGTTAGAAAGTGTTACAATGTTTTAATTTAATTTAAAAATAATAATACACCATTCTTTCAATTTATACAATATACTTATGATGTATTGTATAATTTTCATATAATTATTTATGATATATTTTAAAATAAATTTTTTTTTTCCGTATTCCTTACGGAACCACCTGTGTCCCATTCCCAAGATTTCAGTTGGGGCCTTACACCAACTGAACCAAGACTCGTTGATTATTTTAAAACAAATTTATATGTATTTTAACGTTTTCCAATGTACAATTTTAAATGATGTGATTTTAAAAAATGCCATTTCTCTTACTCCACTTGTTAAAGACGAATGCAGGATAAATTATATGAATTTTTTTTTGGCTCATGAGGCAACAAATTATATGCTTCTAGTGAAAGTGTTTATTCCCCCTTTTCTTCTCACAGGCAATTAGTAGTTTTTTATGTTTTTAAAAAAAAATAATAATTTCTTGTATATATACTTCTAGTGAAAGTGTTTTTACATGGTAGTAACTTCCAGTCGTGGGTATGCATAAGTTTCCTTAAGGTTTGACAAAAGCTGATTCCTTCAAGTGAAAGTTCAAATTGAAGGTTATTCCAGCATTACTATTCACCGGGAACAAAAATATTCTTCCTCTGATTCTGTTAATAAATTATTTTTTAAAAGAAATCTTTAGTTTTATTACAAGGTATTTTATATTTTATAGAAGATGTTTATTTATTTATTTATTTTATTTATTAATATAAAATAATATTTTTGTGAAATTTTTAATGTAAATTAAAAAATAAAATTATCGTGTTAAAATATTTTTTAAAATTTTCAAAAAATATAACTATTTTATTTGATCTTTATAATATATCTAACTATAACTTATAATAATAAAGATCAATGAGAATATATATACTTACAAAATTAATCTATAAATCAACATACAGTACAAAAAAAAATGATATTTATATAAAAAAATATTTTACTTAATAATGCATGATTGATTTAATTAAGTAAGACTAATGGCCTATTTGTTTCCGCGTTCCAACAAGGGCAAACACGTGTCCAAGGACAATTTACTAACTCGTGTTTGGAGACTCTTTAAGTGGAAGCAAACATGCTATTTCCTTCTGTGTCATTATTGTATGTCATCTTTTAGAAGGTTTTTTTTGTCTTAATTATAGTTATTTTATATTTTTTATGTATCACTTACTCCTTATTCTCTTTTTGTTTTTAATTAACGAGTGTGAATTTTTAAGAAAAATTGAAAAGATAAAATTGTAATGTTACAATATATTATCATATAATTTACAAAATTAATTATTTTTTTAACATATAATTCAATTAAATATACCTTATAATAAAGATCCGAGGACAAGCCTATGAAGTCCACATCTTCACCTAAACACGTTTAGGTGCTTTTTCTCGTGATGAAAAGTTACCGGTGGGTCCAACGTCCAAGTAGTCTCAACCATTTGATCATAGGGACATCTAATCCACTGAAAATGCTCCACAGCTAGATGAGCAGAGCCTGATCTAATTTTAGCATCAGAAATAGTCAAATAGATAAAGATAAATCAGATAATCAATAATCGAGCACTTCTCATACTCCCTCGTCTCAAAAGTATAATATTTAATTTTAAATTAAAATTAAAGTAATTAATGAAAAAATTTATAATTTATAAAATTTGAATTATGATTGGCTAATTAATACAAAATAAATTGAATTAGTTATTAAATAATTAGTTTATTTATTAGACAAACCATTCTCCTTAATTTTTAATTTTTATAATATTTTACTGTAATTATAAGATGGAGGAAATACTGAACTAAATTGTATACTAATTGATAATAAGATCATATAACTTTAAACAAAAATATAACCCCCTTGAGAGGTTACAGTTTACAGAAAAAGAACATTATTCTTTCTTATTATGTATGAAATAAAAATATGTTACACTGTTCTTTCTGACGATGCTATACATGATTTATGGTTGGTAGGTTACCTAAATGATCCAGAAGCCACGGAGAGAACTATAGACAAAGATGGATGGCTACATACGGGTGATATTGGTTATGTTGACGATGATGATGAGGTCTTCATCGTTGATCGATTAAAGGAGCTGATCAAATACAAAGGATTTCAAGTGGCTCCCGCTGAACTTGAAGCATTGTTGATTGCCCACCCAAATATTTCCGATGCTGCCGTTGTACCGTAAGTTTAATTTGTTCCTTCGTGTTTCTAAATTAAAGTCAAGGCCTTGTCTTTATTTTGTGATAAATAAATAATTTAAATATAAAGTTGTCATATATTGTTTTGGCAAAGCCTCGAGGTTCATGTCAAAAAATATCTAACTTAACCCAATAACTGCTCAATTTTTTAGAAATATTTTTATCACTCCACCAACAAATTGTGACATTACTTATAATCAATTTTTTATGGTAAGTATAGTGACAATCGCGGAAAGGAGAATGAGAGATCCTTCTCGGTCTTGCTGTAGGATATAAGAGCACGTGGTGATTCCATGAGGGTGCCTCAAATGTGAATGTGCCAATAGAAATTAAGAAAGAGAACCTGATTAGGATTGAGACACCATTGACCTCATACCGAAGAATGGTCACCAACTAATAATTTTCCCCAACTTGTGTGGTGTATTGCGCATGTGGACCTTTATGCTAAATGGGCCGGCTTGGCCTAACACAGGAAAATATATACTAATAGAAATTGGTAACAAGTTGATTTATAAGTTAAATAAAATTATTTTTAACCTACCATTTGTTAATAGTCTAATGACTTAATTCTAATGATTGGTGTTGGTTACAGCTTGAAAGACGAAGTTGCCGGAGAAGTTCCAGTCGCATTTGTTGTAAGATCAAATGGTTCTAAGATCTCCGAAGATGAAATCAAACAATACATCTCACAACAGGTTACTTGTACCAAAATTATTTGTTTCTTTAATTTATTGTTATATATAGGAGTGTGTGGAGTTTTAAGGCCAGATTGATTAAAAAAAAAATCTTTAATTTTCTATTATTAGTAAAAGAAATGTTGGTTGTAACGTTTTATTTGTGTGGTGGGTGTGTGCTTTATTTTGGCAGGTGGTATTTTACAAGAGAATCAACAGAGTTTTCTTCACGGACACTATTCCTAAAGCTGCATCAGGGAAAATTCTGCGAAAGGAATTAACCGCAAGGCTTAACGAAGGTCTAATACTGGCCAATTAGGTCCGTGTGACTCAAAAGAGGAATTGACAAGAAAATAGAAGTGTAGTATGAATTAAATCATTCTTGTTTAATGTATAATGTTTGTGAGTTAATTTGTCCATAGATATGGGAGACCATACTCTGAAGTCTGAATTACAGCCTGAGTGAACAAAAACTCTGCGATCTGTATTATGCAAGGTGCAAACTGTCTGGAGTGGTATTTGAATCTTGGAGTTGCATTAACATGCAGCCTTGTGGCAGTCTCCTATTTTTTTTTAATAATTCCGATACTTGAATTGAGTTGAATTCACCTCAATAATTCTCGTTGCTTATAAACAAAAAGGAAAAAAAAAAAAAAAAAAACTAGTTAAGGAGAATTTAACACTAATCTACCGTGTTTGTTATAACTAGCTAATGTGATAAGCTTGAATGCTTTTACATAAGGCAATGCTTGGTCACTCTGAATATAACCTCAAAAGTACATATTGGCATCAATTTGTTGGTTCATTACAACTTTGTCATTCTCAAGGAAGAAAGCACTGGCATTTGGACACGGTAATACAACAAAAGAAAAATAAAATATCAAAATAAATAATTAAAAGTGTTTAAAATAAATACGTGTTTATGTATCGAACACGACATAGCAACAAATATGAAGTGTGAGTACATTCTTGTTTCCCAAAATATTAGTCAGCTTGTCTTAAGGGACTCTCATTGGCATGATGACTCACCTAATATGAAGTCCACTAGTAATGGACCATGTCCCAAATGGAATTTCTCTTGGTTTTGCAAAAAGCAATGAATTGTTGTAGTTTTTCTTGGTCTTTCACTTGGGCATAATACAGAACTATTGGCTTAGCTGCCAATGTAGTATATTACATTGGCTTTAGGCATTGTTCAAAGAACTGTAAGATTTTAATATCTTAGTATGTCTCATGTGACGTTCATGTGACATGTATTGATGTGTGTCTAGTAAATAAATGATTAAATATTAATGTGCTAAATCACATTTAGATAAGAAGGGGATTGTTTCTGAAGGTCCGTTAGCTTGATGGAAGCCAATGGATAATAGTTAGGGTTTTTACCTCTTTATAAGAAACAGGTCCTGTTTCTGGTCATAAGGTATTTATTTTCTCCCCATCACAGAACGGCTAAACTAAACAAATAGCATAGAAAATAATAGTAGAGGAGGCAAAGGAATAGAAACCGGGTTTCGTGGCTTTTGGTCAAAGGACATTTGGAGAACTTCTTCTTTCTAACTCTAACAACTCTAGCAAGGATAGAGGTTAGTAATTGTATTCCTTCTGTCTCTATAACGTGTGAAAATCATGTAACTTCAAGATCCTTATTATTATAGTTGTAACGAATAAATTAAACTACAACTAATATGTGGTATCAGAGCCACGTTAAGAAATTCATGACTTTCCAATTAAAATTTAGGATTTGGATTGAATCCTAATTATGGTTTTAGGGGAATGATTTTTTTATATTATTTTTTTGGCATAAATCCTAATTATGAAATTTAGGATTTTTTATTCTATTAATCCTAATTATAGAATTTTGGGATTTTACGCTTCCACTGAAAGAAAAAAAAATCATTCGTATAATCTGCATATTTATTGTTTATATGCCTTCTTATTTTTAATATCTTGATAATATGTAATCGTTCATCAGCATCCGAATTTTATGGGATTTTGTTCGAGTTTAGTATGTCCTCTAATCCTCTATGTGAAAGCTTACAAGATATCACGATCTAATTAATTTTGCATCTCATTATTAGAAATGCAATTTGAAAAGTCAAAACAAATTATATAGGATGTTGATATATTTGTGAAAGATGACAAATTAAAGGGAAAATTTGAATGTAGCTATTGATATAGTATCAATGGCGTGAATGAGACATTGTCACGAGCAATGCCATTATAGTATCATAGTATTAGGAGATGCAATTTCTTTTATATTATTTTGTTTAATAGGAAATCACGTGACAATGTGCAGTGTATGTTATATATGTTGGGATTAACATATATGTCTGGTTTGGAGACCACGCCTCTTGGCTAATAACTCCAATTATGTAAATCTTTATTTTGATGCTATAAATTTAACATCATTTGAATAGGGAAAGGCAATATATCTTTGAAAGTATAAAAGATTTGATTTGAAGTTATTTGTACGTTGGTTTTGTTAATCACTAAAGTGGTCAAACCAGTAAGTAAATTAATTTCAAATCATATGACGATTTTTCAATTACTCATAGATTTGATGTTATATGAATGACAAAATGATTTGTTGTTCTATGGGTATATTGAAGTTCATTATTATAAGGCATTTATGAATCGCCCAAAGGTTTGATTAGTTGTTCTTATAATTAATGGACATGATTGTAGGCAATATGTTTGTGTCATTGGTTTATTTATACATCCAAAGACAATAGATAATACTAATTGGTGCATATATTGTTGTCAATTATTGATTATTAATTTTATTAGCATCATTATGTTTGAATGTCGTGTACTAATGTCTAACCCAAAGGAGAGCGTTAGTGTACATTAATTGTTTAAGTAACATGTACCTTATGTCTCAAAACATTTATGTTATCTAGTACATGTTCTTAATTTTCAGCATTCTCATGACTTGTATGTGTTAGCGTTATTTGCTAAACTTTCTGACTAGAGTTTGCAAGTCTTTCTCATCAGGTAGGAAAAAAATATATTGTTGCTATTAATGGTGTTAGCAACCATAAGATAAAGTTTATTATAAGATTTGAGAAAGATTTCACAATGTTCATGAAGATAAATATTGCAGATAACATTAAGATAATTCTCTCCAAAATTGAAAGTAATTAAAAAAAATTAAGTGAATTTTGTGAGGGTGCCCAATATTTTCGCGAGTCTCTTTCTGGGACATTAATGAGTACCATAACCCCATAAAGCTTGGTGATTTGTGTACTATTTATGAATGTATCGTTAAGACAACAATTATTGTAGCAAGATTTAAGTTTAAGTCTTTGAGAATAGTTGTGAATGAGAACTTCTTATTATAGTTTATCCTCGCTCATTACCGATTGAGTGTTACTTGTTTTTGAATGAGCGATAACACCATGAAAGATAATGGGTTATGCAATAAATTGCACAATATCTTATTTTAAGATGAAACGAGACTTAAGAATATAAGAAATCTCTTTATCCAACCTTTAAGGATATCAAGGAGCTGGAAATATATGTATGAAGAAACGTGATAAGGAAAAATGATCACTTAGAATTAATGAGGTATACGTGAAAATTCATATGAAAGAACCTCATTATCATAAATGTCATTTTGTGCAAAAATGTTGAATTCAGAAGAAGTGCATAAAATGAAAATGTTGATTCTAGAAAAGATAAGCTTAAAGCTTATGTATGTTTGAGTCAAACTTAATCAAAGATTCACATAAAATTTGGTGGATTGATCCTGGATTAATCAAAACATGTTTCTAGCTTAGTGAATTTTGTTTAATCCATACCATAAAATCACATGTAAAATACGTGTTTGTGGGAATAAAGTGAAGGCTCTAGTGGAACTTGTTAGGATTTAATGTTTAATCCTTGACATTGGGCATCACCTAGACTCATTGGAGACCCTTTAGGTACCTAATTTTTCTAGGAGTTTGATTCATTATCTAGGATTGATGTTACTAGATACTCTTCTATGTTTGGTTATGGATGTTTCAATTTATTTAAGTATAATCATCACATTGATATTTGTATCTTTGTGATAGTTATATAAATTGAATTTTAAATGTTTTTTTTCTAATTTGTGGCATAAGTGTTTGGGTCATAAATTCAAGGAAAGAATGGAAAGCCTTAAAAGGAACAAAGTCTTTCTAGATTTGGATTTTATTGGCCTAATTATTTGTGTAGATTGTATTAAAAGAAAGAAAACCAAACACGCAAAGAAAGGAGCCACAAAAAGTACCCAACTTCTTGAAAATGTGTTCGTCAAAACTTGTGGACCTCTAATGTTAACTTTCTTTTAGAAAGGAAAAGGTATGTCATCATCTTTATTGATTACTATTCATGTTATAGTTATATGTCTACTAGCATCGTGAGAAATCTCAAGTAGAGGATGCATTGAAAATTTACTTGAAAAAGTAGAAAGTTAATTAGACATATAAGTGAATGTTGTCAGGTACGACAAAGGTGATAACCGCCATAAAAGAAGTAATTAAAATGGGAAACATCCATGATTGTTTGTTAAACTCCTCAAGAAATAAGTTATTTGTGTGTAATACACAATGCCAGCTACACTACAACAAAATGGTGTATATAGGGCATAATAGAACATTAATGAATATGGTTAGGGGTATGATATTTAGTCTTTACCCGCAATTATAAATGTATGTCTTGAAACTGCCATTTTTCTATTGAACAGAGTTCCTAGTAAGACAGTACCAAAGACAATTTTAAGCCGTGTACTAATAGGATACCCAATTTAAGGCACCCGCATATTTGCGGTTGTCGGGCAGAAACAAGGATTGTAATCCGTAATAAAAGAAAACGGATATAAAACATCAGTGAGTATTTCACTGATTATCCAGATAAATCGAAGGGTATATACCTTATTGTTCTAACCACAGTACAAGAAATATTGAAACTGAGAATGACAGGTTCATTGAGAATGGTGAAATTAGTGGGAGTATAGTTCCACATAATGTGGAAATTAACGGAGTTAGGGTGCAAGTTCCTGTAATTTGTTCTTCTACCTCAACAAGAATGGTTTTTTTATTGTTGAATTGTATAACAATAAAATACGAAAACATTTAAATGAATTCACTATTCACCATGATTTTATTGTAGAAGAACCATGAGAAATAGTATTAAATTTTTTTTGCTATTTCGAACGTTTGAATAGTTTATCTACAAGAATATGAATTTTTGAATTAGTCATTAATGATAATAATGTGTTGTTTTCACATGCCGTGAGTTTTGATAATACTGATAAATAATTAGATGTCATGAAAGTATTAATAATGATTAAATGTTTTTTTTGTGACCTTGTAGAATTGCCTAAAGGTTGCACGAGAGTTTGGGGGTAAGTGAGTCTTTTAGACCAAATATAACTCTCGTAACAACCTTGAACGTTACAAGTCCAAATTTGTTGTGAAGGATTTTCCTCAAAATGTTGACATTAACTATAAATGAGGTATTTAAACAATTTCCTGAAAAATTTATTCAGCATTATCATCATGGCACATGTAGTCCTTAATGATTTGGAGTTGCAGTAGAAGAATGTAAAAACAACCTTATGATTTTTTTAGGAGGAAGTTTACTTGGATGACCCACTGATGTGGTTCTCAATTGAAAAGAATGAACACTTAATGTGCAGATTTGAGGAAATTAATATACAATTTTAAACAAACGTACTACCAATAGTATCTAAAAGAAAGTCAATGATACTATTGTTTCTTTTAAATTTAAGGAAACACAATTAACTTGTGTAAGTATCTAAAGGTCAGTGGGAGTGAGTTTATTATGTTGATTCTGTATGTTATTATATCTTGCTTGCAACTTATTATCTTAGTCTATTACACTAGACTAAGAAGTTTTTTCTAGTAACTTTGAATGAAAGATATAGGTGAGTCGAGCCATGTGATTAGAAAATGAATATTCTAGAATATGTCACATGAATTATTAGGCTTATCTCAGAAAGCATATATCATTAAAGTACTAGAATGATTTAGAATGAATAAAATTTACGTTAAGGAAGTATTAACTATACTCATAAAGTCTTGAGGTATTAGCATGAAACGAATAAATACATGATTACTTCTGTAATGAATGATCACATTGAGGTGATCAGAATGTTGAATTTGTAACAAGTTTTGAGGTTACAATTCAAACTAATTGACTGCAAAATTTTATTTCGGGGCTTAGAACTGTCGATAACATTGCTTAGCCGCTGAAAACGTATTGTGGTGTTTTGCAGCAATGACAAGTACTATACAGGTGCTAAAAGTATGTGAATGAAGTACTTTGTCTCTAAAGAATGAGATCATAAACAAAGATTGTCAATAGAGCATGTTAGCACCAATCTTATGATTGCTAATCCCTTGAAAAAAGGGTTATTGCCTAAACATTTATTGAACATGTTGAAAGTATAGGCATTACTGTTATTAAGTAAAATTAAATTTGATGTTGACATCCTTATGTATGATGTAATTGACACTCTGAGCTCATTTATGATATGTTTGATATGTTTCTGATTACCTGTTCTCTAGAACGACATGTATTATTGTATTAGAGTAATGTAAACAGATATTGTCTTGAAAAAGGACATTATGGACAAGTTATGTAATTCCCAATTATATATCGTGTTAAGGAAAAGACTATTTTGTGGTACATGGAAGGAATTATGTCGAACAAATGATGTACAACCGCCATGACCTGAATTAGTTCCTATCTTTAATCATGATTAATAGAGTATCTAAGTATAAAATGATTTAGCTATAATATTGCGCATTGATTGTTTGTTTAATTATTTTGTTTATTAGACCATAATGTTGAATTATGTCACATGAGCCAAGTGGGAGAATGTAAGATTTTAATATCTTAGTATGTCTCATGTGACATGTATTGATGTGTGTCTAGTAAATAAATGATTAAATATTAATGTGCTAAATCACATTTAGATAAGAAGGAGATTGTTTCTGAAGGTCCGTTAGCTTGATGAAAGCCAATGGATAATAGTTAGGGTTTTTACCTCTTTATAAGAAACATGTCCTGTTCCTGGCCATAAGATATTTTTTTCTCTCCCCATCACAGAACGGCTAAACTAAACAAATAGCATAGAAAAGAATAATAGAGGAGGCAAATGAATAGAAACCGGGTTTCGTGGCTTTTGGTCAAAGGACATTTGGAGAATTTCTTCCTTCTAACTCTAACAACTCTAGCAAGGATAGAGGTTAGTAATTGTATTCCTTCTGTCTCTATAACGTGTGAAAGTCATGTAATTTCAACATCCTTATTATTATAGTTGTAACGAATAAATTAAACTACAACTAATAATAACCTCATTCGCTCATCTCAAAAAACATTGGTGCCACATGTCCAAGTTAAAATCTAGTTTCTCACTTACACATGAACTATCTTGCTATTAAATATCACGTCTCAAGCAATGAGTTGCGAGTTTTCCATGTGCCCTCCGATAGTCCGGTCACCAACTTGTTGATATGCTTACAAAGTCCTTAGCCTCGTCTTGACATAATTTTTCGAAGTCCAGGAATAGTGTTGTTTCCTCCAGCATCATCTTGCGCGGGTGGAGTGTTGTTCCATCAATCTTCCTTATCTCTATCAATTTGATATC
Organism: Crotalaria pallida; assembly: GCA_037953625.1. Taxonomy (NCBI): domain Eukaryota; kingdom Viridiplantae; phylum Streptophyta; class Magnoliopsida; order Fabales; family Fabaceae; genus Crotalaria; species Crotalaria pallida. Next base: position 180,418,145 of record CM075649.1, read on the forward strand.
CTTGTATGTATCATAGTACACCCTGTTCCAAGAAAGTCTAGCCTAAAATGGAGCTTAAAAAAATTCACTATGGAGACTGTGCGCTTGTGAGTATAGCCCCAACAATCATTTTTTAAGAAAAAAATTCGTGATTGTCATACATTAATAACATAAACGTGAGTATCTTAATATTTTTTTTTTCCAATTTCTGCATTGCCTTGGTGACATTTTTTTTCTTTTCGGTTTCAATGGTACACAATACAAAATAAAATAGATAAAAATAAAATAAAATGGGATGTGTCAGGCATACTAAAAGAGATCAATGGATATGCACTGACGGTATAAAGTTTTTTACACTATCAGTCCATCATTCATCATTCATTTGTATTACTTTAATTTAAAAGTCAACGACCATAACGGGATGAATGATGGATAATGCACTGATGACATAAAAAACGTTTACACTATGGGTGCATTCTCCATTTTCTCATACTAAAAAGGCATCTGTATAATTTGTATTTCAAATTTATGTCTAAGCCCTATATTTTTATGTACTTATTGGAGTCGAGGCGTGTGAGACTTTTTAGCATGCTCTAATGTATTAGTTTTTATCATATACGCTCCCATTTGCAAGTGATATTCATACATCTGTTGGTAATCAACAAGCGGCCTAACAATTTACTATAGAGGGGTGAATAGTAAATGGAAGCAACAATATTTATTTTTCGGATTTAATTGATATTAGCAATAAACAAACTTATTGTTTTTAATCAAAAATTAAGTTTTTGTCCAAAAGCACTTGAACTACTAGATTAGTGCTCCAACTACTCGAGTAGTACGAGCTATTTCAGATAGAGAATAAATTTTCAGAGAGCTTCTCACAAAGCCAAGAATAACACTAACATCAGCAAGTAAATTGGCTAATTTAAGGTTCACAAGGGAGAGACTAAAAATTGTGGAAATAAATGAAAGCGATAAAGAGAAGACACACAGAATTTTATACTGCTTTACTCTCAACCCTTGAGAGCTACGTCCAGTCCCCCTAAACCTTAGGGAGCTTTTTACTCAAAATCAAATGAATTGGTTACAAAAGGAAATACTAGTGAACCTCACTCAATAAATCCTAACCCTTTTAAGAGTGTACCAAACTCTTGAAATCTACCCCAATTTCTATTGATCTTGATGGTTGAAGAACCTTTTCAACACTTCCACAGACAAAGCTCCTTGAAACCTTTAAGAGCTCATTCCTTTCTTCGATGATGAATAAGGATAACAAAGGTTGTGGCTCCAAAAATGCACTCAATTGAATATGAATATGAAAGTATGATAACCAATTGAGATTGAGACTTAGAAAGAGATTAGATAAGAGCAAAAATATTTTCTGAAATCAGGTTTTCTATTTTAAAATTCGTGTGTCATCAGAGTTGGAAGAGGCAATTATTTATAATCTCCAAAAACTCCAAGAATCAGGGAGGAGCGAAAGTCAACTTATCATAAAAGATTTGGCGCATGATTACCTCTCCAACTGTCATATTTGGATCAGATTTGTTGATGAAGAAGACTCGAGCTAATCGAGTAGTTGAGGCACTACTCGATTAGTTTGAGCAGACAGAAAATGTTACATTTTGTTGTTTAGCTGACTAATCAAGTAGTGCAAGAGCTACTCGAGTAGTTACTGCTAACAACTTGAAAATAAGTTTTCCAAAAAAGTTAAAGTTTAAAACTTTAATTTTAACCAATCCCTTTCTAGCCTCTTTTAGATATTTAACTCAACTAGAATTCATACCAACTCATTCATATTTGCTTGAATTAAAACCTAAGTCTACCACCCACACTCAAACATAAATAAAAGAGATTAAAATAAGGTGGGAAATGATAGACTGTAAAAGGTTTGTTGTTGTTGGCTCTTCATGCTATTTGTCTTCATCAAAATAAATCACTCCTTGTTGAATTTACAACATCCTCTAATTTTTATACTCCCTCATCTCAACAAAAATTAGAGAACATGTTTTTAATGTACTATCTATCATATCATCCAATCATCAAAATATTAATTTAATGCATGTTTTCTTAATCAATCAATCATAAAATATAATGTCCAATTTCAATTATTTTATTCACTACCTTAACTTTAATTGGAGACAAAGCTTTTCATGTTTTTTTACTAACATTATAGGATAGAGGGGGTATATAAAAATCTTTTTTTTTCCAACTTTCTTATACCTCAAGTTGCATCCACATGCACCTTACTGCATATAATTAAGCAACAACCATTGTCGTCACATTCAGATTTATATATGACCATCGTTTCACTTTCGTGCATGCATCTATGACCTTGACAATGTTTTAAAAAAAATGATAGAAAATGTGATAATCTCTTATTTATCTTGAACAATATTAACATTTATCATTATTTCAACTTATTATCTCAACCATCAATTTTTTTAAATATATCAATGATAATAAGAAAATAAAATATTAAAACAGAGAACTCGAAGGAAGCATATATAAAAGCATCACCATTCAAACATGTATAAACACAAATATACGTACTACATTCAAATTCAAATGAATGAAATCAAATTTATCCTTTCTCTACGGGCAACATGTCTAAAGTGATCAATGAAATCTGATTTTCGTAGGCCCAATATACATTGTCCTTGTCCAATGGTCAGGCTAACCATATGCATCTCCATATTGAGTTTTAGTCTACAAACCCCACATATTAGGTCCAAATCCCATTTTAATTGGGAAATTACTAAAATGGCTTTATATCTTATTTTCCCTCCAAATGAAAAAAAAAAAACAAATCCCAATCCTATTTTTTTGAAAATAAACCAAAAAAACCCCAACCCCAATCATTTTTTTTTTAAAATAAACCAAAAAAACCCCAAACCCTAATCATATTTTGTTGGGTAGCCCATGGTGTGAACTTCATTCCCAGACTACATACCCATGGTTTGGCGGCCCAACTCATTCAATAATTATAATAAATACCTTTTTTGGGTACATATAATACCGTAATGTTTTATTTAAATACTCTTTTCGTCCTTATATAAAACCATTTTGAAAACTTTCTTAATTTTATTTATAAGATCTAATTTCAATTTTCGATAATATCTGATTACTTTTGTTTTACAAATATCTATATTTACTAAACATTTTTTAAAATATTATAATAATAAATATAATTTAAAAAATACATTAAATATTTACATTTCTAATACTAGTAATTAATTTCCTTGACAAAATTGAATTTTCACAAAAAAATTCTTATATTAAATATCAAAGAAAATATGTCTTTAGTATCTTAGAATCCTTTGAATTTAATCACGATACAACATTTGGTTGTACTTCTTGTAAAATACCAATTCTTCTTTTAGTCTATGTCAATAGTCAAAGTCTCACGTGGAGATCAAATCCTAAACATCAATACATTAATATGATCAAATTTAAAACATCAACACTTTACATGAATCAAACTAAAAATTTTTAAATAAAAAATTTAAAAATTGTTAATTTAGAGTTTCTAAAAATATTGTTAGGCATAAATTTTTGAATTTTTCTATCATGCAATTCAAAATTGGATGGTTGCTATGCAACCTTTTCTTAAACCAATAAGAAGTTGCCACCTATGCGATGTCATGTCATTATTTGAAGTAGTTAAAATTAATCTTTTGCAATTTAATCCAACATAAAAAAAATTAAAAATTAGTCTTTTGTACCTATAGACAAATTATAACTTTTAATTTTAAAAAACATTATTAAAAAAAATTAAAGTTGTTTGTATTAGGATGAGAATTGCCCCTTCTTCTTCATCTTCTTCACGTTGCTGCAAACAACTTTAATTTTTTTTAATAATGTTTTTTAAAATTAAAAGTTATAATTTGTCTATAGGCCAGGTATAAATTTTTAATTTATTTTTTATGTTGGACTAAATTGCAAAAAACTAATTTTAACTACTTCAAATAATGACATGGCATAGGGGCAACTTCTTATTGGTTTAAAAAAAAGGTTACATAGCAACCATCCAATTTTGGATTGCATGTTAGTAACTCCCAAAATCTTTTAGCCACATTCATCACCCTTTGGGATGATTTTTTTTTTTTTTTTAAAAAAACTCTTTGGGACGATGATTTTGTTAACAAGTGCTTTAAAATTTTGAAAGGAATTGAAGTCAATGCATTTTATATGTGTTTTATATATTCATCCTCTCCACAATTTTTATTAAATATTAACGTATCGGCATATTGTGTCTATCCACCAATTTTCTTATTGTTGTATTTTTTTAAATGAAATAAATAATTTTTCATCCTTAAAGATAAAAAAAATCTTTAATCATCATGAATTGTAATAGAATATAAAAAAAAAAAGATAGATCAAGAAGTGTTCGAATAAATGACAAAAACTTTCACAGTAATTGCTGAATTTTAAGGTGACATGGGAGGGGAAATAAAAGAAAAAAAACTTGATGAACTTGATATTGCAAGTGGCCAGTGTTTACAATTATGCGATTTTAATGATTATATTAGAGAGTAGAACGAAGAAGTGATTTTTGCTCTCTTTTTTTTTTAAATATTTTTTTAAGTAGAGGTTAGTTACATACTAAAATAAAAAGAAAAAAAAATACCGGACACCAAATTAAGCTCATTTGCTTATTTGTTTATTTTTATTTAATGTAATTTAGTTAAAAACTGAATAATAAAAACTATACATGAATTATTAAAAACTCTTAAATATTCTTAAAAACTAGTACTTGAAATAGCTTAAAAAATATATTTCAAAAATAACATATTCTTTTTTTAAAAGCTACAAATCTATATCAATTTTCGTTCCCTAATAACTTTAATAATTTATTAACTGAATAAAGAAACCGCAAACTAAAAAAAAATACAAACTCTTAGCTAGCTCCACACTTTTTGTTCAAGCAGTAGTAGGATGGGTTGTACCCTTGTTGGATACATCATATATAGTCAGAAATCAGAAATCTCTTATTAATTACATCTTCCGTTTCTATCAAGAAAAAGAAAATTAGTTGAGTGAATTTAATTTTCTTAAATTCATAAAAAAAAATATAGTTATTTTAAGAAATTTGTATTGAGAATGAAACAAAAATTAAATGAAATCACTCCTTTATAAAAATATTTAGGAAATAACTGTATTGAAAATAACATGTTTTTAACTTTTTCTTATATTTGAGATTGTATTAAATAGGCTTAATTATGGTTTTGGTCCCTATAAGTTGACCTCGTTTTGAATTTAGTCCTTAAATTTTTTTTGGACCTTGAACGATCCTTAAATCTTTTTAAATTTTGTTTTTAATCCTTAAATCTTTTTTTGACCTTGAATGGTCCTTAAATCTTTTTAAATTTTGTTTTTAGTCCTTCTGTTTGTCTTCTTCCGTCATCTGCTGACGTGACAAACGGTGTGCCATGTCAGCCCTTACATTGTCTGTCAACGATGCATCTGATGTGGACCTCCTACTCATGTGAGTAGGAACCGAGCAGGAACCAAGCATTAACCGATCATGAACCGAGCATGACTTGTCAAATCGAGGGGAGATATCGACCGAGCACGATGAACTGAGCACGAACCAAGCTATGTCGTTACCAATTGCATCGTACTTGGTCGATATCTCATGTACGGTAAATGCTCGGCTCATGCTCGATTCATGCTCGGTTCCTGCTCACATGAGTGGGAGGTCCACATCAGATGCATCGTTGGCAGTTAATATAAGGGCTGACATGGCACACCGTTTGCCATGTCAGTAGATGACGGAAGAAGACAAACAGAATGACTAAAAACAAAATTTAAAAAGATTTAAGGACCATTCAAGGTAAAAAAAGATTTAAGGACTAAAAACAAAATTTAAACAGATTTAAGGACCATTCAAGGTTAAAAAAGATTTAAGGACTAAATTCAAAACGAGGTCAACTTATAGGGACCAAAACCATAAATAAACCTATTAAATATATCTCTTTTTTTTTTTTACTCTTATATTAGAGACCGAAAAAAATATCTCGTATAAACATGCTTCATTGCAAATCTATTGGTTCGCACTCTTGCATCATGTACACTAACATATACTTTCAATTTTTCTATCCCACTTCCACCTAAAAGGCTAGCATAGATGAATGGGAGCGTGTTTTTTAAACATGTGGTTACGATTTCAATCTTTAATTTAGGTGAATGAAAATTGCCTTGCCTGGAGAGTCAACCCCAAAAAGACCCAATCAATATATGAATAAATTAATCACTCAGTTGCACAACTGAATATCATGGATGTGTTAAAAAAAAAGTGCAACAGAGTGTACGTGGTAACACCTCATCTTCCAATATCAAACGAGACTACTATGTTACTTGTGGTCAACTAGTGTTACTCTGTTGTCTGCCACCAATAATCTCCTTATATTACAAAGCCCCATCTCCATCTGCAACTCACTTAAGTGACTCTAATTTTTCCATTTGTTTGCCCACATCCCTTTCTAGTTCTATCCACAACCACTAGCTATGTACGTTGGTTCACCTGGTGACCTAGCTAGTCTGCTAGCTAACTCAAAACCACTAACAAATAGATATATGGTCCACAACTGCTATACCACTATGTGTATATACTATATTAGAACCATGTGTTATGATCGGTTGAAAGAAATTAACATCTCATCGCAAGGAACAGTAACTAATATGACATAGAATGAAACATAGTTGTTGGCCTGGACATCAGACACGGAGTTTTTACTTAGTGAGATCAGGAGAAGATAGATGTACACATTTTTATCTTTGTTAGTTGTTGAAAGTTTTATATTGTCTACCTCATATGCAATGGTTTAAATATTTTTTTACTATTCCTCTCGTTACCAATCAATTTTGAAAAATGGCTGTTTTCAAGATTCCATCCGTGACAACAGACTAAGACAACAAATTAAATGTTTTCCGACTTTGATTTTCAATACTTCTTTCTTATGATGAGTTGGTTAGCTTCATTAACTAGCTCCATATAAAACCTTCCCCCGTAAAAGTCCAAAATATACAGCTAGCTAGCTAGTTCAATTTATTAAACATTAATCAAGACCAATGTTGATCAAATAAATGATTGTCGCATATAATATTTGACATTTAAAAGGGCTATGTTTGACATAGAATAAGTAGAGATGATGCAGCTGAATGCCGTGTCTACGTTGAAAGAGCTTTTGACAGCTAAATCAAACATTTCATCAGTTATCCAAAAAACACGACACTGAAAGCCAGTGACACAATTAAATGAAGCTAATTGAGATATTTTAGGAAACACGCATTGAGAATGAAAAACAAAAATTAAATGATACAGTCACTTTATTGAGATATTTTAAGAATAATTGTATTGAAAATAGAAAGTTAGTTAAGTTTTGCTCATATTTCCTCCGATCCTATATATAAGATTTTTTTGGTAATTTTCACGTTCATTCAAAAAATTGGTTAATTTAGTTAATTGTATTGGAAATGTAAATATTTGATATGTATTTTCAAAACTACCCCTATTAATATTATTACTATTAGAAATCTAAAAAGTGTTAAATAAATATGGGTGTTTGTGGAAAGAAGTAATTAATTGTCATTGAAAATGAGTATAAAGTTTTACTATAAATAAAAACAAAATAAAAGTCTCAAAAGAGTCTTATATTTAAAAGTGTTTGTGAAAAGAAGTAATTATTTGCTTATATTTGAGACTGAATGAAGTATATTGTTATTATAAAAAGATGTTTTTTTGAATTTTCGAAAAAATATTAAGACTTATGATTATTTTACTAGTTCAAATAATTTAACAAGTGCCCATCAAAACATTTTTTTTAGTCAACAAACATACTTAATGTAATATTTTAATTCTTTCTCCACTTATTCATCTCATAAAATTATTATATATTATTAATTGGAAAGATGTATCATTATGATTATGAGTAAATATAAAAATACACCTCTAATTATTAACAAATATAATATTATTATCCACTTTAATTAACACTTTTTTTTAAAAAAATTTATGTAGAATGTCACCAAAAATACTTATATTTAGAGTTCATATTTGAAAGCTACTTTAAGGGTTAATAAGATGGGATTGTTTTCCTGTGTGAAGAGGGTATTAGAAAATATTAATTTTTCAGGAAAATTAAAGTTAGAGCTTTACTAATTAACATTATGTTTGGATTGCTCTGGAGACAGATAACTCTTTCATACATTAATTGAATATCAACTCAAGTGTCAATTTCAATAATATATGATTCACCAATTAGCTTGATCAGCAAATCTTTTCGTCACCTAAGACTGTAAAAGAGATAAGATAAGATTGAGATTTCCTGGACTGTAAATCGAACAAACATGACTACTTTAGATTAAGCTAGTGAGACAATAGTAAAGTTAAAGGAGCATCTAAGTCTGATCACTGTGCCATGTGTCATCCTTGTTTTCCTCTTGTTCGTGAGATCAGGCAGCTTTTACGCTTGAATTGGAATGTCTCTATTATTAGTCATATACACAGAGAAGCAATTACATATACACAGAAGCAAATAGATGCACAAATGTTATGGCCAATAAGGTCATGAAGGTTTTTTGATTGCAGTTATTTTGCTATTTGCCCTTCTGATCTTTTTTCTGTTGTTTGTAAGGATGCTTATGGAGTTGTTTTTCCCCGTTTTATTTAATCTATTTTTTGGGTCTTAGTCCCGTTGATTATCAAAATAATTATCATCTGAATTTAATATTTAATTTTTTATAATAATCAAATTATATAAATAAAAATTTATTTTATTAATTTTGTATATAAGACAAGCTAACAAATACTAGTATATTTTATATTATCTTATCAGTTAAATCATGCAATTGTCAATCACAAATTACATAATATTTTTGATGAGACAAATAAGTGAACAACTCTTTGATTACAACGAATATCAAGTCAAGTGTCAACATCGTGGATAATATATTTCTCTAATTGGATGATCAACAAATCTTCGTTAAAGAAAAATGGGAGTTACTAACATATGCAATCTAAATTTGGATGGTTGCTATGCAACTCTTTATTAGACTAATAAGAATTTGCCACCTAATACATGTATGTCATGTCATTACTGTTGAGAATGTGAAGAAGAAGAAAAAAAAAACAGTTCTAGCAAAATTGAAACAACTTTAATATTTTTTAAATAATGTTTTTGAAAATTTTAAAGCTATAATTTGTGTAAAGGTACAAAGGATTAAATTAAAATAATCTAGTTTTTATGTTGGACTAAATTACAAAAATCAATTTTGACTACTTTAAGCAATGACAAGACATACGTGGCGGAGGATTGAAGGAGCAGGTGGGAGCACCCGCTCCCCCTCAAATTTTATTAGGTTATATATATTTATAGAGGTTGAGGGCTCAATTCCTCCCTTCACATGATTTAAACGTGTTTTACATTATATTTTTGTTCATTACGTTAAAAATTGGCAATAAAAGAATAGGCAAGGACTTGAACCCTTGACCTAGTAGCACAGCATCAATTAGCATCCAACTTAAATATCATCTAGTTTCAAACTAGCAAATTATATATATATATACTGTATATAAAACTTACTTGCACCTCCTAAATTTTTTTCCAAGCTCTGTCACTTATACATGTTTTAGGTAACAAATTTTTATTAGTCTAACAAAATGTTACTATAAATTTAAATTGAATGTTAGAAATATTCTTGAAAAATATATATGGTCCACTGCTTGTCAAAGAGTGTGTTTGGTTGTGCGACTGAGTACCGTAAACGCAAAAGCTCCTTAAAGGAAGCTTCTACCCAAACGCGCGTCCAAAGTTGTAAACGCCAAAACAAACGCGTCCAAAGTGGAATCCCATCCTTGTTGTACAGTGGAAACACATTCCTAGTACTGGTCTTTGACGTTGACGATGAGTCGATGACCATAGGTGTGAGGTTTAATTTTTTTTTCCTCTTTTATTTTAAATTTAGTTGTTTATATTTCAAACGTTTATAAATTTTACTCCTTCATTATTACGATAATGTTAGATTTTTCGGTAGTATAATAAACTGATTTTGTTGGAGCTTCAATTTTCGATCACCAGTATTTACATTTTCTTGTCAAAATATGCATTTTACTAAATGTTTGATATTTTGATTCGTGAAATGTCAATATTTTTTGGATAAATTTCTTTTTTTTTTTAAATTATTTTGAAGTTGCAGATTTTGTCAAGAAAATGCATATTCGGGTAATCACTGATAAAAGCAGTATATTACAGTAAAAATCTAACATTATGATGGAATAATAAAATTGATAAACATTAAAAATAAATAGTACTAAATTGACTCTTATTAAAAATAAAAAAATAAATTAAAATCTTAAAAAAAATTAAAGGGCAAAAAATTATTTTATTTAAGCCTAGATATAACTTATTAATAATAAACCAACAATGTATAAATAAGAGTCTTTGCTCTTAAGAGGAACAAACATTTATTTATCTAACTCTTTAAAAAATAAGATAATATTGTTGAGATATAACAAGTCCCACGTCATCTAAAATATGGTAAGTTGAACAATATATAAGTAGAAAGATCCACGAACCTAATACCTTAAGGTTTTAGGTTAAGACATGGTGTCAAATCATTTATATTATTGTTCACTTAACCTCATTAATAAAAACATGATTAATTGATTTAATTCATACTCCCCAATTAACAAAGGACTTGGATTAAAAGTATACAAAATTGTAATATGGTATCAAAGTCTAATGATCCAAGGACCATATAAAAACAAACAAAAAGACTTGGGCCAACTCAAGTAAAAAGTATAACAAGTCCCACATCAACTAAAATATGGTAAGTTGAACAATATATAAGTAGAAAGACTCATGAACCTAATACCTTAAGGTTTTAGGTTAAGACATGGTGTCAAATCATTTATATTATTGTTCACTTAACCTCATTAATAAAAACATGATTAATTGATTTAATTCATACTCCCCAATTAACAAAGGACTTGGATTAAAAGACCTAATACCAAATATACAAAATTGTAATAAATATTACCAACAAAGCCCAACACAGTTGGTAGATAGCTGAGTTTCTTAAACTTGATATCAAGGATTCGATCCTTGCCGTGGGGATTAGCCTTCAATCGTCGGTAGGAGATACCCTTGGTGTAAAAAAAAAGAAGATAATATTAATTACATTTTTATATTTCTAAACATAAAAAGTTTACTGACTTATTTTTGGTGTAATAAACTTGTCAAAACCTTATCGGACGAACTCATTAACACCTCGTCAAATTAAAAAAGAACAAGATAGCAGATGAAATGACAATCATTCATGAATCACCAAAGAATTCACGAATTCGTCAATCTTTAAAAAGGCATTACATAATGTGAATGGGGCTAAAAATGGGAAGACCCTCTGATCGACTATCTTCAGCCAATAAAACAAAGCATGAAAACGAATGAACTTTTACATAGAGCCATGAGGAGTTTTCAAGCTACTAAAGCGATGAGGCATGAATAATGCATGTCCACTTTGGAGCTTAATGATCGCTTCATCAGAAGTCACGCATATGCCAATTCAATGCCATCAACTAATGTCTAAAGCTTAACTGGTTTGGTGTGTACGACAAAACAAATGGTCATCACTAAGAAAAAGAGAGGAACTATTTCCACCACACAGGAGCACGTACAGTACAGTAGTAGAGGTTATCATCCATTACTACATATGTGAAAGGAGAGGACCTCATTCATCCCATTGACATTCGCTTACCTCTATATGATGTATTACAATGTTTATAGGAAACCAAAATAACACAAACATGCTTTTCAGTAATCATTCCTATTTCTGAGTCAGCCACTCCGGGTCTGCAAAAATTATTAGTTAATCCTCGATCATGTGGTTCCAGAACTCATCTCAACCGTTCACAGTTTATTTTTTAATTAAAAAAATTTAAAAAATAAGTTACAGATGATGATGATTATCCTGAATTATTTGGTTCCGGACCATCTAATAATTGTTCGTCCCGTATACTCCATACTCCACCGGAGATAGAAGGCTTTTGCTTCCATCTCCTGACCTTGAAAACCGTTTTTATTTTAATCTTTGATTTTAAAATTTTCTTTTCGAGTTTTATATATATGATGTGACACTGATATTATAAAATTTTTATATGTTACTAATGTATCATCCATCACCTATTTGTACTAATTTTACTTGCTACCTCCGTTTCACTTTAAGTGTCTTTTTGGACTTTTGCACATAGACGATTAATTAACCGACGTTAGTTCATGAACGATTGATGATGTGTTGACAGAGTGCACACATTATTTACTCTTTTCATAACCTTGTTTTTAGAGCTAATTAACTTACGTTAGAAAACCTAAATGTTTAATTATTGATACTTTTTAACCTCGGCTCAAAAGATGGAAGATAAACACTTAATAATTGAATAAGTTTTATTAAAAATAATATCTTAATAAATACTATATTTGGACCATCTGTATCTGATGTAGTTGTGTTTGGGTGATGTACACTGTAACAGTAATATTGCTTTGTGTTTAGGATCATCTTTCAGCTCTTGAACCGTTTGCTGGTTGAGAGGCAAGGCCGAACAGATTGGTGGTGTACTCGTTTGTTTCCTTGAGTAGTACTGCTGGTACTCTTAATAATAATTAAGTATTTTTTCTGATAAAAAAAATTAAAAAATTTGTATTTTTAGTATTTCAATAAAACACATATTTTTAAATAATTATAATCAGACTGATGGTTGGAAAATTCAAAATTATACAATAAATGTTTTATTTTTTTTTAAAACATTCATATGATAAATATCGTCAATTAATAATAAACTTATATTAGGAATCATAGTTCAAGTCTTTACCGAGTGTAGATCAACCAGCGTAAGGTTATTATAGCTTGTTTATTAAAGATCTATCCCGAAATTCCAGTTTATTCAACCTTAATCAAAAATTTAACTTGGTATGGTTTTCTTCACTCTTCCACGATACTCTCTCTGTCCCATGTGTTATGACCTTTTGAAGATTTCACACAGATTAAGAAATGAATAAATGATGTAAGAATTTTGTATAATTTGACTAAATTACCCCATTTAATAAAAGGAAGACAGAGTAATAATAAATATATGAAGATTATATTGAAGAGAGATAAAAAGATAAATGATGAAAAAGAGAATCCAATAAATAAGAATATCTTTGGAAAAAGAAGTACTCTCTCCGGTCCTATTTATAAGACCTTTTTGGGGTTTTGATTTTGGTCCTATTTATAAGACCCCTTTTCAATTTTCAATAGCATTTAATTACTTCTTTCCACAAACACCCCTATAAAGTCAACACTTTTTAGAGTTCCAAGAATAATTATAGGGGTAATTTTGAAAAGGTATATTAAATTTTCAAATTTCCAATGCCACTAACAAGTTTTTCCACAATCCTTGGTGGATGTGAAAAACCCCAAAAAGATCCTATAAATAGGACCAGAGGGAGTATAAATGAGTCTTGGATTTTTAAATGATCATGATTTATGGACAAAAAAAATCTTCAAAAGATCATAAGTGACGGAGAGAGTAATAGTTTTGGATCAGGATTCCATACCATGACATGGACATTAATTTCTTGCAAAAATATGACCAAATGAATTGCATAATAATTATACGGTTTTATAATCACATAATGGGTAATGTACTATTAATTTAAACATGAACTTGCAGAGATTATTAGTACGGTATTGTCACATCATGTTTATCGAACAAGCTCTTATAATATTTTTTTTAAGCCCTTAAAATTCCTAGTTTAATTTAACATTAGCCTGCAATCCCTGCATATACATGGAACCAATTATCATTACTGTAGGTTTGTTCAAGTACAAAGGGAAACATCCCATTTGATTTAGTGGATATTGTATAGCTTAGCACAAGAATTAATGTTTCCTTAGCTTTGGAATCTTAAGACTTATTTGACTGAACATACGGCAACAGGACGTAGTTTCTTGGTTCGTTATATGTCTGTGATTTAGGGACAAGGCTTACCACAATCATAGCCGATTACAAGATTATGATCCCCCAATCATGGTTTTGCTATTATGTTATTTGAAGCCTATACCATGATGGGGATAATATATAAATATATATACTATGCTTGTAACAATACTTGTGTGAAGGAAGGGTCGAATTTAATTTGTCTGCTATGTTACATTTTATAATTCCATCTCCCATGTGCTTGGTGCAGTCAACAAATTTGTATATTAGTTAAAATTCAGAGACGAGGGAAGAGTTCAGTTCGGTCCTAATTAATTAATAATGGCATCATGCCAAAGCCAGTGTACAGAGATAGAACCACCTGTTTCTGACTATAGTTGATGAAATTGAAAGCATATAGTGATCAACACAGATTCAATATAGTCAGCTCTTTAATTGTAAGTAATTGTAGTGCTGCAGCATCACTGACTACTAGGGAGATCGTTCGATGGTTTCACAAGGGAACAGTAATACTACATTCACTTCTTTGATTTCAAAATCAAATACAGTGCATAAAAAAAAAAAAGAAATAAATATGTTAAGGAGTTGTATTTAAATCACCCTGCTTTTTTTTGGGTGGTTGTATCAGCTAATTGACAAGTCATTTTGGGGAATAAATATGCTATCACATAATTATGTGCCGCTTCATGTTTCATTGCATCAGATTGGAAAACAAAATTGGAGTGTGTGTATATATATATATATATTAATCAGCAATTGGAGTAATTTAAAACTATATGAATTTAAAAGATCAATAGCTTAATATTTTCATACTAATCAAATACTACAATAGGTCATGAAATGAGGCACATTTTAGACACCAAACGTTATCTCATATTTTTGTGCTTAATGTTGGATTATTTGAATGGAAATGCACATCGGATAAATTTAATTAACATGACTAATATTATGCCATTATTGATTGAATAGAACCAAAATGTTTAGCATTTGTACTTATATATACATGGGCAGACAGACATGCGTGGCTTATATATTACTTGATCATTATACAATTAGAGCCGTAAATCATAAGAGGTCCATGAGCACAGCACAATGCTTCAATGTGCATTAATCTAAGCAGCTAATTTTATTTAGAGATTAATGGGTATGCACTGACCATCATCCACCATTCATTTGTATTACTTTAATCAAAAAGTCAATGACCAAAAACGGATGAATAATGGATAATGCAATAATGGTATAAAAAACTTTACACTGTCGATGCATTACCCATTTTCTCTTTTATTTAAATGGCACCGTTGTCTAATCTTCTTTGGACATATAGATAGATAATTAAACATGTACCCGTAAATAGTATATCAAACCGCCTTTAATTAATTTAAGACAGAATGGGAAAAAATGGTCTCCAATCATGTCCATTATTATTTAGTCTAGTCAAGGTGGTTTATCTTGCCCATGTTGTAATTCCAGAATTAGAAGTTTGATGTAACACTGCATGATTTTAAGTTTCAACTCCTTTGTTGATAAGGGTCACAACAATGCAAGGTAGGACTTGATTAGATGATTAAATTACACATTCACATATACTATCAAAGACTAATAAAAAACAAAGGAGTAAAATTCAAATAAACCTGATTAATCTTCCTAGTAGTGGGTTTCATTATTTTTTTTCCATCGACCGACAGAGGATCCAAACTCTGCCATTAATGAAGTCGACAACCTCTATGATTCTCCACTGATCTTGCAGATATATGTCCCTGTATCTTTCTCAATACACCATCTCTCTTTTTTTTTTCTTCCCCTCACTAAATATACTACTATTTGTGTCTGCGGGAACAGTGAACCTTGGAGCCTCCTATATTGCATAAAGATACCTCTTATCCCCACCACTTCGTACCCTATATCTTTTGCTCTCTATTGCTTCACTTCCACTACAACCACTATAATTTTTACATCATATTTTTCTTCATCTCTCTTTCTCTCTATATATCTATCTCTAAGACTCTAATTAACTTTAGCCATGAACTTCCATCGTCATCCCAATACTTCTCTTCACCTAAGCCAACCTGATGAGAATCCACTCAACCTTGATCTACTCCTTGACCCTTCTTCCTCCTCTTCTTCTTCACCTCCTAGTTCAATAATGGAACCTAGGATATTCTCATGCAACTATTGCCAGAGAAAGTTTTACAGTTCACAAGCTTTGGGAGGCCATCAAAATGCTCATAAGCTAGAAAGGACTCTTGCCAAGAAGAGTAGGGAGATAACTTCAGCCATGCAAGCTTATGGAGGAGGACAAGAACAAAGACTACCAAACAACTTTGGAGCTAATTCACACCAACACCATCATCTTGGTCGTGCTATTGGACTCATGGAAAACCATGGACAAGGTACGAGGTTTGTTGGTGAAAGGAGAGAGTTTAGCTTTGGTTCCAAAGAAGGTGGGCCTTCTTGGTCACGTGGGTATACTTCTGAAAATGTTCAAGAAGATGTTAGCCAACTTGACTTATCTTTAAGGCTTTGAAGTAATTTGAAAGAAGCAAAGTTTAGGATGAATATATAATGAATCATCCTGATGAGTGAAACAATGCACAAAGAGAAAGGGGCTAGGGATGGTTGTTCCACTTTGAAGTGACACTTTGAGAGCTTTTTCGTTAGAGGGTAAAGAAGGAAGCTGAATTTCAGGTTACATAGATTACTATAATTATGACTCTTATTATTTTTATGGTTTGCTTTGTTACTTTCCTTTTTGTACTGTAAGTCTGTAAGCATGGCAGAATATCTATTATATTGAAATCTCGGATATTTTTTTCAGAGAGAAGAAAGAAGTTTGGTAAAATAAAATAGAGTGCCTAATTAGAGTAACGATTCCATGCAAAATTTAAGGTTTTTCCATGCTACATTTCTTGTTAATATATAACATGAAAGAGTAGCAGAAGCGCTAGCACAATTTAAAACTTGAACCGATTAATTGTATAATTATGGAGTTATGTTGCAATATGGTCACTGAAATTCAGTTTCCTTGTGACTAATTTGTATATCCTGTTCTAAGTACCATTTAATAACTTTTCCTTTGGTTTCTGCTCTCTATAACATGCAGTCTGAATAAGGGTTCTGAAAGTTCTTCACTTGGTCTTGTTGGTTAGTCTCACTTGGTTGGAAAGATGCTACAACAATCAAGTCTCAGAAGTTATATGTGAATTTAATTATTGACACAAATTAAAGTATTACCTCCTTCACAGAGCCTTTCAAGGTTCCGGACATGCATTTGCATTCTTGATTATGAGAACAGAAAATGTATCTCTTTCTTTTGCTTTTTGCCACCAACACATGCATCCTCCCCAGAAGAACTAAATAGCAACCCAATTCCATTCTACAGATAAAAATATTCTTATTGAGATTACTTTGGTTCCTCTACGTAAAACTAGCTATATGGGACATATATACATCAGTCAGAATCATTTTGTTGATGTTGTATACAAAATAATCGTTCCATGCTGATCCTATTATTATCAGTGCCTATCATGTTAATTAATTAGGCATATAAATGAATGAATGATTGATCTGGTCAAGTGTTTGCCCAGCAAGCAGCTAAACCTGGGTATAGTACAAGGCCAAAAATCGATATTCAATTTTAAAGGGTGACATTACTAAGAGCGTGAGCCGCATTAATGCAAAGGAGATTAATCCCGCGTCCAAAAGGGTGAAGGAATACCCTTGGAGACTAAAGTAGGGACTCATTTTTAAGCGAAAGTAACTAATTTATGCTTATTAAGGAAGTAAGTTCAACTCTGTTATTCAAACATCCGTATTTGACATCTATACGGGACACCTGCCTTTTTAGGCAAAAATTGGTGGGTCCTGCGGTTTCTTTTTCTAACAGGACCCACCATTTTTTACCAAAAAAGGTAGGTGTCTTTATTTGATGTCAAATACAGATGTAGGAATAACATTTTTGGAAGTAAGTTTAGTGTATTTAATTTTTTTCAAATTCATAAAAAATAGACCACTTTAGTATATTTATATTGGAAATGAAACAAAAATTAAATGACTCAATCATGTAATAAAGATATTTAAAGAATGATTGCATTGGAAATAGAAAATTAATTATACTCATACTCATAATAGAGTACTATTTTTTTTGGAGATCAGAGGGAGCACTCCCTTGTTCCAAAATCTTAATAAAAGTTTGAAAATTTAAATAAAATATTTATGTCTTTTTTTTGCTTTTAAATGAGATTGGAGGGAGTACTCCCTTATTCCAAAATCTTAATAAAAGTTTGAAAAGTTAAATAAAATACTTCTGTTCTTTTGTGTATATATATATATATATATATATATATAACACATTTTATAAGAATTGTTTGTTTTTATTATACAAAAGCCATTTTATATTTTTTCTATAGATATCTAATTTTTTTCCCTAAAATAGTCCTATAAAATGAGTGTTCTAGTTAATTACTATTAATTTTCCATTTAAAAAAAAACAATGAAAGTAAAATGGATAAAAATGTAAATTTGACATTGAGTTTGACCTTTTAGGTTTGGACACATAGATTAAGAAAATATTGATTATTGTAAGTATTATGTATGGTTTGCCCAAAATGCTCCTATTTAATCCTTATTGAAAATTGTAGTAGTATTTAATTTTTATTAGTAAGTGTGTCCATTAATTAATGTATAGTGGTTTAGAGATGTAAGAGATGATAAAAATATAATTAATAAGAATTGAATGATGATAAATTGGAAATAAAAATATGTTTATGTATTGAAAATGTAAAGGATTAAAAATTGTGAAACAAGAAAAAAAACTTAAAAGGTCAAATGCAATGAAACGGAGGGAGCATATATAAAAAAAAAGAGTTAATATTTTCATTGATCTTTGTGTTTTGGTCGAGTAAGTATGACTTATAAGCAGAGCAACAGAGTCGATGTATCGCATTAAATACAAATGAATGCTAACCATATATATTTCCATTTTACTTATAGTTCACAGTTAATGGATCACATATTTTTTCTTAATTACTAAATCATAAATATAACATACTGAATTTAAAATATTTTATTAATTTTTTTAACTTTGATTTTGGACAAACTTTTTTTATTAAGATAATACTCCATCCGTTTCAATTTATCGATTATCTTAAAAGTTTCACACAGATTAAAATAATTATTTAAAGCTTCGAATTTTAAGAGACATATAATTTAATTTTATTATATTATTTTCACATTACATTAATTATAGCACATTTCATTTCACATAATTCAAAATATGTAAAAGAAAATATAAAGTTAAAAAAATTAATTAATACATCATTCAATTTTTAAAATAACAAATAATTTGAAAAAAAAAATTTAATGAATGGAGGAAGGGACTATATATCGTTATGATTTAGGGTAGCAGCTAGAGCTATCAAAATGGGCCGGACCAGCCGGGCCGGGTCAAAAAGTCCAAAAAATCATAGGGCTCTGACTCTTTAATATGGCCTATTTATTCAACCCGGATTATTTAGCCCGGCCCGGTTCGGGTTCGGGCCGGGTAAATCCGGCCGGGTTCGGGCCGGCCAGGTGGCCCAGAAAAAAGAAAAAAAATCACATTTGTTTAATTTTATATGTGAAAGAAAACACTTATAATAAAATTCCCTTAATTTTTATCAATATTCACATATCAAAAATGCACCTGAACAAATCAAAGCACAACATTAATTGTCCTATATGAGTTATACATACATTTTAATTTATGTAAGAATAGAAAATCAAATATATCCTCTAAAAAATGTATAAAAGAATAAAACACTTATTATTGTTTAAAAAAATATGTGTAAAAAATAAAGGAAGTTTATTCATTAAATTTTTTGAAAAATAAATATATATATTTTTTTGAAGTGATTGAATTGTAAAAAAAAAAAAAAAAAAAAAAAAAGTGATGCGGGCTGGCCCGCACCCGGCCCGAAACTCGCTTAGGGCGGGTTTGGGTTTGATATTAGGGTACTTAATTTATAACCGGACTTTTTGGCCCGAGCCCGGTTTGGCCCGAACCCGAAGTGGGCCGGCCCGAACCCGTACCGCAGGCCCGTTTTGACAGCTCTAGTAGCAGCTGATCATAGTTGATTTATTTACAATATTTATTATTTAAAAAATAATACTCCCTCCGATTTGGAATATAAGAAGAAAAAATATTTATTTTGGTTTAAAATATAAGAAAAATTTAATTAATCTTTTTAAATTTTATTTCATTCTCAATGTTATTTTCCTAAAATATTTCTAGAAAGTGAGATTTGGATTCTCTGACTTCATTTTTTCTTAACTTCAATAACTTTATGCTATATTTAAATTCAAATCTTTAGAAAGTAGTTATATCGAGTGTGTTTGGTATGATAAGCTTATAGCTTATCTAGTAGCTTTTAGCTTATTGATTTGGTCAATAAGCTACTAAAGTTGTTTGGCGAACAAAAAATAAAAGAAGCTTATAGCTCTTGAAAGCTAGCTTTTAGAAAGCTACATCAGGTAGCTTTGAGAAAAAAATAAGAGCTTTCAATAAATCATATATCAATTTTACCCTTTTTTTTTATTAAATTATATTATTATTTATTCTGACCCAAGTTAATATTACCCGCCAAATTTTTTACTTTTTTCCCTCAAACCCAAAAACCTAGAATTCTTCTATATAGTCAACTTCTGTACGCACCACACCAAAACCACTCATAAAGAAATCCTAAATTTAAGTTTTTATTCAGGAGACATAAAGGTATGCGATATTTATTTCAATATTGATCATCAAATTTCTCTTTCACTTTTTTGTTATCCTCAATTTTTTTTTTATTTTGTGAATTTGGTTCAGATTGGATATGTGTGATTTTGTGATGACGGTATGTCTAATCAATAGGCTAAAAGTTTTGTTCTTCTTTCGTGTCATTGTTAATAAAGATACCGTGACATTTTTATAAAAATAATAAAAATGTTTAAAGTGTAGTAGTACTTAGTAATAATTATTATGAATGTTATAATTTTTTTTTGTCATTTATATCTATTTGAATGAAGTATATGTCTTTCTCTATAAGCTACTAGTGTAGTATTATCGTCATTGAAACATGAATGTCAATGTTAATTATTATTCTACATATTATGTACTTTTTCAGTCATTTAACATGTTTAAATTAGTTGCACAGCTAGTTTTGCCAAATAGCTCTAGTTCAATAAGCTAGCTATACAGCTATAAGCTCACAGCTATAATCTCACAGCTATAAGCTAGGTTCACAGCTATCAGCTATAAGTTAGTTTTGCCGAACATACCCTCTCATTTATTTATTTTTTTAATATTACTTTCCTAAAATACTTCTATTTTTTTTATAAATGTGATAAAATTTAGTACAATCAACTGATCTTCTTAATAAATATGAAATTAATTTTTTTATCTTATATTTAAAACGAAAGAGAGTACTACAATTTATCCCAATTCAAGGTTAAAGAACTGTTCCATTTTACAGTCTACATTGCCAAACTCTTCTGATAACACTTAGCAATAGCTACAGCTGCTCACCAGCAAATTGGATCAACATAAACTCGCCTTAGATAACCAGTATTTCTGTATGGTGTCATTTCAGAATCTCATCATTATTTTATGTACTCTTGGGTGTTGAAAATCAATGTGCATAATGGAGTAATTAATGGAGCTCTTAGAAAACTTTAAGACTTTTAGAAGATGGTTTAGTCTAACTTATAGGTGTATAGGATAAATTAATCTTACAAAGTATAGTAAGTTAATGTTGGAAAATGATAATAAGTTTAATAAACCAAAAATGATTTTTAGTTTTTCAGCATAAATTTATTTTTTTATATTTGCTTATTACATTATATGCATAAATTCGATAAATTTTTTTAAAAAAATCACTTCAAAGTATTTTATGGTAAGTCATAATAATAGAGTAGTGGTGGAGCTTTTAGAAACCATGAAAAATACGATATCAAAATTCTAAAGTGATTAAAATTAGTTATCAATTGATTATCAGAACCAAAAATTAGTTATAAAAAATACGATATCAAAATTTCCAACACATTTCAATCTTTTTAAAAGTAAATGACAAACATGTATGATTTTGAACAAATCAGTTTTTATTATAGAAAAACAATAACTTGCACTTATTATGAGGTTGACAGTTACAACTTACAAATTGAAGAAAATAATGTTTGGTGAGGCAAAAGGAAAGAATTGCTTCAAGTGTGCCATAATTACTCTTCATTCTTAACAATGCATGGTAAAAAGAAATTGGAATTTCACTGGAAAAGCAAGCATGTGTAGTGCACGGATCTCAAATGTCAAAAGGCAGAAGTTCGATAGATAGAATGATAGATAAAGATAGATAGATCATTTGTAAACCAGACAGGGATTGATGCCAGGTACTTTGAAAACTCTCTATGTGGGTTCGATATGGTCGGCCATAATGATAAGTTATAGAGTTGTGATGAGGGGCCATGTTAGCTAAGGTACATCTTCAAGTTTGTAAGCCATCAGCTCATACCCCTAATTAGCACATAATAATCCATCATCATTATCTATTGTAGTGGGTCCATACATCCTTGACTATGAGTCCCTTACGTCCTCGACTTGGTCCTTATGTGGGGCACACTCTTTGTTACTTGCTTAATCAACTACTTATCATCATTTCATTGTTAAAGGTAGAAGCCCAGCTTGCCATGCACTTCTCTTTTTTACCGGTTTAGCTAAAATCAAACAACAATTTCAGTCTCTTTCTTGTTCAAGTTAATCTACGCTTTGAAGTGCGTTATGGACTTTAGCCTTTTTAAATCACTTCCTACTAAAAAGTTTCACGTTCACATATTTGATAATAGTTAAATTTGTCATGTATTTATTTATGAAATTAGAAAGTTTATTTCTCCAAATTCGGTGTGTACGAGTAACAATTTGTTGTAATTTTTTTATGCGCCCACTTGAAATGTTTTATTGACAAGTATTTTTTTTTTTTTATTGACAAGTATGACAACAAAATATGGAAGCTATTTGGTGTCATTTTTTATATACCTAGCCACATATGTAATACTAACTTTTGAGTCGAAAACATCTAAAATATAATGGCGTTAGCTTTATTTGCTGAAAATTTTCTATATATAAAACACAGACATGAGTTTCTGCTTGATTAAAAAAAACAAACATGTATCACTTGAATTAACATCTAGAATAAAATTATTGTGGTTGGCCAAACTTTCCACCAGATATTTGATGCAACTGAATTCTTGACGACTTATGTTTGAAATTTGTAGTTAGAAGAACGCTTTATCAGTTGATTTACATACTTGGTAAATTACAGAGTTGATATAATATTAATTATGAGAGTTATGTTTCTATTTTCTTTCAAAAAGTATTAGGCCACTCTCTTGAAAATATAAAAAATCACATTTTCCAATAGCTTTTATCTATAATTGCTTCCGCACTTGTTAACAATTTTCCATAAAAGAAATGGTACATAAAAAATACAGTATAATATGGGAATTGTCAACTCATCGTGAAGACACTAATTTGAGTTTTCCGTTCAATTGACAGCAGCCATATACTGTGGGATTTGCTTGAGATAATGTTTACATTTCTGCAACATTGGTTTGAAACGTTTTAACCAAACCAAAGCTTAGCTTGTTCAGTGAAACAACTAACAGCTAAAGAATTTAACACGTAATGGACACTAACACTTTGTTTGTTTTGAGAGAAATTGGGAGGAAAGATTTTGAGGGAGGAGAAAATGAGAAGAAAACTACAAAATCTCTTGTTTGGTTATAGAGAGAAAACAAGAAGAGAGAAAAATTTGAGTGGAACCCATGAGAATTTGTTTTCTCCCCTAATATGGCGAGACTTTGCGAAGAAAATGATACTGAGGCGCGAAACTGAGGTGATGGGGCACCACTTTTGGTGAAAAACCCAATATTACCCTTAGACTCAATATTACTCTTTCTTCTTACTCACACCTGTTTGTGCACATACAATTGATATAAGTTTTTAGCCATACATAACCGCTAGAGCAGTTATTTATTCACACCCACCAAGCCTTTTACAAATATGCACGGCAGTTTCTTCTTTGTAAGTTACATGATCAGTTTTTTTTTTTCATATTGAGGGTAAAATTGGGAATGTCAAATTGGTTAAAAACAGTTAAAAAAGGGTGTTATTTTTATATAATAGTATAGAAGTATAGATTTTCACTTTATCTTGGAGTTTTGTTAGGTAACATTTGAAATAAATCATTTTTCTTACAAAAAAGCTGTTTTTTTTTAAAAAAAAATTGATGCAACTTTTTTTACATATATTTTTGAATCTAAAACTTTGATTATTTAAAAAATAATTGAACAAAAAAATATTTGGTTATGTTTAATAGAAAAAGAAAAAAAAAGAGAAAAAAAAATATTTATTTGTGCTATGTAAAACAAGGGTGTTTTTGACATTTAACCAATTTATTGTTTTCTCTCTTCTCACTTTTCTCTCCAACCAAACAAAAGGAGAGAAAACAAACTTTTCTCTCTTTCACATTTCTTCTCATCTTCTCTCGTACCAAACAACCATAAATCTATCCATTTTCTATCTATTTTCTCATCATAATCTCTCTTCCCTATTTCTTTCTTCTTATTTTCTCTCTTCCCATTTTCTCTCCGCTTACCAAACATAGTGTAAAAGCCCAAATCACATCCCCTTTGCTTTACACATATAAGTGTGGCGTTGGAGACTATAGAGCAAACAAAGCTGCATCCAACAAAGTGATAAAGGCATGACAAAGTTGTTCCACTTTGATTAATCTCTCATTGTTTAGTTTCACGAACCATGCCTCTTCATGTGAAGATCAGATGATCCGGATTTATTATTTTTTCTTTCTGAATATATATGTATTTCCTTTGCATTAGTGTGGATCTCTAAATATGAGCATTTCTATTAATTTTCAACCACATTAATTATTTTTTTCACAAACATTTTTATTTGATCAACATTTTTAGAGTAACGACAATAATTATATATATAGATATTCAAATATTATTATTTTTAATATTACTAACAATATTAACTAATTTCTTAATCCACGTGAAAGCTCATCCTAAATACTTATATTTAGAGAGGGAGTGAGTATATTTATAATTCAAACATGTGGTGTCTAAATTTGCTGGCAAAAACAGCCAAAACACTGGATCAAATTAAATATTGATGGCTGCTCCAAAGGTAACCCAGGGCTAGGGATGGGCAAAATACCCATGCCCGCGGGTATCCGCATAAATACCCGTGACGGGTACCCGCATTATTCCCTTGTGGGTGGGGATGGGTATTATGGTACTCGCGCCCGCGGGTACCCGTATAAATAAAAAAATATTTTATTAAATATTATATATATTAGTATAAATAATATTTTATTAGTAGTGATTAAAATTGGAGGTACATCTATTGATCTATATATTGATTAAAATCTTCATAGTGTTCGGCTATATATATATATATATTATGGGAAGTGGGGAGTTAATTAATTATCATAAGACCATGACTCTAGAACGAAGAAAGATATATAATAAAATGCCCTGTAATTTTAGCAATCATCTCAAACATTTATTTGCTACAGAGATGCACTATGATACTTGAGGCCACTTTTCTCCTATTATTATGTGGAAGTTCATGTATGCATGACGTGTAGTATAATTGAAGATCCCGTGAGCTTTTTTATCATTATGTGGATCATTAAATTAAAGGAAAAAATAATAAAAGTTCAAAACCCGTGGATACCCGTAAATACCCGTTACCCGTATAAATACCCGCAAATACCCGCGGATAGGGTAGTGGGTATGCACCACCCGTGCTCGCCCGCACCCGTGCCCATCCCTACCCAGGGCTGGCGGGGTACGGCTGATTGTTTCGTGACTATGAAGGGAGATGACTCTTTGGTTTCTCTAAGAAAATTGGCACCACCACTACATACAAGACAAAGTTATGGGGAATATTAACCGACATAAAACTGGCGTGGGATAGAGGCATAAGAAAAATTATTATAGAAAATGATTCCCTCTTCATAATAAACCATCTTAACCAGCAGTCTTCAGAAGAAAATGCTCATGCTATCAGCTTGGTGAATCACATATATATGTAGACTACAGACAATTGGCTTATAAAGTTCTGTCATACTTTACGAGAAGGAAACACTTGTGCGGATCATCTTGCGAATAAGAGTCTTCGGTTAGTGGAAGGTTGTCACATTTTGGAGCAACCTGATGCTCATCTTCTTTGCCTCCTCATGCTGGATTACAGGAATACTGCTCTTCCTAGCTAGAGACGTTATCTTAGCTTAATTTCTGGTTGTTTTTCTTTTCGGGCTTTTGCCCCTTTGTTACACCAAAAAAAAATAAAAATAAAGTGTGTGGTTAATGTATTTCATGCCATATCATCCAACAATAGGAGTATATTATTACACAACCAGACCCGAAAGAAACGAATTGTCCACCAGAGGAGGATAGACACAATGGGCCTTGAAGAAAGAAAGCCCATTTAGTTTCATTTCTTTGGGTTTTAGGCAAAAATCTAAATGTGTTTGTTTCAACTTTCAAAATAAGAGTAGTATGTTGGACCAGTTAGAAAAATTAATTTATTTTAACTATCAATTATAATCGAATTTTTATATATGTTTATAGAATATCAATTTTAAGATAGTATTTCGTTTTTTTGGTAAACGAAAATTCATTAACCAAACGAACAAAAATCAACTCATACAAGCTATAGTATTTCGTTTAGATTGTCAAAAACATTACTTTATAAGATATGCTATAAGTTGAAATAATTAGTTGAAATTTCACATATATATTGATAATTAATTTGTTTCTAAAATAATTTTTTTCTCACTTTTTATATATCACCACATTTAATATTAGTGTGTAGTCTCTTTTACTTATATATTGATAAATGTGTGAAAATTGATTGAAAAAAATTAAACCTAATTGATTTTTTTGTTATAGTTTTTCGGCTACTCCCTTCATCTTATTATTTTGGTAAAAGAATACAGTTTTTTTCTTAAATTAAAGTAAAAAAATAAAAAATATTAAAAATTGTATATTATATTCATAATTGAGTAAGTAAAGAAATATACATTTAATTAAAAAAATATAACGATCCATTAATTTTAAAAATCTTATTGTTATATTAAAGTATCCAAACGTTTATGGAAGATTAGTGTAACATGCATTAATTATTATGATATAAAAATTTCTGTAATAACATACAATTTATAGTTAATAAAAAAATTATGCATTATATTAAAAAATATTATCTTATTTACATTAATCAATCTAACTTTTAACAAGATAATGAAAAAAAATAGTATTTTACCCACTTTAAATTGACCCACCAATCCAATTCCAATTCTCGAACCACCCTTTGTATAGCTTCAACAATCAAGAGTGATTGTTAGTTGGTCCGGAACCATCATGTCATTTGTGATTCAAATCAATCATAATTTACCATATAAAAAATGAAATTAAAAAATAAAAGAAATAAAAATGATAATTATTTATATTATTTATCATATTATAATGAGTCTGAATCACAACTAACATAAGATCAAGTATCAATTAATAATTTCTCCTAAAACCACATATATCCTCACCCACCATTGCCTAACCAACGTTTGAGGCCTCACAGCATAGAAATATTGTGATACCTATAACAAGTTTTAATATCAAATTTATAAGATTATGACATATCAATATTATAATATTATTTTGTCAGAAGATTCAGTTTTAGTTTTTTTATATATATTTTATTATAACAGTTAAAACTTATTATACTCATAAAATTCATGCTTCATTATTATACCATCATGCACTTTTGAAACTCAATTTCATTTTAATAATTTTAATTACCTACTATTTCTAAAAATTGTATCAAGTATTTTTTCTCAATACATTAATAATTATAAATTTTGAAAATTGAAATTGAATAAAAGTTGACATTACAATAATTCAAGTTAGATAAAAATATCTACTTAAAATTATAAAGTGCATAAAAAAAATACTTATTAGTTATTATTTAAAAAACATAAAAAATCATATTATTTATTAGTCTTTATTATTATTTTTAGGGCACTACTTCCATGCAGCCATATTTTGGATGGTTGCAAAATAATTTTTTAGTGGACCAATCTTTGTTTGACAAATCAACTATTATAAGCTGACATGGCAGTAACTTAAAACTTCTGACATTCAAACAATCATTGGTTCATTTAAGTGATTATTGTTCAACCATCCAAAATTTGGTTACATGGTA
This sequence comes from Crotalaria pallida, assembly GCA_037953625.1. Lineage (NCBI taxonomy): Eukaryota > Viridiplantae > Streptophyta > Magnoliopsida > Fabales > Fabaceae > Crotalaria > Crotalaria pallida. The sequence continues at coordinate 180,446,395 of CM075649.1, forward strand.
TAAATATTCTTATTTTTATCATGATGGTGTAGAGCAAAATAAGATAATTTAGATAAAGTAACCCCACACAAAGATATAGCCAAGCAGTACTCCCCCTTAATATATAGCAGTACTCCCCCTTAAAGATATAAACCCCACACCACACACTTTCAATGGCCTTAGCATAAAGAGAGAATAACATCACATTTTCATCATACACACAGGCACACAGCCACAACATCAAAGATTATGTGTATTTTTTTCCCTCTCAAATTAATTTTCTACAAGACCCAGCCTCAAAAGGCATATAGCCAAAAGTTGCACGGGCTTTATTATACTGTGAAAGCAATGATAGTAAATTGGATCTATATGTTGTAGCAATTCTACTTCAAAATGTAAATTCATACGGAAATCAAAAGAATGACAACTCTTTCGTCAACACCAACTAGTTTTAAAAGTCTGATTTTAGAAATCCATTTTTCTAGTAGTGTTCACTGTTCAAATCAAATGGAGAATCCAATAAATAAAATATTTGCCTATCTATAGCATAGCAACAAAGGGAAGATATTATCTGTAAGAAAATTAAGTATAATCTTAGTGTACTCATCTTAAGTATACCAACCCAAACACATCATTAATACAATTATTCTCAAATGTTTTAGAACAACAATGTACGATTGTGTCTATTTCTTTCACAAAGTTTTCTTCCCAATGCTTAATCATCTTCATTTTTTTTAATTTGCATCCCGTTAAAAGTTTAACACAGACTCAAGTATACATTGAAAATAATGATATCATCTACTCTTTAAGCGCAAGAACCACTTTGGTGAGTACAGCCTGAACACTTTGTAAGCTGAGATAGCAGATATCACAGCCATTAGGATGGATGCCACGTAGCCACAGATCACGGCCCCTCCAATTTGGAAGCAGAACCTTGTAAATCTGTTACATACCTTTAGCCACTGAAGGGCTTCTGATCCGGTTATTGCAAGCATGGAGGCTTCAACTGCTGCAGAGTTAGCAGCGAATGTGATATACACAGCCATCTGCTTTCAAATTCAAATACGTATGAAGTTATTAACCAATATTGGTGAAATGATTGGTACAAACATTACCACAACTTATTAATTAAACTTTTAATGAACACAATCACATTCATGTAGTGAAGTAACATGAGGAGTAACATAATAAATATTTAAATCATACCACGTTTCATAAAACAAGAAATGCGAGACATCGATATTTATCAGAGTTTCTTGAACTTGGCAACCTTATATCTACAAATTTTTGCTCTCTTTTATTTATTTATTTTTGGTGGAGAACATGAGCTACCTAATTTATATGTATGTATGTATAGTACCACAATATTCTAATTTAACTCCGAAAAATAAAACTAAAATGTAAAATAAACTTTATATTGAACAATTTTATGATCCAGAGTTAGCTTCAACTTTTTCCTCCAAGCTACAATGAATAAGACTATGCGACTATGCCTGATTGCCTGTGAAAATGTTTTAAATACATACATAATAGAAAACAAGGTAAAGAGTAATTTACCTGATCCAAGAAGAGAGAAATCCAAGCCATGTATATATAAGACCCTTTGAACTTGCCTCCAGAATAAGCTGAGACAGGGTGTTTGCATAATTGAAGCATGTTAAAACCAGCAGCCGCAGATGTAATATACACCAATATCCTGTAATAAATAGATACAATTCCTAGCTCTAATAAGCAAATTCATGAACATACAAAGGTAGTATAAGATAGATGGAGAGAGAGAGAGAGCTTTTTACTTGAGAGCATTCACGTCTTTGTAGGTAGCCTTCTTTTCATAAGTTAATACGATAACCTTTGTTTGAGTATCAAAAGCAACTAAACAGGCTGTTAATACTAAGACCAGAATTGCAGAAACCCTCAGATAAACTTCTCCTGTCGCCATTCCAAGCTTCATTTTTTTTTTTTTGGTCTTTTTAGATTATTCGTATCAATATTCTTAATTATAGATCCAACCTTCATTCATTTATTGAACCGTGGGATGTAGATGCATGCATACTATTGATGCTTGACTTCACATACACTAAGGCCACATAACTATCCACGTAGGGGTAAGTTGGATAATAATAATGGCAACAGTGAACTAACCTCAATTATTAATTATTATTCACCTTAACTCTTCCAATACGGTTGGATGATTGGATCTCTATCTTCTCATGCACTTAATTATTTATTTTATTTTATTTTTGGGGTTTTTCTGGGTTGAAGGTTCACGTGATTACTTGATCCATTATTTTTATTTATCTATTTTTTTACACTAAAATTTGTTATTTTTTAGTAAATAAAAAATTTATACTTTTATTTTTATTTTTTTTTTAAAAAAAAACTTGTTTACTTTGGATGTTTATCCTTAACTTTATCTTTAAAAAATGAGATTAAGATATAATCCTAAAAAAAATCACAACATTACACTTTTAACCTCGTTCATTGTTGATGAATTGAATTAGTCCATAATTGCTAATTTCTTTTTTATCAGAATAATTGCTAGTACTAGAACTAACATATTTTATTTATTTTTTTCTTGTTTTTCAAGATATCCTTCCACGTTCAGGGTCACTAATTCATTCGGGTAGTAGTTGACCTTACTAGGTTATCTAATTAGTTGATTATTGAAAAAGGAAAAAAAAAAGAAGGTAGATCGTTACTGCCAAACCAATTTTTTACACTGAAAATGTAGTTTCCCCTTGCCACCTTTCGTGCAAAATATTAGTACTAGTACTCAGTGAGCAGCTGGGAAGTGGTTTTCAATATCTCCTTAACTTGTTTTCAGAAAGAGTGCTGCTAGCTATAAATTTTCAAGGTAAATCCTCATTAAATTGTAGCCCCAAGCTAGCTAATATGCTACTCCTTCGGTTTCAAACTTAATTGCAATTTAAGATTATTTAGAAAAATTAAAAAATGGTTAATAAATACTTCCTCCGGTCCATATTATAAACATCATTTCTCTCTCACAAAAAGAATGCTTATAATATGGATCGGAGGGAGTAATTTAATACAAATTCAAGATATTTTAACTATAATTTTTTTATGTAATTATTATTAAAGAGAACGAAAAATATCAAAGATTAAAAAAAAAGTTATATAAATAAAGCTATAATAATGGAGAAAAAAATTATTAATTATATGCTAAATTTGTTATATATATATATATATATATATTGTTCCTTATTACTCCCTATGTTCCTAAATATAAGATCATTTTGACGCTTTTATTTTGTCCCTATTTATAAGGTTCTTTGCCAATTTTCAATGATCATTAATTACTTTTTTACACAAACACTCATATTTATTTAACACTTTTTGGATTCCTAATAATATTAATAGTATCAAATATTTACTGTATTTATTTTTTAAAAAAATTGATTTCGATACTTTATGAACACGTATTAACGAAATATCAAAAAATATTGGTATCAAATACAGATATGTGAGAACAAATTGAAGTATTGGTCCTTTATAGTTCATAAGTCATAACCAAACACAGGGCAATGACTGAACAGGGATAGACGTTAGTGTGTGTCAAAGTATCGCTGCCTCGCTATAACGACTGGGCAAGTTTTAAACACTACCTCCGTCGTGTTATTTGGATTATTATGTTCATTTAAAAAATTGATTAAAGTTATTGATGATATTAAAAATGTAAATATTTAATATATTTTATAAAATTATTTTTATAGTTATTATTGAAATCTTAGAAAATGCTAACATAATCGGAATATTTTAGGAAAAAAAATTATTGAATGTTATTAAAAATTTAAATAAAATCCTACAAGATAAAAAAAAAATTCTCAAAGGAAGCAGCTCGGAAGTGGTTTTCAATTTCTCGTTAACTTGTTTTGAACATGAAGATGGTCATACGGCTCATATTCATATGGGGAGAAATCATCAAAAAGGGTGCTGTCAGCTATAAATTTACAAGGCAAAACCTCATTAAATTGTAGCGCCAAGCTAGCTAGTACGTATGCTTTACTTATTGTCACATCTTTCAACTGACTTCTTAATTAGGTTGTAGTCACCATCTTTCGCCAAGGGGAATTGTCTTCTAGTATACGAGTAGCATTTCATATCTCTCATAACCACCGCATGTGCCTCACACGATTGCAACTTGGTTCAATGATAAGAATATATTTATTATTGTTAAATTCATTAAAAAAATGAATTATAAATTTGAATGTTTGATATCGTTTGAAGCTTACTTAGGATATTTTTTTTTCATGTATCCTTTAATCGATAATCGAAGATTAATTTTCTCTAAAGTATAAAGATAATTTAAATGGACTTTGCCTCCACTAACAAATTTTTTTCCATGTTTACGATAAGATAGAAATTCTAACATCATAATTAAGGTATCAACTATTGTATCTATCAACTATGTTGAGCCTTGTTGATTACTCGCTTAGGATATATATAGGCATGAGGAACTGGGTAACACCTTATTAATACTAACTAGATAAAAAAAAGTTTGAACGTGAACGATAATAAATTCTTCAACCATCCTCATCAATTTTTTACGTAAAAAAGTCTCTACTTAGCTTATTGGATGATTTTTTTATTATCAATATTCATAATATTCTGAATACTTTTCTTTTTCATTTTTATTACAGCATTACATATTAGAGAACATTTAGGAGAATATTTCCTCCGTCCTATTATTATAGTAAAAGACAAACAAATCAATAAAAATAAGAAAATATATGTTTAATATAATATATGATTCATTCATTAATTACAAATTGATATTATACAAATTTTCATATCATTAAAATTAATACGCGTTGCACTAATCTACAATAAATGTTTACAAAATGGAAAATAGCGATAAGATATTAAAAATTAATGGATCATCATTTTTTTCATAATTAAATGTGTTCTTTTTTTTAAGGGAAATGTGTATTTTATTCATAAATCAGAAACAGTACAAAAAATATCACACTAATAATAGTTAAAGGGAAAACAAAATACACTGCAACAATATACTCTTCCATGTGGACATGGATTATCAGTAACGGCCAAAAACGGACTCTAATAGGATATTCAATAGCCTTTAATTCCAAGATAACGGTCTCATTGATGTCGGGATCGGATCAAGCTCAGTTCGGCGACAAGGAATCTCATATCTAAAACGAGAGAGTCGTTGCAAGGTAGCCAAATCAACAGTCGGCAAAGGAAGATCTATCTCCTTCCAATTATTGGAGCAAAGAGGATACCCATCAAATCTGGAAAATAGAAACTATTCAGAGACATCCCTCAACTGGAAACACACAAAACAAAAATAACTTGCACAAAAGCAAGACAGAACCCAGATAAACTGAGGGAAAACAAACTCACACCCTTTCCCAAAGGAAGGGGAATGACAGATCTCCCTCCCTCTACAGATAAACTGAGGGAAAACAAACTCACACCCTTTCCCAAAGGAAGGGGAATGACAGATCTCCCTTCCTCTACAGAGAAACAGAAGATGAAAACAAATGTGTTTTTTCTTACTTATTAAATCATGAATATAATATACAATTTTTAAGGTTTTTTATTTATCATTTTTATTTTAATTTGTGACAAAAAAATTTGCATTTTTTTACCAAAAATGGGACGGATGAAAGAATATTTAAACTCATTGTATTCCTGATATTTTTTAAATGCTTTATTTTAGTCTACTAAAAAATGCATTAGTTTTTATTTAACAATAGGAGAATTAAGAATTAGGAATATAAATTATGCAAGAAAGTAATTGAATGTGCCAGCAGGGTTTCCAGGCACGAGCTATTTGCATCCCGTTATGCCAATTTGGCAAAAAGGTACTGGTTCTTTTGAGGGAGAGTATGTACATCAGCTTAGTTTACCATTCTGGATCAACCCATTTCTCGTGGAATGCCAATGTCATATGGCACACGGCATAATATAATTACAGTGTATAAAATAGCGGTATACAGATTAAATAGTTTAATTAATATTTTTTTTAATTTATTATTTTAAAATATTTTTTGCCCTTTAGTATTTCTTTATAATTATTTTTCCATTTTTTATTTTTTACAATAATTAGAGATAAAATTGAAAAAACCATAATTAATATTGCATCGATAATATAAAAAACTTATATTATAGAACAGAATTTTCTTCCAAAAAAAACTTACTATAGTGTAAAACGATCTCCCATACTCACATATTTCCCTTCGGTATTTATTATTATCTTTGAACCCCCGCTACTCCAAAAATGGAAAAGTATTCGTATCATATTCGTGTTCGATACCGATATGCGCACGATACTTTCTGATACGTGTTCCAAAAGTATCCAATTATTTTTTATTTAATTTTAATTATTTTTTAAAAAATACCTTTAGGATACTTCTCAGATACTTCCCGATACTTTTTCGATATTCCCAGATACTTGTTTGATTTTACTTTGAATTTTGTGATAATAATTATTATCATTATTTAAAAAGTAACTTTTTAATTAGTATTTTTAATAAGATAAATAACCCTTTTTATGTCCTTTAAATTGTGGAGATTAATGAGTGTGCACTGATGATGTAAAGTTTTTTGCATCATTAGTCCATCATCGACTGTTCATGTGTTTATTATCGTCGACTTTTAGATAAAAGTAATATAAATGAACGGTGAATGATGGATTGATTGTGTTAAAGAACTTTATACCGTCGGTGCACCATCTATTATCTCTAAATTGTGATCATTATAATTATATATGTACTAATGTCATTTTGAATTAATAATAATATGAATGGAAATTAACAATGTACAATATCTTTTTAAAATTTTTAATATATTTATATATATAAATTTTTGTAAACGTATCCTATACCGTGTCGTGTCTTAAATTTCCAAAAATTCCGATATCCCTGTATCCATGACGTATCGTATCCGTGTCGTACTAAGTATCAGAGCTTCATAGATTATTATCCCTTATTTTAAATTGTGCTAATTTAATCTAAATTCTTTTTTTTAAATAAAAGCTAATATTTTTCATTTTAATAGTTTTTATAATCGTTAAAAAAATATATTAATTATTGAAGAGATAAATGACAAAATAAATCAATTTGAATGACAATTTGATAGGAGTACCAGTTAAACATTAAAAAAATATTTTATGTTTTCTTGAATCATGCAAGTTGTACAGTAACTTGCAAGCAGCTGGGTATGCCATAAAAATAATAAAGGTAGGGACCAAATGGCTTTAATGCTTTATACATAATTACATATACTAGTAGTTTATGGAGTAGTTTATATTTCAGCAGGATAGCTGGTTGAGTAGGTAAGGTGCTTCCTTGTTTTCATGGTTATCTAACCACGAAACTCAGTACCTGCCTCTGCAGTCTGCACCTCTTGGTCTTTCCTCTGACTCGTCAAAACCGAACTAAATATGTACGGTACATAAGATTTTTCTTAAGTATATTTCAGTATTATTGAATGAGTAAATAAAAACATATAAATCATTTATCAGTTAAAGTGAGTTGAATTTTAATGTATTTTAACTAATCATTGGTAAATATACACTCAATTACTTATCTTAGGTAACTCAAACACGAAATAATATTTGTTTTTTTACACTTTCTATTTTTCATAGACAAAAGTTTTAAGATTATGATAGGTTCTAAAACACATATTGAAAATAATCTTTTCTTTTACAATTCATTTGGTTCATGTTTTAGGGGAATCGCGGTAGAGTCCTGAGAGAATATGATGGAGAGTCATAAAATCAAATAATCTTTAGATTCTTTCAAGACTCTGCTAATCTTTAAAATCTGGTGGAAAATCTTAAGTTAAGTCTGTGAAATAAGAGACTTAACTTAAGACTATGCGGAACCCAATTTTTTTCCCTTATTTCTTTTTACTTTATAATACCCTAATAAATAAATAATAATAACAACAATAAATTAATAATAAATAATAATTACAAATAACAATAATACTGTTTTTTAAATAATAAAAATAATATTTTTAAATATATGTTTTCTCTCTTTTATTTCTAAATATATTGTCTTGTTATGGAAAAATAAATAAATAAAAATTCATATTTTTATATTCAAATAAATAAATTAATAATTTCAAATAAATAGTTGTCGAGTAACGTTCCATTGTATTATTCAGCATTATGTTGTATTTTTTTCCATTCACTTTAAATTTCTCGTAGGTATCGTTAACTTTAATTATTGTAATGCTAATTTTTATTCAATTTTAATATTTAAATATCATTTGGGATTATTTTTATAAATTGTAGGTAATTAATATTATTAAAATTATACTAAAAAAATATTATTGAAATGAAATTGTGTCTAAAAATACATAATGATGTAATGCTGATGCACGAGTTTGGTGAGTCTAGTGTTAAGACTCTCATGTGGTGGAAAATATGAAAAGTATGAAAACTCTAAAGCTGAATCTTATATCAGAAAGATAATATAATGCTGATGTATTGATAAATATGATGTTAAGACTTTGGTGTAGATCCCCTTAAAATATGCTTCGATTTTTGCATACATGTTTGGGTCTTTGAAAAAGTATAAAAAAGGAAATTTTTACATTAGTAAAATATAGAAAATTTATTTAATTTTTAATTATTATTTAAAGTTTTATAAAAGAAGAAGCAAAATACTGAATTTAAGAATTAATTCAAATATATTTTAAAGGGAAAAAAGTTAAGTATAACATGTGTTTATTTTATATGTTAATATTAATTTCCTCTTTTTTTTTGTTTTTTTGAGGGGGGAAGAAAATGTAAATACCCGAGTTCGAACCCAAGTTTTAACCGAGCTAACGTTATGTTAAAAAACTTTTATTATTATTTTTTTTAACCATAGTCATCAAGGTTTTAATCTAGATATACCAATGTTATATTTCACTAACTCTATTAACTAATGTGACTGTCGAGACAAAATATAACATATTTACAACGAAAATACTTTTTGGTTTCTATCGTTTTCGATAATTGAATGTATTATAAAACATTTATCGAATAGTAATTACTTCATTTAAATTTTTGTTAAATTAATCATTATAACACAATAAATATGTGATTACTTCACTTAATATATACTCCCTACGGCTCGAATTATAAACAACAAAAAACATACTTCTTTTGATTTAAAATATAAGCAAAATTAATTAAATTTATTAAATTTTGTTTCATTCCCAATGTCACTTTTCTAAAACATCTCTAGACAATTGAAATTTTAATTAATTTTTGTTTCATTCTCAATACTATTTTCCTAAAATACCTCTATTTTTATAAATTTGAGAAAATTAAATACAATCAACTAACCTCCTTAATAAGCGTAAAAATGGTTGGATTGACTTATAATTCGAGCCGAAGGGAATATAACACTACTCCCTCCGATCCTTATTATAGGGCATACTTAACCGAATTACACATACCAAGGAAAGTGGTTGGTTTTATGAATTTTATGAGAATATATTGTAACATTAAAATTTTACCTCCTTAACTTTTCTTGGAAAATTCGCACTCATTAATAAACAACAAAAAACACATACAGTAGATAGTCAAAGCATTTAATAAGGACAAAAAAGAGAAAAATCAATAAATGATGCATAGAAAATATAAAGTGATTTATAATTAGGACCGAAAAAACTTTTTAGAATGTGACCTATATATAGGACCGGAGGGAGTAAAAGAGACCATAAAAACTTTATCTTTTGCCAGCTTTCCCAAGTCCAGTAGTGTAATAAAGCTCTGATGAATGTCCGATATTATATTAAGTCAAAAATCAATGTTGGATATCTCAAAAAACAATAATAATGCGTGAAGATATAAGAAAAAAAGTACGAGTATATTATTATACTCCCTTCAATTCAGTATTATTTATAAGATTTTTTTGAGGTTTTTATTTTAGTTCTATTTATAAGTCTTTTTTTTAATTTTCAATAGCATTTAATTATTTTTCCATAAATATCCCTATTAAGTTAACATTTTTTAGCATTCCAATAATAATTATAGGGGTAGTTTTGTAAAAGTATATCAAATTTTCACATTTTCAATGCCATTAATAAATTTATCCACTTTTCTTAGTGAGAGTAAAAACCCGCAAAGGGTCTTATAAATAAAACAACCAAACAAACATATTAAAATTAAACAACAAAATCTTCTTGATTCATCAAACTCTAAATACTCCCTCTTGTCCTATTTCAATTTTCAATAGCATTTAATTCTTCCATTAACACCCTTATAAAGTCAATATTTTTTAAAGTTCCAATAATAATTATAAAGATAATTTTGAAAAAGTATATCAAATTTTACCACTAACAAATGAAAAACCTCGAATATTCTTATAAGAACTGTAGGGAGTAATAACAAAGCGTCGCTTATTCTTATCGTGCCCACCGGAACAAAACAAACTTTTCGATCTTTAGCTGGCTTTTCAGCTGGAGTACAATCAAGTCATGTTTATGTGGTGGTGTATCTACAACGGGCGAGCCTTTTCCACTTAGCTTTTTGGCAAACCCCGTTCAAACTTCGTAGCTTTTAACTCTTGTCTAAAAAGAGCAATTCATATTTGTCCATCTTTTATCTTTAAAAATAGCTCTAAAGTTACATGACATAAATGCCTCAAACCCAAAATATTCGTCCAAGTTCCAAGTTCCAAATAAGTAAAAATGGTCATGTTTTTCTTTCTCAAGGATAGTATCTCATTTTATTCTTTTGTACTTCAATTAATTAACCACTCTATTACATGACGACGACCTTTGAACATAAAAAGAATTCCAAAATTAAAATGGCACAATTGGAAGAAAATGATGCACAAACATAGTAGTAGTAATGATGGACTATATAGCTACTATATTGAACTTAAGAGTTGGTGCGGACTGTGCATTCTAGAGGGAGACCCTGAGGGAATCGCTTAGTGTCTGTGCAGTAATTGTAAATCATGAATTTTTTCTGGACCCATTTTAGCCTCTTCTGGCCTGCAGAATCAAGCTGTTGAGAGAGCCAACCATTATCAGAAGAGTTAGAGTTGCATAAAGAAACACCATTAGACCAAACACAACCATTGGCTTTAAAGTTCCTGAAAGAAGCAGTGAATGGAGCTTGACTCCAATCTGTTTTCACTAGTCCTCCTCTTGTTGCCCAATCATCAGCATCCCACAAAGTGGAGTATAATCTCATAGGTTGGTTCTTTGGGTAGGGTACACCTGCACCCTCCAAATTCTTGAACTCCCTAATTGGTTTGCCATCAACATAGAACCTGAAAATTAAAATAAAATAATCCTTGCAAGTCAACTTAATTGAGTAAAAGATTATATTTATATATAGATTTCAATGCAAGAATGTGTATAGTGTGTGGATTTTATAAACTTACACAGCATGTACAGGACTCCAGTGAAGGGAATAGGTATGAAAATCTGCGGTTGGGTCAAACCAGAGATAGAATTGTTGCTCTCTGTCACCTTTGCCTTGGGTGAACACATTAGTATGAACTATGTAAGGTTCACCACTCAGATTTCCTAGGAACTCAAAGTCTAACTCATCCCAGCCGGATTGCCCTTCTGAACGTAACTGCATGATGCACACATTAAACTACATATTAGAATGAATGGAACTCACTAATCGGCATGATTAAGAGCTGGGAAAACAATTAATTTACAAGGCACCCTTTTGGATATGAAGTTATTCAAATTCAGTTTAATATCAAGATTTTAGAATATGTTTCATATCATTAACATTTATGTAAAAAATGTACATTAATCTAAATATGCATCTTTATCTTTAAGCTTTCCATTCAAAGAAGGTTTAGGTATCGTGGGCTGCAGCTCATAATGTAGTTACAAGCATAAAAATCGTGACATGTATAACATAAAATCATACTTGTATTAATGATGAGTACTAGTTTATATGACATGTGTCACATTCAATTGGTTAGAATAATTTTTAAATTGATTTGTTAAAGAGATGTTTTTTTTTCTAAGTTGAATTCCTTCCAACTTACTACTAGTAAATATATATAATAAAAAATAAAAAAAAAAAAAAACCAAAAATTTGTTGTCTTTATCTTATCTTGATGTTACTCAATTACAGTAAGATTGATTAAGAAACTCACGTAATAAGCAGTGACTGTGCCAGCGGAATTTCCAGAAACAAGTTTGATTTGCGTGTCAATCTTGCCATATAGAAACTGATTCTTGGATTGAAAGCCAGAGCCAGAGTCTCTGTCAAGGGACAGAGTAAGAAGCTGACCATTGTTCACTATCTTACCCCTGCCATTTCCCCAAGTGATATCAACATCTTGGTTCAAGTTGCCAGCAAAGGCAACCATAGAAAGCACAGATGTTACTATTAAAAACGCAATAACAAGCGCAACAGAAAAGAAAACCGCCATTGGACAAAATATATGTTAAGCAACTATGCTACGTATTTGGCTATTTGCTGAAGTGGTTTTATGTGTGTGTGTGTGTATGTGTGAGTGAGACAGAAGGTTTATTTCGTGCACAAAGTTGATAAGAAAGGTGGTTCAATTTATAGTAGTATGTCTCTAAGAGGCTTGTGGAGGCATTGGGAATCTGTTTGAATAGTAATAAAAGTTGGTTGGTGTGGTGAAGTGGGAACCAAACAGCTGGACCGCAATGGGATTCATTTACACTTTGCATAATCTAAGTTTTTAAGTGGTCCATTACGTGGTGCTTTCAAAGGAATCCATTATTTTACACATAAACGGCGCAGTAGTGGCTATGAGTTTCTAGGTTTGTTCTATCCTGAATTTGCCTCTTACAAAACGTGTGGAGTTATTCATTCGGAGTAGTAGTTCCCATCCAAAGTGCTTCCACTTGATCAATATTTTTTTATTTGATTCTAGACGCTGGTTCTGGTATCTTCCTGAGGACCCTGTGGGCTTTTCCTGATCAAAGGCAGAGAAGAATTGCTTTGCAACTTTGACATACATGCAAATTCTAGAAAGATGTACTACTACCCAGATTTTTATTTCTATCTCACAACTTCTGACCCTATGTGTGCTAGGACTAAACCAAAAAAGCACAAAATTGTTATCATAATTGAGAGTGATGATTGCAAGGAATCATATGATTACAATAGCAATTCACAACTAAGAACTTCACTCAAATTTTCACCTACTCCAACCAGTACTAGTAGCCAAAAGAGATAGTAATTTGTTACTAGAGGTGGGGAATTATAAAAGGAGACTAGTGAGGTAGTTTACATATATATATATATATATATATATGTATGTATGTATGTATGTATCCCTAAAGCAGATCCATGTGTCTTCTTTGACACCGCTAGTTTAAGTCATCTATTGAATCGATCAATTCAAATCTGTGTTGAAAGAAAGGTGGGGAGGACAACGAAGGATTAGGATCAATTATCCAATTTCAGCTAGGAGGATTGTTCTTTCATTTTGCATTTCTCATGGGACAAACCAGCTGAAAATCAAAATTAGTCATCAAAGACAAAAACGTACACCCAAAGACAAAATTATGAAACTGATTTTTTATTTTTTATTTTTAACAATAATAGGAGTATTATTTGAAGGATTTTACTTTTGAACCCTATGAGATGAGAGGGTTTTGGTACCCTTTTGACATGGACCAATGAATATTTGTCATGTGTTGTTCTTTGCCATGTCAGCGGCATATATTTTTTATTTATAAATTTTGCAATTTGATCCCTAAAATATTTAATTAAAAATATTATATTTATTTGTAATTTGATTTACCCAAAATAGCTCTGTTGTAATATTAATTTTTATATACCCAAAATACCCCATTTTGATATTATTTTTCATATACCTAAAATAACTTTATTTTAATATTAATTTTGAAGTACCTAAAATGCCTTTAACTATTAATTACTTTTTCACTTGTATACCCTCCCATGACCCAATGTGTTTCACACTACCCTACCTGTTGCAATGACTAAATACCCTTCTTCTACCTCACGAACTGCTATCATCTGTGAGTATCATCAGTTCACTCACTATGCCCGTCTTCGGGTTTCTAATTTCCCCCAATCTGATTTTTTAGCTGGGTCGTCGGGTCGGTTGGTCCCAATTCTCTTTACCCAGAATCGAAAGGGATTATATGAGGATGAAGGTTTCGGGATTCGAGATCGTGTTCGCGGTGTTGATATTTGGGACCCTCTCATCATGCTCCGTCGAACCGGTTTTTGTCTCCGCCGTGTGCCGTAGGGAGGGAGGGGAAGGGTATTTGGTCATTGCTACAGGTAGGATAGTGTGAAACACTTTGGATCTTGGGAGGGTATACAAGTGAAAAAGTAATTAATAGTTAAGGGTATTTTAGGTACTTCAAAATTAATATTAAAATAAGGTTATTTTAGGTATATGAAAAATAATATCAAAATGAGGTATTTTGGGTATATAAAAATTAATATTACATCAGGGTTATTTTGGGTAAATCAAATTACAAATAAATATAATATTTTTAATTAAATATTTTAGGGATCAAATTGCAAAATTTATAAATAAAAAATATACCCCATTGACATGGCAAAGAACAACACATGGCAAATATCCATTGGTCCATGTCAAAAGGGTACCAAAACCCTCTCATCTCATAGGGTTCCCAAGCAAAGCCCTTGTTTGAACTGGTTTTTGCTTAAAATACACTAATAATCTATATCATTAAATATGATTAATGGATTAAGTCAATATATTTCATTAATGAACCTATATCATAATTTCATCTAGATTCATACCAACTTTTTATGAACAAAAGTTTAGGTGAAGGGAATCACCAAAATTAGGATGCTCACAGTACAAAACACTTATAGTAGATGTAATTATATACTCCCTCCATCCCATTATCTTGGTAAAAAAATGATAAAAAATTTGTCTCATATTAAATTAAAAATAAATGAAAAATCTTAAATATTGTATATTGTATCGATGATTGATAAGTAAATATGGAAATCATATTTAAAGATTTTTTTTGGAAACAATATTGTAATATGTATTAATTGTAATGATATGAAAATTTGTATAATACTTCCTCCGTTTCACAATGTTTGGCCTTTTAGTCTTTTTTTCTTATTTCGCAATGTTTGGCCTTTTACATTTTTAATACACAAACATATTTTTTTTTCCAATATTAACCTTTCATTCAATCATTTCTCTTACTCCTCATTAATTCTACTTTTATCATCTCTCTCATCTCTAAACCACTATACATTAATTAATGAACACATTTACTAATAAAAATTAAATACTATTACAATTTTCAATAAGGATTAAATAGGGACATTTTAGACAAACTATACATAATACTTACAATAATTAACACTTTCTTAATTTGTGTGCCCAGACCTGAAAGGCCAAACATTGTGAAACAGAGGGAGTATCAATTTGTAATTAATGAATGAATCATGCATTATAAACAGATACTCTCTTATTTTCATTGACTTGTTTGACTTTTACCAAGATAATGGGACGAAGGGAGTAACATAATTTAAACTCGCAACCTTCTAAATTATGAATTAATTTCTTATAGACCAAATTAACCTTTTTTGAAATCTTGATTCATATTTCTTCCGTTCAAATTTATTCGTCGTTTTAGGAATTTTACACGAATTAAAAAAGTTAGTTAATATTTCAATTTTTAAGAGAAGAATAAGACAACTTTATTAAATTATGCACACACTACATTAATTATCACATATTTGATGCATCATCGAATTCATAAAGCGATAAATATTTTGAAACAAGTTAAAAATGTTAAAACAACAAATAAATTGGAAGGGAGGGAGTACTCCCTCCGGTTTGAATTATATGCAAAAAAAGGTTAGTTGATTATATTTAATTTTTCAAAATTCATAAAAATTAGAGGTATTTTTGGAAAGTATCATTGAGAATGAAACACAAAAATCAAATAAGATAACAATTTTCTAGAGATGTTTTAAGAAAGTAGAATCGGTAATGAAACAAAATTTAAGAAAATTAATTAATTTTGTTTATATTTTAAACAAAAGAACATGTTATGTTTTTTTTCTTATATTTCAAACTGAAAAGAGTTAATTACTAATGTTTTTCACTTTAAATTTTTATTTTTTATATTCCGGTACAATTTTACATTCCCTACACGATTTTACATTCATTAAAAAAACCTCTCATTTGTAATTTCCAAATTGTATTGTATAATGTCCAAATTTTATAATAAAGCATTTTCGTGAATATGATATTCTATCTTGGTTACTTAATATAAGTTCTTATGAGGAATTTCACCAGCATTAAATTAGTAAGTTAATAGTATTATTAATGACATCTAAATTGATATTTCCTTCTATATCAAATAGTATAAGCAAATACCGGTGGAGGTTGGCACAAGTGGAAGGGGTTTGTGTCCCTTAAGCATGTGGTCGCGGGTTCGAGTCGTATCCGAAGCGCATGTGAATGGAGCAAGCCTTACTGAGAGCATTGCCCCCGAAATGGCCCGACCGTGGTGCGAGGGATTAGTCACCTAGTTGCGCAGTTTGATACCCTGGTTCATCCAAAAAAAATAGTATAAGCAAATAATCCTTTATTAATTAATGGTCTCAATTATAAACAAAAATTAACTAATTTTTTATTTTCAATATAATTATTTTTAAAATATCTCAATAAAATAGTTGTATCATTTAATTTTTATTTCATTATGAATACAAGTTTTATAAAGTAGTGTAGTTTTTTTTTAATTAAAAAAATTAAATACACTCAACTAATTTTCTTAATATGTGTGAAGTTAATTTTTTTCCTTATATTTGAGATCGGAGGGAGTACTATTTAGTAAAAATTTTCAAAATTACATCTATTATTATTATTGAGACTTTAAAAAATATTGAATAAATTGAGATATTTGTAAAAAATAAAAAATTATTATTATTAAATATTGAAAGAGATAATTATGAATAAAATCAAAGAAAAGTTCAAAAATACTTATATTTAAGCGATGCTTATGAAAGTTTAAGTTAATAAAATGCAACCGATCTTACTTCAATTTGTTTCATACGAAATGCTTATGTGAATAAATTTTGGAGACCATTACACTAGTAGTTAAAATTTGAAAAGAGGTTTAAAAAAAAGGATTTTCCTAATTGAATGAGGATAAGCATCCCAAAGTGCTTATTATTTCTTGAAAAAAATAAAAGTATAAGTCCTTTAATTTATTTAATGCATCATTTTGAAGAAATAGAGTAATAACCACTTAAAGGTGCTTATCTCAGCTTTAAAGGTTAAGAAAACCCCAAAACAAACATTTGAATAGCAAAAAGGAAAAAAAAAAAAAGTAGTAGGACCGTGCGATGCTTTTATTAATCACTCTCATGTTAATGTTTGGCCATCATCTTTTGGAAATGCGGGTTTTACTATAAGATTTGCTTACTTGTGCTGGTTGAAATTTGTAATAGTGATTCTCATAACTAAGCAAATCCTATCTTCAAACCTACACCATCCGACTCGAATTATAAGCAAATTCAACCACTTTTACGCTTATTAAGGAGGTTAGTTGTTTGTATTTAATTTTCTCAAATTTATAAAAAATAAAGGTATTTTAGGAAAGTAGTATTGAGAATGAAACAAAAATTAATTAAGATTACAATTTTCTAGAGATGTTTTAGGAAAATGGCATTGGGAATGAAACAAAATTTAATAAAATTAGTTGATTTTGCTTATATTTTAAATTAAGAGAATGATGTTTTTTTTGCTTATAATTCGAGCCGAAGGGAGTATTCAAAAAGTTAAAAACCCTTTAATTAGGAAGATGGAGGCTTTTGCTCGGTAATTTTTCTGGGATCGGCCGCCGACAAAGCAAAATCTGCTCAAGAGGGGATCACGTGTGTTTGATTGGCTTGAAACTAGGTCCGTGCAAATAGATTTGCTATCGGATTTCTTTGAGAAATTTCATGCTCCGTTCACCACTTTGTCAAGTTGTAATGTTATTTGGATGATGTACGTAGCTTGGTTCTATTTGGTCTGATCTCTCTGCTCACGTGCAATAATACGGTGTTTAACAAACGAGTTTGTGATATCACTTTTTTTTTAGAGAAAATTATTAGTTAATCCTCAATTATGTGATTCAGGCACATTTCAACCGTTGGTATTTTATTTTTTATTTAAAAATTCAATATTTAAATAATCAATTGTAGTAATTATGTTGTACCATGTGATCCCGAATCACCTAATAATCTCTTCTCCCTGAAATGATCAAAGGGAGAACTTTGACACTAGTTTAATTCTTTAATTGATAGAAATATAGCTTACTCTTATGTATGATAGCCCTAAAACTTGTGTTTCTTATATTACCCATATGCAAGTGCTCTACATGTATATGAATTTGAGTATCTTTTTCAAATTTATAAAAAAATAGAAATATTTTAGAAAAATTGTATTGGGAATGAAATAAAAATTAAGTAAGATAACAATTTTTTAAAGATGTTTTAAGAAAGTGACATTGTGAATGAATAAAATTTAAAAAAATTAGTTAATTTTACCTATATTTTAAATAAAAAAAATAATTTTTTTGTTGTTTATATTTTGTGTGTGTAAGTTGTTTGAAGATTTTGCGTAGCGGAATAACAGGTTGATTTCAGGCAGGGTTACATGCCAAAGCAGAGAGAGACCGTTACATGAATAACGCAACAATGGTCAAAGAACTCACTTCATCTATCAGCAACCCTGCTTGTCTTCTCGCTCGAGTTTTGTGGCACTTCTGTCACTTGTTATACGTGCCCATTTCACCGACAAAATCACCCTTTCATTCCACCGCCATCTGTATCCTCTTTTTCTATTACAGTATCTCATCTGCCCCACAACTTTTGTCATTTCTCCCCCACACACATCATCTCCTCCTTCCTCTTTTTATATATTTCGCCCTTGTTCCCCCACAAACATACCCTTCTTACATTACCCTTCTCTCATTCAACAACAACATGCATCTTCCTAAAAATGTATTGCTCCTCTCGTTCTTGTTTGCCTCTTATTTGTCTGCATTTTATGCTGCAGATATGTCTCAGAGCTTTGAGATCAGTTGGGGTAACAGCCGTGCAAAGATGATCAACACTAGCCAGGTGATTTCTCTGTCCCTAGACAGAGCCTCTGGCTCTGGCTTCAGGTCCAAGAATATGTACCTTTTTGGCCAGGTTGACATGCAGTTGAAGCTTGTTCTTGGAAATTCTGCAGGCACAGTTACCTCATATTACGTAAATACTATATACCCTGCGTTGCATTGCTACTCTTATATATAATTATCTAATTTATACTTTATTTTTAAGTAACAACTGAATCTGTTCTTCATGCACTGGGCAGTTACACTCTGATGGGTTAACCTGGGATGAGATTGACTTTGAATTCTTAGGTAATCTAAGTGGAGACCCTTACACTGTTCAAACTAATATATACACTCGAGGAAAAGGCAGCCGAGAGCAGCAGTTCCACCTCTGGTTTGACCCAACTGCCAATTTTCACAACTTCTCCATTCTCTGGAATCCTCATTGCATCATGTATAATGCAAACCATAATCATCATTATTTCTTTTTATCACGGTTTTAAATTCCAAATCGGTTAGTTGCATTTATTGCGATTGCGGATTATCTTTGAAAATGCAACCACAATCATGATCATAATGTGGTTGCAAAGACCTCATCAATTGTGGTCACATTTAAAATCGTGTTATTTCAATATTGCAAGAAAGAACTAACTAACTAACATACATTTTAATTTTAATTTTGTTTGCTGCTGCTTCATATGTAGCTTCTATGTGGATAGTATTCCAATAAGAGAGTTTAAAAACCATGAGTCATCAGCTGGTGTCCCATTTCCAACAAAACAACCAATGAGGGTATATGGAACAATATGGGATGCTGATGACTGGGCTTCAAGGGGTGGTTTGGTGAAGACAAATTGGTCAGAAGCTCCATTCACTGCATCTTTTAGGAGCTTCAATGCCAGTGCTTGTGTTTGGTCTTCTGCTGCATCTTCTTCTTGCACCTCCAATTCTAGCTCCTCTTATGGATCATGGATCACACAAGGGTTGGATTACGGTGGAATGGAGAAACTGAAGTGGGTGCAGAGGAATTACATGATCTACAATTACTGCACTGACTTGAAACGATTCCCCGCTGGATTGCCACCTGAATGTACTGTCAGTATCACTAAGGAGTCATGATGATAAAGACAAATATTGAAGTAAACGATGTCATTAGACTTTGCATGTACGAAATGCACATATAAATTTCATAACTTCTTATGATTTTGATTTAAGCATACATATAAGGTATTTCTGTCATCCAATCCAAAATTGGATGGATACTATGCAACTTTTTCTTAAACCAATAAGAAATATCTATATTTCAATTAACGTATCTTCTTTTTTGGTGTGCATTTAAAAAGTTTATAATCAAATTGCCATAAAAATTATTTAAATTAAAAAATATTTTATGCAAAAAATTAAAGAAAACCCACCACTAAAATGTTTACAGTCCTATACGAAACAAATGAAAACTTCATTGATATAAGGCTTCTATTTTTGTTATCGAGTATTCTCTTAATCAATAGAAGAGATTAATCACCCGAGTATAGTCAGATTTATTTTTTCAACTAAATTTTTTTTTTTTGTTAAGGATGAAATATTGGATCTGAACACTATACCGTGTTACTTATTAATGAGACAAAAATGTATTTAACATAATCTGTGTAAGTCAACTCAGTTGATAGTTGCAGGGACATCTAGGTAGCTTAGGCTCCCGGTCCTGGGTTCTAGTCTCAGGTACCTCCTTTGTAATAAAAAAATATATTTAACATATTTCTTATAATTAATTATTAAATACTCCTAAGTGATTAAAAATATTGAACTGCATTAAATTTCTAAGTGATAGTACTCGTACATTTGATTGCAGACTTTTGCTTAAATGTAATAAAAGATTGCTTATCACTGTCAGAACAGCTATAAAAAAGATAATACGACCAATATCTTTAAAAAAATCCCAAAGTTTTTTTTTATTAAAAAGTAATGCTACTTTTGGATTATTAATAAATTATATGCACCAATTATCCATGAAAAAATATATTAAGTTTAATATATTCAAGTTAAATGGTCAAGATTTATCCCAATTTTTTGGATTAAATATCACCATATTTTTTGGGTAATAGGTGGGGCAAAAGCTCAACAGCAAAAGTTAAATAAAATTAACAAACGTGACCCCATAAAATTATTGGATACTAACATAGAGAGCTCCCTAAAAATTCATGTTATTTTATTCATTTTGTATTTAAATAATGTTACTGAGAATTCAAAACTATTACTTACTGTCATTTTAATATTTCATTATTAATATCTCATAATTTATTCATTCCATTTTTATAGTTTTAACATGTGAATTACGATAAACGAAATTGACTCAATTAGCCTGATAAAAAACCAATTGAGATCTTAAGAATGAGATTTAGGTATTAATAATCCCAAATTCGATATTTCGATTTCTAGAAGAAAAAAATATCTAGTTGAAAGCAGTAATACTTTCATAATTACAAAAAGAATTAGTTCAAAAACCTCAACTAATAGCGAATCCTTAAAAATATATATGTGTGTGTGATGGCCCTCGGAAAATTGTAGTCAAGATTAACTCTATTGCTTGTAAAGAGTATCAAATGAGTTAGTTAATGGAAATAAGACGATTTCCACCAATAAAAGAGGCGATTATATGTATGTATACGAGGGTTTGGTGAAAGAAAAATCAGTGATTTGGTGTGTCTTCCTTGCAGAACCGCGTGCAATTATTCGTGTCCGCGTTCATCTATCAATCTACTACTACTTTTAAGTTTCAAATATCAATATCAATATTCAATAACAACCATAACCATGCCTTTTACTTTTACTCATTCTTCACTCCCCCGGCCCTCAGCCAGCTGTATGTTAACACCTACTCCAACCTTAGCTTCTCGATCACAATTTTCAATTTTCAATTTTCTCTCTTTACGCTAATTAATATCTTTCTTATTTCACATATATAAATACCATTTCAACCATGTCACCAATATCACATCCAAGAACCATTTCATTCTTTCATTGCTCAATTATTATATCTGCTGAATTTTCTTTTATAAGCTTTCTATGGCGGCTTTTTCTAGAGTTGCATTCCTAGTGCTGTTAATCTCAACCACTAGCTATTTTGTGAATGCCTCTGCTGGCAATTTCTATCAAGACTTTGATATAACATGGGGAGATGGTCGTGCTAAGATACTCAACAATGGTGACCTTCTTACTTTGTCACTTGACAAAGCCTCTGGCTCAGGGTTTCAGTCCAAGAACGAATACCTCTTTGGCAAAATTGATATGCAGCTTAAACTTGTATCTGGCAATTCTGCTGGCACAGTCACTGCTTACTATGTAAGCACAATACCATAATTTACTTGAAATTATTTTGGGTTTTTTTTAACTTAGCTTCAAAGGTTAGTTGATGATAAAAATCTTAAGAATAAAAGTGTTTATATTTTAAAAAATTCAACATGTCAATTTTTTAATATTTTAAATAACATTTCGATTCTTGAATTGGTTGAGGTTTAAAAAATCATTAACCTCAATTCTAAAAATCTAAGAGTGGAAGTGTTTATTATTATTTTTTTTTTGGTGTACACCAACCGGTACCCGGATCTGGTTTACCCAGAATCCGACTCATCCGATCTGACCCAACTGAGCTCGCACTAAGCGGTAGGGGTCTCCCAGCGGGGGTTGCTCCATACCCAAGGCTCGAACTCGAGACCAGTTGGTTAAGGGACCAAGTGAGCTACCACTTGACCAACTCCACGTTGGTAAGTGTTTATTTTTTTATAAACTAAAGATATAAAAAAAAATTTTGAGTGGTTCTTATTTTCAATTCTAAGAGCTAAAGTTAATAAAACCATGCAATTTTAGTCAAGGTCCTATTATTTAAAATCTTTGTTTGATTATTATTAGTGCATAGATTAAATGGAGTATTTGGTTTTCTTATTTCAGCTATCTTCAAAAGGTTTAAACTGGGATGAGATTGATTTTGAATTCTTGGGAAATCTGAGTGGAGACCCATATATCCTTCACACCAACATATTTAGCCAAGGCAAGGGTAACAGGGAGCAACAGTTCTACCTCTGGTTTGACCCAACTGCAGATTTCCACACATATTCCATCCTTTGGAACCCTCAACGCATTGTGTAAGTTACTTCCCTATGCAATCCTATAAAAAAAAAAAATTAATAATTATAATAAGGTTCGCTTAACCACCTATTGAGTATAAAAAGTCAAATAATAATATTAAGAAACTAAGTCTATCATCAATTAAGCATTATACATTTAGTTTTTCAATGTAAAGTTTTTTAAGCCGATAAAAACAGTTTTTAGCCTATAGTTTAAGAAAATCTAATTAAATAAAATAATTATGTTGTTCTTACTTGTGTTGGAAGTAAGTCAAGTAACTAAACTTTTGTTAATTCGTTTGTTTCAGCTTCTCTGTTGATGGTACCCCAATTAGAGAATTCAAGAACTTAGAATCAATTGGTGTACCATTCCCTAAGAACCAACCCATGAGGATATACTCAAGCTTATGGAATGCAGATGATTGGGCCACAAGAGGTGGGCTTGTGAAGACTGACTGGTCCAATGCTCCTTTCACAGCTTCCTACAGAAATTTCAACGCCAATACTTGCACTGTGTCCTCTGGAACATCGTCTTGCACCTCAAACTCTGCCTCTTCTTCTAACAATGCATGGCTCTCAGAAGATATTGATTCCACTGGGCAGGAGAGGCTCAAGTGGGTGCAGAAGAATTACATGATATACAATTATTGCACTGATGCTAAAAGATTTCCACAAGGCTTTCCTCCAGAATGCAACACTGCTTAGGGGAGCAACAGTCCTATAGATTTGAGTGTCTCTTTGAAATTTTTGGTCTTCTTTTCGTGATTAATGACATTCTTTTATTTTTTTAAAGTCATATACTGTTTATCATAGATTATTGCTGAACAATAATTAAAATGCTTGTTTCTTCTTTTCTATTCTCTCAAGATCTTGGTCATAAGACTGGAAATAATGTCACGAAATTTTCCAAGAAGGCTCTAAGCTTATCTAGCTAGTATCGAAATCAATAGCTTGCCCATATATCATATATTCTACGTTCAACACCTATGAAGTCATGATGATTGTTCAAATAATAGAATAAACAACTTCACCCACTAACAACAAATGAGTTCATGGTGACATGGTGCATGACTAATCTCTTGTATGAAGCAGAGCATATTTCAGTTTTAAAATATTAGATTAGATCAGGGAAAGTGGTATTTTTTACTCTGTTACATTTTAACTGTTACTTTGAAAATTTCACACGGATTAAAAAAATCATTTAATACTTCAATTTTCAAGATAATTATTAGATAATTTTATTATAATATCCTCAAAAGTATATTAATTATCACTCATTTAACATATTTCAATACATTAAATGCAAGGTTAAATTTGAAAAAAAATTAATTAATATATTCTCGAATTCCTAAAACGCCATGTAATTTGAAACAAATTATAAAGATTAAAGTGACAAATAATGTGGAACGGAAGAAGTAGTAATTTCCATATTTTTAGTGTGCTATATTTATTATGATTTTGCTATTCACCGTCATTGTGTTAATGTTTAAAAAACAAAGGGTGGTAAGTTTGGTTGAGATCCTCTCTCCTCAATTTTATTGTCTCTCTGTCTCCAACCAATCATACTTAATCAATTATTACAAAAATGCCATGCAAGTTGGGAAGTTAATTTTCTTTTTAAAATTTGTGCGGTAGGTAAAGGGTTTGGAACAGACTCCGGAACATGTGATCTTTGTCTGATAAGTTTCTCTAGAAAATGATATAAGGATTACTCCGTACTTCCTCTTGTTCGAATTATAAGCAGCAAAAAACATATTTCTCTTGGTTTAAAATATAAGCAAAATTAACTAATTTTATTAAATTTTGTTTCATTTTCAATGTCACTTTCCTAAAACATCTCTAGAAAATTGTAATTTTAATTAATTTTTATTTCATTTTCAATACTACTCTCCTTAAATACCTCTATTTTTTATAAATTTGAAAAAATTAAATAAAATTAACCAATATCCTTAATAAACGTAAAATTGGTTGGATTTGCTTATTCAAGCAAGAGGGAGTATTCAATAGAATGTGAATCAATTTTGTAGTTGTTCAACCAGGATTTTTTATTTTTTGGTTTCTTAAACATTGTTTTGAGGGTAACAAATAACAAAATCTTCTATCAATCCACAAGGATAACAAAAAATATCAAATTTTTTGTCGAAAAATAAAGTTAAAGTAATTAGTGAAAAAATTTAAAAATTGCAAATTTTAGATGTGATTGGTTAATCAATGCAAAATGCATTAAATTAATTATGTGTTAGTCATATCATTAAATGCACATCTCCTTAATTTTTTATTTTTTCAATTTTTTATCATCCTTATGGGACAAAGGTAGTAGTTACTTATTATTCTTTAAATTAATACTCTCTCCGTTAAAAAAAAAGGGTAAAAAATTGTAAAGAAAATTAAATTGTATATTAAAATATGTGATTGACTAATAAATGAATAATGTATTAAATTGTTATGCTGAAGATAGGTTTGGTTTGTTAGATTAAATATTAAAAGCATATACCCTTGTTTTTTTACTTTTCAAAATATTATTACAAGAAAAATTATTAGTTGGTTTTGAATCACCATGTCATTTGTAGTCCAGGTCAATCATAATTTGTTATATAGGAAAATAAAATAATAATAATAATAAATGAGTGAATAATTATTTTTATTATGTAGTATTAAATAAGGATTGGCCTAGAAAATCAGGGTCTATATGCTAGGTTTTATAAACTTTTGTAACATCATTTTATTTCCAACATTGACAAACAATTATAATTGAATTGGTTCTAATGTAATTATTAACCGCGTGTATTAAAAGTATCTCACATTTTGTAACAAAAAAATTATATATAATTTATAATAATAGTAATAAAAAAATATTAAAAATAATGTTTTGACTCTTAATAAAAATCACTTGTGAAAAATACTCTTTTAAAAAAGCTGTTTTTAAAAGAAAAAGTTGGTATATTATAAAAGAAAAGCTCTTTTAGAAAAGTTGTTTTTAAAAGAAAAACGGGGACGAGTACGTGCGGTTTTACCCGAACCCCGACGGGGGCGGGGGCGGGTGGACTTTTATGATACCTGGCGGGGGACGGGGGCAGGGGCGGGGGCAATTTTTTGAGACAGGGGCGGGTGTGGGAAGTGCGTAATCCGCCCCCGCCCCGCCCCGTTGCCATGCCTACTCGTCTGTGTTAGTATAGACTTTTTTTTTGATTTATTTATAAATCATGTATGTTTTTTTTATATAAATAAAAAAAAGGAAATAAAGTAGTTAAATTTCTTAAAATTTTAAGAAATATTCTATCATTCTCTTAAAATGTATTGAAAATTTTAAAGTACCTTATTTCACATAAAAGAACAAATAACAAAGTAAAAAGGAAAAAAAATAATAAATATTTATGAAAAAATTCAAAATAACAAAAAGTTCTTTTTTATTATTATTATTATTATTATTATTATTATTATTATTATTACAAAAGAAATTTATAAATACGATGAGAGGGAATACCTCAAAACTCAAAGTATCAATGGCCGAGTGGCGGTGTGACCGGGGTCGGTATAGTGGCTTGGCGGTGCATGCGCCCGGTCTATTCTACTCCACTGAATATCTTGGGATCCCACTTAACTACTATTCCCTCCGCCTCGAATTATAAGCAACAAAAAACATATTACTCTTGGTCTAAAATATAAGCAAAACTAACTGATTTTATTAAATTTTGTTTCATTTTCCATACCACTTTCCTAAAATATCTCTAGAAAATTGTAATCTTAATTAATTTTTGTTTCATTCCCAATACTACTTTCCAAAAATACCTCTATTTTTTTATAAATTTGAGAAAATTAAATACAATCAATTAATCTCTTTAATAAGCATAAAAATTATTAGAATTGCTTATAATTCGAGCCGGCGGAAATACGCACCTACTTTGCAATTTCGTGTTGCAGTACAAAATGCACAAACGCGTCCATTATATCACAACCAACCCATTCCTAACATACATGAGTACATGACAGCCCATTGCCAATATTTTAATATTTGCACCAACAATTACGAGCCACCACACTCCAAAATAAAGCAAATCCAATTGCATGCTCCTTCCTTAATCCCTTCACACACATCTATAAATACCTATCCTACTTCTCTCCCTCAATCTCATCCCTTCGCTCTCTAACCTACAACTTCATCTATCCACTCCATTGTCTACTAATTGAAATCAACCATGGCATCTCTTCGTTGCACATGCTCAACAATAAGTATCTTCTCTTTATTGGTATTAGCCTATGTTATTGCAGCGTCAGCTGGCAACTTGAACAATGATTTTGACATTACATGGGGTGATGGCCGAGCTAAGATACTTAACAACGGCGAGCTTCTCACTCTTTCTCTTGACAAAGCCTCTGGTTCTGGATTTCAGTCCAAGAAAGAATATCTATTCGGTAAGATTGATATGCAGCTTAAGCTTGTTGCCGGAAACTCTGCTGGCACTGTCACTGCCTATTATGTAAGTATCCTAACACTTACTATATACTGAATTTCTTAACATTAATGCTACTAATATATTTTCTATTCCTTAACCTTGTTTATTAATTTGGTTTATGTAATAATGCAGCTGTCATCAAAAGGCTCAAATTGGGATGAGATTGATTTCGAGTTCTTGGGGAATTTGAGTGGAGACCCATACATCCTTCACACCAATGTGTTTAGCCAAGGCAAGGGTAATAGGGAGCAACAATTCTACCTCTGGTTTGACCCAACTGCTGATTTTCACACTTATTCCATTCTCTGGAACCCTCAACGCATTATGTAAGTTACTTTAATCCAATGCTCAAAGATAAAATTTTAATAAAAAATAAAATGAAATAGACATTCTATTCTGCCTTGTGTTGGAAGTAACTAAAAAAACTCTGTTTCCTCTGTTTCAGCTTCTCAGTGGATGGTACCCCAATCAGAGAATTCAAGAACTCGGAATCAATTGGTGTTCCATTCCCAAAGAACCAACCTATGAGGATATATTCAAGCTTGTGGAATGCAGATGATTGGGCCACAAGGGGTGGGCTTGTTAAGACTGACTGGTCCAATGCTCCTTTCACTGCTTCTTATAGAAACTTTAACGCCAATGCTTGCTCCGTATCCTCTGGAGCATCATCTTGTGCATCAAACTCCGCCGCTTCATCTAACAATGCATGGCTATCAGAAGAGCTCGATTCAACGAGGCAGGATAGGCTAAAGTGGGTGCAGAAGAATTACATGATATACAATTACTGCACTGATGCCAAAAGATTTCCACTAGGCCTTCCTCCAGAATGCAGCACTGCTTAGTGCTTAGGGAGCAACGCTTCTATTGATTGAGTGTTCGCTTTGAAATTTTTTCTTTTGCTTCTGAAACTTCCGTTACGATATTCTTTCATTCATTGTTCAAGACTTCAAGTCATATACTATTTGTTATCAGTCTACACGTATTCAAGAGCATTTTTTAAAATCCTTTGTGGCATGACATTGTTTAACGAAGTTGAAAATAATTGGGTTTCAGAGTGCTGTGTTTAACAATTTAAAAATGCTGGACATCAATTTTACATCGTAACTTTCTCGATTTCCATGTGCAATACTCTTACACCTACTGTTAACACAACTTATATATATTCAAAAGATATATAATAACCAAATAGTCCATAAGTAGTTTTTTTTGCATAAGATAATTTGGTCGCATAAAATTTTTTCGTGGAACGCCTTAATCACTAAACATTTAAATTTTCAAGAACCAATTCATATATAAAAGAAATTAAAAATTATTTGATGATTTTATTTTTTTCATAGTCTAAATTGGTCTCATTATCAAAATTTATAAAAACTATTTGAGATTTATTGTTTTTTTCCAGAGACCAAAGTCAACAGCTCTTAAAATTTTTTGCGAATCAATTTGAATTTTTATTTCTTTACTAATGGCTCAACTGTGTGAAATCTTGATGGTTTGGGAGCGGAGCACTTGGTGCCTTATTTGGTATAACTCAACCGAAAAATGAATAAGTTGCCTCAAAGGTTATAAGCTACTCCCACTGGTTTTAAATAAAAGAAAAAAAAATTGTGTTTTAAATATAATAAAAAAAATTAAGTAATTTTGTATTATCAATACAATTATTTCTAAAATATTCTAATAAAATTGTTTATAATTTAATTTTGTTTCATTTCCAATATAAGTTATATTTTTTTGTTTGCACCCTGGTATTCGGCCCCCTGAACCGACTTATCCAGTTCGAGAAGGGTCCCGGGATTAAGGTTTTATTCCTCTCCCAACGTTATTGTGGGGGATCGAACCGTGATTCGTCCTACCAATACAGCCCCTGACCATTGCACCAACAGCTCGCTGGTCAATATAAGTTATATAAAGTAGTATAACGTTGTATGAATATGAGAAAATAAAATATATTCCATCCGTCTCACAACGATGGTAACAAATTGGAGAAGTATAAAAATTAAGGAGACATGTATTTAATGATTTGTTCAATGTATCAACTAATTATCAAACACTTAACTCAATGCAAAAATCAACCAATCACAATTCAAAATTTTTAATTTCTAACTTTTTCATTTATTACTTTAGTTTTAGTTTGTGACAAAAAAATTTATTATCTTTTACTATCTTTATTGGACGGAAAAAGTAATCAACTAACCTCCTTAACATTGAATTAGATTTTTTTACTTATATTTAAAATGAGAATGAACACTTAATTGAATGAGCATGGTTTGATAAGAGCCGATAATTTAATAAATTAGTGTAAAATTTCATAAGCCCAAATAACAGCAAGAAGCTTACCAATAAATAGCTCATTTTTTTGTGGCAAAATAACATAGAAGCTACTAAGTGATGATACAATGTTAGTGTCTGTTTTTTTAACACACTTTTGAGCAATTACCCACAAAGTAAGCATTTGCATATCCTAATTGGTTTTCTTTATAAAAAAAAAAATATTAATCATTGTTTATTTCTTTTGAGCAATTTTCTTATATTGAGACAATTTTTCTATTTTTTATATTAAAAATCAAAAAGAGTATCCCACATTATACCGAGATAATGATCTCGCATTTTAAGAAACAACGGACTCGCTGTCAAATCTTCACAGAAGGGACGGATTTGGGGGGCAAGTAGGGGCTGCACCCCTCATCCTTCAGAATAGCCACGTTTAAAAAATGGGTAAGTTTTAGTTAAGTTCGCTAATAATCAGGGACGGTTTTAAGAACGAGTATGGACTCGGATCCCCCTCGACAATCCTCGAAATATTTTTACATCCAATTATTTTTAGGGTATTTCTATCATGCAATCTAAAATTGGATGGTTGCTATGCAACCTTTCCTTAAACCAATAAGAATTTGCCACCTATGCCATGTCATTATTTGAAGTAGTTAAAATTAGTTTTTTGCAATTTAGTCCAACATAAAAAGTAAATTAAAAATTTAGTTTTTTGTACCTATAGACAAATTATAACTTTTAATTTTAAATTTAGTCACTTGCATTAAGCCTTTTTACACAAGTGACTAATTTTAACTACTTTTAATTTTTTTTTTTAAATTAAAAGTTATAATTTGTCTATAGGTACAAAGGACTAAATTTTTAATTTACTTTTTATGTTGGACTAAATTGCAAAAACCTAATTTTAACTAGGTTTAAAAAAAGGTTGCATAGCAACCATCCAATTTTGGATTGCATGGTAGTAACTCCCTTATTTTTAATCTGATTTGCATTTTTTTATTATTTTTTGAAGAAGAGAATTAAACTCATTAAATGATGGCGTTTCGATCAAACCCTTGATTTCAACTTCCCAAATTTTAAGATTTGGTACATGATCATGTATGTTACAACCACTTATCATCATTTGCATTATTTAATACTTTACATATTAAAATATTTCATATTTTTTTTAATAAGTAAACAAATTTTCTTTGAGTTTTCTTTTTATTTATGATTATGGGTGCATGTTTATAATTACACTAAACAAATTCCTGAGAAAACATTAATTGGTTTTTCAAAAATACAAATATCACCAATTTTATCCTTTAATGTATGTGCTATAAAATAAAATCATGAAAATTGGTAACAATCCTATCTTTTGTATAGTAATTCTAACGTTTTTCTCAATATATATTTTTTTAATAAAATTAAATATTCAATAACTATAATATTCCTCACATCAAATGAGAATGAGTTTATATAAATAACGTCACTTTCCATATAATTGTACACATAAATATATTAATTTATTTATTATGTTGGATCCCTTGGAGTGTTACACCCTGTGTCAAATTCATGTGATATATACCGCTGATACTTATTTATCGGATGAGATTAATGGGTGTGCACTGTTGGTGTAAAGTTTTTATACTATCAATTAATCATCCATCATTCATTTGTATACCCGGATGAATGGTGGATGATAAACTCATGATATAAAAAACTTTACACTGTCAATCATAAATCTTTGACACATAAAGTAACATTATCAGTGATGCATCAAACTTACTTAGCCACAGTTTATCATATAGATCAATCATAAATCTTTGACACATAAAGTAACATTATCAGTGATGCATCAAACTTACCTTGCCACAGTTTATCATATAGATCAATATTTAGCTGTGACTGTTATGACAGAAGTCGTAGCTAATGTTTATTAAACTGTAGCTATACCTTTTTAAATTGTGGCTAACTCTGTTACAGCTGTCATTAAATATTGACTGTGCAATTTTTTATATATATGGTGTACTCTCACATACGGGATACGAACATAACATATGAATGGCATAGTGGCGGTGTAACCGGTGGTGATATACTGGCTAGGCGGTGCCTGCCCGTCCAGTCTATTCTCCTCTGAATATTTTGAGACCCCACGCAGCACCAACTTTGCGATTTCTTTTTGCAATGCAATAGAAAAAGCAAAAACGCGTTCTAAATATGCAACCAAACCATTCCTAACATAAAAAGATGGTGGTTTGGTACTTTGTGCTACAATAAGGGACAAGCGAGCATGAGTACATGACAGCCAATTACTACTAATATTTTAAAATTTGGTGTTACTGTTCGAGCCACCACACCCCAAATCAAATCTAACTGCACCTTCCCTTGCTCCTTCCTTCTTTCCTTACTCTCTACACTCAACTGCTATAAATTCCAATCCTACTTCTTCTCTCCTCAATCATCTCTTCACTTTCTGTCTTCAAAACTTCCATCAGTATTAGCTAGCTATTCATTCGTTTCTGTAGTAGTATATACTACTTATAAACCAGCCATGGCATCTCTTCGTTTCACTTGTTCAACACTAAGTATTCTCTCTCTATTGGTATTGTTGGCCTCTGTTATGGCAGCGTCAGCTGGCAACTTGAACAATGATTTTGACATTACATGGGGTGATGGCCGAGCCAAGATACTCAACAACGGCGAGCTTCTCACTCTTTCTCTTGACAAAGCCTCTGGCTCTGGATTTCAGTCCAAGAAAGAATATCTATTCGGCAAGATTGATATGCAGCTTAAGCTTGTTGCCGGAAACTCTGCTGGCACTGTCACTGCCTATTATGTAAGTACCCTAACACTTAATATGTGTCTAATTAATGTTATTGCTACTAACTACTGAAACTAGTATACGTTAACGTTACAGCTCCTGATTTTTTAATTTTTTTTTAATATTTGTTTGGTTTATGCAATAATGCAGTTGTCATCAAAAGGCTCAAATTGGGATGAGATTGATTTCGAATTCTTGGGAAATCTGAGTGGAGACCCATATATCCTTCACACCAATGTGTTCAGCCAAGGCAAGGGTAATAGGGAGCAACAATTCTACCTTTGGTTTGACCCAACTGCTGATTTTCACACCTATTCCATTCTCTGGAATCCCCAACGCATTGTGTAAGTTATTTTAATCCAATGCTCAAAAGAAAATTATAAAATGAAATAGACATTCTATTCTGCCTTGTGTTGGAAGTAACTAAAGAACTCTGTTTCCTCTGTTTCAGCTTCTCAGCGGATGGTACTCCAATCAGAGAATTCAAGAACTCGGAATCAATTGGTGTTCCATTCCCAAAGAACCAACCTATGAGGATATATTCAAGCTTATGGAATGCAGATGATTGGGCCACAAGGGGTGGGCTTGTTAAGACTGACTGGTCCAATGCTCCTTTCACTGCTTCTTATAGAAACTTTAACGCCAATGCTTGCTCTGTATCCTCTGGAGCATCATCTTGTGCATCAAACTCTGCCGCTTCATCTAACAATGCATGGCTATCAGAAGAGCTTGATTCAACGAGGCAGGATAGGCTAAAGTGGGTGCAGAAGAATTACATGATATACAATTACTGCACTGATGTTAAAAGATTTCCACAAGGCCTTCCTCCTGAATGCAACACTGCTTAAGAAAACAAAAACTGTGTAGAGAATGAGTGTTCACCTTTTTATTACCTGTAGATTTTTTTAAATTTTATTTTCTTTTGTAACTTACATAATTGTATTCTTTCATTCATTGTTGAAATCATATAAAGTACTCTGTTATACATTATTACATACCCCCCCCCCCCCCCCCCCCCCCCCCCCCTTTTTTTCAAATTTCTTTCTTTCTTTCAAGGTTGCGGTTAATGAGTTTCATTTTTAAACATAAGCGTGGATATAATATTTACTAATTTATTGAATACAATATTATCCAACAACAATTTATTTCTTTTATCTTTTAAAAAATACTTTTAAAATATTAGTTAGTAGCATTTTCCTTACTCTGATCAATGCAATATTGACTCAACATTTTATTATTAAGAATGTAGTTAGTAATTGTGAAGATATATCATATTTGAGGGAAAAAAGTTACGTTATTTGTAAATCATGGAATTTTTTTTTTATATCAACCGCTACTCGGCTCTGGATTACTTAGAATCCAATTCATTTTGTCCAACATAGCTGAGCTCGCACTAAGTGAGGGTTGCTCCATATCCAAGGTTCGAACTCAAGATCAGTTAGTTAAGGAACAAAGCTATCACTTAACCAACCCAAATTAGTTGAAAAATATTATCTAAATATATATTTTATGATGTTAAAATCTGGACATAGAATTTTAAGAATGCTTTAACAATTTAACAATCAAATCATAAAAAGGAGTAAATATCTATGTTCGTTAAAAATATTTCCTACCTGATTTGTCACTCCATCTGTTTTTTTTTTTTTTAAGGTTTGAAACGTTAATAGAAACGAAAAAAATTATTTTAATGTCCTGTCTCAAAATCAATTAATCACTAAGTCAATAATTTAATGCATCATATATTATTTGTGTAATTTTCAAGTATTTTAATTCTTTATCCTTAGTTTAACATAGGCCAATAGTCTATCCAAATACCAATAAAGTTCAACACAGTTGGTAGATGATTGGATTCTTTAAACATGATGTCAGAGATTCCATTTCTATCGTATGAAAAAAAAACTTTGTTAATAGAGATAAAACACACTTTGATGATCTCTACGTCTCGAAGAAAATTAATCTTTGACTGTCGATCAGAGGATACCCATAAATCTTAATACATATCAAAAATAGACTATCCACGTAGAATAAAAACATGAGAAATATTTTTACAATGGATTTTCTAATGTGTGCAAAAAAGCACATGTTAAATGTATTTAAAGGGCTAAATTGTTATAGGAAAATTTAAAAATCACATCTCAAGATATTAAATTACCGCTTATAAAAAAATATAAAATAACCTATTATTTAATGTAAAATTACTTTTTAAATTTTTTTTAATATATGTTCAAAAGCTCACATTAGAAAAAAATAAATTCCTATTAGTATTTTTTTTTTTTTTAAATCTTCCTGCGTCAAATAGAGTACCTAAAACAAGTAAGATCCCAAAATAGTCCTTACAGTAAACTTTATTTTTTTGTGTATTGAGGAATCTCATGGTCAATAGCTAAAGATTTATTGATTTTGAGGTGTAAAAATTATGAAAACTTGTTTTACTTACAACTTTTCCGATACTGAATGCAAGGTAAATTAGCATTGAATTTACGTAGAGAAAAATGCTAAAGAGTGCATTAAAGAAAATGTTAGAAAATTTAAAATGTTTATTTAACCATTAGAAAATGTTGCTTTTATTTTTATTTTATTTTTTTTGTCCAAACCAGGTGGTGTTTGAGTTTTTGGCTCAACTAATCCATCCCGGATCCACCTCCCCAAGAATTGTTGTCTCACTTGGACTCGAGTTTTTGACCCTAAAATCCTTAAGCCAGTTTCCACTAGGCGGCAATCCACTTGAGTTAAAATGTTGCTTTTATTATAACAAGAAATATATGATTTTGTTTTTGAATACAAATATATTATTTTTGTATTTTTTCATTAATATCCTTAGAGCATAAGATAACATAATCCTTCTGAAAATTATATATTTTTGGCATGTTTGGTTTAACGTTAATTTAACCCAAACACATGTTTTGACCAATATTACTAATTGCATATTCTGCGGTTTTTTTTTTTTTTAATTTTGTCCTAACTCAACGAGTAACCAAACATGCTACTCCCTCCGGTCTTATATATAGGATATACTTAACCATATTCCTCGGACCAAGAAAAGTAGTTAGTTTTATGAATTCTATGAGAATATATTGTAACATTACAATTTTACCCTCTCAACTTTTCTTGAAAAATTCACACTCATTAATGAACAACAAAAAACACATGCATTTAATAAGGGCAAAAAAGAGAAAAAGCAATAAATGATGCATAGAAAATACAAAATGTCTTATATATAGGACCAAAGATTGCTTCTAGAATATGTCCTATATATAGGACCGGAGGGAGTATTTATTTTCATACAATTGTAAGTTTTGTTGGGTTTGTTTAATTAAATCTTAATTTATAGCCATAAAAGGTAGATAAAATGGTGTCAATTTTTTTAAAGTTTTATTCATAATTATGATATCCAGGTCTTATCCATTCGGACTGGCTTCAACTGGTGCAATAATGGAATAGAAAGAATTGAAAAGGAACAACTCTTATAGGTAAGAAGTCAAACCATGCTTCAGATATTTTAGCTAAATTTACCTTTGTTGAGAGCAACAGTCTATGGCTTAGTGAGATACTGAGATACCACCTTTCTTAATTTCTTGTTTAGACGATGTACATGATGCTAACATTGAGGTGCTTGCCTCCTAATAAAATCGTATTCCCTTTAAAAAGAAAAAAGGGTCTAACCCTTCTATTATCAATCATATCATATAAAAAAAATGTTGCATAGTTTAAAAAAATTAATGAGTGTGCATTGACGGTGTAACATTTTTTACATCATCAATCAAGTATCCACCATTTATTTATATTACTTTTATCTGGAAGTCAATAACCATAAACACATGAATGGTGATGTAAGTAGGTGCACCACCTATTTTCTTTAGTTTAAATACATTTTTTTGGCAGAAGATTGTCGGTACACATGCTATTTACGAGAAAGAGTTGAGGAACAATCAACACCGTTTAGCAAAGGTTATAATTTATTCTAAACTTAAATTTATTGAGAAAGAAATTATAACGAACACACGCAGAAAATATTTTGATGCCATGGCGGTACTAGTTTTTAATCTTTATTGATCACTTTTGGTGAATTTAGCAAGTAAAGAAGAATCAAATTTTAATGTCGTAATTCCCGTGTTAGACCGACTCTGCTTCGGAGAAGATTCTGTGAGCTGATCAATGCGATCATAGAGGCCAGCTAATAGCAAAAACACAAAGTAATGTTTGGATAAGCGCGGAGTTTAAATAGTACTACTATTTGTTAAAAAAATTTACAAAAATTATTGTTGAAAAATTTAAGTTCAATAGTGATTGTTTTTTTAAATGACACTCTTTAACATTTTTAATACTTCATTCATTCTTATCTACTATTAATTTTATTACATAAAATATGTTATTTAAAAAATATAATAATTACGTTGATTTTTAATAAATTAATTATATTATTTTTTAACAGGAATTTTCTTTCTATATCATAATTAATTTTTTCAATACTTACATAAATGAAGATAATATTTAATAGGAATAAACATGAAAAATAATACTTACTAAATTTGAATTTTTAAATGGAACGGATAAATACTCTTTCTATCTTACAAAAATGATAACAAGTTGCAAAAATTTAAAAAAAAAATTAAAAAGATATACATTGAATGATTTATTTAATTTATCAATTAATTATAAAACACCTAATTTAATGCAATATGTATTAATTAATCAATAATAATTCAAAATTTATAATTTCAATTTTTTTCATTAATTACTTTATATTTAACATATGATAAAATGAATGTGTTGTTTTTATGCCATGCTGATAAGACGGATGGAGTAAAAAAAATTTCCTGCTACGTGACAAATAAATTGAAGAGAAAAAGTGGTTGATTGCTTTTTGCGGTCTCCCTCAGCTGGGGTAGGGTCAAGTGTGGCGTCCGTGAGAGGGTGACATAGATATTGTTTTCATTAACCCTATCCACTAACTACTGTAAGATTTTGATGATAGCACGAGTAGTTTTTCGTGGTCCAGTAATTCAGAATTTTAGAGACGCTCTTGCTGGATAAACTTACATGGCGATAATGACTGAGTCAAGCCCCAAAAACCATACATGCATTAAAAAAACCGCGTGCTCATCCTTCCGCAACATACAGTAGTCACGTCACAGTCATACACTCCTCAATGATCAACCCTCCCCCAATATTACCTTTACCTACTTGTATTCATATTGATTGGTTCATACTAATACCAATTGATTATATACAACAAAGTTGGTTGGTTACGTTGTGGCCCTCCCTTTAGAGCTTTTGACAGCTTTTAATTAACCCCTCCATAGTCCCATACCATCCAACTATCTACAGCTTAGCAGCCACGTCACCTTCCTATCCTTCTTGGCTTCTTCCCTTTAGTTTACTTACTACCACTTGCTCAATATTTCCCACTCTATATATATGTGCCTTTTCTTTCAAGCTTCACAACACATCCAACATTAACTAGCTAGTTCATTACCACTTAACTAATTCTTAACTTACTTATCTATCATATCATGGCTTCTACTACTTCTTTAAGCCTTATTCTTCTTGTGAGCTTTTATATTGTTCTATGTGCTGCTGGTAACTTCAACCAAGACTTCCAGATTACTTGGGGAGATGGTCGTGCTAAAATACTCAACAACAACAATCTCCTCACTCTTTCACTTGACAAAGCCTCTGGCTCTGGCTTCCAGTCCAAAAATGAGTACTTATTTGGCAAGATTGATATGCAGCTTAAGCTTGTTGCTGGAAACTCTGCTGGCACTGTCACTGCCTATTATGTAAGTTTAATTTCCTACATATATTGTGTCTTAATGTTAATCATACTAATTAAATATACTTTCCATTCCCTTACTAGAGTAACTTTTTTTATAATTTGGTTTATGTATCTAATACAGTTATCATCAAAAGGCTCAAATTGGGATGAGATTGACTTTGAATTCTTGGGGAACCTAAGTGGTGATCCTTATATTTTACACACCAATGTGTTCAGCCAAGGCAAGGGTAACAGGGAGCAACAATTCTATCTCTGGTTTGACCCAACTGCTGATTTTCACACCTATTCCATTCTTTGGAATCCCCAACACATTGTGTAAGCACCCAAATATCCAATCTCCTAAGTCGTACTGTATAATACAGAGCCTAGCTAATCATTTAACACTAGTATTAGTAGTATATATTACTACGTGATTATGTGTAATTCATTAGTTTAGTTACTTATTGGTTGCATTGTTATACATATTTATATTTCAGTTTCTCAGTGGATGGCACCCCAATCAGGGAATTCAAGAATTTGGAATCAATTGGAGTACCTTTTCCAAAGAATCAACCCATGAGAATTTACTCAAGCTTATGGAATGCAGATGATTGGGCCACAAGGGGTGGGCTTGTTAAGACTGATTGGTCCAAAGCTCCATTCACAGCTTCCTATAGAAACTTCAATGCTAAAGATGCATGTGTATGGAGCAATGGAAAATCATCGTGCAAATCAAATTCTCCATCATCTTCATCTGCATGGCTAAGGCAAGAGTTGGATTTAAGTGGTCAACAGAGGCTGCGGTGGGTACAGAAGAATTACATGATTTACAATTACTGCTTTGATAAGAAGAGGTTCCCACAAGGCCTACCACTCGAATGCACCCGCTCCTAGTCATCCTCTTCAGTCTTCACCAATTTAATCATGCACGCATGGAATAGAAAAAATAAAATCCAATGTATTATTCTTTTATTCTTTCTTTGTGTTTGTTTGCTTTTTGTGCTTTTGAACCTTGTAAGACATGAATATCACGTGTACATCCAAATCCAAATCCAAGTTGTTTCTTATGTATTTAATATATATATATATATTCTTACTATCACTTGGTTTTTCTTTTTCCACATTTTTTTTATCGACTCTTTTCCCACGTTATAGTAGTACTTAGTTTTAATTATTTTTGTCATATTTATAAGTCATACTTATACAAATTAAAGAGGATAGCTACATTATGTGAAACTTAAAAATTGAACTTTAATAGTGCAATTTTACTTTCTGTATTGTTTCATATTAATAAAACAAAGGACAAATAAAAAAAAAATATAAAATGACTTATAAAAAAAATCATAAAAATCTTTTAAAATATACTTCCTTTGGTCCAAATTATAAGATCATTTTGAGAAATTTTTTGTCCACCAAGGATGCACCAAAATTAATAAATTTTGGTACTCCCTCCGTTTCATATTATCTGTTACTTTAGCATTTTTAACTTGTTCTAAATTATTTGTCGCTTTAGGAATTCGAGGATGTATTAATTGATTTCTTCCACCTTTAACCTTGCATTTAATGTGTTGAAATATGTGAAATGAGTGCTAATTAATGTACTTTGAGGGTATTATAGTAAAGTTATTTAATAATTCTCTTGAAAATTGAAATATTAAATGACTTTCTTAATTTGTGTGAAATTGCTAAAGTGACAGTTAAATTGGAAAGGAGGGAGTATGTTGTTTTTAAAATGCCCTTTTGATAATCATTGGATTTAATTGTTTCTCTTGTTTAATTGGTGTATTTTTTAAATTATTTGTCTTTTACACTTGTCATTGCACAGGAAACAAAAAATTAAATGCGAACTTCTCTTTTCAATGAAAATCATATTTCCATGAAGAGACAATTTTGGAAAAAGGTGAAAAAGGATCTTATATTTAGGATCAAATTTTTTATTCCAAAATAGTCTTATAATTAAGATTAGATGGAGTAACTAACAATAGAACATGAAGAAGTATTAAAAATAGCATTGGAATTAAATGAGTTATTTTGATATATCACTGTATGTATCTTTGAAGTTCCTCATCATGTAACTCGTTTGATATAATATGGTTTAAATAGGTGATAATATGATATAGTGGACAATTACATTTAGGGATAGTTAAAGAATTTTGTTTATAGATAAAAGTTTCTATCACCAATTTAGGGATAAAAAAACACTTGTAAAATTCTCACAAATAACAAATTCAGCATATACAATAATGACTCAAGTACTTCATTCCATCTGCTGATTAACAGAACAACTTTTCTTCATTCTTACTTCGTTTTTGCTTTTATTTTTTGGATTTTTAATATAAGAAAATTTTGACATATTTTTTTAGTCTCTAATATTAAAAAAAAATGTAACTAACTTTTTATTTCCAATATAATTATTCCTAAAATGTTTCTAAAAAATAGTGATCTCATCTATTTTTTGTTTCATTTTCAATATAACTATCTTAAAGTAGCAATATTTTTTATGATTTTGAGAAAATTAAATACATTCAACTAATTTTATTAATATGTGTGAATACAGTTATTTTTTCTTATAATAGGGACTAGAAAGGGTACATTCTTTCTATTTACGTATTTACCTTCTTAATCAATTTTTTTATAAACAAATAAAATTCCAAAATTATCACATAACTTATACTATAATCACTTTACAGTCACTCATATTACATTAAATCTTCAATAGTACACAAGGTAACTAAATCTTGACAGAAAATTTGACACAAACAACTGGATTTTAAAATTTGGTCTAAAACAAGTTATTAAGTCATTTTCAAACCATAACACGGATTATGTCAGAGCACAGTATCAAGTTCCAACTATTTTCACCCTTTATCCGTACTTTAATGTTCATCCACATCCATCTTAAAAAATGAAATTTTATTCATCCACGATACTTTGACATAAAAGACCCGTGTCTTGATTGAAAAGGATGTATTGTCGTTTTTATACTCGTGGTATACACTAAACAAACAACGGGTTGCGGTCAGGATAGCAGCACGTGAGTAATGTCAACAGCACGTGAGTATTGTTCAAAGTTCAAAACCGTAAGTGGTCGATGGGCGATGGCGGTGGAGGCGCTTCTTATTTATTTATTTTTTAATTTTAATATATACAGTACTTGGTGGAGGCAGACTTAGGAAATGATTACTTTAGCTGGAAAAGTTTGATGCCTGGTTGGCAATT
Organism: Crotalaria pallida; assembly: GCA_037953625.1. Lineage (NCBI taxonomy): Eukaryota > Viridiplantae > Streptophyta > Magnoliopsida > Fabales > Fabaceae > Crotalaria > Crotalaria pallida. Next base: position 180,488,056 of record CM075649.1, read on the forward strand.
GGTAATGTCACCCACAATAAGTGTGATAGTAGTACAGTAGAGCAAGGTTCACATATTGCCCATCCGCCTAAATCGAGTTAGAAGATTTTTTTCCTTTGAAACAAGTAAAAGCAAAATAAAACATTTTTTGCTTTATGCAAGTTCTGTTATTTTTTGCCTTTCCAAAGTCATAAATAAAATAAAGTATTCCACCTCTCATCAGAAAACATTAAAATTTATCATAATACCAAATTTTCCTTTCCGTTTATTCACGTACAAAACAATGAAAAGAAGGAAGGTGGAGGATTTACGAATGAGCATTTCTGGGATTTCAACACTTTAATTGTTCTACATCTTAAAAGTCGAAAGCATTTCCGCTTTTAAGTAGTCGATAATTTTTTCGCCTTATGCAAATCGATAATTTATTCTACTTATTTGAGATGGTGGTAACGAACGAGCAAAAGTTGGGTTCAAAAATAAAGTACACATCTTAACTGCATTGCAGAACCGCCCTATTTGACAACTACTCTTTACTGTACATCATTTATTTAATGACAAATAAATGCCTTGATCAACTTTGTTAAAAAATCAAACATAATAAAAAAAAATATAATTTTTTTGTATTTTTAAAATATAGAAGAATGTATATTTATAATTATTTTTTAATACTAATATTTTTAATAAGTGTCATAAAGAGGTTTGTTAATTAGACCCTTATTCAATTAGTTCTTTAACTAAATATAAGCAATACATAATGAGTTTACTTTGTTTTTTTTAAAAATTTCTCTTTCAATTTTCAATTATATTAATTATTTGATTTATTTTTTTCTGTGAATACATTTATTTAATAATAATTTTTAAATATATAAATGTATAAAATTATTAGAAAAGAAATAAATATAGGTAATTTTGAAAAAATATATAAAATATTATTTTTTTTATATCGATAACAATATTAATTTTTTTAATCCATGTGAAAACTCACTTAAATATTTATATTTAAAAATGGATGAAATATATGTCATAAAGTATATGTAAAGTATTTAAGTAAGGAGTATTTTGTGAAAAAAGAAAAATAATCACATTCAATAGAGTAATAAAAAACATTTTTCAATGCAAGTTGACTTTCAAAATATGCCAAACGGTATTTTCTCCAATTCAAAAGTTTTGAGCATATAATTTTTTTCTTAATTCATATGTTTTGATCGTTTATAAATCCAATATATAATTATTCTATTTTTTTCGATTATACTTTTATTCATAATTATTCTTTTTCATTTTCAATCTTTTCCTCTTTCCATTCTCATCTTTTCTCAATAATTAATAATTACAAAAAGTATTTTAGTTAAATTATCTCAAATTCTTACGTTATTTGATCATTTATTAAAACTCGTGTATCTTTTATAATCTATACTTTTGATCAAGGGAGTGTAAGACCTAGGTGTACGTTAAAAAAAAACTTACTCTTTCTTATCCTACGTGTAAGATTCTTTGGGAAAAAATATTTGATCTTATTTATAAGGTCATATTTCAATTTTTAATAACATTTAGTAATTGCTTTTTTTTTTCTAAAACATATTTATTAAGTTTAATATTTTTTAAAATCTTAATAATAATTATAAGGATAGTTTAGAAAAAATATATTAAATATTCATATTTTCAATATTTTTAACAATCTTTATCCGCTTTACATGTGGATGTGAATTTTCCTAAAAAGATGTTATATATAAGAGAGAAAGTGAACTTATAATTAAGATAAGAGGGAGTAATTCTAAATTCTGACCTTCCAACTTAATGAAAAAGAACAACCGCGTGCCACCTGGACACTTTTTCTAAATTAAATTTAAAATTGACAAAGGCAACAACTGTGTCCAGCTTATTACCTTTGCTCTTTGCAACTTCGCATGCCTTTCCTCACTCTGATCACCTTACTATAAATACCAACCTACGTTCCTTCACATACCATTCCCACTTCACTAATCACACTCCCTATTACTAACAAAGATCAATACAGAGATGGCTTCTACTAGTTCTTCAACTTTGTCTTATGTGCTTCTGGTTTCCCTTTTTCTTAGCTCTGTTATGGTTGCCTTTGCTGGCAACTTGAACAATGATTTTGAAATAACTTGGGGAGATGGCCGCGCCAAGATACTCAACGATGGGGAGCTACTCACTCTTTCACTTGACAAAGCTTCTGGCTCTGGATTCCAATCAAAGAATGAGTACCTCTTTGGCAAGATTGACATGCAGCTCAAGCTTGTTGCTGGAAACTCTGCTGGCACTGTCACTGCTTATTATGTAAGTTACATTTGCTTATTTGTAGAATGATTATTATAAGTTATCGAATATCTTTTCTTTTTCCTTTTATATTTCATTGTCATTCAGGCTTAATAATAATAAATATATGCCTTTGTATGCAGTTATCTTCAAAAGGATCAAATTGGGATGAAATAGACTTTGAATTTCTTGGAAACTTGAGCGGTGACCCATACATTCTTCACACCAACGTGTTCAGCCAAGGCAAAGGAAACAGAGAACAACAATTCTATCTTTGGTTTGACCCAACTGCTGATTTCCACACTTATTCTATCACTTGGAATCCCCAGCGGATTATGTAAGTCTTCAAATCTCATTCATCCATTTGCATTTGGCATTCTCTTTCCTAATCTTGTGATAGATTTATAATTAATTTTGTTTGCTCTTTATTCAGATTCTTAGTTGATGGCACTCCCATTAGAGAGTTCAAGAACAAAGAGAGTATTGGTGTCCCATTCCCAAAGAACCAACCAATGAGGATATATTCTAGTTTGTGGAATGCAGATGACTGGGCAACAAGAGGTGGACTTGTTAAGACAGATTGGACAGAAGCTCCCTTCACTGCTTCCTATAGAAATTTCAATGCTGAAGCTTGCATCTGGTCCTCTGGAGCATCATCTTGTGCCTCAGGTTCTGCATCAAGTGCTTCTACAAGCAGTCCATGGCTATCACAGGAGTTGGATACAACAGGCCAAGAGAGGCTAAAATGGTTGCAAAAGAATTACATGATCTACAATTACTGCACAGACTCTAAGAGGTTTCCACAGGGTCTTCCTCCAGAATGCAACACCTCCTAATAGATAACAAAGATCATTCGTATACTAGTTTCAGTGATGTAGCTATTGTAGATTGATTCTTTCATTCATTTCCATCTTGCTACCACTATCCTAAACAAAACATGGCATTCTTTTTTATGTAATATATATCAACTATATAGTGAAATATTCTTTCCTGTTACTGTCATTTTTCTTTGGCAAATTACTACTTATGACGGTGATGAGATAAATAAGGTGGCAAAAATTAAAATCGAATGATATTTTTCCATACTTCAGTTCCATTAATGCAATACGTCCCGCAAGTTTCTGATTCACACAGAGATAGACCAAATTTGAAATCAAATACAGTGGATACCAATATGTAGTTAAGATAAGACAATGACAAACCTGCATAACTAGTATGCATGCTAAGTGGAATAGTGGACGACTCTTTCACTTTCAGACTTCAGAGTCAACAAGGTATCTGATATATGCGAGGACCGGGATTAAACAAGAGATGAAGATGAACTCACAAAATAAACTAGAAACTTCAGTAAATTGTAACTGATATTACATCAAATCTAGAGAGATAACAAAACTAGGTTATCATCTCAAATATGAAAGGTGTGTTCCATAAACATATCCCTAGAAATCCAAAGTCAATGGGAAGGGTTTTAAGAAAGGAGCATTAACAAAAAAGTGAAAAACAAATAACAATCACGATCTTTCCTAGACATCAACAAACTGTACAGGATACTATGCTGTACAAAAGTATTTTAAAATCAGATACACAGATGCATCACTAAGAATGTCAATACCCATGGACTGCACAATTTGGTTGGCATTGATGAAGACAACAAAATTAGCAGAACATCAGTAAACTCTTGAGGCTACCTATTAAGCCTGAAATCATTATCCAAATGACCTATTCATCTAACTCCACTATTTGTGCCCGCTTCTCAGCTGCTTTCTTCCTGATGAAAAAGCCCCACCTCATTGCTGCCTTGATCTTCAGCCATCCCACAACAGCTCTGCCTGAACGAGAGCGATCCTCATCGAAGCTTGGCATAGGTGATGGCATGAATGATGGGAATGAATAGCCATCCTCAGCATTCATGGAGGAATGACTTCCCATGCTGAAAAGGCGAAGCAGGTGCTGCATATCTTCATTTTCTAACATCTCGTGACTTCTTAGGCGGATTTCGTCCTCTGAGAAGTTGTGTGACCAATCATCAAAAGGATTGGCAGTAGAAGGCTGAATAGAAGAGCTGCCAGCATGAAAGCTAGATGTTGATGATTGAGGAGGACCAAGAGCTAACCCAACTGTGCCTTGACCATTTCTAGTGTTCTGGGTTAGCTGAACATTGTTAATTAATTGGTCATTAGACAGATACAAAGAGTTGTCAAACTGGTTCCGTGGGTTGGAATTTTCTATCAGTGACTGGATTGGATATCTCGTTACCATATGATCATTATAACCTGAAAATGGGTTGTATTAGCACACACATCTAAATATCATCACACACCTACACTCAGCAATATTGCAATAAACTTAGCAAATAAGCAAATTTATTCATATATTTATGTACATGCATCTTTTGAAGTTTTTTTGTTTTTTTTTTTTTAAATCAAAATTTTAGTTTATCAACAATAATATTGTAGAAAACTTCTCACTTCTATCATCATTAGTATCAGAAATCATGAAAGTAACTGAAAATACAACATCCAAAGCCCCAAATAAATGGAGGGGAAGGAACAAAATCAAATTAGAGTTCAAGGAAATGCCAAAGCTTACCTCCAACAGACATCCCTGAATTCATTTGCTGTTCAGAAGGAACGGGTGCTTCAAGGAGTGGCTGTTGCAGTTGATGATCCAAACCACTAGTGTAATCAATTGGCTCAATATGAAGTTCATTGTCAGGTACAACAGACCTATGATTTTCATTAGCACTCACAAGCGATTTGCCATCATACTCTATAACCTGATCCCAATTGTCATATGCCTTCTTCACCAAAGAATCTACATAAACCTGGACTTGCAAAACCATTTTAAAGTACCATAAGCTTACCCTATGCCTAGCAGAAAGAATTAAAGGAAACTGCAAATTTTGAGCCTTGGTAAGTCTAAAAAGTTACAATGCCAATCATAATCTATGATTTCTTCTTCACCAACATACCATGTACTTGCTAGGTTACGTTAATACTGTTATGTTTGCAAGTGAGACTGTGAGAGAAGGTAGAATATAAAGACAGCATTACCCTATATATTAATAAATTAAAGTATGCCAGCAACATGAATGCTTGCTCAACTTTGGTTTGAAGGACAAACAAACATACAGAAACTTAACAAACACTTAAAAGAAGGTATAGGCAGGATCTATTGATATCAGAGAAAGGGACATCTGAAGCGGACTAACCTTCTGGCTATCAGTGAGAGAATCAGCAGAAAAGAACTGTTCTCCAGTTATAAGGCCACGCAGTTCATAGATGTTGTTAAAAATAACACCAACGTTTCTTGTATCTTCAGGATAATAAACATAAAGCTTCCCGCTTAGGACACAGGTCTTTGCATGATCTAAGAGTGCTTCCCACATCTTGTTTGACATACCACTCCCAAGGATCTGCAGTTGAAAAATATTAGACAGTGGCTGGAACCTAACTTCAAGATTAAGACACAAAACCTAAACTTACATTCCGCAATTTCTGCGCATCTTTAACCACAAGCCGAAGGAATTCTTCAACTGTGAATATTCCAGCATTATTCAGCTTCTTGTGAAATGACCCATCCTTGCCTATCTTCTCCAATCTCCATACATCATCACTCAAAGCAGGGGGGTAATGCTTCTTATATACTGCAAACAGAACAGAATATAAAAGTTCAAAGATGGTATTGTAGTTAAGAGGCAGCGAGAGCACTGGCGCTAAAGAAAAAGAAGAAAATGCAAAAACACAACCCTACATTCTCCTCTATGATCTTTAACGGTAAAGGCCTCGGTCTTGGCTTCACGAATGCGTATGGAATCGCAAAAACCTGATGCAACCTTCAAGCCAAGCCTAAATTTCCGGCTCCTTATCCAGCTCGAATTGTCTGTAAAAGTCAGTTCCCCCAATGTTCCAATTCCATCCTTGAGAGTTACTTGCAACTCCCCAGTCAACAAAGGTCTCTTTCCTTCACGTTCTTTCACCACATGGCTTTCAAATTCTTCTTGAGACCAATCTTCGTCATCTTCATTATTAAAATCGCCTTCAAGAACAACAACATCGAGTTTCATACAAGCTTCAGGTCCAGATGTCACAACATTTCCACTATTGGCATCAATCAAAACAACATGAACCGGAGCCCCCTGCTCGCCTTCCACTTTTCCTCCAGTGAACAGGGGAAGAGACAGCCGGGACCTAAAATGCAGCCGCAAGTTTCTACCATCCGGACCTTCAATCATTTTTGGGGAAGACCTGAAATTTTTTTACTGTTAGAAGAAAATACCGGTTTCACTACCTGAGGTACAGAACAAATAGCAAATATTATGGTGGGTCGTGATAGTAATATGTTCAACTCTAGAAAGGATGGACTATTATATCAGAGGAAAAAAGAAAGGTGAATGGAATTTTTTACAATGTAACTTTCGCAACAAAGAATGAAACACTGAACCAGAATGGTAAACATTCTCCAATTTGGAGCAACGTAAGTCACTGGCTATTTTGGTTGAGATGAAACACGAGGGGGAGATGTAAAGTCAATAACCACCCTCCACAACGCATACTCACACAATGTGGAAATTAACACAAGAATGAAAGAACCTAATTTAGCAGGTTAACTTTATCTGATGGACTCAACTCAAAACTAGTTACGGAACTAATATCTATTACCAGTATCCATTTCTATCTTTGCTGGGTCTACAGACAATACATTAAAAAAAAAACATAGGGAACCCTTCTTTAAGTATAATAAGCAAAAATACTAAACTATGAATATGTAGAAACTAATTTCCTCAAAAGGTAAAGAATTTCTTAAAACCTTCCAGTTCCACCAAGTCTTGCAGGACCCAACTTTGCCAGAGCACGCTCCACTTCTTCACTTACCTGTTTCAGATCAGCACCATTAAACTAATAATTAAGAACCAAACACAGAAACTTGAAACCCAATAAATGGAACAAAAACAGGAACTTTGCGTTAAGAGGAGCTGAACATATTGGTACAATTTCTATGAATAAGGATGGTATCTATTGTTTTCTCAACCACACAGACATATAACAAGGAAGGAAAAAGATAGAGTTAATGTTCACACGCAAGTCATAGTGCTCCAACACCATCAAATTGCATAACAGATGATATAAGTTGTAAGAAATTATGTAATGTATAAAAATGTCTCCTAGCTGGAGTAAAAGGAAAATATCCTTCAAGAAATGTACAGCCCTCGTGATCCCCACTAAAAAGAAACACATCAGAATTCAGAAAGAGAACTAAATACTGGAAAGCAGTGGGAAGCCAAATGTCTTACAACTCTACGGAGAATAGGTTCTAAAGATGAGCAAAGTTTCTGCAAACTGTCCACCTTGAGAGCTTCCACAATTACACTGCAAAAACAGTGTCGAACCAATTATACGGGAGCCAGCATAAAAATATCATTAAAAAAATTCTTATGGATGAAAACTAAAAAGAAATAGAACCATGTTTTACAGTAAGTTAGCAGACAAGTTTCTAAATGAACATATACAATTATTCTTTTGTAAACATACTGATTTACCTGAAATATAAAACTGAAACTTCTCACTTGTTATCATTTATCAAGTTACTGATATGATCGTTACATCCTAACTCCTAAAAAGGCTTTAGTGTTCATTCGAACTTGCAAGTAACAATATTGATTATTAACAAACAGTTGAAAATATACTCTAAAAGATAATAATGAACAATGAGGAAAAAACTTCAAAAGTTTAAGTAGAATAGAGAGCAAACGTAATAGAGAACTAACATAGATAATGCACCGGGAGATTTTTGACGTGGGTTGTCTCAAACACGATACAAGTAATAATCAGCACTATCAATAACAACCGACAGTGTAAAGTGTACAAACACGGAGGCAGCTGACACTGGACAAGGCTCTTCTTGAAAGTTGATATGCACAGTAATCTAACTTAACTAGAATAACAACTTAGGACTAATCTTCAGAAGCTAAACATGTTATTATTCAATTACAGTGAAAAAAATGAAAATTCAAAGAACCACCAAAATTGAAAGAAAAAGGCATTGATTACTACCTTGCAAGTGCCGGCCTTTTACGTTCGGGCTGGTCATCGTCTCCACCGCCCTCCAGTGACCTTTTCCCCATACTGTTACTAATCGGGTCAGTCTTTGGCCTATGCATTTCACACTCCCCCTTCTTCTTCTTCTTCTTCAAATACCCTACTTTACCAAATCTGTAACCACCACAAAAAAAGTCACCCCCTACTATCAACTACTCTACTAAAAAAATAAAAATATATTAATAACAAAGAAAGAATGAAACCCTAACTGCTACAGCTGAAAAAGGGAAAACGCTAATTACAGATCTAGAACATAGTAATAGCAAACAATTTGAGCTCGAATTACATGAACAAATTCAAATTGCAGCCTCAAGAATCCCTAATAAGCAGTCTCCAGCAGCGATTTTTTTAATATTAAAAAAAGAAGAAGAAAGAAACGAAGTGAAAGTGAAATGAGTGAGGAAAAAAGATATTTTGGTGAGGAATAGAATAGGAGATGGGGAGTGAAATTGCGAAAAGAGGAAACAGAAAGCGGGAAATGAAAGGGTGATGGGAGCACGTACGCACCTGAGACTGAGAAAAAGCTTGGACTAGGAAGAGTGTTGTGTTGTGTTTGGTTTGGTGGAGAGATACAGAGAGAGAGAGAGAGAGAGAGAGAGAGAGTAAAATATAAAACAACAACAACTTTGTTTGCCAAAATTCGAAGTCCCTTTGGTTTCGTTTCTCGTTATAATTTTGGTCTACTCTGGCGTCTTTGCTTTATTTTTATTTTATTTTTAATTTTTTTTTCTATATTTCGGCCCAATGGAGGAGAGAAATGATCACCTGCTTCAAGCAACACTGTAGTCCTTTTCAGTCACCCAATTGATGCGATGTTCTACTTAATCTTGTGGTAATCCCAATTCCCAAATTCTTAATCTCTTAGTCTCGTACTTTATAGTAATATTTTTTTTGAAAATTTTTTTTTGATGTTATTTATAACAATATATATATATATATCTTTATAATTAAATATTTCATTTCATAAATAATTTTACTTATTTAAATATTTTTGAGAGTTTTGATAATAATTATAGAGTTAGTTTTTTTTAAAAAAAATCAATGTCCACATTTATAATGTTATTAACCAAATTAACTATCTTTTTAAAGATTTTTTTAACTTAAATCCTTTGGAAACAATGAATTTAATTTTTAATGTATCTTTACTTTATTTAAATTTCTTTTTTTAAATGACTGAAGCTAACTAAAGTACCAAACCCATTTTTCTTTGGAGTGAATTTATCTAAAAATATGGTAAGATGAATGTATTTATATGGTAAAACTAGCTTATAATTATGAGTTTATAATTGATAATTGTGAACTTGTAGCTGATAGTTGTGAACCTAGTTGAAAATTGTGGGATTGTAGCTGAAAACTTATAGTTGTATAGTTAGCTTATTGAAAAAAAAATTTGTTAGACAAAATTAGCTATGTAACTAACTGCAATTATTAAATGACTTAAAAGACATAATATGACTAAGATACATAACTATAATTAGGAAAAAAAATAAAGGACAAAATTAAGATATAATTTATTGAAAACTCTTTTGTTTTTTTTAAAGTGACTTCACGTAATTTTCTGAAAAGTAGCTTTCAAAAGTTATAAACTTCTTTTACTTTTTGTTCATCAAACAACTCTAATAATTTATTAACTTTGTCAATAAGCTAAAAACTACTAAATAAGCTATAAGTTTGTCATAGCAAATACACGAGGGAGCATTATCCTTTAGCTTTGGCTTTGATGAATAGCACCAAATTACTGTATTACACAGGTGTTATGGTGGTGCCTAATTTTTGTTAAGGTCGTTGTCGTTGAAGACGTAAACCAACGGGGCAATCGTAGCCGTACGTTGGGAGGATCGGATTAGATAAACCATTGGTGGCTGGCACTTACCACGTCTCTACTCACACACCCTTCACCCTTGTACTTCTCTCTAATCACGTCACTGGCTGATAACCAGCTGACATCCTTTTTTTCTTTCGCAATTTTTAATAAGTTGTATGGATAATAGATAATAAATAATAATTAAAATAATTCATATCAATTTCCTTCAACATTAGTATTTAGTATTACACTTTTAAATTACTATTCAACGAGCCTTAAAATAAAATAAAAAAAATCATACTATTCAACGAATTTTCATTTTGGAACACTTAAGACTCTAATTTAAACAAGTTTTTTTTTTTTTTTTAAATAATACTATAGTTTACGATTCGGCTATGCTGCACATCATAGCTAATTAGCTACGCTAAAATCAATAGCATAAATATTAAACTTGTCTATAAGGTAACCTAAAGGTTACAAGTTACTGTATTCTCAAATCTTACTTCCATTAAAATCTTCAAGCCTCTTATAAAGTTTGACGAGTAACTGACTGCAAATTTCTGGAGACGTGCAAGGTCCACACAAGAGATATATGACGTTACCAAGAGGCCTCATGTAAACACCATCTTCCCGAAGATTCTGCACAAGGGATCTTGCATACAATGATCCATACCTGTGCAGAACTTGATAATTTAGAACAAAACCTCATGAAGGGTGAAATGCATCAAGATATTTGGATACAAAAACATCATTTCAACTTGGCATCACCATATTTGAAAACACCAAGCTATGTCCCTTCTTCGATGGCCTAATTTAGCCGTTCATAAAACATTTTATATTGATAGTTTCTTTGTAAATTTTACCCATGAAATGATAAAGTTTTTTCATCAAAATAAGCATATGAAAATAGAAAAGCTATAGGAAAAACAGCAAGCAAGCCCAACAGTATAAAAACACTTGGTCCTGTAGTTCACTGCCTTCCTTACAAAAGATGTCGCAGTTGTTTGCAGATGACAACTTGAAGGGCTAAGGGAGAAAAAGATGTTTGTTACAAGATGCTAAAATCAAGATAATCATCCTTTCCCAAGAGCAACAGCTTTCTTTTCCTCGTATTTTAGGGGGACTCCAATTCAGAATTGCCAAAACTACAGTATTAGGGGTTGCCCTAAAGCAAAATCGTAGTATAAACACTTGCAGATATCAAAATATTAAATGCTAGTATTACCTATGACAGCCCCTTAATTTTAATCATTCTCACTCACTTGAGAATGACAAGATCATACATAAAGCTCATTCAGTTCTCTATCAAAGGAAATATGAGATGCTCAAAATTGTTGATGGGAAGGGGGGAGGGAGAAAGTCTAAGAAATGATACCCGGCATTATTGCCTTCTGCTTTTAATTCCAAGGCACAGAGAGTTCCTAATGCAACTACTCTTTGAACTGCAGAGTGGGATGAGATCTGTTGAACCACTTTATCATCCCATAACTGCAAACGCACAAAAATACTGGATCAAATAAACATTACTGTATGGTGAACAATAATAAAGTCTATTAAGGCAGGAATATAGGATTTAACATGAGAAGTTCCTGAAGCTAATGTTGTCGGATCCCATAATTGTTGGAATAAAATATTTATCAAAACAAGATAACTTGATGGTAAATATTTTATACCCTCATCAGCAAAAAATGTAACTATTTCTTATCTTTGATGTTACCAATCAACAGAAAAGAATATTCATAATCAATATCCAGTAAAACAATTTCCACGAAAGACTTTAAAAATCTAAGACGTCTATGTCAATTCATTCCCTGAATTCTACTATTTTGTGCTGAATACAGAAAAGCTATGTCATGAGGACGAGCAAAAGTAAGGTGATGAAGCTAGAAGGAAAGTACAACATTGATCTTATTTATATGCACAAACACTTGCAACATAAAAACAGATATCATGATATAGTGAAAACAAATCCTTCGTTAAATGACAGGAAACCCATTCTGGTATTTTAAAATGAAACAAATACAGTGAAAAAAAAGCTGAGAAATCATCCATAGCCCATATAGCTAAGTGGGAAATTCCACAGAACTTTAGAAATAACATAACAAACTACAGGTTAAATAAGCACAATTGATTTTTATATATTATGGTATGCAGTAAGAAGCTAATAGGTTTAAAGAAAACAAGATACAGTAGCCGTACCTCCTTAAGTAATAGTCCTTCAGAAGTGATATTAGGGTTTGAATGAGGGTCTTTAAACCATGGGATGGACTTAGCAGCAGCCATGCAGCCCATAGCATGTGCAGAGTAAGAATGCCCGTGCAAGAGGGCCTTCAGCTAACCAGAACAAGAGGACATGTTACTTTATTAGGCCATCAAAATATTGATCAGGAACTTTGTGTAAGCATAAAACACAAAGTCCTAGCCAAAAGGTAAATAAAACATCCAAACACCAGTGGAACTTAAAAATAGAGAAACCATGATTTGTTGCATCTTACTTCTGGTACACCAGAAAATGCTCAAAATAAAGGACTGCACGACTAGGGGGAAAAACTCATCCATGGTTTAAACATCGAATGAAGATATAAGAGAAGTTACCCCCGCCTCCCCACAAAAACTTGTCATGGCAAATATGCAGTATGATTTTCATGTATTGTTACATTGTTGCGTAAGACCAACTAGAAAATCCACAACGAAGATTAAGCAACCATTTCAGCAGCTTAATAGTCTATATAGAAGGTTATTAAAATCAACAAGTTGGAGATAAACCAAGTAGGTTTCATCAGATGATATACCACGATGATGGAATGCAACCAGTAAAAGCAAAGAACACAAAAAAAATAGGTTTCAGTAAAATTAGTAAGATATTACATCAGCATCAAAATTGAAAATACAATAGCAGTTTTATTGTCAGTCAAACCATAGAAATTAAATCTTCCCCAAAAAAAAAAAATTTGCAATACCTTTGAGTCTCCAAGAAATGAATCAAACACAGCATTTGTTGCCAAGGTAGCAGCCAATGGTATAATTCCACCAGTCATCAGCTTTCCAAAGCAGGCTATATCTGGTTCGCAATGGATTAGCTCCACTGCAGTCTGTGAAAAGAAATACAAACTGCTAATCAAATAAATGAAAATATATAAGATACAGTTTGTGCAAACAAGAAAAGAGAATACTGGTCATTGAGGGAAATCACCTCAACTCCGAGACGCCAAAAACCAGTAAAAACCTCATCAAAGATAACTGGAATTTTTCTACTCCGGCACTCATTAACAAGTACGCGCTGAAAAAGTGGATCAACCATATGCATTCCACCAGAACCTTGTATAACTACAGAGAAGTTCAGGACCCAGTGAAATTATCCTTCTCCAGAAAATAAATTAACTTAGAAGATCTTAAAAGGCTAATGAAAACAAAAAATAGGATCTGGAAAGAAAAAACAAAAAAAATAAATAAATAAATAAATAACAAGGCAGTGTTGCTGTGTGGTATCGAACCACCCAAATGCAGTATTTCATTTTCAGTTGTACCTTCATTACAATGAGCTTAGACTTTGACAAGGGGTTGGTGTGTTATCTTGTTGCAGTTAAGTTAGCAAATGATTATTTTGTAATTTTTTTTCTTGTTCACCTTTATGCTTTGCACAAATATAATAGCAACAGAACTAGGCTACCAAGACAAAGGAGGAGATAGTGAAATTAATATAGTGCTTAATAATCTGCAAGAGAAAAGTCACATAAAATATCTTGCCTGGTTCCATAATCAATGCTCCAACATTTTTCGACCCTTTAAATCCAGATAATTGTTTTGATATGTAAGATGAATAAACTGAAGCAAGCTCGGTCTTATCCCTGCCCTTCTGAAATATTTCGTCACGCGCAGCAAAGGCTGTGAAAATGGCAACAAATGAAACAGTGATATTCTGAACAGTAACCGAAAAAGGAATTAAAGTTGAAATTTGGAAAATTTTAACTTAACTGATACTGTCGTTTTCCCACTGAAACCCTTCAGGTAAAGAAAGAATCCATGTACTATTGTGTATAGAGACAGAAGGAGGATCCAGAAAAAGACCTCTTCCAGTGTACCTATGAAATTGAGCATTGAAAATTAGAAGGGCTTAGTGAGTATTAGCTAGAAAAATAAACAACTCCTGCACAGTAAATGCTCCAATAAATGAAGATGGCATCAACAATAACAGATTTCAGTTTCACATATAATTTATAGCGCCGTTTTACATAAAGGTCTTTAATATCTTTTATACTGTTTTACAGTAAAATAAATTAAATCGCCAATCTGACTTATGTTAAACAGGAATTAACAAACAGCGGATATCTATTTTTGGTCTATCTTCTAACATCCTTTATACTGTTTTACACAGATACTTCCAAAAAGGACTGCCTAACGCAATATCTAGCTCGTATAACTTTGCAAACACTGTAGTGCAAAATTATAAGAGTGAGCTCAAGTTGTCAAGAGACTTGAACACGTCAGCAAGACTCAATTCCACACATATAGTAGTAGACAATGTTCATACCATGGTTGTTGCAGGAAGCCTGTATAAGATGATGGTGCCTGTGCTTCCATAGCACCCAATGTGTCACCGTGATAAGATCTCAGAAGTGCAAGGACCTGAAATATTTTAATCCATAAGCATTAACAAATTTATGTGCTTCATGATGAAAAAAAAAAGGTACAATTTTAATCCACTTGCATTAACAGATATAAAAACCTTTTACAAATTAACTGTTAATTGAAAATAATTTTCACACGTGTTTAACAGCAGCCCAATGTTCCAAACCAATTAACTTAATCTCTAGTTCGGCCAAATCTACAACTGTAATTGAAATCATAGAAAAATGGATATTCAGAATGCAACAACGTCGCGAGAGGAATAAAACCTTAACCCCGGGACCCCCCTCGAACTGGATTAGTCTGCCCAGTGGGCCGGATACCAGGGTGCAAACCAAAAAAGAATGCTTTATACAATACTATGTTTCCGAGCTCTACCATCTCATCAACACTTCGAGTATCTAATCACAAAATATTCCATAAAAAAGAAATATTACACACTTTTACTTCAACAGCAAAATATACCGTTGTTTTTTGCAGAATAGCAGTCTCATAGTCACAGGTAAAAATTGAAGTCCATTACTCTACAACTAGGCCAAAACTCCACAGATTAATTAAGTGAATGAAGGTGCTAACCAAAAGGTCAGCGGAACTCCCATTTGTCGTATCATCATGAGAATTCGGTATTAGTCCATGGTCAACAGAAAATTTGCGAAATGCCATCTTCAAAGCAATTTCAATTGCTGTAGATCCATTGTCTGAAAAATATACTCGAGAAGCCCAACCTGTACAAACTCAACCAAAGTAAAAGACTAACCCAAAATAGAAATTAACATAAATAACAGACAGATGATTGAAATGAACTACATGAATAACTGCATACTGTCCATAACATATCATCATTCAATGGATAACACTGAGCACCGGCAAACGTGATGAGTAGCAGTGGGACTAAACTGAAAAGAATATTTTTAACCTAAGTATTCATTGACTTAGCTAAGATCAGCATTCAGAATATGTTTTAAATAAAAATTACAAGAAATTAGTTTGGTAAATTACCATAAGAAAAAATGTATAGGTTAAATGTGGAAGTAAGAAAAGGAAACGCTAACCTTTCCCTACACCTTCAAGCAAAACCTCGGCACAGTTTAAGGCTGGCTCGTGAACATTCTCAGGAAACATTACATGCCCAAATCTTGCAGCAGCGTATCCCATCTCCCTAGCAAGCTCAGTCTGAAATCACCTCGATGGAAAAATTATATAAAACAAAAAATCCAGAGACGTTATCGAGAAGAGACATCCAACTAGAAATAAAGCATTTTGGTGCTATGTAAGGGGATGAGGATGACCTGCAATACAGCATCAGGTCCTTGAGTCCACCAACTTGCACATGCATCAAATACTGGTGCTATGACTTCTGCATTCTGAGCCTTTGAAATAATGATAACTTAGATTCACATGATGGTATTTAGGTATCAGCACATAAAAACACATTAAATAATTTTATAGAACTTTTGGATTTAATTCCAAAGTAAGCACTAAATGCACTAAGAACAACATAATGCGGTCCACTAAGATCTTCATTCTTGTATTGCAATTTGCAAAGTTTTGAGAAAATAAAAAGTATAAATACATAAAGTAATGAAAGGGAGAAAAGAGAAACGGCAATTGACCTGAAAAGTTGTGGAGATAACCATACATAGATTTTATTTGAAACAAACCTTGAAGACTGCAAAGTTCTCACCACAGCGAGAGTCAATCACTGTTACCCCTCCATCTGGTACAAGTTTGTGTTGAGTGAAAGGCCACCATATAATATCACTTGCCTTCCTTGGCATTTCATGCAACTTTTTAATTCTCTCAAAATAAGCAGAGTGCATTATTTCCTTTAGATTACTAAATAAATGATGACAACCTTCAAACCAATCCATTAGGTCATTAGATGGATCTTTTGGAACAGGTGGTAACACTAGAACAGGAACCCTGCATGAAGAAGGGTAGAAAAGCATGTTAATACATAGACACAGAGCAATCATATTGCAAAGAGGAAGAAAGGTCAAAGCATAAAAAATAGCTGATCATGTGAAACATGTGTGGCCATACAGGAATTTGGATATTTGTGCATGAGTGTGCATGAGGGACAGCCTTAGCAACCTTTGGAGGGGAGTGGCTATTTCCAAGATTTGAACCCGTTACGACCAGGTCACAAGACAAGGCAGCAACATTACCATCCAAGGCTCACTCCAATTCATCACATACAATATTTAAGTTTTTTTTTTTTTTTTATAAATGATTATATCTGTTTTGGTAGTTTCGCACATACAATTAGTTTTATTTATCAATACTATTCAAACAAAACTCCTTTATTTGGGGGAAAAAGACCAAATATGCCAAACATTAAACTTAATCTTTAAAAACCAATAGCTGTTCAAAAAAAAAAAAAAATCTTTAAAAACCAATACTTTGAAAAATAATTACTCTAAAATACACTATACCAAAGGTAATGTTACAAACTCTTAGCTGTTATTGTTCAATACCTACCAAAAAGGAAGTTCAGTCAAAAATTCAACATTAAAAAAAAAAAGTGCTGAAAACCATTCATCAAGCAAGACGTTGCTAAACACCTTTCGTTATAGGAAAAGAAAAACACAAACGTCACTAAATACATTCACTGTAAACTCTTTCCACTTTTAACTTAATAAATTACAATCTTTACCCATAATACAGAATAATTTGTTTAATTAAAAGACACTGTGTGTCTTTTTCCTATAATACACATTCAGTGCCTAAAACAAAAATATTTTCAAACCTTATTTAGTGCTTACCTTTTCATTACTAAAATTTCCATAACAAAATTTTCAGTTTAAAGAAAAGCATCCTGAGAGAAAAGGAACACAAGTTATTCTTTCATTATATGAAGTTATTCTTTAATAATATGCAGAACTCTCTGTGCTTCATGTCACAAGCAAAAAAAAGGAAATATAGAAACTAGTGTAATCAGGCTTACTTGTTTCGCAGATAAGACAGTAGTGGACCCTCATTTAAAAGGCCATGATCTTCAAGGACAACAGCAACAACATCATAACCTCGAAGTGTCAAGGTCTCGTAAGCTGAAATTGTTCCAGAAATGCCTCCTAACCGCCCATCTCCAACAAGAATTGCAGGAATACGGAATGGTCTGGCATGAAATAGTAGTTTTAAAAAATTTCATACATGCGGCAATTCCATGCCATAGGCATCACTTGTTTATCATCAATTCCTGATAGTGAATATAACATGTTTGCTTCTTCAACTAAATATTAGCAGTTAATTCCTATGACTTCACTTTGACAAACAGACAGCAACTGTTTGTCAATAATAATAATCAAACTTAGATAAATGCCTAAGCCCCATTCACTTTTTTTTTTTTTTTTTTATGATTATATCCCTCCGGTCCTACTATATATAAGCCCCTTTTGAAGACTTTTTTTTTGTTCTTAATATGAGCCCCATTTACAATTTTCAATGGCATTAATTACTTCTTTTCCACAAACACCCCTATTTACTTAACATTTTTTACATTCCCAATAATAATTATAGGGGTACTTTTGAAAAAGCATACCAAATATTTACATTTCCAATACCACTAACAATATTAACTAACTTTCTTAAAAGGTGTGAAAATTGGTCAAAGGGGCTTATAACAAGGACCGGAGGAAGTATCATAAAAAATTGAGAGTGATCTTCAAATGAAATCGCGATTTCAAAGTCCAATATTTGAGCCACCCACGTACATATACTCCTAAATTTGACATTAAAATCAAATCCATGTAAGAAATTAAAAAAATCAAATCCAAAATTGTTACTATAGTTTTTTATATATAAATCAGAAAGTTTTGTGCACATACTGAAACTCAACTTATAGGCAGCCACTTTCTTAGCTCAATCCTCAAATAGACCATCAATGGCCATGACTTTAGAACGTGAGGTGAATCCAAACCAAAAAAAAATCTAATAAATTAGGTGAGAGAGTCCCACACTGCTTAGTAGGAGTACCAAATTGAGCTTTCATATTTACTCACTCCGATCCTTGATATAATCCTCTTTACAAGGAATTCGCAAGAATTAAGCAAGTTAGTTAATATTGTCAATAACGTTGAAAATGTAAAATTTTGATTTACTGTTCAAGATTATCTTTACAAATTATCATGACTCTAAAAAAATAGAGTAATTAGGAATGTCTGTCAAAAAGAAGTAATCCATGACATTGAAAATTATATTTTTAAAAAGAAAAACTTATAAATAGGAAGGAAAAAAAAAAGTTCCTAAGCGTGGATTACTCAAGAAAATATAACTTGTCATTAAAGCTGAATTTCAACATTCTAACTTTTTTCTTTTCGGCTTCAACTTTCTTCAGCTTTTGAACCACCAAAGGTATCGTCTAGTCCCTTCATTTCCCCAATGGTCAATGTACATATCATTAAATTGAAGCCCTAATAGTAATAATAATAAGAAGAAGATCAAAATACAGACCTATACAAATCACATTGAAGTGATCCAGAGGGTCCTGGACTTGCAACACCACCTGCAGTTTCAACCACACACATCACTTCCGAACTCTCCTTCTCAGCAACCCCACTTTCCAACACCACATCACTAAAACATCGCTGCAGTGTTTCCAGCACCGACGAGTCCTTAACCACCATCCCTTCCCTCTCCGCCGCCAAATGCGGCGACACCGCCTCTTCCCACGCATACAACGTCTTGCAAATCAACTTCTTCTTCGCCCCAAACCCTTCTTCTCTGTCTTTATAGTTTGCAATTGCCCGGTCCCTTTCAGCAGCAGGCGAAGTATTCAGAACGCTGTGAGAAGCGAAGAGAGGGGTGTGAGGGTTGCGGAGTTGAAGGAGCTGGGTGACCTTATCGAAGACGAAGCGGGAGTCGGAGTCGGAAGGGAAGCCGGTTTGAACGGGCTTGAGGTAGTGGAATTGGGAGTGGGGAGAGAGGAGGGTGGAGGCGGCGATGCCGGTGGAGACTAGGGTTTTGCCGACACCGGTGTTGGAGCCCCAAATGAGATAGATTGGGTAGGAGAGAGGCAGCTCGAGAGGTTGGGTAGTGGTGGAGGATAGTTGTCGGAGGGAATGGTGACGGCGGTGGCGGTGGCGGTGGCGGGAGAGAATGACGGAGGAGAAGCGGAACATGGTGAAGAGTGAAGAGTTTGAGTCGCTATTTTCCGGCGGAAAAATTAAGGAGGGAAAGCAAAAACGATAACATAATCTTTTTCAAATTGTCGATTATTCTTTATATATAAGTCATTTTTCAAAACAATTTTTTAAATTTATATATAAATTATTTTGTTTTTTTTTAAGTATTTATTGTTTTCTTATTTGATTTTTTATTTTTATTAATGTGAAATACTAACACATTTTTGAACTTTTCCTTACAAATTGAGAAATAAAATTTTATAATATTAAAAATACTTTTTTAATTTTAAAAAAATATATTGTTTTTGTTTTATTTATGCAATATGATAATGTTTGACTTATAAATAAAATAAAATAAAATATACTAGCTCAATAAACTTTATTTTGTGAGCTAAACAAATTGAAGTTAAATTAAAAATTAAGTTTGTTAAATAAATAAATTGAATTTCAATGAAATACAATCGTTTAGTTAGGTGATCGATAAACTATCTCAATAATATATATATATATATATATATATATATATATATATTTAATTTTTACAAATACTTGAATTTGAAATTAGTTTTAAAAAATTTTAGAATTAAAATGCAAAAAATTGGAAATGAATGCACTGCAGTGGTTAGAAAATATTTAAGATATATATAAAAAATAAAAAATATAATAAAGTAAAATTATGACTAATACAGATAAAAAAATTAAGTATGTCTAAAAAAGGAGTGAAATGAACCTAAAAAGGCTAAACAATTTTTTTAAAAAATAAACTAAATAAAGTCATAAGAATAAAATACAAGATGTAGCAATGTAGGTTTGCAATAAAAAGGATTTCATTTAGAATATTTTTTTTCTTTTGTATAATGTTAATAAATAAATTGTTATTGTTCAAGTTTACAAAGGGAAGTATTTTGAACTTACGAGGAGAAAATATCTCAAACTTAAATCAAGCCAAATTTGAACTAAAATATAATTTGGATCGAACTCAAATTGGATTTCGAGCTAAACAAATTCTCAACAAACTGATCCAAATTTAATTATGTTTGACTCGTTTCTACCCTGACATCTCATTGCCTAGCACCTTTAAGCTCATTCAAAAAAAATAGTCAAGCATTTAGAAATGATGCTTGATTTTTTTTAATATTTTACATCCATGTGGTCAAGCATTTGAAAATGAAGAGTAATTGCTCCAAATCTTAACAAATTATATTTTTTTTCAAACAAAATAAGTAATGTGTCATATGATGTTATGTTGATTTTTTGTATAAAAAAAAACAAATTTATGAAAAATAATTAAAATTATTTTTTAAAAGAAAATTGAATCTTTTAATAATTATTAAAAGAATTGATTTCTTTAATTAAAAAAATGTTGTGCTGCGTGATGGATAACACGTCACTGTTGATGTTGTCAAAGTAACGTGACGTGTCGTTGGTTATATTATCACTTAAGTGACGAAATGTCAATTTTCAAATGTTTAATTAAAGTTCAAGGAAAAATATAATTTCTTTTTCTTTTTGTTGGTTTATTAATTCGAAACTCGAAGTCGTTTATGTTTTTGTATAGTTTTAATTTAGTTACTATATAATTTGAATTTTGATATTGTTTTCATTTTGCTTTATTCTATTTCGGTCACAAAATTTAAGGATATGAGACATTTTAATGTTTGTGTTAAAATATGAAAATTTTATTGAATAATAAGCTTCCAAGTGAATTTCTATACTATGCCAAACCCTAAAATAGGTCGAGTTTAGGTTTAAAATTTAGTCTATGATGGATCAACAAACAGGCTTAAGCCTTGAGTTTATAATACAGATTATGCCAATTTTTATTAAGGCCTGACTCAATATGTCTCATTCCCACCCCTAACGACTAAGAACATGTTTGGTAAAGCTTTTTATTGACTTTTTGTTTCATTTTGCAAAAAACAAAAATAATAATAAACAAATCTATTTTGATAACCATTGTTATGTTCAGCAACAAGTTTTAATTATAAAACAAGTTTTCATTTGTAAAAAAAAAAAAAAAAAAACAAAACTCCCATCTAACATTTAGGTGTTGTAGATTATTTTGATAAGATTATATTTTGAGATCCGTGTAATTTTTCTATTATACCCTTATCATCCCAACTATAATAACCAATTTTATACCATTCTTTTGTAATTTACTCAATAACCATCCAAATAAAAATATTAAATTAATTTCATTTTTCAGTTAAGAAACTCAAACATAAAGTGATTATCAAATTATAATATCACAAATTGTAATAACATATAAAAATAATCATAATTGTAAACCAAAAAAAAAAATCATAATTTAATTTTCATAACTATATGAAACACACGTTAAAATACAAAAATCCTACAATATATTACTACTTCCTCTATCTTGAAATATATGAACAGAACTACGAGTTTCTTTTGTCTCTAAATATAAACTATTGTCTCAATTTTTAATGATATTAATTATTTTTATTCACAAATATTCATATTTAGTAAACACCTCTTAGAATTATAATAATAATTATATTATTAATTTAAAAAAAATATCAAATATTATCATTTTCAATATCACCGATAATATTAATTAGTTTTTTTAATTTAAGTGAAAGTCTAATCTAAGTATTTATATTTAGACGCTTATTTATAGGTAATGCTGTTAATTCGGGCTGACCCGATGACTAGTCCATTAAGGCCACTATTTTTTTGGGTTGGGCTGGGCCGACCCATTTATATATTGAGCCAATATTTCACTAGCCCGACCCAACCCACTTGTTTTTCGAGCATGGTTGGGCTGGCCCATGGGCTAATGATTTTTCCTTTTTCGATAAAAATAGTAATTAATTATAACCAAATTAAAATTTTATAACATTTTCTTATTAGGATGTCATTATTAATTATAAAAATAATAAATAGAAAGACAAAAAGCTCTATTTCATCTTAATTTTATTATTGTTCAATCCTATTCAATAACAAAGTGTTACTATAACATACTCCATTCATCCTTATTTATAAGACCCCTTTAAGAGATTTCACGATAATTAAAAAAGTGGAATAATTTAGTTAATTGTATTGGAAATGTGAACTTTTGATATGTATTTTCAAAATTAATCCTATTAATATTATTGAGAATCTAAAAAGTGTTAAATAAATATGAGTGTTTTTGGAAAAAAAAGTAATTAATGCTCATTGAAAATTGGTAAAAGGGTTTTATAAATATGGACAAAATAAAAATGTCAAAAAGATCTTATATTTATGGGCGGAGGGAGTATTAAAAAAGTTTAAGTTCGGGCCATACGGGTTGGTCCAACCCATTTCGGGCTGGTCCGTGTTGGACTAATGAATTGTCGGGCTGAGTTGGATTGGCCCAAAAAACTTCGGGCTAGAATTTTCTCTGGTCCAACCCATTCCTTGTAGGGTTAAATTGGCTAGCCGGTCGGGCCATCCCATTTTTGACAACTCTATTTATAGGTGTAATATTTAAAAAACTTATTTTACACAAGAATTACCCTACCAAGCTTTTCGCCCCGAGCGATGCACGGGTATAACAACTAGTTTACTACGAATACAGTATTTACTAGTATTACTATTACTATTACTGTTACTGTTACTGTTACTACGTAGAGACAGAGAGGGAGGGAGTATTATCCAAATTTGAGAAGGAAATAGAAACAAGGAAAAGGAAGAGGATAGGTGCGTCATAGACACAGACACAGATGAAACGTTTGTGAATGAAAAAGATAAGAGAGCGTGACAGGCAAATGGCAACGATGAGCGAATGATCACAATAAAAATATGTGATAAAAATAAATAGCGACAAATAAATAAAGAATAGAGATTGAGAATGTCTGGCAAGAGAAGAGAGACAGTGATCGGCATTCAATTTCCTCGCACCACTGATATGTCTTCTTCCTCTCCCTCTCCCGTCGCCGATCCTCTTCGCTCCGTCTTCCTCGGCGTCGACGTTGGTACCGGCAGCGCTCGTGCTGGTCTCTTCTTCTTCTTTCCCATTCCATCCCCTTTCTTCAATTTCATTTATCATAATCTATTTTGTTCTTTGCTTGTTTCTGTGAATTCTCAAACATGCCCCTTTCTCATTCAATTATGCAATTACTTGAAATACAGGTTTGTTTGATGAGGAAGGAAAGCTTCTTGGTTCATCCAGCAGCCCAATACAGATATGGAAAGATGGTGCATGTGTTGAGGTGCTTTTTATTATTACCCCTTGCCAAGTTGTAAATAAACTTTGGGTAGATCTACATGGCTCCATAAATCTGATGATATTGCAATTGATTGAAGCCATTTCAAGAATTAACATGATATGTTCGCATTGTAGCTAGGGTAGGAATTCCATACCAGGTGTAGTTGGTTGTTAAATTAAAACGAATTATGTATTAAAAAGGGCGGCCTAGTGTACCAGGCTCCCACCTAGTAGGGTTTCGGAATGATAGATGTACGCAGCCTTTTCCCGTAAGCGAAGAGGTTGTTTCCGAGATTCAAACTCGTGACCTCTTTGCTACTAAGCATCGACCTTATCGTTGTGCCAAGGCAAAAAGGAATTGTGTATTGTTTATTTTTAATTACTGTATACTCTGTATAAGCCTCGTGACCTGTAGGTCATGGGTTCATATCTTGGAAACAACCTCTTCGCTTGCGAGGATAAGGCTGCTTACATATACCCTCCTCAGATTCCACTAGGTGAGAGCATCGTGCACTGAGCCACCATTTTTTTATATACTAGCAAATGAAACTAGTCTACAATTTTGTGGATGTTTTTCTATCATTGGTGGGTCTGGTGCTCTATGAGGCTATTATTATATAGTGTATACTTTAGTTTTTGGGATGCCCAGAGTCCAGAGATGTGTGTTGGAAGTTGGAACCTTGTATATCCAAGAGCACACCACTTTAAATCACGTTTCTTCTTGATTTTCTATTGGAGCAGCTGCTTGTTTGTTACTTTGTTTTGTTGATATTGGAAATGGGGAAGGGATGATGTTGACTTTTCAACATTAGTCCCTGTTGAGTTGGATATATGTTGGTGCATTCCACTTTCAGTGCTTTAACATGTACACAGTTATTTTTAATAAATAATGTAGATTTTTCATTGTGTTCTGAACAGCAATCCTCTACAGATATATGGCTTGCAATCTGTGCAGCTGTAAAAGCAGCATGCTCTCAAGCAAAAGTTGCACCATCAGAAGTAAAGGGTCTAGGATTTGCAGCTACTTGTTCTCTTGGTATTTAACATTTTTAAATTTCATATATTTTTTTTAATCCCTGTACTACATGGAAGGTTTAATGTGCAAATGAAGTGACTGTAACTGGTTGTTTACGAATTATAACAGTTGCAGTGGATGCTGACAGCTCACCTGTTACGGTTTCTTGGAGTGGTGATTCGAGAAGAAATGTTATCGTATGGATGGATCATAGAGCTGTAGAACAAGCTGAAAGAATCAATTCCAGTAACTCACCTGTACTGCAGTACTGTGGTGGAGCTCTTTCACCCGAAATGGAACCACCAAAGGTATCGTCTAGTCCCTTCATTTCCCCAATGGTCAATGTACATATCATGATGTCTACTAAATTCCATTTTAAGCATTCCCCTATTATATGCTATTTTGTTGTAATCCTTTTAAGTGCAGTGTAACTTTAGATTTTTATGGCAGTGCATGTATAATTGTTGATGACGATGATAACTGAAGTGTTCTATACCATATCTGCAACTTGTATACGGCTTTGCCATCTGTCTTGGATTAAGCTTAGAAGATCACGGATAATCTGAGTATACGATCAGTTATAGACACAATTGATAGGATTTGTTGGAATTATGCATTAACAGATTTTTCTTTCACGAGAAAAGGCCTCTCCTCCTTTAACTTTTTGCTTACTTGTTCATCATTTGTTTGAATTACCGGTACTCTTATTTGGAGTGTAGTAGTTAAATAAATTTCTCTATCAGAAAATTATATTACCAAGGATCTACATCTTGAAGATACTAAACTGGTTAATTGCTGCACAATTCAGCTGGTATTGTTATTTCATATATAATTCTGAGCATGATGAGCTTTTTATTGGATTCAGTTATAGCTTTATCAAATTTCACTGACGCAATCTAACTTCTCAGCTTCTATGGGTTAAAGAAAATCTGCAAGAATCCTGGTCTATGGTTTGCAGATGGATGGACTTGAGTGATTGGTTGTCGTATAGGTATCTTTTGTTGCTGAAGTCTTCTTGACGTCAAGGATCAGCTTGTTGTTCATGTCAAGTGGCACACTTTGATTAATTTATGGCAATATCTGTAGGGCAACTGGAGATGATACTCGCAGTCTGTGCACCACAGTTTGTAAATGGACATATCTTGGTCATGCACACATGCAGCATATCAATGATAAAGACTCCCGAGATATGGAGGCTTGTGGATGGGATGATGACTTTTGGGAGGAAATTGGGTTGGGTGATCTTGTTGAAGGACATCATGCTAAAATAGGTATTCTGATCCGAGTATCTAACTTACATTGGCTTATTTACTTTCATTACTGAGAAGCTTTGCGACTGTTAATGGGGACCGAATGCAAAATCCATATTTTTACGACAGTCTGAGTCTTGACTGTTCTTGTCCTAAAATGCAAAATTCCTGTTTTAGTAGATGACTTGTTCTTTGACGGACGGAAGTGGAAAGAGAGTAAATGCTGTATGCTTTTGGTATTCCCTATTTGCAAATGAATTTTCTCTGCCTACAAGATATAAGTATGAGATAGGAAGTGTATGCACTGATAACTACCTCTTTGACCAGGGCCATTTCAAATATTTATCACTTGTATAGCAAATTTTAAATTCAAGAAGTAATCTTGTGGAATATTTTGGTGCAACCGTAAACTGTTTTAATCTACCTTAGCTGTCATATTGAACTTAATTCTTTTTCTCCCTTTGGAAGTTCAATATGAAACAACATTATTATGGTGCAATATGATTAATTATGATTTAAGGTGCAATATGATCAATTATGATTTAAGTTTGAAAGTTGGTAATTGCTTATTTCTTGAAGAGTACTAGTTTTTTCATGCTTGATCCGAAGAACACTGGGGCTAACTGGGTAAACTTTGAGTAAGCTTACGATTAATCATCCGCTGTTTGTGCCATTCGATCTATTTCTGTTTTCTGAGTGCTTAATTTGATACTGGTTCATAATAACAGGACGAAGTGTTGCTTTCCCTGGCCATGCTTTAGGTTCTGGCCTTACTCCTACCGCTGCGAAGGCAAGAAACTTGTACTGAGTATTTTGCATTCCTTTGTAGTTTGAATAAGTGCTTCCTTAATCTTCATTAGCAAAGCAAATACATATTGCTGAGTACAACCTTCCTCCTTCTGTGTAGATTTGTTCAGTTTGATGTGGCTGCTTTTTAAATCTGATGGGTTGAAATTTTCAGGAACTGGGTCTTGTTCCGGGAATTCCGGTTGGGACATCACTAATTGATGCTCATGCTGGTGGTGTGGGGGTCATTGAAAGCGTGCCACCATCAGAAGCTGAAGGTTGTCGTGACTTACCTTATGATGTTAGTGGTTCGGATAAAGCACTAGTATTTCTTAACTAAAAAAACTTATGTATCCTCAGAACATGATAAGGAAGCGATTACCAACCGCATGGTGCTAGTTTGTGGAACTTCTACATGTCATATGGCTGTGTCCCAGAGCAAATTATTCATTCCTGGGGTTTGGGGGCCGTTTTGGTCTGGTACAGTATACTATTTTATCCATTTTTTATGAATTGAATCTGAAGTTTAGTAGACATTTTGAAATAACGGTGGTCCTTGGATTATAAAATTGGGTGGTTACTATGGTGATTCAAGCATTTTAAACTTGTAGTTACAGTTTCGAGGGAGAAGTGGATTTTCCCTTTTGGTAATAACTTCCAAGTTGTTTGGTTGTGTTGACAACTCATGAATAAAATCTGCTTTGTTGGAACTTGGATAATGAAGTGTTTTCATTTGAGATAAATATTTGTTTCATTTTATGTTGATTTTATATAATGTAGTGATTGTATAACATCGTTCATATATGTGTCTTTGTAAAGTTATTTTTGTGGCTAGTTATAATTAGTTCCTCTTTGTGGAATATGATGTTGATACTGGCATAAAAATTTGGAGGTAGCTGTAATTGAAGGGTTACATTTGAGAGGATCATCTGCAGGATATGCTGTTAATTTTCATCATCCTCTGTTTCATTGAAGAGTCATCTAAACACTAAAATTCATCATTGCTTCTTTTGCATTTTATGTTGTGAACTGTTTCTTCTTTATCCAAACTTTCAGCAATGGTACCAGAATATTGGCTGACTGAAGGTGGACAGAGTGCTACTGGTGCATTATTGGATCATATAATTGAAAACCATGCTGCTTCTCCACTCCTTGCAAATCGAGCTGCTTCCCAAAGTAAGAAGTTTTCTTCATTTGGAGTCTAATACTATTAATGAACACTTAACAAGTCAGATTCACCGCCCCTTCTGAATGTCTTAACAAGACTAATTGTTCTATTCTATGCTTTAATGTTTCAGAGGTTTCAGTTTTTGAGCTTCTGAACAAGCTCCTGGAATCAATGATGATTGAGCAGAAACAATCCTTTGTTGCTGCCTTGACTGAAGATTTACATGTTCTTCCTGATCACCATGGGAACAGGTATTTGTTGAGCATTTATGACTCCCCGTTTGTTATATGCCATAATGGCTTCCAAATAATAGGCTGCTCTACATGATGGCTCAGGTCTCCAATTGCAGACCCAAAATCAAAAGGGGTTATCTATGGTTTGACACTTGACACAAGTGAGAAACAGTTGGCTCTTCTATACCTGGCAACTGTGCAGGGCATTGCGTATGGCACTCGTCACATTGTAGAGCATTGCAACGCCCATGGTCACAAAGTAAGGATGCACTATGCTATTCCATATATTTGAGGTTTTTACTAGGTCTTTGGGTTGCCTGGGTCATTAATGTAGGTTGTTGATGCAGACTTGTTGGCTTTTATTTTTGTGATTGTTCTTTGCTTGCAGATCAACACTCTACTTGCATGTGGTGGCCTATCAAAAAACCCTATCTACATTCAGGAACATGCTGATATTATTGGTATGTGTTGAGGAGTTTTAGTTTTAGACTTTTAGTTTTTTTTTCCTGGGACTTGGGTGATGTGTATATGCTTGCTCACATGGCTAAGATACTCATGTCTTTGTGTTACATATTCTGTATGGACCTTTTCAGTGTGATGAATACATGAAGTATGGTCCAATTTTAAACTATTAGCGAAATCATGTTAGTATCTAGGGTTTCTCATGGTCTAGTTTAGTTGGTTTGAACTTTGAAGGTCAAACTTACCAAACCATATTTCACTAATGTATTTTACAAACCAAATCACAGTTCAAGGTTTGGTAGATGAGATCTACACGAGTACATGACTATAAGGAAGACGAGTAGTCATATATTGTATGCATCTCACTAACAGTGCAACTGGGCAAAGATGAGTAGGTTGAAGTAATTCCATGATTTGGATTTAGTCTTATTTGATTTACGTTTCTAATTCATTAATAAAAAATTATTGAGCTTCCTGAGGATCCTGATGATAAGAAATGACGAAGGCCAATGAAGTTTTGTTTTATACTCAATTTTTAAAAAAATAATTAATCGCAGTTATAATCTTCCCAGGTTGCCCTATTATTCTTCCAAGGGAAAGTGAATCTGTGCTCTTGGGTGCTGCTATTCTGGGTGCTGTTGCTTCAAAGAAATATCAGAGCCTTGGTGAGGCCATGAAAGCCCTTAACGCAGCTGGTCAGGTGTGGAAGCCTTATTTCGGTCTTGAGATTTATATATGTAAAAAAAACACAAGTAGT
This sequence comes from Crotalaria pallida, assembly GCA_037953625.1. Classification (NCBI taxonomy): domain Eukaryota; kingdom Viridiplantae; phylum Streptophyta; class Magnoliopsida; order Fabales; family Fabaceae; genus Crotalaria; species Crotalaria pallida. The sequence goes on from CM075649.1 coordinate 180,517,826, forward strand.
TTTTTGATTTCGGATCAGAGCTCAATTTCATCGAGTAACATGGAGTGATGGTACTACTTTCCAAACAGTTCTTCATGCTGTGTCATCTTGCATTAAATTGATACTGAAGTTGGAAGTATTAGGAACTGAAATATTCTGTTCAAACTTGCAATACTTATCTCCCTGGTAAAAAAAACAAACTAGGAATAATTTGTTGCAGACTCTCCTCATACAATATCTCTAGGTCATATTCCGTTTAAGATCATTACCAATTTTGCATTTTTTGTAAAACAAATCCATTAAATATTTTATACTTAGTCTTGCAAATGTGCTACCAAGCAGTGAGAGGCTGCATTAGTCATATACTCGTTGTATTCATCTTGCTAACAGTGCGAAGATGAGTAGGCGAGTCCTGACCTGAGCTATTAATATCATATTTTGTATCCTAATACCTTACTGTTTTATTGCTGTCTTCACTCTTTAGCAGCTAGATGCTTTCATTTCATCGAAATAAAATTTTGCTGCTCCTAGTTTTCCACTTTTCCTTGATGGGATTCTAAAGTTTGGTGAATTTTGGCAGGTCATTCATCCATCTAATGATCCAAAGGTTAAAAAGTACCATGATGTCAAATACAAGATCTTCCGTGGCCTTTATACGCAACAGCTCGAGCATCGTTCCATGATGGCTCAAGCCATGGCATAGCTTTGCAAAAACTGCTGGGAGTCAAACCGAATATCACTAGTTTGATGAATATTGGTTTTGAAGGTTATATATTTTTGGTGGTAGGTTAGACGTTGAAGAACTCAAAAAGATACATCATACAAGTCAAAACAAGTTACATGTACAGGCTCATGGCATCTTATTCTTCTCCTTAACTTAAACGAAAGCCATTAACCAAAGCGAATAGGCAGCTGGAAGCATCGTGTACAAATTTAGTCTGTTTGATAACATTTTTTTGTTCAAGTAAATGACTAAATGTTCCATATCATATGATGTGACTTTCTTAAATCCGGACCAGTTGCAAAGCATATTTCAATGAAGTGGGTCCCTAGAAAATTTCAGCCATGAATTTTTATTCCCAACCCTTTTTTTCTTGTGAGTTTTAAGAAACAAAAGCGTGATAGTCATTAATAAGCTCCTCCAAGTTGCCAAGGGTGACATAGGATAGCCTAGCAAATCATCGAGCTCCTATTATTGGCTTCGATTCTTTGCAGCTTCAGAGAAATTAGAAGCAGCAACTTGTGCTAATTGCTTCAACCTCCCTGCTCGGTTTTCGTTGGCCCATTGCTTCCGGATTCTGTGATTCAGAAATGGCGAGGAAAGAATATTAAGCATGCTTACAAGCTTTAATACTTTAGGCTACATGCTCTATTATTTAAATTTTGGGCTTTGAATATAACATTAAATGGAGAACATTTTTATCACAACTGACGTAAAATTGACTCATGAATGGCCATATTAAAGAAAACTCGGATTGATCAAAGGATCATCAATTAATACATGTACGGGTGATGCTCTTTAACTTTTGGTGTGTGTATAATAAGATCCCTTCATGATTAAACTTTTTTAACTATTTTATGAATCACTTATTAATGACCAAAAAAAATCAAAACATATACTATTATTTATTCATATGACTTTCACAAAATTATTTGTTGGGTGGAAAATAAATGAAAAGTTGGAGGAGAAAAAAGTAAAACTGATTTCTTTTTTTTCTGAATCAATTATTATCAACTACTACCAAAACTACACAATATTATTTATGAGGGTTTTGCTATATATTTTCCAAAATCAATAGATAAAGAATTTAAAAATGTAAAGCTAGTATTGAAAAATAAAAAAATTGATTCTTAATATATTAAACGCATCAATTTTTTAGGTAAACTTGAAACTTTTAGTTCTTTAAACATTGTTCTTAAGGAGATAGCAAAATCCTATTCACAATATGAGATTTGCGATACATTGCTTTCAATAATTAAGGTTCCAAAAGTACAAAATCAATTTTAAAAAAATAAAAACATCAACTTTAGTAAATTAAATACACTATTTTCAAGATATAAACTTTACATATTTTTAATTTTTTTATCCATTATATAAAGGCAATGTACAACAAATGTAACAGCAATATTTATGTTACTACTAACTTACATTAAAAAAAAATAATAAGATTTGTTTACCCAAAAAAAAAACCCGTTTACCCAAAAAAAAAAAATTGTGGGGATGAAAAATAATGAAAGTACTAGTGAAGGTGGGTGGTGTGTCAGGAGTTTGGGGGAAAAGAGTAAAGGAGCATATCCCGGAGAGATAAATAATATGCCAGGAAAATACCGTTAGGAGAGAGTGCCACGTGTAACGGTACATTGCAATCAGGTATCGTTATCGTATCATCAACCCATCAACCCAACCCAACCCAACCCAACCCCACTCTCTCTTCCTCCCTTCTCTCCTTCTTCGTCATCACCCTTCTCCTTCTTCTTCCTTTCCAATTCCATCACCCTTCTTTAAAAAAAAAAAAACAAAAATTAAAAAAAAAAACTGAAACTTTTTTTAATTCAATAATCCTATTTCCCTTACTCCGTATTCTCTCTCCTTCCTCACCCCTCTCAGCTCAGAACCCACTTCCACCTTCTCACAATAACTAAAACCACATAAACCAATAGTGACATAGATAGAGAGCGACACCCATCAACGCTTCTTTATTTAATCTTAATTATTTCCTCATTGGGTCATGTTTTCACCCTTCAATTCCCAATTTTGTTATCTGGGTATTACCGATTCGACCTTCTCAGGTATCCCTAACTAATGCTCCCTCCTATATTATTGGACCCTCCTTTTTGGATCTGTTCTTATACCTTTGGATTATTGTCTAATCCCCTTTTCATTCATTTCTCTTTTCCCTTCATATAATTTGTCTAACTAATTCCACGCGTGGTTATTTATATATATGATGTGAGTGATGCCCTCATGTCATGTGTAATAATAAAGGGTATCAATGGTTGAACGAGTCTAATAAGAATCTAGCTGATCATACACAACAACAAAACTGTTTAATGGATAGCCCCACCGCCGTTCGATCACCGGCTACCACCACCGGTGGTTCCAACGACGAAACACGGCGTGTTAAATTCTTGTGTAGCTTTCTAGGGAGCATAATGCCACGTCCCCAAGATGGGAAATTGCGCTACGTAGGTGGAGAGACACGAATTGTGAGTGTTCCACGCGATATTAGCTACGATGAATTAATGGTGAAGATGAGAGAGTTGTATGATGGTGCTGCTGTGCTGAAGTACCAGCAACCTGATGAGGATCTTGATGCACTTGTCTCGGTTGTTAATGACGATGATGTGGTTAACATGATGGAAGAGTATGATAAGTTAGGTTTCGGGGATGGATTCACTAGGCTCAGGATTTTCTTGTTTTCGCAATCGGAGCAGGATGGTTCCTCGCACTTCATCGATGGGGATGATAACGAGAGGAGGTATGTCGATGCGTTGAATAGTTTAAATGATGTTTCTGATCTTAGGAAGTTGAATCAAATGGAGTTTCCTGTTATTAGTCCTGTTGAGGATATCCTTTTGGCTGATCAGTTTTTTAATCCAATTAGTGTGGAGAGTGGGATTCACAGGCAGAGAAGTGGGGAAATATCTATACCGCAGTATAATATGCATCATCTTACCATCCAGCATCAGCAGCAGCAACCTATGGGCCAGAGGTTTAGTGAAATGGATTCTCCATGGAACCCTGCATTTTACTCGCCCAGGCATCATGCTCATCATGACTCGAGATCATTGGTAGAATTTCCATCTTCTCCTTCAAGTGCAAGGTATCGAGGGCCATTTCCTGAGTTGCCGGAGTATGCAGTCCCTGAAGAGTATGCTCGACATCATGTGTACGACAATCAACCACAATATCCTGAAAATGTTGTGTGGGTGCCAAGTGGAGCAGCAGCAGCACACGGTGAGAAGTCAGGGTTTCCAGGAAACATTCTTAATGGCCCCAGTGTTGTCGATGGGAACAGTATATGTGACCACTGTCGCATGAGTTTTCCGAGAGGCCAACCGCCCCCGGAGCTTCCTAATAATATTAGTAATGGACTCCCTCCGGTTGCTGCTAATCCATGTGCAGAATGCCCCCCAAATACTGTGAATGCTATCTATCACAGTGAGAATACTAATGATCATGTTATAAACTTGTCTAGGCATGGTAGTGTGACTGATGCACATGCTTTGTCTTCTAGTTATGTTCAGCAACGTCCGGGACCTGAATTGGGGGCTGACGTATATCCTGACCAAACCGTGGCTGCAATACCACATCTGAAACTTCCTTCACTGGAAGAGCGCTGTATGCGGTTTGGAAACCCGCCTTCTCCTTATGGAGTGGATAGTCATTATGCTGTGCCTCGTGGACATGTACCCGGGCATGCTTTCTGGAGAAATGCTCCCACTGCAGTTCATATTGGACCGTCTTATGAGGGGACGGCTCCACCTCAGCAGGTGAATGGTATGATACATGCTGGATTAATAAGGGCAGGGAGTAATCCGGGATTTTTTGTTGGGTCAGATAGTCAAAATCCTATTCCTTTGGTTGATTCCCCAAAGATGTTGTCAGTTCATGATGGGTCAGTTATCTCAGAACATCCTTATGCACATGCTCTGAACTTGAATTCAAATGTAATTGGTCAGGAAAATCAACATCCGATTACTGTAGATGTTGAAAACTCTAATGTGCAGAGTATATCTTTTTCGGAGCAAAATAAAATTGCTGAGCATGTATTCGAAGCTTCTGGTCCTGTTAATTCTAATAATTCAAATTCTAAGCCTGCCACAGAGTTTGGAAATGTTGAGAAACTGGCAGATAAAGACCCTTCTACCCCAGAAGGTTCTAAGCATTTGGTTGATCAGTTCAGTTTCTTGCCTGAGTTAATTGCTTCTGTAAAAAAGGCTGCATTAGAAAGTACTGAGGAGGTGAAAGCTAAAGCTGATGAGCATACCGATTCTCAGGTGCCTACCAAAGAAGAAGAAACAGCAAATGAAGTAGAACCAGTGGTGAGGATGACATGATTTGGTTTTCGTTTTTTCAAAATGAAAACGTAATTTGTTTTCTTCTGTCGAGAGAGGTGCGTGGTTGTGCTTGAGGTTAATATATGTTGCCTTATACTATAACATGTGTTTATCTGTCTTGTAGAATGCTCATGATGATTTAGAATTGGAACCTGAAAGTGATCATGTAAATACTTCTAAAATTGAGCCTACAAAGGCTGAGGAAGAAGCAATTGCTAGGGGATTGCAGGTTTTCATGCCATCTTACTCAAAATCCATTATGCTCTTATCATGTTTTCTTTTTCTTTTTTAATTTTTTAAGGTCTTTTCTGGCTTTCCTTTTCCCACATGCCTTGTGGGTTTGACGGTAAGCTGATCATTTTTTTTTTTCAGACAATTAAAAATGATGATTTGGAGGAGATCCGTGAACTAGGTTCTGGAACTTATGGGTCTGTTTATCATGGGAAATGGAAGGGTTCTGATGTTGCCATTAAGAGAATAAAAGCTAGTTGTTTTTCTGGAAGACCATCTGAAAGAGCAAGACTGGTAATATTTCTAGCTGATAGTTTTTTCCTTTCTTTTAAGTAACTACTGATTCAAACAAGTAGAATACAATTTAAATATCCCGCTCTCATTCGTGTGCTGAGTGTTCAATATCTCTTGCTAAAAAAATCACTAACATGAAAAATAAGTTGCATGTTTTTTTTTTTTTTGAGGTCATCAAAAGGTTCAAATGTTGCCCCCCCCCCCCCCCCCCCCCCCAAAAAAAAAAATAAAAAATAATAATAATAATAATAATAATAATATAAAAGAAGAAATATTTGAATGTATTACACACACAACAAGTTATAATCATATAGTATAGTACAATATAGAATTAGTTTTGGGATTAAAGTAATATCAGATTAATTCGGCAGTTCTCATTGAATGGCCCTGTTAGAGAGGATAGTGTTAGTGTCACTCTTTTACTCTACATAGAGGGGCACTAATTTTATGTAGGATGGGACATTTGAGTTTCCTACAGTGCAAGGATATTTTGAACAGAAGAATGGTAGAGCAAGTATAAATACAAACAAGTAGTTTTGTATATATTGAAACAGCTGAGACCCAACTACATATATAGTGATTTCATTTGGTTGTCATCCCAGATTGCAGATTTCTGGAAAGAAGCATTGATGCTGAGTTCATTGCATCATCCAAATGTTGTATCCTTCTATGGTATTGTTCGTGATGGCCCTGATGGTTCTTTAGCAACTGTGACAGAATTCATGGTTAATGGATCATTAAAACAGTTCTTGCATAAGAAAGATAGGTAATATGATAATTTCATTGAATTGAATTTAGTTTTCATCAATGTTTTGTGATGCATTATTTATGCTGTTTATTCTGAGCAATTTAACAGAACGATAGATCGTCGTAAGAGGCTCATAATAGCCATGGATGCTGCATTTGGGATGGAGTATTTGCATGCGAAGAATATTGTGCATTTTGATTTGAAATGCGAGAATCTATTGGTCAATATGAGAGATCCCCAACGGCCTGTCTGCAAGGTACTCATTAAAATTAGGATCAAATAATTTATGATTCAAAGTTTCAAATTTTAGGAAGTTCATGTGGACATCTTTCCAAATTTTCTATGCTTAAAAATATGACACACACATTCATTGGAACATGCATACACACATAACTAATAACAGAGATTGAAACATTGAGTAATTTTTCAGATTGGCGATTTGGGTTTATCAAAGGTTAAACAACACACACTTGTATCAGGAGGGGTACGAGGAACTTTGCCATGGATGGCACCTGAACTTCTTAGCGGGAAAAGCAATATGGTGTCGGATAAGGTATTCTTTGCTTAACCATTTGATTTTACATTGATAATATCCCTTTCACTTCTTTTCTAATGATCTTTCCTTGCATCTATACGTACTCGTGCTGTAGATTGATGTTTACTCATTCGGGATAGTCATGTGGGAAGTGCTCACTGGGGATGAACCTTATTCTGATATGCATTGTGCTTCAATAATAGGTGAGAACCAAGTTACAAGCCAAATGCATAGAGCAATTTGTTTCACTGTTATAAAACGCACTGCCATTTTAGCTCACAAAGTGATTCTATGAGGTGTATATAAAGTATCTTTGCCACAAGGTTCAAGTAATGGGTAGACAGGAGAATGAATCAGAACTTGTCTGTTTTGATGAGCAGGAGAATGGAGTGCCTTAATCTCTGCACATGTCTGGCTCCAAATGTGTTGTAAATATTCTGGCTATATATAATTACTATTGTCTTATTTCATGTTTCAGGAGGAATTGTTAACAACAGCTTACGCCCTCAAATCCCAACATGGTGTGATCCTGAGTGGAAGTCTCTAATGGAAAGTTGTTGGGCTTCTGATCCTGCAGAAAGGCCATCGTTTTCAGAAATTTCCAAGAAGCTAAGGAGTATGGCTGCTGCTATGAATGTGAAATAGTCAGTTGATCTTGAAACAATCAATTGCCCTTCTTGCATTCTAGCCTATAATTGGTAAAAGAGAGGGTAAATAAGGTGAAGCATGGTTCTTCAGGCACCAGCAAGCTTAGCAGCTTTAAAAGGGAAAAAAAATTTATACTCAATGCAGCCTTCTATTCAACCTTAACCACGCTTATATTGTAGTATCATGTCTTGGTTTAGTCTAACAGATCTTTTGTGACGTTGCCTAGAATGCTATTTTCCCTAGTGCAGTTAACTTGCACTGTAGCATGGATTTTCTCCCAGAAGTGGCATGGTGCTCTGAAGAAAGCTACATGTTGGACAAATATATAATATGTGAGTGATTTTGTTAATGTGTGATTGTGAATACTTGCTGCAAAAATATTTCCTTTTTATAACCAGTGTGGTTTCAATCGTCCTCTACAGGGCTTTTGCACGTGATCAGGGTGATGGTAGCAATAGTTAAGGTTTTACCATCATCTGAGGAGGAACCATGCCTTCTGGAGGGATGTGTACATAAATTAACCTACGACATATCTTTTGTGCTTCATATGGAGAGGATAATGAAGAATTATGCTTCCCATTTGCACATGGAACAAAATTCTATTTGTCCTCGAATTTTATTTTTGACTTGCTATATTATTTTTGATACGATATATTCTCAAGGACACGTCAATATGCATGCTTAACAATATGTTTTGGCTCTTGAAACTGTATAAGTAAAAGTAATTCTTTTTGTAACGATCTGTCCTGCTTCTCTTGTCAAATGTGGAGAATTTGTGTGCCTTTGAGGCGTTGTTGTGTTTAATGGATATAATACCTTGATCTGTCCTATGAAAATGTTTGTCTACCATTTTGCAACTTGAGCACTCATCATCATGCGCTCTAGGAAGACCCATGGTTTTACAGCATTCAATAACCTCTCTTACTTAAATATACACTTGAGAATATCCGAGAATGAGTTTGCATATTTGACAAGTGACTAAAAGAAATATGGGAAAGTTGATTGTAGTTAGAAACCAAAACCTACAATGACCAAGCTACTAAAAACAATCTGTGTTTTCAAAGTGGAGTTTTTCATGATTGAAATTAGATGTTGGCATGTTAATATTACTAAGTTATATAACAGAGACACCCAATTCATCTGAGGAAAATTGAGGGTATTCAAGAATAAGATCTACTTAATATGCACAAGAATGCCTTTTGGTAGAAAGTCGGAGCTAGAAACTGGTACTGCCTCTGTTTCATATATAGTTCCATATACAGAGTTTTTTTTTTCACTTTTTTTATATATATTGTTTTTTTACAAACCTAATGCATAATTTATACGATTTTTTTTCATCTATACCTTTATTTATTACAACCTCATTTCTATCTCCATTATATTTCTCTTTCTTTAATGATGATTATATATGGATATTATAGTCAAAATACTTCATTTTCTAGCATTATTTAACCATTTTTTTAATTTTGTACATAACCTTAGAATACATTACATATGAAATGAAAATACTATCTTTTAATATGTGGAGATTATCAAAATAAATTGTATTTTCAGTAAAATATTTTTTATAAACATAGTATTTAGGAATTCATTATTATATAATTAGATTTCATATCTCGAAATGATAGTGGTATTTAAGAATTCATTATTTATATAACCAGAGTTGATATCTTGAATTGATGGTTTTTTTTTTTCATACATCTACTCAAATCTCCCATTCACATTTCTTGTAACTTAGGTTTGATTATCAAATTTTCTCATATACTGTAATATGTAAATTTTATTATAAATTCTTTCGGAGGTTAGTGACTGATACTAATATGTAGTGCCTATACTGTTTATCTGATGCAGTTGTACATAAAGAATCCTCCTGTTTACAAGTCCCTAGTGATAAAAGAATAATAAAAATCATGGTTTAGATTATTTTGGCAATGCAAATTGATATCTGATATCTCATTTACATTCTCAAAAGCTGCGTTAGATGACATCTCATTGGCACCATTGAATTTTTTGAGCCTATCTCTTGTGTAAGTCAAAACAAAATATCATTGGTTTCAATCTGGGGATTTTAATGATTTTCAATGATTAAACAGTCCAGTTTAAGTAAGAGATGGTGTGGCATCAGTCACCAACTCTCATTGTGAACAAAAATCCACAAGGTCAATTATGTGATGACATCTACATCTACTCCCTTGGCCCTCTTCTATTAGTTCTATTGTTGCTTCTTCATACCTAACACACGGGGAAGACTTTTGTATTAAAGTCAAAGCAGGCTGACTTTGGACACGTGTATGTGGTCTCCATGATGAATCACCAAGAATAGCATTCACTTTACAAGTTACAATCTCATGATATATTTGTACTCCACTACTTCAATTATATATAGTGAGATTTAATTCTAATTTTAAGTTGAAATGCTCTGCATTTTGTTTGAGCTTTTCTTCTTTTCCTTTTTTAACGACGAATCAATACTTTTGTGTATTACTTAAAAATTTAGTTTTGATTCAGGCATGAAAAATATAGTATTTGTTACCAGTATTAGTGAAACAAGTAACTAAAATGGTTTGTTATTTGACATTTGTTGGGGTGACTTGAAAAACGGGGTTAAGGTTCAATTTAAGCTGTATAGTAGTAGCGTAAAGGCTCTGTTCATAATGTCTATTGGTACGTATTATTTTACAAAAAGTGCATGAAGATAGTAACAGTTTGAATTATATTGTATTTATTTTATTTATTATACACCATCAGTAGCACTAGGTATTTGTTGGACCACTGCTATTGGTGATTAGTGTCATGTCAAAGAAGAATTAATACTACTAAACTGGGTTAGCATAAATAAATTGGTGTCCAAGTCTCTAACTAGGACAGCATCTTTGTCAACTCCAGTGACGACATATATACAAGGAGGGGACTTGCTGCGAAATCCCACACTATTTATCTATTAAAACCACTTTATTTGATCGATCCTTATCTTTAATTCTGTTACATTGAATGATTTAATTAAACAAATGGAAGCCCAGGTGTCATGAAAGCAAAGTTATCTTTCCTTGGATCAGCCAAAAGATATGTAACAAAAGCAATATCATGTAAATTGGAATAAATCAATGGTTTATGTTTTTTTTTTCTATGGGGAGAATTTTTTATTCAAATTTGAGATCAAGCCAACTCATTTTTTATTCAAATTTATTTTCTACCCGTAGAATTATAACTACAATCAAATATCCAACACAATTAATAGATGATTAAATTTTTTAAGAATGATGTTATGAGTTTATTAATCTATGCTCTATGTATACAAAATAATGTGTTGTTAATGACAATCTAATTTAGTGATTCCTACGACGGGAAAAAAATTAATTTTCGACTATCAATCGGAAATGTTTGAAAGAAAAAAGAATTACTGAATAAATTCGTAAAATAAAAATTTACTGTACAGAAGAATTTACTAAATTAAGGCAGCGAGCATCAATAATTACCAATATTTTTTTATTGGTCATGTACTCCCATGTTAATCCTCTCATCAAAACTGTGTTCATAAGCAGTTCCACTAGATTAATTATATTGGTCGTCTTGATGATGAAATGAACTATTCTTTTTCCCCGTTTAATTTCTTCACCTCTAATTTAATTTCTTTGAGAAGAAAAGGAACTAAGGAAGTACAGCGTCAATGCAAAGATTCTTAGTTAAGGAGAAAGACAAACAGAACCATGTTTTCTTCGTCCCAAAGATCTGATACTATTCTATGATAAAGATATTAATGTTTATAAATTTGGGAGCCAAGTGCTTTTTGAATTTGATAGTTTCCCCTTGTTATATTTCTATGTTGGTGCGGTTCCGGGCCTTTATTTTCCTGCTTCTTGATTAAAAAATGTTTTAGATGAAGTATTAAATTAGGAAACAAAGGTCAATGAGTGGTGCTTCTTCTGAAAAATATTGAATTGCTAAGACCCTTCTGTTTGGCCTTTACTTCTTTTCTAGTTTTGTTACAGTTTTCGAATTAGCATTTTCTATCCAACTTGACAAATAGGAAGAAAGAAGAAAACTTAAATCAATTAAAAAATTAACTAAATGTGGGGTTTTGTTTGTTGATAAGAACCCAACTAATTCCTAGCAAAAAATAAAAATAAAAATAAAGCAGCGAGCAAAAACTAATATATTAATTTAACAAATGTTTGACTTTTTTTCATTTTCTCTTTTCATAATCTCATAGCTGCATTATTGTTCTATGAACCCAAAGTTCAAGGCTTGCAAAAGAGCTTTTCTTTAAATTATATGATAAGATGTTAGGAGAGCCAGAGTGAGACATGATCTTCGGTAACTTAGGTTAAAAAAGGATTGTAGCATATTTTCAAAAGTATTATTGATTAGTTACTTAGTTAGTATAGTTTTTTCCTTAAACGAAGGGGTGGTACCGGAGAACTCATAACCGTTTAATTGGAAAAAATAGCTCCTGAACCAAGAAAATTTGGGTGGTAAAGGCCAAATACATACGAGTATAAATCTTTAGGCTTAATTGCACTTTTGGTCCCCCAATTTTTTCAATTTGGCGATTTTGGTCCCCCAACTTTTAATTTAGCGATTTTGGTCCCCCAATTTACGATTTGTAGCGATTTTGGTCCCTCAGTCAATTTCACCGTTAACAGTGCTGACGTGGCTGCTGACACGTGTCCCTCTGGTAAATTGGAGGACCAAAATCGCTACAAATCGTAAATTGAGGGACCAAAATCGCCAAATTAAAAGTTGGGGGACCAAAATCGTTAAATTGAGAAAATTTGGGGACCAAAAGTGCAATTAAACCTTTTTTTTTTTTAATAATCAATGACCTTTCTAAAAGCTTTTAATAATCAATGACCTTTCTAAAAGCCCATGTTATTATTGTGTATTAGATAAGAGAAAATTTATGATCTCACACTTTGTGCACAACTTTATTTGCTAAAATATTGTGATTAGCTAAAAAAATTGTAATCTATTAATAAGAGTTTATATTAGTTGAAGTTCTACAAGTTTTTTCAGTTGCCTTATAAATTGAAGGGAGTATATGTTAATTTTTCCTTATTAAAAATAATTTTAATTTTTTTCCTTATATGATATTTTTCATTTTTCAATTTCTTTATGTACTTTAAGATGAGATATAATACTTTATGTCAGTTTTCAATTACTTTATGTCATTTTTCAATTTCAATTATAACATAACTGGTTATATTTTTTTTTTGGTTGCCCACCCGGTTCCCTAAGTACTACCTAGGTACATCCGGATCCGACCCGGGTCGCGTGCCTGGCTATGGCAGGTGAGTCTCCCAACATGAATTTTAACATAACTGGTTATATTTTAACTTTAACTTTTTCTATACTTTACGAGATACATAAAATTTTTTAACACAAATTTTCTTAATTTTGTATTCGAAACATGTACTCGCTATTTTTATTTTTTGTTTTTTTGGCTTAATTGCACTTTTGGTCCCCCAATTTTTTCAATTTGGCGATTTTGGTCCCCCAACTTTTAATTTGGCGATTTTGGTCCCTCAATTTACGAATTGTAGCGATTTTGGTCCCCCAATTTACTAGATGGACACGTGTCAGCAGCCACGTCAGCACCGTTAACGGTGGAATTGACGGAGGGACCAAAATCGCTAAAAATCGTAAATTGGGGGACCAAAATCGCCAAATTAAAAGTTGGGGGACCAAAATCGCCAAATTGAGAAAATTGAGGGACCAAAAGTGCAATTAAGCCAAATCTTTAATTAGTGAGGGTAAAATCGATATATATATATACAAGTACTCCAATCCCTTTTCTCGTTTTTTTTTTTTACATGGGAGGTCTGGGACTAGAACCCATGACCTGAAAAAGGGAAAATCTTAAGTGTCTCTGAAGCCACCAACTGGACTGTCTTACGTGGACCGATCCCTTTTCTCGTTATATATAAAAAAGTAGGATACAATGAAAGTATTTTGATTTTTTTATAGGTATTTGATTCAGTTTTTAATTACATTAATTATATTTTTTTTCATAAATACTCTTATTTATTAAACATTTTTAGAGTAATAATGATAATTATAGGGATAACTTTGAAAAAATACATCAAATGTTATCAATTTCAATATCATTAATAATATTAATTAATTTTCTTAGTTTACCCACAAATCAACTTCAAAGACTTATATTTAGGGATGAAGGGAGTATGTCCTATGTAGTAGAAAATTTCTTAGGTTGGGTTAGAGATGGCAATTGGACCCGGACCCGCGGGTGGTAATACTCGCAACGGGGTCCGGGTCTCAAAAGAGACCCGTGGATCCAAAGAATGGACCCGTCTGGGTACCCGCTTTGAACGAGTTTGGGTCCGGGTATGACATATCCAGACCCGTGGGTACTCGGACCCGTCCATATTTATATATATGCATTTTATATATATAATTTTAGTATGTTTGTGTTTAACGAGATAATTTCTTTGATGTCTGGAAGTGTTGAAGGGTGGTAGTGATTAATATTAAGTAGAGTGTGTAATGATGTATTAATAAGTATCCCTCAGTCTATAAAAAAACATAGAAATTAATTTAAAAAATAATTTTTTATTTTAAAAAAATTATTAGTGGGTACCTGCAAAACCTGTCTAGGTACCCGAATATCGGCTTACCCATTATGCAGCGAGTATCCGCGTGGGTCCGGGTCCAGTAATTTATAAACGGGTCCGGATCCGGGTACCCCATTACCTGGACTCACCCGGACCCTTTGCCATCCCTAGGTTAGGTAGGTGTAGAGTGGAACAAGCTTGATAAATAAATGGGTTTGAACTACTAGAATGCAACATGAATAGATGTCGGGCTTTTTTTTTGGCCCACTTTAAATAAGGCTGAACCCGCTAGGCTCTAGATCAGTTCGCTAATGTCACTTAAAAACTTGGTCTGATCTAGTTAAAATAGTGGATTGCTACCGAGTTTAGCTAATTTTTTTTCTATGAACTCTTTTTGACCCAACTCGATCATGGTCCAATTCAAAGAAAAATTACTTGAATATGATCGGGTAACTCGAATTATCACTTTAAATAGGGTGTCCCAATCTCACCGACCAAGGGCATATCTCTCAGTCTCACCAATGTGGGTCCATCCCTAAAAACATCGAAGTATATTAAGAAAAATGTTAAAGAGTAATTTTTATTCTCTTTTGGTTAGAGTAATCAATTAAAGGTGTTTTTTGGTCAATACCTAAATATTAATTTATTTTAAAGAGTAAAAACCATCAATATCAAATTTTATTTTTATCAACAAAAATTATTTTTCATTTATATCGAAACCATAACATTATTAAAAAAAAGAGTGAAGGGACACTTTGGTCCCTCAAGTTTTTCGACAGGGACACTTTAGTCCTTCAAGAAATTTAATTCATTTTTAGTCCCCCATATTTTTCCAAAAGTACCAATTTAGTTCCTCATGTTTTCTAAAAGTACAAATTTAGTCCCTCAACGAAGTGACTAACAGAAATATGACAGGGACTAAATTGGTACTTTTGGAAAACTTTGAGGACTAAAAATGAATTAAATTTCTTGAGGGACTAAAATGTCCCTATCGAAAAACTTGAAGGACCAAAGTGTCCCTTCACTTTAAAAAAAAAAAAAAACCAACTATGTACCATCTCATTTGTTAACGTGATTTGTAGTCTCTTATTAACATGTCATA
This sequence comes from Crotalaria pallida, assembly GCA_037953625.1. NCBI lineage: Eukaryota > Viridiplantae > Streptophyta > Magnoliopsida > Fabales > Fabaceae > Crotalaria > Crotalaria pallida. The sequence continues at coordinate 180,532,993 of CM075649.1, forward strand.
TCAAGAACCAAGCTAAAACTTGTTAAACTTTGGATTTTATAGGCCGGTAGGGAAGGAATTCACTTGAGTCAAAGAACATGAAATTTCGTACGTGAAATATCTTGACATGACGGGAAGGATCGCGTTTTCATTGATTTGGTTTCAAAGTAAGAATCAGTTTGTTATGATTTTGTGGTGAAAGCAAACGAGGGCATACATTTTCAAGGGATTGACTTTTTATACCTTCTTCAACATCAGCTTGTCAACATATATATTGGTCTCTACTCTCTAATAAACATTTCAATTGGTTAAAGTTTTATAATGTATATATTGAGATATGAGACTTGAGACAGTAAAATTTGAAATGTATCTACTTATTATGTGGCGCTTAATCATTCATTGAACCTTACTTAATTACACTGCCATGTCTTCCATTTTAAGAGAGAAAATGCAAAACGTATGTCCGTACATGCCTCTTATGAACCAAAATTGGTCGCAATATTATTTAAACTTTAAAGACAAGAGTCATAGAATATCTGAAAATCACGCCAAACGTATGTTTAGAAACGTTCCTATAATTATACTGATGAGAAGAAAAGGAAAGAGCAAAAAAGTCAGCAAGCACCACATGTCCTTCTACAGTCACATGTGCAACATTTTTTGTTTTTGGCTAAATATTAAATGCAAATCTTCATTGTTCACCCAAAAATAAGGCATGTTTAGCATTTTTTTTCCTTAATGATATATATGCAATATTTTCAGTTTTTCACTATGCAAAGAACCGGAGGTCAAGCCGGAAAATCTACATACTACAAAAATCATAGATTTTCGCATATATATATATATATATATATATATATATATATATATATATAATAAAAAAAATACACCACAAAATTTACAAAATCACAAAGTCCATCTTTTCTTCCTTAAAGTAATTGTTGTTTCTAATTAAATGATAATGTTCTTTAACCGAAGTAATTTTTGCTTCCTTTGTGCTACATTTTTCACAAGAATTAGTTCAGTTAATTAATTACTCAATTATATACTTCCTACGTTCCTTTTTATCTGTCATATTTAAAAAAAACAAGTCCCTTAAGAAAATCAATCATTACTTAGATTTCCAATACATTAATTATGTTTTTTTCCACTATACCCTTTCTCTTTCTATAATCATTAATTTTTCTCCACTACTTACGTAAACTAAGACTTATTAAATAGGGGCAAACATGGAAAATAGCATTTATTACACTCTTGAATTTATCAATATGACAGATAAAAAGAAACAAAATAACTCTTCAAAAAACGACACTTAAAAATGAACGGAGGGAGTACATAAAAAATAATCATTAGCTAGTATGGATATTTAATAATCGACATGGGTTGTAACGAGTGATAAATAGTTCGATTTAACTTAAGCAAAATGTCAAATTTGACATTATATAGGTAAATATAAAAAATTCATGTTAGAAAACGCATTTGTCACAATCAAACGAGTAACCCAAATTAAGTCCGGATGCACCGGAATGGATTGAAAAAAATAACATTCACCATACATACAAGCAAAATTATATTGTGTAGTTGGAATGACTTGACATTATATTGGAACATTTTCGAGGACAGTGGCGCGACAAAGTAAGAGGATGGAGGCTTCTTTTGATCAAATGCTTGTAGGGCTCCGGTTCAAGTATTAAATTAATAAACCTGTGAAAAAGCAGAGTGATTTTTTTAATGAAAAAGAAGAAGAAATTTTATGTTACGTTTGTCTAGTTGCATGCATAATTACGCGGATGAGCGAACCAATCCAAAAAGGAAGAGAGAGAGAGATATGGATCAATAAACCCTAGCATAGCATAGCAGCTATAAGAAAATAAAAATGGAGTTGAATATAGAGCTTGTTAGGGTGAAGGAGGGGTTGAGAAGGTAAGACTTTTTGTCCTTTTAACCATCACATCAGCCACTCTTCCTACCTATAAATCCATCCTCTTCTTTCACCGAAGTTTCCTCAACAATCAAACCTCATAATACCCTTCTCTATCTTCTATTCATCAACAAAAGTCTGATCTTCACAAAAGAATCTATCAGAGAGAAATAACTAGCAATTAACACAACAAAGAAAAGAAAAGAAAAAAAAAAGATGGGCAGAGCTCCATGCTGTGATAAGGCCAATGTTAAGAAAGGACCTTGGTCTCCTGAAGAGGATGCTGCACTCAAAGCCTACATTGAAAAGAATGGAACTGGTGGCAATTGGATTGCTCTTCCTCAGAAAATTGGTACACATCATTCCAATCAATTCACTCTCTCTCTCTCTACTTTGTTAATTTCTCTAATATATTTTTTCTTAATTAGAGTGTATGTATATTGTTTGGATTTAGGGAAAGGTTTTAATTGTAAAGTTTGATTATATATATAAAATAATAATCTGCATCGATTAATGCAAAATTGCAAATTATTAAACCTTATAATAATATCTATGTCTATGGATACAAATAATATGCAGGGCTCAAGAGATGTGGAAAGAGTTGCAGGCTTAGGTGGTTAAATTACTTGAGACCTAATATCAAGCATGGTGGATTTACCGAAGAAGAAGACAACATCATTTGCAGCCTTTACATTAGCATTGGTAGCAGGTATGTGATATATCCTTTATTCTTTCCCAAAATTAAACCATTATTATTTCTATATATCTCTCTATCTATCTGTGCTACTACAGTAGTTTTTCAACATATTCGATCTCTTTTGTCCCTTTTCTTTGTCACTAGAATAATCACTGCTTCATCTTTAATTGTGCTGCATGTTACTTTTAGTTATTCCTAGAAAAATTAAATGAACTTGTCTAATTTCAACACTCTATATATATATATAGGTGGTCCATTATTGCAGCTCAATTACCAGGAAGGACAGATAATGACATCAAGAACTATTGGAACACAAGGTTGAAGAAGAAACTGCTCGGAAGGCGCAAACAATCATCCAACTTCAACACGAAAGAAACAAACGGAACAGATCAAGAGAATTCATCAAATTCCCTAAGCAGTTCTGCTCTTGAAAGACTTCAACTTCATATGCAACTTCAAAGCCTTCAAAACCCTTATTACTCTTTCTACACCAACCCTTCATCACTATTGTGGCCTAAGTTGCATCCTTCCCAAGAAAAGCTGATTCAACAATCTTTGAGTGATGGCTCTAACACTGTGATGCAAGGTCAAAAAACTGACGAGTTCTACAAACCAACTACTACTACTACTACTGTTGGTGGTAATTTATCTAATAATGCACCTAAGTTTGGTCTTTTGGAGAATCCTTTGTTCATTGCTAATAATAATTCTGTGAGTAATATTCCAATGCACTCGTCAAGTAGTCTTGCACAAAAAGTAGAGAGTGGTGGTGTTGAGAAAACTGAAAGTATGGGGCTTGAGCAAGTTTGTGCACTGCAAACTGAACTTGATGACATTCTCAACAACAGAACAATAGGAAGCAGTTACTTATTACCAAATGAAGAACAGAACATGGCTGCTGATGAATTTGATTGTTTCAGAGAGATGAATGGTTCAAAAGAGAATAATAATAATAATAGCAGCAGTTTGATTTGGTGGTCCAATGATTCTGATGGCAGCAGGTCAGCAGCATCCACAAGCTCTTGGGATTCATCATCAACTAATCCAGCTCTTTTGACAGAAGGGATGTTCCAAGCTTATGAACTAGTGGGTTATACTTTGTAATGAGGATTTCACTTTCTTAATTGTTATTAGGTATGGTGATTTAATTGTTGTGTTAAATTAGTCATAAGATGCATGGGGCTGGGTTGAGAAGAATGGGTAATGACGTGTCTTGTAAACAACATCGTGAATATATTCAATAATGTAAATTAATGTTTGAGTATGGTAGAAAAATCTCCCACTCTAATTTGTAGTATGAACATATAACCAGTACAAAAATGAACCCCATTAATATTGGAATTTGGGAAACCTATAATTAGTAAATGAGCCAAAATTTGCTGAAAATTTAAGTGATGTAGTGTAGCCTTTAAACCATGGGTAAGTTCTAGACTAACCAATGGTCATTCCATTTGAACCATTTTATTTATTAAAATTAAAATAACTTAATGGGTTTTATTAAATGTATAAAAAAAAAAAGAAAAATGCTAAACAGTGCCTTAGAACATTGGTTAAGGAATCAAAAGAGGTAGTTTTATCTTAAAAAATGGTGAATATAAAACTTTGAGAACTAATCAACATATATTAAAATTGGAGAAGTAGAAGGGCAAAAAAGATTTCCCTCCTAAAACACTCATTTTCCCTCCTAATGGTGTATTTCTCTAATAAATCCATCATTAAGTGTGTGTTTTGTATCTTTTAATCTTAGTCGTTCATCATATTTTATTAGATTAAATCATAACCGTCCGTTTTGTATCTTTTAATCTTAGTCGTCCATCATATTTTATTAGATTAAATCATAAACGCCCATCATGTTTTCTTAGAAACACAATATTAATAATTAATAATAGTCATCATCAACATAATCATCAACATATTATAAAATAGGAGAAGTTGAGGGTTAATCTTACTTTCCCTCCAAATGATATTTTTTCCCTCCTAATTTCTTTTCTAATCGCAACCATCCATTGCAAGTAAATCACATCCGTCCATATCATTTCTAATCTTTTCATTTTTCTCTCTCTCTCTCTCTATATATATATATATATAATTGTATTCTTCACTACATATTTATATCAACATATTATAAAATAGGAGAAGTTGAGGGTTAATCTTACTTTCCCTCCAAGTGATATTTTTTCCCTCCTAATTTCTTTTCTAATCGCAGTCATCCATTGCAAGTAAATCACATCCGTCCATATCATTTCTAATCTTTTCATCTCTCTATATATATATATATATATTATTCTTCACTACATATTTATAATAAATGCGATCAATCAATATTAAGGGTAAAAAATGTTAAATTTAAATAAAAAACTATTTTTTAAAAAAGATACTTTATATATAATGCATTACATAATATCGTTAAACGAAACTAATAAAAATGATAGAAAAATATAAATTAAACAAAATAATAAAAGAAAAGTTTAATAAAAATATATACATCCGAAATATTTTAGCAAGAAAGTATCAGCACATGTGAAATTTCAACTAAAAAGTTTTATTCAAAATATTAACATAAAAAAATAACATGTTAATTATCCATCTTTATCTATCTATCTATATCTATAATTTTTTCGTTAATGAATCTATATTTATAGTTTTTGTTTAATTTGCATGAGCTCATTTCAATTTATAATAAAACTTAATTATTACCACATTCCAAAATTTGCTTATAAAAAAAATTAATAAATATTTTGCTATATATTATTGTATTCTTTACTACACATTTATAAAAAATGCTATCAATCAATATTAAGGGTAAATTTTTTTTTTTGTGTGTATTCCTTGCGGAATCACCGCTATCCCAAGAGCACCCTTAATACCAGGGAGTCCTTGAGACTTATCCGGAGCGAGATACGTGACTGGATGTTTTTAGTGGGAATCAAACACGGGGCTACTAGCACTCGTGTCCCATTCCCAATATTTCATTTGAGGTCTTACACCAACTGAATCAAACCCCGTTAGTTAAGGGTAAAAAAATATTAAATCTAAATAAAAAATTATTTTTAAAAAATAATATTATATATATATATATATATATATATCTAATGCACTACACAATATCATTAAACAAGACTAATAAAAATATAAAAAAAAATATAGGTAAAAAAATAGTAAAAAAAGTCTAATAAAAATATATATATATATCCAAAATATTTAGCAAAAAATTGTCAATGTGTGTGATTTCAACTAAAAAGTTTCATTCAAAATATTAAAGTAAAAAATTATCATTTAATCCATATATATTTATCCATCTGTATCTATAGTTTTATTTTTGCAATTTGCATAAACTCATTTCAATTTCTAATAAAACTTAATTACCTTTTCCAAAAAACGCTTATAAAAAAAACTTCTTTTAAAAAATATTTCAATTAAGTCAGCACCTTTTAAAATGTCAATAATATCTTTAGAGGTAGTTTCAAATAAGTATATTAAATTTGTACAATTTCAATGTTACTAACAAAATTAACCTACCTTCATGATGGATGTAAATTTCTCATAAAGATTTTAAATTTAGGATTGAGGGAATACTCCCGGCCTTCGTCCCATTTAACGATTGAGGAAATACTCCCAACCACAAAGATGGTAGAAAATCACAAAAATAATAAATATTAAGGAGACAAACATTTAATGAAGGTGACTGCCTTCAAAATGCTTGAGGCAACTAAAGGTAACATGTTCTCGCCGGTGAGGTAAGGATAAAGATCTTTTTCTCTTTTAAGTATTTTGCTTCTCATATATAAGTTTGTTCATGGTTCTTTCCAAATAGATGTTCTTAAGCCGTGTCTAAACTTTAGAAGTTGGAAGTACAATTGGTTTTTGTTTTGTTTATTTACATTTTTAATTTTCAATTCAACATGTTTTTATTAATCATTACAAATATATTTTTTCACTTCAACATGTGTCAAATAACTATGATTTTTCCTTGATAATGATAAGTGTGTGGCAAAAGACATATTTAAATATTTGCATTTTGCTTAATATATAGATAGAAGTTTGTGTATTATATATTATACTAATTTTATATTATATAATTGTCCCAAAAAAAAACACGAAAAAAATAACAGTTATTCATAACTATTTTTAAAGTATACATGATTGTTTCACATATTATAAATATTTTTCAAAATCTTTATCGCATTTTATCTAATTATAAGTATTGTATTCCGATTTGATTACATAAATTTGTTTGATCATAAAAAAAATTTCAATGTAAATTTGTAATAATTAAAAAAATATCATATAAAATATAGTTCCAAAAAATAATAGATTTATTATCCTCTGAAAAAATTCACATGTAAATAAAATTAATATTTAATGTTTTAACAAATGGAAAGCCCTCCAAAAAAAATAAAGGATAGCAAAGTTTAAGACCTGTGCATCGCACGGGCAATTTTCCTAGTAAACTTCAATTTTCAATGCAAGTTTTCCTTTAATGTATTCTTTAACCAATACCCTTAGGACATTAGTCAGCAATAATAAAAAAAAAACTTAATGGCTCTTTTGGTCCCTCATTTTGTTAATTTGACAAATTTAGTCCCTCTATTTTTAAATTGACGAATTTAGTCATTCAATTATTAATTTGTAGTGATTTTAGTCCTTTCGTGTTTAAACAATTGCTCAGGTGCTGATATGTATTCTTCTGTTAGACACAGAAGAACTAAAATTTTCACAAATTGATAATTAAATGACTAAATTTGCCAAATTAAAAATAAAAAAACTAAAATTGTCAAATTAACAAAATTGGGAAGCAAAGTGTAATTAAAAACAAATAATTCAGATTGATATAATCATTGTGCACTTGACCTAGGTATTGCTATGTTTTATTTGTTAGGTTTAAACATAAATGTGTCCAGTAACGAGAATTGACTTCTTGCCGAGTTATTCCCTCTCTTTCTATTTATACCTTTTTAGAAATAGAAAAAAATTGAAACTCGTTTCTATTTAGTTATTTTTTTAGAAGTTCAATAAGATATTAATAATTATTTTTTCATCTTTGCCTTTAAATGAGAAATTAGAAAATAGTTAATGTAGTAATATTTTTTTTATAAGACAAAATTTATTCAAAAATCAGAAACTAGGAAGTTAATGTAGTAATATTAATAGTGGAAAAGGTTAATATTAATATTAATATTAAATTTAATGTAGTTAATAAGGTGACATTAATTATAGTTTTTTTTAAATGAATTATAGTTGATAAATAGATAAAGGTTAAATATGAAATAATAGTATTAAGAGTTTATAATATTTAATCAAATACTCCATAAGTTAGTGAAATTTTTTTTTGAAAAAAAAAAAAAACTATCCTTCCTATAGCTGTCAAAACGGGCCGAGCCCGGGCCAAATGATTCTGGGCCAAATAGCCCGGGTGCAAGTTGTGTTCACTAGCATGCAGCCCAAACCCGCACTTTACCCAGGGTTTTTTGGCCCGACCCTTGTTTGGGTTTTTTGGCCCGGCTCTAGACCGGGCTAATAAGCCTGGGTTCAATTTATGACCACATTTCTGGAACCCAAACCCGCACTTTCCCCGGGTTTTTTGGCCCGGCCCGCATCGACCCGGCCCATTTTGACTGCTCTAAATTCCTTCCAAAGAAAAGTTATAATAATAATAAAAAAAATTTAATTTATAATTGAATAATCAATTAAAGAAGCATTAAATAATTGGTTTTACAATTTGTTGATTTGGAAGACAAACAATTAAATATTTATCTTCTTATTAATTTTGTCAAATTTTCAAAGTTTCACTAATTTTTTGGGATGGAGAGAGAAATTAATTTTATTAATTTATAGGTTTCTGGTGAAAAAAATAAATAAAATACTAAAAATTTGACATAGGTATTATTACAAGGGTTTGCTTAACCTCAATTCTAAGAGTTGAGGATAAGAGGTTAAAAAGTAGTAAAATCTCATTGGAAATCTGAGTTTTCTAACACTTAATTATTAAATCTTCATTTTTTCAATAAAAATATATCATTTTTATTCTTTTAACCTCAATCTTTAAGAAAATCCTTATTATAATATAAAGTTGTATATATGGATTACGGATAGGAACTTAATTATACTCATTCCATTTCAATATATTTGTTTCCTCGATTATAAATTAATATGATTAATTTTTTTTTAAGGAAAATTAATATGATTAATTAATATAAGCTTTTATATTTAAGCTTTTATTCATCAACCATTAATAATTTTATTTCAGTCATTATTATTTTTATCATTAACATCAATATATATAGAGTTTAACATATATGCATTGACAGTGTAAATTAAAGTTTTTTACATTGTCAGTGCATCATTCATCATCCATACGAATTACTATTACTTATAAGTCAATCATTACTAACCCATCAACGGTAGATGATATGTGTAAAAAAATCTTTACACTGTCAGTGCATATATTATTTTCTCATATATTAACTATATTGTTTTAATTTCTCATGTAAGAGTATAAATAAATAAAATATTTATTGAAGATAATATATATATTGCAACATATGATATAAATATATAATAACAAGGTATTTTTTAGATATTAAATAATGATATTTAAGATAATATATATTACACAATAATCCGTAAAAGATAAGATATGTATTTTATGAAAAAGATAAAGTAGACTATATTTTTTTGCAACACATGGCAGTATTTACGTGATAAAATTTATATCTTTCTGCGTTGGATCTGGCCATATGTGATATGTCCATGACCTAATAATATTAAAGAAAAACGCAGTGGAAGTAAATCTAAAAGAACTCTGTTAAAAAAAAAATCTAAAAGAACTGTACATTATCGGTGGAAGTAAATAAATAAATATAAGAGAATTATAAAATTATCTCTTGACTCTTGAGCATAATTATATATTGTGATTCAAAACCGGGAGGGGTTATAATAACTACATCTCGCGAAATAAAATTTGAATCTCTGTTTTTTTTTTCATATCTTGAACTAGATCATATCTTTTTTATAAGATAGAATTAGACCATATCATTATGATACAAAATCAAATCTATCTAATCCTAAACCACGTTCCTTCTCTATAAATATCAACGCAGCACAACACAAAGTCACAAACAATATTATTTTCCTTCGTTCGCGTAAAACAACCCAGTTGATGGCTGCAGGGACACTTGGGATTTCCCCTCCAGCTCCTTCTAATTCAGTTTGTTTTCCTTTTATCGGAAGATAAATAAGTAAAGAAAAAACAATCCAAGAAAGCATTAGTACCGTAAACCAAACCAGAACGCATACATACAAAGCCATGGCAAGAAACATGAATACTTTCATCTTTGTTATGCTACTTGCGATGGCCACTACTCTTCTCCATTGCTCAATGGCTCAGACCTCACACGTAGTGGGTGATGGCATGGGTTGGACCATCCCTTCGGGTGGTGCTGCTGCATATGACTCTTAGGCTTCTTCCCGATCCTTCAACCTTGGCGACATCCTAGGCATGTATGCCCAGTAACCCATTCATTATTCACTTCACGTTTCTTGGAGATAGATTATTAGTCCCATACCCTTGGAGAGAGTAGACACTGAACCTGATGTTCGTGATAGATAGGCAAAATACAATGAATCAAAATACTTGCTAAGTGCTAACTAATTGAGGTATTTCAACAAACACTTATTGTGCGAGGCAAAACTTAGAACTTCATATCATGTATATTTTCAGAAACTATAAAAACCACTGATTATTTCGCAGAATACTATCTCAAAGGATGATTTGCTCTAGTCTTTAGAAACCATTATTTGCACAATCGTAATAATGAACAGGAAAATCGTAATAAGAATGAAGACCGAATCGTTACCTGAGGAAGCCTGTACGGTGGAGAGTGAGAGATTACCTAAAATTGAACACCGAGAAATTAACGACATTCAATTTATGCACAAAATTGATTTTACGGTTCAGTGTAAATATGCACAAAAGGCAAACCCGATTGGTCATGAGTTAAGGGTGATGTGGTGGTCTGGGTCGTCGGTGACCAACGATTCGCCATGGATTGGTTGGTAATCGTGCGGATTCGAACCGTGAATCTGTGATGCAGTGGAGATTGTGAAGCTCTACTTCCCTTCCTCCTTCGCTACCGTGTAACCTTCTTTGTCCCCTCTCAGTGCATATTTCGTGTGTGAGGCTCAGATGGTTGAGATAGGCGGCGGGAGAGAGAGGCTCACCCACGATTGAGTTCGGCGGAGGGGGAGAGAGAGGCTTAGTGGCAGTGGCGACGGGAGAGGATGGTGTGGGTTAGATCTGTGGCCGACCCTAACTTGAGAGGAATCGATCTCTCTATTTCTCTCTCTTGACATATCTCTCTCTATATAATAGCAATTCATACTTTCCGGATGGGGCTTAGTTATACCCTTATTAATTATTCATTTTTTTTTATTTTTATAAAAAAAAATTATTTAATCTTATTGGCAACGATAATGTCGTTGTAGAAAACATGTGTTTTGCAACGACTTAAAAATGTCGTTGCAGAAAACACATGTTTTGCAACGACTTATTAAGTCGTTGCAAAACACCTATTTTTAGCAACAACTTTTTTAAGTCGTTGCAAAACACCTGTTTTTAGCAACGACTTAAAGCAAAATGTCGTTGCAATAAAGGGTTTTTTTTTTAAGTGAAAGGAGAATTACGATTCATGCAACATAGCCTCTCCCCTTGCAACCTACAGCAACCCACCGATGAGAGTGACCCTTAACAACTTTGGTCCTCGTTACTTCATATGTGGTGTTCCTGGACACTGCTCTGTTGGTCAAAAGCTTGCCATCAATGTCACCGCCGCCACTGCCACCCCTCCACCTTCCTCTGCCGCGACAATCCCTTCACTCCCCTCTCCTGCAAATGAAGCTGGTGTCACCCTATCTCCACAAAACTCGATCTGCTTCTTCTTCTCTTGGATTATTTGCCACCCTCTTCAATTCTCAGTTGCTGCTGCTGTCGCGTTTTTCTACTAGAATTTTTTATTTTATCTTTTTTTTTTAAAAAAAAGTAGATAAGATGAAATTATTACGTATAGATAGGAATGTTGTGAATTGCGATTCACTTTCTTTCTCTAGCTCATTGCATTTCATGTTATTAATAATGTACATTTAGTTTTATTTGAGCCAGTATTTTTTATTACTTAATTTTTTCACTTTTTTAATTGTTTATTAGGTATGGTGATTTAATTGTTGTCTTAAATTAGTCATAAGATGCACGGTGAAGAGAAGAATGGGTAATTACGCGTCTTGTAAACAACACCGTGAATATTTTCAATAATGCATATTAATGTTTGAGTACGGTAGAAAATACTCCCACTTTGATTTGTTACACCGAACATACTTTTTCTATTCCTCCCATTTTATATATAAGATTTTTTGGGTTTTTATTTTACTCCTATTTAAAATACCTTATTTCAATTTTCAATAACAATTCATTACTTTTTTTCACAAACAACTCTATTAACTCAGCTCTACACTTTTCAAAGTCTCAATGATAATTACAGGGATAATTTTGAAAATGTATAGCAAACTTTCACATTTTCCATATTACTAACAAGTTTAAGACATTTTTTGGTGGGGGAGAAAAATTCCAACAAAAATATCTTATAAATATTACTGAGAGTATAACCGTAACAAAAATGAACCTCATTAATATTGGAATTCAGGAAACCTATAATTACTAAATGAGCCAAAATTTGCTGCAAATTGAAGTGATGTAGTGTAGCCTTTAAACCATGGGTACGTTCTAGACTAACCAATGGTCATTCAATTTGAACCTTTTTTTTTATTTATTAAAATAACTTAATGAGTTTTATTAAATGTATAAAAAAAATAATTCAAATTGATATAAGCATTGTGCATTTGACCTACATATTGCTATGTTTTCTTTGTTAGGTTAAAACATAAATGTGTGTAGTAACCAGAATTGACTTCTTGCCGAGTTACTCCCTCTCTTTCTTTTTTAGAAATAAAAAAACAATTGAAACTAGTTTCGATTTAGCTATCTTTTTAGAAGTTTAATATGGTATTAATAATTTTTTTTTTATATTTGCCTTTAAATGAGAAATTAAAAAATAGTTAATATAGTAATAGTTTTTACTACCTACGTCCTTAAATATAAAACCATTTTGACAATATAATTTTATTTTGTCCTTATTTATAAGATCATATAACATTTTTCAATGACCATCAATTACTTATTTTCACAAACACCCCTATTTATTTAATACTTTTCAATGACCACAGGTAGGATGAAAAGTTATTTACTTATTTTCACAAACACTCCTATTTAATCAAATACTCCATTTGATCCGAAAAGTCGGTGAAAATTTACAAAAACTATTGTTTTAAAGCAAAGTTATAATAGTGAATAAAAAAATGAAAAATAATTTTTTTTATTCAATAATCATGTATTAAATAATTGGCTTTACAATTTTTTTTTATTTATATATAAGACAAATTATTGAATTTTTTTTATAAGCAAAAAAAAATATCTCCTTAATTTTGTAAAATTTTCGAAGTTTCACTAATTTTTTGGGATGGAAAGAGAAAATAATTTTATTAATATCTAAGTTTATTGTGAAAAGATAAATAAATAAAGGGTTTTCATAATATTAGCACTTATGGTTGAAAATAAGCACCCCAAAATAGTTAGAATGTCTTAAAAAAAATAAAAACATAAATCCTTCAAGTTGTTTATTTAAAAAATCTTGATTTATTAGATACATCATTTTTGAGAATTTCTAACCACTTTTGAGTGTCGCCCTAAATAAAATAATGATGAAATAGGTACGTAGAAAGTCGTATATATGGATTACAGATAGGAAATTAGTCCATTTCAATATATTTGTTTCTTCAAAAATAAATTAATATAATTAATTAATAATTAAATTTTATAAATTATTTTATATTTATTTTGTTTTTTATATTTAATCTTTTATCTATTCATCAACTATCATTAATATTATTATTTTCTTTGTCTCTAAATATAATCACTAGATACGAGGTTTTTCTTATCTCTAATTATAAGTACATGTATTTTCAATGACATTAATTATTTCTTTTCCACAAAATTCCTATTTAGAGGTAAACTCCCAATGATAATTATAGAGGTAATTTAAAAAATATATATACAAAATATTACCATTTTCAAGACAACTAATAATATTAATTAACTTTCTCAATCCACGTGAAAATCTACCCTAAATACTTATACTCCATTTGTCCCCTATTATAAGGCACCATTTTGGTAGATTCTTTATCCCTTTTTATAACAAGAGACAAAAAGAGTGTTTAGAGATAGATGGAGTATTTCATTAATTATTATTTTTATCATTAACATCAATATATTAACTATTTTTTAATTTATCATATAAGAGTATAAATAAAAAAAACAATAATCATTGAAAATAATATATTGCGAGATATGATAAATATATTACAATGTATTTTCTTAGATATTAAATTATGATATTGAAGATAATATTACACAATAATCCTTAATAAATAAAATATGTATTTTATGAAAAAGATAAAGTATATACTTTGTGCAACACATGGCAATATATTTATTTATGTTTTTAGTCTATTTATGTTTTTAGTCCCTAAAAAATGGGAGTGTTTTGCTTTTAATCCCTGAAAGTTTTTCTGACATTCACTCATCATTAATTGTTTTGAAGTTTTGGTTTTAATCCCTGCCGTTAGGAAAATTTCGTTAACTGTTGATGCGGTTAACAGAACGGCACATGAGCATACAGGTGTGCAATATTGTGTGACGTTAATTATCCGGACCCGCAAGAGCAAAAGGGCTAAAGCCCAATCCACAAACACATTGGCGTTGAGTTTTGGTTCTTTTGCCTATCTGGGTCTGGATCATCTACGTCATCCTAACGATGGCACCATCCAATATTTGTACACGTGTATGTTGCTGATGTGGTGTTCCATTAACCACATTAGCAATTAATAGATTTTTCTTAATGACATGAACTAAAAACAAATTTTCTAAATAATTAAGGATAGAAAAAAAAAATTTAAGAACCAAAAGTCCAAAACCAAAACACTTCCGACTTTCAGAAAATAAATATATAAATAAGTCAAATTTATATATTTCTCTTTTGAATCTGGCCATATATATGTCCATGATCTAATAATGTTAAATAAAAACGCGGTGGGAGTAAATCTAAACGAATTATCATTATCGGGCGAAAGTAAATATAAAAGAACTGTACATTGTACATTATATGTTATATGTGATGAGATTATCTCTTGAGGATAAGTATATATTGTAATTCAAAACCAGGACAGGTAATAATAACTACCTTTTAAAATTTGAATCTATCTTTTTTCATATCTTGAACTACTCAGATCATATCTTTTTATAAGATAGAAGTAGATATCCAAAATAAAACCCATCTGATTCTATACTACGTTTTCTTCTGTATAAATATCAACACAAACACTAGCATTCTAATTCAGTTCGTTTTTTAGTCGGAAGAGAAACAAGTAAGAAAAACAAACACCAAGAACGCATTAGTACCATATATTAGAACGCTTACATACACAAAGTCATGGCAAGAAACATGAATACCTTCCTCCTCTCACTGATCCTACTTGCAATAGCCACTGCTCTTCTTCAGGTCTCAGCAGCTCATATCACACACGAGGTGGGTGATGGCATGGGCTGGACCATCCCTCTCGGCGGTGCTGCTGCTTATGACTCTTGGGCTTCTTCCCGATCCTTCAACCTGGACGACATCCTAGGTATGTATGCTCATATGTATAATGTCGATAAAGTAATTACTCATTTTCCCATTCGAGCAATTATTAGGTGGTCCGAGACCATTCATTCATTTGATATTCACGTTTCTTTAAGTTTAGCCTATTACCTAAAGAATTAGGTAAAGAATTTATCAAATTTGGTAAAAAAGGATATTGTGATTAAAAGAAGAAGAACTGCACAAATGTACGTAAGAATAATAATAAGATTAATAATGTACTAGTAGCTTGCTTATGTAGCTTATGGATGTTCTGAAATATATTGATCGTTCTAATTTGTTTTGATACGTGTATGTGCAGTGTTCAACTATCATATGAATATGCACAACGTGGAGGAAGTGACAAAGGAGAATTACTATTCATGCAACATAGGCTCTCCCCTTGCAACCTACAGCAACCCACCAGTGAGAGTGACCCTTAACAACTTTGGTCCTCGTTACTTCATCTGTGGTGTTCCTGGACACTGCTCTGCTGGTCAAAAGCTTGCCATCAACGTCACCGCCGCCACCTCCACCCCTCCTCCTTCCTCTGCCGCCACAATCCCTTCACTCCCCTCTCCTGCAAATGAAGCTGGTGTCATCCTGCCTTCACAAAACTCTGCTGCTTCTCTTGGATCCACTTTTGCCGCCCTCTTCTCAACTGCCGCTGCTGTTGCCGCATTTTTCTATTAGAATTTTTTATTTTATTATATTTTTTAATTTAAAAGTAAATAAGATGAAATTCTTATAGATAGATAAGATTGTTGTGGATTGCGATTCACTTTCATTCTTTCATTGCGTTTCATGTTATTAATCCTGCACATTCAGTTTTATTTGAACCAGTATTTTTCATTGCTTAATTTTTCCATCCCTCTTTCATGAATAAAAATAAGAATATTTTTGGCATGACACCTAATTTTGGATTGTTATTATGTAATCTTACGTTGGATCAATGATATTTTGTCACTTAACATGCAATTTTGACTTTCTTAACAATGACATAACAACAATATATTAAGTGGCAAACAACATTGATCCAACATAAAATTGCATAACAACAATCCTAAATTAGGTTACATGGAAGTAATTCCCTCAAAATAAATGGAGTGATGGTGTGAATAAAAATAAATTAGGTAATTTGCATGAATTGTGTGATGGCAATGTACCAATGGCAAAATTACTTCTCAAAATAGTCCTCTTCTTCTGCTTATGATCCAGAAAATTGGTCATTTATCTATTTCTTCTCTAGTGCCTCTCAACACTTTATCGAATTTTGATGTGGGTCAAAAAAAATATACAAACAAGAACCTTGATATATTTCAGTACGATCCAAGAGAAACCACGGTCTTTTTTTGATGGATAGACGGGGCAACAGCCCAAGACAAAAATCAAGATGTGCATAACTCATGCTTTAAGATCAAAAGAATGTTTCGGAGAGAATTATTCATCTTTTTAACCACAAACTTGTATATAAGCAAATAATATCGAATTAAACATTTTTGAAGAGGGGGTAGAAAAAAAAATCATTAAGTTATTCGGTTTTTACATTTTAAACAAGGGTGATTCTTTAATTTGATATTTCTCTTTCAGTTTTGTTTCAGTACTCCATTCTCATAGTATCATTGATTTAATAATTGAAAATCTTGATTATTGAGATTAAAAGTTGAAAAAATGATAAATTGTAAAATTAATCTTGAAGTAAGTAGGAGATGGTGACACTTGTCATCATTTTTTGCAAGATTATTATATTCTTGAGATCAAGGATGTTGTGTTGTCACACTGGTGGAATGACTACCATATGCAGGGATGGAGCCAAGTTTCAATCTTAAGAGGGGTCGAGATTAAAAGCAAGACATCATGCCAAAAAAAATCAACGAAAAGAAAAAATAAATCACCAAAAAAAATCAATGAGGGGTGCCGTAAAGAATTTTTTAAGATATCACTTAATCAAGTTTCAAATACTTGGATGACGATAGCAACCGCTAGTCACCCCTTGGCTTCGTCCCCGATCATATGTGAAATTGGATATGGCAACACCGATTATAAAGTAGGGTGGATGGTTTGAACTAATTGTAATAATAGGTTAAAATAAATGAAATTTGAAGTTAAAATCAAAGCTTAAAAAAAACATAAACAAAAATGAAACAGGATGCATGCATGAATATAATTTTAAAAAAAGTAGTATAAAATAATTTCCCTTTAAACAATGATACAATTAGGACACTTTCTTTCAAATTCCATCTCAAATGCAACAGAATTAACAAATCCAAAATCTTACACTACAAGTGTATTTATAATACACAATAATTTTCCCGTTGTTAGAAAATTAAAGCCCAAATAATACTTCATCAAAGTTTCTTCAACTGATGTGAAATTAAACTTTCAACTTAAAACAATGTGTATCAAAGTAGTCAAATCCTTTGTGGAGCTACCATCACGTTCAATTGCTCTCATTGCACACTCTCTGAGCTCTAATGCATTCTTCCTCATCAATTTCCCTTTATCAGTTGACATGGTAGATTTCAAAGCTCTCAAGATGTTTTCTTTAGTGAAAACTCCATTCTCAATTCCCAAACCAATCCGCCACTCATTTTCAAGCATCTTAGTGTTCAAATTCTGGTCTCCGAAGAATGGCCTACAAATCACTGGCACACCACCAACCATACATTCTAATATTGAATTCCACCCACAATGTGTCACACACACGGCTGTTGCAGGATGTTGAAGGATTTCATTTTGTGGGGCCCATGCAACAACTTTACCTTTATTTCTTGTCCTTTCAACGAACCCTTTTGGCAGTTGTTTCTTATGATCATCCCCAAGTGACCAAATAAAAGGGTACTCATATTCTTCTAAGGCCTCAGCTAATGCAGATAGTTCATGGGGTGGGGGTGTTATTATGCTTCCAAAGCTAACATATACAACTGACTCCTTCTCACGCTTCTCCAACCACTCTAGGCACCGTTCCTCATCAGGGATTTGATGTTGTGGCGTTGTCCAAGTGAAAGGACCAACGTTTAGAAGCCTTTGCAATTTTGATTTCAGCACATTCACGATGACAGGGTGCACATCAACAAAACAGTTCATAACAACAGCGGTTGCTTGTGGCAATGCCATTCCCATTCTATGTACCATAGTTGCCATAGGGCTATCTATATCCCTCAATACCCCTTCTTGCAAGTCAGAAGCCTTTATCCCAGAATAACCAGGAAGGAAATCAATGCTTGGGTCATCACTCACTGCAAAACAACAACAACGATCATATGCTCATTAAACATATCAATTTTTATTTTAATTGTTAACATTTTTTTTCATTTTTTGTTATTAATTAATTGTTAAGGTTCATTCTCAGAACCAATTGGCATTGTCAACGAGAGAAGTAATCCAACAAATATTTAAAACATACAACATATTATAAAGCTGACGATAAGAGATTTCCAACATTAATCTTGTAATGCAATCAACAAATTCCCATACATGAAATGTTAGCATGCTTGAATTCGAGTCTTAAGGACTGCGCATTCTCCACCTCCCCTAAAAAAATGTAGGGAACTATTTCCATATAACCAAAATTTGGATTATATTGTTGGACAACAATGATCTAGGGATTAACCAATAAAAATGTTACATGTCATTCAATAGGTCCAAATCAGATTTCATAAATCAAAATGGGTCGAATTGTTTTACATGACATTAAATGACATGTAATATTTTTATTGGTCCATCTTTTGATTGTTGTACAATAATCTAAATTTTGATTGCATAATAGAAATATTCAAAAGTGTAAATACACATGTACGGGAAAAATTTAAATTTCTTTAATATGTATGAAACCTATATAAGGATAAGGTTATCTAATTTTTTATTTTTTTTTGTCAAGAAAAGTTTAGATGAGGGAATACACACCCTCTGCATGAAAGGATTATAAAGTTCAACAAGAACTTATAAGTTATTATAGATTTTACATATTGCCTATCAATGAAAAGAAACAGGTATAGTCCGCGTAAGACAGCCTAGTTGGTGACTGCAGGGACACTTAGGATTTCCCCCTCCTCAGGTTATGGGTTATAGTCCCAGACCTCCCATGTAAAAAAAAAAAAAAAAACAGGTATATAATCCAACCTAAATTACAACATGTGCGAGCGGAAGGCTCTAAATAAAAAGAAAATATCAATTCAATTTCATATCAAGCCTGCTATTTATGGGGGAAAATCATATAACATCAACAGTTCAACACTTTTATCTATACAAGGCATAATTTTGGTATTGTGCCTTGTAATTTGGAAGTTCCAAAAGATAGCAATCTTGAATTAATATACCTTGGCAAAAACTTTGGTTTTTATAGGACAAAGTTGCCATATTAAAAGAAAGTTGTGGTAAAGATTGTCTAAAACCGTTGTACATAACATTTTTGTCTAGATTATAATCTTATGTGCAGTACAAGGTAGAAGATATATATGTTGAGTTAGAGAATTAATGTCATCAATTACCATCATTGGATACCCGCTCCCTAATATTTTCTGTTTCAACATGGACAAGGATAGAGTGAGGCCCTGCAGTCCAAAGTGGAATCCACTTGCAATCCAATTCCTTTGCCAACTCAGCACCAAACCAATAAAAGGCATCAGTGATCAAGCATGTAAACTTCTTCCCTGTCTGCACCACCACCTCATCCATGACAACCTTGAAATTCCCTGGCATGGCATATATGAACCTGCCAATTGCTTCAATTGGGTGTGGTGGCACATAACCTTCTGGATACCCATCATGCACGTTATAAGGGTGAATGTTCCAAAGGCCCCCCTTATGCCATTGGAATGTTTTTGCATTGGATGCCTTAGTGCTAAAGAATGAAAATCTCACATCAGGGTCCTCTGCTGCAATTCTTAGCACCAGGCTTAGGAGTGGACCTGCATGTGACCCAAATGGGAATGCCAAAACAGCCACATGCTTGGAGGGAAATGGGACAACTTCCATGGCGTGGATGAATGATGATGACTAACGAATATTGAAGATTGATTTGGTGGACCTTTCCTATGATTTTTTATTTGGTATCACCAACTGTTTGAGAAATTAAAGGTTTGTTGTGTATTTTATAAGTTTTGGCCTGTTAGTTTTTACAAAATGTGTAACAATGAAAGAGGTAACAAGAAAGAAAGTTACCAATTGACCCTTCTAGCTTGGTAGTCTTAGACATGGTCTAAAAATGTTACCACAAAGTTAGAGAAGAAACAAACAAACAACAAAAAAAACAAGAAAGAAAGTTCCGATCTCTTGTGCTCTGTCTTAATGAATTTTTCTTGGAAAAAAAAAATAAGAAAGAAACTCGCGAACTTGAGCTGTAGGTCTTAACAAACTAGGAGGTTTTTAAGAATGTTTTAACAAACTAGGTGTTTTTTTTATGTACAAGCTGGGTATGTGCAAAGAGCGATGTATTTGACTATTTGGTGAAGCACCCATGTTATTGAAAAGAGCAAAGGGGCACTTCTAAATCTCAAAAACTAACTACCCGAGTTGTGTGAATTAAAATTGGAAGCAACCATTAATTAGTTAATTTTAGGCAATAAGAACAAGATGAGCAATCTTATATCAAATTTTAAGCATGTTTTAACAAACTAGCTAGGTGGTTTTTATCCACGTACAAGTTGGGTATGTGCAAAGACCGATGTATTTGGAGAAGCATCCATGTTATTGAAAAGAGCAAAGGTGCAGTTCTAAATCTCACAAACAAACTACCCGAGTTGTGTGAATTAAAATTGGAAGCAACGATTAATTAATTAGTTGATTTCCCAGGCAATCAAGTTGAACAATCATATATCAACTTATATGGTCTTATCTTATAAGAATATGACATACGATAGATATCAATCAATTATTAGTAAATAAAGTAATATTTTGTAACATATGTCATTTTCTTTATGGCGGTTCATTGGAGTAGATCTTAAGGTGATTAACCAGCACACAAACTTTTTTCTTGGTGTATATATACATAGGTGTGCATTTACCACGCGTGCAAAACAATCTAAATATAGTCACGTTCAGTGCACAAAAAAATAGTAAATGGGAAATGAAATTGTCCAATCCTCTTGTTTTCACAAATCTTGCAAGGATGTGCCTAACCTTCCTAGTTCTAATAGTATATTAGATATTCTAGTTTTTAAGTATACTACTCACATACTCACTAACTAATGCATGGTTTGAGGATTGCAAATCGGGGAGCGAGTGTATTAAACATTCCTCCCTTCACTTTTTATCCTCAAGGTAAACCTTTAGCCTTTAGCCATTGTTGTTTGGGATTGCCTCTAAATAGCTAAATAAATGGAAACCTACTATCCTTGAAAGCCTCTGCTACTCTGCTAGTGAAATTATCATCACACTATCTTTCTAATATAAATAGATTAGTAAATTGCCTTTTTCATCATTTCATGCCACCTAATAAAATACTCGTAACATACTCTATCTTTTTATCAATTAAGTTTTGTCCTTTTTTTTAAAAAAAAAAATCCAATTAAGCTTTATTAGTTTCAAGAGTAATTAATCAATTAAAAAAAATACGATGGACAGGCGGGACGACGGGGTGGCCTTTGTTGTTTGGGGGATGAACAACAATAGTTGGAAGAGAGTCTCAAGAAGAGAAGAAACCCAGTGTTCTTTTTTTTTTTCAATTTTTTTTAAATTTAAATTTAATTAATATATATTTAAGTTTCAATTTGAATAGTAATTTTAGAATAAATCAACATCACCTTGATTTTGGAACACATTATACCCAATAGACTCACCGTCTCTAGATCAAATGTCATGTTTAGTTCAAAATTTTGATGAGAGGTGAGGGAATGAGTTCAAATTCCTCCCTAATTTTATGAACTTTTCCATTTAGGTTCTGAAGGGGAAGAAAATTAATAAGTCATTTGTGAACTTTTCCTCCCTTCACTTTACAAACCTAATAAATCAAGGAGAAGGTAAACATACACTTTTTTCTTTAACCCATTTAATTAATGGAATAATATTTTGTCTTCACTCACATCCTTTGAAGTGAAGTATGTGTGAAGGACTTCAATGCACTTGAAAAATGAAATACCAGAAAGAATTCATAAGGCCCACAAACCACAAAGTCCAACTCCAAACAGAGTTCCTAAACCTCTTTCTCCTCAATCTCCGGTTCTCGTTCTCTGCATTCTCATAGAACCATATAATTGATTAATTAGGTAATTGCTATGATTAGGGCGCAAAGTCTTTTGCCCGATAACTCAGGCGGAATCTGAGACTCCGAGGATTTAGGCATTCGTTAACGTAAATGAACACACAACACGACAATTCTCTGCTTTAGTTGTGCTAATAATAGTACTAATATTCTTAACTACTACTTGTTAATTCTTAACTACTAGTTAATTGTTGATATAATCAGACATCTCTCTTTAAGTATTCATTATTTTTGGGTGGACTATTATTTTTTTTATAAAAGGTTTGGAGTAAAATGATATTCTTTGACTATGATAAACATTGCGTGTCACATAATCTATCATCGTGTATGATTGTGAGATTGTCGATCTCTTTTTTAAAATAGTTGATAGATTTGCTAATAATAGTTAATAAACGGATGAAATCAACCAACGAGCGGTTGGTGCAGTGGTGTCAAAGGCTGCACACGGTTTGATCCCCCGCAATAATGTTGAGAGATGAATAAAACTTTAACCCCGAGACTTCCCTCAAATTGGATTAGTCAGTCCAGTGATATCCATGCAAAAAAAAAGGATGAAATCAATGTATTTTCTTAAATTATATCAACAATATGAGTCAAATATTTCTAGCTGATCAACTTTTTTGGCCACTATGGTGATTTTTTTTCCTCAAAGGATATTAGTTTTGAGTGTGTCAGTGTGGCATATGAAAATTATTCATTTTTTTTAATATTATTATCTTATAAGCACTTGTAAACTACTAATGTAAGGAAATGACTTTATTAATAAAACAAAAATCAATTTAAAAATGATTTTCTATATTTCATAAGGAATTAGCTTTTGACTAGTAATCTTTAAGGAAAAAAAACATATTTTAAAAATAAACTTAATAATTTGAATCAAACCAAATCAAATTACATTTTTTTAAGTAAACAAAATCAAATCACCTCGTTAGTGGTTATTGCAACGTAGATGACTTCAAATATACAAAATTATAAATATAAATAAACTCTACTAGACGTGGTCATTAACCTCTCATTTAGAAATCAGAACCCGTGAATTATAATTTTATGAAGAAAAAAAATCCTTTTGATAATATCTTTTCAACTACCATGTAATAAGAGACATGTGTTGAAAGATGTTATTTTTTTTCATTAATAATTGGTATATAAGTTACATGTGTTACATTTATGAAATTTGGAAAATTTTAAGCAGATTTTGCTAGAATAATATATTATTTAGAATAATGGAGCACTAACACGTGCATGTAGGAACAAATGGTAAACGGTTTAGTCCCTCTTAAATAAAATCTCAAATTCACATATAAAAAATTTATGTTGGAAGATTTACCTTTCAACAACTAAACACACGACCCGAGTCAAAATCTGGAACTACCCAAATAGGGAAAACTTGGATGTGTAAAAAAAAATAAAGCATGCAGAGTAATAAAGTAGTTTCCCAACTTAGTTAGAAGATAAATGAAAAAAGAAAATGCTAATGATATCCTCAATTATACATATTTTTTTAATGTTAATAAAAGTATATTCCCTTATTTTATGCATAAAAACTAATTCTTTTTTTTGTTGCTCATCCAGTTTGGGACTACTTAAGTATATCCGGATCCGACTCGAAATTAATTTGTTACTTATTATTACGCATCATTTGAAAGATGAAATTATCCAAATGCATGTGTTCAAAATATATATATATATATATCCAATCATATTTAATTCTGAACTTTTGCACATGATTTTACAGAAAAGTCTTTCAAGATCATGTGCATATAAAAGGGAATCTTTGCATCGTTGGCCAACAAACGTGAAATAATGAATGTTTAGAAGAATAATATTATCCACAAAGTACAGTGTTCATCCCTAAATATAATACTTTTGATATTTTTATTTTATCTCTATTTATAAATTTCATATCAATTTTTAATGATAATTTTATCTCTTTTATACCTTCTATAGCATGTAAACACACTTCAATGAATGGGGTTTGAATAAGAAAAGTTTTCAAAATATCTTCTAAAGGAAGGTGAAATAGTTTTGGATTTGGAATTTGAGATTTGAAGTTAGGGATTTAAATAGGAAAATGAAGGATTTGGGATTTGGAGGGAAGAATAAAAAAGTAAGGGTATTGCAGTTATCTTGTTTTTAAAAAATAGGTTGGGATAGAATGTGGGCTTGGACTAATTATCTTAATCTTTCAGCTATGCCTATGAGGTGACCATGCTCCAAAAACAAGTTTTGTGATTTAAAAACCAGAAGTAATAGAATTTAAAAAATAAATAAATAAAATAAATAGAAAACTTGGTTATGTATCAATTCTTTGAATTTTGACGTCATTTTGTTACGTGTTCTTGTTTTTGTTTTTTATTTTTTTTAATATTCGATTTTTAGAAGTTACTTTCAAATTAGTCATATTTTTTTTTTACCATTTTCAGCTAAATTTTGCTGACGTATCACTAAAATCCTAGTAAAATGCAGGAGGTTAGCCATGTAGTGGCACGCGAGTAAAGACAAACTCTCTCTTCAATTTTTTTTTTTAAAAAACTAAAAATATAATTTTTTTTTTAGTTTTCTCAATTTAAAAAAAAATAAGATCTCCACCCATGTGGCATCAAGTGACACCACGTGGCTAACTTCTTGGGTCTGACTATGATTTTGATGTGATATGTCATCAAAATTTAACCGGAATTGATAGCAATGGTATATGGCAAACCTATAAGTACTAAGAGTGTTGTACATACCTAGTTAGTCAATAAATTTTAGAGTTCCAATAATAATACTAAAGGTGTTGTACATACTTACTTAGTCAACATAAATAATCTAGGAGCATTCTTGAAATATTTCAAACAACTCAACTTAATCAACATTTTTTTTAAAGTCCCAATAATAATAATGGATCATACATACATACATAGTCAATTTAGATTTTTTAATAACTGTGTAGGAGCTTTCCTAAAAAAGTATAAAAATTGGCATTTACAATATCGTTAATAATATTTCCTACGATCTTAAATGTAAGACTTTTTTAGATTTTTTGGTTTTATTTGCAAGATTTCATTCCAATTTTTTTAAAAAAAAAATAATTATTTCTTTCCAAAAATATTTTTATTAAGTCAATATTTTATAGAATCTTAATATTTTGAAAAAATAAATTACTACATTTGTTCGTATGAAATTGAAAAGTCAAAGAAAATAACAATTGATGAAATTTATTAGTTACAAATATAAAATATACATATTTGTATCATTTGAAAAATAAAAAAAATAACAATTAATGTAATTCATTAATTTCAAATAAAAAATATACATATTTGTATCATTGAAAAGTTAAAAAAAACAATTAATGCAACTCATTAATTACAAATAAAAAATATACATATTTTTATCATTGTTCACTTTCACCGTTAATGAATCATATGTTTTTTTCTAATAAGTTAACGTGTATTTTTTTAATTATTCAATTATAAACATTATAAAAAAAAATTTATTCATACTTACTAAGAAAGGTAGTTGATTACATTTAATTTTTTTTTCTTTTCAAATTCATAAAAAAATAATGCTGCTTTAAAAAAGTTGTATCAAGAATAAAACAAAAATTAAATGAGAGAAACAATTCTTTAAAATATTTTAGAAATAGTTGCACTGATAATAAAAAATTAATTATATTATTAGTTATATCCATTTTTAACTTATAACAGATACTAAAGAAGGAATGAATAATGACAAAAGTTAAAATAGTTACAACCATAGAACATGGATGCCACTTAATTGAGTTGACAATGTTGGGTCTCACTCTCATCTGAATACTTATATATATACACACACCCTTCCTTCCACTAATCAGTAAGAGTACCCTGGCCTTCTCCTTCTCAAATAATACAATGAGGCCTTCCACACATTATTCTCTAATTACTACCATTGCCCTGTTAACGTTGTTTCTTTTGCTAGTATCAACCACCCATGCAACCATCCCAGGCCATAAGAAAAAAAGAAGCCTAGCAAACCAATTCTTGATTCCACAAAATGTTGCTCGAGCCGCGGTGGGGCAGAGGCCACTGGTGTGGGACTCAAAGCTGGCAAACTACGCGCAATGGTACGCGAACCAAAGGCGCGAAGACTGCGCCCTCGAGCACTCGAACGGCCCATATGGTGAGAACATTTTCTGGGGCAGTGGCTTCGGATGGAAGCCTGCACAAGCTGTTAGTGCTTGGGTTGAAGAGCGTCAATGGTACAATTATTGGCACAACTCTTGTGCTTATGGTCAAATGTGTGGCCATTACACTCAGATTGTTTGGGGCTCAACCACTAAAGTTGGGTGTGCTAGTGTTACCTGCACTGGTGGTAAGGGTGTGTTCATGACTTGCAATTATGATCCCCCTGGTAACTACTATGGAGAAAGACCTTATTGAAATTGAAAGAGAGAGAGAGACAACTCAATAATGTGATGGCTGTTTTTCTACTCTGGCCCTGGCTCTAACACAACTGTATTGTTGCTTTTGCCATGTGGCTTTAATTATAGATATGTCTCTTGCATTAAATCATTCAACTCCTTTGTATCTTTGCCTTTATTCCTTGCTTAATATTATAATGTATTATAGTATTATTATATGCTTCCTCTTTTCTTGGAATTTTAAGGCTTTGGTAAGAATTATTCCAAAAAAATGTAACTAGGAATGTAAGATTTTACAGGGCATTGTTAAGTAGGCTTGTTTGATTGGCTTCAGCTTTTTGTCTGACAGACTTGTAACTTTATCAAGGTTAGTTATTTATTTTTTGTGTCATTCTAACAAGTTGTAACCAGAAGCAAGCACGATGGACTGCGTTGTCTGGGCTGATCTATTAATCTGGAATATAATAGAGTTAGAGCAACATGGCAAAGCCTTTGATAATTCACATAAAATGATTGTCCTCAGAATGCATAACTTGTTAGGTAGAAAATGATGCAAAGGATCTTAACAATGCAAAATCCTTTTGATAATTCACATAATCAGTTGGCATATTGCAACATCAATTTCTCCAGAAAAGCAACACATGATAAATATAAAATATCATTATATAAAAGTTCTTCAGCTGCAAAGAGTGAGTGGATGACAATAAACTCTAATCTGTTGTAGGTTAAAGAATTGAACTACACAACGTCAAACCGAAGAAAGAGCACAATCTGAAAAATGAAGGTACAAGATAATTTTATATCCCATGAATGTATATGAATGGAAAAATGTGAACCTGAGAGCAGTATTCCTCAATCAACACCCTTAATCCATTGAAAGAAAGATTTGCTTCACGAAAAAGCAGAGTTTGCAGGGCTGACCCTGGTGTGCGCAGGGTGTGCAAGTGCAAATGATCAGGGTTCCAAAATTAATTTTTTTACTAATTACATTTAATTTTTTATTTTAATTTATGTTTACTTTTATTGCATACCTAATTTTATTATTAATGATTTTCGTTATTTCAGTTTTAGTTATTAGTTGTAAATGCATTGTTTTTATTAAAAAAACTTTTAATAAATTAGGGACTTCATTTTTTTTCTCACATTAGGGCCCACACCATGTTATCATCTGTTATGATCGAGCTAGAGAGTTTGCTTTGTGATTGGTTTCCAAAATCCTCAATCAACGGAAAATGAAATGAAATCTGAGAGCCAGTGAGAGGAATCCTAGACAAAGTGAGCGAGGAAATGAAAAGTGCAGATAGAAAGAGAAAACGAGCAAAAAGGGACAGAGGACTACGATTCACAATATGGATTTAAATTTGGAAAAATGTCAATGAATGTATTAAGAATACTGTTTAAACAAATATTAAAAAAATATACTCCATATCTTAAAAAATACTCGTTAGTATAACCATTAAACTTATTTCAATGAATATGGCCAGGGATTAGCTATAGAATTAATTTCCTAACAAATACTTAATATAGCTTTTTCTGTGGAATATCCCCTGCTAGCAAAGTAAGTAGCTGAAGAATTATATATGGCTTCAAACTTCCATAGCTATTTTCACAGCTATTATGTAGTTATTTGCTCGGTGAAATTGCATCCTTTCACCTTCTAATTTTGGCTAGGGATACATATTTTGGAGGAAAAAAACTGTAGCTATTAATTTGCAGTAGATTAGCTATGGAAAATTTTCGAAGTTAAATTCCGTAGCTAATTCATGAATTTCGTGTACTGACGATGAATATAATGATTGACATGATTATATGAAGGACAAAGGTAAAGGAATGCATTTTTTTGGTTTTATATATAAGATTCATTTGAAATCTTTATTTTTGTTTTATTTATAAGACTTTATTTTAATTTTCAATAACATTTCATTATTTTTTCACAAACATCCAAATTTATTATTTATTTAATATTTTTCTCAAATACTCCTATTTAGTTAATATTTTTCAGAGTTTCAATAATATTATAGAATTAATTTTGAAAAAAAAATATATTGAATATTTATATTTTCATTACAATTAATTAAATTAACTAATTTTGTTAATAAATATGAGTTTCATAAAAAAGTCTTATATTTAATGACTAATTACGTCGTAAACAAAAGTAAAAGTAGTAAAGACCATGAATATGGATGCAACTCAATTGAGTTTGACAATGGCCAAGAAAATGAATTTTTAATTAAATATATTTGTTAACTTTGTTTTTTTTTTATCAATAAAAACGAGAGACATATGAAGTGACACGAATTATGAGACATGAAATTTTAATTCCTCTATTTCACTTCATCCTATTATATTTTATCTATCATTAAATATCCAATTATAGCTTTAGGAAATAAGTTTTACTTCATAAATCTGACCATGGTTATGGTAGTTCATGTTTTTGGTGTCTGTATCTTTGCCTCTCATGCACGCATGGCAAAAATCCACCAAAATTACTCACCCTCTCAAACTCTGTTTTCTTCTCTGATAGTCTCAAGTCACACAATTCCTAGGCTCTTCACACTCCTCTACCCTTTCCTCTATTTTGTATAAATCTTCACCAATTAATCTTTAAGTTTTCTATTTTGAAATAACGGATATCGGGGAAAAAAATTTGGGGAGCAATTAGACCATAGATAAAATGATTCACTCAATATGAAATATTTTTGAATGACTTGATTTAGCCACGATTAAACAATGATTATAAATTTGTTTCCATGCTTTACAAAGATTCACTAATTCACTCCATGGATGATCTAATAAACAATCCTAGTTATTTTAGTTGCCACGCTTGACAAGATAGATTGCTAAAATTTCTAAGATATAGTTGCTCATTGGAAAGATATTATATTAGAATTATGCATGTTAAGCTTAATTTAATCCCAAAAACTAGCTCATAAAATAAGAACGGGGAAGCTTTTATAAAATATGGATCAAAATCTATTCTCATATCATAATTACTTGAACAAAATATTTAATTAATTACAAGACCAAATAGAAACTTTAAACAATGGTGAAGAATCAAAAGTTAATTTTATCCATTTAAGGACATGTCACATGCTTATGAAAAGTGCTAAATCTAGCTCTGAAAAGTAATTTACTACATGGATGATGAGTTCAAAAAATTTATTTTGTTTTCTAATCTGGACTATTATTGAAATTATAGAAATGAGCATATATCATAATTGGACCAAGTGGAAACAAGCTGCAGATTTTCAATGAAAGTGAGGGGGAGGGATCCAACCAGAAAAAAATTGACTAAACTGTCACTTTAGTCCCTCACTTTGTAAGGAGCTTTCATTTTAGTCCCTAACTTTTCAATAATTCCTTTTCAGTCCCTCACTTTGAAAAAAGTTACTCACGTTAGTTCCTGGCAACGTTTTCCGTTGATGGACGTTAACGTCGCCGTTAACTTACAATATCGTATTTCATTTTAGTCCCTAACTTAAAATTTTTAATTCACTTTAGTCCCTCGTTATATCATGTTTCATCTTAGTCCCTAACTTAAAAATTTTAATTCACTTTAGTCCCTCACTATAATAACAATGATATTTTTTTTCGCTTTTCTCTTGTAGTGTGACTACCATAAAAGTATTGAATGTATGTTCTTCTTGCTATTCTGTAAACTAATTAACTTTATAGTTTATATAAGCATTGACTCCAAGCTTTGCATCAATGGTTTTGATTCAAAAATATTTTATTGAGTTTTGTGTTTAAGAGTCATTACCAAAATGTTGTAAACTCCCCCAATTTGTTTAGCTTGATATTCAAACGTCATACCTCAAAAATTCCTTTACATGCCTAGGCAAAGGAGTAGCTCTTGATAGCAAGATACGAACTCGTTCACCTAGAGCTTGTTTTGTCTATCAATACAAACAATGTTTTAGTTTTTTTTTTGTTACAACAATGTTTTAGTTTTGAAATCAAACTATTTGCAAATTTCATAAGTGTAAAGTGAATATGGAATACATTGTTAAACACAAGCCTATCAAATAGAGACGCTGCTTTGTATTATGGAAGACCCTTCATATATCTTAACTTGTTGTCCGTAGGATTCCGGTTAGTTCACACATGGATAGATAACTAAAACACTAAAGAGCTTATAAAAAAAAACTAAAACATTAAAGAGTTTAGAGTAAAAACATACTAGTTATATGGATAATGAAATAATGTACTTTGAAGTGTTCATCCGAAAGAAACTTTCCTATTGATGCTGTCAGGTGCAAAGTTTGGAGTCACTATAAAGTTAGTTTACAGAATAACAAGAAGAACAGACAATATTTTTAAGGTAGTCACACTACAAGAGAAAAGAGAAAGAAACATCATTGTTATTATAGTGAGGGACTAAAGTGAATTAAAATTTTTAAGTTAGGGACTAAAATGAAACACAATATAGTGAAGGACTAAAGTGAATTAAAAAATTTAAGTTAAGGACTAAAATGAAATACGATATTGAAAGTTAACGGCGACGTTAACGTCCATCAACGGAAAACGTTGCCAGGGACTAACGTGAGTAACTTTTTTCAAAGTGAGGGACTAAAAAGGAATTATTGAAAAGTCAGAGACTAAAATGAAAGCTCCTTACAAAGTGAAGGACTAAAGTGACAGTTTAGTCGAAAAAAATTTCTCTCTTCTCCGTAGAAGAGAGAATGGAAAGAAAATGAGTTTTGGCATCTAAAATTACTTATTTATCCTTCATTTATTCATTTTATTTGATTTTTTTAATTAATTGAAAAAAATAAAGTTTTGTTTTTTATAAAAGAATTGTTATTTTTTTATACATTTTTTCAAATAATGTTCGTATTGTAAAACACAACTTATTATTCACGTTCTCATCGGTTCAACTAGCAGGGCAGCTAAATTTTTAAAGCATATATATTTTATATATAATGTCATAGTGTTAGTTGAGTGACAAGGACTTGCCCTTTGGCAGCACCGAAAAAGTAAGTTGAGAACTTGAGATTTACAGGTAGATCATAAATTTGAACAAATAACATATTATATTACACATATCTCTAAATTTATTGATTTGGAATTACAATTTATCGCTTGTATATTGAGCAGGTGTAAAGTACGTCAACTTTTCATTCATTTGCAATGCAGCTAACTTAATTTTCAGAGATAATTTATGAATCCATACATACACTGTTTTTCTAAAATTAATCTATAAGTTGAGCACTAATGAAACTAAATAAACTGCCTAAAGAATAAAGTTGAAAAAAATGGATAAATGAGAGCAACATATATACAAACAAGTCAAGCTGGCAGCTTTGACAATCAGACATATTTCACATGGGAGGATATTATTTTATGTTACTTTCAGCCTTTCTCTTAACTCAAACCATGCTTAACTACCTCAAGCAACTAACTAATCCCTGACTAACAACAACCTTTTAAGTACTAACTTTGAATTTGTCTCAAGCACTTATTAATGATTAAAGCCAATTCCATAATCATCCCGGCCACTTCCCACAACTATATACTTTAGTACAAATTATTTATACCAATATATGCTTATTTCCCAAAAATTATTCACGGCAACATAACTCTAATAGTACTAATTTAAATCTAGAAACATATACAAATATTTATCTATATTATAGCTAGCTAATGATTTAATACGGTCGTTCTCCAACATAATTACCCACAGGGTCATAATTACAAGTCATAAACACATCTCCATCATCACATACAGCGCGTGCACATCCAATCCTTCGGGTACTCTTCCACACAATTTGAGTGTAATGCCCACACATTTCACCAGCTTCACATGTATTAGTTGCATACGTGTAATATTTCTCTTCATCAGCCCATGCTCTCACAGCATCAGTTGGAGTCCATGCAGAGCCACTACCCCAAAATATGTTCTCTCCTAATTTGAAATCATCTTCTGGAAAAGAATGTTCAAGTTTGCAATCTGATTTTCTTTGACTGGCCCACCACCTTGCATAATTCTCAAGCTGGAAGTCCCACACCAGTGGGAGTTCCCACTTGGCTGCTCTTACTAAGTTATGCCTGAATAAAAACTCTAGTGATTCTCCAATGCAGCCCCAACATAGTTGCTTTGACACCTTGTATATGGTTTCATTGTCAGGGATTTTGATTTGTTTGGTTAATTGGTTGTGTTGAGGAACCAATTGGGGAGTGGCTGAGAGAGTGTTGCTAGTGAAGGTAACTAGAAGAAACAAGAAGAGAAGCAAATGGGATTTCATTTTTGTATTTGGTTGTGATTTGTGAGGCACTAAATTTTGAGCTATGTAATTGACTTATATATGACCTTAGTTCAAGAATATGTGGTTGGAGACTCGTGAGGGTTGTAGAGAGTTTAATCACTTGCGGTTTAGGTGATGTGAGGAATAATCGCCAATTGATTTGTGGGAATTGATATTTTAATAATGATAGCTCAAGTAAACATACTGCTACCAGATTGTGGGATGTGGGAGTGGGAAATGTTCGTATGGCATTACCAATTACCAAATGCTCTGTGATCAATCATTGAATGTTGTCCCGTGAGTCAGGCCTCTGTTGTGCCCGTGAGTTCTCCTTGTCCGTATGATGGGAAATTAATGCCTACCATGGTCCATGGTATTATAGAAATATAACCACGTGCCACAAGAGCAAGTCACGAGCTCTGTCTGAAATCAGTTGTCCACATTGATCAGATCCTCTCGTATCCAAACCCAGTTAGAGTCTTAACATATTCTTGGATGAGTCTTTCAGGGTTAAAACCTGAGTTTTGGTTTTTAAAATCTTCTGCTATGCTTTAAATTTACATATTTGTTAGAGCTAGATCAGTAAGAGCATATCCAGCCTTGAACAAGTTTTTTCTTTTTAAATGCATCTCACGCATTTTTTTTATTATTTTTCATACTTTTCAATAGTTAAGCAACTCCACTTATTTTTTCATTTCACCCGTGAACCTATTTTTTCGTTCATAAATGAGTTTCACTACCTATCCCACATTCCTAATATTCTCTCTTCATCCTATTTTTTTCATTATTTTAATAGTGTGATAAAGTTATGAACGTTCACTATTTAGTGCATGGTGCTCTAGTTAGGGACGAATAAACGTGTGCTTCAGGGGTCACGAACGTGATGAAACATTCTTAACCCCATGAACAAACGTTATGAACGAACGGTGGAGTGCTCTTACATTCTACATGTAAACATGAACTAAGTTGTGCAGAAAATGTGTAATAGTGGGTGATTGTTAAAAGTCTCACATCGTGATTCATAATATATCACATGATTTAAATACCCAATGATTAATCCTCTAATTGCTAATTGGTTTTGAGATAAAACATTACGCATGACTACATCCAAAAAGATTATTATCTTTTTCTTTGGCACAAGAGAGTCTGAACATGCTTTTAATTGATGTTTTTGAGTTTTAATTTTTTTTTATTTTTGCTCTCTTTAAATTCATATTTGAACCTGCAACAATATTAGGCCCGACTCATTCTCATATTAGATTGGAACTCATTGTAGACCTGACCTGTTGCCATACCTAAACCACTTTAACACTTAAGTCAATAAGAATCTAAAAAAATATCATATTAGCAAAAGGAGAATGAGTCGTTAGATTACTCTTTGGTGGTGCTCTATTTGTAGTGATGGCAAGGGGGTGTTTCTTTGATGGCTAATTACACTTACTACTACCGCCTTTGTAAGGCTAGAACCTACAACGACAATTGTATGTTGGTAAAGGTTATGTCTTTAATTTAGGTTCATTTGGAAGCATATCTGGCTAACCATAGTTAATAATCGATTAGATAAAACCTCTTTAATGGTATGCAAATCCATCCCTTAAATACATTGATTAAGGTTAATTTAGGTTATGCTAGATATGATTTCGCTGAAAAGTTAGAAAAAATTGATAAAAATTCACGGATTGTTGAAAAGCTAAAATGTCAAGAATTGCAAACTTAGGATTGATAAACTAGCTTATCAATTAGAATCACATCACATCACCTAATTTCAAAAATGAGAGGGTATTTTAACATCCAACTTTCATCTTTATGCAGGTCA
Organism: Crotalaria pallida; assembly: GCA_037953625.1. Taxonomy (NCBI): domain Eukaryota; kingdom Viridiplantae; phylum Streptophyta; class Magnoliopsida; order Fabales; family Fabaceae; genus Crotalaria; species Crotalaria pallida. Next base: position 180,568,012 of record CM075649.1, read on the forward strand.
CTTGTTTTTTTTTTTTCCAAAATCATCTATGAATCGTGAAGTAGGATCACAACCCAATTTTTTTTAGTCATTCAACAAAAATCGTGACTGTATTCAAGATATGAGGGTTTTGTTTTGTTTTTAAACTGGCAGTGTTGCTAACCCTTGCTTTTGGGGTGGCTCGAATTTGAAAGTGGGGTGGGTGATGTCCTTATGGAGGGTTGAGAAAGGTAAAGGACATGTGGGAGAGGAGGAGGAATGTTTTTTTTTTTTCATTCAAAAAATTAAGTAAATAAAGGAGACGAGGAGGAATATGATTGTGTGTGTTTATTGAGAGTGGAGTGAGAATCTAAGGTGTGTGGTGCGAGTTTTTGCTGAGTGGAGGGGAGGAAGGGAAGACGGGTGAGTTGGCTTTTTTAATTGAGGGGTAGTTTAGGTATTATATTCTTAAAGTTGGTGTGTGTATGTCTCCCTTGGTGAGATGGGAAAATACTAGAGTTGTTAAAACGGGCTGCCCGGCCTGATTCGAGCTAGCCCGCTTCGGGTTTGGGGCAAACCGGGTTTGGACCCAAAAGCCCGATTATAAATTAAGTACATTAATGCAGAGCCCAAACCCGTCTTAAGCGGGCCAGCCCACATCACCTTTTTTTAAACCCAAAAAAAATATAATACACCATAATAGGAAAAAAAAATCTGCTCATCAAATAAATCCAAAAGTCCAAATTTCCAAATTCACACTAAAAAAATTCAAATGGCCATAACAAAAAATGCATAATAATGAAAGAAAAATGCAGAAAAAATGAACGAAGAACGGAGTAAAAATAAAAATACAAAGGAAGCAAAAAAACGAAGCAAAAAAATATATATATAGAGAACGGAGAAAAAAAACAAGGCAAAAAAAAAACAATCTTGCGATGGTGCGATCTTGAATGAAAGGAGAAAAGGAGAGAGATTTAGAGGAAACTAGAAACTATGGATAGAGAGAACGGAGAAACTAGAAAGTAGAAGCTAGAAGAAACTAGAAAGGCAAGAAACTAGTGTTGCACTTCTGCACAGGGTGGGTGGGATTGGAAAGTGAAGTGGGGTCTGGCACAGTGGCACGTTTGGGAAGAGTTTTGAATTATGCCCCATGTTCGAGATTATAGCCCTCATTTTTTTTTTTGTGGACAAAATTGCTCTTAGCAGTGTTAATATTTCCGTCCATAAACAAACGGAAAAATCCCGCATGAAGGAAAACGGAAATTATCCATAACTCTGCACATGTATGCTTCTTCCATAACTCCGCACATGTATTTTTCATAACCACACAAAAGGTATACTATTTTCCATAACTCTGCACATGTATTATTGATTTCCCCTTTTTTTTTTGTGTCTTGAGTACTTCTTCTTTTTGTCAATCTGGGTAGTCAATCGCGGCGCCATCGCGCGCAATCGCGCCGGAGCGGAGCCCGTTGGCCCCTCATCGCAATGCTCTATGATATAGCGGAGCGGAAATTGGTCGTGCCGGAAGCGGCAAAAATCGCACCAAAATTGCGACTAAATCGCAGTTTTGGCGGCCGCTCCAGAAGTTTTATTGCAGAAATACTCATATTTTGTCGTTCCCGCATGACCCACGAAGAGAGATTAAGGAAGAGAGAAGAAAAAGATAGGGTTTAGATTTGTTGTGCTGTGTTGCTGCGGATGTGCTGCGGTGCTGTGGTGTTGCTGGAATGTGTTGTTGCGGCTACTACTACATGCTGTTGTGTTATCAACATGGAGGGTGGGATTGGGATTTTTAGGGTTAACATTGTTATTGTTTGGGTTGGGCCATGGATGGAGCATTGGGCTTCCTATTTTTTTTAAAAAAAAATACATAATTATAATCTCTAACATCAACTAAATATTAATTAAGTTACTCATTATTTATCAAAATTACTAATTGAAGTGTTTAATATTTAGTAAATAATGAATTATTTTTTTGAAATAGTAATAATGAATTTTGATTATTAATTGTAAAAGTTTTAAATTTTGTTTATATTTTTATTTTTGAACATTTATTTGTATATAATATATTTTATTATATTTTTTTAATTTAAGTCATAGCGGTTATCCCGCTCCCGCTATCCCGCTACAGTGTTTTTTTGGGTAGACCGCTACGCTCCGCTATCCGCGATTGACTACCCAGTTGTCAATCATTCTTATGGAGGAATTTTTCTGTCTATCATCTCACGGATGTTTTCCGTCAACCAACTCATGGAATTTTTTCGTATCATTCATCTTAATCTCACCCTTGTCAATGTAAACATGGAGTTGGAGGCAGTAACTAAGATTGCAGAAGTAAAAGTTAAAAGTAAATAAGATCTAGTATAGAGCAAACAACACAAGAAAACGAGTATTGAATATTGATATAAGAAAAAGCTTACAGGGAGGAAGGGGAGGAAGGACAACTTACAAGGAGAAGAAGAAGAAAGTGAACCCAGGCAAAAGTGTGATTTGCCAAACTGCCAACTTGACACAAGTACTCATGGTAGACGAATTTTTTAACCATCTGTCTCACACAAAACGAATTTTTTTCGCTTTAGAAAAGAGTTTTAAATTTTGGCCCCCAATGTTGAAATTTTGGCCTCCATTTCGTATTTTTATGGACAAAATTGTCCTCAGTGCATTTCAAATTTCCGTCTTTCAAGAGACGGAAATTTTCCGTTCACACCGAGTCAAAAATTTTCCGTGATGTATGGGACGGAAAACAAATTTTGTGTTTTCCGTCTCGCATGAGACGGAATGTGCAAATGTCCATTGATAACACCGTGATATTTGAAGGACCCGTAATGCCTTTAACTTACAAGACCAAGCTTGCTTTCCTGTACCTGGGCACCACCCACCCAGCACTAATTTATAAGTGATGAAATATCACTTTTACCCTCTTCTCCATATATTTATATCAGCTCATTTCTCTTTCTGCTACCATTTTCACTCACCTTATCATGTGAATCAATAAATTATGGAATACCAGCAGGAATCTTATTATAGTGGCTCCTCATCATCTTACACTAACAACAACCTTCAACCAATGTTACCTTCTCTGAATTCACAACGCAATGTCACATCAATTCCTTCCCTTAATAACAACTCCCAATCACATTTCCACCACCATTGCCTTGCAACTCTCAAAGGCCACACATCCTACATTTCATCTCTAACCCTCACTGACAAAATCCTCTATACCGGTTCATCTGACAGAGAAATCAAATCTTGGAACCGTTACAATTATAACTATGCATTCATTTGCACATTCCCTCTCATGAGAGACGGAAATGTGTTTTCCATCTCATACATCACGGAAAATTTTTGATTCGGTGTGAACGGAAAATTTCCGTTTTTTGGAAGACGGAAATTTGAAACGCACTGAGGACAATTTTGTCCATGAAAATATGAAATGAGGGCCAAAATTTCGACAAGGGACCAAAATTTAAAACTCTTAGAAAGGGTTTTTATTTTGCCACCCCAGTGTCTATGGATGTCACCCCAATTCTTAAAATAATATCCATTATGCCCTTTTAAAAAAACAAGAATTTTACACGGGTCGTAGATGGTACTTACGACCTGCAGGTTGTAGCACCCTCTTACGACCCTTTAAAAAACTAAGTTTTGACACGGGTCGTAAGCAGGTCGTAAGTGCTTGTGGTAATATTGCGGCTGATGCATGGTTTAGGATCACCCAGGCTACATATAAGTCTGTGTTCTATTGGTTTACAGGAAGTGCAGTTCCTCAATGGTAGTAAAAAAAAATTTAAAAAAAAAACAAAAAGGGCCAGGTCGTAACACCTGCTGACGACCTGCAGGTCGTAACACCTGCTGACGACCTGCAGGTCGTAACACCTGCTGATGGCCGTTTAAAAAACCATGTTTTAAGACAGGTCGTAATAGGGTGTTACGACCTGAGGTCGTAGCACCTGCTTACGACCCGTGTCAAAACTTAGTTTTTTAAAGGGTCGTAAGGGGGTGCTACGACCTGCAGGTCGTAAGTATCCCATACGACCCGTGTAAAATTCTTATTTTTTTAAAAGGGCATAATGAGTATTATTTTAAGAATTGGGGTGACATCCATAGACATTGGGGTGGCAAAATAAAAACACCTCAGAAAAAACGGATTTTTTACGAGGGACCATGAGATAGGCCCAATACGAGGCCCAAATATAAGAATAATATCAAAATACAACGTGTACTCAGGTGCGAGGCAGCCAACCAGATCGTTTCGGGCGGAGGGCGAAGGAATCGAAATCACCACTCTTGTTCTTTTTCTTTTCCCTCTTTTGTTCCCCATTTTCGATTCGCTTCTCTCACAATTAACAATACCCAACCCAATTTCATCAACATCCTTCTTCCCTCTTTCTCCATTATTATGGTTACAGATTCACGCTCACATTTACCGCGTTAATTCACGCTCTTCGAGATCTGATCTGATACGATTTGATTTTTTTTTTTAATAAAAATTTTAGCTGATTGATGCTTTAATTTATTCGATAGTTGCACCGGTGCCCCTCTCCTTTCTTCACTGAATTGGGAAGATGGGTTTAGTGTTCACGCGATTGTTCTCCTCTGTTTTCGGTAACAAGGAAGCTCGAATCCTCGTTCTCGGCCTTGACAATGCTGGCAAAACCACCATTCTCTGTATGCTTGCTTCTCCTTCCCTCCTTCCCTCTCCCCTTTTTATTTTCCTCACCTTTTATTTATTTATTATATTATTTTTCGTTATTAATTTTTTTTTTTTTTTTTACTTTTTACTTTTACAGATCGGCTTCAGATGGGTGAAGTTGTCTCCACCATTCCAAGTTGGTACTCGATCTCCTTTTACATTTACCTCAATCCAACAAAACCACTCTGTTTTTTTAACTTAATTCTTATTATTAGTTTGTTCACGATTTGATTTTAAATCTGATGCAGCAATCGGGTTTAACGTTGAGACAGTGCAATATAACAACATCAAATTTCAAGTCTGGGATTTAGGTAATGACATTAGTCGTTTTGATTTATTCAAAACTGTTTATTTTATTTACGCCTGCGTGCTATGTATTTCGTATGTTTTCATTGCCCTTGTTTTTTTTTTTTTTTTTACTGAATAGATTTGGAAACAACAGAAGAGATGACCTGATTTGAAATTAGAACGTTGACCTATGTATGGTGAACAAGTCATGGAATTTGATGTCACACATTATATTAACTTATATTTTATGAGTTTCTAACTTAATTTCTCATGGGCCATTTGCCTAGTTGAACTCTGCTTGTTTATATACTAGGAGCCTTGAATAGTGTGAATAGCAAAATGAGATGAGTTTAGTTTGTCCTCTTCTGAAATTGAGTATATTTTTTCCATTGGTATTGTATTTTTTTAATTTTGATGGAGTCCAAGCAACGATTAAAAATATGCTGAAAATAAACGCAGCATGTAAAGTCATTATTGCACGAGACTTGATATGTTGAAATATAGGAGATCTTTTTCGCTTTCTATTTCTAATAGCAAATGTTTGTTTATACAGGTGGGCAAACAAGTATCAGGTTAGCCTTTTTTGGTTTCATTCTTGCTTCTTTTTATTTTTTTTTGGGTAATCTTTTTTCAATCATTACTTTTATGAGATAATTTAGGTTTACTTATGAGTTTTAATGTGTATTACAGTGTCGCGCTAATTTGCATCTTTTTCTTTTATCATTCTTATTTGATTATTTGATATGAGTATGTACTTCTATTCTCGTTGGTTAGCATTCCAAGGGATTTGTTTATTGACTTATAAGGAATATTGTACTACCATTGTAGCTGCTGGACTCTTCATGTGCTTCCATTTTTTGGTTTCAGTCCTTAAAATCTCCCACATCCCTGTTTACACTTCCCTCATATAGTACAAGCAGTCGAAAACACCTCAATGTGTGTGGTTGACACCATAATGCAGATTATCTTTTTAGTATTATAGAAACTAGAAAGTTACCAATCCTTATGTAGTTAAACAGTTAGACAATATATAAAACCTTCCAATATTATAGGTATCTAAAATCTAAATGAACACAATGCAATTGAAGAAAAATAATGCCTCATGTCAATTCGACCAGATATGCAAGTCACTAGGACATTTGTTGACTATATATATGATATTATGATAAGGAACTAGACAGAAACTTTGATACCATCAACAAATCGTATGTTTGAAATAATGGTAACAGCGCATTGTGGAGGGAAACTTTTTGCTAGTTGTGATATCATCAATCAGTCCTGTCATCCAGCTGTGCTATGTGAATGCAAAGATGAATTTCTAGGGAAGGACCAGTAGAAAAGAAAATAATTGAAGTGAAGTTTTCTTTATAATTTTATGATCTTTGGTTAGGTTCTGTGGCTTCTTTTCTTGTGATGTATTTGTGATCAGATTTATGTTAATAAGTGTTTATGTATGTTTTTTGTAAGGTCTTATGACACCCAATAATGGGCTTGAGCTAAAAGTAAGAGTCAAAATTGCAGTTTGGGAGTTGTTTTCTTGTTACTAGGAAGTTGTTGTTCAATAATTGTAGTTTGGAGCTCCTAGTCTTAAGAAGGTTCATGAAGCCTAACAGGTCTTTAGCTTGTACTATTAAACCAAACCTATATCCATGTATGTCAGATCCTTTATTTGAATATTAAACCCAGAAGGAAGAATTTTCTTCTTTCCTGGATTGCTAAACCAGAATAACCAGCTACTGGCTGTGTTTGGATCATTATTCTCTTAGACCTTCTGCACTCTTTGATAGTGTCCTATTTAAACTCCTTCCTCCACATCAATTTAGTTCCCCTCTTGTAGTTTGGCTTAATTCCAGTGTTATTGTGTGGTTTTAACTTTGTCACTTTGCCCTTAAGGTTTTTATTGTTATCATGCAACCATCCTATGAATTTTCCCCATCCATTTCCACCACAAGTGCATGTGATAAGCACACGCAATCTAAAACTACATCACTTTAAGATCTTTCAATGCCTAAAAAAGAACCTCATTTTGCGCATGCATTACTTCTGACTTGTCATTCCCCTTAGAAATGGCCAGAAAAAGTATATGACTAGTACATGATAACGGAACAAACCATGGTTAGAGTAACAAAGTTTAAACTGCTGTTGCATATTAGAATCAGGTGGGCCGAACCATAGGGTGGGAAACTAAATTTAACAGTAGTTTATATGTAGTCTTCATTGCTTTGCCCCAATTTTTGGTGTGATTATTTTGGTTTTATGTCCATAGGCCATATTGGAGGTGTTACTTCCCAAACACTCAAGCAATAATCTATGTTGTTGATTCAAGTGACACCGATAGGCTTGTGATAGCTAAGGAAGAGTTCCATGCAATTCTGGAGGTATGTTCCTGATTTGGATTTTACATTTATGTAGTTTATGTTATGGTATTCACTATCATCATCTTCCAAAGAAATAGAATCAGAGTAGCATGAATGTGAAAATGTCACGCTGATCTAAGTACCTGGTTTTGACGCTTCTTAAGATTCCCTTGATGAATGATGACAGAGTGTGCCTCTAGTTTTTTCTTATGATAAAGTGTAGTAGTTACGTGAAGGTTTAGTGTTAGCTATTAGATTCTGGAGGGGTCTTGAGAAATATTATGTTAGGAATTTGTGACTTGAATTTTGAGAAGTACAGAGTTCCCTGATTTTCAATTTCAGTTTGGAATTGTTCTAAATCAATGTATTTTTAAAAACTTAATGCTCTCTTTGTGAACAATATACTAGTAAAAAAAATTATATTTGATATATTCATTTTCAAATTTGATGTATGATGTATAATCTGTATCTATTAATTTGACTCCGGTTAATGTTAACTATGATTGTGATTTCTGGTTACTTAAATAATACTCCCTCCGGTCTCGAATATAAGCAAATAAAAACATCTTATTTATGGTCTTAAATATAAGCAAAATTTAACTAACTTTTTATTTCCAATACAATTATTTCTAAAATATCTCAACAAAGTGGTTGTATCATTTAATTTTTGTTTCATTCCCAATACATCTTTTCTAAAATGGTCTATTTCTTTTGTGAACTCGAAAAAATTAAATACACTCAACTAACTTTCTTAATACTTGCAAAATTAGTTATTTTGGCTTATATATGAGACCGGAGGGAGTACTAATTGTTCTCCGTGAACCTTTTTTTGTCAGGAAGAAGAACTAAAAGGTGCCATTGTTCTCATTTTTGCAAACAAGCAGGTCAGAATAGAATCTACTCCAAAATTTTAGTATTTGTTAGATTTTCATATTCCCATAAGGGCTATCAGAAGAAAATAATTTGTAGAATAGTTAGGGAGCTGATATTATCGGTTGAAATCCTTGCCAAATCAAATAGTACAATTATTATTCAATTTTTTCTGAGTAATTAAGTAATGGGTCTTACTAACAAGTGCCCAACAAACATTGTTTAAGGATTCAATAAATAGAAATGTTGCATTGAAAATCACAACTTCAGAATTTTCAGGATATTAAATACATCACTTTCCAATGCAAAGTTTTTGCTTTTTAAATCCTTATACACAATGCCTTTAAGGGCACTTGTTAGGATTCTCTCTTAATATTTTACTACCTCTGGTCCTTATTATAAAGCATACTTAACTGAATCACACATATCAATAAAAGTAGTTAGTTTTCTTAATTCTATGAGAAGATACGAGTATAATATTAGTACAATTTTACCCTTTCAACTCTTCTTGGAAAGTTCACACTCATTAATGAACAACAAAAAAACAAGCATTTAATAAGGGCAAAAAAGATTAAAAGCAATAAATAATGCATAAAAAATGTAAAGTGACTTATAATCAGGACCAAAATTTTGTTTCTAGAAAGTGACTTATAATACGGATCGAAGGGAGTATAAGCATACATAACATGCATGGCAAGATACCTTTTGTGTAAAACTGAACTTTGAAAATTTAATTTTTCACTTGTTTGGATTTTTTTTTTCAATTTTTCTCGCAATACAGGACCTTCCTGGTGCCCTTGATGATGCTGCAGTGACAGAGGCCCTAGAATTACACAAGATTAAAAATCGTCAATGGGCTATTTTTAAAACATCTGCCATAAAAGGCGAAGGACTTTTTGAGGGCCTTGACTGGTAAGTTAATAAAATCTAAGGCTGTTTCAAGGGAGTTATGATTTCTTATATCATAGATTTTTTGTAGTTATATCTTGCTTTACTTTTTTACATGCTCCTTGGTGCATTTTGGTATTTAGGTTTTTGAGGATATTTTTTTTCCTCCTTATAGCTGTGCTACCCTGTTCTTTCTCTAATTTGTATTTTTTCTGTCAAAAGCATGAAGTTTGAACCAATTTTTTAGTGGATTACTTTCATGACCATAGGAAAAAATGCATTCCTCTAGGTATGCTTTCAAATAGGTAAGTTTTTGAATATGGAGTTACCATGGAATAGTTGCAGAGTGGGATGTATCATTTGATATGAATGATGTTGTAATTACTAATTTTTGTGAAATGTTACAAGTTTGCTTAAAGATTACACTAATGGTAAGACAACTTGGCATGTGGTCATTTATATATGTAAAGGTATGTTAGTAGTTTACTTTGGCCTAGAAAATATGGTTAGGGACTTTGCTTCAACATTGTGCAGGTATTCGTGTGTCTTTAGAGTGATAATGAGTCATATTATTTGCAAAAGTTGATAATTCTGTGTTGTTTAGAGTTTCTACACTGCTACAAGTTAGAACTCTAGCCGACATAACATTGCAATGCCTTTTTGTTGTACAGCTTGGCAGCTGTCATGTGCAATGTTAATGTGTGAGCTTGTTATGTAGGTTAAGCAATACACTCAAATCTGGAGGTGGCTAAGTGTTTCGGCTTTCAGCGAATCAGATACTTAGATTGGCTGATGAATTCACCAGGTTGAGTTGGTACTTCGGTGTGACGTTTCACCGTGAATGATGTCATAATATGATTATTATTGAATGCTCATACACATGTATTTTATTCCGTTTTCGTGTTTAAATGAATGTTGAACATTGATTGTCCAAGTACTGAATTTTTCTTCAGTCCTTTTTGTATTCTCTTCTTCCCCTTGAATAGTAATAGCTTCTAATGAAAATTTCCTCTTATATGTTTTGCGTACTCGTTCTTCATGAGTTTGCATTAATTTTTGTTCTTGACCTTTCCTTGAAGTAGCTGTGTCGAATGACAGAAGGGCTAATGATGCAAATCTCTAATTACGGCAAAGATAGGGACAAAACACATGAAAAAACTGAGCTTGAATATAAATGGGATATTTATGATTTCTAATGGTGCAAGACTTGTGGTAAAAATAGAGTATATAGGGAAAAAAAATGCCTCTGCCCTGTTCCTGGGAACAGTTTAGTTCATATATCTAACAATAGGGTTAAGTTATTTAAGCGATACATAATGGAATATTGTGTCATCTTCGAACGAGTATTATAAAGGGTTAAGTGGCTTGATGAAAAAGTGAAAGATTGAAGTGGTATCATTATCACATCTAGATCTTATAAGGCACGAGTTAATAACTTAATATGCTAGGTGGGGGCAAAGACCTCATGGACAAATTCATTTGCATTTCATAAGTTTTAATCACTTATCTAATTATATAATAGGGAAATATTGGCAGTTAATTCATGTAATCTGGTCTCACTCTTAATGAAATTCGGCTTATTTTTCTTTATATTAGGAAAAAGAGTTAAGATAAAAAAATTTAAATAGCTTGAATATTATTTATATTTCGATCCTTGAACTTTAAGGTCGTTTTAAAACATGTCGTTGTTCTTTTCATTTTTCAATGTAAGGCTCCTCGAAGTTACTTCTGAGTTTGTCATATATCCCTCTTATCAATTTCAGTTGTCACACCGGAATCCAAGTTAAACGTAGGAAGTTGGCCACGTGGGAGAAAATTTAAAAAATAAAAAATAAAAAACTAAAACAATTAATATTTTTTTATTTTTAATTTTAAAAAATGGAAAAGATAGGTCATCTTCGCTTACGTAGCATCACGTGACACTACGCAATTAACCTCTGCATCCGACAAGAATTTTGATGTGACATGACAGCAAAATTTGCCCAAAATTGGTATGAGGGATATATGACAAACTCAAAAATAACTTCGACAAGTCGAATATTTAAAAAAAGAACCTGGGCGTGTAAAAAACAATTCTAAAGTTCAAAAACTAGATACATGATTAAACCTTTTTTTTCCTCCTTTTCACTTTCTTATTTATGTTAACATTTCTGTTTTTTGAAGGTATTTATGTTTACCTTTTCATTTGTCACCAACTAAAACAAATTTTTTTTTTTTAAAAAAAAAAAAATTAACGTAGCATGACTAACATCTTGCCAACGTGATTCACACTATCAAACTGACGATGCGCGTAGACAAGCTGCTATCACATCATCTATTTCCATCTTCCTTTTTTCCCCCTTTTCCTAATTTCAATCTAGACCCTCCCCACATGATCTACACCTGTTAATGAATAGACTATCAACAAGTTAATAATATGCACGTACTAATTAGTAACTCGTTTTTGTGTGGAAAAAAAAAACGTGTAATTCACTAATTAACAGCCCCATATTGTTAAGTAACAATTCAGTCATCGTTGCTCAATAGTAAATAAAGAAAATGTGTCTTGAATATATAAAGTTAAAAGAACTGTTCCAATTGGCAGGAGCCGCTAGAGTTATCCACGTCCATGTGCTTACGATGGCAACCGGGCGGGGAATAGGCGAATTGCGGAGAGTACTTTTTCATTCCCCATCCTCGGATTCTATTTCTTTCACATCTTCATCTTCAAACCCCATTTTGGGGAGAGATGGTTCCTCATCCCTATTCTCTACCACCCCATGGATCCTCACGGGAACTTAAACATATGCGAAATATTTAAAAAGTTTCATAACTTTAATTTGATCCGATATAAAATTAATTTTGCTGAATAGAATTTTTAAACATGTATACCGCAGAAAAAATAATCATTAAAATTCAGAAAATTCAATTTAAAAATATGATAAAATTGTCATCCACATACACATAACATTTAAGGAATTCAAAGTGTCATCAAAATTGAGATTAAAACAAAATTACAAACTGAAATAATATTTCAATAAAAAAACTTTAAATTCGTAGTTGATTTTTGCTTTCAACAATGTGGTTGAGGTTTTCATTAGACGCATTGTTGTTTTAAATTTGTAGAACTGTAATCCATAAAACAATAGAAGAGAGAAAAAGGGAGTAGAGAAATTATAGAACGAAGAAGAAGGAGAAGAAATAGGATAACATATAGGGTTTCTAATTTGTGAATTTCTAATTTTCTATTCTAACTTTTTAATTCAACAGTCTAATGTATTTTTTGAAATTATTATTATTATTATTATTATTATTATTATTATTATTATTATTATTAGGTTTTATTTAGGTTTTTAGTCCCTGAACTTATGTGCTCTTTTGGAATTGGTCCTTGATCTTTTTTTTCGTTGTTTTGGGTCCCTAAACTTTTTCAATTTTTGGAAAAGGACCCTGTTGTTGCTTAAGTGATGATATGACCAATGAAATGTCACGTCACTTGTTCGACAACGAAGAATGATGTGCTATGTAGCGTTTTGTAACACCACATGATTATTTTTTTATTAAATTTTTTTTCAAAATTATTAAAGGATTTTATTTTATTTTTTAAAAAAATACAATTTTTAATTATTTTTAATAAATTTGAATTTTTTTTAATCTTTAAAATTCACGTGGCATCATCTAGTATGTTATCTATCGATACTGCGAAGGTTATGTAGCATTTCATCGATCATATCATCACTTAAGCAACAACGAGGTCATTTTTCAAAAATTGAAAAAGTTTAGGGATCCAAAGCAACAAAAAAAAAGATCAAGGACTAATTTCAAAAGAGCACCTAAGTTCAGGGACTAAAAACTTAAATAACAAAAACACCTAATATTAAATCTATATACAAATAAATTTATATGAGCATATGTGTAAATGTTCGGGGACGGGGTCTCCGCGGAGACACGGAACAAATCTCATTCCGGGTCTCGATATTATCCTAAGGGGAATTTCTTCTCTATCCTTGTCCCCGCGAGGAAAAATCCCTACCCAGGAGGCCCCAAACGGACGGTCCCCTCGGTGATCCCTGTTCATGTTATAAAATTGCCATCGCTACATGTGCTTGTGAACGTCATGCTCACGAGGAGCTTTATAGGAAGTTTTACGATGATGAAAGAGTCAACTAACAACATAAGACTTGCTAAACACAAAATAAAAAAAATAATAACAAAAGTTACTTTGATATATTTGTTTTCTTAATGGGCAAATATTTGTTTTTATTTTTCTATTTTCAAGGAAGAGAAGAAAATGCAACCACTAAAATTTGAACTCATGTCCTAACACTTTATACCTTAAATTTTATTTTGATATGCTTTTGTGCAATATAAATTTTCCAAAATTACTTTGATATGCTTTTACGTACGTAATTCAAATTTTCATTCTTATATCATAAATGACTAAATCCCATAACTATGATGTTGGTCGTCCTACACCCTTAAATTTTTTATGCACAAAAGAAAATCCAATTATTTATTTTTTAATTTTGATCTTTATATTTTAATTTATTTTAATTTTGATCATCCTTCATGAATTAAACTATTAACGATGTTTATGGACCTGAATAATCCATGATACTTATTTGGCGTTATTTCACACCACGTAGCTGTTGGTGTGAGTTTCCGTTAACAACGTCAACAAATAATTGATTTTTTCTTACAATTGATTTTTTCTTACAGATAGAACCAAAACCAAAATGTTTGAAAAATTAAGAACCGGTCACGGTCAAAATAACTTTTAGGGACTAAAACCAAAACACGTTATTTTTAGGTAACAAAACCGTAAATAAGCCTTCAAAAAGTCTATAGGAGCTTGGGGACACCTATCTTGAACGAGTGGCTAGCAATTGTGGAGGGACTTCGAGCAGCAGAAGCCACATGGCTGGTTGGAATATAAAAACACTTCATTTTCAGAACATATTTACGTATTAAATTGTTATTTGTATGAATAAAAGATAATGTAGTTGTCCAACATCATCCAATAATCCCTCATGGAAAAGGTTTGATTTGAAAATCTCCTGCTCTTATTTTTGTATTACTTTCTTTGATCTTGGATTCTTGGTTCTAATGCTATATAACTTTAAAAAAAAAGTGTATTCAAATGTTTTCTGATCTTTTCAATGTGTGGCAAAGCTTCAATGGTTAATATCACAATGAAATTATTGAAGTATGACTTATACTTATGTATCATCTTTTGTCTCTCTAGAAGTATGACTTATACTTCTAATTGTCTTTGAATTAATTTTTTTTTAATAAAAAAAATTACAATGAAATTGAAGCTTCCTACCTATATATTCGAGTGAATCCCCTTATAACATTTTTTTTCTCATTCAGTTATGTGAATGTAGGAGATAAAAATAGGTTAAATAAAATTTCATAGATCTTGTTGATTTTAATAACAAAGTTTATTAATGTATACCTTTCTTTTACATGATCAATCCTACAAAATTGAAAAAAAAAAAAAAAAAAGTAAATAACATGAGATGATCGATCCTGGCCCAATATTAATGCCTTCAAGTCCTATGTTTCATCCTCCAAGCAATAATTTTCCAAGCATGTTACATACAAATGCCAGAAGCAGACAAAAAGTTTAACGTCACATGGCAATCATATGTATCTCGCAGGGAAATTGTTTGGGCGTTAAGTTGCATACATCAACACATACGAAATATGCCATTTAAAAAAAATTATGATACGAGTATAGTAATATAAATCCAAAATTAATTTTATATATATATATATATATAAAATAGAAATGTGTAATGTTGATACTAGTAAAGAATACAAGTATTTTAATAGGAGAGATTGAGATTCAAAATTAATTAAAATATAAAGACGATAAATTGATTATATGAGTTGAATTTAATATCATGATATAATACCGAAAAAAATACTTTCACACAAAAATGACATGGTTTCGTATGATTTACACTCAAAATATATTCATATATACGCAGTACTTGTTCTCAAACGTACCTAGTACGACTAATATACAACCAAATTAAAATTGAAATGAAATAATAATTAATCCATACATATCAAATATGTGCTCACAAATACAATACGTGTATCATTATCTAGTATGTATCATGGTATGGGTTTCGTACATCATCAATTTTGGAATGTCATGCTTCGTACATTTGATGCATGTATTTCAAGGTTTATATGCGCACGTGACATCCTTCATTTAATTGATAAAATGATTCAACATTGATTCGATTAGACATAAACTTAATCGGGCTTTCTTTAATAAAAATTTTAATATAGGACATTAGTTCTCTTGTTGAGAGTATTTTTAATGGAAGATTTGAACTTAAATTTTTATTTAAGGATAATAACAAAACAATCATAAACCATTTGAAAATCATTTTTTCACCTCAAATTTTTGGATTTTGAGAATTCATATATTTAGTTTTTCCATAATTTTATTTTATTATTATTATTTTTTTTTGAAAAAAGGTGTCATTGGAACTACTATATTATTGAAAAAATATTTAAAAAAAAAAAGTTTCATCTATGTTGAATTTTTTTCTCTAAAAGATGTTTTTTTTAACGCTGGAACAATGTACTATTTAAACATAATTATACCATTCATGAAACATTTGAAAAAAAATTACATATAAATTTATGAAAAATTACATAAATTAAGAACCAAATCAAATAAAAGGTCCATAAATACAAGACCAAGTATCATTTCATATCCTCTTTGTACTCACTTGCATATAATAAAAGGAGAATATATTTTTTTTTAAGGAAAATGCTAAATAATGTATTTAGGGTGTTGGTAGTTAAGGAATAAAAAAAATTAATTTTATCTTGAAAAATGTTGCATTTAAAATTTCGAGAACTGATGGATTTATATTTCCAATATAAATTTTACTCCCTCCGTCCATATTATCTGTCACTTTAGCATTTTTAACGTGTTCCAAATTATTTGTCGCTTTAGGAATTCGAGGATGTATTAATTGATTTTTTCCACCTTTAACCTTGCATTTAATGTGTTGAAATATGTGAAATGGGTGATAATTAATGTACTTTGAGGGTATTATAGTAAAGTTATCTAATAATTCTTTTGAAAATTGAAATATTAAATGACTTTCTTAATCCGTGTGAAATTTCTAAAGTGACAGTTAAATTGGAACGGAGGGAGTACCTTAGTATCGGTTTGGCATGCGAAATTGAAATTGTAGATTGAAATTCAAATTTCGCCAAACATATTCTTAATGTATTTCTTAAACAATATTCTTAAGATATTAGTTAGAAAAACACTTTTTTTATTCTTGGTTGACGACAATTATAAATTTATTGAGATTTTTTATAAAACCTAAATATTTTTTGTCATGAAAAAGATAAAATTGATTAGGGTTTGGGATAACTAACGAAATTAATAACCAAAACAAAATTTCGAGGATACCATAAAAAAGTTCCACGTTTAAAAAAAAACGTTTTTTAACAAATTAATTGGGAGAGCTACTTGGATACATATTAAAAATTTATATTCAGTTATATTTTTTCTATGAAAGGTGATGTGAAAATGACAAGACATAATAATTTATTTATGGGTTTGCTTAACCTCAGCCCTTAGGGCTGAGGATAAGAGGTAAAAAAGTAGAAAAAAAGTCTTGGAATATTAACCCATTAATTCTTAAAGTATTAAACATTTAATCTTTCAATGCAAAAATATTTTTTTAGTCTCTTATCCTCAGCCCGAGATTAAGAAAATCCTTTATTTATTTATTTTGGAACAACGGGGGGCCGAGGCGCAGCAATAATTTACTAACTTTGATAAGAAGCATTTCAGCGCGTGCTAAATATGGAAGATTCCTCTATCCAAGTGCAAACAACTTACCTATAAATTTCCCTCCACCTCAGTTGCATCACTCCACACCACCTTACACCAAATAGCAAACCAGTAACTGTATTGTGTCGTGGCTACTAGCCTAGTAGTATTTGTTACCAAAAATTTCCCAACAACCTTATAACATGGCTTCCTCTGTTCTTGGAACTAGTTTTGTTCCCCTGTTTAAGTCCTGTTTTCCTAGTAACTCAAACATGACCACCAAGGTGTCAGTAGTCAATCCACAAAGAGTATGATTTCTAGCATCAACAAATGAATTTCTAAAAATATATAACTGGTTTTTTTCTTTTTTTCATTCGTAGGGTAAAAAATATATGGTGGAGTTTATGACATGGTAACATTTATTATTAATTTCATTTTTCAGATGAACCGAGTAATAGCTGCTCTAGAAGATAATAATAGTAGTGAAGAGGAGAAGAAAACTATGGTGAAGAAACACAATGAAGCAAATCAACAGGTTGGAAGATCTCTAAATTTCTCAGGAGAGATGCCATTGACTCCAATTTTGGACACCATCAATTACCCAATCCATATGAAAAATCTATCCGTTCAGGTACACAAGTACTAAAACTTAGAGTTAAATGGTACTGGTTAATATTAAATGTTTTGAATAACTATGTTTTTTTTATTCATTAAAGAATATGAACTTTTCAAGTAAAGTGAATGGGGTAAAATTGTAACGTTACAATATATTCTCATAAAATTCACAAAACTAACAATTTTTCGTTGATCCGGTAAATTCGGTTAAGTATGTCCTATATATAGGACCGGCAGGAGTAACTTTTTAGTATTCACTGCTTCCATGATTTGTGATAGAATTTATTGATTTAAATAAAGCTGTAACGAATCAGGAGCTGGAGGTGCTAGCCGATGAATTGCGTGAAGAGATTGTATATACAGTGTCAAAGACTGGGGGACATTTAAGTTCAAGTCTTGGTGTGGCTGAGTTAACCGTTGCACTTCACCATGTATTCAACACTCCTCAAGACAAGATCATTTGGGATGTTGGTCATCAGGTACCTAACCAATTAAGTACTCCCTCCTTCTCTGAATATAATATCATTTTGACACTTTTATTTTGTCTTTATTTATAAGACTTTTTGTCAATTTTCAATGATCATTAATTACTTTTTTTCCACAAACATCCCTATTTATTTAACACTTTTTAGATTCCCAATAATATTAACAGAGGTGATTTTGAAATTACATTTCAAAAGTTCACATTTCTAATACAATTAACTACGTAAATTATTTCACTTTCTTAATGGACGTGAAATTCCTTAAACGAGTCTTATATTTAGGGACGGGTGGAAGTAATTTTTCATACTCCGTACGTTTTCTTCCTTTGGTAGTAGTAATGATTAGTATTTCGAGCAAATTTTGTTCCCTTTTTTTGGGTGTGTCTAACCAATTTGGTGGTGACACTGACAGACATACGCTCATAAGATTTTAACTGGAAGAAGATCGAAAATGCACACAATTCGACAGAATGGTGGACTTGCAGGATTTCCCAAGAGGGATGAAAGTGTTCATGATGCCTTTGGAGTTGGACATAGTTCGACTAGCATTTCAGCTGCTTTAGGTAAACTATACTCTTATATATTGAACTGATGAACTAACATTTGTTCCGTTTGTCTTTAGAGGGAAACAAAATGAGTAATACTCTCGGCATTTTTAACTAAATTAAGTAGATAAAGAGATAAAGATAGTTAATTTTTGTTAGAGAAAAAAAATTATGTACCATTAGAGTTTTTTTTTTTTTTTAATAAGGAAAATGCTAAAGACGATAAAGAGTGTCTTTAGGACATTGTTGAAGAGAACAAAAAAAATTAGTTGTGTCTTGGAAAATGTTGAATTTATAACACCGAAAAATAGTGAATTTAAATTTTCAATGTGAATTTTCTCTTAATGTATTTTTTAACCACTGTTCTTAGGGCACTGGTTAGCATGTGGCACTTAAGCAAGTTGTTAGGAGTTTGATTTCCAACTCTTTTAAATGTAAAATATTTCAGTTAGGAGAGTCATTTCAAAAGGATCCAACCATATCCAAAAGATCAATCATCGTGTTCACATTATTAGGTACATGAGAGGTAAAAAAAATATAGAAAGTCAAAATATTCATTTAATAAGGATAAATAAAAATAATAATAAATGTTACACAAATAAAGTAACTTGTAATAAATACTCTCTCCATTTTGCCATATAAGTAAAAAAAAACTCTTTTCGATTCGAATTATAAGCAAAAATAACTAATTTTGCTCTTATTAAGGAGATTAGTTGATTGTATTTATTTTTCTCAAATTTATAAAAAAAATAAAGGTATTTTAGGAAAGTTACATTGAAAATGAAACAAAAATAAATAAGATAGCAATTTTCTAAAGATGTTTCAGGAAAGTTGCATTGAGAATGAAATAAAATTTAAGAAAGTTGGTTAGTTTTGTTTATATTTTAAACCAAGAAAAGTATGTTTTTTTTCCTTATATTTCAAGGTGGAGGGAGTATATATTTCTATTGGTTTAAAATTAAGAAAAAGTTAACTAACATTCTTAAATTTTGTTTCATTCATAGTGCTACTTTCCTATAATATCTATAGAAGGGGTTATATCATTTAATTTTTTTTCATTCTCAATGTTATTTATTTAAAATACTTATATTTTTTATAAATTTGAAAAAAATAAAAACAATGAAATTACCTCTTTTTGGTTTGCACCCTGGTATCCGGCCCACTGGGCCGACTAATCCAGTTCGAGGGGGGTCCCGGGGTTAAGGTTTTATTCCTCTCCCAACGTTGTTGCGGGGGATCGAACCGTGGTCCGCCCTACCAAGTGCAGCCCCTGGCACCACTGCACCAACAGCTCGTTGGTATGAAATTACCTCTTTAATGAACATAATTTTATTATTTTTTTCTTATATTATAAACCAAAGTAAAAAATATATATAGTACTATAATACACATTTTTGAAGTAAGTCACGTGGCCATGATTTTAGGCATTGATATTTTTTGTGTTGATAGGTATAATTTTACATACTTCTAGTGTAG
Organism: Crotalaria pallida; assembly: GCA_037953625.1. Taxonomy (NCBI): domain Eukaryota; kingdom Viridiplantae; phylum Streptophyta; class Magnoliopsida; order Fabales; family Fabaceae; genus Crotalaria; species Crotalaria pallida. The sequence continues at coordinate 180,587,985 of CM075649.1, forward strand.
CAGTAATCTTTAAGAATAATTTGTTTGGTTTGAGAAAAGAGAGTAGTAAGAAGAAAGAAATAAGGGAGAGAGAAGTTTGAAAGAAAGAAAAATGTGAGAAAATAAATAAATTTATTAGTTGTTTGGTACGAGAGAAAATGAAAAAAAATACGAAAGAAAAAAGTGTTGAGTTTTTCTTTTTTTGTTTAGTTGAAAAAAATAAGGTAGATGAGAGAAAATAGTAAATTTGTCAAAAGACAAACATGTCTAAAAAAGACAAACTAGTCTTTCTATATATTAGAAGAGTATTTTAGGTATTTGGTTGATTTCCCTTTTTTCTCTCACTTTTCTCTGAAAAATTGGAGAGATTTTATTTTGAAGTAGGATCCGCACAAATTTTTTCTTTTCTCTCCTTTTTCCTCTCTTCCACACAAGATATTTCATAAATCATCACAATTTTCTCTTTCCAAAACCTTTCTTCCCAAAATATTCTCAAACAAACAAATCCTAAGTTTGGAATTGACTCCCTCAAAAAAAAAAGTTCGGAATTGACAACATTTAAGGACGACAAACGTGGGTTATGACCAAATATCTATACTTAATTTTAATTTGTAAACTCAAAGTTGTCTTGAAAGTTGTGAGATGAGATTTTTGTTGTTAGTGAATAAGACAATATAAAAAGAAGGTAAATTTTCACGTAATGGTAAAATTGTTGCTTAGTGATCAAGATATTACAAGTTTAAATCTTAAAAACAGTTTATTCCTTTGCAAAAATAAAACTACATACATTTACCATCCTTAAATCTTATTAATTACTTGACTCGTGCATTAGGTCACAATGCTTCTTTGTCTAAATTCATCATGAACTTGTTTTGCAATTATTTCCTTCGGTTTTATACGAAAGATTTTTTTAGGATTTTTATTTTCATTTTATTTATAAGATCTTATTTCAATTTTTAATAGTAGGATTTAATTATTTTTTTTTACAAATTTTCATATTTATTCAACATTTTTTAAAGTCCCGATAATATTATAAGAGTAGTTTTGAAAAAAAAAATATATTAAATTTTCACATTTATAATGTCATTAACAAATTTAATGATGTTCCTTAAAAATGAAAAATCCCAACAAAATCTTATACATATAGGATTGGAGAGAGAAACTTTTTGTTTTCAAGGTAGTCCCCTTGCCCCTTCAAATTGATGAACTTTCATGTGGGTTTCTTCAGGGATGGCAGTTGCAAGAGACATTATTGGAAAGGACAACCATGTGATTTCAGTGATAGGTGATGGAGCAATGACCGGAGGACAAGCGTACGAGGCACTGAACAATGCTGGTTACCTTGATACCAATCTTATTATCATCTTAAATGATAATGAACAAGTTTCTCTTCCCACTGCAACCGTTGATGGCCCAGCTCCACCGGTTGGAGCTCTTAGTAGAGCCCTCACCAAGCTTCAAACTAGTACGAAGTTCCATCATCTACGTGAGGCCGCAAAGGTAACACTAGAAATGAGAAAAAGAAATTTCTTACGTATCAACGCAACTATGCCATTTCATTTTTGTTTTGGTTTTTGACTTGGTTCACTATTTTCAGGTCGTAACTTGGTCACAATAATTAAAAGAAAACTTTTATACAGCTGTGAATAAATTCATATCAGTAGAAAAAGGTCATGATGGCTTTCGTTGACATTAGATAGAAGGAATGAGATTTGACACTGTTATTAGCCCGGATTTAATTTATGAGATTTAGTTCCCAAATCCCAACCTTTAGCCCCAACCCTCATTTTAATTGAGAAAAGACAAAAATACCCCTTCTTCAATTTTTTCCTCAAACCCCACCCTTCTTCTTCACTGCCCACCCACCCTTCTTCTTCCTCCCTTCTTCTTTTCTTCTTCTTCTTACACACTCTTCTTCTTCCTCCCTTCTTCTCTTGCTTCTTCTTCACTGCCCATTCTTCTTCTTCTTCTTCTTCTTCTTCAGCCACCCCTTTCGTCCCTTCCACTCTCCACCGCCACCCTTACCCAGCAGCCAAAACCGCCACCCTTGCTCTCTCCTTCTTCTGCGTCCCTTTCCACTTTCAGTTTTTTTTACATTATTGAAGCGATTCCGACACGACAGTGTCGAATTTTCTCAAAATTCCGACACGGGTATGTCAGAATTTTTTTTTTTAAAAAAAAACACTATAACAAATTTCCGACAGGGGGATCTCGGAAGAAGAAGAGAGAAACGTGTTCTCCCTCCACCGACACCTCCACCTCCACCTCCACCGGCACCGGCATCTTCACCTTCAATCTTCACCGGCATTTTCACTCTCACCGACGTCGGTGTCGCCCCAGTCTCTCTCTCTCTCCCTCGCATGTTCTCCCTCTCGCGCGACTCTCTCTCTCCTCCGTCTCGCACCACGTTTCTCTCTCTTCTCGGAGTTGCGGTTTCGTCACCGTCGCTGTGGAGCCACGGATCTCCCTCTCACCTTGTGACTTGTCTCCATGAATTGCAGCAGCCCCATGTAGAGCCACGGATCTCCCTCCGCCGCTGGTTTTGCTGCTACCGCCAGTAGAAATTTGGGATGTACCTACAGCCCCATATGGGTGGACGGTGGTGGCTTTGTGGAGATGGAGGGTGCAGTGGACGGAGGTGGTGGTGGCTTTGTGGAGATGGAGGGTGCGGTGGACGGTGGAGGGTGACGGTGGATGGACGAAGACGGGTTGACGGTGGAGGGTGCCGATGCTGGTGCTGGTGCCGGGTTGACAGTGGAGATACCGGGAGGAAGAAGAAGAAGGGAGGAAGAACAAGGGTGGGGTTTGAGGAAAAAATTGAAGAAGGGGTATTTTTTTTGTCTTTTCCCAATTAAAATGGGGGTTGGGGGTTGGCAACTAATTCTCTTAATTTATAGGAAAAACACATGCTAGGGGAGGTACTCTCATGACCTCAAAGTGGAATAGTCTCAAAAACCTCGTTAATAATGGTGGACCTTTGGAAATACCATGAATTTGCGAAAAGTATAGACCTAAAAAAAAAGAGGTCATGTTCTTTACTCATGACCCTGAAATTTTGTGTCAAGTGGGAAAAAAAAAGAAGAGTTTTCATTTTTTTGACCCCCGAATTCTTTGTTAATCCCCCTTTATATGTATGTTGAGAACAACTTATATGCATTTTTTTATACATATGCTGATTGGGGGTTAGTGAACTAAACAAAAAATTGCACATACACTCATCCCCTAACATATATGTAAAGGTGATCAGCAAAGTAAATGGGGAGTAAAAATAATGAATTCCCCCAAAAAAAAAACTTTCTCCTAACCCCATATCAGAGGCCTTTCTACTGGTCACAAGGGATATACACTTCTTGGCCCAAGCCCAACTCTTCACTCATCTAACAACTACTCCCTCCGGTCCTATATATAGGACATACTTAACCATATTCCTCGGACCAAGAAAAGTATTTAGTTTTATGAATTCTATGAGAATATATTGTAACATTACAATTTTACCCTCTTAACTTTTCTTGAAAAATTCACACTCATTAATGAACAACAAAAAACGCATGCATTTAATAAGGGCAAAAAAGAGAAAAAACAATAAATGATGCATAGAAAATAAAAAATGTCTTATATATAGGACCAAAGATTGCTTCTAGAATATGTCCTATATATAGGACCGGAGGGAGTATCTGATTTACAAAAATGTTTTATTTTATTCCTCGTTTGTACATGAAACATAAACGATTCTTTTATTTTAGGAAAACAAGGAACAGAAAAATAATATGAAAGAGAAAGTGAAGGACGTTTTTCTTTCTTCAATAAAAGAGGAAGTTGAACAAATTTAATATTCAAATTTGGGATTTCAAATAACATTGTTGTTTAATTTATGGGGGGGGGGGGGGGGGGGCATGTGAAATGTCACATATTTATCCCATAAAAAAAAATTGAATAAGGCTGTTGCACTTTCAAGTAATTATTCATTAATTTTGTTGATCAATTAAAAAAAGAGAAAACTAAAAATATGATCAGTGGTAAATAGGAGTGAATAGACAAATTGAATTAACATTAGCTGTAGAAGTTGTTCTACTAGAACTAATAGTTGGTAATTGGTAACCAATAAACAGGGCATCACGAAACACATTGGTAGCCAAGCACATGAATTTGCAGCCAAATTTGATTCCTACGTGAGAGGGATGGCAGGTGGTTCTAGTGCTTGTTTGTTTGAAGAGCTTGGGCTGTTTTATGTTGGCCCCGTCGATGGACATGATATGGAAGACCTTGTTCACATCCTCAAAAATGTCAAAGCCATGCCAGCATTGGGACCTGTTCTCATTCATGTCATCACTGAGAAAGGAAAAGGTTATCATCCAGCTGAAGTTGCACCTGACAAAATGCATGGTAATTAAGCAACTACATTTACTAGCCTTTTACAATTCTTAATTTATTTTAAAAATTTTAGTTTTGAGTTTTGATTCTGTATGCATTAAAATCCATATGAATTGATCCTTACTAGGGCCATGACAAAAAACAAAATAGGGACCCAATTTTATGGATTTTGAAAGTATAATTACTCATAACCAAACTTTTAAACCATTAGGTACTAAAATCAAAATAGTGAAGTAAATCAAAAAAATAAAAAATAAAATCAAAATAGTGAAAAACTACAAGGACTAAAATTGTAGTTTAAACCTTTTAAAATAGAATGCAGTTTGCTTAATGATTTTTGTTCTAGTATGCAGGTGTTGTGAAATTTGATCCCAAGTCAGGGAAGCAGCTGAAGTCCAAAACAAGTACAAGTTCATACACACAGTATTTTGCAGAGTCTTTGATAGCAGAGGCAGAAGTTGATGACAGAATTGTTGGTATCCATGCTGCAATGGGAGGTGGCACTGGCCTTAACTTGTTCCAAAAGCACTTCCCTCAAAGATGCTTTGATGTTGGGATAGCAGAACAGCATGCTGTAACCTTTGCTGCAGGCCTTGCTGCTGAAGGCCTTAAACCCTTCTGCACTATTTACTCTTCCTTTCTTCAAAGAGGTTTTGATCAGGTTAGAATTATGAAACATAATTTCGACTCATGCTCCGCATTATATAATTTAATTTTTTTTCCTCGGGAAGATTTTTCTTGAAAATAATAGAAAGTTTATGGAAAAGCATATATAGAGTTTATTTTAGTTTACAAGAACAAGTTATATGAAAATAACCTATAAATTTCATGGAAGTTCTTTTTAACTTGTTCCAATAAGCGTAGAAACTTATTATATAAAAATTTTTAAGTTCCGTTTAATTAATTGAATAAGTGTTTGATTAAGCTGCTTATTCAGACGAACCCTGAGTATTAACTTTGGTTTTGGGGTGCAGGTAGCGCATGATGTAGACCTTCAAAAGCTTCCGGTCAGATTTGCAATAGACAGAGCTGGTGTAGTAGGTGCTGATGGTCCAACTCATTGTGGAGCCTTTGACACAACATTCATGGCTTGTTTGCCTAACATGGTCGTTATGGCTCCTTCAGATGAAACTGAACTGATGCACATGGTAGCCACAGCTGCAGCCATAGATGACAGGCCTAGTTGCTTTAGGTACCCTAGAGGGAATGGCATAGGCACCATTCTTCCACCCGGCAACAAAGGCACTCTACTCGAGGTAACTATTCCAAATTCCAACTCAATCTTTTCATGTATGTGTATTGTTTTTGAGTATCTTGCTAACGAGCACCTCAGAACACTGTATAAGAAATAGACAAAAGTAATGTTTGTTAATTAGTATTCTCCTTCTTTTATATATAGGCCACAGCTTAGTAGAGTATATGTTTTCTAATTGAAATTTGAAATATAGGTTGGTAAAGGAAGGATATTAAAGGAGGGGAGCATGGTTGCTCTAGTTGGTTATGGAACAATGGTCCAAAGCTGTTTGGCAGCATCTATGGTTCTTGAAGCTTATGGAATCTCAACAACCGTGGTTGATGCACGATTTTGTAAGCCTCTAGATGGAGAATTGATGAAGCAACTAGCTAGAGAGCATGAAATCCTTATCACAGTGGAAGAAGGATCAATTGGAGGATTTGGTTCTCATGTTTCTCACTTTCTAGGCCTAAATGGATTGCTTGATGGTAATCTTAAGGTGAGTCATTTTTTGTGTTATCATTCTCCCTTCTGATCTGTATATATTTTCTTTATATAATTAGATGGATTGTGCATAGTAAACATTTTATTTGTTTTGTGCAGTGGCGAGCCATGACTCTGCCTGATAGATACATAAACCATGGATCTCAGAAGGATCAAATTGAAGCAGCAGGGCTCAGTTCAAATCATATTGCAGCTACTGCTTTGTCATTAACAAATGTGCAATGGGACACTCTTATGCTTCTCAACCTACAAATATGAATCTTGGCAGAGGTTCAGCCTGTGATTCAATTTCAATAAACACATTTCATTGTACTCTCTTTGTTCATGTATATAACATTTTTTTGGTAGATTTCTCGTGAATTAAGAAAGTTGAATATTATTTAAGACTATCCGTTTCTGTATATATAAGACTCTTTTGGTATTAGAAATATGAATATTTGATATGTATTTTCAATTAAAATTATCTCTATTAATAGTATTGGGAATTTAAAAAGTGTTAAATAGATAGGAATGTTTATGAAAAGAAATAATTAATTGTCAAAAAAATTGGTATAAGATTTTATAAATATGAATAAAATAAAAATCTCAAAATAATTTTATTTATAAATGCGGAGGAAGTAGTAAATAACTGGCAAGTCTACCTATTTCCAAAAGACCAAAAGTGAAGTCATTTTAGGGTTTGGAATAGTAATTCCACATCCTTTACCACCTGTCAGATTTTAATCATTAACCACATCCTTAACAAAAAAGGAGAAGTTAGCAGGGGAGTATTTAACATGTTTATATTTTTATTTTTATTTTTTTTGAAATTATGAAGAAAAAAATTATGAGTTCCATAATTCAAAGGGAAATTTGATATTTTTTTTTTTATGCGCTGTAGTTGCGAGTTCCATTTGAGATCATATAACTGCAAAGCTTAAGACTTCAGGGTGCTTTTGGCAAAATGGATCCATGTATTTTAGCACATTCCTGGGAATGTAATAATCTCTAAGGATGTGATGACTAATGAGTTGTTAGAAAAATAGTGAAATAAATCAAATAATTACGATAACGTAATCTATAAATAAAAACAAAAATAATTTATCATATTAAAATTTGATTAAAATATACACAAATGTATTAGGTTTAAGAATATTTATTGTTTACCTAAAAAAAAGAATATTTATTGTTACAAGTGAACCACGAAAAATTCCAAATACAAATACCATTATACCCTTATTAATATCTTAGTCAACTATACACCTGAATTGTTTATGGCATAAGAAACAACTTCTTTAAATTACTTTTTTAGAATAAAATTAAAATAATATATTTTTGCTTTTGAAGAAAATAAGTTTTTTTTTAATAGAAGAAATACATAAGTTTTAAAGAAGACAAAAGAAATCTGTTCTCAACAAGTAACCATAAACAAATGCTAATTTATATAGGCTCAACCTTCAACGTGTATATATAAATAAGGGTTTTCTTAACTCTAGTTGTCGGATAAAAAATTATAAAAGATTATTTTTACTGGAAAATGGTGTTTTAAAAAAATAAAAACTTATATATTTATTTTTCAATAAAAATTTATTTTTTTTATATATATAAATTCTTACAATCATTTTTAAGGGTTGAGGTTTAAAAAGTTAATAAAAATTTGTTTCAGCACAAAACGGTACAAATGGACAAAACAATGAGTTACTACTGTAACTGTATGTTACATTGAGTTCAATAAAGGAGATATTGTTGTTGCTTTGGTATTTATGCATGCGCGCGGTTGAACCTTGAGGCAGTGTATAGCAACATTCAGACTTCTAGCCACAATAATTGGAAATGAGTTTACAAAACATAAAGATTAATGGCCGAAATATTAAAAATAAAATTTCTATTTAATTTAAAATAAATATTTAATAATATTATTAAAAAATATTTCAACATGAGTATGTTCGTATTTGATTCATAAATCATTTTGAATAAAAATTACTCCGTCTGGTTTTTATTATAGGACATACTTAACCAAATTACACATATCAAGAAAATTAAAGTTGTTAGTTTTCTAAATTCTACGGTATGATACTATATTGTAACATTACAATTTAATCATCTTAACTTTTTTTGAAAAATTCACACTAATTAATGGAAATAAAAATAGAGAGTCAAAACATTTAATAAGGACAAAAAAGAAAAAAACAATAAATGATGTATAAGAAATATAAAGTGACTTATAATTAGGATCAAGAATATTTTTTGTGACCTATAATAAAAATCGAAAGGAGTATATTGGAATTCAACATTCTCAACTCTTTAGTGTTTTTGTCTCTTTTTTGGAATTACAAAGGAAGGTTCGTATACTTATGAGATTGAGAACAAATAGGTGAAAATATAATGAGGAAATCTAAGAGTGGTGTAACAGGGAAGTGAAAGAGCGAGCCTGATGAAGGAACCCTTTTGGAAGAGATGGAATATTGATCCTAAGACAATGGCTTTTCTCTACTACTCGCTCTTGGTTTTTCTTCTTGCATTTCCTCCATTGCTTACCCCTATTTATACTCTGTTTCCTTGCCCCTCCTTTCTCTCCTCCCTCCTTCACGTTTCTTCAGACCCTTTGCTCACTGTCCCTGTGCCATCAATCAGCACACTTTTCTGCCCTAGGTTGGCTCACACTCTCCTAAGTCCGGTCATCTTCTCAAGGTAACCCAAAAGGAGACTTTCTTTTCGGGTGCTGGACAGAAGATCCTATTTTGGTGAAAAGGGCTCTCCTTAGTGTAAGGTAGCCCAAAGGGTCAAGGCCATTGTCTCAAGATCTCTATTTTCCAGGTCTGCTTCATCAGTCCTCTCAACTTGAGCCTTGTGCCCACGTTTAGAGGCAAAGCCCGCTCAAAGCCTTCCATGCCACGTCAGCCCTAAGGTTCCCAACGAGTTTCTTCCAACTCATCATGTCATCTCCTCATAATTGGGCCAAGTGAACGAAACTCGTTCCTCTTCTATTCCTGACTTCTTCTTGTGGGCTTGTGCTAGTTTAGCCCAAACGCATTTTTGAAAAGGGATCCAGAACATTTAGCATTTTAAAATTTTTAGGAGTTTTATTTTCTCAAGCATATTCTTTTACCAAATAAGAAAATGTGTTTTGATTCCAGAAATATCAAAAAAAATTTCTTAAGAATTCCGTATCGAGTAATTTGAAAAAAAAAACAAAATGATATTCAAAATACGAAACTCTTTTAGATTTTTTTTTTAGTTTTTCTCTGTTTATATGAAACTCTTTTAGATTTTTTTTTTTTAGTTTTTCTCTGTTTATATGAAACTCTTTTAGATTAATTTTTGTTAAACTTTTTAATATTTTATTAATATGTTGATACGAAGAGTAACATATTCCTTGTACCAAAAGCTCGGCAGGGATTATGTCGAATCAAAATGATTAACAATGGATCAGGTGGAAAACAAAAATCATTAATTAGCTAGCAGGGATTGCCGAAAGGTTATGACCTAGGGATTAGGGCAGTCGTTGCAACTTGAAAGAAATTGGAGTAATTAAGATCATCACAAGAAGACGAAAGTAGCCTTTTGGAGTCTCGCGTTTCAACCGCTATCACTCATTGCAGATAACATGCGTGTACCCCGCGTCATGTCCAGCAGCACCATCCAAAGCCAACATCTTTCTGTCTTTTCCTTCTTTTTTACCCGATAGCAGATGTTTTCCTTTTTTCACTTTAAATCACTGACCACCCAAAAAAGTGACATGAAGTTATGCTATCATTATTCATTTTAATTAACTTTATTTTTGGTGACTATATCCAATTAGTAACTTTGAAAAATACTGGATTTAATATTGAATTTGATTTTTTTTTATGTTGATATACTGTATTTTTTAAAGTGTTTAAACAATGTTTTTATGTTACTTATTGGGATAATCTTTAACTTTATTATGGTATCATGAAATTATGTTTATTTCTATTGATTGCATTTTATTCCCAATCCTTAAAACTAAGATTAAATAAGCTTTAAGGGAGCTTCTCTCTACGAGTCCCTCCCCTCTTCCTTCCTCTACTTTTGCTTGTTTCCATCTGCTGTTTCTTGGTATGAAGAGGGAAATATGTCCCTCCCATTCCTTTGAGAAAGAGTGTGAGTTTGTTTTCCCTCGGTTTATCTGGGTTTTGTCTTGCTTTTATGAATGTTGTTTTTGTTTTGTGTGTTTTTAGTGGAGGGATGCATCTGGATAGTTTCTTCTTTTCATATCTGATAATTATCCTCTTTGCTCCAATAATTTGAAGGTTACTCGTCGAGACGGGTCTCCCTTTGGCTACGGTTGATTTGGCTACTGTCCAACGACTCTCTTGTTTTAGATATGAGATTCCTTATCCCTGAACTGAGCTTAGTCCCAATATTAATGAGATTGTTATCTTGAAATTAAAGGCTATTGAATTTCCTGTTAGAGTCCGGTTTTGACAATTGCTGATGATCCATGTCCACATGAAAAAGTATGTTGTTGCAGTTTATTTTGTTTTCCTTTTAACTATTATTAGTGTAATATTTCTTGTACTGTTTATGATATATGAATAAAATACACATTTCCCTTTAAAAAAATTAAATAAGCTTTCAATTTAATTGTACTAATTTTTTTATTTACTTTAACTCCATCATAAAGATGGAAAATAAAAAGCTAAACAAATATCTTTTTATTAAAAAACTAAATATTCTTTCCTTCATCCTATAAAAATTGTAAAATTTTGAAATATGTGTTTTAATAGGTATAAAAAGGTGTATACATCAATGTGTACCAATTAACTGGATTCTATGAGCTAATGCTACCGAATGTTATTATTTTTTTAAGGCTTAATTATTTTTTTTTTCCTTTATCTTATTTTAAAGGTTATTTTGATTCTTTATTTTTTTTTGACATATTTTGGTCCTTTATTTTTTTTTAAAATGCAATTTGATCATTTTGTCATAATAATGTTAGTTTTACACGTAATATATACATCGATTATCATTCCATTGATAGATCTTAACATATATTTCTATGGCTTCATCGACAGAGTTTCGATTGTCATCTCCATTCATATCTCTATTACATTATCATTTTTGTCCATAACAATCAACCACTAATGCGAGCCGGTTTGTTCCACCATTGACGAAGCAACACCACTGTTAATAGCCTTCGTCGGTTGTGGCCTGGAATTTGTCCAATTCTGACAACATTTTGCAGTTTTCAGTAATAAATGTGAATATTTCAATAAAATTAATATTGTTACGAAAAAATGATCAAATTAAATTATTTGAAAAAAAATAAAGGACCGAAATAAGTAAAAAAAATTAAGAACAAAGTGAATTTTGAAAACAAGATAAAGAACCAAAAATATAATTAAGTATTTTTGTAATTAATTTTTTATTGTTTTTTCCTCTTCTAATGTATAACTAATAATACATATATTCAACCAATATATCTGGCGAGCACAAGGTAAACTCAAAAATGGATTTTTTTTTTCCTTTAAATATCAAAAAATGTAAAGATCAACATGGGCCAACATTAAATCTTCAAGCTAATGCTACCAAATCCCTTATTATTATTATTATTATTGTTTTTTCTTCTTCTACTGAATAACTAAAATACAGTTTGAGTTATGATTTACTATTCTCGATTGCTAAAAATGTGTAATAAGACACAATAAAAAAATTATAATGATCTACCGATTTTCAAAATCAACCTATAAATCAATTTACAGAAGTGTAACACAACATAATATTTATTAATCAATCGATTATAAATAAAGTATTACTTTAAGATACATATCACTTTTTTTATTTTATGGTGTAAATTAATTTGTATATTAATTTTGTATGTTGATACATCAAATTTTCTTTTAAAAAAATTACTTCTTCATCTATAAGGCAAAGTTTCTTTTGAAATTCATTATTGTTTATTAAATTTTGTATTCCTTAAAATATAGGCTGATGTCTTATTGATAGCAAGATAACTGAACTTGCCATAAAAATCTAGATTACTCATAATTAAACATTATTCTTCTCGTCTCATCATAATGTTGGTAAAAATACAAAGAAAATTTTGTCTCAAATTAAAGAAAAAATACATTAAATTATTATTTCGATAATTGATTGGTATAATAAACAATGCATTGATATCAGTTTTTTTTTCTGCTTTTCAAAAATAATTTATCATTATGAGACGGAAGGAATTTTATAAAATAATTATCAACAAGATGCAACAAAGTTGACAAATAACTAGATATTTCAAACATGATATTGGATGTAAAAATAATAGTTTTATGTTATCAACCAATGATGTTCTTAATATTCACCAAGATATTATTCGAAAATCAATCGCCTTTGAATGAATGGGAAGAATTTTTAGTCTCTTAAGTATTTATTTTTATAGATCTCCTTAACAAGTGATCTAAAGTTATTAGAATAAAAAAAAAATAATGATAAGCCTACATCATTTTATATTTCGAAAATACAAAAAGATACAAATTTTAATTACTTTTTAATATTTTTAAGTTTTTAATAAGTGTTTTGTTAATATTTGCCTAAATTTATATTCCCTCTCATAATTTACCGTTAAGAAAAATTATCATTAAGAACAGCCTTTGCTTAAGTGTTTAGGAGACTAATTTTTCACTTATTCAATACAAAATAAACTAAAAAATATGTAGGAAAACAACATTGAATACTCCTTCTATTGAGGAAAACACCAAAAAAAAAAAAGCATAAAAAAGGTTTGCAGATAAAGAAAATAATAGACCAAATGTTTACTATTCTTTGGTTCTATTTATATGTTATCTTTAATTATATCACGTGAATAAAAAAAGTAGTTACATTTCTTGAAACTTAAAAAAAAAAAATATTACGAATTTTACTCTCTTAATTTGTATTGAAAATTTTAAAAATATATTATTTCATATTAATGAACAAAAAGTAAATAAAATAACAATAACAATAAATACTTCTTAAAAAATATTCCATCTGTTTCGTTGAGTTTGGCCTTTTAGGCCTTTTTTTTCTTGTTTCACAATGTTTGGCCTTTTACATTTTCAATACACAAAAATATTTATTTTTCTGATTTTAACCTTTCAATTCATTCAATTATTTGTCTTACTCTTCGTTAATTCTACTTTTATCATCTCTAAACCACTGTACTTTAGTAATTAATAGACACACTTACTATTAAAAATTAAAGACAACTACAATTTTCAATAAGAATTAAATAGGGACATTTTGAACAAATCATACATAATACTTACAATAATCAACACTTTTTTAATTTCTGCCCGGACCTAAAATGCCAAACTCATCAATGAAACGGAGGGAGTACGAAATAACTTTTATATAAAACTAAAGAATTCTTCTGAAATATTACATATAAAGAAGACAAAAAAAGTACTCCCTCTTGTCCTATTTATAAAACTCTTTTGGGTTTTTATTTTTGTCCTATTTATAAGACCCCTTTTCAATTTTCAATAACATTTAATTACTTTTTTTCACTAATACCCTTATAAAGTCAAAACTTTTTAGAGTTTTAATAATAATTATAGGGGTAGTTTTGAAAAAGTATATTAAATTTTCATATTTTCAGTATCACTAACAAATTTATCCACTTTTCTTGATAGTGTCAAAAACTTCAAGAAGGTCTTGTAAATAAGACACGAGAGAGTCGTTATTATGCATTCTAACGTTGCTTGAAGGCTCCCTCAATTTCTGTTTTTTTCCCCTCTTCGGCTCTTCTAACCAAGAAAATATCGGTACCCACAGGCCACAACGCACAGGCATATCATTTCCCAATCTCGTAGCATTGTTTGACTTTCTTTGTAGTGCATTTGTAGTTTGGACACAATGATTATGACACCCATTATATCTATACTGCTATACCGTAGCCCATATACTGTATATACTTCTTCCGTCTTACAAAATGGTAAAAAATGACAAAAAATTTTGTCCAAAACTGAAATTAAGTAATTAATGAAAAAATTAGAAATTGAAAAATTTAAATTGTGATTAGTTGATTGATGTAAAATGCATTAAATTAGATATTTGATACTTCCTCCGTCCCTAATTATAAGACTCTCTTAACACTTTTATTTTGTCCTTATTTATAAGGTCCTTTACCAATTTTCAATGAGCATTAATTATTTTTTTCCACAAACACCCCTATTTATTTAACACTTTTTAGATTCCCAATAATATTAATAGGGGTAATTTTGAAAATACATATCAAAAGTTCACATTTCCAATACAATTAACTAAATTATTCCACTCTCTTAATGGACGTGAAATCTTCCAAGAGGGCCTTATAATTAGGAACGGAGGGAGTAATTGATTGATGTGTTAGATAGACTATTAAATGCATGTTTCTTTTAATTTTTTAACTTTTTCAGCTTGTTGCCATACTTGTGGGATGAAAGGAATACACAATTTAACCTCTCTTAAATTATTCCATTCTATAGGATTATTTTGAGAAAAACTATGTTTATTAAGAAAATGAGTTAAGGTCACTAGTGGCATTGAAAATGTAAATATTTAACACTATATTTTTTTTTTCAAAATGACCCTTATAATTATTATTGAAATTATAAAAATGTTGAGTTAATATGAATATTTTTTAAAAAAAAAATAATTAAATCTTGTTGAAAATTGAAATGAGATCTTACAAATAAGATTAATTTTTAAAAAAAAATCTCACATATATAAAATCGAAGGGAGTATACTGTAGTATTTACATGTTAAATTCCAACCATCGTATAATATAATACTCGTCGTCATTGGTGATAGTACTGCTATATGGGCATATCATCAACATAAGAATTATTTTTTTCTCATACTTGTGAAAATAATGAAGTTACAAATTGGATAGTAACATAAACCAAATAATCGTTTAAAATTATTTGGACAATTTTTCTTTGAATTATAGCTTTTAAGATAGAGTTAAATCCAATTATTCTATCAATATTAGAATCGTATTATTAAATTGAAGCAAATAAATACTCGGGGACGGATTTCAGGAGGGGCCATCATAAGTCTAGACCGCCTTTGAAAAGTACTACAGTATCATTTTGAAAGGGGGAAAAACATTTTTAATTTGTTATCGACGGGACGACGGGTATAATCATCGCAAATGAGTTTGGATCCGTGACTAAGTTTTTGTTTTCTTCATAAGCCACAGTTTTTTGCATGGGTAACTAATAATTTTGTATTTTCATCATAATTTAGTTATGATTTAAACGGTAACTAAATTTGGATCCCCTCTAAAACTTTTGAGATCCGTCCCTGTAGATAATATTTTTTTTAAAAAATTTCTTTTAGCATATTATAGAGGAATGTTTGCAACTCATTCTACAGTATTTTTGATACAGGGATAAAAAAGAGGGTCAAACATTCCTTGTTGAACCATTAAAATAAAAGAAAGCAAGATCTTGTATTAATTCATATCTACCCTTCTCTTCTGTACTTTTTTTATTCATCCTAAATTTAGGGTGGAAGTAATAGATGCATACCTGACCTTGGATTTTTTGTTCATGATGGATCAATTTTCAGTAAAAATAATATAAAGGCTGCATCTTTCGTTACTGTATTTCAACAAGTTAGAGAGTTTGAGTCCCTAGACCCTAACGTGGGAAAGCGGGTACAGAACTTCACATCCACATGGGATGAATTCATATAGTTTGGGTATTGTCTGGTTTCCAAACAGCAAGCCATTTCATTTCTCAAAAATATCTAAGTGATACCCAACTTTATTTTTGGGATTGGGAAACCCAGCCCACATATACCCAAGTTTTATATGGATTTTTAAAATAAATTATAGTAGTATATGACCAACAAAGCTCACATGATTGGTAAATGACTTGATTTTTTAAATATAATATTATGGTTCGATTTATTTGGTGTATAAAAAAAATATTGGTAAAGACAAAATTTACTTTGGTAATCTTTCCACTTTAAAAATGACAAATTTCAACTATCGGTTGAAGGATGTCATTAGAAAAAATATAAACAAAATGCATTTCAATTCAAATAATACCAATAATATATAAAAGTTGACATCAAATAATCTTAACAAACATAAGAATCAAATTATATACTCTTAGCAAAATGCTCCTTGTGCTCCTTAATATAAACTCGTTTTGGAAAAAATTTCGAAAATTGAGGAAGTTATTTAATATCGTTAGTGTTATTGAAATTTTAAAATTACTCATATAATTATCGTTGACAATATGATTATAAAAAATGTTGAGTAGTAAATAGAGTGTATGTGAAAAAAATAATTAATATCATTAAACATTGTGAGATTAAAAAAAAAAGTTTCAGAGGGACTTATATTAAGGATCAGAAAAAGTTTATGAGTTAAAAATAATTATTTTATTACAGTTGTGATAAGAATTATTGATTTCTAGTATATCAAAGCGGGATGACTACTTACAATTCTAAAACTCTTTGACATCATCTTTCTAAAATTGTTTAAGATTGGTGTTTGGCATTTTACCAAAGTGAAATTTTCTTATCATAAATAGGTGGGATCCAACAGGTACTCACAAATTCTGCTTGATTGTCATCATGCCTACCTACATAGAATGCCTTGAACATCTCTGTTATGTATTGGGTCAAGTGGTCGATCTTTGTATATCACATCCGGGCCGATCTTTGAGTCCCACAATCTTGTTATGTATTGGTTCAATTAACCGACCTCCGTGTCCCATAATCGAGCCGACCGTTAACTCCCAAAGCCTTGTTAAGGATTGGGTTGAATAGCTGACTTTCGTATCCCACAATCAAGTGAAATAAACTGACCCACTAAGGTGATGCACTAGATCGATTTAGGAAAGTTGACCCATCAAGGAACATTGGACTTAGTGAGACCAGCTAACCCACCACTGCTCACTGCTCATCAGGGTGAGCAAGACACGATGACCCATTGAGGCATATTGGGCCTAGTGTCAAAGGCCCAATAAAGCACTTATGAGCAAAGTTGCATGTGTGTCATATTGATGCACTCAAGATCGATTGTTACTTGCATTCATTACTATCGTAACTTCGTAATTTCACTAGACAACAAAAGTTGTACCAGCGAAGGGAATTGCAAATGTCATAACTACGCTTATTATTGATTGACCCGCGAACGTTTCCTACTCCTCACTATAAAAGATCCAAGGCAAGACATATTCTTTTAGACACACATACACATATTAACATTCTCTTGACACCGGGGGTGATAATCTTGAGTTAAGGTGTCATTCCCTGATCAAATAGCAAAGGTAGAAATTCCCTTCACTCCTGACTAACATGTTGTTAAGAGTCGAATTTCTATTACAAATTAAACATTGATGACCCCTATAACAAGGTTAAGGGACTTAGAAGTTGACTTGGTTGTTTGACCCATTACATAACAATCTCTTAATTTAGTGAAACAATAAATAATGGTTTAGTTAACCAATGTTATAATGGTTTAGTTAACCAATGTTTTGAGGGTATTGGATAAAATTTTTTAAAAAATAAGTATTGAAAAACTAAAACAAACACTAACTCATTTGTACAAATACTTCTTCATCACTTCCCATAAAATTAAAATATATTTGTATTTTTTTTTATTCATTAACCAATACTCTTAGACATGGATTAGCATTCTCCAATAAATAATACTATACAATATTGAATGAGAGAAAAAAAAAATTTACCTTCAAAGAAAATACTTCTCATTTGGCACTGTCAAGCATACATTAAAATGATTTAATCAACAATCAGTGCTTTAAATTGGATAATACTATTCACTAGTTATATATTGTTAATTAGCGTGACCTTAATGGTATTTAAGACACCAATTAGGAAAAGTTAAAATGTAGGAAATTAACCCTGCCAAGTGCCATCTGCTTTGAGTCAAGCGTAGTAGAAGTCACTTTGTTATTTGAAATCTAACATTTTGAGTGATTTTGACTCATTCAACTTATCAAATCATCATATACACATCCTATTTACAGAGAAATTTTCACATACATCAAAGAGTTACATTGAAAGTAGTACTCTACATAGCTTAAGTTCAAACAATTAAAGAGTTGAATTGGTGAGCTGAAGATTAGGCGACATATTTTCCACATAGTATAATGTAGTATTTGCAATTTAAGCATATTCCCTTTTTACAATAACTCATCTCATCCCCATGTGGGATAGATACAAGTTGTTACCCCGTCCCTGCCAAGTGCCAACTTGAGAGCATGTCGCCTCATCTCAACTGTGCGTCACGATAATAATTTGATATTTCATTATATCTAATGTCCGTGGAGGTCCCACGTCGGCACAGACACAACACGATGACAACTACTACTCCCCGATACATATCTATATACTAATATTTCTGGTCTGAGCGAACCATTTATGTGGCCAAGACATCACCCACGTGTCCACTTTTCATTCGTCATCACCTAGATTTCCTCAATGCGACAAGGCACCATCCAATAGATAATAGAAAACCCGCACCCAAAGAAATCAACTCATCCAACATTTCAGCACCACCTAATCCTTCTTTCCCCTCCCTCCTCCGAAGCTTCTCTAGCATAGTCGTAGCAGTAGAAAGAAAACCGAATCTCTTATTATTTTTTTCATAAGTGATATTGATGGGAATTGAAAGGGGAGGAGGCTTGAGCCTAAAGGCTTTGAGGAGTGGTTGGAGTGTGCCGCCGAAGCTATGCGACTCATGCAAATTAGCTTCGGCGGCGCTCTTCTGCCACCCCGATTCCGCTTTTCTTTGCATCGCTTGCGATTCAAAGATTCACGGCGTCAACAAGCTGGCTTCGCGCCACGAGCGCGTGTGGATGTGCGAGGTGTGCGAGCAAGCACCTGCTGCTGTCACGTGCAAAGCTGACGCTGCTGCCCTCTGCGTCACGTGCGATTCTGACATCCACTCAGCGAACCCACTCGCCCAACGCCACGAGCGCGTCCCTGTAGAGCCCTTCTACGACTCAGCCGAATCCATCGTGAAAGCCTCCGCTGCTAATTTCGGGTTCGTGGTCCCCACCGACGACGGGATTGGGTTCAGCCAGGATGACCCGTGGGTTATTCCGAACCCGAATTACGGGTCAAAGCTGATGGACGCACCCGATGTGAAGTCCAGGGAGATGTTCTTCTCTGACATGGATCCCTTTCTTGATTTCGATAACTCGAATAGTTTCTTTCATAACCCCGGAAACGACAGCGTTGTGCCCGTTCAAACCAAACCTGCTCCTATTATCAATCATCATCCTTCTTCAGAGGCTTGCTTCGACATCGATTTTTGCAGATCGAAGCTCTCCTCCTTCAACTACCCTTCCCACTCTATTAGCCAGAGTGTAAGTATCTCTGTTATATATTATTATTATTATTATTATTCACTACACTTAACAAGTTTGCCGATTAAACGTAACGCCAAATAATAATTTTGTTGGTTAATTTTGACACAGGTTTCTTCGTCTGATGTTGGAGTGGTGCCAGATGGTAACACAGTGTCAGTTTCAGTTTCAGAGATGTCTTACTCGTTCGGTAGGAACAGTTCAGAATCGAGTGGGATGGTTCCCGGTGGTAGCAGCCAGAGTCAGAGTCAAGCGGCGGCGCAGTTGTGCGGGATGGATAGAGAAGCGAGGGTGTTGAGGTACAGAGAGAAGAGGAAGAATCGCAAGTTTGAGAAGACTATTCGTTACGCTTCAAGAAAGGCTTACGCCGAAACCCGGCCCAGGATCAAAGGCCGGTTCGCCAAACGAACCGAAATCGACTCGGAGGTGGACCGTCTCTATAACCCTGATGTTGGTTCTGTTCCGGCATCTTTCATGCTGGACCCTCAGTACGGCGTCGTACCGTCCTTCTAAGTAAAGTAAACAACTAGTACTACGACTACTACTAAAACAGGGGGTGTATGACATGAGTGTCTCTAACTATCTCTTGTATTTTATGGCTAAAATAATGGCAATGATTAATGAATGCCTGGGAACCGTAGATTATTATGAAAGCTAGAAAAGAAGGTGGATCTGCAGCCGTTGATTTGAGGGAGCATGATTTGGAAATTATGGACCTCCATATTTGTCTGAGATTCAGCTAGAAACGCCCGTTTACCATTTTTAGAGTACTACTTTATGGGGGCTGTTAGTGGTATATCATATTCATCTCGTGTAGAAATAGAATCTGTACTGTATTAAACTCTTTTTCACTGCTTTCCTTTTCCGAGTAAAAAGTCTCTTCTCTCAATTGGATCACGGATCTCTTTCCCCATTCCTATTGGTTGCCACTGCCCAACTGTATCAGCCTTTAGTATACCACAAGGGTATCTTAAGTTGACTTTTTTTTTTCCTTTTCATCTTGTTAATAAGAGATTACTACTAGAAGTGAAAAAAGAATTATAAATAAAAAATTATTTCTTCTTTCGAGAATTAAAAATCATGATTTTTTTTTTATTTTTTATCTTATTGATTTTTTAATAAGTGTTTAAGGGTATTTTTAATATTTGTCTTCTTTTAAATACTATCTTTGTTATTGATTAGTACTCTCTTATGTCCTGCACATAAGATCCTTGCAAAAAAAAATTTTGATTCTATTTGCATAATTTCATTTCAATTTTTCATAACATTTAATTACGTTTTTAAAAAATATTTATATTAAATTAACACTTTTTAAAACCGTAATAACAATTATATGGATAAACTTTAAAAAAATAACATATTAAATGTTTACATTTCTATTATCACCAACAACATTAATTTACTTTCTTGATGAACATAAATTTACTCAAATATCTTACATATAATATAGGAGGGAATAACTTTCATTTAAATTTTTTTTATTAATTGTTACTTTAAACAATAAATGCAATGTTTATTATTATTTTTACGACTTTATCCCAATTAATTACTGTAATAAGAAAGATAACAAATTAAAAAATGATTAATTATCATAAAAATATAAAAGACATAATGTGTAAAGCAAGTATTAATTTAATAAAAAAATATATTAAATATATTTCTTAATTCATGCATTATAATATTAAATAAAAATTTTAAAAGAACTGAGGTAATAATAATAAGGTAGCTGGAAAAATGTCACCATTTAAAATAAATAAATAAAATGAAGATGATATTAATAAGTCAACTAAAATAAAATGAGTTTAATATATGTGCGCTAACAGTGTAACTTTACATTGTCGATGTATTATCCACAATCCATATGAATTACTTTTACTTACAAGTCAATCATTGCTTAGCCATCAACGGTGGATGATAGTTTGACAGTATAAAAAATCTTTATATTGTCAGTGCATATATTATTTTCTCAAATAAAATACCTTTTTCGAAAATAATTTTCTTCTTTAATCAAAACACATTTCTTTAATAAATTGAAGTTGGCAAAGTTAATGTGAGATTGTGTTATTTAAACGGGTGATTGGGGTTTGATCCCAACTCTTGAGAATGTAAAAAAAATATTATTAGGAGGAACATTCTTGAAATGGCCGAATGGTTGCGCAAAGAGATTATTAGTTAACGTATTTGTGTCAATGGATACCCTGCAAGGAAAAAAAACACATCTCTTTCTTCTATTATCTTATGAACAGTTGCTTCTTTGAAGATTCGAACTTGTGTACATTATTGAAAAATATGCATTAAGATTCAGCTTTTCCAACAACCTGGTGCTAAAAAATTAATTAATGAAAAAAAAAAAGACAATGAATAGAAAGAATAATTTGATGAGAATCTTCACACAATCACACATATTAAAGCTTTATAAAACTTTGGTTTGTTAAATAGTAGTAATACCCTTGAGAACATATTCACTGATAAAAAATAAAAAAAAAACGAGGGAAGGGATATGCTCGAGGGAAAAAGCACTGTCAGCCATTAAAAATAAAATAAAAACTATGAAAGCAAGTATGAAAAATAAACCTATTGAAATCTTAATTCACTATACCAATAAAGATGAATATACTCTTAGTAATTGATTATAATCATGCTCATCTATATGATGAATCTTAATTGTTATAATCATGTTTATTTTGCCTAATCCATAATACTTCCTTTAGTCTATAATATATGTCTATTTTATGAAAATTAGTGAGAATTAAGAAATTAGTCAATATTATCAATAATATATAAATCGATAATACTTGATATAATTTTTCAAAATTAATCATATATTAACTGTTAATGAAATTCTAAAAAATATTGAGCCAATAAAGATGTTTGTGAAAAAAAAATTAATGCTATAATTGGAAAAAAAATTATAAAAATAAAAATAGAGCATTCACAGCAAAATCTTGAGAGAGTTTGATAGAAAGTCTTAATATAATAGTTTATGTAACACTCTGCTATTTTTTAAAATACGGTGAAAAGTATTAAGTTGAGCTTTTAAAATAAGAGACTCAACTCAAGATTCTATAAGACCTAATTTTTTTTCTCATTTCTTTTTTTAACTCTATATCACACTAATAATGAATAATAATAACAATAATTAATAATATTCATAAATATATGTTTTTATTTTATTCTTAAATATGTTTGTGTTATTACGAACAAATATATATATATATATATATATATATATATAATATGTTTTCTTAACCTCAACCATTAGAATTTAGAACTAAAGATAAAAACATGAGAGATGAAGTGTTGTTTTTTTTTTTTTAAACTAAACATATAAAATTCCCGTTACAATTTTCAGCTGTTTTTTCTTATAAAATGATTATGGGACATTTTGGATACAAAATTGAATACTTAAATTTATAAATATCATTTGAATGCAAATATAGTTTTTGAAAATCTACAAATATTAATGTGTTTAAAAAATATTTGGGATTATATTTAGAAATAGTAATTAATTATCACTATTGAAATTATATTTAAAAAACATTATTAAAATAATATCGAATATAAAGTATATGATGATGCAGGAGTCTTGTAAATTTTAACTGTTATAATAAAATATATGAAAAGTCAGAAGTGAAATTTTATAATAAAATAATAATACTAAAGTATATGATGATGCAGGAGTCTTGTAAATTTTAACTGTTATAATAAAATATATGAAAAGTCAGAAGTGAAATTTTATAATAAAATAATAATACCATGATATTAATGTGTAAGATATCAAGACTACTGTAGATGCCTTTACGTGGAGAGAGTATTGAGAATGGGAGAGAACACTACTTGCAAAAGGAAAGTGGGTGTTTTTCTAGAAGTTTCTGTTACCGAATATGAAGAGGGTTAGGTTCTCAACCCAACTCAGCTTGGATTTGTAAGCAGAGAACCAAGAATCACGTTCATTGCATATACTAATAGAAGTAGAATAGATGCACTGAACCTTGATCATTGATGATCTTGTATCAGTGTATGTATGTCAGAGGAATGGAGGATCGATGTGGGACGGCGTATCTTCTTCATGTTGGAGCATCCATCGACCATCCATTCCGGCCAAACAAAATTTGTTTCTTGAACACTCCTTTTCTTAGTATTTCTTTTATATGTTTGCCAATATAAATGTTAAAAATTAATTGTATTAACTTTTTATATATATTTTCAAAATTATTTCTATTAATATTATTGAGAATCTAAAAAATATTAAATAAACAAGAGTGTTGTTTGTGAAATAAAATAATTAATGATTATTGAAAATTGGTATAAAGTCTTATAAATATGTATAAAATAAAAATGTCAAAAAAATTTATATTTAGAAACGGAGGTAGTATTAAGAAACAGGGAATATCATCCCTGAAATTTCTCTCATTAATTTTAGAGTTGACTTTATCAATATTTTTAAAGATGGTTCATTCATTTGCTTAAATCTACATTATCATGAAGAGCATTTTAGGTAATGATTTTTTTTTCTAATAATAAAATAAAAAAATTAAGGTATTTAACCGAATTCATTACTCCTTCTGGTTCTATTTATAGGGCATACTTAACCATATCACACAGATCAAGGAGGGTAGTTAGGTTTCTTGAAACTTTAAAAAAATACTTTAACATTACAATCTTAGCCTCTTAACTTGCATTGGGAATTTCACAATGTATTACTTCACATTAATGGGCAAAGGGCAAATAAGAGAAAATAGCAATAAATGCCTCCTACAAAATACAAAGTGACTTATAAATAAGATTAAAGAATCATTCTAGAATGTGACTTATAAATAGGATCGGAGGGAGTAATAAGTACTGCTATATACGTATGTTTTTCTTTGATATTTTCGCTTATAATAGCAGCCAGACCAAGAATTCGGTAATAGTCACTCAGGACCATCAGGCTGGTGACATTATTCACTCCAAATAAATTTGGATATTTTGCTAATGATATTTCTTAACTTTTTAGAATTACGAAAAATCAAAACAATTCTTTTTTTTTATTCTTAAAAATTTCAAAAACCACATTTTTAATAGCACTTTCTAATGTATATAATTCCTTAACAAAAGTTTTTTAATCACTTATTAGCATTTTGCATAAATTTAATGCAACTAGCTTGATATTAATAAGATTTTGTGTCAGATGACTTAAATGAGTGTAGTTCATATCACCATATACCAAATTTTAAGATTTTGGAAATGAAATCCCAAATTTGATTCTGAGAGTTATCATTTACGGAGTATAATGGATTATTTAATCTCCGTTCCCCATTCCCTCTAAGAAAATCAAAACAAAAATTATAAGATCTCATTTTGGAGTTTTTATTTTAGTTTTATTTATAAGACCTCAATTCAATTTTTAATAGTATTTAATTACTTATTTTCACAAACACCTTTATTAAGTCAACACTTTTTAGATTTCCAATAATAATTATACGGATAGTTTTGAAAAAGTATATCAAATTTTCACATTTCTAATGTCACTAACAAATTTAATCACTTTTCTGGATGGAAATGAAAAATTCCAAAAAAATCTTATAAATAAAATCGGAGGGAATACATTCGATGAAATTTTTGTGCTCCGTTTTGATTTATTTGTGAAGTTCTAACATGCTTGGCTCAAAAGACCGAAAAAAAAAAAAAAACACCATCTACTTTTGCAAATGGTGTTTTCAATGGAATTTTCTAAAAACGAAGTTTTTCTTCGAAAAGTAATGATTAAGAGACTTACATGAAAAGATTTATTTATAAGGTTACATATTAGGATTTTGACATTTGTTATTTAAGTTCTTTTATTTAATTTTTTTTTAAACTTGAAAATGATAAGTGTCATAATCTTATGTGTAGGTTTGTAAGCTTGTAGGTCTCTAAATCATTTTTCTTCTTCGAAATAGGAGTAATAATTTTGCTTAGTTTAAGTAAACCCTAATAAGGAACAAAATATTACTCCCTTCAGTCTTATTTATAGGGCATATTATTATTTCGTCCGATTTATAAGTCATTTTGCATTTTTTAGTAATTTTTTTTGTTATTTTCTCTTATTTGTCCTTTATCCATTGATGTGAAATACTATACATTATGAAATTCCCAATACAAGATAAGAGAGTAAAATTGTAATGTTAAAGTATTTTTTTAAAGTTTCAAGAAACTTAATTACCTTTCTTAATCCATGTTATATTGATAAATATGTCCCATAAATAAGACAAAAAAGATATTAATTGAGTGGAATACTTATAATTGAACAACTCTCTTTAATTGTTGACTACTACTGTAACGCAGTAATTGAAAACTCTCAATATTTTCACCTTTATCAAGGTATAGAAAACTTGTGTAGAGAACAAATTACCAAAAACAAAAAGGTTTAGGAGAAATTCACCATTTTTTTTAAAGTTTAAATTCACGAAATTTATGGTAAAAACATTTGAAATATTTCTTTTAAGGTTTTTAACCTCATCCCTTAAAAAATTTCAAAATATTGAGAGTTTTCGACTACTGCTACAGTAGTAGTAAAAAATGTTGGGATTGTTAAAAAAAAAAAAAGGATTTACAAATGAGTGAACAAACATCTAGAGGGGGTGAATAGATGTTAATAAGGTGAACCTATGTCAATTTTAAGAATTCTTTCAAAAACTCTTGCTGATATCTGAATATTATCTAACTGTCATTCAATAAACTTCAGTTATTACTGAATATTGATCAAATAACCACTAGATACAGAACAGATATCAACTAGATACTGATCAAATATTTCCAAAACAGAATATTATAGAAATATATAGATTTAATAGAAAGTCACATGCAATAAACTTCTTAAAGATATATCTAAGGTTAATTGATTAGAAAAATTAATTTTTATCAATTATTAAGAAAATCCCCAATTTAAACCTAAGTTATGAAATTGAAAGATTAGAGAAGAGATAAAGAAGAATGACATAGATATTTTTATACTGGTTTACTCTTGAACATTAAAAGCTACATCCAGTCCTCCCTTGTTGATTGGAAGAGTTGCTATAAGAAGAAATTGAAATCAATTCGGTACAATCTCATGCACATCAAAACCTTTGATTGCCTCCTTAGAGATTCCAAAACCTTTGACTAAACCACTTGATCTTCAATCTTCTTCTTCTCTCTTGAAAGAACCTCTTCCAAGTGCTTAGAACCTCTAAGTCTTCTTCTCCAAGATGATTGAAACCTTCAATCTTCTTCTTCAATACTTTTTGCTTGAAACCTTCAAGCCCACACTTGAAACCTTCAAGTGCTCTTCATGAATCTTCGATAATTGTTGTTGTTTTCTTTGATTAACACCTCTATGTGCAGATTTAAACAACTCATAATCAACTCATAGAATCCTATTATTGAATCTCAATGAATACTAGGGGTGTAAGTGATCCGGTCCGAGACGGCGAGACCGCTCGGACCGAACCAAAAATGTAATCTAGTCCGGTCTCACAGTCCGATCCGGTCTCAAAAAGTTCAGACCATACTTGAACGATCCGGTTCACGGTCCCAGATATTCTTAAATCGCTGAAACCGAACCGAACCGAACCGATAGAGTTAATAATTAAAAAAAAAAAACTACAAACACAAGTACACATGCTTATCGGTACATCTAGCATCTTAAAATTTTGGAATTTCAAGAGCTGTCTTTTATTTAATTTATCTCCTTACCATTTGGTGCTTAAGATACCTTCCTAACAAGTGCCTAGCCATTGAGCATATACACAAAGCATGTAGACTTCCCATTTTTGTCCCAGATTTAACTTTTGATTCACATCCTTTTTTTTTTTTTTTTGTTTTACATGGGAGGTCTGGGACTAGAACACATGACTTGGGGGAGGTGGAAATCCTAAGTGT
This sequence comes from Crotalaria pallida, assembly GCA_037953625.1. NCBI lineage: Eukaryota > Viridiplantae > Streptophyta > Magnoliopsida > Fabales > Fabaceae > Crotalaria > Crotalaria pallida. The sequence goes on from CM075649.1 coordinate 180,615,258, forward strand.
CGCTGCAGCCACCAACTGAGCTGTCTTACACGGACAAAAAACTGTGGAGGGGAACTTCACAGTCTCGGCACCTGGAGCAACATGGGTGGGGTGCCTCCCCAAGGGATGTTCTCCACAAGGATTCGAGCCTCTGACCTTATTGTCTTATGGGTTCTCAATGATTCACATCCTTATTGATACACGACATAGTATGTTCAGCATACTCGTTCTCTGATCGTGGTTGAACATACTCGTTCTCTGTTAACAAAAAAAAAAAACACACTCGTTCTCTCCTCCTCCTTCTTTCCTCCTGATCTGTTTATTTTTTTCAGTTTATCTTGAATTTGTTTATTTATTTTCCTTTATTTTTGTTCCTGGTCTGTTTATTTTTTTTCAGTTTATCTTGAATCTGGGATGATGTTGTTGCTATTGTATTTTTTTCTTCATATTTTTGCTTGATTTTAAAGGGAAACAAAGGAAAAAGAAAACATAATCGATCGGACCGGATCGGACCGGACCATGCATGAACGATTCGGTTCGGTTCGGTCCGGTTTTTGAGGATAAATAATGTTGGGACCGAACCAGATCTGGCCATAGTAAATTGAGTCGTCCGGTCCGTAATATGGCTCACAGACCAGACCGAACCAGACCGGACCAGACCGTTACACCCCTAATGAATACTCAATAAACACAATGAAGAACACGAGTTTCAAGATGAGAAAAATAAAACTTTTCTCTTTGATTCTTTGTGAAAATATGGTCAAGGGTTTATGTGTTTTTCCCTCAATTGGAATTCTCAAAATCGTGTAGAAAAACCCTTATATAATGGGTATGGATGAATCAAGTTGGTTATGGAATTAGTTGAAACTTACAGCTATTAAAAACCAATCAGATCTGAGTTCTGGTAATCGATTACCTCACTGTAAATTTGCCCAATTAAAAGCTTTTCAAATGCAACTTGATTTCTATTAAAATATAAGTTCCAAAACCCATTCTTAGCCATTTAATGATGAATAAAAAAATGTTTAAAATATTTCTAAAATATATGCATCATTTTCTAAACTTGGTTTTAGTAATGTCTCAAATTCTTAATTTGTTTAAAATGATTATTCCTTGAGTTTCGTTACCTAACCTAAGACTCTACCCAAGCAAATACTTAAAGACTTAAAATATAAAATACAATTAAACACAAATGTCCTTAAACTTTGCTCTTGAGTCTTCTTATTGTTGTTTGTTGCAATTTCCTTTTCTTTTCTTCTTTTTGCACTTTGTCTTCATCAAAACATATATCAAGCACTTGCTTTACAAAAAATTAACGAGAGTTATTCAATTACAAGTATTCGACTCAATTAATAATATTTTGTTCCTTATTATAAGTCACTTTTACAAAATCCCCTTAGATTAAGAAAAGTAATTATTACTTTCAAATTTATATAAAAAAATATTGTTATTCCAAAGTTTTTTTTTTTGGATCGTGGAAGTTAATCATATTTAAAACTTTATAACTTTATTTATTTTTCTCTATATTGTAATTATTACTCTAGCGCTTCCGTAAAATTATGAAAGGTGTATTTTGAATAAACTCTCTAATCATACCTAGATATTCTAAAACGAATTATAAAAAGTGATAAAAAATCTACCAAAATGATATCTTATAATAAGGGACGGAAGAAGTATTTATTTATTTTTGAGAATGGATATTCACTTGTTTGCTTATTATATTAGAGTTTTGTTATACATTAAGTTTAGGGTAATGTTTAAAAAAATCTAAAAATATTAAATTAATATTGAAAAAAATACATATTCAATTTTACAATTTTAATTTTTTAAACATTGCCCTTAAACCAGTAAGTATATGACAAAATCCATAACATTATCGGTATGTCAATATACAGCAAAATCTATTACAGATGAATATTGAAGACGAGAAGGTGTCGGTCTAATCGTTGCACGTGGTGTCCCTATCAAATGGGCTCCACAGTGGGCCCATCCCACACCCCTTCACGTGTCCATAAGCCCATGCTATCTCCTGTGGGCTCATTTGTCTTGCTGCACCACTGTCCAAAGTGGTCCATTTCAGTTATTACCATCATCACCCCCACTATAGGAGCCCACCAAGTGAAGGTATGCACAGTCAACACAACACTTCAGGTCAGTCAATAGTACATAAATACCAAAATCATGTAAAGCATTTAACAATCCAACGGATAATTAAATTCCTTAATTGTGATGTGAGAAATAGAATAATTATTGTATGCAATGAAAAAAACTTTTTTTTTAAAGGAAAATATGTAATTCATTCCATAACAGAAAATAGTACAAGTAGATCCAATATGACAATAACAAAGCACATATTTTTCATACAATAAAGATTGCTAAAAAAGACTAGATACTCAGTCAGCAAACTCTAACAAACTCACTGTGGATCAGGATCATTATCAACATCCAGCTTCGAACTCTAACAAGAGATTCAACAGCCTTTGTTTCCAAGATAACTATCTCATCAATGCCGGAAGTAAGCACAGTTCGGCGATAAAGAATCTCAGATCTGAGGAGGTAGAGCCACTGGACAGAGGAGAAGACAGAGATCTGGAAGGAAAAAGCTGTCCCGAATATCAGTCTTCTAGTTATTGGAGAAGATAGGAAGGTCATCAGATCTGGACAAACAAAAAGCCTTCCCACACTCAAACACACGAAAACAAAACCCAGATGAAACTGGGACAAGAAAAACTACACCACTTGCTCAAAGGCAAGATTTATTTATTTAACCCAGATATAACTGGGAGAGAAAAAACCCACACACCAACCAAAGGAAGGGGAGGGAGAAATTCTCCCTCCCCTTCTACCGTTATCACATAAGAGAGGAAAACGAAGAAGAAAAGAAGACTCAAAAATAAGAGCATACGTTAAAAAATTTATATTGGGTAAATCATTCGAAGCATTTATAAAATTTATGTACATTAATTGTATCAATTTTTGATACAAACTTATTTAATATGAATTTCTTAACATATGTTACAAAGCAATCGTCAAAAAAATCCATAAAAAATTTCACCTTTTTTTTTTTTAATTATAGAAAGGTCAGTATCCGAATGTGGTATGGTGGAAAAAGGTAAAAAATTGTATATATGAATATACCAAGAAGAAGAAAGAAAAATATGTACCCCTCTATTTGTGTAATCTTTAATATAAGATTATTTTTGTGATTTTATTTTATTTATAAAATTTCATTTTATTTTTAGATTTTTTTACTTTTGAGTTTTCTTATTTATAAGATTTTATTTTGATATTTTTATCTTAAAAATGAGGATAAGTACTTCGAGCTGTATATATTTTCTTGAAAAAATAAAAATATATATTTAAAAAAATTATATCATTTCCAATAAAATCTATCTACTTTTGGGTTTTTTCTTAGAATTTAGGATTGATATTAAAAAAATCATTTGATTTTTCAATAATATTTAATTATTTTTTATAAATATTCTTATTTATTAATTTTTTATAAATTTAATAATATTTATAATATTTAAAAAATTTCAAATATTTACATTTCTATTGTCATTAATAAAACTAACCACTTTTATATTTTTACTTAAATTTATTCCAAAAGAAAATTACATTTTTTTTTTCGAAGTGAAAAGAAAATTACATTAAAGACCAGAAATTTAAAAAATCCAGGCTCATAGTAAGTATCAGGCGAGAGCAACATAAAACATATCCTCATCTCAAAAATATCATTAGTCTGGACCATAAGACACCTCAAAAATCTTCTTATGGGTTGGGTATGTTTGGAGTTGGTCTCCTCATCTCGAATGCAACTGCTTACTCTTATTTGGAATGGCAATTCCTCCATCTCTATCTCCATGACTGAATTGCATGGTTGGTCTGTTAAAGTTGTATTTGGATGTTGGATGGATCCCGGCTTCTGATATTATATACTTTTGAGGTGGCTTCAATAAATGGTCCTCTGCCATCTGCACTTAGATTTTTTTCTTCCCAGATATGTCTCTGTTATTTTGATATCATTTTGTCACAAATTATTTTTTTTTTTTTAATGTTTCACTTTTTGGAGTTACATTCGATTTGTCATATGTCCTTATTTCCAATTCCGTCAAAATTTGATTGACGTGTCTCATCAGAATCTTAGTCAGACACAAGAGATTAACCACATGATGTTCTATAGGCGAAATCGATATCTCCCTCTATTTTTTTTTAAACAAAAAATATAAAATATTAATTTTTTCGTTTTTGTAATTTAGAAAGAAAATGATCTTAGTCCACGTGACATTACACGACTAACTTCCTGCATTTGACTAGGATTTTGGTGTGATATGTCATCAAAATTTGGCTAAAATTGATAGCAAGGATACATGACAAACCCATAATTAACTTCGAAGAGCCAAAAAAACAGAGACATGTAACAAATCAATAATAAAATTCAATAATTGAACAAATAATTAAACCATTTTTTTCCTTTAAAAAATGAACATATTATGTAGGAAAGGAACATCTAAGTGTATGTTTGGATGAGCGTTGGCAAAATTGATTTTAAATGAAATTGATTTTGTAAAATTGATGTTGATAATAATTGAGCTTGTGGCGGAGTGATTTATGTTTGAATATCTTTACTAGTATAATGATTTTAATAAAATATTATTGTTTGGATAATTTGGATCAAAATTGATTCTAGATGTGCAATTACCAACGTACCCCAGATTACTTTTTTTCGCATATTATTATAATAAAAATTATCCTATTTTTAAATTAATTTTTAGGTATTATTTATAAGTTACTTATATTTTTTAAAAGATATATTTTGATGATTTATTTTTTTTTTAATTTTATAAAACAAAAGTACTATTAAATAAAATGTAAAAAAAAAGTTGAGAAATCAATTTGTATTTATACCTAACCGATTTTTCAATTTGGCAAAATTAATTTACCAATTGAGAAGTGGTTACCATGTAAAACTGACTTCTCTGCATATAGTATACTTCTCTACTTATAACGACTTCTCTTCATATATATATATATATATATATTGCTTTTTTTTTTAAATTTTTAGTGTTTAAAAAAAATAATTAATAAATAAAATGTATTATTAAATATTCAAGCACTTTTTAAATATTTTTTCATCATATTTTTAAATTAATTTTTAGATCTTTTTTATAAATTATTTGTACGTACATTTTTTAGGAGGTGTGTTTTGATAGTTTAAGTATTTTTTTTTTAAAATATTAAATAAAATGGTAAGGAGAGGAATTAGGAGAACATATATGGTCCAAAACCCCAAATCGTTTCTCCCTTAATGCATAAGTGATCTCGGATTGCTTCGTCTTTGAATCGATTTTGAGGGATGAATCAATTTCTTAACGCAAAACCAAACATTGAAAAATCACATTGGAGAAGCAGCATTGCGTGTTAACCATGGAGAGAGTTGGAACCAAACATACCCTAATTCATTCTAGCAACTAGCCTCGATGCAAAATTCATCCTAACTCGGGTTGGAACTCTCCCAGTTCCTTTCAATATCCTTTATTTATTTAAAATATATATTTTTTTGTCTGAAATATTAGTAATAAAACTTCGTCTTGACTTAATTTACTATCATTTTGTAAAATATGATATTATTCATAGTTTGAATATATATATATATATATATATACACACACACACTCATATATTTCAAGGCAGGCCTCCAGGTTCAAAGAGCGCTTACAAAGGCACTTAGAGATTACTCACAACACCGTCCTCACATCAATAAGATTCGAACATGAAATTTCACACAACCACAGACTCAATCCTTATAAATTGAGCCAACGATTGTTGGCATTTATATATATATATATATATATATATATGTGTGTGTGTGTGTCATAAAATATACGTTAGTTTTCATTTTTTCCCCTCTAATTTTATGATTTAGCTATACATCTATCCATTATATTAGCATATTGAGTTGATACGATTTCGTCTTGGTTATTGTCAGGTCAATATCAGATTGAGTTAGGATTCAAACAAATGACTTTGTCTAACTTTTAGGTGAGGTTCGGATAACACCAAACCTATTTCATAATTTATGTTGTTCAAGGGTATTCACACATATTAAAGAATGATTTAATGATTTAAAAATTTAGTACATTTTGACAAAAATATCCCTATTTATATATTGAAGATAGAGTAGTAATAAATTTGAAAACTATATTAAAAAAATGAAAAAATTGGTGATGAAAAATACATTAATAAATAAACATCATGACATATGAAATGTGAGGCTAATGGCATTTTCATATCCTAATTGGCACTGTCACTATAATTTCTTAATTTATTATTCGATGTTTCTCAAAATTATTCTTGTGTGAACTTTCTTATATTAAATTAAATTTCTTTACTTGTGTTTTTTTAATGCCATGCAGTAATATTTATGTTAAGAATATTAAAAAAAAAATTTGTCTAGAATTTTGGGATGTGATGTTTTTGAATTTTTTTTTAAAAAAAATATTAACTCCTTAAATTATGCTTAACATGTATCCTAAAACAATATTAAAAAAATCCTATTTAATTTTATAGTATAGCTTGCTATTCACATTCTATTATATGTTTATTAACACAAGAAAATCAACATTCAGCATTCCGACTCAAGGATCTAAGATCACGCAACATCAAATAAAAAACCATTTTGATATCGAGGAAGTTGGGAATGGGAGAAGTTTTGAGAGAGAATTAGAAGTTGGAAAAGTAACAAGATATATTGTTTTGAGATTAAAAAAAAGTTAAGAGAGGAAAAATATATCTAGGAATAATTTTGAGTTATTTTGAAGTATTGGAGTTCAAAAATAAAATTTAGAGGCCAAAATAATCTCTTTTTTTTAGTTATCTCTTAATTAGCGAGGCTTTTAATATTGCACTTATAGCTTAACACACTCCACAAAAATTTTTATTTCCCAATTTATCCTTAAAAAAATTTCCCTATAAAAAAATATTTCATCTTCTCCCTTTTTAAACTACACCACACCCCTCCCATATCCTTCATTCTTATAATCCAAATCACATTGTTTTCTCAAAACTCAAAACTCACAAACCAAATCACTTGTACAAATTAACTTGAAGACATACATCAACATTGTATATTGATGTCGTGACCAGGATGAAAAAAAAATGATGAGCAACGAATTATGTGCATCATATTATTCATGATTGCCTTTTTTTTTAACGTTAGGTCAAGGTCGTGAAATATAGATAACGACCTGCTCAAAAGTTTAAGTCAATCCAATTCTTTTTAATTATTTTAGAATTGCATTTCTTTCGCAATGCATGATGATATTATGAGTGAATTAAAAAACCATTCTAACGTCTGAGAAGTTGGAAATAGGAGAGAAGGTTACAAGAGGGAATGAAAAGGTGAAAAGGTAAAAGGTTTATTGTTATGAGGTTGACCGAAAATCGAGTAATTATTAGGTGATCTGGGACCACATGGTCTAGGATAATTATCACCACTTATTATTTAATTTTTGAAATTTTTTAACTAAAAAATAAACTATGAACGATTGACATATACTTGGACCACATGGCCCAGAACTAACTACCTAATAATTTTCCTCGAAAAGTTAAGAATAGGAAAATACAGCTAAGAGTACTTTGAAATTATTTTGAAATTGTGAGTTTAAACCAGTGTTATTAAACCCGGACCGAACCGGGCGATCAGACCGGTCGGACCGTCAACCGGTGACAATAGCGGTTTTGGTTCCTGTCTAAACCGCTTCTAAATTGAAGCCGGAAAAAACCGGTGTTCAAAGCTTTTAAAGCGGGTTGAACCGGGAAAACTGGACCCGGTCAACCAACACTGATTAAAAAAAAACAGACGAGAACACAAAAGTGGAAACGAATTAAAGAAAGAGAAATGGATATTGCACTCATGAATTAAAGATCTGTTGCAGTCGCCTCGCCGTCGCAATCGCCTCGCCGTCACCGTCGCCATCGCCTGCTGCAGCCGCCTCACTCCTCGTCGTCATCGCCTCAGCACTTGCAGCACAGATCCGTAAGCTTGGTGCCTTAGTAAAACTTAAAACCCTAACACTCCCTTGTAAGGCTTTTAAGTTTTAAAATTTAAACCCATTTCGTTTTGCCTTAGTAAGACACTAAGGCTTTTAACCCGGCCCATTACTGCTTTTGTGATATATTATATAGTAAAAAAATATATTATATTATGGTGATATTTGATAAGCTATTATATTATATGTATAATACTTGTACAAAGTTTATAAAATTATTTTTCGTAATACGTAGATTTTGTAGTGTATTTTTTAATTTTTTTTACTATATAAATAAATACTGGTCTAATCTTCCGGCTTAACCGGTTAATACGGTTAAACCCCATACGAAACTTCTTTCGGCTTGATCTCCGGTTCGGTTCTGACAACCTTGGTTTAAACTAAAACTCGGAAACCAAAAAAAATAATTCTCTTTTCTTTTAACTATCTCTTGGTTTATTATCCCCTCACATAGCCGCACGCAAACAAGAAGATAAATTTGCCGGCAGAAAATAAAAAGGAAAAAGTTAAAAATAAAAGATATTAAAATTGTGAAAGGTTGGAAATTGGAAAATCATAAACAAAAAACTTAGGTACAAACAAAACTTTCAGATTTATTTACACAACCATATATATTGAACACAAAAATTTCTCATGATAAAATATTTCCCTAGAAAATTCTAATCTTACCCAACAATAAAGAATGAAAGACCCTCCACATTTGCTGCTCAAGACAAACCAAAAATAAAATAAACATTTTAAGTTAAAAAAATAGTGAACCAACTTCTGATCTGCTACTTAGTTCATTAGTACTCCTGTCAAAAACCTTAAAATATAAAGTAAACAATTTTTTTTTCTAATTAAACCATATTATCCTCCATCCATTAGAGATTATGATAAGCCTTTATGACGTCGTCTGGTCCATGTAGCCGACAAAGGCTTAGTTGTTGTTGTTGTTATCCTCCATCCACTAGAGACAATCATGCTAGAGATATGCCTAAAAAATATTTAACACAATTGAACCTACATTTCATTCTATCAAAAAATCCTCGAGAGATATGCCTGAGGGTACATCATATCCAAAAACCATAGAGTAATCGTCTAATTCATCAGAAGTGAACTTTGGGATTCTCCAACTTTTTTCAACCTCAGAGTCTTGGCCATTGTTTAGCAGCTCTAACACCTGTGGAGAAACCAAAAAGGAAACTTCATTTAAGCAAAGTGTAATTTTGTTAAGAGGAATTTAAACATGACTTCATGACTATATATTGTTAATTCACCTCACTCATTGGGGGACGCCACGTGGCAGTTTGTCTCACACAGTATGAAGCAGTTAGTACTACCCTATGCAGTTGAGCTTCATCATACTTTCCTTCCAATTTTGGATCAGCTAGCTCAGCAATATTCCCTGATTCCATGAAAGGCTTTGCCTGTATTTTAAGCCATAATATTTAAGTTATGATTAACCAATTTAATGAGGACAAATATTTTGTAATTAACTTGTTTATGATGTGAAATTTTGCCATTTGCAATTGTCTTTTCATATATGTTAAGCCATATGATTAATGTTATGCTTAACCAATTAAGAAGGAAAAAACTTCTAATTAACTTGTTTATGAAGTAAAGGCTGTGTCATATTTGTTTCCATTTTCCATAGGTTTACTTCTTATCCTATGTTTACAAAGGAAATTTAGACTTTTGCAATTGTCATTTCATGAAAATTCTGTTTTGTTTACCCATAGGAGAAGATTTTGCTTGGAAGAATCGACCGGTCTACGTCCAGTTACAATCTCCATAAGCAGAACTCCAAATGCAAAAACATCTGTTTTCTCATCCACGGTTCCATTCATAAAGCACTCTGGTGCCAAGTATCCAAATGTGCCCTCCACGGGAATTACAGCATGGTGAGTCCATTTGTTTGGAAGCCACTTTGCTAGCCCAAAATCCGTAATCTAAGAGAAATAAAATGATAAAACGTATGTTGAAAGATTTGAATTACGTAAGAACAGTGTTGATTTTCTGAATACACTGGTTTGTTTCAATGTAATTGTACCTGTGGTTCATAATCAGGACCTAGAAGAACATTGGAAGCTTTAATGTCACGATGAATTATTCGGTGCTTGCAACATTTATGAAGATAATGGAGACCCCTCGCAACGCCAAGTGCAATTTTGTATCTTATAGGCCAGTCAAGTGAATTTCCTGCTTTACCTGATAATCATTCCAATGTATTTAATCTCAAAAGACATATCAAACAGTAATTCCAAAAAAAATTACAGTGATTAAGTAAATATGGGAATTGGAGTGCAAGGCTAGCTCACCATGTAATGCAGTAGCCAAGTTTCCATTTTGAGAGTATTTGAAAATCAGATAGAGCCCGTTTTCGATGCAGCAGCCCTCTAAAGTTGCAGTATTAGGATGGCGCACATGTCCAATAACACCTAATTCCATAAGGAACTCTTTTTCCTTGTTGGGATTGTTGTTGTCCTTGGCCAACCTCTTCACAGCAATAGTTTTTCCATCAGAAAGATCACCTCTGTATACTTCCGAGTATCCGCCTCGTCCAACCAAATTATCTGTATTTCGTAAAAATGAAAAAGGAATAAGGATTCTGATTACTATGTAAAAATGAGCTAATAACTAACATTAATTACCTTGTCAGTTTCCAATACCTGCTTATCATGGCTTAAAAAAAATAACAACAATTTAGAGTTTCAAAGTCTCTATACCTTGATGGAAGTCATCAGTAGCATTGGATATCTGCTCATAGCTGAAGCACTTCAACAAAGGCTGATGGTTTTCATTTTTGGATGTGTTAAAATTTCTTCTTCTGAATGGTGAACCAAGGAATGAAATAATTAGTCTGAATGGGGATTGTGATCTTCTTAACTTGGAATGGTTCTTAATCTTTGACCCCATTGATGGGGTATCTGTTATGCTTGACACCATAGTGCTAAAGGTATCATCTTCTGTGGTGTTTGATTGTCCCTCAAGTGAATCTAGTACCGTTCTTGGTGAATGGCTCTCTGCCATGTTAACTTGGTTATCAATCTTTAACCGCCTTGAACTTGGTTGATCTGCTAGTGTAAAAATAAAAGGTATCCTATTTAAGGGATTTGTTTTTCTTATTTTTATTATTATTATTGACTTACTTTATCACAAAGAGTTGAATTACCTAGAGAAAGTGTTGAATTTGAATAGGTGCTTTGGTCTGCCTTTGTACATTTACCAACTGAGACCACTGAACAGCCTTCATGAGCATGCTTAAAGCAATACTTGATAATCCCTTTAGAAGTTCCGTTTCTAAGAAAGAAGTGAAAAATTATAGGGGTTTATAATGTTTCACCTTTAACAAGAAAATTGATACGTGTATCATTAACATCAACCATTTCTTACTTATTTCTTTGGTTTCTTGAGCCGCGAAGCAAAAGAAAGTCAGCAGAAATGGATTTGGCTTCCTCCACTAAACCTCGACCTACTGCGGAATTGAGTGCCACTTTGGCCTCCAAATCAACCTGATTACGATGTTTTCATAAGCATTCTTTCACTCTACACTTTAAAACCAAGCTTGTTGAGGGGCAGATTTAAGGTTAAATTTTGTAAAATTGGTTATAGATATGAGTGTGTGTGTGGCCCTCTTCTAATGGTTTTTGAATTTTTCTTTCTTGTTAAAGTCCAACTGCTATATTATACAGGATTGTAAAATATGCCCCTTTTTTTATTGATAGAGACATATTCATATGGAGATTACCTGCTTAGTCCAACATGTCTGTGCGAATTCTCCAAGCACGGATATAACATATGCTTTTGCTTTCCTAATTTGTGAAATCCTTCTTCTAACTGAGACACGCTTTTTCTTATCCTCGGCAACTGTAATTTAACAAACTTGCAAGCTATTAAACACTAAAAACTCACCATATGAAACTGGAAACTTTAGTTTGTGAATAATATTAAAGAACATTGATTAAAAATGATAATGCAGATAAATTCTAGCTAGGTAGAAAAATAGTGACTAACCAAGAACATGCACGGCCACAATGGTATCATTTGGGTTGGCTAGAACTCTTATTGCCCATGAGAGAAGCTCCTTGCTCTCATTTGGGTCTAAGGGGAGGCCAATAAGTATTTTAGCAGGGGATAGAAGTACCATTTTCAAATGCAAATGGCCAACAGTTTCAGACACTGTTGAGTAGGTGCAGAGAAATTGAGTTATTTGCTCTGCTGATATTCTTGTCACTCAAGGATGAATGAATGAATGCATTCTCTCTCAGCTTAAGTATAAGTAGTGTAAGAAAAGTGCATGATTAAATTCAGTTAGAGGTGTGAGGCCAACTCCATGTTGAATTCTATTATATTATACTTGTTTGAGAAGCATAAAAAGCCTATAAGAGTGGCAATAAGAGAACTGATTAGTCTCTACATCTCTCTCTCTGGTGACAATTAAGTGTTGTAGTTGGGTGCTTTGGGGTATAAGCAAAGGTGGTGGGCATGGGTTTTGATTTATCTTGCTATTCAAGCCAAAAATTGAAGCTACCATCTCATTTTAGTAAACAAAGTACCTTTTCTTCTCTTGTTTTGTTTTATACTTTTATTTTTTTTTTTCCCACTTCAATTTGGTAGAAAAGCCTATCGGGCTATTTCCAAAAGAAAAAAAGAGATTCTCTTATCACTTTATCATCAATGAAACTTTGAGAGGACACTAACTGTTTTCTCCTTTCTCATGGATAACGTGGCCACTGCCCAATATTTCCGTATAACTGTTTCCTCTATATATTTCGCTATCAAATCTTGTAACGTAGGCAATGTTCTTCATTATTTTGGTCATGCACAACAACATCAGAGAACTTATTTTAGTGTTTAAAATTTAATGTAATGGGGTAAGGTACTACTACCTTGCTATGTGGAAATTATACAACGAATTATAGCAGGAATTGATAAAGATGTGCCGAGAATCTATGACAAATGTGATAATTAGGATATACTATAAAATTGACTTTGCATCTATTAAATTAAGATTGGTGAGGTAACCTTACAAGAATATTCTCGATAACTTGGAGAAACATATAGCAATTGAAAATTCTTGTACAGATTGGCCTTCTAGTGTTCTAAGAAAAAAATTGGATTCCTTCTATAATTTTTTCTCCCTTCCATGAAGATAGGGCCATTCTAATTTCTAAATGCAATTATTGTTATTATTTCTGAATTAGAATTGCCTCTTGTGAATAAGCATGTGCTACTTTCACTCCAAGGTTCGTTAAATAATTATGCTGATTTTACAATTCAGATGTACAGGGAAAAAAAAAGGACACGTGCTGCCAGTGCTAGCAAAGAGAAAATTGTGGTTTCTAATCAACTTATATTAAAATGGGTGAAGTTGAGGGGTATTTTTTACTTTCCCTCCATGATAGTTTTTCCCTCCAAATTTGTTTCTAATCCTAGCCATCCATTACAAATAAATCACATCCGTTCATATCCCTCCCAAATTTTATTCTAATCCTAGCCATCCATTACAAGTAAATCACATCCGTCCATATATTTTTAATCTTTTCATTTTCCTTTCATTTTATGACTGCTTACAATTGAAACAGTTAGTATTTTTCATTATTTCCTTTCAATGTGCGATGCAACAAATGCTATTCTGACCGCTTACAATTGATAGTCATGGAAAGCTTGAAAAGTGACAAGGTTACATTAAGCATATGAATAGTTAGTAATTTTTTTTAATTGGTAGAAAACCTTCCTTTCAATTAGTATTTTTTCCATTTTTTTTTGGTATTTTTAAGTGTTTGAGTTTTGCTCAAACATTTCTTAATACAGAGACTTGAGACTTGATGGCGCACAAAAGAAGATCAAAGAATGTGAAGAAGTAAGTGAAATTCTTTTCAATATTGCGTTGATCTTTAACACAATATTTCTTTTTTTTTTTATAATATGTTGATCATGAAAGCCTTCCTTTCAATTTATCATTTAAATTTTTGTTTAAACATATTACCTTGATGATTTCAATGAAATTCACTTCTTTGATGACCAAACTTACAAGGTAGTCCATCATATTATTATGCAAATTTTTTATTTTATCAAAGCTACTATGTGCACCATCGTACATTTCCTGTCCCTCTAGGCCTCTACAATCTGCATATATATATAAATGCTTGGTCATTTTGTTTTCTATTTAAAGTTTATTTGTTATCGGCTTTCGTCTTTCAATGGAAATTTTTTTTTTAATTTTTGGTATCAAAATGTCACTTGCAAAAAAAAAAAACACGTATAAAGAAGGAAACCTTGGTTGTTTGAGCATATGAACAGTTAGTATTTTTTTTTATTTTTTATTTTTTAAATTGGTGGAAAGCCTTCATTTCAAATGAAATTATTTCCTTATTAAGTATATTTTATTTCCTTATTTGTCATAAACATTAAGCATATGAACAGTTAATATTATTTTTTTTTAATTGGTAGGTAGAAAGCTTTTTCATTTTTTTTTGGTATTTTTAAGTGTTTGAATTTTGCTCAAACATTTCTTAATACAAGGACTTAAGACTTGATGGTGCGCAAAAGAAGATAAAAGAATGTGAAGAAGTAAGTTAAATTCTTTTCAATATTGCGTTGATCTTTAACACAATATTTCTTCTCAATATTTATTTTTTTATAATATGTTGATCATGAAAGTCTTCCTTCCAAATTATCATTTAAATTTTTGATTAAACATATTACCTTGATGATTTCAATTATTATTATTATTATTTTTTTATCAAAATGCTTCAAGTTGCCTCACAAAAGTTGTTGTAAGTTGTAACATGCAAGTTGTTGGCATTTTCACCCAATTCTGGATGCTGACACGAATCCTCTTTCTTGTTTTAAATTATTCCTTTAATGCCCAAATAACTGTAAACGTGTGTGTATAATAATATTTCTTTTCAATATTGTGTTGATCTTTAACACAATATTTCTTCTCAATATTTCTTTTTTTAATAATATGTTGATTATGAAAGCCTTCCTTTCAATTTATCATTTCAATTTATTCAATCACATGTAAATAAAATTAATGTTTAATGTTTGAACAAATGGAAAGCCCTTCGAAAAAAATGGAAGGATAGCAAAATTTAAGACCCGCGCATCGCACGGGCAATTTTCCTAGTAAATTAAAAAAGTGGACTTCAGATCAGAGGAGTCTTATTTTTTAATCAACCAATAGTTCACAGTCATATACACGACCTCGAAAATAAACCTAATGTATAAAATCGAGTTATTTGTTACTTCATTTTTTGAAGGGACATTTCAATGTACTAGTGCATATTTAGATGTTAAGAAATTGTAACGGAATTGATATTTTGTTGATTTGACAAAACTTGATGAAGTTTTAAGCTAAAACGACAGAAGTTCTTTAGTTTGAAATAGCATCCAAATATAGTGCAATAGACATAGACAACGTACTGCCACACCTAACGGTGGAGGTGAGAGGGCGAAGGATTTGGATTAGGGAACTGCCGAGACATGGATGATCCATCTTTCTTAAACCCCACACAGCTGAAATTTCTAACAATTTCACCACTCAAACACTTTTAAGTAGTTTACTTTTTAGACAAATACAATTGGAAAGATTTGAAGAATGCCTTAATTTGAAGCAAAAAGACGATACAGTTGAAGTTCGTTGAAACGTCTTCATTGAAAAAGTAATACTTCCTCCCGTAAAATAGTCTTTATTTTGATCCTGTTTATAAGACCTCTTTTCAATTTTTAATAGCATTTAATTACTTCTTTCCATTAACATCCTTGTAAAGTCAACACTTTTTAGAGTTCTAATAATAATTATAGAGGTAGTTTTGAAAAAGTATATCAAATTTTCACATTTCTAATGCCACTGACAAATTTATCCACTCTAGGAACTAATAAATAGTACCGGAGGAAGTGTATAATTTAATTTACAGTTTTGTGCTGATGCTTATTTCACTATAGTGTATCAGGGCATTAACAAGCATTTTGGGTGAATTTATGATTAGAAAGTAGTACTATAGTAATAGTTATAGTAATTATAAACAAACAAACAAATAATCATACAATTACACATTTTCTATATTCAATAAATAAAGGTGGCCTAATCCCCACATAAAACACACCTTTACTTCTGGAATTACATAACCAATTGATCAAAAATTACATTCCTCCTCTGAATACGGGTATATTGACTATCATTTGTCATAAATGAGAAATATCAATTTGGAGATCGTATAAAATGACTAAATGAGGGTTGGAATAGTTGATTCAATTTTACCAATAAATAAGTCATAATTGGAAGTTGATTCCATTACCAATAGAATAAAATGCTTGAACAAAACATGAGCTTAGCCCATTTTGCTGTTAACAGTGCGCTTGTAAGGATCATGTATCTTTTGGACCTCAATGGCACTAAAAACACCATAGCTATTAGTTCCATCATCCTCATCATCACTAGGCTCATCCTGTGCCAATAGTTCATCATTATATTTGATACTATCTATCCTCATCCTAGTCACTTTCCCATCAGCTTCATATCCTTTCAAAAGATTAACCACTTGCTTCATGTTGGGCCTCTTCTCAGGCTCACTTTTCACACAAAGAGCAGCCACGTTGATTGTTTGTTTCACTTGATTTTCATCAAAGTTTCCCCTCAGTTTTGGGTCAACCATATCCCTAAACTTTCCTTTGGTTATAAAAGGCTCGGCCCACTCAGTTATTGTTCTCTTAAACCCACCAGGGAGTTTTTCTATGGGCTTTCTTCCTGTTACAAGCTCCAATAGAAGAATTCCAAAGCTATACACATCACAACTTTCAGAGACTTTTCCCCACATGGCATATTCAGGTGCCAAGTATCCCAAGGTGCCCTTAACACGGGTAGTCATGTGGCTAACTCCTTCTGGGATTAGCTTTGCAAACCCAAAATCAGCAACTAAAGGCTCAAACTCTGAATTCAGGAGAACATTACTTGCCTTGATGTCCCTATGGATGATGTGGGGTGTTACCTCATGGTGCAAGTACCTAGCAACAACAGCATAGAGTAGAAGGTGGCCCAATTTTAGCATTTGAAACAGGCATAGCTGGATCTAATTTAAGAGTCCTTTTATCGTTATTTTAATAAATTTGAGAATCCTATTTGTCATATTATAGTATTATTAGTATATACTTGTATATCAATCTCATTTATTTGGCATAGTACAAAGTATTTAATTGAGGGCCAAATAAACTCAAACATGAACGCCCAGAGATAATTCAGTTGCATTTTTATGACCAGGAAAAATATAAAATGTTTTGAAAATGGAAAGTCAGAGAAAGCTTACAATATGCCTTCGGCAGAGCCAATTGCAATTTTGATTCTCCTTTTCCAATCAAGTTGCACTTCAAGAGCAAATTGGCCATGGAGATGAGAAAGCAAGCTGAGATTTGGCATGTAATCATATACTATAAGCCTTTGATCATCCCCAGCACAATATCCCCTAAGACCCAGTAAATTTTTGTGCCTAACCCTTCCAAGAACTTCAACTTCTACCGCAAATTCCATCTCTGCCTTTGAGTTCATTGCTTTCAGTTTCTTCACCGCTATCTACAATAATAATTTCCATTAAGATGTAGTTAGTCATAAGAGTTACTAATGTTTGAGATTAAGTATGTTATTGACTTTCCTAATTAGGAATGCATAGTGGACAAAAGTAAGGCCTTAGGTTTCAATTTTTACCTGAAGACCATCACTAGTTCTTCCCCAATAGACACTTCCAAAACCACCTTCACCAAGCTTGTTGTCCTCACTGAATCCGTTGGTAGCTGTATGCAGCTCTTTGTATGTGAATATTCTCCATGAATTGTTAACTGCACCAAATGATGTTGGCCTACAAAATTATATTACATGCCAAAAATTAATTTGATGATTGATAATCATACATGCTAGCTAACAAGTATTTTAATTAATACATATATGGCATTGAAAAATCATGAAAAGGAATGGAGAAATGAAATTTGGCATGCATACACTTCGTCGACCTTCTCTGTGCCGCAGCAACTCAGAGAGGAACCCATAATAATAATAATAACAATAATAATAGGCACAGAGTGTGTGTGTTATGGGATGAACGAAGAACTTAATTAAGGAGCATGTGTCCAAATGTAATATTTTTCTTTTTAAAGAAATCAAGGGTCCTTTTGGTTGTCTCAAATCCCACTTTTGAAAATGCCGGCAGATCGGCCTTGGCCGGCTCATTCAGCTTTTTTCATAACCAGAACAATTAAAGGGGTTTGAAGTCATTCATAATACTGCTAGGTACTACTTTTTAAAATCATACGTAGACTTAGGTATATATATTATATGCATTATAATTTTAGAGTGTGATGGGTGTGTAGTGTGTACCTACATTATAATACATTATAATATGCTCATAAAAAAATAATACATTATAATATTTTTTACACTTTCAGTATATTATTTATCATTTATATGTATCAATTTTATTCGAAAAACAATGATCATTAATGCATAAATAATGAAAGATAGATTGATAAGAAAATCTTTGTATTATTGGTATCAAATATATTGTTTAAATATATAAGAGTTGACATTTAGGCAAACAACTTCCATTTTGAATTAAAAAAAAATAACGGCCCCACTTTTTTTTCTTTTGTGGTACCTTTTATTTTTATTTAAAATAAAAATTATTAACCTCGATATCAACTTCTAGATATTCAAATAACATATTTAATATTAGTATACCACAAATTTTCTTATACCAATATTAACAAGATACTATGCTCTTAAGATTTTATTTGCCGTTGTCCTCCAATTTGCATTGTCTACAAAGCTCATGTTGGTCATGGATTACAACATCTATCATTCATGATTTACACTCATAATAATTTTACACATAAGAACATAATTTAAAAGTAAGAAATATAAAATGGATAACTTTATTACGTGTTAAATTTTTATTGATCTGAATTATGAATAGTGTATGGATTTAGAACCAACTATTCATATGGACTCAAAAAATATGCAATTGCAGCATTTCTATCACATTTTATGAGGGATTTTTTTTAAAAGCAAAAACGCAAGTTAATCTTTAAACAAAAAAAAACACAAGTTAATCCAACTCAAGGTTAAATGAAAATGTAAATAGATGGTGCACCGATAGATCAGTGTATCATCCACCATTTATGTATTTATGATCGTTGACTTTCAAATAAAAGTCAACGATTAAGAGGGTAAAAGTGATATTTATGTATTTTATTTGTTTATTAATAAGCAGAAAAAACGATCAATAACTATATAAAAATAAAGGGCAAAAGTGGCAAAACAAACATTGATTTACTACAAAAAGACACGTTAAACATGCTTCTTAATTTACGTCCATAACCTTAAACATCAGTTATTTTAGAACGGATGGAGTATTTAATTATAATAAATTTGATGTACTACATCCCGTGTCACTTAGTCTCTCCGGTATCTAATACAATATAATTAAAAAAAAAAACATATCTATCATGATCTCAAATATATTAAAAAAATTAACTAACTTTCTATTCTTAATATAATTATTCCTAAAATATTATTATAAAATGATTATCTCATTATATTATTGTTTAATTCTCAATACAACTTTTCTAAAATAGTTTTATTTGTTATGAATTTGAAAAAAAAAATTAAATGATCTGATTCATCAATAAGTGTGAAATTAGTTTTTTTTTTTATAATAAAAACCGAAGTAACACTTCACTAAGTTTATTCAATTAATAAGAGTCTTAAAATTACATGTCAAAACCACCAATCAAAGATATAAAAAAAATTCAATAACTTACCTTGTTGTTCTATTTACTCCCTCCGTCCTACAAAGATGGTTAAAAAATTCAAAAGTAAAAAAATTAAGGAGAGATGTATTTAATGAATTGTCTAACACACCAACCAATCATCAAACAACTAATTTAATGCATTTTGCATGGATCAACTAATCACAATTCAAAGTTTACAATTTCTAAACTTTTCATTAATTATTTTAATTATAGTTTGGAACAAAAAATTTAGTCCTTTTTTACTATCGTTGTAGGACGGAGGGAATATTTTCTTAACAAATACTCATTCCCCAATGAGTAAGACCACCAACTTACTAGTAATTCCACGGGTGTATGTGTTTTGACCATTTATATAGTGTCTTCCGCGTGTAATTTTCGTAAAAGTACTTAGCCGTTGATCTCATGGAGTATACTCCGTGAATAATCCAACTGTCAACAATGTAGCTTGCACCACTACGAACTAATAGCTAGTTTGTAGGTTAACCGTTTCCGGTTGCACAACTATATGATAGAATTTTAAGGTGAAGGTTTTTAATTTGGGTTCGGGAATGTAATAATTGTTGATATACTGAGATTTAGCTAGTTGCTGAAAAATTACATTGGAATCGTAATTATGATCAGAGAAAAAGATAACCTCTTAGATTAATGATATCACAAGTCTTTAAAGTTTGGAGTATTTTTATCAGATACCTTTATTTTTTTACTCAATGTCTGACTCCTCGAAGTTACTTCTGGGTTTGTCATATACCCTACTACCAATTCAGACCAATTTTAGTGACATGTAACATTGGAATCCTGATCAGACGTAAGAGGTTAGACACATGGTGTCCCATGGGCGAAAATATTTTTTTAAAAAAAATTAAAAAACTAAAAAACTTAATATTTTTATATTTTTAGTTAAATAAAAAAAAGATTGAAGAGAGAGATCGTCTTTGCCCATTTGACATCACGCGGCACCACAAAACCAACTTCCTATGTTTGACTAGTCTCATGATGTAATATGTCAACAAAATTTACCATAATTGGTAGCAGGATATATAACAAACCAGAAGTAACTTCGGAGAGTCAAACATTAAAAAAAAATAAAAGTATCTGACAAAAGTAACCCAAATTTCAGAAACTTTTGTCGTAATTAAGCCAAAAGAAAAACAGCAAATTAAACATCATATGCTTAAGAAAGACTAGACTTTAAAATATTTAGTCAATGGACGACTTTCATTTGAATTTTGAATTTGTAAACAAATGCTTCTCAAAATAATTATGGAACGGTCCCCTTTCATTTGCTGATGTTCTATTTATAATGTTTTTAACTAGGAGTAACGAACTAATTACTCTTTTTTTAATTATTAAAATTAAACAAAAATATATGTTTAAATGGATTTGCATACAACAGTCTTATTATCTACCGCTCAAGCATTCATAAACCAGGGCTGAGTGCTTGTTGACCTCTTGATAAACGTTTATTACTGCAACCAAATCTCCTTACTTGATTGAAGAAAGAAGTTTCTTAAATTAAGGAAACCATATTACCGTAAACATTGAATTTGCAATTTGTAACATTGGCTGTACTCCCTTGTTTCACTAGCAAACTTTTGAACCTTTTTTTATCGCCTTTAGTTCAAAGTAACTTTGAGCATCAGATATTGGCATTTGATCTCAAGTTGATTCTTGGGACAAAAAAAAAAAAAAAAGAAAAACGCTTGTTAACATGCCAGGTGGATGAAATACAGCAAGTTCTTAATGTGGAAGCTACGTAAGTATATTCAACTCGAAAATATATGCCCAAGAAAATTAAAATGCTAGTCAAATTATGTACCAGAAAAAAAAATGGTTAGTCAAATTGATATAAGCTCTGATATATATATATATATATATATATATATATATATATATATATATATATATATATATATCAGCTCTGATCAATTCAAACATCTATGTTACAATCAAAATCAGAATCAAAATCAGCTATGTTTGCATCTGTATGTTTATGCATATAGCTGGACTAACACCCTTCTCTCCGATTTTATATATAAGCTATTTTGAAGATTTTTATTTCGTTCTTAATATAAGTGTCATTTTCAATTTCTAATGGTATTAATTACTTCTTTTTCACAAACACTCCTATTTACTTAACACCTTATATATTTCCCATAATAATTATAGGGCTACTTTTAAAAAATATATCAAATATTTATATTTTCAATACTACTAATAACAATATTAACTAACTTTCTTAAAGGATGTGAAAATTAATCAAAAGAACTTATAATAAGGACCGAAGGACGTATAATTTAAATAAGCAAAGCAAATGATGAAATGACACTTGTAAAAAGATCATATATATATTGAAAAATGCAAATTTTTAAATTTTACACACACAGAGTAATTTGTGTATTTATGATTATTTTTCTAATTGTTCAAATCTTAACAAGTATCGTAAAGATACTTGTTAACAAGGTCTTTTAAATATATAGTTGAAAAAAAAAATTTATTTTACTCCCACAATTTCTTAACTTTTGTTTTTTTTAAGTATTTTCTATTTTTCTTTAACTTTTGTCACTTTATAATTTTAAGTCATAATCATTTTTTTTTCAATTTTAATTTTTCATTCGACCATTTCTTTTACTCTTCGTTTTTTATACTTTCATTATCTCACCCGTCCCTAAATTA
The DNA here is from genome assembly GCA_037953625.1 of Crotalaria pallida. Classification (NCBI taxonomy): domain Eukaryota; kingdom Viridiplantae; phylum Streptophyta; class Magnoliopsida; order Fabales; family Fabaceae; genus Crotalaria; species Crotalaria pallida. Next base: position 180,637,745 of record CM075649.1, read on the forward strand.
AAATACATTAATTAATAAACACATTTTTAATAAAAATTAACTATCACTATTATTTTCAATACAAATTAAATAGATATATATTTGATATAAAATAAGTACATACAAAACTTATAATAAACAAATATCTTTAATATATGTAAAGTTGCTTAAAAGGCAAAAAAAAAAAAGTTTGAAATACAGTATATCATAACATTGGATTTTCCAAGTACTATGACATGTCACAGGAATAAAACTTAGAAAAATTTTCATATACTATAGGCCAATTTCTTTTTGAGTTTTAGATTGCTCAACCCACGTACTATTTCTACACCTCATTTTTAATAATAAAATAATAATAATGTCCTTTATTTTTTTCTTCTCAAAAAATTATTTTTTCTTCTACAATAATTTTTTGAGAGGTATCTTTCGGAATTTTTTTTGAGAAATAACCCTCAGAATTCTTCCTTGTCCTGCAAATTGCTATGTCTTTATATATTTCTTCTATTTAAAATAAAATTGGAAGGGAAAAAAAAGAAAAAGGAAAGGACAGCCAGGGGAAAGTCTATCGTGAAACCAATCTCTCTATCTCTTTCGTGTTTCAAGACGATGGTAGTTATCCTCTTGACCGAATCACACCCATACTGTATCTCTTGTTAACATGATATAGTACTATTTTTTTCCATCTAGGGCGTTTCTCAATGAACACTTGAAAGCTAATATCAAATGGTCTTTGTTTGTTTCTGAATTCTGAGTTATCTTTTTATCGTCCTGTTAGTTCCCCACAACGTGTCCACCACCGTGTCCCCAGCTGTTTCTACCAAAATATGCATAAATGCATGCCTGCTACGTGGCCCCGACTTCGTTTTCTCATGCTTGCTATAACAAATTAACAACATACTGAGATGTACTGCTACGATCCCCATCTGCCGAATTTATAAAATTCCGAGAGTTACATTTCGGAAAATATTTCAAGAGGTATCTCTAAAAAAACATTTCAAAGAAAAAAATTCCGAAAAAATCTCGTGTTGGAAAAAATAAAGGATATTTTTGTCATTTTACTATTAAAAATAGGGTGTGAGGATAGTATATCGGGTGATGTCTGTTATTCACATTTGTTGTGGTCCAACAAATCCACCTAGGATCTGCGAACTGTGTGAGTTTTTAATTCAACGGTATGAATCCTCCACAGAAATTGTTGTCTCACCGGGATTCGATCCTTTGACCATAAAGTCCCTAATGACCGCAGACCGCCTAACCAATTTCCACTGGGTAATTCACTTGGGTTACTATTGGCCAATTTCGATCAGAGCACACAATAGAAAACACAAATAATGTTTCAATATTTTTAAGAAGAAATTGTCTCCTTCGTAGGTACTCCGATCCTACATGCATGGTTACATTATTCGTAATTCCACTCTCCATTTTTTAACTTTTAATTTTTAAAGATAATGCTCATTTTAAGTTTTATATGTGTTATATCTAATATATTCTTATTTAATTTTTTATTGAAAATTATAGTATTATTTAATCAAGTAATTAATATATATTCACTCCGGTCGTATATGTTTGACCCTTTTAAGAACTTATTTTTAGTCCTATTTATTAGACAATATTCTAATTTGCAATAACATTTAACTATTTCTTTTCAAAAATGTCCCTAATAAGTCAACATTTTTTTAAAATTCCAATAATAATTATAGAGGTAGTTTAAAAAAAATACTAAATATCTACATTGCTAATGCCTCGAACAAAATTATTCCACTTTCTTAGTGGATATAAAATTTTGCAAAAGAGTTTTATATATAAGACCAAAAGAAGGGATAGTTAAGGATTTTTGTTTTTTTTTTTGGTAAACAGTTAAGGATTTTTTTATACAACTGAAAGCTAAAAAAGAAAATATAGAAAAAGATAGAGAGGAACTAGTTCCTAATAAAAAGGATGCCCATATTTGCAAGCAGAGACTGCAAAATAGCATAGGCGGCAGTCCCAGCAATTCAACGACTCAGAATTAGAAGCTCTATGTTTTGCAAACCAATCCGCACACGAGTTGTCTTTCTTCAAAGTATGAACAAGAGGAGCATACCTGAATTCAGACAATATCTTCCGAATCTCTTGAATGTAGCTAGCATAAATGTGAAAAGGAGTAATAGTAAGCATAAGAGAGAAGATAAAAAACAAAATTAATGTAGACTAAAAAATAATTGAATGAAAGATTAAAATTATAAAAAAAATAATAATTTTGCATTGAAATTATAAAAGGACAAAAATTATAAAATGAAAATAAAAAAACTTAAAAGCTAAAAATTAAGAAATACATGAATTACTGTTTATGACTCAAATAAAAGTTCACTCGAAGAAATAATCTTGTTAATACTTCTTCTATTATTCCATACCAAGCATATACTTTTTATTTGGGTTTGCTTAAAGATAAAAAGTTAAAAAAAAAGAATTTTCTTAATTCAAGAGTTGAAATGATTTTTTTAAAAAAATAAATATATAAAATTTTTAATTTCTTAAATACATAATATCTTATGAAACATTTTTATTTTTGGATTTTCATACACAATATTAAAGGTTGGGATTAAAAAATAATATATATATATATATATATATATATATATATATATATATATATATATATAAAAACTAAATCCATTCTCATTTGAAATATCAAATTTTTAACCAACATGGGTTGGAACGAGTGATAAGTGACTCGGTTCCGCTTAAGCAAAGTTTAGGGATGCAAAAAATTCATGCTAGAAGACTCACATGCCATAGTCAAACACGCCATCCGGGTCAGATCCGGATGTACCTAGGTAGTATCTAGGGAATCGGATGAAAAAAAATATTTTTTATTCTCTTAGTTTTTTTTTTGGGGGTATAATATTCTCTTAGTTTTTGCTTTAAAGTTTAATGTTAAAAAAATTCTTATCTATTGTATCCGTTGCAAAACCGAATTCAAACAAACTAAATGCAAATTAGTGGACTCATTCTGAACAAGTGGGTGAGGCCCATGCCTGACTCTTAACCAGTCCAAGACTCCAAGTCTCTAACCGTTGGTTGGTCTTGGTTGGAATTAGTCGGCTGTAGTCGTGGCAATGGTTTGCAAAAAGGTGGATGTTTATCTCACTCCCCATTTTTGCTAACAACGATACTCTCCTTCCTTTCCTTTACAAAAAAAAATATATATATTATGGAAATGTAGTTCCGTAAGGGAGTTCATTTTTTTACCCATCGTTTACTTGTTGATCCCTCTTTACACATATGTTGGAATTAGCATATTTGTAATTTTTTATACATATATTAGAGGTAAATGAACTGGACAAAAAATTGCACGTACATTGACCTTAGCGTATATATAAAGAAGAATCAACAACAAAGTAGATGGGGAGTAAAAAAAATAAATTCCCATACACATGGGGGGTTTTTATTTTGCCACTCCAAAGTCTAAGAATGCCACCCCAATTATTAAAATAATACCTATTATGTCCCTTTTAAAAAAAACAAGTTTTTATACGGGTCGTAAGAGGGTATTACGACCAGAAGGTCGTAATACCCGTTTACGACTAATCCAAAATTGAAGTCGTGAATGGGTGCTACGACTAAAATGTCGTAACACCATCATACGACCATAAAATTGAAGTGGTGTTTCCAGGGTACTGCTACATTAGCAGTCTCAACAAAATTGCCACAGCTAAGTCCACCGCCATGCCATGTCACAGTTAGCAGTGTCACTTGCAAACCAGCCGATGGATTCCAAATGGGAATCTTATACTTGGCTCTATACGTTATTGCACTAGGGACCGGTGGCCTAAAGTCTAGTATCTCAGGATTTGGTACGGATCAACTCGATGAGAAAGATGAGAAGGAGAAATCACAAATGGCCTACTTCTTCAACAGGTTTTTCTTCTTCATTAGTTTTGGAACTCTGGCAGCTGTCACTGTACTTGTGTATATACAAGATGAAGTGAGTCGAAGTTGGGCATATGGAATATGTTCTGTAGCTATGGTCATAGCCATTTCGGTGTTCTTATCAGGAACTAAAAGATACAGATACAAGAAAAGTAGTTTTACTCTTACTTTTTGTTAAGGATTTTGGTCGTATGATGGTGTTACGACATTTTAGTCGTAGCACCCATTCACGACTTCAATTTTGGATTAGTCGTAAAGGGGTATTACGACCCGTATAAAAACTTGTTTTTTTTAAAAGGGACATAATGGGTATTATTTTAATAATTGGGATGACATCCATAGACTTTGGGGTGGCAAAATAAAAACCCACACATGGGAAGTGCTCTTCCATAAGAAATGGGCCGGGAGTAAACCGAGAAAAAAGGATGGGAGTGAAAAAACATTCAAGTTGCAAAAAAACACACCAGGGCTTTGATTTTAAAAGGATCCATTTGTACACCAGGCCCATTTTTTATTACAAGATAAAAGTAAATGTAAACATTCTAAATAATTTTTCGTTTTCCAAAAATATCATCGCACTCCACTGATACAAGGTTGAATAGTTAGATAACAACCGGATATTTAAAAGGAGACTCGTCCCATATTAATATACTCCTTCCGTCTCATTATCTTGGTAAAAAAAATGCAAAAAGATTTATCCCATATTAAAGTAAAAAAATAAATGAAAAATCTTAAAGATTGTATATTGTATCGATGATTAATAAGTAAACAAGGAAAACACATTTAAAGATTTGTTTTGAAGGCAATATTGCAATATGCATTAATGGTAATAATATGAAAATTTCTGCATTATCAATTTGTAATTAATGAATGGATCATGCAATAGATACTTTCTTATTTTCATTAATTTGTTTGACTTTTACCAAGATAATGGGACAGGGGAGTATATTTTTTTTATATATACATGAATTAAGAAATCGAACTCGAGTCATCATGTAACTCATCAATTTTACTTAGATTTTTTTATGCTTCCTTTAATTAGTTGGCACTAATCAGCTAAGAAGGTGGATTATAATTATGTTAAAATTGTATCTCAAATCAATTAATAATAAAAAAATTAGCTAAACATATTAATCATATATTTAAATCATACCATAAATTAAATAATAAAATATACTATGAGAAATTTTCAACATTTAGCCCTTTTCATAAAAAAGATCAAGGAGTTCTTATATTTGTACCGTGTCTTTCAATTCGCCACAATCACTTAAGTTTCGTGGTCCATTCCTCTGGGTACAAGAGAGCATTTTCGTCAAAATAAACTCATTTGAAGCATTACTGTTCCTTCAGTTTTTTAAAACTTTTTATGGGTACTAATGTCTCTGTCTCGATCCCATTAAGTTTCTTGGATAGTTGGATAACTTCCTTATACTGTAATACGCAAACAAGCCTAAACTCAAAAAAAGCGGTTAGTTCTTCAAACAATATATGTATGCGTCCATGTGATGCCGATTATATGCAATTTATGCACTTAGCCCTTTACGAACAGGCCAGCTCATCAACTTTGGCAGCTACTCAGCTATTTACATGTTTGTTTTCTAGCCATACAAATTCATACACATACCCCCGTGAATTGAGATTTTCGACCCTTTCCGCGGTAGAAATAAGAAGCTACAGATCTTTAATTTGCTATACGGTTGTCACCATTATAGTATTTCGGAATGTTTTGATTTGACGTCAAGTTGCTGATAATGTGCTAGGTTACATTATTGGTGCTTCATCCTAGTTCAATCAACAAGTTTCTCTTTATAAACAACCTTCGCCCACAAGAATCTCCAGACGTCATAACCAAGCGATTTCACTGAAATATGGTGGCAAAATTACTGATTTGATTCTTTATTTTATTGAGTTTGATGGGTATCCATTTTATAGTGTAAAGTTTTTTTTTCACTAACAGCACATTATCCGGTATCACCATTCATTTATATTGCTTTTATTTAAAAGTCAATAATCATAAACATATGAATGATGAATAAATCATTGATGTTATTAAAAGATTTTTAATTTACATTGTTAATATACCAACTATTTCTCTTATTTTATTTATTTGTTTTAAATTAATCTTTTATTTTTTTATTACATTTTCATCTTTTAATTTAATTGTTTGTTTCAATTTGATCTTTCATATTAATTTTTAAATATATCGAAATACTTAAAAAAAGTTAGGAACAATTAAATTAAGAGACCAAAATGAAATTTTTAAAAAAATAAAGACCATTTCAAAATAAATAAATGAAATAAGAAACTAAATGAATAACTTTCTTTCAAAGAATTATTAGATTATCTAAAATCCTAATCCCATACACAATAACATTCTTCACTACTTATTTTATATTTTTTTAACTCACAAAATAAACATTAAATAAAAGAGAAAATAGATAATGCACTAACAGTATAAAGGTTTTTTTATACTATTAGTGCATCATCTATCATTCATCCATTTACGGTCGTTGACTTTTATATAAAATTAATAATACAAATGAATCGTAGATGATGAATTGATGGTGTAAAAAACTTTACACCATCAATGCATCCCATTAATCTCTAAATAAAAATAATGATGTATATCCTCCGTTTTATAATATAAGAAAAAAATTAAAATCACGTTTATTAAGAAAATTACTCTCTTCGTCTCATAAGTTAAGTTTTTTTTACTATTGCATATAAATTAAGAAATGAGTAAATGATGTAAAGATTTCATATATTTTGACTAAATTACCTTTAATTTATAATAGGAGAAGAGAGTAATAATAAATGTATAAAGATTATATTAAAGAGAGATGAAGATATAAATATGACTAAACTGTCACTTTAGTCCCTCACTTTGTAAGGAGCTTTCATTTTAGTCCTTGACTTTTCAATAATTCCTTTTTAGTCCCTCACTTTGAAAAAAGTTACTCACGTTAGTCCTTGACAACGTTTTTCGTTTACCGATGTTAACGTCGCCGTTAATTTATAATATCGTATTTCATTTTAGTCCCCAACTTAAAATTTTTAATTCACTTTAGTCCCTCACTATATCGTGTTTCATTTTAGTCCCTAACTTAAAAATTTTAATTCACTTTAGTCCCTCACTATAATAACAATAATGTTTCTTTCTCTTTTCACTTGTAGTGTGACTACCTTAAAAATATTGACGGTATGTTCTTCTTGCTATCCTGTAAACTAACTTTATAGTTTATATAAGCATTGACTCCAAGCTTTGCATGTTAGTTTTGATTCAAAAACATTCTATTGAGTTCTGTGTTTAAGAGTCCTTACCAACATGTTGTAAACTCCCCCAATTCGTTTAGCCTGATATTCAAATGTCATACCATATCCTTGTGATAATGTAGATCCACTAGTTATCCTAAAAAATTCCTCCACATGCCTAGGCAAAGGAGCAGCCCTTGATAGCAAGATACGAACTCGTTCACCTAGTGCTTGTTTTGTCTATCAATACAAACAATGTTTTAGTTTTTTTTTTTTGTTACAACAATGTTTTAGTTTTGAAATCAAACTATGTGCAAATTTCATAAGTGTAAAATGGATATGGAATACATTGTTAAACACAAACCTATCAAACAGAGGCGCTGCTTTGTATTATGGAAGATCCTTCATGTATCTTAACTTGTTGTCCGTAGGATTCCGGTTAGTTCACACATGGATAGATAACTAAAACACTAAAGAGCTTATAAAAAAAACATTAAAGAGTTTAGAGGAAAAATATACTAGTTATATGGATAATAAAATAATGTACTATGAAGTGCTCATCTGAAAGAAACTTTCCTATTGATGCCTTCAGGTGCAAAGCTTGGAGTCAGTGCTTATATAAACTATAAAGTTAGTTTACAGAATAGCAAGAGGAACAGTCAATATTTTTAAGGTAGTCACACTACAAGAGAAAAGAGAAAGAAACATCATTGTTATTATAGTGAGGGACTAAAGTGGATTAAAATTTTTAAGTTAGGGACTTAAATGAAACACGATATAATGAGGGACTAAAGTGAATTAAAAATTTTAAGTTAGGGACTAAAATGAAATACGATATTATAAATTAACGACGACGTTAACGTCGGTAAACGGAAAACGTTGTCAGGGACTAACGTGAGTAACTTTTTTCAAAATGAGGGACTAAAAAGGAATTATTGAAAAGTCAGGGATTAAAATGAAAGCTCCTTACAAAGTGAAGGACTAAAGTGACAGTTTAGTTATATAAATATTGAAAAAAATAATGCAATAAAGAAAGTACAAATAAATATTAAATTTCTAAAAAAATATATCTTATATGACAAAATGAAAAACCTATGTAAACATACTTACGGGAAGGGTGGGAGTATCAACAAGTAACTATGCTATAATTGTGAAAATGTCAATTTAGTGCTATCATTATGGTCCTATGCGGCTAGTTGTCTAAGCTTGTATTATCGGGTCCAATGTTGAAAGATAGCAATAGCTGTAATGCTCATTGTCGTTGTCAAGGCTTTATTGAGATGGATGCAACGAATTTGTCTGTATTAAAATATCTTTGCATTATTAAAGTAAGCTATTCCCTCCCGTTCGCTGTATGTATAAAATCTTAGGGTAATTTTATTTTAGTCTTATTCGTAATATCTAGTAATTTTATTTTTAATATTATTTAATTATGTTTTTGAGTCTTAATAATTACTAGTATAGAGATGATTTTAAAACACTGTATCAAATATTTATAATTTTAATATAATTAATAAAATTAATAATTTTATTTAATAGAGGTAAAATTGTGCAAACAAATCTTATACCAGGAACTGAAAGGTGTATATATATGATATATATATATATATATATATATATTTTTTTTTTTTTAAATATAAGAAAAGTAATTTAAATTAAATTTAATAAGAATTGAAAATACATACATCTCTGATTGAGGATGGTGATTTCATCCCATTTTGTTTGATTTTATTATTGGTTAATACTATACACGTAAAATGGTGATACCAACTTCTTCGCACAATTTAATGCTTTCCTTAAAAGTGCGTAAGAATTGTGGTTGAGATTTTGATTGTGGCCATCTATTGATGGCTGAAATGTGAGTAGAGCTACGATAGAACAGCTCAAAGCGCAATGCCATCACATTAACCTTCATTTGATGATCCAAGATTTGCTTGTCGGGTTAATCGAGTAGAATTATGATGTGATTTGAGATTAATACATATTTTTGCCGTTTAGTGCTATAGGATTTGGTTAATATATATCAAACTCTTGAAAATGGTAGTAGTAGATAAATAAGCAGACAAAACCAGCATGAAGAATATTATTGTCGGTGATCGATCTAGTATATCACTTCTGAGCGTATATATGAAGCTCTACTCTGAAAAAACACATATATATGGTGTTGCCGCACTAATGCAATTAGAGGACCTATTTGTGATATTTTGTACATTTGTAGGGGTACTAAATGACCAACATACCAAAATATAATAACAGTGAATTAGTAACATATTCCCAATGAATTAAACTTTTAATATTTTAAAGCTGTACGACAAAAGCAACATGGAGATATAAAGAAGCCTTGTACTATAAAGCGTTGTAGGTGAGCTTGAGCGTGTTTCTGATTCTTTACCTTCTTAAGCAATCAAACCTTCCAAGTGTTTGTAGGGCAATTATTTCTAAATTGCGCTGCCTTTGTTAAAGGTAACACCATAGACGACAAAAGGTTTTTTTTTTAGATTTTAACATCAATTACATGAGTTACTAGCAATACAGCCAATACTCTTGCAAATTCTTGAACGGGAGCTAAAAATATATATGAGGATCCCGCCACTTGTTATGTGACTTGAGCTACTATACCTGTTTACATAGATGATAGAAAAAATTATCCTGACCTCCATATGTTTGATTTATTTATGCGCAACACACTGCCTTCTTCATAAATTATAATTTTAAATTGGATTTACTTAACTTCTATTTTTAAGATGAATGCTTAAAAATTTAAATGTAGGATATTGAGAAGCTAAATCTACATCTCGAAAGTACTACATATTTAGTTTTTAATCCTTATCAACATGGGTCAACGTAGTTGATAGATGATTGATTTCTTGATTTCTTGAAGTATGATGTTAAGAGTTTGATCTAGCCGTGTGTATAAAAAAACTTTATTGATAGAAGTAAAACTTTATGATCTCTAGTCTTCGTAAAATATTAATATTCGGCTATCGACCGAAGAATACACTTGGTACATAAAAAAAACATGAAATAGAGATTCTTGTATATTTCCTCATGGATTTTTTTTTAATTTTAATTTATAAATCAATCGGATATGTCATTATGGTTCTCACTGTGAAATTTACTATATTGATTTCTTAGCAACATCCAGAATAACTCCTCAACCTGAAGTTCCTCCTCAATAAACAAGTGTTATGATAGCCGTGGAATATGGTATATAGACAATTATGTAAATTAGTGACCTTACTAATCTGGATCATTGCCACACACGACAATACCACTTTTCACACCGTACTAAATAGGTAGCTTGGTTAATAGAATTGTGGGACGAAAAGTATAAGCATATGGGTCCAATCCCTAACAATTACCCAATTTTTCCTTTCCCTCTTCTCGATCAAAAAACTTTGCGTATAAAAAAAAAGGAGTTACTAACATGCAACCTAAAATTGGATAGTTGCTATGCAACCTTTTAGTAAACTAATAAAAAGTTGACACCTAAGACATGTGTGTCATGTCATTCCTTGAAATAGTGATTTATAGTTTTTACAATTTAGTCCAACATAAAAAGTAAATTAATTTAATTTAGTCCTTTGTACCTATTAGCAAATTATAACATAGATTAAAACAACAGGTGATTATAACAACAGGTGTTAAATTAATTTGCTAATAGGTACAAAGGACTAAATTAAATTAATTTTCTTTTTATGTTGGACTAACTTGTAAAAATTATAAATCACTACTTCAAGGAATGACATGACACACATGTCTTAGGTGTCAACTTCTTATTAATTTACTAAAAGGTTGCATAGCAACCATCCAATTTTAGGTTGCATGTTAGAAATTTCCTAAAAAAAAAATCACTTTTCACACCCTCTTTCATATTTTTCACACCCTTAGATATTTCAAGGCCAATTTTTTTTTATCTTAATTTCCAAATCAATTGAATATAAGTTATCATAATTCTTGGTTTTATAGGCAAGGTTTTTATAAGGAAGCTAAGAAAAAAAAAAGAGAGTTATAGTCTTGATAGTAAAATTCACTATATTGTTTTCTTAGCAACATTCAGAGTCACTTCTCAACCCGGAGTTCCTTCTCAATAAGCAGGTTTTATGATATCTGTCTTATTTGACATGTAGACAATTATGGGAATCGGTGGGCTTATTGATCATTACAAAACGCACTGATATCACTTTTTCGTACTTTTAGCAACCTTATATATTTCCACAATTTTTTTAATCTTAACTTATAAATCAATTGGATTAGTTGTTATAGCTCTAACAATGAAATCCACTATATTGATTTCTTAGCAACATTCAGAGCAACCGATATTCAGCCTGAAGTTTCGCATCGCGAAACAGGTGTTATGATAGCTGTCAAACCTGGCGTACTGTGAATCGGTGGACTTACTGGTCTTGATCATTGCAAAACACATGAATATCACTTTCAACCCTTTTTCGTATATTTCCACGCATTTTTATAATCTTAACTTATAAATCAATTGGATTAGTTACTATAGCTCTAACCATGAAATCCACTATATTGATTTCTGAGCAACATCCAAAGCAACCGATATTCAGCCTGAAGTTTCGCATCGCGAAACAAGTGTTATGATAACTGTCAAACATGGCTTACAGCCAATTATGTGAATAGGTGGACTTACCAGTCTTGAACATTGCAAAACACAAGGATATCACTTTCAATCATTTTTCGTATATTTCCACGCAATTTTTATAATCTTAACTTATAAATCAATTAGATTAGTTACTATAGCTCTAACTATGAAATTCACTATATTGATTTCTTAGAAACATCTAGAGCAACCGATATTCAGCTTGAAGTTTCGCATCACGAAATAGGTGTTATGATGATAGCTGTCAAACCTGGCTTATGGACAATTATGTGAATCGCTGGACTTACTGGTCTTGATCATTGCGAAACACAAGGATATCACTTTCAACCCTTTTCCGGATGTACTTTTAACATCCATAGATATTTCCACGCGAAATTTTTTAATCTTAATTTATAAATCAATGGAAAATATCATTATAATTCTTATTATAAAATTCACTATATTGATTTTTTAGCAACATTCAGAATAACTAGTCACATGGAATTTCACCTTAAAAAAACAATTGTTATGATAGCTGTCAAATATGGTATATAGGCAATAATGTGAATCTTTCAGCTTAGTGGTTTTGATCATTGCAAAACATGATATTACTTTTCACACCCATTTTGGAGATGTGTAAATTGTAGTAAAATTTACATCCTTGGTTATATACACGTGAAATCATCGACCTCAATGAAAATTATAGTAAAAAAATTTACATACCAACTATATATCAATTTACGCATTAGTCATCAATAAGTAGCCAAGTCACAGCAAGCAGGAACAAAAAACTTGACTAAATATGTAACCTTATCCATAAAATTGTTATTCAAAAGTATATAATATTTTATATAAAAAAATTAAAATACCGAATGGAGTATCATTTTCCATCTATTATACGTACTAGATTTTTTTAAATTATTTTTGAGTCATGTAGTAACACATTTTGAAACTCTTGGAAGAGTTTGAGACAAAAGTTCAAAGTTTCAGACAGCACTTCAGTTTTGAGGATTCCCAGGTGTTGGCTGTTTTCATGCCAAAAACTCAGAATATTAAAAAAAATAAACCCCAAAAAAAAGAAAACCAAATACTTTAAAAATACTACAGTACTAGGAAAGAAACTAAACTAGAAACTTATCAAAATTAGTTGAGTGGCACGACAAGAAGAAGCAGGAATAGTGATGATACATCACTTTCACAATCTCTTCTCGCCGCTTCAGACGTGAGACACACATAACAATACTTCTACCCTTGCTTCAACCACCTACTTTACACGTATTTTTCCTTCATACGACACTACAATTGAAGCTCACCACGTCTTGCAATCCCATCAGTAAAAATTTCATACATATCTCTACCCTTTTTTTTCCTCCCACTCAACACTCTTTCTTCTTCACGAGCATTAAAAGAAAATATTAAAATAATCTGCATCTCCAATCACCGTAAACTTCACAACATTAAGATTTTAGAAATTGTCCAAATCACATCGTAATGGTAAGAGTAATATTATATAAATATCTAAATTTAATATTTGAAATTAACTAATATTTGGCGTTAAATTCTGATCTGATATCAAATTTAAATACTCATCTAACATTATTTTAGTGTAACTATAATTACTTGATCGTTAATTGTCAAAACTTTTGGAAATCTTCGAAACTCGAATTGATGTTTAAAACCTTTGGTCCAATGTCTGTAAAACTGAAATTTTTCAGTACAAAAAACAAAATCTTATCTTCTGCTTGGATGAAAAAGAACCCACAACCATAATTGAGAAACAGAATAACAGATAATCTTCCATCCCAATTTCCACCTCATCCAAATTTACATTCCCGAAATAATAATATATACTAAAAAAAAGAGAGAAAAAGGAGAAAACTTTGGAATCTCTCCACATAACCCATCCTTGATACATGCAAGGTAGTTTGCATATACATAAAAACACTTAAAAAAAAGGATCAAAAACCTGTTTTCTAGCCTTGGTTTTTTTCATGAAACCATCTATCACAAGCTACAAAACAAAAACCAAAGAAACCAGAAAAAATATGCTTAATGGTTCTGATCTGATGAGGTTTCTCTGTTCTCGTTCTGAAGCTGGTTATTGTTGTTGCCGCCGCCGCCGCTTCCTTCTTTCACGGCCTCTGCGGCTGATTTATCTTGGTGCTGGTCGCAGGTACAAGTGCTGGTGTTGTCACCAAAAGAAGAGGACCTGCTAGTGCTTGAGCTTGAAGACACTGGCGTGGCTAAGAATGTTGGTTTCTCTTGTCCTGCCATGATCACCAAGATCTTCTCCTCGTAGGGTTTTTGAGGTTTGTTGAGGTTGTCGTTTTTGGCTTCTCCGGCTTCGAGGTCACGCTCTCCTTCGCCGTTTTCTTCGAGGAAGCCAGAGAGCTTCCAGTAGGAGCATGCAAGGATGAGAAGAGCGAAAGCTATGAGACCCAACATGGCAGCTAAGCCACCGAACAAGTAAGGAACAGGGGAATGCCATGGAGAGTGTGGTTGTTGAGGTGATGCAGGGGCTCTTTGAGTCTCGTGCAACGACCCTCTGTAATATGCAGCAGCCATTTTTGTTCTGTTATTTTTAAGAAACAGAGAGAGAGAGAGAGTGGAAAGGGGAAGAGAGAGAGAGAAAAGAAACAGGGGAGTATGAGGAGGAGGAGGGAGAGAGAGTTAGTTAATAATGAGGATTTGGGTTGGGAAGTGGGTGAAGGGGTGGGAAATGTATTTATAGAGAGAGTTAAGAAAGTGGTTTTGATTGCTTTCTTGGATTACATTATGGAGTGTGTGTGAGAGAGAGAAGTGATTCATGTTGTCATTTTACATTAGGGAGAAGTAGTGGGTCCAATGTAGGGTACCACTGTACAACATTTTTTGTTTCCTTTACTTATGTACTCTTCCTATGTAAGGATTGCTAAACAATTTTAAAAAAATATAAAAAAATTAAAAACAATATGTATTTAATAGTTTGTTTAACATATTAAATAATTTTTAAATAATTAATTTAATATATTTTTACATTGATCAACTAATCACAATTCAAAATTATAATTTTTATATTTTTTATTAATTAATTTACTTTTAATTTGAGACAAAAATTTCATTTTTTATCATATTTATGAACTTAATGAGAGTTAATCTTCGACAAATATAAAAATTAAGTTTTTAATTTAGGAATGATTTTATCATGAAAATATAAGTTTTTAATTTAATACATCTTCTTAACAAATATTATAAGGATACTTATTAAGGAATAAAAAATATTTTAATAATTGAAGTATAATATAATAAATATAGCATTTTCCTATATAAAATCACTTATTTTATTTCCCCAACCAGTGTCAATTTATTTTAATCAATATCCTCATGATCTTAACTAATACGGAGTACATTTTAAGCATGAATATTTCTAACATGCTATCTAAATTTGGATGGTTGCTATGTAACTTTTTATTAGTCTAGTAAGAATTTGTCACCTAATGCATGTATGTCATGTCATTGCTTAAAGTAGTCAAAATTGATTTTTGCAATCTAGTCCAACGTAAAAACTAGATTATTTTAATTTAGTCCTTTGTACCTTCACACAATTATAACTTTTAATTTTCAAAAACATTACTTAGAAAAAAAAGTTAAAGTTGTTTCAATTTTACTAGAACTGCTTCTTCTTCTTCTTCACGTTCTCAACATTATGTTTTAAGCAATGACATGACATATATGTATTAGGTGGCAAATTCTTATGAATTGAATCTAACAAAGGGTTGCATAGCAATCATCCAAATTTAGATTGCATGTTAGTAACTCCCTTTAAACATTGATTTGTATTTTTTTTAATTTATTTACTAATTCTTTGATCGACTAAAAAATGAGTAATATATAAAATGAAATACAACATGCTCTATACTTACGAATTGTGATTAAAGAATCTAATAATCATTAATCAATTGTATCAGATCTTGTTGGTAAATTCCTGTATATTTGATATAGCATTAAAAATTCTAACTTATCATAATTATTATAAAAACTGATTTACTCATAAATAATGATCACCGAGCAAGACTATTTAACTTACTATTTTTTTTATGAAGCATATTGATTAAAAGAATCATAGACTCAAACAAAAACTTTAACAGAAATCACCCTAAAGCTCATTGGAATCAAAATTGAATGGAAAAAAGTGGACAGGCAGCTAGTTAAGATTATCCCATCCCGCAATATAATAACATTGGCATTATCGTGTCTCCATTGAACCTCATCAAAATGCTACTATCATCCCAATTGTTTATAGCAGAACTTGCAAATGTATGTATAATAATAATAAAAAGAACTTGCCAATGTGATCCGCATTCTAATTATAAAAAATGTACATGCATGCATCTTTCATGAAACTTTGGATATATGAATATACATAAATTTAAATTTAAATAAATATAAAGTTATTATAATGCTATGCCTTTGGATCTTACTTTCGATAATCCACATCATAATTGTAAATTCAATCCGGAAATAGAGAGTCTAGCTTAGGAATTGAAGTATCAAAAAGCTGGGTAGGGGATTCGACCCTAGACAATTAAGAATTTGAGATGGAATAATAATAATAATAATAATAATAATAATAATAATAATAATAATAATAATCTCAAAAAAGAGATTCGCTTAGTAGAATGCTTGGGATATTGGCTTGTTTTATCTATTTATAAAAGTACTTGTTAAATCAAATAAATATGATTTGGTATAGTGGGGTAACCTCCTTCTTCCTTCTACTTTGATATATACTCACATTATAAAAATATAGGGGATATAATGCAACATATAGGTAGGACCATGCGACATAATATTGTTTTAGAATGGGGTCCACTCGGGTAAGATTGGTGTGCAGAGCACCTGACGAGTGATGAGGGATCATGAGATAAGTCGTACGGCATCTTGGTGAATCATGTGTATAATGTTTCGTACTCAACAGTGCGATCAGTTTCCGTTTTAGCCGGTTGATTATTGAAGATCGGTTGTAATACGTTTGCTCTGAAACGGCGCAGCATGCATGCCGTTTTGCTAGAGCCCATGGTATACTAGAGGCTCACCGCTCACGTGATCTTTCCCTCCCAGCTGCTTGTTTTGTAGCCTTTTAGTTAGTGAGAACTGAGAATATATTATGTATATGGCTGGGGTGGGTAGAAAGAAAGTGGAAACTGTTTCATGTTTAGAAGATAAAGAAATATTTTTTCACATTTTAAGATAAAGTGTATGCATGGATGACCCAAAAAAAAAAACAAAACAAAACAAAGAAGGGTTAAATTAATGATATGATATGAAAAGAAGAAAAAATGAAAAAAATAAAATACAGTTAATAGTGCAAGAAAAAATTTGCAAACGAATAAAAAAAGTATTTTGAAAAAACACTTAAAAATAGTGACGGATCCAGAAATGTTTAGCAGTGGGGCGATACATACATAAATATGTAACATTAATATGAAAAAATACAAGTTAAAAATGAAAAATTGTAATGATAAAATATTTTTTTAAAGTTTTAAGTAACTACCCATTTAATATTTGTGATGTAGTTAAATATGACTTATGATAATGATTAGATGAAATGATATATTAAAAAAATTAATTAATTATCGGCCTGAATAAGCATGAGTACGGTTGACCCTGCTAGGCGGTTTCGAACCCATGGTTGGTTATTAATATGAATCAGCTAAAGGCTACCGCTGAACTATTGCACGATTTATAGGGCAATTGCACGAGATATTTTATAATATTTATATATTTATTTTTTTTATAAAATGTTTGTGGGGGCACTTGCCCCACTTGCTGCCACCTGATCCGTCCTTGCTTAAAAAGAAAGTTGTTTTGAAAAAGGTGTTGAATTTAAACAACATTGTCCAACTGACAAAACAAAATTACTCTTTCATTCCATAAGATATACTATATATACTACCACCTTAAAAAAAAAAAAATTCAAAAAGTAAAAAAAAATAAAAAATAAAGGAACATACTTTTAATATTTTGATTAACAAATTAACTAATTATTAACTCAGTAATTTAATGCACCATTTATTGATAGCTCAATCATACATCATATTATATAATAATTTTTGAAAATTTTTATTTATTATTAAGACTTTATTTCGTGACATTTTTAAATTAAAAAATGTGTGATTATAATTAAAAGCAAATATAAAAATACACATCTAATTACTAACAAATTTATACAATTACTTATTTTAATTAAGTTATTTAGTTTAGTTCAAGTAAAAATGTTATCTTAATACTTATATGTATGAACGATGTTATCTTAATACTAGTACAACTTCTAGTTACAGACGAGATATTTTCTTCTCTGAGCTACTATCAATTGAAATGGTGAGTTTATCGCCTGTTCTTGCGATGTGAACGGTTTGGGATGGAACCCTATCTCCCATTTCAGCTTACTTATTCCGTACGTTTGCAAGGTGACCTGATTTCAGTTAGGAAGCTAGCTACCAAATGAAAAAACCTATTTCTTTTGCATCTATTTATAAAAATTGAACCAACTAGAATAAGCGCCTCATGATTAAAAATAAAATAAAATTGGTACACATTCAATAGTGAGTTGACTTTGTTTACGATTGGTACATTCAATAGTGAATTGACTTTGTTTACAATTGGTACAATTGAACTAACTCGAATAAGTCTCTCAATAATTTACAAGGTTCAAATTCTACCACTAATTAAGAATTTTGTTGATAGGTAATTTCTAAGTAATTTTTAGGCAATAAAATTTACTTGATTTGTGATTAATCCTCCAAGCTATTTCATGTAAATTTTTACAATAATATTATTTCAATATTTTATTTAATATTTAAGTCCAATATTTATCATTTCAAGTAAAAATGTGAAAAATAACAAAATAATAATAATAATAAATGGCTCACCATTCTTTACCCAAAACGATAAATGCTGGACTTTATTGTTAAATATAGATGCCCAAATAATATTATTGAATAAATAAAAAATAAAAATTTAGTGAGATCACATTCCCAACATGTCAACATATATATATATATATATATATATATATATATATATATATATGTATATAACCAAAACTTGACGTCGGGCACGACTTCAATTTCAACTGAATAAAGAAACAACCTTATTCAAGAAATTAAACAAGTAAGTTTAATTAGCTGGATGAGTTCAAAAAAAAGGCAAGCACAATTATGAATTTGATGAAAGGTCCTTCACAAGAAGCGTCACACGCCCTAAATTGGTTGGCGACAAGGACCTCTCGTCTTCATCAAAGACATGGTTATAAAAACTGGAACAAGATTGAATATGCCTCGTCTGCCACACAATTCGCCCCTTCCCATTCATTTATGCCCGGCCCCTTAGAACTAAGTTTTGGTGATCTTATGCCCAGCTAGTTCAATTTCAAACTGCTTGATTGCTCAATGATCATTTGTAAATCCTTATCACATTTTTGTAACTTCCTTTTCTTTTTCACCAAAGATAAATTTAATATATAAATGATAATACGAGGACATGTTAAAAGTCTCACATCTCCTACCATATCAGACCTACCAGCCTCCAAGATAATTCCTTCTCCATTCATAAAAGGATGTCAAATTAGATGAAATGGTCTTACTTTAATATCATTTAAAATTATTGGACCTAATTCCACTCTAAAAACTATTTTATATGTTGAAGCCTCATAAACTATTTTAGTATTGGTTATAAAACAAGTGACTGAGAATGAAATTGTTGAAGAGGAAAGGCAGTAAAAACTAAATAAAGTAGTCACTGAAATTGCTGAGAAGAGTAATATTTATTTGTAAGGTATATGGGTCCCTCTCCTTTTATTTGTCTAATCGTTAGTCAGCTTCCACCACCCAACGTACACGCCAAGGACAACAGGGGATACTACGATATTCCTTTCCCAAATATATGACCCCATACCTCCAAACACATCATCAACCCCTTTTTTCTTTTAAATTTTATTTTGTTTAATATATAGTATTTAATTTCATTTCATGTATAGAATCCATATTCTCTTTTTTATTTCTGTTTAATTTTTTCTTCCCACTGAGATTATTCTATCTCACTGGCCACTACGAATAAGATAACAAGCCAAATAAATAAACAAATGCGAAGAGAATAGATTTGACATCCAAGTCCAAACCAAATCCCACTTATTACATTAATAAAATCTGGATTAAGTGAACTACACGTATGTCTCCTTCTCAGAATGGTTTGTCTTTTCTCTTACACTATGTTAATACTAATCATTATTACCTGTAATTCTATCTTACATGCATCAAAATTCTATTAAACCGTTTACTTAAAAGGTCATCTCGGATCATTATAGTTTATTTTATTCTCAGTTATACCAAATTTCACACCCTAAAGTATGCCCTGAAATTGATGTTTTATCTCACAACCGATAGACTTGGACTCTCGTCTCCCTTAATTCTTACTTACAAAGACCCGGACTTTAAAATTTGTTGAAATGATGATAGGAGGGTTATTTATGTGAGCATTGTTATATAGTCAAATCTTGAATTAGGTCCTTTTATATATATATAAAAAAAAAATTTGTTGCTCATCAATGCTTATCAAGGAATACAATAACAAAAAATTGATTTGAAAATATAAATTTATTAATTTTTAATGTTATAAATTCATCATTTTTAAGATGAAACTATTTTTTATTATTTTAATTAGTGTTTTTTTTTTGTCTGAATTTCTTGCGGAATCACCGGTATCCCCAAGAGCACCCGTAATACCAGGGAGCCCTTGAGACTAATTCGAAACGAACTGCGTGACAGGTGTTTTAAAAACACTTTGTTACCATTTACAATACTTTTTTTTAAAAAAAAAAAACAACAACATAGTATTGCCCTACATGTATAGTACAAATTATATAAAAACGAAATATTTGCATTCTAAAATTACAAAACTAACTATAGAAATTAGCTCATTTAGTATGCTTCTATAGTTATTAATTGACTCAATTGATTCAACCAACCTCTAAGTAAATGGAAATTATAACAGGGCAAGGTTGGTGGTTTGCAGTTTCAGTACTTCATCCAAAAGTTCGATGCAAAACTTGAAACGCTTAGGAGATCCTTAATTGATTAGATGTACTTTTAGAAAGAAGTGGAGTTTAAGACGTGCGAAGTTTCAAGTCTGATCTTAAATGATTATCATCAAAAAAATTTGTCGATTGGAATGGACTAATTTTGCACAATCATAAAAGAACTCTACATGAAAAGATGTAGAAGTCAAAGCTCACTCAAAGCTTGAAAGTAGCTCTACGATGGAAATGATAAGGATGCAAATGCTTTACAGCTTTCCCTTTCCTTAGTTAGGAGGGCGGGGCCAGGTGACGTTTTTTTGCCTTCAATAGTTCACTTTGCCATCAAGATATAAAGCCTGTTTCCATCTCTATTACGACAAATAATAAAAGATAAAAAAAAAAAAATAATTAATAAAAGATAAATGCGTATAGTAGCACACCAGTCTGTTTCTTTAACTTTTCTTTAGTTTTTTGTATCAATGTAACACAAGCATCATATACTTTAAGAGGTTTGGTCCATTACACATCTTCATCTAGAAATTAAATAAAAGCATATAAATAAATAAATATCAAATTCACGCGCACAGAATGACATAATTATAGTATAGATGAATCTTATTAATAACTAGGCAAGAAGCTTATTATTTTTTTAATGGCGGGATTGATACCAAATGAACCTTGAATATATATCTAGTATTTTTCTGTTGCTAATGCATAGTACTGGATTATTATATGCTTAGTGGGTTTGTACCAAAAAAATCTGATGCCTTTAGTTTGCTTTCAACTAATAATTAAGTTTACTCTATTGATGATAGCAAGGCATGGCATGGCAAGTGTCCAGGTAAATAGTTTAAACGAAGGGATTAAACAATAATTTATTTATTTTTTCCTCGATTCGTTTCATTTTATCTTCTCTTAAGATATATAATAATTCACAAATTAATAAAACTAATTAGTTTTACTAATTTCTTCTCAAATTTTTAATTTTATTTTTCATATTTAACTTTTATTTTTCCATCAACTATCACCCCATTAACTATTCCTTAAACCATTAATATTACTCCAATAACTATTTTCAAATTTCTCATAGAAGAAAAAAAATGAGAAAAATCAGCTATTAATAATTCATTGAAGATCGATCAAAAAATTTTCTCCGAAGATAAATAAAAACGATAAAAGATTATATACTAGTATGTTGTTATACTCAATGATTTTTATTATACATATAAAATTAGAAAAAAGATATATCATCTTGATAAATTAGCTTAAATATTTTCTTAATCAAATAAAGATAATATGTATCACTTATTAATCAATTATTGATAAGCCAAAGAATAATCCTCTGACACATAAATCATGCACGTATGCGATTGGAAAATCTTTCATGCTAATTCTTTAGAATATATAACATTACTCGTAATTTTCTTTTGGGTAGATTTACGGTGTTCACTCGTGTAATTGGATGGTTAATTTATTCATACATCGATTAGACTTTATCAAAAATGATACTCCCAATAGAACACTCTCCATTCACATAAACCAAAAATCAGACCTATAATCACAGACTAAAAAGATACATACCTCTTCACAAAAAAAAAAAAAAATGTCATTCATCTATATCAATTTCCGTTGATTGCCTTGGTCATGACTCATAAAATTAACTATAGATAAGGCGCACTTGAATTTATGCTCAGCACCATGGGCCATACTTACGTAACACTAAATAATTAATTGATCTTAATTTAATCATGGGCCATAAGTGCTGCAAGCCTAATTATAAAGCAGGAGCTTGCACCTAATGAAATGAGTGGGAAAATGTTGGAATATAATCAATCACTCCCATGGTTTAATATATAAGCAGGAGTATCGCAACAAAAAAGCGAACAAAATGGGATACAGGGTCGAGTACCTGTTCCGTTCTCTCAAGAAAAGATCACGTTTGGCCTTTCCCATGGTTTAATATATTGGTTATTGTTTTGCCCTTCGTCTATTTTTGTAGCTAATCTCAATGAGTTTTTTTTTCTTTAATAAACATATAGAACACCATCATGACTTTGGCCAGCAATCAAAGAAAATGAGTATATTCTAGGTGCATTAAGGGGCACAAAATGTGTATGCACCAAGAAGAAACACATGCGTACTAGGTAGTATATTAATAAAATGGAAAGATAAGAGTGCGTAAAAAGAAACCATATAAAGTTATCAGATGATTACACGTTTCTTTGGCCTAATAAGCAGCTTCCAAGGATGCCCTGAAAAATGTGTTGCCTAACTGGTATACAATATATGTGTGGCATGTATATAATCGTGCATCATAATCATAATAACCATGTTTATTATTTAAATTGTGAATGACGTATGGCAAATCTAAGTCATCCAAGATAGTAACTCTATTAGTTAAAATTCACATATTAAACATTGAATTTGGATATAAAAAGAAGACACAATCTGCGAGATATATATTCCCTCCGTCTCTAAATATAAAGCCCTCTTGACACTTTTATTTTGTTCCTATTTATAAAGCCTCATACCAATTTTCAATGATCATTAATTACTTTTTTCCACGAACAACCCTATTTATTTAACACTTTTTAGATTCTCAATAATATTAATAAGGGTAATTTTAAAATTACATATCAAAAGTTCACATTTCCAATACAATTAACTAAATTATTTCACTTTCTTAATTGATGTGAAATCCCCAAAAAAGGCTTTATATTTAGGAACGGAGGAAGTATATAAAACGATTTAAACTAATTAATAAAAATCATTAAAAGCCAGCACAAGTGGTAATTAGAACAGTTTGCTATTTAAGCAAAACTTTGGAAATTGGATCTCCCAATTCTTGTGAATGGGAGAAATCTTCTTAAGAGGATTGCTCACGAAAGCATAAAACAGTGCCCGAAAAATTATCATGATCGCGTTAGTGAATATTTTGGAAAGTAAAATAAAAATCTAATTAATGACGAAAACCCAACCTAGAAAGTTTATAAGAACGGCAAACTTTTGACCGCGCATTTAATAGTAAACGGTTTATTAGGTGGGGTGTATACCAACTAAAAAATAGGTTTGTTTAAACTCGGGCTGAGGATAAAAAGTAGTAAAAAAATAAATAAAAAAAAATTTTGGAAAACTAATCTATTAACTTTTAAAGTATTAAACATTCATTTTTTTCATTACAAAAATATTTTTTAAGGCTCTATTCCTCCGCCTAAGAAATTCCAAAAAAATATTACTAGTACACGCGAAGTGGGTTTATAACTGCTAAATAAAACAATATGCTGCAAAATTATTTTTAACATTCGTTAAATTATTATTGACCTAAATCATACCATAAATAAGGTGATGATCCATGAGTAAGTAATAATTTCTCCCGACAACCTCATAAAAGAATAGAAATTCATTGCTTTTAAAAAGTAGAATAGTTGTTAACCATAAAAGGAAAAAAAAAAAAAAAAAAACTGTCACTTTTATTCTACCTTGATATTGAAAGGTGGATTTATTTTCTTCCTAAGATTTCGAATATTCCTCTTTAATCTTAGAGATTGTAAAATGTTATTTACCTAAGTCAGATGTGGCTTGTTAGCGGTCATCTCACAATATAAAATCACCTTATACAATGTCGAGGATCAAAACAACAATTTTTGTATAAAAAAAAAAGAAAGAAAGAATAATTGTAAAGCATACTTGTTTGTTTGGTTTGAATAATGAATAGTAGAGCAACTAAAAGTTGAGTTGGTGCGTTTGTCATTGAGGGATTTGGCTTGTTTTGAAGAACAGCATAAATGATAAAGGAGCCAAAAATCAAAGGGCTCAACTAAGAAGAACAGTGGTACTTACCAGTTACTAGTAGTATATATAAATTGATATTTGATATCGATCCCCACTAACAAATTAATGCTGATATTGAAATTGAAGGGTGCAATCACAGCAACGCCACGAAATCACTAGTACCTCCCGTCTCTATCTCCCTCGTGAATCCCTTAATGATTAGATTATAACGTATTGGATAATGCCACAAACATACATAAGATGATGACTACTGACTCATTGTAAAAATAGTTGCGAGTGATTAGTGAACGGTATACATACGACACCAATACTTTGTTAATGCATAAAACAATGAGCGGAAAGATGATGGTAGTAAAACTGAGTCCAAAAGAAAAAAGAAAACAGATAATAATGACAAGGGAAGTAAGGGCTACCACAAAAATTGGGAACTAATAAAGGAACCAACAACATCATGGGCTTTCCAATAGGATAAATGACAACTTCATATTATATACGTTCTACCAAGTAGAAGTAGTCATATATCAAGCTTTTAAGATTTAAGAATTATAAATTTTGAGTTCAATTTTAAAAGATGTTATTTAATGGATTATTGATAATTTAATTTTTTTTCTTTATTAATTTTGTTAGTTGCGATATACTTTTCAAAACTACTCATATATATTATTGGAATTCTAAAAATATTAAATATTGGATAAATAAAAGTGTTTGTGAAAAAAAAATATTAAATATCATTGGAAATTATATGATGTAATAAATAAAACCAAAATAAAATTCCTAAAATAATCTTATATAAAGGACAAGGAGTATATTTTGATGAATTTACTTCTACATACCTGTCCTGTATATTAAATGATAAAAAACACTACTAATTATTTATTTTTTATGGAAAATTCATTAAATCTCAATTCACAAAGCATGAATTACGTCATATAGTAGGAAATTAGGAAGGTTTTTAACGCTACTAATTATTATAGCTTCTTAAAAAGTTTAAATATTTTTTTTAATTAAAGTTCCATATGCCGTAGTATCCCAGTTAACATTATGATTGGAATTAATAAGCATTAATATCATGTTAAAATTAATAGAACATAGTACTCCGTAACTTCATTTCAACAAATTATTCAAGAAAAAGAACTAAAGAAGTACAGTACAAGTCATTAATTATACGGTGTACTTTGCCCCCATGTACATAACGCGAGACTTAATAAATACACCAAGTCATTATAATCTAAATATGCCAAAATTCATTGACGATATATACTAATTATATATATATATATATATATATATATATATATATATATATACTCCATCCGTTTCACTTTAAGTGTCTTTTTGGACTTTTGCACATAGATTATTGTAAGTTTTATGTGTATTTTGTCAAAAATACCCCTATTTAATATTTTTATTTTGTCAATGCATCATTACTAGTATTACAAATTTTAAAACTAAAACAACATTAAATGTAAGGGTAAATAAGGAAAAACAGTATTAAATGTTGCCTAGATTTGGTAGAAATACACTTATTTTGAAACAAAATTTTGATGTTAAAAAGACACTTAAAGTGAAACGGAGGGAGTATATATTTACATTCATATGAAAAAATCTACAAATATTTTAAAAGAATAGAAAATGTTTAATTCAAAGTGTAATGTAAATTAAATGAATACGGTGATCTCTACTCCTCGGCAAGCCCGATCCTAACCTATCTTGTGTCCAAGGGCGAAAATTTTTTTGGGCCCTACTAAAAAAATTTATTAAAAATAAATCAATTAAAACACTATATATTTATATATTTAATTAATTATAACAATCAATAATAAATATAGGTATTATATAAAATAGAGTTGAAATAAAATAAAAAAATTTATTAATTAAATAGGTAATTAAAATTGTTTTCATGTTACTTCTTCTGTCTTTGTATATAATATCCTTTTGGTTGAATTCATGTTCATTACTAAAGTTGGTTAATTTAGTTAATTGTATTGAAAATGTGAACATTTGATATGTTTATTTTTCAAAACTATCCTTATAAGTATTATTGAGAATCTAAAAATTGTTGAGTAAATATGGGTGTTTGTGGAAAAAAGTATCTAATTGTCATTAAAAATTTGTATTAGGTCTTATAAATAAAGACAAAATAAAATTATCAAAATGTTATATTTAGGGACAAAGGGAGTAAGTTATAAAAATAAAGTTCATAAGTTAACCTATTTATAAGTCACGTGAGCAAATTAAAAAAATAAATCAAAATATTATGCTAAACTATTAATAATTGAAAGATAAAAAATATGCAACTATTAATTTTTTTTAAGTATAAGTACTATTAAAAAAATTTATGGGGCCCCTAAAATTTTTGGGCCCTCGGCGGTGGCCCTTAATGCCCACCCCCAGGGCCGGGCCTGCGCCTCGGAAGGGATCGGATTAGTCTTCGGCTGTCGGCTGGGGGATACCCTTAGTGTACACAAAAAAGAAATAAATTAAATGAATAATATGCAAAAATAATTTCTTCAAATTTTAACTTAAACAAGGTTTCTTGATACCGGAATATAATCAACCACTCTCGATCATCATAAT
This sequence comes from Crotalaria pallida, assembly GCA_037953625.1. Classification (NCBI taxonomy): domain Eukaryota; kingdom Viridiplantae; phylum Streptophyta; class Magnoliopsida; order Fabales; family Fabaceae; genus Crotalaria; species Crotalaria pallida. Next base: position 180,664,915 of record CM075649.1, read on the forward strand.
TACTCCCTCTGATCCTATTTATAGGGCATACTTAACCATATCACACGGATCAAGGAGGGTAGTTAGCTTTCTTGAAACTTTAAAAAAATACTTTAACATTACAATCTTATCCTCTTAATTTGCATTGAGAATTTCAAAATGCATTATTTCACATTAATGAACAAAGGGCAAATAAGAGAAAATAACAATAAATGCTTCCTAGAAAATACAAAATGACTTATAAATAGAACCAAAATTTTTTTCTAGAATGTGACCTATAAATAGGATCGGAGGGAGTATCATATACTAGTATTGCATACGGATGAAACTAATGTTCAGTGCTGAGGTCCACATTGTGGATGGACAGGTCTATCATTTAATTGAACGAACCCCACACGTTTTATTTTAATCTTCCAAGTATGGAGCAGTTTAGTTAAGATGAAGAAGAGATGGTTCCTAGAGAGAAGAGGAAAAAGAAGGGCAAATGAGCTAACATCCGATGACGAATCCAAAAACTGTACATTTATTATTTGCCACGTACTTATTCTCAATTGTACTAGAATACGGCTTCAACATTTATAATTGAGTAAATAGTAAAATTAGTTTGGAATTTTGTGGATAACGATTTAATTAGTTTATGATATTATCAAAATTTCAAACTAGTACTTGAGATAACAAAATGTAAGTCACGTTAGTCTCTACCGGTCCACAAAATCAGGGATTAATATGATTTGTATTCATAATCTCATGGACTAATTTGATTAATAGTCAACAGTTTTTTTTTTCTTCATTCAGTTACTTCATGTTAAGAACTATTGACGACCATTAACGTCAGTAATTAATATGACTCATGTTTCCCGATCTCATGAACCAATTTAAAATTTCGAAAATTTTAAAGACTGAAGTAATCGATGCCTACAAAATCAATAATCAATCTAACATGTTATTCATTTATTATTTGACATGAACTTATTCTCAATTTTACTTATTTTCATCAAAATTTTGACACAAATATGATATATAATGTTTTTTATTATGTATTTTAAAGGACATTTATACTAAAAAGATAAAAAATTATGTAGGAGACAAAGATAAATGTATAAAATGTCAAATATAGTGCCAAAATGTTGCTGTACAAATAATGAGAGACCCTGTTTAAAATGTTTTAAAAAATGACATAAATTGACAATGTCATCGAGATGTTATACATGTCAAGGATAAGTTCGGAAGTTCCTCTATGACAAGTTTATTTATAAAGTGAATAAGAGTTAATATAAGAGAAAACGAGTTAAGATAAATGATCCTGTTGATAATCTATTGGCAGAAATGAACTTACTCTACATAAGGTTTTTTCATATATTATCAAATGATGATTTCAACCATTATGATATATCATATCCAACTAAGAATTACTCATTCCCTGTGTCTAAGTGTAAACATAGGACAACGATAATAAGCAGATTGATTGGGCAGTAATAAGTAATACAGTAACTAGTAAAGAACATTTGGGCCAATCAAAACAATAATTTACTTGGCTACAAGCTGAGTGTGAAGGGCACTAATGTTCTGTTGGTGGCACCCTGGCCCAGTCAATGATTCCATATTTGACCATCAACATATGTACAGGGCTGTCCTCTACAGCTAGTATCTTTTTTCTAATTTTTAATGGCACTCAAATCTAATCATATTATGCATCATGATGATGATGATTCATTCAACTTCATGATCCACTTTGGAGCATGTCATGTTGTTACTCCATACATTTCATATCTTTTGGCCTCCTTTTAGATTTGTGCATATAGATATATAGATTAAAAAAGTGTTTATTATTTTAAGTTTTACATGTATTTTGTCTAAAATATCCGTATTTAATCTTTATTGAAAATTGTAGCATCATTAAATTTTTATTAGATACTAATATGTTCATTAATTAATGTATAATGGTTTAGATATGACAGAGAATAAAAGTATAATTAATGAGGAGTGAATGAAATGATTGAATAAAGAGTTAAAATTGAAAAAAAAAATTATGCTTATGTATTGGAATTGTAAAAGGATAAAAGATATGGAAAAAAAAAAACCTAAAAAGCCGAAAGATACCGAAGAGAGAGTAATTAAGTAAAGGTTTCACATTCCAATTGGTTGCCTTATCCAAATCTAGAAGCGGCGAGTGGTTTTACAAAGAACAATAGTAGTGGACTAAACAAGTGTGGAGACATATTGATACTGATACAAATCATACAATTGTTGCATACTAAAATTCCCCTGAATAAAGCATGAGAATAATAATCAGAAACAAATAATCTTTTGCTTCTACCACTTGAGATTGTAAGTAAGTGTGGCAAGACAAATTGTCGCTGTTTTGGTCAACATGATGAGACACATTAAGCATCAGAAAGGAGAAAAAGAAAAAATTGAACTTTGGTCATTCCCTTTTCTTTCCATATTTGATCTCTTACCTAAGTGATTTGCACTCTTTATATCTTTTCTTTCGATTTCATCCATAGTAAAGGCGAACAGGCTTGAATGATTAATGCTCCCATTGAGTTTGGTGGAGAAAAGCTTTAGATTCTATCAATATTCACCAGCATATAGAACCAACTTAGGAGATCAATTTTATGATAAATAAAAGGTCAAATACTAATCAATTCCAAAACATGAATAAAAAGTTAGTGCGATTAAGTGACGTCTGAATATCAGGTTACGTTTTTCTTCTGCTATCACTCCACTTGTAGTGCCACTAGCAATAAGCTATATGGCTGGAGAACTTAAACCACGCACCACAGTTAACAGAGCAATATTCTTTGGGCATTAGCATTACCAGGAAAAAAATGGCATCATATCATCACCAATAATATTCTGTATCACTTCAGGTGAATTTGTACTAGGATTATTACGATATGATATATACTAGCTAACGAAAATGCAATATTAGAGACATGGAATGGAATGTAAAAAAAAATATTTCACCTATCCACTCGGATAAGGCTTTTGTGGAGAGTTGACACTTGACAGTGCCTTTCCTTATCTAGCCATGTCCTATAAGTTACATCACTGCTCCCTCTGGTCCTATTTATAGGGCATACTTAACCATATCACACAGACCAAGGTGGATAGTTAGGTTTCTTGAAACTTTAAAAAATACTTCAACATTACAATCTTACCCTCTTAGCTTGCATTGGGAATTTCATAATGTATTACTTCACATTAATGAGCAAAGGACAAATAAGAGAAAATAACAATAAATGTCTCCTAGAAGATACAAAGTGACTTATAAATAGGACCAAAGAATTCTTCTAGAATGTGAGTTATAAATAGGACCGGAGGGAGTACTTTTAATGAGTGTTGTTTTGATATTCTCCTTTTCATATTTTTTTCAATGCATCCCTTTCATGTAATATCATTGATTTAATAATTAAAAAGTTTGATGATTAAGAATAAAAATTTGAAATAATGATAAATGAGAACTTTTATTTAAGGTAGGTAAAAGATGAAACATTTGCAATCATTTTTTAAATATTATAAAGATAAAAGGTATTACCACATTGGTTAAACAGTCATCGCATGTGATCTTCAATATGACAACATCGGTGATGAGTAAGGCTGATTATATTGGATTATTTGCATTAAGGTGGAAGTGAATAAAACTTCAAATTAAAAGAGCAAAAACAAATTTTGATGAATAAAAATATAAAGAAATCCATAAATATTATTCGAAAATAGGAGTAGTAAAGAATTTTCCACTTTTTATATGACCCTCACTATCTATCTTTATTAAGAGGGATAACTTGAAAATGGGGGCTAAGTGTACAAGTTTAGCACCTAATAAGATCTTCGGATAGTAGATGTATGAAACCTAATTTTAAAAGTGAACAGATTATTTGTAGGATCTATTTCTAGATTACAAAGCAAACAACCTTACTGCCAAGGTTCACTCTCTAAATAAATAGCAACATAAAGGAAAAGAGGGGGAAAAAAAAGGAAGCACATATGATATTGGTATGGAAGACTTAGAGAGAGGGTGAGGATATGATAGATGTGGAGTATGACTCGATAATCAGTAAGGTTAGTGGGTAGAAAATAACAAGGAACGTACAACACTCATGTTTGGTTATGGGGAAACATAAAAATGGAATATAAATTGCTAGCTGACGACAATGGTGCATCAAGGGCCTCACTGAAACAGAGGACCCCTCCTATATTGCCAAATGTTATCACCAACAACAGAACTTGGAACCCATTCCCTCTGTTCTTTTCTATCCCATAGACCCCCTCTCCGATTTGAGTTGTCATTCTCACACCCTTCTCATATCATATGTCTTCATCACACGACAACTCTTTAGCTCCATCCTCTCCTCTCCTCCTTGCCTTAGGCTGACGATAGGTATATCCTTTTCTTCCATTTGTTGGGGTCACCCCTACTTCACTTTTTCTTTTGATTTATACTATTTGGTTATACCGAATGGATAATAGTTGTTAACATGTAAGCTAGTACTGTTTAATCTCCTCACAAGTCACGTCAGCTTAAGTAGCAATATCAAATTGCATACTTTGTACAAGTTCTCATAGGTCCAACTTTGAAGAGTAAATTTTTTTTCATGTAAGGTAATATTTATGCATATGAATGAATAATAATATTATTGATGTAAGAAACAGGAGAAGCTCTCCATTTTTCACCTTCTCCATAATAATAACAGGAACATCTTATCTAAATCTTACTAACCCAACCACAAAAAGCAAGAGCAAGTGAGAAAAATAACTTGATGACATCTGGCGCTACATTAGACCTCTCTCCCCATTGAGCGAGAAGAAAAATCTCTGGACACTACGGAATGTAATGATCCTTATAGAGTTTTATTATTTTTTTTTACAGGTACCCGGATTTGGTTTACCCAAAATTCGACTCATTCAGTCCGATCCAACTAAGCTCGCACTAAGCGGTAGGGATCTCCCAACGAGAGTTGCTCCAAACCAAAAACTAGAACTCGAGACCAGTTGGTTAAGGGACCAAGTAAACTACCAATTGACCAACCCCATGTTGGTTGTCTCGTATTTTATATTTATTATGTATCCTTCTACAAATTCAATACATAATTCATATTGTTTTTTTTTCCAATTATTGTATATCTTTATTTATCATAACAGTTTTTCATCTTCAATAATGATTATATAAGAATACTAAAGCCAAAACATCTTAAATTCTTATATCATTTAATCATTTATTAAAACTTATATATAAACATAAAATACACTACACATAAAACAAAAGGATTAATTGTTGAAGCTCTCTAGAGTTGACTGCCACACTTGGTATTGGTAAAGTCACACACCCCATTCATCTAGCAGTCACATAAAAGTTTACTCCCTTCATCCCATAAATTATGTTCATATAGTCTTTTCATTTTATCACATAAGTTATATTCTTTTGTAAACTTAATACTCATCTATACTTTTTTTTCCAAGCATACTCCTATATATTATATCATCTTTTTCACCACCCATATATTTATCTATCTTCAATATAATCTTCATACATTTATTATTACTCTCTCTCTCCTATTACTAAATGAAGATATTTTAGTCTAGACATATCAAATTCTTATATTATTTATTCATTTCTTAATCTACGCTAAATCTCTTAAAAGAAAAGACTTAACTTATGGTAATGAGTAACAGCTTGAGCTTCCTTTAGCATTTTTCAACTTGGACTCAATGGTGTGCACAATATCTTTAGTACTTGGACTCAATGGTGTGCACAATATCTTTAGTATACTAGCTGAGAAAGATGACGAAATGGATATATGTAATCTTCTCATGCCAATCTCATCTTACGGTTTTATTGTAAACAGAAGGGATCTAACAATTGAATGAAAATCAAATTACATGCTTTAAACGACGGGTATTAAGAGCTCAAAAGAAAAAAAATTGGAAAAGCTTTGATCGGTATTGTGCGAGCTATGTTGCATCGATACCGATACGAGATACGACATTTTCTAAAAAACTAGGGTACAAGCATGACAATATAAATTCAAATTTTATAAATAAATACTCCCTTCATCCCTATTTATCTGTCATATTTCAAACAAAACACACCCTTTAAGAAATTTAATCATTACTTAGATTTCCAATACATTAATTATGTTTTTTCCCATTATACCCTTCTCTTTATAATTATTAATTTTTCTCCACTACTTACAAAAACCAAGACATATTAAATAGGGACAAATATGAAAAATAACATTTATTACACTCTTGAAATCCTCGATATGACAAATAAAAAGAAACAAAAAATCTCTCCAAAAACGACAGATAATAAGGAACGAAGGGAGTATATATAAATAAGGTGCAAATAAACGATTTTGGCATTGAAATAACATGAGTATCGTAAAATTAGAGGTTAATGCTCAAAATAAGTAAGATATAACTATATAAGGTCTAAAGATTGATTATAATAATTAAAATATAAATTTTATGGCAAAAATTACATCAATAGTACAATCTATACCTAAAATATACCTTAACATACATACCTAAAATAAACCTTAATATACCAGTTACAAGTATCCAGAGTACGGCACGAGTACCGGTACCCAAAATATACCCGATACGGATACGTCTCCAGTTTAGGAATACCTATGTTTCAGAGTGTGCGAGTAGATAAGAGGGCATGTGAGATAACACGGATATTCAACAGATTAACGTGCACAGCATATCGACAGACGTTTCATCCTGTGTTACTAACCAACCATCATAAACTACCACTAAAAATACTATCAATTGTGCGCAAGTTTCTCCACACAAATCCTTCTAGAACTACACTACACTTGAAGTCATCTCCCATTAATCAGCACAGTACTTGGAAACAATCCAACTCAATGCATCATCTATCTACATTTGGATTGGTCAAGGATGAGGAAAGTAGTCAAAATGCACTTACTCGACCAGCATAATGTGCATTAGCCATTTGAAAAATATCCGGATATCCAAAAGAAACCAATCTACAAACTCCTCTAAATGATTGAATAAAAATCTTTTAGATATGCTAAAAGTTGGAAAACCACTGATTGGGAGAAAGTATATAATATCGATGCCTCAATCATAATGTAAATAGGAATAGCTTCTAGGCTAGAACATAGATAATGATACAGGGAAAAGGAAGGCAGAATCAGGAGGACCAGTAAACCAGCAACTCAGCTAAGAATCTATCTAGCGCCAGAAAATTAATACTAACATACATAACAAGATTTCTCACACTACATATTCAAAATGATAACTAGAGAAACTGTAATTAAACTGAAAAGGAAAGATAAATCTGTGTCTTTCTCATTGGATAGTACATATGGTTTACAGATGTGCCAGAGTTTTCATTTTGCCCTGAAAAATAAAAGATATATTTTGTAAGAGGAAATTATCTCACTCAAATTTTGAAAAGAAACCCATGAGAAAGATGAGAGTAAAATTGAAATATTGCTTACGTGTTCATCATCAAAGTTATGTTGTCTCCTTTAAGAAGTATCCTCCCTGATTACAAAAATAATATGTTTCAGAAAATGCATAAGTGATAAAAAAAACAAAATTTGAGAAGCTTTTAGCATACCTAATGTCTTTCTGCTTTTTTTCTTGATGTTAACTTCTTCAGCATCATCCAGAACCAAATTCATGTATTCATCAAAACCCTGTATCAAAAATCAATAAAATTATATTATCCACATAACCATCTGTGGAGATATTCAATTTTTCTGATGAGGGTATGACGCCTACAACAACAATAACCAAAAATTTTACAACTAGATATGAGCAAATGAACCAAAAAGAACATGGCATTAACAAATTTAAGATCAGACTGTTTAAGAGATGAGCTCATATCACACAACACCTGAATACAACCCCAAATAATCCAAAAATAAGGGAATAAGTAATTTTTAAATGTTGAGTGTATGACCAGAAATTGGAAAAGTACTCTTAAGAAAAATATCTATTTTTTATCTTCATCTTGAGAATTCTTGAAGATTCTCTTTACAATGTAAACCAATAGACATGTCTCTAATCCCTGTCAATGTAAAGCAAATTTCGTCTCTCCTGATTGGCACAGAAAAAGTATATATGTAGTGATCTTAATTCTTACGTGCAATATGACTAAAGGTGGGACTTGTAAGGAAGTCATACTACCAAATGGTAGTTTTATCCTCAACCGTTATCCTAGTCTATTGTGAATAACAACTCTAAAGACAAGGGGAAAGCAAATGATACCATTGGCTAGCACATTGCACAATTTTGTGCAGTGTGAGTGTGTGTTAAATTGTCCTAAATTCAATATTACTTATCAAGAGTTCAAAGTGGTGGGAACAATCAGACTATGAAAGATACTTAAGTTATTGACAGTGATATATTCAGTCTGCCACTTATTATAAATTGATTATATAGTTACTATTGCACATAGGAAAAATCTAGCAACGAAAGACACAAAACAGGAGGACCCAAACAGCAAGTCATTTGCAGCTGGTGAAAAAATGAAAAATGGAGGAGGAGAAGAAGGAAGAGTGATGAAGGGAAACGAAAGACGGACAGCTTGAAGAATCACAAGACTCTAGGTTTCAGGGAGAGTCCTCGTAAAGGGCAGAATGTAGGATTTTAGGCCCCATAAAGGTTGGGACGGCAGCTAGTTTATTTTCCTAGTGTTTTAAGGGAAAATCTATAAGCTACAATGGCACGTTTCACAACATACGCCACATAGGAGCAACATGAAACTCATAACAGAATATGTGTTTTGCAGCATAAACCATTGTTGCTCTGCACAAGACACTACAATGGACTATTGATAACTTAGTTTAATGCATAATTCTTCCCACTAGAGAAGAAATTGAAGACATGGAAAGCCCAGTACGTACGAGAAGAATAATGTAAAGAGACTAATTATTTCCACAAGATATGCTAGTTTCATAATCAACATATCAATCCACTGTACATCCATAAAATACCATCATCGTTGTCCAACTAATACTGCAAACACATGTTAAAATGAATCCTAGATGTTCACAGCATTGTCAATTCACCAATTGGCATTAGTATCATGCAAGCCAGCAAACAAGCACCCAAGAGGGACTAACCAATAAGCTGAGAAAGGTAGAAGAGGCCAATGTAAAAGTTGGAATTAGGAGTACTTGAATAAACAAACTCGTCGCATTTGCACAATTTAAAGAGACAACGAAAAACCACCAACAATCTTAGTACTACAATATGACATTAATCGCAGCACACGCACACATACGGTGACACCCAAATCTTCAAAAAAATCAAAACCTATGTGATTAAGGATGAGACTCAAAAATTCAGCTAAAAAAATTCAGAGTTTCACATAGAAAACAGCATATGTTGTTGTCAAACACATTCATCCTATGCAGATTATCTTTATGCAGCAACAGTAGCTGTTTTCGTTAAGAAATAATCTGAACCAAGCACCCTCTAACACTTCCAAACTCTTTTCAAAACATTTTACAATCAACAAAACACAATTTTGTTGAGCACCCATGTCTTAGTAAAACTATTAAAAAAAAAAATACAAAACTCACAATGATCCGGCCTTCAATCCTTAAATCCTTTTGCTCGAAGAGCCAAATTTGAATGCGCGCTTTCTGCAAAAAAATAATAATAATAATTCAGAATTAAACAAAGAAAACCAAAGTATTTTTTTTTTTTTTTAAAAAGAAAAATCAGGGTAAGCGCAGAACAAGTTAGCAGCCGAACGGAGCATAGATAAGAACTTACACTTTGAAGGAACCTGAAAATCAAGTTCTGGGAAAAAAAAAAGAGAAAGAGAAAAAGAAAGGAAAGAGGGTTAGGTTAAAGCAAAACAAATTTTATAAATGAATAGGAAAAAAAAAAAAGAGGTGAAGGTGAATTTGGAAATTGGAAGTGAGAAGCGTACGATAGGTTGGGTCATAACCCTCTGAACTTTGGTGCTGGCCATGGCTCCCCGACTTCCAAAATAATCAATCAACAATTTGCAGAGAGAGATGTTGGTGAGAAAGAAAGAGAGAAAGAGAGAGCGCTAAACCCTAGTGAGTAGTGAGGATGATTTTGCTTTCATCTGAGGCTTTGGGCCGAGTGTGCCTTATGCTGTGAGTGTTGCTTTTTGGCCCCGTTGAGTTTGATTTGGATCTAGTTTTTTTACCCCAAAATTTATTTTATTCATAAAATGCCCTTATATATTTTTTCATGGATCAGCGTATACGTTCTAAAATTACTCATACGCTAATCACTTAAAGTATTACTAATATTTTTTTCAATATGCTGACTCCCAGCATAAGTTAAAAAATAACACATATACTGGGTCAGCATAAAGTGTTACTTCCTTCGATCCTATTTATACGATTTTTTTGGGATTTTTCACTCCCACAAAAAAAATAATTAAATTTGTTAGTGTCATTGGAAATGTTAAAATTTGATATACTTTTTCAAAATTATTTCTATAATTATTATTGGAACTCTAAAAAGTGTAGAGTTAATAAAGATATTTGTGAAAAAAAAAGTAATTAAATGCTATTGAAAATTGAAATGGGGTCTTATAAATAGGACCGGAGAGAATATTTTTTAACATACGCCGAGGGTCAACGTACTGAAAATATATATACACACACATACATACATGAGGGCATTTAAAAAATAAAATAAAATAAATTTTGGGGGTCAAGTATTAAACAGAGGGATAAAAAAACTAGATTCCCCATATTAATGCTTCAAAAAGACCAAAACATCTTTGATTAGGGATGGGCAAAATAATCATACTTATGGGTACCCGCAAAAATACCCGCAATGGGTACTTGCAATATTCCCTTGCGGGGGCATAGGTATTATGATACCCGCATATATAAAATAATAAATATTATATATATATATTAATATTTTTTTATTACTTTGAGAATATATAAATTTTCTTTTATTTATATTTCATATTGAATTATAAAGATGAAATTATAATGATAATCGTTTATCATATGCATGTAATTATTCATCTTAAAATTATTTTTATGTATAACGATTATTATAAAATATATAATTATATGATAAAGGTTTAAAACCTGTGGGTACCCGTTACACGCATAAATACCCGTAAATACCCGCGAGTTTGGGCATGGGTATGCACTACCCTCGTTACTGGGTACACATGCCCATCCCTGTTTGACCTGGTTTGACTACATAATTTACTGAAGAACTTATGACCAAACTATTTTACAAGCCCTTGGATCAACAACACATCCGAACTATTTTCCTTACTCCCAAAATACCTTAGTAAAAAAAATACCCTATGTGTCTTGAAATATAAGTAACAAAAAACACATTTCATTTATTTTAAAATATAAGAAAAAATAATTAATCTTCGTAAATTTTGTTTCATTCTCAATGTTAATTTTTTAAAATATATCTAGAAAATTGTTATCTCATCTAATTTTTCTTTCATTCTCAATACTACTTTCTTAAAATAACTATATCTTTTTATAAATTTGTGAAAACTAAATACAATATGTTCTTTTAGCAATTGCATATAGTAGATTAAGAAATGAGTAAATAATGTGATATTACTCTTATTTGATAATTAAAAAAAAGAATAATAATAAATATATGAATATTATATTGAAAAGAGATGAAAAAATGAATGATGAAAAATAAGATGTGATAAATAAATTATGTTTGAAAAAAATATAAATGAGTATTGACATTATAAAAGTAGATAACATATGGGATGGAGGCCGGGAATAATACTATTTTGAAGTCCTTGATCACTAGCACTCCTAATAATATGAAAAATGATTTAGAGACCTACAAATCTACAAACTTACACATAAGATTGAGACACTTGTTGATTTTAAGTTTAAAAAATTAAATAAAAGAACTTAAATGATAAATGTCAAATATCCTAATATGTAGACTTATAAGTATATCTATTTATGTAAGTCTCTCAATCATTGCTCAAATAATATTACGCATGCGGGGTGATGCCATTGAAGTATAAGAAAACGGGGACAAACATTTTTTGTCCACTAATATAAGAAAATCCAACTAATTTTTCCATTTTCAATATAACTTTTCCAAAAATGTTTCTAGAAAGTAATGATTTCATTTAATTTTTGTTTCATTCTCAATATAATTTTTTAAAAATAATCATATTTTTTATGTTTTTGAAAAAATTAAATACATTCAACCAATTTTTTAAATTATGAGAATCTAGTTACTTTTTCTTATAAGAATGGAGGGAGGGAGTATTGATGAAGCGAGAGCAGCAACTTGATGATACTTTAGACGAAACTATGACGCTAGGCGCTAGCATAGGACTGAATAACAAAGGGATGAAATTAATTAAATCCCTGTATAGTGTATACATAGAACATGTTCGTGTCTAGTAGAAATTACAAGTGCCATAGCTAAAATCACATACAGGGACTTTTCTAATACAACTAATTAATTTTTATATCGGATATGTTCAGCAAAACTAACTTGTAGCTGTGAATTTGTAACTTGTAGATATGAGTTTTTAGCTTCTAGCTGTTAAGCTAGCTAGGAGCTATGAGCTTTTAGCTGAGAGCTTATAGCTGTTTAGCTGACTATTTAAAATAGTGTTGGTCGGCAAAACTAGCTTTTGAAGTAGCTAAAAGTTATTAAATGACCAAAAAGGACATGCAACATTTTATTATTTTATATTTTTCAAATTTTTTCTCTATTAATTAATTAATTAAAAAATATAAAATTATTAAATTATAATTAATTAAATTCATTTTTTCTTAATTTATTAGTTATGTAGTTAATTAATCAATTAATTAATTATAACAAAATTATTAAATTATAATTAATAATTAATTAAAGGATAGTAAAATAATTTTAAATTTTGTTTGAGGGTATAATTGGTATATGAATTATTGAAAGTTAGTTTAGTTTCTAGAAAGCTACTTCGAGTAGCTTTCTAAAAGCTAGCTTTCAAAAGCTACAAGCTCTTTTTTTAAAAGCTATAAGCTCCTTCTAATTTGTATTCACCGAACGGGACCAGTAGCTTATTGACTAAATCTAAAAGCTCATAACTAGCTAAAAAGCTCCTAACTCGTGTTGTCGAACAAAGCCTTCATTTTTAGTTTCTTGTTTTTGAGCCGCAAAACAAGATATCAAAGTTTTATAATCAAATCATTTAAACGTAACATATCGGTCTCAACTAGGGATGATGGCAATGAGGCGAGGAGTACTTTCCCATTTTCCATTCTCGGATTTCATTTCCTCCCCATCCGTCCCCATCCCCAAACCTCATCCTGGGAAGATATGGTTCCTCATCCCCATTCCCCAACACCCCACGGCTCTCCACAGGGAACCTAAACATATGCGAAATATTTAAAAAGTTTCATAGCTTTAATTTGATCTGATAAAAAAATTAACACTGCTGAATAGAATTTTTAAACTTATATAGCGTAAAAAAAAATAATCATTAAAATTTAGAAAAATCAATCAAAAAATATGATAAAACTAAACAAAGGTATTAAATGATAGCTTTGTCATCTACATACACAAAACATTTAAGGAATCCAAAAGTGTCATCAAAATTGAGATTAAAGCAAAATTACAAACTGAAATAATATTTCAATAAAAAAACTTTAAATTTATAGTTGATTTTTGCTTTCAACAATATGACTGAGGTTTTCATTAGACGCATTGTTGCTTTAAATTTGTAGAACTGTAGTCTGTAAAACAATAGAAGAGAGAAAAAGGGAGTGGAAAAAGTATAGAACGAAGAAGAAGTAGGATAATATATAAGGCATCTAATTTGTGAGTTTCTAATTTTATATTCTAACTTTTTAATTCAGCAGTCTAATGAATTTTTTTAAATTATTATTGTTGTTATTATTATTATTATTATTATTATTATTATTATTATTATTATAGATTTGAAATTACAGAAACACCTAATATTAAATCTATATACAAATAAATTTATAAAGATATATGTGTAAATGTTCGGGGACGGGGGAACAAATCCCATTCCCCGCCCCGAAATTATCTCGGGGAGAATTTCTCCCCCATCCCCACCGGGAAAAATCCCGCTCGTGGGACCCCAAACGAGACAGTCCACGGATCCTCATTCACGACATGAAATTGTCATCCCTAACCTCAACATACAATCTAGTTAAAAGAAAAAAAAGAAGGAATTTTTGTTGCATCAAATTGGCAGTATATAGGTAAAGAAGAAGTGTAGTTGACGAGAGATAATTTAAACTACCAAATTTTGCAATTACAATAGCGATAAAGATACAAAAAATCATGAAGAAATACACACAGATAAGAGGTTGATATAAAATAATAGTGTAACATGTCAGATTAGTCTTTGACTTTGTAAGCGTCGGTTAAGTTAGTCCCTGATTTTATCGAAATAGCAATTTAGTCCCTGAGATTTCATTTTAATTCACATACGTCCCTTTCTTTTCCCATTTTAAAGCAAATACATCATTGAGATAGTGACGGCAGGGACTAACTTGATTGACGTTCTCCTATCTCATGGACTAAACTGCTATTTCGATAAAGTCAGGGACTAACTTGATCGACGCTTACAAAGTTAGGGACTAATATGACATATTACTCTAAAACAATAGTTACAACTTTTTAACCAAATAGTTAAAAATTTAATTATCACAGATACTTTCTCCGTCCTTAAATTTAAGATCATTTTGACATTTTTATTTTGTCCCTATTTATAAGACTCTTTATCAATTTTCAATGAGAATTAATTATTTTTTTTTTCAAAAGCATCCCTATTTATTTAACACTTTTTAGATTTCCAATAATATTAATAAACGTAATTTTGAAAATACATATCAAAAGTTCACATTTCCAATACAATTAACTAAATTATTCAATTTTTTTAAAGGACGTGAAATTTCTCCATGGAGTCTTATAAATAGGAACGGATGGAGTATTATATTTGACTTCTTAATAAGTGCATTAAAAGTACATGCTAGCATTTGTCATAAAATTATTAATGGCTATATTAAGTTGACTATAACTTATTTTTAACTATCTAAAGATGCAATGAAAAAATAACATAATTATATATTAAATTTGGAAAATAAAAATATATAAAATAAGATTTAAAAAAAACTTAAAATACATCGCATATCGCATATGAAACTGAAGAGATAATACCTTGAACAATTATACATTTGACGCCTTCAACTAATGCACTTGATTGACCGATTCACTTGTTAATTCAATTGGAATCAATTATATATTATAGAAAAGATACTTGAAATTCAAAAACTGCTGACATGTCACTTCCACATGATTCAAAAACTGCTGACTTGAAATTCAGCACATAATTTCCCATGATTTTGATTATAAAAAATCTAAATTCAAAAATTTGTTAGAACTACTTGATTTGTTAGATTTGTTAGACTCAACCACTTAACAACCAACAACTTGATTCCATTTTGGATAAAAATGATATTTTGAATTTAAAAGAAAAAACGACAGTCCATTTGATTCAAACAAGAATAGAAATAGGAATATCAATTACCAATTATATATTATAAAAATAGAAAATTTTCAAGATAATAATTGCTTTATATTAATATTTATTTCAAATTTCAAATATGAGAAAAATCCGAAATTAGTTTGTTATTTTCAAAATTAGTTTGTTAATTCAATGTTTTCGATTTGTTTTCACAATAGAAGTCATTTGCTTAACTCAAAATTTGATAGGATATTTTGAATTAAAAAAAAATCAACAAATTTGATTCTTCTGTTTTGGACATATATATATATATATATATATAATATATATATATATATGATATTTTGAATTTAAAAAAAACTACAAAATCAAATCAATTATAAATAATAGAAAGCAAATACAATTTAATCTTATCAGTAATTAAGTTTGTACTCCAAAAAATAAAAAAATGGTAAGATCATCAAACACTATGAAGATCAACCTAAAATGGTCAAATGTGCTTGATGAAGAGGTTGTATGTATTATTATTTTTTTTCATATCTCCTTTTATTATTATTATTATTGTTGTTGTTGTTGTTGTTACTATTATTAATGCTTCAAATCGTAAGAATGGATAGTACTACCATATTTTTCTTTATGTTCTTTACGTTATTCCGTCTATTAAATCGGTCGTACATGACTACTTATAATCAAGGCACTAACGTCCATAAAGTCACATTAACGATATTTTAATTTCTAAATAATTGATCTAAATTTAAGATTTCAAAGGATTGTGGAGATATTTATGTTATTTTTTAAGTTTCTTGATGTTATTATTTTCACAATTTGGATAGTTTATCTAGATTGCATATTTTTTTTAATGTGTTGATGTTGTTTTTTTCCTAAATTTATTGTCAATTGCGTAAATATGATGAATGCACGATTTTTTCTTGGTAAGATGTGATAAGTGCTTTATCTTATTTCAATTATATTCTAATTTTTTTATTTACATTTTTGTTTTTATTGCATTTATTCCTTTTTAATATTTTATTTTGCATTAAATAATTTTTTTAATATTTAGAAAGTTGATTTAGCGATGAAATGTCACGGTGGATCTTAGCTATTGCACAAAGAGTCGATTTTTTATATGATATCAATTATATATATATATATATATATATTATAAAAAGAGGATACCTGCAATTTAAAACTGCTGATGTGTCACCTCCACATAATTTTGCCAATTTTTTGTTTTAAAAATAAATAAAAATTCAGCACATAATTTCCCACAATTTTGATTATAAAAATCCAAATTCAAAAATTTGTTAGAATTACATGATTTGTTAAACTCAACCACATAACAACCAGCAACTTGATTCCATTTTGAATAAAAATGATATTTTGAATTTAAAAAAAAAACCATCAACAATTCATTGAATTCCAACGAGAATAGAGATAAGACTATCAATTATCAATTATATTATAAAAAGAGGAAATCTTCAAGAAAATAGTTGCTTATGTGACACTTTCTCATAATTTTCTAATTATTGTTTTAAAATCAATAATTAAAAATTAGTTTATATATTTTTGTAATGTATTGATGATATTCAAATACTAAATTTATAGTCAATTGCATTAATAGAATTATTACACATTTTTTCTTGATCGAATTGAATGTGAGAAGTGTTTTATCTTATTTCAATTATATTCTATTTTTTATTTACATTTTTGTTTTTATTGCATTTATTCTTTTTTGATATTTTGTTTTGCATTAAATAATTTTTTTAATATTTAGAGAGTTGATCCAATAATGAAATGTCACGGTGGATTTCAACTATTGCACAAAGAGTCATTTTTTTTCAATTTTTTAAATTTATACTCACCATCTCCCTAAACAATAATGTAAAAAAAATCAAAGAAATTAATTCAAAAATCGTCAATCTTTATTAGATGGATAGAGTATAACATAATTTTCTTAAATCATACTTTCGGTATGAAATTCTAATTTGTTCGTTACTTATGTATAATTCTTTTTTTTTTTTGCAACTGTGAGGCCAAAAATAGTGAATGACATAAAGAAACTTTGGAAAGAAAGGAATGATTAATTTACAATTTCGAGCGAAATGCAAGTTAGGATTGAGATGAAAATGAGACTTATGCAAGATGACTTATTTACTCTTCAATTTTTTAATAAGTTTAACTTTTGACAAATTGAAAAAAAATGCATCTTGCTATTTATTTATTTTCTTTTTTAATTTAGCTAACAAAATAACATCTCCTTTGATTATATTTTATCGAATAGAATATTTTGATTTTAAAAATAAAAACAGTAATTTGATTCCATTTTTATGAATACAATATTTTGAATTAAAAAAGCAATCTGCAATTTCAAATCAATTATAAATAATATGAACTAACTTATATAGTTTAACGAGTAATTAAGTTTTATTATTAGTAATAATTCTCATATAAATAAAATTTCCATTTAATTCAAATTGTCTATTGAATTTTTTGGCTTTGAAATATTTATTATATATGATGATGAGATGTGATCTAATATATTTGTTTAATATATGCTAAACTAGTATAATATAATAATAAAACCTTCCAAAGAATGTAAATGGAGGCATGAATCCGACATGAAGCAATGTGGGAGTTTATTCAAGAGTGAGACATATGTGATTAACTAAAGAGACAAGAAAACTAAAGGGAAGACTGGGCCAAGCTCCTTGAAAATTTCTATCTCAATTTACTTATATTTTACTTATATTATTATATGCAAGGTGGTACTGCTGTGTCATTGTCCATTGATAAATTTATTTAGTATTACACGTATGAAGAAATATAATTATACCAATTGTGGTTAGTCAAGTTGTAGCTCACTTGATCCCTTAATCAATTGGTTTCGAGTTCGAGCTTCGAGTATGGAGCAACCCCGCTGGGAGACCTTTACCGCTTAGTGCGAGCTATCGGACCGCATGAGTCGGATTCTAGATAAATCAGATCCGGGTACCGGTTGGTGTAAAAAAAAATATAATTATCGATTCATAAAAAAAGAAAGAAATACAGTATAATTATTATATTTATTTATGATAAATTATTGTAATCTTTTTTAGTTTAGCATTTGTCGTCATATAATAATTATACTTGGTCTGTTTCTATTTTTTTAATTTAAAAAGATATTTATTTTTTAAAAATATAAATTCTAAAATTAATAAATTTAATTAATAACTTTTATAATTTATTTAATATTTTATTTTTCCTATTTAATTTAACATTTATATTTTCATTAATTATTATTAATATAACACTGACTATACTTTTCATGATTAATATATGTGTTCGCATTTATTATGTCCCGCGGACTAATTGAACTATTTATAAGAGATAACAAAAATTTAAACAACTATTAATAGTACTATATTTTAAATTTAAACATCAAATAGTCAATTTAGTTTTTCAAAAATTGTATCGCTATAAAAAAAATCTCTCCAGAAACTGTGAGGAATGAAAAGAAATCTCTCCGAAAAAAATATCATGTATAAAAATATTCTTTTAGTAAATTTATTTTTAATTCGTATTGAAATTATATTATTAAATTAATTAAAGTGATTGGACTTGATATTTTGATCTTGATTTTGAATATAATGTGTTAGTTTATTTTTTTTTTAACTTCAATGTTTAATTTATTATAAATTTATTACGAAATATTTGAACTTTATTTTTAATATATATTTATTTTATTTTATTTTATTTTATTAAAATTCATGGGAACGTGTCCACGTAAGACAGCCCAATTGGTGGCTGCAGGGACACTTAGGATTTTCCCCTCCCCAAGTCATGGGTTCTAGTCCCAGACCTCCCATATAAAAAAAAAAAATTCATGGGAACGTGAGGAATTTTCTCCTGGAAACAGGAAAGACAAATTGGGGACATGGATAGCTCTATTATTTCTCTCTGCGCAATCCTCACTCCATTGCCATGTGTAATTTTATGATCGGGTCGTGGGTTGTGATGTGAGTATTTTTTAAACTATGTTTATTTATTTAAATTTTTGTAATTTTATTTTACAATTTTTTTATTTACCGTTCCACGTAAGCACCGTTAAATTGATATGTAATGGAGCAACACAAGAACTAACGTGGTGGCACAATTAATCTTTCAGGAACTATATATTGGTGACAAATATTTTTTGGGATTAAATTTGTGACAAAATTGATCTTTTGGTATGCATCAAGGATATTCTCCGGTCGATAGTCGAAGATTAATCTCCTCTGAGACATAGACATCATTAAAGTGTGTTTTGCTTCTACCAACAAAACATTTTACATACTCATGGCTGATAAAATTGATCTTTGAGAGACTGCATGTATTGGTGGCAAATATCTTCGAGGAATTACATTGGTGACCCAATTAATCTTTGAGGGACTATATATATATATTAATGACAAATATATTTGAGAAAAAAAAAATCGATGCAATTTTTAAAAGACGAAATTGATTATTTAACTAACTTTAACAATAACAACTATTCTCAAAATATAAGATAAACATAAATAGAAGGCAAAATTGTTTTTTTTCCCTTGAATTATTTATTTGTTCAAAAATTGTTCTTCAATTCTTTTTGTTTAAAAGTGATCCCGCAAATTTACTTTCATGAGCATGTTTGGTTCTTCTATCAATTTTTTTTGTCTCCGATCATCTTCTCCGACGAGATTCCGAAAAATGTCATTTTTTCCGGCTTGACTCCCTCGCTTCCCCTTCCTCTCTTATTTCCCTCCCTCCCTTCTTCCCCAATGTGCACCTTCTCTCTTATGGTATCTTCCATTTTCAACCATAATCTAGCAACAAAATCAAACCTCAGTCCTTCTTCCTCTTCATCTTGTTCATAAAAAAAATGCATGAAAAATTATGGGTGTTGGCAATTTACAAGTGTGGGCCAAGCCCGCCTGCCCTAATTGCCAATAATATATCCGGATTCAATATATATATATATGGGTCTTTCTAATCATCCCTTGAAAAGTAATTGTTTGTTGGAAATTGAAGCATTTAATAAATTAAATAAATTATTATTTAGTTTTCGAATACAATTTTACTATTTATGTTCTCTTATCCTATGCATATATATATATATATAGTTTTTGTAATAATTGATGATGGATATTTTGCATTATTTTAAAATCAATATGGATAAAACTTTTATACTAGAACATGTATTCTAGTAAAAAAAAATATTGTTTCTCATAAAAATTACGGTATAATTTTTTTTTATATAATTAACTTTTCGTAAAGAAATTAATTTTGTTTTACCATTTTATTGTTGAAAAAAATGCACACAATACACTTGAAATTTATGTCACTAACAAAGACACTTCTTAAAGCAAAGCATTTCCTTTAGTAAATCAATGGTATATTATATGAAGTAGGTACGAGTGTAAGGGTGAATACAAATGAGAGCATATGAGTGTTGGTTTTTTTTTTATTTTTTTTATTTTTATTTTTTTTAAACCAGAGATAATGCCGGTATCATTATAACAAACCTTAGGAACTCTTGAAAAAAAATAAAACACCTCTAGGAAGTTACGTGCAATTTTTTTTTAAAAAAAATAAAAAATCCATTTATGAATGCTTATATGGAGGAGACGATATCTTATTAATTACTTAATCTGTATTCTTCTCTCCATCACCATTCACCAACTCGTATATAAAGATTAGCAAACTGAAAACAAACTATGCTTACCATATATAATTAAGATTACTACTATAAGATGGCGGCTACGCGCTTGTCATGCCTCTTCCCTTGGTTTCTGATCTTGTTGCTTTTGCAGCTTCAGATACAAAGTGGGAGTGGGTCAAAGGCAACATCAACCGAAGTCATCAAGTTGAGAGTAGGAGTACCCAAGAAAGATGGTTTTAGAGAATTTGTCAACGTAGTTTGGGACTCTCATGAAAATAAGTACAATGTCACTGGATATTGCATGGATGTTTTCTATGCTGTCGTAAGTCTCTTGCCTTTCAATGTTTCTCTAGAAATTGAACCTTATGTTAATGAGTCAGGAGAAAGTGCTGGAACATATGATTCCCTTGTCGAACAGATCCCATCCAAGGTTAGTGATCCTCAATCTCTATTCTCTCATATACAAGTAACTTTCTATTCTCTTATCTTAAAAAATAAAATAAAGTAAAAATAACTATAACTATTTTATAAGACAAAAATGGGGTGTATTTGGGTGGAAAAAACCATCTTTTCCTAAGGGAATTGTTCTCAAGAATCAGTTTAGTCGATAAAATTCTGGAATATGAAACATTACGTTGGAATCATGATTTAAATTCGAATGACAGCGTTAAATATTTATCTATTAAAAAAAACTATTCTATAAAAAAATTAGAAAAATTGACACTTTTTTCTTGTTATTTTGGCTTTTCTTGTTGGCAAAAATTACGATGGAGCAGTATGATATTGTGGTAGGGGATGTAACAATCGTGGCCAACCGTACAAAATATGTAGACTTCACGCTGCCGTATACAGAATCAGGAGTTAGAATGTTAGTGCCAGTTCAACATGGCAGGCAAACCATGTGGATTTTTGTGAGACCCTTCAGCTGGGAACTTTGGTTGAGCATAGTGGTGTTCTCTATGCTCATAGGTGCTGTAATATTCTTCATGGAAAAAAGAAATGTAAATTCCTTTCCTGCACGGGAGGGTTCACAACAAAATCGGAATCAGCTCAGCATGATGACATCCATCTTATTGTTTCCTCTAATACAAGTCGTTCTTCCTCAAAGTAAATATATACTCCCTCTGCTACTATATATAGGGCACCTTCTAGAATAAATCTTTGATCCTATATATAGGACACTTTATATTTCCTATGCATCATTAATTATTTTTTTTCATTTTTGCCCTTATTAAATACTTTGACTAACTATATTTTTTTTTATTCATTAATGAATGTGAACTTTCCAAGTAAAGTGGAGGGGTAAAATTGTAATGTTACAATATATTCTCATAAAATTCACAAAACTAACCACTTTCCTTAGTTCGGGGAATACGGTTAAATATGCTCTATATATAATACCGGAGGAAGTACTGTATTTTTTTTAATCGGGAAGTGAGTTATATATATATATATCCTTAATGACCAATAGTATATACTTAGGGACGGAGGGAGTATTACTTGCATGGATTTTTCTGGTGGCTAAGATGCATCAACCATGCATACAAGTTAAGAAACAATTTAAAAAAAAAAAATCAGAAAAGTTGAATTAATGAATATCGATTTTAAATATAAGTAAAAGTTAATTAATTTTTTATTCTTAATACAATTATTTTTAAAATATCTCGATAAAGTTGTATATATTATTCGATTTTTGTTTTATTATTCTCTATGCAAGTTTTCAAAACTAATCTATTTTTTAATGAATTTGAAAAATTTAAATATACTTAACTAATTAAATGTTAAATTAATTATTTACTTGTATTTGAGAACAAAGAACAAAGCAAGTGCTACATAATAAGGAATTTAACATTATATACTGCTTCTTTATATAATAGTATCATTTTTCAAAATAATTATTAATTTTCTTTCTCTTGTCAGCATTTTTCAAAATTAAAATATTTAAAAGAAAATATTTTCTTTTCTTTGCTTTCTAATTTATTAAATATTTCTCTCCCTCCCTAATTATAAGACCCTTTTGACACTTTTATTTTGTCCCTATTTATAAGACCTTATACCAATTTTTAATGATCATTAATTGTTTTTTTTTCCATAAATACCCTTATTTATTTAACACTTTTTAGATTTTCAATAATATTAATAGGAGTAATTTTGAAAGTACATATCAAAAGTTCACATTTCCAATACAATTAACTAAATTAATCAACTTTCTCAATGAACGTGAAATCTCCCAAATGAGTCTTATATATAGGGACGGAGGGAGTATAATTTTTCGTCCAAGATACAGGACATAAATTAAGGAAGATCGAACAATATTTGATGATCCTTAATTAAAATTTGTTATTAAAATTTGCCATTTATTGTAATTGCTTAAAAACATTAATTATTAAATTTATAGCTTAAACATTTTAAAGTTATATTTTTTTAATCAATCACAAAGAGTAAAATATCTGTTTGTTAAGACATCAAATATTATAGCCACTCATGAATTATGAACATGGATGCGTAGTTTTTCATTTCCACCATGTAATTTGTCTCCTTTTCGTTCTTTTCTCTCTCCCTCTTACTCTCATACAGTAGCATTTTCTGTTACTTATTCATTCTATAAATCAATTTTACCTGATTCATACATATTAAAAAAAATTAATTATTATTCTCAAATTTATAAAAAAAAAATATGTTGTCATTATAAAATTATTCATATTTAGAACTTTACAACTTTATTTATTTCTTTTTTTATTGTAATTATTGCCTTATCACCCTTATAAAATTATAAGGGGTTTATTTGGAATACACTCTTTAATATTATCCTAGATATTTTAAAACTATTTATAAGAAAATCTATCAAAATTGTGCCTTATAATAAAAGACGGAGGACAGAGGGAATATTTGGGAGACCTTACAGGATTCTATCCTTTGGAAGGAAAAAAAAAACTTTTTCATAAAATAACAAATAAACGTTGTGATTAAAAGCTTCGATGAATTTGTGAATTTGCAGGAGAGGTGGTAGCCAAGAACTGCTCGAGATTTGTGTTGATGGTTTGGCTACTGTTGGCATTCGTGATCATGCAAAGTTACACTGCAAACTTGACATCTATATTAACCTTGGATCAACTGCAACCCACTCATGTGAGCGTGGATGAATTAAGAGAAGGGGGTTATTATGTTGGATACCCAACCGAGTCTTTTGTCTATGATCTGTTGGTACAGCGATGGAACTTTACACCATCTAAGCTGAGGGCATATGACAATATGACTGAGTATCGCAATGCTTTAATTATCGGAAGTCAAGGAGGGGGTGTTGCTGCCATATTCGATGAAGTGCCTTACCTTCGAATCTACCTTAAAAATTTTGGATCCGATTACAAGATGACTGGCCCCATCTATCGAACAGATGGTTTCGGCTTTGTAAGTGGCTCATATAAATCACCAAAAACATGTTGAACCCTATGTTAATATAAACAAAATTAATTACTTTCACACTGTTATATACTCTATTATTATTTGAATCTTTTTTTTATTAAATTTATAACATTTTTTCAATATTCATAAACCTATTCTTTTGTTTATTTAAAATTTACATTTTCAGTAATGGTAATTTTTGTATTAATTTTTATTTTTTTATATAAAAAAATTTAAATACATTTAACTAACTTATTTAATAAATTTGTTTTTAGTTTATTTTTCTTATAAAAGATATTATTGGAATAGTATTTTTTTTTATATAATCAACATGGCTAAATAGAAAAAAAAAAAAGGATTACATAGTAGTATATGTTACTAGTAATTATTTGTGGATTAATTAATTTTCAGGCATTGCCGTTAAACTCCAACCTTACCAGTTACTTTTCAAGAGCCATCTTGAACGTGACCGAGAGTGATTTAATGGATCGGATAGACGCAACATATTTTGGGAACAACAACCAAGATCAATCTGCACCAGCGCCTGCTCCTTCTCCAAGCCTCACCCTTCACAGCTTTGCTGGGCTCTACATAGTCACTGTGACTGCTACTATGTTAGCATTGCTTATCTCTGAAACTGCTATTTGGCTTAATAAACCCACTCCTTCAGAAATCCAGGCACAACCAACTCCCAGGCCCGGCCCCGGATGATATTGATATCAGTACTAGCCTCATAATTGGTCATTGAGACTTTTGTTTTTCATAGTAACTAGAGTTCGAGTTTCACTATTGGCATTTTTTATTTTTTTACTTATTTATATATGTTCTCCTTTTTATTTTGTTCAAATTAAATGCACTTTTTTAATTTTTTTTCTTCCATTTTTATTTTGAGTCATACTTAACTATATTATAAAGATCAATAAAAATAGTTATATTTCCTAAATTTAAAAAATACTTTAACATTACAATTTTATATCTTAATTTATATTGAAAATTTCACACAAATATTATTTCACTTTAATGAATAAAAAACAAATATGATTAAACAAAATCAATAAGTATCTTGTAAAAAATACAAAGTAACTTATAAATAAAACAAAAAATTCATCTAAATAATAATTTATAAAAAAAAAACGAAGGAAATATTTATTTCTAAATTTCAAGCTTTGTTGAATTGATTGTTATTTGTATCCATAATAGAATGAAAGTATACAACTATTAGAGAAATGTTTTGTTTATTTTTTGCTAATTAATCAACATTAAAATAGATAGTTTTGGAATCAGTTTAAATGACATATAAGATTGCATTGTAGAACAATATTTGCCAAAGTTAGAATCTAGGGTTATAAAATAGTTTTCAAACATTACGTAATGATATTATTAAGATATATAATTATAAGATTTTTTCTTCTACAAAAAAAAGATATATAATTATATTATTGCATAATATTTTATTTCACCTCTCTTTAACTTTTTGTCCAAGTTTCTTTACTAATTATGGTTTTGAAATACCTCTTTATTCTCAAACTTCTCTACTAATAAAATTATTGAAGCGGTTGAAGCCTATGTGATTTATTTATTGTTGATTGTATTTTTGCAAATTTATAGAGTTATAAGCATTAATAATATTTTAGAAAAGTTCCTATATTAAAAGAAATTTTATTGTTAAAATTTTATTTATTTACAAATTTTTTTATAGTTTAAGGGGAAAAAAAATTTTGACCCGGACCTATAACATATGAGGACCGGGCCTGCGAACTCCAAATGATGATGATTCAACTCCATATCAGGGGAATTGAAAAAACCGTTCAACTAAACCTTCCACGACTCTTGCTGATAGAAATTATTACTACTGTACATCATGTACATGTATGCTGTATATACAGTACTTCCTCCGACTCGCATCAAATTGTAAAAAAGATTTTTTTTCTTAAACTAAAAAATTAAAGTAATTAAGGAAGAAATTTAAAAATTGCAAATTTTTAATTGTGAGTAGTTGATCAATGTAAAATGTAATATTAAATTAGTTATTAATAATTGGTTGATATTGACGTGTTAGGCAAACTAAAAATGTATATTCTTATAAAATAAAATCGTTAAATATATATCTTTTTAATTTTTTACCTTTTGTAATTTTTTATCATGCTCACAGGAGAGAGTGAATAAGTAACTCGTGGCCAAGGCTCATTATCATAGCATTATTTGAACTTCATTCATTACTTTGCGCAATACGGAGTACTATTTTTATGAATAAGTTGAACACTTAATTGAATGGAGTATAAAATAAATGGGATTATTGCTAACCTTCGGGATCACGTGGATCTTAGCAATATCACATTTAAAAAAAAAATCTAACACACTCTCTCTTAAAATAAATATAGGGTCTTGCTAAGGAGTACCCTAAGGGTACTTGTTAAGGTTTCTAAATTTAGAAAATTAATCATAAGTGCATATTACTCTGTGTCTCAAGAATCTAAAAAAAATGCATTTTTCAATGGTTATTTACTTCTTTTGACTTCTTAACAAGTGCATCAAGGACACTTGTTAGCATTTGCCAAATAAATACTACTCCCTCCGTTCTTAAATATAAAGTTTCTTGGGGAGATTTCAAGTTCATTAAGAAAGTGGAATAATTTAGTTAATTGTATTGGAAATGTGAACTTTTGATATGTAATTTCAAAATTACCCCTATTAATATTATTGAGAATCTAAAAAGTGTTAAATAAATAAAGTTTTTGTGGAAAAAGGTAATTAATGATCATTGAAAATTTGGTATGGGGTTTTATAAATAAGGATAAAATAAAAATGTCCAGAGGACTTTATATTTAAGGAAGGAGGGAGTAATAAACTTAGAGTTACAATGCATTTATTCTATTTTTAACCTTTTATCCTTAACTTTACCTTTAGAACTAAGACTAAACAAACCAATTAAACCAATTATTAAAAGGCTTAAAATCATAAAATGTGGTTTAATTGGGACACATATTAAAAAGTATTTTCAACGCATATATGAATTTGTTTATTTCCCCATGCAACTTGCCTGCAACTGCAAATTAGAATTTCTTACAAAAGACACTAACAAACAAATCTGGATCACATATTAATAAAGAAGTATGTTTATTTTCCCATACAAAAATTGAACATCATGTTGTGTCCAACTTTTGGTATTCACAAATCACAAGTAATTTTTCATCGAGAAATATAAAATGAGTAAGTCGCTTAAGTTCCTATTAAAATCACTTCAAAGTGTTGTAAATAAACTAACGAGTCTAAGCTCTATAGCAACTGACCCGGTAAAATAATTTTTTTTTTTTAATCAGCAAACCAAAGACTTTTACTATTAAGACAGAACAGTACCAGTGACAGATACTCCAAGCTAAGGCAGGACTTGGTAATTAATATTATAATTATTTAGAATATTGACTTTTAGAAAATAAATAAAGGTCTTCCAAATAATTAAACTTGGTAAGTAAGCAAATAAGCAATGCAACCAGTGGACAATTCACTCTAGACTACTCCTAATTTGTGTGGTGAGGATGCAGAGCTGTTAAAGAGTAAGAGAAATAAAATAGTCGTCAGTGCAAACGCATTGATATTAGGAACTGCAGTTTATATATTTAATATATATATATATATATATAGTATATTATTGTTCTTTATTAGAAATAATTAATCTGTCAAATAGGAAACCTCTGACTTATGCTAGCCGGCTCAAACCTTCTAGGAAGCATCCAGTTGTGAGAAATTTCATAGTAATTTTACAGATTAAGGAACTGATGAAAAGTCAATTCTCAGTTTCATTGGCGAATTTCCAATGACTTACTTGAATTCAAGAAAACATAAACATATGCATCTTCTTCGTATATTCCATCGTTATAACCCGAATCTTGTCACTGTCACCGTGTCACAAATAACCGAATCAATTATCCTTGGCAAAAATCTCAAGCTAACTTTGTTTAAAATATTTATATATTTGTTTCGTTTTCTTCCGTGATAAGCTACATAATTGACAATTATTATTCAATTGCTTATCTAAGTTTTTAGTCCTTGAACTTAACTTGAACTTAAGTGCTTTTTTGAAATTGGTTCTTAAACTTTTTTTTTAAAATTATGTTGAGTCCCTGAACTTTCTCAAATTTTGGATATGGTCCTTTAATCAATTAAGTAATGATATGACTGAGGATATATCATGTCACCTTCGCCACATCGATAATAACGTTCTAGATATGCCATGTGAATTTTCTAAAAAAAAAAATCAGTTTTATTAAAAATAATTAAAAATTGTAGTTTAAAAGAAAATCGAATCTTTTAATAAATTTTAAAAGAATTTACTTTTTTAATAAAAAAAATAATGTAATATCCCGTGATTCTACATAACACGCCACTCGTCGATATTCGAAAAGCGACGTGACATGTAGTCGGTTATATCATCACTTAAGTGATGAAAGGACCATTTTCAAAAATTAAACAAGGTTCACGGACCCAAAGCATGAGAAAAAAATTTAAGGATCAACTCCAAAAGAGCATCTAATTTCATGGACTAAAATATTTTAATAAACCTTATTTAATAAAGGTATGTCGGTTCAATTCATAAGAATTTGACTCATGCTCCTGAAAGTGTGACTTTGAATCCGATTTGCCTATATGATTACTTCGTTGGATAATACTAAGTATATTTATAAATACTTGTATGTTTTATATATTCTTAAGAATTATAATCGAGATTTAACTTACTTAAAGTTTTTATTTTATTATAAGAAATATACATAGAAATAAATAAAATCTCAGACAGTATATAAATTACAATAAGGCTTATTTAACATTTTAGTCCCTAAACTTATGTGCTCTTTTGGAATTGGTCTTTAAAGTTTTTTTTTTATGCTTTGGGTCCTGAACTTTGTTTAATTTTTGGAAATGGTCATTTCGTCACTTAAGTGATGATATAGCCAACGATATGTCACTTCACTTTCACAATATCGACGAGTGACGTGTTATGCAGAGCCACAGGACACTACACGATTTTTTAATTAAAAAAAATAATTTCTTTTAAAATTTATTAAAAGATTTGATTTTCTTTAATTAAATACAATTTATAATTATTTTTAATCAATTTGATTTTTTTTTAAATTTAAAAAATCACGTAGCATCATTTGGCATGTTACCTATAGATATGGCGAAGGTGACGTGACATATTATCGGTCATATCACTATTTAAGTGATGAAATGACCATTTCCAAAATTTAAGCAAAGTTTAAGACTCAAAACTAACATCGAAAAAAGGTTTGAGGACCAATTCCAAAAGAGCACATAAGTTTAGAGACTAAAAACTTGAATAAACCTCGCCCTATATAACTCATTATTGCATTGATTATTCTAAATACTACAAGGGATATTTAGCATTGGGCTGATATGGCAAAGGCAAACTTCTACGGTTACCTTCTTTCTTGTATTATCATCCTAACAGTTGCTCAGTTTGGAGTTGCAACTGTTTCTCAACAACTAGGAGGGAAAAAGTTAATCATTGGGTTGCCCAAGAGAGCTGGTTTTACTGAATTTGTGGATGTAAAACTGAGCTCTAGTACAAACCAATTGATCCAAGTCACTGGCTATGCCATTGACATTTTCAATACCACAGTAGATTACCTTTCAAGTCACTTAGGTTTCAATGTTTCTTATGAGTTCCAACCTTTCATCAATGGAAGCGGAGAGAGTGCTGGGAGTTATGACCAACTTGTTGAACAGGTCTATAAACACAAGGTTAGTTCACAAATTTATCTCATTTTTTTTTCTAATACTTTAGTTCACGAGATGAGACAATTAAAGCCGAGGATAATCATTTAAATTCGAACAATTTTTTTTGAATGTCGATACATTGAAAAAATCAAAATTTTATGTCTTTAATTTTTCAAAAGAATTCAAATATTTTGAGTTTTTTTATCTTCAATAGTAAATGTTGAAGTTAAGAAAATCAAAAAAATAATATGGTGCATAGATTTATAAAAAAAAAAAAGGAAAATGTTAAGTCGTTGATACTAAAACTTGCACATCAATATAGTGTTTAATATTTCTTTCATGTATTTTAGGAAAATGTCCATGCAAAAAATATAAAAATATTTTAGACATAGTTGTATAAAGTGAATGGTGCAATGTCAACTAAAAATTTTGTATTCGAATAATAGTAGAACTTTTAAAAAGTTGTAGCGTAGAAAATCTTAATTTGTATTATTTGCACGTTATTATGTTCTAGAAATTTTTTTTGCACTTATTATTCTCTTTTGAGAAAATAGAGATATAGATAAATGTATTATTGACATATCGAATTTATCACATTTTATTAAATAAAAATAAAATAAATATATGAAGCATATACAAAGCCGGCTTGCAAAAATGCTTATTTCACACTTTTTTTGAGCTGTAAATGATGTAATAAGAAAGTGAGAAATATGAAAAAAAAAAAAGTTATAAAATGTTTGAAGAAGTATATATAAAAGTTCGATAACCTGTAAGAGGTATATATCAGGCGTTTCATATAACAAAGTTATTTGCATAATAATAAGATTGCACAATTTCCTTTTCTTATAAGCAAAGGGGGTTAATAATTTCCTTTGTGTATGGTGGGTAGAATTAGTGTTATCTAATCGGTGTTTGGGTCGGTTCAGTTTGGGTTTAGTTCATTATTGTACTGTGCTAAAAATATATGGGTATAATTTAGGTTCTAAATTTGTTGTCTAAGTCTTATGTTATTACATGCTTAATAAGGTCGATTAGATATTGTGGGGCTTTTTTGCTGGATCTATTAATTAGAGATGACAACTTGTAGTACTTAATTGTGCTTAGTATTGGTAATTAGGATGGGCGGGTGAGCGGGTTTGGCCTGTGCCCGCCGGGCATCTAAATGCACGTAGGGCGGGTATATGGGCGGCCCGCGTTTAATTTAAAAAAAAAATCTATAAAAAAAAAAGTCACATTAATCAGTTTTTTTATTTATCTATTTTTAAAATTTGTTGTATCTCCAAGAAATTCAACTCTGCAAAATGACGAGTTATTTGTTAGCTTTGGGCATGCTTTGTTATATCTGTTACCTCCTCACGGTGCTTGTGCAATTGGAATATGCTTACTCCTCTTTTTTATGTAAGGACATTTAATTTTTGGCTTTTAGGAATATGTTTTCTGACAAAACATAAGAAATTAGTCAAAATCGCAAGGAATATTAAGCCGATTATAATCAATCAGAGGATGTAAAAAATACTAGAAGTAGAAAAAAAAAAAAAGGAAATACCTTTACTAACATTAATTAGAAGATTTTTTAAGTTAATTTTTTTAACAGTCAAAATGACACAACGACTAAAAAAATTTATTATTTTTTAATTTAACCTGCGGGCCGCCCGCCCAGCGATGGCCACAAAAAAAACGGGCGGGCGCGGGCGAGCATATTTTAAAAATTGGATCTAAAATTTATGCTTTGCCCACAAAAAATTGCGGACAAACGGGTGGGTCTCGTGGGCATATGTCCTAATTACCAATACTAGTTGTGCTCAGACCATGACCATGCCATGCCAAAAAGACACTATCTAATACTACCTCCGTCCCTAATTATAAGGTCATCTTAGGAGATTTTACGTCCATTAAGAAAAAATGAAATAGTTTAGTTAATTGTATTGGAAATGTGAACTTTTGATATGTATTTTCAAAAGGCTTTTTTAAGCGATAGGTCCCTAAACTTAGGGGGTGTTTTGGATTTAGTCCTTAATCTTTTTTTTTGTTGGACCTGGTCCCTAAACTTTAACGTTGTTTGGAACTACTCCTTCCGTTAACCCAAAGTTAACTTCGTTAGTGTCTTCCAATAAGATGTTGTCACGTGTCCCAACTTGCAAATTTTTTTTTTGGCTTTTTTGACTTTGAGGTCCCTAAACTTAGGGAGGTAATTGAATTTAATCCCTTCCCTTTCTTTTCATTGGATCAGGTCCCTAAACTCCAGACCATTTTAAATTAAGTCCTTCTGTTAGTTTTGATCTAACATCGTTACCCTGGGGAAATTTTTATGCCACGTGGACCAATAAATTAATGCCACATGAAATTTTTCTTTTAAAATTGAAAAATTACAAAAAATAAATAAATAAAACAGACTCTTGCTTCCTCCTTCTATCTGTTCGATCAGCATGAGTTTATTCCTAGAACTCAAGCATTTCTTAATCCATCCACCTGCATTCTATCTGTTCCTTTTAGCTTATTATTACCTGATTTGAAGCACAACTGAACCAAGCATCATAAACAGACCCACCATGCCACAGAAAATTTTTCAGGCCAAAATGTGAACCACCTTCCCTATCTTCCTCTCGTTCCTCGTCGTGCTCGATCGCCTCGTTAAGGCTTGACATCATGGTTTCTTCACCTTGCTTAGGGGGTGACATTGTTTTTCAGAATATAAAGATCTAAACAAAAAAAAAAAAAAACACACACACAGTGTCAAGTGATAAAAACTGAGTTAGACACCTACCAAACCTTCATCATCAAACTCTAAAGTAATAAAAAAGAGATTTTTCTGTGTCAATCAAAGATACTTGTTGCCTTTCTTCCTCCCTCAAGACTCTGCATATGACACGCCGCTAAGAAGAAGGCAGAGGAAGCGGAGAAGAGGACGGAGGCTGGAAAGCAGAGGACGCTGAGGACGCTGAGGTTGTTGAGGGTTCGAAGTTGCTAGGCTGCTGCACGGTGAAGGAAGCGCGATTGGTCTCCTTCGGTGTCGCATCAGATTTGCAGAGAAGATGACCAAGCGAAGGATGAAGAACGAAGAGGATCTTCGGGGTCGCCGCCGCAACTAGGTTCCAGGGGCTTTGGTTATAACTAGCGTCGCCGCACACCGAAGCAAACTCGTGACTGTGACAGTGATTTTCGCTGTAAACCGAAGCAAGCACAAAACTCAGATCGAGATCCGACCTTGAGGACGGTGGCGAAAGATTCTAAAATCGTTACCCTGATGGCAGTGGTGAGCGCTCGAGACATCACGACCATGACGATGATGCATCTCGTCCCAAACGCGTTGTATTCCCATCGTTATAAAAAAAAACAATTTTTTTTTAATTTTATTTACTTTTTGTAATTTTTCAATTTTAAAAGAAAAATTCCATGTGGCATTAATTTATTGGTCCACATGGCATAAAAATTTCCCCAGGGTAACGGTGTTAGATTAAAACTAACAAAAGGACTTAATCCAAAATGGTCTAGAGTTTAGGGACCTGATCCAACGAAAAAAAGGATAGGGATTGAATTCAATTATCCCCCTAAGTTTAGGGACCTCAAAGTCAAAAAAGCAAAAAAAAAAAAGCAAGTTGGGACACGTGGCAACATCTTATTGGAAGACACTGAGTCACTGACGGAGTTAACTTTGGGTTAACGGAAGGACTAGTTCTAAACGGCGTTAAAGTTTAGTGACCCGATCCAACAAAAAAAAGATTAAGGACTAAATCCAAAACACCCCCTAAGTTTAGGGACCTATCGCTTAAAAAAGCCTTTTCAAAATTACCCATATTAATATTATTGGGAATCTGAAAAATGTTAAATAAATTTGCTGTCTAAGACTCTGTTTTTCAAGCTTATTCGAAGCAATGTCATATTGAGTTTTTTTTTTCTATCTCTAATAAAAATTTTCTGTTATCAAGGAAAAAAAAAAGTAAAGGAGGGCCTGTAATTTCTCTTCTTTGATGTTTTTGATTTCTTTTCCAACAAAAAAATAAATAAAAACATATATGAAACTGATTTGATGTTTTGTTGGGTTTATGGATAGTATGATGCGGTAGTGGGAGATGTATCAATTGTGGCCAGCAGATCGAAACATGTGGATTTTACGTTACCATATACAGAGTCCGGTGTTATGATGCTTGTACGAGCTGGGCATCATCAGCAGCATCTAAACATGTGGTTTTTTATGCGGCCTTTCAGTTGGGATCTTTGATTAACCATCACAATAACTTGTTTCATTATAGGAGCTACAATACGATTCATGGAACGTAACATTGATGCAGAACCTGAAGAAGGCTCACCCCGTCGTGACCAACTTAAAGGGATATCAATCATTTGGCTTCCTCTTGCACAAGTCGTGCTTCCTGATAGTAATTTATTATCTTAGCTTTTCCTATAATTAATCTTCCTTTTTAATTTTTCAGTTTATCTCTTTAAATTCTTTGAAGTTATGTACGGACTTTTTAAGTTCACAATTTGAAAAAAAGACTAAGTGTAATCACCCTCTTGCATGGAGGTTTGTAATCTTGGATTTTTTTATTTTTTTTTTCAAAAGAAAAGAAAAAGAAAGAAGACCAAGTGTCCATTCGGGTTGGTGCACCCTTATAGTAAAACCAGAACTGATGAATTTATAAAATCTAGAGTAGGGCAGAACTTTTAGTTAGGGACTTAGGGATGAGAATAAGAATTCAAAAGTGATTTTTTTTTATTGGAAAACTAAATATATATTTTTTAATTCTTTCATAAACTACTTTCTAATAAAACTCATCCATTTTAAGTTTTTATATATGGAGCTTAGTTTAAGAAAACCTTTTTTTATTTGGTGGAAAAAGAGTGCATCTCTTGATGATTAAGTCATAAAGTAACAAAGGTTGCGAATATTAGGAAGGAACACAAGGCAAAAGAACCCTTAATTAATGAATAAGAAATTTATAAACAGCGATTTATAGGCACACGCATATATATATATATAATCTTTTCTGATTTCATAATTGATTTCCAGGAGAATCGGTTGGCAAGAACTGCTCCAAGTTTGTGTTAGTGGTATGGTTGATAGTGGCATTTGTTCTTGTACAAAGTTACACTGCAAGCTTGTCATCAATCTTGACCGTGGATCAATTGAAACCTAGCTACCCAATTTGAATGATTTGATAAGAAACGGTGATTATATTGGATGTCCAACAGGTTCCTTTGTGTACGATATGTTGGTGGACTTAAAGTTCGATAAATTAAAACTGAAGAACATCTCCGACATTAAAGGCTATAAGAAAGCTTTAGATGATTATGGAACTAAAAAAGGTGGTGTTGCTGTCATATTTGATGAAATATCATTCATCAAGATATTCCTCAAAAAATATGGTTCCCGGTATTTGATGGTCGGGCCTCATTACCGTAACGATGGATTTGGTTTTGTAAGTCTCCATATGCCTCTTACTTTCCAATTTTAATATGTTTCTACGGAAATTTGGACCTTTCGAGAAAAATAAATAAATAAATAAAAGTTTTTGTCTTGAAAAATTGTACATTTTTTCTTCTGCTTTACTTTCTATAATTTTTTCATTCAGTCAAAACATTACTATTGACCACATGTTAGTGATAGTGATGGCGTTCACACATCATTACTAAATTGACACAAATAGTAAAACCGGATGTTTTAAAATATTTAGGACTCGCAAATATTTTCTAGAGAATGAAAAAGACACGATTTTTCAGGTCATTTTTCTGGAATTTTTATAGTACAATATGTGATAAAATTTTGCATGCGTGCAGGCATTTCCGGTTAATTCCAACTTAACCTCTTACTTTTCAAGAGCCATATTGAACGTTACTCAAGGTGACTCAATGGGTAACATTGAAAGAAAGTATTTCGGTAAGAGTGATGATGATGCTGTCCAAGACAAAACCGAAGATTTATCATCCTCAGATACTCCCAACCTTACTACATATAGCTTTGCAGGCTTGTTCATTATCACTGGAATTGTCACGGTTTTAGCTTTGGTTGTATCTGAAAGCCACATATGGAGAGAACCTGTGAGACTAGTCAAAGTTTACAGCAAAAAATTGTTGCGCTCTCCACATTCGGCAAAAAATGGTAACAATTCAGTGGATGACTCTGCAACTCAAGGGAATGAAGCTAATAGCATTCCAGGAAGCCCATAGATATCTCCTTTCACCCGATCTATTTAATCATAGCATGTGTAGATGGTAACTAAATCTAGGTTAAGCCAGATCGCTAGCATAGACTTAAATTAAGTGCGTGTTTGGAGCTGCGTTTGCAGCTTGCAAACGCGGAAGCCTCCCTCTGGGAGCTTCCAGGAAACGCGCGTTTGGGGCATGTGAAACGCGGAAACAAACAGAGCTTTAAGTCATATAGACTTGGGGGCTAAAGCGCTGTAAACTTTGTAAGGATGGTACTTCCAGTTAAGGACGCAAATATGATGTGAGTAAACATTTTTCCTTTTCTTTTAGTTAGGACCCACTCTTCCAGCGACTTGTAAAGGCTTTTGAATAATGATTGTACCAAAGGATATGTATTGCTATTAGATTGTTCTTTTTATATGCATTTGATTATGTTGTACTTGCATAGCTACATTCCTTGTGAGCCAAGTGAAGAACCAATCCTTTTAACTAATAACAACCAATAAACAATGATATTATTTATACGAGATATTAGATAAATATTTTGATTTGGTTTAAAACTGATTCTCTGAAAATTATTAAATGCTAAAACAAGGCATTTTAGTTATCTCTATCATTTACTGTTTCCCAGATAAACGCTGATCATTCAAGTAATAGTAAAGGCCAAACTTGGTTGTTCTCATCTTCATAGAAATGAGAACTGTTCTTAATAATTTCGAGCCTGTGCTTGCATGCATACAGCTAACACCTACCCCCTTCTGCATTCATCTTCCGCAAACGATGATGTTACTTTTGGGTTTTGATGGTGAGGCTAGCCTGCTACGAATATGAAAGGGAAAATCTGAGCCCGCACCTTCGTTGTGACAAAAAATTAGCGAACAAATCAAGTCATAACCGATCCATGTAAATCCTCTTTTTTGACCATACTCCAAAGATGATGAAAGCAAGATTTACTTAATGACAATTGGGAAGAGTATATTTTTACAAATAAACTTTCCTTGTAATATTATAATGAAGCACCAATGTCCAAGGTTACATATAATACACATGCCTTCCTTGAATCCACCAATGGAAACATTAAAGAATTACTCACCACTCATCATAAACTGGTTTTCTTAATAAATAAACAAAGGGGGAAGGATTTTTACAATGTCAAATTTCCACGTAGTGGAGAACCAATACCTAAGATTAAATATAATACACGAACCTGTATGAATCCCAGCTATGAAAACATTCCACCATCAAAGAATTACTCTCCACTAATCATAAGTGACTGGAAAGGCTCCCTCTTTATTTCCACGAATGTCGAGAAGTCCTTGCTCAATGGTTGTTTCCAGGGTTCTCCATCCATTTGCAAATAGGAATTTTTCCATGCCCCACCTCTGAATTCCATTCGAATAGCTGCTGCCTGAAAGATACAAATAGAATTTAACGGTTAAGAGATACTGATGGGACTAATCATTGAGAAAAAGAAATTTCAAAATGGCAAATGATGTCAATGTAAAGAAACAAAGAAGACAATATTCAGATTCACATAGGTAGGCTGTGATCAGAATTATCAAAACGTGTCACATGGAGACAGAACAGAATGCAACTTGTTTGATAAGCAGACGAGAGAAAGGGTTTTCAGTCAAATGTAAAATGGAAGTCAATTATATACAAGGTAGTAAATTAAGAAGTCCAGTAAAAGATGTCAGCTGTATTGCAACAAATAATCTGGCTCGCATCCTTCACTAATCAGTTGCAAATTGATGTTTTGTTTCATGCATACATAATCAATGAATTCCCAAGAAAGTGCAACTTTTTGTGTGTGAAACCAGTAGCTTTACACCACCTCATCCAAGAAAAACACATCTGATTAAGGGGGTCAACTGGTCAAGGTATACTATTTTTCTTTTGACAGGCAAAGTTTTTCAGCAGGGAAGTGGAAGGGGGAAATCGTGCATCTGCTTGGGTTCGAACCCAGGTGCCCGCACTTTATGCCCATAGCTCTATCAACTGAGCTAACTATTGGGCACAAGGTATACTAAATTATCTTAGCCAGGTGCTCAAGTGATAGGATTGCTACATTTATGACCAAAGTCTAATATTAGATCTTACCATATTTTATTAGCAGCACACTGGGAATGTGAAGGTGATCAACAAAAATGCAGAATAGCAAGATAATTTTCAAATCCAAAAAGCCAACTGTGCCCACCTCATAAACCAGCACTAATAGTATCTAGCTCAATTTTTTTTTGCATGTGAGAAGTAAGAAATTCACCCCAAAATACAAACAATAAACGGTGGTACCTGAGCTATGTGCTTAGCAGAGATCAGTTCAACCATGACAAACGATGCATGCCATCCTTGCTTTAGACCAAATATTTCCAAAAGCCCGTCAGCAACATTAGCTTCAACAAAGCCTCTCTGAAAGTAAATAAAAAATCCTTTTCAGTCAAACATCAGTAAATTTGAATAACAAAATTAACAAACTTCATCAACTAAGCAAAGTTTATATATTCAGCATGAAATGATCAGAAGTCAATGGCAAATTGGCAATCACCGCGATAGCATTCTTGACACATAATATAATTACCAAGCAATTAAGAGTGAGTGAGGGAATGAAGTCATGCAAATATATTACAAATATAGACCAAAAATTTAGACATAAAAAGCAGGCAAAGAAGATTTCAGATGGGCATATGTGTATCACAGAAGCAGAAGCCTCTTTCAAAAATTTCCCATCATGAAGGGATTAAAAAACATAACATTATTCATAGTGTCATTGACATGATAAGGCTAATAAACATTAACTTATTAGTTGTGTGCCTCTAATCTTATTTATAGGACCAACGCAGTTTGTAGATAGTTGGGTTAGATCGATCCTTGCCATGTGTATGGAAAAGACTTGGTAGAGGCAAAGAACACTTTGGTAATCTCTACACCTCGAAAGGGATTAAGTCTTTTGCTGTCGGTTGGGGGAAACCTTGGTTCACACCAAAAAATAATCTCTTTCATATGCAGTAAAAAAAAAACAAAGAACTCAAAGGGGGACAAAAATTCACCTATGTTTCTAATACAACCTTTGGATAAAGAAATAACATGAGTGAATGGTTCTATATCATGCTGCAACCAAGGCAGTATCTCAGGCAGTACACATACAATACCTTTTCCAAATATTGTGGTTTGGGTTTACCCCATGGGTTTCTTCCACTTCCATAACTATGAAGATTTAGAGCAACTATTGACCTTACACTGAAAAGATAACATAACCTTATTAGGCAAAAAACCAAAAGCTTCATAAAAGATATTGCTACACCACTACACTCACTAGGCAGTAAATTTAAGGTTAAGAATTCGAAGAACTAAAACAAGAAATCAGAATTATGGATAAGCAAGAAGTGCAAAGTCACCAAAAACTACTGTATGGTAAAAGGTGGTGATGCCTGTTTTGAAAACATTGCTTTGCTTGGTACTTGATAACATGCACCAATAACAATTATGCTATAATATAAGAAATGAACCTTGAAGGAATTGGAACCTGCTCCCAATCTGAGCAATTGACCTTTTTGATATGCATCCGCAAAATGTTTCTAAGTCCCCTGATGCCAAAGAGGAATTTTAAGAATTTTTTATTTCTGAATATTCTAGGTAGCAATTAAGCCGGTCGTTGTCCTTTATATATGAATGTACATAATAAAGTGCAAATAGAAACATGATAAAGCAAAAGCGATACTACCTTAAACCTGGATCACTTGTGCAAGGTGTGAAGAACCAGCCCTGAGTGCAACTGAAACCAGAGTATATAATCTGCAACCAAAACAACAAAGAGTGGTCAGAATCCTTTATAGACCAACACTTGTTAAATCATCTTTAAGAGACACGGTAGCTGCTAAACTGTTAGCATAAATGCTAAGAAGTTCAAAGCAAAAAAAAAAAAAAAAAAAAAAAAACAGGAGGATGGTTTACTTACTCAAAAGTGGAACCATCAAATTAAGTAAACCAAAGCAAGCAAGGGAACTTATATGAAAAACACATTCAACAGCTCCAGAGATTTTATACCTTATTTGAAATTGGACCACTTGCAAGGTTTGGTTTTTCATTGCGTAGATGATGGAAGCCATAAGCCACTTGGGCATCCATTCCTGTAAAATATGATGGGAATTTCTAAAAAAGCTCACAAATACAGAAAACTGATGAAAGATTCAACTGAAACGCCTGAAAACTTCTCCATCCTAAATAACACCCTAACCCACATTTTAAGCTGGGGGTGGGGGGAGTAAAATTTCAGGTATAGTGGCATAATTCACTTAGTGAGGCAATCCTGATGATGTACACGTCACATCCTTCTTAAGCTTCTGAAGCACTGTTTAACGAAATAGTTGTAGCCACAAAAGCAAAACTTCAGACTTCAAAAATGTGCAGCATGCATGATAAATTGATAAGTCAGTATCTCCATTCTTGAAGTACTCTATGATACGAAATATCAGGCAAAGAGCAATTTGGCTTTAAAATAGTGTTTTATAGAATTGATATACAGATACAATAGACTCATGTACAGTGACTTGATTATCATATCTCAATGGTTAATCTTCACTACATGATGAAATAACTCCACAAAGATCCAATTCAGGCGTCGATGTTATACTGATATATAGATCAAAGTACCTATGCTGAAGTAATTGTAGAACACGCCTTCATAACTTTTCACTTTCTCAGCCAGTTCTCCCTCGGGTTCTAAGCCCTGCAAGGCAAAAAAAAAAAAAAAAACCCTTAGTATTACAACTCAAAAAAATTAAAAGTAAAAAAATTGGGGAATAAGCCACAATGCAACAATAAGGTTGCTGAACAGTGACCTGGAGGTCACGGATTCAAATCCTAAAAATAACCTCCCGGGTAGCACGGGTAAGGTTGAGTACATTTACCTCCACAGACCCTACCAAGTGGGAGCCTCATTCACTGGGCCACCCTTTTTAATAAAATGGGAATGTGAAAAATTATTGAATGAAAAAAAGAGTTAAAACCTAATTGTATAAGTTGCATGCTGAATCAAATACTCTGTTAGCATGTGGCAAATTTAACACTTCTCTACAGTAAGTTGAGTGTACTGGAAACAGCAATTCAGGACATACAAGTGAAACTAACAAACATGGGGGAAAATTGTCATTCTCTTCCGCCATCCATATTTT
Source organism: Crotalaria pallida (assembly GCA_037953625.1). Lineage (NCBI taxonomy): Eukaryota > Viridiplantae > Streptophyta > Magnoliopsida > Fabales > Fabaceae > Crotalaria > Crotalaria pallida. The sequence continues at coordinate 180,706,481 of CM075649.1, forward strand.
AGCTTAAATTGTACAAACAAGATAAAGTGCTCCAACAGTCCAAAGTAATTTATTTGCATAAGTTTTTTAGTTAGCATTAGCACTTTGCTGATTACACAGGTACGAAAGAAACAATACATTAAGGTCCATAATGGATCAGTTCATATGACCTTTTAAATAGATACATCAGTGCCCAGGCACAAATTGCACTTAAAATAACTTTGCAACAGACCTCATCCAATCATTTGCCAAGGCGAGACACATATTTTGCAAAGGCCATTTCCTCCTCTTAAAATATTTCTTTTACTATATATTAAAAAAAACGTCATTGTCACCTTTAAAGCTACCATGCTTTACTTGTAATAACTAGTATAATTTAAATTTAAACTTAATGCAGGAATAAACTACACCCACAGTGACACACTAAAAAGACCACATGGACAATTATATAAATAAGGGGGACGGTACCCTAGAAAAGTATCTAATGAATAATATTCCTAGCACAAAAATTGTGTTATGCCATCAGAAACATATATCATAGGATCTGCAATCAAGCCTCACTGATTCCAGACCTGCACTTGAATTTTTTATTTATTTACTTTTTTTATGTTTTCTAATTTACTAAAGTAGTATCATGATTTCATGAAAAACTGGAAACATGACCGAAGACTACTACTTGCCATAAATTTGCTGCCTACTTATGAATGACATGCATTTGGACTCCTCTACCCTATGCAAAGGGAAACATGATTTCCCAAACAATAAAAGCCTAACCAATTCAAAGTACAGTGCTAAACAAGTGAATGAAATAAGAAACCAGGACCACAACCTGATCAAGAGTGAACTCTTCCGTAAGCTTCAAAGAATGTGGTGGGTCCACATGTGTGCCTTCTGGCATTAAAACTGAAACTCGCCAACTGCATTGAAGAAGAAGAAGAGGACGACGTTAAACATTGGGTAGACCTTCATACCTCATGGCTATGGCACAACATGAATCCTACAGACCAATGTTTCCAATACATTGTATAAAACTATTTATTTGCAGACAACTACGTGAAGAAGTCTGCAAAACCACACTTGAAAATGTGAACTTTAAAATATAAGACATACCTATCCAAACGCTGAACCGGTCCAGTACAAGCCTTGGATAGAGTTTTCTTGATAGCTGACTTCCATGCATAAGGAAACGAACCACCCTGATAAATAAATATCAAAATGACAGATTAGCGTAGTAGATAACATTTGTTTAACCATAAATCCCGAGCATATGAAAGCTCACCCAATGAAAACTCCTAGACAGGTCATTGCCTGTTCCAAGTGGTATGACCCCTACTGGAGGAACTGGCTCTCGACCCAGTGTGCGAAGCTCTGTCAGACATCCTAATACCCAGCCAACTGTGCCATCACCTCCAGCAACCTGTCCAATCAAACATAATCATCCAATGTGAATGCTAGTATAGTAGTATCTAATATGTGAATTAAGTGTGTACTATTGCAAGTTTGCAACTATGACTAACTAGTATCTTAAGATGCAATCACATTCTGTTCTATTTTATTTTAATTTAAAATTAAAAGCAGTAACTTAATGACCATTCCTTTGACAATCATACTATATTTCTTCCCCTTTTATTCCAAGGAAAAAGAAATGAATGAACAAAGTAACTAATCCTTCTAATTATCATCCTATTTATACAGGATTTTACTATATTAAATATAATCCATGCTCCACTGTTCTAGTGCACCTATTAACATACCATAACCCTTAATTTTTCACGAGTTTCTTTGGCACAAGAATCACCAAGACCTGCCAACATCTCCAAGCAACTCAATCCATACCGTACAAATTCATGAGGCTTCACATCTGATAAGTCAAACACCTGCAGTACGCAACCTAACCTCAATCATCACATGGAAAAACAATAAATCCGAAAAAGAAAAAAAAAAGTACGGAAACTTTGAACAACAAAGCAAAAACCACTACTAGCATTCATTTACAAGCGACTCAATGATATAACTTGGATCAAACACGCGGAGTAAACAAATTAAACAAAATAAGAAAGAGGATAGTGATTAGTCTCTAGTTTCTAACCTTCACTGGCAGAATCCTTCAAAATTATAGTAGTACTTAATTTCTCATAATCAGTTAACTACCTCTCTAACTAGATCTTCAACTCATACAAAAAAAATAGTAGTAATAATAATAATCAACGATAATCTCTGTTCAGTGAAATTTGAAGTTGAAACAAGCAAGCAATAGAAATTCAAAATCTGCATTGGAAATTTAAAAAAACGAAGAGTAAGAAACGAAAATGTTGACCTGTTCTTCACTAATGAGTTGCTGAAGGCGTTCCTTGAGAGCAGGACCGTGGCGACCACCGCTGCGGGGGTTGATGAAGACGACGATGGGATAGGGAGGAGGAGTGGCGTCGTCGGCGTCGTTGCGACGAATGTAACGGCTCTCGCCGGCGGAGGGGTCCTGGTGGCGAATAGAATCGCGCATTGCGAAGCGGAGGTACTGAGGCATGGTGAGCTGCTTCTTCAACTCCTCCTTGTCGATTCGGATCCCGGAGAGTCCACAACCGCGTAACGACTCCACTATCGACGACCTCACCGCTATCTTGTTCCTGTCCCCCGTCGCTGACGGCGGTTCCATTTTTCAACTTGTTCCTCTTTCTCGCTCTAACTTTCTCTCTCTAGAATTTGGAAGATTCTTTCTCCGTGGAGCAAGACTTATGAGAGTTGGCTTCGCTGGACAAGTTTGAAATTAAAATAAGGAAGGAATTGAATTATTTATTGAATAAATAAATGATGGTAATAATAATAAGAAAATAAAAAGTGTCTAGTACTACCTCTGTCCTGTGTGAGTGTGAAGAGTGAGGTGTGGTATTTTTGGAAATTTGGAAGGAAATGAAGAAAGTTCAAAGGGGGAATTGGGAGGGGCGTGTATTTCAGTTAGTATTTGAAAACGTCCCGGTGCCGTCGTGGAAACGCTTTTTCATGAGGTGGAGAAGTAAATGACCTTACGCGTCAACGTTATTTACGAAATACCAACTCCCCAACACCCACCAGCCTTTGTCCCCTCGTTACTCTTTACTCTTTTCGGCAAATCCGCCTCTGCAAGAGTATACTCCCTTCCTAGGAGAAGATGATTAAAAAATTCAAAAATCAAAAAAATTAAGTAGGTATATATTTAGTGATTTATTTAATATATCAATCAATTATCAAGTAATTAATCTAATGTATTTTGTATACATCAATCCATCACAATTTAAAATTTCCAATTCTAAACTTTTCAATAATTATTTTAACTATAATTTGGGACAAAATATTTAGTTATTTTTAACCATCATTTAGGGATGGAAGGAATACAATATTTCATTATTCACTTTTCACTATTTTGTAAAATTTATACATTTATGGCATTAATTTTTAATGTGAACTTTTAAACTACTCCCTATTATTTGTAATAGTATAGAAAAAAAATAAAATGCTGACCGGTGTTCTAAGAATATTGTTTAAGTAAGTAAAAGATGTATTTTTATCTTAAAATATGATGCATTTAATATATCAAAAAATGTTGAACTTAAGTTTTCGATGTGGAGCTATTTATTTTGGAATGTTTGAACAATATCTTTAGGACGCTTGTTAACATAACTCTAAAAAATTATAGTACTTCTTCTAATTTAAAATACACTAAATATTTAATTAATTTTTAATTTATGTTTCATTCTCATTGTTATTTTCTTTAAAAAATAATTTAGAGAGTGATTATTTTATTTAATTTTTGATTCATTTTCAATATTATATTTCTAAAATATCTCTATTTTTTTATAAATTTAATAAAATTAAATACAATCAATTAATCTACTTGATAAGCGTAATTTTAATTTTTTATATTTTAAGCCGAATATAATATATTTCTTCTATTCTACACACTCTAATTATATTTATAAGTCATATTTCTAGTAAAAATTTTCAATCTTATTTATAAGTCATTTTCTAAAATAATTCTCGGGCCTATTTATAAGTTACTTTTTAGTAGTAATATTTTTTTATGAAGCATTTGGTGCTCTATTATCTTATTTGCTTTTTATTCGTTAATGTAAAAAAAATGTGTTTGTGAAATTTGTAATGCAAATTAAGAAAATAAAATTATAATGTTAAAATATTATTTTATAGTTCCAAAAAATATAACTATCCTCTTTAATTAGTGTGATATGATTACACATCACTTAAAAAAATTGAGATATAGTAATATGTAAGCTACATTCTACAAAAATTATTTGTTTTTATATTTAGATCAATTTATATTTTTTATTAAATATTTAATATTTTTTCCTAAACTATTCTTATTAAATAAATGAACTTAGTTCAAGATTTCAAGTCCTCTATATAAATAAAAACGAAGTCAGCGTATTTTTTAAAATGTGATTTATAGATTATCGGGTGTTGACTCAAGTGGTGCGATTCTGTCTTGAGAACTTGGGAATGAGGTCCGAGATTAAGATGTCTCATGTTCGATTCCCGGTTAACACACCCCGTAGGAGAGGCATACAAACGCGACCTCGTGCAGGATTAGTCTCAAGGGTTCTTTGGTATTAAAGATGTTTTTGGGGATATCTGTGGTAATGGTCAAAAAATACAGTAAAAAAAAGTGCTCTATAGTATTTCCTTCGTCCATGTTTAAAGCACTTTTTTTTAAGTTTGTTTGTATCCGTCCATAAGTTACTCGCTTTGTCCCATTATTTTGATAAAAAACGTAGGCAATTTTTTTTTGTTATTCTAAAATATTTATCTGTTTCAAAATGGTCTTTCAATTTTTATTTTTATTTTTAAAGTGGTCTCTCGAATTTACTTTTGCTAACATGTTTGTTTCTTCTGTTAATTTTTTCGACTTCCTATCTCAATCATCTTCTATAGTGGAATTTTCGACCATTGTTATCTTTTTCGATATGGCTCCCACCCTTCTTGTTTCTCTCTTCTTCCCCTTACTCCTTTTTTCCTATCATAAACTTTTTCTTTCTCATGGCATCTTCTCTTTTCATGATTTTTTTTTTATATGAACAAGTTAAGGTGAAGAGGGAGAGGGATTAGTTTTTGATTTTGTTGTTAGGTTGTGGTTGAAAATGAAAAATGCTATGAGAAAGAAAAGGTACACTATGGGGGAGAAGTGAGGGAGGGGAAAGGTGGGAGTCACATAAGAAAAAGTGAAATTGACTGGAATCTTACCTAAAAAGATAATCGGAGATGAAAAATTTGACAAAAGGGTCAACTATGCAAACGAAAGTAAACTTGAGGAATCATTTTCAACCAAAAAAACTTGAAGGACAACTTTGAAACAAATAAATAAATTGAGGGACCATCTTTCTTTCTTTTCTTTTTCTTTTTTTTAATGAATAGGGACCATCTTTCTTTAATATACTAACACTCTTTCTTCCATTATTAGTAGAAAAAGGCAGAGGAAGATGGGGGAGATTGAGTCCATAGTTGAAGGTTAATGCTATGCTTGGTACGGGGCTCTGGTGAGGAAGGTAGGACATTAAATGCTTAAATTCCTTTATGGTAGTTTGGTATATATTCTCATCTGTCTTGGATTTTTTTTTTTTTTGGAAAATTTGAGTTCATTAAAAAAAGAATTATAGTTGCCCCCTTGTTCCACCAAAAAAAAAAGAATTATAGTTCAACAAAAAAAATTATTAGTGATATTAAAAATGTATAAATATTTAATATATTGCTTTCAAAATTATCTTTTTTTATTAGAATTTTAAAAAATATTGATTTAATAAGGATATTTTTGGAAATAAATAATTAAATGTTACTGGAAATTAGAATAAGATCTTATGAATAAGATCAAATTTTTTTCTTAAAAAAATCTTACATATAAGATCGAAAAGAATATATGTAGTATATTCAATATATGATTGAGAAAATGGGTAATACACCGACAGTGTAAAGTTTTTTACACCATCAATGCATCATTCACCATTCATCCATTTATGGTTGTTGACTTTTAAATTAAAGTAATACAAATGAATGGTGGATGATGGATTGATGGTGTAAAAGAATTTACACCGTTAGTGCATACCCATTAATCTCTATATGATTTACGAAAGAGAAATAAAGTTAGCCCGCCCGAATTAAATTTTGATGATTGTAATTTTTTTTCTTTCTAAAAATACACTATCTCGAGTTTAAAATATAAATTTAATTGATTATTAAAATATATGTATTAAGAATTACTAGAGTATAAAAATAAAAATTACTAGTTAAGTGTTACTAGTGTTTATAAAAATTATGGAAAATAATAGTAATTCTTCATTTCTTTTGTCTTTAAAATATTAAAAAACAATTTCAAGTATAGCTTATAGCTATGGTTATCATCTTCTTCATCCGCTAAATTGGGGAAATAGATTTCCTAACTTAATATTAAGGTAACATAGGTACAAAATCACTAAAATACGAAATAATAAATTTTGGATTTATTTTGAATTTTAATGATTTTTATACTAACGTCCCTCTAACATTATGTGAAAGGATCCAAATCCATTAAATTTGGCCATAAGCCTACGGCCTACCCATGCCATACCATACGGGATTCGTCATTAAATTTCAAGGAATCTGAGCCAAACAATAACAAAGGCTGCCTTTGGTAATTTGGTTCAATATGTGAGGGCTATGATGGAAAAGCAAAATTGAAATGACCTGGCTTTGCTGGCGCGCGCGAGAGAGAGAGAGAGAGAGAGACGACGGCAGTGTGATACTCTGATGATGGCGTGCCCATGTGCTCGTGTGGCAGTTATTTCAGTTGTAAAAACAATGAAACCCGGCAACTAGAGTTCAATATTTCATTACCAGTAGTAGATACGACTAAAGATTTAATTTTACCATTATAACCAGAGGAGTGGTAAAAAGTTCGATCTCACTTGGGTTTGATTCCTTATAAATTGGGTTCGATTCATCATGAATGCAGAAAATTCATTCATGTTGAGAAATTCATTTGTCATAATAAAACATGCGACCCGGATCAAATCCGGATATAGCTAGTAATACTTGAGGATCCGAATGAAAAAAAAAATATTTTTATATTTGTTAACTACTCCCTGAGGTATATTTTTTAGAATTTTTTTCTCCTATTAATAACATTTAGGGAGATGTTATTAACACCCGTTTTATTACTACTCGCACCCAGTTTTTATAATTTTTTGCATTTATTTACTAATATTACCCTCATATTAATATTTACACTCATATTTAATACTCACACTCAAATCCTATTATTTGCATCCTTAATTTTAAAAACCTAATACTTAACTAATTATCACTACTTACACCCACCACCTTCAACCTCTCATTCTCAATCCACATAATCATCGACCTCTTATCCTTTCCACCAATTCCATCAAAACTAATTAGTATCCCACAAAAAAGTCATAAATTCAAAGAATTAATTCTTGCTTTTATTTATCATGATTCATCTCCCAAAAAATACAAGGAAAAAAAAAAGGAAAAGATCAAATTTAAATACCGGTACCTATTCATGATATTGTAGCTTGTAATAATTTTTGTATTGCTGGACTTGGATTTAAAAGTTAATGATTTTTGTATCATCTTCAACCTCTCATACCACTATATAAAGCCCTATTTATTTCAAAAAGTGTTACTCCATCCCTAATTATAAAGCCCTCTTAACACTTTTATTTTGTCCATATTTATAAGGTTCTTTATCAATTTTCAATGAACATTAATTATTTTTTTCCACAAACATCTCTATTTATTTAACACTTTTTAGATTCCCAATAATATTAATAGGGGTAATTTTGAAAATATATATCAAAAGTTCACATTTTCAATACAATTAACTAAATTATTTCACTTTCTTAATGGACGTGAAATCTCCCAAGAGGGCCTTATAATTAGGGACGGAGATAGCAACTTTTTTCCACAAACACCCTTATTTATTTAAACAACATTGTCCCAATAATATTAATATGAGTAATTTTGAAATTACATATCAAAATTTCACATTTCCAGTACAATTAACTAAATTATTCCACTTTTTTAATGGACGTGAAATCCCCAAAGAGGTTTTATATCTAGGGATGGAGAGAGTATTACTTATAGTTAGCATATACTCCCTCCGGTCCTATATATAGGTCACATTCTAGAAAGTTTTCCTGGTCCTAATTATAAGTCACTTTATATTTTCTATGCATCATTTATTGATTTTTTTCTTTTTTGCCCTTATTAAATGCTTTGACTATCTATGTGTTTTTTATTGTTCATTAATGAGTGCAAATTTTCCAAGAAAAGTTAAGGGGGTAAAATTGTAAAGTTACAATATATTCTCATAGAATTGATTAAACTAACCACTTTCCTTGGTATGTGTAATTTGGTTAAGTTTGCCCTATAATAAGGACCGGAGGGAGTATTTATCAGCCTTGCGTTGAAAATATCAGCACAAAAGGTGCGATGCATGGCCAATGAACACCTTTGCTTTTTCTCTAAGTATATGTGCTTATCCAACTTTATCCAAGCTCATATGTTTGTGCAAGCTACAGTACTAATTTTTATAGTATTCACTACAATGTTCAATGATAACTTTTTGATGAGCATATGTACTTAATTCAAGCATACATGATATAAACATAACAATGGAGATGCTTTAAGGCAAAACTGGGTGAAATGCTAGCGAAAGCTGAAAAACTATGCGGACCGGAAAATCAGTTGAAGGGCTCAAAAATTAGGAGTTGAAGGTTGATTAATGGCTTAATTATATTTCTGGTCCTTGAACTTTAAACTCCTTTTGTCACAGGCTTTTTTTTTTTAATTTTAGTTTTCCGAAATTACTTATAAATTTGTCATATATCTTTAATATCAGTTACAACCAAATTTTGATCACATATTACACCAGAATTCTAATAAGATACAAAAGGTTAATCATGTGACACCACAGAAAAGAATATGTATATATTTTTAATTTTAAAAATATAGTACACGATCTTAACTACAATTCAGTCAACATCATCAAGATTCAAGATATTGGTTAAGAAATTTAAGAGAGGCGAATACTTGTTAGTTGTTAGACAATTCAAAACTTCACTTTTCAATACGTTTTCTTCACCATTCCTCCCTGAGCCGTCCCTAGGCCCAGTACAAGAGGGGCGACCGCCTAGGACCCCTAATTTTTTGGGGCCCCAATTTTTTTTTAATATCTATAGCTGAAATTAAAAAAAAAGTAAGAAAATAAATAAAACAAAACACGTATAGTGGTATAGGCATAGCAAAATCACCAAGGCACAAGCCCACACACAAATCAGAGACTCAAATCAAATTTAAAAACTAGAATGGGAAAAGAAAAGAGGTGGAACCGTAGAAGTTGGAACACAGAGACAAAGGGAGACAAAGGGACAGAGGAATCAATAGTTGATGTGCTTTTTTAATTAAGAAAATTGAAAACTTACATTGTATATAGATGACTCAATAGTTGAAATAGTTGATGTGCTTTTTTAATCAAGCTTAAAGCAAATGATGATAGGGTGAGTTTCTTCAACCCTCCCTAGAAGGTAGGGAGAATAACTACTATATATGATACTTACTTAAACTTAATGTTATTAATGCAATTTCTTAATTATAAAAAAAAAATAAAGTTATTACGTTATCGTGTTGTAATTTATATTGCAAAAAGTTTTATGTAGTTAATTTTACATAATTAATTATTTTTATAAGAGAGGGCCCATATTTCTAATTTTGTCTAGGGTCCCAAAAATGTTAGGAACGGCTCTGATTCCTTCCTAAACATTTTTCCTTCTTGGTTCCAAAACTAATGTACTTTTAGAAGGCCTGAACCTTAGATGCTGAGGTAAAGAAACAATATGTGCTTTTATATATATATATATATATATATATATATATATATATATGTGTGTGTGTGTGTTAAAAATGAAATTAAAAAAAAAAACAACGAAAGAAAGAAAGCAGAATAATGTGCGCTATTGTTGTGGATAATCAATTAATCATCATTGAGTATTTGAGCTCCATTGTCGTTATTTAGGTTTGGACAACGAAAGATCAATTGCAAAAGCTTAGTGCGCTATCTTGTGGTAGTGGAGTTTTGAGATGTGAAATGAGGCACGTGTAGAACAATTTCTAGTTAATTTCTTTTTCATACAAAAAAATGGGGTCTACTCGTGACTTGGAATGCATACGCACAACACTATTTCTAAAGTGAACAGCCTTGTGTTTCCTTTATCAATCAATCAAGTGGGTTTTGGCCCTAGAATTACAATGCTTGGAGGCAATCAATCAACTTAAATCTAACACCCACTGCAAATATCTAGCAAAGGAGCAAAGTAAATTTAATCAAAAAATAAAATTAAAATCAATAAGGCTTAAAAAAAAATAATAATAAGGAACTATAATTGAAATAATTGCAGCTTGTCTTTCCATGTCGAGTAATTGCAGGAATTAGAAATACTGTCCAAGATAGAGGATGTTGACACATTTTCTACAATGACATTGCCATTGTGATCAATTTTATAGGAGATATCGAGACCCTCCAAAATCAGGTGATAAATAACTTCCTTAGAACTCACAGAATTCTGATCTTTTTCAGAGACAAAGGCTGTTTCATCTTGGTGCTCATCTACATCAGACGCATGACCCAACACTTCATCGTTATCTTTCTTCGAGTGTGCATCATGAGGCCGGTTTCGTTGACTCAATGATCGAATATCCCATGAAAGAACCTGCTTTATCAAGTTTTGGAACTCAACTGGTGATGCATAGAGTGATTTCTTTTCCTGTAGTAGCAAGGGAGAATCATCACCCATATTATTTGTATTCATAGAAGAAAAAAGATTCAGATTGGTGGCTAAAGCAAGAAAACAAACCACCTGTTTACTAAAATATTCATTTTGCAACATAAGGTTAAAAAAGAAAAGATTTGATATCAAGTTGTATACTTGGTGTAATCTAAGACTAGAAAATATCATAAACTGCATCCAATACTCTTAAGACTGCATTTTTTAATTAAAAAGAATTGCAAGTCTAGTTAAGAAGTTAAAACAGTAATTTCAAATATAATATGCCACAAAGTGAAATATAGGCAAATAAAACCAGAACTAGATAATTAAGGTTAAGGTTACAACAAAAAACCAGCTTAATCAAAAGCTTGGACATAAAGGAAGTATGACGAACAGAATCATACCTCTTAAAATTTAAATATGCCACTCCAGAAGGGAGTTGAAGCCATGACCGGTTAAATTAAAGTCTCATACAGTCATGGCCAGTGGGGTGCATCTCTTTCAGTTACCAATCAAAATTTCAAACAAATGATTAACAAAGATTTAATTAAGTTTTAGTTTCAAAATTTTCAGGCTATGATCATTTCAGTTGCTGATTTTCTGATTTCTTTTGAATAATCTATCCTTTTTTCACAATGTAAACCTCACCATTAAGTGCCATCTTAATTAAACAGTTAAGAGTGCTTGCGTCATTAATGATCTGAATGTGTTGGGTTAAGAAACAAAATTGATTTTTGATTTGGTTGGGGAAAGGGTGGGCATGATGCAGGTGCTCAATATTTCAAGTAAACAGCAACTCACTGAAATTGTCCAGCAATTTTCCAATGCTGAAGGGAAGTCCTCTGAAAAGCTAACAGAAGCTACTGTGAGTAAGTTATCCTCCTGAAGAAACACAATTTTCTTCCTTAGAATTAGATAATCAGTTATTAAACTTTATAAAGAGAGTAAAAGAAATTATAATAGTGCTAGAATGTATTTCATTGCTGACTCTAATGTAGACCATGGTTGAAAGCTTAAAAATGAATCAGAATACAAGAATAGTGAAGTTTCAGTGACCCGTGACCAGTAATGATGATAGATTATTTCTCAATTATTCCAAAAGGGATGATTAAATATCCAGACAAAAATTGCTTGAACTTAATTATAGTCATTGACGAATTAAAAAGCCAAAGCAAATATATGCAGCATCAAATATAGCTAAAGGATAGTGGAGCATTACCATCAACCAATTTGGCACTACAGCTTCTTCAATGCTGTCACAATATGGTACATAAGGCTTGACATCAAGTACTGGCTGTTAATGAGATTCAGAAAATAGGCACAATTCCTCATTAAAGCATCACATTCATAATTAAAGCAAATATACAATAACCCAAGTGGCACACAGTTCTGGTAAAACTGGCTTAAGAAGCAGATGTTAGCAATGGAGACTTACAGTTCCATCAACCAGGTCCACCCCAGAGAGCAGCATCATATTTTCCTGTACAGCCTCTACCTATTTTTCACAGTTAGATAAAATGAAAGATACGAAACTAGGTCAGCCATTTTATTCATGTTTGATGCTAATAAATTAGTTTAAATTTTAGGAATTGCAAGAGAGCATGCACAAAAAATTAGGATAGTTCATTGGTGAGGCTCAGATCAGTTGTGTCTTATACCAAATCTATGACTACAGAACATGTGTACCCTTTACTTTGGGAGCAAAAGTAAATACTCAGGTAACCAAGATTTTCCTAATCACATAGTAATAAGGGAAAAAGTCAGTTTCCAACATGTGGTTAAAGGCTGATTTCAATGTTCCCACTCACTCTAACTTACCATGACCTGTTCCTTTAATTTAACCATCTAATACTTTCTCCCATACATTTAATATGGAAAATGACATGTGAGATTCACTCAGTTGCACAAATTGATGTCATTGTTAGGCTTCGAGGTGCCTCAAAACAACATAAGTTTGTCTTGGATATGCATGTCATCTGCATTTTCTATTTAAAAAGGACAGGAAAAAGTTTAGGGTGGTCTCTTGAAAACAGGCCAAAGTGCCAAACAATAGGATGGGAAACTGAATTAGTTCAGTTAATGCATATACCAACATAAATGCAGAAAGGGAAAATATTCAATCACTTTTTTCATTACATAAATAAAATGATGAAATCTATCTTTGTAAAAGGGTCATGAGACAGCACAAAAGAGGTTATTAAGTACAGCACAAAACCCTGAAAAAATTGTTACTAAATATACAATGGTAATACAATTTTAGTCTAGAACACAACAAAGTGCGAATTGCCAAAAATCTCCCTCATGGCCCAGGACCCCCACCCCACAACACACATTCTCAGACTGATGTCGTGTTTGAGACAGCACTCTTCCCTCAATCATAGGATGTTAACAAACCTTCATTAATAAATTGCACGAGGAACATGAAATAAAAAAATCCCATCGGGCCAACATGAATCCTTACCTTAGCAACTGTGAGTCCAATGGGGCAAGGACGATGTGGGGATCGTGTAGCGAACACTCCCATTCTTCCACCTTTTAATCTCGGGACTCTCACCTATCCATAGACTGATGATCTGTATGAAAAGATCTCTAGCAAATAAAAACTGAGGCAAGAAGATGCCACATAGATAAGATAGATATAAACATTGGAGACATACAAAAACACCTTTGCCTTGAATCCTGATTGAGAAGGATGCTTCCATAGCTTCTCAAGATCTGTATTTAAATGAAATACATATAGAACCCAGCAATGAGAGTATTCGGCTAGACCCTCAAGAGACGCCGGTGGAACACGAGTTGTATTGAAAACCAAACATGCTCTACCAAGCGGAACAAGTAATGGTTGCCTCGGTGTCCCATTCCTGCATTAATGTGAATAGCATTCAACAACGACTTTTCAAAGAAACACATAAAGTGCAATCAATTGGATGTGCAGTTTAGCTAATGAATAATTAGAGGAGGAATGCAACATGAATTCTGTGAATAAACACGAGTTCCTCACGACTACAAATTCCCATTAAGAGCAACAAAATTATGATAGTCATAGGCTCATAGCATTTAAAAAAAAATATTATTTTCTTAAAAAAATAAATTGTTTGAATTGACAAATTAATGAAATAGAAATGTACTATAATTAATGGGAAAAAAAAAACAAATTTTTTACCTGGTAGAGAAGCATGAGCGGATGGTACCAATGGGGGCCATGGGATAATAAGTGAGCTTCATATTTTCAGAATTAGGTTGTTGTGTTAGTTGTGTTCTCATGGCCTGCAAATACTCTAAGTAAATGAATAATCACGAAACATATTAATACGCGTGAAGAGCAAAGGGTAAAAAGGTAATAACCTGTTGAGCCCTAATTCGACCTTGCCTTTCAGAAGCGCATTTTTGCAAGGAAGACTTGAGAGATGACTCAAGGTGACGAAGCTTGGAGTTGAGAGCATTCGATTTTCTCTTGTAGACATATGCTGTCCCAGATTGATAGTCAAGCTTAAAACTTTAGTGAGACCCAAAAAAGTGAGTTGGGAGTAGGGAGGGAAGGAAAAGGAGAAAGAAAATGATACCAGAGATGGCAGTGGAAATGGAAATAGCAGCGAGTGTTACTGTTAACGTTACGCTGACTTTCAACCAATTTGATTCTGAAATGTAAACCCTCTTCATCACTTTCACTTTCAATAGCCTATTTTCAATACAACTTCACTACACTTCTCCTCTGTAGCTTAATAGCTAACGGAGGGAGAGTGGTGGTGAAATTTGGTATTTGGGCCGGAGTCATCTCAGACTGATCCATTTGTTTCATGGACCTTTCACTCACTCGGCCTTTTTGTTTCTCTGCAATTACATCCACTTAGGTTTGTCTTTTTTCTTATTATTTTTGCAATCTTTTTTTAAATATTTTCTTAATCTCCTCGTATTAGTATAGAGTAAAAATAAATTCATTTGGAAAAGGCACCGGGGGTTCACAATTTTTTTTTTTTAAATATTTATCAACTTTAATCAATACAATATTTTATCTGATTATTTGTCATTCATAATTGAATTAATAGAAAATAACAAAGTTAAAATAGAATAAAAAAGACAACTTAGTATAAATCACATTATTATAATTTATAAATCAAGTTTCTAAAATTTAGAAGTTAGAAATGATTCAACCTACTAATGGGTTGCTCAAGTGGTACGATTCTTCCAACTTGAAAATTTGGGAATGAGAGCTGAAATTAAAAAGTTTCATGTTTGATTCCCGGTTAGCATACTTCGTTGGCAGAAGCATAGGAACGCGATCTCGTACAGGATTAATTTTAAAAGTTATTGGTATTAAAAGTGTTATTGGAGACATGCAGTAACGTGGTAATGGAAAAAAAGAAAAAGAAATGATTCAGGTAAAAAAAATATGGATACACTGTATTAAAGGGAGAGTTTCATTTCATTTCTTCAACAACTTCCAAATAACAGAACTACAGAAGGGTGTAGTAACTTATTTACTTTCCACAGATGAGTTATTTGGAAGCTGAGTTGAAAAGACTCATCCGTGGCCGTTTTATCACGGGTCCGCTGATAATGCAAGGAAAAAAAAAATAAAATTATCCATAAAAATTTAACACGTGTATTTTAGACAACATTAATTAATTAATTTTATTTTAGATCTGATTTTACAAATTGAAGCTTGTAAATAACCTACACCCATCTTTGACCAAGGTCTGATCATCGGAGGAGTCACCGGAGACAGAAGCAAAACATTGCATCAGATATAGTTCACCCATGGCCGACACTTATCTAACAGTCACAGAGGAGCCACTGGTGGAAGACTTCACATTTCAACCAAATTCAGCTCCTTTCCGGAATTGTCATGCTTCTACCATTGTTGAGGTCCATCCAATACAATTACATATCTACCCCCTTGCAGCCCCATTAATGTTGAAGTCAACACTAAATTCAATACTATTTTATTTTATTTTATTTTTTTGAACAATTCTGCAGGTTGATAAGGGTCATTTCTTGGTTGCTTATTTTGGGGGCACATCAGAAGGTGCTCCTGATGTCAAAATATGGTTACAGATTTACAAGGTAGTAAAATTTATTGAAATAATTTTTTACTGCACAGTTGATATCAATTCATAAAACTTCATCTTATTCTTATGATGTAGATTGTAGATATTTAATAAGTTTTTCTATGTGGAGACCAATTTTGATTTGTATTTAGTCATAAACTAAACTATGTTTGTCTTTGTTACTGAGATTTCAAATTTTGAAATGCTTTATTAACTTTGTGAATGTATATTTTGGTGAATAGAATGGCAGATGGGAATCACCTGTAGTTGCTGATGAACAACCTAATGTTCCTATGTGGAACCCTGTGCTGTTCAAACTTCCATCAGATGAGTTACTTCTGTTTTACAAGATAGGCCAAGAAGTTCAGAAGTAAATTTTCTAACCATGTCTTCTTATATGTAGAATATCTTTTTGTCACTTATGCGAGCTATTGTTACCACTCTTGCTTTCATATTTTGATGGCCGAGTAGGTGTGTCGAGAACAGCTATCTCAGCCCCCTTGTGGGAGGGGGATCACTTTTCATCTTAAATGAATGTGCTTGCTCTTCTGTCTTGCTAGTTGACACAACTTGTTTTATGTTATCCACTTTGCTATACAATCATGAAATCTTTTCCTGACGGTTTCACCAGCCTAGATAGCATTGTAGACCATTATGCATATTCGGGATTTGCCCCTGCATCTTCTTCTCACTGGACCTTTTTCTTCCAAAAATTACATCCTTATTGCATATTTCATGTAATGAAATCTCTTTGGTTCTAAATTATGAATCAGTTTGGTAAGTCTTATGATAGGACAATGGGCATTGAATTGCCCAATGAATTTCATGTAATGATTTTGCTATTGGCTTTGCCTCCAGATAAAACTACACTGCATCAAATGTAATCAGAATTTTCATATTTGTTACTATGGTGATTGGTATCCATATTGGAGATCTTATTATTACTTTTCCTTTGAAAAATCCAAGCAAGTGGGCTAGGCAGTCAGATACTTAGAATGATATATTTAGGGAATGCCAGCAAAAGAACAAGTTTCAGTGTGAAAATTCTTATTTATAAATGAAATCATTTCAAACTCAAGCTTAGAAAAAGTGCAAAGCTTATAAGGAAACACTTCCAAGACAAATAAAATATGGAAAGATTTATTTATTCAATTTATAATTTTCTATTTATAGATTCCCTGAGATCCTAGCAAGTAGCAGAGCTGCAGTTAGATTGAGATGTTTCTTTGAGGGCTTTGTCTGAAATGAATTTATTTGGTTCAACAAGTAACCTTACTGCTATATACTATAGGACTTCATGTGTTTTAAGTTTATTATTTGTTTCCCCTTTCATATCAGAAGAATTGGTTTGTTTAATTTCAGATGGAGCGGCTGTATGAAACGCTCATATGATAAAGGCATTACTTGGACAGGAAGAGAACAACTTCCTCCAGGTATATTAGGACCCATTAAGAATAAGGTACCAAAGAAGCTCATCGTATTCTAAAACAAAATTTCTTTTTCTCAGTCCTGAATTTGATTATTATTTTTCTCAGCCCATTCTGCTAGAGAATGGTCATTTACTTTGTGGATCATCTGTCGAAAGCTGGAACTCCTGGGGCGCCTGGATGGAGGTTTTACCAAACCGCATCTTAGTTGAGTGGTTTTTATCAGAGATGCTTTGACGTGTCAGCTGGCTGACATTTATTGTTTCTGCCACGAAACAGGTCACAACAGATTCTGGCAGGTCATGGAGCAAGCATGGTCCAATTTACATTGAAAACAGGTCTCTGAGTGTGATCCAACCAGTACCTTATCAGACTGCAAAAGGGACACTGCGTGTTTTATTACGATCCTTTGATGGCATTGATAGAGTTTGTATGTCAGAATCATCTGATGGTGGCAAGACATGGGGATATGCAAAACCTACCGAGCTTCCCAACCCAAATTCAGGTCAGTTTTCGAGTCTACAACGCCTGCAATTTTAGCTTCACATTATGACAAGTTTATAATAAAACTGGATCAGCTTTGCCGAAAACACAAGATATTATTGATGGAACAAGCTTCCTAGTATCATTGCCATACTGAGAAAGAGGATAACAATGGATGTTTACAATGAATTCTCAGAGACTTTAGACTCTCTCTCACTTCTTAATTCCTAAATGACCACTGTCTCCCTCTCTCTACTGACTTATATCCCTTTAAAATTAACACTAACTGCTAATTACTGCTGTTACAACAGTACACCTGCAATTTTGAAGTTTTTACTTCACTCCAAGTGTTCCTTTCTCATTATTTGTTACTTATCTATTACATGTATTATTACCTCTTTAACCTTGTCTTTTTGATCTCATTTACTATAGGTATTGATGGGGTTAAGCTTAGAGATGGACGTTTATTGCTTGTTTATAATACTACCTCAAGGGGTGTTCTTAAAGTTGCCCTTTCTGAGGATGATGGCGATACCTGGCAAGAGGCTCTTACACTGGAAGATACATTGGGAATGGAATTCTCATATCCTGCTGTTATCGAGGCTAGTGATGGGCGAATACATATCACCTATACATATGATAGGACACAAATTAAGGTACGAGGTAAAAATTTATAAGGTAGTTGCCTTTAAATTGTAGCGATCGCCAACCGGTGCAATTTGTTTCAATCATTTCCTGATCAGATTAACCTTTATTAAGTTATTTGTTTTGATAAACATCAACTTTGTATCAGTTATCTTGTTAGCTTTTAGATAATACCGATTGTTACTAGGTTAGCATATTTAGATTCCTTGTTATCAATTCTGTTAGCAGCAGCTATAATCCATTCTTCATTGAGTGGCTCCTTGCTTACTTGATTTATACCATGATTAGTAACCTCTGCATTCTGTTTGTTCAGTAAGGCCTGCAATTGGTTGTACTGATCTGGACTGAAGGTTAACTGAGGGCCAGTGGGAGTTTCCTTTTTATTTTCTGAGATAGTGCTGTTGATATTTGAACCAGTTGGTTTGTTTTTAAAAATGAAATCGGGAGGAAACCCATGTTTGAAGTAGCAAACATCCACTATATGACCCTCTTTACCACAGAAGCTGCATATTTTAGTAGAGTTCCCAAAATATCTTCCATTTCCCCTGCCATGTCTAGTTTTGCCTCTTCCAGCATAATTGCTTTGAGTTCCTGTGTTCCCTTGGAAGTTTCTGTTGGTTCTGTTGGCAGAAGGATTACTTTGACCTCGTGACTGATTTGAGTTATGTGCCATCAGAATGGTTGGTTCACCTAAAATGGAAGTGCCTGATTGCCTTTCTTGTTGCAAGGTCAATGAGAACACTTTGGTGTGGATGGCAAAGGTTCCATTAGCAGTAGTTGGCCTTTGATGGTACTGAACTGCTCATCAAGGCCCTTTAAGAAGCAAATGACATACTCATTGTCTCTTTGCCTCTTAATAGTCTTGATGAGATCGCAGGTGCACTTTGCATCACAAATACAGTGAGGAATGGACCTAAGTGATTCCAATTCTTCCCACAATGTTTTCAGATCAGTGTAGAATGTAGAGACAGTGCGTTCTCCTTGCTTCATTGAGTGAATTTCCTGCAACAAATCAGATGTTCTGAAGTGATCACCTTTTGTGAATCTATCCTGCAAGTCCTCCCACAATTCTTTGGCTGAATCAATGTAAATCACACTCTGTGCGATTTGTTGGTTTAAGGTGCGTGTGATCCAAGAAATCACCATTGTGTTACACCTCTCCCATGCATCATACAACTGCTCACCACAGTTGGTTTCAGTGATAGTGCCATCAACGAATTTGAATTTATTCTTGGATAGCAATGCTCTCTTCATTGATCTATGCCAAGTGTGATAATTGGTGCCTGTTAATTGTTGTGAAACAAGCACTGCTCCTGGATTTTCTCCAGGATGCAGATAGAAAGGGCTTGAGGGATTTTGTGATGCATCAGTGAGAGAAGAAGATTCAGCATCTTCGGGTTCAGAAGAAGTGCTAGAATTGGATTTGGTCATTTTGTTGACCAAGCTAGGAGTGTTGAGCATACACACTCCAGCTTGAGGGAGGATATTAAGTTATTTGTTTTGATAAACATCAACTTTGTATCAGTTATCTTGTTAGCTTTTAGATAATACCGATTGTTACTAGGTTAGCATATTTAGATTCCTTGTTATCAATTCTGTTAGCAGCAGCTATAATCCATTCTTCATTGAGTGGCTCCTTGATCTTAGGATTAGTTGTTGAGCAAGCATTGTATAAATTGGCTCCATTGGCCATTTAAGAAAACATAAGATACACAGCAATTATTCTACATTCATTTGATATTATAATAACCTTTTCTTTTCTTTTTTTGGCAGCATGTTGTTCTTTGGCCAACTCCACTAGTGGGAAAAAAACCTAATCTAGCGAGGAAAAGGCTTAGTTGTTGTTGTGGTGGTTCTTCGGCCAAAGTGATGTGAAGTAAATTGATTCAAATAAGAAAAAAACACAAATCCTATGTCTCTAAATTATATTGCCTTTTTCTATCATCAGCAGTTGTAAACACATGAGCAAGGACCGACACGGATACTCTTGATTTGTTACACACTCCCAATTCCGGATTTTGCATGATTGGTCAAAAACTGATGATTTACTCAGATATATCAATTTGCTACATGTTTATGATTGTCACATTTTGTTTTTCTTGTTGATTACATGTCAAGTCATTATTTCAAGTTTGGGTAACTTTGCCAAGTAGTACCTTTACACTCAAATTCGAACATTTAGTTTTATTATTCTTCCATAAACCTTTAATTTAAATTAAGCAATGTTAGTTGAACTGAGGCTTAGGTTCATGCTTATACAAATGAATATTTGCCGTGGCCTCTCTGCACATGCATAAATAAGTGAAAAAAAAGTTTAAACAGAATGCCTGTTTTATCAACTATCTTATAACTAGATTAATTAATATACTAGGAAAAAAAATAGTTTCAAAGATTAGATTTATATAAGTAGAAAAAATGAGCCTAAAAAAGAGAGTTATTCAAGGTAATAAAAAGAGAAAGTAATAGTACATATATTAGAAGCTGGCAAGCTGCAGCCGGCAGATACAAAATGATTCTCCTATATAGAGAAGGGCTCTATCAGGAAGGAGTGATAGTGCCTCGTTGATAACTTGATACTTCATTTTGTAGGCTCTGTAAGGAGCTTATGTGTGAGCTTTTGATCCATCATCATCAACCCCTTCACTCGGTCCAAGACTCCAAGTTATGTACTGTACTATGATATTCTAATTTTATTTCCAATATTTTTCAGTTTCTCAAAAAGTAGCTTTGCTTTGCTAACTATAACGAGTTTAAAGCTTACCCGTGAGGTTTTTTTTCCCCACATTATTAAAATAACCAAATACTCAACATGGCATTATCTTAGCTTATCTTCCAAAACGTTAGTAGGTCCGTCTTTTTATGAATAATAAAATGTGCTTATTACCTTTGTGTTGATAATACTTAAGGTTCAAGATTGACCAAGTTATTGTCTTACATGATTAATTTTAAACACTTAAACACAATTGTCCATTACAAAGTCAATCATGGTTATAACGTTTGAACTATCAGAGGGTTGATATTCGGTCTACTCTCTAACTCAATGGAGTATAAGAAACTAGTTATTTCCCTCCCATTTTGATGTTGTACAAAGTTTAGGGCATAACCATGTCTCAGCTCTCCTGGTTTGTCCATTTGGTGTTCTTGGTCTCCATTATCATTCATAAATGTCACTCATTTTCTGGGTATGGACGCTGTCAATCCACTATTTGCTTTAGCGATTTCATGTTTTTCATACCTAGTGGTTATTGTATCTTCTCTAGTTCAAGCATATGATTCTTTTTATGTTGATGCCTTTTCTGCTCTAATTTATTCACAAACCTCTTTTTTTTTTTCTTTTTTTTTTTTTTTTTAACATTATTAAGTTTCTATTAGTAGAGAGTAGAGTAGACAAAAATGATCTGGTCTCAAATGATACTCAACTGAGAAGCAATTAAACTCTTGCATTAGAGTCACGGTTCTTTAATCTTCCTGTAATGAGCTAAAATCATTTGGCAACTTTCGGCAGGAGCAACTCTACAAGTTCAGAAGCAAATAGTTTAAGCAAGGGAAAAAACATCTACATAAAAGGGCTTGTTGAGGAGGAATTCACTTTTCCTTCAAAATCAGCTCCCTTTACCAGTTGTCATGCTTCTACCATTGTTGAGGTCATAAATTGCAAAGTAAATTTTGATTGGTTCCCTTTATTCTATTGAGTATATATTTCAGGTTATTATATTATCTATTTTTATTTCACCAGGTTAGGAAGGGTCATTTTTTGGTTGCCTATTATGGAGGCACATCAGAGGGGGCACCTGATGTCAAAATATGGTTGCAAACTTACAAGGTAAATATAAAAACTTTTTCTTTTTGACCCCGCCACCGACTTTTTGGCCCCCATTTCGCTTTTTAATGGACTATTATGATCTTAAGTGTTTTTCAACTTTCGACTCTTAATAGTCGGGATAATTATTTCGATTTTTACAAGTCGGAAACAAAATTATAAATACATGTCGAAAATATATTTTTTTAATTTCCGACTACCATGAGTCGGAAACTGCAAATGGTGGTTGAGGCACAATTTTTGCAGTTTTTTCAGCACAGTAAAGACCTTAATCTCTTGCCACCACTAATAGAAAATCCTATCTATGGTTGGTGACTAGATCGACTACTATAACATAGTGAAGCAGTGTTTTTTTCCTTATGACTATAATCTAGAAGAACCGTAAAGATGATACGAGCATAGCTGAGATGAAGGGGTAGCCGGGCACCAATTTCCGACTACTATGAGTCGGAAAAGCAATAAGTAGTCGGAAAAATACTTATTATTACTTTGGGTTATTTCCGACCGTTATTTGTCAAGAAAAATACTTATTATTACAAAATATATTTCCGACTGGTATAAGTCGGAAAAATTTATAAGTTTGTTTCCGACTTGTAAAAATTGGAATAATCATTTTGACTATTAAGAGTCGGAAGTTGAAAAACACTCACGTCATAATAGTCTAATAAAAATCAAAATGGGGGCCGCCAAAAAGTCGGTGGCGGGGTTAAAAAGAAAAAGTCAATATAAAAAGTTAACTACAGTGCCTCTTCCTTCTATTTCTATTCCTAAGAGATTGGGCATGTTTATGCAGTCAAAGCAATTCTGATGTCTAATTGAAGCATAACCTTTATGCATTTTGCAATTCTACCGTCACAAAATTTCGTGTGTGGTTCCCTTTCTTTGTCCACCTTAAGTACACGTGTGACAGGTAGATAATTATTGCTAGGCAAATTCAGTGATACCAGAGTAGAGGTTCTATACTTCTATTAAATTTTCATCAATGGAAATGCGTTTCCCCTTGGAACTAAAATAAATATTTTTACAGAAGTATACGGGTATAACAAAATGTATCATTGAAAGTACATAAGTTTCCAAAGTGGCTGACTTGTAAAGTGAGAATAACTTGATTTCAAATCAGTAATCATCCTTTTATGATAATTTTTTCCTTTTCCCATCTGTGGAGTTTGGAACTTAGGAGAGGGAGTGACTCTTACTTAGCTCTTAAACTTTGACTGCTCATTTTACTCTGTGAATGCAAATTTGGTTGGCAGAATGGCAGATGGCAATCACCTGTAATTGCTGATGAAGAACCCAATGTTCCTATGTGGAACCCTGCATTGTTCAAACTTCCATCAGATGAGTTGCTGTTGTTCTACAAAATAGGCCTAGATGTTCAAAAGTAGAGTTTCAAGCCTTACATTCTTCTTATATATATATATATATATATATATATATATATATAGACACACACACACACACACACACATATATATATATATTTGCGTGTGTATTTATTTATTTCTCTTATTCAAGATAGATAGTGTAGCTGCCATTACCTTTCATATGGTACTGAGAGTCCTATGGATTAAACCAATCCATCAACTGAGATCCATGTTTGGGTACTCAATATTACTCCTTAGTATAATCTAGGTAACTTTCAGTTGGCTTTACGTATTTTTTCAGTTATAGACATAAAACAAATTTCTTTTGGATATCTTACAGTTCCAACCCTGCCTTCTTGGACTAAAATGTTCCAAAAATGCTTACTGCGTAGAATTTAAGTTGTTTATCTTAATCAGTCATCATACTCCAATATAAAGGTCTCAGAGATTCCAAACATGTTCATTTGTATTCCCTCTAGTAAGAAGAATTAATTATTAATTTCAGATGGAGCGGATTCATGAAACGTTCATATGATAAAGGATTCACTTGGACAGATAGAGAACAACTTCCTCCTGGTATATTAGGACCTATAAAGAATAAGGTAAAACAAAAACCACTGAATAGTAGTATTATAGTATTCTGTCTGTAGCTACTAGCTTGAGGTTTGGAATGCATAATCAGGAAAAAAAATTCTTCCAAGTGCTGAACTCAATTACTGTTTTTCAGCCTCTCTTGCTGGAAAATGGTGTCTTAATTTGTGGATCCTCTGTTGAAAGCTGGAACTCCTGGGGAGCATGGGCAGAGGTTAGAACCAAATAGAACTGATCTTAATCATGCATGCAATTGATCTTATTCGGTATCAGGTGGTTAACTTCTATAGCTGCTAGTAACAGGTTACAACAGATTATGGTAGGACTTGGAGAAAGCATGGCCCAATTTACATTGAGAATAAACCTCTCGGTGTAATTCAGCCAGTACCATACCAGACTTCAAAGGGTACGCTGCGTGTTTTGCTTCGGTCCTTTACCGGCCTTGGTAGAGTTTATATGTCTGAATCATTTGATGGTGGCAAAACTTGGGGGTATGCAAAGCCTACGCAGCTTCCCAACCCAAATTCAGGTTAACTTTCTGAACTATATTTATGTTGCTTGCACTGCAAGAATAAAGTTATCTTGAATGGCTTATAATTTTCCCTTGTTTGTTCTTTGCTACACATCTATTTCATATCCGCATGTATCAGTGGCTTATCTCAAAATAAATCTCTTTTATTTATTAAGGTATTGATGGGGTTAAGCTAAGAGATGGGAGTCTATTGCTTGCTTATAATACAATTTCAAGGGGTGTGCTTAAACTTGCCATATCTGAGGATGATGGTGATTCTTGGAATGAGGCTCTTACATTGGAGGATACCTTAGGAATGGAATTCTCATATCCTGCTGTTATCGAAGCCAGTGATGGGCGAGTACATGTCACCTATACATATAATAGGACACAAATTAAGGTACAGATTTTATATTTTCTTGCATTTAATATGCAATGTCCTTATGTGCATATTTTTTTATTCATATTTCTTATTTTTGTTTGGACAGCACGTTGTTGTTAGGCCAAGGTGATGCATGCAGACCAAGGTAGTTTGCAGGAGTTTATAACTTCTAATCTGTGTCTCGTGAATTATGATTGTACTTTGGACCACAAAAAGTCTTTGCTTCAGACCAGCATGAGCTACCTAAAATTAATAGGATAACTACTAATCATGAGGTACCTAATTTGCAGGAGTTTATAACTACTAATATGTGCCTCGTAACTAGTCTTAGCTCAACACAAATGGGCCTACTGTATACTTCCTCGAATAAAAGGTGTCACATCACAAATGGGCCTAAGTGAACCATAGTATGGGCCTAAGCCTACTCATCTTAGGGGATCACATCACTTTCTAACATGCATTTTTCTAACTATATATATCCTAGTGTACATATTAAGAAACTCATCGAATACATCTGTATCGAAAATTGATGGAATCAATACAAATATAATGGCTTATTTATGTAATTAGTCCTTAAAAGTTGGGAGTGTTTTGATTTTAGTTGTGGAAGTTTTTTTATCTTTGACTCATTCTTAATTGTTTTGAAAATTTGATTTTAGTCTTTGTTGTTAAGAAAAATCGGTTAACTACTTAAGTGCCTAACGAAACGTCACATTCAACATACACGTGTGTGCAAGTATGAATGTCATGGTAGGATGACGTGGATGATCCGGACCCGCATGAGCAAAAGGTCCATAGCCCAATCCACAAACACATTTTGGTTGGGCCTTGACCCTTTTCCTTCTGCTGGTCCGAATCATTCACGTCATCCTATCGATAATATGCAATTTGCACACGTGTATGCTTATGTCGTATTTCGTTAACTACATCAACAATTAACGAATTTTTCCTAATGGCAGGGACTAAAACTAAAATTTCAAAACAATTAAGGATGAGTCAAGGTCAAAAAAAACTTTCAGAGACCAAAATCAAAACACTCAACTTTCAGGGACTAAAACCATAAATAAGTCTATTTTATAAATACATAAATTTTTTATACATGTTTACTTTATTTGATTTTCTTAAATTGTATCTTAGGGTACATATTAAAAAAACCTTTTAATACATAAAAATCTTTTTTTTTTCCTTTTTCTTCGTTGACCTTCATCATGGAAATACATGGTAACAGAGAAGAAAAATAAAAATCGTGGGGGGTAAATTTTAAATTGTGTCGTCTTTCCCAAATAAAATGAGGAAAAACACAATAATGGATCTAGGCCAAGTGGCCAACGCTTTTGCACTGCCACATCATTTAATGAGTTTGACATCTCATGTGGTTGTTAAATGCTGGAGTACTTAAATTAGTCCAGACGCATTAAGTTTGATGTCAACATAGTATTGGATAATATTATTAAATTAGTTATGCATATTGCACTAATACTATTAAACTAAACTTACTTTTTCTTCTGAACCGGAGCTAAACTTAAAGCTACTGCATAATGTTTTAATTTTGATATAAGTAATTATATATCAACATATGCGATCAATGATGTGACAATGCATAATTGGTTTATATATTAATTTTTACACTCAATTAAATCTTCACAATTATGCTGCTTGGAAAGTTATATTCCAAATAATTGAAGGCTTGGTTAAATTTTTATGTATCTTTAAGAAAGGGGATGATAAGTAAATCGTGACTCACGTTTCAAAAAAAAATAAAATATATATATATATATATATATATATATATAAATCGTAACTCTAAAATATCTAAAATCATCCAATCAACTGAATAACTTAAAAGCTTTGTTTGGTTGCACAAGAGAAAATTGGAAGAGAAAAATAGGGAAGAGAGATTATGATGAAAAAATGGATAGATTTTATGGTTGTTCGGTACGAGAGAAAATGTGAAGAAACGAGGAAGAGAGAAAAGTTGAGTTTTCTTTCCTTTCGTTTGATTGGAGAGAAAAGAAGGAAGAGAGAAAACAACAAATTTGTCAAAAGACAACTAAACCCTTATTTTACAAAATAGAAATAAATATTTTTTTTTCTTTTTTACATGTATGTATATTTAACATAGCCAAAGATTTTTTTTTTACTTCAATTTTTTATTATATGATAAAAATTCTGAGTCTAAAATATAAAAAATAACAATTTTTTTATCCAAAAAAAACTTTATTTTTTTCCAATTAATTTTAAAAAAACAATCAAATAAAGTAAATAAATGATGGACAAATAGATAATTTTACTTGTCAAAACTCATTTTCCTCTCGTTCTCTCTTTTACATGTCAAACTCGCCTCATTTTCTCTCCCCCCTCATTTTCTCTCCTATACCAAACAAGAAAAAAACTTGTTTTCTCATTGTTTTCTCTTCCCACAATTTCCCCTCCCCAAAATCACCCCAAATAAACAAACCCAAAATGTGAATGTCAGATAGTACTATTATTATATTAATGCTTATAATATACAGTATACAACTAAAATTTTGGTATCTTTGTAGTTGACCGTAAACAAACTTTTTTTTAATGCAATTCAATGACATGGACGTAAATTACATTTTTGGCATCGTTGATTTTGATTTGGTGTTCAGCTAAAGTAAAAAATTCACTGCATGTAGACGCAATAAGAGATTCATGAACGTTGTAAGATCCACGAGTGAGTCACACAACCGTGACATAAGTAAGCACAAACTAGAACAACGTGAATTTGCCATGCAAATGGGAATGGAATGAATTCATCAGCCCCCAATACCCCAACACACTGTCGGTGGCAAACCAATTTCAGGGGCTCTTTGCCTTTTAGTTTATCACATTCACATCAACCCACTTCACGTTTTTGCATTAACTCTACCCCATACTTCTTCCCTTCCCCTGATTTGCGGAATTTGGTTCCACTGTTTATCTAACGTGGAAAATGAATTTTCAATTTAAAAAGGGAAAGAAAGGATATAACACTCTCATAACCAGAAAAATATCGGCTTTATTTAAGTTAAATGTAGGGGAAAAGGTCAAGGGCATAGTGCTAGCTTTGCATATGGTAGCATAAAGCCATGAATGCATATACATACACCTATTCTACCCCAAAAGAGCAACGATAGTTTTAGTAAAAAAAAAAAAAAAAAAAAAAAAAGAAAAGCCTTTGTGTACTATCCATTGTTATATGCATGTCTCTTTTTTTTTACCTTTCACTCCCACCTGCAAGACTTGGTTCGTCTTTTTCTTAAGTAGAAATTAAAGGAAAGGAACATATATTCTGTCCCTTGTTTGATATCAATTTAAAGAAATTATTATTAGTTTGTTCTGAATCACTTTGTTATTTGTGATTAATATCAGTAATCATAATTTAATACGTAATATAAATAATTATTTATCCTTTTTATTTTTAGTTTTATTTTTTTACATAAATAATTTGGTAGTCGAAAACCAACTAATAACTCGAAATGACTTAAATTATTTAGAAATAAAATTTTATGACCGGCCCTTGAATTTGCATGCACACATTCAAGAAACTATTGAGAAAATTTTGCGCTTCGACATCATCATAAAGAGAAATGACATTTTCTTTTCATAATAAAATTAAAATTTAATTGATAAAATCTAGATCAGCATCATAGTGGATGCACCCCCGGCCCATTTTTTATGAAAGGTTGAGGAGCGTCCACCTTATCGATCATTTGCTACACCCTAGATGAGATAAAAACAGCTAAACAAGTGAAATGATTATCTAGAAAATTTTCTTTTAAACTTTTTCTTGCATTTTCATGACCATTTTATTAATCTTTTCTGTTATTTTTAGAGGAATTTGAAGGAAAATAAATTCATTTATAATTTTATATACTTAATTACTTTTCTAATAAGAAGTTCAATCTTCTGCCTTTTATAATTAATTATATCAGGACTAATGAAATAATTTGACTTTATACATTTCTCCTTTTTTTTTTTGGCTATACCCGAAATGTTTAATATGTTCTGTACTTATTTATCTTTTATTGTTATTGTTATTATTATGGTTTTGTTAACTTCAATAAGAGAATAAGTTACTTTTTATTTTAAAAAAAAACGAAGTTTATTATTTTTTTGTTGAACATAAATATTATATTTTTTTTGTACGGAGTAGTGTAAAATCACTTCTTCTATTTTTTTTATAAGAAAAAATAAATCCTTACAGTAAGGAAAATCCTAATTATCATTGTACTCCAGCTTTTCTTTTCCTTACGCGTACCAAAAGGAATCGACATGATTGCCATGCTTTTTACCAGCTTCTGACGTGAGTTTCTGACTTCACTCAGCTTTTTCTATCTTTTTTATTCTCTTTCTTGGCAGTGGCCTCTTTGACTGACAATGTCCGTCCATTTTGTTTCTTGAAAAATTGAGGTACTTTAATTATTTTTTTTGATAATTAGAAAATTTTTAGTATTGATTAAAAAAAACAAATAAACCTCTTCAGGCTAAAAAAACCTCAAATCATGTGTATAAGGGATATAAGAATCTCCCAACAAAAACGTGGATAAATGATTTTTAAAAAAAAAAACTCCCACCTAAAACCCCAAAAATCTACAAACACCCAACTGAAAACCTACCCAACCAAATGTCCAAAAGAACCGAAATGAGCATTCACACCAAAAAAATTACCAAAGATCACCATCGCTAAGCACCCGCTGACGAGAAAAAAAGAAAAGATTATATGTGTAAAAGTAATTCATCGATAAATTTATAAAATTAACTTAGGTTTACGTTATAAAAGAAGTGACATATGTCATTTGATTGCTGGATGAGTCAATTAATTATTCCTTCTGGTTTTATTTATAAGTTATTTTTGAGATTTTTATTTTGGTATTATTTATAAGACCCATTTTCAATTTTCAATAGCATTTAATTACTTCTTTTCATTAACATCTCTATAAAGTCAACACTTTTTAGAGTTTCAATGATAATTATAATGGTAGTTTTGAAAAAGTATACTCCGTATCAAATTTTCACATTTCCAATGTCACTAACAAATCTATCTACTCTCTTTGGTGGGAGTGAAAAACTCTAAAAATATTTTATAAATAGGATCGGATGGAGTACATTATTTTCATCTGATCTCCATTGTATGACAAACTTAACTCTTTCCCAACTTCCAAGTTTCCTTTTATAGTTTTTTTTTTTACAAGTTTCCTCTTTAGTTTGATGTACTTTAATTTCACACTTCTTTTTAAAAGGCAGAAAATATAAAGAGGTGTGATTAAAAAAAAAAGGAAGGTAATTTATAATGTGATATGAAAGGAAAAAATGGTTAAAAAAATAAAGTATAAATAAAAATGAAAGATAAAAAATTATTAAAAAAAAATAAAAATTGTTATTTCTTGCTTTCCCATAGTTATAATATATTATTTGGATATTCAACTCCTGTAACTCTTTTTTTTTTACTTAAAGAATGCAGGGATTGAGAAATTATCTTTCTCATTATTTATTTCCAAAATTTTTCACCTTAAAATTAAGTTTTGGAGTTAGATGTATTAGTTGGATGTATAGATCATATAATTGTATACTTTGCTTATATATAAAAAAAATCATATAATTGTAGTTATAATATACATGCAAATTCACAAATTAAAAAAAATATAAAATATTATGTAAAAAATAGTATGATCGTATGGAAATGAAAATATTTGTAGGTAGAAGGACAGTAATAACGTTATCCCTGCGGTTAATTAATTCCATATAGACCTATATAAATAAGAAAGTTGCTTTTCGCCATGGGGTTATTCTCAATGCTGCCATGCATGCTTATTAAAAGTGAGATGAATTGGCACAGTCCACATAAGCTATCAGATTTCATTCAAGAACTTTGAACAAAAGATTTTAAATTTTTGGGCGTTTATTTCGCCCATTGAATATAATTTTTTTTTTTAAGAATTTAAAGTATTTTGAATTAATTCAAAGTATGGAGTAGGTAGAGTAAAAAAATGATTTGAAGAGGGTTATGAGAAATTATAAAGGTTTATGAAAGATTTTAAAATTACACACCATGCCAGGTGGAAAGAATTTTAAAATCTTTTATTAATCTCTTTTCTCAATATTCTTCAGATTTTTTCTTTTTACCTCACTTTCAAGTTCTCTATCTTGAATAAGTTTAAAATATTTTAAATTTTTAAAAATTTAAAATCTCTTATCCAAACAACTTTTGTTAATTGCAACAATATCAAGCAACAATATCAAGAATTAATATGATAAGATGAATAAAAAGTGAGGAATTAAAGTAACCACTTACTCTTTGCAATACATAATTCACGCCACCAACGACATCCAACCACGTTGTATAGTCCACACGGGATTGATTAATAATTTAATACTCAGCTTCAATTATCACATTTATTCCAAGATTTTCTTAGGACCACCCCACCGTAGCTTGAAGGTGACATTCTAACCAAGAGAGAATCAGTTTGGGCAGCTAGCTCTTGACAAGTGCAGTATGTAATTAATACTGTACTACAGCAATCCTTGACGCTCGATTTGTATCCAGTATCCCCTTTTTAAATTAAGAGGTGGGTTTGGAAAATGAGGCCAACAGAAAAACAAAGTTGCTTAGGTTAATTTATCTTCGATGACATACAATTTGAGCCTTGATGTAGAACGTTCATAGCTAATTTGAAAAAAATATCTAGCTAGCTTCTGTAGGATACTATCAATTCCCTAAAAAATGTTCGATGCATGATAAATCAATTAAAAATGATTTAAGAGACCTACAAGCCTACAAACCTATACATAAGATTATGACACTTGTTATTTTCAAGTTAAAATAAATAAATAAAAGAACTTAAATGACAAATGTCAAGATCGTAATGTACAGGCTTATGAGTAGGTTTCTTTATATGTATGTATCTCAATCATTGCTCTAAATCAATTAAGCACCCAAGATTTTGAAACATCAAATGAGTTTTTCTAATATGAGTCGTAGGACATGCAAAAAAAAATAACTTAAAGTAAAAATTGGTTGAAAAATATAGCATTACATACCTTTGTTTCTTATTACCCGTCTTTTAAGGGTATAAACACACAAAACAATGTAGCACTGATTAATATAGCTAACTCATAGATGACGTTTTTTTTTCTCCCTATTTTACCATTTATGTCTTCATTAGTACTTATTAACATCACTCTAGTATTTATTCTCTCCACCTTTAATAAATTCTACATGGACAAGCAAATATGTCTAGACGATTTTTTTTAAAGGACAGATATTAGAGAACGAATGGCTTATTTGACATTCCTAAAGCTCAAATAATTAATTTCCTCATAAAAGCATGATTTTAATAAATTTATTATTTAACATATACTATACGAACTTAATCTAAGAAAGATCATGAAGTTGGTTTAGCGTAAATATGAAATATATCGTCTCATTATGATTTCGTTCGTAGGTGTAATAATCATTGATCATGTGTTACAAGTTGCTTTGATGTCGCGAACTAGGTCGGGCTCGAGTCCATTATTGGATGCGTATGGCCATGGGATTGAGCATCCCTTGTACCTTATTAATATGGAGGACATACATTTCTTTCGCTTAGTGAAAAAAATTTAACATGTACACACCATCCAGAAAATACACTTAAAATCACTCGCACGCTGGAATTCTCTCACACATCTACTATTATGTCTACCAATAAATGGACTGAACACAACACGATGCTTTCGTTATTGTCTGTCTCAAGGTCCCCTGCTATTAAATATGCAACCTAAATCTCTAGATGCATTCAACAATGGAGATGAGATGACTAATTAAGGACCGATGCCTATGATGCAATTATGAAAATTTTCAAGACATTTTATCCACATCCACCTAATGAGTGTGGCGGCCGGAGGATCTTTTAATGAGGTTTTCATTTGCTTCAATCATCTAATATTTGTTGGTGGGAACGGATTTTTAAAGTGTCCCCGAACTTGAAAAAAAAATGTTAGTATAATTGGATAAGGTTAGAATTTTGATCCTACGTATCTTCTTGAATGTAATAGAAAAAATCAAGATTATTACCTAATAATATGTAACAATATAAAATATAATTGAACATAGATTAAAAATTAGAAAGTTGTTTATAATAGCTTCAATGCGAGAACAACATTTTCTTTTAGGTTTTCTTTGCCAAATTTCAAAATTATAGTGGGAGAAGTGCCCACTCTTAATTGCATTTCTTTTTCTTTTTTTTTACCAAGGTATTTTATCACCATTGGATGAGGAACTAATAATCCTTTTGGTCGAATCTTTTATAAAACCTCTCCATCGGTAGAAATTATTAGTTGGTCTCGAACCACCGCATCATCTATGGTCCAGACCAATACTAATATGGCACATTGCAAAAATAACTACCCATTATCTTTATTTATTTTATTTTAGTATTTGGCAAATTGTGGTTGGCTTGAACCACAACCAACCAATAATTACTTTTCCGCATCTTCGTAAAAATTGAGTCCTAGATTTTTGGCCTTGCATTTTAAATTTTTAAAGGTCTAAAGAGCGACCATCATATCATAACAACATACAGTATGTACTTCGGTTCGACCTTGATTTTAAGAAATGAGGTTTGCAATTGTGTGATTTTTATGGATGATTGATGAAATAGTTTTAATTTCTTTGGCCATGAATATATATATATATAGAGAGGGGGGGTGTTATGGACTTGATTCAAGTTAAAATTTAGAAGTGCTTTTAAGCTCATGTATGTGTTTGTTTTATAGGCAAAGTGTTTTTTTTTTTTTTGGAAGGGAATTGAAATTAAATTCACGTACAAAATGGTGGTCCCCATAATCGAATCCGGAAGTTTTAACTCTCAAATCTTAAGACTTGGTACATAATTATGTGGCCTACACCCACTTATCATTCTCTCCTCATGTATCTTTTTGTAATTTTGGTTCTACTAGTAAGAGCAGCTCCGATCCTACTACATCTCTGCTCATTGGAAGCAATCCAACTTCAGTAGAACAAGATTATTACAAGATCATTCTCCACCTATATGCAATCCTATTCTATTGAGGGTTTTTTTCTTCCAGGAATTACCAATATGGAGACAAAACGCAATTATGAATTTGGTTGAAAGTGGTTAAGTTCTCAATTTGTATTCAATGCCTTTTCAATCTGTAGGTCCTAAGAGGAACGAGGATGACAATGATATGGCTATCGATCTTCATGTAAATAGGATCTATACTAGAGAAGCATGGCAATAATTTTACTTAATGTCCTGGCCACTAACTTCTAAAAGCTAGGCTTAAGTATTCAGCTCTGGAGCAGATAATAATGTCGGGAGATGGCTTTTTTTTCCCCAAAAATATAGGTTTTTCTAACGTGTGTTAAAACATACTTCCTCTGACCCTTAATATAAGTCACTTTTACCTAATTCACGCAGATTAAGAAAAGTAATTATTACTCTCAACAACAACAACAACAACAACAACTAAGCCTTTGTCCCATTAGGTGGGGTCGGCTACATGGATCAAACGACGCCATAAAGGCCTATCATAAATCATGTCTTTTGATAAGGCATTGATTGCCATATCCTTCTCAATTGTTTCGCCTATAGTTTTTCTAGGTCTTCCTCTTCCTCTAGCCCTTGTAGTACCTCCATTTGGTCTACCCTCCTAACCGGGGCTTCCACCGGTCTCCTCCACACATGCCCAAACCACCTAAGACGAGATTCAAACATTTTTTCAACAATAGGAGCAACCCCAACTTTTTCTCGAATATACTCATTTCTAATCCGATCTTGTCTGGTATGCCCACTCATCCACCGCAACATCCTCATCTCTGCAACATGAAGTTTATTCTCTTGTGTGCCCTTTGCCGCCCAACACTCTGTCCCATATAACATCGCCGGTCTTACAGCAGTGCGGTAGAACCTTCCTTTAAGTTTAAGTGGTACCTTCTTATCACATAACACGCCCGAGGCACTCCTCCATTTCATCCACCCTGCTTGAATCCTATGATTTACATCCCCTTCTATTTCTGCATCCTGCTGTAAGATAGAACCAAGATACTTAAACTTCGGGACTTGTGCTAAGACATGCTCTCCAACCTTCACCTCCCGAGTAAGGCCCACGTGCCTCTTGCTAAAATTACACTCCATATACTCTGTCTTGCTTCGACTTATCCGGAATCCAGACCCTTCTAAAGCTTGTCTCCACATTTCAATCTTCCCATTTATTTCCTCTCTAGTATCCCCAATAAGCACAATATCATCCGCAAAGAGCATGCATTTGGGCACTGGTTCTTGGACATGTTCCGTAAGCACATCCAAGACCAATGTAAAGAGGTAGGGGCTCAAACTTGACCCTTGGTGTAGACCTATCGAGATGGGAAAATCCTCTGAAATCTCACTTTGTGTCCTCACGCTCGTCTTGACCCCGTCATACATATCCTTAATGGCTCTAATATAGGCAACACACACCCCTTTCTTCTCGAGAGCCCTCCATAGTACCTCTCTAGGCACTCTATCATAAGCTTTCTCCAGATCAATAAAAACCATATGCAGATCCTTTTGTTGCCTCCGGTATTCCTCCATCAACCGGCGCAGTAAGTATATTGCCTCCATAGTTGATCTCCCCGGCATGAAGCCAAATTGATTCTCAGTAACATGGGTCTCCTGTCTCAATCTTCGCTCTATCACCCTTTCCCAAAGTTTCATGATATGACTCATAAGCTTAATCCCTCTATAATTCCCACAATCCTGTATGTCACCTTTGTTCTTGTAGATAGGGATTAAAGTGCTCCTCCTCCACTCGTCCGGCATCTTCTTGGATCTTAAGATCTCATTAAACAACTTGGTGAGCCAACTGATGCCCCTCTCTCCCAAGGTTTTCCATACCTCAATGGGGATACTATCCGGACCAACCGCTTTACCATTATCCATCCTTCTCAATGCCTCTTTTACTTCAGTCTCCCTAATTATACGGTAAAAGGTATGATTTTGGTCCCCTTCTCTAGTGACTATCTGATCATGATGTGAACTTTCATGACCTTCATTGAAAAGGTTGTGAAAGTAACTCTTCCATCTTTCTTTTACATCCAAATCTGCGACCAAGACTTTGCCATCTCCATCCTTAATGCACCTCACTTGATCTAGGTCTCTCGTCCTCCTTTCCCTAAGTTTAGCAATCCTATAAATACTTCTTTCCCCTTCCTTAGTGCCTAGAGATTGGTATAGCTCATCAAACGCTCTACCTCTTGCTTCGCTCACCGCTTTCTTGGTCTCTTGCCTAGCTGCTTTATATTTATCCCAACTCTCTGCATTTCTATTCAAGGACCAAGTTTTGAAGCATTCCTTTTTCTCCTTTACCTTATCTTGCACCCTTGCATCCCACCACCATGATTCCTTGCCCTTTGGTCCATAACCTCTTGATTCACCGAGTGTCTCCTTTGCAATCTTCCTAATCCCTTTGGCCATAACCTCCCACATTTCATTTGCGCTTCCTTCTCCATTCCAACGTCCTTCCTCTAAGACCCTTTGTTGGAATCGTTATTCCCCCTTCAATTTCCACCACCTGATTCTTGGAACCTTTTCTTATATTTTTCTTTCCATCCTTCTCTTAACCCTTACATCCATAATCAAGACTCGGTGTTGGGTAGTCAAGCTCTCTCCAAGTATAACTTTGCAATCCATGCAAAGCTTTCTGTCTGGTTTCCTCATAAGGAAGAAATCAATTTGAGAGCGCGTTGACCCACTCCTATATGTGATAAGGTGTTCCTCCCGCTTTTTAAAACAAGTATTGGCTATTGTTAGATCGAAAGCTGAGGAGAAATCGAGAATGGTTTTACCTTCCCCATTTGCTATCCCTATGCCATGGCCTCCATGGAGTCCTTCAAATCCACAAGGGTCACTTCCCACATGGCCATTGAGATCTCCCCCTAAGAAGATCTTTTCTCCCATAGGTATTCCTTGGATTACCTCTTCCAGCTCCTCCCAAAATTGCACCTTAAGATGATCTTCCAACCCTGTCTGAGGTGCATAAGCACTAATCACGTTGAAAGTATCTCTTCCAGCTACCAACTTAAGAGCTGTGATCCTATCCCCAACTCGCTTCACCTCCACCACATCCTTCTTCCACACCTTATCCACTATGATGCCCACCCCATTTCTTGCTCTAATCTTACCGGTGTACCAAAGCTTGAAACCCGAAGAGTCTAATTCCTTTGCTTTTTCCCCAATCCACTTGGTTTCTTGTAGGCACATAAAATTGATCCTTCTCCTAATCATGGTGTCCACTACTTCCATTGATTTACCGGTAAGTGTGCCTATATTCCATGTTCCAAACCGAATCCTAGTGTCGTGAACTAACTTCTTTACCCGCACCCGTTCACCAAAATGCGGGAACCCTTGCTTATTTTTCACTGCATCCAGGCGGCGATGCAGCGCCCCTTGCTCATTTGACAATGTACCCGAGCCATACATCGCGTTGCTTCCGGGCAACGACCTAGCATTAACCTTATAACATCGTTGATCCATATCATAGATTCGACAAAATTTTACGTTGGCTGTCGAGGCCTAACATAACCTTCACCTTTTATCCGGGACTTGTGCTAAGACATGCTCTCCAACCTTCACCTCCCGAGTAAGGCCCACGTGCCTCTTGCTAAAATTACACTCCATATACTCTGTCTTGCTTCGACTTATCCGGTATCCATACCCTTCTAAAGCTTGTCTCCACATTTCAATCTTCCCATTTATTTCCTCTCTAGTATCCCCAATAAGCACAATATCATCCGCAAAGAGCATGCATTTGGGCACTGGTTCTTGGACATGTTCCGTAAGCACATCCAAGACCAATGTAAAGAGGTAGGGGCTCAAACTTGACCCTTGGTGTAGACCTATCAAGATGGGAAAATCCTCTGAAATCCCACTTTGTGTCCTCACGCTCGTTTTGACCCCGTCATACATATCCTTAATGGCTCTAATATAGGCAACACGCACCCATTTCTTCTCGAGAGCCCTCCATAGTACCTCTCTAGGCACTCTATCATAAGCTTTCTCCAGATCAATAAAAACCATATGCAGATCCTTTTGTTGCCTCCGGTATTCCTCCATCAACCGGCGCAGTAAGTATATTGCCTCCATAGTTGATCTCCCCGGCATGAAGCCAAATTGATTCTCAGTAACATGAGTCTCAAATTTATCAAAAAATATGTTGTCATTCCAAGGTTACCCCTATTTAAAACTTTACAACTTTATTTATTTCTCTATTGTAATTATTACCCTATCACCCCTATGCAATTATGAGGGTGTATTTGGAATAAACTCTTTAATACTCCCTCCGGTCCTATTTATAAGACCCTTTTGGGGTTTTTATTTTGGTCCAATTTATAAAACCCCTTTCCAATTTTCAATAACATTTAATTACTTCTTTCCGCTAACACCCCTATAAAGTCAACACTTTTTAGAGTTCCAATAATAATTATAGGGGTAGTTTTGAAGAAGTATATCAAATTTTCACATTTCCAATGCCACTAACAAATTTATCCACTCTCCTTGGTGGGAGTGAAAAACCCCAAAAGGGTCTTATAAATAGGACCGAAGGGAATACTACCTAGATATTCTAAAACGACTTATAAAAAGGGACACCAATTCTATAAAAATGGTGCCCTATATTAAGGGACGGAGGGAGTACTATTTATTATACTGTACTTGCTCTATCCATTAATATATAATATATATATATATATATATATATATATATATATAAATTATTATACGGTGGAGGGATTTGTAATTTATCTTAAAAAAATCTTGTATTGAAAGTTGTGCATTTATAAAAATTAAATATATTGATAAATCAATTTCTTAATATAAGTTAGGCTTAATTGCACTTTTGGTTTCCCAATTTTGTCAATTTAACGAAATTAGTCCTCATATTTTTAATTTGGCGAATTTAATCCTTCACTTGTCAATTTGTGGTAATTTCAGTCCTTTCGTGTCTAATAGAAGAACACGTGTCAGCACGACATCATCTGAACAATTTTGTTAAACAGGAATGACTAAAATCATTACAAATTGATAATTGAAGGATTAAATTCGTCAAATTAAAAATGAGGGGACTAGATTCGTCAAATTAACAAAATTTGGGGATTAAAAATGCAATTAAGCGTATAAGTTATTGTTATGGAATTTATCAAAAACTAAAAAAGTTAATTACTATTATTAACAACATTTAAATTGATAGATTTCAGTAATTGACAAATGCTTTTAGTAGTACACCTGTTAAAAAATTAATTACTATTATTAATGGTGCATTTGTTAAGAAGTCAATTAGTATTATTACTAAATATGTAGTTAACTTTCTTGTAGAATGTGTTTTCAGTAAAAGAAAAAAAAAACTTACGTTCAAAATCGAATGAAGTATAAAATATAAATTACTGCGTAAATTTGATATAATTATGAAAAGAAAATAGAAAACAGATCATCACTCTGTACGTTTGAAGAAAAAAAAGCTATAATTTGCACAAACTGGTAGTAGCTAGTAATATGAATAAGTATTAAATCTCATCAACAAATAAATAGTACAGAACCCTTAATTTAAATTACTTTTTACTTTGATAGTATGGATTGGATCATTCTAATAAATTGATTACAGACCCAAATATCCAAATTTGATTCGGAATTTATGAATTAGAAGTAATTTAGCCCATTAAGAAACTCATTTCAGCACTTGGTACATGATTGAATTTTTTAAGTATGATGTTAGGGATTCGATCCTGGATATGAAAAAGACTTTGTTGATAGAGATAAAATCTACTTCGATGATTTTTACGCCCTGGAGGGGATTAATTTTCGGCCGTGAGTTGGAGGATACCCTTGATGGAGGAAAAAAAAAACCCTCATTTAAGTCAATCCACAACTATATATTCCCTAGTTTAACAATAACTCGTAATCATTATTATTTATCCATCGTTATTATTATTATTATGCAAGCCGATTATAATCTATTTACAAATAATAAAATTTTGAACAATTATTTAAGACGGTAATAATATTGCCTATTGAAAAAGACTAAAAGAGTCATTGCACTCTTAATGGGCTTGCATATCCTGGTGTTAAATTATCGTGTAAGTATCCAAAAATAAAATAAAATCGTGTAATTATCACTGAATTAAAGTAGGACCCTTGAAGGAATGGTTATCTTAAAGACTTATTACAACTATAGTGGCCACATTTTTAATGTCCAGCTTTTATGGCTAACACGAATCTTATTGCACAATGAATTGAAAGGATTAGGTAGAGTGATTAAAGTGTATTACGTGGGCAAGGCATGCTTCCTTTACAATATGTTACCCATGGCCAAGGGAGGGGTGACTCATTTTCAGGTCAGAAGGGCTTTTGTTAATTTTTTGCTAGAAAGGTAGCTAAAAGCTTGTGTGTAAAGTACCGGGAAGAGATTGATTAGTAGTGCTTGGCAATGAACAAAACTTGAACACCATTAGTTAGTGGAGAAAAAGTAACTTTTCATCTGGCTTCTTCTAAGTGGATTTTCTATAGTTAGAAACACTTTAAGGATTCCATGTAATCGAAAAGTTTAAAGCAAAGAAGATGCCTTGTTCATTCAAACGAAAGCTTTTTGAGGTGAGAATTTGGCATCTTCTCCTCATCCCGTATATGACGAAAATGGAGTAAGTATAGAAAACTTAAATGCAATACTCCTTCCGGTCCTATTTATAATACATTTTGGGATTTTTCATTCTCATCAAAAAAATTGAATAAATTTGTTAGTGACATTGGAAATGTGAAAATTTGATATACTTTTTCAAAACTACCTCTATAATTATCATTGGAACTCTAAACAGTATTGAATTTATAGGATGTTAGTGAAAAGAAGTACTATTGAAAATTGAAAAAGAGTTTTATAAATAGGACCAAAATAAAAATCTCAAAAGGATCTTATAAATAGAACCAGACTGAATATACAATAATAGATGTGACATGGGGCGGTGCCTCCTCTCGTCATAATGCATAAGCTAGCTAGCTAGCCTTTTATGATTTCTTGCTGATCGATGAATCATATATAGATCAGAGCAATTAATTATGTTAAATAAAAGATTAAAAAAAATCCATAATAATTTCCATTTTAAATTATGAAAACGCAACATCTTAATCTTAGAGATAATGAAAAAGGGAATACAAGATTTTTTATTTTATTATTATTTTTTTTCGTCATGGTGTCCCAACTGACATTCAAAAACTACTCCCTTTTTAATAAACACCACAAAATTGAGTTTCGGCTCTGTTTGTTAACAAAGTTTTTTCCACATCTATATTAAAATATCAAATATTTATAGGATAATTTCATAATATACATATAAAATCACAATCCCGAATAAAAACAAGTTCATATTGAATTATTATTATTATTGAAAATAGAATCAATTTTCTCGACTAAATGAATTTATTTTTGAACTTAATTACAAGTGCATTAGGACCATGAAAAACTTTCTTTGTCGTTTATTATAAGAACATTTTGTGAACTTTTTTTCTTCCTACATCACTATTATTTTCAATAACATTTAAATTTTTATTTCTATGAACACTCTTATTTAATTAACATTTCTTAAAATTCTAATAATAATTATTATAGAGATAATTTTGAAAAAAAAATATATCAAATATTTTATATTTTCAATAATAATAATAATATTCACTTACTTTCTTGAATGATTTCAATTATCCCACAAAGATGGGAGGGAGGAGTATTTCCTTAATAAAAGCTATTTTTCTAGAATAAATGTATGTTTCCATAATTTTATTATTTATGTTTAATTTTTTTTTGGTGAACTATTTATGTTTAATTTTGGAGGTGATGGAGTAACAATAAAACATCATATTCAAACTTTCTTTTCAGCCCTATAGTTTCTTTTCAAAAGGAAATGATGATACAATCCTTCTACTGTGAAAAAGGGGGAACCAACGGTCTTCTTTTGCTTGATTGGTGCTCTTGTGCCTACTGATTTCGTTTCTTCAAAAAGCAAGACCACTTTCTTTTATTCTAATCTAAACTTGAAAAAGGAAGAAAGTGAGAAATTAAAAGGATGGGAATCGCTACTGTGAAAAGAGGAGAGATTGAGGAGAGGCATGAAAGTCTACTTGCTTTGAGTGCAAGAAGCTACCATAAAACTTTTTAGAGGAGATGGCTCTTATTTCTCCCCAGTTGTGAGTGATTTGCTTTTCTATGTGTTTGCTTAAAGTTTGACCTTGATGACATGATTATCGTCTACTTTTAACATATCTTATTTTTTAAAAAAGGCATGCTTATAAGGTGGGGTTTTGCTTGCACCTTGCAATATTGAAAAGTGTTATGGGACCTTTTGCCTCATTATATTCCATCATCAATTAGCCTTTGTGGGAGACCTTTTTTCTCCTATTTACTAAGATAAAATTTTAAACTTGTTGGCAATGAATTTATCTTCTTCATTAGATGATGTAATGGAGAGAACATAGGGAAATAATGAAAATAATAATGTGAGTAGAAAATTATGCGAAAATTATGTTTGTGTAGGAGAGATTATCAAATAACATTGTTAAGAGAAACCCTCTTGAAGATAATATGAGTTAAGGGGATGTCAACGAGTCAAATAAGAAATCAAAACCTAGAAATGATGCAACAGAAATTAGTGTTTTTAAACACTTGATACATTTGAAGCCATCATTTTTTCCATCATAAAGATTTCTTTATTTTATTTCTTTAACTTTTCCTTTAGTGTAATTTTACTATTACTCTCAACAACAACAAAAAAAAGAATTTACTATTTTTTTCCGACTTATTAATGCTTTTGGTCCCTGTAAGTTCAGCGTGTTTTGGTTTTAGTCCCTATAAATTATTTTGACGGGGATTGGTCCTTAACTTTTCCAAACATTTTCGTTTTGATCCACTCCACTATGAAAAAACAGTTATTTGCTGATGTGACTAGCGGAACACCATATCAGCCGTCACGTAGTGTGACGAGACGCCAAATAAGTGACATGACGTGGATGATACAGATCCATGAACACAAAATGGTCCCATACGCAAAATGGTCTCATACGCAGAATTTTGCGTTTATGGACCTGAATCATCCATGTCACAATACTTATTTGGTGCTATCTCACACCACGTCGCTATTAACGTGGGTTTCCGTTAACCACGTCAACAAATAATTGATTTTTTTTAACAGATGGGACCAAAACCAAAATGTTTGAAAAATTAAGGACCAGTCACGATCAAAATAACTTTTAGAAACTAAAACCAAAATACGCTGAACTTTTAGGGACCAAAATCATAAATAAGCCATTTTTTTTCCCACTTTTCAGTTTCTTGTGTTCAACATTATAGAATGATCCTTGAAATGGAATCAAAGGGTGATGTAGCTACTGATCTTTACTTGAGGAAAACAACGGGAGTCTTGGAATCATCATAGTTTCTCTATTATTGGTAGGGATGGTAGTGGATTTGCAAAAGGTTAGTGGGGGAGCTTTTCTCTTGTAAAGAAACCAACTATGAAGCAACAACACCTTTTGACAATCATACTAGGTAAATAATTTAGAAAGAAAAATTGAAATTGAATGTGAGAGAGGGAAGAAGTAAAATGATGGTAAAGAAAAGAGATATGGCACAGCTAAAAGGAAGGGAATTCGAAGGAAGAGATATAAATTTAAAAGGTTGAGTAAAATGTCTTGTTAGGCGGCTTAGGTTGATGAAGTCACCTAAAGTCTTTTCAAATGAAGAAAATAATTACAACATCATGCTTAAGATGTAGTGTGTGAA
Organism: Crotalaria pallida; assembly: GCA_037953625.1. Classification (NCBI taxonomy): domain Eukaryota; kingdom Viridiplantae; phylum Streptophyta; class Magnoliopsida; order Fabales; family Fabaceae; genus Crotalaria; species Crotalaria pallida. The sequence continues at coordinate 180,750,331 of CM075649.1, forward strand.
GCCAAAATTCATATATGAAGAAAATGTAGAGGGGAAAAAAACATGAGCCTAAGAAGTCCCGTGGGACTCACTTAAAAGATCATTCAGGATATTGGGTCTGTTTGGCAAAACTAACTTATAGCTGTGAGCTTGTAGCTGATAGCTGTGAACGTAGCTTACAGCTGTGGGATTATATCTGTGAGCTTATAGCTGTATAGCTAACTTATTGAACTAGAGTTGTTTGGCAAAACTAGCTGTGCAACTAATTTAAACATGTTAAATGACTGAAAAGTACATAACATGTAGAATAATGATTAATATTGACATTCATGTTTCAATGACGATAATACTACACTAGTAGCTTATAGAGAAAGGCATATACTTCATTCATATAGATATAAATGATAAAAAAAAATTAACATTCATAATAATTATTACTAAGTAATACTGCACTTTAAACATTTTTATTATTTTTATAAAAATGTCACGGTATCTTTATTAACAATGACACTAAAGAAGGACAAAACTTTTAGCCTATTGATTGGACACACCGCCATCACAAAATCACACAAATTCAATATGAACCAAATTCACAAAATAAAAAAAATTGAGGATAACAAAAAAGTGAAAGAGAAATTTTATGATCAATGTTGAAATAAATATCACATACCTTTATGTCTCCTGAATCAATAGTTAAATATAGGATTTCTTTATGAGTGGTTTTGATGTGGTGCGTACAGATGTTGAATATATAGAAAGATTCTAAGTTTTTGGGTTTGAGGAAAAAAAGTAAAAAAATTTGGGGGTAATATTAATTTGGGCCAGAATAAATAATATTATTATTTAATAAAAAAAAGGGTAAAATTGAGATATGATTTATTGAAAGCTCTTATTTTTTTTCTCAAAGCTACCTGATGTAGCTTTCTAAAAGCTAGCTTTCAAAAGCTATAAGCTTCCTTTTTGAAAGCTATAAGTTTCTTTTATTTTTTGTTCACCAAACAGCTCTAGTAACTTATTGACCAAATCAATAAGCTATAAGCTACTAGATAAGCTATAAGTTTGTCATACCAAACACACTCAGTGTATGTGTAGTTTTGTATTGCCATTCATAATCTCAACCCTAACTCTAAGCATTCCAAAGTGGATAGTTTATCCTAAGAATTGATATAATCAAAAAATTAGAAATAAATTTTTAGTTTAAAAAAAAAATCATCAATTTTAAATTTTTAATCTTTAGTCCTACGGATTACAGTTAAGAAAAATATTTGGTTTTTCTAAGTAGGAACTGTAATGCTTTTTAATGTACCTTTGGCCACAGCTTCTGCTACTGAATTTTAATAAAAACCTGTCGTTGCTAATAAAAAAAAAAGTACCTTTGGGCATGTTTTAACTTTTAATTAAGGTCTTCACTTCGTTTGGACTTTGAATACCCACAAGAGATATAGTGAGATTTGAATATATTTCTCTAATTATATTCTTATGGATGATAATGTGGATTCTTTAAGAGTAGATTGTTGGACGTATTAGAAGATGGAAGCTTGGAGAATGGGGTTCGAGAAATTATATTAGTTGATTTTGGATCCAAACATTATTTGTGGTTCAAATTAATAATAATTTGACACACAGTATAAATAATTATTTATAAATTTATTTTATTTTAATTTTTTAATTTATATTTGTGTATTTAGTAAATTATATTTTGCCTGGACTGTGAAGGACATGGTAGTGCAAAACCAAATAATAATAATCGCTGTTGGGGTTTGCACTTTGGGAGTGGAAAATGTTTTGTGCTATCACAAAAATATTAAAAAGGCAAATATCATACTCTTTTCGGTTTTAAATGTAAGTTTTTTTAAACTTTTTTTATCTTTAATGTAAATTAATTTTTCGATTTTTAAGATCATTAATTACTTTTTTTTTTACAAATATTATTACTATTTATTAAACAAGTTCTAGAATCCCAATAATAATAGTATAATTTGAAAAAATATATCAAATATTTATATTCTCAATATATCACAAACAATACAAGATAGTTTTCTTTTTTTTTTTTTTTGAAAGGAAGATAGTTTTCTTAAAAAGCATGTTTTTTAATAAAAAAAACTTACATTTATGACTAAAAGCAATAGTATTTGATAATGAGCTAAACTAAGTAAAAACATATTAAAAAGTGAAATTTTGTCTTCTCAAAATATAAAATCATTAAAATCTGACAATTTTTTTTTATAGGGGCATTTCTTAACTTCAACCCTTAGAGTTGAAGATAAGCATCTATAAACAAATATGGAGTAAGTTTTATGAAAAATGTTGACTTTAAGAAAAAAAATTTCGTTCTGACTTATGCACGTCATACATTGGGTATACAAACTCAAAACGTGAGTAAGTTTTAATGAGAAATTAATATATATTTGTTTTGGGTGAGGGATTATTATACTTAATGGATCAAGAATTGATGTTTTAGTTTTCCATTATTAGTTATATCTTTTTATGATTATTTATCAAATGCATATGATAGAATAGATGCACAAATTTTAAATAAAAAAACCATTTAAGAAGTATAGAATTTTTAATATTCTTATTATTATTTTTTTAAACACACTTACATTCAGATGCTTGTGCTCAACCGTTAAGACTCATGTTACTAAAATCCTTTAAAAATTGCATTCTTCATCAATGGATTAAGGTGCCCCAGTCAAATTTGTCGACAAGGACAAAACATTGTGCGTACAATCTCTCATGCATTATTATTGTCCCTTGACTCCCTTTCACATTAGTTTTGATTTTCCCTCGGATCTATTCAATTCTCTTAGTTATTCTCTGATCTGTTACTTTTTTCTTTTAATCTATCTGCTTTAAACACATTTGTTTTAACAGTGATTCTTCACTTTTTTTTCTTTTTTTTTTAGTTTTTAAGTTTCATGATCTCTCCCTTATATATATATATATATATATATATATATGCAAAATATCATTCCAAAACAAAGGGTCTAAATAAATATCATTGAACACATGAACCATAATTTCTACGAAAGGTTTGAACATGGGTATAAAATCACGAACTCAAAAAAGACCAAAATCCACAATCATGATCTCTCTTATTTTTACTATTAATTTATTAATAAAAAACAATAATAATTAAGATCAAAACACGACAAAATTAAAATCATAATTTTATCAATATAATTTTTTGCCCATCCTAATCTTATCCACATACTTTGGTTATTGCCGCTATAGGATGACAATAGGTCCATGTGGGTTCGGGTACTACATTACCCGGACTCGTCCCGTTATGTAGTAAATTTGGACCCAGACCCATTTAAGATGTCTTGAGATTTGTAACGGATCTTGAGTGCCGACAAAGGTAATGTATAGGCTGAAAGATAGACACTAAACAAAACAAAAATAAAAGTGAACAACATTAAACAAAATAACAAAAAAAACTAAACAAAAGTTAGCAATACACCTTATATATACTTATATATACACACAGATTCTACTCTTTGTAATTTAACTAACGGGTCTAATTAACCACGGATCTGGTATCCCTTACCCGGACCCGATACTCTTATATATATACAATGTTGATATAAATCACTGCTATTGTAAAATTGAAGAGTGGGAATTTGTTTAGACAAAGTGATCGGTTTTATAAAAAATAAATCTAAAATTTATAAATAAATATGTAATGAATAGAATGATTTACATAATTCAAAGTTAGTACTTCCTTTGTTTGGAAATAGAACACATTATTTTTAAAGATTTTTTTTCTCTAATTATAATTCATTTTAAAATATATTAGTGAATTTCAAAAATTTATATCAAGTACACCTCATCACATAAGCCTTTATTTCGTTTGTATCGTATTTTAAATGTTACTTATTTAATTTAAAATTAAAAATATAGCAACCAACGTGGGGTTGGTCAAGTGGTAGCTCACTTGGTTCCTTAACCAACTGATCTCGAGTTCGAACCTTGGGTATGGAGCAACCTCACTAGGAGACTTCTACCACTTAGTGCGAACTTAGCTGGATCGGACTGGATGAGTCGAATTCTGGGTAAACTAGATCTGTGTACCGGTTGGTGTACACCAAAAAATTAAAAATATAGCATATGGACAGTATGACTAATTTCTTCACAAAGTTTTTTTAAATGAAATGATCTCAACACATTTAAATTGATAGACATGTCATAGGTATTAAAGTTAGAGATACGTTTTAACATTAAATTATCATATAACTTCAAATATTTTTTTTATTAATTAAAGATATCGTCTCGCCCATGCATAATGAACTAATTCTTTTTTGGATGAATATTACTTTAAATATTATAATTATAATAAGACTCATTTCTTCTTTTTTTTTTTTACATGAGAGGTCTGGAACTAAAACCCATGACCTGAGGGAGGGGAAAATCCTAAGTGTCCCTACAGCCATCAACTGGGCTGTTTTACGCTATTTTCTTCACTATTTGAATTATGTAAATCATTCTAGACTAATTCTTCAATGCTTCAAACTTACCCGACGACATCATTGCTGAGCAACTTATCACCGTAGATTCTGAGTAGGCAAAATCCAACGGTCGTGGTCCAAAACTCATTTCCTTTACATAATGAGCCCTCGGGTTGTTAATTATTGCTAAGTACTGCATACAGGTTCGGTTTTACTTCCTCCGTTCCTATTTAGAAGACTCTTTGGAGGTTTTTATTTTGGTCATATTTATAAGACCTCTTTTCAATTTTCAGTAGCATTTAATTACTTCTTTCCATAAACATCCCTATTAAGTCAACACTTTTTTGAGTTCAAATGATCATTATAGGAGTAATTTTGAAGAAGTATATCAAATTTTCACATTTTCAATATCCCTAACAAATTTAACCACTTTCCTTGGTGAGAGTAAAAAACCCCAAAAGGATCTTATAAATAAGAAAAGGAGTACAAAATAAAAAAAATAAAAAAAAATTCTCAAATCTGACATGTGTTGATTGTAGAACCATTCAAAGTGAACAACCAGGGAAATAAATATGCATGAGACGTGTTCATTGTAGAACCATAGAACCATTCTCAAAATCTGGGTCTAGAGGAAGCTACCAAAAATCAAAACGCAATGCCTACTACAAAAGCAAATTCAAAAGCAAACTCTCCTTCCTCTTCCATTGCAGAGGGAGGAAACGAGGACGATGCAATGGTTTAGTTTAAGTTACAGAACAAAACGACGTCGTGAGGGTTCTCATCAAAATGACGTCATTTAATGCAGGGTGCTCGTCAAACCAACTTCATTTAACGTCACGAGATGAAACGATGTCGTATGCACCTGCAGTACTTAGCAATAATTAACAACCGCGAGAGATCATTATGTAAAGAAAATGAGTTTTGGACCACGACCGTTGGATTTTGCCTACATAGGATCTACGGTGACAAGTTGCTCAACAGTGATGCCGCCTCGTAAGTTTGACGCATTGAAGAATTAGTCATCATTCTATTCATAAGTGAGTCTTATTTTGGGCTGTCTTACATAATTCAAATCCTAAGTGAGTCTTATTTATAGCTGAGTAACCTATTTTGAGAAGTTATAAAATTTATAAATAAATATATACTGAATAGAATGATTTACATAATTTAAATATTATAATTATAATAAGACTCATTTCTTCTCTACGGACAATAGTAATCTTCAAATATTTATTTGGAAAAGGCTACATACACAATTGAATCAACAAATACTACAAATTATTATAGATCAATATTATTGTTTACAATATATATATTGATATCATTATATATAATATTTAAAGTAATGAGCACCCTAAAAAGAATTAGTAAATATAATATTTTTACCGAAATAACTCCCATTTGGAAGTAAAATTGATAAGGCAACCCAGTTGGTGGCTGCAGAGACATTTAGGATTCCCCCTCCCCAGGTCATGGGTTCTAGTCCCAGACCTCCCATGCAAACCAAAAAAAAAATACAACACAAAAGGTTATATACATATAGAGAGAGATAAATGAAAATTGGATATATAAACACTTCTTAAATTTTATAACTTCTCAAAATAGGTTACTAAGCTATTTTCTTGTTCTGATTAGTTAACAGCTTTGGTTGGTTGATGCACCAGACTTTCTTAAGCACATATATGTTACAGACTCTTGTTTGGTCCCTTCCAATAATTAATACATTCAGCTTTCCTCTAAAAAAAACTCGCGCTATCATTAAAGAACAATAATAAATAGGCCTACGAAATTAACCTATAAATCAATTTACACTAAAAGAATGTGACATGTGTCACATGATAACCAATCAATAGTAAGCAAGTGACACATATCACTTTTTTTTTGTGATGTGATATGAAATGATTTGTAGGCTAATTTTGTATGTTTACAAATCATTTTTGATCATTAGAATTGATCCTTTTATTAATTTCGAGCTACTTTGAGCTAGAAAACAACTTTAAAGCAACAAAAAATACAAACCAAAAAACTTCTTTAAGAAATATAGAGAAATTTTTAACAACTTTCTAATTACATATTCTTAATTTTCAGGTTAAGGTTAAGATAACACTGATAAATTTACTAATTCATAATACCCCTCCATCTTTAAAAATAATAATAATAATAATAATAAAAATTGTAAAAGTTAATAAATTAAGGAAATATATATTTAATGGTTTGTCTAACACATTAATCAATTATCAAATAACTAATCACAATTCAAAATTTGCAATTTCTAAACTTTTTCATTAATTATTTTAACTTTAGCTCGAGACAAAAAAAATCTGTCATTTTTTGCCATCTTTATAAGTCGGGGGGAGTATGAGTACTACTTCTTTTCTCACTTATCTCCCAAAAATGTCGAAGGTGCCGCTCACAATTACTCCATCCGTTCTTATTTACCTGTCCCTTGATTAAAAAATATAATCTTTTAAAAATGTAATAATTGTATTGATTTTTAATAAATTAAACTAATTATGGTTTTTTTTCCTAAGATGATATTTCTCTTTATGTAATCATTCATTTTATTTACTACTTATATAAATCAAGACCTTACGACGTAAAGATAAAATATAACAATTGTTACATTTATAAACTTATAAATAGAACAAATAAAAAAATATTTTTTTTTCAAATAAGAGAAATAAATAAGAATGGGGAGTATCCCATAATTCATTTCTCTTCAACTTTAATTTCCTCCTTACTCTCTATTTCCCCTTTTTTTTTCAAAAATGATTTATGAACCTACAAAATTAGTCTACAAATTAATCTACACCACAAAGAATGTGACATGTGTTACTTACTTACTATTCATTGATGAAAAGAAAAAGTGACACATGTTACTATCTTATCGTGTCATGTAAATTGATTTGTATGTTAATTTTGAGGCTTATATATTACTCGTATTACTTTTTTCCCCCTTTGTACCTATCTCTCCCTGTTCTACTTCATTATCCCACTATTATCTCCTCTTTTTTTCGCTGATTTTTATTTTTATTTTTATTTTTAAAAAAATTCTATCACATCCACTGCCTCATTTCATTAATACAATAAAATTTTGCGTTAATTATACATGGATCCGAAAATCAAACAGAATATTTCATGTTAGGTGATTCAAGCACCTGCACTTGAACTCATATTATACATAGCTAGAATTTTAACATATTAAATTCATCATATATTTCTTTAAGCATGATGTCAGGGGTTCGATCTCTATCGTGGGCATAGAAAAGACTTTGTTGATAGAGGCAAAACTCACTTCAAAGATCTCTACTTCTCAGAGAATTAGTTTTCGGCTGTCGGATATTCTGATGTACAAAAATAAAAATCATCATATATCGTATTGCCGTTAAAAACGTTTAACATATCCTTTGTTTGGAGCTTTGTTTGGTTGTAGGAAATAAAATGGGAAGAGAGAAATAGGGAAGAGAGAAATAGAGAAGAGAGATTATGGGGAGAAAATGAGTAGAGTTTATGGTTGTTTGATATGAGAGAAAATGTGAAGAAATTGGGAAGAGAGAAAAGTTTAGTTTTCTTTCCTTTTGTTTGGTTGAAGAGAAAAGTGAGAAGAGAGAAAATAATAAATTTATCAAAAGACAATTATACCCTTATTTTACAAAATAAAAATAAATATATTTTTTTCTTTTTCACATGTATGTATATTTGACATAACCAAAATTTTTTTTTACTTCAATTCTTTATTACATGATACAAACTCTGAGTCCAAAATATTAAAAAAAAGTTTTTTATTGAAAAAAAAATGCTTTATTTTTTTCCAATTAATTTAAAAAAAAAAAGATCAAGTAAAGTGAATAAATGAAGAACAGATGAGTAATTTTACATGCTAGATTTAGTTTTCTCTCCTTCTCTCCCTTGTTTTCTCTCCCAAAATGGAGAGAAAATATTTGGTGGTGGGTCCCACCCATGTTTTATTCTCCCCCAATATTTTCTCTCCAACCAAACAAGGTAATTTTCTAGTTTTCTCCCCAAAATCTTTCTCCCCTAAATCTCTCTCCCCTAAATCTCCCAAAACAAACAAGAGATGGTCGGCGGTGAAAGAGAGTTATGAATGCAGAAAGTTGAGTGTATGCATGGTTCTCAGTTTTCTCTCTATTTCCAAATCCAAATCCAAAGGATCACTTTTTTGTGGGTCGCCGGAAAAGGAAAGGACTAAAGTCTCACGCGTCAGCTTTTTCTCATTAAGTTGTTTGTCCACCATTTCACACGTAACAAACCCAACCAATTTCTCTCCCTTCTTGTGATTAAGCCTACCCTTTAAACAAAAAAATAAAAAAGGGAATTACAAACATGCAACCTAAAATTGAATGGTTGCTATGCAACTTTTCATTAAACTAATAAAAAGTTGACACCTAAGACATGTGTGCCATGTTATTTCTTGAAGTAGTGATTTATAATTTTTACAATTTAGTCTAACATAAAAAGTAAATTAATTTAATTTAGTCCTTTGTACCTATTAGCAAATTATAACATAGATTAAAATAACAGGTGTTAAATTAATTTGCTGATAGGTACAAAGGACTAAATTCAATTAATTTACTTTTTATGTTGGACTAAATTGTAAAAATTATAAATCACTACTTCAAGGAATGACATGACACACATGTTTTAGGTGTCAACTTCTTATTAGTTTACTAAAATGTTGCATAGCAACCATCCAATTTTAGGTTGCATGTTAGAAATTTCCAATAAAAAATTACGTGATAGGAAACACCAAAATCCAAATGTATGTATATATATCTTCTTCTTTTTATTTTTCTATTTTCAATATCGAATCACTCAAAAATAATTAATATTACCTTTGTTCTTTTCTCGTCTCACAAAAATGATAATAAAAAAAAAGAAAACGTACATTTAATAGTTTTTATAACACGTTAATCAATTATCAAATAACTAATTTAATGCATTTTGCATTGATCAACCAATCACAATTCAATGTTTGCGATTTTGTAAGTTTTTTCATTAATTATTTTAATTTTAGTTTAAAATTTAAAAAAAAATGTCATTTTTTACTATCATGAGACGGGTGTAGTATTTAATTTTTATCTACAACTGTATATACTCCCTTCTTCCCTTGTTATAAGTCACAATTTTGTAGATTTTATCATGTATGAGACTATCGGGAAAAAAAAAAAAAAAAAAAACCGTTCTTTTCGAATGCTAGACTTCTTCACTGTTTCTCACTCAAGCTTCTTAAATTTTAAGCATAATTTTTCTCCGGTGTGAGTCCTTCTTGACCACATCTATTCATCGTACACTAGAACTCTGAGAAATCTTTCTCTCTGACGTGAGTTCTGCACTTACGGTCATTTTCTATTGCGGATGAACTATTAACTTTGATACCACTTGAAAAGCTCAAAGCAAGGGAAATCTAAAACAAATGGCTTAATCCAAGAACTATGAAAGTGTGTATGATACCGTCTTTAACACAAAATATTATGGCTTTAGGTTTATACAGGCTAGGTCATTATATTTCTTTGGCCTTAATAGCTAAAATGGGGTCCTTAATTTATATATATATATATATATATATATATATAAAGTTAATTATGTAAAACATTTATGTTAAAACTTAAACAAAAAATGAAGAGGTTTCATAAATTGTGATGGTGAAAATAAAAATAAAGGACAATAATTTATAAAAAAAATAATTATGTAAAACTTTCACACAAAATTTGAAAAAAAATGAGGACAATATGCAAATTGTGAGAGATTAACTTAAGATGCATTTTATTTTCTTATTCAATTATTGTTGCTAATTGAAAAATTAAAATAAAAAATGGTTATAAATTTATTTTTTTTTGGCTGCCCATTCATAATGGATCCTAGGACTATGTTTGGATACATTCTTGAGGATGGAATGGAATGGAATATGATAGAGTGGAGTGGAGTGGGATGGAGTGGGGTGGGACAAAAATAATGTTTCATTGTTTGGTTCCATCACAAACACCCCAATTTGGAAGGGATGAAAAAGTGAAGCTTTTGATATAATTGGATGGAATCCATTCCACCATGTTCCACTCCACTCCATTATAAATATAACAATCCAAACAATGGAATTTGTTTAAATACCATTCCACTATCTTCCATTTCATCATATTCCATCAATCCAAACAAAGCATAGACGATTGCTCTCGAAATCTACTTCTCGGATCGAGCACGGATTAATCGGGAACTTATCCATTATTTCAAGGTGGAATCCTTCACCATAAGCTAAGTGATTTGCAATCAAATTTGTTATTTTTCATTTTATATTATGGGTTTTCTTAACATCAGTCGAGGATAAGTATTCAAAGTGGTTGGAATTTCTTGAAAATGATGCATATAATAAATCAAAGGACTTATGTTTTTATTTTTTCAAAACATACAAACCACTTTGGGATGTTTATCCTCAACCCATAAAAAACTCTTCCAGCTAGTTATATAACTAGTTTTGTCAAACAGCTCTACTTCAATAAATTAATTATATATCTATTAGTTTTCAGCTACAGTCTCATAGTTTTCAGCTAGGTTCATAACTATAAGCTTGTTTTGTCAAATAGGACACTTGTTGAGGATACTAAAAGTTACAAAAATTCATAAGTCTAAATTATTTATTTTCTTGATAATTCAAAAAAAGTTCATTTTCTAATAACTTTTAACCACATTTAATCTCTTAACAAGGACACTCTTTATCATTTTTCTTGAAAATTTTACACACACATATGTATATTAGAGTTAATATATATTCACTTTGTTCCTTGAAAGATACACCTGATCATCAATTCAAAATTTAGTCCCCAAAAGATTTTTACATCAGTTTAGTTCTCGAATATTAACATGGCACCATATTGGTCTTTTTAAGGACCTATTTGATGACCATACAGGGAACCAAAAGTTATACTACTTGATGTCATGTTGATATTTAGGGAGTAAATTTATGTTAAAAATCTTTCAAGGACTAAATTTATAGCCAATATATTTTTCGAAGACCAAAGTGATTATTAATTTTATATATGAGTAATTTTTTTTTATATTTGACACAAGAAATAGCACAAAATTTGCATATATGATCATTAATCTAATTAACCTATATTTAAAATTCCCAAAATGACCGTAATAAATATTTTAAGATTGTTCTAAATTTTAGATACATATTATAAGTGAATATATTTTGAGAAAACAAGTTATGTATAGACAATGTAAATTTTTTTACATTATCAATGTATTATTTATCATTCACAAATTTATAATTATTAATTTTTAAATAAAAATAATGTAAATAAACTATGGATCGAATGATATCAACGCTATACATTAAACTCGTGCACTTTTACCTCTTCACTTTAACAAATAGTAGTAATTTAGGAAGTACTTCATTGGGTTTACTCTTTTAAGAAAAAATTTGGTTTTGTTTGTAAGATTTTATTTAAATTTTTAATAATATTTAATTACTTTTAAAAAAAAATCTTATTAAGTCAATATTTTTAAAAATCGCATAGGGATATTTTTTAAAAAAATATATGAAATGTTTATATTTTTAATATAATTAACAACATTAATCCATCCGGTAGACATGAATTTCTTAAAAATGTCTTATAATATATGAGGGAGTAATTTAAAATTGGAAGGGGTGAATGAACTGCGGGAGAAGCAAAGGCTGTGGAAAAAGAGAGAAAGAGGGGTGGGAGAGCATGCAGAGGATGGGTTTTGGAGGAGTGAGGAGGGAGGGTGGTGGGTGCGTATAAAGGTGGAAAGTGGTTGTGAGCTCGAAAAACGCGTAAAAGGCAAGGGAGGGAGGAAAAAGAAAAGGAGGGGATGGAGGGCGTGCGTTACCAAAAGGAACTATGATGATTCTTATTTTTTTTGGGTTCCTGTTAGCTTTTTGTTAAAAAGTTGTTTGGTGTGTCTGTGGCTAAGCTTACTCTCTGTCATATAAAGTTGGGAATCCCAAAAGCGATAGATAGTACTTACACACACTCCATTATACTACTATATTGTAATTACTTTTTCATATTATTGCCGTTTATTTTATTATTAATTATATCTTTACTTGATCATACTTTGTATATTTGCATAATCATGATTATCATTGGTGTTAGAGCACTCCTTATCATTTCTTATCTGGAACCCTCCCTTCCATCTATTATTATTTAATTTCATGTATCAGTTGCAAGTACTGATTCTTTTTTAAACAAGTACTGATTCTTCTGTTTAAACTTTAAAGGATGTATGTTAATGGAGCAGTTATTAACTCAATATCTTGTACTATATTTAATTTGTTCAAATAATAACTAATGAAAGGTCAATTAAGCATATACCCTTTCATGTTTTTATTCTAGCAAACTAAATACAGGCACACAATGGCAACTGGTACGTATGCAACACAGAATAATTTTCATAGAGATTAATGGGTATGCACTGACGGTGTAAAGTTTTTTAACCATCAGTTCATTATCCACCATTCATTTGTATTATTTTAATCTAAAAGTCAACAACCATATACGGATGAAGGATGAATGATGCACTGATGTTGTAAAAAACCTTCCATTATCCATTTTCTCATTTTTCATATTCTTAAATGTTTCATTTATCTAACGTTGCCAGTGCCACACATGACACGATGGATGTATATAAAAACAACTTCTCTATAGTAAAAAAAAACAAATCATATCAATACACTTCCGGTCTCTCTCTTTAAAAACATAATCATTTTTTTGGATGAACCAGGGTATCCACCCGCGCAACTGGGTGACTAATCCCTCGCACCACGGTCGGGCCCTTTCGGGGGCGATGCTCCCAGTAAGGCTTGCTCCATTCACATGCGCCTCGGGTACGACTCGAACTCGCGACCACATGCTTAAGGGACACAAGCCCCTTCCACTTGTGCCAGCCTCCACTGGTAAAAACATAATCATTTTAAAGAAGGTAAATCCAAAAATAATATGAATAAAACTGTAAAATATAAGTTATATCAATTAGTTAATAGATTTAAAAATATAATATTCTAATATATTAAAATTTTAGAGATTATTCAGGTTTTCTTTAGCTTAAAAAAAAAGTTTTCTTTCTTTCTAATATACTTCCTTCGGTCTCATTTATAAGAAAAAAAATCCATTAATGATCTTATATATAGGCAAAAATTAACAAACTTTTTATTCTCAATACAAACATTCTTAAAATATATCCATACAAAATGGTTGCAATATTTAATTTTTGTTTATTCTCAATAATGCAAGTTTCCTAAAATAGTCAATTTTTCTATGAATTTAAAAAAATTAAATGTATTCAACTAACTTTCTTAATACCTGTAAAATTAGTTTTTTTTTTTTTTACTTAAAAACAAGACCGGATGAAGAAAGTATATATCCTGCCAAAATGGTGTTACTAATTATCAAGATTCAAGAGTATTGCGGCTTAGATTTTCAACTGTTAACTTGGTACCAAAACAACACCACTGTTTGTTCTATCATCCATTGGTTAGATGCATTATTTGTGCTCTAATTCTTTGGTATGAAATTATTTTTTTTTATAAAAAAATACCAAAACAACACAAAAAAAACAACTTCAGATTTTTTTCCTTGCTGCAGCTTACAAGTGTTACTCACGTTGATTAAATATTGACCTTTATACTACTTCATATTTTATGTGTTTATTTATTTTTTTAATTTTAGATAAAAATTATTTATCATGGAAATTAGAGATTAGAAAATAAAAAATAATTTCTTGAAAAATTTTAAATATTTAACTAGAGTTTTTCTATAAGTACTAATTAACTAGTGCTTTTTATTGAAATAGAATAGAAAATGAATAAAAAAACACATTATATAAAAAATACAAAAGTAACATACTAATATATTTTTTTCAATAAAAAATATCATCCGGCCATTGTCAAAAAATAATAAAATATGTACTCTTCTAGACATAAAAATTATCGAAGTGCATTTGAGTTTTACAAACAAAATCTTTTATATACGAAACAATCATAAAATCCTTGATATCATATACCCAATCATTTACTGCAATTATGTTAATATTTGTTGGTCAGAGTATTTTTTTTTATAAACATTAATAGATCTATAAAATCAACTTATAAATAAACTTATATCATAAAAGAATGATAAATATTACTGTATTGTATTACTACTTAATATTGATTGGTTAATAAGTATTCCTTCCGGTCTCTAATATAAGCACCATTTGACCAATTTCACTTCCTTTAATAAAGTTATTTAATATTGTTAGTGATATTGAAAATGTAAATATTTGGTACTCCTACAAAAGTACCCATATAATTATTATTGAAAATCTAAAAAGTGTTGAATAAATAGGGGTGTTTGTGGAAAAGAAGTAATTAATGCTTTTAGAAATTGGAAATGAGACTTATATTAAGAAAAAAAAATCTTCAAAAGATGTTTATATATAGAATTGGAGGGAGTAATACTTTTTCTTTCTTTGTAATATAAGTCTATTCATATATTGATTTTGTAAGCCTATATTTTATTGTTTTTTTTTTCTTTTCCGGTCTAAGAAAATCAATTATTTAAAGCTTACTGTTCTGGCTGTTGGCAAAACTCTGTCACTTTTTGAGTTTTTTCCTTTCAAATTGACATGCAATTACTACATTAAATATGTAGTGGTGGTAAAAATGAAAAGAGGCTGTTCAACCAGGGTCCTTTTCTTCTTTAATTAAGATTGTTATTTTTCGGATTCAATAAAGGTCGGTCCATATAAAACCAAGTTGAATTTGTCCTCTGAATTTAATGCTAGATATTATTGGGCGGCTGTGGCCTGGGAAGGTTAGGCTCCAACCATTTTCAATGCATTTAATGTACGTCCTGTTTTCAGCACAAATTACACAAAATGATTTTTGCAATTGTTTTTTTATACATGTAATTATATTAGTAGTATTTTTTTTTTTTTTTTTTGGGTTTACATACGAGGTGGGGAGGTGGAAATCCTAAGTGTCCCTGCAGCCACCAACTGGGCTGTCTTATACAGACTACATGTAATTATATTATTGAAAATTTAAAAAGTGTTGGCATAATAAAATTGTTTGTAGAAAAAATTGATTAAGTGCTATTGAAAATTGAAATACTAAAATCTTATAAATAAAACCAAATTAAAAACCCAAAAAAAACTTATAAATAAAACCAAAGGAGGATCTCCATAACAAGCCAAAAGACATATACGGAGCAGATGAGCACTAGCGAAGAGTAACAGCATATAAATGAACATATGATATGTAGTACTCCATAGTAATTTTATTATTTTTTACAACACATTAATTACCATTTTTTTTATACTCTCGTGTATAAAAAGTCAATAGAAATATAGGAGTCGTTAAAATAAGTTAGCCGGAGAGAAAACATTTATAGTAGAATAACTTTGACATAATGAAATGATTGGGACAGTTTGTTTAATCTCATGTATCAATAAATCAAGGATTAGCAAAAGAAATATTGTACGTTTTCATGTGGGTAACTTGCCAAACGATCACGTACCCCTGGACTTGAGATAAAGTAGGAGAGAGAAGAGAGTGAGGGTAATTTAAGTATGAAAAAGGTGAAAGTGGGGAGATACCTTTTGTAGGTGTTGCGTGTGAAAAGCAGAAAATTGGTTGAAGGGCAGAATTGAGGAGCGAGACAGGAGCAGTTATAAGGGTATTCAGTATTCACATTTCCTAGGCGCGTGAGGGTATTCACACTCATGAACTCAAGGAGTATTCCGTAACTTTAATCTTTAAATGAGTTATTCGTTCTTACTCCATCGTCTGGCCTTTTAGCTTTGTTTTTCAATTTCATGCCTTTTACTTTTGTAATATACTCCCTCAGTCTTTTTCATTTGCCAAATTTCATGTATTAATCGAGACAGCTCAGTTGGTGGTTGCAGGGACACTTAGAATTTTTCCCTCTCCCATGTTATGGGTTCTTGTTCCACACCTCCCATGTAAACCAAAAAGAAAAAAAGAAAATTGATTAATAAAGTTAATTGTATTAAAAATGTAAATTTTTGATGTGTATTTTCAAAATTACCCAATTAATATTATTGAGAATCTAAAAAGTGTTAAATATAAGAGTGTTTGTGTAAAAAAAATAATTAATGATCATTGAAAATTGGTCTAGAGTCTTATAAATAAGAACAAAATAAAAGTGTCAAAAGGTCTTATAATTAGGGACGAAGGGAGTATAAACATATTTTTTCTTCCAGTTTTAAAATTTATTCAATCATTTCTCTTACTCATCATTTATTCTACTCTTTTCATCTCTCTCATCTCTAAACCACAATACATTAATTGATGGACACACTTACTAATAAATATTACTCCCTCCGTTCCAATTTAACTGTCACTTTAAAAATTTCACACGGATTAAGAAAACAATTTAATGCTTCAATTTTCAAGAGAATTATTATAACTTTACTGTAATATCCTCAAAGTACATTAAATATCACCCATTTAACATATTTCAAAACATTAAATGCAATGTTAAAGTTGGAAAAAATCAATTAATACACCATCGAATTCCTAGAGCGACAAATACTCCCTCCGTTTCATATCTTTTGTCCTTTTGGACTTGGACACATAGATTAAGAAAATATTAATTATTGTAAATATTATGTATAGTTTGTCTAAAATGCCCCTATTTAATCCTTATTGAAAATTGTAGTAGTATTTAATTTTTATTAGTAAGTGTGTCCATTAATTAATGTATAGAGGTTTAGAGATGAGAGAAATGATAAAAGTATAATTAATGAGGACTGAATGAAATGTTTGGATGAAAGGTTAAAATTGGAAAGAAAAATATGTTTGTGTATTGGAATTGTAAAAGGACAAAAGATGTGAAACAAGGAAAAAAGGCTAAAAGGACAAAAGATATGAAAGGGAGGGAGTAACTTGGAACAAGTTAAAAAGGCTAAAGTGAAAGATAAAATGAAACCAAGGGAGCAAATACTACTACAATTTTCAATAAGGATTAAATATGGATATTTTGGACAACTATACATGATGCTTACAATAATTAACATTTTCTTAATTTGTGTCATCAAGTCTAAAAGGCCAAATATAATGAAACAGATGGAATAATATTTTATACTATTACTCCCTCTAGCTCAAATTATAAGCAACTCTAACTAATTTTACGCTTATTAAGGAGGTTAATTGATTGTATTTAATTTTCTAAAATTTATACAATAAACGTATTTTAATAAAGTTGCATTGGGAATGAAACAAAAATTAAATAAAATAACAATTTTCTAGGAATGTTTTAGGAAAGTTGCATTTAGAATAAAATACAGTAAAATTTAAGAAAATTGGTTAATTTTGCTTATATTTTAAATCAAAATAATTATATTTTTTTTCTTATATTTCAAGTCGCAGGGAGTACAACAATAAATACGGAGTAAAAATTATCACAAATTTTTTATGGTTTTTTCTTTCTCTCCTTATTTTCTTCCTTTATTTTAGTCCACACAAACTTTTATAAACCATGTCAAAATATTATTATCCCTAAATAATAATAAAAGAAATATTTTCCATATTAGTAAAATTTTTAAAGGACATTAATTTTTGGAGGGGTTTAGTCTTCGACTATCGGTTAAGGAATACCCTTGACGTGCACTAAAAAAATTTTAAGGATATTTTCTATTTTTGGGACGTACGCATTTTAGTCCGAATGTGGATGCTAGTTCTAAGGATAATCAGCAATTATTTATGGGTCATAGGCCGTGTGGTGTATAAGACGAGTAAGAGAGACTGTATTTCATTAATAAAAAGTTTATTACTCACTTTTTTAAATGATTTGTTGATGAGTGACTCAAAACACTTGTTAAAAAAAATATAAAAATATCAATTCTTTTTATATTTTAAAAATAAATTAATGATACTGGTTAACAATTTTTTATATATAAAATTGGATTACTTTTTATTGGCGAAAAATAACTGTTACATAGATAAATAAAAGAATTTATATAATGTGACAACTGCCCCTACAACTTTAGTTTAAAAAAAATACCCAAAAACTAATAATTAAAATGTAGTCAATCCAAGACTTTAGCTCAGTCATGGTATCTCTCTAAATCATCATCATCATTTTTTTTTTTAAAGTTTCTACATCTTTCTCTATCAAAAGAGTAAAGTTATTTACACACGTTATCACTTGTACCACACGACTTTATATATATACATACACTGTATAATTTAATTATTGATATTATTTTTTATTATTATATTTATTATTGAATTTGTCATATATTTCTGCTGTAAAAGGTACTTGTCGTTAGACTTAAAAAAAACTTGTCATTAATCATATAAATGCATAAAGATATCCGGTACATGCAACTCATCAAAACTTTTTTCATATAAAAATACATTAAAATATGACTGGTATGTATATTTATATGAAAAATATATTGCTGTATCTTATTTTTAGGGTATAATGATGAGAGAAATAAAAAAAAATGATAGTGTGATGTAAAAAATAGATAAATAAAAAGATGAATCAATACGTCATTAATTTTTCAATATAAATTAAGAAGTTAAAATTGTAATGATAAATTTTAAAAATTTTAAAAATACTATAATTATTTTTTTAACATACATGATATTCTACAAGGGAATTACCTCCATGCAATTTAATTTTGAGTTGTTATTGTATAATATTATATTGGATTAATGAAATTTTACAACCTAACATATTATTACCACATGTCATTATTTAAGAAAGTCAAATTGCAAGTTAGGTGACAATAATATGCTTAGTGACAAAATATTATTGATCCAATAAAAAATTGCACAACAACAATCCAAAATTAAATTACATACTAGGAATATTCTATAATTAAATATCTCTTATATATCTCTTATAAATAAATGAGAAAGCAACATTATGAAAAGGTGTTTCTCTTCCTCCATTATCTCTAACTTTGAAGTCGAGACAAATGAACCTTTAAATAAAATAAAAAATGGAGACAAGAAATATTCAAAAGGCAAGTGTTGATTAGAATAAAGCTTTACATTTAATAAAAATTAGAAAGAAAACAAGGGAAAAGATGACACAAAAAGGAGAGCAGATTGCTCTGTCCACAAAGCAATTTTTTCAGAAATCCTTGCAAACCGATGGTACGTACTTTCATCCATCCATCAATGCCCCGTTTACTAGAAATTCTCTCCACTTCCGTGTCTTTCTCTCTCCACAATAAATAACCCAATTTTATTTTCTCTTCCTAACTTTTCACTTGTTCCTCTGCATTGCACCGATAACTAGAATAATCCTATATGCGCTCAATTTACCTTTACTCACTTGAAGGAAAAAAAAAAACATTGTCGTAACTTTATTATATTCACCACCTTCTATCTATCTATATTTACCAACTTATATTGTATGAGACGAGAAACAGATATAGAAAGCAAGTGGAAGTGGAGAAGAGAGAAAAAGGGGTTGAGATTTTGAAGGAGGGGATCTGATATCTTTATTTCGTTTTCGCGTTGAATTCTCAATTCTCAAAATAGCTTTTTGGTGGAGGCTGAAGAAAGGAAGTAGTAAGATAAAAAGATAGATCCCACCCATAGGCCATAGGAGAAACTAGTTTAAAAAAAAAAAAAAAAAAAAAAAAAGCAAGGAACCTAAGCAATAGTATTATTTACTCCTACTTTGTTTATTTTTAATTTTTTTTTTAATTCTTGTTTGTGTTTGTAAAATGCTTGTTTTGATTGTTTTGCCAACCCATCCCGTTCCACCCTTGAAAATGCGAATTTGTCTATACTGAACACTGTTACTATGTTCTGTTCTGTTCTTACCTCCCCACACCACACAAACGCAAACGCAAACACAAACACAAACACTAATTTCGTTTTCTGCCTTGGTGGGGGCTCATAGCCATAGGTTGAGAAAACATCACAAGTGTAAGTTTCACACACACACATACTAATAAAGTCAAGTAACCCAAAAAGGCTACCACCTCAGATAAGATATTCATATAAGATTTCCCTTCTTCTCTTCTTCTCTCCTTTCATTCAATTCCTTCATACATAACCCACAAAACCACAAAACCAAAATTCAAACTTGAAACCAGATACTGTTACCCAATTGAGAGAAAGTAAATAAAAACATCTTCTTTTTTAATTGGGTATTATTAAATTGAGCTGGAGCCAAATCCAATCTCTCGCCGGAAATGAGAGCCGGACTCAGCACTATCCAACAAACGCTTACGCCCGAGGCGGCGAGCGTTCTCAACCACTCAATCGCCGAGGCGGGTCGCCGGAACCACGGCCAGACCACGCCGCTTCATGTGGCGGCGACGCTTTTGTCTTCTCCTTCGGGTTTTCTCCGGCAAGCATGCATAAAATCGCACCCCAATTCCTCTCACCCTCTTCAGTGCAGAGCGTTGGAGCTCTGCTTCAGCGTCGCGCTTGAACGGTTACCAACTTCCCAGAACACAAGCCCTTCGTCGGAGCCACCGATTTCAAATGCCTTGATGGCTGCGCTGAAGCGTGCGCAGGCTCACCAACGCCGCGGTTACCCTGAGCAGCAGCAGCAGCCTCTCCTCGCCGTGAAAGTGGAGTTAGAACAGTTAATTATATCGATTCTTGATGATCCTAGTGTTAGCAGGGTTATGAGGGAAGCTAGTTTTTCTAGCCCTGCAGTAAAAGCCACCATCGAACAATCGATCAATTCGGCGCCTTCGAATTCCAATCCGATTGGACTGGGATTCCGGCCATCTGCGATGACCATGCCGGCGGCTGCGCCGCCTGGTCGGAGTTTGTATTTGAACCCGAGGTTGCAGCAGGGGAGTGGTGGTGGCGGAGGTGCAGGTGCGATTGGGGGTGCGGGTACAGGGCAATTGGGGCAGGTGCAGAGAGGTGAGGAAGTGAAGAAGGTTGTTGATATATTGATGAGAAGGAAGAAGAGGAACCCGATCTTGGTGGGTGAATCGGAGCCAGAGGCTGCGATCAAAGAGGTGTTAAGGAAAATTGAGAACAAGGAGTTGGGAGAAGCGGGTTCGGGTTTTGGGAATGCTCATGTGATTCATTTGGAGAAGGAGCTTCCTTCTGATAGAGCACAGGTGTCTGTGAGGTTGAAAGAATTGGGTGATTTGATCGAGAGCCGTGTCGGGAATTCGGGTGTTTTTGTGGATTTGGGTGACTTGAAATGGCTGGTTGAGCAGCCTGTTGGGTTTGGAGTTGGTGGTGGGTTGGGTAATAAGCAGCAACTGACGGCTGTGGAGGCCGGTCGCGCTGCAGTTGTGGAGATGGCGAGATTGGTGGCCAAGTTTGGTGAGGCTGGTGCTGGAAAGCTGTGGTTATTAGGGACTGCCACTTGTGAAACTTACTTGAGGTGTCAGGTCTATCATCCATCTATGGAAAATGATTGGGATCTTCAGGCTGTGCCAATTACCACCAGAGCACCTATGCCTGGAATGTTTCCAAGGTATTATTTTTTTGTTTTCTTTTGTCTCACAATTTGATCCAACATACTGTGTGGACTTTGTACAGCGATATTGTTTTCTGGATATTTGGTTAATGCAGTAATGCCTACTATCTTCATCAAACTTTATACTTTGAGATAATATATTTAACACATTTTCACTACTTTGGTTTAACTGATCTGTTTATTTACAGGATCAAATAAATTAGTTAACATTCATTTTTACATGTTTGATGTAATGGAATTAGGAATTATTCTCTTAAGAATAAATTAGAAATGCAGTTAGAGAATCTTATCTGATGTGTTAATTCTGCTCTCTTGTCCACATATTCCATTTCGAATGTATAATAATATGTCATCTTGGGCTTCTGAAATATTGTTAATCTGTCTAGCATTTGGTATTATCTTGTAATCGTTTTATTTTCTTATATTCAGGCTTGGTAACAATGGCATTCTTGGTACCTCACTTGACTCATTGTCCCCATTAAAGGCCTTTCCAACTACGACAATCACTCCACCATGGCGTGCCTCCGAGAACATAGGTCAGGTTCCAGCTGGAGTATCAACTTGTTGCCCGCAATGTATGCGGAACTGTGAGAAGGAAGTAGCAGAAATGTTGAAAGAAAATGAGAAATCTGATTCTGAATTCAAATCAGAAGCAGCTTGTCCAACTCTTCCACAATGGTTGCAAGATGCTAAAACTAATAATGATAATGACAAAGTGAAGGATCAGTCTCAGGTAAATTTCATTAATAAGGTTACTTTTCTTTTCATGGATCAGACTAATAATGATAAAAGGAATCTCACGGTTGCTCTTTTCTTTTCAGTTTCCAAGTACTTTTGTTTAGCTGGTAGTTTTCTTTGAAAATATATGACCTCTAACTGTTGTTTTCCTTTGCCTTTTAATAGAGTAAAAGCCAAGAAGATGTGAAGAAGAGGACTCAAGAATTGCAGAAAAAATGGCATGATAGCTGCTTGAATTTACATCCTAAATTTCATCAGCAACATTTGAGCACAGAGAGGATTACTCCGACTCCTTTCTCCATGACAGGCCTGTACAACGTGAGCTTGATGGGACGGCAATTTCAACCCAAGATACCTCTTAATAAAAATCTAGGAACCTCACTACAATTGAACTCAAATTCAAAGCCCACTCAGCCGCCACCAGAACAAGTTGTCAGCCAACGGCCTAGTCTGGTGACAACAGAGCTGGTCCTCGGGCAAACAAAGCCAGCCGATGCCGTTGCAGAAGAAACACAAGAACAGCCCATTAATGACTTGTTGGGCTGCTTGTCACAAAAAGAAGACAAGTTTGATGAATTACAGAACAAAAAGCTACTTGATGCTGATTCTTTCAAGAAGCTACTCAAATGTCTGACTGAAAAGGTGTGGTGGCAGCATGATGCAGCATCTGCAGTGGCTACCACAGTGACCCAGTGCAAAGTAGGGAATGGAAAAAGGCGCCAGCTTGGAACAAAGGGTGACATGTGGTTACTGTTCTTGGGTCCTGACAGAGTTGGCAAGAAGAAGATGGCTGCAGCTGTTGCCGAGCTGGTTAATGGGTCCAATCCAACAATAATATCCCTTGCCCAACGGCGTGGGGATGGAGACTCTGATGTCCATTTCCGTGGCAAAACGGTCCTTGATCGAATCGCAGAGGCCATCAGAAGGAACCCACATTCTATCATCATGCTTGAAGATATTGATGAAGCCAATACCCTTATTCGCGGGAGCATAAAAAGAGCCATGGAGCAAGGCAGGTTCCCTGATACTCATGGCCGTGAAATCAGTCTCGGTAATGTCATGTTCATCCTCACTGCAAATTGGTTGCCAGAGGACCTCAGGTACTTATCAAATGGAAATTCACTTGATGAAGAAAAGCTTTCAAATTCTGCAAAAGGAGGTTGGCAACTTCGGTTATCAGTTGGTAAGAAGGCATCAAAACGCAGACCGAGTTGGTTAACAGAGGAAGACAGATCACTGAAGCCAAGAAAAGAGACAAATTCAAGCTTATCATTTGATCTCAATGAAGCTGCTGATGCAGATGAAGAGGACAAAGCAGATGGGTCACTCAATTCAAGTGACCTCACAGTGGACCATGAAGACAATCATGTCCTTCATAACGAAGGTTCTCCTTCAAAAATTCCAAGGGACCTTTTGGACTCTGTAGATGATGCCATTGTCTTCAAGCCTTTGAATTTCAACCTCATCCGTCGCAATTTCGCAACATCCATCACCAAAAGATTTTCCACTGTGGTTGGAAATTTCATCTCAATTGAAGTAAAAGAGGAGGCTCTTGAGAAGATTGCTTGTGGAGTGTGGTTAGGCCAAACTAGCCTAGATGAATGGATGGAGAAAGTGTTGGTTCCTAGTTTCCACCAGCTGAAGAAGAACTTCAATTCAAGCACCAATGACAATGACTCTTCTCTGGTGGTTAGGCTCGAAGAAGACGGCTGCTCCGATCGGCGTAACTCGGAAGAGTGGCTACCTGCCACTGTGAGAGTGGTGGCGGAAGAGTATTACGAGATTAAGTGATCAATATTCGTTTTTGCATGTTACAGAAATGTAAATAGGCCACTTTGGCGGGTAAAAGTCAAAGCTTAGTAGAAAAAAGAAAAACCGTTAGAAGTGGAAGGACCAAGGCTGTATCACCATTTTACTTTTTTTTTTCTTCTTAGAAAAAGATTAATTTATTTTTGCTTTTATAAACTTTTGTTATTTTTTTTATTTTTGTAAGCATAGATATATATATTAATTAAATGGAGATTGATTATAATAATAAAGTGAGGGCATTCTTATTTTCTTTTCCCTTTATCTCATTTTATAATGTTCCTTTACCTGATACTAGATAGGTTAGAATTACCAATAATTATCTGCAGTGACACCAGTTTTATTCCTTTATTCCTCCAAACTATCCATGAAGCCTACTTTTATTTTTTTAATTTTTTTTTAAGTAGAGTTTTGATGGAGAAGAAAATTGTGCAGTTGTCAAAGTTCAAATTTAGGTGTTTGCGTTTTATGTTTTGTAATTTTATTATATCGAGAATTGGAACTAAATTATCATTAACTACGACAATATGATAGGCATGCAATATTATTATTAATATTCCAACAATTTTGCCCACATTATTTATCATCTCAATCCACCTTTTATAAATATAGTTATCATTATCAGATGCTAATTACCCTACACCATATAATAGTCTCCACTGGAGTCGTTGAATATAAAATAATAATATATGTATGAAGTGGTTGGTGGTTTGGTTTAGAGGTTGATATAGATATAGATGAGAATGGAGTTGGTTTTTACGGCTGAAAATGATGGCAAGGCAGGACGCTAGCTAAAGTAGTAAAATGTAACGAAATAACGAATGGATCCAGACAATTTGCTGAGTGATGTGAAGGCAGCGGCATCTTTGGTTTCTCTCAGTCTCGCGTAAAAAAGGTTGAAAATGAGACCTGATTCTGCCTGACACCAAAACCATATACGACATAACAATTGATGCCTCATGCCTCTCTTGTATTTTTTTTTCTATATTCTTTTTTGGTAGTACTAGTATTTTTTAAATGTAAAAAGTATGTCAAAACTACCTCCTTTTGATTGTTCAGCTTTTCATCTCACTAACAAAAAAAAAGAAAGATCTTGGTATAAAATAGTACTGTATGTATGTAGCAGGTTCAACTGATATGTTTCCACCAACCGTGATAGAATGTTGTCTAGATATGTATATATATCTAGATATCATCATTATTAGTCATTTGATTCTTTCTTTTTTTTTTTTAAATTCATTTGATTCTTAAGATTATAAAAATGTTGATTCGATATGTGACTTTGATTGTAAATTTGGTCACTCTTGGAAAATTTTTAATTTTTTTCGGAGATATTAAATTGATAGAAGATATGCAATACCAGGTTAATATTTTTTGAATCTTAGAGACCAAATTGATGAAAAATCACCAAATTAATTGCACATGCAAAAAAAAAAAAGGACTCTTTTATTTTAATGTCACAACAAATCAACGGACTGTTAATTAGCTAAGCTAACCATCGCATTATATTCTGGTTACCAGCTACTTAATTCCGTACTAATAACATGCCCATTGGTCTATGAACAAATTGAGTACGTTGATTGCAAATTTGCAATTGGTAATTTGGTAGAGGCATATGCGTATGACCAACCAAACAGACAACATTACAGACACAAACGAATGTTCTTCAGTTGACGTATTTCCTTAGCAATTAAAAGAGGCTTGAGAGCAAAGAATGTATGTTCCTAGCTGTACACTACTGTAACGTGTATGCGTCGTTATCGCGTTTGCTTGCCCTTCTTCAAAAGAAAAGGGCAACAAGATACCAAGAAACAAAGGCCAGTGATGAGATTTATTAAGAAAAAAGCTGGTTGCGGATCTATCCAGCTTCCATCTCAACCCTGTTTGTTTTCAACGCTACGTAAGGCTATTAATGCACAACTTTATTTGTTGTAGCTTTTGGCAAGTTGGTCTTCGATTCTATGAATGTGCAAGTAACCGAAACAAGACAAAAGTGATGCTTCGTGCCTACTTCACATTCATTTAATGATTTAATTCATAGTAGCCCATTTTTGACCCCACATCAACTCCTTCACGACTTCAACTCCGGCCTGCATGTGTTCTCATTCTTTCTATACCCTCCACTTTCATTACGTTTAGTCCTTATTTTCTTACGCTTCTCTCTCTCTCTCTCTCTCTCTCTCTCTCTCTCTCTCTCTCTCTCTCTCTCTCTCTCTCTCTCTCTCTCTCTCTCTCTCTCTCTCTCTCTCTCTCTCTCTCTCTCTCTCTCTCTCTCTCTCTCTCTCTCTCTCTCTCTCTCTCTCTCTCTCTCTCTCTCTCTCTCTCTCTCTCTCTCTCTCTCTCTCTCTCTCTCTCTCTCTCTCTCTCTCTCTCTCTCTCTCTCTCTCTCTCTCTCTCTCTCTCTCTCTCTCTCTCTCTCTCTCTCTCTCTCTCTCTCTCTCTCTCTCTCTCTCTCTCTCTCTCTCTCTCTCTCGGTGTTCTCATGAGTCTGACTTTAGCGGCATCGACTTAAAAAGCATCATTGTATTGGGAAAAAAAAATTCAAAATTTTCTGTCTTGCAAGGGAGAATTGTGAAGGAAATAAACGAGGAGAATAGAATTATTTTACCATGTTTGAATATTTTTCCATTTAGTTCTTCCGGTGCCGTCGTAAAAAAGTGAGTTTGGTTTGATTTGAAAGTGATGATTTAAACTTACTTTATTGAGAACCAAAATGTAATAAGTCAAAATAAAATTCATCAACCAGTGGAGGCTAGCACAGATGATAAGTGACTTCTTGCTACTTAAGCAAGTGGTTGGGGGTTCGATCCCCTGCTCTTGCGAATGTAAGAGGCTTTGCTGGGAGACTAGCCCTCAAAAGGGCCCAACAATGTCGAATGATTAGTCACTCAATTGTGCGGGTAGATGCCTTGGAAAAAAAATAGAATTCATCAATAACAAATATAATAACATAGCTATATAGTCACTTGGGTACACAATTTTATTGGTTGACTTTTCTACCGTACCGAAACCCGCTATTTATGATGGTACCGAAGAAACTCTCTTTCAAAGATACTTATCCGTTCATATTTGTCTTTCTCATTTGAAGATTTTTTCCCCTTTGTCCATAGGAATGATTAAAAGAATTTTAATAAGATTAAAAAGTTATATCACTCAAATATAAAAGTTTTTCCCCTTTAACACATGATCATGTACTCTATTGTAAACCTTTCATAGAAGGTAGGGTTTTGTATAATGATGCTTGATACGTAGTTCTGTATTGGTGAAATAAATTTTTTCTTTGATAATGTTAAAACCAAAACGGAATGTAAAAGTAGAAACCAAAATTAAAATTATTTTTTAAAAAAACTAATTTTAAAGAGGTTAACATTTATAAGTATCATTTTAGTATTTAAACCAAGAATTCTTTTAAAAAGGTAGAATTGTAATAATTGTTCGCTGATATTTTAAACGTTGGGAAAAAAAACAGTAAATACTAAATGAGAGAATGCAAGCATTTAACTTTAAAAAAATGCAAGCATTTAAGTATTGGTAGTTCACTTAATAAAATTATTTTTAAATTTTGTGACATAATCTTAAGGGTGCTTTTTTTTTTTTTTTGAACAGCAAACAAAATAAATTTTATTTATAGGAAAGACAGAAATGGATACCCAAGCATCATAGTACAAACCGAAGACCCCACCTTCTATGAAGGGTTTGCCTAAGGATACATTTGGTTAAATAGGAAGAGGAGAAGAGGAGAAGAGGAGAGAAGAGAGATTTTAGTAAAAAAAAAAAAACCATAACTTTGTAGGAGAAATTTCTAAACCCTGGCCTAAAAGGTTAAGAAATGTGATTTTAATACAAATTTATATTTTTTTTAATCATTGTGATTAGGGCATTGGTTTTTGAAATCCTTTATCTTGACCACTATGTGTTATTTTCTTGTAATTAAGTCTCACATTTTTTACTATGTCATAATAATATATATATATATATATATATATATATATATATATATGATATGGTTTAAATATATTTTGAATTACTTTTTATTTTTCAATTGATTTTGAGATAAAATCTTAACAATTTTTTTATAAGAGAAACCTTAATAACAATTAGTCTGATGTACTAGCTCGCTCACATTATGTATTGTTGTGGAGAAGTAGAAATGATAAGATTATGCATAATTTTTTTTTAGTGTATTGAGTATGCATCGACAATGATAATAAGTTTTTACATTATTAGTATATTATCCATTATTATATACTTTTTCTTAAGAATTAATTATTAGAAAAATATTAGCAATTGTCCTAAGAATATTTGTCAAAAAGTTTATTGGAAATTATAATTTTTTATTTTTTTGAAAAAATATGAATTTGGATTTGTGATATTTTTTTCATTCCTAAAATTTTTAATAAATGCTCTTAAGATACTTGTTAACAAAATCTTTAACATTTGAATGATACTAACAGTAATTGATATCTTGATAGTATAAAATAAATTTACATTTAAATTTTAAACTTTAAAGTGTTCATAAGCTTTATTGCTGTACGAAACAAACTAATAAACCGATATAATTCAAACGAATTTCCCACGGTATGTCAATTCAAACTAATTAAAGAACGAAAATGATGTATTTTCCTTTATTCCTTAATTGCATGGGACAATTAAATCGCAAGTAGGTGGTATGAATTAATACTTGCTATTTTAGTCAAATGAATAGTTGCAACCTTTTTTGCCTCTTAACTCTATATATATGGTGGTTGGTGCCTGAGACCAAGTAGTCCTTAATTTTTTAAGGACTTTTTTTTACATGCAATTAATTAAGGATTGTAATTAGTTTGAATAAAGTAAAAATTCATTTAAAACATGGATAATACTTCAATGTTGTTCCTCTTTTAGTTATGTTTCAATGTTATTTTTTATAATATTATTAATTTAGTAATTAAAAATTTTGATAATTGGAATTAAAGATTGAAATAATGATAAGTCATAACACTGACCTTAAGTTGGGTAGAAGATAATGACATATGTATTATTTTTTGAAAGATTGTCGAGGCCAAAAATGTCACCACATTAGTAGAATGATCATCGTAGATAAATCCGAATATAGTGATAATGGTGGGAGATGGGGTTGGTGATGTTAGACTATTTGTAAAACAGTGAAAGTGGATGAAATTTAAGAATAAAAAAAATATTTAAAAAAAATTCATGAACAAAATTAAAAGAAGTGCATAAATATTATTTGAAAATGGGAGAATAAAAAAATTTACTTCGAAACACAAATAAAGCATTTTTCAAAATGTTAAACTCTTGATTTCACAAAATAAATCTTTTATTTCAAGGTTTTTGTCATCATCTTTTAAAACCGAGGATAACATTTCCCATTAATTGATTATACACCAGTTGTGCCACTATAAATTTTCTAAAATATTTATGTTTGACATGATTAATTTGTAGTTTACGTTAAAAAAAAGGCTCAATTGATAAACTTATAAAACATGATTATTAGGTCATGGGTTAAAATCCTGGTGATTGCAATTTTTTTCCCTAAAAAATATTTGCTTATAAAAAGAACTTGTAGGAAAAAAAAGTGCAATCACTTTAAGATAATAAGTAAGATTATAGAGCTAGTTGAAAGTTGTTTGCTGTACTTTTTCTCCTTAAAAAAATTCTCTAAATCAAGAAAAATGATGCAAATTGCCTAAATTATAATTATTTCGATTCAATATGTATTGTTACTTAAGGTTGATATAAAAAATTAATTACTTATTTATTAAAGTAAAGTTTTATTATATTTTGATTACAAGAACCCTATTTATGATGATGTACTTTGTTTTTTTTTTTAAGGAAAATCTCATCGTCATTGTCGCACATTGACGACTCTGATGGGCAACCCTACCTTCAAGTTATAGCCTGCAAACTGCCCGGAGGAGAACAACCACTCCTGAAGGAGCGACAGGCTCATACCGCCGAGGTGGGATTATATTCAAACCCGCGTCCTTGTGGACCGAGGACAAGGTCCCGAGTCGGGTGTGTCACACCTCGTTGGTTATGATGATGTACTTGATAGGGAAAGAAAAAATTAAAATTAAGAGAAATACATAAAATTAAGGCTTAATTATGTCACGAGTCCCTGAAGTTTGGGATACTTTTGTCAGATACTCTTGTACTTTTTTTTCAATGTTTGACTCCCGAAGTTACTTCTGGGTTTGTCATATACACCTACTACCAATTCTGACCAATTTTGATGACATGTAACATCAGAATCCTAGTCAGGTGCATGAGGTTCGTTATGTGGTGCCGCGTGATATCACACGGGTGAAGACGACTACTCTCTTCAATTCTCTGTTTTCTTTTTTTATTTAACTAAAAATATTAAAATATTAAGGTTTTTAGCTTTTTAAATTTTTTTAAAAATGGATCTTCACTCACGGGGCACCAGGTGCTTAATAACCTCCTGCGTCTGATCTGGATTCCGATGTTACATGTCAGCAAAATTAGTTAGAATTGGTAGTAGGGGTATATGACAAAACCAGAAGTAATTTCGGGAAGTCAGACATTGAAAAAAAAGAATAAGGGTATCTGGCAAAAATATCTCAAACTTCAGGGACTTGTGACATAATTAAGGCTAAAATTAATACCAAGATTAATGAATAAGGAAAAAATTTGATGAAAAAAAGTTTGATCAAACTTGAAATTGTTAAACAACAATTCTTTTGAAATGACAATACATATATAACCGATGAAATATTATTGAAAAGTAATATATATACATATATATATATATAATTATTATTAAGACTAAAAAATGTAAAGTTAACATAGATATTTGTGAAAAAATAATTGAATGTTATAAAAAATTAAAATAAGATCGTAAAAAAAAATCTCAAAAAGTGTTATATATAGGATCAGAAGAGTACATTTTATATCATTGGATTTGCATACACTATGTAAAACCAATATTACTAGTATTATCGTGTCATTGTTGGTTCTAGATCATTCGTTTCATTTGTGATTTTGACTCATAATAACATACTTGAGAAATTTAAAAATAAAATAAAATAAAAAATTAATGAAACAAAATGAATAATCATGGAGGAAGTAATTGTCAAAAGCAACCGATAATTTCACTGGGTAAGATAATAATAATAATAGTTAATTAAAAGAAAAGCTGCACTACGTTTTGTCTAGATGCAGGAAAGTGGGACAAAGAGAAAAGGCACTATGGTGTCGTATTCTCCCAACCCACACACCTTTACACCTTTATGCTTGCGTCCGTTCTTCTTGTCTTGTTCGGTTTTTAGATAGAAAAAAAGTAGTGATATTCCTTCTTTCATCGTTTTACCTTTCATTATTTAATTTTTTTTATTTCTTTCTCAAATAATAAGTTTTAAAATCGGTCCTCATCAATAAATAACTGAGTTCGTAGGTGTTGTAAAATATAAAATGTGAGCATCTCAATTTATTCATTGACAACCTTACAATTTTTCTTTTCTTCTTTTCATTAACAATTTTGTTAATAAAAAAAATTGAAATTCCGTTCGAATCTATCATCCATGTAAAAACCTTCAAAATAAACCATATAATTGTTTCTGTATTAATTTCTTTATGTGGTTTCTATATTACAGTAATTTTTAATAAATTATAACTAAAACTAGTTTACCACCGGCATTATATTTTGAAATACTCTTGTAAAAAAATTTACATCATTAATCTTTCTTACACTTTTTATAATGCAAAAACTTCATTGATTGAAGTAAAGAGGCACTTCAACCCATAAACAATTAGGATGAAATTTACATAGTATATGTCAATACATTATATGTCAACAATTAATCATTTATACATGATAGTGATATATATTAATCTATCTAATTACCTATTTATTTACTTAAGCAGTTAATAAATAAAAGAATGGGTAAAATTCAATCCTAATATTTCACTAATATAGTATTATATGCCCCAAACATCATTTAACCAATACAATAGTAGCTTTCATCTATAATCTTAAAGCTTTAATTTCAACTAGCTTAACAAGCACTAGCTTCAAGTTCATAGTTGTCACTTACAAGTAAGTTCATAATTACAAAATAGTTTTTTTTTTTAAAAAAAGAAATAATAAACAAAAACCCATTGCAACAGCCAAACATAGTAAATGATTATTTTTAATGTAGTTATTCTGACCACTGTCAAATATTTGTAGTGAGATGTCAAATATATATACTAATATATAAATTAGCTAACATTTTTGGTGTCCACATATTGTCAATCTCATTTCCATTTTGCGAACTAAGGAGAACACATCTATTATATCACAATGTGTATATGTTACTTATTATGATTTATTAAGAAAAAAATAAGTTTTTATATATTTAAATCAATTAACTATATGTTGTACTTTCCTTATCAATTAGAGAAAGTAATACAATGTGTAGCACACTTTTGTAGGATGACAGTTAGCATGACAATTATTTAGTCTCTCAACAAGAATTATTTTATCAAAGTTTTGTGAACAAATGGTGTTCGTCATGCTAATAGTCAAAAACTAATAAAGTACTGTATAAAAAATAAGATTTGTCTTTCTTTACAAAACCTTTTATATAAATAGGTTGAGAATTGAACACATGATATCATATTAAGGCAACTTATTATTTACCACATGTGTTAAACACTCGTGTGTGTGACTTGCAACATTGAAGTCTATCTAAACGTAGCCATAAGCAAGTGAACTGAATCGTACGTACATTTTATATAGGAAGGAAAATAATAAAACACTTCTTATCATTTCTTAATGTACGTTTTGATGGGCTAAAGATACTAAGATAAGATCAGAATCTACATATCTCCATATCACCATATGCGGTTGTCAACATGTAACAAAGCAACCACTTTTTCCATTATCACGTCTAGATAGATATTTTAGGAAGCAGCGGAAGAAGAAAGAAAAATTAAAGTAGCTAATAATCTAATGTCAACATAAATGTTGGGATGCTTTTTGTGAACCACAAACTTTATGTGTCTGGAATCCGTTCATCGCGCACGCCTCCTCCTCAAAAAGGAGCAAACTATCCTTAGAAGTTCAAAAAGATTCATAATATATGTATCTTTACAACTTCACCATGAAAGGGCATATATAAGATTATCGGAATCCGAGGTAGCATTATTTTTCAGTATAATGAGGGTTCCACCTAGTTGATTCTTCTGTCCAAATCATTCATGAATATATTATTCGATCCTTCTCAGAAAGTAAACAATTAAGAACAGGAGTTACAGTCTTTTTTTTCCTTCAAATTAAATTGTGTTATTAAAGGGACAATTTTCATTTTACGTCGATTTATCTAACTTATACACTTTATATATCAGAGAATAAATAAGTATAAGAACTAAACTTGTGCTAGAAAAATAAAAAAATATTTCTTGATTCATTAAACATATCATTTTTCCATATTAATTTACTCTATTAATTTGTCTTATTCACCCATTACATAGGTTAGCAAAACGGATTTAAATTATAGGCTTATTTATGATTTTGGTTCCTAAAAGTTCAGCGTGTTTTGGTTTTAATCTCTAAAAATTATTTTGACCATGGCTAGTCCTTAATTTTTCAAACATTTTGGTTTTGGAAACATTTTGGTTTTGGTCCAATCTGTTAAAAAAATCAATTATTTGTTCACTTAGTTAACGAAAACTCACACCAACAGCTACCCGGTGTGAGATAGCGCCAAATAAGTATTGTGACATGAATGATTCAGGTCCATAAACGCAAAATTCTGGGTATGAGATCATTTTGTGTATGAGACCATGCATTTTGTGTCCATGGACATCAGCAAATAACAGTTTTTTTTTCATAATGGAGTGGATCAAAACCAAAATGTTTGAAAAATTAAGGACTAGTCCCGATCAAAATAACTTATAGGGACTAAAACCAAAACACATTGAACTTTTAGAGAAAAAAGCATAAATAAACCTAAATTATATTACTATGTTACGATGAATGTTAGTAATAATTACTAGTTGCTTACAAAATACAATAATTAATAATTAAATTTGTTAGTTCTAATGTATGTTTCTTGTCGACGAGAACGAGGTTCAATTCTTTGAAGAAATAATTATTGAGAATGATATATATATATATATAGTTACCAATTTCGAAAAAAAAATTAATCTTGCAGTAATAGAGTTAAAACAGATCAGAGAAATACACAACCAACAAAAAGCTTGTTTATTTGAAGGCAAGCAAATTAAAGCAATAAAGGGAGTATTTTCTGAATTGGTATGCATGCACAGATGCACTTAGAGCCATCCAATTCCTTGATTTGTGGGAGATACATATTTATATTTCTGTTCACGTGAAAATTAAGGAGCTTTTGTGCGTTCTTATTCTTGAAAATTTGACAAAAGTCAAAAGTAAAACCTAAATTGAAGGAGGTTAGTGGGCCGGGCAGGGTGGTGCTTTTTCCAGCAGAGGGAGATGAAAGGAAGGTTAATCCAGTTATACATTAAACCTAAATTGATAGGAAGGTTAGTGTGTCAACATCTCATTATGCAGTTTGGAATCAAGTAATGCTAAATGCCAAAAAGATTTTTTTAAAATGAGTGCGTAGGTGAAATCAGTGAATAAGAGTCTTATTACCTTAAAATTATTTAGTGGTTTATGATATTTTTATTCTTAATTACTAACATTGTTTTCATCAAGGTATTTTTTATCAATAAATTAATTTCTTAAAATCATCGCGATAAGTTTTGTTTCAACTATCAAACCTTTAACAAAATTATACTAAAAAAAATTAATCCGTCAATTATTGTACGTTAGTTCAAATGATTTTTTTTTTTTACCTCATATCACATTTAAATACTTTTTTATCCTAACCCAATCGTAACTTGAACCTGAAGCAGGTTGATCTGAATCCGATCAGATAGTCTGAATTGTCACTTTTTAATTAACATTAAAACGATATGGCTAATGCCTAACTTTGTAAATGATTTTGTAGTTCCTAAATTAATTTTTTCATCAGGTCCCTCTTCATCAAGAGATTTGTATTGTTAAAGTTATACAGGAGATTTATGAATAAGTAAATCCGAGATTTAGTAATAGAGCTGTTGAACAAGAAATGCAGTGCTGGTAAAAAATGTGTTTCAACCCCTTTTTGCTCATGCCCCGCCCTGAATATTGATTCGACTCCTCTCCCACTTTTTTTTTTAATAATTTTTTGGCTTTCTTCTTGTTTTGGATTTAGGAATCAGAATCCTTTTCCTGCGCCCTCGTCTCCCTTTATTGTTTAAAAAAGTTGGTTGGCCATGAAGGACGGTGTTTAACTTTAATGTGAATTTTCCATGCCCTGAATGAATGGTCCTTGAAGAAACTTTTTTGGACAAACATGCGAAGCGAGTCATTGTTTGTATCAAACTCAATGAAGACCTCAGGGTCACAAACAAAAGCCAAAATCTAATTTGTCCCCTGTGGATATATTATTTTCAAGGCTAATATCGTAATTTAGAAGAAAAAGGAAACAAAAAGAAGTTAGCTATTGAATATATATTATTATTAATGTTTTAAGCGATATATTTATGATTGCTAGTAGTTTCTTGGCGTATTAGACATGGTAATTCATTAGTAAAAGGCGAAAGAATAGTTCCCTTTGTGCCTACCACATGGCTGCGTTAGACATGCTAAATTCAATTGAATAATTCCACACGCTTCTTGTATATTGCAATAATCCCCAGCATAAATCACTTTTGTCAAAAAGTTATGTTGAAATATATATTTATCTGGGCTTAGGCCCCACTGATTATTGGGAGTTTGTTGACTCATGCACTGGGAGGTTTTACTCCTAGCTTAATATCAATATAGTCTGCCCCTTTATCTGTTCTTAGGATCTGATAATTGCCTAAAAAAAAAGTTATTAGTTAGTTCTAAATCATGTGATTTATAATTCATCTCAATTATATTTATAGAAAAAATAAGTAATAAATGATGATAATTTATCCGAGATCATTAATTTCAGACCACCTAATAATTCCTTCATAAAAAAAATCAGTTTTATTGCTTATAAAAAAAAAGTCAGTCTTATTTATTCTTCAATTAAAGCAACTATGATTTAATTTATTTAAATTTAAAATATTTAATTTGTAAAAGTTTTTTCTAGATTGTGAGAGATCAGATGGAAAAGATACATACAGTGCATACATATATATATATATATATATATATGTGGATTTTGCTATTTGTTGCCTTTAATATAATATTTAAACAATTAAAAATATAAATTTATCAAGAAAACGATGCATTTAAAATAGTAAGAGTCAAATTTTTAATTTTTCAATGTTGACTTAACACTTTTAGGTTGTTTATACATTACCAAGAATAATGAATAACAAAAACTTACATAAATTACTTTGCTATCAATTTTTTTTATATTAATTTCTTGACAAATGCTAACAAATACTTTTAATCACTTAATTAAGAATTAAATATAATTTAAAATTATTGGAATATTTAATTTTTTTTATATTTTTAAAAGATTAAAAAACAGATTTTTTTTCTAACCTCAACTTTTAGAGTTGAAGATAAGAACCTAAATTATTGACAAATTAAATATAAAGTGTTTTTATTCTTCTAATATATCATTTTTCAATAAATGATATTTATTTTTAGAGTCTTATTCTTGACCCTAAAGGTTGAGGTCAAAAAAATAAAAAAAAATATATATATATATATATTTATGATAGTTAGCGAGACCCATATTGTTTTGGTATGGTAAAAGACTTCCGGTAAAATCATGGTTCTCCACTTTGAAGTTTGAACACCAATAATTAAGGCCCATGGGTCGTAGTTTAGGAAGGTGTCACTAAACTACACGACCATTTAATACAAAGAAATTAATCTATGTACTAATTATAAGCATATTCGCCTGTAATTATTAAGAACAAATAAAGTTATTAAGAAATATTTATCACAAAAGTTATTAAGAAATAGTAGTTTTTTTTTCTAATGTGTACCATATAGGAGTAATATATATAAAGAAACTCATATTTAATATATCTGTGCTTAAAATTGATATAATTACAAAATTTATATAATTTTTTATGCAATTTTGTTAAAGATAAATATAAATTTTCTTAACATGATGTAAGGTAAAAACGGCTAAGAAATATATATGTAATTATGCAATTTATTTGATAATTCAATGTACTTACCTATTATAATAGATATGTAGTTGTTGGATGTGGCAGAAACTCGCTGATATCAAAATAAAATATGACACATGGATAAATCACTATGAAGTATATATCAACATGTACCATAAGATAAGACAAAAGAATGCAGAAAAAAGATGGAACGGTCGTATTAGTTAAGCATTTGTGTGCTTTTAACCTGCTTCGGTTATGCTAAGCTTTTGTAATCTTCTATAAAGTATAAGATCAAAGTCTATACTAAAAATTAAACACAACAACCAACCCATATATTCCAAATAACTAATCACGATCGATAATTCTCTCCTTCTCTCTCTCACACTCCTCTAATGATGTATACCTCAATCTTTCTTCAGACTTTACCTAAACCCGTAAAAAGGCAAAGGATTGTCTTGTAAGGAATGAATGAACCAACTTTTTCTATTACCTTTTAAAAAGAAGATATCTGAAGACTTGCTTAGCCGTTGATTATTATTAATCATATTTTATTTTAGCAGAAAAAAGGTAAGCAAGTTAGAGTTGTCAAATCTTCCTTAGCTTTCTCCTTATTAATCAAATATGCATTATTTGTTTTGTCTATATATGTATAATGTGTTTAGAAAAGAAAAAGTATTCACATCCTGTTTTTCATTCAATAAAGTGTTACTTACCCTCGGTAATAATAAGTGGAAATAATAGCTTGATAATAATGTTTGGCTTATTTAAGTTTTTGGTCCCTGAAAGTTGACCGAGTTTTGGTTTTAGTCCTTATCTTTTTATTTGACCGGTCTTGATCCTTAAAAGTTTAATTTTTTTTTTGGTTTTGGTCCCTGCCGTTAGGATCCACCGTTAATTGATGACGTGGCTAACGGAGTGCCACGTCAACATGTCATGTGTCTTTTTGTTTAAAGTAAAAGGTCCCTAAAAGTTGACTGAATTTTGGTTTTAGTCCCTATCTTTTTATTTGACCGGTCAAGGTCCTTAAAAGTTTAAAATTTTTTATTTTGGTCTCTGTCATTAGTAAAATACTATTAATTACTGACATGACTACCTGAATCAGCATGTCATGGGTCTGCATATTAATGAATTGTTTCCAGGTTAACAAATGACATGTAAAAACACTAGGCATGTAATAACAGTATAGAATAAGACATGAATTCTATTATGTATTTGGTTTATTATATAAACAGAAAGGTCAAAAGACTAAAAATTATAATATTTTATTTTATTTGAAGTCCCACATCGAAATATTTATGTAAGAATTGAATGTTATATACTCCAATGATGACTATGAGTTTGTTTAAGTTATTAGACTCATATAAGTGTGGCGAGTTTTGCTTGCCTTGCTAGATTATCCATGTCATATTGTGCAGATACATGGCATGCTATGTGGCAATCCGTTAACCGTGTTAACAATTAATGGTATTTTATCAACGGTAGGGACTAAAACAAATTTTTTTTAAACTTTTAAGGACTTTGACCGGTCAAAAAAAAGATAGGGACAAAAACTAAAATTCGATCAACTTTCAGGGACCTTTTACTTTAAACAAAAAGACACATGGCATGCTGACGTGGCACTCCGTTAGCCACGTCATCAATTAACGGTGAATCCTAACGGCAGGGACCAAAACAAAAAAAAAATTAAACTTTTAAGGATCAAGACCGGTCAAATAAAAAGATAGGGACTAAAACCAAAACTCGATCAACTTTCAAGGACCTAAAACTTAAATAAGCCATAATGTTTTGAATGGTTAAAAGTTGAATAATGTAATCTTTTATTGAATAGAATAATGCAATCTAATGTTTATTGAGACAATTTATTACTTTTAAAATTTTTATATAATAACAACAGTTAATATCAGATTATGAATCCCTTTGAGAATATAATAATTTTTTTATAGGTAGAGTTTTTGACAGAAATAGGAGACAATCTGCGGCTAACGTTTTCAGAAATAGAATCCGTTATCTCCAACTTTCAAATTTTAAAGACTTGATTCATAATCATGCCAGTTACACTTACTTATTTTAGGGATATAGATGACAATTGTTCAATAGAGTTATTTAAATTCACATCCATATAAATATACTCTTTCCATTCATAAATTATGTTATTTAATTAAGGTTATACATATAGATTAAGAAATAAATCAATAATATTAAAAATTAGTATATATATCTTGACTAATATATTCTCATTTAATTATTAAAGAGATGTTACTAATGCTTTTGTGAAAAGAAATTAATAATAAAAAATTGTAATAAATAAAAATATAGTAATTGAAAAAGGGTTTTCTTAATATAGTCATGAGGATAATAACCTATAAGGGGATAAGTTTTATTGAAAAAATAAATATAAAGTCTTTTGATTCTTTCAAATTAACACTCCCCATTTAAATTTAGTATATTTCTATCATGCAATCCAAAATTGGATGGTTGCTTTGCAACCTTTTCTTAAACCAATAAGAAGTTGTCACCTATGTCATGTCATTATTTGAAGTAGTTAAAATTAGTTTTTTTTCAATTTAGTCCAACGTAAAAAGAAAATTAAAAATTTAGTCCTTTGTACCTATAGACAAATTATAACTTTTAATTTTTAAAAAAAAAATTAAAGTTGTTTGTATAATTTGTCTATATGTACAAAGGACTAAATTTTTAATTTACTTTTTATGTTGGACTAAATTGCAAAAAAATAATTTTAACTACTTCAAATAATGACATGACATAGGTGGCAACTTCTTATTGGTTTAAGAAAAGGTTGCATAACAATCATCCAATTTTGGATTACATGTTAGTAAGTCCCTTAAATTTATCCTTTTTTAGGTTCTTATCATTGGGTTGAGGTTAAGAAAATCCTTGAAAAAAATATATAAATAAATATCCATTTATAAAATAACATAATATACATATTAGACAACTTCAAGGAATAAACAAAATGCAGGATATGAGTTAAGAGAGTCATGGGTGATGGAAAAAGTAGCCGTCGAAGCAAAACATACCTTTTTTTGGTGCTCATCTTTTCGTAGATATGCAGGCTTTTAGAGCACCATGCTTACCTGTTCCCTGATCACTAAAGTTTAAATAAATATTTTATTCAACTTTAGACTTTAAATTTTCCTCATAGTTGATGAGTGGGGCCAAGTCTAAGTGAGTCACTTGAGCACCACCACTTTGCAATTAGATTGGCAGCACCTTTTTTCTCTAATCGAATCAAAACTGCTCCTCCGTCCATAATTGACCACCCATCTATAAAGTAAACAACTAACTATTGTTGAGAAAATTAATGTGTGTGGTAGGCATCTGATACTTATCATTTGCATATGCATGAGCTCATATGATATTTTA
Organism: Crotalaria pallida; assembly: GCA_037953625.1. Classification (NCBI taxonomy): domain Eukaryota; kingdom Viridiplantae; phylum Streptophyta; class Magnoliopsida; order Fabales; family Fabaceae; genus Crotalaria; species Crotalaria pallida. The sequence goes on from CM075649.1 coordinate 180,791,264, forward strand.
ATCAGCACTTTAGTTATCGCCTAAGTAGAAAATCATGCAAAAGAAAACCAATAGGCTAGCATGGGAATGCAGGGGCATAATGGTAAATTAGCATCCGGTAGGTTGCTTCTCTAGCTAGTTCTCTTTGACATAATAAATAGAAGCATATCCAATATCCAAATGAAATAAAAGTGCTACCTATATTTTATTAGTATCATGAAAAGATGCAAGGATAATGTGTGAACCTAATTGAAAATAATAACACGGAAAAAAAAAAAAGGCTTATTTATGGTTTGTTCCTTAAAAGTTTACGTGTTTTGGTTTTAGTTCCTATAAGTTATTTTGATTGGGACTAGTCCTTAATTTTTCAAACATTTTGGTTTTGGTCCCTCCGTTACAAAAAATTAGTTATTTGCTGACATGGTTAACAAAAATTCACATAAGTTGTCTCGAGGTGTGAGGTAGTGCCAAATAGGTGACATGACGTGGATGATTCTCAAAATTTTGCGTACGAGACCATTTTGCGTATCGGACCATTTTGTGTTCGTGGATTTGTATCATTCACGTTATATCATGTATTTGGTTTCACTTCAGACCACATAGACTTTTGATGTGTTGTTCCACTAGCTATACAAACAAATTAAATAACAAATTTATGCAAACGGAGGGGATCAAAACCAAAATGTTTGAAATTTTAAGGACTAGTCCGATCAAAATAACTTCTAAAAACTAAAACAAAAATACGCTAAATTTTCAGGGACTATAAATAAGAAAAAAAAAATATCGACACCACCTTGCTGAAATTGACATTAATAGTGCATTGATGATCAGATTTTAGCATTTCCAAAATAAATAAATAAATAAATAAAGATGATAAGATTTTAGGAACTGGACAATGGTAAATTGTAAAAGGAGCTTCCCCACACTTCCTAGCATTTATATACTCCCTCCCTCCCTCCCTCCCTCGCTCCTTTTCAGAAGATGGTTAAAAAATTTAAAAGTCAAAAAATTAAGGAGACATGTATTTAATGGTTTATCTTATAGATCAACCGATTATTAAACAACTAATTTAATGCATTTTGCATAAATAAACCAATCATAATTCAAAGTTTACAATTTCTAAACTTTTGATTAATTATTTTAACTATAATCTGGGACAAAAATTTTAACCATTTTTTACCATCTCGTGGACGGAGGAAGTATATTATATGGATTCTTGAATGATACTCCATCAGGTCCTATTTATAAGATATTTTGGGATTTTTATTTTGGTCTTATTTATAAGATCTCATTTCAATTTTTAATAGCATTTAATTACTTCTTTCCACAAACACTCCTATTAAGCCAACACTTTTTAAAAGTTTAAATAATAATTATATGGGTAGTTTTGAAAGTATATCAAATTTTCACATTTCCAATACCACTAACAAATTTAATCACTTTTCTTGGTGGAAATAAAAAACGCCAAAAAAACTTATAAATAGGACCGGAGGGAGTACTTCAATCCTCCGGTCGTTAAGTGGGTTATTTTGGTCCATTTTTATAGTAGTAATTTTTTAATAGTGTTTACTTTTACTGCCATATTTACCTTTATTAACTATGTTTAATAAGAACACCTAGATAATTAAAAGTGTAAATTTATACTATTTAGGTGTTTAATAAGAACACCTAAAATAATAATTAATGAACACTTAATTAAAAAAATTAAGAAAACCTAGATAATTAAATTAAATTAAAATTTTATTGGTTCCAATACTTTCAATCGTGGAATGCTTTAATATTTAAAGAGGATAAAAGTGTAAATTTATACTATACTTGCTCTTACCCATGTAATGCACGGATTGTTGATATTTTAATTTTTTTATATTAAATATTTTAAATTAAAGATTATTATTATTTTTATTATAAAGTAAAGATTATTATTAAACAAGAACCAAAAATAATTATATAAAAAGGTAAGAGTCCAAACCAAATCCTATACTTAAAAAAAATTAATCTAAATTATCATAAATTTTTTACTTCCTCATATGAATAAAAAATGTAACACTTTTTTATCCGAGATATTCCTTAATTATTTTATGGATAAATTGACATTTTTATATATGATTATCAAATTTATTATGATAAATAAATATTAAATCAGAATTGAACATTTGGATCTTTTTTATATTTATGTGATGGATGAAGTAGTTTTTTTTAATATGATTATCACATATGTTGTTATTAATCATAATTAAATATTTTTATCTTTTTTAATCAACTATCTTATCTCAATTTAATAATAAGATTAAATTCTAAAAATCTTTATCTTATCTCAAGCTAAATATTTTTATTATTTTTTATGATTATCTTTATTTTGTTAGATCTTAATCTCTATTTCTTTTCTTTTTTTTCTTTTCTTTTTTTAATACTTCAAATATTTTAATATTAAAAAATGGAGACATATGCCAACAACAAAGAAGAAGGGCTCTTAGTTTAATTCTTTCAAATAAGCCGTAATCTCTATATACCTAAACAGTAGTGGGATAATGTAAGAAAATCGTAGAAAAATAAAGTTTTATTGAAATATATATATATATATATATATATATATATTTATATATTCACATTTCTACATAATAAGTAGCAATATAAATCTTAGCAGCGGCGTGAGTGACTAAACATAAATTTAGTTTATCGACATAATTTTTAGTTTTTTTCGCAATTGATTTTTAACATTATTAATTGATCTCGGACTAATGGTCCATATTATATGAGGAAAAAATTATAAAGATAATATTGTTAAAAAATTTGGTTTGTTATTAATAGTTTTAATTTTATTGTCACAATAAAAAAACAAAAAAAATATTTACATCAAACATAAAATCAAATCCTATTTTTATATAGGATGATTTTTATCTATTACAATAGACAAAATATATTATAAAAGGAAAATCAAATCCTATTATTATATAAGATGATTACATTTGGTTTGTTATTAATAGTTTTAATTCTCTTGTCACAATAAGAAACAAAAAAACAAAAAAAAAATATTTACATCAAGCATAAAATCAAATCCTATTTTCTTATATAGGATAATTTTTATCTATTACAATAGATAAAATATATTATAGAAAAAAAATCAAATCCCATTATTATATTGCCTCATTCATAAATGAAGTTTTCTTAAATTAAAACTTGAATCTCTCTGGAAAATGAAATGGTAGGATTTGGTATATCGGCCACCGTCATACGCCATCTATCTTCCACTGTCTGTCTTCGTGATTACAGAGGTCATTGGTGCAGATAATAATAAATACACATCTTCCTTATAAATAACCATCTTCCTTAGTAGTTTATGATAGTCACCCTGAAGCAATAAAACAATTAATGCAACGTTAGATTTTGATGCACTCTATTGTCATTTGCAATTAAAGAATCAATCACTAAAAAAACTGGTTGGCATTATTTATTTTGTCGGGATGGACTCCTCCACTTGTCTTCCTCCACCCTCTAACCGCACAATTGGTTATACACAATTCAAAATTTTGAACAAACTAAATTTTGAATAATAGTGCACACAAATTGCTGAATTAAAGTAAGTATTTAGAGAAAAACTTAAGAATCAAACAATATAAATTAAAATGAACGTGAATTATTAGAATTAAAAAAATTTAACGACGAAAAATACAGAAATTGAAGGCGAATATAATTATGAGATTGTTGTTTGCCTGAATATCCATAAGTTTGTGAGTCAATTCCAATTCGTAGAAATGCTAAAATATTGTTGAGGAGTCATCTCCAATGCATATTACGTACTATATATAATGATTTAGAAAACTTGTAAAATTATGGATAATGATTTCATATGCAGATAAGATTAAATAAATTTGAATTATTTATTTAATTTTCGACGACAATTAAGGATAATTATTTCACAGATAAGATTAAATAAATTTGAATTATTTATTTAATTATCGACAATTATAACTTTGATTATAGATAATGTTATTTACTTACAAACGTTCTGGTACGAGTAGTATTCCTCAAGCGGACAAACGTGGTGTCTCGAAAAAAGATTTTTTATATAAGTACAGTAGATTTTAGAAAAATCCAGATAATTAACTAATTTTATCAATATTTGTAATTCAATTAAAAATAACTTATGATAAAATCAAAAAAGAAAAAATTACTATCGAAAATAAATTTGGAAAAGTATCAGCTATCACCTGGTCACTTAGATGTTATAACATACCTTTTCTATGTTATAACTAGTGCTGGCAATTCAGGCGGGCGGGCGGGCATTGCCCATGCCCATCAAATGCCCGCTTTTTTGGTGGGCATGCCCGCCCGCCCATTTTAATATTTAGGGCTGAAAATTCATGCCCTGCCCGCCCTACATGCGGGCAGGGCATGCCCATGGGCGGCCCATGTTTAAAAAACTTTTTAAAAAAAAAAAACTAATATTTTTTTCCATAAATTCAGGCGCTCAAAATTCATAAAGCTCATAATCATAATAATCAATAAATCATCAACAAAAGTTCATTGTTCATACTTCATAGGAATCATAACAATAAATCACAGCATAAACATAACTACATAAGTCATACGTTATCATTACAAACCAAACCAACATCGTTGCCGCTGCTCTTGATGCCGTTGACGTCGCCGTCGCCGAGGTTCGACTCTGCTGCTGTGAATGGTTGTCCATGCTAGATGCTACGGTGCGTGTTGGGAGGCTATGGAGTTTGGAGTGATGCTGCGGTGCGTGTGGGTTCGACTCCGTGGAACGGTGGAAGCTAAGGAGTATGGTGAATCAGTGATGGAGAAGAAGTGAGGGCCATGAATATGATAGCAAGAGAGAGAGAGGGGTTGGTGTCACGGCTATGGAGTTTTGTGGTTGTGGAAGAGAAGACTAGGGGCCTGTTTGATTTCTGTTTTGAAAATTATTTTTTTGTTCTTAAGAACTAAAAAACAAAAAAGCTTGTTTGGTGGACTTGTTTTGGTTGAAGTTGTTCCCAAAACAATTTTTAATTTTTTGTTCTAAAAACAAAAAAAACAGAACAGGCTCAATGTGTTTTTGTTTTGTTTTGGCCCTTGAATTTTGGGAACAATAAAAAACACGGAGAACACCTGTTTTCATTAATGGCAATCTCGTAATTATTGACTATTTCTAAGAAACCCTAAAATCTTTTCTATGTGCCTCTCTCTTCTCTCTGATTCATTAACGGAGAACACGATGCTGCTTCTCTTCTCTCACCATGTTGCGCTGCTTCTCTTCTCTCTCACCATGCTGCGCTGCTTCTCTTCTCACTCGTGATGCTAGTGGCTACTCTTCTGCCTCGCTAGATGCTTCTCTCTCACGAAGCTTTCTCTCGTGTTGCATCTATCTTTTGTTGATCCTCTCGCTGATCCGTTTCTTCTTCTTCGTCTTTTGAGGTATTTTATCATTTTTGCAATTTTTGATTCTGTGATTTTTCTACAAATATTGTTGCAACTTGTGAATTTGAATGTGTTGAATTGAACTTCATTTTTTGTAATTTGTGTATTTTATGTGTTTATACCTTGGTTGTGAAAAACCTTTGATGGGTTTTATGTAATTTGTGGATTTGAGGTACTTCAACTTATAGCTGGTACCTTTGATATGAGAATATTTTCAGCTCATTCCTAGAATCATCCTTAATAAACAAACGAAATGTCCTTTTATTTGGCTGACCCATCTTACATTACAAAAAAAAAAAATGGAGCAATAATTGAGTGGTGACAACCACAAAACTTAAGATGCAATAAGGTGACACATCTCGCCATGCCCATCTTATAGGGTGAAAAGAAACAATCATATGAACCAAAAAGAGACTCCCTCATTAGCATTTGTCAGAGATTGTGTTGCAATTATTTTGTTTGTTGTTCAGAATTGTTGAATTACCAGGAGCAGGCATGATAAATATGTAAAGTGATATCCTAGTTCACAAAGTCTTGATGACTACTCTTGGTTGTTATTGTCTGAAGAGAGTAATTTGCCCATAAAATTCCTAGTTCACGAATTTTATGATAAATGCTCATAAAATGCTTTAAGTTCCAAGTACTAAGAATTTAGTATTTGGCTGCCATTTTAGTATTATTAGTACATTTTCCTATCTGATTTATCTCTTTTTTTTATTTCTTCTACTAATAATAGCATGGCCTCTCTTTATTAGAATTGACAGTGTTTTTAATTGTCTTGATCCATCTTTAATGCTCTACATGTTTATGCTGAGAACAACAGAGAAACACTGAACAGAGGGTCCAAACACCTATGAATGTTGGTTTTATGCCTTTAATTTTACTTAAGATGCACGTGTAGGGGTTTACTTATAGTACCTATCTTTTTCTTTTGCTTGGTCTTTCTATACAAGAGTTTCTTGGGTTCTTCGATTAGAAGGAAATGGCAGTAAGCTTTTTTTTCTCTTTGGTTATGACTTATATATTTTATATATATGTGACTGTTATGAAAATTTGTGGGAAAGTGCAAGGGAATTTTAGTTTCAATCTGTCATTATGTTGTAGCTTTTGTTACTTGAGGTGCATTTCTTTGTTTCTTTCATTCTTTAATCTATAGTTCATCTTTTAAAATTTTGGTAGTGTTGACCGAAATTGTTTCTTTTCTCTGCAGCCAAATCAATTACTAGCAACTTCATTTTTCTGCCTCTTAAAACCATAAGGTAATCTAATTAGATTCTTTAATCTATAGTTCATCTTGTGAATCCGGTTTGTTTCTTTGTCATGGATTTTATATATATACCTATCTATAAAGGTAGACACTTTTTTTACCTGTACTGTTTGTGGTCCACCTTTTTTTAATCTTGTATTTTGTAACTATACCTAGCTACTTTCAAATGTATATTGTACAGTAACTTCTGAAACAGTTTTCTAATTATTTGCAGCTCTTTTTTCTAATTGTTTCCATACAAGAAGCACCGCACCATGCCTTTTATCTTATATATAACTGTTAGAGCGGTTTAACTTTCTTATGTTTTCATATTTCTTTCTTATCCTAGTGTTCTTTTTTTATGTTACTCTTTGTTACAAAAATTGTCAGTTTTTAAATTACTTACTTTGAATGTGATGTTCATGATAGATGGAAACGAGTGTTGACACAAATGACTCAAAGGTGTGGCCTGAGCCCATAATTAAAACTTTCGTACGTATTATGGTAGATGAGGTCACTAAAGGAAATATGCAAAATGGTGTGTTTCAAACTAGAACATGGAATTTAATTAAGGATAAGTTGAATTCCACAACTAAGCGTAGTTTTAATCTCAAACAAATTAAACAAAAGTTCAATAGATTGAGGAGTAGGCATCGTGAATTCGCTTTACTTCTTCAGCAATCTGGTTTTGGTTGGAATCCAGCAACCAACACTGTCACGGCCGCTCAAGATGTTTGGGAATCTTACCTTCGGGTATGTTTAATATTTTAATTGATAGAATATTTATATGATTTTATCTCTAGATTAATTTTGAAGTATTTTGATTTTATCACTATTTTGTTTGTAGGTGCATCCAGATGCCGCTCAATTTAAGAAGAAAGGATTAGAGGATTATGAGTCAATGAAAATCATATTTAATAGGAGTACTGCAACTGGAGTACTTCATCATTCATCTACCCAGGATCCACCAAATACTGATGAAGAGAATGAGCTTGACAATCAATACATCAACTCCGGAGTTCATGTAGATCTTGAGCATGAGAGTAGCTCAGATGATGTCACACAAACATTTGAGCGCGCAACGCGTAGTGGAAAACGCAAAATTCATGGCAAAGAGCGCAAACACAAGAAAGAGTCCAAAACTTTTGAAATGGGAGAAGCGCTTCAAGAATGGGCTAAAGCCTCTAAAGCGAAAGCAGAGTATTCTTTGGCTAGGGCTGAGATGTGTAGGGGTAAGAGTAGTGAGGCCAATTCTTCAACAGCATCATCTGATTATTCTGTAGCTAGTTGTGTGATTGCCCTTGAAGGGATTGAAGGCATTTCGGATGACACTTATAGTAAGGCCGTGGATGCTTTTAAGGAGAAGGAATTGCGAGAAGCGTTCCTTACCATGTCTGATGCTAGGAAACCAGGATGGCTACGTAGACTTAAATGATTTAAGAGCTATCTTTATTTGAGAGTCATTTAGGAACACCTCTTTATGTTCTCAAAAAGTACAATTCATGTTTTGTAATTGTGATTGCTTGCTTGTGTCTCAATTGCTTTTATCTCATTTTTGTTTGCAATCAAAAATTATTTGCTTTTCTGGAATGTTAACTTTTAGTTAATTATTGGCTTTTATGGAATGTTAACTTTTACTATTTGAGTGTTCGTTAGCTTGTACATTAATTAAGTACATAGATTGTAATTTGAGTGGAGATAACGTTTTATGACAGGTCATAGATATAATGGAGGCTGATAATGCTGTTAGCTTTGATGATTCTTCATCAGATTCAAGTGATGATGAAGAATTAGCTGAGTTGATGGTGGTTAATATGATTTACAATTATAGTAATAAATATTTGTATAAAGAAAAAGTTCGGACATCAGCATTAAGTGGTCGAGATTATACTGCAGAGGTACTAACTGGATCTGAAACAGTGTGTTATGAGCAATTCAGAATGAAAAAAGCATGTTTTGTTAATTTTTGCAATGAATTGAGAAGGAGAAATTACCTGGATGATTCAAGGTTTGTGCAAGTAGAAGAAAAGGTTTTCATGTTTTTGTTCATACTTGGCCATGATGTTGGCCATAGACAGGTTGCAGATCGCTTTCAACACTCAACAGAAACTGTGTCTCGTTATTTCAAGGAAGTGTTGAGAGCAGTATGTCGGTTGGGAAAGGAGCTGATAAAACAAGATACCGAAGAATTACCCAACAAAGTTAAAAGTAAGCCAATATATTACCCTTGGTTCAAGGTATGACTTTCTAAAATTAGAATATTCATGTTCTCTTTATTTTTTTTCCTACTTGCTTTAATCTATTTTTTTCGATTATTTTTATAGAAATGTGTAGGAGCAATTGATGGTACGCATATTAGTGCATGGGTTCCTTCTGAAAAACAAACCTCGTGTAGAGGTAGAAAGTCAATCGTCACTCAAAATGTTATGTGTGCTTGTGATTTCAATATGATGTTCACATTTGTGTACACGGGGTGGGAAGGAAGTGCACACGATGCAAAAGTTTTTTTAGATGCGGTTACCAATCCAAATGCACAATTTCCATGGCCATCTCCAGGTGAATACGAATCTTGTTAGAGTTGAATTATTTTGATTAAATAATCATGTATCTTATTGAATGTTATGTACACTTATTTATGTAGGAAAATTCTTTCTCGTGGATTCTGGTTATTCTTGCATAGAAGGATTTCTTCCCCCTTATAGAGGTCAAAGATATCATACAGAACAATATAGAGGTCAAGGTAGACAGCCAAGAAGTCGTGAAGAGTTATTTAACTATAGGCACTTCTCTTTAAGAATGACTATTGAGCGTTGTTTTGGTGTATTGAAGAGCAGGTTTCCTATTTTAAAGTTAATGCCTCCGTATAAACCTTCTAGGCAACGACTTATAGTGATAGCATGTTGCGCTATTCATAACTATATACGTAAGTGGAATTTAAGTGATGATTTATTTACAATGTGGGAAAATATGGATCTTGCACAATTAGAGACTATGAGAGAAGCTTCTCACATAGAGGTACCAAGTTCAAGCATTGACAACTTGTCAAGATTATCTAATGATGGTGCAACAAGAATGGCAGAATGTCGTGATCGTATTGCAAATAGGATGTGGGTAGCACATAGCAATTCTGCAATTTAGCTTATTAAATTGGACTCCTATTATTCATATAATCGTACTTGTTTTAACTTTAAGTTTGTACCTAAAGTGTTTATATGGTATAATTGTAATAGTTGGTTAGGAACTCAAGTGACATTATCAAGTAGTTATTTGATTATTTTTATAAGTGAAGTGAATTTTTGCTTATAGAAAATATCGTGATTTTCTTATAAACTCAATATGTTGAACATGATTTTATATTATTTTGGTTAATAAACATGTACATGTCTTTAGGTTCTTTAACATTATCAAAGAAAGTATAAAATGAGATTAAAAAAAAATAATTACAAACCAAATGAATTTTCTGTTTTTTTGTTTTAAAAAGATGTTTTCAAAACATATTTACCAAACGAATTTTTTTGTTTTTTAGTTTTTAAAACTGTTTTCAAAATAGTATTACCAAACAGAATTTTTTGTTTTTTTATTCTGAAAAACAATTCTTAAAAACAACATTACAAAATAGTTTCGAAAACAAAAAAACCAAAACACAATCAAACGGGCTCTAGAATTCTAGAAGAGTGTTGGCTGCTGGAGTGCTGGCTGCTTACTTGCTTTTGCTTAGCTTTTCGTTAATTTTAGGTTTAGGTTTAGTTTGGACTGGGCTTAGGTGTTAGGAACTTAGGATGTGCTCCCTGCCTTATTGAACTCTGGCTATTTTTTTTATTGAATAATGGGCGGCCCGTGGGCAGCCCACCGCCCGCCCATGATGCCCGATGAACGAAATGGGCATGGCGGGCGGGACCCATTCTAAAATTGGGCCTAAAATTGATGCCCTGCCCACAAAAAATGTAGGGCGGGCGGGCGGGGCCCGTGGGCATCCGCCCAAATTGCCGGTACTAGTTATAACATACCTGAATTTTAAATGCCTTAAAAATTTAAATTCAATACTTCGAAAACTAGGAGTTCCTTATACTTGATCATTTAGATTCACCGGAGATACTTATTTCTTTCTATTTTATCTGTTATTTAAGGTAACGAGCAAATATTAAAAAAGCTGTTAAATGCTTTAAAAATTTTATAAAAAAAATATATTAAGTACAAGATGATTTTACATTTATATTTTCATAGTTCATCAATGATCACACATTTCCAATATTTGAGAACCTAAAAGACAAAGATAGATGTGAAAAAAAATTCATTAACGCACTTATGATTTTCTAAAGCCATAAATAATATAAAATAAGTTAAAAGTGGTAAAATAAAAATTAAATTAAACTGGATAGAGAAATTTTTATATTTGCAAGACCTTGCCATGTTAATAATATTGAATTTATCATGATGATATTTTCATTTGGACTTACTTAAAATAAACATTAAGAACCTACAATAAAAAGTTAAAAAAATTGGTAAAAATATATTGGAAAACTAAAGTCATTATTCATAATGTTTTAAATTTTTAGTTTTTTAATGCAACAATATTTTTTATGGCCTCTTATTTGAAAATCCTTTTTATAATAGGCTGTAATTACCAATTATTTGAAAATTTTAAAGAAATAATATCTGAATATGAGTTAAATAAAAAACCATTAAAAAATGAAACTTTACTGCAATTAATTGTAAGTGTGGTTGGATGATTTATTCCATATGATAAGACATCAATAAATACATGTTAAAGATACATGAAAAGAAAATTAAGTGCTAAAATGATAGATAAAATAACATGAAAAGAACATTTTATTAAAAAACAACTATTATTAACTTAAAAATGAAAACATGGATTTCCATTAATTACTACTATTTCTGAACAGCTTTGTTTTTTTAGTTTTGATTAGTAGTAATATGTTTTCTTTCCATAAAATCTTTAACAGAAATCCTGAATCTAATTAAGAAATCGAGATGGCACATGCCCATGAGGCCATATAATGACATCGGGACAGAAACGATCCAGCACAGCTCCAAATCTTGTAGTACAAAGATGTGTGTCAGAACCCGCGAGTCTGGAACAAGTTGGCAATTTTGATCTCATAATATCAACTTGTGATCTACGTAAATTTTGTTTATCCATTAGCTACAATTTTTTAGGTTCCCGTCATGACATATCGTTAATCCTTATCTGTGTTCGGTGAACGTATTGTTTGGCATGCCTAATTTTGAGTGGGCTAACAATTTGCTACTAACATATACTTTAGTTTTTTCTTGAGATATTTTTGTCATACCATGATTGTGATTCTGTTTACTATTTTCTGATTGTGAGTTAGGTCATGATCTTTAAATAAAGATTATTTGCATATCCGTGATCATATTCACCACTGTAGAAAATTGATCATGAATTGGATAACGACCCGATCAGGACATCGGGTGACAATTTTTTTTCTCCTTTTGTTATTATTACTAATGGTATCAAGTTGCAATAGCCCTTGAAAAAGCTTTCTGGATCATATAGCCCACCTTATATTCCTGACCTTAAGGGCCCGTCGTCTCAGCTTTGTTTACCCTTGATCTGTCTTGATCCTCGCCCTCTTCCTGTGGGTCATTGTACACGTACAAAACATGTGCGAAATCTCTAGATCCAGAATCTTTGTCTTGACGCTGGAATATTTATTTACCTTTTTTATTTTAATAAATTACTTAATGTTAAAGTAGACCAAAGATACCTAATGGCTGGAGATCCCTACCGCTTAATGCGAGCTCAGTTGGGTCGGACCGGATGAGTCGGGTTCTGGGTAAACCAGATCCGAGTATCGGTTGCTATACACCAAAAAAAGTAGAGCAAAGATTCATTAATAAATTACAAACTTTTGTTCACCATTGCTCTAAATCTCTAACGTACTAACAAGGTGACAAGCAGATGAGTTTCTTGCTCATGATATCATTGATTCATTTCATGCTCTACGTATATAAAAGACTCGGAAATATTTACAATCTTTATGTTTCGATATAAATTAATCTTTTGATGTCAATTGAGAAACCCTTGATGCAGATGAAAAAAGAAAACCAGCTCAAATATGAAATACACAATTTTGTGGGTACTGGGTCAATAGGCCCAAATTACTCAATCCATAACTAGTAACAATTTTGGGCTTTCGAGCCTAATTGAATTAACAAAATTGAAAATACCGTGTGTTTGTTTGACTTCCATTTTTTTCTTTTTTTTTTTTTTTTTAAACCAAGAGTGTCCTTTGATTGACAGTAAGAGACCTTTAGGAGATGAGAAAATTACCAAAGTGGGTATAGTTTCTCCCAACAAAGTCTCTTCCATACCAAAAATGGGCAATTCTTACCAAAATCATAATCACTGCACTACCAAAAATATGTTTCTGGAAACAGGTGTTTGCAGAAGAATTCACCATACAATTTGGTGAATACTGGTAGCTAGCTAGGCCCATGTTTTTCAATCCATAACCATTCGTCGATCTTGTGCTTTTCAACCCAATTGCACCCCCTCGTCCCTTTGGACTTGAAGCAAATTCTTTTACCCCTTTGAAAGTATTTTAATTTTCTGCAATTGAAGCAAAAGTTTCTTTTAAACCAATTTTGGTTGACACAATTGTACAAGGTTTTGTCATTTAAGCAAGGGCAGTTGGAAGTTTTATCTTCAACTCTTGAGAATATAAAAAATTTAAGTTAAAAGGGTAATTTATGATAGAGTTAAACTATACTTGAAGTATTAATTATCAAATGCTCACATTGGTGAATACCTAAAAGACCAAAAAAATTTCCCTTTAAAATATTTTATTTTATAGAAATGAGTACACTAATCATTTGTCTTTTTTTTTCTTTTTGTAATATCTAATCTTTTATCATTTATCATTTATCATTTATCATTTGTAGAATAGGAGGAGATAAGAGATTTAAAAAATTATTGAAAAACTATATAAAAAAAGAGTTACGCATGTAAAAGAATTTTATATTGTTAATCATTTTTTTGGTGTACGCCAAGGGTATCCCCAGCCGACAACCGAAGACTAATCCCCTCTGAGGCGTAGAGATCACCGAAGTGAGTTTTGCCTCTACCAACAAAGCCTTTTTCCATGTCCACGGCAGGAATCGAACCCCTGACATCATACTTAAGGAACTCAGCTATCTACCAACTGTGCTTGGCTTTGTTGATTTTATATTGTTAATCTATCATCGAATATTCACATGTAAAACTAAATACAAATAAATGATAATGAATGATGTATTAATGGTATAAAAAACTTTTATATTTATAGTGCACCGTTCTCTATACTTTTACTACCATCGTAGTTAATGACCTTAGTTTATGTCCAGGGATATACCCCACAAACCACATTTTTTCAGTCTTGAATGAGATTGTTATTTTTAACATGTTCCAAGGTAAATTTACCTTCTTATTAAAATATTGTTTGGAAGATGAAATGCAATTCTCGAACACAAGAGAAAATTGAAAGAAAAAAAAAATAAAAGAATGAGAGAATCTGTTAATTGTTGGATACAAAAGAAAATAAGAAAAAACATGTGAGAAAAAAAGTGTTTTCTTTCTTCTAAATTTCTAGAAAATATATATATTTTTGATAAATCCCACCAATTTTCCTCACTCCCCTATTTTCTTTTTAATTCCACTTTTTTTTAATTATTTTTTTTCTTTCCAAAATCTCTTTGCCTAAAATTTACCAAACCAAACGGTGTGTAAAAGCAACTATGGATAGTAATTTTATTTCGTGTTTATGTGCATAGAATTAAACATAAATTATTTGATTTCAAAATCAACTTTAAACAATCAACAGAGTTTGGTTGAGTTGGTGTAAGACCCCAACTGAAATCCTGGGAATGGGACAAGGGTGCTAGTAGCCCCGGATTCGATTCCCACTAAAAACATCCCGATAGGAGAGTCAGCCACGCAGCTCGCTCCGGATTAGTCTCAAGGGCTCCCTGGTATTAAGGGTGCTCTTGGGGATATCGGTGGTTCCTCAAGGAATTCGGGTAAAAAAAAAACAACTTTGCAAAATCAAGTTTATTTGAAGTGAAATGCTAACTAGTGCTTTAAGAGTACTGGTTAAGTATACAAATGTAGTTAAATGGAGTTGGAAAATTTGTTTTCTTATATTATTGAGAGATAAAGTATGGTAGATTTATAATTAAATTTCTTTTTCTAGTAATTTCTTAGGACACTTGTTAATTAGCAAGACCCTTATTTTAAATCATGTTTTACACACGCTTATCTAAATATACATGAGTTTAATTTGTATGCATGGATAACGTATTTATTTATGTAGTATTATTTTAACTTAAAAGTCAATAATCACAAACTCATAAATAATGACCGATATGTTGACAATGCAAAACTATCGGTATACAGCCTATCTTTCCACTATACATTTTATTCTCAATAGATACTTACTTTAATTTATTTATTTTTTATTATCTCTGTCCCTAATTATAAGATTCTCTTAGAAGATTTCACGTTCATTAAGAAAGTAAAATAACTTAGTTAATTGTATTGGAAATGTGAATTTTTTATATGTATTTTCAAAATTACCCCTATTAATATTATTGAGAATCTAAAAAGTGTTAAATAAATAGGGGTGTTTTGGAAAAAAATAATTAATGCTCATTGAAAATTGGTAAAGGGTCTCGTAAATAAAGACAAAATAAAAGTGTTAAGAGTGACTTATAATTAGGGACGGAGCGAGTAATTCTTTATCCCCGTTCATTAAAACTGACTTTAACAAATAAAACTACACATTAATTCCCCAAAAAATCTCATCATTTTTTACTCATTGCTAAACCTTTTTCAAACAAGAAAAATTCATCCATATCCAAATTTTACATTAATCAAATCCTTTTTGGTTTTGACCTATCACCGCCAGCCAAACAAGGCCAAGTTCTATCAATCATCCGGCATCAATGGCACGTCGTGGGCCTATTAGACGAAAATCTGAGCCGTGTGAGACTTGAGGACTTTTTAAAAAAAAAAAAAAAAAAAATCTTTTTCCTCTTTTGAAATGTTGTATCCATCTGCCTACTTCTTTTGATCTTATCCCACTCTGTCTATGAAACATGAAATCTGTTTCCCCTTTTGGTGGTTCAACTCTGGAAACCAATTTAACCATGCCAAAGAGGCAGATAAAATTAATTATGGTTTTTTTGACTTCCCCCTTGTAATACAGCTGAAACATCAGTCCCCATTTCAAAACCCTAAAATGAACAAAGTAATTTGTTTGTGGTCCTTTTATTGTTGCCAATTGCCAATATGAAATCTTGGAAAAATGTTGCTTTCAAGTGCCTAATGCAGCTACCGGTTTCATGTTTCTAGATCAAAAAAAATAACAAGGCTAAGATTTTGATGGAATTGAACAATTCTAAACATGTGTAAAAGGCAAGTAGAATCAGACAACTCTTCATGCCTCGAATCACTAAAGAACTTGTAAATGTTGACCACGACTATATGTACTCGTGCTTCACGGTTTGAGATTGCATTTTATATAGTATATGTATAAAATTAACTAATTTATACCCAAAAAAAATCGTATTAACTAATATGTTTGTTGTATGATATATAAGATGGTACCAAAGAGTTTGCAACGGTTGATTTGGAAGAAAACAACTTAAAAAACATGAAATTAAGTAATCCATAATGTAAGTATCTTTTACTAAAAACATATTGTAATCTTTAAAGGGTTAGTTAGTAATTGTTAGTGTCATAAAAAATACAAATTTTTGATATTTTTTCAATATTGCTCATTTAATTATTACATAAGACTCTAAAAGATATTAATTATAAATATTTATAAAAAAAATAATTAATATTATTAAAAAATAAAAATATTATATTAGTAGATCAAAAAATATCTAAATAAAAAATGTCTTCCATTAAATTATTCTTCCTAAAGGTAGAATAATTCAGCTTTCATTGAGTATGCCAAAAAAAAAAAAAAAAATCCACCTTTATAGGGGTGGAAGATTGAAAATAACTATGGTTTGTCTCTTGTGCCTATAACTATCGTCTATGCTTTCTCTAATGGCAGGGATAATATTATTTCCATTTGTTATTTTTATTTAAAATAAATAAATCAAACTACATAAAAATAACAACTATAACAAAGCACATCTCTTAACGAAGAATAGACTATACTTACAATTAAACATCTTCAGGCCAACGGAAGTAAGTTCAACCCAAGAACATCCTTGACTGACTTGGAGACAAAGTAAATTCTTTTCACATGACTTGTATCATTGTTTCTTGTAACAAGATGACCATCAAATGAAAAATGCTCATCAATGCCATAAAAAGCCCTTATACTATTAATAATTGTTTCATCTTTGAGAAAGACAACAGGATCAAACCCTCTCCATTTGCCTTGAATCTCTAGCACTGTGTCACAATGAATTTCAATTTTCCGCCCCTATAAAGGCGGAATTTTTTTTTATTTTCTTCCGACTCAATGAAAGCGGAATTATTCCGCCTTTAGGAAGTCAAAACCATTTTTCTATTTGTTTTCGCTTTGTTAAAATCGGGAAGTCATTTTCTCCTAGTTTAAGTCGATAAAATAAAGACAACTTTATCCATAAAAAAAATGGGGGCCAATGAGTACAAGTGAGGTTAAAAAGAAAAGGTCATTTCACTCATGTCCGGTGTCAGTAGTAGTATTGGCAATTAGGGCCGCCGCCCACGGGCCCGCCCAGTCCGCCCGCAAAATTTGCGGGCAGGGCTTGATTTTTTCGCCCATAAAATTTTTAGGGCTGGGCAGGGCCGCCCGCAAAATTTGCGAGCATTTTAGGGCCGCCCGCGGGCATTGTTATATATATAAAAAAAAGGAAATTGGACCAAGTGCCCCAAAAGCCAAAAATACATCCCTCAAAACAAAAAATACATTCCCTTGGCCAAAAATCATTATTACAATCTCAATTATGATCAGTCCACAATGTATACAATGTTATACTCAGAAAGAGAAATAAATAGGCACTCCAGGTAAGGTAGTACCAGAATCAACAATAAAATTGTTGCTAAACACTTGTTCAGAAGAATCATGAACTAGTGATGTTAATGCTGGATTTGAAGTACAAAATTTTCTTAAAGGTACTGTCCACGACTCCACATTTCTCAACCAATCTTTCGACAAAGTTTTTTTTTTTAAAAAAAGGAAAAAAAAATTGGGCGGCCCGCATGCCCGCCTGCAAAAAATATGGGCGGGCAGGGCCTGAATTTTTTGCCTTAAACTCAATTAGGGCCGCCCATGCCCGCCCGCAAAAATGCAAAGCCCGTAATGACCCAGCCCATGCCCGCCCATTGGCCCTAATTGCCAATACTAGTAAGTAGCCTACTCATTTGTAACTAACCATTTGTAAGGACTAAAATTGGAAGTTTTTGAAAATTATACCAAATTCAAAATAAAATAATGGGTTTTTTAACCAACACTTCAAAGTGGGCAGATTTTATGCAAAATAATGTATTTAATAAACTAATAGACTTACTCATTTCAATTTGTAATATAAGAATATATATATAATATATATATATATATTGGTTTAAAATATTTAAAAAAGAGTTATTTAATTTTTTTAATTTTTGTTTTATTTTGAATGTTAATTTCCTAAAATAATTTTATATAAAGTGGCTATGTCATATATTTTTGATTCATTATTAATGTTGCTTCTCGAAAGTACTTTTACTTTTTTTTTCTTAAATTACAAACTGGAATAGTATACTTTTATTTATTTATTTTTTCTAAAATAAGCATATCCAATTTGAGATATTTATATCCAATCCTTAAGGCTAAATTTAAGAAAATCCATAAAAACTAATACAATTTCAGAAAATAAAAACATATGTATATCTTAAGTACATAAATTGAGAAAGACACAAAGCATTGGTTGAAATTTTGTGAACAAAACTACCATGAAATGAGATAAAAATGACTGAAAGATGCTGAAATTGGCATTTGTTCGGCAGTAAATGGGAAAAAAAAAAAAAAAAAAAAACAACCTTGAGTTAGGATTCTGAATGTTGAGTATGCTAGCGTGGCATATTGTCTTCTTTTAAGTTGCACAAGAGCAATTTCTTGACAAGATTATGTACGAAAGGGATTTTTTCAACGATGCTGCTGATAATCACTGGAAGGAAAAGATTCTTGGTTGCTATGATTTTAATCTTAAACAGAAAGCAAACTTGAAATTCTTATTCTTTCCCTACAAGAGGGCAGCATTGAATCAGCAGTCAATAATACTTTTTAGTTTTTTCCCTTGATCTTATCCTTTCCATCTTTATCATAAAAGTGGTTGTGTGAACATTTGAATTCCACTTAATGTTTCCTCCTTCTATCCTTTTTCTTATTGAAACTTATTCTTTTTCCTTCTTTACCATTAAAAATGAATATAAGTAAAAGAAAAATTATTGACTTAATCCATGCCGTGTTAACAACAACCACTGCACTGGTACTACTCTACACTGTGTAATGACTTTTTTTGTGTACTATCCTACAATACACATAGCCGCAACTCCAGTGCCATTTTAAAAATAAGTCTGTCCTCAATGAATTAGCAACAACTGCTTCACATAAAGGAGCAATAATAATAGAGGCTTTTCAAATAATCCAAAATAAGTCTTAATTCCTCCAAATTATACATGACAACTTTGTTGGATCTTTGGCAGGTTAACAATTGGATTGGTATGTCTCTGTCCTGCATTATTATGTCAACTTCTTTATAAAGCTTTAGCTTAGGATCTGAGTCTAAGATACAACCTTTTCAGAATGTGTACCATAGATAGACAACAACTGATCAAAAGTAATAAAGTGGGGAGGAGGAACTTGCGGTCTATTTTTTTTAATTGCAACAGCAACTAACAATTTGATGCTAGATCAATTTGTTTATATTTTCAATAATGTAGCTACGAATAGATATGATAATGGTAAAAACAAAAATTCGTCTATAGGTTGCCTAAAAATTGTTAATCCATGATAAGCATTGGAATTATTATTCTCATTAAACATTTCCTAACTGAAGAAGTATCATATCAATTATCATGTCATGCCTATAACTCAGTTGAAGTAGATATAAGCGTACATGGATGAATAATTGCTGACAAATCAAGTACAAGACGA
The DNA here is from genome assembly GCA_037953625.1 of Crotalaria pallida. Lineage (NCBI taxonomy): Eukaryota > Viridiplantae > Streptophyta > Magnoliopsida > Fabales > Fabaceae > Crotalaria > Crotalaria pallida. Next base: position 180,811,070 of record CM075649.1, read on the forward strand.
CTCATTAAAATACGGTTGGAATTTCTTGATATATATTTTTAAAATTTGAAGCCTTCAAAGTTCAAACTAGCCCTTGATTTACACTTGCCCTTGTACAAACCAGTGGTATCCTTGGCACGTTGGCCATATATGATGTTGCCATTTGTAGCATTGGTAATGGACTAGACCTTGATTGATTGATCACATTCCAAGCTCATGAAAACGAAAGGAAGCAGAAAGAGTTCATTAAGGAAATAAAAAGAGAAGAAAGGTAGCCACACACGTTTCAATGAATTTGACATCATTTATGATTGAAGTACCTGGAATGAGATATCTAAAGGAGTAGTCCTTAGCTGTAATTTTACAAATGTAAGAAAGATGACTTTGAGTACCAGTTTAAGGAAACTTGTTTTCATTGTCCATCCAAGTAGACTCAGCTCCCTGTAAAGAAACATGTGATGCCAAAAAATTTAGATGGATAAGATCAATATCAGTCTATATGATTTCATGCCAAGTGTCAACTGAACAGAAACTCATTTAGGTATAGCTGTATCCATATAAGTTTGAGCACTCACATTACATAATGAATATATAGTGTGGGACACAGTTGAAATCTATTCTCTCATGTTCTTGTTTATCTGTCATATTTCAAACAAAATATATTTTTTAATTAGTCTAATCATTACTTAGATTTTCATTACAATAATTATGTTTTTCCCCACTATACTCTTTCTCTCTCTCTAATCATTATTTTTTTTCCACTACTTACATAAACCAAGAGATATTAAATAGGAGCAAACATGAAAAATAATATTTATTACACTCTTGAAATCCTCAATATGACAGATAAAAGGAAACAAAAAATCTCTTTAAAAAACGAGATAACAAGGAATGGAGGGAGTAGCTTAAGTCCTTGTCTTGTTGGATCAACGTTTACCTGGACAAATGTTATTGGATCATTAGTATTGCCGGTGGCAATGTAACTCATGGACTTGGTAAAACTGATAACTGAGTTTTCAAGTCACTCAAGAAAACTGCTTTTAGGTAGGATCAACAACACCATTACAGAGTATTAGTTTCTTCCCTTAGAAAAGTTTAAGCAAGTAGTTGAGTCTGACGACCGCATGAATAGAATCCAATAAAATCCGTTCAGTTTAGGGTCCTATGTAATTTGATTTTAAAATGTATATAATGATCCTTGACTCTTAAAAAGTGTAACAACTTAGGAGAGGAAGGAGTAAAACGCACAAGATATATAAGACCAAGTTAAAAGAAAATTCTCCAAAATAAAAAGATCTGCAAGATCCTCCTAAGTGTATATTGGCAACAAAAATTAAATCTGTTCTCATCCGGATGAGACCTTGGATAATTATTTGTTCAAAACACCTTAGAATCTGAGACAAATAAATTTGCCAGCCTGTCGTGACAAGCTAATACTTCCAACCATTTTTTTTCTTGATAATAATACTTCAAACCTTTTATACCTTGTGTTACTTAGCCTATTCATACGATACTTGTGCCTTTATTAATTGAAATCCTGAATTTTTCTATGGTTAGCTTTGCACCACCACATCAAGTCATCCGCACTAGGGGTGAACATGACCCGACCCTACCTGGAGACCCGTCCCAACCCGGCGGGTTCGGGTCGGGTCAAACCCGTCATTGAACAAATGAATGGACAAACCCGTCCCTGAAGAGGCCAGACTCGATTCTATTAAGGACGGGTTCGGGTTCATGCCCGGGTCACCCGGACCCGACCCAAACATATTAATATATATATATATATATATTTACAAAATTAATTATAAATTTATAATAATAATTATTATTATTATACTAACTTCTAAAAACTAAAATAGTGAAAATAAAACCCGTAAATAAAAAAAAATTAAACAAAGATAACTGAGAGTGTGTGTGTGATAATTGAGAGTGTGAGACTCCGAGACTCTTTAGTGTGTAACAACAAATACCAAAAAAATGGAGGTTAGAAATACAATAACATTTGCAATGGTTTTTTACACTTCTGTATTTTAATGAATACCTTACTTTTTTATATGGTAAACGCGACTTTTTTTTTTTTAATGTTATTCATCCGTCCCGGGTGAACCCGGACCCGTCCCTATTTGGACCCGTCCTATTTTGGACCCGTCCTTATCTTGTCCTTCTATAATTAGGGACGGGTTCGGGTTGAAAATTTAACCCGAGCAACATTTCGGGCCGGGTACGGGCCAAGCCAAACCCGTCCCATGGTCACCCCTAATCCGCACCCCCACCCAACTTAATAATAAACAAATTGAGCTTTTGCTAGTTTCAGAATTCACCCTGGTCAACGAAGCTTCTGCCGGCAGTCAACGAAGATAATAATACTCATAGAGTAATAGAAAAATCTCTCATGAAATTAGCAACCACGCCAAGACCTAATCCACCATTCCACCTACCCATTATGGTCATTATCAAGAAACTTTTTATTATTTATTCACTTTATTGAAACCTTGTACTTCTTGAAAGATTTGCTGTTAGGCATATTTTCATTGCACATTGCATAAACTAAAGATTCCATGTAATACAAAAATAAAATCTGGAGCAAGCTATGTGAAAAACATGGAATCAGCTAATCTGTAAATTTCTAAGTATTAACCATATGGAACCAATCTATAAAAGTAAGTATTGTTCACTGTACAAGACTGTTTTCTTGTGTATCAGTTTCTATAGTGATATCCTTGCAATTCCTGATAAGTCATGGTGCTGCTGCTGCCGCCGCAGATGCAGTTGTTGCGAGTCCTTGGAGCAAATTGATAACATCACAAGTATCATCCAAAAAGTATTTTGCCATGCTTGGTTTCTGACCAACTGTGCATGCAAACACTTGTGAAATAGATGGCAGTGCTGGATTAGAAACTGAACGAGCAATGCTCTCAAACATGTCTTCATCGGAGCGATCATCTCCTATGCACAGCAGAAAATCTGGTGACTTTCCCTCCTTTCTCATGGATGAGATGAGGTTTTCCACAACAATACCTTTGCTAACACCCTGCATCTCACAAAGAACACAAGAATTATAAGTTTATACTTCATATATAAAAAGTAACTCAACTAATTACAATCACAAACGATTATGATTTATACCTGAGGTTTTACTTCAACTATATGCTGTCCCCTCTTAACCACTACTGGCTCATTAGCCAACACACTCTCCAGGTGATCAAGAAGCTCTTTTGCCTGGCAGGATCCAAAATGAGGATCCGCTTCTTGATGATGCCAAACAATGGCACTTTCCTTATGTTCAATAAAAGAACCATCAGTTGCTTCTGTATAATGAGCCATCACAGGTTCTGCAATCTTTTTCCAATCAAAGTCCCTTGACAATCCGCATGTCTCCCAAGGAGAATCCTTAATCCACCTGGCAGAAAACAAAGAACAACAAATATGTGATCACAAAAACACCAAGACTACCCAACAAGTGAGAAATTGAATGACATAAAGTACAATGTACCTAGTAAAATAGCCATGCTCAGCTGAGAGACCCAATTTCTCACATGGAGAAAACCACTTGCTAAGGCAATCCTTGTCCCTGCCACTCACAATGAAAACTGTATTTTTGGGATCACTGCATAAGTAGTTCAATACAGAGATAACTTCACTGCTTGGAGTTTTGTTTTCTGAGGCCTGGGGCATCATGGTGCCATCATAGTCCAAAAGGATCAAGCGATTCTGTGTTTGTCCATAGGCAGAGACAATGTGATCCACGGAAAGCTTCCTAAATGTTGGATCCAAAGCAATGATTCTGAATCCAAGACCAAGTCCAACACCCCAACACCTCTTGCGGTAATGATCCCTGCAAGCTCTCTCCAAATCCTGATCAAAACTTTTAGCCCAATAAGCCACATCATGAGAGTTTATATACTTGTAATGCTTCTCGTGGCGCAAATGCTTCTCTGATGCCGACATTTTGATAGCTGAATTCATGGCCTCAGAGACATCATCAGTATTCCAAGGATTCACCCGGATTGCTCCACTGAGAGACGGTGAGCAACCGATGAACTCGGACACAATGATAACACTCTGCTGAGGCTGCAAAGCCTCATCTTCAACGCCAAGCGCCTTATCCAAAGCAACCCTTGCCTGCCTACAAACAGTGTACCTATAAGGCACCAAATTCATCCCATCTCTCACACAATTCACAACACAGCACTCAGCAATAGCATAGTAAGCGGCTTTCTCCTGCGTCGAAACGGGGCCATTGATGAAAACAATAGGCTGATAACCCGGCCCGCCATACTTCTCATTAATCCCCTTAGCAATCTCCTCAATCTCGTCCTGAACATCCTGAATATCTTTCCCACTGCTCCTCGCCGGGTTAAGAATCTGAACCAAAACAACTCTACCCCTCAAAGCGTGGTGCACCTCCAAGAGCTGCCCCAATGCCAAAAACTTAAAGCTAATACCTTTAAACAAATCCATGTCATCAACCCCCAAAATCACAATTTTACCCTCAAACTCCTCCTTCAACTCCTTAACCCTCTTGACGGTATCAGGCAAAGACAAAACAGACTCAAGCTGACCCATGTGAATCCCAACCGGTAAAATCTTAATAGTTACAGTTCTACCGTAGTAATCTAACCCAATGTAACCCCTCTTTGACTCATAATCCAACCCAAGCATCCTGCTACAACAAGACAAGAAATGCCTTGCGTAATCAAACGTGTGAAACCCCACCAAATCACAATTCAAAAAAGCACGAAGGATTTCATCACGAACCGGGATAGTTCTATATATCTCCGACGATGGAAAAGGCCCGTGCAAGAAAAACCCGAGCTTTACGCGATGAAACCGCTTCCTCAAGAAAGTGGGCAAGATCATGAGGTGATAATCATGAACCCAGACATAATCTTCATCTGGGTTTATCACCTCGGTTACTTTATCAGCGAAGATCTTGTTCGCCAAAACGTAAGCTTGCCACTGAGAACGTTCGAAACGGGCGCCGTGGGTCGGATACAGAGGGAGCATGTAGTGGAAAAGTGGCCACAGATAATGCTTGCAGAAACCGTGGTAAAAACGGTTCTGAACTTCGGTGGGAATGAAAGTTGGAACGCAGCGGAACTTTTCCAAGAGGGTTTGTGCCACGTCATCTTGTTCGGAAGGGTCGACGGCGGCGTTCAGGGAACCGACGTAAAGAACCTCCGCGTCGGAGGGGAAGCCGTCTTTGAGCTGAAGGACTAAGCTGTCGCTGTCGAATTCGAAGGCCCATTTGTTTGAAACGGAGTCGCGCGTGGCGCGTATGGGTAACTGGTTAGCGACGATGATTCTCCGTTCTTGTGGGGGGTTTAAAACGGCGTCGTTGGATGCTGAATTGGAACGGTTGTTTTCGTGAGCGATCTCGAACTCTGGTGTAACCTTCATGGTGCTGGAAACTTGGTGATCATCAACCGATACCAAATTCAATAGACTCACGCAAGATCCTGAGAGCATTATCCAAAACGAAAAGGAAAATTAAAAAAAGAATGTTTTTTTATTTATTTATTTATTTGTATGGTGAGGTGGGTGAAGGAAGGAGAAGGAAGAGGTGAAAGGTTGAGTCTTTTGGGAAAAAATGGGGTGAATTTATTATAGGTGGGTGTTACAGAGAAAGATGAATCTTTGAGTAATGGAAATCTTGGATACTGATACAGCTTCCAATTCCATAACAAAGAGAGAGAGAGAGAGAGAGAGAGAGAGAGAGAGAAAGAGAGAGAGAGAAGGGGCGGTGGCGTCTGTGTGAGTCTGCAAGAGAACTACAACACTGGGTTAAGGATAAGAATGAGAGTTGCTTTATATGGGAGATGAATGGACGGTTCAGATTTGATGGGCTTAAGATCGTCGTACGAGGAGAGATCATTTATGTAGCGAAGTGCTAACTGCAACCGACTACTGTAGTACTACTCTTTTCTCTCTCCTCTCACCTTTCTTTCTTTCTAAAGGAATACGAGTTTATCCTTGAGTTATTGCCTTTTCAGGTTGTGTAATGCAATACAAGTAGTGGGTTTTTTTGTTGGGAAAATATCACCGGGTATGGCCGGTAGAATGTTAAAACGGATAAGGATGATGTGTATATTGAAGATGAGAATGGAAATATATCAATTGAATGCGAATTCAATGGATCACGTGATCATTACGCCAATGCGAGAGAAATCTTGCGGGTCATCCTAATATTATTAGGGTTTGCTTAGCTGAGGATAAGAGTCCAAAAGTAGTTAAGTTTTATAGAAAATAGTATATTTATGAGAGATAAAACTTTATATTTTTATTTTTTCAAGAAAACAAGTCTAGATTAGGGCTGAGGTTAAGAAAATCCATATTATTATACGATTTTTTACATTAAAGACAATATACATATCCACACTATTTCTAAATATAAGATTTTTTTTATATTTTTATTCTCTTTTAATTCGTAACATCTTATATTAATTTTTATTGATAATTAATTATTTTTTATAAATATTTTTATTTTACTAATATTTTTAAAATTATTTTTTTTGGTAATAAAGAAAAAGCACATCTTGAATAGTATTCTGTACTTAATATTATTTGCTAAATTAACCAACTTTTTTTATGAACGTGAAATCTACCAAAACGAACTTATATATAAAGACGAAGGAAATAATATCGTAATATTATTTTCAAAAATATTTTTTCACATTGAATAATAATTTATTATTTGATAATATAATACTACCTCTATTCCTTAACTTTTGAATTTCAAGAATGTTGCACATCGACGAAAGTTGGCTCAGTTGGCCTTATGGAACCACCTAAGGTCTTAGGAATAGGATCTAGATGATAGTAACTCAGGGTTCGATTCCTATGAAAAACATCTTGGTGGGAGAGACATTTTCATGATATTGAAACGAATTAGTCTTAAAATCCTCCATTAGTAGTGGCAGACCATTGGGGGCCCACCAACCCGACCCTAAACCCTAAACCCTATACCGTAAACCCTAAACCCTAAACCCTAAAGATTGCTAACCTTCCCTTGAGCAATGGGCCTGGGCCCACCAACCCGACCCTAAACCCTAAACCCTAAACCCGCGCGGGCTTGCGAAAAAGCATTGACCTAAAAAATATAATAAGGATGTTGCATACATATTAAAAAAATTTATTATTGTAAGTTTTATATGTGTTTTGTTCAACATGCCCATATGTAATCCTTATTAAAAATTATATTAGTATTTAATTCTTATTACAAAGTGTGTCCATTAATTGATATATAATAGTTTATGGGCGAAAGAAAAGATAAAAATATAATTAACAAGGAGTAAAAAGAATGATCGAGTGAAAAGTTAAAATTGAAAAATATATATGATTATGTATTAAATTTATAAAATAACAAAAGTTAAGAAGAAAAATATCTTAAATACCAAGATATCAAGAAATGGAAACAAATAAACAGAGCATTGTGTTATCACTTAATTTACCACATAATTCATACAAGAGAATTACTTTTATGTAACTTAATTTTGGGTTGTTGTTATGTAATTTTATATTTGATCAATAATACTATATCACTTAATATGTAATTGCTAAGTCATTGTTTAAAAAGTCAAAATTACATATTAGATGACAAAGTATTATTAATCTAATATAAAATTGTATAACAACAATCCAAAATTAGATTACATGCTGAAAATATTCTTCATATAATCTACCTCATCTAGTGTTGGCAATTCGGGCGGGCGGGCATTGCCCATGCCCATCAAAAGCCCGCTTTTTGCGGGCATGCCTGCCCGCCCATTATAATATTTTGGGCTGAAAATTCATGCACTGGCCGCCCTAAATGCAGGCAGGCATGCCCATGAGCGACCCATTTAAATAAAAAAAATTAAAAAATCAACATAAAAAAAAAGTCATATATTTTATCTTCAAAATTCATAAAATGTAGCATATAAATGTTCACACTCAAAATTCATAAAAACATAATAATAAAGTTTGATACTTGTAGGGCGACTTCTAATTGTGCAGCTCCTAATTTTTATTTTTTAAAAAAACTAAATAATGGCGGCCGTGGGCAGTCTACCGCTCACCCAATGATGCCCGACAAAAAAATGGGCATGGCGGGCGGGACCCATTAGAAAATTGGGCTAAAAAATGATGTATTGCCTACAAAAAATGTAGGGCTGACGGGAGGGGTCCATGGGCATCCGTCCTAATTGTCAGCACTAACCTCTTCTATCTAGTGGAACAAGGCTTAGTAGTTGCTATTGTTTTATGGTACTAATACTAGTAATAAGTTACTACTACTATTTATAAGAAATTTAAAATTCAATAATATTTTCTTTCTAAATAGCAGTATAATTTTTTTTCAAAACCAGGTGGTGTTTGAGCTTCACATTTTTTGTGATCCAACTAATTCATCTCGAATTTGCAAACTGTGCGAGTATTTGACTCAACGATATGTATCCTCACCAGAAATTATTGTCTCACTGAAACTTGAGCCTTTGACCCTGAAATCTCTAAGCGTCTAACCAGTTTTCACTAAACAAATCCACTTGGACTCTGACGTATTATTTTTAGGCATTCATTTTTTCCATCTCTTTTCGGTTTTTTTATTTTAAGATTCATCCCTTTTCATTATTGTGTCCATTGTTCACAGATTTTACTATTCTTTTCTTTTCAATGATTTCACTTACGTTTTTTTTTTATTATTCACAAATTTTATTATTTTTTTTCTTTAAATATAGTAATTGAAAAATTATAGTATATATTTAGCTAATTTTCTTAATAAATATAAGATTATTTTTTTTTTACAGTATAAATAGGAGGGATAAATGATTGAAAATGACAAAGACATACATAAAAATAGTCACATGTGATCTTCCATACTCCTTCTGTTTCTATTTATAAGACGCTTTTGGGGTTTTATTTTAGTCCTATTTATAAGACCTTTTTTAATTTTCAATATCATTTAATTACTTTTTTTCACTAACGCCTCTATAAAGTCAACACTTTTTAGAGTTTCAATAATAATTACAGGGGTAATTTTGAAAAAATATATCAAATTTTCTAATTTCCAATGTCGCTAACAAATTTATCCACTTTCCTTGGTAGGAGTGAAAAACCCCAAAATGGTCCTATAAATCGGACCAGACGGTATTTTATTGTTCTCTCGTCATCACTTTTAGGCTTTGTTTGGTTGCAAGAGAGAAAATGGGAAGAGAGAAATAGGGAAGAGATATTATGGTGAGAAAATGGGTAGATTTTGTGGTTGTTTGACATGACAGAAAATGTGAAGAAACATGGAAGAGAGAAAAGTTGAGTTTTTTTCCTTTCGTTTGGTTTGAGAGAAAAGAGAGAAGAGAGAAAACAATAAATTTATCAAAAGACAACTAAACTCTTGTTTAACAAAATAGAAATAAATTTTTTCTTTCTATTTCATATGCATGTATATTTAAGAAAGCCAAAGATTTTTTTTTACTTCAATTTTTTATTACATAATAAAAATTTTGAGTCCAAAATATTAAAAAAAAATTATCGAAAAAAAAAGCTTTACTTTTTCCAATTAATTTTTTTTTAAAGTAAAATGAACAAATGAAGGATAGGTAGGTAATTTTACATCCCAAAACTCATTTTCCTCTCATTCTCTTGCCTATGGAAGAGAGAAAACTTTTTATGATGGGACTACCTTATTTTCTCTCCTCTCTCAATTTTTCTCAGGAACCAAAAAAAGAGAAAAATTAGTTTTCTCCTCATTTTCTCTCCCCCAAAATCCACAAAAACAAACTGAGTGTTATGGTTTACGAACCTTCATTCTCCTGTAATGTGGCATTGTTCCGTGAAAAACAGAGAAACTACAAAAATACATGCAACTTAAACGATTGAAGTTGGCAATAGAAAAAGAAAATTAGAAGGAAAAAAAAATGATGTAATCATTATTGATAATTTATTTATCATTGGTTTTATTGTTCATGGATTTGCATAATGCAGCAACATGACAATCATCTCATTATCAACATCAACATATTATCAAATAAGAGAAGTTGATGCAAAAAAAAAAATCCATCTTTATTTTTCTCATTTTCCCTTCTAATCCTATTTTTTCCTTCTAATTATCCTATTTTTTTCTCCTAATTAGTTGTTAATGCAGACTTATCAAAAATATTGGATGAATTAATCTGAGTCGCTTATTTTATTTAGATTTAGACCGTTAAAAAAAAGCCTCTTCCAAATTTTTCTCTTCTCTTTCTGTCCCTTTTCTCTTCTTCACTCAAAGTCTCTCTCATCTCTCTTCTTTTCCTCTTATTCTCCTCTCATCGTCTCCTTACTAAAACTAATTTTTATAACTAATTCAAATATTGATAATTATATCACCGTGTAAACAAGAGCAAAAGACAAACTCTTTCAAACAAAGGAGGAAGTCAATAAATCTTAAATGAATTTATTCTGCCCCTTTCATTTATCAAACGCATATCATCGTTCCAATGTTTTCCTTTTCAATGTTAAGTACTATCCATTTAAAAATGTCATTATTTCCTTCTATCTATTCTTTCTCCCTTGTTTTACTCCCATCTTCCATCTATTCGTTTATTATTTTTGTTTCACAAGAAAAAAACAAAATTTTGTTAACACCAAACTTTAGGTTATTTTTTCATCCTGAATATTTTAAGACATGACCATTTAGTTTGCTTTTTTAAAATCAGTTTTTGTTCCTAAACTAAATTTAATTTTCCACCATTATTTCAGGAATCGAATCGTAGATTGAATTTTTCATTTTTGTCTTGGATCACTTAAAGATTGATATCACATTTCATATCAATTGAATTTAGTATTAACAAAAAATCTTATTAATTATGTATTTTGAAATATTTATTACTTAAGGAACCTATTCCATCCTACGTTCTTTGAGTAGAATTTATGTAAATATATATATATATATATATATATATTATTATCATGTAAAACTTTTCTAATTGTTAATCAAATTTCTCTTTCTTTGGTACTAATGATAATTTCTTCAAGATAGTTTTGATTGTTGCATATCTTATTTTTTTTTAATCATTTAAAATCACAATCATAATTAAGTTTTTGATTATAAATTGTTGTATTTAGGCCTAATTAAATCAATTTATAATTAAGTGGAAAATATTATCCTTTTTTCTTCTATTTTTGAATAACTAAAAAAATTGAACATTTGCTTTACATAATTTAATTACTAATTACTAATTTAACAATATACATCACATATTCAAATTAATTTAGTCATTTCTTTTAAATTACATTTTTTCACACAATACTAATATAACAAATGATGCACGGAAAAACCTACTAGTACTCTGCAAAAGTTGAGAAATGGCAAAAACACATTCAACTTATTAAACGATTCGAGATGACAATATCGAAGCACATGTGTGATAACGGATAGGAAAATCATTTCATATGAAAAAAACTAATCCAGTTACGTCATCATAATTATAAAATATCTTTATAAAATTTAATCAATACGCTTTTTCTTTGATGTCAAATAATTAAACCAAAGAAGATATAATAAACATGGAAATTAAAATACCTAATCAAGAATATAAGTGAAAGGGAAACTATATATACCAACTTGACAACAATGGTTACCTTTTTCATTATCGGACTTTGATGATGTATGACATTCATTTCACGGGAAAATAAATGAAGTTTTAGTTAATTAAGATTTTTAATATAAATAACTTTCAGGGTCATTTTAGCGATATGGAAATTATGTTATCTTATTAATATTTTGTTAGAACATAAAAAAAAAAAAGACAATTGTTAATTAACAAATTATCCACCTCTATATTATATTTCTAAAACCAAACATTTTAATGAGAGGGCTTCTCACACAACGAAGCTCTCAAGTGAAAAGTTAATAAAATAAAAGCCTATAAGATATGTCACGTGTCACTCCGTTATTTAATATTTAAAATTTTCAATTTGTCAATACAATGTTTCATTCTTGAATATTTCAAAATTTTAAAAAAAATTGTATCAGTAGTGCACAGCATAGTGCAAAGGTGCACTGTTTAAGTCTCTAAAATTGTATTATTACTTAGTATTCATGCTGTTGGATTGGACTTGAAGTTTTCTTATTCTATTTGCCACTTTAGTTTTCAATTTCATGTTTTCTATCTGCAATGGAACTACATTTCTAATATTCTATCATGCAATTCTGTTTTCAAATGGTTAGACATTTGATGCATATGTTGTTGGGAAAGAATATGCTCCTGGAATTGTTGTGCTTCAGGAATGGTGGGACGTCGATTGTGAAATTAATAATCATGCTGCTTTGATTTCTCAATTTGGTTGTACTGGATTTAAAGTTCTTATTCCAGAGTAGGACACGTTTTGCCTAAAATTTGGCCGATCTTGGTTCTTTATGCAATGCAGTCCTGAATATTTCAAATTAATAATAATAATAATAATAATAATAATAATAATAATGTATCAATGCACCGTGCATTTTTCGGTCAGTCCTAATATTATTGTTAAAAAAATTTTCTTTCAATCTTTATTGTAAGTCACCTTCTAAAAAAAATTTTGTGTCCTAATTATAAGTTACTTTATATTTCTTATGCAGCATTTGTTGTTTTTTCTACTTTTTGTCTTTATTAGATATTTTGATTATCTGTGTTTTTTTGTTGTTCATTGATGAATGATGAGTGTGAATTAAAAAAAAACTAAAAATTGAGAGGGTAAAATTGTAATGTTACAATATATTCTCATAAAATTCATAAAACTAACTACTTTTCTTAATATGTGTAATCCATTTATGTATGCCCTATAATAAAGATAATAGGAAGTACATAAAAAAAACTATTGTACGAGAGCTAGGTGTTTGGACTATTTGTGTCTTTTTGTTGTTTATTGATGAGTGTGAATTTCTTTAAAAAAATTGAGAGAGTAAAATTGTAATGTTACAATGTATTCTCATAAAATTCATAAAACTAACTATTTTCCTTAGTATATATAATTCGATTAAGTATGCATTATAATAAAAATAAGAGAAAGTAAATAAAAACATTACTAAAATTTCTTGGTATCATTATGGATTATGGAGGAAAATGCATCACATTTATTTTTCACATGTCCTATTACAAAACAGGTTTGGAAGAAGATTGGAAGTTGGCTACAGGTGACTGTTAGTGAAGAGGAGATTGATGCTGCTGCTAATTTCTTGGTTTTTAAAAAGATATGGAAAGGAAAATCAGAAAAATTGAAGGGTGCTAGTATTTGGGCGGCAGTTGTGTGGTCAGTGTGGTTGCAAAGAAATAATGTGGTGTTTCAAGGAGAGGTATTGGATATGAATGAATTAATAGAAACAATCAAATTGATGGCCTGGAATTGGATTAAAATTATTGGTGAATATCCAATATCTTATGAAGGCTGGAGAATGAAGCCGATTTAAATAGATGTTTCTTTGCTGTCTTGTATGTAAATGCTTGTTAATTATTGCTATACTCTTTTCCTTGTTTTGAATTTTCCCATGGGGTTTTTTTCATAACAAGGTTTTTAAGGAGGTAGAATAGCTATCAGCATATGGGGTGATATGGAATTATTTTTGTATAGAGCAGGTTGGGGTGATGGGGGAATATAATTGTAAGCTTCATGTCTTGTGTTCTTCTATTGTATTCTTCCCGTTGTATTGGGTGAAAAACTATTGTATTATCTTTTTAGGCTGCCTTTATAGCACATGATTTTGTACCCTTGGGCAAACCCTTCATAGAAGGTGAGGCCTTTTGTGTGTACTATGATGCTTGGGGGTCTTATTATAATATTAATATTCTTTTTTGCTGTTAAAAAAAAATAAAAACATTACTATACGAGATTAAGGTATCGAAACTCACAAATTATATTATTGCAAGTTCTTCAATTATTTCCTCCATCCTAAAAAAAAATGATACCAACGAGCTGTTGGTGCAGTGGTGTCAGGGGCTGCACTTGGTAGGGAGAATCACGGTTCGATCCCCCGCAACAACGTTGGGAGAGGAATAAAACCTTAACCCCGAGACCCCCTCGAACTGGATTAGTCGGCCCAGTGGGCCGGATACCAGGGTGCAAACCAAAAAATCCTAAAAAAAATGATGCACCAATGCTTGCACTCGGTACATATTCAAGGAAATACATGATTTCCAATTGTAAGGTATCAGTATGTTTTAGAATTTTTTTTATTCAATAAAATCTACTTAGACTATCATAAATTTAATTTGATTTATTTTAATGCAAAATTTATTGTATTTTATTTTGTAAAACTATTTCATTTTAAATAACAAATATAATGATTGATATATATTATGTATTGAACTAATCACATTATTAAAATAATATTATTATTAATTAATAATATAATAAAAAATTCAAACAATCCATGCAATGCACGGGATAAAAACTAGTTTAATTAATATGTTTGGAACGTGAGACCTATTTTTTTTATTTTTTTTGCACCAAAGATATAACCGAAGATTAATCCCCATCGAGGTATAGAAATCATCTAAGTGAACTTTGCCTTTGTTAAAAAAGTATTTTCCATTTACACGACATGGATCTAATTAACTCATGATATCATGTTTAAGAAACTTAGCTATCTGTCATCTACGTTGGACCTTGTTGATAGACCTAAAATCATTTTGTTCGTCAATTATTTACATCGAGGGAGGTCATTGACATAATGACATTCAAAATTGCCCACTCTTATTATTTACCAATTAATCACATTTTTAGTTTATAAATTTTAAATTTGTGATTGGCCAATAAGGATTCTTAAGTTAAAAATAATGACGATTATGAATAAACATTTGAAAATATCAATAATCTTAATCATTATATTTATTTTCAAGTAAAAAAATTTACTTCACCAATACACATGAAGACAGGTTAGTTATTAGATTTAAGTCATTTAAATTGGGTTACCTAAACTTTAAAAAAAATAAATCGAGTTTGTTTAATCTTAACTTTATTAAAAATTTAGAAATTATTATAATGATAATGCTAACAAGTACTCTTAGGGCATTAGTTAAGTATCCAAATGTTGTTAAAAAATATGTTATTTTATATTCTCGAGAAATAAAATATTATGAACTTATAATTAAATTTCTTTTTAAAGTAATCTTAACATGACACTTATTAACAAGACCTTATTAAAAAAAACAATCTTATAAAACTAAATATATTACCTCTTCAAATATTATATAGTATCATAGACATCTATTTTCTTGTTTTCTTTTCCAGGGAAGGGAGATAAATCCTAGCCACCTAAGTTATGACTATAGCACTTGATGAGTTGTTTTTTTGAAAAGAGACAATATTATTTTCGTGTGAATTGAGGGTTCACTTGTATATCAATAATCGAAGAATAATTTAATTCAAGGATAATAAATCATGAAAGTGAGTTTTGTATGCATTAATAATTTTTTTCATATGTATCTCAAGGATGGAATCAATAATATCATTCTTGAAAAACTAAATGTTAAATATTTGTTTATTTTACATAACAATACGAATATTTTTATGAAGTTCTTATCTTAAGCTGGAGACTAAAAAGTCCATAAAAAATAATAATGGGGTGGGTTATTATGTGGTTGAATAATGAAAAAGCGGGGGGACAGGTGTGAAGCAGTACTATAATCGAAATGTTTGAAAGGCAAAATAGCGGTATGATGGGGAAAGAGATACGTGTTCACAAGGATGGCGCAATTTTACTGGTGTAAGACTTTCCTTTCTTTCTTTCTCTGCGGGATACTCCATAGATTTGGTTGGGGTCTGATTTTTTTGTTGGCTTGGTGTTGCTGCTGATAGATACTATCAGATAATATATGCGAAGAATGGGTAATGGGGTTGCTAATTTGCTACATAGAAGTGGCCACGTGGTCCATCTACCTTAGGAATTTGGCGTGTGGGGATCGAATTACGCTCAACACCACTTTGATTGCTGACTTGTCATCCCACGCCTCTTCTTTTCCAACCAATCCTTTTCTGCCATGTCAACTCGTCATCCCATTATCCCAAACTATTGTACCATGGCTTTCTATGCTTTCACCATGCTATGATATTTTAGTATGGGCAATCAGAGCGCGCGGCAAGTTAAAAATTTAGGGCTAAAAATTTAGGTACAGCTCGTTCGTAATGCGAGCAAGGTGGGCACGTCCTGCGTTTATTTTTTATTTTTTATTTTAAAGCAATCATAGAAAAAACACAGGTACAATAATAATAATAAAAAAAAAACAATAACAACCCTAAATACTTGTCATTCTGATATTTATTTTACAATATCAATATCCCAAACAATATCCTTAATATCATCGATCCCAAATAATCAATTAAACGATGTAAAAAGAAATTAAAAGTAAGAGAAAAAGGAAATACATTAACTAATATTAGAAGAATTTTTAAGTTTATTTTTTTTAACAGTCAAAGTGAGTCAACAACACCGAAAAAAAAAACGAACGGGGCGTACATGCATAATTTTAAAAATGGGTCTAAAATTTGTGCCCTTTTCTAAAAAAATTGCTGGCGGGCGAGACACATGAGCATGGGCCTTTTTTTTGCACACCAACCGGTGCCCGGATTTAGTTTATTCAGAATGCGACTCATCCGGTCCGACCTAACTGAGTTCGCACTAAGCGGTAATGGTCTCCTAGCTATGATTGCTCCATACCCAAGGCTCGAACTCGAAACCAGTTGGTTAAGGAATTAAGTGAACTACCACTTGACTAATCCCATGTTGATACGGACATGAGCCCTAATTGCCAACGTTATGATATTTTAAAGAAATATATTAAAAAATATATGAAAAAAATCTACACATAAAATTGTGATATTCATTATTTATATTATTTTATTTTAATTTTAAAAATAACAAAATCCTAAATATAAATTTATGTGTAGATCTCTTTGTATAAATTTATCAATTAGGTTTATTTTAAATCACTACAATAAAAATAAAAATTTTAAATTGATAATACAATAATCACCCCTCTATGGTTAATAATAATAATAATACACATACCATATTTTAATAATGGTCTTACACCGATGGTTAAGTAACCAAAACCTTTTGAAAAAAATAATGCTTCAATCAATAAATTTCAAATGGAATTTTTAAAAATGCTACTACTCCTATATCCGAACTTATTTTTTGATTTTGAAATAAACTATTTCGTTTGTTTTTTCTTTTGCTTTCTTGCCTTTTACGAATGGCTAACTTTAACGGAAATGTGTCAATAATTATGATGGTAATTTTGTCAGTTTGGAGACTATTGGGGTTGTCATTTATAGGTTGGTTGCAACTTGCATATTACTACTACCTCATAATAATAATAATGTAAAAAATAAAACCAATAAAATTTAAAGACGAATGTCATCCATTAAAGAAGAAGGAAGCTGTTATTAAGTTTTTTTTTTATATTATCCTTCAAGGAATACATTTAGTTATTCTAATTAGATTTAATTATTTTTCCATCTTATTTAAAAATTGTTAAATACATTTATTTTTGTTAATATTTTGCCATTTTTTCAATGCAGGTCAAGATGTGTATAATCAAGTTAATGTGATTTGTATCTTATGGAACGCATCACTAATATGTCTTATTTTGTTTGATGTCTATTCCATGATATATCAATGCAATTGAAATGTATAAATCAAACAATTAATTCATGATTGCTTTATTGCTATATGTTTTTATATATATATATATATATATAGAATAATTCAATAGCTATTATGTTTTACTCAATATGAGATCCACACTTTTGTTTTTGTAATTGATTCTGGAGTAAATGAGATTGATTTGTTTACTGAAGATCTTGGTATTTGGTATTCATGCTTCTATTGTCGAGTTTGTGTAAACTTCATTATGTTAAGTATATTAGATAAATGATAAGATTTTAATTTGGGGAATCGTGGAAATATACATAATCTAACATTCATTTTTGGAGGTGGGGATGAACATGAGCTTAAGATCAAAATTGAAAAAATAACTCCATCCATCAAAAGTTAATAATGCTTATGACTATTCATTTTTAGATACATGTAAATCATATTTATAAAAAAATTCATATTAACTTATCATTTAAAGAAAAACATATTTCCAAAATCTATAATCAAATCAATGCAAAGAAAAAACAAAATTTAATCCAGCGATGCACGGATAAAATTACTAGTATATAAAAGTAAAGAACTCTCAATAACGATACCAAATGCCAACTCAAATAGGAGTAGTTAAATTACTTGGCCGATAAGCTATTTTTTCTTTTGGAAAAAGACTCTTTTAGAATGAGCTTCATACAAATAAAATTTCAATTGATCACACCCACTCATTCTTTATGAATAAAGATTTAAATTTTGACATACCTACATGTATTTTTTATATGTGATAATATTGTTCAAGCCAGCAATATTAAGTGTATAATAACACTAATCCACTCAATAATAAATTTTCAAATACAATACTTAAACAAAAATTTTGCTAAAAATAATAAAAACAACCATGTATTAGATTTTATACAGCTCCACTCCATTTCATCACATATCATGATCTAAGGACAACCTTAGAGGAGAACGGTAAAATTTTAATAAATTCATGTTTGGATCAACACATTAATTTGCTATCAATTGATTTTATTGACTAAATGCATGGCCAAATAGCTTTCACACATAGTATACATTATCTATTTCAAAAAGAAAACCAAAAAGCTTATCCAAGGAAGAAGGTGAGGTGAACAGTTAAGCAGTCGAGGTGAACATGGATATAAAATAGGGTGACGTGGTTGATTGAGAGAAGGCCACGTGTCAGAACAGGGACGTTACTGTTGATGATTTCCTCAGCAAACAATATCGTGAGTAACACGATAACATGTCAGTCATCCTCAAAGGCTTTTTCTAACAAATATCGGTACCTGCGCCTGCGAATTAAATACGAAGAAAGAGATAGAACTTACATACTCTCATAAGATGGATTGGATAGAGCAGATATATAGGGCCCACTGTGAGTGGGGCCCTCTTTATCTACAAAGTAGCCGGCATCTTGTGCTCCTGGGACCCAGTTACACCCCTGCGTGCTTTACTTCTTTTTCTATTCATTTTTGTATTCTTATACCGAAAATGAGTTAAATTAAATGAGTTTTTTTTTTTCAAAGATAAAAATGCAGTACAAGAGTAAAAATCATTTTTAAAAAAATATATAATATTTATAAGCGTCTTGCTAACAAGTGTCAAGATTTCTAATACTATTAATTAACAAATCAATCATGAATAAATATTACTTCAAATCACATTTTTCATATATTGAAGATAGAAAAAATCACATTTTTCTTTAAGTTTTTATTATCTTTAACTTTTTAACAGGTGCCTAACATTTACCTATTTTTAATGTCTTTAAGTATGTAATTTTTTTTATAAAATAATTCTATTTTTTTTTATCATCAACGTCAAAGATTGAGGTTTAAAGACTCAAATTAAATTAGATTTTTTTAAATAATTCTTCAGCTGGTAACATGCAGATATCTGATTTTGTGATGGTGGTTGCTGTTTGGTTTGAAGAATCCATGTTGGTGTAGTTGTATTTGTCTCCGGTCTTCACCATGGGTGACGTGGGAGTATTAACTCATCTGCCTAGGACAGCAATCGGTGGATATATATATATAGAGAGAGAGGAGAGTAGGATTTTATTTCTTTATTGTTTTATTTTATTTTTATTAAATTAATTAAAGTAAATTGTAATGAGGACCAATGAGATATTGATATTTGTCCAGATATTAGCCACATCATTCACTATCGACCATGGACATTTTGATGGAAGGACACAAAATTGATTACAAATTAAAATTTGGGAGATAGAATTGACTAAATTAATAGAGTGAAAACTAAATTCGTTAAATAAATTAAACTAAGAGACAAAAATACAATAAGCCTAATATTTGTTTTTGAGTTGTACCCATCGTCTTGATTGTTTTTCATCAATAATCGGTGTAATGATGATCGGATTAATTAGGTTTTGTCTTTATCAATATATATTTTTTTTTAATCTTGTAGCTACAATATACGTCGGCTCTATTGTATCAGAAATTCTGGGACATTGTCGGTGTGGATGTGGTAAATCTTGCTCTTCGAATTCTTAATGAAGGAGAAGACCCAGGTTCAATAAATAAAACTCTTATTGTTCTCATTCCAAAAATAAAAAATCCTGTCAATGTTTCTCAATTTAGACCCATTAGTCTTTGCAATGTTATTTTTAAAATTATTACTAAGACTATTGCAAATAGACTAAAAATTAATTCTTCCTGATATTATTGCTGATACTCAAAGTGCTTTTGTTCCGGGAAGGTTAATTACAGATAATGCTCTAATTGCCTTTGAGTGTTTTCATTATATGAGGTAGAAGAGGTGAAATGGAATTGAAGTTGGATATGTCCAAAGCCTATGATCGTGTTGAGTGGAATTTTTTGGAGGCTGTTCTTTCTAAGTTGGGATTTCCAAATTCCATGGTGGCTCTTATTATGGGGTGTGTGTCATCAGTCTCCTTCTCTTTAATGATCAATGGCGAACCTCAACACCATATTCAGGCATCCAGGGGTCTAAGACAAGGTGATCCGCTTTCTCCTTATCTTTTCATTTTATGTGCTGAAGCCTTGTCAACAATGATTAACAATGCAGTAAATGCCAAGAGTATTCAAGGTCTCAAAGTGGCTCCAAAAACTCCTCCTATTTCCCATCTTTTCTTTGCGGATGATAGTATCCTGTTTGCAAGAGCATCTACGCAAGAAGCCCTGAATCTGAAATCTATTCTATCAACTTTTGAGCATGCTTCTGGACAGCGCATCAATTATGACAAATCTGAGCTCTCTTTCAGCCGAAATGTTCATACTTCCAGAGTCAATGAAATTGAAAACATCTTGAATATAAAGGCAGTGGAGAGGCATGTCCGGTATTTGGGTCTTCCTACTATGGTGAGTAGATCTAAGACTCAAATTTTCGATTTTGTCAGAGATCGGGTCTGGAAAAAACTGAAAGGTTGGAAGGAGAAGTTTCTATCAAAGTCAGGTAAAGAAGTGTTAATTAAGGCAGTTGTTCAGGCAATCCCCACCTATGTTATGAGTTGTTTTGCTCTTCTTATGTCTCTATGTCGAAAGATAGAACAAATGGCAGCCCGTTTCTTCTGGGGTGGTGATGAGTCAAATAGGAAGCTGCATTGGATTAGTTGGGACAGGATGACAGTATCAAAGAAAGAAGGAGGTAGGGGCTTCAGAAACATTTCACACTTTAATAAAGCCTTATTAGCAAAGCAATGGTGGCGTCTCTGCACCAATGATAATTCTCTTATTCACAATGTTTTTAAGGCTCGATATTATCCCAGCAGAAGTATCAGAAAGGCGAGAAAAGGTTCCTACCCAAGTTTCACCTGGTCTAGTATATATGGTTCAAAATGGATAATTGACAAGGGGGCGATGTGGAAAGTGGGAGATGGGAAATCTATTCAAATTTGGGAAGATAGATGGTGCCCAACTACTTGTAATGGGAGAGTGCATTCTGGCCTGAATGGGAATCACCAAGTTTGGTGGGTTAAAGATTTGATTGATGAGGATACTAGAAGGTGGAATAGGACAACACTTCAATCCATTTTTTCTGAGTCAGAAGCAGACCAAATTTTGAAGATCCCTTTGACAAATATCTTGCACAAAGACTCTTTGTTTGGGCCATTCACTAGAGATGGTAATTATTCTGTGCGTTCAGGATACAATTTTGTCATGAATCCAAATGGATGTCCAGCTTCTTCTTCGACGGGGCAGCAAGTATCAACCAACTGGAAAAAGCTTTGGTCTATCCAATCCATCCCTCGTGTCAAAGAAATGGTGTGGCGTGCTATTAAAAATATCCTTCCAACAAATAAGCGTTTACTTGAGAAGGGACTGTCTATTGATCCAATATGTTCTCAATGTGGGTTGGAGGAGGAGACAATAGCACATGTGTTACTCCAGTGTACGGAAACTAGCAGGATCTGGTTTGCTTATCCTTTAACGATGCATATTTCTGCAGATCGGGATCTAAATTTCTCAGAGTGGATTTCGGTTATTATAAACAAGGAAGACAAGGCTGGTGTGGCAAATATTTTTAACCTTCTCTATGCTTTATGGAAGAGGAGAAATGTCTGGGTTTTTCAGCAAAAGAGAGTTTCTGTTGATGAAACTCTGAATCTTGCAGCCTCGTGGAGTTGCTCAGAGCTTTTGAAGCCTACTGTTCTGACCCAGGTGGACACTGTTTCTGCTCAAACACATAATGCAGTAGTGTGTTTCGGTGCTGCGCATAAGCCCGGAGTGGGGACTGGTTTTGGTTGTATTGTTGCGGATCAGGATGGAACTTTTCTTGCAGCAGCAACGAGTATTGACACTGAAATGTTAGAGCCTCGAATTGCTGAAGCAATGGCTTTGCGGTGGTGCCTTTCTTTTCTGGAGGTTGTGGGCCTTACTCATGTTGATATAGTCTCAGATTGCCTTGAACTGGTGCAGGCTTAGAGATGCAGACAAAAGCATAACACGTATTTTAGCTCTGTTATTCAAGATTGTTTTGCTTTAAGCACACACTTCGTTAGTCAAAATCTTTTGTATAGGAACAGAGCAGAAAATGTTAAGGCCGACTTTTTGGCTAATCTTGCTTTTGATTTAGGGGAGCAAATGTGGCTTGACTCTATACCATCTGTACTTGAGCATTTGTTTGAGCCTCCAGCTTTTTCTGCTGCGATGGCTTTTTCTTAATTGTAGTGGATCTGAGAAATAGATCCACCACGATGTGTGTTTGTGGTTGTTGCAGCTGACGAGGGTGACCCCGGTCCTACGTACCCCCAGTGATAAGGGGATCAAGCCACACGTAGTTCTTGAGAGTAGGGATGAGAGAACATACCTTAGCCCCTATAGCATGGCGATACTTATAGGGGAAGTTGTGTTGTGATGCCTTATGGGCCTGTTCGGCCCAGTAGGGCTGACATGGCTCTTAGAGGATAAGAAGGATGAGTTATTCACCCTTATCCTGTACTAGAGAGTTCATGCTTATCTTGTAGCGGTAGGATTTATTATTGGTTAACCCTACAAGCCCCCCAAGCTCGTATAGGCTCGAAGAGCCTGTGCTGAGCTTCTGAGAGTTGGTGGTAACATAAAACATTGTTTGCAGGCGTGGTCTTCCGCTCGGAAGAGTGTTGCGGATGGTTGATAGTGCTCTTTTGTGCTCGGATGATGAAACTGAACGAGTGCCCCGATCTCGAACCGAGTTCCCGCGGGGGGATCCGCCACAAGCTCGGTGAGGCAAGCTCGGTGAGGCTCATCTCGAACCGAGCACAAGCTCGGTGAGGCTCATCTCGAACCGAGCACAAGCTCGGTGAGGAACATCTCGAACCGAGTACAAGCTCGGTGAGGCTCATCTCGAACCGAGTACAAGCTCGGTGAGGCTCATCTCGAACCGAGTGCAAGCTCGGTGAGGAACATCTCGAACCGAGTACAAGCTCGGTGAGGGTCATCTCGAACCGAGTGCAAGCTCGGTGAGGAACATCTCGAACCGAGTACAAGCTCAGTGAGGCTCATCTCGAACCGAGTGCAAGCTCGGTGAGGAACATCTCGAACCGAGTACAAGCTCGGTGAGGCTCATCTCGAACCGTGTGCAAGCTCGGTGAGGAACATCTCGAACCGAGTTCCCGCGGGGGGAGTTCCAGAATGGATTTAGGGGTGCTCCGAGATGAGGGTGATGAAGTTATGAGTGTAGTCAAAGTCAAATTGGACTATTGTTTTAAAAGTCACGTCATTTTTAAGGAGACATCCTTTTATGCGCTTGCCATGGTGAAAGCCGAAAGGCTTGTGCTAATGTATGCTGGCACGACTCAAACTGTTATTTGAAGTTCGAAGTGTGCCAAGATTATCACCAATTGGATCGTAACGTTTACGAGGGATTGCTTGTCGGAATGACAACCTTATCCGAGGTGTATTCCTCGATCCGCGATGTATTGGGCCAGATATGAGCCGAGAGGCTTTGAGCCGAGAGGCTAAGCCAAGCTATCGGGTCGCAATCCTCGTTTTCACTTGTAGCCTCGCCGATCTGGCCGGCTAACCGAGATGGTGGGCAAGTGCGTAAGAACATGATCCGAAGTGAGTGAGTTTAACATATGTCCTTAATGAGGACGGTAAATGATCAATTTGGTGCCTCATGGGACGTGGTGGTCCTCTTTGGCACGACATTTGATCACGAGTAACTTATGCATCACATAATACCAGTATTCAAGGTCGGCCAATGTCACGATGTATACGCCTCATCACATACTAGTCCCCTACTCGGTAAAGCCTGAAAAGGCTTGTGTCGAGTTCATAAGGTCTGTGAAACGCTCGGGATCAAAGTGGGCCTCAGACACGGTATAGGTCCGAAAGCTCGGTGAGAGGTTCTAAAGATGTGGTGCGAAGGCACCCAAATATAACCGGAGCATCTGCTGCTCAGGGCTTTACAATTCTTCTCGGATTATTTTAAAGAGTCGGAGTCCATTCTACCCGCCGAGTAGTAAGCTTCATGGCCAAATAAGGTCACTCGAGTGGAAGTCATCGAAAGTTTATCGAGCTGATGAAGCGGGCGAGGATGTCGAGAAGGGAAAGAATGAAGCCGAGGAAGCAAGAACAGGTAGAGGAGCCAAGGATGACCGTTTCCCTTGTCGTAACTGTTTAGTCAACTTCAATTGTTGAACCCCTCTTGAATCCGAGTAATTAGGGCGAAGGCAAGCTGATCGATCATAATAATAAATTTGAAGCAAACCTTTACTCCATTGCATAACCAACCCCCTTTCTCG
Source organism: Crotalaria pallida (assembly GCA_037953625.1). Classification (NCBI taxonomy): domain Eukaryota; kingdom Viridiplantae; phylum Streptophyta; class Magnoliopsida; order Fabales; family Fabaceae; genus Crotalaria; species Crotalaria pallida. The sequence continues at coordinate 180,835,852 of CM075649.1, forward strand.
CTAAAGCCTGAAGAGGCTTGTGCCGAGTTAAGAAGTCCTTTAAGGTGTGATAGTCGTTTTCCGCCAATTAGATCGTGTTCATCCAAGCCTCTTTGAGAGACTGTCGGATTCAGATCTGTGTAGGCGAACACTGAGCGAAGGCTGAATATTTGCGAGTTGTGGGTGTGGAATTAGCAGTGTGGTTCCTCGGAGATGCTGGGATCCGACTTAGATCACTGGGTGTTGGCACTGCGGATCATGCTACCAAATAGGTAAGGTCGCGATGGTGCGCAAACCAAGGAAAAATTGATCGGCAACCGGTGTGAAGGCTTGAATTAAGTTGGGTCGTCATACTCAGACTCGAATTAATCATAGGTCATCATGCTCGGCAGATCCGATCGTTCTGTTTGTACCTTTTTATGATGTATAAAAATAACGATTAGAATATCAAGTAATAGATGATATGTAATGACATTAATTAGCAAAGTATGAATTAATTCACTGTTAATTACGATTATTATCTAAATAACACATGTCATGTGGTAAGTGATTCAATAGTAATGAATATGACAGTTAAACCATAAAATTGAAATAATATTAATGGGGTAATGAGAAAGATCCTTCCCTGTCAGTCCTCGTGTTTAGACCATTTCTGAATGTTGATATGCCCGACACCTTCTTGGCAGTGAGGCGTTTCCTCTTTTATTGTTGGAATGGGCGGTTGCCTAGTACTCTTCATCCTCTTCCTACCAAAAACCCTGTATGCCGTTATGGACAAGTCATTGTGTAGCACTTGTGTGAGCAAGGCCGAGATCCCGATGAGGGATCTTGACAACGATCGTCTTTGGCTCTAAGTGACCGTGAGAGGCAAGGGTGTCGTGGCAGAGGGTACGAGGATGTTGTAGGCTTTGGTCGTGTTATTTGAAGCGGGAATCCGAGTAGTGACGTTGAGGTCATGATAAATTGAAATGGTCACAGTAAGCATGTGTAATATAGGAGACAGCCATGTCATCATGAGATTTTGCCTAACCCTGTTAAAGGCGCTGTAATATTAGATGCCCATCGTGACTGAGTAGTCTAGCACTGATTAATTTGAGGATATCTTTGGCGGTCGGAAGCTCGAAATAGGCCTTTTAGAGAAATGAGTCATCATAATCGTACCTCGCATGTGTAAACAAAATTAATAATTGGTAATCGTCGTTATTTAACAATTTATAACAATTATATAACGATAATAACAATTATTTGGCAAAGACACGATGTATAATATCGGTATAGAGGTAGTATGATTTTAATAATATCACACGTAATAAACATAATAATGACAATTATTGGGGTTAATAACCTCGTAAACATAGATGATTGTCTACGAAAAGAAGCATGATTATAAATATATCACGCGCAATAATTGTAATGAATGACATTTAACAATATGTCAGAGCATGTAATGACAACAAATCAAATGATGAAAGTTTATCCATGAAAAATGACAATGCACAATTGCCGGAAACTGCCTAATGTCATTCGAAAGACAATGTATATAAAATATTATTATCCTATCACGACAGGAAAGACAGACGTTTAAAAACAATCAGCAGCAAAGAAATTTGGCTAACAATATGCCACGTATCAGCATGTATACAAAAAATCATAATTAGAGAATATCAAATAATTAGTGACATGTAATGAGATTATAAGGAATAAGCATTAAAAGCACATGTCAAAAGCACTGCATCAGGTAAATTAATATAAGCATGTGTGTAAAGTAATCACGTAAAATGCCAAGTAAATAGGAAAATAATACAGGAATGAGAATTCCTTCCCCGATTCAGTGTGGTGAGAAATGCCAGATTGAGGTATGTCGGATTAAAGGATGTTGGATTGAAGTCTTCTGTCATTCCTTTCCAAATGGACTTTGTTGAACATTGAGGGCTGACCTCTGTTTTCCTTAAATATGATTTTCTCTATGCTCGGAACACGAGCTTCAAGAGAGGAACTCTGCGCGGGGGTCCTCGCTCTTCGCTTGGAGCACAAGCTTCAAGAGGAGAACTCGGCGCGGGGGTTCTCGCGATCACCACTAGATTCCAAATAGAGCGAAAAATCATGTCCGTTAATGAGGATCTCGAAATGGGTTATTCAGCAGCTCGGGCCTATTAATATAATTATTTGTCCATGTACCTCGCATATGTGCATAGAAAATAATTTAGCGGTTGTCGTTCAAGTTTATAACAACAATAATAGATAACAATAGACATGTAATGACTTTAATTAGCAAAATTGTAATATTTTAGCTGTTAACTAATAGTCATGTGAGTCAATAAAATATTTGTGCAATTATTAAAAATTAGAAGAATTATCAGCCGATGATAATATAAGATATAATCAAATAAAAATAAAAACGTTGGAATGCATAAGAATTTGATTTTAAATGAAATAGCTTCCCTGATGTAGGAGTAACTTGCTGCTGTTGGGCCCGTAAAGTTGTTGATATCCCTAAGAATGCCTTGTCAAGAATTTGTCCAGTTGGGCCGAATGAGTGTTGATAGTCCTTTTTTTTTTGGTTTAGGTCTGCTGAGGCCCTTTTTTTTTTTGGTTTGGGCCTGTTGAGGCCCTTTTCTTTTATTTTTTTAGGGCTTGCTGAGGTAATTTTTTTTTGGTTTGGGCTTGTTGAGGCCCTTTTCTTTTATTATTATTTTTTATTATTTTTTTAGGGCCTGCTGAGGCCCTTTTTTTTTGGTTTGGGCCTGTTGAGGCCCTTGGCCCGTTAGGGCTTGGGGAACCCTCACGTAGCAGCAGCTGCTGTTACTCGCGAGAGGGTGCTGCTATGCACACCGGCGGCGGTAAGCTTGGAGTAGCGGGGGACACGCACCGGAGGAGGCAAGCAGTGGCGGCTTCTTCTTTCTCGCGACGAGGGCCTTCGCCGGTGACGGCGTCGATGTTTGCAGCGGTAGCAAGCACGGAGGAGCAAGGCGGCTGGAGCAAACCCAGATCACGCTATTTCTGATCGGTGCCACGAGCGGAAGAGAGGTTTGGTGCTGTGGCGAATTCGGGCGGCGCGACTTGCGACTTGTGAAGGCTGCTCACGTTGCTCACGTAGCTGCGATTCACGAAAACTCATATCTGAGTTCGAATCCGGTGTTGAAGAAACCCTTTGAAGAAACCAGAAGGGTTCGCAGCCATGAAACCGCCTCTGCGTCGAGGTGGGGTGGCGAAGATGACATGAACCGGTGGCGAAGATGACCTGAACCGTCCTGCCGCAATAGCCATGGAGATCGAGACCGAACCATCCCCGCCGCCACAGTACCGGAGATGATGATCATCAGACTCGTTTTTTCTCTTTTCGTCTTTTTTATTTTTTATTTTTCATTTTTTTTGTTGGATGTGAATGGGAATCGAAGTTTACCGATTCCCACAGACAGCGCCAATGTAGTGGATCTGAGAAATAGATCCACCACGATGTGTGTTTGTGGTTGTTGCAGCTGACGAGGGTGACCCCGGTCCTACGTACCCCCAGTGATAAGGGGGTCAAGCCACACGTAGTTCTTGAGAGTAGGGATGAGAGAACATACCTTAGCCCCTATAGCATGGCGATACTTATAGGGGAAGTTTGTGTTGTGATGCCTTATGGGCCTGTTCGGCCCCGTAGGGCTGACATGGCTCTTAGAGGATAAGAAGGATGAGTTATTCACCCTTATCCTGTACTAGAGAGCTCATACTTATCCTGTAGCGGTAAGATTTATTATTGGTTAACCCTACATTAATAAAGTTGTTTTCCCATAAAAATATACGGAGTAGATCAAATTTTTGTCATTGTATTTTAAAAACATAGTCATCTAGTCATCTATCAACAATACTAAGTGGTTATATAAACTTATTTACATGTAATATTCTATGTAAGAATTTTATTGTGCCTCTGTTGTATTAATTAATTTTGTATATTTATACTTTAAAAGACCGTTAAAAAAAAAAGCATAACTATAATGCCATGCTAGTTTAAATGTTCTTCATTGGATGAGCTTAATTGGTTTAAAAGTTTAAATGTTCTTCCAAATTAATGCGATAAACTAATTATTCATTAAGACATAGCTAAAAAAATTTATCTAAACCATATGTATTTTTTTATATTATAGATACAATTTTGTTCAAGTTAGGGATAGGAAGAATGCGAATGGCAAAATTATTGATATTAAGTATTTAACATAATTACATTATCAAATATTTTAAGAGAATAATGTATCTCCTGATGAAAGGAGAGAAACTATTTTTTTAGGCCAATGGTATTGTGGCACGTGTCTCTACCTTTTTCCTTCTTTTTTTTTTTTGTTTTTTTTTCTCTTTCTACTCTAATATTCTTCGTTTTACTTTGTTCTTTCTTCTCTCTTTTAGGGTTTGTTTGGATGGGAGAGAGCCAAGGGGATGGAAAGGAATGAAAGGGAAAAAAATTTAATGTTTCATTGTTTTGAAGTAAATAGTGGAATGGAAAGAGAATCTCAAATCCTTAATTTTCCAAATACTTTCCCCTCCAAAATCCCAAATTCTTTTCCCCCAATTTGGGAGGTAAAGAGTGGAATGGAAAGGGAATCCTTATATTTCCATTCCATCCCATTCCCTTCCAAACTCCCAAATAAAGCCTTATGCACAACTTCTTTTTCTTTTGACAATGAAGTTCTTTCTTCTCTTACTTGTTTTTTCTTCTTTTACTGGTTCAATTACCTCAACAACCATATCTCTTGGACCAAACCCACCATTCGCGTTTTTGGAAAATCAAGCCTCCAGTTTCAAAATCCAACCTCAATCAATCATGGGGTTCCTTCAAAAACTCATTTTTCGTTTTCCTTTCCCCATTTTTTTTGTTAGTTCCTCGTTGAACTAAAAAGTAGACCTATTTAGTATTATTAAACCGGTAAAAAATTTAACCTTTTTTCCAGTTCATGTTTTCTCAAAGCGAGTTTTTACCGGCGATATTTACTTGCATTTTTCATATGAAAACCTATATTTTTTAGCTTCTGAAAAAATCATTTTCTAGAGTAAAAGAATATCTTAGAAAAATGAAATGGCCTTGCATTATCTTATTTTGAATGGGTTTACCTTTATTATCCCAAGTTTTATGATTGAGCTCCTCGAGATTTTTGATGAAACAAAATTTTCTCTGGAAATTTGCAAAGAGAGAAGAAAGAAGTTGTTCTCTATAGAAAGAGATAAGAAAGAAGTTGAGTAGAAAGAAGAGCGAACGATAAGGAGAACAAAGAGAAAAAAAAAACAAGAAAAATAAAAAGAAAAAGAAAAAGAAAAAAGAAAGTGACAAGTGTCACTATGTTATTGGACTAAGGAGATAACTTCTCTCCTTTCAACCTGAGATACATTATTCTCATATTCTAATAAAATTTATAATTAAATTAGAATAATTCATCACTAATCACCATTCAATTGATTTAAGTGTTTGTTAATAAATAAGTGAAAAATATCGATAAATCAAAAAATTTAATCACCGAAAATAATAGTTTTTATTAGGGATGTAATGATCCGATCCAATTCGATTTTCGGAGAGTTAACAATCTAAATCAATCAAATTAAATTAATTTGGTCTAATTCGATCTCAGGAGCTTAACACGGTCAAGACAAGACAAATGTCACGACTTTTTTATTTCAAATGTTTAGGCAAATGTTACGGATTATCTTTCAAATAGGTTCTCATATATGTAATGAGTTTTGAATTTATCTTATTATAAGCTAAGAAATAATGATATTATGATTATTACAAATTATATTATGTTAAAATTATAATCTTTTAATGTTTGGTTATCTTAACTGAAAATATATTTAAGCTAATATGTTTTGTTTGGATAGTGTAAAAAACATTATTTTTATCGAGTAGATTACAAGAAAGGGTATAATGTGACAAGTGGGTAGTTAATGCGATGGAGTGATAAGGGTAGAATAAGAAAATTACATGGATCGAAAAAATTAATCTTTCAAAAAATAATTTCCAGTTGCTATGAGGGAGCTTATAGATTTTGATTATTTTTCCAAAAATAAAAGCTAAAATTATAATCTGCATTGTAAACAAACACATTAAATTATGATTATTTTTGAAAAATAAGTTAAAATAATAATTTGCATCTTAACTAAACATGCATGAGCGATGTATATGTAAATGTGATTGATTCATGATATAAAAAATATTACAACAATAATATATGAAATTTAAACTCATATCTTATTATTTTTTTTCAAATATGATGATGAATTTATATAAGAAAATGTTAACAAATATTATTTAGTGCATTGTTTAAGAAAAAAATAACTGAGAAGTACTAAACTTAATTTTTCAATATTTATTTATTCATTTTATATTTTATAAAAGAATTCTTTTAATCTCAACTTTTAGCTAAGATTGAGGATAAGAATTTTAAAATGATTTATTTAATTGGAAAGTGTTGCATTGTTTTAAGTTTTTATTCTCAATAAAATACATCATTTTGTATTCATCTTCTCAATATATAAAACACATTATTTATAAACTTTTTATTCTCAATTCTAAAAGTTAAGAACCCTTTATACATTTGACGCGATACTCATTAGGGGATTGTTTCGGTACTTTTGCAAGAAAAAGGTTGTTGTACCATTTATGTCTAATCCAATAAAATAGTGACAAGTATGTTTGCTTATCACATGAATGTCATTTCAAGTGGGCACAATCATAAATTACAAATTTTGTAATTAAAGTTTCTAAGGTATTTATGTAAAATCAATATTTCCAAAATTTAAATTGTAATGTCCTAGATGATGGTTTTTCGCTAAGACCAAGGGAGGGTCTAATGAAGGTCACTATCTAGGGTTACTGTATGACCTTCTGGTTCTCCAAGTATCTAGTAGGGATACCTAGGGTTGCCCAAATCACTGTGTGCGAGCTTGTAATTAGGGTTAGAGGACGTACCTGAGCCCCTTGTAGCACGGTACTACTTATAGGGGTGGCTATGTGTCCTATGGGTCAATGAAGGCCCATTAGGGCTAGCCTGGATATGAGCTGTATTGAGATAAGAACGCTAAGTCACCTTATCCCTATCTTGTACTGATAGGTTGCAAGGGATGTCCTTAGATGAGATGAAGGCTTTTATCGGTCCATTCCTGGTATTCTGATCGGTCCTTGGGATTAGTCTTGGTCAGGTATCAGGGGACGTATCTGTGTCCCGTACTCGGCCTAAGGATGCATGGGCTGGTCACGTTGCAAGTGTTCTCGGTTGGACGAGAGGTCCACCACATAAATCCCTCCACGTGATTTTAATTTCTTTCTTCTTCCTCTAAGACGAATCTCCCTACCACATCTACTTCTTCCACACTTGAACTTTAATTATCAGGCATAGAGAGCAGATTATGATCAAAGAACTAAAGAACAAGTTTGTTTTAAAAGTCGATGATCAATTCACGATGGTGTATCCGTTGGTCAAAGGAAAGGAGCAATGGGGGAACAAGGTTTACCATGAGAATCAATATAACTTGCATGATTATTGGGGGTTTTGGTGGATCATTATGAAGAGCTTTTTGAGAATTATCGTCCTGGTTTCGATAGGTGATCATAGGTGGTCATTAGTGACTCATTTTAACAGAGTGCAAGCCTTGTGAGAAGTTTGATGATTACCTTGTTGAGAGGTGTTCTCTATGACAAAGAAGATGTGATAAAGAGATTAATTTTTGAAGAAGAAAAAATTACGTGGAAGGTTTTTAATTTTGAAAATATTAGTTTTACAAAAATACCTTAAAAAACTTTATTGCAAAATTTATAATTGTGATTGTGTTCAATTGATGTGTGGTCCATATGAGTATATGACAAACAAGCACACATACCTCTATTTTATTAGATTAAAAATAAAGAGCACAACAATCATTTCTCTACGAACATACAAGGGAAAAATTCTCCTTATTAATGCAACCCCTTATATAAAATCTCTCTCTCTCTCTGTTTTGTTTTTTTTTTTTTTTTTTTTTTTTTTTTTTTTACTTTCCAGTTTCCACCATGCGGCTGCCTTATTATCGCAGTGTGTTGTTTGACATGAAATCTGAAGGCTAGCCTTAAAGCCTTGCTTAAATTGTGTAATTTTAAATGCTTTTATTAATTTTTTTTATATGATGATAATTAACTCTAAAGGCTCTTTACATATTAACTTGGCTACATTACTTATTTGGTCTCTTACCTTATTTTTCAATTTTAAATTGATCCCTTACGTTTTTTTGGTTTCAAATTAGTCCCTTATGTTTCTTTTTGATGTCAAATTGGTCCCTGAATCACTATTTATCCTATATGGACCACTATGATTTGTACACGTGTCACTATTCATCCTATGTGGACCAATATGATATTGACACGTAGGATGAATAGTGACTCAGGAACCAATTTGACATAAAAAAGAAACAGAAGGGACCAATTTGAAACCAAAAAAACGTAAGAGACCAATTTGAATTTGAAAAATAACTTAAGAGACCAAATGAGTAATTTAGCCTTTTAATTTTCAATAACGAATGCATGAAATACACGTCATTCTTGTACCAAAAATCACTAAGTGCATGTTTGATTCTGCGGTGAGTTAGTCCAAAATCAATTCTGAAATGCCAACGTTACTAACAGTTGCTTCTGCTCCAACGTGATTTTTGGGCCGAAATTGATTTTCCAACTAGAAATGGTTAAGTTGTTATTATTATAGTACTAAAATTTCATGATAGCATAAATATTTAATTTGATTACAAAAAGTATATGGACAGTCGATCACAGCTTGCAATGATATTACTATGTTAATGCTATATTGAGTTTGAAATTGGAGGATGGTGATTTTATGAATCCAAATCTTATATTATTTGATCATTAAATAAATCGAACCTAATATGGGACGTTGTTGGCTGCTCATGTCAAAAAAATTAATGTTACGTTAATCACATAACCATTTGCAGGTGGTATCTGATTATCTACACCAAGGAGTAACTTATTAACTTAATTGGTAAAGGTGATCCTTGTGTTTATGAAAGATTATTAGGTGGACCAGTAAAAATTGTAGGACACGTGGAAAGTTCAGCTACGCACTTTCCAGCAAGTAGCAACGCTTCTGAGTAACAATTTTGGTTAGCCACGACCTTTTCAATTAACTAAGGTTGTATCGTGGCTAAATTGTTATAAAAATATTTGGGGAAGCTACTACCGGAAGATCTGCCTCTAGGCATAAGGCCTTTGTCAATATATACTTGTATATTCATTAAAAACAAAATTTAACCAACAAAGCCCAACATAGTTGGTAGATAGTGGAGTTCCTTAGGCATGATGTCACGGGTTCGATCCCTGCCGTAGGCATGGAAAAAGCTTTGTTGGTAGAGGCAAAACCCACTTCGGTGATCTCTACGTCTCGGAGGGGATTAGTCTTCGGCTGTCGGCTGAGGGATACCCTTGGTTTAAAAAAAAAACAAAATTTAGAGTTGGAGTCTGCTGGGAGAGGTATTTTCATTCTATACTCAACATTTAAAAAAATTAAATAAAATAAAATTAATATATATATATATATATATCTTTAACTTAGGGTTGAGTGAGGCATGAAATATTTATTTACTATTTATTTTATTAATTAAAGAGGCATGGCTTATTTAATGTAGTGCCAGCAAACTGATTTACGTACTACTTCCTCCGTTTCACACTGTTTGTCCTTTTGGACTTTTTTTCTTATTCACAATGTTTGGCCTTTTACATTTTCAATACACAAACATTTTTTTTCCAATATTAACCTTTCATTCAACCATTTCTCTTACTCCTCATTAATTCTATTTTTATCATCTCTCTCATCTCTAAACCACTATACATTAATTAATGAACACATTTACTAATAAAAATTAAATACTGTTACAATTTTCAATAAGGATTAAATAAGGGCATTTTAGACAAACTATACATAATATTTACAATAATTAACACTTTCTTAATTTGTGTGCACAGACCTAAAAGGCCAAACATTGTGAAACGGAGGGAGTATTTGTTTACAATCAAACCTATAGATGTAAACTCGATTCAAACTTTCTTAATTCCCTTTAATTAAAATTTGGCACCCTAATTAACAAGATGGGGAGAAAATAGAATACTACGAGAAAAATTTGTATGAACACTTGTTCAATGGGTACAAACAAATATCAATTATCCAATTCATTAAAGTAATTTTAATAAAGATTTTGTTAACTCTTTAACCCTGATTTGTAAGAAATCTAATGTTTGTATTTAAAAAAAAAAAAAAGAATAGCCAAAACAATTCGTTTGACCTTGGTGATAAAAATATGAAAGATCGACAAGGAAGTGAAAGAAAAACCCCGTATTTTACCAAAAAAAAAAAAGGGAAAAAGAAGTGCTTGACGACATGCATATAGATAGATAACCTATCCCTTCTGTCAATGTTTTTTTTTTTTTTTTTTTTTTTTAATTTTTTACAAAAGTTCTCTATAGCCCGCCAAACAAATTGGTTTCAATCATGATAGCCTGCCAACTTTTTTTTTTTAATATCTTAAAATTTAAAATTCCACCATGTTGATTCCTTTGAGTAGGCCAGCCAATTAAGGTCTCTTTCCAACTTAAGCAAAAAAGTTCACGATCTAGTACTTCCAAATTCCGGGTCTTTTTTTAATTTGTGAAATAACTTTTTTGAATATTAAGAAGATAGGAATATTCAAAGTATAAGGCATTCTTCCAGCTATCTTTTTTCTATTCCTTATGGTAGTAATAATAATACCCAAGAATATTATCACTAACTAATCTTGGAGTTTATGGATGCAATATAAATTAGTCATCTTTGTCCTTTCGGCCTTCATGTTCCCCTTGGACTTGCTAGTTTTGCTAGCTTTTTGGCCTTTAAACAAGAAGAAAAATAAAAAGTTAAAAAAATAGCACGCTCTTGGAATTTGATAGATATAGAAGACATAGCTGACAAAGACTTTGATATATGTCCAAAATCTTGTTTCCACGCTATACAGGCCTTATCTAAAGGAAGCATTTTCAAAAGCACAAGACACATATTGACAAGCTTCATCATTTGTAGTTATCGTTAAGTAGCACGATGAATTAAAATAAGCTTACTTGAAGTGAAATATGATCTACTCTGCATTTCATTTCAAAGAGGGTGTTTGGATAACTAATCGATAATCCAACCTTTCTTTGTATTATAAAAAGTGCATTCCAGCCATGGAAGAAACACGCACGAAGGCCGATCCGTACATTTAATTTATTATTATTATTATTATTTTTGTTATTGTTCATATTCTTAGTGGCCAATTATCACTAGCTTTTCTTTCTTTTTCCACCTTCCCCTACCAATAATGTTTTTTTTAAGGTATTGAATACATTATCCTTTTCTCCTCACTAACAACATAATTTAGGATATCTTATGCAACCATCCAGAAAATAAGAGATTTGTCAGTAAAATATGATATCAATTAGTAATTGACTATTATTTGCTATGGCCAAATATCCGATCCCCTGAACAAAGAGGTTGTTAGGTGCTGTTACTTTCAGCAAGAAAAAAAAAAAAAAAGAAAAAGAAGAGTCTATATATAATAATATTAAAATTGGGATTTGATTTAAAGGCGCTATAAGCTTGGAATATTTTTATATTATTACTCAATCATGTGATCATGTTATTAAAAATATATACTCACATAAAAACTTTCAAATTCACAGTACAGAAATCCTTAATTATAATGTCAAAAATCTGATCTTTGTCATGTACATAAAAAAAGATTATGGCTAAATTACTCATTTGGTCTCTTACCTTATTTTTCAATTTCAAATTGGTCCCTTACCTTTTTTTGGTTTCATATTGGTCCCTTATGTTTCTTTTTGCTGTCAAATTGGTCCCAAAATCACTATTCATCCTATGTGTCAATATTATATTGGTCCACGTGGAGAGAGAAAGTGACACGTGTCCATAACATATTGGTCCACATAGGATGAACAGTGATTTTGGGATCAAATTGACAGCGAAAAGAAACATAAGGGACCAATATGAAACCAAAAAAAGGTAAGGGACCAATTTGAAATTGAAAAATAAGGTAAGTGACCAAATGAGTAATTTAGCCAAAGATTATTTGATAAATGCAAAACATTTCAGTCGATGGGCACCATTGACACATAAAAAAAAATAATAGAGAATAATTTATGATTGATTGGTAGTGTAGAATTTACTAAAATGATGCATTATGATTAGCACTCTTAAAATTATATATATATATATAAAATATACATAATTAGAATGAAACATAATCAATGATACTAAGTGCGTAATTTATATATAAAAAAAAAGTAAATAAATAAAATTTTGTCACCACGTTAATCTAGTTATACTTTTTTGATTCTATCAAAAAAGTCCAACATTATTGATAGATGAATACATTCCTTAAACATGATGTCATGAATTTGATCTTTATCATGGGTATGGAAAAGACTTTGTTAACAGAAAAAGTGCATAATACCCTTGGTGCACACAAAGAAGTTATACTTTTTCAATCTCAAAGAGAATGTGGGCGATTTGAATTTTAAGTTGGTTGATTAAGCTCTGTTTGTTTCCGCGTTTCACATGCCCCAAAACGCGCGTTTCCTGGAAGCTCCCAGAGGGAGGCTTCCGCGTTTGCAAGCTGCAAACGCAGCTCCAAACACGCACGTAACGTTGTTTTAAAAAATTGTACTAGCTACTACTTAACAAAGCGCTAAAAGATGAGACAAAAGAAAAGGGAAAAGGATGAAATACATCATACGTGAAGAAAGCTTGAACCCCTACTGCAAGTAGAACTTAAAACGCAAGGGAAGCATATTCGCGATTGGTTCAAACAAGAAGGGAGATGCTTTAAGTTTCCTCTTCTCCTTCTTCCTATCTCTCACTTTTTATACTAATTTCCATTTAACTTTGCTAGCGATTGAACTTTGCTTTTAGTGGATGCCAATTGCAAATAAAAGTACATTAGTTTACTTTGGATCTCTTTAAAAAAAAAAAATTATATTACTTAAATTTATATTTGACTTCTACCCACTTTAATTTGTTTTCCCCGTTTCAACCATGAGAACAATGTCACAATCTCACATGTGAGTTGTGACATGAGTGGTACATAATGTTCAACAAAAACTTTCGCATAATTAATGTGTAATTATAAAAATTGAACTGTGGAGTAAACTAACAAGATTTAAAAAAAAAAAAAACAAAAACAAAAACAAAATGTTCCATGGAACAATTCGTTTCCGGACTAGCAGGCAAGTCTTGAACAAAAATAACGAAGATAATAATGTTAGTTAGCAGGCTGGCATCACCTCCCTAACAGTTAAAATAAACTCAATCTTCAATTGTTCCCAAAAGGTTAAGGAGTACTTCATTTCATGTCTATTTTGCAGGAGCATCTTTAAAAGCTTAGCATTGCCTAAGAGAGATGTATGAGACAAATGCATATGTTCATGTAAATGAATTGTCTAATTGTCTTTGGTTAGAGCATGGTACACCTACTTTTGTGCAACTTTTACAATGGGCAGATGGTTTTGTCCAATGGGTACTAGTGGCAATGGTGGTGGAGCCCTCCTCCCCCCACCCAACCCAGCTCAATCTAGCTGCCCTACCCTCTCAATTTTCATGTTCTTATTCCAATTTTCCAAGAGCACCTAAAGCACCTAAATTCTAACTTGATCAAATCTTCTTTGGAGGCCCAAATTGCACCTGAACACACGGATGCAAACAATTGTAACAAACAGCTCATTTTTCCAATTCAAAGTACTCAAATATTAGTTGTCCTATGACACGCGTGATTCATATTAATAATAAATTGATATATATCCAACAAAATTTAATTAAAAAAATTAATTACTTTTTATTATGTGTCATTTTTTTAATAACTTAAATCACGAATAGCATAATAATTTACAACTAGCTAATAATTTTATTTTATTTTTTTAAAAATCTGGTCAATGGTTAAAGTTAATTATATATTTGCATGCGAGGTCACGTGACAGGTCTAGTGACTTGGCTTCACAACATTGGTCCCCAAAAAATAAACAAATAAAAGTAAGTTTTAAAACCTCAGATAATAAAATGTCAAATAATAGTAAAATAAAATTGTGAAATTAAGTTCAATACTCTCAGATTACCTAATATATCATTTTTTTAATATATAATTACTTTATTTAACCCAAGTTAATAAATACAATATTAATTTTAATGTGATTAATTAGATATATAGATACAAATTGAGGTTAACATTGTTGCTGTGAGAGTGTGTTATATAAGCAAGTGAGTTAGGTTTCGATCTTTTTTTTTATAATATATGTTTCCATCCTTAATTAACTTTTGTGAATGTAAATAATTATTTTTAAAAGAAGTCATCTTCAAGAAAACAAAACAACTAACCAAAGGATTAGTATTGTGTTCGAATTGGTGGATACCTAATAAAAATAGATATATAAATAGTTTAAGGGTCTTGTTAACCTAATCAATGCCGCTAAGGGCATTGTTTAAGAAACACTCTAAAAGAAAATTTACGTTAGAAATTTAAGTCCGCTAGTATTCGATATTTTAAATTCAATAATTTTCAAGATAAAATTATTCTTTTTGGTTCCTTAAATTATGCTCTAAGGACACTATTTAGTATTTTCCATAGTCTAATTAATAGTGAAAGGAGCCCACCCAAATTTGATAGTATTGGAAAGAGAAAAGAGCACTTGTTAGCAAATTTGTTGGTAGAATGTAGTAGAGATTAGAAAAGTAATAAAGGGAGAAAATTGGTTGGAAACGCAAATAGCCACGTTTTGGAGAAGTTGGGTCTGCATGGGGAGTGGGGACGGGGATGAAAATTAAGAAGAACACGTTTTGGTTCCATGAGGATTGAGGAATGGGTCCTTTTCTAGCAACCACTTTCCAAGTTTTGGGCGTTCATTACCTGCCGTACGTTTATCTCTATCCTTATCCTTGTTGGCTTTAATTGAGCAATGCCTCTTTCCTAGGATGTTGCTTCTTTTGTTGACCCACGGACTCAACAATACCACTGCCGCTCCTCCTTCTTACTTTGTCTTCTTTTTTGTCGTTTTTCTAAGTTTTCGGATTTTTCTAATGGGCTACTAAAATTTGTAGCATGGCTTTTACTAATAAGTTTTCTAGAATTAAAAAAGATTTTATTAATCTCAATGCTTAAAGTCAAGGATAAGAACTCATGAATAGAAGTGTTTTATGGATAAATGTGTATTTAAGAAGTTAGAATCTTATTATGTTTAGTTTTTCAAGAATTAACATTTACTATTGGTTATAGCTGAAGTTAAGAAAACTCATTAAAAAAAGATAAATCTTTATCTTTAATTTTGTAGGAAATCTTTATGTAAATTATCCTTTATAAATTTCTTAATATAAACCCTATGATATGTTATATTATATAAAAAAAAACTTAGAAAAAAAAATTCTCTTCTTTATTCCCACCACTATTGAAGTTAATTAGTTGAGATTACACAAAAAATACTCCTTATTATATTTTTAATTATTTTGTGAAAAGACAATTGTTCATTAGTGTACAGTGTACTTGAGCAATTTGTTAATAAACCAAATATATTATAAAGTTAATGAAAAATGCATTTTTTAAGGTTTTCTAAAGAAGATTTAATGTAGACTTGTGATTTTTTTTTATTATTTCTATAAACCTTAACAAGTATTTTAAGGATATTTGTGAGCGAGACCTTTTAAAAATAACCCCTATTAACATGTAGCATAATCATGACCTTTACAAATAGGCTATCATGTGAGTGATGTTTCGCAAAGAACAAAAATCTGTTAATAAAATTTAGAGTTTTGATTCTTGGCCATAAATTAAAATTTGAAAAACTCTAAAATACATGTAGCTTCTTCTTCTTCTTCCTTTCTCTCTCCTACCAACACGACATTAACCAACCCTCCACCTACCACTGCTACCACCCCGAAGAACCACCTCGCGGCCACCCACCATCGCCTTCCCCTACACCATCACCCATAACCCCCACCACAAAATGTAACAAAGGAAATAAAAGAGGATGAAGAAGCAAAATATGACGATGAATAAAAATACATGCTTTCCATTTTCCGATAATACAAAATTAGAAAACGTTGCCGATTGGGATTTGTTGCAAAATGTTTTCAACACGTCACCCTCTATTAAACATGAAGGCAAACTCAACAACATCTAAAGAGGAGGAGCAGGACACGTATACACGCATACAAGCCAAATCAGGAAGTAAAGGAGTTACTTAAGTGCTGCAGCTGCTGTATGATTGTTGAATAAGTTAATTACTTTGCTTAGATAGTTGGTTAGGTAGATTAGTTAGCTTGTAACATAATTAGTTAGAGTAGCTAGCATTGGCACCAAATTCAGTTGGCGTAGCTGGTAGTTCCAGCTTGTATAAATACCTTTCATTTGCCATGTGGCCAATGAGATAAGCAAAATTTCTTTTATCAAATTCTCTCAAATTCTTAGATTTTCTCTTTCTCTCTTCTTCTCTCAAGTTCTAGAATCTACATTCTCCTTATTGATCACTAGTAGAAAAAATGGATTTTACATAAGCTAATTAACATCTGTTTTTGAAAACAGATGTAAAATCAAAATGCGGTGACAAACTTGTAAATAAGTATATGAGGAAAAACTTTCCGCATCAGTTTTTTTTATAATTGATGCGGAAAGTCATGGTTTCTTGAACTTTCCGCATCAGTTTTTCGTTAACTGATGCAGAATGTCTTGTTTTTCCTACTTTCCGCATCATGTTTAAATAAGTGATGCGGAATGTTAATGCGGTGACAAACTTGTAAATTAAAGAAATTTAACTAATAAACTTTCCACATCTATTTTTTTATAACTGATGCGGAAACCCTTATTTTCTTGCTCTTTCCGCATCAGTTAATGGTTAACTGATGCGAAATGTTTTTTTTCCTACTTTTCGCATCTCTTTTTGTTTAATAAGTGATGCCGAAAGCCTTTAGGTTTAAGGCTCGAGTTCTTCATCTCCTTGCTTGTCTAGTCTTTAAGAGTCCCACAATCCTTCTTCTTCTTCTTCGATCTACTTCTTCTTCGAAGACTGCTCATGCCGCCGCCACCACGACACACCGCCAACACCACGACACGCCGCCACCGCCAATAGTAGGTTAGTTTGTTCTCTTCGCAGATTCTGGTTTTTTTCTTTTCTTCACTTCGTTCTCTTCTCTTCGCTGTGCTCATCGCCTCCTTCTTCTTCTTCTCACCGCCTCCTTCTTCTTCTTCTCACCGCCATAGCCGTCGCCTTTCGTCGGTGCCGTCGTCCCCTTTGTTGTTGCTGTCGCCATCGCCGTCCTCTCCCTCTCCCTTCTCAAAGTCGATCTCCCTCTCTCTTTGTTGAAGGTAACAGTTTCCTTTTCATATCTCTCTCTCGCTCGTTGAAGGTGAGTTTTCTAAATCTCTAATTCCTATTTGCATTTATGCAGAACCGTAGTTGTTCTCTCAATCGTTGGAAGGTGAGTATTCTGAATCCCTAATTCCTTTTGCATTTTTTTAACCCTAATTCCATTTTTGCATAATCCTAATTTTCTCATTTGTTCTGAATCCCTAATTTTTGTATGGAATTTCGATTTTTTTAACTAATGTATAAAGTTACTGAACTTTATTTCAAGTGAGAAGGGGTTCAAATGCAGCAAAGATCTATAGTTTGGCCTTCGATTTGAAGCTCAGTGGTTAGTATTGATTATGAATACTTATAAATTATGGATTTGACTTGAAATTTCCTTTCTCCATTCTCACTTGAACTCCATAATCCCTTAGGTTCCACTTTGCATGTGTTGGATTGTTGTTGTTGAAGCTTGTGTATCAACTATGGTGAGCTCAATTCCATTTTTAATCATGTCCTTATGTTCTGGAAATCCATTAGGGTTCAGGTCTATGAGGGTTACATCGTTAGAGAGGGATAATTCGAGTTTTTTCTTGTCTGTGAGAAATGAAAATGATAATGAAGAAAGAAAGAGTGTTGTGAGACACACAAGGTTTATGAACTGTTTTCTTCAATGCCACTTTCTGAACTGTTGGAATTTCTTTGCCATCTTGTGAGTTTATTTGGCAATGAAGTATATATTGTTTGTGATTCTGAAGAATTTGCTGTTTTGTGTTATGTTTTGCCTAAACAAGAACTGGATCAAGGTCTTTTTGTCATCGTAGGGCGAAATTCTACCATTAGACCATTATATGATCTCCATATAGTTTCGGTGAACTCCCCAATTACTTTCTTCGATTAGTTATCGGCTTTACTGGTTTAGTTGCCTTGATTTTTAGTTGCAATAGATTATACTTCTTTTAGGGGTATGAATGTTTTCTTTTAAGGAATAGATTGTACCTCTTTGATCTTCTGGATAGGTTAGGGAACTAAGAATGACATCTCATGTGTTAGTTGGTCATAGTTTTGGAGGAAAAGGTTAGTTACTGGACATTTTTAACTTATTTCTTATGTACTACTATTTCTTTTAGAGGCTACCTTTATAATCATTTTTACAAGATTGTTTTATTTCCTCAGTTGCTTTGAGTACGGTGGACCAAGCTGCAAAACCTCTTGCTCGGCCAGTGAAAGTAAGCCCAAGTTTCATTATTGTTTGCTTGCGCTGAACTATATTTAGATTAGCTCTATGTATTATATTATTCATGAAAATGTGATGATGGAAAAAGTTAATTTTCATATAGGATTAAATGCAAGAGAAAACGCATATTATGTGGTTCTCATTAAATTCAATTAAGGATCTATTCCCTGGTCCCTATTATCTGAGGTGGAGACTGTTCGCTTTAAGTTATTTCTCTGCATGTGTATCGTATTATGGATTAAGGAATTACTAAAAAAGTATATTCATTCATCTGTGGATTCCATTCAGTATAAATTGAATTTTGATTATTTTTTGAATCCCATTCACATATGTTACTTAAGGGACCTTAAAAAACTGAACTAAATGACAGGTTTAGCATATAAAAAAACTCGTAGGGAGGAAAAGTTGAAGTTGACAAGGATTGTGATTATATTTTCTCTTTTTTCGTGTATAATGTATGAGTGCCTCTCAGTTATTGTATACTTGCCTCTATACTATTTTAAGGTATGGTCTCTAGATGCAACCATCATATTTGATGCAACCATTCTCCTTCGAAACATTGCCTTTTTAATTTTGGCCTATATGTTATAGTCATCATGTAATTTATAAAATAGTATTTGCTTATACAATTCGTTTCTGTATTTGTTGATCTTCTCGCTAAAACATTGCCTTTTTAATTTTGGCCTATATGTTATAGTCATCATGTAATTTATAAAATAGTATTTGCTAATACAATTCGTTTCTGTATTTGTTGATCTTCTCGCTAAACTGTGCGTTCCAATGTCTGCATGTTTTTGTTATCTATGCATTTTAGTTTCTACAATTTGTCTCTACTTCTTGTTCATTCTGATATACCAATCGGTTTCTGCTCCATTTCTGTGATTTGTACAGTTATGATCTGAAATAAGGCTTGCTTCCATGATCTTATTAGCTGCTGAAATGGTACTCCTGTGATTTGACTTCATATTTTTTTGTTTGCTTTTTTTGTTAACAGGTTGCCCTTTTTACTTTCCTTTTGCTTGTGCTGTTATTCACAAGAATTAAGAATAAAATCATATATAATATGCTGACTATTGGTTTGTGAAATTGGATGTGTGAAGATGGTATTCTTAAAACATAAACCTATTTCTTGTGTCACTTTGATTTGAAGGAAAAAAAAATTAAGTATCTGAATTAGCCTCTTATGGTTATGTGATTTGTAATCTGTTTACAATTTAGTTGATTTGTTCCAAGCTTAGTTGATTTGTTTACATTTTCTCATAAATTTAGTTGATTTGTTCCAAGCTTAGTTGATTTGTTTACATTTTCTCATAAATTTTACTTTTGTTGCAGGATGTTCATTGGCATTTCCAAAAGGATGGAGCTGGCTCAAGTTATAGTTAGTAGCATAGCTAATTTTCCTGCCAATTTCAGTACCTACAAGTAGTTAGTTTAGTGTAGAAGCTAACTTATCAAGTGTTTATTTTATTTATAGTTTGTATTAAATTACTTAGGATATTTTGCCTTTTGGAATCATTTGTATTATAACACTATTTTTTGGTATTAAATGTGGATTCATTTGTATTATGAGTTTTATTATAAGCTTATTTTGCCTTTTGGATCCATTAATGAAGGTCATCAATATATAAAAAAAAATAAAAATCCTCCCATGTAAACCAAAAATAAAAAAATAAAAAAAAAATTCAACTTTTCCACATCTGTTTTTAATAAAAAACAGATGCGGAAAGTGGACATTCCGCATCTGTTTTATCGTAAAACAGATGCGGAAAGTGGACATTTCGCATATGTTTTATCGTAAAATAGATGCGGAAAGTGGACATTCCGCATCTTTTTTTTAAAAACAGATGCGGAATGTCCACTTTCCACATCTGTTTGGGTTCGTAAGTGATGTGGAAAGTAACTTTCCGCATAAGTTATGGAACTTTTCGCATCTGCTTTTAAAAGTGATGCGGAAAGTCCAACCTTCCACATCTGTTTTTAGAAGTGATGCGGAAAGCCGTTACTTTTAACATCTCCCACATTTATATCATTTCTAAAACAGATGTGGAATGCGAAAAAAAAAAACAGATGTTAAATGCCCGATTTCCAGTAGTGGATTCAACTGATTGTTGAATCAATTAACATCCATTTCAAATTCTGTTACCCTCCTATACTAAAATTAAAGCCATTCTTCTGCCTCCCTAAACACTTTCGACTAGGGTTTGCGAAAAAACATTTTCAATTGGGATTTGTCGCAAAAATTACCATAGGCCATCCTCCTACGTTGTCATCAAAGCCACCCTTCTACCGCCCTAAATGCTTTCGACTAGGGTTTGTCGAAAAACGTTTTCGACATGCCATCCTCCAAGGCCACCATCGAAGCCACCCTCTTCCACCCTCCTAACACTGTCATTGACAAAAATATTGAAGCTAACCTCCTTCCACACCATCCTTTTGCATTCCGGAAAGGTAGGTTTTGAAATACGATTTTCGATAGACCTCGATCAGAAATGTTTTTTGACAATGGACTATCAGAAACGATAGTGTCAAGGTAGTGGCCACAAGGTGAGGTGGTTCTCCAGCATCGTAGCGGTGGTGGGTGGTGGACTTTGGGTTGGTTGATGTGCGGAGGAGAGATAGAGATAGGAGGAGGTGAGCTGAGGAAATAAACGAAGTTAGGGATATTTTAGGAATTTTCAAATTTTAATTGTGGCAAAAATTCATACACGGGGACCAAAAATCAATACTCAAAATTTAAAGAGGAAATCTTTAATTAAAGTGCTCAAGACTTAACTATTGGTCTATTGTTCCGAAAAAATGGCCGGAGACAATAAAAGAAGTAAAAACAACAAGGCAAATGATGCTGTAAAAATTAATGGAAAAATGTATTTTTTTTTCGATAAGAGAGTATAAACACTCCTTAAACTATTTGCCTTTTGCAAATAGGCACCATAAACTATTTTTTCTGCACAATTGCTACTTAAACTTTAACATTTGACAAAATTAATACTTTTGTTAACAAAAAGTTAAAATTTAACGTTAAAAACACTTCACCATTCAATTTGTTATAATTTCAACCATCAAATTTTTGTAATTTATTTTTTAATTTTAAAAATATTCATTTATCCTTATACTAAAATATCTTCTTTGTAATAAAGAAAGAAACAACATCAGTTTATGCACACCACGACAATTTCTTAAATTTTGAAAAGAAAGTTAAATGAATACTATTAAAATAAAAAAAATAAATAAGTTATAAAGATTCAATGGTTGAAATTATAAAAAAATGAATGATCAGATGTTTTTAGCGTTAAATTTTAACCTTTTGTTAACAAAAATATTAATTTTGTCAAATGTTAAAGTTCAAGGAGCAATTGTGCAGAAAAAATAGTTTGTGATGACCATTTGCAAAAGGCAAATAGTTTAAGGGTGTTTATACTCTTTTCCTTTTTTTTTTTTGTATTTTCGAGACATGGAAAAATGCACACTTATGATTACTTTTCCAATATTAATATTCCTAACAAGTGCTCTTAGGACACTTGCTAGCAAAACCCAAACAATAACTATGAAATGTTTGCTTGAGAATTAAATTAAATTAACGTATTATTATTACAATTACTAATAAAATATATTGGTTGAAATAAAAAAAAAAAAAAGTGTGCAAATCACACACCATCTTAATTCTTATGAGTTATAGTATGATTCCCTTTTGCCTAACGGGGTGGAGAATGGGGACTACCGCATATTTGAATAGTAAACTAAGTAGTTAATCTCTCTAACTCTAAAATCGACATCCACAATATCAAATCCTACACAGTATTTTGACCAGTTGGAAGGAAAGTGAAGTTTTGCCAACAATCTTTAGAGAGTTGTTTCAACGCTTAATTTGGTTGGGTTTAGAACAAGTCATTATTGAGGAATTTCCTCCCCATGCAACTGAAATTGAGCAGGAAAGGTGATTGATGACTAGAAAGCCTTAGGTGAGATGTTCCCATTTTAGTTAAATAAATTACCATTTGACATGAATAAAATATTGAAAATCATGACATTATATATATATATATATATATATATATATATAATTCTCGTACCTAAGAAGAGATCATTTTCCAAAAGCAGCAAAAAACAGGGATTGTTTGTCCAAATAAGATATAGTCAGAACATTTGATGATTACATACGGGGCGTGATCCATTGGAAATTAAAGGGGACCCATAGCCATAGTAGTGCTTTCTATCTATAATAATTCATTCTCCTTCCGTAATTCGTCTTCTGTTTTTTTTTTTTTTTTTTTTATTTTTAAAGCTAACTTGGTGGACTCTAATTGTTCCCATTTGGGTGAAAATACACATATATGCAATTAGAACTTAAATTATTCCACTACTTGTATTGTAGGATAGCTTCCACACTTTTAACACGGCAAGTCAAAATCTTTGAACGTGTTATGGAATTTGATAGAAGCAGACACCAAAAAAAAAAAGATTTAATAGAAAAAAGGTAACTCCCCCCCCCCCCCCCCCCAACCACCAAGGCTGGCAACGACAAAGGATATGCTCATGACAAGTTCATTCTATCAACTTGATACTATGTTTAGCTTTTCTAATACCTAATTTGTTACTCCGTACTATTCATTTTATCTCTTAAATAAATATATGTTGATAGCTTAATCTATTTTGGTTTGAAGTCATCGCAAAGTCCAATGTTGAAATTCACAATTTGAAGATCAGAACTCCTGATGTGGCTGAGGCTAACTTTTTAGAGCAATACTAGCAGTTATCTATGACATCGGTGTACCTTTTTCCTTGTTATTTCCGAGTTCCGATATGAATAACGCACACAGGGCGTGTAGATTATTATGAAGACATTACACCATAATCTAAGACACAATTTTTTGTCGGAAAGGGACCCAACTCTGTTTAAAATTTTAAACTTAAAACTCCATAATTGATCCCTTATCCTTGACTGGAATTAGGATCTTGACCAAAAAAAAAAAATCTTGAACACGCCACATTATCTTATGCTTTAACGAGTTTGCCATGTTCCAGAATTCCAGTGGCGATCATGCAATTTGATAAGAAAAACATTCAACGAAAAAAAACATGAAAAATATTCAACATAAAAAATACGTTCAATTGCTTAAGAGACATTAAAACTTTTAAATATTTTAGTACTTAATTTAGTTATTAGAAATAATATTTATATTATAAACATTTGCCAGGAAGATTAAGAGTTAAGAATTATTTTTTCTTCGATCAAGCTGCACCTATACCCGGATTGATCGCGTTGGATGTCTTAAACAAGTCACAACAACAGCAGCATTGTAAAGATAATTCACAAACACAGAATCGAGATACTTAGCTAATGCTTAGCTGGAAATTAGTTGTTTATTTAATTAACAATCAATGTAACTAACTTTAGAGTAGCTTCCGGTTAGTTAGAGTTAGTTAGATAGTTGATAGTTAAAACTAACTTTCTATAAATACCAAGTGTAATAGTTAGATTCATTTGAGTCAATAATATTCAGAAATTCAGTTTTAGTTTTCTCTCTTCTCTTTACTACAATTGAGTCCAGATTCATTTTCTTATTCTAGAAGAAAACGAGTTCTCTTTCTTCTTCACAGATTCAACACTTGTTGAATCACTTCTCTGAAATCTCATAATCTTAGAGGATGTTGACAAAAGTCCATTAGAAGTCGTATCCAAAGCCTAGCCCACTACCACAAACGTTACAAGATCTTTTTTTTTTGGTGCAAAAACGTTACAAGATCTGGATAAATGTAGATTTAGGTTCTTAAATATCTTAAACGTAAGCTTTGCTAGTAATTTTAGAGCAACGAAATTTATAGTCGTTTCGGTTGAATTTACCCGTGCTTGTTAAATGTTAATGCTATTTGCAAGCTTTGGGGTTTTGAAATACGTCCAACTTGGTCCAATTAGGTACCCCCAGCCACAATTATTTATGAGTTTTGCTTTTTGGCCCCACCTTTTACTCTTGGCTTCCATTCGTGTTTATTTTACCGACTTTAACAAGACGAAACTTTTCCGATTTTTACAAGTTGAAAACAAACTTACAATTTTTCCGACTTTTTCTAGTCGGAAATATATTTTATGGATTTTCCGACTTCCAGCAGTCGGAAATATACAAAGACAGTAGTGATACTAGATGAAGTGGAAATTATTGGGCAAAAGATTGATCTGGCACCTTTCAAAGGGATACTTACCTCTATTCAAGACACAGCCTCATCTGTTGTGAGAACAATTTCTAGCCAACCTCCCTTGAAGATCCCAATTACCAACCGCTATGCTGAATCATGGCAACTCACTACATACCTTGATGAAGAGCTACGCATCTCAAGGGCCGAAGGTGGTATCAAGGAAGGAAGCTTTCTTTTGAGCAGCTAAACAAGCAAGCTAGATGATATCTGGTATCACCAATGTCTTTGTATATTTCTGACTGCTGGTAGTCGGAAAATCTATAAAGTATATCCGACTTGTAAAAATTGGAAAAATTCTGCCTCTTTGTAAGCGGAAATATATTAATATTTGTTTCCGCCTTGTTTAAATCGGAAATGATTTTCCGCCTTGTTAAAGTCGGTAAAATAAGGGCAGCTTCGTCCATAATAAACGTCCATAATAAACACAAATGGAGGCCAAGAATAAAAGGTGGGGACCAAAAAGTAAAAGTCAGTATTTATCACCCGAATACTGCACATTGCCTTCTCTGAGGATCTATCCCCAAATAATCCAGTTAACATTTCCCTTACAGCAACTTCACAAACTTGACCAAGTTTCAGTGCACTACCTTCTCAAATTAGTATAGTATGGTTTCAGCCTGGATCTATAACTGGCAATTCAAAGTAATATCCTCGTTGGCAATTGCTTATAAAGGATTGCACATTCTGATTCATCTCATTAATAAATATCCCATCTCTCTCTTATTATAAGTTACTTTTAGCTAATCAACATAGATTAAAAAAAGTAGTCAGAAGTAATTAATATTCTCAGATTTATCAACAAAAAAAAAAATAAATGTTGACATTATAACAAATTGAAAAATGATTTAGAGACCTAAATTAAGAGGTCTACACACAAGCCTACACACAAGATTGTGATATTTGTCATTTAAGTTTTTTTAATATGCTGTAGCTTTATTTTAACTTTTTTTAAAATAAATAAGCTTATGGTTTCAGCCAGGATCTATAACTGGCAATTCAAAGCAATATCCTCGTTCCCACTTGCTTATAAAGGATTGCATATTTTGATTCATCCCATTAATAACTATCTTCATTCTTTATTATAAGTCACTTTTACTTAATTTAGGCAGATTAAAAAAAGTAGTTAGAAGTTGTTACTATTCTCATATTTATCAACATATATATATATATATATATATATATATATATATATATATATGTATTCCAAAATTTTCGCTATTTAAATTTTATCAACTTTATTTATTTTTCTCTCTATCATAATTATTACCTCCATCACCTTAAAAGTAAAATGAAATTATAAGGGCTATATTTAATATAATTTTTTTAATAATATCTAGAAATTTTAAAGTGACTTATAATAAATGACCACAAATGTGACTCTTATAGGTCAGAGGGAGTGGCGATTGAAGAGGGAAAAGCCAGCAATACTAGGAAGTAGAAACTACCTACAAAAGAATAAGATGATTTTACTCCTCAATCATACAAGAAAAAGTCCAAACGATCACATGCACCAGGAGATACGGGACCGATCCTAATATCTCAATTATAGTCATATACAGCAAAAAGCACTTTTGTTAGCAATGGAGGCACCAACTGACCTGATGAATTCTTGAAACACCTGAGTTTTATTTTAATTAGTTTTGAGACCAGACAAGAGAGATGTAACCATGTTCTCACCAAGGCTAGCAACCATCTAATGAACTGAATCAGTCACCGGAGTCCAGAGTAAGGAAAGAAAATGTTTCAAGAATTCAACAGGTATTGCTGGCACAGACCAGGAAAAAGCGGTACACAAACATCCATATCAAATTACATTAATTGGCTAGCATTAACAGGTATGTTGCACATGAAGCATTAACAGGTCACAAGGAAAAATGGCTGAAAAAATTGTATGGCTTGGCATGAGAAGAAAAAGCCTTGCCGGTAAACAATGAACAAATATAATTACAAAGAATGTGAGACAGAATCTGTAATTCTTATATATGTATTCATGCACCTATGCAAAGAAGTTTACCTCAAAAAAAGATTGATAATTGCATCAAAGTAGTCTTTTAGCTGAAAAAAAAAATTTGTTTGTCTATCAAAACATTAAACAGGAATTATTCAGCCAAATAAAGTAAGTAAAGTAGACCATAATCACCATATATCATATGTTTCCCGTTTTAATGTGTTTTGTGTGTATGCAAGAACGACCACATGTATCTGTATGTGTTTATTTGAACTCACATAACATAAGTTTCACGTGTCTGATCTAAGGACATGTAAAAAGAGGTATTCAAAAATTTCACCTGAGTTGGAATACTTTTCCCAGTTTGAGCTTCAAGGAGTAGGCCTGCGGTGAGACCAATCATTGCCCATGCTCCATTTATCGCCTCAATTTGACGTCTTCTCTACAATGACAATTTTACAACATTAGGTAGGTTAAATTAAAATTTGGAGTGAACAGACAGAGCAGAAGGATTTCATTTGAGTTCGACTATATCCAGTTTCCTTCTGTCCTAACTGACAATTAAGTGGAAGGAAAATGACTTTCAAACTTCGTTTAAACATGGTAAATGACAATAACACCGATATAGTATGTGATTCGATTCCAAACATGAGACTGCTTTGACCTTGAGTTTCTCTTTTGCTTTGATTCTTTCCATTTGTTTGGCGGCCAATCTCTTGGCTTCAACAGGATCAACCATGATAACATCATTGTTTGAACCTTCCTTTCCTGAAGATACCTGTATTATGAATATGAAAAATGTAGATCTCATTACAAGGAAGGGAAAAAGTGTTAGAAAGAGAAGGGATAATTTTCCATCAAAGGACCATAACAGAATATTTACCCAGAAAATAGCTAAAATACATACATGTATGATTTCTGAACATCAGTTAAATATCGGAAAAATGCAAGCTTTTATCAAGATAAGGTTGTAACTTACAGCAATCGGCTTATTGCAGAGAAAAAACTAAAAATGTAGTATACCGAAATACATAAATCCCGAGTGCATAGCAAGTTGCTAGATTAAACAATGAATAATTTTCGAGGCAGAACTGATCAGACTAAACCTCAAGACTCGAGTATTATTTCACACAAAGATAGCATAACTTCTTTTCTCATAAAAGCCAGAATGCAACAACACCAGATTTTAACTTTAAACATACGACTGATGATCATTATGACTTTTATTGAACATCATTTTACAAATACTATAAGAAAGTCAATCAGATACTCTCACATGAAGCAATTATATTAGTATATAAGAATTTAGAATGTAAGCAACATGAGAATTGGGTTTCATAGTTAACTCCCTTGCATGAAGTAAGTGTATTAAGTATGAAACAGGTACTCTAAGAAGTCGTAACCCATTATATTGGATTTGAGATACAGATTAAGTTGGATTTGAGATATTATTTTCCTTCACCATTCAGTCATTTTTTTATAGCTATCTCCCCCAGATTTCAGAACAATGTCATTATGAACTGTAATATGACTTTCTACCTTTTCCATACACTACTAAGTACCAATACCATCCTCTCAAATTTTCAATCTACTACTTCCTGCGAAATCGTATACAACAAGAAGTCAACTACTACGCCTTATTCCAGCATGGTGGGGTCAGTTATATGGATCAAACGACGCTGTGATGTCGTGTCGATCTATAACTTCCGAATATGCATTTGCATTATTATGTCAGAACATGTTTAGACCACAAGATAGCAGGACTATACGTACCATACATGAAAGCAACACAAGTAGAAACCTCATCTCAGTAGTTTTATTGTTCGTTATCCACCAACAATGAATATGCATACATATTAGCAGTATAAACAAACTATGAAGTCTTTACAATAAGGCGCACATACATTGGGATTTGCCAGGACTCGGAATGCTTGACCCCTGGTTCTATTAGCAACTATGCTCGTGTCTTGCTCTCTTCTCCAACCCAACCTAAAACATGGAGGTTAATCTCATTAATTAGCAATAACAAAACGAGGTCCTTGTCCTGCAAGTTTGCAGTGCAGATTCTCCATCCAAGAACAGAGAAAATTCATCGGTAATCCGTCCAAATAGACTAAACAAACCTTCTTACACTTTATGCCTATCTGCAAGGTATATACTATCTACATATATATATATATATATATATATATATATATATATATATATATATATATATATGTATCAAATTAATTTCATTTTACTATGTTAATTATTCAGAGTACTATAAAAAGACAGTGAAATTCCCAAGGCAATGCACAATTTTAAGTTGTCACAAGTCTCAAAATCCTTTCCCGCGATTCCGGAGCATCAATAATAAAAGAATTAACTAAACTTACAACTGAATTCTACAATGGAAAATTGTTTTGAATGAGTATTAAAGAGGGAAAAGTGTACCTTTTGAGGGAAATAAATAATATCGACAAGAACTGAATTTTACAAAAAAAAAAAAAGTAGAGCTGAAAGTGAAAGGAAAGGAAGGGCTCAGTAAGTTAAGTTACTTGAGGATATTTGAAGAGCGGTGTTGAACGTTGAATGAAAGAAGGTGAGGAGTGTTGATTGTGGCCATTGCCCCTCTCTTTGCTCTGCTCTTCACTTTATCCGTTCCCGATTTCTCGCTTTTCTGCCTCTGCGTTTGCAACAAACTACTACTGCGGCTTTACTAGGTTTAGAAAAATACTAAAAATTTAAGCAAATATCAATTCAATTCTTATATTATTTTATTTTTTAAATATTTTAACTATTGTTATATTTTTATTTTTAGTTAAAAAAATATTATATTTGTATTATAGTTTTTTTCACAAAAATTTGTTCATTTATACTTCCTTCGTTTCAATTCTTTTGTCCTTTTAGGTTTAGGCACACATTAAAAAAATGTTGATTATTGTAAATTTTATATATGTTTTTTTTTAATGTCTCTATTTTATCTTTATTGAAAATTGTAGTAATATATATTTTTATTAGAAAGTGTGTTCATTAATTATCGTACAGTGATTTATTAGAAATAATTGAAAGAATGATTAAAATTGAAAAAGAAATATGTTTATGCATTAAAATTTAAAAAAGACAAAAGTTATGAAATGAGAAAAAAAAACTAAAACGCCAAAACATCTAGATTGGATGGAGTAATAGATAGAATAAATATTAAATAGTAAATTATTAGAAGGAATATAAAGATTTTTTTAGTGAAATACTAACTTGGTTTCTAATTATTTTTTTTAGCGTACCATCTTAGTTGTTAAAATTTTATAATTTGATCCTCAAAAATTTCGGTATACCAACTTAGTCCCTCGGGATTTTCATGTTTTGAGGATCATATTGATACATCCAAAAATTTTGAGAGACCAAATTGGTACAGCGCAAAAACATCCGTGACCAAGTTGATATTTATAAATTTTTAGGGATTAAGTTGTTAGACTAAAAAAACACTAAAGGCCAAATTAATACTTCATTTTTATTTTTTTTGCTTAGCTAAGTTTTTAGTCTTTGAATATATGTGTTTTTTTTAATTAAGTTCAGTGACTAAAAACTTAAATAACTTTTTTTTTAAAAAAGATAAAAGAGTCTTCTTAGTTAGAAACGTATAAATCATTACAACTAATCCGACAAATCACGTAAGTGAGTTTTACCTTTATTAATAAAACTTTTTCCATACTTACAACATGAGTCGAATTTCTGATATCATATTTAAAAATCTTAATCATCTACCAATTGTTTTGAGTTTTGTTGGTTGTGATTTGTTTTTCTGAATGTAATCAATGTACCAAAAATATGAGTAATAAAATATTATTAAAAATTTGAACGAAATGAAGTTATAAATAATACTCTATTCGGTCCTAAATATAAATTTTTTTTAATGATATTGATTACTTTTTTTATAAACATTTTTATTTATTTAGTATATTTTAAAATCCCACTATTTTTTTAGAGGGAAAATCCCACTAATAATTACTACAGTACTATTTTTAGTTTGAGAAACTTACATTGAAGATAGAAGGAAGATTGTTTTCTTTTTGGACGAACTACATGTATTATTTCATCGGAAGCATTCATGCTCAATTCTGGCAAAACAATAATGAATAGCACAATTTAACAAAATTTAAAACAATTTCTTTTTTTTTACCCAAATGAGTTTGGCCTAGTGAAAGCATGTTAGGATCATAAGGATATTGAAAACCCATAAGACTATAAGGTCAGAGGCTCGAATCCTTGTGGAGAACATCCCTTGGGGAGGCACCCCACCCATGTTGCTCCAGGTGCCGGGACCGTGAAGTTCCCCTCCACAGTTTTTTTTTTAAAACAAATTTTTTTTTTCTATTCCACTTATGAAAAACAATTAAACCAAGTAAAATTATAGACATGTACCCACACATGCGCATAATCTTCTTTTTCTAAGCTCCAATGACATGTACCCAGTTGCTCGTTAATAGATGACATCATTTTTGCAGAAAAAAATTAAATCAAAATGATTAGGACGATAAGAATAAAGAATTTTAGAATTTAATTTTATTAGTAACTTTAGATAAAATAATCGATCAAAAATATAAAAATATTTAATTATGATTAATAAGAATAATGTGATAATCATGTTTAAAAAAACTAATTGTAAAAAAAACTACTTCATCCATCACATAAATATAAAATATATCTCGTAATATTATCAAACAAAAAAATCATAATGTTTAATTCTGATTTAATTTTGATTTTATCATAATAAAGTCGATAATTATATATAAAAATGTCAATTTATCTATAAAATAAATAAGGAATATATGAGATAAAAAGTGTTACATTTTTATTCATACGAGGAAGTACAAAATGTATCAACAAGATTATTAGATTAATTTTTTTAAGTGTAGGGTTTGGTTTGAACGTTATGTTTTTATATAATTATTTTTGGTTGTTATTTGTAATAATCTTTACTTTATAATAAAAATAATAATAATAATCTTTAACTTAAAATATTTAATATAAAAAATTAAAATATAAACAACTCGTGCATTGCACAGGGTAAGAGTTAGTGTATATATATATATATATATATATATATATATATATATATATATATATATTGTTAACGAAGTTTGCATCTATTCAACATTACAAGGGCTAAATTATAAAATTAAAAAAAAACAACAATATTACAATTATCTAACCCATATCGGGCTAATGGGTAAGGATACAATACTCATCTTTGTGGATGAGTATCTATACTCATTGCCTAAATCTAAGGTTAATGTGGATTTAAATCATTGGACGGCTGAAATTGATGGATGAGAGCATGATGTATGTATACACCTAGTTAAGTTGAGTCCACCATAGAAAATGGTTATATGTATTTTTTTTAATTGTTTTTTTAATGAAATGATGATAAATTCTCCTAAAAATAAAGATATTTTTTTTAAAAAAATTTTAACATAGATTTACTCAGAATATTTTTTTACACATTCGTATACAGATTTATTAGAACGTGTCAATTTCGAATACAGTTTTTAATAATATAGTATTTTAAGAACAGAGAGTTAAAAAAAATTTAATCCAAATAAAAAAACGAATGCATATCACCAAAGAAGAATACACATAAAATATTTTTTAAATGACTAAATTTGAAAACAAGGAAATTTTTTTAAAGGGAATACATAAAAAAATAAAAAATATATAAACACTAAAGGTCAAATTAATACTTCATTTTTATTTTTTTTTTCTTAGCTAAGTTTTTAGTCTTTGAATTTATGTGTTTTTTTTAATTAAGTTCAGTGACTAAAAACTTAAATAACTTTTTTTTTAAAGATAAAAGAGTCTTCTTAGTTAGAAACGTATAAATCATTACAACTAATCCGACAAATCACGTAAGTGAGTTTTACCTTTATTAATAAAACTTTTTCCATACTTACAACATGAGTCGAATTTCTGATATCATATTTAAAAATCTTAATCATCTACCAATTGTTCTGAATCTTGTTGGTTGTGATTTGTTTTTCTGAATGTAATCAATGTACCAAAAATATTAGTAATAAAATACTATTAAAAATTTGAATGAAATGAAGTTATAAATAATACTCTATTCGGTCCTAAATATAATTTTTTTTTAATGATATTGATTACTTTTTTTATAAACATTTTTATTTATTTATTATATTTTAAAATCCCACTATTTTTTTAGAGGGAAAATCCCACTAATAATTACTACAGTACTATTTTTAGTCGGAGAAACTTACATTGAAGATAGAAGGAAGATTGTTTTCTTTTTGGACGAACTACATGTATTATTTCATCGGAAGCATTCATGCTCAATTCTGGCAAAACAATAATGAATAGCACAATTTAACAAAATTTAAAACAAATTTTTTTTTTACCCAAATGGGTTTGGCCTAGTGGAAGCATGCTAGGATCATAAGTATATTGAGAACCCATAAGACTATAAGGTCAGAGGCTCAAATCCTTGTAGAGAACATCCCTTGAGGAGGCACCCCACCCATGTTGCTCTAGGTGTCGGGACTGTGAAGTTCCCCTCCACAGTTTTTTTTTTTAAAACAAATTTTTTTTTGTCTATTCCACTTATCAAAGACAATTAAACCAAGTAAAATTATAGACATGTACCCACTCATGCGCATAATCTTCTATTCCTAAGCTCCAATGACATGTACCCAATTGCTTGCTAATAGATGACATCATTTTTGCAGAAAAAAATTAAATCAAAATGATTAGGACGATAAGAATAAAGAATTTTAGAATTTAATTTTATTAGTAACTTTACATAAAATAATCGATCAAAAAT
Organism: Crotalaria pallida; assembly: GCA_037953625.1. Lineage (NCBI taxonomy): Eukaryota > Viridiplantae > Streptophyta > Magnoliopsida > Fabales > Fabaceae > Crotalaria > Crotalaria pallida. Next base: position 180,869,384 of record CM075649.1, read on the forward strand.
ATAAAAATATTTAATTATTATTAATAAGAATAATGTGATAATCATGTTTAAAAAAAAACTAATTGTAAAAAAAAAACTACTTCATCCATCACATAAATATAAAATATATCTCGTAATATTATCAAACAAAAAAATCATAATGTTTAATTCTGATTTAATTTTGATTTTATCATAATAAAGTCGATAATCATATATAAAAATGTCAATTTATCTATAAAATAAATAAGGAATATATGAGATAAAAAGTGTTACATTTTTATTCATACGAAGAAGTACAAATTGTATCAACAAGATTATTAGATTAATTTTTTTTAAATGTAGGGTTTGGTTTGAAGGTTATGTTTTTATATAATTATTTTTGGTTGTTATTTGTAATAATCTTTATTTATAATAAAAATAATAATAATAATCTTTAACTTAAAATATTTAATATAAAAAATTAAAATATAAACAACTCGTGCATTGCACAGGGTAAGAGTTATTTTATATATATATATATATATATATATATATATATATATATATATATATATATATATATATCGAAGTTTGCATCTATTCAACATTACAAGGGCTAAATTATAAAATTAAAAAAAAAACAACAATATTACAATTATCTAACCCATATCGGGCTAATGGGTAAGGATACAATACTCATCTTTGTGGATGAGTATCTATACTCATTGCCTAAATTTAAGGTTAATGTGGATTTAAATCATTGGACGACTGAAATTGATGATGAGAGCATGATGTATGTATACACCTAGTTAAGTTGAGTGCACCATAGAAAATGGTTATATGTATTTTTTTTAATTTTTTTAATGAAATGATAAATTCTTCTAAAAATAAAGATCTCTTTTTAAAAAAAATTTTAACATAGATTTACTCAGAATATTTTTTTACACATTCATATACAGATTTATTAGAATGTGTCAATTTTGAATACAGTTTTTAATAATATAGTTTTTTAAGAACAGAGAGTAAAAAAAATTTAATCCAAATAAAAAAAACAAATGCATATCACCAATACACATAAAATATTTTTTAAATGACTAAATTTGAGAAAAAGGAATTTTTTTTAAAGGGAATACATAATAAAAATAAAAAATATATATTTGTGAAAAGGAAAATACATAAGATATTAAAAAAAAAATTAAAAAAATTCTATAACAGTCGAGAATTTTGCATTGAAAATTAGAAACGAGATCTATATTAAAGACAAAAAAACATTTAAAAATTGTGATTAATGTATTTTTTAAGGTCATTACTATTGGAGAATTTCTCATTAAAAAAACAGTTTACACAAAAAGAGGTACAGATGACCATTTTCTACGAAACACTCAACTTAACCGTCATCAATACCAGCCGTGTAATGACTTAAATAAACATTGGCTTTAGATTTAGACATTGAGTATATGATCCACAACGAGAATGAGCACTGTATAATGACCCAATAGCTAAGGGGTTAGCATCGTGACAACAATTTTCTCAAGTCACTCAAGATTCAAGAAAACTGTAAATATAAAAACAATAAATTACCAAAAATAAACAAAATTACTAATTGTTTATTGTTTAATTACAGCAATTAAGATACAACCAAAAAAAAAAAAAGAAAAACAAAAATTGAGAGAGTGAAGAAGGAAGGATCAAAGAGAGAGTGGATGCATTTGATGGTGATCATCAGACTCAACAGCTTCCTTAATCGGATGCCTTCTTCTACATTCAGAATAATAAACACTCATAACCACATAACTCAACAACATCACCATCCCATACCAACCTATCAAAACCGCTTTCTCTTCGTTCCTTATCCCTTTCCCTTTCAATTCCGTCAATCCCAAAAACTCCGGCGGCTCAACCTCCCCCGACAACAACTCCTCCACCTTCCACCCTATCACCCTCGACGCCACCACCAACATCCCCGACAGAACCCACCCGCAGAACCGCCTCCCCTCCATCAGGCCCGACCCGACCCGAATCGCATCCCACCCGAACCTATCCTCCGCGATTGAGACCACGATCCCCAAACTGAGCACCGCCATGAGGTACACTTCGAGAGAAGAGTAGATCGCGTTGAGGAGGAATCTGGCGGAGAAGGCGATGCGAAGAGGGGAGAAGACGAAGAGGATGGCGTAGACGAAGAAGGAAGTGAGGAAGGGGCGTTTGAAGGAGAGGGAGATGGAGTGGAAGGCGGAGCGGAGGGAGGGGGAAGGGGAGAGGGAGGAGTGGACGGAAGAGATGGCGGCGGAGAGAGAGAGGAGGAAGGAGGGGAGAGAGAAGAGGGCTTTGATGCGGAGGAGAGAGAGGGCGTCGTGGCGGGATTCTTGCCAGACGTGGCGGGCTTCGAAGCGGGTGGAGGAGTAGCGGGCGAGCATCTCGAGGTGGTAGATTTGGGTGGCGCGTGAATGGAGGGAGAAAGAGAGGGAGATGAGGAGGGTAGAGAGAGGGAGTGTAGTGAAGATGAGGATGGAAGTGAAGAGGAGCTTGTTGGTAATTAAGATCTTGAAGGAGTCAAGGATGATCTTCAATGGGGAGATCAACCATGAATCCCACATTCTCTCTCTTCTCTCTATTTTCTCTCTCTAGTCTCTACTACATTTAGGTTATGCTACTACTGCACTACCTTATCTTAAGGAAGAAGGTGAATAAAGCGTAGATAAAACTTTTTGTACTCCCTTCGACTCGAATTATAAGCAATTCTAACTATTTTTACGCTTATTAAGGAGGTCAGTTGATTGTATTTAATTTTTTCAGATTTATAAAAAATAGAGGTATTTTTGGAAAGTAGTATTGTGAATGAAACAAAAATTAATTAAAATTACAATTTTTTAGAGATGTTTTAGGAAAGTGGCATTGAGAATGAAATAAAATTTAATAAAAATAGTTAATTTTGTTTATATTTTAAATCAAGAGTAATATGTTTTTTTGTTGCTTATAATTCGAGGCGGAGCGAATATGTGTTATTAACGCCTATTTTATTATTACTCACACTTGATTTTTATAATTTTTTGCACTTACATATTAATGTTACTTTTATGTTAATATTTACACTCATATATTTTATACTCAGAATCATATTATTTGCACTCAGAATCTTAAAAATCTAATACTTAGTTAATTATCACTATTCACATCCACCTTATTCAACATTTCTCTCCACTCACATAATCACTTACAGTATCACTTATAACCTCTCATCCAACTTTGTGCAGATAATTTAAAAAAATAAAAAAATAAAAAATTGTGCAGTTAGGCGGCGCTCCACTTTTTTTTACGGAATACTCTATGCATCCAAATCTAATACTAGGATATTAACATTACTAGAAAGTAGTATGCACAGTGCAGTGGGCAATATCATGGAAGTAGTGTTCCGTGTGCAATGTGTACTCGTACTATATTAGACGTTGTCACACGGTGAAACATGAATTTTTTGCACATCGAATGGAAGTGGAATATTGCCGTGATCCAGAATTGCATTTTTTGGACAGAAAAATGATTTTGTGATTTTTTTTAAAAAAATGATAAATTAATAATTTATTCTTTGAATTTATGACTTTTTGTAAAACACTAATTCATTTTTATGGGATTTATGGGATTGGATGAAAAGGATAAGAGTTTGAAGATGATTATGCGAGTTGAGGATGATAGGTTGAAGACGGTGGGTGTAATTATTGATCATTGGCTAAGTATTAGGTTTTTAGGATCAATTATGAGTGCAAATAATAAGATTAAGGTGTGAGTATTTGTATTCGTATTTATATAAGGGTAATATTGGTAAGTAAGTGCAAAAAATTATAAAAATCAAGTGTGAGTAGTAATGAAATGGGTGTTAATAACATCTCCCAAACTTTTTTCGAGTTTCTTTGGTTTTACTACTAACTTGAAAATTACTTAAAACTGTCTGTTATGTTAATGGCGGCTCATCCGGTAAATGTGCGTGGAACAATGTTCCTTCAAGCAATGTTATTAAAACCATACTGGTGATCGAATCGATCAAAACAGTGGTTTATTGGTTTAGTGGTTTAACGAGTGAAACAGTAATTAAACCGCATATATATGTATCGGTCAAACCGGTTAACTCGGGCACATATGTATTTGTATATAAATTTAAGAATACTAAATACCTGTAAAAAAAATTTCATTTAAAATTCATAATTAGTAGTGTACTTTTAATTCCCAAAAACAAATATTCATAACAATCACATTTTAACTATTTAACAAGTTCATAGTTTAAACTTTAAACTTCAATTGTTTCTCTTTGCAGTGTCGTTTTGTTTCTTTTTCTTCTTCGGTGTTTGAATTTTTTCTGGCCTTTTGACTTCCTTTCATGTTGAAGTTTCTGTCTTTCTGAATCTTAATTAAAAAAACAAAACGACGTCGTTTTGCTTTTTGCGGTTTTTTTTTTTAAAATTGCAAACTGCCGGGTTCACATAATACCGACCTGTTTGATGATTTTCCGATATATTGACCGATTTAAACTGGTTTTTTTTCGGTTCATTGCATGCCCGGTATTTTAGTGTACCGTATTAATTAGGGGTCCAGTTCACCGATTTTCGGGTTAAACCAGTCGATACGATACGGTTTTGATAACACCGCCTTCAAGAATTATCTTCAAATATGTTTTTTTTATATAAAAGAGTCTTATCAACAAGTGTTTTAATATTAATATTTTTAGAATTGAAAAAAACTATCATAAGTTCATATTTTTTTTCTTTTAAAAAATAAGAAATCACACTTTCTAACATTTTTATATTATATTTGATTTTTTAACAAGTATTCTTATGGTATTTATTATTCTCTCTGTTTCATATGTAATGTTGTTTTATCATTTGTACCATGTTTCATAAGTCTTGTTCTTTTATAAACCCAATACACAATTAATGTTATTTTTTCAAACACACCCCTATTTATTACACTATCTTTTTCCCTTCCAATACCTTTATCTCTTTTCAATAATGATTATATAAGGACATTATAGTCAAAATACAACATATCCTTACATCATTTAACCATTTTTTAAAACCTGTGCATAACCTTAAAACACGCTAAATATGAAAGAAACAGAGGGAGTAACATTTTTCCTTTATAGTTTACACTACTTCCTTCGATCTTTATTATAAGTCCTTTTTTAAGAGAGAGAAAGGGGATTATATTAAGGATCGGAGGGAGTATTATTTATTGTTCTTATTATTCCCTCTGGTCCTGTTTATAAGACTTTTTTGGTGTTTTTCACTCCCACCAAGGAGAGTGAATAAAATAGTTAGTGTCATTGGAAATGTGAAAATTTGATATACTTTTTCAAAACTACCCTATAATAATTATTGAAAATTTAAAAAGTGTTGACTTTATAGGGGTGTTAATGAAAAAAAGTAAATGAATGCTATTGAAAATTGAAAAATGATCTTATAAATATGATTAAAATAAAAACTCCAAAGGGATATGCGAAGGGAGTATAAAAAGATAAAATATGAATATCACATTGACACTTAGTTGAAAAGATTATAAGTTAAAAGTTTACCAAGATCCGTAAGCCATGCTTATCCTGGTAAAAGTATTTAATTAGATTATCTTGTAAACTAGCTTGTTGGTATAAAATGACATGATGTCAAATACTAGTAGCGAAGCTTGAACATAAATTTTACTCTTATTTAAAATTTTAGTCGCTAAATTTATGTGTTTTTTTGAAATTGGTTCTTAAACATTTTTTTTTATGTTTTGAATCTCTAAACTTTGTTTAATTTTTGGAAATAGTATTTTCATGACTTAAGTGATGATATGACCGAGGATATGTCACGTCACCTTCAACATATCAATAGGTAACGTGTCAGATAATGTCACGTGAATTTTTTAAATAAAAAAATCAAATTTATTAAAAATAATTAAAAATTGTATTTTTTAAAGAATATCAAATCTTTTAATAATTTTTTTAAAAAATATTTTTTAATAAAAAAATCATGCAGTGTCTTGTGACTCTACATAACACGTCTATCGTCGGCTATATCATCACTTAAGTGACGAAATGACTCTTTCCAAAATTAAAACAAAATTCAGGAACTCAAAGCATCGAAAAAAAGTTAAAGGACCAATTCAAAAAAACACCTAAGTTAAAGGATTAAAATGTTAAATAAGCCCAAATTTTAGGATAGCCAAAATACGAGCACTCAAACGACTGCTATAATTGTATGGATGGTAAAACCCTCTTTTCATTGATATAAGGATTAGGATTTGAAACTCGGCTCCTCGTTTAATTGTTAATTTTTGAAGAAAAAACTAATCATCAATACTATTATAAAAGCAGCTGGGTCTCTCATGCTAATTCCAATTTTCCTTCCAAAATCAGTCTTAATTTTGACTAATTTTGACTAATCTAACTCCACTAACACACTAAGTAATTAATAAAATTATGCAGCAATCCTTGGGAACCTAATTGTATCATAGAAAATTGGTTAGTGGAATGTAAACAGTGAAGCCCCAAATCATTTGGCCCATTGTCGAACTCATTAATCTCCCTTTCTCCGTGTGCTTATAACCCTCCCCTCTCTCTCAACCCTAACTCACAAACCGTTCTCTCAATTCCTTTCTCTCTATCGATTCTTCAGCCGAAGGAAAATGCCGAAAGCTAGCTCTGACGCCAAGCCCGCTGATAACAAGTGAGTTTCGTTTCAACTCTCTATCTATCGCTGTTTCTCCTATTCCAAAATTCCATTCCCTGCTTCTTCTTTTTTTATTTTAGATCTGAATCTTAATTGTTTGATTATTTGCGTTTTGATTATGTTAGGTTGAAGCGCAAGGGCGCTGAAACCGGGAGGAAGCAGGGGAAGAAAGCTGCTAAGGATCCTAACAAACCTAAGAGGCCTCCAAGCGCCTTCTTCGTTTACATGTACGGTTTTCGCTTCTCTGTATTGTTTGAATCGTTTTTCTTTTTTAAATTATTCTTATTCTTATTATTTGAATTTGAATTTGAATATCTCTGTTTTAATTTTGTTAAGGTGATGATCGATTTCTGATTTATGCTTTGTTGCGGTTGTTCCGCAGGTCCGAGTTCAGAGAACAGTTTAAGAAGGAGAATCCAAACAACAAATCTGTTGCCGCTGTGCGTGATCTGATTTATTTTATTTTCTTACGTTTTTTTATTCCTCAATAATTATCAAAAGTGATTTTAAATTAAATCTGATTTAATTTTAATTAGGTCGGCAAAGCTGCTGGTAACATTTGGAAAGCGATGTCTGATGCTGTGAGTACTCTGCATATTTTCCAACGCTATTTGTTTAATTCAACATGAATCTAATTTTAATTTTAATTTAATATAATTTATTACTGTTTCGCAGGACAAGGCTCCGTATGTTGCTAAGGCAGAGAAGAAGAAAGAGGAGTATGAGAAATCTCTTCGTGCCCACAACAATGGATTGGTACTATTTTTTCTTTTTATTTTCTCTCTCTTGACGTTATTTTATTTGTACTGTTCTAATCATCAACACTATTATAAAAGTAATTTTGACTAATCTTTTGACGTGTTTCATTTTTTTTTCCTTATTCCTCTCTTTATTTTTTATGTTTTTATGTTTTCAGATAATTACAAGATCAGCTCTTCAAAAATCAGAGATCATCCATGTATTTTCATCCTCAAAAAAAAAAAATATATAACAGAAAAAATAGATACAGATCTTGGAGTGAAAATAAAAAAAAGAGTTGTGCCTTGATCTCCCTTTGATCCGTAATGCATGGAACCAATTTGGGTGAATCAAAGGCGATGGCGGTGAGATATTCCATTGAGAACTAGACATAAATTAATGGGTTTATTGAGAAAACAAATAGGAGAGAAATATCTACAACATTTAAGACCGAAATTAATGAGATTATTGAAATAGGAGAGAAATATCTACAACATTTAAGACCGAAATTAATGAGATTATTGAGAAGACAAATAGGAGAGAAATATCTACAATATTTAAAACCGAAATTAATGACATTGAGAAGATCAAAATTAATGGGATTATTGGGAAGACAAATAGGAGAGAAATATCTACAATATTTAATACCGAAATTAATGGGATTATTGAGAAGATAAATAGGAGAGAAATATCTTCAACATTTAAAATCGAAATTAATGACATTGAGAAGACCGAAATTAATGGGATCATTGAGAAGACAAATAGGTGAGAAATATTTATAACATGTAAGGAATATTTTCAAGTTGATTATTATTAATTAATTGTTTTTGTTATGCATTGATGCATAAGTTAAGAAAATTTGTATTCCATTAAAAAGTTTCAATTTTAGGTATTATATTATTCTTTTGAATGTATTTATCTTATTCCAAATCTGATTTAAAATCTTTTTCAAACAAAAAAAAAATCTATTACTAATAGAAGAGAAATTTACTAATAGAAGAGAACTTAATTGGATCATTGAGAAGACCGAAATTAATGAGTTTATTGAGAAGACAAATCGGAGAGAAATATCTACAACATTTAAGACCAAAATTAATGGGATTATTGAGAAGATAAAAAGGAGAGAAATATCTACAATATTTAAAACCGAAATTAATGGCATTGAGAAGACCGAAATTAATGGGATAATTGAGAAGACAAATAGGTGAGAAATATTTACAACATTTAAGGAATATTTTCAAGTTGGTTATTATTAATTAATGGTTTTTGTTATGCATTGATGCATAAGTTACGAAAATTTGTATTCCATTAAAAAGTTTCAATTTCGGGTGTTATATTATTCTTTTGAATGTAATTATTTTATTCCAAATCTGATTCAAATATTTTTCAAACAAAAAAAAAAAGAAATCTATTACTAATAGAAGAGAAATTTACTAATATAAGAGAACTTAATGGGATCATTGAGAAGACCAAAATTAATTGGATCATTGAGAAGACAAATTCGAAAGAAATATCAACATTTAAAGAATATTTTCAAGTTGATTATTATTAATTAATGGTTTTTGTTATGCATTGATGCATGAGTTACGAAAATTGTTAAAAAAAGAGTTTTTAATAATCTTGGGTTGAGAATAGGAATCTAAAAAGGGATAAACTTTATTATCTTGAAAAAATCAAAAGATTATGGGATTTTAGGATTGAAGTTAAGAAAACAAAAAAAAATTATTTAAAATTCTTCATTTATCTTAAAAAAATGATAAAAAATTACAAAAATAAAAAATCATGAAAATAATCTAACAAATCAACAAATTCTAAAACAACCAAATTAAGAAGGTTAAGGAAAGTTTTGCCACTTGACATGTTTTAATTTGAATTTCTTTAGAATTTGGTTATTTTTAAAATATAAAATTTAAGTCATGATAACAAATTTTAATCAATTGTTTGTTAATCAAATTTAAGTCATGATATGAAACCTTTAATAATTTTATATTTAAATTAAGGGCTTCGCGTAAAGGCCCCGTGCATATGTACGAACTTGCTTACTAGTATACGATAAAAATAAGAATTAGATTCGAACTCGCGTTACTTTACATTGAAACGTAAACACCAAACCACTGAGTTAAAGAGTTTCATAAAAATTGATATACATGAATATTTATTTAACAGAGACTCAAGGAGAGTCGTGACTCTCCTTATTCACCGCCAACATCAACAAATAATCCCAAATGTATAAACTAAAAAGCTATAATATATCTTTAGTAATTTAGTTGTCTTATTTGAACAACACAAATTTAACAATTTTTCTTGCAACAAATCAAATTATTTTCATGTTTTTTTTTTTTAATTTCTACATGCAACTTGAAAAAAATCTTCTAAAAGCCAAAAGGCAACTACAAGTTATCACATGTTAGTTGTCATAATAACATTGATCATTTTGCTAATAATTTATAAGTTACAAATTTATACTCATCGAAATAAATCTTTTTTTTTTTAAAAAAAAAATCATCGAAATAAATCTTATACTATATCAAAAGGCAAAAGTCAACATCAACGAGGTTTGGTTTAGTTGGTGTAAGACCCTAACTGAAATCTTGGGAATGGGACACGGGTGCTAGTAGCCCCGTGTTCGATTCCCACTAAAAACATCCCGCTGGAAGAGCGATATTAAGGGTGCTCTTGGGGATACCGGTGGTTCCGCAAGGAATACAGACAAAAAAAAAGGCAAAAGCCAACAAATAACTTATTTTAATCAAATACGTTAACTTATTTTTTTTTTTTTTTTGGTATACTACGTTAACTTATTTTATAAAAGGATTAAATAGCGAGGGTGGTAATAGAACAGAACAGGCCTCAATTTCCAAAGATAAAGAATTTTTTATTTTTATTTTTTTTTAAATTAATCAAGAGTATTCAAATTGTTTCATTTCAAATCCGTGATTGCCAATTTTTTTAAGCGAAAATATGCATTTCATTCAATAGTGGAAGCAAAACCAACTTTACCCAAACTAAATACATAATTTCCACACAAATACCGTTAAGAAAAGTAAGATATTATGTACGAACAGCATCTTCCCTCCGGACATGTGTCATCAACCTCTTTCAAAATTGGTCTCTAACATGATATTCAACAGCCTTTATATCCACGATAACAATCTCATCAATGGTGGAACTAAGCACATATTGGCGATAAGGAATATCAAATTTGCATAGATGAAGCTGCTGGACAAAAGTCAAGTTAAAAATCTGCAAGTGAAACATTGTCTCTACTATCATTCTTCCAATTATATGAAAAAAGAGGATGACCATCAGATCTGGAATCTAACAAAAAACACATACCTTCCCAAAATAAAAACACTCAAAACATCTAAAAAAACTCTTATTTATGTAACAAAACTTGCACAAAGGCAAGACTGAAACCCAGAAAAACTGGGACTGAAAAATACACACTATCTAAATGAAGGGGAGGGACTAATTTCTCTCCCCTTCTACCACTATCTCCATTTGATAAAGCAAGAAAAACAAAAGAAAACGACGTGTTCATTAATCCAACGTTTCCCTTCGACCAGATACGATACATGTGAAAATATTATACCGCTAGAGTAGCTCATCATTGTAAGTTAATAATTAGGACGAAGAAGCTACCGAAAATGTAAAACTAAATTACTCAAATAAGGTGTTTGATAGGATTTTATTAGACATATGGACAAATTTTATATTAGAAAATTGGTTCTTTAATTAAATAAAATGAACAAGTAAAAATTAATGGTAAATAAATAAAGTAGATGGAGAGAATATGAACACAAATAAGGACAAGTTTTTAATCTTAATCGTGTATAAATATAATGTTCTAAAAATTATTTCACCTCACATGAAATTATTGCGAAACTCTCCCATCATTTAACAACTCTTCAAAAATATGATCTGGCTTATAAACAATAAGAATATATCAACTACTTTAATTTAATAGCACAAGGCAAAAAAAAAGAAAATTCTCTTCACTATCTTTTTACCATATACAAAATAATCTCTACCAGGAAACTACTTATTTTTTGAGCCAGTAGTCCTTCATGTTAAAAGCCTCATGTTCTTCAGTCGCTTTTGTATATTTCTCATCTTATATACAAAACCAGCATGCAATATTTATGTATGACATACTAATTTCAGTTTCAAATGATTAATAACTAATCAACTAAAATTTACACAGTTGATATGAGGTTGTGTCACATAAACAGATGAGAAACCAAAAAATTATTAATAAGTAAATGTTGGTCAATGATTCAACCGCAACAAGTCAACAACCAGAGCACATGACCAAAATAGTGATTAAAAAACTAATTACAGTATTACAATAACGGAAATGCACAATTACGGTATAAAGAATCTCAATGTTAAAAAATAAATTTATTGAATATGAAAAGAATCTCAATGTTAAAAAAATGCATATATTCCACGTGTAGAATTATAAAGAATAAAACCTCTTAATTTCAATTAAATATAAAACTAACAGTTAGCTAATTAAGTAAATTCAGTTATATTGAATAAAAACATGTACTCAATCTAATATATAAAAGCTATAATCGGTTGTTCCCATATTAACACATTTGTATCTGTGATATTTTAAAATAATCAAATAAGGTAGTAATCAAAAGCTATTAAGAGCCATTAAAAAAATAAGACAATATCAAAAGGTTAGAAATATTAATTGTAATAAATAAGTATTTAAATGAATCTAAAAATGAAATAAATTTTCCAACATTTAAAAAAGTGATACATTTTATGAATTTATTAATAGGGGGTTTCTTCGGTGCCGTCGTAAAACGGTGGGTTTCGGTGCCGTCGAAGCTTTAGCCAATGAAAGCACGTTACCTCATTTAATTAGCCATGTCATCATAATTTCTAATAAAGCATCCAATTTTATCATATTGCATTTTAGTCTTTCATATTTTAAGTAACTTTTGATTATTCTAATCAATTTAAATCAAAATAAATATTTCCTATTTTATTTAAAAGATTAGAATAAAAAAATTAGGATTTGATTTTGAAATAGTTTTTTCATAAAAATTATGGCATATTTTATAATGTTTATCTTTACATTGTTATTTTTTTTAGAGATCTTTACGTTGTTGATTAAGTTTTTATATTTATCTTTCATTCATTAGTGTTGTTTATCAACTATCAATTGAACATCTTAAAGAGATTTAAATTTATAAAATTCAAAATCTTGATTCAAATTTAATGTTTATCTTTACATAGTTATTTTTTTTAGAGATCTTAATGTTGTTGTTTAAATTTGAATTCATAATTTTTTTTCTTAATTTATGGCTTATAAAAACAATAATGATGACAATTGATTGTGTTTTCATATTTATCTTTCATTTAATACTATTGTTTATCAATTATCAATGATACCGATTGAAAGTTATAAAATTCAAAATCTTGATTTAAATTTAATGTTTATCTTTACATTGTTATTTTTTTTAGAGATCTTTACGCTGTTATTTGAATTTGAATTCGTAAATTTTTTTCTTAATTTATTGCTTATAAAAACAATAATGCATGATAGCAATTGATTATGTTTCTATATTTATCTTTCATTCATTACTATTGTTAATCAATTATCAATCATACCTCTTAAAGAGATTGAAAGTTATAAAATTCAAAATCTTGAACCAAATTTAATGTTTGTTTTTACATTGTTATTTTTTTCGTAGAGATCTTTAGGCTCTTATTTGAATTTGAATTCGTAATTTTTTTCTTAATTTATTGCTTATAAAAACAATAATGATGGAAATTGATTGTGTTTCTATATTTATCTTTCATTCGTTACTATTGTTAATCAATTATCAATCATACATCTTAAAGAGATTGAAAGTTATAAAATTCAAAATCTTGAACCAAATTTAATGTTTATTTTTATATTGTTATTTTTTTGGGTAGAGATCTTTAGACTGTTATTTGAATCTAAATATTACAACATCTAAAAATAATCACTTTTTCAAATAATCACTTTTTTGTTGAATTTGTTTTTATTTATTTCGAAACAAATAGACCATAACAATTTTCTCTAATTCAGCAACCAGTAACATGATTCTAATTTTACCAATATTATAAAATTTTAGAGCAAGGCTACCAAAATCCAGTAACAAATATTGAAATTCATGAGTATAATTGTGTGGATGTTGCGATTTATTGCGTCTCTATTCAAAAATTTCACAAATTTGATTAGTGATTTTTGTTTGGCCATCACTAACACTAAGTAAATAATCACACCAGCAAATAAATAATCAATTCTCATTTCATTGATCATTGGCATAATTCTTTGTTTTTGTTTTTACAATAGAAAGTCAAGAAAAGGGGAAAAAAATGAAGCATATGCTTACAAGTGGTTGGGAAATAATTAATCTTCGTTACAGATCTAACAAACTAAAAAAGAGAGGGTAAAACATAATCAAAATTGAGAAAGAGGGGAAAACATAAGGTAAAGTGATTTTCTCAGAGAAGATGGATTGGTGACGATGATGACATCGGGCCGTGTATGGTTATGATGCCGTCAAGAATAGCGGTGAAAATTGATATCACAGTGAGATATGTTTGTGTGTGCGGCGGAAATTTGATAGATGATAAATGTGTTGTACCCTACTGATTTATGGATGAGACAACTTAATAATTTTTATGAAGTGTTAACGAGCCATGAAGCCGTGATGAAGTTGCCCTGGTGATGAACAGACGTGATGAAATTTTGATGAAATGATAGATTATGAAAGAAACTATTTCAAAATCAAATCCTAATTTTTTTTATTTTAATTTTTTAAATAAAATAGGAAATATTTAATTTGATTTATATTAGTTAGATTAATCAAAAGTTACCTAAAATGTGAAGGACTAAAATGCAATATGATAAAATTGGATGCTTTAATTGAAATTATGCTGACGTGACTAATTATATGACATGGCGTGTTTTCATTGGTTAAGGGTTCGACGACACCGAAACCCACCCCTTTGAAACGGCACCGGAGAAACCCCCTTATTAATATATCTCAAACTTTTTTCTTGAATACGTAGTAAACAAACATGTTCAAAAATGAGTAGTAAACAAACATGTTCAAAAATGAGAAGTGAATGACAGTGGTAGGAAGGGCAATGAAAACATACCCACCCCAAAAGCCAAAATCTATTATTCCTTGATTCGAAGCGACTTGGAATGGCTTCGACATAGAATTGAATTTAAGTCTAAATCAATTTGTCATCGCATAACCAAACAAGTTGAAATTGCGTTGGAACTACAAAGACGCATGTTTGGAAGGTTTGAAAGTGGAGTGAAACACACTAAATATCCGAAGTTGTTTTCTCCAAGGATCATTTCCATAACCAAATTTTGACGAATATTGAATGTGACACATTAAGAAAATTATATTGAAAAAGTAAGCATTAGAAATTGTTACAAATTCTTGTTAATGCAGTTCAACATACAAATAGCTGAAAACAATCACAAGTTCACACATTATATTTGGCTGGACGATAGACCCTTAATTGGACAATGGGCATCCCTCAATACCAGTCCTCGATTGTCTCGGATTAGCAAAGAAGAAGCCAGGGACAGCAATTGGATGACAGTAGGTAACACAGCAACATTCCATAAATGTCGCACAACACAAAGTGAATGCTTTTTTTTTTTTAAAATTTATTTAAATCAAAATATTATTAGAATCATGTACAAAGGATATTCAAATCAATTACAAAAGGTTTTTTTACATTAGCAACTAGAAAGCACGAAGAGGGAATGATGCCCCAATCACCAAAATAAACCTTCATATCAACAATATGAGAACCAATCCCACGATCTGACCATAATTAAATCTAACAAAGCAACATAGTCACAACTCACAAGTACCGAGATTAAAAATAGTATAGTTGTGATGCAACCAAATGGACCAAACAGCCGTCATCATCCAAAACAAGAGACCCATACCTTTTTGATTGCATCCGTTGGATAGAATATTGAAGAGATCCAATAGACCTTGAAGAGGTTATACATTAAATAACTGGATGGGCAAGATATTCAATTCAATGACATGCAACCAAATCCAATGATGCTGGGAGGAGAGACAAGGGAATACATTAAAAAGCTACGGTGCAGGCCTGGATCCAGAATAAGAGTTGAATATAAAGGATGAAGTTGCTTCTTCTGCTACCGAAGAATTAAATTAATCAACAAATAGAAGGAAAGGCTGATAAGAGAAAGGCAACACAATCATATTCACTGCTGCAAGCCGATGTAGCACCCCAGTCGCCATTCCGACATCCCATACCTTTAATATTTTTTTTAATATCTTTCAACTATTTTATGAATTTGCTGAATTGTGTTTGTGTCGTCTCAAATTAGTGTCTCATGTTTATCCATCTTACTAGCTTCAAGCTTAACCTATCACCCTAATATTCAAGAATCAACTTTCTCCAATTTTGGTCACGATCTCCACGAGCTAGCTCAGTTGATTAAGCTGTGAGATATAAAGAATGAGTACCAGCATTCAAATCTCGAGAGTGCGCTGAAAAGGCAAAAAATAAAAGTGTTTGCATACAAAAAAGAAAGTCTTGGTTATGCTATTGACACTAATGATTACAGTTTTGCAACCCTCAATGACTTAAATAGAAATGCAAAATTTCAAATAGCTTATACTGCAAAATGACCTAACTTTTTTTTTTCCATAAGAAAAATTTTTGATAGGAGAGAACAAGGAAAATTGTGCAGCTACAATGATCGATCACACCCACCCAAGTGTCCATATTCTATGTTTCGCAACTCTACCATCTAAATCCATGTTAATGGAATTTGCCGAAAACTTTTTCCAATTACCCCTTATCCAACCAAAGCCAAAGGAAAAAACACCAAATAATACAATTTTTTTGCCGAAAACTTTTTCCAATTACCCCTTATCCAACCAAAGCCAAAGGAAAAAACACCAAATAATACAATTTTTTTTAAGCATAAAAAAAATATTTGATCCCTTACCTTATTTTTCAATTTCAAATTTGTCTCTTACGTTTTTTTTATAACATATTGATCCTTCACGTTTCTTTTCACTATCAATTTGGTCCTGTGGACCAATAAGATTCGTGTGGACCAATAAGATATGCCCACATGTCATTTCTTCCTCCAATATTGCAAATGTGGACCAACATGAATAAAGACTTAAAAGACCAATTTGATAAAAAAAAACATGAAGGACCAATATTACGAAGGACCAATATTATAACAAAACAACGTAGATGACGAATTTGAAACTGAAAAATATGTTAAAGGATCAAATACGAAATTCAGCAATAAAAACATTGATGCTGTTGAGCAATTCAGGTATGTGATACTGCACATATACTATGAAGTAAATATAGAAAATGAACTTAATGTTACATAAAAACTAGTTTTGAAAAAGAAAAAGCTTAAAAAAAAGTTATTAGTATTAAACTTACAATTAACTATAATAACATGGTGAGAGCATTAGTGTTAGTGGCGTAATTCCAAAATTGCCTATCATCCTGCGTCGTAGGCACATCGGAATCAAATCGAACCGGTGTCCGGCAAGTAGGGCACGCGGCGACCTTAACAAGCCACGTGTCAACGCACCTACGGTGAAAGAGGTGTCCGCAGCCGGAGAGCTTCCTGCACCACTGTCCATTGCGAAAGCCGTCGAGGCAGACGACGCAGCGTGATTCCGGTGCTGGTTCGGATCCCCTGGAGACGCGGAAGCGAGGGAGGGCGTTGAGGTTGGGGGAAGGGTGGGAGGGGTGGTTGGGACGGAAGCGGAGACGGTGGAGGGCGCTGCCGAGGAGGAAGAGGTGGAGGAGGAGGAAGGCAGCGAAGCCGAGGAAGAGGAAGAAGAGGGAGGTGAGGAGGAGCATGATGATGGGTTTGAGGAAGAAGGAGATGAGGTTGGAGGTTGGTTTTGAATGGGGATCGGCATGATGATGATGATGATGATGATGATTATGAATAATAATAGGAGGTGGAGGAGAAGGAGGAGGAGGCATGGTTAAAATTGAAATTGAAATTTGGGAATTGGGAATTGGGAATAGAGGTTGAATTAGGGTTTGGTAATTGAGAAATGTGAAATTGGATTTGGAAGAGAAGGAGAATAGTGATGGAGAGATGATGAAGCCCTGAGGAATAGGGAGGGAGAGGGAGAGATAGGACACAGACTAAAAGGAAGATGCTGCGAGCATATCTCTTTCTTTTTTTATTTATTTATTTATTTTTTTCTTCTCTGAATCTAGGGGCGGTACATTGGTTCTCCATTGGGACCGTTCTTTTTGTACCGTGTCCCCCTTTTCCTTTTCATTAGGTTTCCCTTTTTTAATAGATTTTGTTTTTTTGTTGTTTTTTTATTAATATTTTTTTTGTTAGTTTTCCCTTTTTATGCCAAGATATAGATTATTAAATTGAATTGAATTTTGCTTTTATCAATAAATTTTTTTTATACTTACGACAAAAAATTGAATCTTTAATGTATCATGTTTTAAAATACTCAATTATTTACCTGTTACGTTGTACCTTATTATTGTTCATTTCTAATACTATATGTTATCTCTAAGATATTTTATTATTATCTCAGCAAAAAAAAAATATCCTTATCCTTGATTAGTGACGTTTGTATTGCACTATTGCTTTCAGGAATTTCCTTGCAATGTTTTGCTCGAACTATACATTTGTCTCTTCCCAAAATAAACTTATCCAACCATCTTTGAGCTATAGTTAACAAATACTCTATCCGATTTTAATTAGGAATGGAGATAAAAATTCAAAAGTGAAAATGATTTTTTTGAAAAATTCAGAATGATAAACTTTTAACTTATTAATTACACAATTTTTCATAAAATATTTTCACTTTTGAATTTTTATCCCCAATCATTGGTACTATATTAGGAAAGCTCTTTAATTATAAATTTTTCTAATATTATATTTTTTTAATGTTATTAGTTGATTGTGTTTAAATTTTTTTTTCAAAATTATAAAAATATAAAGATATTTTAGGAAAACAGTAATAAGAATAAAATAAAAGTTACATGAAACAACCATTTATATGAATATTTTAAAAATAATTGTATTTAATAATAAAATGATAATTAACTTTTTTCATATTTGAGGTCACTAACAAGAATTTCCTTTTCTTATAATTGAGATTAAAGGGAGTGTCATTAAGATTACTATAATTAGAAAAATAATTATTACTGCATGCTATTCTATTTTTTAAAAATTTTAAAGATTATATTTTTCAATAACATTTCATTTGCATTATTAACAAGAACAAAGATACTTATTATCACTTGCCTAATCTTTATTTCAATGTAGTGTTTGATTCAAGGGTCTACTTATCACTTGCCTAATCTTTATTTCAATGCAGTGTTTGATTCAAGGGTTTACCTATGATGAGGATAAAAAACTTCTTTATATAGACAAATTCTAGTAGTTTTAATAAATTTAGCCTGGTTCTCTTTTTTTTAAAAAAAAAAAAAACATCTGAACAATAGATGCAAAATATTTTTATCCTCTCATCTCAATTTTTTCCCATCACTAACAAATGCACTTGAATATTACATTATGTGCAATTTATTTATGAAAATTTTAGACATTTGGAATATGAGAGATATTTTACAATTCCACATTGTATGTATGTCAACCTATGATCATGCTTTTGCTCACGATCTTCTAGTCACAAGTTAGGAATATGAAACCACCCAGTCATAGAAGGAAAATTGCGTTAACCGGATGTGGGTACGGGTTCAGATTTCCCGGCATTCTAAACAGTGGAGCGGGGCAACCCATCTGCGATAACTGCCTAATACAGTTTTTTTTTTTTTCCTCAAAAAATAAATAACATTTAATGTACTTAATTTTTCACACACACACACACACACACACACATATATATATATATATATATATATATATTTAAATCCTTACTTAGCGAACCTTTTAATAATGCTAACGGTCATGGCAGCTACCTTTTTTTTGGTTGACGAAGGTAATTCTTTTGGTTAGGTATTGGTGAAAGGGTAAGATGAAGCACAAATAGGTAAACACACAGGCCATAAAGGACCAAGTGTTAGCGTATCTTTGAAGATTAGAGGCTGGTTTGTTTTATTCTGAACTCCCAATGGTCCTTAAAAAAAATGCCAATGGTAAGAAAATACATGTTTATTAAGAATAACAGTTAAAATTGAATTCAACGCTATTAAGAAGGCAAAGGATTAAGATAGTAGAAGGATGCATGAGATCATTGAATTCAATGTTGTCATGTCGAAGAAAAGTTCACAGAAGTACTGGCCGAGAAAAATGATACGTATTCATTATAAAGACGAAAGCATAAACGTCAAGATAATAAATTTCTTGCATGAAATCGCTTGTCCAACTAAAAGTACAAAGTCAACAAGGATGAAATAAAATGTGAATACACAGCGCCCAGCAAGGTAAGTGAACAATGCCTACATAGAGATAAGTAGCACTGTTCCAAGCCCAAAGAGATTCCATCCAGTTCCAATACTCACCAACATTAAAACCATCAACATTATCAAATGCAACTTTCAATAAAACATATGCAACCGGAGGAAATGCAATAAAACCTAAAACAAGGTTACAAGTGGCCCTTAGTAAAGTTCTCAGGCTAATAGCTTGAGCATCAAGCCTCAATGGTCGCGCCATGAGACAAATTGGAACAATAAATAAAGCACCAATTTCTGCTGTAGCGAAGTTAATGACTGACATGAGAGACAAACCAATGAACGCAGCTGTTATAGTTACTGATTTTAAGCTGGCCCATTCTCTTTTCTCAGGTTGAGATGTGGAAGATTCAAAAACGGGAGAACCCAATATCAGAAACAAAATTGAGAGGCTAAAAGCTGATAGCAAACCCCACAATGTAAATTTGGTTGTGGGAGTGGAATTCGGTATTAAACATAGGAAATATGGGAGTAATGCAACAACGACACCCCATAAATGTACGACGAGAACCTTTTGGGCCGAGTTCAGCCATTTCCAAGATTTGCGGTTGACATCAATTTCAGTGGTTTCGGGCGTTGCGGATTTAATAGCATCAGTGTGTAGAGATGCCGCAACCAGTGGAAGTGGCGCGACGAGTAATGCAAATGGAATCATGTAAACTCCAACTGACACAAACTTACTAGGGGATGTTAAGAGGTACAAAAAGAATGACTGATGAAACTTCTCGAGAAGATTGTTTATTGAGAGTACGACTCCTTCAATCAACCTGCAACAATTACAAAACAATTTGTTTACGGTGATCAAATAAAGAGAGAAGGATTTTTCTGACTGATATGTGCTTTGAAATGAAGTCCATAAGTAGTAAAACACAAGTTTATAAAATGTTAAATCTCAATAACATTCTATGAAGAACGAAAATAATTGCATGCTACTGAGATTCACAATTCTCAACACAAGCACAACTCCCTCAACCCTCAACGACTAAGAGAAACGAAAATAATACATAATCACCACCTAATTAAATTACCTATTTCAAATGTTTTCTATATCTAACAATTTGTGAAAGTGCTGTTATGGAGTTTCTTCAAATTTCTTAGTACAAGTAGACACAATTTATCTTATCTACAGTGACCGAGACTGAACTGAACCTTCAAATAATTACCCAGATTTTTCTTAGTTTCATTTCTAAAAACAAGTACAAGATATTCATAAATTTCCGTAGTTTGTTTTTTTTTTGTTTTTGTTTTTTAAATAGTGAATGGCAAATATTAACAGAAGTTCAAGAAGGACATCAGCAAATGACTAAAGCCCTTAAAGGGCAATGGTTAAGGAAGCAAAACGGGGAACTTTTTTTGAGGAAGTGGTGAAGTTACTGTGTTGAGAAATGCAGTTATTAGTTTTCCAAGGTAAAATAACTTTTTTTCTTGAATCCTTAACCAATGTCCTTTGGCCATTGGTTAACATGAACCTAATTCTACTGATGGCCAGCGGCCATTTATTCTGTTATTGTCACAAATAAATCTCATATTACTGCAGATACCTTCCACCACGGAGAATGAAATCATTGCGCCTGATCATTTTAGTAAGAGAAAATTTTGGTGAAATTTCCATAGTAATTGCGTCAACTTGATAATCACGAAAGGCACCGTGAGGACCAGTAGGAACACCCAAACCCTGAGAACAATAAAACACAGATAAAGAATATTCATGAAGAGGTCATAGGGTATATTATACTTCACACAAGTTTTAAATGGGTAAAAGTGAAGCACCTGGTAATACAGTGAACTTGCCAATGTAGCAGTGCCCTCAACATATTCTTTAGCAGGAATTCCAAATTTCCACTGAGGATTTAAGCTTCTAGCAATTTGCCCCACTGATTCAAATATAACACCCAAAGTGTTGAGCCACCTTAAGCCAAGTAGAGACCACATCTTCTTTACTTTTATCCGCAAACCTTGTTTATGCACTGCTAGATAATTTACAATGTTGATAAGGTCAAGGTTTGGCATCTGCCCGTTGGACGCCTCAGCATAAATATTAAGACTGTCTTCAAATTGGTTACCGTCCTCTGCAACTTTAATCACTAAGGCCGCAGCCATAGTCCCAGCTCGTCTAAAACCACTGTAAAACTTCTTACCAACATAAAGTTTCTGTTCGAGTTCATCAGTAGCATTGTTTGCATTACATGTTTCACTATCAAGCATGTCAACTGCATGAAAAACAGGGTCGTGATATTCTTTCAGCCAAGCATCCACCGCAGAATATTCTCCATATCGTGAATCAGCCACAAGCCATACGATATCCTTCGCCAGCCAAGTAACCCGCGAAAGCAAAGAGAATACCAAGTACCCAATGCCCAAAGACAAAACTTCCCCTACACCGTTTTTCTCTGGATTGTAAGGTGTTACCAACACAATAGATTCCTTACCATCCCCACGCGGCGCTCTAATAATTCCAACAGTGTTGATTCCAATTGATGAACAATTCATATTTTTTGAGCTTATAACCGAATCAGGACTGGTAAAAAAGTGCAATGGATGGAATCGATTTATGTGAGGGTAGAACTTGTGATAAGTAACTTCAGCATCCAAGCCTGACATATACTGCCCAATAATTTTTTGACTTTCACTGCATTGAAAGACAGAGTGAATCTTTTATTTATTTTTCCTGTAAAGTTTTTTTTTTTTTTTTTTTTAATTTTATTAGGGCATAAGGGGTAGAGGACTTAGGATCCTAAACTGCACTAACTGCCGTCATTAACAATATTGAAGGAAGGGGCAGTAACAGGGAGTGGGAGACTAAAAAAAGATAACACACTGCTACTTAAGAGCTGAGTAATCACTTTTTATGTTGAACAAATACACTGCATTGCAAAGAAGCAGTGGAGAAGATGCCCAAGGCAGCTAGGAAGCTCAGCCGTAAATTTCAAAAATCATAGGATACATCATTATTATGATACAAGAAATAAAATTTAATAGCAGATTAACATAAAAGCACTAATTTTAAATTAAAAGAGATGAATAATGTAACAGTTAGCATGAGTATTGCAAACATAGTAGGACACAAATAATTTATCTAATTATTGTGACATTAACATCTATAACAGTATAACAATTCACGACATAGATGAAAAGAAGTTATAATATACAATTACAAGTGTCCAAAACCAAAAGTATCGGCGAAATGTTCAATATAAACACCCCTAAACACAGACGACTATTTTGAAATGTTTAGGCTTCATAGAAAGGTAGACCAAAAAAGGAAGTAAGTATAATACAAAGAGGTGAAAATGCAGATGAAGGAAGGGATTGCAGAAGAAAGGAAATTACATGGGTGATCTGAAATCCAAATGAGCTAAGTCCTTGACCAATTGATTTGCATCAGAGACATCCTGAGTAGACAGCATGTTATTTGCAGAACCTGTTCAATAATAATGAATAAATAATAAGGGTAGCGGTCAAACTCGTGAGTTCAAGTAAACTGATTAAAGTCTAGATTCTAGAATACAAAACATAAGATTGATTGATACCTGGCATAAGGGCATTCTCGGAAATGTAGGTGTTCTTGGCGAGAACTGGGAGAAGAAGAAGAGCTACGACGGCTGCTATCAAACAAATTACACTGCCAATTAAAGAAAGTTAATCAAAGTCGAAATCAGCATTCGGTAATTGTAATTGTAATTAAGAAAAAAAGAGATTTTTCAGTGTTGTGTACCTGACAAATGAACTATGAGAGATGAGAAAGATCCCCAACCGCACAATCGGTCTTGCTCTCACCTTCGCCCTTTCGCCCTCACCCTCACTGGCCATCTCTGTGACGTCGTTTTAGGTAAAGGCAGATTGATGATGATGTCAAGTTGAGGGAATCAGTCAATCAAGTCTGGACTCTGGATATATGCGGCCTCGTTTCAAAGGCCAACAAATGCTATATGAAGCAGCAGCAGCAGCAGCAGCTAAACACTTGTTCTAAGTTCTAAGAGCATCTCCAGCGGTCTCGATTTGTCGTTCGTTCATTCCTCTACGAACGTTCGTAGAGGTTCATCACCGCTTGAGGCTTTTCACGTTCGTCCCTTTTTCGGGACTGTGCTCTATTTTGGTAACGAGTTCAACACAGAATAACAATGGCAAACTCAGATTGAGAGGGAACAACATAGAACAACAATGAACAACCGAAAGACATAAATCAACAACAAAATAAAACCCCCGAATCAAATTACAACAATCCCAAAAATTGAAGAAATATGCAAATAAGGGGAAAAAAAATAGACCTACAATCAGTAACTAAAATCAAAGATCTGGCTTGAATCTTGACTCTGAAATTTTTATGATTTATTTTTTGGCCCAATTCCAGATCTTACTTTAATCAGAAAATGAAGTTGATGGGTGATGAGATGAGTTGCGAATCTTGCGATGGTGATTGCATGTGCCGCGGAGATGAGTTGCGACGATGATGATTAGTGGCGGTGGCGATGAGAAGGGACGGTTGGTGGTCAGTGGCAGTGGCGGAGATGAGTGGCGGCGGTGTTGATGAGTGGCGGTTGATGGTGATGGTCGAAGGTTCAGGGAAGAAAGGGATGAGTGATGGTTGGTAGTGGTGGTGGTGTTGTTGGCGGAAAAAACGAAGGGGAGGGTGATGCCGTAATGGTGATGATGAGTGATGGTTGATGGTGGTGGTGAAGCAGTATATGTGTGTGGGTGGGGGACGAAGGTACAAGGTGGAGGAGGAGAAGAAGTACTGTGTGCGTGCCTGTGTGGGTTGCGGAATCAACCAAGAAATAAAAGATATTTCTGGCTCTCTTAACACTCTTATTTTGTCTTTGTTTATAAGGTCTTTTATCAATTTTCAATTAGCATTAATTATTTTTTTTTCCACAAACATCCCTATTTATTTAACACTTTTTAGATTCTCAATAATATTAATAGGGGTAATTTTAAAAATACATATCAAAAGTTCACATTTCCAATACAATTAACTAAATTATCTCATTTTCTCAATGGACGTGAAATCTCTCGAGAGATCCTTATAATTAGGGACCGAGGTAGTATGTGTGTTTAGGGAGTAGATGAGGAGCGGTATAAAATAAAAAAAATAGTCATTGGAAAATAGTAAAATTATTCAAAATATAGTTAATTTTTTGGTAGTAAAAAAATTTGGTTATATGATGGTGGTTTAATTATTATAAAATATTAAAAGTGTGAGACAGGTAGTGAAACTTATTTATGAACAAAAAGTAGGTTCATTAATGGAAAGTAAAAATGGTAAAGGTTCATAACATATAAAGAAGTGTGAAGAATAATAAAATAATGTGTGAGATTCATTTAAGAATGAATTTTTTTTCATGGCGGAGATGCTCTAATTTGGTAATATCAAAAACCGAACCCTCTTCAATTCCGGACGCAAGCTTTCAGGGTGGAGGAGAGGAGTAAGGGAGGGGACTAGCCGACTAGGGGAGTTTGTCGCCCAGATTCGGGAATGTACACTCCCTTTATTTATTTATTTATTTTATATTAACTTAATCACACCAAGAAAAATTTTGTTGGAAATTTAGATATTTAATAAATAAAAAAAATAATTGTTTAATATAATTTTATTATTTATGTTATTTTATCTTATGTACAAAATGTATAGGATAGAAAAATCGATTTTATATATTTGTTTTTAAAAACTTTTGACACAATACAGTACATCTTTACACATAATTTTTTTTTTTATGAAATAAATTATTTTTATTTTAAATTCTAAATGAGTTGTAATTCATGGGTTAAGAAATATGTTTATTGTAAGTTTTTTATTTTAAAAAAAATCTTATATCATGATCGTGATTATGTTGGTGATTATGTTGATGATCAAAATTTTTGAATATGTATCAATGGGATCACAATCCAAAGATAATTTGAAGAAAAAAAAGTGTAAACAGTTTTAGTTTTCAACTCACATTTTAATTCCCAAATTCTATTTTTCTTAATGATGTTCAATTGAGACTTTTTTTACGCTCTTGAAATGAAAAATGTATCATTTTTAGAGTTTAATATTTGTACATTGATTGTGAAAAGTTTTTTACACTGTCGATGTATCATCCATCATTAATATGCAATATTTTTACTTATAAGTCAATCATAACTAACTAATCAATGGTGGATAATATGCTGACAGTGTAAAAAATCTTTACTCTGTGAGTGCATACATTATTTTCTCTTATTTTTATTGATGCTTTATTGAAAAATACATTTTTAAGATAGAAAAATATATTTCTCCTACTCGGGTGTTAAAAAAAATTCCGGACCAGTGGGTTTGAAGAATAAATGATGGGGTTTGGGGACCACTGCTCAAGAGTAAGGAAATTGCTTTTTGGCCTCCACTTTAGATTTTTTGGCCCCCAAACGTTTTAATTTTTCTAGTTCTACAAATTCAGAAAGGTAATTTCGGTACTACAAAGACAAAATACATTTATTTCATATTTCTGGTTTTACTAAAACGGAATATGGTTTCCGGTTTTGTGGAACTGAAAATTAAATAATTTTCGTCTCTACAGAGACGGTAACCACAATTTCACACGTGAGGATATCTGAACCAAAGAGGAGCAAGTTGTGGGGTCCCTCAAGTCCAATAGATCAGCAAGGTTCATCTAACATGAAGGCTAACCTCTGTAAAGCTTTTTGATCTACTGACACGTTGACACCACATGCACCATTATCTCGAATGCTTTAGCTGGGACTGAAGTTTTATAATTTACTTTCTCCACCACATCCTACAGCTGGCAAAAGTGGATTATGCTCTATCATATCTTCTATTGAGGTGCCTGCAATATTTTACTATAAAGTTGGAATCCTATTTCCGGTTCAACAAAACTGTAATAGTGTTTAAATTGATTCCGGTTCAGTAAAATCAAAAAGACTTTTTCGATTTCAAAGAACCGAAAATATTAACATTATTAAAGGTATTTTGGTCCATGGAAATTTGAAATGGTGGCCAAAAAATCAATCATGGGAGCAAAAAAGCAATTTCCCAAGAGTAAAATCCCGTCCAAAAGATAAATGTTTCCATATTTGTTTCATGACTGAGGTTCAAAAATACTTAAAGCCCAAATTTGGACTGGGCTTTAGAAAGAAAGATGACACCACAGTGCTCCCCTAATTACTTACACTCATTTAGCCTTGAGTTTTGAATTACGGCCCTCATTACTGAAATTTTGACCCCCATTTTGTATTTTCATGGACAAAATTGTCCTCAGTGTGTTTTAAATTTTCGTTTTCCAAGAGATGGAATGGACAAAATTGTCCTCAGTGTGTTTTAAATTTCCGTTTTTCAAGAGATGGAAATATTCCGTGATGTATGAAACGGAAATATTCCATCTACTCAGTGATGAAATTTTTCCATCCGAAGGAAGACGAAAATTTTCCGTCTGCATAAAGATGGAAAAGTATACTATGGATCTGTTCACTCTTCTCGAAGACACTCCTGGAGTAATAGTAACCAGCAAAATACAGCAGCACATAACAATATTTATAAGTAATATTATAATGGCATTAATTAAATTAAAGCAAAGGCAACAATAGGAACAAAGCAGTAGCTCAAACATCTCCTGGCCTAGGAGCAAAGCTCAAACACGTGCTTGAAGTGGGAAAATTCATATCAATGTCACCATTTCCATTTGCAGTAGCAATACAACTTGTTGTTCTTGGCGCTGCGGTCGTCACAGTGCATGGCCTACTACTAGGTCTCATCAAAACATCTCCTTGATCAGATTTTCTGCCACCTCTACCCCTTCTTATTCCCTTATTCCTTTGTTGAGGTGAAGTTTGGCTTTGATTTTCTTCGTGAAGGAGGTGGATCTTTTCCTTGTGTCAGTGCTCAGAGGCAACATGTGTACTTTTCCGTCTCTTTACAAACGGAAAATTTTCGTCTCCCTCCGGATGGAAAAATTTCATCACTGAGTAGATAGAATATTTTCGTTTCATACATCACGGAATATTTCCGTCTCTTGGAAGATGGAAATTTAAAACACACTAAGGGCAATTTTGTCCATGAAAATAGGAAATGAGGGCCAAAATTTCAGTAATGGGGGCCGTAATTCAAAACTCTTTAGCCTTTAGGCGACATTATTCTTACTATTTTTTATCATTGGATTATTAGTTTTGCAACATTTTTGGCCTTTTAGTTTTAAGCTTTTCTTTCCTCTATCTGACATACTTTTATTGTTGCAGTATGGAATTTGTTTTGTATTTTTTTTTTACCAACTAATACTGCCGATCGACAAACTTCGATTGACTTTATTCACTTCACAAATTGCTGATTGTTCAAGATGCTTGCTTGCAACAAGAAAGGCTGAAAACAGGGCCAGATCACAGATCGCAGTCAATTTTTTCATGTTTCATGGTTGGTCATTGCAATTATAGCATTGTCCAAGTTTCCCTATATCAGAAATTTCCAGTCTATTTTTAAGTTTGCCGGTCGTTATTTAGCCAGCCAACTCAAGGTCACAAGCATTTCTACAGGAACTACAAAATGAATTCCAGACCTTGCCAAGGTTGGTATGGAAATAGAAAATGCTATCAATGCGAATCAATTACATTATTCTTGCAAGCTATATGAGCTGCAGCACATTCACATGGATGGATGGATTTCCTAGAAAAACAACACAGTGCAACCATGTAAGGGGTAAGCAAACCAGTGATTAACTGAAAGACAACGGAGGTGATGGCTGTATTGTTTCTACCCAGTAATAATTCATGACAAGCAAAGCGAGAAAACTCCAATTTAATATACCATACATCCAAGAAATAAAGATTTACCTCTGCAACCAAAAATCCTTTAGGGACAGAAAATAGTGAAAACCGTTACAACAGGTTGTAAATATCCTTGCTTATACATCTAAAAAATTGTCAATCTATTCCCTAATTGTTCATCATTGAGAATAGAGCATATGAACCTTAAAAAGCCTGAATGAACATCACCCACATGCAAAGTAAATTGAGTAAATGGAGAAAAGGAGGGAGGGAGTTCAGTTGAAGAGACCTGGGTTTAGCCAATCCCTGAAAAAGGAAAAAGAATGTAGATTGTGTATGAAAGTCAATTCTAACTAAGCAGATATAAAAATTGGGTTCTAATTGATCAAATCATTTAAATATCCAATAAGTTACAATGAGAGATGGTGTTTCTTGATCAATTCGTATCCATACCACAGGGTTGTGACTTGTGACACACTTTGTGGGACAACATATATTATCCATAAAAATCAATGAAAAGAAAACATTACAAGGCAAAGGAACTTACTTGCTGATGTCATCAAGATGATCATCAAAATCTACAATGTCATTCCATTTCTCGGATGAAATGTAGTCCAACAACACCAAATTTGCTGATGGCTCTTTGAGAGAGAATCGACTGCTCCCGTCAGAATGAACCAACTTCCAGTTCTTATATGCATCCTTAACATAAAGCTAAACCCAAGAAAAAAGACATCTAGGTTAACCATATGTATAGTGGCATAAAAACTAATAACCATATGGTTAATGTTCTCCTTCCTTTATCAAAACAGAGAGAGAGAGGAAAAAAAAAGTGTTATCTGGAATAGTGTAAGAAAGGAACAGATAACATGGATTTATTTTTGTTCATATAAATGGTTAAATGAAGACTTATCTAGGTTGAGGTTGCAGCCGATTATAATTAAGAAGGCTGCAACATAAAAATTACATTCTCCCACCCTTCAAACCTTTTTCTGACACAAAAATTAGATAGAACAATATGCTAAGACATGTTCCAAATCAAACAACGACTATCCCTCTCTTTAGACTTTAGTAAAAAAACAGGGAGGGAATGGAGCAAAACATCCGGTGCTACAACATTACAGTCTTGCCATCAGATGATTTCCAACAACGAATGAAACCCACGACAAACATCAAGATGCTAGCCCCTACTTTCCTTCCATATAAAGTTTTACATATAGCAGTTTTGTCTAAATTTTGGGCATAATTCACCAAAAGTTAAGCCCCCAAAATCAAGATGGGCAAACAAAAAAAGTAAATGCAAATCGCTCATTGTATGCAAAAAGAGAAAAAGGAAAACCAACGGTTGTTTAGTCTATAGGAAGACACATTTACCAGGATAAGCAAGCAAAGCAAAGCATGCTGTACAATCCACTCAAAAAATCTCATGACCGATGATTATAGAATTCTTAGATAGAAGCCAAAATAAAATTCATAGTGGGAAAAAATGGTCTTCAAATCACCAATGATTATAAACCTTGATGAATTTGGTTTCCAATAGGAGTAATGTATATAGCTAACCTGCGTTACGGCGCCACCATCCTTGCTTGTTCTCAAAGCTTCAAGCTTCTTATTATCTAACTGCGAAGAATAGGAAAAAAAGATAAATAAATAAACAGAAAACACAATGAGTGAAATTCAACATAGCAAAGATGGCAGGAACAAACATACATACATGATACATACCAAGAGAATGGGGGCTTGAGGAAAATAGCGGCAGATGTGGTCACCAATATTCTTTGGCACACTACCAAGCTCATACTCATCAGACCTCTCATTCGCGTGAAAGAATCCAACTATGCTCAATCCTTTGGCAGAATAATATTCCTCTATCTGCCTCACAAACAATTGTATGAGAAAATGCACGAAACCCTAGAATTTAGAAATAGAAGAGAGGGAGGGGGGTTACCACTTACCAGAATGAGCGAGATCTCAAGTTGGGGAAGAAGACCGATGTGAGAGTGGAAGAGAGGGACGGCATCGGCGATCTCAACGACGGTGGCGTTGGAAGGGGAGATGCGACCGATCAGGATGGAGTTGACGGAGGAGGTGGGGTGTTTGAGGGAATGAAGGACGAGTTTGATGTATGCGTTCTGCGAAACCTCGTACCTTAAATCATCGCTGCCCATGGTATGCTATGCTATGTGTGTCCGATATAATAATAATATAATTCACGACACACACAGATTATAGGAAGAAGGGGAAATCTCACAACAGTAAGTAAGAATGAACTAACTGTATGAGGAAGGCTGATATTGTTCGCTTCCGGAGACCATCAAGTGCGTCCGTGTGTGCATGGGTTTCATACTTGGGGGCCCAAAATCATTTTAAGGCCCAAAAGTGCTTCAAGAAAGAAAGAAAGCAAGCATCACTCACAAGTACACTCTCTCGGGTGAAGGAGATATCAAGGGCAGGGCTCCTTCCTTCCTATTTAGGGTCAGCAATGAGCCAACAGCTCCTTAATTAGTTCAATAAACTTTATTCATGAATTAAATAAAGTGAATTTGAGTTGAAAATTAAACTCATTAAATAAAAGAGGTTAATTTAAGTTAAATATAATTGGACTAGTTAGATTCAAAAAGTTATTCGATTTTATATGTATACATGTAAAATTTATTTTATGATTATTATATATGTATATACTTTTTATCTTAATATATTAATATAATATATATTAAAACTATAGTAATTTTTATAAAAATCAATATAAAAGTCATCTCTATTTTTATTCATTCACATGTTCATGTATATATGTATGTATCAATGTATATGATTCGAGCTAACGAGCTACAAAATTTGAGTCTTAAACATAATTCAAATTAAATTCGTCTTGAAACTCGGTTCAAGTTTTTTTTTAATAAATAGCTAAGTTTAACTTGAATAGACTTATTTCCAACCATACTTTTTTTTTTAATGGAACCATACTTACAATAATTATTGCCGTGAGAGACTAATTCTTACCTTTTTATCAACTTATATACAACCACTTCCCAAGCTAATTTTTTTTCGTTAACTTATTTGAGCAGCATATTCACAAAGGTGGGTTCTCATGAGATCTACGGCATTTTGGACAAATTAGCATCTTAAGTGAAAAATACCAACTATCATACTACCACATTAAAGAACTTGGATGGAGTTTAGGAAAGGAAAAAAAAACAAAAACTTGGATTGGATGGACTAAATATTAAAGTTTGAGAGAAAAATTCTACGTACTCAGATAACCACCACAGTACCACCACATCAGGCTAATGATTGATGGAAAATCAACCAACTAAAAAAATCCCACCTCTTTAACTTAACTTGATAATTAAGAACTAATCCAAATAAGAAACTATTCAACTGAGTTGTCTCTAGTCTCTACCTATAAAACTTAATTCCTGCACACAAGACAAATCCATCAAAATCCATCCTGTTACATTATTATTATGTATAACAATTCTCGACCATGTTGGTGGCAATGCCACAATTTAGTTGTAACCACTCAATTCTAAAACATTAAACAAACTAGTAAGGACAATTTAATTATTACGTTAGCACTTTAGCAACACGACCCTTTGTTATAAGAAATCTGTTGTACCGTACCACATTTTATACTCATTTATATGTTAAAGTGCAGGAAATGATTAATATATATATATATATATATATATAAAATTGAATTTTTTTTTTCTTTTTTAGTTTTTTGATTAATCTTCGCAGTTTGAAATATAGTATGTGTTCTCTGGTGATGATAGTGACATGGCGCTAAATGTAAAATTCAATCATGCAGCAACAGTACCACATTATGTCCATACGTGTCATTGGCTCTTTGCTAAGCTTAAACATGTTCAATTCTGGAGTATTCAATTCAAAGACCTATTTACACTATGGAGGTTGTGGCTTAATTTCTTCTCTCTTATACGCACACATACAAATCTGAGTAGATATTATTGTTATTTATTGAAGAGGATGTTACGTGGAGAAGGGTTAGGTGCACAAAATAACAGCAGACAGCGGCATCCAACCGCTCCCGTGACCCTACTAACATCACTCATCAATGTGTTAGCTCAGTCAGTGGTCACTGCCTCTTTTCCAAGCCTTTTTGAACATTGCTTCTATTAAATACAAAGCCCTGCATGCATCCACAAGTCCCTTGCCTGCTAATTTCCGCTAACCTTTCTCATTCAAGAAAACATTGATTAAAAGTGAAGGACCAACCAGTGGAAGCTAGCTAGGCTTGGGAATGCATTTCGATTTGAATTTGAATTCTCATTTCAAACCATTATGAGTAGTATAAAGGTTAGGTTAAGGTCCCAGATATTGCAATTTTGCAACTTTGCATTAAATTGAGGACCCAAACCTCTGCTCACTTCCCACCTTTTCCATAAAATGCATTCATGATGGCTTTATAGTAGTAGTACTGTACTAGTTTATCAAAAAATAGATTATTTTTAAACCGGTCTTTTCCTTTACGGTAGATTTTCACGATAAGTTTAGGATTAAATCTTGATTATGGATGATGACTCTTAATGGATCTCCATTTTCCTATTTAGATTGGTGTGTGAATCCTTTAGATTACCTTAAGAGATTCTCTTAACCTTCTCTATTTTGTTGATTGGATACCTCTAGTATTCGTTAATAAAATCTTTGCTCATTAAAAAAAAAGCAGTAGTTTATATTCTCCGGGTCATTTATTTGGATAAAAAACTTGCAGTAAGTGAAATGAATTTGTCTACAAATAAGTGTGTTTTCACATTTAAATTATTTAGCGGATTGAGATCAGGATATATTCATTTTAATTAATCAAGATTAGATGTATTCTTATTTGCTTAGTTTACACATAAACCCCTTTTAGAAGGGTCTTTTTCCATTTTCTTCTTAAAAGTGTCCTTAGTCCCCACTTTTAACCTAATCATTTGCTAACAATTCAATGCGTTGAAATTTTTTTG
This sequence comes from Crotalaria pallida, assembly GCA_037953625.1. Lineage (NCBI taxonomy): Eukaryota > Viridiplantae > Streptophyta > Magnoliopsida > Fabales > Fabaceae > Crotalaria > Crotalaria pallida. The sequence goes on from CM075649.1 coordinate 180,902,961, forward strand.
AGGGAGCATGTGCAAACATAAATGCACTCTTGAGTGAGTAATGTTGGATAAATGGAATCAACTCAGAAAAGCAGGCAAAACTCACAGAAAAAATGTTGTTATTATAGTTATTTAAAGTTGTCATCATGTACAAAAATTCATGATAGATTTTTATGTTTCACTTTCAATTGCACATGTCCATGTATCACCAAAAAAGGTTAGTGTTCTGATACCTGAATAAATCCAAAAACAATTCAAATGTGAAGAGTCTGTCAAGAACTCAAGATACAAGAATACAGCTGCTGCTAATAAGATTATACTCATTTTTAAGAACCAGATAAGATTTTACAAATGTTGCATGATTGTACTATTAAGTGAAAGCTGAAATCTAAAATCTAAATGCCTGAAGAACTATGTGACCCCTGAACAGGGAAATCACTTGGAGAAAAACAAATGAATCTCTCTTACATTCCCCCACCCCTCCTCCTTAGAGGTAGTATCATGCTATTCAATGGAATAGCAACAAACTTAGTCGAAATTCTGTAATCAAATCCCACAACTCATTCCACTTTTTTCCTCTTGCATCTTTCTACCACTAATATTCTACCTTTAATAAATCTAGAATCCAGAACTATAAAATAAAGGAAAAGATGGTTCCAAAAAATGGAGATAATTATAAAAAAAAGAGAGAAACTAGAGGTTGGAAGCAGAAAAGGAGTGAACAACCTTATTCTGTCTTCCAGTGAGCCAAAGCAAAGTCTTTCTAGCAAAAGAAGGTGCTCTAGCTTGAGAATCCATACTATAGCAACTTTGGTTTTCCTCATCATACCCAAACTCACTTCCTCCATTCTCCCATTTCCCAATATCCATCTCAGAAATAGTACTCCTCGTGTCAAATTTCCCATTCTTGGCCTTCAAATCATCAATACCACCGGCAGCCGGGTACCGGAACGAAACAGCCCTTCTGTTTGAATCAGCCACAGCATCAGGCTTCTCCTTCTTCCCTCTCAGCCAAATCTTTGATATAGAAAAACTCTCTTTTCTGCTCCTTCCAATAGCAGCACCTCCACTACCACTACAAGCAACATTCTCAACTAATGTATTAGTTGCATTATCAAAGCTTGCAAATTTGAAATCTCTTCTAGATTCACAATCACATTCTGACATTGCAGGCCTATGTCCTGGTGTCAAAGGCAACACAGACTTCTTCTTACTTGATTGCTTGTTGATTGGGGTTCTTATTGGTACCTGAAGTGAAGAACTCTCATCCATAACATAAGCAAAAGACCCCATAGAAAAACACCTTCTATCATCTACATTGTTGGTGCTACTAGTCCCTTCACCAGCAACATCACCATCCACATTCCTAAACTTTCCCAGCTTCACAGTCACCACTTTTTCCACACCATCACCACCTACCACACTTGGATCAGGAATAGCATTCTCATTAGAACTCAAATCACCTGATTTCCTCGGTAAATTGATACGTGTCGATCCGAATTCACTACCACCAAGACGGGAATTTGTTGTTATAACTGAACTAGTCCTTCCTACTACAGCAACACCATCTCTTTCTGGCACAATCTCCCTTGAACTCTCACTGCCGGATTCTAGAACAAAAACAAAAGGGGAAGAACATGTGTTGTTTGTGGTAAACTCAGGGAGCAAGCTAGCTCTACAAAGAGGACAAGTAGAGTGTGACAAAAGCCATGTATCAATACACTCCATGTGAAAAGCATGGCTACATTTTGGCAACAATCTAAGCTTATCCTCAGGCTCAAATTCGCACAAACAAACAGCACAATCAAAAGGGTTCTTCAATCCAATAATGGCTTTGTAATTAAACACAGGGAGGGTATCAATAAAGGACTGGTCAACACCAGCATCATGAAGATGAAAAAGCTGCTGTAACTGCCCTTGAAGTGCAGTGACATTATCCAAATCATCAGGGTCTCTACGTTGAGGTCTCCAAAGGAATCTAACTAGGAGATGAAGTAAACCAGAAATGAAGAAAACAATGGCTAGAATAATGATAACGAGTAGTACACTGGGACTAACCTTTAAGACCTTATCATCGAAACTGAAAGTGTTGGATCGAAGATTTTGTGGTGAAGGTGGGTTTGGCTGGGAAAGAAAATAAGATGGGTTTTCTGATTGAGGCAGAAAGGCATCACCTTTGTCATGTAGAAAGGTTCTAGACATGTTGTTGAAGCAGGCAGCGTTAAAGAGAATGAGAGAACTTTACGTCTTTACCAAAGGCTGCTGCAACTCTTTCTTTTCTTTTTATTTTTAAGTGGAAGTAGGATCAGAGAGTTTGAAGATTAACGACATCCCGGGTTGTAGAGATTAGTGGCGAACTAATGTAATGTTTTTTTTTTTTTTTTCCGGTTCGATGCAAACAAATGAAAGTAGCAAAGACATAAACACGATATAAGCAGCGCCTTTGATGGAGACAACTGTTTTACCTTAAATTTTGTTTTTACTGTACTTTTGAGTCAAAAAGGAAGTTGGAGAAAGAGGTTGCTGGAACTGATTTTAAGGGTTTATTACTGGAGCTGCTGAGCTTTGTTACTCCTCGGATCCTGTATATAGGACATACTTAATCATATTCCTTGGATCAAGAAAAGTAGTTAATTTTATGAATTCTATGAGAATATATTGTAACATTACAATTTTACCCTCGCAACTTGTCTTGAAAAATTCACACTCATTAATGAACAACAAAAAACACATAAACAGTCAAAGTATTTAATAAGGGCAAAAAAGAAAAAAAGCAATAAATGATGCATAGAAAATACACAATATCTTATATATAGGACCAAAGATTGTTCTAGAATATGTCCTATATATAAGACCGGAGGGAGTATAATACAGTAGTATTATTTTTTTTAGCAAGGATTAAGAGACGTACGTAAAGAGACATTCTCTTAAGTTTACATGTAAAAATTTTGACATTTGTCATTTAAGTTTTTCTATTTAATTTTTTTTAATTTGAGAATAACAAATGTCATAATCTTATGTGTAGATTTGTAGGCTTGTAAGTCTCTAAATCATTTTTCTTAATTTTTTTTTACACTATTGTAGCCTTGTTATTTTGACAATGAAATCTGTAATAATTTTTTTTACATATATTTATCTATTACTAGTACATTTCTCAAAATATATGATATTTCAATATTTATTTATGCTAATAACATGTTGCATTTGAATTTTTGGAGTGGAGGGATAAATTGATTTTAAAAAAATTATTATATGAAAGGGATGATTTGTAAATCAAATTACCCTGTCATTTTTGTATTGGCTGTGATATTCACTAGTTATTTCTTTTTTAGGTGTATAGCCATTTTAAAAGAAAAAATAATCACTCCTACCAAAATAATACTAAATATCAACTCTTAAAAAAATTGGTAAAAATATATTAGGAAAATAAAATTTACTATTTTTACTATTTTAAATCTTTAATATTTTTAATGTAATAATACTTCTTAAAAAATCATTTTTTAATAATAAATTAATCAATTCTTTATGATACTCCTTTGGGTTTTATTTATGAGATTAATGGGTATGCATTGACGGTGTAAAGTTTTTTACACCATCAATCCATCATCCATCATTCATTTGTATTACTTTTATCTAAAAGTCAATGATTATAAACGGATAAATGGTGAATGATACACTGATAGTGTAAAAAAATCTTCACATTGTCGATGCATTATCTATTTTCTCTTTATTTATAAGTCATATTCTAAATAAATTCTTCAGGCTTATTTATAAGCACTTTGTACTTATTTTTTAGAAGGCGTTTATTTTTTATCTTATTTGTCCTCTGCTCATTAATGAAAAAGAATATATATATATATATATATATATATATAAAATTTTTAATACTCTGTACAAGTTTAAAATGTAAAATTATAATATTAAAATACAATTTTAAAGTTTCAAGAAATATAATTATCTTCCTTAACTTTTGAAATGTAGTTAAATATGACATGTAATAAATACCAGAGGACATAATATTCAATTATACTCCCTATATTCTTTTTTTTGTTAACTACTCCCTATATTCTTGTTTATCTATTCAATTACACAAAAACACATCACTTAAGAACTATAATGATTGCATTGTTTTCAATAAATTATTTATGTTTTTTTAACATACTCTTTTTTCTCAGTAATCATTGATTCCATCGTTATTTATATATATTTAGACTTTGTCGAATGCTCGTAGATGTGAAAAATAGCGATTATCATATTCTTGAACTTTTAAATAAAACAGATAAATATAAACAAAAACATTCTTCCAATGAGACAGATAAATAAGAACGAAAAAATAAACGATTTATAATGGTTAATGTGAAAATCTTAAAAGAAAATATATGCATCATGCATAGAATAAAGAAATGTAAAAAGAAAATTTATATTGAAGAACTAAATATTTTTATTCAAGTTTATTATTTTCGGATAACATCTTGTTTTTTAAAGTTCGTTTATTTATCTTGATGAATATATTAAAAAAGAGTGTTGTAAAGACAGTTATTAAAATTTTTAAGAATAAAAAATATCATAAATTTTAATTCATTTTTTCTCATAAAAATAAAAAATTACACTTTTTAATAAATTTTTACTTTATTTAAATTTTTAATAAGACATTTTCCATAAAAAAAAATCCTAAAACATTTTACTCCTACCTGTCCATTATAAATTAAGAGAAATGAAATTCTCACCCCAACTATTATCCCCACACCCCAATTTAAATGGTGAAATTTCCTTTTTACCCTTCATTAAATTTCCGACTCGGGACTCTCGGAATATTTTCTCGAGAGATGCCTCTCGGAAAAGTGAAGAATTTTTCAACAGATACCTCTCGGAATTTTAAAAAATTAGCAAAAAAAGAGAAAAAAATGAAGAGGTCAAATCTTTTCACCATTTGCACAAGTTTAGCATAGACTGAACTTATGCAATATTACTCTCATCAGTTTTGGGTTTTGGAATGACCATGGGCATCAACTATGCATATATCCAGTATGTCACTTGGCGACTTCAAGTCGCTCGCGATGATAGTCCAGTTTGAATAATACTCTCACAAGAGAAACAACTTCTTGGATTTTATTAATGATTCACACTGTTTATTATGAACCATGTGTTTGTCAATCAATATCATCTACCATGTGATATATATGCAACTAAATAAATATCATCAAGTGTATATGCAGCAAGCAATAGACGCAGAATGTTAGGAAGAGACAAATCTATTTTAGTGATAAGTTTTCTATGAAAGATAAGCTACAAAAGTTCCAGCCGGCTATTGCAGACAATAAGTTTCTGTCTTGGCAACACTAGTGTCTGCCCATCTGACCATGTCTCTTTTTTGCTGAATTTTTTGCGAGGTACCTCTCGGAAAAATGTCCAAAATTCCGAGAGATATCACTCGGAAAAACACTTTAGAAAATATTTCGAGATTCCCGTATTAAAAAAATAAAAAGTATTTTTATCATTTTACTATTTAAATGAGGTGTGAGGATAATACGTGGGTTACCATTCTAAATCTCATAAATTAAAGACACGAGGGAGTAAGTGTCATACAGGAGAACATTACAGGAGAACATTAACCATGCCCTGCCCAGCAACCCGAAATCTGACAATAGTAAAAACTTTTAAATGCAGGATTCTTTCTCCTACTAAACGATAGTCCTGCTACTTTTTAATTTGACTTCTACGACTAAAGGAAACAGCTACATGGCATCAACCCCAATGTCCAATTAATGACCCAAAATTTAAGATACTGCTATTCTTAATTAACTAATGAATAATGTCAGAACAAAATAACACTCCAATGCATTTGGTTTGATTCGGAAATGTGAATCCTCTATTTTCTTTTGGGTCATCCTATAGCTTAGTTTGTCATTTTCCTATACCTAATAGTAGTTTGTTATCACCCTGATCCGATTCCTCAGTTCTTCTATTCTGTTTCCAATCTGAATTCTATAGGGTTTGGTCCCTATGCTCAATTGAATAAAACAAAACTGAGTTTGAAGTCACAAAGTCTGATGAGAGAGAGAGACGTGAGACATGTGGAAAGAATTGTCTATTGAGTATTGAGCAAGGAAACATAAGATACAGTAAATTAAATAAACAAGAGTAGTTATCTTAACAAGTGTATATCATTGATTGAAAAATCATGATATAATATTTTACTAAGAAAATAATTTTGATTTTAATGTATTAAATATACCACTGTAATAGTACAGTACATCACTTTTCAATAAAAGAAATTATCAATATTTTCTTTAAAAAAAATGTAGTATTACTAATTAAGGCTCTGGACATAGCCTGGGAAGATGCCCTCTATCTTACCGTATGTTTTCCATAACTTGTTGTATATTTTGATTAAACACCAAAACGCATCTTGTATAGAGTAAAAGTGAGTATCGATCCACAAGGAATTGGTGGTTCTATTAATTCTCTAATAATCAATTTAATTAAGCATGTGTAAAAAGTAAATAATTCTAAACTAATTTGTGAATTAAAATAATTATGAAACTAATGGAAATAACTTGAATTAAATTCAAACAATGGAAATAACTTGAATTAAAGAAAAACAATAAAACAGTGATTGAATTGAACCGATCGCACTCGTTGGTAATTTAGTGATAACTTATAAGCTTTCTCACAAATCTGGTGCCGAATTTCCGTGCTTCGCATAAAGCGGGGCCCAATGATTCAACTAAACACCCTAGAAGAAATAAAATCCGTTGTCCATGAAATTTTTTATTTTTTACTCCCTCCGGTTCTATATATAGGTCACATTCTAGAAAATTTTTTGTCCTAATTATAAGTCACTTTATATTTTATATGCATCATTTATTGATTTTTCTCTTTTTTGCCCTTATTAAATGTTTTGACTATCTATGTGTTTTTTGTTGTTCATTAATAAGTGCAAATTTTCCAAGAAAAGTTAAGGGGGTAAAATTGTAATGTTACAATATATTCTCATAGAATTCATAAAACCAGCCACTTTCCTTTGTATGTGTAATTCGGTTAAGTATGCCTTATAATAAGGACCGGATGGAGTATTTTGGTAAGGCATGAAACTTTTCTTTACTCGTTATTGAAAATAAGAAATTCAAAATGTGTGACTTTTTTCTTTTGAAAAACTACTCCAAAGAAATACAAAATTTGATTTATGGTATCATAAGAAAAGACATACACATTTATTTTTATATGCTTATCCTCGAAATTAAGAACTAAAGATTAAAAAAAAAGGTTAAATTATTTTGTAGGCCCTTGTATTATTCGAAAATTTTTAAGTAGGTCTTTAAATTTTAAAATTTTGTAATCAAATTAATGAGTTTAAAAATACTCCATTTGTAATTGATGGACCTTTGAATTTTGAAATTTGTAAATAGGTCCTCAATCTCTAAAGTAAATTGTAATTGGATCCTTATTAATATTAAGATAGATAAATATGTAAATAAATAAAATATATGATGTCAATCATTCATGATTCTCGATGGAGTGTATATAAATCTCGACTGAGTTTTGATGATGATTCATTTATCAAGTATAATGATGTCTATCATTCATCATATTCAATGATCTAGATTTGTGCACTTTAAGCAAAACGTACTTTAGAAGAGTCGCATCTTAAAAATTACTGTAATTTAGTTTAATTGATTTATTTTTTAAAAAATACTTTTATTTTAAAAATGCAAACATATCACTATGATAAAAATGCTCACATGATACAAGCTACTGTACGTTACAAAGCATAAATTTCACAACAGTAAAAAAGTGCAAACATATCACTATGATAAAAATGCTCACATCGAGTCTATAAACTACAGTACTAACGTGGGGATTGGATGGTCCTTCTGGGGATGATGCATGAATGTTTGTTACATTTCTATGTGTAGCGTTTGCCTCTATGCTAGAGGTTTCAGGGTGAACGAGAAAGAAGGTTCTTCATCAGATCTATGGAATCAAGAAAGGAAAGTGGCTTAAAGCGCATTTAAGTTCAATTGACTCTTGGGTCAGGAATAGACTTGGCGTCAATGTCCATAGCTGACGTGAAACCCCATGGTCCCGAGGTTATTGTGGTTTTGGGAGCTCCTTTATAAAGTTGAGTGAGACTTTGCACAACAGTGGCTTATGAAAATCGAGAATTTTATTTAAAAAAATACGGGTAATTATGCTAACCAATGTTATTTCAAAGACATTAGTTAATGAAATTGTAGCCACCCAATTTTGTTCGGGGTCAAAAATTATATTTTGTAAATATTTTGGTTAATTAGATTTTTATCCTCAAGTTTTTATAATTGAATTTTATAAATAAAATTTTAAAAAAAAGAGTTTGTTTGGACCCATTATTTTCTAATTCAGGTGTATTAAGTTATTTTTGGGATTTATTTATAAAAAATAAAAAAATAAAAAACTTGCTTTGAAATTTTCAAAATAAGAATTAATTGAAAAGTTTATTTTGTCAAATCAATTAATAATTTTTGATGATCAATAAAGGAAGATTGAAAATCAATTTGAATTTAGTTGATGATTTGGAAGACGTCGATTATCAACTTTTTTTTGAAAAAGATTGAAAATTAATTCAAAAAGAAATTGAGAATCGGTTGCAAATCAGGTAAAATTTTTGAAATCAATTAAAGAGGATTGAAAATCAATTTGATTGAGTTGAGAATATTTCTTTTTCAATTGAAAACTTTTATTTCAAAAAATTATTTTTAAATGATTATCCTCTTTTTTGAAATGATTGACAATCAATTCAAAAGATTGAAAATCTTTTTCTTTAGTATCAATTCAAGATCAATTTAAATATTGAAAATCAATTAAAGATGATTGAGTTGAGATTTTTTGTTTTTTTTCATTGAAAACTTTTATTTCCAATAAAAAATTATTTGGAAAGGATTATATCCTCTTTTTGAAATGATTGAAAATCAATTCAAATTTTGACAATCAATTCAAAAGATTGAAAATCAATTATTTTTTTATTTGAGAATCAATTGATTTAATCGAGGATTTTCTTTTAAAATCAAAAATATTTGAAAAGATATTATCATTGTTTTGAAAAGATTTGAAATTGATTTTTAACGATTTTTTCTTAACTTAACTTCTACTATAAATAGAAGTCATTCTTCACTTTGGAGGGAGGAGAAAATTTTGGAAGAGAGGTGCACACAAAAATTCAAGAGGAATAATTTTACATAGAGTTTTGTGATAACTTTTTCTTTTGTTTTCCGTGCCTCCTTATTTTCATTCCAAGAACCGCATGTTGTTGTGTTGCAGTCCTTCCTTGTCGCATGTTCTCTCCATAGCACTATAGCATCATCTCCCATTATCATCAGGTGTTTTCCTTCTTTCTTTCATTTTTTTCTTTCCTTCCTTTTTTTTTAACTTCTAGATTTTTTAGTAATTAATCAAATACTAAAAATTAAAATGTAATTTTTTAATTTTTTTTTGATAATTTAATTATTAATTTTTAAGAATCTTTATCTTTTTTTCGCAATAATAAAAATTGGATGTGTTTTGATAAGCCAATTTTTCTCACCCAAATTTATCATAGAGGTGGGATCTCTTGGACTTCCTCTCTGCACAAAAATACATATATAAAATAATTTTCTTTAAAATAATAATAAATAAAAAATTTAGATTTTTCTAGTTATTGTTCTAAAATTTGTTGCATTTTGGTAAGTCGATTTTTCTCTCCCAAATTCAGTGGAGAGATCTTTCGGGTTGCCTCTCCGCACAAAAATATGCACACATAAATTTTTTTTTATATAAATAAATTATAAAAGTTTGAAAAAAAACTGTTTTTTTAGATAAAAATTAAATAGATTTTATTAAATAAGTTTTACCAAAATGTGTTTTGGAAATCCACATTTTATTGCCAAATGACAAGATCTTGTGCATATTTCCTCTCTGCATTAAATATTTTTGTAATACTTATGCTGATTGGTACGAAGTTACAATTCGTAAACTTTGCACGAAGGTTATATAGTGGTAATTGACTTTTCTTCCCACCCACTTACCCCATGATTTCTGCCAAACCAAAGATTTTCATTGGTCAAAAAATTTTAGTGCCAGATTCGTACGTGATTTTTTCGTACCAAATAGCACACCTCTTTTTGTAATAAATTAAAAAACATTAAAAGTTAATTTAGAACTACGTAGTATTGATTCCTCATTTTATGAGGGTACGTAGGACCAGGGGCAACCTTGTCAGGCACAACAAAAAAAACAATTATTTTGTGGCAAACCAATTATTTAGGTCTTTTAATTAAAATCAATCAAAGGTATCATTTTCGAATGGGCGAACGGGGTGCTAATACCTTCCCCGCTCGTAACCGACTCCCGAACTCGAAATCTATCTAGTTCGAGACCAAGCTTTATTTGTTTTAATTAATAAATATTTTTTCTGGGTTTTTGCAATAAAATGCGGTGGCGATTCCATATTAGTTCAACCGACCTCCACTCGTAAGCGAGGCCCCGAGGGGCGACCCGGACCCCGCGGCGACAGAAACCAAACTCAAAAGAAAAGGTTTATTACTTGTTGTAATGATGCACTACATACATAATCGCAATTTCTATTTTATTTAATTTTTCTCGAGGTTTGTTTAAGCCCAAATAGCAAGATAAGAGTAGTTTATTACATACTACTACGTATAAACTTTTATAAGGTTTTCTTCCAAGATTATGAGCTTTTATTACTATTTGAAAACTCGCATTCTTGAAATATTTTAAAAAAATGGGACCCCTAATGATTTGAGGGCAGAGGTAGTAAACAATTTAATAGATTATCATTTTCTCAATAGTAGTTTCTTATTGGATTTTTAAATACATAAATAAATAAAAAATAGATTAAATGCACCACTCCATCCATTGAGATTAATCCAAAGTTGAGTTCAGCAATAGCCAATTACCAATAGAAGCCAGTTTATAGCTGTTGACATAAATGAAATTCTATTAAACGGCCCTTTCACTTGACGTGTTCTACAACATGCCAAATAGATGAATTCGCAGTGACCGGTGACAAAAGGACCTTAAACAAGGACAAATTGTACTAATTTCAAATTTTGTCCTAATAGTAGCTTAGGTTGCTATCGATGATTAAAAATAGCTCAAGTTGTTGTCAAAGATAACACAAGTTGAATCTCCTTTAACTGCCAATATTAATTAATTTCTTCAGATGAAAATGATTAATGTTTTCCTCCCAAGATTAAAAAACAAAATAACAAAAAACCAGTTTATCTATTAGGAATAGCAATTTGATATCTCCCTTCCTTTATATTCCTTGTCATTTGTATAACAATTCAAATTTATTTTTTTGTTATTATTATTTTGAAATTCCAACCATAAACTTTACTTCGTATTTCTGAATCAAAACAAATTATTTAAACTTTTTAATCATTCCAGTCCAAAGCCAAGCCATTCACTTCATATATTGTATACATGAGTTGTCATTGGTCAACCTATTGTTCATATGAATTTTTTTATATGGTAAAATTGTTCACATGATATTATTATTATTATTATTATTATTATTATCACGTAGCAGTAGCCGAGTGGCATACAAAACATTACAATCTGTCTTTCGAACACCAGTTCGCTTAATAATTTGGTTGTGTTTTCTTAAGTACGGATTTTGATGATAAAAATATTACCTTAACGTATCATACATATCAGTGTCCGTTTGTAATTTTGGTTGACTAATTCAAGAGTCGAATTAACTATATATAGAATGTTCAATTTATGTGTGTTACAATCATGCTGTGAGAATATTTATATTTTCTAGCCTAGTGGTATGTTTACATAGATAAGAATCATGAGATAAAGAAAGATGACTTGAAATGTATACGGTTAATGTGATATTTCATTGTTCATTTGTTTGTGAGATATTTTGTGGATTAAATGGAACGAAACTCTCAGTTAAAATTCTTTCGACTCGGTAACAATAAAACGAAATGGAAAAAAAAAAAAATACCTTTCGAGCCATTACATATCTTTTCAAAACTCCCAAGCAATCGACTGCGACCTCATACCAACTTTAGCTTAATTTAATAGGTTTTAATGGTATGTATTAGCATTTTAAGAAGACTTTTTTTAACCACTGACAAGATATAAAATTGCACAAACAAATACATGCACAAATAAAATAGAAAGAGGTACTTTTGGCTTAAAATATTGAAAAAATATTGCGACTCGTGGAAATTAAATATCTGCCACCAATGCGAAAAGATCAAAGTCAGTTATCAAGCCAGACAGAGATGAAAAACTTCCAAAAGCGATATGAATAATAGTAAGTTTACAAACATTTGGATTGAGTCTGAGATGAAAGATCACTAAGCCAACTAATCCAGTCAATCTTGCTCCTAATCATTTAACTACCTCTTTGTCCCATGTGTGTTTTTGTCAAATGTTAAGATTTGCCAGGGTTACCCCAAAGAAAACCAAATTGTCAGAACGAAGTTAGGGAAACATATGAACACTATTAGTATCCACGATCAGGATGCGATCAATGGGATATGGAAAAATATTGTAATTGCTAGTATTATTCATGATTTGTGGATCTCGTACTGATTCAAATAAAAGGGATTTAGGTCATTTAAGTATAAAGTACTATATCTGATTTTTGGATTTATGTATGTAAAAGCATTGTTTTTTTATTTAGATGTCTGACTATATTTCACGAGATCAATCTTTAATGAAATTAGATGAGAGGACAATCGGGAAACGTTTAAAAAAAAATAAAATAAATAATCAGCCTTATGGCAAATATACAAACGTATGAAAAAGGTAAATGCTCATGCAGGTGCCCGTGGATTCATGGATTATGCAATTGTTAGTTGATTCTGTGCTTTCGTGCCATTCATAATCTAGTCAATCATAATTTATCAAATATTCAAATAAAATAAAAAATTGGTAAATGCTAATAAGTACTTTTGGTGCACTTGTTAAGAAGCTAAATGTAATAAATAATTATTGAAAAATACATTTTTTTAGATTCTCAAAACACGAAATAATGTGCATTGATAATTATTAAGAGCACTTGTTAGCAATATTCTAAAATAATTAAATAAAACAAAAATTATGGGTAATTATTAACCATACGTATTAAATTATTGTTAATCTACACCATAAATAATATGGTGATTCAGGAACGACTAACTAGTAATTTCTCGGATTTATGTGATAGGCAAGTATGGAACGAATGCTGTTTGTGTTTTTTTTCTTAAGGTACTGTACATGCTTCCATGTGGCTTAGAATGGGATCTGCTAGCGCACAACATGAGACAATTTTTTTTTAGACTTTTTGAGCTAGTCTTTTTCCAGAAATTGATCTCTTTTAATTTACTAACAATGTATCAAATATTTACTTTATAACAATTGAGTTTGTATTTTCTTATTTACTCGATTACAAACATAATAAATTGTTTTTATTTATTACTTTTACTTTAATTTACAAAAAAAATAAAAAAAAATTGATATACTCCTACTTTTTAGTAGGATGGAGGGAGTATTAGTTAAGTACCATCCATGTGTTTAGAAATGTTTGACTGAGGGTTTATCAACGAGATATGCCGTCAAACCGAGCCGGAGGCAATGAAAGTGGACATGCTTAAAGCCCATTCCAGCAACGATATGTCTGTTTAGAAAGCCCACAAACGCATAGAGGATAGGTTTTTTTTTTTTGGGTTTTGATTTTTGGCTTCCAAAAATGAAAATTTGGCTCCCATTTCATTTTTTCCGTGGACAAGATTGCCCATTTGGGTGTTATTTTTTTATCTATCGACTGACGGAAATGTTTTTCCATCCCCCACAAGACGAAAGCAAAAAATATACATTTCTGTCTGCAACGTGGAGGAAATTTATTCCATCTAGCGAGAGACGAAACAATTAATTTTTCTTCGGACGGAACATCACCTTGGTTCTTAGTGTATCACAAAGAAATTTAAAAGTATATTTTGTGAAATTTTTCTAAAATGATAACTATATCATTTTGCAATTAAATTTTCTTTCTAATAGGTTTTTTAATGAAAAACTAGTTGGTGTGCTGATAGTATAAAACTTTTTTTACATCATCAGTGTGCTGATAGTATAAAACTGTAACATTTCATTCCTCGGTGTTAATGGTTTCCCAGTAAATGTCCCTGTGCTTCTGGAAACAGTGACAGTAGTTAACAGAATGAAAGCATGGATTAAAATGATATTTTTTAAATTCTTTATGAACTAAAAGTGAATTATAATTTTTGAGGGACTAAAGTGTCCCAGTCGAAAAACTTGAGGGACCAAATTGGGTCTTCACTCTTTTTTTTATATCTCCAAATCGAAGAAAAAAAAGTCAAAATGTTGATTTGGTTTATTACCTTATTGGTCCGTGTTTTTTTTTATTATATTAGTCCTCGTACGTTTGTTTCCGCTATCAAATTGGTCCCTAAATCATTGTTTATATATTGTGTCAATATTTTATGGGTCCACGTTTGTATTGTTGAAGAGAGAAATGACACGTGTGCATATCATATTGATTCACGTATGATGAACAATGACTCAAACTAAATTAACAGTAAAAAGATACGTAAAGACCAATATGATACAAAAACATGAAGGATCAATTTGATAACTAAAAATAAGGTATGAGCTCAAATGAGTAATTTAAAAAAAAATACGAGTAAAAGATATTTTGGATTTTTCACATTTTTAATGTAATTCAAAATCATTTCTATAGGTCCAAAACCCATAACTAAAAAAAATTTCTGGAACAAATTTAGTTTGAATAACTCTCTTTTTTTATCCCGATTTAGTTGGTTCAAAAACACAATACGAGAAGAGTAAAATCCGTTAGTTCTAATATTTCGAATTACCACCTCAAACATCAATAAATAAATAAATAATTATATATACATATACACACATATATTTAAGGGAAAGCCACATTTTTTACTAATTATTTTCAAAGTAGTATGCAATAATTTTGTTGTTATGCAATAAAATATAAAATTATTGTACTTTGATCAATGATAAAATTATTAATTTTAGGGTGAATTGAGAATAAGATGCTATAAAGAGTATTTTTGTATTAAAAAACTAAAAATTTAAAACATTAAGAATAATAAATTTAGTTTTTCAATGCATTTTTATTATTGGCTCTTGCATATCATTATTTTTACGGCTTGTATTATCGTATCCTGAGATTAAGAAATTTAAAAGTGGATATATTGCATTGAAAACTGTTATGTTTAATTAATACTAATTTGTTTTCTTAATTCTTCAGTGCCAAGTTGTAAATTGTTTTTTGGAATCTTAAAATCAACTTTGGCATGTTCGGAATCTTAAAGTTTGTTTCTTTAAACCAATCTTAAATTATTTTTGAAAAGCTGACACTTTTCTAAAATCCTATTTTTATTAGCATTTGGCTTATTAGTTATCCACCGGTCTCATTTATAAACAAAAAAGACACTTAACTAATGGTCTTATATATAAGTAAAAATTAACTAAATTTTTATTCTCAATATAATCATTTCTAAAATATTTTCAGTGGTTGAATCATTTAATTTTTGTTTTATTTCCAATGTAAATTTATTAAAGTGATGTATTTTTTTTTATGAATTTAAGAAAATTAAATATATTCAACTAATTTTCTTAATATGTGTAAAATTAATTATTTTTACTTAAAAATAAGATAGGAAGGAATATTACATTATGTTATGCCGTTGAAAATAAAACAGGAAAATGATTCCCACTGTCATGGCGGCATTGGGCTAGACAAGGTATTCTCACAACATTATTAACCCTCATAGTCATGGCCGTTCATGGCACAAAATCGGTGCCTCTCGACCACTACAGGGAGGACACCCTTTTTTGCTTTGTGTTTCTTGGAGTTATCATTGTTGGCATGACATGATTATCATTAGGGGCGAAAACGACCAAAGGGCCCAAGGCCTTGCTACTGATGTTGGTTGTTTAAAAACACAAAAGAAAATGTTAAGAAGGTTAATTATTTCTTATTTAATTTTAAGGCTTAATTATGAACAAGTCCTTCAAGTTTGGGTACTTTTGTAATATATCCTTATATTTTTTTTTTCAATATCGGATTCCTCGAAGTTATTTCTGGATTTGTTATATATCCCTACTACCAAGTGGTGCCGCGTGATGTCACGCTGGCGAAAACGACCTCTATCTTCAATTCTTTTTTTTAATTTAACTAAAAATATAAAATATTAACTTTTTTTAGTTTTTTTAAAGTTTTTGAAAAAAAGGATCTTCGTCCACCTCGTGCGTCTAATCAGGATTCCGATGGTAGTAGGGATATATGATAAACCCAAAAGTAACTTCGGGGAGTCAGACATTAAAAAAGAATAAGGGTATCTGACAAAAGCACTTCAAACTTTAGGAACATGTGACTTAATTAAGCCTAATTTTAAATAAGAAGTTGTTTGAAGTCTTTTACGCAAGGTTAATTTTGTGAACATGTTAAAATGTTTTTACATGGTTGTTTTATTCGAAACCAAGATAATATTAGCCTTGTATTTGCTGCATATTGGTGTTAAAGAAAATTAGGAAAAGATTAATTTTGTGAACAAGTAATGTCTCAAATGTAACATACATACTGATTTTAATGTTATGCCTCATACTTTCGTATAGGGGTGAGCATGACCCGTCCCGACCCGGAGACCCGTCCCCAACCCGGCGGGTTCGGGCCAGGTTAAACCCGTCCGCGCACATGTGGAGGGACAGACCCGTTTCAAAAAGGGACAAACCCATCCCGGGTCGGGTCGGGTACGGGTTGATGCCCAGGTCACCCGGCCCGGCCCGGCCCGGAATTTATTATATTATATTTATTTATTATTTTATTATTATGTATTAGTGTTTTTAGTCAAAATATTACTACCCTAGGTCTGAATGTATGATAATACCTTGGCTCTCACTTACCGTCGCACACACTTGAGTATGATAATAATGAAATTATAGTATATTTCATGTGAAATAATGTATGATAATAATGAAATTATTGTATACTTCATGTGACCCGTTATCGAATTTTAGAAAGTTTTCGAAAATTTCAGAATTTGAATGGTTTGAGATTTTTTTAATGTGATTGATTCGTCATCCGGGTGAACCCGGACCCGTCCCTATTAGGACCCGTCCTATTTTGGACCCGTCCTTATCCTGTCCCTCTCCAATTAGGGACGGGTTCGGGTTGAAAAATTGACCCGAGCAACATTTCAAGACGGGTGAGGGACCAGCCCAACCCGTCCCAACCCGTCCCAACCCGTCCATGCTCGCCCCTACTTTCGTATATATAAAAAAAAAGAAGGACTAAATTTTGAAGCATAGAAGACAGAATAAATAAATTTTGAGAATTACGGATACTAAATAAAATATGAAGAAAGTAAGAATTAATGCATGATATTTTTTTTTTGCTAACCGTATGTAACCTTATTTTTTTTTATATTTGTACATAATTTTTTTTTTTTTTTTTATAAATGCGAGTCTTGAAATAAATTTTTGTTTTCTTTTTTCAATAAGTGTTACTCTTATGGATTGATAGCTACGTCCAACCACAATTCGATATTAAATAAATTTAATAATTTATGTAATGAAACAAGAAAAATAAACATGATAGTAGTACGAGTAAAAGTTTTTATTTATTTTTTAAATAATGATGATAGTAAATGTTAATGTAATTATTAAAGGAAAAACGAGGGTGAATGATTCATGTTTATTTTTTTTTGAGGAGTACTAACTTTGGGTGGATGTGCGGTGGTGCTGGAATGAAAAAGAAGAAGAAATTGACATTCCGCGAAGGGAGGGGACAAAGAAAGGAACTATACAACTAACAAGTTGACTCTCTAATAATACCCAACCAATCATGCTATTGCTAACTCACTCACATTCCCTTCTTTCTCTTTTCACCCTTCCCTGCCCTTCATTACTCACCCCATATATTATTTACACACTTCATTTCTCTCACAACATCCCCCTTTTGGATATTTATTTTATTTTTTTTATTTTTAACAAATTGCCAGTTTAAGTTGAAAATAATATATCTATTCTCTTTCCTCACCAATCAAATCATCATTGCATTGCTGTAAATTAGATTCACATTTTTTTTTTTGCATCTCCCCTCCCTCTCTCTTGGGTTCATTGAGGAGATTCCTTTAATCCTCTTCTCCCTCCCTTCACACACCACAGTCGACACATTCCTTTGGAAGGAAAATTTGAAGAATTTCCACATTGCTATCTATCTACTTGTGATGAGAAACTTGTGAGATGATGATGATGATGATAATGATGTAGATGGGTCAAGTGTTAAATTATTCTTCTTCACCCCATTGGAAGTTGGTTGGTGTTATAGGCTTGGCTTGGAATACATAGGAAATCCTCCCAAAGGTACAATTCAAATAACAACAATGTTATATGTTTGGATGTATATGCGTTTGTAATATATGTAAAAATAAATTATTTCTACCTATAAGACAGGCAGCAGATTTATATGTAACACCACTCTTCGAATAACATTTCTTTTAAGGGATTAATGGGTGATGTGCACTGAAAGTGTAAATTTTTTAATCATCAGTTCATCATTAATTGTTTACGGCAGTTGACTTTTAGATAAAATTAATACAAATAAATGATGAAGGATAAATTGATAATGTAAAATTTTTTACACCCTAGTTCACTGTCTATTTTCTCTTCTTGAGATTAATTGATAATTGATTAATTATGTAATCCTGTTGTTTTTCTTGAAGTTCACGATGTGTTGAGCTAATATGTTTGAAAAAAGGATTTTTTTTTAATATATTTAAATGAAGCAGTTTTGAGAGTTTGCAATTTCATTGTTTGCACAGGTTTGAAGGTTTCTGTCTCTCATGAATCGTACGAGGATTGCTTTTGTGCTTTGACCGTTTCAATAAATTCTCTCCCATGTTTTGATTAGGTTGTTGTTAGCTTTGTTAAAAGAAAAAATGAACCTTTTACACAGAACAAGAAGGATCTGTCCAACAAGTCTCTATCATCAGAATTTTGGGATTGATCATTGAGATTGGATTGATTTGTGAGGCTGTGAAAGAATCTTGGTTTCATTTCCTAAAAAATCAAATTTTGGATTGTGTTGATTTGTGAGGGATATGAAGTTTTTGAGCCTGGTGGGAAATTCTTTTGGATGTTCTGCATCAGGGGAGCGATTAGTTTCTGCAGCAAGAGATGGTGATGTTCAAGAGGCCAAGGCCTTATTGGAATATAACCCGCGTCTTGCAAGGTATTCCACTTTCGGAGTTCGCAATTCACCGCTGCACTACTCCGCAGCTCATGGCCACCACGAGGTACTAATTCCATTCCTCTCCAATCTCCACCTTCTGTTTTTCTTTTTTATCATCATGTTCTGCAATTATTAGTTTTTAAATATGTATTGTGTATGTAGATAGTATATCTCTTGCTTGAGTCTGGAGTTGATATCAATCTCAGGAATTATCGTGGTCAGGTAATTCATATTATTTTGTTTCTATGCTCTCTTCTTTATATTAATTAATTTATTTGTCATATTACATGAAAGTTTACAACTCAACTTTGTGTTTATTCTGCTAGATCATTGTTTAGAACCATCTGTTTTATGTGCCATATGCAAACTTTAATGTTTTGGATACGAATAGCTTTGTATTCGACCATTTCGTTCATAGAGAGCAAGTTCTTTAACTTGTATTTTAAACAGACTGCATTGATGCAAGCTTGTCAACATGGTCACTGGGAAGTGGTTCAGACCCTGATTATTTTCAATGCCAATGTATGATCGTTACTCCTCGAAGATTTTGTATATTTATTAACATTTAGATAAGCTCTCGAGGAGAATGAGTAGTAAGACGTGGACTGTTAAATTGGATTGCAGATTCATAAGGTAGATTACCTAAATGGAGGTACTGCATTCCACTTGGCTGCTTTAAATGGCCATGCCAGGTGCATTCGGCTCCTTCTTGCCGACTGCATACCTAGCGTCCCTAACTTTTGGACTGTATTACAGACAGGTGATCATGAATCAATTGCGGACTTTGATCAAAGGTACTCTCACTCAAAAGCCTTCTTGCAGCCATGCATTATACACTGTTGTACTGAGTTAATTTTGTCTTTAAATTGTCACATGCAAAGGGGTCTTCATGAGATAATTAACAAAACTGCTGATGGAGGCATCACTGCTCTGCATATGGCAGCATTGAATGGGCATGTTGAAACTGTGCAGTTACTCCTAGACTTGGGCGCTTCAGTGTCTGAGGTTACGGTGAAGGATGGAACTACAATTGATTTAATCGGTAACTGTTTGGCCTTTTCTAGTTCATGTGATAAATTGATGCCAAATATATGCTATGTAAAGTCAGCATTTATATCTAAGTAGATTAGTGCTACTAGTGTCTGTTGATTGTATGTATCATCTTGTGCCTGCCTCTTTTGTATCCTTTTGGCGCACATGTTTATGATAATTTGCCATTAGTCATCAATATTGTTCAACATTCCATTTCTGGTTTTGGGAAGAAATTGAGGATGTGTTTGGTTGTACTGAGAATGAGTAGGTGAAAAACTTGGAATGAAAATTATTTAACACTTGCTTGGAACAACTAAAATTTGGAGTGGTTGAAACTTGAAAGAGAATGCACCTCATTTAAATTCCAGGTCCACAATTGTTGACCTCTCCTCCCATAGCATAGAACTATGGAAGTGAGCTGAAAATCATTTTTCACCAACTTCCATCTTAAACCCAGCAGGAAGGACCAATAAATGAAAATTAAAACCTTTTCATCCCACTCATCAATTTTCTACACACTATTTTTCTCCTTATCACCAAGCATGGCCTTGGACTTGGTGTCTGAGTGGGTTTCTCCCCTCATTCATCAATGGTAACCTCAGTAGTATGCCATCCAGTAGATATAAAATTCAATAAACTATATGGAAGAGATGTGGACTAGATGTTTCTTCCTTCTACTAAATAGGAGAAAATGAAATTGATATTTGTCCATCAACTATTGTTGTTTAAATGTGGCCCCTTGTT
The DNA here is from genome assembly GCA_037953625.1 of Crotalaria pallida. Lineage (NCBI taxonomy): Eukaryota > Viridiplantae > Streptophyta > Magnoliopsida > Fabales > Fabaceae > Crotalaria > Crotalaria pallida. The sequence continues at coordinate 180,923,983 of CM075649.1, forward strand.
CTGACTTAATTTAAGCACTATAGTATAGCCTGAAAGCTAGTTTAGGGTAATTTAATATTTTTGCCCTTAGTAACCGCTCTCTGTTCTTAAATGCAGGTTCTGGTAGCACTCCTCTCCATTATGCTGCATGTGGCGGAAATGCCCAATGTTGTCAAGTATGTATCTGTTTTCCTTTCAATATATTATTCGTCCAAATTAACATGCAATGTCAATGTTGGGTATATTGTCAGTCTTCATATTGAAATTCCTTTCCTTTTTTTTTTCTTCCTTTTTTATTTTTTTAATTTTTTGTTTGGTCCAGCTTTTGATTGCCAAGGGTGCCAGTCTGACTGCTGAGAATGCAAATAGGTATATATCAACATGTGTCTGTTACTTTTTGATGTCTGGTGACTTTATCTTGTTTACTGCCAGGTGTGGTAAAGCTATAAATATTTTGGTCCATATAGTTGATAGGAAATTTAATTCTCTGCTAGAGCCAAACAACTCCATGCACCCTTGTCTTTTAACCTGTATCAACTTAATTTAAGACCTGGCTTTTGACCAAAAAGTTACGTTTGATATATTCTTAATGTGTTATTGGATTCAGAGAATCCATGTTCCTCGATTTTGTTTTTTCTTTTTTGCGTGAAATTGTGTTTTGAAAATTAGCAGTATATGCCTTTTCTGTCTTGTATAATAATAATTAGAAGGCAAATGCTAACAAGTGCCCTTGATGCACTTGTTAAGAAGTCAAATGAAGTAAATAACCATTGAAAAATGCATTTTTTTTAAAAATTCTCGAGAGATGGAGTAATGTGCACTCATGATTAATTTTCTAAGTTTAGAAACCTTAAGGGCACTTGTTAGCAAGACCCTAATTAGAATATTGCATTGCCTATCACCTTCAAGTATAAATTCCACCATCATCATTATATAGAAATTTATGTTTACCTGTATAATTTGGATTTACAAAAACCTGTTCTTTTTTATTAGAATTTGATCTAAGATAACAGTGTCTTCGGACAGTGTTCTTTTCAAGAATCCTTCGATCACTGCTGTCTAATTGTAAGGAAAACAAATTGAACCTGTCATGATTTTAGTGCCTATAGTGATTTGGTGCATCTGGAGGAAGCTAACTGAGTTTTATATTGTCTCAAGCACTTGTTTGCCTTTGATGGGGTTCAAACATTTTGGCTTACTCCTTATATGACTTATGTTTTGAAGATTGACCCCCTTGATGGTTGCCCGTTCATGGAATAAAAATTGGTTAGAAGAAATCTTAAAAACACCTCCAACAGAACACTTACAAGTTCTTCCTTCACCTTATCTATCTCTTCCACTTATGAGCATCATGAAAATTGCTAGGTATGTATTGTCGGAGCTATCAGTTTATCATCAAGTTTTATTTTTGTAATTCTGAATGTTACTAGTATCTGCTTTGCTCTTCCTGAGGAGAACCCACTGAAATTTTTGTTTTCTGAGAGAAGCATCCATTGATTTCAATGAGCTTAATGATTTCCATGATTTTGTGGAACCTGCACTGATTTCAAATCAACTAGCACGTGGATTGACTAGTTATGCTTTGAATCCTGAGACAATCATGATTACTCAATGGAATTTGAGAATTTTACTGACAATATTCAATGATACTCGAGAAAGTTTGCTGAAATTTATGTTCGTTGGCTGTATTATTATGTCATTATGTGGATAACTTGATGAGTTAAGTCCTTTTTAGGTTAATTAATTTCATACTGATATGCAGCATTGACGTTACTAGTATTACCTAACTAGTTGGATTTTTAGAACTATTTTGATCTTCCTATTCATGGTTTTTACCAAGTACATATATTTGGTCAACTTAATCTCAACTGTTCTACCAGATCATCTGACCCGAAGTTGTTGGTACCATCTAATTTGCTTATTTGTGTAATTAAGTAGTTCATTCATTGAAAGCAGGCATACTACAAAATATCTGCATGCACATTTTTCTGTAGCAAATACTGCATCTTGACAATATTGGGTAAAATTAGCATAATCTTTTTATCCACTTGATTTGATTAAGCCAGTTGACTCCGCCTCGAACTTAGGATATTCAGTGATTACTTATTGCTCCTCCCTGACTTTTATTTTTGTCATGATCATCCTTAACAGAGAATGTGGATGGAGGACAAGTGAATTAGCACCAATATGCCTAGATCCATGTGTAGTTTGTCTGGAAAGGAAATGCATGGTTGTTGTAGAAGGTATACACCTCTTAAACTGACAAATAATCATATGTTCGTTACTTTACTGTATAAATGCACGTCATGAAATGCTTTAATATGGAAAACCATTTAGCCTTCATCTTTCATTAACAAAATGAATGTGTTTTGTTTTAATTTTTACCAAAGGGACAATTTTTATAGGCCCTTTCAGTTGTATTATTCTTGGTCTTCTACTTATTCAAATTACTCTTCCTAGCTGAACTACTGTTGCTTGTTCATGTATTTTATTGGCAAATGCTAATAAGTGTCTTTAGTGCACTTGTTAAGAGGTCAAATATAGTAAAAAGTCATTGGAACATGTATCTTTTGTATTCCCTGAGAGACAGACAAAAAGATGCACACTTATCATTGTTTATCTTATTCTAGTAAGCACTTGTTAACAAAGACCCTATCTTATTTTACTAACTTTTATTCCTTGAATTACTTTTTATGTCATCTTATGTAATATGGGAAATACTAACAAGTGTCATAAGGCATTAGTTAAGCATCCAAATATAGTTAAATGTTGTTGGAAAATGTTTTTTTAGATTCTCGAGAGATGAAGTATGGTGGACTTATGATTAAATTTCCTCTTTTAGTAATCTTAAGCATGCAAATGTAGTTAAATATTAGCAAGACCCATGTAATAATTCCGTATTGGTGATAATGCAGGTTGTGATCATGAATTCTGCACACAATGTGCCTTGTATCTTTGCTCAACAAACTCGACCTCAACAACAACCGTTAATGGCCCCCCGGGTTCAATTGCCTGTCCTCTTTGCAGGCACAGCATAGTTTCATTTGTAAAGCTCCCAGACACAAAACCACTACCCAAGGAAATACAAAAGGCAACAAATTTGTCCCTAACATTTTGCTCATGTTCCTGTGATGTGTTAGGGGATTCCGCAGACATGACCACACCATTTTGCAAACAACCACCTTCCCGTGGCACCAAAACTCCTCGTTCGAGATCAGTTTGCTCCTTGAGCTGCCACAAGTTCCCCTTAATCAGAATCAACTCCAGCCGTTGTTTGGGAGCAGATGTCAGTTCTTCGTTGGTTCCTTGCTGTGCAAGGAGGAACTCGAGGAACCGTTTGGCTAGGTGTTCTACTCCTGGTTTTAGGCGATCATCTTCGGATACTGAGAGAAGGAAGTCATGGTTTTGTTCACTCAATCAATCTGTTGCCACAGGCAGTGGATGCTGATTCCTTTTTGGTGTTATTAATATCATTACACAGCAGGCCGGCCTCAAACAATTATTCAATTATTCATGTAAATACTATCCAATTATTCATGTGAGACTAGCATTTCTGCTTTGGAAACAGATTTCACACTAAATTTTCTTAGGGCTCATATTGCTATGCATTAGTGTGCGGATTTCAAAACGAACATGGAACTTTGGCAAACTGTCGGACTTTTTTTTTTTTTCGATGACTCACTAGTTAAGGGTTTTTTTGGGGATCCACCACTATTAATGGGGTCCCGAAAATTAATCCCAGTGGAAGTTTGTAGATGCATCTCCCAGCTAAGTGTTTTTCTTAAAGAATCGAACTTGGGCTTACGAATCTCAAATCCAATTCCTAGGATTTAAGAGAATCCCTCAAGATCACTTTGGTGCAAACTGTTCTGGTTAGAATTGCTGGCTAACTTGTTTCTGATTAAAAAATCAATTACTATGTTCAAATACAGAAGGTGATGGTGATGGATTCATTTTGCAGTAGAAGAAATTGTCCGATTTACATGTTATAATAATGAAACTCTTACCAACTTCCACCCGTTTATGCGCTTTTTTTTTTTTTTTAAAAAGTTTTTTCTTCCTACTTCATATGTACTAATTTTTTTTTTTTTTACAAATGCAATGTATAATTAATATTAGTTATTTAATTATATATTTTATTTATCATCTCTTTTATTTTTAACATCTTTCTCTTATCAACAATAATTATACAAAAATTTTATAGTAGTTAAAATATCTAAATAATAACTTCTTAATTTTCACACAATCTTAAAATGCAATACATGTAAAAACGAATGAGTAATGATGGGGCATTCTTTAATTGTAACTTATTTTTTGACACTTTAAAATTATTAGTGAATACGTTTAAATATGGATACTAATGCGCTGGTGACATATTCATATTGCATACATCTTGGATATTTGTACACGTACAATATTCACATACAATATTCTTAGGTATTTGTAATCGGTATGTTAAAATATATTATGGGTGTAGATAATACCAATTATGTCATTTTTGCCTTAAAATTTATATTTTTATATCATAATCAACCTTTGGTTTTTGTATTTTGACTTATTTAGATCATCAATATCTAATTTTACAATACTCATTCTATTTAATGTCAAAATCGTTTATTTACACATTGTTTATATAAATATATATATATTTATAAAAGACTAAATTATCACTTTAATCCCTCACTTTGTAAGGGGCTTTCATTTTAATCTCTGATTTTATAATAATTCTTTTTTAATCTCTCACTTTGAAAAAAGCTACTCACATTAGTCTCTAATAAATTTCTCTGTTCATAAATGTTAATGTCTTATATATGTGGCTGTTAAATAACCTATATGACGTTGGTTGTTGTGTTGTTGCAGTGAGGGACTAAAAATGAATTATTGAAAAGTCAGGAACTAAAGTGAAAACTTTTTACAAAATAAGGAACTAAAATGACAGTTTAATCATTTATAAAATTTGAATTTATATTATAACACGGTACCTCGTTTTTTTTTTTTTAAATGTCGTATCCGTATCCAATACTGTAATGGTACCTGGTATTATACTCACATTGGTGCAACGTTGGCTTTATGTCAGATCGCTGAATCAAACGTGTTCACTCTTTACTCAATGGATTTTGCTTGAAATCAACATAATTATAAACTGTGTTAAACAGTGGCGGTAGAGGGTATTGTAGCAACTGGTAGCGCATGGTAACCCACCCACAAGACTGTAAGATGGATCAACAATATGTTCTCTATTCCCTCCGTTTCACTTTAAGTGTCTTTTTAACATCAAAATTTTGTTTCAAAATAAGTGTCTTTTTTACAAAATCTAGATAACATTTAATACTGTTTTTCCTTATTTACCCTTACATTTAATGTTTTAGTTTTGAAATTTGTAATACTAGTAATTATGCATTGACAAAATAAAAACATTAAATAAGGGTATTTTTGATAAAATACATATAAAACTTACAGTAATCATCATAATCAACACTTTCTTAATCTATGTGCAGAAATCCAAAAAGACACTTAAAGTGAAACGAATGGAGTACATCCTTATGAAGAAAAAACCGCAGGGTGATGTTAGGCGCACGTCACATATTCATTATAGTTTGGTTGAGAGGTTAGAAGTTCAGAACCTAAACAGCATTTATTCCTTCAACTCAGTATTCAGCAAAATAATAAATCTGTGCCAGTACTATGGACAATTGGACCCACTTTAATTTCCCTCATGCACATGCTACTCATCATCAGTTATGCACATCTACATTGCCAAACTAAAACAAGATGCTAAAGGGTTTGCCACACTTGAGCGCTGGCCTCCAGCATGTACGCGTTATTATTCTTTATTTTTCGTTCTCTGTTCATTATGTTGTTATGCACTGAAGCAGACTGAGCACATTTTACCACCGAAACTGAATAAAGAAGAATCCCTTTCCATACAACTTCACTTGCCCGATTTGCATTATACAGTACCCCCTTCGGTCTTTATTATAAGGCATACTTAACCGAATTACACATACCAATAAAAGTTGTTGATTTTATGAATTCTATGAGAATATAATGTAACATTACAATTTTACCCCCTTAACTTTTCTTGAAAAATTTGCACTCATTAATGAACAACAAAAAACACATAAATAGTCAAAACATTTAATAAGGGCAAAAAAAAAAATCAATAAATGATGCATAGAAAATATAAAGTGACTTATAATTAGAAAGAAGAAAACTCTATAGAATGTGACCTATATATAGGACCGAAGGGAGTACCATATATGAATACAACACGAGGGAATTAAACTAATAAAAGCCTTTGCATTAGAGCTACTACACAACTAAAAACCAGGTATGGCATATGAAGTTTAGGTTATAACTAGAATTTGTCAATAAAAATATGAATCTGAAATGAAGCAAGACAAATTTACATACCAAGTTCAGATTTATCAACTTTGTTGGTGTAGTACAGCTTATGCTCAAATAAAAATTAAAATTAAACATAAGAGAGAGGAACTTGGCTGTTGACTTGCATATAATAATAACCATAATCATAACTTTGGTTACAAAGAAAAATACCATGTCATTAGACTAAAAAGCTCAGGAGGAATAGCAACAAAATAATAAGATGGGAGTGTTTGACATGATGAGAAACCAATCTTTATCAAAGTAAAAGAGAAAAGAAGGTCATGATCAAAGTAGAAAAACAAAAAAGCCTTGCAAGGTCAAGAAAAAAAAGGCCTAAGAAGATGACAGGAAAAGAGAAGAAAATGGAGAGGAAAAAGAAAAAGAGAAAAAAGAAAAAAGAATAAATTAAAAAAATAGTTAAGCTCAATTAGGATAGCACCATCAAAACCCAACCTCCAGCTTCATCCTCCATCTGCTATATTGAAACGCAAGGAATCTGATTGCACTGCTTGCATATGAATGTGGAAGAAGATGCTTGATGCCATTTGATAGAGATTCTTGAATAGTTAGTACCAAAGGCATGCTGAGAGAAAGAAGTGACAAGTTTGAAATGAACCGTAGGGTAAAGACAAGGTATGTAATAGGATAGTAGTTGTGACACTGTGATATGATATTAATGGGTAAGTGAAGATACATGCAGATGAGATTGATGGAGTTTATATAGTGAAAAGAGAAGTTTGAAATAAATGAAAAAAAAAATAAAAAAAATAAGAGACTTCTGACATTCCAAAAATGTTGTTGTTTCAGTGAAATATGAAGAAAAAAGGAACAGTTTAGTGGACCCAAAAAATATGAATTAATGAACGTAAAAACCCTTTTAATATATCGGTCGTTCTGGCTATCTATGTCTCTGTTTCTGTCTCTGACTCTGTTCTGTTTGATTCCAGCGAGAAGTCTTGATTATAATCAGAGAAAAATGGCGACTGATTTGAGAGAAGAAAAAGGATAAAGGACAGTGCAGAGTGACAAGCAATGTGACTTGACCAAATTTCTCTTCTGTACTCTAATCTTTTACCTCCTCAGTCACGTAAAATTCAAAAGCAAATACTCACACTCACTCACTCTGTAATATGAAAGGCGTGGGAATTCGAACTCAAATTTCCAAGAAAGGGAAACGGGTTAAAACAGTATGGGCTTCCCTCTGCCTGCAATGAATTCTTTCACAAGCTAAGTCTAAATATCAAACATACATTCTGTTGTGCCAACTCAGAGCTAATAATAATAATCCTTTATATTTTATAATTTTTTTCTTGGGCTTTCATTTAAGTACATCTCATAAATATATTAGTTTAAACTTTAAATTAAAAGTATCAATAAATTAAATAATTTTCAAAATTGTTATTTTTGCTACCAATACGTGTCAAAAATAGAGGTTGTGTTAGATTTTCTCCAAAATAAAAATTAATCTATAGAATATAGATGCAGGTACCAAATGGCATAATTGGGCGAGGCAGAATCATGATTCAACTTTGTACGTAAAGCTTGTTACTGTAAAACCCATACCAGATTTTCTCTTCTTTCTTGGTTGATTATATTTTCAGCTTTTTAAGTTGGTCCTTTGCGCTAATTGCACATGCTATGCCACCACCGGTTTCATGCCTCTTACGGTGTGTAGCCGTGTAAGGAGGGAGGGGTAGGGTTCTTCCTGCTGTGCTTAAAAAAAAATTGAGAACGGCAAGACGTTGGTGAAAATTTCCAAACTTTTTAAATTCATACTAGTATTGAAGTTATAGTAAATCCATCTTAAAAAAAATAAGTTATAATAAATTATTTTTTTCGGAAATTTCAATTTTATAGGAGTATATTGACAAGTCAAATATTTTTTAGCACCGTTTAAATGAGTTTTAAGAACTGAAAAATGTATTTTTTCAAGAATAAACTATTTATTTGATAATGGTTTTTATTTAATGTAAAGAATTAAGGAGGTGAAATAGTGTGTGAGACTCATTTAAAAATAAAAGTTAATTCATGAATGAAGTAAAAATATGATTATTATTGTTGTTGTTAAGGTATAAGAAAATGAAAAAAAATAAAAAAATGTTAACAAATAGCTTGTGAATAAAAACTAAATGTGATTTGAAAACATTAAAAATTTTAGTTTTAACTTCATGAAAAAAAAATTTGATTTTTTTTATCTCAAATAAACTTAATAAAAATACTTGTACACTTGAGATTTTATAAAAACAACAAAATATTGGCCAACAAGGTGGATACTAGGGATCTTATAGCAGTAGTAGTAATGTCCAGGCTTTTTAAAATCTTAGGTGATCATCACAATTCACAAATCTAGCTAGAGTGATGGGACAACACTTGACCATCAGTCTCTTGAGGTCTCTTTTTCTTAGAGTCCTTTCTCTTTCTTCTCAATGGTTTGCAGCCGCCTACGTAAGACAAATTAAAGATTGTCAACATATATACATACATGCAACTAAAATCGATGCTAGCTGAACGTTTGATGCAGCATGTGCCATACTGCACGCATGTGTGTGTCGTAAACCTTGAGACGCTTTGCCATTTCCACCTTACAAATAAATGCTTCCTATTCTCTATTTTTCTGCAAATCTTTCTATTCACCACTATGGCTACTATACGTAAGGGTAAGCAAAGGATATCTCGATACTTTATCAGCTTTTGTGTTAATGGCTGAAACCAATTTAGCATTAAAGTCATTATTCAAATAATAATAATAATAAAAAAGAAAACATGTAAGGTAAGAGGGTTAGTTCAACTTTATTTATTGTGTGTCCCTTGATAAGGTGGGGAAGGAATCAATTATGTTTTGTCTCGCGAGCTGGCTAGGCAATGACAATTCGATGATAGAAATTACTTTACATTGGATAATGCTTTTTTGGCCATGTTGGTGATAGATCGATGGAATAGAATCAATAGATACAAGGACAACAATAGGTATGGTGTGGTGTGGAGGGTTGAATCTATATTTGTGCAATGAAGTAAACACGATATGCTATTGGCTATGTTGGCCTTACTTTGCCATATTCGTAAGGGACGTTTGACTACTTGCTGATTGGCGTTGGAACTGTAACAAGGTTTCCTTGTCGTGTAGCCTGAGCTTCAATTTCACACCAATAATACTGACCAACATTTTTTTACTAAATCAAAATTTTGTCTTTTATAGTACAAGTGCTAGTATATACTCCTACCACAGTGTGTGTATATACTATATACTATGTTTAGTTTGTAAATATAAGAAGAAAAAAAAAATTATTAAGGATATTAGTTAATTATATTTCATTTTTTCAAATTTTTTTTAAAAAGATTTATAAAAAAGTAACATTCGTATCGAAACAAAAATAAAATGAAGTAATTATTTTTTATGGAAGTCTCAGAAAACAGAATTGTAAATAAAACAAAATTTAAGAAAGTTAATTAAATTTTATTATATTTTAAACAATTTTTTTTATATTGTAAATTGAAGAGAGTAGTACATATATTCATCGGAGCCGACATACATCGTGCATGTTTGGATGCACGTTGGATTTTCATGAAATTGATTATGGGAAGCAGAAACTACTCATAGTTACTAACATCCAACATGATTTTGAGACCTAGCATAATTTTTCATTGCCAAATCAAACATGCACATCATCTCCTAATGCATTTCAATGTGTGTGTTAGTACTTGTTTAAATTGGTGAAAAAAAAATTGAATTAAATATATTTTGATTCCCAAGATAATGATAAGGTTTTGTAGATCAAACCTAACATTTCTTATGTAGAGATTACAAGTGCAAATTCTAAAAACAACTTTTTTATTTGTGAAGTAAAGTTGCTTACATAAAATCTACCTGGATCTCATTTGTTAAGAGTCTTGAGCACGAGATCATCATTTCTTTTTCTGCTAATTATTTAGCATTTATTCCCTCCGGTCTTATTTATAAGATATTTTTGAAGTTTTTATTTTAGTCTCATTTATAAGATCATATTTCAATTTTCAATAGCATTTAATAACTTCTTTCCACAAACACCCCTATTAAGTCAACATTTTTTAGAGTTTCAAAAATAATATATGGGTAATTTTGAAAAAGTATATCAAATTTTCACATTTTCAATGTCATTAACAAATTTAACCACTTTCCTTGGTGGCAGTGAAAAACTCAAAAGGGTCTTATAAATAAGACCGGACGAAATATTATAAAGTAATGATTTATTAACCTATATCAAAATATTCACTTCTTTTCAGAAAAAAAATTTGTGACACTGGTTAGTTATCCCGTGGTATGAGTGTTTTGCAGGTTAATCTTATATATGTTGATTATATATTTTTGGGTGACTAGATGTTTGATATATCTTTCCTTTTATACTCATTGTTTGTTAAATTTTTATCTCTGTTTTATATATATATATATATATATATATATATATATATATATATATATTTACAACTCGAATGCATAATTAATATATAGTATCATTTTTTCCAATTATATTTTTATGGCTTATTTGTGGTTTTGATCCCTAAAAGTCCAATGTGTTTTGGTTTTAGTCCCTCTCAGATATTTTGATCGGGACTAATCCTTAATTTTTCAACTATTTTGATTTTGGTCCCCTTCGTTGCAAAAAATCATTTATTTGCTTACATGGTTAACGAAAATATACACCAGCTGCCACGAGGTGTAAGGTAGCGCCAAATAGGTGATGTGATATGCATGATTCAGACCTATGAACTCAGAATTTTGCGTACGAGACCATTTTGCGTATCGGATTATTTTGCGTCCGTGAATCTGTATCATCCACGTTATATCACCTATTTGTCATCCCTTCAGACCACATGGACTGCTGATGTGATGTTCCGCTAGCTACACAAACAAATAACAGATTTTTACTAACGGGGAATCAAAACCAAAATGTTTGAAAATTTAAGGACTAATCCCGATCAAAATAACTTATAGGGACCAAAATCAAAACACGCTGCGCTTTCAGAGACTAAAGACATAAATAAGCCTATTTTTATTTATCACGTTTTTTTCACCTCTATTATCTTTCTCTCTTTTCAATAATAATTATATAGGGATATTACAGTTAAAATACCTCAAATTCTTATATCATTTAACAATTACTTAAAACTCGTACATAACCTTAAGACACACTACACATAAAACAGAAACAGTAATAATCATGCTAATTTAATGTTCTGTTTACTTCCTCCGGCTCGTATTATAAGCAAAAAATAACTAATTTTACGCTTATTAAAGAAATTAGTTGATTGTATTTAATTTTCTACTCCTTTCGTTTCAATTTAACTGTCATTTTAGAAAATTTACACAGATTAAGAAACTCATTTAATGCTTCAATTTTCAAGAGAATTAGTAGATAATTTTACTATAATATCCTCAAAGTACATTAATTATCGGTCATTTCATATACTCATTCCAACGCATTAAATGCAAGGGTAGAGTTGGAAAATATCAATTAATACATCCTCGATTCCTAAAATGACAAATAATTTGGAATAAGTTAAAAAAGCTAAAGTGATAAATAAAGTGGAACAGATGGAGTGAAATTAATAAAAGAATAGAAGTATTTTAGGAAAATTGCATTGAGAAAAAACAAAATTAAATAAGATTATACTCCATCCGATCCTATTTATAAGACCGTTTTGGGGTTTTTCACTCCCACTAAGGAAAATTATTAAATTTGTTAGTGGCATTCGAAATGTGAAAATTTGATATACTTTTTCAAAACTACCCCTGTAATTATTATTGGAATTCTAAAAGTGTTGACTTAATAGGGCTGTTGTGGAAAGAAGTAATTAAATGCTATTAAAAATTGGAATATGGTCTTATAAATAGGACTAGAGGGAGTAATTTTTTAGGGATGTTTTAAGAAAGCGACATTGAAAATGAAAAAAATTTAAGAAAATTGGTTAATTTTGCTTTTTTTTTTACGAGGAAAATCTCATCGTCATTGCCGCACATTGACGAATCTGATGGGCAACTCTGCCTCCTGATCATATATAGGCCGCAAACTGCCGCAGGAGAATTACCACTCCTGAAGGAGCGACAGACTCATACTGGGTGGGATTCGATCTCATGTCCTTGCTGACCGAGGACAAAGTCCAGGTGTGCCACATGTTTTAAATCAAGATAAGTATGATTTTTTTGCTTATATTTCAAAACGAATGGATGAAGTATCTATTATATCCAAACATAATTTAATGTTTTGTTTATTTTTACCGCGGTTCTTTAATATATGTCTTTTTTTTAGATTTTTCGTTTTTTTATTGGTCTTTTTATAATTTAAAAAGTGTAATAAATATTAATTTTTATGTTTTTTTTTCATTCAATAAGTTTTGGTTAATGTAATAGTGAAAAAAGATTAATAGTCATAAAGAGAAATGCTACAGTAGTATAAAACATAATTAATTTATCGAAAATCTAAACAATAATTAAATTTGTTAAAAAGTATGTTTTGTTTTAAATTGGACAGATATATAGTTCCTCCAACTTGAAATATAAACAGCAAAAAACATACCTCTTTTAGTTTAAAATATAAGAAAATTAATCAATTTTTTTAAATTTTATTTTATTTCTAATGCCATTTTCCTAAAACATCCCTAAAAAATTGTTATCTTATTTAATTTTGTTTCATTCTCAATGCAACTTTTTTAAAATACCTCTATTCTTTTATTAATTTGAGAAAATTAAATATAATCAATTAATATTTTTAATAAACATAAAATTAGTTAATTTTACTTATAATTTGAGCTTGAGGAGTAGAAATGAAGATAGGAAAACTTAGTTCATCAATACAGTATTATGCTAAAAAAATAAAAATCAGTTCACGAAGACAAGACTAACTAAATTCGGTAAAGGGAAAAGATAAGTAGCACTGTTGGTACTTGGTACGAAACGAATTATAACAGGTGTGGATAATAATCCCCAAAAAAAAAAAAAAAAAAAAAACACACATGACGCTGGTTTCTTTTCCTGCGTTTCCAATTCCATTTCACATTCCTCCGATTTCAGCATCTTCTTCTTCTTTAGCATTCAATTGCTATGCATTCTCAACCCTCAAGACCCAAATCCAATCCTCATCTGCTTCCATCCAAACTCAACCCTCTCCCAAAATCGACACCTCTTTCCTCACCATCGCCGAGTCCTTCTACGTCGATGAGTTATGGGCCGCCGCATCCCTCCGCGTCCGTTGCTTCAACGACTTCCCCCCCGATACTTTTGGCTTACAAGTCAGTCTACCTTCCACTTTTTCTCTATTTCCCTCTTTCACCCTTTTTCTTCTGCTACCATTGTTTTTACTTTTTTGTTATCAATTTGGTAAAGGGTATGCTTCAATTTGAATAAAAGAGTGAACTTTTTACGGATTTGGATCCGTTGACTTTAACAATCTGGATTGTTGGACGAAGATTTGATGGTTTTACTTTAAAATAGAATCAAAACATAATTTAAAGGTTAATATGTTAGATTGCACTATTGGTCCCTGATTTCGTGGGCACTGATCAAATTAGTTTATAAACTTATCGAAATTTCAAATTAGTCCCCTAGATAGGAGCACGTTGGTCATTTTAGTCCCTGACTATAATGATCCATAAAGTCAGGGACCGACCGGTTTCTACAATGTTAGGGACTAATTTGACGTATATTCGACTGTCTTTGACTTTTTTTTAGTCAATATGACGTCGTTTTGGTCATTCCATTAATCCACTTTAAGGATCAATGATCAGGAATGATGTTTCTATCTCAGTGACCAATTTGAAATTTCGAAAATTTCAGAGATTAAATTAATTGGTCCCAACGAAGTCACTGACAAATCTGGCATATTACTCATAATTTAAATTTAAAGCCAATCCAATGGTGAAGTCATTCGATTCAAGTCCACTTTATATAAAGAGAGTTTGTTTGTTTATCCCCCTTTCCTAGTTATGTATTCTGTGTTTATCAAGTTGTGTTAGGATCATATGAAGTACTTGGCTGAGCGTGAGTTTGAAGCACTTAAGGAACGTATCTCCGGTAAAAGAGTTGGTTTCCAAAGAGTCTCTTGCATTAATGCTTCACTTCCATTGTCCCATGTCTCCAACCTCTATGATGATTTATGCTCTTCATGTAAGGTTTGGTCGTTTCCTCTATTAATTTGCTATCCTTTTCTTTTTTTAATTATTGTTATCAATGAATTATTTAATGCCATTGCTTTTCATTGTGACGATTTCTATTTTTTTTTTAGTGTGTAAATTTTGTTAGTAGTGTTATGTTTCTTGTTTTTTTTTTTTTAGCAAAATTAGTTAAATATACCTTGTATGCTTTGTAGTTTTCTGTTAATGGAGAAGAGCGGATTGTAGTTGGCAGTCTTGATATTAATAAATGCTTGAGCCTTCCTGATGAAATTGCTGGGACAAAGCCAGAGGTATTCATCATTTCTTCAAGATATCTTAATCTACGTGTGCGTGAATGTGTCAAGTGCGTGCGTGTGTATTAGAGCTTGCTTCATGTTTTGACTAGAAAATTGGTAACTCTTCTTTGGTTGCTATATTGTATTATGCTGCCTCCCATCAAAATGTTTTACTTTCAGATCGGTGGAGCTGATATCACAAGGGCATACCTTAGTAATGTTTGTGTTGCTACAGAGTTGCACAGAAATGGGTTGGGCTATGGACTTCTTGAAAAGTCAAAGCTAGTTGCTCGTGATTGGGGTAAGAAACCAAATAGAACTTAGTACTTAACTGCTACATGGTAATTACTGATGTTGCCTTGAGAAATGCTCTAGTTATATGCACTCTTTCTCAAGTGCCATTACCAAATAAATCACTTTTGCCTATAAATGTTAGTTTTCAGCTCTAAAGGCTTTGGCACTCTGCATTAACTTGATTAGATATTAGGGAACCTTTAGTCCTGTATACTTAATTTGTTTGGATAGCAAACCTTTTTAATTTAAAATTTCTTTATCTCCTCTACTCCCCAAATTTTATGTCCTATTAAGCAATATCTTGAATGTTCAGTGATTATGGAGTTAATTTGAGAGTCATACAGATGTCCATGATTGTACTACTATTGTCTTGTATTTAAGGCTTAGATTATTTCAATCACCAAAGCTATTATATTGGTCAAGTATACCTGTTGCCCAGCAAAGCTAGTTGTATTGATGTAAACTTCTCCGGTATAAAAGACTGTCTAGAAATTTTAGAAAGAACAATATTGACTTTTCTTAATGGCACTCTGCATGTTAGTCCTTCTATAACTAGTAGGGTAAAGATATTGTATTCAAAGACCGGAAAGGGAAGGAGAACATTTCGTCGATACTTACACCCAAGATCACATCAATTTTAGTTGACATCTATTTGCACATTTTGGATGGCTCATGCATAGAACATACAACATGTCTTGATGTGAATTTATAGTGGGTAAAAAATAAAGATCATTGAGGATCTTTTTTTTTTTTGGAACTAAACTGGCATGGCTTTATTCTATCACACTAAATGCTGTAATTTCTAACTTCTGTATACCTTGGTCTTGTATATGATCAATCACAATAAGATTGTGGCTATTGTCAACAAGTTTCCTTATTGTGTCTTTGAGATAGAAAATTTTTGTCCAAAAGTGGCTACTATTGAAGGAAATTCTATTTATGTTTGCCTCTGGGTCAGGAGATTTGATTTGCTTTAAGGTATTGTTAATTGTGGCTGCTTCAAATTCAATTTGGAAGCCAGAACTCCACTTTCGTCATTTTCCTGGTTGATCTATCTTTGTCGATTGTAATTTTTATGCCATGAACCAGACATCATGGTAAACAATTATTTGTGATTACTGTTATCCTTAATCTGCATTTAATGCATTTTCATATCCTTGTGGTCCACGTGCATTCCTGAGTTATGAATCACTTGGTGTCTGGCATGGTGTTCACTGTTCACACAGTCTACAATTTTAATTTTTTTTATATGAACTGGGAGACCCTGCTATTCCTACATGAAATTTCAGATTGGATTTTTCCTTGACCAAAAAGTGAAATAATTTATTTTTGTCTTTCAGGCATGACAGATTTGTATGTCCATGTAGCTGTTGACAATGAACCAGCGAAGAAATTGTATACAAAGAGTGGGTTTGTCTATGAAAGTGATGAACCTGCATGGCAAGCGAGGTTTCTAGATCGACCACGGAGACTTCTCCTTTGGTTAGGCCTATCAAGCACCTAGTTTGACAGTGTTGTCCTGTATCTTGTGTTAATTGGTTTTCTATCTATTCTTATGGTTTTTTTCCGGAACATCCTTAGTTTCCTCACATTAGTCTCATCCTCTCATTCCGCAGCCCAAATGTAAAGTGTTTTTTCATTTTAAAAAATCTGGATGACAAGGGTCAACGATGATATGTGTTGCTTTATGGAAAGAAATGAAAGATATTAATAACAGAAAGATTATTGATAGCACACTTCTATAGCAGCCCCCTCTTTTCTTATGACTGATTGTATGGCAGCCATTGGTTTATCTTTTTTTCGGAGTAGTCATCTGGGTTCGGGGTTT
The DNA here is from genome assembly GCA_037953625.1 of Crotalaria pallida. NCBI lineage: Eukaryota > Viridiplantae > Streptophyta > Magnoliopsida > Fabales > Fabaceae > Crotalaria > Crotalaria pallida. Next base: position 180,940,891 of record CM075649.1, read on the forward strand.
ATTCATATCACAGAAATTTCAAGCTTATCATATGGCAGAAATTTCAAACTTATCGAAGGATAATAGAATATGGTATACATAGCTGTGATAACTTTTTCTGTGTTAAAAAGATGTTCTAGAATGCATGCCAAACTCGTGCACATTGAGTAAACGCAAACATAGTTTTAGCTGAACATTTGGCATAGAATTACAAGGATATTCTTGATAAGAGTTGTCTGCAAGATACACAGCCCTAGCCTATATTGATATTGCAAATGTACTAGCAAGGCTCTCTCATAAAATGTTCCAAGGTGTGAGGAGCCACATGTGGCGCTTTTCAAGCATAAGTTTGACATTAGTTTTGCATTAAAAAACAAACTAAATATATCAGATGTAAACTTTTAATTTTGACGATTTTATCTTTTCTCATTTTCTAATGGTTTAATTATTTATTTTAGCAAGCTTCCCAAAATATATGGCCTTTTGCTATTATATATTTGTTCATTAAGAGATAGGAGTTATCAAAAAGCTAATGATGCAAAACAGAAAATGATCTCAATGAAGTGAGAATGTAGATTATCTAAAAATATATCTTATGATTAGGGAAGTCATTGAAAATTAGTCTGATAAGCAAAACATCAACAGACAGCATACTTTGTCCAAAATACATCAAATTATACATTCAATTGTCACGCTGCCAAAACTTGTGGTGCAGGTCAGATGAATATTGCTATCTTATCATAACATATACAATAATTGAAGCTTGGAGATCACGATCCACCTTGAAGTGAGCATTAAAAAACCTTCTTTCCTGTTGTTTAAGTCCCAGCGTTAGTAAAATGATGACAAAGTGGCGACACTAAGAGCAACACCAAACAACTTATCATATCAGTTAGCAGTAATTAACTTCGAACAATTTTACTTATTACCTCTCTATAACCAAATGAAATTAAAAAGTTTCTCAATTTTTGTTCTTCTGAATCAAACAAAACAATGTGGCTGGGCGTAGACCATTTTTTTGCATATTCAGACACAAAAGGAACAGGGTCCATCAAGAAACGGTCTGACTCATCTGGGATTCCTTTCTCTTCACTGTCGAACACAATAACATTAACATGAATTATGAACTTATTTGAGTCCAAATTAATTCAGAATGCAAGCCATTCCAGAATTCTAAATTCCAAACCTTGGAGTGCAGTCCAGAAATTTCATTGGCAGGTTATGATGCAGCATGGAATAATAGGGGGTAGCATGGCAAGGCGTTAGGAACAGAATGCTTTTCACTTTCCCATGTTGTGCTTCTCTGGCAAGGTGGTTCATAACATCCTCAGGTCCTCTCTGTCATGTAAATAAAGAGTATATATTTTTTAAAGACTTTTCAAAAGATTTTTGTGTAACAGCTACTTACAACAATAAGTACATCAAATTGAAGGAACAAATATCAAGAATAATCTAATTAGAAAGAAAAAAAATGACTCTTAGGTAGCAAGAGTGTATAACAGTGATTAATGAGGCCCCTCATGAAGTTTGACTCCCAAAGTCCCAAAACCCCTGGCAAACAATGTCTAGGAGAGAGAAAGAGAGGAAAGAACATACCTGATGAGCCAAACTCATATACAAAGCCATCGGAATATTGGTAGCAAGCAAAAATAAGATAGCATATCTCATTTTGGGAGGACATTTGGTATGCTTTTTTGATGATTCTTTTCCTTCATACACCGGAGAATCAGGATCTTCTATCATAGCCAAGGAATAACCTGAGAACATCAGAGCTATGGGAAGAACTGGCAAGACAAACCTGTTCCTCATAGTAATTGACATGCATATGTAAATACTCCAGGTTGAGATAGGGATGGGCCAAGTATACGTTAATATGCACATGCAAATAATTAAGATTGAAATACCTGAATTCCTTGTGACCTAATATGCTGTAGAAACCCAAAACCCAGGCAAGGAGGCCAGCAAACTTCCACTCTTTAGAATAAATGATACCGGCTATACAAAATGGTAAGTGTGAGAAGATCATGACAGTAAATCCCTGAGTGAAGTACCAGTGCCATTGGTGAGTTCCATAGTAATCTCCACCCGAGGAAAGAAAATTGAATTTTAGAAAATTAAGTGGTACTAGAATCCACGTGCCATACATGAAATGATCCAAAAAACAGGTAAGTCCTAGCACCAGGATCCTGATAAAGTGAGCCGCACTGTTAATAAAATATGGTCTTTGGGAAAAGGGGGAAGCATGAAAAGGGAAAACACATAATGATATACAATTCTCTGAAAAAAAGTATAAGCAAATAATAAAGATCGTATTTCCAAAACATACCCAATAGGAGCCACCTCCAAAAAAATGAATTTCAATCTATCACGTGTTTTTACAAGCTCAAGCAGGCCAACATAAAGCCATGCGATTGCACTTGTTGGCCGAATGGCACAAGCTAATGCAGCCACCACTAAACCAAACTTCCTTGAAACAACGGAACATTTGTCGGAGGATCTCATGCAGGGCCAAAAGTATAGAGACACCAGTGTAAGAACGGTCTCCAAGCTATTTGATAGTGTACGAGAAAAACAATAAAACATAAACCAATTGGCCAGCTGGGAAAAGAGCTGCGACAGAGTTAAGTTTTCATGTATGGTGGGGAAGAAGGTATATTCAAAAGTGTTTCTATACAATAAAGCAGCAAAAACTTCTAACATGCCATCAGTCTAGCCACAAGTAAAATAAAATATTAGGATACAGCCCATTTAGCAACATGGATACCAAAGATAACTGCAGAGAGTTTGTACAAGTACAAATCACCAACTGCCGCAAACATGGACTGCAATAGCCGCGGAGCCTTCATCTAAGAAAAACAGAGCAGAAAAGAGAATTAGTAGAATCATCTATGACACGCAAGAAGCCAAGACACTGTAGATTTAATTGGCTGCTACAACTTTCATTTGAAAAAGTACAATGTAAAACCTTTTTTGGGGGGTTGGGAGAAAGGGAGGGTATGGAAAGAATTTAGAGTACTATAGTTTTCTAGCAAGGACATAGGACCAGCCATAAATAATCCATTTTGTGTAAAAAAATATTTCATTAGATTATATACAAATAATTTTTTTTTTTCACAATTTAGACCAAAGAACAAGGTACGCTTATTATATCTATCGGGTTTTTCTGAGCAAAAAGAACCATTCAGAAATAACATATATGAACGAAATATATATTATATGATTACACAGAGATAGAAGTTAAATTAATTCCTGAGATTGTCGAAATGATCAAATTAATCCCTGACTTTACAGACCATTAACGACATGGACTAATATGACTGACGTGTTCGTATTTCAGGGACTAATTTAGAGTTTTGATAATTCCAGGAACTAATTTGACCGGTGCCCACAAAGTCAGGAACCAATATGACATTTTACTCCTTAACAAAGGTTATAAAAAAGAATGTCTTATAAAAAATAACTTAAAAAGTGGCGAATGGCATATAAAAATGAACCGTACTATCTAACTATGCATGAACCGAACACCCAATAAGCAATGGAATTAGAATGAAATAGTTACTTACCATGATCCAAGGGGTATCAAGATGCAGAAAGGCGAGAAGCTTATAAAGGGGAACAAAGAGCATGGGATGCAAATAGCTTCGAATCCCCTGTTTCCACTCCCATGTTAAATGACCATACCTGTCTATCTATCTATCTATCAATGTCATTTGATACAATTACGCAGGAGAATGGAATTGAACGAAGAAAATAGGGAAGAGAAATTATTAAAGAAAGAAAGAAATACCCAAATGCGATGCGATGAGCGACCTCGGGTCCCTGCCAGTGTTCATCAGGGTTGAAGTAAGTCTGAACTAAAAGAGAGTTCACCATTCGGAATGCCAAGCACAAACCAAACACTCGTCGTTTTGTTGACCGCAACTCGAATCTGGAATCTGGGGATTGGGCTCTGTATTTACCATCTTCTCCTTCATTCTTAGCATGTCTTCTTCTCATTCTTCCTCGCTACCCAACAAACACCACAGATCACACTGCTATTGATATTGCTATTGCTATTTGCTGATCCTCTCCCGTTGGAAAAGGGACTGGACTCCCCGGTCTTTCATTACGATCGTGACACGTGGCAAGATATTAATCCGATGGTTAAGATTTTTTTTAATATTCTAAACCAGAGGGAGTACCAACCAGTCATGGGCAGGGCCTGTTTGGGAGGTTGAAACAAAATAAAGGGCACAGGAAAAGTGATTATAAAAAAAAAAGTAAAAGTTGGTAGTAAAAGTGATTCTTTGAGAATAGCTGATTTTCAATTTTTTAAACCTTATGATGTTTTGTTTTTGTAACAGTCCAATTGAACAAATTTTGTATTAAAAGGGATTTTTTAACCTTAGCACTAAGCATCCCAATAATAAATAAGTTTTTTTTTAAGAATAAAAAGTAAGTTTTATCATTTATCAGATTAATCATTTCCTTTAAAATTTATCTACTTTGATGTATTTATCCTCAACTTTAAGCAAGGTCTCGCTTAAGCAAGGTCTCGAGTTCGAGTCCTTGTGAATGCAGAAAATTCATGTTGGGAGACTCATCTGCCATAGCCAGGCACGCGACCCGGGTCGGATCCGGATGTACCTAGGTAGTACTTAGGGAACCGAGTGGGCAATAAAAAAAAAAGTTGAGGTTAAAACAATTCTTTTAAAAAAAATCAAACAAACACACCCTAATTATGGCAATTTTTTAAAAAAAAAATTATTAGCAACAGGATTTTATTAAGAATAGGAGTACTAGATGTACTCCCAAGCATTACAAGTGTACTGTTTTTGTTTTTATTCCATGAGTGTTCAAGTATAAAAATTTGAAGCTAAAAGTTTAAAATGGTGATAATCAAAAAGTATGGAGGGCCTCGTTTCTACAACAGTGATCATTGACTGTGAGTAATAACCCCTGCCTTTGTAAGACTTGTCTTTCTTCATTTCACCTGCATTGTTTCCGGCATGTAAAAAAAAAAAAAAAGATGGATTGAGCAAAAAAAAAAGTTTTCTTAGGAAGTTCTTCATATTTATGTCATCAAATTTGATATGAAACTCTGAGGAATTACAAAAGCTCGAATAAATTCAATGGAAACAGGAAATTCTTAAGAGAAAGAGTTTTGAGATAGAAGTCTTATCGATAAAGCATGGTTACAAGAGGAAATTTTTTTACAAATGAATTAGAAAGAGTAACTTGGCTTCTAAGCAACTTAGGGCTATCAAATTGGAGGGAAAAACAGTTACATACCGGCTATTAACAGAATTAGTTAACTAACAGTCAATTAACAGAACGGTTAGCTAAATTCACAATTGATTATAGCAGCATCAAAATTAAATTTCTCAATTTTCTATTTTACACCAAAAAGAATGGAGTTTTCCTTCAGTCTGAATAATGAAGCAGTATGATTAATTTGAGCTGAATTTTTATTTCATTATGCAAAATTCTGGTGGAGTAATAGACCCAACAAAAGGTCAGGGTTTCATTTTTCTTTTTTCCTTTTGCATGGTGGAAGATGCAGTTGGCAGTTGGTGAAGCCTACCTTTTCTGTCTTCCAAGAGAAAAAGGAATGAAAGCTTATCTTATTGGATACTATTTGATTTGTGTTGTGTCTCAGATTACAGTATGCTTCAGCCAACAACATACATGTATTGAGATAAAAGACAGACTTGGCCACAAGAAAACACCAGCTAGGTCTAGGTGGTCCTTCTCTACAAAAGATGATTTTTCATTTTTTTTAGCTCCACAAAGGCAATCGTGTTCGACCTCCAACATCCGCCATATTACTAACTCTTCTCGCTGGATTTTTTTTGGACACGAACAAAGGAAAATAAACATATACCACTTGAACCAACCACTCTTTATAGAAAACATGACTGCTTTGCACAAAGTTGTGCCAATATATCTTAATACTGAAATCAAATTATGAAACAAACTCTTGGACATTCTCTTCGTGCTCATTTATTTTGTTAGTTAAGCAGATTTTTAATTTGATGTATAGCATAATAACATGATATATGTACATATTATTTTCTTTTACTGGAGGATAGATCAAAGATAGTTTGAATTCAATAATAGGGGCAATAATATGCGATAGTAACAATATTTTAGAAATACAAAGTTCCAACAGCGTACAGAAAGCAAGCGTTGATAATATGGATTTCAGTAAAATTGCAGCTCATATTTTGCAAAAGAAGTGGAGATCCTCAGCATATGATTGATGGTTTTAGACCATGTCTTATAACGACGAAAATCACTGGCCATGTCAAGCTTGAAATTTCCTCCTCTGGTCCTTAATACTATCAGATAACATGTTTCAGCTTCATCAGCTTCTGAATCTTTATACAGCTCCGCATGTAGATTCAGCACAATACCTAAAGCAAAGCCAGTGCCGTAAGTCCTCGTGCCTTCTAAGTTTTTAATAAAGAAATCAAGAAAAGAAAAAAAAAGAAAAAAGAAAAAAGATAGCAAAAAGAAAAATAACTTACTCTCCTTTTTGCTTTTTAATAGATTATGCTTCCTCATCATAAGTACAACCTGTAGTTTCAGAGTAAGCATCATTGCATGCACCCAGAGTTAGAGACAAAAGTATAGCTAACCCTGCGACACTAGACTTAATCCCAATGTCTAAATTAATCTCAAGATCTATTGCTACATTTTAAAACACTGATGATGACAGAAAGCTAAATTGATCAAATGATTAGATTTATTAGTATCTTAAAAAAAAAAAAAAAATCAGGCATATTATCATTAACTGAGTTAGCCCATAGCAAGAAGTTTAAATGTTATTTCTGATATGATTAATTAAAAGAAGTTTACAGAAACAAAAGTGTCCATTATTCTTACCTTGGCTTCACTGTTTAGGATAACACATACTGATCTTGGCATGTACTTCCCTGTTTAAACAAAATTGAAGAAATCGTAAATTAGAAAAGTATACTTATATACTTATACTTTATAATTCTCCATCTTTAGGTAGAACTTATTGCACAGTATTGGACTCAATCACATCCAAACGATAATGAGTTAAAATTATGAGGTTTATTCATAATCAACGATTTGGATATGGCTTGGACCATTATAAGTGCATTAATGTACCTTCTGGTGTTTCCACATATAACTCAGCTCCCTGTGCAAGAATAGTTCTGCCTTTTTCGAAGTCAAAGTCTAAATCATTGTTGTCTTCAATGGGCAAGACTGGGACTCCACCATTCAATTTGTTTTTGCATTCTGTTCTTGCTTTAAGTGTGGCAGCTCCTTTTAATGCTGCAGTGTTCCAATATTTTTGGGTCAGCAGTGTTTGGTTGATGGTACATAAAGAACAGAATCACATGAGTTTTGTTTTGTCGAGGGAATTGGTACTTTATCCTAGAAAATTCTTGACAGATATAAATATAACAAAATACTGTAAAATAGAAGAGGAAATAGTACACCCAAAAATTGCCTCTCCTTTGAGGGCTGGAAGGTAGTTTCTCCGGCTCGTATTATAAGCAAAACTAACTAATTTTACGTTTATTAAGGAGGTTAGTTGATTGTATTTAATTTTCTCAAATTTATAAAAGAATAGAGGTATTTTAGGAAAGCTGCATTGAGAATGAAACAAAAAATTAAATAAGATAACAATTTTCTAGGGATGTTTAAGAAAAGCGGCATTGAGAATGAAATAAAATTTAAGAAAGTTGGTTAGTGTTGCTTATGTTTTAAACTAAAAGAAATACAGTATAATTTTGTTGCTTATATTTTGAGCACGAGGGAGTATAAAGACATGAGAGCCATTTCATTTTAATTGTGCCTTGTACATTTCTAGCTCTCAGATCTGTCAACAAATTATGCATCTGTAACCCCTCCCCCATCATAAAATAAGAGAATTGTTATGTAATTTTTAAGCAAGTGAAAGTCTCTTTTACAATACTGTATTATTGAACTTGTGTCACATGAGTTTTGTTTCTCATTATAATTTGTACTTTAACTTTATTTATAACGGTTTTCTTAACCACCTACTCCTATAAGTAAACAATTTTTATGGAAAATGTTGTATCTAAAAAATAAAAATCTTATATTTTTATTCTTTTAAATAAAATACATCTACTTTTGAATGCTTATACGACATTAAGGAAATCTTTTTTTTTTTTTAATATTAAAATCAAGAGACCTAAGAATCTAATCGTAAAATAGAAATATTTAAAAAATGAGTTAAAATAAATAAATTACATGTTTCATGATGTTTCCGGGAACACGTCTATACTCGTAGTATAAATTTGTGCTATAAACTTGAAAGTTATTGCATGCAAATAACAGGGTTCTTACATGTAGCAGCCGCAGCAGTGAGAGTTAGGATGTCACTTGTACTTGTGCCACTCATGGCTGAGCCAATTACACTTCCAAGCTGCTCTTTCTTTACCCCCATTGCTTCTGCAACTTTTGCACATTGGGCTGCCACCAATGCAGCTGCAGAGGCTATTGCTGCATCTCTGTCTTCATCGGACTCCTTTTTTGAATTCTCTGCAGCTACAGCAGCAAGAGCAGCTGCAACCCCTGCAATGGAAAGTGCTGCATGCACCTCTGCTCTTTGCAATCTCTGTTCTTCTTTCCTCTTCAGTTTTATTTCCTTAAACCATTTCTTGATAGACACACTTTTCAGTGGTATGATCTGTTTCCATGACATCTGCATGGTAACTATTACTCTTAGATATATAAAATCATTGACATGCTTTCACATGACAATGACACTTTAAACTAATGCGAGAATTAGACATGATTTATGATAGACTTTTATGGCGTTTTTTGATCCATGTAACCAACACAACCTTATGGGATAAAGCTTTGGTTGTTGTTGTTGACTTGTTGTGACATACTTCCATTAATTGAATATCAGAATTTGACGATTTTCTATGGTAACAAATCAAATTATTTCTATTTCTCGTTTACTCTTTATCTATTATGAATACACATGTCTAAAAAAAATCCTATTGTACAAAGGGGCAACAAAAGTTATTCATTATTTGTTGCACATAAAACATGATTCACAATCAAATACTCTAGATTTTTTTTTGCTTTACCATACCTGCTTAAACTTTTAAGAGAGTTAGTCAGAACCACTAACCATGACATACCTGTTGATGTAAATTACTACTAGAATGCATGTAGCTGTTGATTGCTGAGAGAAAAGATTACATACCAATTTCTTCCGGAAGCCACTGTTGTAATTTAATTCAGGATGCATCGCTTGCTGCATCCATATCCATGACTGAAAACCAGAAGAAAAGAAGTAAATTAATGGTAAAAGGCGCTATCTCAATATGGAATAAGAAGTCTTATACTGTTGAGTGATTTGTTACCTTCACATCATTAGACTTCCAACCTGGCAATGACCTGAAATCTGCATCATCCATTCTAGCACTCTTCTCCATCTTTTGAATGTCAGAAATATTTAGATCAGACATTAAAGAATATTATTAGTAGATGAAGATATTGAATGTAGACTATATATATTCTATTGGAACAGCTAAGCAGAATTTACTCACAGTAGGATGAAGATTGGGGCTAGCAGGTTCCAATTGATTCATAGGGTTATCAACTAGAACAAGTGATCCATGTTGTGGCTGAGGCTGTAGAGCTTGTACAGCAAAGTTGCACCATGCATGTGAAAGGAAATCCATTGTCTCAGGATGTGCATCTGAAGGGGATAGATTAAATTCAGAAGCCATGCTAATGTTGATATCTTCAGAACACAATTTCGCTTGAAGACTAAGTGAACAGGATCATCTGAAAATTGGAGTAAGCAAGCATGCATGATGCATGCATATTTATACATGCTAAATAACCATGACGTCAGTACAATAATTTGCAAACCCCACTATCCTCTAACAAAAAGAAATTAAGAAAAAAAAAACCCTTTAAACAAGCTGCAAAATTGATTTCAAAATAATATATATATTTTTTTTATAACTTTAATTTGAAAATTTTACATATTTCTTTACTTCCTTTCATTATAATTATAATTAATTCTTCCAACTTTCAATCATGTCTTAATTCCTACTTATTGATCTTCATTGCATTTTATTGTGTTTCTGATTCTTTATTCCTCAAATCCAAAATATCAACGTTCTAAGTTTGTTTTAGCCTTTCAAATACTACTAGCAAATATCAATAAATTAAAACTACCGTTGCTCTGCGTCGATGTATCTTTATATTAGAAAAAAAATATATATATTAGAAAAGCTTTGTTTGAGAAGATGAGATGAAACTTTATGTTCAATATTGCAACCAAATGAGAAAGTACTTGTTGTTGGTTAAATGGGGTATGTTTTTTTTTTAACCGCAAACAAATAAAAACTCATTAAAAGGGACAACCAAGTATCATAGTACACAACAAAAATCTCACCTTTTAAATGGGGTATGTTAAGAGAGTAAAAAGAAAAAAAGACATTGCCCTTATGAAAACTTATGTAGTTATTGCTAATTTTATACCAGGATTACTTTTTAAGAGTCTATTAAATTTTGGGGAATTATATGAGGTAAATTAATTCTTGAGGGTATGTGATATTCCAGTACACATATGAGACTATAAACAACTTTATGCATTTTCATTTCTCCTATTTTTTTCTGTTTATTTTATTCATACTCGGTATAACATTTTTTCTAACATGCTGTATAGTGTACACCCAACCATTAAACAAAAAGTCTAATTAAACTAAATAATTAAAATAGGGCAGAAAGCAAGTGGCATCATGTGCACGATTATCATTGATCTTATTGACCCACTACGTGAATTTTAAACCAGAAGCAGGGCCAGTGAGTATTATTATTATGTAGATATTTGAGAGTACAGAATGCTACAGTCCAATAGCTAATAACTCATCATACCGAAATGTTTATGGAGAACAGGGATAGGATGATGATGATATATATATATATATATATATATATATATATATATATATATATTGTAAAGTTGTTGGACGAGTGCAACTTGGCGAGAGAGAATGAAAGAAACAACATGAGTTTTTTTAACATTTTAAATGTAGATTATTTCTTATGCTACGTTTCATTCTTTCTTTTATTTCAGGGACTAAAGTCCAATCCCCAAAGAACATAGAGCAAGATTAAATATTAGTATATCTATATATTCCAGAAGGAAAGGGTCGTTGCACTTTAAATAATTGTATATATCTATTTGTAAAGTTTCTGATATGAAAACGAAGGGGGCCTATTGAAAGAGTTGATTTGCAAACCAATTTTTATTGTAAGAAAACAAGGCCTCAAGATTCGAATAAGAGATAAACACATGCTAATCATAATACAACATCGTGGGATAGTATAAAGACTCAAGAGGCCCCTTTCTTTTGGACTCTTTAAATAAAAGCCATTAACTTAAGGCAAGAATAATGCACATTTTAGATGATAAAATTAACCAAAGGCTACTTGCCAGAGGACCAGAGCTTTCTTCAGGGCCACTGCATTTGCATCCATATGAAAAAATAAGTTACAAAAAGTAATGAGGCATTATCACCCAGCATGCTCGTGGGCCAGTGTTGACAAAAAGAAGCTAGACATGTATAATTGAATTGAATGAGAGGCAACTAATAGGTATCATTATGGATTGTTATTTTTCCATTAGAATATTTAAACCCCTGATTAGATTAGCATACTTGTTAAATAATAAAGATGAATAATAGCTTTACGTGTTTTTGAAAAGATTATGTAAAGCTAATCGAGTATTATATTGGATAGTACAGTATATATTCTAAATATATATATGTTCAATATCGAATGATATTGAGGTTATAAGTAAGGAACTATGGGGATTTGCTTGAAGGCGTGCTGATTACGTTCATGTGACAAGCAAACATTTTATATGTTATAGTCTAAAGAGTGTCTCTAAATCGCAAATCATGTAGTTCGTTGTTTATCAGGACCACCAAGGTCCTTCTCGGGATAGACTTACTCGTACTTCTTTTTTTGTTAAGAGAAAGGTAACAAGGCAGAAAAGGGGAAAAAAAAAAGAAAAAGAAAAAGAGAAAACTAGCTGCTATGATTTACTCGTACTTGATTGTTATTAAAGCATATGGAGAGATTTTTTTTTTTTTTTTCTGGTCATGGGTATTTTGCAATTTGCACAATTGACAATCATGTTAGAGTCCAAAATAGGGAAATTATTTTGTCAAACTTATAATCTATTAATGTCACCCAATACTATAATTTATTCCTTTTGTGTCCTTTAAAAAAATTACTTTTACACGGATCGTAGTGGTTGTTCACCACCTGCATGCGGTCGTAACACCCCTTTATGACCCAATCAAAAACCGAATTTTTGAACGGGTTATAAGTATGTGTTACGACGTGCAGGTCGTAGGGGTTGCTTACGACCTACAGGTCGTAGTATCCCCTTACGACCCAATAAAAACTGAGTTTTTGAACGGGTCGTAAGCAACCCCTACGACCTGACAGCTACGAAAAATTGCGTATCAATTTCGTTGTTGATCTCTACCAAACTTGTGGATTATTTTTTATTTTCAATATGAGATTGAATTAACTGATTGATTTTTTATTTTCAATATGAGATTGAATTAACTGCAAACAAATATTTAACAAAATAAAAAAGAAACTAAAGGTTCACAAAATGCATGAATTTTCATTTATAATAGTTTATGTCAATGTCTTCTGTTGAACATAAAAAAATTAAAGCAACTAATCTGAGGCAAGTAGAGATATATAATATAGATGCAAGTTAAAATAAAAGTTTAGAAAATGAAATGAAACCTTGGATTAGTCTACGACTACGAGGTATTGCCAGGGAGTAAAGCAAACATTCAAATTAGAGTTGAATTGTGTTGTTGATCAATAATATGAAGGGGTAAGTGCAACAAATAGCAACGAAAGCCATTTTCCACATTTACGCACGTGTTTGTAGTGATTCTGTTGCTAATCCGTAGTTTGCAAGATATCAGCAACGAAATGGATACACAATTTTCGGTAGCTGTCAAGTCGTAGCATCCCCTCACGAACCGTTCAAATGGATCGTAAGACTTGTTGGTCGTAAGCAACTTCTACGACCTGCAGGTCGTAACACCTTCTTACGGTCGTAAGGGAGTGTAACGACCGCAGGTCGTAAGCAACCCCTACGACCCATGTAAAAGTAGTTTCTTTTAAAGGGCACAAAAGAAATAAATTATAATATTGAAGTGACTTTGGTAGATCATGGGGTGGCAAAATAATTTCCCCCAAAATATTCAACATACAGTAAGATTAACTTTTTCAACCAGAATTGTTTACGTATGTAGGACTCAAACCCATTATCAACCTAAGGAAAAACAATCATTAATTACTTGAACCAACTCATGAAGATGATAGTTTTAGTTTAAAGACGGTAGTTTTGGTTTTTTATTAAAAATAATTATAATATAATGTGTTTGTTTGACAATGTAGATTATAAATCTTAGATTATATTTTTGAAAAAATAATCAAAATCTAAAATCTTCTTTATAAAAGTTAGAGGATTATTTTTTGTAAGATTATTTTTTAGACCATATAATTTTTTCATTTTACCCTTGTCACTCCAACACATTAACTACCTCATTATCACTGCATACCTTTTTGATTATTTACTCAATAAAAAATATTTTTTTACGCTATCCAAACAAAACATCACCCAAAATTTAAAAAAAAAATATTTTTTAATAAAATTTTAAATTATAACATTTATTTATTTAATTTTTTAATCCTTATTGTTTTAATTTGTGAATAATTGATGATAGCAAAAAGGAAGAAATGAGAGAAGGGAAGGGACAAAAAAAACTAAATAATAATATGTTAAAATTGTTCTTAATAATAGTAAAATATATAAAAAAAAGAATTGTTTTTTGTCTTATTTTTAATTTATATATATATAGAGAGAGAGACGTATATATGAATAAAGTGCCCCAAGCTTCCACTTAATAAGATTTGGGGAAAGGTAGATGTACTTAGCTTTGTCCTTATAATTAGAGAGGCTACTTTCAAGATTCAAACTCATGATTTTTTGACCACTAATTAACAACTTTATTGTTGTATCGAGGCTCATTTTCATTGTCCTTTTATATATATACCGTGCAATAGCGTGCAATGCACGAGTTATTAAAATTTTAAATTTTTTAAAATAAATATTTTAGAGTAAAAATTATTTTTTTAATTGTATAGTAAATGTTATTATTAAATAAGAAAAAAAAATAATTATAAAAAAAGCAAGAGTTCAAATTAATTGAATAAAGAAAAAGTGATTTATATATTCATTTATGATAATGATAATAATGATTTATAATTATTGTATAATATAATAATTATTCTTTAAATTTTGGAAGAATTAAATATGACTATATGAGAGTAATCGAGATTGACTTTTCCTTTTAATTGATTAAAGCATGGGAAAACTTAGATAAATTTGAATAAATACTTTTAATAAAATAATTAAATACAACATGAATTTTTATGAATTTATAATGAAATATATAAACATTGCACCACTAAATATGTACCGAATTATAGAGTAAACCATTGCTCTATTGCATTTTTTTTTTAAATTTTCAATATTTTCGGGACACATGACATGTCTCATTATCTTTTATTTTCTTAACTTTTTTATGTGAAAATTCTGTTTCGTGAGGAGCTCTCTAATTGCAAAGTTTGGGTTAAAAATTATAATATAAAGTTTGACTATATACGTAGAAGTATTAAATTGTTAAAATACATTAGTATTATTATGAAAGGGTGTTTGGAATTTTTTTAAACAATTGCAATTAATATTATTTCAAAATTTATTTTTTTAAATGTATTTAGTAACGCTATTGTGAAATAGTGTTAGTTTATAAGACATAACTTTTCAAGAATTTAATATTCTGTATAGGTGCATTGGCATTGTTTCAAAATTTATTTTTTAAATTATATTTAGTGATATTATGAAAGGGTGTTAGTCCATATGACATATCTTTTCAAGAATTTATTATGAAAAGGTGTTATTCCATAAGACATATTTTTTTATATTTAGTAACATTATTATGAGAGGGTGTTAGTCCATAATACATATCTTTTCAAGAATGTATTATGAAAGGGTGTTAGTCCATAAGACATATCTTTTCAAAAATTTATTATGAAAGGGTGTTAGTCTATAAGACATATCTTTTAAAAAAATTAATTTTTTTAAATAATAAATGTTGTCGACATATGGCATATCTAATATGCTACCATTTTTCTAACTTTTATTGTGAGAGTTTCATTTCATGAGGAGTTCTCTGTATTCAACATTTAGTCTCAAAATTATATAATAGTGTTTGATTTGATAATATACGATTTGATTATGGAGTATGTTCGTATACATGCGGAAATAGGGTACCCAAAGAGTGTACCATTTTGAGCAAATTGATTAGTATGTATTATCTTCGTATAAACATTGTATCATTTTATTTGTGTCTTCTTCCGTATGCTTATATATCCAAACAAAGCATCTTTTTGTGCTATTTTTGCTGAAACAGTGTATTATTTTGGGGTTTTTTTTTCAAAAAAAAAATTAAGTAGGACACACGGCAATATGGTATATCTCTTTGTTCTCCATTTTTTCAACTTTGATTCTAAGAGCTCTATTTTGTGAGGAACTTTATAATTTCAAGGATTAGACTCTAAAATATATAATAGTGTTTGATTGAATTAAAATATTTAATATTTTTTTACAAAGACACACAAAATTTCAAATTCATCTTTTTCATTTACTATAATTTTTTTTATTATCATTTACATTTGCTTGGGCTAAATACAGTCGTTTTTATCATGGAATTTGCTATACATTGCCCTAAAACTAAAGGTGGAAAGTTCGTATAAAAAATTATGCACTTGCAAATATCAAAAATTAAATTTATAATTTTTCATTATTGACTTAATAGTTTTAGGTTTTCTTTAAGCATTGCTCAAAGAGTGATGTATAGCGAAATCCTTTTATTATAATTGAAATTCAAATGTTACTATACACTCTCTGGTTTTTAATGTAATATTTTTTGTTCATTTTGTTGAATAATATATTTCAATTTTTAATACATTTAATTTTTTTCATTAATACTCTTATTTGCTCAATATTTTTTAGAATCATAATAGTAATTACAGAAATAATTAAAAAATACATAAAATATTCATATTTTTCATGTAATTAATAAAATTAATCAATTTTTTTAGTAAAAGAAATTTCTCAAAAAAAATATATTAAAAACTGGAGGAGTATAATGAGGCATGAGGGAGATGACTCCAGTCTCCTGGAAGAAATTATTAGTTAATCATGGACCGCCACGTCATCCATGGTCCAAGTCAATCGATATCTAACACACAATACAAATAATTATCAACTTACTTTTATTTTTAATTTTATTTTTTTACTTGACAAACCATAATTAGACTGGACCACAAACGATATAATGGTCCACAACATAACTTATCGTCTCCTGGGCTTCCAATTGGATCATACATTTTAGTGTGGTGTGTCCCGCTTTAAAGAGTCAGACTCCGCACTTTAGGTCAAATTTGACACGCTGTGGGCTACACGAATAGGCCTGCTGTTGCTTATTCCTAGCTCATTCTCTTCATAAATATTTGATATATTTTTAAATATTGTTTTTTTAAGAGAAAATGTGTATTTTATTTATAAATAAGAAACCATACAAGAAATTTCACACTAATAATTAGTTAAAGAGAAAACAAAATACACAGCACATACTTTTTCATGTGGACATGAATCATCAGCAACTGCCAAAACTCGATAATTATTATTATTATTGATATTAAAACATTGTTACTATAATTATTATTGATATTTTTTTTAAAAAAAATTTTGGATGAACCAGGGTATCCACCCGCCCAACTGGGTGACTAATCCCTCGCATCACGGTCGGGCCCTTTCGGGGGCGATGCTCCCAGTAAGGCTTGCTCCATTCACATGCACCTCGGGAACGACTCGAACCCGTGACCACATGCTTAAGGGACACAAGTCCCTTCCACTTGTGTCAACTTCCACTGGTATATTTTTTAAAAATATTGAATAAATAGATATATTTTTAAAAATAATTAAATATCAATATAATTAAAACGATATCATATACACAAAATTAAAAACATTTAAAAAATTTATATATACTAAATTAAAGGACGGTGTCTACCTGCCCAATGAAATTTTCATGACTCGGACATAAAGTTTGGCAAGCTCTTGGTAAATTATCCAATCACAAACTCTTCCGGTACCACGGTTTGATTCTTTGAATAATGAACACCACAGAGGCACGGACTAGATTGAGACTGCTCGTGAAAAGATGAGACATGACATTGTGATAGTTTGATGTTTATTAAACAGTGGTATTTTTTCATTTTTTCCTTGCATTCGCTTTTGCACTTTATAATTCTAATCATATCGTTTTTATTTTTTTTATAAGTAACTTATTCATCTTTATTTATCATTTTCTTTCCTTAAATCAACTATATCTAAAAAGGTAATATAGAAAAAATAAAAAAGTGATGTAGAAACGTTCGAACCAAGTTAACAATGGTAACGACCATGATATTTACTAATGGAGCAAAATGAGTTGTCAAGCAACAAGAGTACATTTAGTTAGCGAAAATGTTAATATAGTACTATCAAATTCTTACAAATTTTAACTATAACTGCAGCTTTACATGGCACATAATTAGTTATATTTTGGTAATAGAGTGAGATACCCAAAAACCAAAAATAAATAAATAAATAATAATAATAATAATAATAATAAGTAGTGTGAGTTAAGATCTCCTTGCATTATAGGAGTAACGCTAACTATATTTTGGTTACTCCACATATAAAATTAGTCATTTCGTTCTTTAAATTATCTTTGAATTTCAGGATTCTTAATTTTTATTTTTGTTTCATATATGTGCTAAAAGTGTATTTTGTTTTTAAATGGATCTTAAATTTCATTTTTATAGTACAATTTTTTTTTTTTTTTTAAAAAAAGAGTAATGAACCTTTTTGTGTAAATTTTTTCATTTAGAATTCAATGATATCAAATTTATGGATTTAAGTTGACATTTGAGAGTTGCGAGGGAAAAAAATTATGTCCTCTTCAAAACAAAAAATATTTTTTAAAAACAACTTAAAATCCAAAAAAATTTAGAAGACAAAATCACTAAATTTTCTATATATTTAAAAGCAGCAGTCTTCCCAATAAATATATATTATGTGATATTTTCCCCTCAAGTTATTATCTGTTACGATAAATATTACTGTGCTGCCTTATTAACATTCTATACATCCAAATCCAATCCATATTGGATTAAATTATAGTTCACAAAATGAAAATTAAAATATACTCGTACTAGATTAACCTACGCACTCAAATCCCACTTTGAGCAGCACGTGGCATATTTAAGGTATGCACCTAACCTTAATTAAGAAGGTGTCAACCCGAAGTCTATGAATTAAGATTTTCTTTATTTCTTGTATATAAAAAAAGAAGAGCTCAATCATTGATTAATTTAAATATAAAATTAAAGTAGTATTAAAATAAATGAATCATTTTTTTATAAGAAATGAATCGTTTATAAACATAATAATTAATGAGAGAAATAAAAAAAATGAAAAGAATCTTTTTATTATTATATGATCCATGTAGTTTTTTTTTTTTTTTTTGTGGGAGGCATATATGATCCATGTAGCTAGATCACTCCTCATCAAGCTTTAAATTGACATATACTCTATGTTATGCTCTGTTCAATATCTTTTGTTCTTTTTAGTTTTTTTTTTCTATTCCATATTTTTTTGTTATTTTACAATTTCTTCAATGCATAAACATGTCTTTATTCCAACTTTAACCCTTCATTCAATCATTTCTCTTACTCCTCGTTAATTATACTTTTATCGTCTCTCTCATCTCTAAACCACTAAACATTAATTAATGAATACAATTAATAATAAAAATTGAATACTACTACAATTTTCAATAAAGGATTGAATATGAGCATTTTAGACTAAGTACACATAAAACTTATAATAATCAACACTTTCTTAATCTGTGTGTCCAAACCTAAAAGGTCACTCCCGGTTCTATATATACGACATGCTTAACCGTATTGCCCGGACCAAGGAATATAGTTAAAAGTGATTTTTTCTTGATTTCAGGAAAAAAAAGCTATTACATTTACATTTTTACCCTTGCTTATATATATTGGCAAAAAATATACTCCCTTCATCCTATTATCTTGGTAAAAGTCAAACAAGTCAATGAAAATAAGAGAGTATTTGTTTAATATAATGCATGATTCATTCATTAATTACAAATTGATATTATACAAATTTTCATATCATTAAAATAAGGCTTAATTGCACTTTTGATCCCCCAATTTTCTCAATTTGGCGATTTTGGTCCCCCAACTTTTAATTTGACGATTTTGGTCACCCAATTTACGATTTGTAGCGATTTTGGTCCCTCCGTCAATTCCACCGTTAACGGTGCTGACGTGGCTGCTGACACGTGTCCCTCTGGTAAATTGGGGGATCAAAATCGCTACAAATCGTAAATTGGGGGACTAAAATCGTCAAATTAAAAATTGAGGGACCAAAATCGTCAAATTGAGAAAATTGGGGGACCAAAAGTGCAATTAAGCCAAAAATTTATTTTGAAAATTTTATGTATCTCATAAAGTATAGAAAAAGTTAAAGTTAAAATATAACCAGTTATGTTATAATTGAAATTGAAAAATGACATAAAGTAATTGAAAACTGACATAAAGTATTATATCTCATCTTAAATTAAAGTACATAAAGAAATTGAAAAATGAAAAAATATCCTATAAGGAAAAAAATTAAATTATTTTTATTAAGGAAAAATTAACATATACTCCCTCCAATTTATAAGGCAAAAAAAAATTACGTTTATTAAGGAGATTAATTGGTTGTATTTAATTTTATTAAATTTATAAAAAAAAACAGAGGTGTTTTAAGAAAATAGAATTGGAAACAACATTTAAACTATATTTAGTCTCTTAACAAATGTGCACGTGTTAGCCTTCTCCTTAATTTTTGTGACAATTTACTTGTCAAGGAAATCTGATTGCATATTTTAAAGTGGAATTTCAAATTTTGCTAATCTAAATTTTCATCACTCACATAGTCACATACCTTGTAATTAGTGACAATGGACTCACAAATAGAGTTTTAGCATAATGCCAAGATTAACTTCCAGTTAATCTATTGAAAAATATTAGAGTATAAATTACGACAACTGAAAAAACTTGTAGAATTTCAACTAATATAAACTCTTAATAGATTACAATTTTTTTAGCTAATCACAATATATTAGCAAATAAAGTTGTGCACAAAGTGTGAGATCATAAATTTTGTCTTATCTAATACACAATAATAACATGGGCTTTTAAAAAGCCCATTGATTATTAAAAAAAATTAATTGCACTTTTGGTCCCCCAATTTTCTCAATTTGACGATTTTGATCCCCCAACTTTTAATTTGGCGATTTTGATCCCCAACTTTTAATTTGGCGATTTTGGTCCCCCAATTTACGATTTGTAGTGATTTTGGTCCCCCAATTTACCAGAGGGACACGTGTCAGCAGCCACGTCAGCACCGTTAACGGTGGAATTGACGGAGGGACCAAAATCGCTACAAATCGTAAATTGGGGGGCCAAAATCGCCAAATTAAAAGTTGGGGGACCAAAATTGCCAAATTGAGAAAATTGGGGGACCAAAAGTGCAATTAAGCCTTAAAATAAATACATATTGGAATATTGCCTCCAAAAAAAATCTTTAAATATATTTTCCTTATTTACTTATAAATCATTGATACAATATATAATCTCTTAAGATTTTTCATTTATTTTTTTACTTTAATATGAGACAAATTTTTTTGCATTTTTTTACCAAAATAATGGGACGGAAGAAGTATTCATTGTCCAAAGTCTCTCAAGTGAACAATTAAATACAATATAACCAATGAGAGGGAAAGATAAATTTTATGGCGGCCAACGAGAGAGAAAGATAAATTCATAATATGGGTGAGTACTTGGGCAGAGGAAAAGTTTTCATTGGTCAATGTATAGGCATCATTTATATATAGTGGAGTAGTATAAGTGGGTAGCCAAAATGATATGTAGGAAACTAGGACAGAGTAATTGCTTTTTTTAAATGATAATATTATTTTATTATGACTTATATTAAGGATCAAAATTTTATTCTAAAATATGTCCTATAAATAAAACTATAAGGAGTAAAAGATATAGAACTAAGGGTGTACTATGTAATTAGTAATTACATATCGGAGTTAAATATAGTTTTATTATATAATGATATTTATATATATATATATATATATAATTTTTTTTCCAGTTAAAGTATGTGACACACATACATTTTTAGTACAAAAATAATCATCTTGTTATTTGTATAACCCACATCTTACAAATTCTTTTACTACTATAAATCAAATTTTCTCTATATTTCATCAAGTTTTTTTTAGTCCATACACGCATTTCAAAAATGAAAATTATTAGGTGATCAATGATCCGTGAACCGTGATCCATGACCAATGATCTTGAATGCATCATTATTATTAACGGTTATTTTTTATATTACTTTTTACAATTAAAAAAATACTTAAAAAACCATGATGCTACATCTGGAATAATTGTTTCTGAATCACTTAATAATTTCTTCTAAAAAAACCCACTTCAAAACCATGGACAACTTTTAGTTTTATATCAAAATAACATTTTTTTAAGAGTTTAATACGTGTGTACTAACAGTATAAAATTTTTTACATTGTCGGTACATCATTCACCGTTTATTTATATTACTAATATTTAGAACTCAATAATCATAAACCCTTAGATGGTGGATGATGTGGTGACACTGTAAAGGTTGGTGACAGCATAAACCTTTACACTGTATAAACTGTTTTTTTTTAATGTAATTATGTAAAAGCTATTTACCCTAACAACAAGAAGTTTAAGTTTAAGTTTAGTAAGTAAAAAAAACCTTTTTATGTAATAGAGAAGTTTAGGTTTTCACCATTTTGTTGTTAAAACAACTTTTTTTTTTACTTCCTCCGATCTTATTTATAAAATTATTTTGAGATTTTTCTCTTTTATCAAGAAGGTAGTTAAACTTGTTAGTAGTATTAGAAATGTAAAAATTTGATTTACTTTTTTAAAATTACTCCTACACTTATTATTGGGACTCTACAAAGTACAAAGTTAATAGGGGTGTTTGTCAAAAATAGTAATTAAATTCAATTGAAAATTGAAATGAGATCTTATAAATATGATCAAAATAAAAACTTCAAAAAATCTTATATATTGAAACGGAGGAAGTAATTAAGTAAAAGCCCATTGTCCTAACAATGAGAAATTATTAGATGATTGAAGACGAATAATCCCATATACATTATCATTATTCATTACTTATTTTATATGTGTTTTTAATTAAAAAAATATCATTGAATAATTAAAATGTGCTAAACCACAACAAATAATAATCTCTCACAAAGATCGTCTTGTGAGTTGTGACAACAAAATGCCAGGGACAGACTTCTTCATTCTTGCCATTATTCAAAAACGAGTGGGACGATTTATCCTAACTGTTAACCTCATCTATAATCCGAGAGGTTCCTTATCTAAGAGAACATTGTGAGAGAGAAAAAAGACTAATTTTAGTTCCAAACAAAACTAGAATATATAAATAAACTTCATCATTATATTCTAATAATTCCTGATTATTTGATTGTTTTGCAGGCCTAATGGATTAACTGGCTTCAGCTCTGCCTCTAAAGTGAAAAGGACGATTTTCTAATGCAAGTTGAAAACACACGTAATGCACATTCGGTAGTCGAAATGAAACAATCTACTAATTGGTGAAAGGTAAACAGTGACAATGTATATGCTTTGCCATACATAACAAGTGTTTGATAATGCTATATATATGTAGCTATACATTCTGAATTGGTATCTATATATATCTTCAATTTTAGCGGCTGCTGTTGTCTACATGTGCATTATTTATCTAAATACATACATACTCGTGTATAAGTGTATGACTCCCATATCTATATGAGAGTAAACAAAAAAAAATCATAGCTTCGTTCATTATCGTCATAGTGATAATAGCATAGGGGCGTGCAAATTGAACTTGTTTGTTATATATGTGCATGCCAACACCCCCTCTTCTTATATGCATCAATAATGCAAAATCTGTGTCACGTTTCTTCACTAAAATCAGCTATATATAGAAAACATCACAGCCTGGACAATCAATTCTCCACATGGCATATGACATAGATTTACATACACAGAGAGTTGGCTCTCTTTTTCTCTCCCCCTAATCTTTGCGAGTATATATGCAATTTAGTCTTGTGCTTAATGAGATTTTTTTTTTGGATAAGTATTGTGTTTAATATGACTATGATAACCACATGTATATATTCACATAGTACTATAGAACTATTGATTAATTAATATATAGTCGGCAACCCTGTTTGATTTGATGGATGTTTATTGTAAAGCATCAATTTGATTGACTTGTATCACCAAAATTTCCTAACTAATTAGGTTTGGCGACATATACAGTCTACCAACTCATGAAATTAATCCACACAATGAAAGAAAAACTATAACGATTGACACTAATAATTAAAGATAAAACACACAAATATATACATACATATATAGAATATAGTTACTGCTAACATATACTATTAAAATACTAATAAAAGCTTTAATTCAATCCATCACTTACATATATGTTTAATTTCCTCTGTACAATGCCTCTTTTTCTCCTTCACTTCTAGCTTGCAAAGAGAAGAAATATTTCAAATATAATATATATAATATATTAGAATAAAGAAAAGCGTTTAATTTTTTTCTTCTTTCAAATTAACATGAAGAAGCTAATTAATCGCTATGGAGTGATCATATAGATGTAGCTAGAGAAATATATATTTACGAAGGACTAATGAAGAGCTCGGAAGCGGTGACAAGGCATCTCATGACTTCAACTTGAGCTCGAAGGGATTCAATATAATCTAGGGTTTCTTCAACCAAAGACACATCATCCATAAATTCTCCACCTGGTAACAAACTCTTAAGCCTTCGTGTTCTCTTTTGAACCTTCAACCTCTTAGCAATAGAACTTGCCATCACCCTTTCCTTTCCTCTATGCATCATTGCACAGCTTCTTCTCAATATTTTTCTACTTCTAATTCTTTTACAGCTGCAAAGTGGTGATGATGATGATGACAAATAATTCTTCAATAAGTTTTTACTTACCACCTTCTCATCACCGCAGTGCTGTGGTGAGCCTCCTAATATGTTTTCTGTGAGGACCTTGTTGTCTTCTTCCTTGGAAGCATTGGCAATAAGGGCCTGGCTCCATCGCGTGGTTTCGTCTCTCGTGGAAGCCATGGCTAAATCTGCGGACAATTTTATTGCTTTCTTTCTCTCTACCATGCTCATGTTCTTCTTTTGAGAACTATATTTTCTGAGACTCGTTATCCATTTCCTGAAGAATTCTTGCTTCACTGAGCTAGAATTTCGCATTCTCTAAAAAAAAAAATTATAGTTATAAGCAGTTGCTTTTATTGCAGTTGGGGGGTTATTTAAAAAAAAATACGCCAAAAATATATGGTTGATACAATCGTAATTGCAATAACATATGGAAAAAAAAACTAAAATCATACATCATCATAATTCATAACTTCAATTGTAATCGCGAAACTAAATTCAAATCTTGTTTAGAATTAATATCATGTTGTACATATCATATATATAAAACAAACTAAGCTAGGGCTTTCTTCCAGCTTTAGAAGAAATTGGAGAAAATCACAAACTAATGCATACCTCGCAAAAAAATTTGTAACAGAGAGTAGAAGTTGGAGAAAGATTTGCTGATTTACGGCAGTGTTATAGATCCAAGCAAAGTAGTCTAAGATCGGAGAGAGAGAGAGAGAGAGGTGTGAGAAGAGGGAGAATGTGAGGAATTTAAGTGCTAGAAAGAAGAGTGGTGGGGCTTAGAGAGAAAAGACACAGCACATGCTGGCACATGGAGTCACTGGCCCACAAACCCAAGCCCTAGAGAATAATTTATAAAGAAAACAATGTATTTGGATTAGAGGTAAAGAAGAATAATTAAAGGTGACCTTAATGTTATGCAAACCAGACATCAGTATCTTTGTTTTGAATACAAACAAACTCACTAAATACGAATCACTTCGAAACAATGTGCCTATGGCCCGCGAGTGGAACTCCGTGAGAGCAAGATTGTACCAATTTATATGTATATATGAACTTGGAATGCATTTGTATTTTGATGGAGTTCGTTGATTAATTTTTTGCATGATACACTTTTCAATTTAACACCAAATCCTTCTTGTTATTTTTTTAGGGGCCTTGCTGACCAATATTATAATAGCATTGTTTAAGAAATTTAATAATAAAAAATTTGTACTGAAAATATAAGTTTAATACGAGTAATATTTTCAAAGCAAAAATATTTTTTAAAGCAGTTCTTTATTATTACTTTTAAAGCACTTAATAGTACTTCATCCGTTCCTAAATATAAGATCCCTTTAATATTATTGAGAATCTAAAAAGTGGTAAATAAATAGGGATATTTGTGGAAAAAAGTAATTAATGATCATTGAAAATTGGTAAAATATCTTATAAATAGAGACAAAATAAAAGTATCAAAAAGTATTATATTTAGGAACGAAGAGAGTATTTTTTTATTGTTTTAATACTTCATTTGAATATGATCAAGATATATTACTACCTCCGTCCCTAATTATAAGGCCCTCTTGGGAGGTTTCACGCCCATTAAGAAAGTAAAATAATTTAGTTAATTGTATTGGAAATGTGAACTTTTGATATGTATTTTCAAAATTACCCCTATTAATATTATTGGGAATCTAAAAAGTGTTAAATAAATAGGAGTGTTTGTGGAAAAAAATAATTAATGCTCATTGAAAATTGGTAAAGGGCCTTATAAATAGGGACAAAATAAAAGTGTTAAGAGGACCTTATAATTAGGGACGAAGGGAGTAATTTTTTTCTTGTTATCATTAAGTTTCACGAAAATCCATTCATTTTGGAATACTTACATTGACTAACACGTTCTTAATGTAATAATTGATGATGTAAATATATCTAACTAACATGCTTTAATCATGGCGATTTATATAAATAATGGATTTCCTTTCTGAAACAATTTGCTTAATGGGGTTTAGTGTATTAAATGATGTGCTAATAGTATTAGTGAAGCAAAATAAAAGTTCATTTGATTCATTTTTTTGAAAAGAAAATATATTGGAGTTAACTCATTTTTAAATACAATAATAGAGAAAGTGAAGCAAGAATTTGCTTTCTTTCTTAACACTCGCATGGATAGATCTATATAGGAGCGCCATTATCTATAGCTTGCTTGATAGGCACAACGAGTAGCTAGTCATTTTCGAGAAGTTTGCATATTGTTTTATAAAAAAGCTAATAGTTCCAATACATACTTTCGTTTCATTGTTATTCTGGCAGATAGGAGAAAGAAAATTGATGATTACTCCATTGATTTGATTTGATAGATAGCAATAACAAATTAAAACTACAGCACAACCATAGGAGTTGGCATGATCAAATACACATTTATCATTTTGGATTGGTTAACACTTAACATGCAAATACTGGTGTTCGGCTACCATACAATTCTTAAGCATGTGGCATGTTCTCAAATCATTATCATAACTAAATAAGATCTAATGTGCCGTTAATTCTATCAATTATGCTATAAAGCTGGCAGCAGGGGGAAAAGGTAATTAAGCATCCCACCATTTAATAATGAATTTGATTCTCTAAGTTTCTAGAAGGTTGGAGTTGGAATGTAGTAAATTTGTTTGGAGTAGTTAGCTATTTATTTATTATTATGAGTTTGCTTAATCTCTTAGGCACAGACAGATTATTTCAGGAGCGGGTGGAAATTACTCCCTCCTATCTTATTTACTCCCTCCGGCTCGGCTCGAATTATAAGCAACAAAAAACATACTACTCTTGATTTAAAATATAAGCAAAACTAACTTATTTTATTAAATTTTGTTTCATTCTCAATGCCACTTTCCTAAAACATCTCTAGAAAATTGTAATCTTAATTAATTTTTGTTTCATTCCCAATACTATCCAAAAATACCTCAATTTTTTATAAATTTGAGATCAACTAACCTCCTTAATAAGCATAAAAATGGTTAGAATTGCTTATAATTCGAGCCGGAGGGAGTATAAAATAAGATTTTTTTGGAGTTTTTCACTTCCATCAAGAAAAGTGGATAAATTTGTTAGTGGCATTGGAAATGTGAAAATTTGATATACTTTTTCAAAATTACCCCTATAATTATTATTGAAACTCTAAAAAATGTTGACTTTATAAGGGTGTTTATGGAAAGAAGTAATTAAATGCTATTAAAAATTGAAAATGGATCTTATAAATAAGACCAAAACAAAAACCCCCAAAGGGTCTTGTAAATAGGACCGGAGGGAATAATCAATATCAGCCCCTTTTTGGATTTTATAAAGTTTTATATATATGTGTGTGTGGATAAACTGCACCTTTGGTCTTTTTAGTTAATTTTTTGTTTTAAAATGGTTTTTTGTTTATGATTTTTTTCATCGTGTTTTTTCTATCAAGTAAGGAGAAAGATATCCTAGTATTGTTTTGATAGGTTTTGTAGGTATTCATTGGCGGGTTGTTTTGGGTTGTTTTTTTTATTAACTTTCTGGTGAAGTAGAGTCAGTTGAATTGCCTGTTTTTGTTTTTTTCTTTTTTCTTTTTTAACACATGATTGTATATCTATGTTTAAACCATTCATAAAAGGTGAGGTTCATAAGTATAATGATGCATAATTAGACCTATTGTTAATAATATTATTTTTGCTTATAAAAAAATGGTTTCTCAAATTTTTTATTTAAAAGTGATTCATTAAGTTTACTTCTGTTAACACGTATAATTCTTCCGTTTGATGGTAAATATCTCATTTTTCAAAATTAAGTCCACTATTCTCAAAATTAAGTCTATTATTCTCAAACTACTAAATATCTCATTTTTCAATGTAAAATATTTAGCTCATGATGAGATTACGAAAATCCTTTTATTATTATTATTAATTATAATTAATAATAAAAATAATCATAAAATAAACATACATATAAAGTAATATGATATTGATGGTCACTATTTGTCCCATTTTACTTATGTTTAGAATATTAATATGTTAATTTTAAAATAAAAATTGAAAATAAATAATCTCACCAACACATTAGCTTTTACTTATTCTATGATTTTTTACCCTTTTTTCATATATTATTTTTTTGTCGTTTTGGATTGTATCGAAACTATCACAAGCATTTAATTTTAACCACTATTCAAAATATTACTCTAACTTTTTTTAGATAATTAAATATAATCATTGGAGTCCAAGGGCTAAAAGAGTTCGAGGGCTAAATAATAAAGTATATGAATTTGAAGGGAAAAGAGAGTACAATAAACCATTTTCTTTCTAAAGCTCTAAATTTATTTCATCAACTCAATACGTACGTTGACGTCCTGAAACAACAAGTTATAGTATATATGCCATGTCATTTGTTAATAGAAAAAGTTAAAGAGTGTCCTTAGGGCATTAAATAAGAAAGTAAAAGAAGTAGTTTTATTTTGAAAAATGCTGAATTTAAAACATCGAGAACTAGTAGACTTAGATTTACGATGCAAGTTTTCTCTTAATGGATTCCTTAAACAATGCCCTTAGGACATTTGTTAGCAATACCCTTTGTTAATACTACCTCCGTCCCTAATTATAAGGCTCTCTTGGGAGATTTCGAGTCCATTAAGAATTGAAAGTGGAATAATTTAGTTAATTGTATAGGATATGTGAACTTTTGATATGTTTTTTCAAAATTATCCCTATTAATATTATTGGGAATCTAAAAAGTGTTAAATAAATATGGGTGTTTGTGGAAAAAAATAATTAATACTCATTGAAAATTGGTAAAGGGCCTTATAAATAGGGACAAAATCAAAGTGTTAAGAGGACCTTATAATTAGGGACAGAGGGGGTACTCAATGGATACTTTGACCCTGGTGATGGGCGACACTCCTAAATTTCACCACTGCTCCTCAATCATTCTAGCTATTAAAGATTTAATTTGATAGCTCAAGACTGGGATATCTTATCTCCATTTTCCACACGTTAAGATAGCCAATTTTTGTGGCTAAGCTATGAGCCGTGCAACGTCTGGGTTTACTTTGTTCGAAGTTGACCCATCTAGCTCACAAGTACATTGCTCGCTGATGCTACGGGAATTCAGTTTCAAAAGCCTTAATTTCTTTGCTTTCTTGTTTTATTTCTTTACACTGAAAAAAAAAAAAGGAAAAAAAAAACACACACACACTCTATTCAGTGTTTAAGAGTGTACGATTGAGCATAGTTAGCAACTTAGCATTAAGTAACCAAATCATGCATGTATATATTGCGGACTACGTACATACAACAGTGATTCTTATACAGGATGGAATCATGGCAGCGGAGGGTTCATGTCGAGAGAAAGATGGCCGCTGCGATGATATTTTTTTCTTATACAGTACTTTTTTTTTTTTTTAAGTCTTATTTTGTTTTCATATCACATCACTAATGGCATCCTTATCATTTTTTCTTGGATTTTCCTAACGTATGCATATGTATATATTGGTCAAGTAAATAAATTAAAAGAAGTAAATTTATATATGCTAAAAAACTAAAAATTATTAAATATTGACTTTTTTGAAATTGGTCCCTATAAAAAAAGTTTTGGTTTTAGTCCCTGCATTTACAGAACGTTTTGGTTTTAGTCCTTGCATTTACAAAACGTTTTGGTTTTGGTCCCTCCAGTTAGACGTAAATGAAAAATGCCGAAAACGTAATGTATTACATTCTATAATCAATTAATAATGATATTCTTGCATTAATTCTCAAGGGTAAAAAAAAAAAACTTCTATTACATAAAAGAACTCATTCAAAAACCATGATAATAGAGGGACCAAAACCTATGAAATCTAATAACAAAGGGACTAAAACTTATCAAATCTAATAATATAGGGACCAAAACAAACTATCAACATAATTATGAGGACCGATACTTAACAGGAGGGACCAAAACCAAATACTTAACAAGAGGGACCAAAACCAAAACGTTTTGTAAATATAGGGACCAAAAGCAAAATATTTTTTATAGGGACAAATTTTAAAGAAGACAACTTTTATGGGACCATTTTGATATTTAAGCCAAAATTATTTATTAATTCATTCAACATATTATTTTCCAATACTAACTTATTTTTTAAGATTGATTTATCTTATACACTTAGAATAATCGCTTCTCTCTTTTCTTAACTCTCCAAAAAAGAAATATTTTGAGGTAATATTTATTGTCAAAAAATGTTACTTCATATATCATTTGTTGTAATTGACTAGAAAAAAATTATTTAAATCAAAAATTGAATAATCAATTTTTTTTTTGTTGTTGTACTAATTGACAAGAGTTACTTAATGTTACTTTTTTTTTTACAGCAAATTTCTTCTCAGGCATTTTCCATATATTTACCCGGAGAATGGTAAAGAGATGGCATTGTTTGTGGATTTAAATGGGAAAAAAATGAATACAGTATATTGAAAAAAATTAAAGATATATAATTTTTTATTTTTAAAAAAATCACTTTTCGGATTATCATTAATTAACAAGACTCAAATTAATTATACGAGGAGGAACACAAGAGGAAAAGGAAATAAAGGAAAAATGGCAGGATCCGAAAAACTTGCTGATTCGAGTGCGTCAGGTCCCATGAGAATTCGAATTCCAGGGCACTTGGGATTTGGCATTGCCTTACAGAAAAAGAGCACAATGTATTCCCCACATGCTCGCCACATGGGCCTCTTCTCTCAAAAGTGTGTGCCCTCCTCTTCACATTCTCTCTCACACACCTCTAATCTAATTTTATCATCCCCGAATCTTGCATTGTTACCCATCTTTTTCTCCACTTTTCCCCCACAATTATCTTCACTTAGAAAACACAACGTGATCAGAATTGTGATTATTTGTCCAAAATTGCTCACCCTGCCAATCTCTTTTAACTGACACACATGCCCATTAATATAACCAATTAAGAAATTGTCGTTAGAAGAATATGAGGCGTATTTATCTATTTCAAATAAATTAGTAGTACGGATTAATAATTATTTTGGAGGAGGGGAATTTCTTTTTTGAATAGTCTAAAAAAAAATGGATTGAAGAAAGAGAAATGAGCATGTTAGTGTTAATTAATTAATACTCTTATTATAGCCGCAGAGGAATGTGGCTGGGACCAGAGGTTACAAATTCATGTGTGCTTAGGAAAATCAAGGGAAGCAACAGGATGCATGCGTCCCAAAATTTGTCGCCAACATCTTTTAAGACAATTTACGCTTTCTTCTCTCCAAACTCTTTTTGTAATGAACATTTTTTTAACTTATAAACTTATGTATACACATAAGTGTGTTAGATAAAAATGCACAAAAAACAAAGTTGTATTAACAAATTAAAATATTAACTTTTCAATTTATTAAATATATTGTTTTCATATAAAAATTATTTTTTCATATTTATTTATCCTATATACTGTACTCATGATGCGTAAATTGAAAAAATTCTTTCAACCAATATGCATGTGGGATTGGCTAACTCTTTAGCTGCTCCATTGATGACATTGATTTGCCCTACCGCCTATGACACTCGTGGGACCCTTTCCTTGTTTAAAGTTCAAACTTCAAATGCAGCATTTTACATTCACGTCCAGAACACGTGTAACCGAGTCATCCACATGTAATCAACACGAGTTCAGATTGCTCTTTCACGCTATGATATTTTTAAGAGTCTTACATATGCATCTATATTTAACATGAGCAATGACTGAGAAACCTATGTAAAAAAATTTATTCATAAGCTTACACATTAAGATCTTGAAATTGATCATTTAAGTTTTTTTAAATTTTTTAAACTTGAAAATAACAAGTATCATAATTTTATGTATAGATTTGTAGGCTTGTAGATCTCTAAATCATTTTTTATTTAATATATACAGTACTTTAAAAAAAAATATAAATGAGGCATAAATTTGAAAGTCCGTACAACATTTTTGAATTTTATTTTTTGATAATATAAATATTAATATAAAATCAATGTAACATTATTTATATTTTTATAATCTTATTTTTAATTATTATTTTTTTTAAAAGTTGATAATATTTTGAAAAGTAAAAAAATAATAGAACATATTTTTAATTTATTACTCCCTATGTCCCTTAATATAGGGCACCATTTTGGTAGATTTCTTGTCCCTTTTTATAAGTCGTTTTGGAATATCTAAGTAGCATTAAAGAGTTTATTCCAAATACACCCTTCATAATTACATAGGGGCGATAGGGTAATAATTAAAATAGAGAGAGAAATAACTAGAGTTGTAAAGTTTTAAACAAGGGTACTCCCTCCGACTCGAATTATAAGCAAATCTAACTATTTTTTCACTTATTAAGAAGGTTAGTTGATTGTATTTAATTTTATTAAATTTATAAAAAGTATAGGTATTTTAGGAAAGTAGTATTAGGAATGAAACAAAAATTAAATAAGATCACAATTTTCTAGAGATATTTTAGGAAAGTGGTATTGGGAATGTAACAAAATTTAATAAAGTTAGTTAATTTTGCTTATATTTTAAACCAAGAGACATATGATTTTTGTTGCTTATAATTCGAGCCGGAGGGAGTAACTTTGGAATGACAACGTATTTTTTGATAAATTTGAGAGTAATAATTACTTTTCTTAATGTATGTGAATTAGATAAAAGTGACTTATGTTAAGGGGAGAGGGAGTACTTTGTCTAACACACCAAATAATAATTAATCCAATAATATAATACATCATTCATTGATCATCCAATCACACAAAATAATATAAAATTTTCAAGTATTTTTATTTAATAGTGGAATTTCATTTTGGGACACTTTTCTTTACACCTTTTTACTCCCTCTGTGCTGTAAAAATAATAAAAAATTTCAAAAGTAAACAAAAAATGAAGGACACATACATTTAATGGTTTGATTAACACATGAATCAATTATCAAACAACTAATTTAATGCATTTTGCATTAGTCAATCAATCACAATTCAAAATATGCAATTTCTAATTTTTTTATTAATTACTTTAACTTTAATTTGATTTTTTTTTTTTTAAATTATCTTTACGAGATAGAAAGAGTACCTTGTTTTTGGGACAGATGGAGTATAAAGAAATGATGAGAATGAAATTAATCACAGAAAGATACTAAATGGTACAGTAAAACAAAGCAATACGAGTACAAATTTAAGAAAAACAAGCATATTAATTGTATATTTTTTAATTCATGTGCAACAAAAATGTTGTTGCAGAGGTGCCCGCATTGCCAAGGCTAAAAAACCTAGGTTCTGATTGCCTAAATTTGAAGCCCGAAAGTTGAGAAACTAACGTAAAGCAGCGAGATTATAACCCAAAAGTTGATAATTGTGGGCGTAACAAATTGAATTCGATCGTTTGACTTTGACAAACTAAAATTAATTGTATGATTAGTTTAAATATATTGTTTATATAGTAGTGTTTCTCTCGTATTTTTTTTTATAAATTAATACATAATTATTCTAATTTTTCAATTATACTTTTTTTTTTTATCATAATCTACTTTCAATATTCAATTTTTTTCTTTTTCCAATAATAATTATTCTCTTCGGTCTTGATTATAAGAAAAAAAAAACATCTCACTAATGATCTTAAATATAATCAAAATTTAACTAATTTTTTATTCCCAATACAATCATTCATAAAATATATCTATAAAATGGTTGAATAATTTAATTCTTGTTTCATTCCCAATGTAAGTTTACTAAAATAATCTACTTTTTTTTATGAATTTGAGAAAATTAAATATACTCAACTAACTTTTCTTAATACATGTGAAACTAGTTATTTTGCTTATAACTAACTTTTCTTAATATCTTTGGGAAAATCCTTTTATATTTGTTTAATTATCATCTACTGTATATTCCCTCTGGTCATATTTATATGACATACTTATCCATATCACACGGATCAAGGAATGTACTTAAGTTTCTTGAAATTTAAAAAAAAATACTTTAATATTACAATTTTACCCTCTTATCTTGTATTGGGAATTTCATAATGTATTATTTCACATTAATGGATAAAGGACAGATAAGATAAAATAGCAATAAATGTTTTTAAAAAATACAAATGACTTAGAAATATGACAAAAAAACTCTTCTAGAATATGACAGGAGGGAGTATTACAATGCATGAGAATCGACAAAATACATGCTCTCTCCATTTCACAATGTTTGACCTTTTAACCTTTTTTTTTTGTTTCACAATGTTTGGCTTTTTACTTTTTCAATACACAAACATAGTTTTTTTTCCAATATTAACCTTTCATTCAATCATTTCTCTTACTCCTCATTATTTCTACTTTTATCATCTCTCTCATCTCTAAACCACTATATATTAATTAATAGACACACTTACTAATAAAAATTAAATACTATTACAATTTTCAATAAATATTAAATATGGGCATTTTAGACAAGCTATGCATAATACTTATAATAATTAACACTTTCTTAATCTGTGTGCCGAGACCTAAAAGGCCAAATATTACGAAACGGAGGGAGTATATATATGCTGCTGGGTTTGGTGGGACAACTGACAAGCTAAGGTACTAAATGTAGCATGGTCAAAGAGGTTTAAGTTTGTTCACTAAGTGTGCGAACTTTGCAGACAAAACTCAATTAATTAAAGTGTTTATTTTGATTAACCGAATCATATTCATGCTTTTTTAATTGGTCAGTCCATGATGGCCTTGAATTAAGGGGAAGTTTGGTCGCTTCTTGGACACTAAAAATGCGCTCGCCATGATCTTATTATTTAAGCAAAGATCTTTAACTTACCTTTGCTTAATTAAATATGATAACAGCGCATCTATCTATATTCTATATGCCTAAAATCGTGGCAGAACCTACAGATGCAATTGTCTTTATACATGCACGGCAGTGATTCTGTGTTTATTTATTTATTTTTCAAAAATGTTTTAAAGTGAACTTGTTTTCCAAGTGAATGATAGTTATTTATCTACCTATTTTTAAGATTATGTAATGAGTTACTCCTTCTGCTAATAATTATAAGAAAAAAAAACCTACTAATGATACTGAATATAAGCAAAATTAACTAACTTTCTATTTTCAATACAATCATTCCTTAAATATATTTATAAAGTGGTTGAATCATTTAATTCTTGTTTAATTGTTTCGTTCCTAATGTAAGTTTACTAAAGTAGTATATTTTTTTTTTATAAATTTGAGAAAATTAAATGTATTCAACTAACTTTTCTTAATAGCTGTGAAGTTAGTTATTTTTGCTTATAATTGAGACCGGAATGAGTAAAATAGAAGAACATGCTGATCCTATTTACTACTCCCTCTGTTTCATTTTGTTTGGCTTTTTAGGTCTGGACACACAGATTAAGAAAGTGGTGATTATTATAAATTTTATCTGTATTTCCTCTAAAATGTCCCTATTTAATCCTTATTGAAAATTATAGTAGTATTTAATTTTTATTACTAAGTGTGTTCATTAATTAATGTATAATGTGGTTTAAAGATAAGAGAGATGATCAAAGTGTAACTAATGAGTAAGAGAAAAGATTGAATGAAGGGTTAAAATTGGAAATAAAAATATGTTTACACATTAGAATTATAAAAAGACAAAAGATACTCCCTCCGTTTCATATGTAGTGTGTTTTAAAGTTATGCACGAGTTTTAAGAAATGGTTAAATGATGTAAGAATTTGTTGTATTTTGACTATAATGCCCCTATATATTCATTATTGAAGAGAGAGAAAGTTATTGGAAATGAAAAAGAAAGTGAAATAAATAGGGGTATGTTTGAAAAAATAGCATAAATTATGTACTGGGTTTATAAAAGAACAAGATTTATGAAACATGGTACAAATGCTAAAACAACATTACATATAAAACGGATGAAGTATATATGAAACGGGAAAGAAACCTAAAAAACCAAACAAAATAGAACTGAGGCAATATAAGTTACTCCTTCTAGTCTCAAATATGTAGTATAAGGAAATTAGTTATGTACATTTACTTTTCTCGTATTCATAATAAAATTGATTATTTTAGAATGCATACAATGAAAATGAAACAAAAATTAAATGATGCAACCATTTTATTAAGATATTTTAGAAATAATTGTATTGAGAACAGAATGTTACTCCACCCGTCTCATAAGTTATGTTCATGGAAAATGCTAACAAGTGCCCTCAAGACACTTATTAAGAACTTAAATGGGGTAAAAGTTTATTGGAAAGTGTGGTTTTTTCATTTTCCCGAGAGAAGATAAATTGAGACTTGTGATGTTGTTTCCATTCCTAGAAATCTTAACAAGTGCCCTAGTGAGACACTTTTTTCATATAGGTTTTTCATTTTGTCCCATAAGTTATATATTTTTAGAAACTCATCAATACTCATTTATACTTATTTTTTCAAGCATACCCATATTTATTATAGGCTTAATTATGTCACAAGTCCCTGAAGTTTGGGGTACTTTTGTCAGATACCCTTATTCTTTTTTTTTCAATGTCTGACTCTCCGAAGTTACTTCTAGGTTTGTCATATACCCCTACTATCAATTCTGGACAATTTTGCTGACAAGTAACATCGGAATCCTAGTCAGACACAGGATGTTGGTCATGTGGTGCCGCGTGATGTCACATGGGCAAAAATGACCACTCTCTTCAATCCTTTTTTTTTATTTTTTTATTTAACTAAAAATATAAAAATATTAAGTTTTTTAGGATTTTAATTTAAATAAAAAAAAGATCTTCGCCCACGGGGCACCATGTACCTAACCTCCTGCGTCTGACCAGGATTCCAATGTTACATGTCAACAAAATTGACCAGAATTGGTAGTAAGGGTATATGACAAATCCAGAAGTAACTTCGGGGAGTCAGACATTGAAAAAATAAGAATAAGGGTATCTGACAAAAGTACCCCAAACTTCAGGGATTTGTGACATAATTAAGCCTTTATTATATCATCATTTTCAACACTTATATCTCTATCTCTCTTCAATATAATATCCATACACATAAACTCGAATTTATTATATCATCTTATTCACTTATATTAAAATCAAAGTTACTTTAAATAAACCAATTTTTTCCTCTCAAAGTTCATGGGCATTTTATTTTTGTTTGGGAAAGTTCTTGCGTATAAGGTTTGTCTTTCTTAGTGTTAACAATCCCGGGCATGTTGACAAGAAGGACTTTTAAATAAGGTTTTGCACTTTCAAGATCATAATAAGTTTGTGGGGGACAAATATATTTTGAAAAATATTTTGACATTTTTTTAAGATTATTTTAACACACTTTTAGACCAGAATTTTTCATTATCATTCTGATGCTTTGTGTGGTTGACAAGAAAAATGGAGAGAGATGAGAGAAAGAAATAAGTGATGAGAAGATGAGAAAACTTTATGCATTACTCGTTTGGTATGTAACAATATTTATTCTCTCCCATTTTTGATTGAATAGAAAAATAGGAAGAGATAGATAACTTTTTTTTTTAAATAACAAAACTACCACTGAGAATAATTTGAGTTTCAAAAAGTAGATTTTTTTTTTTTAAAGTGAAAGGCAAAATGCTTATTGCAATAAAAATTTAAAGCTTAATTATGTTACAAGTCCCTGAAGTTTAGGATACTTTTGCCAGATACCCTTATATTTTTTTAATGTCTGACTCCCCAAAGTTACTTTTGAGTTTGTCATATACCCATACTACCAATTTTGATGACATGTAACATCAGAATCCTAATCTGACGCAGAAGGTTGGTCATGTGGTGTCGCGTAATGTCACACGGCCGAAGACAAACTCTCTTTTCAATTCTTTTTTTTTAATTTTTTTATAAGTGAAGACTCACTTTAGTCCCTCATGTTTTTCGCGTGGGACAGTTTAATCCTTCAAAAAATGGAAAAACATTTTAAGTCCTTGAAAATGTTGAAAAGGGGACACTTTGGTCCTTCCGTCAATACCGTTAGCGTCATCCTCCATGAACGTTAACACTGGTATTGACGGAAGGACCAAAGTGTCCCTTTTTCAACATCTTCAAGGACTTAAAATGTTTTTCCATTTTTTGAGGGGCTAAACTATCCCACGCGAAAAACATGAGGGACTAAAGTAGGTCTTAGCATCGATAACTATCTTTTTATGTTTTTTTCTTAACTATCAACAACGAATACATACACTAATAACTTTACTTCTAAATAAAAGAAAATAAATCAAAAAAATGCTAAAAAAATAATTTGTTTATTGTCGATAGTCTCTTAACGGTACAAATAAACAAATTAATGATACCAATTCATCATTTATCTTTTTTCATTTTGATATCATTTTTTCACACTAATTTCAAATTATATAATTGTACATTTTTTTCTTATTAAAATATATTACCAAAATACTAGTACATCGTATATTTTCCATGCATAGCACATGTCTATTTACTAATCTACATAATATAAAATTAGCAAACATTCCCGTTCATGGAGCAACAGTGCAAAGTAGTACTCTCACAATGGAGCCTAAAAATTCCGTCCAAATAGTATTATCACCCACTATTTTCAGTGAACAAGCTTCCTTGAGAAGCTAACTTGGTCCAAACAAGTAAAATATAAAACAAGGGTGCTTCTAGTTTGCACCGGTTTTTGGTGCTCCGGCTCTTTTTTTTTATCTAATATATTAAAAAAAATATGCTTTGGGTTTTTTGCGTTCTTTTTATGTGCATGTTTTTGTTATTTGGATTTGAATTTTTTTATTACATGCTTCTTGACACAGGTAATGGTCCAAACAAGTAAAATATAAAACAAGGGTGCTTCTACCATGCACCGGTTTTTGTTGCTCTGACTTTTTTTTTTAATAAATATAATATATTAAAAAAATATGTTTTGGGTTTTCTGTGTTCTTTAATTTATAATGCCATTAATTACTTCTTTTTCAAAAACACTTTTATTCACTCTTTTCTAAAAGCGAATTTTTTAGTTTATTGAAGACTCACTTTAGTCCCTCATGTTTTTTGCGTGGGACAGTTTAGTCCCTCAAAAAATGGAAAAACATTTTAAGTCCTTGAAGATGTTGAAAAAGGGACACTTTGGTCCTTCCGTCAATATCAGTGTTAACGTTGACGAAGGATGGCGTTAACGGTATCGACAGAAGGACCAAAGTGTCCCCTTTTCAACATTTTCAAGGACTTAAAATGTTTTTCCATTTTTTGAGGGACTAAACTGTCCCATGCGAAAAACATGAGGGACTAAAGTGAGTCTTCACTCTTTTTTTATTTAACTAAAAATATATAAATATTAAGTTTTTTAGTTTTTTATTTTTTTTTTAAATGATGTTTGCCCACAGGACATCAGGTGCTTGCATCTGATCGGGATTCCGATGTTACATGTAAGCAAAATTGGTCAGAATTGGTAGTAGGGGTATATGACAAACTCAGAAGTAATTTCGGGGAGTCAGACATTGAAAAAAGAATAAAGATATTTAATAAAAGTACCCCAAACCAGTGGCGGAGTTTGGAAAAAAATTCAGGGGGTGCTAGTTTGAATTATAATATTTATGTTAATAATTTGCTAATTAGAAACTTGATGATGCTTTGGCTTGATGGTAATTGAAGCTATCTTATGGTAAGAGGTCGGGGGATCAAGTCCTTGCTTTTGTTTTGTTGTCAATTTTTAACTTGAACTAAAAATAAAATGCAAAGCATGTTGGCATGACTATAGGACTCGAGCCCCTAACCTCAACAATTGAAGTCCAAGCGTCTAGTCACACAGTCTACTAATTGTTTGGTTTAACTTGTACCATAAATATATATAAGGTAACAAAATTTGAGGGACTGCCCCAAACTTCAGAGACACGTGACATAATTAAACCAAAATTTAATTATCTCCTCAATTTCTTGAGCTGATAGGAACTTTTTGGACTCCGGGATCCACACAACTCTTTTATTTTCTTCCTCGCTTCCTCCTCTATCGAATGAAAAAAAAATAAAAATATTTGGCTATTTTTCGTAAGCTCTCTCCTCCGGGGATAGAACAAGGAGGCTACAAATTAAAAGTGATATGACAAGCGCCAACTCGACTATATACTATGTTTCATAAGATTTAATAAAGTAATTCAAATTTTATTTATATGTTAAATGTTCGTCCTCCTTATTATATATTTTTTTAGTTGTGTCCAAGCTATTCTCTCTTTTCCCTTCCAAATTCCTTCGTACCAAATATAGTGTAAATATGTAAACATATACTTCTTTGGTTTTACGTACTTTCTCCAATCTTATATGAAAGATCCCTTTAAAAAAATTTATGTTAAAAAAAAGGAATAATGTTATTGAGATTATAAAGGTAAACATTTAATATACTTTTAACTTTTTCAAAATTATCTCAATAATTGTTAGTATTGAGATTTTACGAAGGGTTGACTTGATAGGGGTAGCTGGATGTTATTGAAATTGAAATGTGATCTTACAAATATGATCAAATACTTTTTAAAAGAATCTTACATATAAGACCAGAGGGGAAATATATTATTGTTTAAGATTTTTTTAAATAAGAATATTGTATAAAAATTAAAAAATTCATTAATTGAAGTAATTTTTTGTTGTAATTTATGATAATGTAGTTAAAAGAGAGAAACTTATTATTATGGTTAATAAATGATGATAAATTGAATAAAAAAATTTGATAATTAATTTTTGAAATCCTAAAATAACAGTACTTTTGAAAAAAGAAATCTAAAACAACAATATATTTAAAATGGATGAAATATAGTGCAATGAACTTGTCTCACAAGCAAGATACTGAAATTATTAGTTAGGCTTAAATCATGTAGTGCAGAACTCATCTCAACTGTTTACAGTTTATTTTTTAGTTAAAAATATTTTAAAAATAAGTAACAGATGATTATGATTATCCTAGATCATGTGGTTTTAGTCTCTAATACCACCTAATAATTACTCGGCAAGATACAATAGAATTTGCTGGTAATACTTTTTTGCAAGTGGAAGTTTAGTCAAAGGCAGTTTGTAAGTATCAATTTCAAGTCTAGTGTGAGACTGTGAGGTGAGAACGTGAGATTATTGATATTCTAATTTACTAATATTTATTTACATTCTTTTCTAACTCATCATAATGGATCTTTTTATTTTAAATAAAAAATTGTGAATGACTAACAACAATTTAGATAGGCAAATTAAAATAACAACAGCCAAACCCTTCATCATCATTTTTAGATAATATAAAGTTATTCATGTGCTTTCAAGTATAGTTGGTTCTTGACATAGCAGCAGAATCTGTGTGAACAAGTGATAAAAATTTGATCCTAGCCACTTCTATTCTTTGAATAAAATAAAAATGAAGTTAAATTTGAGTACATGATGACATGATAGGCTGGTGCATAGTCCACACTTCAAGCCCAAATAGCTATTTTCGGGGAAATTGCTTTTTGCCCCCGTGTTCGACTTTTTGGTCCCCGTGTTTGATTTTTTGGCCCCATATTTAATACTTCCGATTTTATGAAACCGAAAATCCTTTCCGATTGTGTTTAACCGGAAAAAATTCGAACCCCATTCTGGTATTTTTGAACTGGAACCTTTCCGGTATTGCAGAATCGGAAAGGTTAAGAAAAAGTGATATCTCCATATTACCCTCCCCGATGAGTGGGGGCTATATAAACACTGAGGGGCAATACGAGGATATCACTTTTTTTTACCTTTCCGTCTCTTCAGTACCAGAAAGATTCCGGTTCAGCGATTCCGGAACTCTTTCGTTTTCACAATACCGGAAATCTTCCAGTTGAGCAAAATCGGAAATGTTTCCGGCTGCATAGAATCGGAATTGAAGGCCAAAAAGTCAAACATGAGCCAAAAAAAACAATTCCCATGTGTAGAAGGCGTGTTAGATAATACTCCATTTATGTACCTTCTCCCAAAATCTTAAGCTTTTGAAGCAGTGCATTTTTGAATCTTGACAACATCACCATTAAATCTCGCATTCACCTATTACACCTTTGAACAAAAGTTCAATGTCCCCTATATATCCCTCTACCTAGGTGCGGCGCGTGTTACCGTAGTTTATTTGTGTAGGCATCAATGTTTGAGTAAGTTTTTTATTTTTTATTCTTTTTAAGGGTAATGTTGAAGTTAATTTCCGTCCAAATCGTCTAATTTCGTAATCAATCAATGGAATGAAGAATAATGAACGAAAGTTCATTCCAGAAAGCAATTTTAATATAAAAATAAATTTTAAAATATATTATTGCTTATAAAAAAAATTTGAAGATGTATTTGAGTAATTTACACTTTGGTTATTAATTACCTTTTAGCTAGACTCAAATACATGCATTAAGTCAGAGTTGACAAAGGAAAAAAGAGTAAAGGGTTAAATTTATCCTATCAATTCAGGGTTTTTATTTTGCCACCCCAAAGTCTAAGAATGCCACCCCAATTATTAAAATAATACCCATTATGTCCCTTTTAAAAAAAAAACAAGTTTTTATACCGGTCGTAAGGGGGTATTACGACCAGAACCCCTTTACGACTAATCCAAAATTGAAGTCGTGAATGGGTGCTACGACTAAAATGTCGTAACACCATCATACGACCATAAAATTGAAGTGGTGATTCCAGGGTACTGCTACATTAGCAGTCTCAACAAAATTGCCACAGCTACGTCCACCGCCATGCCATGTCACAGTTAGCAGTGTCACTTGCAAACCAGCCGATGGATTCCAAATGGGAATCTTATACTTGGCTCTATACGTTATTGCACTAGGGACCGGTGGCCTAAAGTCTAGTATCTCAGGATTTGGTATGGATCAACTCGATGAGAAAGATGAGAAGGAGAAATCACAAATGGCCTACTTCTTCAACAGGTTTTTATTCTTCATTAGTTTTGGAACTCTGGCAGCTGTCACTGTACTTGTGTATATACAAGATGAAGTGAGTCGAAGTTGGGCATATGGAATATGTTCTGTAGCTATGGTCATAGCCATTTCGGTGTTCTTATCAAGAACTAAAAGATACAGATACAAGAAAAGTAGTTTTACTCTTACTTTTTGTTAAGGATTTTGGTCGTATGACAGTGTTACGACATTTTAGTCGTAGTACCCATTCACGACTTCAATTTTGGATTAGTCGTAAAAGGGTATTACGACCCGTATAAAAACTTGTTTTTTTTAAAAGGGACATAATGGATATTATTTTAATAATTGGGGTGACATCCATAGACTTTGGGGTGGCAAAATAAAAACCCAAGTACACCGCATATCGATTCAATTTAGTAATTTACACTTTCTTTAAAAAAATATTTTTATTTATAAGTTATTTTGTATTTTTTAGAGGTTTTTATTATTTTTTATTTTATTTATCCTTTATTTATTAATGTGAATCAATATATTTGTAAATTTTTTTATATAAATTAAGATAGTAAAATTATAATGTTAAAGTACATTTTTAAAAATTCAATAAATATAAAATAATGTGAAGTATTACTCCAACTTAAATAAACAATACAAGTTAATAAGTCTTTGTAATATATTTATGAGTTAAGATCCGTTGACACGAAGTGTAAAACTTGGTCACTTACATATTCATATAACTTTTTATATATTATGAAATTTGTTAATCCAACCGTTGAATTATGTGTTATTATCAAGTAGATAAAGTCTACAAAATTTCATAGAATATAAAAATTATTTGATACTTCATCCGACTATTATATTTTAACGGATAATACGTTATTTAAAATATAAGTAAATATGCATTATTAGATTACATACCTATGAATCTCCGAATGATATGATAATAACATAAGATTCAACATTTGGATTGACAAATTTCATAATATATAAAAAGTTATGTGAAAGTGTAAGCGACCAAGTTTTACATTTAGTGTCAACGGATCCTAACTCTATATTTAAATATAATTTGTAATAAAAATCGGAAGTAATATAATGTAAAGTATTACTCCTACTTAGATAAGTAGTTCTTGTCCGCACTGGGTTCTTACCACCAACTCAGATGGAGTATAACCTACCTAGAATAAAGCTTCTAAATTAGTAATAGTAAACATGTTTACTTTTTTTTTTTCATGAAATTTTTTTCTTATATAAAAAAAGTAATAATAATAAACATGTTCCGTTCACGTATACTAACTTACTCCCTCCGGTTCTTATCATAAGAAAAAAATAATTGAAATCACACATATTAAAAAAGTTAGTTGAATGTATTTAATTTTTTCAAAATCATAAAAAATATTGTTATTTTAACAAAGTTGCACAGGGAATGAAACAAAAATTAAATGAGATCACTATTTTCTAGAATCATTTTAGGAATGATTATATTGAGAATAAAAAATTAGTTTACTTTTTCTTATATTAGAGATAAAAAAAAGTATGTCTGAATTTTTTTATATTAGAGAGAGAAGGAAGTATTGTCTTAATTGGGAAAAGGTAAACTAAATAAACATCTAAACACTTAATTAATTCGCTTATAGGATTTAGCACGATAGCTACTTAAGTTGGTTTGTAATGTTAAGATTAGCGCAATATTTATTGGAATTCACTTTATAGAGCAATTTTATACTAACATAGATTGGTTGTAGAAGTACACAAGCGTACAACTTCTCCAAATTAAAGATTATATATATATATATGTAAA
Organism: Crotalaria pallida; assembly: GCA_037953625.1. Classification (NCBI taxonomy): domain Eukaryota; kingdom Viridiplantae; phylum Streptophyta; class Magnoliopsida; order Fabales; family Fabaceae; genus Crotalaria; species Crotalaria pallida. The sequence goes on from CM075649.1 coordinate 180,985,800, forward strand.
AAAAAATATATAATACCACCCTAAATTAAGTTTATTTTTAGAGTGAGTAAGACCGTATTCACATTCAATCTTTATCCGTCTGATCAGATAAAATGGTAGATTCAACTTTATTATCCAGAAATAAAAATACAATAAGAAGCCACAAAGTTCATTCATTAATTGCAGAATTATTTAAATTTAAATAAACTAGAGGCCATAGATAAAAGATGATTTTTTTCCCTCTTTTGTTGAGTGCTTAGGAGTGTTATCTCTTTCTATACTCCATACAAATCGGACACACACCTCAAGATCATCACTTTAGCTTCAAGTAGAAGTATGTACTTTTCAATGCTTTGGAACAAAGTGTTCGTGTCCATAATTCCCTGGCTCCCTGGAACACTCTTCTGAAGATCCCGAAGCTTCTTTTGCAAGGAAGGTTTCATGGCATTATTGGAGTTCTTTGCCAAACACAATTTTGCCCTTTTCTTCCTTCCCCTTACATGCAAGCCACCTCTTGGCCACGTTATAGAACGCCTCATTTTACTCACAACAGCTAGAAATTAAAGAAGGGAGAGAGGAAAAGAAAAAGAGAGAGAGAGAGAGAGAGAGAGAGAGAGAAGTTAAGGAATTGGAGATGGTCTCATCCATTGAGGGCTTTGATAGATGACTTATATAGGCAAATACTAGAGTTTGGGTCCATACGTGTGCAACTCTCTCTCAAATAATTGAAGTCACATTGATAGAAATGATCGATATTGATGTGTCAACTTCCAACCAACAGTAGTTTGCGGTGAATTCTCCCAATGACTAGAGCTTGCTTATATCCAATATGAGATCATTTTCTGCTAGTGATACATGAAGATATTTTTGAAGTTGTATTTATGTAGAAAAAAAATATGCAGTAAATACTGTTCTAAATGGTGCTATTGGCATGAATGGGATCTAGAATGGCACATTATTAATGATTAAGTGTGAGGAAATAAATCTTTATCGGGGAAGAAAGGATTAACCTGATTTTACTGTCCTCAATCACATGATAAATGAATGGATTTAGACTATTCAAAGTTTTCATGAATAAACCTTGGATTATTTTTGTTTGCTTGAAAAGTGTATGAGTTTTTTGAAGTCTGGATTGACATGCTCATACCACATATAAAACCCTTTCACTCAAGTTAAAAATTGATCATGGCACCAAGATTGGACGTATGATTTTTAACTCGAATAACATTCGGTTTTTTAAGATCTATCTAGCCAGATCGTGGCTTGGGCTCAGTGTTGATCAGCTCAAATGTAGCTCAAATGGCCATCGTCAACTTTTGGTCACACAATAAAATACTTGAAGAGGAAAGCACATTTTTATGTAAAGGATTTCCACTTGTGGTGATTAAAATAAAACCTACTCTCCTGAGAAATGATTAAAGTAGCGAAAACATGTATGCAAGTAAATCCATAAATCTAATGACTTAAGGTTTAATTTGAAAAAGCGATGTAAAATTTAATAACTCTCTTAAGTCTAGAATAGATATATAAGACAATTATTCATGTATGGTAATATAAAATATCAGAAAATTTTAACTAATTTTTCCATATCAAATGTTGCTACGTTGGCAATTTTTTTCTTGTATTCGAGAACAACACACACGAGATTACTCAATTGGCTTCCTAATTAACCCCAACACAGACATTATCTGAGATTACTTGCAATAAATTAAAGAGGTTTTAATTTCCATGAGATGTCTCAATTGGCTCGTGGGCGTCATGAGATCTCCTCGGTAAGAATAGCCCACGAACATGAGATTTAGATAACGTCTGCAGACTTGGACTCACTCTTGCTTACGCGGACTTGTGGACATCGATCTCTATGCTAATATCTTTGCTACAGCTGTTTTTCCTTTGTGATCGACTATGCAATCTGTGGCTACACGTACACTATTAATTGAATGTTTTGCTTCTAAACACTATTGTGTGTAATTTTTATCTGATAGATGCCACATTTTTAGACCTTAATACACGCAAATATAAGGTATCCAAATAAAAATTTCATCATTTGAACATGCAACAATTTTCTTTGACATCATATTAAGATATTCCTTTCTCTCAATTTTTATATTCTTTATATATATAACTTCACTTTCAAATTTCAAGTTGTTACTTTTGATGTCCAAAAAATTGTTGCACAAAAATAATTTTCCATTCAAATTTGAGCAGTACAGGAAAGTTCAGTCAATTTGTTGTTTTAGAATCAAGTCACATATGATTATTAATATGATTTACACAGATGAAAGGGTAACAGGAACAGCTTAATTACTATGAAAAAATCTGTCAGGACAAATGAGAAATATTTGTGTTTGTTTGGACGCAGGGCAATAATGATTTTCGCAAGCATAAGCAGTCCCTTTCACAGCTGTGCTCGTGCGTGGCCTCGTGTACATTTTCAGGGATTGGTGGAAATCAGAGTAATAGGTGCTGAAAATGACATTACCCTGTTTGGCCTTATCCACAACTGGAAATTAAAATTATTGGTCATTCTAAACTTTGTTAATTGCCAAGAACGCGTGCATTTCCAAGAGCTAGTTCAATTGGTAGAGCATGTTCGGGTTCAGACTTCATTTACCATTTGGCTATAAAAAAACAACACTTCCTAAGTGTAATTAATTAAAGAGGGTGAGATATTGTGGTTGTAAAAATCTCATTGCCAGAGACTTGAAGAAAAGGGCTAAAAATTGATGAAATGTTAAACTGATCAACTGAGTTTTAACTTTGTTGCTGAAAAGAATAGTTGAGCTAAATGAACTATTCAATGAACAAGGAGTGAATTCAGTCATTCATAGCTCTGCTCTGGTTATAGTGTCAGTATCCAAAAAAGTACCAACGTAATCAATGAATCTATATCAGGACACATGAAGGTCTTTTTCTAAAATTGAGTGTTTCTGGACCTAGCCAAGACACCAGCCTAGGGCAGATAAAGATTGATAGTGTACATGCTACATCATTATTGTCTTTAAAATAATGTTATTGGATTCCAATGCTATAGTTTATACTTTATACGAATTCTCAATCATTGCCACTATATACAGCTATACACAAGGTAGTTTTAATTAAGGAAATTTTGGTTAAATTCCTGTACAAGTTATTGTATCTATAATTGGCATTGTGGGGGACTGAAACAATTGAGAGTTAATATTTGTGGCAGAAATATTGGCAATGTCACTGGATCTAGCTAGGACTTAAGGTGAGGGATGTGCATAGCTTTTTAGGGGCCTTTTTAAGGTGTTAGAGGATTTTTTTCAACCACAACCTCTCTTTCATGGTAGGGCTGGAGCATGTGTAATCATAAGCAGTTCAAAAGAATGGTCTTTTTCATTACACGCATGTGGCCTCCGGATTTTCTGCCTTCAGGTCCCCCAACTATCACCACAAACTTCTTCTCCATCGATTTTATAATTAGTCTAGGTATAAATCCTAAGTTCTTTGCATTTTACAGATACATTATTTGTGTGTAACATAACTAACAGACTAAACAAACATGAATGTCAAATTCAATAGCCATCAAAGAATCTCCTAGATTACATTGATTTATACGCAATATTTCACTTTAATTAGAATTTGGTTATTCACCGTATACAAGCATCTATGGCTGAATAGTTAAAGCACCCACCTGACTAAGGATGGCAACGGGGCGGGGATAGGGCGGGGGGTACTTTCCCATTCCCTATCCTCGGGTCCCATTCCTCCCCCATCCCCATCCCCAAACTCCATCTCGAGTAGAAATTGTTCCTCATCCCCATTTCCCACGGTCCCCACGGGGTCCCCAAACATACGCGAAATTTTTTAAAAAAAATCGTAACTTCCATTTGACTCGTCATAAAATTAACCCTGCTTAATAGTATTTTCAAAAGATGCATAGTACTTAAAAATAATCATTAAAAGTCAAATAATTTAATCTAAGAAATTGAATAAAAATAATCAAAAGGTTAATATTTGTTTTAAAATTAGACAATTACAAAAAAAAATTTGATAGTAAAGGCAAGTTTTATAAAACAGGCAAAGCCACAGGGGCTGAAAGTTCTACAAAGAAATGCTTAAGGAACCATGGGGTGTCAAACCAGACTGGTATGTAGTTAAAATTAGGGTTGAAAAGTGAAATTACCAAAAAAAACCAATTCTTTTAATTACATAAAAGTTAAAAACTAAGGGTGTATATGTAAAATAGGCGGAGAACGGGGCCCCGCGGGAACGGGGGGACCTATCTCATTCCCCGCTCCGAAATCTGTACGGGGAAAAAATCCCCCCATCCCCGATCCCGACGGAGAAAAATCCCCGAAATCGAGGACCCGAACGGGGCGTTCCCCGCGAGATCCCCGAATGGCGCTCCCCATTGCCACCCCTACAACTGACCCAACTCATAATTGGCGAATTTGTAGGAAATTTTACTGTACAGAATAATAAAGAAATACAAAGAAGTATAGAAACTTGGAAATGCACACTAGTCTTTTAGGAGATGCAAAATTGCAAATCATGCATTATATTGTTATGTTACGGCTTAAACATCAAAGGACAGTGGCAGACCAGATATATATGATGGGTAGAGTCACAGTGACCACTACGAAATCCCCGGGAGTTTGTACTTGAAAATTTGCCAACTGGCACAATATGAAAGAGACATCTCGGTCAGCTTATATTATAGTCAAATGTCTCTCGTGCTGCATGTTAATATTATGCAATGCTCCACCAAATTGTTAACAAGAGTGTTATTTATACAATCAGATTTACGACTTTTGTGACAATTTTGGCTTTAAGAAAAGCAAAAAAAAAAAAAATTATACTCTTATTTTATCTTATAAGTTTGATCTGATTGTACATATAATGCTAAATACACATTTGCATTTTGTAGCTTAAGGTATCAGGATACCTACAATGTTTTAAAGGGAAGAAACTTGGAAAGTTTGTATGGAAAATAATGTATTTTTTAATTTAAAACAACAAAAAAATAGTTTAGGTTTATTTAAATTTTATCTTTGAAATTAGATATTTTTAAAAATTGGCCATTAATTTCTTTTTATTTTTTAGGTTCCTAAACTTTGATCAAACATTTAAAAATGATTATTTGTCACATAGTAGACAACATGCTACGTCACCTTAAAAGGTAACGTGCCACGTGCTAGCACCAAGAATTTTTAAATTAAAAAACTTCAAAGTTACTAAAATAATTAAAAAAACACTTTAAAAAAATTTAATTATTTGAAAAGAATTGATTTTTTAAATAAAAAAACCATGTGATATTACATGAAGCCACGTAATACATTATTTGTCACTGTGACAAAGATGACGTAGTATGTGGTCTATCATATATCAATTAACAAAATGATTATTTTTAAATGTTTGAGCAAAATTTAGGAACTCAACATTTAAAAAAAAAAAAAAGAATTTCAAGAACCGATTTCAAAAAACACCCAAAATCAGAAAGTAAAAACTTATCAAGATCGTCCGCGTAAGACAGCTCAGTTGGTGGCTGCAGGGACACTTAGGATTTCCCCCTTCCCCAGGTCATGGGTTCTAGTCCCAGACCTCCCATGTAAACCAAAAAAAAAAAAAAAAAAAAAAACTTATCAAGATCGGTTAGCGTCTTGCAAGAGTTGGAAATTTCTTGAAGCTTAATGAAGCACAACGCACTCAGCTAAAAACTTGGCGAAGTGTAATTTGCAGCGTGATGTACAATTGTGCGTGGGAGATTGGCACGTCTCTTTCCTCCAAAACCTACCGAAGGAAGTAGGCATGACCCTTTAGTAGCATTCACCGCATGTGATTCAAATTGATCTAGCCAGTATAGCCCAGTACTACTCTAGTCAATACTGGGGTCTGGGATTTGAAGTTTTAACAACTAAACTTGAATGACCACGACAATAGGACCCGATACATGGATGGATACTGAGTCTTAAAGTACAATATAACATCTTTAAACTCTAAATTTGATTAGTAAACGTTTTGAATTAGGCAAATTCCTTGCCATAATTTGCTAATTGTGATGAAAGTGACACTGCACATGACTTCCACACTAAAAAGAACTAACTTAAGAGCAGCAAACCTAAAAACAGTGAACATTACGGACACCTTCACTATCTGCCTCCCAAAAGTATTACAAAGATAAAGACATTGTGAACTCCAAAGTCAAGAAAATATATTTACTTGCACATGTATCGACCCTAAAATCTTTTCCTGTTTTAAATAATGAACCAATACACTTATAAGACTTTTTCTTTTTGAACTCCACCCTTTACTCATTGCCACCCACTGTCTGAAACAAGTCGGAAGATTCTTTCCGCTTAAAACAAGACGGAAACAAAATAAAACATTTTTCGCCTTATGCAAATCGTATTATCTTTCGTTTTTCCAAAGTCGTAAATAAAATAAAGTATTTCGCCTCTCCTCAGGCGGAAAACATTAAAAATTTGTTATAATACCAAAATTGTCCCTCCGTTCATTCACGTACAAAACAATAAAAATAAGGGAGGTGGAGAGTTTACGGAGGGGCATTTCTGAAATTTCAACACTTTATTTGTTCCGCTATTTAAAAGTCGGAAGTATTTCCGCTTTTAAATAGTCGATAATTCTTCCGCCTTATGCAAATCGGTAGTAATGGGTACGGGTCAAAAAATTTATCCGACTTGCTTCAGACGGTGGGGGCCAATGAATAAAGGATGAGGTTCAAAAAGAAAAAATCTATTTTCTTTCCGTAAATGAGGTGAACTTTATCCCAATAAATACAGCAAGCAAACCAGTTTCTAATATCTATGACCGTGGGACATTGGGGATTGGACAATTCCATATCATCCTTGTAAAAACATCATTTATTCAACTTTAAAAATTTCATATTGCAAGGTTCCTAAACTGAATTTTAAAGATCGATTCAGACACAGGAATGACGAACAAAAACATGGCTAATAATTAGACACCGAGTGGTCATTAATTAGAAGTAACACTCCAGGTAGCTATGAAAGTTGGTCATGCGGACCAAATTGACTTCTTCATTTATAGTTTATACTACTTGGCTACTATGCAAATACCCAGAGTTCCATGCCAGTTATTATCTACAATAATATACCATTCAAAGAATTTTAGCTGGCAAATGATCATCCAATGAGAATTCCAATAATGTAGACAGAAACATGGCATGTCCTCATGTCTACGTATCAGTTCTAGCTCGTAAATGGATCATATTGCTGTAGTTCATGCATTACATGAAAAGCTTTCAAATTAAGTTATAATACAAACATTGGCATTATCATCATATCATGTTCTACCAAGAAAAAAAAAAAAGAGGACAGGACGACGATAACTATAAAAACTATAGATACATTTATAAAATGTACACCTAGATGGTTAGAACAACTTCATATATAGGTGGTAATTTTCTGCGTTTACATTCATATCCAAACGTTTCAATCAACCATGTGCTCTCACTGGTGAGTTGAGGGTCACAGTTCCTGCACCATAAGTATAGGTAGAATTGTAAGTGTTCAAAATACTAGTAACTTTTAATTCATGAATATCCTGAGACAACTTATGCTATGTCAACTTAGTACAGAACATTATCCATCAAAATGGTAAAATAGCCGGGTCTCATTTTGAACATTATCCAACAAATTTATTACGTTTAAGTCATGCAGTACTCTATACCATTAAATTGCATCTCATTTTCAGCATCAATTGGCAAAATACCAATGACTATTGACTAACATATGTAATAGTAATAAATTAAAGCAGTTAAACTGGTAATTAATGAATTTTATGTGGGAGTGTGTTACTTGAAGCAGACGTTGAGCGACAAATTTGGTACAGAGTGTGCTTCACAGTTTCCTTGGGGTCCCTAGTATGCTGATCAGAGAGGTCTGTTTGAGGAAGATGATTTTCAGACCTTTGGTTAACATTTCCTAAATGATTAGTTTGTTTGTTGGATTTCATTGTCAACCGTCTTGGTGAAACATCCATCCTTATTATTCCACCCTGCTGCAATGGTTCTGCAGTTCAGTAGATCGACACAAATCGGTTACTGATATTATCCATGAAGAGTTGAAACTTGCAAACCAGAACGCAACTAATCAGGAAAACAAGAGGTTAAACTTAAAAGACAGACTTTTTGAAACAGAAAAACAAAAAGGGGCTAGGAGAACAGCAAATGAAAAAAGACAGTCAAAATGAGATATATCTTTAGAAAAACTGAAGTGTTAAACCAGTAAAATCAGGTGACCACAACATCAGTGTATCCTCACATTCAGTGGCAGATCTGGCTGAAATTTTTTGGGGGAATCAATGGACACTAACCGAAATAATTTACTCAAAATTCATAATCAGACATACATAATTTTATCAAAATTTCAATATTAATATATCATTGTAAAGTAACAATAAAATATTCACAATAAATTCAACTATTTGACTTTCTTTAAATCAGTAGAGCACAATATTAATGTTCAACAAAAAAAAAAAAATATGTATAGGTTGTGAATTTTGTATATAATATATGTGTAGGTTGTGAATTTGGTATATAATATATGTTGTGAAAATTATTTTGAGGGTGAAATACATAATTTTTTAATATAAAATTTTGGAAAAGTAAATAATATTGTAGGAGCCATTTCAGTTAGAGACACAACTAAGGTCCGCCATCGCTCACATTTCATTTTCTTCTGTTTGCAGGATATTATTCAAATATGATTTTATGAGTTGTCTCAAGCAAGGATAATATCTTTGATTATTACTCAGAGGGCTACATTGTTATACTTGTATGCCTCCAACACATAGTTGATAGTTGAACTTCATACAAACTAATTAAGACAACATGGTAAATAATCTTGCCTTTTGTTTTTTGGCCCTTTATATAGCCCTGACTAATGAATACTATTAAATTGTATTGTACATACTTTGTTCTCGAGACTCGCCTTTCTCACCTTGTCATTCTCCCATTTAAACCAAAAAACATTAATAATGGGTATGTCGTATAAGGTTTAAGTCTCCATGGAAAAAAAAGAAAAAAAAAGAGCTAGCATTGGACTCGATAGAATTAAGTACTATTTCTGTTTTCTCTGCATGAAATAAAGGTCTTGCACCGCAGCATTGGTTGCTTTATTAGATCCTAGTTAGTTATATCCACTATGATGAGAACATTGTAATTGGCAAGTTCTTAATTCTTATAACTTTAATGGTTGGAAGCATAGTCTTTAGATAGTATATTTTTGTTTCACATCAGCTCATTTACACGCCAATCAAGCATTCTAACACTTTACCATTCCTCTTTTGGAGCTTCTATGGGAATCCCAAACTTTCCTAGTTCCAAGTTAGAAATCTTCAAAGCTTACATTCTCATCTAATGTTGAATAAGTAACAAAATTAAATTAGGAAAAGAAGTGAGTATTTATAACAAGTGTACCTACCTTGAGGAAGATGAAGCAGCGGAGCATACATATAATCATCAGATTTCAGATACTCCACAACCCTTTCAACAAACAGCCGCTTCTCTTTTAAGGGCTTTTTCAGTTCCACCACTAACGAGCGAACAAACACGGTCATTCAAATAACGAAAATAAATAAATAAAAAAAAGGAATAGTTAAAATATTTGATGGTTGAGTAATTACGAAACAAACCTTTAGAAGAGGAAGGGAAATGGTCGGGTAGAGGAGAGACGAGAGGAGCATACATGAAAGTTTCAGAGGTCAGAAAATCCGCAAACTTTTTTAGTAACGGTTTTCTTCCGCCGCCGCCTTCGCCGCTGCGGCTACGCTTAATCAGTGTCGTCTTTCTAACTCTCAGGGCCGATCTCTTTCCCATTTTCTTTTTTCCTTCAACAATAATAACAGTTCGCCGTGTCTTCGTTCTGTTCTTTTTGTGTGAGTGAAAACCTGAATCGGAGTTGTGGATGAGAATGTCGTTGATTTTTGGCGGTTAAGAAACTTTTACAAAGTGACACGTGTCCTATTTTGAGGAACTCATGGTGTCACGTGTCATCGTCATAATGCAATTTTGTAAGAAGCCCGAATGGACAGTTTTGTTGCAGGCCCATACTTGAGTTAATTGGGCCGATTGCCCATTTTCCTTAAAAGAAAAAAGAGGGTTAACTAATTAAAGTGGTGTGTCAAAAAACTAATTTCCTTCCTAACAATCACGATGGGCTTAATCTGTTGGACGGATAGATATTCGTAGCACAGGGAATTGCTTTTTGGCCCTCACTTCCCACTTTTTGGCCCCCATTTATAATTTGCATTGACCAAAATACCATCAGCGTGTTAACATTTTCGGTTCTACAGTACCGAAAAAAACATTTCGGTACTGCAGAGACGAAAAAAAATTAAACATTATTTCCGGTTTTTCTGAACCGGAATATTGTTTCCGGTTCTATAGTACCGGAATAAATAAATTGCTTCCGAAACCTTGAAGAGGCATGTGCTGTTCTTCTTGACCTCTCTGCAAATGAGAAAGCTTTACTACAAGGACAACAATTGCATGCCCTTTTGGTTAAAGCTTGTGCTTTGGATTGTTCGGTGTTTCTTGGTGCCAAACTTGTGCATACGCATGGGAAATGTGGGTCGTTTCTTGATGCACATAAAGTGTTTGATAGAATGCCTGACAGAACTATTTTTACTTGGAACGCTATGATTGGTGCGTGTCTGTCTAATGGAAACTATGTTGGAGAGTTGGAGTTATACAAGGAAATGAAAGTTCTTGGAGTGTCACTAGATGCTTATACTTTTCCTCTTGTGCTTAAAGCATGTGGTGTTCTTAACAAGCACCGCTTGCGGGAAGAAACTCATTGTGTGGCTTTCAAATTTGGATATGGTGCAGCTGTATTTGTTTCTAATGCACTTATTACCGTGTATGCAAGGTGTTGTGATCTTGATGGAGCTGGAATGTTGTTTGATAGTATGAAGGAAAAACAAGAACCTGCTTCGTGGAATTCTATTTTTTCTTCCGGTTCTTCTTTACCGGAAATATTCTGGTTCAACGATACCAGAAAGGGGTTTAAATTTATTCCGGTTTGGTAATACCGAAAATATTCTGGTTTAGTAATATCGGAATTGTTAACATCCTTAAGGGTATTTTGGTCCACTGAAATTTGAAATGGGGGCCAAAAAGTCAAACATGGGGGCCAAAAAGCAATTTTTTGGTCCCCATTTCCGATTTTTTGGTCCCTATTTCAATTTTTCGTGGACGAAAATGATCTACGGAAATTAACACTTCCGGTTACGTGGAGTCGGAAAATATTTTCCGGTAATACTCAACCGAAAACCTTTCGGTAATACAAAACCGGTACACTTCCGATAATGAAGAGTCGGAAAAGAGAAAAAATTAAAAGATTAACACTTCCGGTTATGCTCAACCGAAAAAGATTAAAAAACAATTCCGGTAATACCCAACCAAAAATCTTCCGGTAATACTAAACCGGAAAAAACCAGAGGAAATGACTTCTGACACAACACAAATGGCAAATGAAACTGGAAACATTTTAAAAAAACACAACACAACACAAATAGGCTCGCAGCAGAAGAAGTTAATGCAACTGGAAAGAACAGATGGAGTTTTTCCTGAAGAAATAAACCAAATTTATGGATCTACTGACAACTACATCTGAAACCAGGATCGACACCTTTACAAGAAGTAGTCATATGCTTGCGAATTCTCAGTTGAAACTAAAGCTACCACAGTTGAATTCCAACTACTAATCGGATCTTTACACAAGTTGTTCATTTTTCAGCTTTCATTAGAAGTAATGTCAACTTGCATGGTAGACAAATGCATAACATATCATGATGATTTATGTTCCATTTCATTTGCCATTTGTGTTGTGTCAGAAGCCATTTCCTCTACTTTCTTCCGGTAGGTTCAGTATTATCAAAAGATTCCGGTTGGGTATTACCAGAATTTTTTTTTAATATTTTCCGGTTGAGCATAACCGGAAGTGTTAATCATTTAATTTTTCCTCCTTTTCGGCTCTTTATTATCGGAAGTGTACCGATTTTGTATTATCGAAAGGTTTTCGGTTGAATATTACCGAAAAATATTTTCAGGTTTCACGTAATCGAAAGTGTTAATTTTCTCAAAGTCATTTTTGTCCACGAAAAATTGAAATGGGGCCAAAAAGTCCAAAATGGGAACCAAAAAGCAATTTCCATTAAAGAATATTGGTTTCCAAACCCCCACCCTTTGAAACCCATTTTAACGTGGAAATGACTACCATATTCTCATACCCCAAACCCAACTTCTCCTCTAATTTCACTTAATTAATTACCATAGAGTAGTAGCCATCACTCCCAATTCCTTCCATAGTAAGAATGAAAAATTATTGGTTAGTCTTGGACCAACATATGATCGAGAACACATCTCAACCCTTCATAATTTACTTTTCATGTTAAAAAATTCAAAAAATAAATAAAAGATGGTGATGATTATTTCGGATTATGTGATCCCGATCACCAAATAATTGCTCCATTCAAACCTAGCCACCGCCACCGCCACTCCCAGTTCTCCTCCCATTCGAACCCCAATTCATTCAAATCTTTTATCGCCATCGTCATTGCTTGAAATCTTGTGTTCATCTTCCTTGATGAGGCCAAGTGATGCGTCTCACCCCAAAGTCTACAAACGTTGTAAAGTGCATTGCAATTGTAAGTCGGCGATGACAATAGGTAAATTTCGATAGACCAATGTAGAACAATTCCAATACGAGCATGTCTGAAAAATTACTAAGTGCATGTTTGGAAATGATTTAAAAAGTCTTGAACACGCGTCTGCAACTCATAAGCTAATCATAATTGCTTATGTCTGAACATGAAAATTGGATGTAACGTGGGTTTTTGGCCCAAATCCAAACATACCGTAAGACCATCATCAACATTGTCTTCCTTACCTTCTTCTGAGACAAGATTAGCACATTAGGAATTTTTCTGACATGCTGTGCCGATTTTTTTTTTTTTTTCTAACACTGGATTGTCAAAATTTATGTTACAAATATTATGATTAAGGAAATGAGAATAAGACAGGGAAGATAAAACATGTGATGGTGAGGAGGGAACGATGGGTGAGGGGCGGCAAGGGGACGATGGGTAAGGATGAGGGATTCGGGATTTAAGAATATTTTTAATAATTTTTACATTAAAATTGGGATATATATTTTTTAAAAAAGGACATGTTGCTATGCACTTTAAACTCTGAAGCACCGCACACTTTTTTTTTTTTTTTTAAACGGTAGCAATTTATTAAGCAAAAAAGTCTGCTTGGATGAAGACCTTAATGTCCATAGGAAACTCACACAGATACAATAAGTCATTATAAATAAGGGTTTTTATTTTTTGACCCCGGATTCTTTACCGACTCCATTTTACACATATGCTCAGGACATGTGTAATTTTTTGTTTAATTCGTTGACTACAGTGTATGTGCAAAAAAATATGCACATACGCTGACCCCAACGTACGTGTAAAAGAGGATTAACAAAGTAAATGAAGGTAAAAAATGCAGTTGTTCATAACCTAGGAAACTTTGGCTTCATCGAAATGATAACACTCACGAGGCTTAGAGAAAGGTAGTTTGCGAGACAGATGGCCATGCAGTTCTTAAGATCAGCAACTCGGCGAATAGAGAGCTTGAGCCCAATGGACTTCTTTTTAATGAATCTCGCGCATTATTTTCCACCGCACACTTTAGAGGATGCTATCCTGAAGCATTATTATGATTATATATTACATATTATAAATTATACTCCCTTTGATTCTATATATAGGGCATCTTCTAGAAGAAATCTTTTGTCATATATATAGGGCATTTTATATTTCCTATGCATCATTAATTGTTTTTTCTTTTTTTTGCCCTTATTAAATGTTTTGACTAACTATGTTTTTTTGTTATTCATTAATTAATGTGAACTTTTCAAGTAAAGTAGAGATGGTAAAATTGTAATGTTACAATATATTCTCATAAAATTCACAAAACTAACCACTTTCCTTGGTTCGGAGAATACGGTTATGTATGCCCTATATATAAAACCAGAGGGAGTATATACCAACGGGGTTGACTCAAGTGGTGCGATTTTGACAACTTGAAAACTTAGGAATGGGGCCTAAGAAGTCTCAGGTTCGATTCCTGGTTAACACAACCCGCTGCGAGAGGCATAGAAACACGACCTTGTGCAGGACTAATATCAAGAGTTTCTTGGTATTAAAGGTGTTCTCGAGGACACATGTGATAATGACCAAAGAGTACAGACAAAACAAAATATATTATATATGATATGCTTATCAAATTATATGATATATGATTATGATGCATTAAGATTGAAAGCTATAATCCAACTAATAACCAGCAATAATGGAGATGTCCAGGCTTTTCGAGAATAATTGTGAGTATTATTTTGGGAGACTTTCTTTTCACACCCTCCATTTTTTTCCCCACCCCCCATTTTTTCCGCCTCACATGAGGCGGAAGTGTAAATTTATTGGGTTTTCCACCTCTCAAGAGGCGGAAAGGGTGAAAAAAAGCACTTCCGTCTCATATGAAGCGAAAAAAATGGGGGATGAGGAGAAAAATGGGGGTGTGAAAAGAAAGTCTATGTTTTGGCAGTTTATGATTAATGTTAGCAACTACTAGCAACACTTAAAAAAGTAATGTTGTACATGCATGTTAATTAACTAATGGACCAATGTCCATTTAAAAATAAATTAATGGACTAATGTTACCAAACATTTATAATTTAATAGGCTAAAAGCACTTTCAATTACTAGTTATAGGAGATGAATCTTATGTAAAATAGCAAACTGAATAAAATGGTATAACTGTTAACAAGTCATTTTGCGGGATTATCCCTTTTTGAGAGTGTACAACTAAGAAACATTTGTGCGGCGACTTTCAATGATATTATACGGACACTTTAATTAAATTGGAACTGTAAGCAATGCACAACAACACATAGGAGTAACATATAAGATAGTGTTTGTCTATGACTTTAATTTATGTTTTACTATGTTGATCTTGATGATACTGGCTTCAGGCCATGTTTAAGAGCTGCTTTCCACACAAGATCGATCCTGTCAACATCTAAGGCCCCAACTTCGTGATGAGTCCAACCTTCAAGACTATGCACCACTCCTCCTGCATGGCATGCGTGTACTACTCCCCTCTCCATCGTGTACTGCATCAGATTAAGAATAAATAAATAAATAAACTATCAAGATCAAATAATACTAATATGTATTTATTATACTGAGAATGAATGATAGAATGAACGCATGGTTGATTGCACACCTCACAATAGCCAAGGCCTTCAACATCCTCTGGTAATCTCATGGCAGCTAGATCACCATAAGTGCAGTCTCTTCTAAATGATAAGATGGGTGGGACAACAAATTGATGAAAATGAGTTTCACTTGGTGCCCAGCTTTGCTCTCTTGGAGTGATCCACTTACCAACAATCCACGTCTAAATTCAAGGATTAAGACAAGTGTGTAAGTAATCACAATGCAAATTAAATTACGTGGTTTTCTTTGGGTATATTCTATAAAATTTAAGGCCGAGAAGGACTAGTGAAGGATAGTGACATAGATAAAGTACCTTGCAGTTTTGTGCAGCTTGGTATTTTGTGACTTGGACAAGGTAGCTTTGGTATTCAGGAGGTGCTTCTTTTTGAATCCTATGAAATCTATCCGTTGAAAGTGTTAACATCTGCGAAATAGCTCTCAACCACTGATCAGGATTGGATCTAACTCCCACTGAATTCGAGTATAAAATTAAATGTATGTGCACAACACTATATCTCATACCATACCAAATTATATAATACTGCTGCCTCCATCCCAAAATATTATAAGACTCTTCTGATACTTTTATTTTATCCCTATTTATAAGACCTTATACTCTCTTTGTTATTAAATATAAGACATTTTTGACACTTTTATTTTGTCTTTATTTATAAGACATGTACCAATTTTCAATGAACATTAATTACTTTTTTCCACAAATATCTCTATTTATTTAACACTTTTTACATTTCCAATAATAGTAATAGGGATAATTTTGAAAATACATATCAAAAGTTCACATTTTCAATACAATTAACTAAATTATTTCACTTTCTTAATGAACGCGAAATCTCCCAAAGAGGTCCTATACTTAGGGACGGAGGAAATACCAAATTTTTAATGACAATTAATTACTTTTTTTTCCACAAATACCCCTATTTATTTAACATTTTTTAGATTCACAATAATATTAATAAGGTTAATTTTGAAAATACATATTAAAAGTTTACATTTCCAATACAATTAAATACATTAATCAATTTTCTTAATGGACGTGAAATCTTCCAATGAAATCCTATAAATAGGGACGGAGGGAGTATACAGTGCATCATTTATTAAAAGGGCCCCTTGCTTACCACTTCCTGTGATCAAACGGTTGAAACGTTCCGTTTAACAGCACTCCATTCAAATTTTCATCTTGTACCAACCATCCAAATTAAATATGAAGACTTGATCTACTAATTACTAATTAGAGGGGGGTACTAGCAGGATACTAGTCAGCTAGAGAGGACAAGTTCTCTGGAGACTGTGTTTTCTCTTTTAAAACCTTCGTTTCTTATTATTTGTCGTTTTTTAGAGAGATTTTTTGTTTCTTTTTATCTATCGTATTGAGAATTTCAAGAGTGTAATAAATGTTATTTTCCATGTTTGCTCCTATTTAATATGTCTTGGTTTATGTAAGTAGTGGAGAAAAATTAATGATTATAAAAAAAGAAATGATATAGTGGGAAAAAACATAATTAATGTATTGAAAATATGATTAATGATTAGATTTCTTAAAAAAATGTGTTTTGTTTGAAATATAACAAATAAATAGGAACGAAGATAGTGCCCCTCCTCAATTTTTATCCTGGCACCACCACTGCTATTACTCATTAATTTATTTAACAACCTGAAAGACATTTCTAACCTGTTTGTTTAATGGTTTTGTACTAGTTAGTCCCTGATATTAGTAATTGGCAACATAATCATTAAATTTGCCTGGCCCCTGATACCTTCGGTCAACCATATTAGTCCTTGAATGATGGATTAAAATCCAGAGACTATTTTGAATTGGGATTAATATATTTTTGTAAGGAAAAAAAGCTTGTGTAAGTAACACCACTCAAAAATCAATAAAAAATTGCATGAACTTAGATGGAAGGAATCATAGAGAAACTAATGAAAATAGTAAGAGTGGGGGATGGGAGAAAACTTACAAGAACTCTGACTTTCTTTTGGCAAAGGTAGAGGGCAATTGCTCTTCCAAGCTTGGATGTAGCTCCTGTCAGAAACACCTCTTCAACATCTTTAGGGATTTCATTGAGAATGACAGCAGCAGTTAAGGTGTTTCCATGAACAACTCGAACTCTGAGATTTGGGTGCTTGTCCACAAATAGCTTTCCACCCCCGTTTAGGGCTTCGTTCTGCATTATTATAATTGAATAGTAAGAATATGAAATTAATCAACAATGCAGGCATCAATCAAGCCTAAAATTGCTTATGTTATGTAAGTATGCAATTAATGTTAAGTTAACCCTCTATAAAGAGTGATAGACTAATTAATGGCAGCACATATTTATTTATATTACAAGATTACATTTAAAATTTCAGAAAGTCAGACACTACTATACCATGCTCAAAGTATATATGCTGAAATCATTGATCTGCCATGTACGTACCTTGAATCTAAATAGTACTCCCTCCGGTCCTATATATAGGACATACTTAACCATATTTCTCGGACCAAGAAAAGTAGTTAGTTTTATGAATTCTATGAGAATATATTGTAACATTACAATTTTACTCTCTCAACTTTTCTTGAAAAATTCACACGCATTAATGAACAACAAAAAAACACATTCATTTAATAAGGGCAAAAAAGAGAAAAAGCAATAAATGATGCATAGAAAATACAAAATATCTTATATATAGGACCAAAGATTGCTTCTAGAATATGTCCTATATATAGGACCGGAGGGAGTACTATATTAAACAGATTAATGTACAATTTTATGAACGATGCTATTACTAGCATAATCCAGAATTAGCTTGATTTCATAGTTATGCTATTATTATACAACACGCCATGGACCTGGTAATACTGAACTTCCTTGTAAAAGTGGAATTTGCTAATAATCTTGGAAAGCTAGAAAAGGAAGGAAAAAAAATATATAAACGTATGTATTGCAAATGCCAGAGAAAGAGCTGATCAAGGGATGGAATGCTTCGTTTTATGTTTTCATTTTAGGCATAATTAGACAAAAAATGGGAGGCCAACTTTAATTACTTTCTGAATTTACAAAGCTGGTCCACCATTCATATGCTATAGTTATGATGTACTGTTATGTACTCCGTACTAGATACTTTAATTTGGTCAGGCATCAAATATTTAGTAGCTACTACCTTACAGGACATTAAATCCCTCAACAACTATGCTCAGAGAACCCAGACTTCAATTGATTACGTTCACTTAATTTTATTTGCCATAATAAATAGTACATGAGAAGAAGTTCAATAATATGCCAAACCTTATTCAAGGCAGCGAGGCTGATGACTTTAACACCCATTCTATCAGCCCTAAGAATGGCTTGCTCAATATGTTTATTGATTCCCTCAGCAGCAAATGGCAAGAAATACTGAAAAAACATTGAAAAACAATAATAAATATGCTTATTATAATAATTATATTGCTCAATATGCTTATCCATTTTATTCATTGCAGGAAACAAAACCATGAAGGGATTTTTTTTTTTTTTTTGGTTTTTAATGAAAATTAAGCTACCTGGAAGCCACATCTAGGTACAACCCACGTTTGGTGCAGTCGACCTCTGAGGTTGTAGAAAGAAAGTAAAAAAGTCTTAGACCAAGCCCACATTGCTAGCAAAACCATGAAGGCAAAGGGCCAACATGGGAGCAAGAAGAGCCTTGTTGTGTATGGCAACGACGAAAATGAACGCAGATAGAACGGTACATGCATGCAGGACGAGACGTCCACTATATGTGCCAGGAAAACAAAATCAGGTACCCTGCCATCGTTTCCTGCATTCATTCAAACACAACTTTATCCTAGTGATGTGAAAAAAACAGACTTGGCCCATATTTTTATTGAAGTCATAATAATCAAAGTTATTATCATTTAGATGAAGTAGTCAATTAATCCTAATAATAGGACAGTTTACCTGAACCTAAACTTAATTTTTTGTGTAATTGCCATGAATTGCTGTGAAGGGTGTTGCCTAAAGCGTCAAAGAGAGGCATGAAGAGGCAGAAATTAGTGTCCTTATCGGCGTGGTGTAAACTGTGGTATCTGCATAGCAGAGAAAAACAAATCAATACATACAAGTACAACGCTACATCCTAGCTACATGGAAAATGGATATGATGAATAATAAGTTTTGGAATCACATTGAATTAACAAACTTATAGCTGGGGTGGACCACTATGTAAAAAGTGCATATTCACTTCTAATGCCATTCCACTGGTGGTTGCCTGAATCCCAAATATATTTCCACGTGCCAATTTAAATAGGCTTCAGACCAAAAAATTAAAGTGAACTAGTACCGTAGTAAATTAGTAGTAACCGAATAGTTTAATAGTCTCCTGCTTAGTTATTACCCAAAACATGCAGAAGTTCAATCGTCCTGGACCGTCTCTTCACAAGAGAGAATCAGACTATTACAGTAACATTTTAGTGCCTTCATTTTCCTCTCTTTTTTTATTCCACTAAATGAAACAAAGAGAAGGTTTTTGGGTAAACAGTGGTGTTGCTTGAAAGTTTTATAAAATGTGAAAGAAATAAAGGAAATTCTCCCCCTTCGATTTTTAATCAACACAAAATTCCTCAAATTTGATTCAATTTTGAAGGATCTCAAACATACACACTCAATGAACAAAATTTTGTCCACGAACAATAAAATGAAAAATTATTACTGTTTAAGTGTCTTTTTAACATTAAAATTTTGTTTCAAAATAAGTGTCTTTCTACCAAATCTAGGCAACATTTAATATTGTTTTTCCTTATTTACCCTTACATTTAATGTTGTTTTAGTTTTGAAATTTGTAATACTAGTAACGATACATTGACAAAATAAAAATATTAAATAAGGGTATTTTTGACAAAATACACATTAAACTTACAATAATCATCATAATCAACACTTTCTTAATTTATGTAAAAAAGTCCAAAAAAACACTTAAAGGAAACATTAGTTAATCTCTCGTTTTCTTCCCATCCCCCATTTATTTTCCTCCCTACCTATTTTTGGTTCCCCCATTTATTAACTTCGTTACCTATTTTCGGTGTCCCACATCTACTCGTGTATTCTTGTATGGGTCCATTGCCAATTTGTTCACAAAATAAATACTTCTCCCTAGTCCACCTAATAACCAAACAGAAATAAATGCAGGCTTTGATAAATTGGTATGTGTTGTCAGTGACTGAGATATTTAGATGTGACAAGTGGGTGAATCAGTTCTAAACTAAACTAACTTACGTTGGTGTATATAACACGTATCTAAGAAAAGGAAATGTCTCAAACAGCTGATGTGGGACAATTTCAACATTGCAATGGCCCAAGCATTTCAGGAAATCAAAAATCAAGACATAACCATATATCAAGCTTGCTGATCCATATCCCATCATAGAAGCCCCAAGGATCGGGATTCCAATAATTGCAGTCAAAATAAGATGCTCCAAAAGTGTTGCATTTCCAGCTGCAGCAAGACAAGTCATGTTTAATCACCAATGCAAGATTAACAATTACAGTAGTTTTTAGTTAAATAAATACATTAGTTTTCTTATATTTTCCTACAAAACTTTTTAAAAAAATATTGAAAAAGAAAAAATAATATATGTATCGAAGTGTAAAGATTTTTTCCACTGTTAGGATATCGGACTTACAGATAAAAGTAATTCGTATTGATGATGGATGATGCATCGAGAGTTAAACTCGTTGAAAAATACATTAAATGTTGTAAGTTTCCTTTTTTTTCTTTTGTTTTTATAATAAGGTTTTACTTTTTGTTTTCTTAATCATCACCCGAACAAAACCAAAAAAAAAATATTAAATAAAAAAGTAAATACATATGATGTAAATACCAAAAATTATAAATTTCATTAAAGTGAGCTCAAGTGTTAACCAATTAAAAAAAAAGCATATAATTGATTAGCGATCTTGGTTAAGATCAATCCACATTTTAGCTAATTAATAATAAATACATTTTTATTCACTCACTGTGTACTCCAACTCAACTTAGGGGAAGCTCTCAAAATATAAAAAGCATTTACTCTATTATTTTTTATTTTATGTAAAAGAATTTGTATGCGGCAGATATAACATTTCATGAATATATATATAAAGATTTGGATCTTCTAACTCTTTAATTAGAGAAGCACCGATGAGTAAGAGTAATTAAAGAATTCAACTTGATGTATAAGATGAAATATATATGAATATGAGTAATAAACATCTTTGCAACTGCAATTAGTCTTCCTGTTAAACAATCCTGTCTACCAAAATAAGTACTATACTATATGATAATTGAGGAAAGACTTAAGTTGAAGACAGATATTTATGGTTCTCACCAGTAAATACAGTTGGTACTGGAGATGAATGATGAAGTGAGTGGTAATGAGTGAAAAGATAGTCTCCATGAAACTTTCTATGCACCCAGTAATAAATTGGCTCTGAGAGTCCCACATGGAGTATCAGAGCAATAATAAGACCTTTTAAATTCCACAGAGGTACATGTTGAAGTAAGGGAAACATATAACAGGCCATAGAGGCAAACAATGCTTGCAGAATCAAGAAATCATCCCTGTATTAAAAAAATAAAATAAATTAAAAACCATATTAGTCATATAAACATGTACAGTATGGAAACTATCTGCAGCATAATATAAGTTTGTTTTTTTAAAAAAAAAAATATGTATTGAGAAAACAAATCAATAGGCAATTGTTTGTTTACCAGTCCCATTCTTTGTCAACCTGCTTGAAATCAACCCCTTGTTGAAGAATCCGACGATTTCGAGTAAGAAAAAGCATATTAGTATAAGAACTCCAAATCACATGAACTAGACCTCTGAGACAACATAGTATGAGCAAATGAAGGCACCAGCTCATGTTGGTGAAGGAGTAGTAGTGTTCTTCATTATAGAACCTTTCATGCAGTAGTACTTTCACCACAAATGGGCCATATAACAGATACTATACATTGAAAACAATATAAGATTATACACAAAAGCCTATGTCAAGTACCACTAATAATATTGTTATAATGAGAAAAGATAAAAGATGCATCACATAGCTACTTAAAGTTAGTATACCTTGAATATTCCAAGGTTCTCCCATGGCCAGGCTGATAAAGGAGGACCCATCTCACTGCACTATATATATATATATATTTAGTAATTAAGATACTTTAGAATCTTCTTCTATTCGTTTAACCTTTTTCCTCTGTCAAATGTAAAATGGTCAACACTGTAATAATCCCTTCCTGCTAGTGCTAGGGATGTACCTCTATTTTATTTTTCTGTATTCACTAAAAGCCAATAGAGATCAAAACCATGGCAGCCTAAAGCAGCAAGCAGCTAGAAGAATCAAAAAGGAGGAAGGGGGGTAGAGGTTTCTTATGAAATAAAAAATGTCCCTTTATCCTTTCTTAATTGGAAATCCCTTGTCTCTCCGTTGAAGCATTTATTCTCCCCCATCACCTATTTATATTCGTAGCAATCATGCAATGAGCTAAGGAAGGCATTACAGTTAATTAGCCACCCCACCTCTGTCTTTTTCTCGTTGAGATAGTAAATACGAGTAGTACTAATAAACCAACTAACACTCCCTTCTTCCATACTCCCTCCGGTCTCATGTATAAGCCAAAATAACTAATTTTGTAAGTATTAAGAAAGTTAGTTGAGTGTATTTAATTTTTTTGAGTTCACAAATGAAAGAGACTATTTTAGAAAAGATGTATTGGGAATGAAACAAAAATTAAATGATACAACCACTTTGTTGAGATATTTTAGGAATAATTGTATTGGAAGACCATAAATAAGATGTTTTTATTTGCTTATATTCGAGACCGGAGGGAGTACTTTTCTATTTTTTATAACAACTTTCAGTATTCCCTAATTTTTTTAGTATATTAACTTTGTTTCTGAAAATTTATACTCGCTCTGGTCTTATTTATAAAATGTTTTGGGGTTTTTCACTCCCATTAAAGAGATGATAAATTTGTTAGTGATATTGGAAATGTGAAAATTTGATATACTTTTTCAAAACTACCCTTATAATTATCATTGGAACTCTAAAAAGTGTTGACTTTATAAGGGGTGTTAGTGGAAAGAAGTAATTAAATGTTATTGAAAATTGGAAAGGAGTTATGCAACCAAAATAAAAACCCCAAAAGGATCTTATAAATAGGACCGGAGGAAGTATATATATACTCCTTCTATTATAAAGTAACATGTTTTTAATGCATTGTCCCCAAATCAACCAATTACCAAAATAATTATTTAATGCATGTTTCTTTAATTAACCAATTACAGAATATACAATACAATTTTAATTTTTTATTCACTATTTTAACTTCAATTTGGGACAAAATTTTTTTATATTTTTTACTAACTTTATGGGATGGAAGGAGTATTTAATTTTTCAAAATTTTTGGATGTGTTAATTTAATCGTTCAAGCTTTTCAGATATATCAATTTGGTCCTTAAAACATAAGTGACCAAAGTGAGTATATAAAAAGATATTGAAGAACTAATTTGGTACATTAAAAAATCTTGAGAAACTAAACGAAGTGTATTTATAAATTTTTAGCGAATAAGTTGGTATAATGAAAAAAAATCAATGACTAAATTGATAGTTCACCATTTTTTTTATTTATTTAAGAAAAAATATTTTTTTTCCTTTTTAGTTTTCTTTTAAAAAATTTAATGACATATTGAATTATTGATAGTTGATTTTTCATTTCCGTACTTGCAACAAAAATCGAAAAATAGTTAATGGAATTATATTAACTGTTGAAGAAAAAGTTAGTAAAATAATATGAATGATAGTTGATGAAAAAATAAAAATTATATATAAAAGAATAATGGATGTGCAATGATGTTGTAAAGTTTTTTATACTTTCAGTCTTTCACTCATCATTCATTTGTATTACTTTTTAACTAAATGTCATCAATAACCATAAACATGTGAATAATGGATGATGCGGTGTAAAAAAAAAAAAAGTTTTGCCTCTCATCAACCATTTTCTAAAAAAAACATAAACAAGAATTTATTTAAGTTAATAAAACTAATTACTTTATTTGTTTTGTAACATTAACTTAAAATGAATATATAAATAAAAACAAATGTAGTAATGGAACCGAGTACCATGGATTAGGGAAAATCTTAGACCTGGATCCACCGAGACTGTTGAAATTTTTTTCCCCTAGTCTTGAATCTAATATGGTGCCGTATGACCATGAGTTCAATCATAATCTAAGCTTGAGTTATTTATTTTTAAAATTTTCGCTTTATGATTTTTGTGAATTTTTTTCGTAATTGTTGTTTTACTCCGATCCCTTATGTGACACATCGTCAATTTATATTTCGATTTTTATAGCAATATCATTTGTTAGTCTGACCTTAACAAAACCAATGTTAAGAAAAACTCTCATATTTTGAGAGTCTAAAAGTACAGTAAATGACAAGTTGACGAGACAAAGCATAAGGATAGTATACAAATCAACGCGTTCTGCTGCTATAATCTGTAATTGGCACAGCTGGAGAAGTAAATGCACTATGGTTAGTTGGAGGTTGACACAGTGGCCGTCACTTCTTTGACAACGGTAGGTAGGTAGGTTATGGGCATTTTTTTTCTTCAAAATGCTGTTTTCATTTAATAACTTGCTCCGATCCTTTACGTAACTTCATCTCATTTTTATTACTCCCTCCCTAGTGCTCCATTCGATCCTTATTATAGTACATACTTAATCGAATTACACATACCAAAAAAAGTGATTGGTTTTATGAATTTTACGAGAATATATTGTAACATTACAATTTTACCCCCTCAACTTTTCTTGGAAAATTCACACTCATTAATGAACAACAAAAAACACATAGATAGTCAAATTATTTAATAAGGGCAAAAAAGAAAAATATCAATAAATGATGCATAGAAAATATAAAGTGACTTATAATTAGGACTAAGAAAACTTTCTAGAATGTGTCATATATATAGGACCGGAGGGAGTATAATTAAGGCATCATTTTGGTAGAATTAGTGTCTTTTTTTATAAGTCGTTTTAGAATATCTACGTAGTATTAAAAAGTTTATTCCAAATACACCCATCATAATTGCATAAAGGTGATAGGGTAATAATTACAAAAGAGAGAAATAAGTAGAGTTGTAAAGTTTTAAATAGGGGTAACATTGAAATGACAACATATTTTTTTGATAAATTTGAGAGTAATAATTAATTTTCTTAATCTACGTGAATTAGCTAAAAATGACTTATATTAAGGGATGGAGGGAGTAATCTAAAGTGAATTACTCTTAAATGGGTACTCCCTTCTCTCTCAATTATAACTAACTAAAAACATCTCATCAGTGGTTTCAAAATTTAACTACTTTTTCTATTTCCAATACAATCATTTCTAAAATATCTCAATAAAGTGGTTATATCATTTAAAGTGGCAGGTGAGTATTATAAAGTTTTTCATACAATTATTTTTTTTCATACAATTATTTGATTGAGAGAGATTATGTACATGTTACAAGGATTGACAGTAATTATAAAATGTACTCCCTGCCATAGTCAAGCACGCGACTCGGGTCAAAAATAGAAAAGGAGGGAGGAGCATTGCCGGTGCACCAATAAAAAAGGCTTGGGATAGTGTGTTGGAATACGTACCTGCTATAGCCAGACATGTGACTCGGGTGAGATCCGGACTAAATCGGATGAAAAAGAAAATAATTGGTAAGAGCAAATTGGTCCAACTTGCACGAGTTTGGAAACGCTTTGAAGCCGCCTAATAATGAAGTTAGAGGAGGGTTATATTATCATGTCCGCCAATGTTTAATTGCAAAATAAGTATGGTTTTAAAAATAGGGTTTACTAATTAAAAAAAAAAGTTTGCTTAACTTTAGCTCCACCCTAAATCCCTAATAGATGAGAATAAAAATCCAAAAATAATTAAGTTTTATACGAAATGATGTATTTAGAAGAGATAAAATCTTATATTTTTATTTTTTTTCTTAAAAAACTTGTCTAATTAAAAGTGCTTAGGATCGAGGTTTAAAAAATCTTCAAAAATACTAGTTGAGGTTAGCACAGATGGTAAGATATCTGTTGCTACTCAATCAAGTGGTTGGGGGTTCGGATCGATCATCGGCTCTTGTGAATGTAAGAGGTCTCACTGGAAGGCTAGCCCCGAAAGGGTCCGACAATGTCGAAAGGATCAGTCATCCAGTTGCGCGAGTGAATACCTCGGGAAACAAATAAAAATTAAAAATTATTGATTAAAGAAAGCCAAATAAATAATTTTGCCTAAAAAAATGACACATTTAATATATTAAAAAGTGTTGGACTTAAATTTTTGATATTTTTATATTTTTTTAACAAAAGGTCTAGCTAAAACATTTATATACAATACCATAATAAGTTTTAGAGATTAAAGGAGATGCACTGACGATATAAATTTTTTTTGCACCATCAATTTATCATTCATTTGTATTACTTTTATCTAAAAGTAAAGTCAACTACCATAAACGAATAAATGATGAATGATGCACTGATACTGTAAAAACCTTTTACATCATCGATGCATTATCTATTTTCTCTAAGTTTCAAGGGTTCCCTTATGAACGACACAAAATAAGAGTATGTGACGTGAAGGATTATTAGGTGATCCACGATCAATAATCCGGATAAATTACCATCATTTATTATTAAAATTTTTTTTTAATTAGCAAAAATAAATTATGAATGGGTGAGATGGATTCTAGATTATATGGTTCATGATTAACGGATAATATCACATGGAATGCCATGGTAATTGAAGATGGTTTATTTACTCTCGTCATTAAGTTTTTTTTTTTTTAATGTTACAGTATAACGTATAAATTATAAATTGTAATTAATATTTTTATTTGTATTAAATTTAAAATTGGGCTAAGGAATGAATAAAAGTACTTTTTACTGGAGGAACGTTATAATCATTAATTTAAGAGGGAAGGTCCAATTTCGTCCCTCAAATTTTTTGACTGAAATACTTTAGTTTCTCAATAATTATAATTCATTTTTAATCTCTAAAGAATTTAAAAAATACCACGTTAGTTCCTATTTTTCATTCTGTTAACTATTATCACTGCTTCCAGAAGCATCAGGGACATTTACTGGGAGACGATTAACTCTTGGGAATGAAATTTTACAATTTATGCCAGTAGTGACAGTAGTTAACGGAATGAAAATAGGGACTAAAGTGGTATTTTTTAAATTCTTTAGGGATTAAAAATGAAATATAATTCTTGAGGGACTAAAGTGCCCCAATCGAAAAACTTGAGGGACCAAATTGGATCTTCACTCTTAATTTAATTAATTTAATGAGTATGTCACTTTTTGATAACAAATTAAGTTATTTCTTCGATTTTCAAAAAAAAAACTATCAAGGATACTTGGTAGTTTTTTCCTCAAATTTATACTCATTCTGTGGAATAAGGATGATAAATAATGACAAAATTGTTTGTCCCAAAGGAAAGTTAAAAATGAATTTTGTTGAAAGTATGAAGAGTAAGAATTTACAGAGAATTTTTTCCTTTAAGTAAGATGGACATCATAATTGTTGTAACAATAACAAAATTCAAATACACACACTCACATATTACAAACAAAGAGAGTAAAAGGGAGAAAAGTTTTTCTTTATTCTAATGAGTTGAATTACACAATGTTTTAACATTGTTATTTATAATATACAAGTAACTAAAAATAATAATCTTAAAACTAAGAATAACACCATATAACTAGGAATAGGAAATGACATATTTAATTAATCATAGTTTATCTCTTGTTCATTTAATTTATTTTTTGGATGAACCAGGGTATCCACCCGCGCAACTGGGTAACTAATCCCTCGCACCACGGTCGGGCCCTTTCGGGGGCGATGCTCCCAGTAAGGTTTGCTCCATTCACATGCGCCTCGGGTACGACTCGAACCCGTGATCACATGCTTAAGGGACACAAGCCCCTTCCACTTGTGTCAGCCTTCACTGGTTGTTCATTTAATTTATTATTGGTTTAGAATTATTTCTTAACAATAATCGCATGTCTTGTGTGATATCCAACGGTTACGGGCTCAACTACCCACCCAATAAGCTTTAACTCCTTCCTCCTTCCTAGCCACCGATGTTTTAGATATTTTTAATGAATTAGTGAAGTTTGTTAAGCCAAAGTTCAATTTGGGAATTATGGTTTAGTATTGAGGTTTTTTCTTTAAAAAAATTATTTATTATAAATGGTGAGCATTTGATATGATAATAGTATACGAAGAAGTTAACTGTATTATACTACTCCCTCCGGTCCTATGTATAGGACATACTTAACCATATTTCTCGGACCAAGAAAGGTAGTTAGTTTTATGAATTCTATAAGAATATATTGTAACATTACAATTTTACCCTTTCAACTTTTCTTGAAAAATTCACACTCATTAATGAACAACAAAAAACACATGCATTTTATAAGGGCAAAAAAGAGAAAAAGCAATAAATGATGCATAGAAAATACAAAATGTCTTATATATAGGACCAAAGATTGTTTCTAAAATATGTCTTATATATAGGACCGGAGGGAGTATTAACATGTTAAAACTATTATATCTTGTCCGCGTAAAACAGTCCAATTGGTGGTTGCATGGACATTAGGATTTTCTCCTCCCCAGATCATGGGTTCTAGTCCCAGACCTCCATGTAAAAAAATAAAATAAAATTATATATTGGTGTGTATCTTTTGATCATGTATCTTGAAAGGCAAATACTGTTTCCCAATGTTTTGCACACGAGCTATAGCCCGTATGTTAAAACATCTCCATATAGCTTCAATATTTTATCAGAGTATCATGTATCGTATAAAAATTCTTTAATTCGGAGTATATATTCATTGACGCGAGTATGAGAACTAATCAACATAATATAAAATAGGAGAAGTAGAAGGGCAAAAAAGATTTTTCTCCTAAAACATTCATTTTCCTCCTAATGTTGTATTTTTCTCCTAAATCCATCATTAAGTGTATGTTTTGTGTCTTTTAATCTTAGTCATCCATCATGTTTTATTAGATTAAATCATAATCGTTCATCATGTTTTCTTAGAGACACACTTCTCTTCATCTTCTTTCTTCCATTTTTTTTCTGGTTGCCTTCGTTTCTCTCCCTTTCAGTTTCTATGTCTCTTCTCATTTCTTTCAATTTCTTTAATACATATTTTCAAACACTTTTATGTACAAAAAATTTTGGAAAATAAACTTCTGATTTTGATGTTCGTTAGTCTCTCCAAATATAAATCATAAAAAAATATATACAAATGAGTGCTCGAATAAAAAATAATTTATCTTTAATTTATTTCTTATCTTTTTCTTTATCTTTAATTTATTCTTTAATTTATTCCTTGCCATTTTGAGAGTTGTCATAAAGTTTCAAAAAAAATATTTAACCCTTAATTATATATTTTTTGGTGAAATTAAATATTAAAGATTTTATTTGATCTAATTAAATAACTTATGGTTTCTAACTAAACTAAAATTTATGCCTTTTTGTGGAAGTTAAGGATTTGATAAGACAAGTGTTGAAAACAAAAATAGAATATGAAAATTGATGAGTAGAGTATTAGTGATATAACTATTTTGATAATATATATAATTATTTTTTCTATAACACAATTACACATAGATAATTATTCGTTATATTTGATCATATATATATTTATTCGTTCTATAACACAATTACACATATATTTATTTTTTTTTGGTGAACACAAATACACATATTGTTTCACATAGATATATAGTCTAATGAATAAGAGATGTCAAAAGTCTTTACGAAAAACACAGAAACACCAATGGTGGATTAGAAAAAGGATTAAGAAAATGAAGATATGAGTGAGGACACTGACACACCCGTATGACTATTCACGCTCTTCATTTACTCTTCATTTTTTTAATTAATAATATTGTTAGTTTTATTTTTCTAATATATCTTTATTAAAAAATTTAAAGTAAAAATTAAATAGATTTATCTTTTGCTCAATAATTGATTTTTTAATCAAGAATTTCATAACTCCAAAACCTATATTTTTACGGATATACTTTTTTATGATCTTTGAATTCTCATATATTTAGCACTAACTTGATATTCCAATTTTTATATTTATGTCAAAATTCATGTCAACTCGAGATCATAAAAAGAATAGCGAAATTTAAGACCCGTGCGATTTTTCCTAGTTTTTCACATTGGGTTTCTGTTTAGTTTTCTTTAATAATCTTTTCGATAAAAATGTTTTATATTCACAAGAGTGGAGAATGAATCCTCCAACTATTTATTTTAGTAATACAGCCTTATTAACCTCAATTGATTCTTGGGTGAATTTTCAATACTCCCTTTTGAGATTTTTAATTTCATGTTCCCTTTCTCATCACCATGGATATATTAATTAAAATGTTTAAGGATTAAAATTGAAAAAAAAACATAATGACAACTTTGCACTTATTTTAACCCCCACAACCTATCATCATTTTCTATAGAAACCGTCGCAACTATAGCAATTGTCGCCATTGTTGTCATCTCTATCCACTACCTCAAATTAAAACAATAAGTCAATCACCATCTTTATTGTCATCTACACCTATCACCTTAAACATGTTGTTGTCTTATTATTTTCAACAATATTTTTTTAGATTTAATAATTTTCATAGAATTGGATGAGAAGGATGAGAGGTTGAAGATAATTATGTGGGTTGATGATGAGTGGTTGAAGGTGGTGAGTGTGAGTAGTAAAATTGACTAAGTATTATATTTTTAAGATTATGGGTGCAAATAATAGAATTAGGGATTGTGAATATTAGATATATAAATGTAAATATTAATATAAAAATAATATTAATAAATCAGTGCAAAAATTTATAAAAACCGAGTTCGAAAAGTAAATGAAACGGGTTAATAGTAATATGATATTCAACACTTATGCTCATACGGTATAAAAGGTTTCTAAGCTAGCCAGCATTACACGTGAACAACCAGGATCTCAACAATTAGCGTGATTGTCAATTGTCTTTTGGGTGCATTTCATGTGAGATGAGCATTGTTGTATATGTGGAGTCTTAATCGATCGAGTTCCATATCAAAAATTAAAACCCTATAATATAATAGGACTTAGCATTAAAAAAGTAGATGACAAATTGGCAACCCAAGTCGCTGGCTTCTTCATGAAACTTCATGTAGTGTCATGTACTCATATCCCAAGCCGCCTGGTTTTGTGAACATTAGAAACTAAGCATCTTGACCAATCTTTTGAAAATCGAACCGATTATTGAACCGATCAAGGTATTGGTTCAATGTTCAATGGTTGGACCGTAATCGAATCGTGGTCCAACCGATCTTAATGAACACATGTGTATATAATCATATAATTTAGTACTTCTACATTTTTGTATTTTTTTACTTTTTCTTTATTGATTATTGATGCTTTTTTCTTTGCCTTTTTGTGCGTCACTTACTGTTCTTTCTTCTTTCACTTCACTTTTTTGCCTTTTTGGGTTTTTTGGTTTTTGATTTTTGATTTTTCTCACTTCTAAAATCTAAACTTTTAATATTCTTTCTTGTTGAGATGAGAGCATACGTGTAATCAACTAGCGATACTCATATTGGTGTCGTTTGAGTTTCCAACATATAGGATTCCGCTATTTAATTTATTTTTTTTAAAAAAACCCAGTTTTTTTTGTTGAATTTGGACTTTCAAATTCAAACCGGACCAAACCGGTGAGCCATCGGTTTTGACTGATTTTAGCAGTTTAGTACCGGTTCAGCTGATTCAATCCCAGTTTTTTGTAGAACAGTTTTGGCCTCTTCCGGACCGACACCCCTGCCGATTCATCGGTTTTCTGGTTGAACTGGTCGATCCGGTCCGGTTTTTAAAACCATGATCTTGACAAAGTAGACTTCTTTATTAACCTACATTACATGAAATTAAAAATCCAATCTCTCTTCATCTGTATTTGTTTATGTTATGTCGTACGCTAAAAACAGCCTCCGTTTAAGAAAAAGACATACTCAAGCATGATTGATTAAACCTCATAAATATTGTATGCATGCATGAGTGGCAGATATGCTTGAAACTCTTTGATCTGTCCAAGACAGCGATTATTGATGTGGCAGCACTGCCGTGGAATCCCTATCTTCACTAGCTGATTGGGCTTTGTCGTCTCCACCTATTGGCAATTTGGCAATATTCACCTAAAATTTATATGTGATGATATGCCATGATGAGTATAATTTTGTCACTTTCAAGTATGAGAATAATGTGGAGATCTTCTGAATTTTTTTTTTATTTCTATTTTTTGTTCAATTTTTTTATTCGGATTTTTTTAATTTCTACTTTTTGTTCAATTTTTTTATTCGATGATAATATTATTTTTAATAACATTTAATCTGATATTTTAATTTATTATTGAATTATTTAACAACTGAAATTTGGTTCATTTCATTATAAAATAAAGAATATCTAAAATTATGAAAATGATATATTGGGCTTCATAATAATTAAGGTGGAGATTTCACTTCCCCCACTAGAAGCTTCTCCTTTTAACGGTTTTTTCTTTACATTTATCCTTGATTTTGAGAGGAGAAACTTATCTTTAACACCTCTCCATGAACGTGCCTATGCCTATCTTCATCATTATTAATTTGTTTTGTTGTTTGTATCTCACGGATTCTTCAATTTTTCAATAATTAAAAAAAAAAATTATGTTTAGGGGGCAAGAGGTGGCTCTATTCACAGCAGGAAACCTTTGAATAATGAAGTCAATTTAGAATTGCTACTAATTGAAAACCACCTGTCTTTCACGTCTAGAATCATATTTAGTATTGTGTATATATATATACACACACACACATTTATATCAGCATTGTACGTAAAATAGATTATTTCGTTTCAGATTGGACTCCATCTCAAAAAATGGGTGGTTTAGATGGTCATCTTCCTCTAATAGGCATGATAGTGTTACAATTTCACTATGCAGCGCTTGCCATTTTCACAAGAGCTGCTTTGTTAGTTGGCTTGAGTCCCACTATCTTTGTAGTGTATAGACAAGGCATAGCCACCTTAGCATTGGCGCCTTTCGCCTTTTCCCCTAAGAGGTACGTAATTGAATAACCTCTCCCTTTCTTTAGTTTATGCTCTCATTCATCAACTTAGACAAAGTTTGTATTCTTGTTTTTGCTTGCAGGAGACAATCTTTAAAGGTTTCAATGGGATTAAGGAGCTTCTTGTTGATGTTTGCTACCTCTCTTATTGGGTACAGTTTGTAAAATACACTTGTAATAACTCTTATGTTGTTGTTTGGAATATTTATTTTTAACAAAGGATAATGAAACTTAACCAAAGCTGAAATTTTATTTACATGCAGAGTAACAGCAAATCAGAATGCATATTTTAAAGGTTTATTCTATGCATCTTCTACGGCAGCTACTGCAATGAGTAATCTGATACCCGCATTGACTTTTGTTATTGCAGTAATTGTTGGGTAATTGTTCTTATCCCTTGTTTCCACACTATGTATGCAGTTTTCACTTTGCAAGTATAGCAAAAACAATACTTAATTCAATCATGAATGATTCCAACTCAAATAGAATATAGTATAATTAACAGTGTGAATGTGACTTATTGCTCATTTTTTGCTCATATTTGCTTTTTGTTTTACTTAATATATATCAATGACATTTCTTGTCTTTGGATGAGTTAGATTTGAGAAAATTGAAGTAAGAAGCTTGAGAAGCATGGCCAAGATATTAGGAACAGTTTGTTGCGTCAGTGGAGCCTTAACCATGGCATTACTCAAAGGACAAAAGCTGTTACATATGGAGTTTCTTCCTTCTATACACCTCACTGCCAGTGGAAGTGACAATTGGCAGCTAGGTTGTCTATTGCTCTTAGCAAGTAGTATATTTTGGTCATGCTGGATGATCATGCAGGTAAATAACATCATAATTAATATCTAATGACTTAATTTATAAAATATCAATTGAATTAACTCTGACTTATCTTCATCATCAGGTGCCAATTTCTTCAAATTGCCCAGACCATATATTATCAACCTTTTGGATGTGTTTTTTTGCAACAATACAGTCAGCCATATTTGCACTTATCTATGAGCAAAATCTTCAAGCATGGATTTTACATTCACCACTAGAAGTTTCATGTTGTTTATATGCAGTAAGTCACTTGCTCCTCGTCAACTGTTGAATTAGTAGTCGATAGTTTTATAAAGGATTTGGTTTCTAGGTATCTTTCATTGAAAAATTAACTGTTAGAATGAAGATAAGATGTTATATAACAAACTATGAATTTATTTAAATATCAACCATTGATTTTTGGATCAATGGTTAGAACTTAGAACTTAGAACTCCATACTTTTATCTTCAACACTGCACCATTCTCTAGCTAAATTAAATCCTTGTATGATACATACTGATATTGTTACCAACCGATAATTATATGATATAGGGAGTTGGAATTGCGGTTAGCTTCTTCATTCAAACTTGGTGCATATCAGAAAGAGGTCCCCTGTACTGTGCAATGTTCAACCCTCTAGCAACTGTCATCACAGCTCTGATAACTGTTACATTTCTACAGGAAGAGCTACATGTTGGAAGGTAATACGTTTTTTTTTGTTTTTTTTCCCCTATTGATGTATTTTACTAATACTTTGATCATCAAGAACTCATCAAACAATGTTATCTAACTAAGGCTACTCTTCGTTTTCAGTTTGGTAGGAGCTATAGGAGTGATTGCTGGTTTATATATTGTACTGTGGGGTAAAGCCAAAGAGATTGAAGTGATTAAACAAGAGGCACCATCAAACTTGCAGGATGATAAGATAAGTGGTAATACTGATTTGGAACAACCGCTTCTGCCAGAGAAATCAGATGATGGAGCAGAGAGCAAGATGGAACAGTGATTATGACTAAACCAGTGATAGTTCTGGTGCAATTTATCACGGTGCTTCAGAATGCAAGAAAAGAAATGAGGAACATGTGGCAGCTTAAAAGAAACTTGGCCTACATTCTTTCACCAAAATTTCTAATGAAGAAACTATTCAGATTATATAGACCGGACAATTGAATGGTAATTATCAGTACAAGTGTCAGTGTGTCTTAAGACTCTTAGAAAAATAAAATCTTAATTTCTTTTTCCAAACAATCTATTCTTTGTGCCTTCGGGTTAGAAAAGTTTGGATAAAGCTTTATCTGTACCCCATAGGTACTTATCAGTTATCACCTTAAATCCAAATGTGAAGAATTGAAAACGTCAAAAGGAGCATGCGTGAACAACATTGCCAAGTTATGTTGCAATTGTGTCTTACATGAAAATGGAATCTTGATTTTGAAATATCACATCAACATTTGTATTTTACATGAACTTGATAGCCACATCCTTATCTCTTTAATATGTTGGGCCATGTCAATTACTTGATCTAACTTCAGTCCTTACAGGTCCCCTTTATCCAAAGCCAGGCCAATGAGGTCAAGCATCAATAATTCGATTAATAACACTAATTAGAGAGAGTGATAGTATTTTTGTTTTAGTGTGGCCAAACTAGGAATAGAAGATGTTATCAAGGCCTTTCCCCAAACAACTACAGATGACCCGTTACATGGTTGCACCGTGCCTATTCGGCAATCATATTTTTAAGACAATGGAATTTACCTCGATACAACTATGTTCAACAAATATTTTACGATAGTCTCAAATTTACAACAGTGTGAGCAAAGAAAAGTCAGATAGCATACATCAATCATACGAGACTCATTTTTTGGCAAAAAGGAAAAAGGACGTGCAGTTTTAAGAATCAATTCAGCTAGTAGTAAGATACTATATCCAATAGATCTGGATTCAGTGATTTTAAAAAGGTGAGTTTGGTGACTTCAGAGTGCTAAAAGTGGAACAACAATGCATTAGAAACCACTCGAAGTTAAAAAAAATTGCCAACTTTAAAAAAGAAACCTAGACTACGAAGAAAAAATATATAGAACATAGCAGCCATGCTCCCTAATTTGATCCGATGAATGTTCACTTTTTTCAAAAATCAATTTGGATTGAAGTGAAATTCAAGTCATACTCAACCCTCACTCAAATGAATTAACAGAGCCATGGAGGGAAGACAGACTTGAAGGGAGTAAAGTAATATTTTGTCATCTGAGAAACTTTTAATAAATTGAGTTAAATGAAATGGAAATTGAACTATTTCATTTTAGCATTTTCCCTCTCAAATTAGGATGAAATCAATGAATTAGAGACTTCAAACCTTATTACATTACATTCCGTCCTAACAAGACTCTCAAACATTCCATATAAGTAAAAGTTGACTTGAAAATAAAACCATACATGCGATGAAAACGTGAAACTAGAGAAATTTAGACCATACCCATCATGTGAGATAGAGAAATTTTATGGATTAACAGAATAACAGCCAATACTTTGAAAAGCACACATGCTGAGTCAAGTCTAGATATAAAGAATGGAAATTGGAGAAATACCTAAGGGCCAATAACTTCTCGTTGTGGAACTGGTCAACATTGTCATTCACATATTGATATTGAAATTGGGAGCAGAGTTCAATTGACTGTAAACAACTCTTCATCCTGTTCCACTGGTTGGGGCTATTGACTCTATCCTGCAACACGTTGGAGTAATGATCAAGCCTGTACTCCTTGTACCCTTTACCCGGAAGCGCTTTGCCATCGCTTTTGAGGGTCGCAATGAAAATGAATATGCTCAACGCAGTGAGGAGGACAATGAGCAAGAACATGACCACCAGGTATAACCATAGGAGCCATGGGACATGGCAACCCGCTCCTATTAGGCCAGCGAGGGAAACCACTAAGAGAAAGACGCCCAAGACCATGATGGGTGTTTCGAGCCATCGGTCGCATTACATTTAGATAACTGCTAATTATAGAACGTCCAGAATTGACCTTTTGGATTGTTTTATGGGTTGAAGAATGGCTGCTTACTAGAAACATTCAGAACTAAACGCTACAAGAAAATTTGTGTGCAAGATCAAGCTATAAAAAATATAGAAAGTTAACTCTTTTTTTTTGTTAATAACCAAATTCACACGACCAAGAGGGACGATCATGGAGATGAACTCTCTCAGGCAGAGAAGGAGAAAACTCTGAAATCCATGTGCGTTACGGTCCCAACTATGACGGGTGAGCTGGACAATATGTTTAAGACCCACTGGTTTCAAGGCCAGAGACAATGAGATGGGGCATAAATGATTCCATATTATCACTCAAATGAGATAGAATCATATTTTTGTTTAGTGTGATCAAAGGCAACCAACCATAACTCATGCCCCATCTAATTCAATAAATTGATACTTTTAGTTGCAGGGGTGAATTTTCCCCACCCACACTGTAAGCCATCAAAGTCAATCAGAATCATCGAAAAGACAGGTGATGAAACTATGAGCACAACATGTAATCAAGAGGATACCGATATAACTAAAATGTTAGCAAACTGCAATATAAAATTGTGCAAATTTACAAGGAAAATAACAGACTGTACTCAAAGCGGTAAAAATCCAGCATACGAAACATGTAAATCCTCCTACCACCTCCTCCAACATACAAACCAAATGACTTGCTACTCATCATCTACTTGGTAATTATACTGGATCTAATTACACACTAATATCTCTTATAATAATTGTCCGCCCTGTTATTCCTGAATGCACAGCAACCAATAGAGTAGACAATAATCAGGAAGATGAGGAATATGACATTGACAACAGCCACCCTCTTCCAATTACTCTTAATGCTTTGCAGTAAGCCAGCCTTGCAAGATTGGCAATTGTAGCACAGAGTGTTTGGATCATTATTCCAAGCATCGCAATCAGGGTTGTTGGTATGAGTAGCATTTCCTGTTTTCGTCCAGTTAGTTGGACTCTGATAGGTGAAACCACAGCTGTCCGAAGGCTTACAACATCCAGACTGCATTAAAACATTCAAAACAATGAAATTAATAAGGATAAGGAGTTTAAACTTTGCAAACCATGAGCAGAGAAAACACCATGAGCAGTGCCACTCAGCTTCAATGTTCATTTTATGGGAAAAAAGAAAGAATGAATTCAGCTGGTAAGATATACTGAAGTATCCATCAAATTAAGCACACAAAAGAAGTTGCACTCATTTACTTAGGGCACCATTATACATCCTTTGAAGTTTAAAAAAGCTTATATGAAACATTTGTCCAAAGCACATTGCACTTTGAGTCAAGAAATCTTCATTACTGGCTTTAATCCGACACATGACTTGATGATCTAATAACAAATGTAAGCTAGCTTGGTGAGGAAAGGTAAATAATTAACCATTTCTTTTCCATGATATGGCTGGCTTACTTATTGCACTGATGGAAGAAGGGAAAAAAAAAAGATAAACTTTTGAATAAAAAATGATAAATAGTCTTACAAAACCAACTTACAAACATTCATCATAAAGAAGATAAGTGTGTTACAAAATGATAATACTTTACTTACTAGTTACTACTCCCTCCAGCCCTTATCACAGGGGCTCATAATAAGGACTGGAGGGAGTATTGATTAATTAACAAATATCACATCTCACTTGCTTCTTACTTCTGTTTAAAAAACCATGTAAAAAGAACAAAAACAAATAAAAAAACAGTAATCAGAAAGGATCACGAAGTTGAGAGGAGCAATTAAAAGTGAAATAACTTTTTCCATAACTTTTAGCTCAGCACCCATTAGCGAGCTAAAGTATTAAAAATGGATGAAAAGAGCTCTGAAAAGTCTGACAAAGAAAGATGCATCGGAAAGGAGAATGTTTAAAAAGATAAATCCCTTTTTCAGACAGAAGCAGCAGCAGCAGCAAATCCAAGTTAAAAAGGGGACCCTCTTTCAAAAGAAAACTTTGTAATATACCCAAAGAAAAATAAAATAAAACCCACACATGCTCCCTACATGGCTACATCCGACGAAACTTCACTTTACTTTTTTCTTTTTTTTTCCAGAAATCTATTTGAGTCTGCGGTGATTTTTAACTCGCGCTTTTTTTTTAATTTTACTATTTTACTATTTTACTATTTTACCCTTATCCCTAACCTTCATCAGCTAACCTAATTCTCACGGTTGCAGACGGCGTCGATACCCGGCACCACCACACCGCCAAGGCCATGCAACTGCTCTCCCTTCTCTCTCCAAACCCTTACTTTATTGAGAAACACTACTACTTACAAGATTCAAAATCAAAACCAGATCTGCGATTAAATCAAGAAACCAGAGAAAAAATTCTAACACAAATAAGAAATAATAATAATAATAATAACATGCAAAGGTGAAATCTGAAATAAAAGATAACGCAGAATTGAAATAGAAATAGGAGAAATATAGCAAGTACCTGAAGAGCGGATAACTTCTCAGTGAAGAACTTGTTAACATCATCATTTTGATACCGAACCGCAAAGTTTTTCTTGCAGAGATCACCAGACTGCAAGCAACTCTTGATCCTGTTCCAGTGCTTCGGATCATTGACTCTCTTCTGCAACCAGTTCGAATAATCGCCGAGCCTATACTCCTTATACCCCTTCCCTGAAATCTCTTCCCCAGCACCTTTGTTCGTAACGACGAAGGCGAAGACGGTGAACGCGAAGAGGAGAATGATCAAGAGGAACATAACCAGCAGGTAAACCCATAGGAGCCACGAGATTCGGCAACACGCGCCTATTAGACCCGCGATTGAGATCACGAAGAGGAAGACACCGAGGGCGATCACGGGCTTTTCAAGCCAGCGTTCGCATTCGGTGCTGGCTTGCTTGCTGAGCCAGACGCCGGCGACGATGATCGGAATGGAGAGAATGAGGGTTACGAAATTCAGTATTCCGATCAAGCTGTTGCTGCACTTTACCATTTTTTTTTATTTTTCTCTAGGATGATGATTTGGAAGGGTAGGTATGTATGATGATGAGAATGAGAATAATGAAGAGGTATGTGGTATGGTATGGTGTGGTGAGAGAGGGTTATTATAGTAAAATAGGAGGGTGGTTGGGTTAGGGTTAATTTGAGTGTTGATAGATGAAAGGACAGCGAAGCAAAAGAAACGAGTAGAGGAAGGAAGTTGGGAAGGAACCAAAATTGAAATGATGAAGTTATTATAAAACGTGTGAAGTTGCGAGTTGCGTTACGTTACACGCCTTTTTTGTCCACATGTCAGTTACTTCACAACTTAAAAAGAAGGTTAATTATCTCGTTCGATTATGCTAATTCTGTTTTTAAATGTAAAATAGATCACTTTGTGATTCGCGACAAACCGATGGATGATCCACCTTGTGGATTGTGGTTAGTTGTTTTACCGTATTGTCCCTCGCACATCTCAGTATAGGCTTTTTAACGCGTGTTCGAATCTATGAGAAACTATTCTACTGCCTTGGTCAAGATACTCAAAAATGAAAAAGTAGTCCTGTTGTATTTTTTTTTTTTATAGAAAACGGGGCCTACGCCCAAAAAAACAAAGAACACTACAAAATTATTTTAGGAAGACAAATCCCATAGCTATCCTCATAGAGCAGAGGGAAACAGATGAACGGGGAGAATCATAAAAAATACAATCAAAGTCATTTCCATGACTCATGTTAGCCAGCACATCTATTAGCTTATATGTAAATATGGTAAAATTGGGCATTCCACCCACTCCTCATAAGGTTTTGGATTTCTCTAACAAGAGCAGCACAATGATGAGTACGTGAGCATCCAGAACGGACTAGAGATACAACAATTTGAGAGTCCATTTCCACCACAATATTTGTAACACCAACATCTTTGGTCATCTTAAGCCCTCAAAGGAGACTCCACAGTTCAGCTTTGACAGATGAAGAGGTACCAATGTCACAGGAAAAACGTTAGTGGAATATGCCTGTCGCATTACGAAGAATACCACCACATGCAGCACTCAAAGAGGGACGACGCATCGAACCATCAATGTTGAGTTTGCACCAATTCCAAGGAGGAGCTTCCCAAGCCACATGGATTTCGTGCTTCAAGTAAAGAGTCTTCTTTTCACGGTTCACCGATTTGACAATCACTAAAGCATAACCCACAACATGATGATAAAGAGATTGGACCATCTCTTGCCTACCTTCAAAAATGTGCAAGTTTCTATTTCTCCATAAGCACCACATGGCTACGCCAAAGAAGGTTTGCTACAGGATATCCATCATACAATCAATTTTTCCTGCAAGATTAATTGATAACCAATCTTCGAGATTCAAAGAAAAGAACGTGTTCCAATAGCTTCTCCGAATTGCAAGCTTCTAAAACTTGAGACTTATATCACAATCTCTAAGAATATGAAGAATCGTCTCGGGATTATTGTTACAATGCGTGGAAAGATCACTAGAGCTCATACCTCTCTTCATCCTCTCTGTGTTGGTTAGCAATTTTCCATGGCAAATCTTCCAATGGAGTGTTCGAATGCGTTGCGGGCCAGCCCAAGACCATGTCCTTCCAAAATTCTCAGAATTATTTGTCTGCACATGATTGTTTTCAGCAATGAGATCATAAGCAGAACTTAGTGAGAAGCACCCACTGGCATCATCCATCCAAGTTACCGAGTCATTCCCTGCTTCCGGATTAGGAGGAACAACAACGACAATTAGCCTACAAATATAATCTGGTAACAAGGCCTTTAAGACAACCCAATTCCAATCCCCATTAATTGAGTAGTGAATGGCAGGGTAGTTAAGGCACCAATCTGGAACATCAACCTCCGGAGCGTCCGCAATGGATCTAACCCCTGGTAGCTAAGGATCCTTCCAGAACTTAATAGTACCTCCATTTGCCATATTCCACATAATACCCTCACGGACTTTAGGAGCAGCTCTAGATATACCCGCCAAATAGAGGAGACCCCCTGTTTTGTAACAGGCATGATATTAACAACATCCACGACCTTGTACTTAGCAGCAAGAACTTTCACCCATAGAGTTTCTGGATTAACGATCATACCCCAGGCTAACTTCATCATATAGGCTTCATTGACGCTCTTCAAACTTCTAAACCCGAGACCACCTTTGTCCTTAGGAGTGCAAATGACATCCCAAGAAACCAAGTGGCATCTCCTTCTCTCATCGGTGCTTCCCCAAATGAACCCGGACAAATCTTTTCCACCTCCTGGCAAACGCCTACAAGGATAACACAAGCTTGCATTACATAAGAAGGCAGATTCATA
Organism: Crotalaria pallida; assembly: GCA_037953625.1. NCBI lineage: Eukaryota > Viridiplantae > Streptophyta > Magnoliopsida > Fabales > Fabaceae > Crotalaria > Crotalaria pallida. Next base: position 181,028,328 of record CM075649.1, read on the forward strand.
ATGCAAGCCTGAGCAAGAGTATCTCTCCCTGCAAAAGACAAAGAGTTCATTTTCCGGTTATTAAGTTTCTTTTTAACTTTATCAATTATATAGGAATAAGAAGAAATCACTTCCCTGTTATGAATAATGGGGATTCCCAAATACTTCCCCAGGTCATGGGAAATTGGAATTCTGAGGACATTGCTAATCTCTATTGCCTGCGGATTGTGAACATTCTTGGAGAAAAAAACAGAGAACTTTTGAAGGCTCACTTTCAACCCAAAAACTTCAGAAAAGCGATTTAGAATATTGTCTATGACGCTGGCCTGAATGGAATTAGCTTCCGCATTAAGGATAATGTCATCTTCAAAAAATAGTTGAGATATTTTCAGGCCCCCACGACCCATAGTCAAAGGCTTCCGGTCTCCAATAGTGATGGCATCCTGGATCAAGTGAAATAACTTGTCCATGCACAAAACAAAAAATATATGGTGATAGAGGGTCTCCCTAGCAGGATAAAAAATATCAGAATATTCACCTTGCCAATTAACACACATGGAAGAAGAGGTGATACACTGCATAATCATCTCAATAAAATTTGGGCACAAGCCCACAAGATCAAGAGTCTCCTTCACAAAGTGTCATCTCAGTCTGTCATACGCCTTCTCCAAATCTAGTTTGATCATCATGAATCCCTTTCTTCCCTTGAGATTTTTAATAGAGTGAACAATTTCTTTAAGAATAATATTATCAATACCTTTTCTTCCAGGAACAAAGCTACATTGAATAGGAGAGGTAATTTTAGACATCAGAGGTTTGAGAGTGATCCTGTTGTATTTGTGTCTAATATCAATATGTCTATGATATTTTTTTATACGTGTCTCAAAAGTATTCTATTATTTTTATTTAATTTTATTTTTTTAAAATATTTTTGGGATACTTTTCATAAACTTTCCGATATTTTTTGGACATATCTCAAATAGTACTTGTTTGACTTTATTTGAATTTTTTAATAATTATTTTTTTTAAAGTAACCTTTTAATTAATATTTTTAATAAAATAAATAACCCCTTTTTATTTCCTTTAAATTGTGATCATTATAATTATATACTAATGTCATTTTGAACTATTGACAATGTGAATGAAAATTATCAATGTATAATTTCTCTTTCAAATTTTTATTATATATATATATATATATTTGTATTAACGTATCTTATATCGTGTCAAGATCCGTGTCGTACTAAGTATCGGGGCTTCATAGACTATACTCCATATAATGCTATCCTATATTTTTAAGGCTTAAATACTAAAATGATCCTTGTAAATATTGACTCCTTTATAATTGGTTCTCGCAAAAGAAGCTTAAAGTTTTTTTTTAATGATATAAAAGAAAATGGAATAAATAAATATATAGCTGGAAAAAAAAAAAAAACAAGCAAAAACAACATAACATAGTGAACTGAAAAACGTATTAACGCGTATGTATGCACGGGTAACCCGAATTTTCATTTTTAACGTGTTTTAGTTTTATACCAAAACCACGATTTTGTTATAAATATAAAATGGTTTAATTATATCATAAGTTCTTGAAATTTGAGTATTTTTGTAAGATATTTTTATTTTTTTTAATATTTGACTCTTCGAAATTATTTATGGCTTTATCATATATTCCTATCTACTACCAATTCTGGCTTCCCAGAAGTAATTACAGGGAGTCAAACATTAAAAAAAACAAAAATATCTGACAAAAATACCTAAATTTCATAAACTTGTGACATAATTAAGCCTATAAAAATAGGATATAAGTATTCTTTATTATTAAGTTATAAACGTTTCAACACACCTTTGTAAGTGATTGATTAAGGTGACATATGCAAATTTTCCTTCGTGCTAAGAGGTGAAGTCTAGTTTTATGTATGAGAAAATACTCACCCAAAAATGTATCTTTATTATATGGTATATGTTCTCGAATCGAACAATATATTGTGTCTCATAAAAGATACACTTAATTAAATAAAAAAACTCCCCACACATTTCTCATAAAAAAAAACATAAAGCAATATACTCGCTTTAGTCCCTGTTACAAGAAAAAATAACCGAAATCACGTATATTAAGAAAGTTAGTTGAATGAATTTAATTTTTTCATAATCATAAAAATATATTGCTACTTTATGAAAGTCGCATTGGGAATGAAAAAAATTAAATGATATCACTATTTTTTATAAATATTTTAGTAATGATTGTATTGTGATTAAAATGTTAGTTAATTTTTTCTTTTATTAGAGACCAATAAATTTTTCTTATATTAGAGAACGGAGAGAGTAAGAAATAAATGAGATAGGGGCAAAAAATCTGCTGCAAGTATGAAAGTGTATATATGCTCTCACAATTCATGTCTTGTAAATTAAATAATACTATCTGAGCTGATGCTCATATCAAAATGACCTACGACTCATCTACATGGTAATAAAATTGAATCTAATAATCAATTTACACACTAATAGTATCTCTTATAAGAATTGTCGTCCCTGTTATTCTTGAATGCACAGCAACCAACAGAGTAGACAATAATCAGGAAGAGAAGGATTATGACATTGGCAACAGCCACCTTCTTCCAGCTACTCTTAATGTTATGCAGTAAGCCAGCCTTGCAAGATTGGCAATTGAAGCACAGAATGTTTTTATCATTGTTCCAAGCATTGCAATCAGGGTTGTTGGTGTGAGTAGCATTTCCTGTTTTCGTCCAGTTAATTGGACTCTGATAGGTGAAACCACAGTCGTTTGAAGGCTTACAGCATCCAGACTGCATTAAAAAAAAATACAAAACAATGAAATTCATAAGATGTTAAAAATTTGCAAATTAGAAGTAGGGAAAAATCAGATAAAAAATATTAGCAGTTCTTAAATACTCCTTTCGCTATAAATCATATTTATAAATTACTTTGTATTTTTTTAAAAAAAAGTATTTATTGTTGTCCGCGTAAGACAGCCTAGTTGGTGCCTGCAGGAACACTTAGAATTTTCGAATTTTCCCCTCCCCAGATCATGGGTTTTAGTCTCAGACCTCCCATGTAAACAAAAAAAATCATATCATGCAACTATTGGATTGATTAATTTCATGATATGTAAAAAGTTATTTGAAAGTGTAACTAGATATTTACACCTTGTATCAAGGAATCCTTATATATATATTCTCACTTTTCTTTTCCTTTATCTCCCTCGAAAAGAGAAGAAAAAAAAAATAATTTTGTGATTAACTTTTTATCAAAAAAAACCATATCATATATTCTAACTTTTTTTTGTTTACATGAAAGGTCTGGGACTAGAATCCGTGATCTGGGGGAGTGGGAAATCCTGAGTGTACCTGCATGATATAATTTTTTGCATGATATGATTTTATCATTTGCATCGTACATATCAAATTATAGATCATTTGGAATTATTAAAAAAATAAAAAAAATTTGGGAGAAATATACCTGAAGAGGCGATAAATTCTGAGTGTGAAACTTGTCAGCATCATCATTCGCAAACTTATGTTGGAATCGTGAGCAGAGTCTGCTAGACTTCAAACAACTACTGATCTTGTTCCACGTGTTGTTTCTGTCAACTCTTTTCTGCAACCAGTGAGAGTAATCTCCAAGCCTATACTCCTTATACCCTCTCCCCGAAAGGGCTTCCCCAGCGCCTTTGTTCATAACAACGAATGCAAAGATGGTGAACCCTAAGAGGAGGAGGATGAGCAAGAACATGATCAGAAGGTAAACAAAGAAGAGCCATGTGACACCGCAGCACGCGCCAACGATGCCCGCGAGTGAGACGATTAAGAGAAAACCGCCGAAGACGATGAGGGGTTTCTGGAGCCACTGATGGCATTCGTCGGTGTTGCGGTGGCCATGATTGATTACGGTGGGCCAAATGCCGGCGAGGATGATCAGAATGGAGAGAACGAGGGTCACGAAATTCAGTATTCCGATCAAGCTGTTGCTGCACTTAGCCATCTTTTTTTTACTATGAATGTTGATTTTAATTTTAAAAGGGGATGAATATGGAAAATAAATTATGAGGAGGTTGATTATATATATATATATATTCAATGATAAAAGATAAATTGGATAAATTTTATGATAAATGATAAATGTTTTATAATCTTATGATAAATTTTATAAATAAAGTAGGAGTATATATTTAATTTTGGATGCTTATCGATTAAGATATTGAGTGGATAAATTTAATGGGAAATGATATATCTAAACAATAAATATTTTATAATTTTTTAATATATATATATATATATATATATATATATATATATATAATTTTGGATGCTTGCCCATTAAGAAATATTGGATGATTTAAAAATAGTGTTTTTTATAGGCATTATTTTCATGCAATCAAATTTCGAATGGTTGAATAACGATTTTTTAATAAATTAATGGTTGCTTGATAAATTAGTTTATCTAAGTTGACATGGCGATAGATTATAGCTTATGTGACAATAACATAAATTTAATTGCTAACTAGTCACACAATCATTGATTCAATAAGAAATTGTTGTGCAATTATCTAAAATTTGATTGTACAGTAGAAATATTTTTTTTAAAGGTTAAAGAATAATGTTATTTTGGTAACATTTGACAATTACTCTTTATAATTTCTTTTTTTCAAACCAGGAAGTGAGAAAAAAAAAAAAAAGCTCAGCTTTCCATTCCTCTTTTCTTTTTTCAGTAAAGAAGTTGCATAAGTACTCCGTATTTGACAAATTGATGTCATTTTTAAAGAAGGGGTGGATTTGGATTCGGGTTGTTTTGACCACTGACGAGGACAGCAAAACAAAACAAGCTAAGTAGAAGAGGTAAAGATTATTAGCAGTTGTTTTTGCATGATGATATAGTTTTAATCCACATCAATTATAATTTGATATATAAAAAAATATTTAAAAATAAAGAAAATAATTTGAGTGAATAATTATTTTTATTATATGAAATATTAATATTGGTTTGGATAATAAATAATGTTATAACCACCGATTAAGCTGGAGAAAGAAATTGGGATGGACCAAAAGTTGAAATGAAAATTTCTTAAGGTGGTGTAGAAAGGAAAATTTATTAGTTAGTTCTGGACCATGTTGTTCAGGTACATCTAAACCGTTGATAATTTATTTTTCAATTAAAAAAATTCAAAAATTAGATAATCGATGGTGGTGATTTTCCTGGACCATGTGATCCCGGATCACCTAATAATTGCTCGTGTAGAAAACGTGAAAAATGGGTTACTTTGCACGCGTTTTTCCACATTTCAGTTACTTCAGTTTGAATTGGGATTGAGATCTTCTGTAAAAGTATTTCAACGCAATTTAAAAGGCTCATTCAATTATCTTTATATTTTTATTTAGGATCTTGTTAACAAGCAGGACATTTGTTAATATTACCAGTATTAGAAAGTAAATTATAAGTGAGGTTTCTTCCATGTCTCAAGGAAAAAAAAATCACACATTTTCATGCATTTTTACTATCTTTAACTAATTAACAAGTGCCATTTGCCTTTTATTTATTTTAATATTTAATAGTGTAATAATTTTTGTCTGCCTCATTCAATCATATTTTAAAAAAACTCATAATTGCAAATAAAAAATGACATACTATTAGAAAAAAAATATTTTTTTTAAAAAAATACACAATCATTATATTCCTTGATATGCTTGTTTGAAATGAAACTGATAAATAACAACCACGTGAGAGTAATAATATAAAGAATTGATTAACACTAGCTTCTGGTGAAGAGGTCAATTAATAACAAAAATATTTTGGAAAACTAATTTTACTATTTAAAAACTACGAAATATTTCATTTTTTCAATTTAAAATTATTTTATTTAGCTCATTATTACAAATTTTTAGAGCTGCCATTAAAAATATTTATAATATAATACTATAATAATATGACGATTTTTCACAGGGCATGTATTGTATAATTGTTCGATTTTTCATTATTTTTTTCATTCCTCTATGTAAATAATTTAATATTGGTTCATAATTAATAACATCCTCATCATCAAGCGTAACAACAAGTCAAAAAACACCATGCATTGGTGGGTGATAGGGGGCCCAAAGTTGCATATATCTTCATGCAGATGAGAAATAGAGACCTCCCAAGATCTAAGCAGCAAACCATGGATATATATCACCCAGAATAACCCCAAACTGGTGGAAATTTGTTTGTGCTTTTGACATATAATTTTCCATTCCATAATAAATTTAAATTTGTTTGGCTGGGCAATACATATAAAATGGAGGGAGTAATATGTATTCCGATCCGCTTGGACACACAACTATAGAGAGATGAATATATAAAAAGTTATGATAAATAAATTTACAAAAGCAACTTACAAACACGTTTATATAATAAAAAATGATATATATATATATATGTGTGCGCGCGCGCGTATGTGTGTGTCATTTATTAACCAATCAACAATAAATAAGTTATACATGTTTATGTTTTTTTTTTTTTTTTGTAATGTACTTATTTGCAGGCTTATTAATTATTTTTGATATATAAATGTTTAAAGAGCGACGTTACTTTGGCAATTACTCCTACAACAGCTTCTATTTTTTGGAAAAGAAAAGGCAGAGAGAATTACAATTTGCCATGAGTTAGTATCTCTTTTCTTTTAGGTGAACCAAAATTGGAATGAAAATTTCTTAAGGTAGTGTAGAAAACGTGTGAAGTTGCGTCACTTTTCACGCGTTTTTACACATAATTTCAGTTACTTCAATGTGAATTTGAGATCGAAACCTTTTATAAAAGGTTAATATATTTCATAAGATAAGTAACAAATAAATCTTCTTCTATAAAATTTTCTTGATTTATCTGGAATTTAATCTATATCATTAGAAAATTTCTATCGATTAGCACAATTTTTATGTGACTAGTTGGATAATCGTTGAAATGTTAATCCCTTGCTAAGATTGTTTATCTTTTTCACTGCCATTATTCGTTGATGGTTTCTGGGTTATTTGTTTTTCTCTTTGGAACTTTATTTTTTTCATCATAAATATTTTTATCTACTTTTTTTTTTAAATAAAAACTTTTCTGAAACGCTTTGCACTAACATATTATATTTTTTTTATTTATAATTCATAATCCAGAAATTTTTTTTGGTATTATTTATAGGTCAATTAGTAAGTTAATATTTTTTGTGTCATTTATTGCTTTTTTTTATTTATCATTGGTTCATTAATGTGAAATAATACATTTGGGAAATTTTCAAAACAAATTAAAAAGATAAAATTGCAATATTAAAATACATTTTAAACCTTTTTAAAAAATGTAATTATTCTCTTTGATATATGATATGATTAAATATAACTTATAAATATTTTATTTTTTTTACTATTTTAATAGTTTTCGTTTCATTCGTTCGGTAAGTTAAAGGTGGCCCTCCGCCGACTGTCGTTAAAGGTGCCACTTGGCAGCTGCACATCCTTTTTTTTTTTTTTTCAACTTCATTATACTATTTTTCATTTTGTGCAGATCAATGATAAGTGTGATGTGGGTTAATTACTCCTATTATTGAACATGTCTTATGGGTGTAGGTGAATAAGTGAACGGGTGGCCGCTGAAAGCATGTGATTGTTGATGGATGAATGATGATAGCACGATGATACTACCATAGAATTTGCAATTATTTTTCATAATAAAAATTAAAAGCAACTGCTTTTTGTTATGTTAAGACAATATGCAATAATGCTGCATTTATAATTTATTGTATTACTTATTTTCTATGTTACGATGGAGGACAGTTTTCATTTTGTTTGGTAGATATATTAAAAGAGTTGCAAGGGAGAAATTGGAGATCAGTGACAGCAATAACTTGGATAGCAGACAGATCATGAAAATACAACCAAAAATAAAGAAAATAAGCCGCCCTTAAGAGAGTCAATCAACCCTTCCTCTTTCTCTGTAAACTGCAGGTCTCCAAATGCACCTTTTCTCAAGTATTTGCGTTACCTGTATTCAAATTATGACAAATTTTTTAGGGCGTTGAAGGCTTAGTTGATGGATTTGAAATTGTTTAGTAAAATATAAGTATGAAAAGATGTAAAAAGACCCATAAGCTCTAGATTATGTGGTAAGTCATCCAATTAACTTATCAAGCATGAATACATACCGACTTGACTTTTTTTTACAAATAAGTTTGTTAACGCCTTATAAGCTCTTAAAGGGTGTTGCCAGACACTCACTCGGGATTTTTTTTTTTTCCCTTTTTGATTTTCTTAATTTCAACTTTTAAAATTGGAATTAAGCAAACCATTTTTGTTTATCAACAACTACTTAGGATGCCATTGATACAATTGACCGAAAGTAGCTAAACTATGTTGCATGAGGACGAGTATGATATCGGTATCCGGTATGGGATACGGCATTTTTAAAAAATTAGGGTACGAGTACGTTCATATATATATATATATTATTAATATAATTATATATAAATTTAAAAAATAGAAAATTGCAAAAATAAAAATACAATCAACAAGTTGAAATTCATAGGAATTAGTAATAATTTTCTACCACCAACGAGCTGTTGGTGCAGTGGTGTCAGGGATTATATTTAGTAGGGCGAACCACGGTTCGATCCCCCGCAAAACAACGTTGAGAGAGGAATAAAAACTTAACCCTGGGACCCCCTCGAATTGGATTAGTCGGCCCAGTGGGCCGGATACCAAGGTGCAAACAAAAAAAAAATATTTCCTACCACACAACCTGTAATGTTTGCACTATGTAACAATTAATAAAAAATCAAAAACATCCAAGAACAAAACAGAGATAGGAGAGACAATTTAAAGGGAGGCACTAAACCGACGAAGGAGATGAAGCATAATGAGAGATATCGCGAGAGATGGAAGGGGTCAAGCACAATGAGCAGTGGAGGGAGAAAGAGATTTCAGACTTGAGAGTGTTTTTTGGGTTAAAATGAAAGAGGGTAAGAAGATAATTGAAAAATATTGAAAAAAAGATAGTTTTCCCTTATGTTTGTGAACAAAACATATCGTTTGGGAAAAAAATTATGATCGGTCGTACTCAAATGGTAGGTACATCTGATGTGCACGTACTCATTCAAGTACTCAGACGTACCCATTCAAGTACCCAATTTTTTTTGTTACGATACGTACTTAGGCATACCCAAGGTGTACCGGATACAGATACAGGTACGTACCCGGTACGTGTACGACAGCCAGACAAGAGTATCTATGCTTCAAAGATGCTAAAGGTTAAAAAGCCAAACTAAAGGCTGAAAAATCAGAGAATGAAAGCTTATAAGTCATGATCCATAATATACTCTGCAGTTGATTAATTTGGAAGTGTCCGCTGGAATTAGCTGATTAGCCAATAAGTGTAACATATATTGAGACTTGGATTGAATCTCCTATATCATATTTAAAAAACCTAATTATTTATCAACTGTGCGAGATCATGTTGATACTTAAGCCACTCTAATTAGGCTATCAAATCAGGACTCATTAAGTCATTAAATTATTTGTTTAACAAAACCTCTCTAATCAAACAAAATTATTAAGTCATTAAATTTACTTATAAGCCATTTCAATTTGTTGTCAAACACACACTTGGTGCAATCATATCCCATTCACAAAACAACACTGTAGGTGAGAGCATGTTAGAAGAAGCAGAAATAAAATAATATATTTTTGAAAAAAAAAATAGATTATCCACCAAAAATTACATTTGATAAGAAAAAAAGAAGAAAAAAACACGGAAACAGTAATAAAGTAAAGATATATGTAAACTGGTAATTTTTTGCTATTTGTTAACTTTTAATATAGGCTTAATTATGTCACAAACCTCTGAAATTTGAGTACTTTTGCCGGATAGCCTTATTCTTTTTTTCTCAATGTTTGACTCCCCAAAGTTATTCGTGAGTTTGTCATATACCTCTACTACCAATTTTGGCCAATTTTGCCTACATGTAACATCGAAATCCTGATCAGACGCAGAAGGTTAAGCATGTGATGCCCCGTGGACGAAACTCTTTTTTTTTTTTTAAATTTAAAAAACTAAAACTTAATATTTTTATATTTTTAGTTAAATAAAAAAAACAATTGAAGAGAGTGATCGTATTCGCCCGTTTGACATCACGCGATACCACATGACCAACCTCCTACGTCTGACTAGGATTCTGATGTTATATGTCATCAAAATTGGTCAGAATTAGTAGTAGGGGTATATGACAAACCTATAAGTAATTTCGGGGAGTCAAACATTAAAAAATAAAGTATAAGGATATCTGGCAAAAGCACCTCAAACTTCAGGACGTGTGACATAATTAAATCTTTAATTATGTAAGTGGACGTCAGCGTCAGTGCGTCACTCATATGCGAGAATCTCATCAAATAAACTAGGTACTACAAATACAAGGGCTAGTGGGCTACGGAATTAGTCTTCTGTGTTGTTATTTTTCTTTTGACATTTTCTCTGTATTAAGTACTCCATCAATTCTCTTGTTGGCAAGTGTTTTAATAGTACTAGTATTTATTATTAAGAATATATACAAAACACTTGTCAATTTACTTTCTGATAATATTTTATTTCTCTTATTTTCTTAAATAATACTCTCTCCGGCTCGAATTATAAGCAAATCAAACTATTTTTACGCTTATTAAGGAGGTTAGTTGATTGTATTTAATTTTATCAAATTTATAAAAAGTAGAGATATTTTAGGAAAGTAGTATTGAGAATGAAACAAAAATTAAATAAGATCACAATTTTTTAAAGATGTTTTAGGAAAGTGGTATTGAGAATGAAACAAAATTTAATAAAGTTAGTTAATTTTGCTTATATTTTAAACCAAGGGAAGTATGTTTTTTGTTGCTTATAATTCGAGCGGGAGGGAGTACTCTAAATACACACGGTTAATATTTTCCTTCACCGTTAACGATTAAATCGTGGCAAAAATTAGTAATTGTGCAGAAATAAGAGGTTTTTAGAAGCAAGGTGCGAGGTCAACTAATCGAATTATTATATCCATAGAGGCTAACGCAAAACGTACATTAAAGATCAATGAAACCATAATGAAAAATCATATCAAAATCAAAACCTTGTTTTGAGGATATCCATGAAACATCATGTTTCTTCCAAATTTTTACACGAGGCGTGTTTTAATGTGAGAGATTATTCGACCAACTAAAGGTTGCAGAGTTGATTAGGCCACCGTATCACGCAGTGGATTTATTTATTTATCTCAAGAGGATTTACTCTCCCTTAATGAATGTAGTAAATTTTTCTTATAAGGTTTAAAAATAAACTCTTGTTAGCACCCCGCTTATAAAGCCAAGTCAAACATATTAAATTGGCTTAACTTTTTTTTAAAATTTTCCACTTACAACAGTAGTTGTTCTATTTTCAGAACCGCGACTACACTTCTTTAAACCATTATAAATTTATAATGTTAATTTTTTTTTAAAAATAATTTAAACTATATTTCTCATTAAAAATTATCAATTTGGCATTTACTTTTAAAAAAACTTTCATTGACTTATTTAAAGCTGTTCAATTCTAAAACTTCCATGAGAGTTCTGTCAATTATCTATCCGAAGTGGTGCCGGGTGTGGCTGGCGTAGGTATTTTGTGGAGATGGAGTTCTTAACAAAGAAAATATCATAATCGGAAACAATATCAACTTGAAATCAAATTGGCTTCAGCAATTTGTCCACTTCGAACAAAGAATATCCATAAATAAACTGCCTTATTGATCCACAGAAGATCATCAAATGTAGAAAGAAAATATACCAACTGAATGTTCAAGCCTTGACATGCCTTCCACAGGATAACCAAAGCTCGGATAGATATTGATTTCAAAGAGGTCCTGGAAAAGTCCCATTGTCCCTCTGCTCATTCCACTTATCAACCTGCCACAATTTAATCCAAACAGAAAAATTAAAATAGAGGGGTGCTAAACCACCACAACATGAGGTTACCACTATAAATGAGTTAATTCTTCAAATCGATCTGTTGCACCAATTTAATATTTTGACTTAGGCTTTACTACATGTCTAAAGTTCAAGATGATCAAATTATGACCCCAACTCACCAAAAAATAAGAACCACCAGATAACTATGATCACATAGCATTCATCATATCTGAAATATACATATTTGTTCTTTTTTTTTTCCCAGAAGCCTTTGTATGAACTTGTTCGCAATTCATTTTAATTTGCTTTGGATACTGAAATGAATGTCTACCTGACCTATTTATGAAAGACTCATGTTTTTTATCTCTTTGCAAGCTGCAGAACACATTAATTTAAGGAAAGCATAGAATGTATAGGGCAAAAGATTTTTGATAGGAGGCCACAATCAGAGGTTTTTATACTCGGGCACGAGTTTCACCTTTTTCTTTCAACTATGTAAAATTCCAATTTGCCATCTTTTCATGTAAATGACTTGAAAATTGGATCTTCAACGCCAATTTTTCTTGTTCTTATACCCATGATGACACCTATCACTCCATGGAATTTTAAATAGCTACAGAAAACAGTGAATCTTATACAGCTTTGATATAGACTATAGACAAATGATGTAGCTCCTTATGACGGCCATAATATCAATTATCAACAACTGATTTTTGGAAAACAACTTTCATCGAAAGTATGTAGAGTAGCTTCTAAAAACAATGATGAACAATTGAATTTACTAGTGATGGATGTTGTAACGTAAGCAATGATCACATGCAGTGCAGAAATAATGCAAAGAACCCGAGGGATTATATATTAGAAAGAGTTCTCATTTGTTTCTCAAAAAACTGCAAGCATCCTTTCCTTTCTCTTTCAATCACATCATACCCATCCTTTTTTAATATTTTTTAGCTGCAAAAACATTTATAAAGAGCATTGTTGTTTATCAGTTTGAGAATCCTTCACTCCACTCGTATGATCCGACAGGTTGACGTATCTTAGGAGAGGAGCACATAACAACTAAACCAGAGAACAGGTTGTTGAAGGGCACCACAATGCTATCCTTAGAGAGAATATGCCTCACTGCACTCATAGAATTAATTGTTACACTTCTGTCTCAATAGAGCGCAACGAAAGATCCTCGAACCAATGAACACCAATGCTTTTTATAAATATTTTATTGCTTACAAATAATAAAAAATGATAGTCACCGTATTGTAATTAAAAGAGGAATAAAAGGATGCTAGCAGTTTTGTGAGAAACAAGGAAAATCTTAATCATATATACAGTATTAACTTGGACGGATTAGAAGTATTGTTGTAGCTTGTGACTGTCAACAACAAAATAGGTATCAATATCAGCAAACTCAACTATCTCATATCCATTATTTTGTGGAAGTAAAACATAAAAATAAAAAAGATAATTATTGAAAACCTGAATAATAAAAACGGATTGATGATATGATTTATTTGGAGATGTTATGACCAACTATTTCATAATCTATTATGGGTTTGAATATCTGAAACCCTAATATATGTGGGAAACACAATGTGAACCTTAACCCTTTTGGTCCATAATGGATGGAGAATAGGGTTAATAAATTATAAATTGGCTAGGTCCCATCTGCTGTCATATACAGCACATCACATTTTGCCCCATTGATAACGGTAGACTAAATGTTGGTGATCAAGCCGATAAGACTCTGTCATTCATTTATTCATTTTAGGTAATTGGAGCGTTGTTGCTAGTGCATATTTGGAACTATGCCTTCAATGAGTAAGCCCGTAATTCAGTATTTTATTTCAGTGTATTAATTTATGCTGAAATAAAACACTGAGTTCCAGGCTTACTTGTTGAGAATGCACCAGCACCTTTCTTTCTTTTACTGTTATCAATGGGACAATATGATGTTGTGTATGTGACAGCAGAGACGACTTAGCCAATCTATAATTTATTAACTCTAGTCTCCACCCATTATGAACTGAAAGGGTTAAGACCCACACTCTGTCCCATACCGATCAGGGTTTCAGATATCCAAATCCATAATACATCACCAAATGTAGTTGGACATAAAAACATCTCCAAATAAATCATGTTATTAACCCATTTTTTTCATTAAAACTAAATATTACGATTAGTTGTAGCCCAAGGAAATTATTAAAATAATTCCAACAGGGATGTCATATCTTCATATCTTTACTTGCAACTTACTTTTCTTGCTACGCTTAATAAGTGCCGATGGGCGCACGTTAGAAAAACCCTAAAATATTTTTATTTCAAAATTGAAATTATGAACATATTTTCCAACAACATGGGCAATGAGAGTTCATTCATTCCAATCACAATAAATAAATTCTCTAGGTCCAATTCCAAATTTTTTAAAACATGTCGTTAACTACAAATCTATTAAGTTTAGGCATAACATCAAGGTTTACAATTAAGTACATTTGCATTCAATTTCAAGTAAACCAATAAGGTAAGGGTTGCTTACCCATTCACCAGGGCAAAGTGAGCGATAATATTTAGCAAATTTTTGACATTCTCCAGAATTGTCCCCCTTTGCTGCCAAACACCTGTATTTAAAATCAATGTTCAATAAAAATGAATTCTAGAAACAATTTCTGCTTAACCAAATAGATAACATTAGGTAATCCACCTATGAAACTCAACGTAGCGAGTGAAACAGTGCCTGGTTTGATTGGTTGTTGGAAAACGAAAATCAATGGGTGCTGTTTTTATCTCAATCTAGCATGAAGCAACAAAAAAATGTTAAGTGAGAAAAACAACCAAAGAAGAATATAGAAAAATTATGAACCTGTCACATAAAAAAATCAAACTCAAAATTGGATAATATATGTTTCAACAGAACACTATAAAAAGATCTTGAAAGGCTCTCTAGTTCTAAGCAATGACGATAAGCATGCCTTAAATATATCATGCATATCCTCGTCAACTCAAGAATGAAGAATGGCTTGTTGGAATGTCAACAAAGGCCAAAACAAATCTCAGATTAAGAATTTCATGCCGATTGTGTAATAGGATAACCAGCTTTGCATTGAAACAAACTTTGGACAGTTAACCCAAAATGTAGGTCAGAATTTCAAACAAATGTGGTTGAATTGCCGCATGGCATATGAGCGCAATAACCAAGATATAGGTGAAATATAATCATAAACAGCAATACAAAACAAAAGTGATAATTCACTGTGGAGTGTGGAATAAAAATTTTCATTGGCAGCACAGGTATACCAATAAAATGAGAATGAGTATGATTATGATTATTTTCAAGAAGCATAAATACACTAGTGGATGCAGTTTTGAATAATTTACTCTAACTCCCAAATCCCATTGTTTTTGGTCTTTATAATCGCAATCATTTGGCTCAAACAACGGCCTTGAATGGTTCAAACTGATCTGAATATTTACAAGGAACTATTCAGAATTTCAAACCACTTTCATGTAAAGAAATCCGAAATGCTCCTCCTAATTCATTTACCAGCCTGGCAAAAATTTTCTTAAAAAAAATATTTAAAACATCGACAATATTACAAATTTTTCCACAAGACTACTCTCAAGAGAAATGATCAGTTGTAAAATGATTCAATAGATCATAAAAATAAATATATACAAATATAATGACAGATGAATCTGCAAACCTAAAAAGTTTACAGAAGTCAAGTAAATCGCAATCATGAACGGCAGAAAAAATTAAAAGGTGCGAAAATGCGAACAAGAGAATTCACCGAACAAGCTTACGAGAATCAGAATAGAATCGAAGAGGTATGAGAGTTGACGGTTACCTCGGCCATGAGTGAGAATCGATCAACAAAATGGTTATGCAACAAATTCAGAGGAGAGAGGGGTGCAAGGAAAAGCAAAGAGTAAGCGCAGCTTAGCTTGACACTAAATAACAACAGGTTGGTGACGTGGGCCTTCCATGAGGCCCAATTCGAACTACAGCATAGCTAATCAGCAGTAACAAATTTGAGATAAAATCAAACCCTAAAATTAAGAGGAAAAAAAAAAGCTCCGGATCAAGACTCTCTAAAGTATATAAATTTAAAGAGTAATGAGGTTTATGCACAATGGTTGATGCAAGTGATATATACTTCTTGTTGTTGTTGTTGTTTTTTTTTTTTAAGTTAAGAGATTTCGGTTTGTGGTTTGCGTAAAGAAATTTTTTTACTAGAAAGTTAGTTCCATTGCTTTAAATATTCTAGGTTCCAACAAGATTATTTCATGTAAAAAATACTTGTTGCTATTATCAAAAAAAAAAAATACTTGTTGCTAGAAATGAAAATGTGTTGGAAGATTCGACTCCTATGAGCAATACTTGCTGGGAGTGGGAGAGGCAATCATCCACCTTGAAAATGATTAGTTCCTTGCCTAGACAAGGATATCATTGATTAAAAAAAATAAAGTAAAAATTAGAAAACCTGCAAGTTTACCGTCCCACGTATCATAGCCTATTTAAAAGTTGGATATTTTATGTCTCAAACCTGCACTCATGACCCCATTTTCACCAAAACCAAAAACATTTGAACTCATGGTCAGTGATTTTAAAACCCAGTCTCAAGTGACATGCAAAGTTCCATTCATAAGAAACTCGGTAATGAGGGCAGCATCCGGAAAGGTGGTACTCTATATCAAACTATCAATATAATGATTTGCAAACAGTCTCATCCCGTAAAATAGAAAACACATTTTTAGAGCGTTGCAGTTGCACGCCAAAAAACATGGGCTGACATTAAACAATAACATGATATAGTTCACTACATAATACATAGGCTATGCTTGCTAAGACTTCCAATTCCTCCTCCTACACAAGTACGCAGTGGTTCGAGAAAAAGACCTTTGCCTTCTTCCAAATATATACAAGTCTCTACTCAAATTTGCAGATTTGACTCAACAATTCACAAATTATAATTAATTTAAAAGGAAAGAAGCTACAGAAAAAGCCATCATCCAATATGTGAGTTTCACATAGAAAAAACCATCAATTTCCCAATGCTTCCTAACCAGCAAAGGATGAAGTCGAGCTTTAATCTTATTCATTGTCACTCATCAAATTTCACCTCCGAGCAACTGAGGCATCATATGGTCCTGCCCTAATAGCTGCTACGCCATTGCTTTCACCATATGGTACCATACTCTCTCCCATTTGGCCGACACCCATCTGAGCATGAGCTCTCCCATAGGCATCAGCAAAAGGTCCACCGCTGCCTGCAATGATACCGGCTCCAAATAAATTAGCTGCTGTTTATATAGTATGAATGCATCAAAAACATGTACAGAAATATCACAGGAAAAGAATATAACATGCAGCAGCGAGAAAGCTACCATTTGCTTTCTTCTCAGCATTCAATATCTCAGCTCGTAACATTTCAACCTCTCTTGCCATAGCTATTAGATTCTTCTCTTTTGCTTTCATTTGCTCCACAAGCTCTAAGTTTTTGTTCTTTTCATATTCAAATGTAGCACTACTACCCAATAAGATTTAAGGAATTATCAGAGGTTATCAGAAAACAGAGAAATCATTCAAGGCAACAAACTGCAACAAAGAAAATATGAAACAAATATTCAATATTTTAAGTGTAGAATGTCACCCATGAACAGCAAACACCAACTTAAAGCATGATTTCATAGGAATTTGAAAGCCACTTCAGTCCACACAGAAACGATTCGGAAGTTCTTGATACAATTTGTATCATAGGTTCGAACTAATTTTCATTCCATCCCATGGCAGCCATGCCTTTAGTATGTCATAACAATAACAATAGGAGACACAACCATTTTATTTATGCCACTCATAATACCCACTTCAAAGATAGCATGCACATCTTGAATGCAGTCTGACCCTATCAAGCTTAGATGGTTCAGTAAAAGGAATACACAAATAGTCCTTGCCACATGTCAGCAGCACTCGGGTCCTACACTTGCTATTAGTTTACTCACTGGAGAAAAAAAGAACATCAATAAATTTATTTGAATTTTTATGTACTTTTTTCGGGTGGGGAAATGCAGGAAATATGCTACTTTTGCTTATTGGACATACTGAACATGTATGCCCATTCTTACATTACAGCAATAACAAAAGCGTTTTTTTTTTTTTTCTTTCAAGATGGGGTCGGCTACATGGATAAAGAAAATGCCATTGTGTTTTCTCATAAACCATGTTTTTTGAAAGGCGGTTTAGGTCACCTGACAAAATGGATTAAATACCTTGAAGAATCAATTATCGGTTCTAATCAATATGCGGGTAGAAACAGGCTTGTAACAAACTTAATAGGCTTTAAGACTCACCGTAACCTCTGGTGCTCTTGGACTAAACCATCCAGATCAGCCTGTAAATCTGGTATGCCCTTAACATCACTCTGAGCCTTCTTCAGTTCCTGTGTGGCTCGTTGTATTTGGGCACTCAATTCCTGCCTGGAAGCTGCTAAGCTCTGTGCCTCAATATGGGCCTGTCGCAAGTCCTTCTTTACACTATCACCAGTTCTAATATCTACCTCCATTTTAGCAATCTTATCCATCAAAACTCTGATCTGAATGTCACTTTCGGTCTGTATGCTTCTAATATGCGACTTCAACTTTTGCGCATCCTGAGTGGCAGCGACAAGCGCCTCTCTTAATTCTGCATGTGTACTTGCCAGTCTATGGTTGTCCCCTGCAAGTCTCTCAATTTCAGCTTCCTGAGCAGCAATTTTATTCTCCAACAGATGAGGAGGAGGCAAGGACTCCAGAGAACGATGGCCAATGACAGAACTTAAACCAGGCAATGCACCATGCCCCATCATGGCGGGAGATTGCTTATTGCGACCCTCAAGTGCTGCTGGAATTCTGCCCCTAGAAGCCATATATCAGATTATGAAACGGTAGTTATATAAACATCAACATGCGACAATGCCAAGATACCTGCATTTCAAATACTCAGAGTATCTAATTAATGTCCATACACAAATGTCATATCCAAGGTTATCAAAATCGAGATCTTATGTAAGACCAGGAGGGAGGGGACAACACGTAAAACGATTGTAACACAGATCGTAAGATGCTACCAAAAATTAAAATATATATATATATATATATAATATATATTTAAATATTAAGATAAGCATATAAAACAACATAAATTAAAAAATAACCCATAAACATGAGAAAGTTTGGTACAACAAAATGAGCAAATACAAAAACAAGTTTAGAACTTCCCTGCATCAGATTAGGACAGCAAAATTACCCCCAGCCCCACTTCAGCCATTTTCGAAGGCAAAGAAATCCAGAGAAGAACCATAGAAATCCACAAAACCCAACCACAAACAACTAGAGAAAAAACGAAAAAAAAAATCTAAAGCAAACCAACTCGGCCACAAAGAAGTAGTTGCGAACGGCAAAGAACGACAACTACTGTTGATGAACGACAACGAATCAACGAGGAGGAAGTAATGGTCATCAAAGGGAACTGAGGTTTTATGGTTTTCTTTATTGGGGTGAATGAGAATGCCTGTGAAATTTGGACCTTTTAGGTTTTAATGTTTTTTTCCCTCTAAAATTGCAAATGGGTTCAGGACAAGAGGGGGTTTGACCTGAATCTTTTCCTTCTCCGGTCATTTCTGTGCTAGCAAAAAACGTCATGATATCACGATCTCACAAATTTTCGGATGGATCAATCTACCAGAGGCAACTGAATCCTTAATTTGGAAGGAGTGAAACTCGCTGGCAACAGAGGAAAAAAAAAACGTAAAATAGCACAATCTAACGAGGAAGAAACCCAATTTTGACAACAATGTTCATATTTATGTTAATAACCGAATTTTCAGAACCAAAATGAATACATAGCAGCATTACACACTATAAGAAACCTAACATTTTTCACTTTCTGTAATGTTTATTATTAGAGTAACACCAACCAATGGAAATAAACATGGTAAATTTCGTAGAATAAAATGCCACTACTGTGGAAACATTTAGTGTGGAACTCAATTTTACCTAAAAAAATAATAAATACCAATGGAATTGGCATAGCGGTAAGGGTGTTCATGGTTCGGTTTTTTTAAAACCGAACCAAATTGAGTAAAACGGTTCGGTTTTGAAAAACCTAATTGAGGGTTCTAATAAAATGGTTCATAAACCGGTTCTTAGATGGTTATGAACCGGTTCATTTGGTGGACCGGTTACTGAACCGGTTTACCAATAAAAACCGGTTTTAAATTTTGAACCGGTTTAAAACCGGTTTTTTAATACTGTTTTTGAACCGGTTTTTTTAAAACGGTTTTTTGAACCGGTTTTCAAAATGGTTTTTTGACCCGTTTTTCTAAATGGGTTTTTGACCCGGTTTTCCGAAATGGTTTTTTGACCCGGTTTTCTGAACCTGTTTTTTTTAAACTTCTTTCCGCGCCAGTTTTGAAACCAGTTTTTAATAAGAATAATATTGCATAAAACATATGCATCTATATACATATCTGTATCTATCTATATATTTGCTCCAAATTCCAAAATAGCAAAATAAGCTACAGACTTTAGCTTATAATTAATATGCTAAACGGTGATTGTTTTTGGTCACAACTTGCAATTGCTTCTACTTAAATAATTCGAGGAAGAGAGTGCTGCTATTGACAATGCAAGTAACTATTGCGAAGCTTCCACTACACGAATTTCTCCACTAAAACTCACTCGTTTCTGCACTATCCCCTCTCATTTCAGATTGGGCAGCCCCTTACTTGAGAGGAATCAACTGATCTTTTTATATCTTTCAATTAGAGCATATGGACATTTGCATAAGAAAACTTCAATCCTCAGTGATATTACCACAAGCAGAAATCACTTCACATTACTTGCTTAATAACCTAATATTCACAATGTAGTTCAAAGTTCAAACTCTACATTTGAGAATTGAGACCATAGCTTGAAACTGTGGGACGCATATAGAGCCCATAAAATACACATTGCTTAACTCACTGACAATACCATGAGCACAAACTACTGAATAATTGGAAAACTAACGCATGTTATCAAACAAGTAATCTAACCCAATTGAGCTGTATTTCCAAAAAAGGAAGCCCCACATTTTAACCAACCTTTACGAAGCCCCTCAATTTTCAGACAGACATATGAATGCTAAATGATTTGGTTACATGCAAATCATACAACTAATAAGCAATTCCATAAAAGTCAATGATTGACTTAACAAAGTACTTCAGTAATGATCTGAAACCATTTTGGCAATACTAAATATAGATGTTTCTTTTCTTAAGCATTATACTCCCACAAAAGGCCAACTGGTTTAAGAACCTTCAATCTTCTTTTCCCATCCCATTAACTTAGCCTCTACGGCCAATCTGCCCATTATGCACACAAGTGCACCTCCAGCAAGAAAAGACAGAGCAACAACTAGTATTTGATAGTGAAAGTATTTTTAGACATATATATTAGGTGAATGAAAACTAAAAATGTTCATGAAATTATTTAGTATTTTCATATGACTCGCTAATGTACGCATTTGCTACACTCCTTTTTCAAGAACTATTCACACTGCTCAGATTGTTGCTACTCTCCTTCATCTTCCTTTTCATGCCCCCCACTGTAAGGTACTACTATTTCTTAATCCATTCATTCTTCAATCACTCTTTACTACTTCCTTCTATCTATTATATCATATTCTATTCCACTATGCAGATGTTTTACTTGGCGTCTTTTGCAGTCTTTTGCAGAGAGTGCATAGACAAATATTAGCAATTCCATTCCATTAAGATCTTTGGAATGAATACCAACTTACCCAAGTCAAAACACTCCATATAACTTATACAAAAGTGCCAATAGAAAGTAGCAAAAACCAAACCTTATGCAAAAAATCAAAACCCAACAAAAAACTATTGCAATCAGACCAAACCTTAATCTTAAGAAGCAGTAAACACATTATTAAGAAACCAGTTTGCACTGTAATAAACACCAAAGAAGCTCTACCAAAGAAAAACACGAAAGAAGCTGAACTCAGATTTCTAGTTTACACAATTTTATCAAACACATGGTGTACAACTAAAATCAAAACACTATATCAATTGCTTTACCAATTTCATTGCCTAAATCAACACTTAGATAGTACTCGATCACAAGAATAGAGGGAAATGAGTATGGGTTACTCAGTTGTGGTCAAATGAACAAGATTGAAGAACCAAAAGAAGAAAAATACCTTGAACTGAGCTCAGCTGAACCCGCGAATGGTGAGGCAGGGAGACGCAGGGTGATGTGGCGGTGAGGCAGGGAGGTGGCGGTGACGAGGGAGAATCGCGGTGGTGAGGGAGAATCGCTAAGCGGCGGCGGTGAGGGAGAATCGCGGCGACGAGGGAGGATCGCGGCGGTGAGGGAGAATCGGCGGCGGCGATTTGAGAGATTTGGGATTTAGGGTTCAGAGCATTTTGGGATGAGGGAGAATGGATTTGCTTTCTGAATTTTCTGAATTTAGGGATTCAATCGTGTTTTGTAAATGTGGTTTTTAATTTTTGGTTTGGTTTATATTAATGATTTAGGTTTAAAAAACCGAACCATTTCTTATAAAAATTTGGTTTGGTTTAAAAAACCAGTTTTAAAAATGTGGTTTATATGGTTATGGTTTGGTTCGGTTCATTTGGTTATTTTGAACACCCTCATGCCGAGCAGCAATATCTGTATGTGGCCATCAAAGAGACTAACAATTCATTGCAATTTATAAATAAGAAAAAAAAATAAAGAATGAAAATTCAACGATGTAAATAAAAAATTAAGGAAAAAAATGATATTTTTTAGAATATATAATAGTTCATAAACGGGCCGCAGCACAATTTTTTTTTTTTTTTAAAAAAGCAAATAGCAATGAAGAGAGAGAGAGAGAGGAGGGAGGCTTACGGGGAAGGGAGAAGAGAGGTAGCTATCTAAAAGGGCATGTACATGGCTCCGTCGGAGTAAACCAACCCGATCAACAGGATCCCTTTCACAGAAAGAAAAAAAGAAGGGAATTAAGGAAGAAGGGAGAGAATGGGAACACTATAAAGTCTCCCCTTTACATAAAACGAATTAAGTAAAGTAAGAACAAAAAAAACTATTATATAGTATTGGAAGAAAAAGGATTATTATTATTATTATTATTTTAAAAAAGGATTACTCAAACATAAAAAAAAATATATTAAAAAATAAATTGATTCATATATTAAATATTTACAAATTATTTAATATTTTTAATCGATAAAATAAATAAATAGAAAATGTTATCCTTTTCTTAATGATTAAATAAAGAATTCTATTCCAGTTTATACTACTTCCGATTTAGCCCCAATTTTTTTTTTAAAAAAATTCAAATAACTTTTTATTATGTGATTATAGAAGTTTTTGAAATACATTTTTAAAAAAATAAATTTATACCATAACAATGCTATGAACATCATCCCATTTAGAACTTAACTGTATTTCGGAGGAATATTAACAAATACGTGTTATCAATTTTTATGGCGATGTTGACGAGACTAGGACTCGTGCATTGTTATTTTGCTTGGAAGTGTTTCCCATCTGGTTTGCGTCATCGATGACAATGTGTATTACTCCATCCAACACTGCCTCGTTTGATACTTGGTTGCACTCTATCCTCTTCGTGTTTGACAATTATGGTGCTTGTCACGCTTTTGAACTTTTTCAAACAAATTGTGATCATAAAAATAATTGGATCTTTCGTGGCATGCTTCTGTCCGTTCCTCGGATTCTGAACAAAGTGTCGAGCATGGTAATCCTTGAGAAGCCCAAGTCGTAGATACAAGTTGACCCTAGCCCCAATTATTTTGTTGATGGAACTTTTCATGTGTTCGTGGATACATCTTGGTGCGAGCGTTAGGTGGTTGGAGCGAGTTTTATAGCTATGGACAGGAATCAAGATTTTATGGCTGCAGGTTGCCAGTTGTTGTCCTCCACTCTTGATGCTTCTCTTGTTGAATGCATTACCCTCAAATGGTGCATGGAATGTCTTATTAAACTTAATATCTCTCATGTCCTTATTTACACTTGCTATCAAAGGCTCTTTGCTGCATTGGATTGCAAGTTGCCAAGTTCCTCTTATTTCATGTCATGGTTGAAGATTGTAGAGCTCTTGTTGCTCAATATTATTTTATTTTTCCATCTCAGGTATATTAATATAAATCTAAATAATCTTGTTGATAGGTTAACAATAAATCCTTTTTTATACCACTCTAAATTGTGGTTCAAAAATGTTTCATAAACTTACAAAATTAGTCTACAAATCAACCTACACCATACAAAAAGTGACATGTGTCATTTGTTTATTATTAATTGGTTAACAAGTTACACATATCACATTCTTATGATATAAGTTGATTTATAGATTGATTTTGTAGGTCTATATCATTTTTCATTGTCTAGATTAGTTTGTTATGATAAGAAGTTTTTTCTTGTGTTTTTGGGCCTTGCTCGCAAGTTGTAGCCCAAAAAGAAAAGATTGCAAGAATTGAGCAGCTACCACTAAAGTTCGTTCTAAATGAAGGTTCACTTCTAGGGAAATTCTAGAATGATCCGGGCATGTATGATGCTACGGGCATTTTGTTGTTTTTTTTTTAATGCAGATTTATTGAGCATATTTTTTAATACAGATTTTAATGCAGATTTATTAAAATATGTCAATTTGTAATACAAATTTACTTAATATAATTTTTTTACTTCTGTCAGGAAACATATAATAAAAAAATTCAAATCCAAATAAAAAACATACACATAAAAAAGAACACAGAAAATCCAAAACATGCATACTTTTTTAATATATTATATTTATAAATTTTTTTTTAAAAAAAAAGTCGAGCATAAAAAACCGGTGCATGGTAGAAGCACCCTCACTTCTAAGAAAAATTTTATGCTGCTCCGGTTTTTCATACATCGGGCAGCTTTTTTTTTTAAAAAAAAAATTAAATTTTTTCTAACCCAGATTTACTCAGAATATTTTTAATACACATTTTTAATGCAGATTAACTAAAATATGTCAATTTTTAATACAGATTTACTCAATATAATTTGTTTAATCCAAATAAAAATAAAGACATATTAGTAAAATAGAAAACTCAAAACATATTTTTAATTTACTGAATTAAAAAAATAAATAAATAAATAAAAATTTATCCGGAGTATGATAACCCGAAGCATAGCAGAAGCACTCCACTTCTAATGCGGTCGACCAACCACTATTGATATATACTCTTTCGTGCTCGAATTATAAGCAATTCCAACTACTTTTACGCTTATTAAGGAGGTTAGTTGATTGTATTTAATTTTCTCAAATTTATAAAAAAATAGAGGTATTTTAGGAAAGTCGTATTGGGAATGAAACAAAAATTAATTAAGATTACAATTTTCTATAGATGTTTTAGGAAAGTGACATTGTGAATGAAACAAAATTTAATAAAGTTATTTAATTTTGCTTATATTTTAAACCAAGATAAATATGTTTTTTTGTTACTTATAATTCGAGCAGAGAGGGAGTATGAGTTGAGTTTCAAATTTTAATTCTTAACCGGCAATTTGTAAACTTAATGAAAATCCCTACTGGAAAAAAAAAAAAGAGCTTTACTGATACTCTATATCATAAATAGAGAAACGAAGAATTTGGTATGGTGATGAAGTCTATCCATGGTGGATGAACCCCAAGTGTGATCCCTGGATAATCCCTTGATAGAGCTCATAAAGGGGTAGAGAACGAGGAAGAGAAATTCGGTTGAAGAATATTGCTACGGATCGAATTCATTTGTCTCTCTAACTCTTACTAACTGAGCTACACACGCATGACTAATCACTAATGTTAAACATGGTATCTCATATTGAGATAATGACGTGGGAATTAATTTTGTTGATGCTCAACAGAATTAATTCCCACGTGCAACAATTCAACTGACAGCTGTATTACTAGCTTCTAGTTGATCAACCGAATCTTCTAGATATTTCTGTGAATTGGATGGAATGAATGGTTGCTGTGATAACTAATGTGATTTAACTTTGAAGAGAAATACTACTTAACTTAATTAGCTACTCATATGGATGTGTTTGTAGGGATATACCAAGACATATACTATTTTCTACTTTGATTATCACAAGCCTAAAGTACAATAAATTTATTTGACAAATTAACTAATTATGATTTTTTTTATCAATCGTGATATTTTAAACACATGAAGTGATACAAAGTATCATATAGTATCTAATTTCACCTCTTGTAAACCCTCACGACCTTTAATTTTGAGCTTTACTTTTTGAACCTCGTTGTTTACTCACCGATCCCCATTTTTTCCGCCTTATACAAAGCGGACGTATAAAATTACCATTTTTTCGCATAGAAAGAGGCGGAAAAAACTGATAATTTATACTACCGCCTTGTATAAGGCGGAAAAATGCACTACCGCCTTGTATAAGGCGGAAAAAATGGGAGCCGGTAAGTAAACAACGGAGTTCAAAAAGTAAAACTCTTAATTTTTGGCTCTATCACCGGATTAGTGCCCATTGAGTATGTCCCTGTGACTCAGAGAAGAAAACAATTCTTAAGGCCTATACGAATAACAAGCTTGTGAGATGTAAGTAAATCCTGAATGCAAGTTGGTTATCATACAGCAAAAATTTGATTGACACCACTACCAATCTACCATATACCAAAAATTAGGATAGTGGTACCACTATAGCAACTAAAAAAGCAGACCTTTGTGTGTATCAACAATAGCCGTACACGACCTTTGACCATGATGAGCTGGCTGCACAAGAATCAGAAATTAAACAAAGAGTAATATTATACAGTACTTATAAGGCAAATTCTCCTGTGCATGTCAAGGGATAACATGCATCGGTGCATGCCATTTTTTTTTGTTTTTTTATTTATTTTTTTAAAATTTAATCAATTAAAAAATATTTTATGTGTTTTCTTTTTTATCGATATGAAGTGATTTTTATAATTTGGACTTTTTTTTTGTTTTACTCTGTGTTCTTAAAAAATTGTACTGAGTAAAACTGTATTCAAAATTTACATATTCTAATAAATCTGTATACGAACTTGTGTTAAAAAATATTCTGAATAAATCTGTATTAAAAAAATTTAAAAAGCAAAAAAAATAATTGCATATGCATCGGTGCATTTGACTACTTATAATAGAATTGGGATAACTTTCACACAACTTTCAATTTTCTTATAAACAAAACTACAAAAAAGCAAAATAAAACAGCATATATAGTCAACAAGAAACAGCCTTTCATCCTCCACTTTGGTTAGTGGCTATCATATGGGATGGGTCGGTTCTGCATTATATTGGCACTTGTCATCAATTTTGTGAATTGCAATACCTCTCATGAGCTATGCCAACCACAAAGTTTTGTTTCCACTCTCAAAGATAAAATTATTTATTACTCCATTCATAACATGTTATGCCCATTAACTACTAGAGCATGCATGCATCAGCAGCTATAAATACTCGAAAACCCTTCGATGCCTCTTCATAGTTACTAGCTAGCCAGTGCACCTAGCTAATTCCATTTATATAACATAGTTTGTTCTTCCAGACTAGAAATTAAGAAATCCTTTTATCTTTGATTTTCCAGCTACCTCAAAGTTCAAAGTATACATTAAATAAAATGGGGGCATCTTGGTCATGCTCTCTACTTGCATTGCTTCTTTTTATGTCAGTTATTGAATCAGAGTGTAGAGTGGCTAGAAAGGACTTGGGTCTGGACCTTGGTGGGATAGGACTTGGAGTTGGAGCAGGATTAGGACTTGGTTTAGGAGGTGGCAGTGGCTCTGGAGCTGGTGCTGGAGCTGGTTCTGGCTCTGGCTCGGGTGGTTCTGGTTCAAGTTCTAGCTCTGCTTCAAGTTCTGCCTCTTCATCTTCCAGCTCTGGGTCTGGTGGGTCTGGAGCTGGCTCTGAAGCTGGTTCATATGCAGGCTCTCGAGCTGGATCAGGATCAGGCGGTCGAGGACGTGGTGGTGGCCGTGGTGGCGGCAGCGGCGGTGGTGGTGGAGGTGGTGGTGGCGGTGGTGGTTCAGGCTATGGCGGGGGTTATGGTCGTGGTGAGGGCTATGGTGAGGGTGGTGGTGATTAAGGAAATGCATGCAGGAATATCTATTATGGTTAAGGAAATAAAATCTTGGTATATTACAGTATTATGTGTAATAAATAAGTTGTGTATGTTGTGCACCAAAACAATAAAAGTGTAAGATGGTTGACTCCATCGTCCCGTGTGTTTTAGCAAAAACTATTAGATGATGCATGAAGTTCACCACCTATTTGATCAATGGTGTCGGACTACTTCATAATTTCTATTGTTGGTGCAGAGAATAATAGAAGAATGTTGTATTTCAATTTGAAGTTTGAACCAATAATGTATGTACTGTACTATTAGTTGTAAGTCTGTTTATTTTATGATTCCAATTTCTACCTGTGGTGTATCGCGGCTTCAATTTCGTAAATGAAAGATGATGCTAGGGTTGTTGTATGTTGGTTAAATACTGAAATTCATCTAGCCCTATTGTTTGGGTGTTTTTTCATTATTAGCGCAGTTATTATCCGTACGTTTGTGCCCGATAAAATTGGTATAACTTTTAGTTTTATTAGTTGCACACTTGCCCCAAAGTTTTATGTTCCATTATCATCCAGAAATAGCATCTCCTAAAGCTTAAACCCACAAAGAACAATACCAACTTACCTAGAGCACTTCTGTCTTTGTTTATCCTACTTTTTTTTTTATTTTTCACAATCCCAAGTTTTGGATATCCTTTCTAAATTTCAACTAAATTAAATGTTACACTTTGTTTTGTCTATTTTTTGTTTAGATAAGACAAATTTATTAATGAGCAAAAACATAAGGAATGTTTTGCTGTATTATACAATTTATATCAAATTATATGTAATATTTTCAACCAAGCTGTAATGGATTACATGGTTACACTAAAGAATCCATGTTGATCAAGCCCAACATATTTGTCAAATTGGCCAAGTTGATTGACTCAAACTAAGGTGTTGCTAAATAATTGATGTTATCAAGGTTGACCAATTCCTCTATGTTTGACAAGTTGAGTAAATTGGTTGGATCCAATCTAATAATGTGGGATTGACTTGATCATGTTTATTTGTGTAATTGCCCAACATGATAGCTTACCTTAATTTATAAGTTAATTAGAATAATTACGACTTCCAAAATTGTCTTTATTCTAACAACTTAACGAGCACAATCTTCTCAAGATAAGGATAAGTTCAAGTACTTGTGTGATCATAGAAAAACCTTCATAACTTTTAATTAATACTTCTGCAGCACAACAGTGTTTGTTTTTCACTTTTAACTGCAGTAGGATGTGAGACTTCGCACGAGATTCGATGATATCCATCGGAAGAGCTACTTTTTGTTTTGTCTAATTGTTACAAGTTTAATTTTCCAGTAACTATATCTTGATTTGAATTCAGATTGAATTTGTAATTTTGCATCTAAACAAGTAATGACGTAACACTGCTCAACTCAAAACCTTAGTTAACTCTTGAATTTTGCCAAGTGTTGCAGGGTTTTAGCTTATTCCATAGGCTCTTCCACCTGAGTTTATCTTTAATATATATATATATATATATATATATATATATATATATATATATATATATATATAAGAATCTTGTTATCTTCAACTGTATAACTGAACCACTCGAATTTGATTATATTATTTGAACCTTCAATAACATTAAAAAAAAAAATTTGTTCGATCTGTTTAAATTTTGTCACCAACTAAACCAATATTACAAAGATACTGCGTCAAAGCTTCCTTCCTTAGCTTCCTTTTCCTATCCAAGAGTTTGCAATGAGACTGTAATTTTCCTAGATATATAACTAGAATGAGAAACTATCTTTTGCACTTTCTAAAGAAAGATGGTCATTGCTGTATATATCAAGTATATGTAATATATACAATGTCAAGAACCAACTTTTCCAAAAGCTTAAATTGTTGGGTATAGACCCGTGAATGGATTTATATAGTATCTAACATCACGTATTCTTCTTTATGATGTTAAGCTTGAACTAAATATAGCACAAGAAATAACAGTTGCCCACTGTATTACACAGTCTATACTCGTTTGATTGAAGCGTTTTCTGGTAGTCCCATATAGATACAATATCACCATTATTGATCCCTAGGGTTGACCTGCTACAAGATAGCATTAATTGGCTGATCACCAAAATTAGGACCCGCATACGTATGTGTTGCTATGCAGTATGCAGAACCGAGAAAGCAAGTCGTTGCTTTCCATTTTGGTATAACACAATGGTGAGACTGTTATCTATGTAATCCTCACACAACAAACTTAAATACTACGGTATATATTCCCTCCGATCATATTTATAAGACTCAATTTCAATTTTCAATATCATTTAATTACTTTTTTCCACAAACACTCATATTAATTAACTCTACATTTTTTAGAGTTCCAATAATAATTATAGGGGTAGTTTTGAAAGAATATATCAAATTTTTACATTTCAAATGCCACTAACAAATTTAATAATTTTCCTTGGTTAAAGTGAAAAACCACAAAAGAATCTTATAAATACTACTCCCTCTGATCCTATATATAGGGCATCTTCTAGAAGAAATCTTTTGTCCTATATATAAGTCACTTTATATTTCCTATGCATCATTAATTGTTTTTTCTCTTTTTTGCCCTTATTAAATGATTTGACTAACTATGTTTTTTTGTTATTCATTAATGAATGTGAACTTTCCAAGGAAAGTGGAAGGGGTAAAATTGTAATGTTACAATATATTCTCATAAAATTTACAAAACTAACTGCTTTCCTTGGTCCGGGGAATACGGTTAAGTATGCCCTATATATAGGACCGGAGGGAGTAAATAATACAATGAATGAGTAGAGATCAAGCTTATCTCAAATAATATGTTTTCTCCATGCATTCACATTTCACACCGGGAAAATGAACTAATAAACCATTTTTGACAAATTAATACATGTATAAATATTAAACTAAGTTGCTTGTCAAATAGCCATTAATAGGGTTGAGAAGTCCTACGCATGAAACGATAAATTAAAAGAGTATCCAAATATTAATTAATAGATAAAGCAAGTAAATTGATGAGGTTCAAGTGAAGAGAAGTCATGAGTTAGTCGGCTGAGCTCGAGCACTAATTGATGGGGTTCAAGTGACATACTCCCCATCTTCCAAAAAGTTAGTAATAAATTTTTGATAATTCAACAAAAATAAGGAATATTTAATGCATATTTTCTTAATTTACCAATCATAGATTATAGATTATATAATGTAATTTTAAATTTTTTATTCACTATTTTAACTTTAATTTTGAACAAATTTTTTAATATTTTTTTACTAACTTTATGGATTATACTAGTAGTTAGTAAACCAATTTCATTACTACATATTTTCTTAATTAACCAATAATTGAATATATAATGCAATTTTAATTTTTTTATTAACTATTTTAACTTTAAATTATATTTGGTTTTTACTAAATTTATGGAATATAGTTAGTAAACTAATTTAATTAATATATGTTTCTTTAATTAACCAATCATATAATATATAATGCAATTTTAAATTTTTTATTCACTATTTTGACTTTAATTCGAGACAATTTCATTTTTACAAAAGTTATGGGACATAAGGAGTAGGTAGTAGTTTTTTTTTTAATATTTTTCCAAATTGATAAAAATATAATTCACATTATAAAATTCCATTAATAACAACGGTATTACAGTTATGCTAGGAAATAAGGATAAATACGGTTACTTTTATTTTTTAACTCTACATGTACGAATATGGTCAAATATGATTAAGGGATTTTAAGGTTACTTGGTAACCAATGTACAGCGTCTATTTGAGTCCCTGCCTGGAATCTACGAATCTGAAGCAAAGGAACCACTGGTGGGAAATACGCGGATGACCTAGAGATGGCAATTGGACCCAGACCCGCGGGTACCCGCTGGTAATACCCACAATGGGTCCGGGTCTGGATCCAAAAAATAGATCCGTGGGTCCAAAGAATGGACCCGTTTGGGTATCCGCTTTGGAACGGGTCTGAGTCCGGGTCTGAGATATTCAGACCCGTGGGTACCCGGACCCGTTCATATTTGCATATATGCATATTATATATATAATTTAGTATGTTTGTGTTTAACGAGAGAATTCTATTGATGTCTGCGAGCATTTAATGATGGTAGGGATTAA
Source organism: Crotalaria pallida (assembly GCA_037953625.1). Lineage (NCBI taxonomy): Eukaryota > Viridiplantae > Streptophyta > Magnoliopsida > Fabales > Fabaceae > Crotalaria > Crotalaria pallida. The sequence goes on from CM075649.1 coordinate 181,060,512, forward strand.
TATTAAGTAGAGTGTGTAATAATGTATTAAGGATCCCTCGGTCTATAAAAAAAACATAGAAATTAATTTAAAAAATAATTTTTTCTTTAAAAAAAATTATCAATGGGTACCCGCAAAACCCGTCTGGGTACCCGAAGACCCGCCTACCCATTACGCAACGGGTCCCCGGGCGGATCCGGGTGGATCCGGGTCCAGTAATTGAAGAACGGGTCCGGGTCCGGGTACCCCATTACCCGGACCCATTACCATCCCTAGATGGACCATTTGAAACGTTCACCGTTTGATTTGTTTGTCATTTATTATTGTGGATAACTTACACAAGGATTTAAGCATGCAAATGATTGAGAAATTAAATGTTTAAGAGAATAATGAAGACTTTCAAGCTCAACCTCCAAACGTAAAAGAGTCTTCGATCGACCTCTGTATATCCTTTACATTATTAATTATACGAAACCTACCTAGATAACTTTTCTAGAATGTTCTCTATGTATCCTTCACATCTTGAACATTTTATTTAATTAGTGGCTTGCATTTCGAAAACATGCCATTTTTTTTTCTTCTTGAATTTGGATTAGGTGCCAATTATATCCCACCATACATCTATAGTGATTGTCTGAGTAGGATACGCTATTGGTGGCCAGCCCTCATCCCAACAATAAGATTAATCTATATCCAACTTATGCCACATACTTCCACTTGGTAAATTAAACTCTGCCTTTCTATATCATAAATTTATGTTCAATAAGGTTTGTCTCAAGAATGAGAGTTGACTCAACTGTATGCATAACTTCAGTAAAAAGGATTTTAAGCTCCATTCACAAATTACAATAATAACTTATGCTTATTTACTCATCTCAACTTCTCAACTTAATATACTGTTGATAGTCAAAGACCAATGACTAATCCTTAATCTCTGATAAACATAAAGATTATTGAAATAAATTTTGTTTTTATTAATAGAATATTTTTTATACATATGATAAAGATGAAACTCATAATATCAAGTTTAAAAAAATTAAAAAATGTATCTTTTGCTGATGGTTTTAAAAAAAAAAAACAACAATAATGGTTTTTGTATGTTGTCATCAGAATATTTGACACCCGATGCAATACTGTACATTTTTACAAAAATGACAATGAAACAAGAAGAGCAAATGCACCTCAAGGTAAATATATCTTGACTCCATTGTAATTAAAAGCCAGCAAGTGTGCCAAATTTCCTATATGTCATAGTAGGCACGCCTCTTGCTTTACACATGTGGTCGCCAACCTCACTAGCTATATATTCTCTATTATAAATACCATCCTTACAAATACATTTCTCTTCAAGTTTCTAACTCCTCTAATATAGTTAAGTCTTAAGTGCTAAGTTTCATATCTTTTCGGTTCCATAAGTAGTAACTAGTAAGTAAGTAACATTTGGCTTTAATTGATCTGTGACAATGGCTGATATGAGAGGTTTAGCTCTTGTTGCTCTTCTAGTTGCACTTAATGTTATAGCTTCTGAAAGTAGAGTGGCAAGAAAGGACCTGGGGTTGGACCTTGGTGGGTTGGGAATTGGGTTGGGTGCTGGAATAGGAATTGGGATTGGTGGTGGAGCTGGTGCAGGTTCTGGTGCAGGTGCAGGGTCTGGATCCGGATCAGGATCTAGCTCAAGTTCTGGTTCCGCTTCATCATCAGGGTCAGGGTCCTCTGGAGCAGGTTCATATGCTGGCTCTCATGCTGGGTCTAGAGCAGGATCAGGCTCCTCTGAAGCTGGTTCTGAAGCAGGTTCGTATGCAGGGTCTCATGCTGGTGGCAATTGAAAATAAAAATCATGTGTCTACCATTACTTCACTGATAACTTATATTGTAATTCTCAAACAAAAATTTTGATGTCTCTGTGTGCATGTGTGCTTCATGTTTTCCTCTTTTTGTTATTACATGGATCTTAATAAGTACATTAAGTACATGTCGCAGTTCTCCCAAATTATATGTAGATCTTTTTAGGATGCTTAATTCATGTGCTCACGTACCTGTTTCTTTAATTTGTTACTTGCTGCTTCACTGTTTTATCTAGCAACTGTTCTATTATGTTAACTTGAAAGTGTTCAAATATAAATATGGATTTGCTAACACGAGGAAGCTCCTTTTTTAATGGTAACATGTTATCGATGTGTACCAAAACATTTGATCAAAAATAGCCTTCATCATTCGTTGGAGTAGATTTGGTACCAAGGTTATTCTTGTAAATAGATATTTTTAGAAATAAAAAAAGACAAAAAAACACAAAAAATTCTCTCTCTCTCCTCACTCCTCAACCCATCAACAGTTCAATGTACATTCATCCTTTCTAAACTCCATGAAAACTCCTCTCCACTGCAACCGCCACCACCAATCACCATGTTCGCCCAACCCAATCTCTAATGAAAACCATTTTTCTCTCTCTTCTCCGTTAGGCATGCATAGATTCATCACTGTCTTCAACAATTGAGAAGCCAATTGAGAGGCATATATGTTTTTGCCATGGATGGTCTATGACCACCATTTCAGATTCGAGTGTGCTACTTCCATACATTCACTGTGTCCACCATGACCTGCTTCTTGATTTAATTTGCTTTGAAACTTGTAAAACTTCTTAGTGTTCAAATTTGTTACTAAAGATCCTTGTCCTCCGCCCTTCGTGGATTGCCTACAAGAATGGGGATCTACATGCCCGGCCTTGGGGTGGGCAATGAGGGCCACCGCCCAGGGCCCAAAAATTTTAGGGGTCCCATAAATTTTTTTAATAGTACTTATACTTAAAAAAAATTTAATAGTTGCATATTTTTTATCTTTCAATTATTAATAGTTTAGCATAATATTTTAATTTATTTTTTTTATTTGCTCACTTGACTTATAAATAGGTTAACTTATGAACTTTATTTTTAAAACTTACTCCCTTTGTCCCTAAATATAACATCATTTTGAGAATTTTATATTGTTCTTATTTATAAGACCTAATACAAATTTTCAATGACAATTAGGTACTTTTTTCTACAAACATCCATATTTACTCAACAATTTTTAGATTCTCAATAATACTTATAAGTATAGTTTTGGAAAAAAAACATATCAAATGTTCACATTTTCAATACAATTAACTAAATTAACCAACTTTAGTAAAGAACGTAAATTCAACCAAAATGATATTATATACAAAGACGGAAGAAGTAACATGAAAACAATTTTAATTACCTATTTAATTAATAAAATTTTTTATTTTATTTCAACTCTATTTTATATAATACCTATTTTTATTATTGATTGTTATCATTGTTTTAATTAATTAAATATATAAATATATAGTGTTTTAATTGATTTATTTTTAATAAATTTTTTTAGTAGGGCCCCAAAAAAAATTTCGCCATAGGGCGCAAAATAGGTTAGGATCGGGCTTGAGGATCTGTTATTAGTGAAAATGATAATGGATAGGGGAGGGGGAAGAATTTTTGGGATTTTAATTTTTTTTTTAATTTGAGAAAATTAATTATTAAAATATCCTATCATTAAAATACATTCTCCCAAAATTTATAGAGGTATTTTTGTCTAAAATAATCCGTACCTCGTGTTAGCAAACCCCCCGCACACATATAGTAAACATTCAAACAAAATCTCCCAAAAATAGTAACAAAACATTCAAACAAAAAAAGGAACACACAAATTTTTGTTCGCCTCACACAACCCGGCAAATGGGTGAGGTGGTGTTCCTACTTGAGCTTTACTTTTTGAATCCGGTTGTTTATTCACCGGTCCCCATTTTTTCCGCCTTATACAAGGCGGAAGTACATTTTTCCGCCTTATACAAGGCGGTAGTGTAAAATTATCATATTTTTTCGGCCTTATACAAAACGGATGTGCAAAATTACCATTTTTCCGCCTAGAAAGAGACGGAAAAAACTGATAATTTACACTACCACCTTGTATAAGGCGGAAAAATGCACTACCGCCTTGTATAAGGCGGAAAAAATGGGAGCCAGTGAGTAAACAACGGGATTCAAAAAGTAAAACTCTTCCTACTTAAGCATTTTCACAGCTTCAATTCTCGCATGCGGCGGCTCTGCACTCCACGCAGCAATCTTGTGTTCTTAACCAACGGCCAACACCATGAAAAGAAGGTGACAAAAAATTTTAAGGGTAGGAAAAAGTTATTGGGAAGCAGTCTATGCATGTACTAATTGGAGTATCAAGTTTTGAAATACAAATACTTCCTTTCTTCCGAGACTTTTTCCTTTTGACACCCTCTCGTTACTTTTTGACCCTCATTTGCCTTTAATTACCGATTTTACGGAGGCGGAAGATGATTTCCAATTTTCAAAAGGCGGAAACTATTTTAATTTACTACCGATTTGCATAAGGCGGAAAAATTATCGACTATTTAAAAGCGGAAATACTTCCGCCTTTTAAGAATAAGAACAATTAAAATGTTGAAATCTCGGAAATGCAGAAATGCCCCTTCGTGAACCCTCCACATCCCTTTTGTACGTGGATGAACAAAGGGGCAATTTTGGTATTATAAATTTTTTTTAATGTTTCCACCTTCCGCCGGGCGGAATACTCTATTTTATTTACGACTTTGAAAAGGCGAAAGATAATACGACTTGCATAAGGCAGAAATTGTTTTATTTTATTTTCGCATTGTTTCAAGCGGACAGAGTATTGAGGGCCAAAGAATATCAGGTGGGGGTAAAAAGAAAAAATCTCTTCCAAAATATTGGAAAAGTAAAATAATTAATAACACATATATTTAATAATTTCTCTAACACATTAATTAATTATTAACTAAATAATACATTTTTGCAATGATCAATCAATCTAATTTAAAGTTTGCAATTTTTACGATTTTTGCAATGCCATTTTTGCAATTTCTTCATGCTCCTGTAGCTCTAACTCACACCCACCCCCTTTCTTTACTCTTTCTTTATTTAAAACTAATCAGAGAGGAGAGTGTATTTTTTTTTTTTTTTCCATAGCTAAATTTATACACCCCAATCTTGAGGATGAAAACCCAAAAATACTCCTTCTCACCCCATCCCACTCTCTTCTCTTTTCTTCATCATCCAACTCCCCACTATTACCTCTTTCCCACCCAACCACACCCCATCCCTGCCTAATCGTTGCCCGTCGCACACTGCCACCCACTCCCCTGTCCACCCCACCCCTCTACCCGTGTTCTCTTTCCTTCGGGGTTGACATGCAAAGAGGTATAAAATTAAAAAAAATAAAAGGTTTTGATTGTACTCAGACTACTCACCATTTTGGATCTTGGGTATAGTTAATAGTTACGACCTAGATATAAAATATAGAAAATAATTGTAAATAAATGTCTTTCACAACTTATAAATTACAACACATTTAGAATGCAAAATAAGAAATTTAAGAAATCATTAATTTAATTAAAAAAAACATGTGTGGCAATTTATTATGAAAAAAGTTTTTAAAAAAAAACTCGAATTTTGAGTGTACTTGCGACCCCAAGTCATGAGTAGATTCATGATTTTGATGGGGTGGCTAAAAAAAATTTGGATCATGACCTTAGTTCACAACCCAAAATTGATTTAAGAAAAAAAAAAGTGGATGATAAAATACACTTTCATAAGAAGGAGTAATTATTTGGTGGTCCAAGACCACATAGTCCAGAATAATAATCATCACCATCCATTATTTAATTTTTGAATTTTTTAACTAAAAAATAAAGTATCAACGATTGAGATGTGTCTCGACCATATGACTTAAGACTAACTAATAATTTTTCCATAAAAAGGGCTAGACAACAAAATGGCCGAATCCGACGAACACAAAACTCAAGGACAAAAGGCCCAAAAGGAAATTGCATCACAAAACACGTTTATTGTTTTATTTTTTGCACCAACCTTTTTTTTTATGAACTTTAAATTGTGAAGGGGAATTTCAAAGTCTTGACACCTAGAGCAACATGGGTGGAGTGCAGAGATGTTCTTCACAAAGATTCGAGTTTCTGACCTTATGGTCTTATGGGTTCTCAATGTCCTTATGGTCCTAGCATGCTTCCACTAGACCAAACCCATTTGAATTTTTTTTTTGTTCTTTATAAGAAATTTATTTTTCATATTAATGGGTTATATACTTATATTAGAATCTTCGTACCTAAAACTATCAATTTGACCCAAGTTATATGAGCAATAAGTTAAGGACTGATCGCATGTTTTCACCAACTCCGTCCATGTTTAGCATAATTGAAGTTTCATCCCTAACAAATTTATAAAAAAAAATAAATAAATTATAAGAGAACAAATTAATCTACTTCGATGATCACTGTAAAAAAAATATATATGAATTTAAACAATAATATTAATAAGGCTATAGGTGTAATATAAAAGCTTTCATTTTCAGTTTGGTGCATCCTTGCATTATTTTTACTGGCGTATCTAGACACGAGTGCCTGTTTACTCTAATTTTTTTATTGTGCTTTTATTATTAATAATTACAGTAATTATGTTTTTTATTTCAATTTCATGCATATATATATATATATATATATATATATATATAACCCTTTGCAATTCAGATCTTCATAACCACTATTCTTTCTGGTCTCAAATATATTTGAGAGGAGAGAGAGTGTGTATTTTTTTTCAAAACTTAAGATTCTTCCATGAATTGAGTGAAACATTAATCTAGGTTCTAGGGATATTGTCGCCCAAAAAGTAAGAATTTCATTGATACGTTTTGACAGATAGATAATGTTAAAGCTGATAATATAGATTAGGTTGGAAGTGAAATTTAAATTGAAAAACTTCCTATTGCTCTAACTAAAATCGCAGCAGAATGAGTCAACTTCAAATCATGAAAATATTAAGGATTTTACTTCTGAACCCTATGAGATGAGAGGGTTTTGGTACCCTCTTGACATGGACCAATGAATAGCTGTCATGTGTTGTTTTTTGCCATGTCAGCGGGGTATATTTTTGATTTATAAATTTTGCAATTTGATCCCTAAAATATTTAATTAAAAATATTATATTTATTTGTAATTTGATTTACCCAAAATAGCCCTCATGTAATATTAATTTTTATATACCCAAAATACCCCACTTTAATATTATTTTTTATATACCCATAATACCCTTAATGATAATGTCCCTTTCTCTACCCTACCCTGACTAAGTCCCTCCCCTAACTAAGTCTTAGTCCCATTCCCTAACTAAGTCCCACACTCCCACATAATCCTATTCCCGTACGTATCTTCTTCTACAACATCACCTTCTTCACTAGCTTCTTCCCTGCCAGCAACAGCATTGTCTTCTTCCCTGCCAATAACCGAAACCAAATCCAATTCCGCCGCCGCCGACGCCGATGCCGACACAACCATAGCCAGCCTTCTTCCTCTTTCGATTCGAACCCCAATTCGTAAAAACCCTAGCCCCCTATTTTTTCCCTATCGAAGGAGAGAACCCTAATTTATTGGTCTCCTCTGTTCGAACCATAACCCCGCTGCCGCTGCCGCTGCCTTTGTCCTCCGTTCGAGATCCGGTAACCAACCTCCCTCTTCCCCTTTCCAACCAACCCGAATCCGCCGCCACCCTCCCTCTTCCGCTTTCCAACCAACCCGAATCGGCCGCCACCCTCTTCCCCTTTCTAACCAACCCTAATCCGCCGCCACCCTCCCTCTTCCCCTTTCCAACCAACCCTAATCCGCCGCCACCCTCTTCCCCTTTTCAACATGATTCGATACCCCGTGAACCCTATTTATGAATTAGCTGGTGGTCTTGTGGGTGTTTTCTTGTTGGTCTTGGTGGTCAGTTAATCATTACAAAAGCACCCCAGGACCTGTTGTTTAGAGTCCTATTTTGTTGTTGGTCTTCTTGTTGCATAGCAAGGTAGGCTTTTTTCTACTGAGTAGGTTCCCGCTGCATCTGTTTCCAAACCCAAGAAATCCTTTTCCCCTTGTTTTGGCTTGGTGCTGTTTACTATCCTGCACAAGTCATCAACAGAAGACTGTTCTCAGCAAGACAGATTCCAGTCCCAAAATCCTTCCCTCCATTCTCCCATTTGGCTTATAGAAGCATTCTTGTCCAAAGCAATATTGTATACCCTAGGAAAGGACAACCTAAGACTCTCACGGTCTCACCCCCTACCCAATTTTTCCATGATCTCTTAACAATAGGAATAGATGATTGTAATTGTTCATTTTTTTAGGTACAAATTTAGGATTACAATTTCATGATCTGTGGGTTAGTAGCTTGAGCTGGAAGTATGTAAGATTTTATCTTTTTAAGCTGCAAATGCATGGAATTTAATGATTGATAATCAGTTTAGATTAGAAGATAAATTGATAGGAGCTAATGGAGCAGTTTCCAATGGCTACTGAGTTGTTTTTGAATATCAATAGGACCTCATGAGGCTGATTTTCCCTTTTTTTTCAATTAGTTTAGCTGCTTTGGCTAATTATCCATCCTTTCTGAATGTGAATTTTTTCCCTTTTTTCGGATGGACCAACTTGTTCTGAGATCATATTGGATTTTATTGGTTGTAATGCTTTTTATCTGCGGATATCGTAGGGCTTCTTTTCTGTAGTTTCTCATCATTTCATAATTGATACGCTATGTTTGAAGTGAAAGCTGCATAGAATATCATTACTCTTTAAGAGCTACTAGTATTAATTTGTCATTTTGTTGATATTCATTTAGAACCCAAATGTATTTCTCTTTAAGCTTTACAACCTACCTTCATCTCCAGCTTCCACATAGCTAAGCTTTACATCCTGATGGTTCTTGTTGTTTTGTTTATAGTGAGTATTTTGTTCTTTTAATTTGCTTTTGAAAGTTCATCTCTTTTAGGGAAACACATTTCTGGATATGAGCAGTGTGGATTGTGATTCTTCTGGCAATCATTATAAATTACGAGTCTATAAGCTCATAATTTTTTGAAACAAGTCATTTTATCAAATATTATCAAATAGCTTATAGCTTAGTTTGATTAAATAAGTTAGTGGTGTTATCAAATATCAATAATAAGCTTATGTTTAATGGTGTTATCAAATACACAAGAAAGAAAAGCCACAAAAGTGAGGTTGGTCCTATAAGTTAGTTGACAAAGCAATGCCAAACTGAAGCCATTAGGATTAGGGGTGTGGGCAAGAAATTAGATGAAAAGTCATTCAAACTTTCCTGTGAGGATGTGTAGTCTTCTTCTGTTTTATTGTGCTTTTTTGAGATTATGCAAATCTTCTTTAATTGTGTAACTATGTTTCTGGAATTTTTGTGTTCTTACTTAAAGGAATACATCTTCTATGTTCTTTAGGAAATCGATGAGGCACAGCACATATATTTTGGGAATTTTCAGTTCAGTTTTTAGGTTTGCCTCATAAGACATGAATTCTATTACAAGTACAACTTATTTGAATATCTATAGAATAAATTTATATTGTGATACTTGTTTATATATATATATATATTTTTTTATTACTTTAACTGTTAAAAAAAATGAGATTTCATATATGTTGTAGCATTGAAGGTTGTGAAATCTTGCAGCTATGATAGATTGATAGTGTTGTTTATATATCAAAATATCATAGAACATAACACTGAATATATAAATAGAGCATGACAGTAGATTGACGAGAAAATCAGTTTAGTTCTTAAAGGGTGAAATCAATGACATTAAAATTGAACATGTTCTATCCTATTTTATTATTTTATCATATTCTCTTGGTGCACCAAACCTAAATGAAATGATTCGAATCTATGCGTAAAGAACCAGCTATCAGCTATGGATGATTTATTTTTACTTGAGACATTTTCTTGAAATATTCAGTCTTCTTAGAAGTCGAATGTCAAAATTCAAGTATCTCTTATTTGCTAGTCTATCATGAACATATTAATAATATAAGGGTCTTTCTATTTTCAAAATCCTATGTGTTATGTTTAGATGATGAAAATTGGAATGAAGAGTATAGTTTGGTGCCCTGATTTTTCTCACCATAGGGGTAATTGTGGAAACCAGGAAAAAAAAACATTACTTGTCCAAACTAGTGAATAGGGTTCAAGTTAATTGATAAATAATATACTAGTAAACAATATATTTGTGAAAACCAGCAAACAAAAAAAAACAATACTTGTCCAAACCAGTGAACCAAATACATAAAAGAAAATAACAATGATTAAATAACTATTTCCATTCCATTATCAATATACTGAGAGATAAAATTCCAACTCTACTTCTTGACGAGGTTTTTATTCTTTTCTTTGAGCATATTCCAGTTTGCCAATGCATCTTTCACCACTTTTTTCTTAATCTGGTTGTGTGGTTTTAAGACCAAGTTCAAAGCAATCCTAATCCTATCTTCATCATCAACCTGTCATGTAATAATATTTAAGTTTTTAAAATATTAAGGACACTTATACTATTAATCCTATCTGGTTGAGTGTTTTCATTTTATATGATCACTAATACAAAAAAACAATTATGTATTTAAATTTTGCCAGATTAAGAGTGACCTGGCTTCGAAGTTTGAAGTGATCCAGAGAAGGTCACGTTTGGCATTCTTTCGTCTCCCTAGAGATGGAAATTTTCCGTCTCTCGGTAGATGGAAATTTTCCATCACGGGATAGATAGAAATTTTTCATCAAGGGATAGATTGGAAATTTTCCGTCTCATTAGGGACGGAAAAAATAACACATAAAAAGGTATTTTTGTCCATGAAAATACAAAATGGGGGCCAAAATTTCAGTAACGGGGCCAAAATTTAAAACTCATAGCCATTAGTGTATATTTCTGAAAGAAAGATCAATTACTTGTTTGAGAGTTCGTTTTTTGGTTCGACAAGATTTCTTCTCTCCTTCGGGAGTCTTTTTTCCATTACCATTAACTTTTTTTCCTTTCGTAGTCATCTTTGAAATTCCAATTTTTTTCCTAAGAGTTGTGAATTGTGATGTTAAGAATACTATTGTTCACATGAATTTATATAGATTATAAAATAGATATGTTATTTATAAAAGATATAAAAAATTTACTAACATAACAAAGATATGGATATAAAATTTATATACAAAGATATAGATATAAATATAAAATAATATTTTATATATACAAGATATAAAAAGTCTACATAAATAACAAGGATACATTTATAAAAAATTTATATACAAAGATATAGATATAGATATAAAATAATAATTTATATATAGAAGATATAAATCTACTATCTATAAGGGTTAGGGTTAGGGTTACTCCAACTCATAACTTAGTTTATAAAAGTGTACACCAAGGGTTATTTTTTTTTTGGTTTACATGGGAGGCCTGAGACTAGAACTCATGACCTGGGGAAGGGAAAATCCTAAGTGTCCATGCAGCCACCAACTGGGTTGTCTTACGCGGGCGGATGTACACTAAGGGTTCTTGGAGGTTCAATAACATATTATCTTTTAATTTTTAAATGTTGGTATGTACATCCATTATGATTTTATTCAAATATTTTTTTTTAAGTTATGATATTTTATTTCCTAAATCTTGCTACGTATGTAGATCTATTATGAGTTATAGATTACAAACCCCACCTTATATCCTCAAACCCCATTTTTAAAAGTGAAATTACCATAATGCCTTAATTTTTTTTTTTTAAAAAAAACTAGAATATAAACCCCTTTTTTCATCTCCAAACCCCAAAACCCTTTTCACCTTCCTAAAATTATCCATAAACCCCAAACCCCTTTTTTCATATATCGTATTATAGAAACTTCCTACTCCTTATTTTCTTCGAAAAAAAAATCCTCTTCCTCTCCCTTTTATCACTCAACCTCTCTCTCCCTTCTCCAAAAGTAATAGTTTTTTGGCATCCACTTTCATCAACATTGAGTTTTTGGTGTATCACTGAAGTAGTGTTCGTGTTGGCGATTGCGTTGCCACTAAAGTACGTTTTTTTTTTAAAAAAAAAACTGAACGTACGTTTTTCGACTGTCGGAAAACCAAATTCCGACTCGGGACTCTTGAAAATCATGCTTAATTTCCGACCCACGTATCTCGGAAAATATAATTTGACTTTATTGTGTATATGATTTCCGAGAGTCTCGAGTTGGAATTTGGTTTTTCGAGACTGGACAGTCGGAAAACGTACGTCTAGTTTTAAAAAAAAGTACTTTAGTGGCAAGACAATCGCCAACACGAACACTACTCCAGTGATGTACCAAAAACTCGATGTTGATGAAAGTGGATGCAAAAAAACTATTACTTTTGGAGAAGGGAGAGAGAGAGGTTGAGTGATAAAAGGGAGAGGAAGAGGTTTTTTTTTCGAAGAAAATAAGGGGTAGAAAGTTTCTATAATACGATATATGAAAAAAGGGGTTTGGGGTTTATGGATAATTTTAGGAAGGTGAAAAGGGTTTTGGGGTTTGGAGATAAAAAAAGGGATTTATATTCTAGTTTTTTTTTTTTTTAAAATTAAGACATTATGATAATTTCACTTTTTAAATTGGGGTTTGGGGATATAAGGTGGAGTTTGTAATCTACAACTCATCTATTATTGATTTATTTCTTAAAGCCTACTACGTAGATCCATTATTCTTTTCTTAATATCTTTTATTGATCCAGTACAAATTATACTATTTTTTTTATTCTTTGAATTATTTATCTCTTAAAACCTACTACCTAGATCCATTATTCTTTTTATTTTTGAAACTTTAGAATTTATTCAACAAACAAAGAAACTCAAACAGAAAAACAGGGGGGTATTAAACCTGACCCTGTTTACAGAAGCATGCACTATCCATTTGGCTAAAGAATGTGCAGCTTTATTGCTTGCTCTACCAATGAAAGAAAACAAGCAAGAATCAAATGAGTTTGCTAGACTAAAAATGACACTTTTTAAGTTCCCTAGCTCAGATAAGTCTTTCTTTTGTGAAGATAGAGCTTCCACAAGCACTTTGCAATCAGATCTAACCAACACAGAAGAAACATTCATTTCCTTTGCCACTTCCAATCCTCTAATAATAGCAGCAACTTCTTGGTAAATAGGCTTGAATAATTGATGATTCCTTTCAGCTCCCCCAGCCACAAAATGCCCTGTCTTATCCAAAAGGACAAAACCCACACCGCCCAACTCTGATTCAGCCAAGCAAGCTCCATCAGTGTAAACAATCACATCAGCTTTAGAAGACTCTTCAACACTACTCCGACCAGAACTCTCCGCTGCTGCATATTTTACGGCGTCCTCCCCCATACGCACCGGCTGGTTCGCCTTCAAGCAACTCTCCCAGAAATTGGTAATTTCAAACCCCACCTCCTCAGCTTTCTTATTCAATTGCTTAAATTCTCTACAATTTCTTGCAAACCATATGTACCAAGCAACAGATAAAGAAAAGCCCACCCATTCCTTAGATTTATTTCCACTCACCCATTCAAACCACTGCTCACAGTTTGAAATTGATTCAGGCACCACCGAGTCTCTCAAGCCAACCAGATTCCGCACCTCTACAGCAAAAGGACATGCAAGGAGGCAATGAAATGATGATTCCCCAGCTTCTTGACAATAAGAACAGTGAGTTGGAATTTCTAACCTCTTTTTTATCAAATTATCTTTAGAAGGTAGAATATTCCTCATAGCTCTCCACCAAAATATTTTTATTTTCTCTGGTATTTGCAAAGACCAAAGAAATTTCCAGATTTTTGTTGAACCGAGTGATGAAGGACTAGCTCCCCCATTAGAAACTTGGAATTGATATTGAATTTCTGTGTTGTATCCACTTTTGACTGTATAGATCCCATCTTCATTGAAATGCCAAATAAGCTCATCTAGATGGGAAGGATAAACCACTGGTATGCTCAAAATAGCCTCCCTGTCACAGGGGAGAAAACAATCAGATAAAACCTATTTGTTCCATCCTGTTCCATTAGAGGATAGAATATCTGACACCTTCTGCAAAGCACCATTAGATGATTTAGGGGTCACAGGTTTGAAAGACCAAGCCTTTGGGATCCATGGGTCATCCCAAATTCTGATATTAGAACCGTCTCCCACTTTCCAACGAAGACCCTTAGACAGTAAAGATCTACCTTCCAGGATACTCCTCCACACAAAACTTGGATTATTTCCAACCGCTGCCTCCAAGAAATCATCATTTGGAAAATATCTAGCCTTTAACACTCTTGCCATAAGACAATCAGGCGATTTTATCAATTTCCATCCTTGTTTAGCTAGAAGAGCTAAATTAAAGGATTCTAAGTCTCTGAAGCCCAAACCCCTGTTACTTTTTGGTTGACACATTTTTTTCCAACTCATCTAGTGAATCTTTCTTTCTTCTACTGATGAGCCCCACCAAAACTTATTAAGCATACCATTCAGCTGGGAATGAAAACTTGCCGGAAGTTTGAAAACGCTCATAGCATACGAAGGTATAGCTTGGGCTACAACTTTAATAAGAGTTTCCTTCCCTGCCCTGGACAACAACTTCTCCTTCCAGCCTTTAATTCTCTTCCAAATTATGTCAATTATAGGTTGAAAAGAGACATTTTTTGATCTCCCCAATTGAGTTGGCAAGCCCAAATAAGACTCAGAAAACGCTTGGGTTTGAATACCAAAACACTGCATAATATCATCTCTAATGGCTTGAGTGCAATTTGGACTAAACATAATAGATGATTTGTCAAAATTGATTAATTTTATTCCTTTAAATTATTCATAAAGTTCATCGTTTATTCATAATGTTTTTTTTTAATATAGGGTTGGTGATAAAACTTTCTAATAGTATTATTTGGTGTAAATTTTCTCGTAATCCATGATTGGAATCAATAAAATCAGACACTTAAGTATTCAGGTTATTCTGAGAACAAAAAGAGATTATGAAAAGAAAATGAGTAGATTTTGTGGATGTTTGGTTATAGGAGAGAAAATGAGAAGAAATATGAGAGAGAGAAAAGTTGTTTTGTTAAGTTTGAGAAAAAAGTGGAAAAAAAAACCAATAAATTAAAAAAAAAAGAACGTGGCAGGAGAAAATAAGGAGCATGCCATAATTTTGGAAAGCATTGCACACAAACCAATGCTCCCTCAAAATCTTGCCACAAGGGAGAAGAAAATTTTTTCCTGTGGGACCCACCGATTTTTTTCTCTCCCTCCATTTTCTCTCCTCTACCAAACAGGGGAAAACTTAGTTTTCCTCTCATTTTCTTTCCTCTCAAATTCTCTTCCCCCCAAATTCCACCCTACCAAACAGAGTGTTAAGTATTGAGGCTCAGACACTTAAGTATTTAGGTTATTCCCAAAAGAAAAAGAATGGCAGTCCTTATTATGTTTAAACTGGAGTTTATGCTAGGGGGAGCACCTGTTCTCTTTAGGTACCAAATAACATCAATATGGTTAGTTGTCATCTTTCTTTTGGAGAATAATAGTGTTATTAAGATACCATTCAAGACTCATTATATTGTTGCTCTATTATCACTTGTAACTTGTAAGATTGAACGTTTATTCTCTTACATTTTACAGAATTGAGTGCTGGCTACTACTTGGCCAAAAGTTAAAACTAATTTACAATGGTGCAATTTATTTCCTTAATGTTTCCCATACTCACATTTAGATTATGGGATTGCATCCATTACATGTGCTATTGGCCATAATGTTGAACTCATTAAATCCTAACAAAGACAATGATCAAATAAAACCAACAATACCAAAGTCTCCAATTTCTGAGACCATTCCAGAGTTGAGTTCCACAAAAAGAAAGCCATGAGTGGCTGGTTCAGTTAACCTTTGAGCATTCATGCCTGATTTCACCCTGCTTTGTCGTTTTGATCCCAACGCGTCCGAGCTTTGTAATAGCAATCACAAATGACTTTTCAAAGGCTGTGCTGTTGGATGCAAATAAGTTCACAATGTTTCTTGTTCTTCTATCAGTAAAAAAAGATTGATCAGAAGAAAAGAGTCCTTTTCCTTGTTGGAGATTCTTGTAGTACTGGTTATCAAATGCAGCATTCGTAAATGAATCAATGTCAATGACCATTCTAGGGTCCACATCTTTTGGACACTCTTTCTGGATTTGTTTGGCATAGTCCAGGTTAAGTGTTGGAAAAATTCTGTTCATACTTCTGAAGTTGTAAATTCGTTTGGAGAACTGGCTGCAGTGAGTATGTGCTCCTGTGACCAAACTGCTGCAATTTAGATCAGAATGTTGGAATGGTGGAAGTGAAACGTACTGCAGTATCATTTGATCAGTGGATATAACAGAAAAGATGAAACAGGACATTACATCCATTTTCACCAAAAGGTTCTAAACTTATGTTATGTTCCATCCTTTTCATATAATACACTAAACATGGAATAGAATCCATAGGTTCTGTTCTGTCTTTCTCTAACATATTTTCGAAACGCTACCTGCCTACAATATAAAGTCTTCGACTCTTGGACAGCTTAGAGCATCTCCAATGCAAGCATATACCACATGTTTAAAACTCATTTTTTGTTTTTCACATCATCACTTTAGCATACTCTGTCATCAATTCAACTTCAGTATAGTCACATAATCCTAAGCAATGAAGAACAATATAAATAAAAACCTTTTATCTATTGAATCTGGGAAAGAGCTAATGATTTTAAACTGAATTCAGCATTCAACACAACACCAAAAGAAAAATAAATATTCAAATATTCAAATTTCTTATAGTTATCATAAGCCATTAACTCCTGAGAGCTACTGCACTTCATGTTTCACCAGCAAGACAGCAGTAGTAACAACAACAAGACAACAGATTCATTATATGACTTGTTTTTCCATACACTAAACCCGGTTGCATATTTAGGATTTGGTTTCAAACAAGAACATAAACAGAACATCAAAATCAACAGGGATATTCAGAAACAAAAAATCATGAAAACATAAACAAAATCATAATAGAGTAATTGGAACAACATAAAGATAAAGAAAACAAGTAAAATCGAACACCAAAATCGAAGAACAGAATCGAACAGAAAAATCGAAGAAGGAATTGGAACGAACCTGGACAAGAATGGCACCGTGAGAAGCGTCCCTTACCGGATCTCGAACGGAGGACAAAGGCAGCGGCAGCGGCAGCAGCAGTGGCGGGGTTATGGTTCGAACAAAGGAGACCAATAAATTAAGGTTATCTCCTTCGATAGGGAAAAAATAGGGGGCTAGGGTTTTTACGAATTGGGTTTCGAATCGAAAGAGGAAGAAGGCTGGCTATGGTTGTGGTGGCGTCGACGTCGGCGTTGGCGGTGACGACGGAGTTGGGATTTGGTTTTGGAAAGGAAAGCATTTGGAGAGAGAAGCCGAATAAAAACGGTTTGGAGAAGAAAAACAAGCAAGTCTCGATAATTAAAAGAAGAAGAACACGACGATTTTGGTAGGGAAGAAGACGATGTTGTTGCTGGCAGGGAAGAAGATAGTGAAGAAGATGATGTTGTAGAAGAAGATACGATGTTGGTAGTGGTAGGGAATAGGATTATGTGGGACTTAGTTAGGGAATTGGACTAAGACTTAGTTAGGGGAGGGACTTAGTCAGGGGAGGGTAGAGAAAGGGAAATTATCATTAAGGGTATTATGGGTATATAAAAAAATAATATTAAAGTGGGGGTATTTTGGGTATATAGAAATTAATATTACATGAGGGCTATTTTGGGTAAATCAAATTACAAATAATATAATATTTTTAATTAAATATTTTAGGGATCAAATTGCAAAATTTATAAATAAAAAATATACCTCGGTGACATGGTAAAGAATTACACATGGCAACTATCCATTGGTCCATGTCAAAAGGATACCAAAACCCTTTCATTTCATAGGATTCCCAAGCAAAGCCCAAATATTAATTGGGGAATCTCAAAATGATTTTTCCCAATCACTGTACTTGTTATTTATCAAGTAAAAAAAAACTTAGGGTACAAAAAATACTTCACTCAAACGGTTAACACTAAAAAATTTGCAACCATTTTATTTTTTTATAGTATTTCCCTCCCCTCTCATCCTCCTTCCTCAGCTCTTGCTTGTTTTCATCTACTGTTTCTCGGTAGGGAGACTGCGATCTGTCCCTCCCCTTCCTTTGGGAAAGCGTGTGCGTTTGTTTCCCCCAATTTATCTGGGTTATGTCTTGCTTTTGTGCAAATTGTTTTGTTTTGTGTGTTTCCAGTTGAGGATGCCTCTGTATAGTTTCTACTTTACAGATCTGATTGTCATCCTCTTTGCTCCAATAATTGGAAGACTACTCGTCGAGACAGATCTCCCTTTGCCAAATGTTGATTTGACTACCATCTAACAACTTTCTCGTTTTAGATTTGAGATTCCTTGTCGCCGAACTGAGCTTAGTCCCTGCATCAATGAGATTGTTATCTTGGAATTAAAGGCTATTGAATCTTCTGTTAGAATCTGATTTTGGCAGTTGCTGATGATCCATATCCACATGAGAAAGTATGTTGTTGCGGTGTATTTTGCTTTTCCTTTAACTATTATTAATGTGAAATATATTGTACTTGTAATTGTCATGCTTGTCATTACTTATACTGTTTTTGATTTATGAATAAAATACACATTTCCCTTAAAAAAAAACACTAAAAATTTTGCTTTGATCATCATGACATTTTCAATAATACACACTACTAGCTTCCTTAGACGAACTCACAAGCAACAACGTACGAGGGAATAAATCATTTTGTTTTTATCTATTAGTCTAAAGCTCTAAGCAACAAATAAACGCTCCCACGTATTTTTTATTCTGAATTTAGCTTGCCGGAAAAGCTTGATGGGCATGATTAATTATAGAACTCTCCTTATTTTTTTTATTTAAACTTTGATTTCATTAATTATAGAAGAACCACCATGGTTCCAAGGTAGAGACCACAATGAGAACATGTTCCCACGATCCGCCAGCTACAAAACCATCAACCTCACCGCCTTTTATATATGCTGGCAATTGGCATGTATAAAGAGCATGGAAGAAACAATCAAACATAAAGTTAGTCAAAGATATCTCCAGACTAGTTTTATTATTATTTTAATTACTCGATCATAATTATAGTAATATTTTATTTTTTAAACGAACTATAGTAATATTATTCTTACGTTTTGTAAATTAGTGAAAATATACTAATACCAGTTTTGATGCTTAATTAAAACTTGAAAGTGATGTAATAATTCCTTTAATTTTTTTTTTAAGGAGATCATGTCTTTGTTGCTTTGGTATATCTTTTTTCAACATACCAATGTATGTGCTATTATATCGTGGTAAACAGAAATAATTCGGGGACAAAAAAATTGGTGTAATTACTCGTATTTTACATTCATTTATAAATATTGGATTTTGTTATTCACTACTCTAAAAATAAAGTTTAAACAATTTAAAGTGTAAAATTTATTTAAAAATTATGTATTTAATTTATTAAAAATTAATTTTGGGAATTTTTCAATGTTGATTTTATATTTGTTGGTAATTTAAATAATAGACAGCAAAACCCATATACTGTAGTATTACACTGCATCTATTAGATTTTTAGATTTTTCTATTTTTTTCTGTGCTTTTTTTTTTAAGTGTAGATTTTTCTGTTGAGTCTATCTTCTTTATTTTTTTTGGTGAACATAGGCTCCGTTTGGTTCTACGTTGGAGACTCTGCAAACGCGTGTTCACACCAACACCGTTGAAGGGAAGCTTCTGCGTTTGAAGGATCTAAACGCGGAAAGAAACATACTCATAGCCTGTCTCCTTTAATTTATGCACTATACATTGCTTTCACTATGACATTTATTTTTGGTGCGTCAGTGTCCTTTAAGTCTTAAACTCCCACATCCGAAGCATTGCAATTTGCTAGTCGTATTTGCTTGTTTAATATCCACAATGAGAGTGGTATAGCATTAACAAGCATTCTTATCCATAAAAAAAAAAAAGCATTATTATCTTACTGTTTTGATTAAAAGAAGCATTATTGTGTTACTGATTTCTCGTTTAAATCATGTTTTTGGGGTATATTACAAACAAAAAATGACACTCCGATCCATAGGCTGAACGAAATACACATATCCAACTGTCTTTTTATTGGTGATTATAACTTACAAAGTAATTTTTTTAATATTGTTATCCAAATAACATAAATAAATCACCTCATGAAGAAAAATAAGCTCATTTAAAATTGATAAAATCCTCAATTTCATGAGTTTTTAATATGAATGGAAGCTTTTTATTCTTTGGAAGTCATCTGAATATAAATGGGAGCTTTTTTCCATTTAAATACTGTCAAGGTAAGTCATGTTTTTAGTTACTTTAGTTACTTATTTATAATTAATGGTTGCAAGCATTGCTTCGCTTATTTCAAAAATATTGTAAAATTTTAAAAAGTTTAAAAAAAGGAATTGCTTAGGTGCCACTTTTATTTTAAAAGGCACCAATACCATCTTTAAATATGCTAATCATAGATTGACAAGTATCATTTTTGTGTACAATCAGTGCTTAATTGTCTGATTATGTGTCTATTATGTGTCATATAATAAGGTCTTTTTTTGCCAATTTTAAAAATTTAACTCAACATTACAATTAAATTAATTTTTTATTTTTAATTATAAGAAAAAAAATCCAGCTTATTTTTGTTCTGGTGCTTATGTTAACAAACCCATTTTCATCTTCTTGTTTCTATCTTCATCGTCATGTTTCTGACTCTGTCAACATTTTATTTAGGATCCTAAAGCAACTTGTTTCAATTTGTATCAACCCCAATCTCTCTAAATTGAAAGTGTTTATAGTTATTTTCCTCAATCTCATCATTAAATTAAAATTACACTAGACCCAGATCCAAATGATCTTTTTTGTTCCGATCAATATCAATTTTGAACAGCCCTAATATCCTAATTGGAAAAACCCAAAATCCCAGAGTTTTGATTGTTCACAATTTAAGGTTCACATATTTCATATATGTCTAAAGCTTTTGATTTACCCCTTGTTTTAATACGCAAATCTTCATTGTTGTCTAAAGCCAAATGTTGAAGCGGATCCACTGCCGTAGCCATTCACCAAACCATCATCGATGCCATTCACTGTTTTATGTTGCACAGTCAAAAAGTTGAAGAAGATGGATTTAGGGGGTTTTTGTGTTGTTTTTTTTCAAAACATTGTTATAAAAAAAATAATATAAACTTAACAACGACATTGGTTCAGTGGTGATTTGAAATTAAAATAACAGATGGATCAAGGAACGACAGTGGCCTCATTCGCACGAAGAAGATGGTTGTTGTTTGCATAATGTTTTGTTTGAGTTTTTGTTTTTTTTTTCTAAATTGTTTTTTTTAAGTTAAATATTCTTATTTGTAAAAGTTTTAAAAAATTTGCAAAATGATCCTTAGTTTTTGATATAAAAGTTGACACCTTGGTTGACAAGTAAATGTTGACTATATTAAATTAGCACATATGTCACAATATAATTGGTTTAAGTTGAATGGCATTAATGCCTTTTATTTTTAAATGGCATGGAAGTTTTTCCCTTAAAAAAAATAAAGAAACATGTTTCTAATACTTTGTTCTGCAGAATAATCAATCATTCATCTAATAATTTAATGTATTTTTCATTGATACACAATCACACATTATTATATTTAATTTCCAAGCATTTATTATTGTGACTACATTTTTTAAGCAATTTTTTATTTTTTTAGACTAAATGAATTTTTATATTGCTTTATTGTTCGTTTGAATAATAGTTTTGGCACATGAACCAAAATTGATTAGGAATGATGTGCAATTTTTTTAATAAAAAAATGGATGGTGTATTGATAGTATAAAAGCATATTGTTTATTGTTCAAATAGTATCAAATGTTATTGATTTTTAAGTAAAAATAATATATATGAATGATGCATGATATATCACCGGTATAAAAAAAAACTTTAAACCGTGCATGCATGCTCATTACACTTTTTTTAATCCACTCTTATTATTATTATTATTATTATTATTATTATTATTATTATTATTATAAGATAGTGTTTAATATAAAAAATTAGCAGCCATTTTTTTTTATAAAATGTAATGCAATTTTTTAATTTATACAATAATTATCTTATTATAAAATACAATGCAATTTTTTAATATATATAAATTGTTGTAATTAAATCAATTTAATCCATATACTATTGTAATATATAATTTTGTTTGTTGTTCTTGTACTTGTGTGAGCAATCATGATCTTCATCATCAATTTTTTAATATATATAAATTGTTGTAATTAAATGCAATGATTTCACCACCCAAAAAAGGTAGTCAATAATATATGTTCAAAGTCAATAAAAACAAAATTACCTTCTAAAATTCTAGTGCATTCTCCATATCTTATGAAATAAGGGATACTGTGATTTATGGCTTATAACATTATCAATCCAAAAGGATTACAATGTCCAATTTTAATTAATCATGATAAAAGGGATAATGATAATCATATTAAAAAATGTTGATTTATCCATCAAATATGTAAGAAATATTTCAAATAAAAAGTGTTATTATTTTTTTTATCATCAACGAGGCTAACGCCCAAAAAGAATTAAATTAAATGCAACGGGGAAAAGCAATCCTATAAGCATCTTCACAAAGAAGAGAAAATAAAGTAGAGGGGCAACGGGGAATGAAGTTACAACGCCTAGCAACAGAATGACTCAAATTAGCCATAAAATCAGCACACCTATTTGCAAAAAATAATTTAAAATATCAATAACCCGTGAATAGAACGAGCTAAAAGCAACTTTATCCGTTCCTTAATTTATATGGTTCTTGCCATTTTGTCTTGTTCCATGTATAATGTAATTTTATAAACTCAATACTTATTTATACTTGTCTTTTCAAACATATACTTATTTATTACATTATTTTTTTAATCATCCATTTTTTTTATATCTTTTTAATATGCTATTCATACATTTAAAATGAATTTATTTTAATCAAAATATATCAAAATTATGACATCATTTAATTATTTTTTAATTTGTATGGATAATTTTAAATTTCTTAACTTATGGTACTAAGAAGGGAGTATTCAATTAATTTGTTTGATACTCTATGTGGGTTCTTAGCGAGGTCTTTCATGTCTCCCACGCACATGCTTTGATTACGGTGGATCCAATTATTTATAGTTAAAATAATATTAAATGATTAGTTACACAGATTTATTACTCAATTTACTAATAAAACAAAAGAGTGCAGTGTAATTGAAGGAAGTGGGTGTTATTTTTTTTTTAGGGTTTTCTTAACCTATAGAGTAAGAAGCTAAAAATAGTAAATAAATTTAGAAAAATTAAGGTTACAATCACTTGAATCATTAAATGTTTATTTTTTCTATAAAAATGCATTTCTTTTAGTCTCTTATACTCAGCCCTGATAAATTAATAAATTAATACTAAAAAAATACACATATCACTTAATTTACAGTTGATGAAGAAACTATCATCTTTTGATACGTATCATTCATATTCATGGGTAGTCAAGATGATTTTTAGAATAATTTGTTAGGAAAATAGCATACTGTATTATTTTTTTTTATTTGGTTTATAAGGTACGGGTATTTGAAATTCGATTTCATGACTAAAAAACGATTAAATCCACTTTACCCCGTTGATTTTCTTCCATTTATCTTGGTATTGAGTACCTCTCTTGACTTTTCCTTTTAAACAGTCAATACCGGTTCTCCCGATCGCTGGTAGCAACTAGCAACACACCTATTTCTTATCTAGGTCAATGATAATATTACTATTATTAAGTTAACAATAAAATTGATAATACTAAAATTAGGTTTAGTACTATCAGATTGTAGATGAGAGTAAAGAGTTCACAGATTGTGGCGCTCATGTTCCCGCCCCATAATCTAATCTAATCTAATAGGTTAAATGCCACTTACGTCTCTCAACCTTTGTGCTTCGCATAACATTGCAAAAATGTGTACTATACATGTAATGTAAAATATAAAAGGAAGCCAAAGAGAAGTTGATATTACATGTAACAAGAAATAGTACTACTATACTGCACAGATGAATCACGGGTGAAATAGATTTCGCCTTTGGTGACTAGATTGGATTCTTTCTCTTAATTTTTTACCGCGACATTTGTAACACAAGTTCAGTGTGTAAATAAAATAATACATAAAAAAAGGGTTCATTCCCCAATAAAATAAAAAAAAATGTTGAAATTCCAAATTTATGTGCTATATTAGACTCATCAGTCATCACACATACACAGAGTTTTTGTTGTGTATCTAAAAAAAGTGGATGACCCCTAAATCCTTGTTTTGTGTATAGTATAGTTTTTGTTTCTGCCCTCCACCCTGTTAACGCGTTCACGCGTATACCTGTCCCTTCAGTTTTGGGCCACCCCTATATATAACCCTCCTTCCATTTCGTCTAATACCAGGTGCAAGAAAATTAATCTCCCTCCGATTTCTTTTCTCGCATCTGTGTGCTTTGTGTCTGCTTTTTTTTCCTTTCCTTCTTCTTTCTTTCCTTCCAAACCTCCTTCTTCTTATTCATCATCATCATCACTCATTTCTATTCTTCCAATTAAAACAAAAGAACTATTTCTTTCCATCCAAATTTCAAGAAAAGAGGAATTACCAAACAACCATACCATTTTGTTCAATCTGGGGAACAAAATGCCATCATTGGAGGAAGAGCTCTTCCCATCAACACCAGGCAAGTTCAAGATCGAGCGAGGGCACAACATGAACCGTCAAGTCTACCGTTGCTTCGCTTCCACAAGCACCATGTTCTTGTGGGCCCTCTTCCTCATAGCCCTAACCGCCTCCTACGTCAGCTTCCAAAGCTTCGTCGATTCCGGTAGCCGCTACCTCTCCGCCTCCTGGGGCGGCATCCAGTGGGAGAAACAGGTCCGCTCCTCTGCCCAGATCCACCGCCAGGGTGGCATGTCCGTCTTGCTCACCGGCGCTGCCGGTTTCGTCGGGTCCCACGTCTCCCTCGCATTGAAAAGAAGAGGAGACGGCGTCGTTGGACTCGACAACTTCAACGACTACTACGATCCTTCGTTAAAGAAAGCGCGCAAGGCACTCTTAACCACTCACGGCGTTTTCATCGTCGAAGGTGACGTTAACGACGCTAAGCTTTTAGCGAAGCTATTCGACGTCGTTGCATTCACGCACGTCATGCATCTCGCTGCACAAGCCGGTGTGCGTTACGCGATGGAGAATCCTCACTCTTACGTCCACAGCAACATCGCGGGCCTCGTGACTTTAATGGAAGCCTGCAAGTCCGCCAACCCTCAGCCCGCGATTGTGTGGGCCTCTTCCAGCTCCGTCTACGGGCTCAACGAGAAAGTTCCGTTTTCCGAATCGGATCGCACCGATCAACCCGCTAGCCTCTACGCAGCGACGAAGAAAGCTGGAGAAGAAATCACTCACACCTATAACCACATTTACGGGTTATCCATCACGGGCTTGAGGTTCTTCACCGTTTACGGCCCGTGGGGAAGACCTGACATGGCATATTTCTCTTTCACGAGGAATATTCTCCAGGGAAAGCCCATCACCGTTTACAGGGGCAAGAACCATGTCGATCTGGCGCGTGATTTCACGTACATTGATGATATTGTTAAGGGTTGTCTTGGCTCCTTGGATACTTCGGGTAAGAGTACCGGGTCGGGTGGGAAGAAACGGGGCCCGGCTCCGTTTAGGATTTTCAACCTTGGCAACACTTCACCGGTGACTGTGCCTACTCTAGTTAGTATATTGGAGCGTCATTTGAAGGTTAAAGCTAAGAGGAATATAGTGGATATGCCTGGAAACGGTGACGTTCCGTTTACCCATGCGAATATAAGTTCGGCCCGAAGGGAACTCGGGTACAAACCCACGACCGATTTGCAAACCGGGTTGAAGAAGTTCGTGAAGTGGTACCTATCCTATTACGGCTATAATCACGGCAAACCTGTAAATTAAATTTTTTGCTTCCCTTATTTTTCGGAAGGGGTTTTTTCTTTTTTGCTTTTTTAGTTTGTAGATTTTTTTACGACAGATTTGGAGGGATTTAAAAAAAAAAAACAGGAAAAAAAGAAAAGAAAGAACCTGGTCAAGAACGAAAGAAGGGGAACGAGACTTTAAAAAAAAAAAAATGGAGAAAAAAAAAGAAAAGAAAGAGAAGAACACATTCTTTGCTTTTGAGGCCAGCTAAAAACAGCTGTTCCTTCCTTGGCTGATTTCTTTTCTTTTTTTTTTTTTGGAATTAATTGATGTTTTTCTTTTTCATTTTCTTTTTATGTAAAGAAAGTTCAAGTTTGTTTAGTCTTATCTCATTATTTATTCTTGATATTTAATTTTTTTTCTCCTAGCTTTATTAGTATTTCTTGGTAAACCGTAATTTTCGTTTGGTTTGTTGTTCATCATCAATCACCCTTAACTTAACTTTAAGGCGTTATGGCTGGTTACATATTGAGCTTTGCATTTAAAATCCATCCATTGATGACTAATAATGAATCCCTGTGAAAATGATAGATTATTTAATTATTTTTATTGCGGAAATATTTCAAAGGATAAAAATTAAAATATTGACTTTAGAGAGGAGGGAAATGAAAGCGCGGAGACATCTAGGATGATAGGGACAAGTGGTGCAATGGTTGAGATAAGGTTGATGTGGGATCCACAGAGTAGTGGAGTGGAGTGAAGGTGTGGAGGACAGTAGCCGTTTGATTCTTTGGGGATTGGATAGATTTATACAGCTGTAAAGTGTACTTGCTCACTGTAGTGATGGTGGGTTCAGCAAGAACACCAGGCTCAGCTTGCCGACACTCCTTGTAAAAAAAAAAATAATTTGAGGTATGGGTGGCCTTATTTTAAATTTTAGATTAATTACTTTTTCTAAATAGAACTACTAGATAATGGAAGTTTTTATCTTAATTTGTAATAATATTAATTATTTTTATCACATGTATTTTTTTTTTTATAAATTAATACTCCCTCATTTTCACAATGTTTGGCCTTTTAGACTTTTTTCCTTGTTTCACAATGTTTGGCCTTTTACATTTTCAATACACAAACATATTTTTTTTCCAATATTAACCTTTCATTCAATCATTTCTCTTACTCCTCATTAATTCTACTTTTATCATCTCTCTCATCTCTAAAGCACTATACATTAATTAATGGACACACTAACTAATAAAAATTAAATACTATTACAATTTTCAATAAGGATTAAATAGGTGCATTTTAGACAAACTATACATAATACTTATACTCCCTCCGGTCTTATATATAAGACATATTCTAGAAGCAATCTTTGGTTCTATATATAAGACATTTTGTATTTTCTATGCATCATTTATTGTTTTTTCTCTTTTTTGCCCTTATTAAATGCTTTGACTATTTATGTGTTTTTTGTTGTTCATTAATGAGTGTGAGTTTTTCAAGAAAAGTTGAGAGGGTAAAATTGTAATGTTACAATATATACTCATAAAATTCATAAAACTAACTACTTTTCTTGGTCCGAGGAATATGGTTAAGTATGTCCTATATATAGGACCGGAGGGAGTAATAATTAACACTTTCTTAATCTGTTTATCCAGACCTAAAAGGCCAAACATTGTGAAACAGAGGGAGTATATTTTAGAGTTTCAATAATAATTATTCCATTCATTTCTATTTCAAACAAAATATATCCTTCAAGGAATTTAGTCATTACTTAGATTTTCAATACAATAATTATGTTTTATTCTCATTATACCCTTTATCTATCTATAATACTACCTCTGTCCCTAATTATAAGGTCCTCTTGGAAGATTTCACGTTCATTAAGAAAGTGGAATAATTTAGTTAATTGTATTGGAAATGTGAACTTTTAATATGTATTTTCAAAATTATCCATGTTAATATTATTTGGAATCTAAAGAGTGTTAAATAAATAGGAGTGTTTGTGGAAAAAAAATAATTAATGCTCATTGAAAATTGGTAAAAAGTCTTATAAATAGAGACAAAATAAAAGTGTTAAGAGGACCTTATAATTAAGGACGAAGGGAGTAATTAATTTTACTCTATTGTTGACGGAAACAAATACGAGTATCTATTAAATAAGAATAAACATAAAATTACCTTGAAATCCTAAAAAAACACTTAATAAGGGGAACATAAAAATTATATTAAATATTAGTACTATTTTAATATTATTAATAATACTTATTAATTAACTTTTTTATTTTTTTTTATTTTTTTTATTTACCAACGAACTGTTGGTGCAGTGGTGTCAGGGGCTGCACTTGGTAAGACGAACCACGGTTCGATCCCCCGCAACAACATTGGGAAAGGAATAAAACCTTAATCCCGAGATCCCCTCGAACTGGATTAGTCGGCCCACTGGGCCGGATACCAGGGTGCAAACAAAAAAAATTAACTTTTTTATTTCACATAAAAATTCATTTTATCTACTTATATGTAGAGAAGGGGAAATATATATTGGTTATGAATGAGTATAACGAGCGTATTGTAAAGTTCAAAATTAATCCATACTATTTGATATAATAGTTTGATTCTTTCTTTATTTTATAAATAAAATCATAATTTAATCAAGATATATGGATCAACATGAGTAATTAACTCTTTACTGTATTTTTTATAATTAGAAAATGTATCAATGTTACTTCCTCCGGTCCTATATATAGGACATGTTCTAGAAGCAATCTTTGGTCCTATATATAAGACATTTTGTATTTTCTATGCATCATTTATTGTTTTTTCTCTTTTTTGCCCTTATTAAATGCATGTGTTTTTTGTTGTTCATTAATGAGTGTGAATTTTTTAAGAAAAGTTGAGAGGGTAAAATTGTAATGTTACAATATATTCTCATAGAATTCATAAAACTAACTACTTTTCTTGGTCCGAGGAATATGGTTAAGTATGTCCTATATATAGGACCGGAGGGAGTACATTTTATTTTTCTTAATTGCATTATTTCCTCTATTGAAAATTGAACTTAATTAAAACACTCATTTAATAAGGATAATTTAGAAAAAAATTAATACTTATTAAAAAATTTCTAATGACCTATATATAAACAAATAAATTTTTTAAAATATCACACGAATATATATAGGAAGTATAATAGTACTACCTCCGTCCATAACTATAAGATCCTCTTGACACTTTTATTTTGTCCCTATTTATATGGCTCTTTACCAATTTTCAATGAATATTAATTATTTTTTTCCACAAACACCCCTATTTATTTAACACTTTTTAGATTCCCAATAATATTAATAGGGGTAATTTTGAAAATACATATCAAAAGTTCACATTTTCAATACAATTAACTAAATTATTCCACTTTCTTAATGAACGTGAAATCTACCAAAAGAGTCTCATAATTAGGGCCGAAGGGAGTATTTGATTGAACCCAAATCAAGTAATTTGATCATGTTCCCAAAATTACTTGGGCATACTAGAGTAAAACTCAACATGTCATAATGGATAAATTTGAAAATTGAACAAAATAAATAATAGAGTTTGCCATTTAAGTCTATAAATCTTAATTACTTATACTCATAATGCATCGATACATATACAAATATTGATATAAGTGCATGTTATGTTAGTTTTTTAAAAGCAGGACATTGCGTACGATAATATAAATTTAAAAGACAGAAACTAAGAAAAGAAGTTCTATCACTATTTGCCATTGTATGGATCTATGGCAACTTTGCTTTGGCCTGCATCACATGTTGCATCCACCGATCGTGACACCCCAAGTTCACTGTCACATAGCTTGCCACCTCCTTTGTCCACCTCTCGGTCCATGTTGTGGAAGTCTGAAGTCTCCACTGTCGCTGAGGAGGAAGAAGAGGTACAAGGCACGTTTATGTCTAAAAAATCTCCAATGTTGTTAGCCAAAAGATCTGCACACTGATTTGTCTTTCTGTGAATACTAGCATGTTTGGTTTTGATTCTCAAAATTAATTCTGACCCCAAAATCACGTTGGAGCAGAAGCAATAGTTAGTAGCATTGATATTCCAGAATTGATACTGGCTAACTCACCGCAGAACCAAACATGCAACTAATAGAGATGCTCCAATACATGTCCAAAAGACCCTTTATCTTACGCACAATAGCATAGCAATGATGATTTGATGAGCAAATGCCCCGTGACAAGAGAAACAGCGACTTAAAGTCCATTTTCACGTCTACAGCTTGGAAAATCAGTTGCTTGACAATATGTAATCCCCAAAGAAGCCCTTAACTCAGCTTTAGTGGAAGAACTGGTACCTAGATTTGAACTGAAATCCATGCACATAGTTCCTTGTAGAGTCTCTAATTACCCTACCACAAGCTCCCGCTCTAGTGGCACTTTTAAAAGAGCCATCAGCATTTAATTTCACATAGCCCTCTTTAAGAGAGGCCAAAAAATAGTCATTTCTTATAATCAATGAAACCAATACCATTATTTGTGGACTCCAAAATAAAGCAGGCCTGGGCCAGAGCCTGCACAAGGAGGTCTGAAAGCCAAGAAGAGGTATGAACAAAAACCAGATCATTCCTATCCTTCCGTAGTAAAGAGATGATCAAACCAAAGAAAACATTCCAATTAGTATGGATAACTCCAATAAGCTTGTCAGTAAGATTATATTCAAGCCATCTCTCAGTGCCAATCATAAAGAACTTAGCCCAGGGCATCTTCATGAACCATTACATTCCAAACTTCCCTAACATACATCACCACAGTCGCGTAGCATGTACATAATAGAAGGAGGGACAACAAAGCCAATATGGTTTCTTACATGAATAAGAAGGCAATCATTCAAGATATCCCAACGACTTTCTTTCTTCAGTATAGTTTGCCACCGTGAAAAGCCTTCCCCAACAAGGTATTGTTACAACAGGAGTGTCAATAAGAGCTGAAAGACCGTGAATCCAAGGGTTATGCTAGAAGTCCACTCTCTGCCCATTCCCTACAATCCAGTAACTATTGTTATAGATCTTTTCACAAACTCTAGAGATGACTTGGCAAGTCATAGTAGCAGGCGCATTTCTCGTAGGAGTAATTGTGAAGGTATCGTTAATTTTATTGTTTGCGACAAGAGCTCATATATAAAGAGAATTAGGATTTGAAATTAATCTTCACGCCAACTTAGCTTCATCATGAAAGCTTCATTCACTGTTTTCAAACTTCGAAAACCAAGACCTACTTCATTTGTTGGAGAGCAAATCTTCTCCCAAGAGACTAAATGACAACGTCATTGTTCGTTAAAGATTTCCCAAATAAAATTGTGACAAGGATGCTCAATCTCATTACAAACCGAAATAGTGTTTCCCATCTCAAATATAAGAAAAAACAAAAAACTAACTTCATAATTATTAAAGAATTTAGTTTTTTTATCGTATTCTTTGCGAAACCACCGATATCCCCAAGAGCACCCTTAATACCAGGGAGTCTTTAAGACTAATCCGGAGCGAGCTGCGTGGCTGACTCTCCCAGCGAGATGTTTTTAGTGGGAATCGTACCCGAGGCTACTAGCACCCGTGTCTCATTCCCAAGATTTCAGTTGAGGTTTTACACCAACTGAACCAAGCCTTGTTGGTATTAAAGAAGTTAGTTAAATGCATTTAAATTTATCGAATTCATTAAAAAAATATATATTATTTTAGGAAACATGCATTAAAAGTGAAAAAAATAAAATAAATGATTCAACCACTTTATCGAGATATTTTAAGAATGATTATGTTGAGAATGAAAAATTAGTTAAATTTTATTTATATTTGAAAGCATTGATAAAATATTTTTATTTGTATATATTTGAGACAGAATAAACAGAAACTAAAATTGATTGCATGATAGGTATCCTCCTAACCGTAGATTGTGCCGAAGTAACTTTTCAAAGTAGGGAAATTCTGAAATGCTCCGGGAAATAACATGCATCGGACATCTTTTTTTTTTTAAAACTTTTTTAATACAGATTTACTTAGAATATAATATTTTCTAATACAGATTTTTAATGCAGATTTATTGAAATATGTCAATTTGTAATACAGATTTATTCAATATAATTTTTTTACCTGTGTCAAAAAGCATATAATAAAAAAAATTCAAATCCAAATAACAAAAACATTCACATAAAAAACACAGAAAATTTAAAACATATTTTTTTTAATATAATAGATTTTTTTAAAAAAAAAAGGTACCTTGTGTATTGAAACACGGAGCACCATAGCATCACCCTTCAAAGTATTATTTTTTAGTGGATTTGAGATCTCTATAAAATATCTTATATTAATAATGGAGTGAATATAAAAATATAAAAAGGTTTAATAAAAAAATATATAATAAATTTATTAAAAACCATCGAAAATTATTGCATTTTAATTTTTTTTAATAATTGTACAAAGGAATAAAATCAGAAGTAGTACATGCATCCACCGACACGCCTTATGGGCCCAATTAACACATGGGTATGTTTTGTCAACTGGCTAACTACGCAAGACAAAAAGTAAAGGTTGAGTTTTGTGATGTTATTATCAGGAAAGTGTTTTTAGTAATATGCATCTGTCACCACTCTCCGTTCATTTATTTCGAGATGAGTTTAATTACGGAGATTAATGGGTATGCATTGACGGTGTAAAGTTTTTTTACACCATTAGTCCATCATCCATTATTCATTTGGATTATTTTAATTTAAAAGTCAACAACCATAAACGGATGAATGGTGGATGATGCACTGATGGTGTAAAAAACTTTACACTGTCGGTGTGTTACCCATTTTCTCATAATTATAATTATAATTTAAAATCTTAGAATAAAAATTGTTTTTATGTGAAGCACTTTAAAAGTGTGTACTATATAGTAATAGTATTAGATTATTTTATTTTTGGTTTAAATAGTATTAGACTAGTAGTACTATTAAATAGTATATGCACTAATAGTAGTATGTATCAAGCATTGGTAGCTAGTTAATCAAAAAAGATAAGTACTGTATTGGTAGCTATTAGTAACTGAGTATCTTGGTGCAAGTATACGATAAAGGTCACGGAGTGTAGGCCAGCTTTGATTGCTTTCCACCTTATGCGGTGCTACAGTTGGTGGTTGAAATTGAACTTTTTGATAAAGAATATATAGGGGATGAATGAGGGAGAAAATCCGTTTTCGTGTTTTATGAAAGAAAAAAAGAGATATGGGGCAACATAAAAGCCGCTTTTAAGATTATTTACACTCCGATATTTATTTATGGAAAATGCTAAAGAGTGTCTTAAAATATTATTTAAGAAAATAAAAGAAATAATTTTGTCTTAAAAAATGTTGAATTTATAACATTGAGATCTTCAATGAAATTTTTTTCTTAATGTATTCCTTAACCAAGCAAAACCCTTTATTTATTTATTTATTTTATTTGTATTCCTAATATAATTATCTACACCACACCCAAACCTGTCATGAAGTTGCGAACATGGATTAAGGTACTAGGCTCTTGATGAACTATTTTCCTTTAATCACAACACTAGCCATGAAATAGAAGACGACCTCGATATTTATATTAGAATTTTCTTAAACTCAGTCTTTAAAACTAAAAGAAGTGTATTTTTATAGAAAAATTAAACATTTAATGATTCAAGAAATAGTGGACTTAGTTTTTCTAGATTTCTTCACTACTTTTAGCTTTTTATCCTTGTAAGCAAACCCTTTATATTAAAAAAGTTTGCTTAGGAGTTAGAACATAGGATAAATGACAGCGAGTAACACTTAGGAACTCTCTGCTGGAGCATTAGGAACGGCAAAATGAGTGTTTTTTTTAGCAAAAATACTTTGATCCAGTAGTAGTAATGAACAATGGGGCTAAGGATGCTAAAGGACTTCGGTGATGCTAACAATTTACATGCGAAAGCAGCCTAGCAACTTTCAACAGCGAATTGGGAAGTGCTCAACAGTCAAAACACATACTGCAACTTTCAATAGCGGCTATATTGGGATTGGAGCAATTGTGAGGGATCAATTGTGTTCACATCATCTAAGGACTAAGATACTTCCTTATTGTGCAAATCCTCTTGTGGATGATTGGTTATGTGACATGGTTTACATTTAATTGCGGAGAATAATTGCAGCATGCTCTTGCTTAAGTCCAAGTCTATCATTCTTTGCAACGCTTTGATTGACTCTTTTGCTCCATCATCCATTCAATTAACAAATGAAGATTGCAAAAGCATGTTAACAAGGTTACGTTGCAGAATTATGACATAGAACACGCATCAAAAACTCTAAATGTAAAAGCTCATAATTATCTTTTTCTATTACAAATATTTATGTAGAGTGAATGGACACTTTGGTGTCTCAAGTTTTTCGACAGAGACACTTTAGTCCCTCAAGAAATTTAATTCATTTTTAGTTCCCATGTTTTCCAAAAGTACCAATTTAGTCCCTCATATTTTCCAAAAGTACCAATTTAGTCCCTCAACGAAGTGGCTAACGAAAATAAGACAGAGACTAAATTGGTACTTTTAAAAAAATTTGGGGACTAAAAATGAATTAAATTTCTTGAGGGACTAAAATGTCCCTGTCGAAAAACTTGAGGGACCAAAGTGTCCCTTCACTCATTCATGTAAAATGGCTTCCGGAGATAATCAAGTGTACCAATGTACTCGAAACAGTTATTGATGATATTTACACGTAATGTAATTTCACTCTTCCCTAAAAAAAAAAGAAATCAATATGATCTATGATCTTGTGAGTTGTGAATATGAATTCTTACAATTCAAGATCAAGAAGCAAAGTGAAATAAAGAGTATTGAGTAAATAACAAATAATTTTCATCTATTAATTTGTCACTTTCAAAATGAGGTTTCAAGAGCTATTTGATGATTAAATTTTTTGAGGAATCAAATAGTCCAATAAAAAATTAAGAAAGATTATTTTGCAATTTATTTTTTTTTTCTAAGAATCAAATTATTTATGAACTCTTGCAAAATAATCATCCCAAAAAAGCTTACGGGACTAATTTAAATTTTTACTTTTTTTTTTTAATTTGCTTAACATCAGCTATACCATAAGAAATTAACAAAAGGAATAAATGTACCGAGAAGATAATTTAACTATTTTCTCAAATATTAAACTTTTAATTTTTCAGCATAAAATTGCTATTTTTATTGTCTAATCCCCAGTCATAAAGGTTTAAAAAATCTTTTTATTACGAGTATTTGTTTTGTAAAAATCCGTTGACGTCACCTTTGGGCGCCTACTACTTCCACTAGGGTTTATCGCATGGCCACTGCATCTTCATCCTCTCCATCGTCGTTTACAACCTCCGATAACAACACAATTCCTCCGCCTTCTTCTTCGTCCGTTCACGACGGGTCACCTTCTTCTTCCTCTGCCATCGATTTCCTCTCTATATGTCACCGCCTCAAGGTACTTCTCCCTAAATCGATTTTAATTTCTATCTATCACTCTCTGTGAAATGTCGCAGAATTAGAAAGAAATTAGCTGAATTAATTATAATCGAAGTACGTTTTGATCTAAGCTCGGTTTCAGCATGTAATGTACTCCCTCCGTTCCACTTTATATGTAGTTTTAGCATTTTGAACTCGTTCCAAATTATTTGTCGCTTTAGGAATTCGAGAGTGCATTAATTAATTTTTTTCAACTTTAACCTGCTTTTAAACATTTTTTAAATATGTAAAATGTGTGATAATTAATTTTTTAAATATGTGAAATGTGTGATAATTAACGTAGTAGTGTGAGGATAATATAATAAAATTGTCTTATTATTCTCTTGAAAATTGAAGTATTAAATGACTTTCTTAATCGTGTGAAACTCTTGAAGTGACAGATAAATTGGAACGTAAGTAGTAGCATTCTTTTATCAGAGAAACAAGTGTCTAATGAAAGCTCAATTGCATTTACCCTATTTCGCTTTTTTTTTTTGGCCTGCTTTTAATTTGTAGTTCTCTCACTTGTTTGGGTTCTGAGTTATTGTTGATGTGAAAATAGACTACAAAAAGAACAGGATGGGTAAGAAGAGAAGTTAAGAATCCCGAATCTATAGCTGATCACATGTATCGAATGGGTTTGATGGCTCTGATTGCTTCTGATGTCCCCGGCGTAGACCGAGACAAGTTAATCCACCTAACTTTTCATGAGATGAATATATTTAATTAGTGAATTTTCTTTTATAATTCTTTAAATCGTGCAATGAAAGGGTTTATTTTCTGAAACTTAACGCCTGTTAATTTCAGGTGTGTAAAAATGGCTATTGTTCATGACATTGCAGAAGGTATGCTGTTTTGCAGTTTGCTTTGTATTGTTTGTCGATGTATGATTATGATAACAATGGTTCTGTTCTGTATGCCTAATGTATTATTCCTGATGTGGAATGGTGGATAAGTTTGGCTGAATTCAGCTGGAAAGTAATAACTCTGAGGATGTGGAAATCAATTGAAAAAGTGGAAGAGAATGAGTGAATTCAATGGCGAGTTAAGGTTGACTATAAAGGAGAAGTATCATACAGGAGATGGAAACCTCGACAACAATAAGTTTTCATGGTGTAAATTGACCTAGAAACTAAACTAAACATAGACACATATTCACACTTTTCTTTCAGGCATTCTACCTTTACTCTCGGTGAGAACTTGTAAATTGGCTAAAGTCCGCATGAGTATGGATGATATTTACATAATCGCATATGTTGGTTTGATGCTCACAAGATTATGACGTTTTTGCTACCCCATTTTTGCTTATATAATAAAATAAAAAGCAATTTTCCGCTTTTCGAATTATTTGAAGATTTGACATGAGATTATTATAATATCATCATTTTTCTCCCCCATGCTTCAGTGTTACCAGTTGATTTGCTTACTTTGGCACTTTCCTTAACAGCAATTGTTGGGGACATATCCCCGATGGATGGAATTTCTAAAACAGAAAAGAGTCGACGAGAACAAGAAGCACTAGATCATATGTGTAAAGTACTTGGAGGAGGATCTAGAGGTACCTCCTTTTTACTCCGTTAATGAGTTCATTAATGAGTGAATAAAGAAAACTGACTAGTCTTGGTTTTTTAATTCAAATGTCTTACTGAAGCCAAGGAAATAGCTGAGTTGTGGACGGATTATGAAACAAATTCTTCTCCTGAAGCGAAATTTGTCAAGGACCTTGACAAGGTTTGTGGCTTTTTGGCTAATCCGTCTTTCTGTGGTTCACCAGCTTGTTCACAAATTTTAATTACGAACTTCACTAACTGTGGAATTCTGCTTTAGGCTTTTCACGATATGAACTCCATTTTGTAATGGTTATTTCACCTTTCAGTTGGAAACTAAATTCCTTTCGTTGTTTCCATATGCATCATTACTGATTGCCTGGTTCTGTAAATTTTGTTTCATGCAGGTGGAGATGATACTTCAAGCTTTGGAATACGAAAATGGTGAGATGACTCTTTAATTCTATTTTTCCAAACACATGGTTCAGTTCACTATATTATGATAACCTACAGGTCTTTTTTTAGGGATAATCATAATCTACAGGCCTTTACTTGTGAGCTGTCTGTCAATCTTCGAATATTACTTATCTTCGAGAATAAAATACACTATTTCAGTAAGGAACTTATGCAGATAATGTTGAATTTGGATTTTGGACATATTAAACTTTGGTATCATGGTCTTCATGTATTGAGTAGCTTTCGTAAATAAGATAAGATTGTCAGTGTGTCGGCAGTCGTCACAACTCCCAAGTTTTATCATTTTCAACAACCAAATTGACAATTAAATCTATTATTCTTATTAGCTTGGAGTTTTCAGGAATTTGTTAACTATAGCCTATAGGCTACCATTAGTGATACACTCATATTGAATGACTTGAATTTAATTGCAGAGCAGGGGAAGGATTTGGATGAATTTTTCCAGTCAACTGCTGGTATGATTTTCTACCTGATTTGATGTTTCCATTATGACATACACTCGTGTGTTTAATGTTTCATTAGAAAGGTATACAGTCTACCACAGTGCCGGTCACCTGTAAAGTAAAAAGAGCATTATTTGAGTACCCAGAGGGAACACATCGAAGCCATTGATTGTATATAAATACATATATTTTTAATTTATAAATGCTCAATTGATGATTTGGATGTGTAGATCACCCAATAAAATGTTATCAATCATTTGCTTTTTATGGATAATTACTGCTGGTAATGTATTGGGGTAAATTTTACCTTTTGCAGGGAAGTTCCAAACTGAAACTGGCAAAGCTTGGGCTTCAGAGATTGTATCAAGGAGAAGGAAGAATAACTAAGTCAAGGGGAAAGACAAGGGAAGGTAGATGATTTATATTGGTCTGGTGATGCAGGTTGCACTTTTTGGTCACTGTGGTAGCATAGGATGGAATTCCTGGGTGGTAGAGGCATGATAACAGGGGTATGCAATATGCTGTACTGAGCGCCAAACAGGAAGAAATTGTATCTGCACGAAGCAGCATTTAGTAGATGATTTTTCCGCAGAAGACTTAGGACTGGTTTGATTCAAGATTTAATCTGTACTGATTTTTTTATTTTGTACTAAAAAGTTTTGGATTTAATCCGACATTTTGACAAACCTAATTAAGTTGTGAAAAACAGTTTTTATGTAAAAAATTGATTTTCAGATAACCTGGAAGTTGGAAGTTCATTAAAAAAAAAAAAAAAAAAAACTGATAGATTTCATTTATCACAAAAGAAGCTTAACTCATTTGTACTGTACCATATATCACACAAAAAGCTTAGCTCATGGATTTTCGGGAATTTATGCGAAAACTTTGCCAATTTATTTATGTACATTTTTATAAATATATAGTACTAATTTAAGAAAACAGTAAAATATGCAAGTATTTTTGCTTTTAGTTCGAGAATTCCATCTGATTGAATAGCGTGATAAATTTCGAGCAAATACAGCCTTGCCAACTCCATGTGGTAAGTGGCAATACTATGGAAGGATGAATGGAAATGGATATTTTAATGAAACGTTTCTTTTTTCATTTATTTGAAAGAAAGATAAATAAGTAGTCTTTAATTTGTTTTAAAATTTAATTATTTAACTCAAATTAAGAACTTGTATTTAGAATTTTCAAAACAGTCCTTTTTACTATAATTCTTTTTTCGGAGACAAATTAAAATGGTTAAAGATGGAGTTATATTTTTTTTTTTGTAGTTTTTCTATCAGACGATTTTAAAGAGGAAGCTGAGAAATTTTGAATTACATTACTATATTGTTAAAATATAGTAATTTATTTAATAAAATATGTTAACCAAAGTTAATTTATTTGAGATGAAAGTGGTGTTACAACTATAATATAATTAATGTTATTAAATTTTTTTATTGAAGTAGTATTGAGTTTAATTTTGATACGCGATCATTAAAATTCTTATACCATAAAATAGTAATCATTTATATGCATATCTTTGAAGGAATTATTATTAAAGTTCAATGTCTTTTTTTATGCAAGATTGATGACTTTTGCTAACAAGTAATCCGCCCGTTTTTAAATTTAAGAGTTTTAGTGTGTGTATAATCTTTCTACAAAATTAATGTAATAGTATTAATTATTGATTTACTATTTTGCTCAAAAAAAAAAAAAACGTGTACCTAGTCATTGATAGATAAATTATGAATGAGCAGTTAATTATAAAAAGACGATACACGAGTAAAATTTGGAGATTAAAATAACAAAAATTAGTAAAAAAAATAAAAATATTTTTTTGCATAAATTCTATCATTTTTTCTCATTCTTTCAACAATGACATATACGATCCTTTAAGATTTTTATTTTGTCTCTACTTATAAGATCTATATCAATTTTCAACGACAATTAATCACTTCTTTTCACAAACATTCTTATTTATTCAACATTTTTTAGAATCTCAATAATATTAAAGGAATAGTTTTGAAAATACTTGTCAAATGTTCGCATTTTCAATGTCATTAACTGAATTAACCAACTTTTTAATGGACGTGAATCTATCAAAAAGGTCTCGGATGAGATTACATTACAATTATAGGACTAATTCAAAAGTATTTAATGCAGCCATTTCCTAATGGTAGTTTGTGACATAAATAATTAAGTATGACTTTTTGCATTAAATGATTATTTAATTGATTTTTTTTCTTTCTTCTTAATTTGAGATGAGACACTGAAGACCATTGTACGTGTGAATGAGTAGATAAATAAATATGTTTTCTTATCTTTATTCTGAAAATTCAAATAAAAAAGGAAACAACTTAATTTCTCATCCTGTTGAAGCATTGTGAGGAGGGTAATTGGGTAAATTTGCAAAAATGGCGGGGCAAGATACAAAATTTAGTTAGGAATCGGTTGTCTTCAATTTCCCATATATAAGTTCAGACGGTGGGCGCGTTTCTCTCTCACTCTCATTCTCTCTCTCTCTCCCCCCGCACGTGGCCTCTTCAAACACTTTTCCCACTCTCTTCTTCTCACACCCTCTTCAAACACTTAGAAGTTAGTTAGAACTTAGAAGCCATAGCTGTGAACTTGAAATCAAATCAAATGGCCTCCTTCTCCTTTCGTCGTCTTCGTTCCCTTCTTCCTCTTCGTTTCTCCATTCATGTACGTACTCGCCTCTCTCTCTCTCTCTCTCTCTCTCTCTCTCTTTACTATTGTTCATTCATTTTTGTGCTACTATGTAAGTTTCTTGCTCAATATGCTCATTCTTCTTCTTTCTATTTCTTTTATCCCAGACGACGCCGTTTTCATCTTCCGGAACTTCTCGAAGCTACAGCGTCCTTGAATCTTCTCAACAACACAACCTCTTGCTGCTCGATGAGGAGATTGCCGCAATCCGTCGCGAATTCCAAGCCGCCAAACAAAGTTTTCTCAGCATTCCCCATGCGCTCAAAGAAATGCCTAAAATGAATCCCAAAGGTTCTTTACTTACTTCTTCATTCAACGATTTCTTTAATTTTTTGCTGTTTTGTTCATTGTTCTTGAATATTACTCCTTATTTATCTATTTTCTTTCTTTCTTTCTTTTTTTGTGTTTATTTGTTGAAATTAGGCATATACGCGAACAAGAACTTAAGATTGGATAAATTGAAAGTATATGGATTCGACTACGACTACACATTGGCACATTACTCTCCGCATTTGCAGACTTTGATTTATGACCTTGCGAAAGAGTTCTTGGTTAATGAGGTTAGGATTGTATAGCTCCTCAAACACCAACTCACTTGGTTATTCATCTTTATTATTATTATTATTTCCTTTCTTTATTCGTCTCTCGCTGTTTCTTGTTTCAGCTTATTTACTTTCTTTATTCGTCTCGCTGTTTCTTGTTTTCAGCTTAAGTATCCTGAGGTTTGCATGAATTTTAAATATGATCCATCTTTCCCTATTCGAGGCTTATCCTATGATAAGTCCAAAGGTTGCCTTATGAAGCTCGATTTCTTCAGTTCCATTGAGCCAGAGGGATGCTACTTTGGTCGACGCAAGGTATTCGGCATTGATTCTTTTGTTTTGTTGGAACTGTCTTAAGAGTCTTGGATATTGGAGATATTAGTAAATGCTTGTACTGAATCATCCTTGTTAATAGTTCTATTTGACAAGCCATTTTGATTTTATCTTGTCCATTAAATAAAAAATTAAACATCGCAGTACTTTATTTTTAAGAAATTTCATGTTTCAAAATAATTTTTGCAGTTAAGCTCTACAGAAATACGCGAAATATATGGCACACGGCATATTGGTCGTGATTATGCCCAGACACTTGCTTCTTTGATGGATTTCTTCTGCTTTAGCGAGGTTAGTTCCCTTTTATTCTTTCATTCAATGATAGCTCTCTGATACATTGCTTGAGGAGCTTTGGTACTGCCTACTGTGTGAATAGTGTTGGAGATTTTATGCAACGGGCTTTGTACCTTATGAGAAGTTATATCGATGAATAATCGACTGCCATCCACATATCACCTTCAAATTTTATCCATAATTTACTCATTTAGGACTTTAGGGCCCTAAATATAAACATAGGCCGTGGACTGTGGGGCACAGTTGGATCTCTAGTAATCAAAAGAAGTTACTTTGGTAACATGTAAAGACTAAAGAGAACAGAGATAAAAATTAGCTGGAAGTAATTGATAAATCCTTTTAATGGGTCTTGATCCTAAAAATTAGTGCATAAAATTCATAAGTTACTCTTGCTTCTTCAATTGGCCCTTTGTTTTATTGTTTACTGTTAAGACTTAGGACACTCAAAGTGTCTGTTTTAGATTAAAGCTACTATAAAATCTTGGTATCCCCCAGATTAACTTCTGGATGTAAAATCTGCTTTGCATAGTTAATTAGGTCTCTTAAACCAATAAGGCTTAAGCTTCTACTGTACCACCAAGGGTGGAATAATTTTCCAGCTTTTTGAAGTTCTATAACATAGAGTTGATCCTCACTAAATTTGAAAATTCTGTTAAAAGTTAAAACTCCCTTGCCAATTTTATCTGCCTCTCCTTGGGATGTCTGTTGACTGATGAAGTCTTTTTTGACTGTAAAGTCTTGGGCCAGGAGCTGATTGTTGGTGCTTCATTACTTTGTAGGCCTGCCTCCTTGCAGATATGGTGCAATATTTTGTTGATGCTAAATTGGAATTTGATGCTTCCTACATTTATGAAGATGTTTGTCGTGCAATTGAGTATGTCCATCGAAGTGGCTTGGTTCACAGAGGAGTTCTCTCCGATCCGCAAAGATACTTGGTGAAAAATGTAAGTTCAAACTATTTTACACATTTCCATCAACCTTTGTCTGTGAATGTGTTCAACAGATGTTGCATTTAGTTGTCTGCAATATGAACAAACATCTATTTCATGATCAAGTTTTTCAATTAGTTAAATTGTATATTATCGTGTCTATCTATTAAGAAGATAAACATTGTTTCTTCATATGGACCTGGTATAGAACTCAATTATTCTGTTTTCCGGTTGACAGTTCTGAGTTGTTGTTCATTTGTGAGTGAATATTTCAGGGAAAGATATTGAAATTTCTCAAGACCCTAAAGGAGAGGGGGAAGAAGCTTTTCTTGTTGACTAATTCTCCTTACTACTTTGTTGATGGAGGGATGCGTTTTATGTTAGAGGTAATTGCTCAACATGGAAGATTTTCTTTATTACTCATTGAACCAGTTGACATATATTTTATTTTATTTTTATAAAAAAAAAAATATTAGAAATTTTTATCATGCTTCTGTTTTTGGAGGGTTCCATATATTCATCCTCTGTTCTTTCTTCTAACAAATCATTCTTTATCGACAAAATTGTGTGCACTTTTATGTTTATAAGTGGTTGCTAAAGCCAGATACATCATTTATCTACTTGTCACTGATGCCATTGTCTCTAGCCATTGACTACTCTCTATGACTCAACTTCAATTATTTCTTTTATATTCATTTTGTGATTTGGAGTAGAATAATCTTATTCTTCGATCTCCTGTTCTTATTAACAAGAAGATGAAATTTTGTTGAAACTTAGCTTGGAAATAATGTTTCAAAAGGGGGTGGGGGTGGGAGGATGGAAGTGGCGGGGTGGGGTGGGGTGGCTGTATATTAGAGTTATGCCACACACTCACTTAGATGTGATACTTGCAGTTAGTTCTCTTTTAATTGTTTGGACGTTTAGTTATAAGTTCCATACGTGATTTTTAAATTTAATTCTTCTTCAATTATTGTTTTGCACATTTCATATTTGGTCATAATTTCCTTTGGTTTATCCTTGGATGTTGATTAGGATTCAATGGGTTATCAAGACTCCTGGACGGAACTGTTTGATGTGGTGATTGCTAAGGCCAGAAAACCCCAGTTTTATAACTCTGAGCATCCGTTCCGGTTTGTATCCTTCTTTTGATGCATTTCTCGTTTTTTCCATTGACTCATGTCTTAGCTATATGATACTCACTCCGGTCTCATATATAACAAAAAAAAACTAATTTCATACTCCATCCGTTTCATAATATTTGTCCTTTTGGACTTGGGCACATAGATTAAGAAAGTATTAATTATTGTAAGTATTATGTATAGTTTGTCCAAAATGCCCATATTTAATCCTTATTGAAAATTGTAGTAGTATTTAATTTTTATTAGTAAGTGTGTCCATTAATTAATGTATAGTGGTTTAGAGATGAGAGAGATGATAAAAGTATAATTAATGAGGAGTGAATGAAATGATTGGATAAAAGGTTAAAATTGGAAAGAAAAATATGTTTATATATTGGAATTGTAAAAGGACAAAAGGTACGAAACAAGAAAAAAAGACTAAAAGGACAAATATTATGAAACGGAGGGAGTATCTATTAAGAAAATTAGTTGAATGTATTTAATTTTCTCGAGTTCGTAAAAAAAAATAGACTACTTTAACAAAAATTAAATGTTAGCAAGGTTGATTGACACCCCCCACCCATTATCACTATGACACAAATAAAACTGACTTCAAGACTAGGTCGTTCGGATGTTACTTTCTTTTAGAATTTCAGTAATTAAAACTGACTTCAACGTTCTAGAATTTCTCATCCTGACATGAAGCTAGTTTCTTTTAACAAACATTTTATTTCGAAATTTTAATTTCTCTCTCCTCTCATCTCCTTGGCATTTGCGTTTATATTCTTGAATTCTTTGGAAAGGTCCTAAATAATTGGCTCTTTCTTGTAGTTGCTATGACACAGAGAAGGACACATTAACTTTTACCAAGGTTGATGCATTTCTTCCAAATAAAATTTATCATCATGGATGCCTCAAATCCTTTCTCCAAATAACCAAGTGGAAAGGCCCGGAGGTATGCTTTATTGGATGTTATGTAAGCCCTACAATGTTATAATTGAAAATCAATATGTTATTTTACATAAAACTTAGAATGCTAAAATCCGTAT
This sequence comes from Crotalaria pallida, assembly GCA_037953625.1. Classification (NCBI taxonomy): domain Eukaryota; kingdom Viridiplantae; phylum Streptophyta; class Magnoliopsida; order Fabales; family Fabaceae; genus Crotalaria; species Crotalaria pallida. The sequence continues at coordinate 181,105,318 of CM075649.1, forward strand.
TTTTCATTAGGTGATATATTTTGGAGATCACCTGTTTAGTGACTTGAGAGGGCCCTCAAAGGCAGGTTGGCGCACTGCTGCAATCATCCATGAACTAGAGGTATGCCTGCTATCTTATCCATTTTCATGTAGATTCTTCCTCTCCCTCAGTTGGTTTTTGTTGTGCTTGATTTGTTCTTCAGTTGGTTTTGTATCTATAATTTTACATTGTCAGCTTAACCAATGACGTCCCCCTATCATAGTGTGTCTATAAGTGGTTACACTCATTTAATGTGCCTTCTTCTCTGGTCAAATTAATTTCTTACCTTTTGATTTTATGATTAATCATTTACTGTTGCATATGGCCCTTCTAAATGATCAGTGTGTGTCACCGGGTCCTTTCACTGATTTCTTTTCCTATCATGTGGTGCGTAAGGAGTGGTATGCTGAATATGATATCGGGTTGCCAATTCCAAAAACTGCATTTTCTGTCATTGATACGAATGCGGACCTTAGAAATAGTAGAACTTATGGTTCTCTGTGAGTATGATGATGGTGATGAATGGTTAAACATTAGTTGTTGGATCTAGAATTCCAGTTGGTTATGCATTTGTTAAAAAAATGACTGTAATTATGTTTGGAATTTTTTTATAACGAAGTTATGCATGTGGAATATTTTACCTTTCTTCTTGAGGTACTGATTCCTGTGGATCTCTTGTTACAGTTAACACCTAACATAAAATTAAAGAGACGTTTAATTGTATTTTTCCCTTAATAATGCAGAATGAAATACAAATACAAAATGAAGATAGTTACCGTGTTGAGCAGGTATCCTTCTTCAGATTTTGTTCATATTGACATTATTCTTTGCTGTTTCAGACTTTCTATGCGTATGTATATACAATAGACGTTTCCTGTTTGCTTACCCTAAGCGGTTGTGTTGAAGATTACCAATATAAACTGGTTTATGGTTCTTTTTTTTTTGTTTTGAGTTTTTAAATGTTATGTATGTGAGGAGCAAATGGTCCAGGAGAATGAAATTGGGGAGACGTATGGCTATTGATGTTAATTATCTTGCCTGCACCATTACAGAGATTTATCTATTTGTAGAGTATTCATCATTATTGTTTTCTCAAAAGTCAAATGGTCATCTAGTTATTTTGTTGCCTTTTCTAAGTGAGCATAACCAAATTATTCCTTTTGTCATTCTTTTCCTAATAATATGTGAAAGATTTTGTCTCCTATAGTGAACTCGATAGGTTAAGCTATGGGACATAAACTGTGAATGCGTGGGTTCAAGCACCTGCAAATTCTGAAATTCCCCTTCTCCCCTCCTCCTCTCCCCTTGTAAAGCCTCCTACGAGCTTCCCCTTGGACAAAAAAAAAAGTTAATATATGAGATAAATTCATGATTACTACACATTCAAAGCCTTACTAAATAAAATGCATGCATGAATCATGATATTACTCCCTCCGTTTCACTTTAAGTGTCTTTTTGGACTTCTGCACATAGATTAAGAAAGTGTTGATTATGATGATTATTGTAAGTTTTATGTGTATTTTGTCAAAAATACCCCTATTTAATGTTTTTATTTTGTCAATGCATAATTACTAGTATTACAAATTTCAAAACTAAAACAACATTAAATGTAAGGGTAAATAAGGAAAAACAGTATTAAATGTTGCCTAGATTTGGTAGAAAGACACTTATTTTGAAACAAAATTTTGATGTTAAAAAAACACTTAAAGTGAAACGGAGGGAGTAATTGAAAATTTGAGAGAATGACTTCACATGCATATTTGCTCACGTAGTCATATTGTAAAATGATTGAACAAAGAGAGAGAGAGAGAGAGAGAGAGAGTAGTGTACTAGTGTAGTGCTGAATCCTTACTTTCCACTTGAACTGAAAGTTATTTTTGCTTGCTAAACTGTGGATATTATGGAAATTGGAACAACAATACAAGTGATTCATAGGACTTGCATATTTACTATTGTTAGAAAAAAAAAAAAAAAAAAGACAAATGAACAGCCTTAGCTTTTTTAGTTGTTACAAAAAGGCCCATAATTCTTAGTTTTTATAGACAATAAACAATGTAATTTTGCTCTCTTCATCTGCTGCATCTTAAAGCTGTCTCATTTTATGTGTTGAATCCTGTCAATGCAGGCAAAGTTTCATATAATACAGGAACTACTAGGTAAGCTGCATGCCACTGCAGCTAATAGTCTGAGAACTGCAGCTTGCACTTCAATTCTGGAAGAACTTAATGAGGAGAGGCAAAAAGCACGCAACAAGATGAAGATGATGTTCAATAGATCTTTTGGATCTACGTTCCTGACTAGTACAGGTCAAGAATCTTCTTTTGCTTACAACATTCATCAGTATGCAGATGTTTATACCAGTAAGCCAGAGAATTTTCTACTCCATTCACCTGAAGCATGGCTTCATGTTCCGTTTGATGTCAAGGTCATGCCTCATCATGTCAAGGTGATACATTTTTTCTTCAGAAAATTTATTTAATTCATCAAGTGGCATACTCTTTTCTCTTCAAAATTTGAAAAGAAAATCCTACTCATTAATTGTTAAGAGTCTGGGTTCTCGTTTTTGTGCCTCTCGGGTGAGGCAGTACATTTTAGTTTTAGTATTTTAGTTTGACTGATGCAGTGAATCAGTGATACCCAAGTAGTTTGACAGTTTGCTAGGTATTTATCATGTGGATAGATAGATGTTGCATGCAATACATGAACAATATTACATATTTCTAGCTTCGGTATGTGTTTTCTCACTATATCCTCGGTTTTTCGCACTTTTTTTAAAGGTTTCATCAAGTTTGTTCAGAACCGGATGATCCAGTCCTTCAAAATCATTCAAATGATTGGTACCATTTCTTGGTTCAAAGTTCTTATGGAGTAGTGATGTGGCTGTTCAAGCTAACATTTCATTAGTGAGAGGTGCAACTGGAAGACACTTATTGTTGCAGCAGAAACTGTAAATTCAATTTCATTCTTGTTGTTTCTGATTTCCACACTTCATATTTTGGTGATGCAACATCGTCTGGTATGGATCTCTGTAATTTTTACTGAAATAGAAATCAGGAAAACAAAGCTCCTATACATAGAAAAGAGTTTATTTCCTTATGCTATGAAAAGACCTCCAGCATTATTTGTTTATTGCAGCACTTGTTTTGTAAAGCGCGTATACATAAGATGCTTGCATATATCTCTAACTTTTCAATAACTGACGAACCTTATGGTAAAGCAATTGGTGCCAATAAACGTGCATGAAGTTGTGTCACTCCTTGGAAACTGATCGTGGTTTAAAGTAGTGTCCTGCCAGCTCGAGTCCTGGTTTAATGGGATCTCTGTAGATTTACATGTTCATATATTTAATCCGACCTTAACAAATTTTTATTGTTCTAAAATAAGAGAGAATATATCATATAGATTAGGGTAGACATAGGTTACTTTTATTAACAAGATTTTGTGAAATAGCTGTAACATGTAATTTCCATGATTTCAATTTAAAAAGATAGGTTCAAGTCCTGTATAAGTCTTTATTATTTCACAAAATTTTAAGATGGACTTTTATATTTAATAGATTTTTAATTAGATCGTTGAGGGTTTGAGGTCGTTTAGGTTCATCAGTTAATGGTATTTGACAATTTCGTTATTATAAGTTTAAATTAGTTGGAACCTTTTTTATAAATTTAATATAGGGACTCATTGAAAACTACTAAAGGATTTTTTTTCGTAACTCAGTGAAACTATAGGAAGATACATAGAATTTGGCCAAGCAAATGCTTAGTTCTTGAATAAGGTAAACAGAAAAAGTGAAAAAGAGGATTCAAATTTGAAAAAACTAGAATAAATTAACTGCAGATAAGTTGTTTTTGAGAATAAAACTTCAACACAGAACATATTTGAATACCAAAACTTATACGATTGCTTAAATATTTGTCTTAGGCTATGTTTGGAGTGACAAGATATGGGATGGCAAAGGTTTTGTTATTGTCCATGCTTTTCAGTATCTAAATTGTAACCAGTAATCCAATATTTTATTTTATTTTTTTTAAAAAAAAGGTAATCAGGAATCCAGAATGGCGAAAAACAACTTGCTGTAGTCAAACATAATAGACAAAGAGACCGCACAATCTAATAGTATGTTTGTCAGTCAAACATATTAGAATGGTTGTAGCATGAGCTCCCTTTCAAAGAAACCGCGCAATCAAATGGAATGCAAACCATGTTTGATGGAAAAGAAGACAACCATGAGGCGGCTTCTGAAGAAACGGCCCTCACCACTAGTTTTCTTTTCCTTCAAGTTTTTTATTTTCCTTCATGTTTCTCTTTGAAAAGAACAGTGGTCACAATGGTGATGCAACCAGCTCGACCATGAACAAAGTTACACAAGTACTAAATGCTATTCTCAAACTTCATTCAATTGAAATATGAATTTGTATACACATTATTCAATTATACACTGTTTTTTGAGCAATGCTAGTAACTCTTTGATACTAACAAACACACCTCTCCCTGAGCAGATGCAAAATCTAATGGTCTGCAGATGGGTGAATTTTGTTCAAAATTATTGGTTGTTTCACAATCATTACACATGATTTTCCTCCATTTCACTCCATATATGCTACAACAATAGTAGAGGAATTGACCTGTTAAGAAGTTTCGAATCCTTTCATTAAGCTTGAAGGACATTCTCAGTCTCTTTTAGTTTCTTTTCTTCAAACATGGCAGCATGCTGCTCTAAATATTCCTTGCTGTTGATCTCGGTCAGTCTGCATCAAATTTGTGTCACAGTCAGTAACGGGAAAAATATATAGATCTGTCTGTAAGAATAGTGGTGGTTATATGAGGAGTCCCTCCATATGAATCAAGCGGCCATCTGCTCCCAGTACTATATATCAGTTTTTCGAAGAAAAAAAATTACATGGAATATTTAAAAATAAAAACAAGGGGGCAGTTTCAGTTGCACTGGGAATGCTAAACAGCTAGAGTTTGTTCCTGAGATCTTAGATGCTCTAGATAACTTGACAACATAAACAATATTAAGGTGGTTTTTCAGCTTACATAAGTTGAATGAGATGGTAACATCAAATCCTAATGTTACAAAAAATAAATAGATAAAAAGTTTTTTACTGAGGAGATATATTATATTATACCTACTAATGGTGCGGTCTTTTGCAAACCCCAGTTCATTGTCTACACAAAGATCTGATTCATCATTTTTCCTCGATCTTGAAGAGGTCCTGGGTGCCATATGTTTAGCCTCTGATATTGTTACTATCTTTTCCATAATTTCATGAGGGCTTCCTTCAGCTGTACACAATAGTCTGGCCCTGTTCTCATATATCACCTGTAATCCCGATGATACAAAGCATCATTCTAATTGCACTCTCTCGCTGCAGAGAAATCAAAATAAAGGAGAACAAAAAATGCATATCTATCCCTAACAACTTGTCCGAGTGGCCTGAGCTTCAATTTCTCAAGAAAAATTATTATGTTCAACTTCAGGTATGTGACTTCAGGTTTTTTAGTCACAAGTCTACATTATTTGCTATAGCCTATAGAAAGTATATTTATAAATACGAAGACATGTACAACAACAAACTCGCTGACTTTAGTTCTGTTTATAAAAAACCCAGCATCCTCTCATAAAAGAAAATTGCAGGCTAGAGAAATTCATACAGATATCTGAGCAAGAGAATAAGGTGGCTTATAGCTAGAATTTATCTTGAACAGAGTGAAAAATTAAAATACAGAAGGTTTGACAAAAACTAATAATCAAACTTGCAGCAGAAAGTTTAAACATGACAACCCCTTTTAGACATGGGAAGGGACTTACATCGACTAAAGTGACAAATCTATATGCAGCTGATTTATTGCTAAGCCCAAAAATTGGGATGCCTTCCAATGCTAAAGTATGAAATTTCTCTGCAAAAAAAAAAAACATGGCATTCTGTGTAAGACTGATTAACGGATCTATTATATATTCGAAGTTTAGTATACGTGTAAAGGATAAAACATAATTGAAGGGGAAAAAAAACACAAAATGAAAATAATCGAAGTTTCCACAAAATGAAATCATCATCTAATTTTTATCACCTTCAAAACTTGGCTGCTTTTATCATCCTCATTTACGATTCCCAAAAAACAACATAAGTTACATAACCAAATCAAAAATAGACAAGACTTACTAAATAATCCAAAATAGTCTGCAGCACCAAGAGGTCTGTCACAAAGTTCCTCAAATGTAAAATAGGCACATCCATTAGCTCCCAGTGGAACCTGATTAATGAAAATGCAAATAGATTAAAATTGATAATAGTAATCATGTGTTCTACATAGTCTCTGCAATATAAAATTTAGTGCATACATGCAGTGTCCTTCCCATTACTACTTCCACTTCTAGGGGTGTAGCCGTGGCTTCTCCAATCATCTGTTGAAACTTTTGCTTAAGAATGCCAGATATATTTTTGCCAATCAAATAGTATCCTTCCTCACCCTGCAGTCCAAGATGGTGGGGGGAAAATACAACAATTTGAGAGCGGTACTGGAATTTATGGGATACATATACAGATGCAAGATATGTATGTCATACCGAAGTCATTTTGCGATAGTCAACTGAGGAACCAATCTCATGTACTACGCATCTTTCCTACATCAGTATACATATTAGGAAATTACTAAGAGAACAAAAGAACATATAGAAAAAATTGAATGTATGTGCACTGGAGTCCTTACTTTCTTCAACAAAACACAGATGAAAGCATTTCTCAAAATAGGGCATTAGTATTGAGTAAGGGAAACAATTACTAAAGCCCTAATCGACTCTGGTTCATGCCAGTATCAACTTGGCTAAAATCTTGGCTCATTGACTTCATTGAGTTTTAAGTTTCAGGCTTATTAACAATATAATGAAGCTTAAGAATAGCCTATCTGACCCCACTCTCAACTAAGGCAACATTTAGATGCATACCTTCAATGCTGCAATAAACGGTAGAAAGAGATCCCTCTGCAATCCACCCTCATATAAATTGTCTGGAGCACGATTTGAAGTGGAAACTAGAATCTATACTTGTGTTCAAGCACATTGGAGAAATAAAATTAGGCAATAATTCCAATAAAATCATATCTTTTAGAGAGGTTTCTGCATGGTTATATTACTTACAATTCCTTTGCTGAACAAATGTCTAAACAAGCGGTTAAGTACCAATGCATCAGCAACATCAGTTACCTAGGCAAACCAGATAACAAATCTCAAGTAATAGCATTAAGGTATAGAACACATGATCTATTGCTAAAAGAGATAAATATTATACTAAAAAGTTTACCATAAATTCATCAAGGCATAGCAAAATCGCATCCTCGGTAATTTCTCCTGCAACAACATCAAGTGGATCTGACAAACCCTTATGCTTCTACAAGGATAAACAATAGGAAATTTGAGATAAGTCCCTTCTTATTCTTTTGGTCAATTATGCATACAATGATACAAAGATAGCATCGGTCTATATGCTGAAAACAAAATTAGTTAATGCTCAAACCTCAGTGTTAGACCACTTTTGTATCACTTAAAGATTCATAAACTATTTTTTTTTACTCCAAAAGCATATAAAATTATTTGAAGTTTTCCCTAGGGTAAATAAAGGTTTTTTATCAAGAAGAAAATATGAGGAATGCAGTTCAATTACAGCTTACTTAGATTAAAGAATAGTCAGCAGTGGCTGTAAAGAGAAAGCAGCACTTTGACATCCATTAAAAATAAACAAATATGTGGGGCTTTGATCCCCTTTTATCTACCAAAAAGAAAAGGACATAAATGCATTTGAGAGGTAATCAACAAACTTACTTGCAATAGGCTATGCACATTCAACATAAAGTCGTGAAAATGGATCCTCTTTTTCCTCCAATTGGAGGGCCTGAGGAAGAAAAGAAAAGAGGCATTAAGAGACAAGAGGTGAAGATGGTCAAATGATAAGGTGATTTTGTCATAGAAAAACAATTCACTAAAATCTTCTAAAAATGCCTCATAACTCTTCCTTTATAGTCACTTGAAAAAAATGAAGATTCGTTGGCAAGAAAGACAGCAAGTTTTAAAAAAATAAATAAATAAATAAATCAATGCAACAGCAATCCACGTGAGACTCACAATTGATCATAAAACAGGTCCATCAGCATAGTTTTACCAGTACCCACTCCTCCATAAAGATATAGACCTTTTACAGGCGAGTGAGAAGGATGTGACAACAGACGAGACCACAACCAACCAGTTCTATGAAAAACAGCAGTTAAATTAAAATTAGAAGATAAAATAAAATTTTAAAAAATACTGCAACGTTTGAACAGACATATATATCAGCACGGGAGAGGATAAATACTGAAAGTGGAAGAAAGAAAAGTATACCTTACAGGTTTTTCAGCTGTCCGATCCAACTGGCACTCATCAGCATTCTCAACAAGCTCATCATAGAGTCTCTGAAGTTCTGCCAGTGTTTCTACCTGCCTCCAGCCAAAACCAAAATATATAAACTTGCTTAAACAAAGGAAAATAAAATTAAGTGGAGTAATTACTAATTACCAACAAATGCCATGATTTTAAATCCATATAATACTAACAACTAAGTAACATGATTTTACCAGTAAAGCAAAGTAGGATAATCCATTTCATTAATGAAATATGGTCACTCCTTTATAGATGGTGCTACATTGTTACCTGGCATTCATCACCTTCATAAAGTTCGCCATTTGCAATTCTTCTTTCATACTCAACAAGAGGCCCTGCTCTGTTTGTTTCTGCAACCGAAACAACAAATTCCAGTACAAATTAAATAAGTGGAAAAAAAGTTTCGAAAGTCACTCAAATCCAGCACAAACAAAAACTGAGACCAATAAAATACAACAAATAAATAAACCTCCGTATGCGAGTTTTGCAGCATCAATTGAGAGAGCTCTTGCAGTTATCCTAAAAGAATGGTTTTTCAACAAGTTGGTTTCAGCATGATTAACACCTCTATAAGCTGAACTGTGAATTTGATGATGGGTGTTTTCAAAATGATGTGGTGTTTCAGCTACACGATCACTAATCCAAATACATGTTTGGCTCCGAAAAGCCGGTCCCAATTGGCGTAGAGATCGAACCACCACGTTTCTCATCTTCAACCTCAGAAGACAAATGGATATTAAGAATTCCTCCTGAAATGAAATATACTAATCAAAACGACAGAAAAGGGGAAAAAAAGAAAACTAGTATTACAATATTTAATTAAGAAGGCCATAATTTGATAGTGACTAAAGATTACAAAATGAAAATAAATAAGGGAAGTTCCAGGACAATTAAGATTAGGAAAATAAAAATAAAAGAAGAAGAAGAAGAAGAAAGATTAAGACAAAGATAGAGATTCGATTGGCATCAAAGAAGTGACAACTGTGAATGCATGCATCATGCAAGACAAACCATAAATATCATAAATAATTGGTTCCAATATAATAGGAGTAGGAAATTTTCTCAGTAAAATGTAATTAAAAGAAAAAAGTAAAAGAAAATAAGATGATGAATGGCGTAAAACTAGGAGAAAGAAAGGAACCTGAATAGAGAAAAGAAGATTCCCAGAAAACAGGAACAAGAGAGATCGTAGGATGTTGAGATCAGAGCCTGGTACTTAGCTTGGTTCTATGTTCTTGATAGATAGCCTTAGCCTCTGCTTATTGCTATTCCACGTTGGTTTTGGTTTGTTTTTTTTTTAGATTTCGATGATGTTTGACTCTCAAAATCGCATGTTTTGTTGGATTCACTAACTTGCACGCTTGAAAGCCAAAAAAAAAAAAAGAAAAGAAAAAAAGAAATTAAAAGATGGTGTTGATGGGTAGTAGGAGGCTAGGAGCTGGCAAACTCAAAAGTTAGGACAAAGAGTGCAAAGACTAGATGGGTGTACGGTAATGCCTCCTCCACTTATACCATGTTTTGTTACGACTAAAATAACTAATTCTGGCCAAAATCACTTTAGAATAAAAGCGACTTTTACTAGCATTATCACTCTAAAATTGATTTTGTGCTAACTCATAGCAGAACCAAACATGCACTTAATGTTCCACATAAGTTTAAAAAAAAAAGGAAAATACTCCATTCATCCTTATTCATAGAATCTTTTGATAGAGTCTATATCTATCAAAAAAGTTTGTTAATTTAATTAATAATATATAAATATAAATATTAAATATATTTTTTCAAAAATATATTTATAAACATTTTAAAAAATTTAATTAATTATTATTAAAAATCAATACTATAAAATACTTTTTCTGTCCCTAAGTATAAGACTCTTTAGACGTTTTTATTTTGTCCCTATTTATAAGACTCTTTGTCAATTTTCAATGATCATTAATTATTTTTTTCTACAAATACCCCTATTTATTTAACACTTTTTAGACTCCCAATAATATTAATAGGGATAATTTTGAAATTACATATCAAAAGTTCACATTTTCAATACAATAAACAAAATTATTCCACTTTCTTAATGGACGTGAAATCCCCCAAAAAGGTCTTATATTTAGGGACAGAATGAGTATCTTATACTCGGTCTTATTTATAAGACCCTTTTGGGGTTTTACACACTCACCAAGGAGAGTGGATAAATTTTTTAGTGGCATTGGAAATTTGAAAATTTGATATACTTTTTCAAAATTACCCCTATAATTATTATTGAAACTTTAAAAAGTGTTGACTTTATAGAGGTGTTTGTGGAAAGAAATAATTAAATGCTATTGAAAATTGAGAAGATGTCTTATAAATAGTACCAAAACAAAAACCCAAAAATAATCTCATAAATAACACCAAAATAAAAACCCAAAAAGATATTATAAATTGGACCAAAAGAAATAATTAAGAACAAAATAAAATTATCAAAATTTAGGTATTCAGGAATCACTATGCAACTTGATCCAACTACTCAATTTTGAGTTCATTAAACATGGGATGAGATTTAATGCGGTGGACCCTACTGTGATTACGCTGAGGTCGACATCATTGTTTATCTCTTGTTCTCACCCCATGTACACGTCGTTTATTTCCACCGTCCTACGATGGATTTTTTGATTTCAATTTTGATGTATCAGCAATTTAACTATCAAAAATTTATCTATTATTTCTTCTGTTCTTAATTATAAGATCCTAATTATAAGAAGTTTTTAATACTTTTATTTTGTCCATATTTATAAGACCTTTTATCAATTTTCAATGAGTATTAAATATTTTTTTTCATAAACACCCATATTTATTTAATACTTTTTCAATTTTTAATAATATTAATAGAGTTAATTTTGAAAATACATATCAAAAATTTAAATTTACAATACAATTAACTAAATTATTACACTTTCTTAATGGACGTGAAACCTCCCAAAATGACCTTATAATATAAAGACGAAAACAGTATTTTTCTAAAAAAATTAATTGTAAAAAAAAATGCTTTCAAATATAAGATTTCATATAAAGAATCCAAATCCTCCTGCGATGGGTGCATAAGTGTTTTTCTTATCTTATTTAATGATGTAATTGGCGGGCCCACTTACCCATAATCCCCAAGGCCCCACTGCTCTCTCATATCAATCATCCCGTTGGACGGTCCAGATTCTCTTTGCTCAGGGTATCATATACCTAATCCGTACAATAATAGAGCAATTTGTATACGAGTATATTTTTTTTAATTAATAATAATTTGTATCCTCTTTACCCAAATGGGGTGAATTAAAAATTGTTGGAGTAACCATTTTTAAAAAGCTAATGGTACAAAAGAATGCCGACATAATTAAAAAAAATTATACTAATAATGTACACCCATTAAATAATTACTTTACCGAATATCAATGTAATCATTAAATTACTTTAAAAAACATATTGTTGAAATTGGAATAGATAAATAAAGAATGAAGGAGTACTATTTTGCAGAAATTTTTTATTTTTATTTAAGTTACATGTATAAGTAGGTCGGGATTTTATTTTTCTTAAAAAAAATTGTGTGAACAACGTTTTTCAAAAGATATAGTATTATGAATGGGCAATTGCGTTGAGTAAAGCAAGCACTTTGGGTTGATTACTAAAGTCCAAGAGTGAGGGTACTATGAGTTGGACGGAATCCGTGATAATATTCCCCTTGACACGTAATTAAGATTATTAAAATTCCCACCTTTCCATGTTACTTGATTATTTAATTATTATCTTTCTTTCCTTGATATGTAGGCATGGCAACGGGGCGGTGCGGAGGCGGATTATGCACTTTCCACCCCCGCCCCCGTCTAACAAAATTGCCCCCGTCCGCCCCCGCCAGGTATCCGAAAAACCCGTCCAACCCCGTCCACGCCGGGGTTTGGGTAAAACCGCACCGCACTAGCACCCGTCAATTTTTTATTTTTTTTTCAAAATTAAACAACTTTTCTTGATAAATTTTTTTGCCCAGTATATTAATTTATTATAAATTATATATTTTAATATATAATATAATATATATATATATTAAGTAAAAATATATTAATTTATTATAAATTATATATTTTATAATATTATATATATATATGGGCGGGTCGGTTTCGGGGCCGGGTGCAGGGCGGATAGCAGAATTCCCACACCCGCCCCGTGATTAAAAAAACGGTTTTTCCCCGTCCCCGCCCCGATACCCGATTAAACCGGTTTTTCCCCGCTCACAACGGGTCGGGTTCGGACGGGTGCCCGCGGGTCTGGTTTTTTTTGCCATGCCTATTGATATAGGGATTACTTTATTATTGTTGTCATAATTTGGTAATTAAAAAAAATGATATTTTTATATTTCAATCTTTAAAGTGTGGGAGATACATGAAGAAAAGATATAAGAAAAAAAATAAAGAAAATGATGATGATATGATGTGATAAAAAAAAGTATAAATAAAAATAAATATAAAAAAATTGTAATAAATATAAAGGTTATTAGCAAACTTTCATGCTTGAATCCTTTTTAACTATTGTCTACTTTTTCTAATCTATTTTTTTACTTAAGCGAGATAATTTTATAAATAATTTATGAAAAATGTGTAGTTTTTAAAGTATTTACGGAATATGGGATAGTCAACGAAGCTACTTATGAAAATGGGGCAGTCAAAATCAACCAAAATTTTTAATTTTTTTTTTTTATAGTAAATGTCAATGTGCCACGTGTCAATTTCTGATTAATTAAAAAAATTAGAAAAAAAAAAGAAAAAGGAGGCTTAGCAGTGATATGCTTGGAATTTGAAAAGAGTAATAAGGGTATTTATTTCAAAAAAGTAGGGGTATTTTTGAAATAAAAATAAAAAACAGGGATTTTAGATAAAATATGGGTTCAAATTCCAAAACTCAAAAACTAGAACCCAAAAGGTGAGCACAAGGCCCACTGGGCTAACATACAGTGAATAGTTGTGGAGCCCAATCCAGTAGTGGGCACGGGAGCCCATGGTCAAAGCTCTGCAGTTCCAGCGAAGGAAGCAGAAGCAGAAAAAGCATCATCACCACACCAACATACATATAACGAGCTTGCGTTTTTTGAAGCAGATTTCGAAAGTGATCGTTGAGGAAGAAAGAGAAAGAGAGGGAAATGGCGAATCAAGGAGCTAAGAAGCGAAAGGAAGAGAACGTTCGTCACATGGCTCGGCTCCGCCACGTCATCATCACCTGCAATGTACTCTTTCTTTCTTTATTTCTCCTCAATTAAAATAATCTCACGCTCTGTTCTATTCTAATTTGTTTTTGTTTCATAGCGTCCTTGTTTGAACCAAAACTAATTTGATTTTGATAGCTGAGTTAGGAAATGAGCTCATCTTATTGTTTAGGAGTTATTAAAATAATTTAGTAGGATGGTTAGGGATTGGAATCCAAATTAATCCGATTATCTGTAAGAATGGATTTTATTTTTTTATTTTCTAGAATTGACATTCTAATTAATTTATTACATAACTTGAAAATTGGTTCCTAATATGATTATTAGAGATTGATATTTGATTATGAGTATTGATTCATATGAACTTGCTTGTGTATTCATTGGCTTTTCTTTTGAACAGGTTATCTATATATTAATAAGGATGTTGATCTTCCATTCCACCTTCGCGTATAAGAACTGGATTGGCCTGGTTTTGACTTCTCTGGCGTATTATATTCCGTATCAGCAACTTGCTAAGATGGCAAACCCTAGCTATGCTGAAGATGGTGAACTTTTAGATGGCGGATTTGATATGTCTACCGGTGGAGTTTGCGGGTTTGTCTTTGCCTTTTTCTTGGGGTCATTTATTGCTTCATTGCCACCATCACTGAGTTCCTTGTGCATCATTTTTTCTATGATAGACAAATGATATTACATGAATTGGAATCCATTCGATCATTTATTTACAAGTTGTGCATCTTGGTTTGAAAAATTGTTGACTTTTCTGTGGTAGTAGTCCTACAAATTGATCTTTCACAATCTGTGTTGTCGAGGTATTTTTGTGCATAGCTTGGCTGTTCTTAAGTTTGTATAGAAACTTTAGATATGAACTCTATTCTGTGCATGATGTTTGTTTTTACTAAACTGAAAATAAACCAGAATTAGCAAATACTTCCCTGATGTATATGGTTGCCAAACTTGATACAACAAAAGGATTTTTATTCTTTTGGTTGCATATGATGTGTTTGTTTCTGGATGAAGCCAAAAACATTTTCAAATTCACTCGACCTCATAATTGTGGGGAAATCATCACTCCCTCATTTATTTTAATTTTCAGTAAACAACACACCATGACTTTCTTTTTATTTGAATCCAAACCACGTCAGAAAGTAAAGCCCATCTATTCCGAATATCTTTGCTGTATTCCAAAATTCGTGTATAATACAAATCCTTAACTTACTACCAGTCATATCTTGCAGCTATTTACATGATGTGATCTACATAACATGCTTTGTGCAAGTCATGTCCATCATCTCTGGAAAGTTCTGGTACACGTATCTTGTGGTAAGATCTATAAACTGATTGTAAGTGAGCATTTGGTCGGCTATATTGGCAAAAAATGGGTCATGCTTTTAGAATCTATGACTGTTAATCTTATAATGGCAGTATGGCACCACTTCTGAGAATGCAGTCTTAGCTTCATTGAGATAGTTTTTATCTGCCAGCCTTAGATGAAGGCTTAGTTAACATAGGAAGGGGTACTATCTTTAGAGAAAAAGCAGAAGAGTTACTTAAGAGCCCATGTTGTGCACTTTACCATACCATAAACCAACCAATTAGTCTTGTGTGGGGCTGAAACGTTAAAGCGAGGAGGCACCAGAAATTGTGTGATCAATTGATCCTTAGTGACTGTTTCACTGATTTAGCAGTTTGTCCATATTTGGTTTATATTAGGTGTTCCTTTATAAATTCAGCCGTGACTAGGAACTGCTTGAATTATGACTTTGCTCTCCCTGCTCATTTCGGTCCAAATTTATGTATTTGCTTTTAGAAGTTACAGTTGTCATCAATAACTGAACGCGTTTGATGCAAAAAATGATAAACCCCTTTAATTAATCATTAGCAAAGAGAAAATAATAAACTTCAGATTAAAGTCACTGGAAATTTTTGCCTTTAAAAAAGAGGTCACTTAGAATTGCTTGCTTTTTCTATACACTTGCCAGATACCAGCTTTTGGAGCATACCATTCCTTTGGTTTCATTAAGGGATTTTTGCCAGGCAGTGGTTCAGAGGTATGGTCACCTTCTTCATTTATTTTCACCCGGACCGCAAAAATTACTGTACTCACTCCATTATCTCTTGCCTTCTGTGAATTAGGAACCATATGAAGATGAAAAGACTCGCAAGAAGAGGGAAAAGATGGAGAAGAAAGCATCTAGACCTAAGTTTCTCAAGTCAAGAACGAGATAGTTTGATTGGAATGTAACCTTAATATTGATGTAACCTAGCTAGATGAGGTAACCAAAATACACGATGCCTATATTGATGAGATTGCCCTGAAATTTTAAGTTATTAAAAATACATGTTGCTTTTTTACTATAATTTTTCATTTTTTTTTTATGTTCGGCTTTCCTTTTATGACAAGGAAAGAATAACTCTGCTGCTTATACAGTTTTGAGAAATCGTGGAGAAGCCAACCTCTACGGGATTAAGTGCCGCCAGTTACACAAAGATGCATAATTTTGATAAAATGTCATTAAAACATTTTGGAGATTGAACGCTGCGGATAACTGTGTAATCATGGGTGCTAAAATTGAGCGGTATCACAGACAGCTAGAAAATAGCCATAGATTGAAATTTCATTACCTTTTTGTTCACTATTCAATAATCCAATGCTGAAGCTTAGAAAGCATAGTATCAGAATAATCCAAAGGTATCTACATCCTTTCGCGTGTGGGATTAATTTCGTTGGCAAGATCGTAAATAAAAAATGCCAACTTGGAGTTTGGGACAGGAACGCATTTTGCATGACCCCAGTTGGAAATGCTTTTTTAAGCATGCGTAATACAAATATCGTTCTATGTTATGGCCAAGTCTAAAGTGAATTTGTCTATGAAGAATAAGATTATATTCACTTTTAATTTGATAAATTTTGTGATTATAACCCACTAAATAATCTAAGGGTGCGATATTTTACTTTCTTCCTTTGGAGATAAACTTATTTAAATAAATCCTTTACCCACAAATATAATGGGATGCAACATTTGCATAAACGAGTGAATCATTCTCCGTTGAGAATAAATACTGAGGTTATATATGAGGTTATATAGTGAACATGTAATATTTAAATATTTACAGTTACATATGAGGCACCTAAAATGCCATTTAGCCACTCATAAACTAAGAGCCTTGTCCAAGGTCACAGACAAAAGATTGAACTCACGTCCAAGTGCCCAAGATAATTCATTCTTAGCGTCAATGCTTAAGTTGTATTCCAAAAAGTAGCCGTTAAAAGTTATTATAGACATAATGGCCCTGAAAAATTGAAAAAATTGAAACTTAAGCAAAACAATATATCAGAGATTTATTGACACTTGGGAAGGACACTTATGAAAAGCATATTTAAAGGGACCATCTACTTTTCTCGTCACAATATATTTTGATAATTCTACACCTTCACCCGCCTTGGCACAACGGTAAGGTTGTTGCTTAGTGGCCAAGAAGTAACAAGATCGAATCCTGGATACGATCCGCTTGCGAGGATAAGGTTGTGTACATCTACTCTCCCCATACCCCACTAGATGGGAGCCTCGGGCACCAGAACAACCTTATAATTCTACACCTTCGCCCGTTGTACAATGAGTGAATGAAAGAGACAGGGATATTATATGGAGAATATTGCCAGGTGGAATGTCAATAATGAGACCACCCAGACCAAAAATGAGGTACTCACCTACAAGCTAGAAGTTCAGATGTTGAGGTGTCAGTGACATTTTCAACTTTGCGAATCACAGCATAGCTGCAATACAAACAGTAGATTTCATAAAATAGGTTTGACTAGACAAGGTACTCATTCTTACTACACTATATAACGAGAAATCATCAACAAAGTTACAAAAGGTAAAGCAAGCATTAAATATCATGGTAAAACAACCATTCCAAATCATCCTTACTACACAAGTTTAAAATGGGTTGACATAAAAAAAATTCATTGAGTCATTAGTCTAGTTACTTAGCCTAAAAATACTTTACCTTTTGATCCCTGCAGGAACGGCATTATGAAGTATGTGATGATGAGCTGGATCCAGCACATCACTCACAGCATCAGGAATTATTGATCCAAGAAAACCGCTTGATCTCTTGTTTCTGCAAAAGTCATCAAATATACATCAGACGAATTCCCAAATCCATTTCAGAGGAAGAAGTTTTAAATACTAAATAAAATCAGAAAGAAATGAAAGATTGTAGAAAGGTTGTCCAAACTATATAGAAAATTAAAATCAGCTAAACAGAAAGTTGTACTCAGTACAGTGGTCCTTCATATGTGGTCCTTAATTGTCAACTAATTAATATACGTGAAGATCAAGACATTAAGTTGAAGTTTTCATTTTTTGGCTTTTATCATGCTGTTTTCAAGCCCATTTAATCGGTGACCAAGCGAAACACACAAGTTAAGGGTTTGCTTTAAAATTAAATTTGGATAGCTTGACCTTTAGTGATCTAAAGCAAGCAAACCCAAGCCTGAATGACAAACTGGATTGTGTATGTCAATGAGGTAGTGCTATAGATTTGAGAAAATTTTAAATTGCAATTCTCACCTAGGTTGTGAAGCAAGTCCAAGAGTGAAAAGATGAACAGAACCAGAAGAACTTGAGGCTGCAAGGATATCTGGAAGCTGCTTTGATGGCCCAAATGTCAAAGAAAATATAGTAGATGGATATGTTCCCCTTCGAAAGCTATATGACTGCTTAGAAAATATTTGTCAGATTTTACACTTGAAGACTGAAACAAGTTTAATATTAAAAGTATCAAGCTGCTTCTAGGAAAATAATCTAGTGTGAATATAATTCAAGAATGGATAACATTTTAAGAAAAATATGGTAAAAATAAGCTTATAAGTTTATTTGGATTCTCAAGGTTAACAGTATCAGTGAAGGGCCTATAAGTGTGTTTGGACATGACTTAATTTACAGTGAAATTCTGTGACCAAAGTCATATTACTTGTAGCTCGGTAGCTTCAAAGAGAGAACACTGAAAGATAGAACAATGGCTAATACCATTGATACCCACCATTAGTATTCGTAAAGACATTGAGTTTTATTTTTCACCTTTGTTGCATCTGCCACCAAATAGACTCTGATGATGGTCCCTTGCTCGGATGCTGTAGCTATGTACATTCCATTAGAAGAAAGTACCATTGCAGCCAGTGGAGAACGGTGAGCTTCAATCTGTAATTCAAGCAAGTAAAAGTAAACAGGCATATTAATTCATATACAGAACTAAGATAAAAAAAAAAAAAAAAAAAGGTGCAAACATATCCTTAAAAAGAAAATATTACTGTCAGATGGTAATATAATGAAATAAGTCAATTACTGATGTGTATTTAAAATATTAACCGATGTGCTCCCAGTTCAAGGAAATCTCACAATGCCTCAAGTAGGAATTTTAAGGCTAAGAGTCCATGAAACTGTTAAATTTATTATTTCTTAAAGTTACATAGGAAAAATGATATTTTTCATCATTCAAACAAACGAGAAATGTTGAATCAAGAGAGCAAAAACAGAGATTATTAATGAAAATTTAATAACGTGAAGATTAATATTATCGGATTTCATCATCTAACTAGCATGTGACAACAAGGAAGTGAAGGCACACTAGTAAGAGAATTTGTGAATATGAATATCATAGTAACAAAGCCGTGTTGTTTTATTATGCAACACAACTCAGGACAATTTATGCCATAACCTCACAGTGTAAATGATGATCCATGACATTATACAGCAATGCAGATCCTTTGGAAGTGCTGGCAGGAAGAGCCAAGTAGCAAGCCTCCGAACTAGGGGAAAAAGCACAAAGACCTGCACAGAAAATTGTCTTAGAACAGTGTATGCGTAACAGAGCAATCTGTTTTGCATAAATCACCATGCTTGCCAGTTGTGACAATTGAATTGAGTATACCAAATCTAACAGCTGCAACTTACCCAAATAAATAAACAAGAAACCTTTTGTAAAAACTAGTAATATGTAAAGACTAAAAAAATTAAATAAGTAATTAGATTCACAGATAAGATGACATCATTCTTGAATGGCAATCTCTAACTTAAACTGGGGGTGGGGGGTGGTTTCATAAAACACAACAGTAAGAGGCAGGAGCATAAGATGAATGAACGTCTTATGTGAGAAAAAGAAATTTATAAAATCACATCAAAAACTTGGAGGATAAATAATGCTTATCAAAAACTCCTCTGGCTGAATAAACATTCCATTCCAGCCTCACCTTTAGTATTAGGCACCGTATCAATAGTGTCCAAGATTGTCAGACTATTTAATTCATATACATATGCTTTGTCTTGTAAAATGACAATGAGTCTGCAAGAGAGAGAAACAAAGACAGATGGGATTACTCTTAATGGTCAAAGAATTATGCTGATCGAGTCACTGGACTTACTAGATTCCAGATTTTAAAAAATATAGCCAATATGGAAATTAAAATTTACAAGAAACTTAACTGAATCATTTAATTGTAACCGAGCATGTAAATTACCAATTTAGCAATTCTAAGATACTAATAAATAAATCCAGTCATTTATGTCTACTAGAAAGTAGACATATACACATTCAGAGGGAACACCAATACAGTAAACATTATTATTTTAGTTTCTTAAAATGGCCAACAAAAACATCTTTTACCTACTGCACTAACCCTAACATAAATAATTACAGGTTGAATAAAAGGAAGCATTTGGCTATGCAATGCCAAGTATTAGAAAAATGGCATTATTAAATAATCATAGATTCAAAAAATAGCAAGATTTCAAGCGACAAC
This sequence comes from Crotalaria pallida, assembly GCA_037953625.1. NCBI lineage: Eukaryota > Viridiplantae > Streptophyta > Magnoliopsida > Fabales > Fabaceae > Crotalaria > Crotalaria pallida. The sequence goes on from CM075649.1 coordinate 181,125,779, forward strand.
TGGAGTGGTCAGCTTCAATGAACAACAACCTGAAGTCCTAGACCAAGTTTCATATATACGAAGACAGCCTAATTCTCCAATCCTAAGTTCCTTACGCAATATGACTATTTTTCTATTCAAGCTCGATACCTTTTTCTATTCATCCGAACAGCAAGAATTGAAGTGAGGAAGTTCAATTCTCTAAGAGCAGCTCCGGTGGTTGTATTAAACAAACAGAGCCGGCGCGGCGACAAAGATGGCTGCATCACTCAAAGAAACAATACACAGTCAAAGAGAAAAGGTCAATGCCAACTCACACAGACCATAAAACTCGGTTCAGTTAGTACCTGATCACCAGCGCCAACAATAGCAAGAAGACTTGAACTAAATAGCATCTCAACGATAACGAAAGCTCCAATAGCTACAACGAAAAAATAATTTATAAAAAAAAAAAAAAGAGATAATGATATTAGAAGAAGAAGAGGCTTAATTTGATGGAATTGGATTTTACCTTTTTGGTAGCAGAGTTTTCCTGTATCGGTGTCAAATATTCTGAAACCGTCCCTGGTACCGATGGCGAAGCAGCTGCGACGGAATTGAAAGAGGTTTTGAAAAGTGTGAAATATCTGAAAGGGGGAATTGGTTGAGAAAAGTTACCTGTGGTCCTGGTTGAAAGAAGCGCAGAGGATAGGGCAGGAAGAGGATGATGACTGGTTCGCCATTCAATTCAATTTTGCTTTCTTCGGTGATTCGGGTTTGTTTGTTTGTGTATATGTTCGATGGAAGTTGCACCGGCCGATTTATTTTTTTTCAGGTTGCGTAACAACGAGAATCGGCAATTGCTTCTTCCCCTTGGTGACGTGGACAAGGAGAGGCAGGCATGAGATTACTCAATGAGTGAATGAAGAAGCTATTGTCTCACTTAGGCATGAGGAGAACGAACACGACTTTGTCTCCAACACATTCAATCACTTTGGGTGGGTCAAGTTTAATCCATCATGGTTAATATAAAAAGACAAAGAATGATTAATAAATAAATATAAAAATAAAAAAACAGATTCGATATAACATATGACGATTTCGGGGAGGGTAGGGTAGGGTATATCGCGGATCATCCGATTCATTCTCTTATATTATGACGCGTTACACTAATTTACTTTCGTTTCAAGCTGTGATGAGAAAAATAATACTCTTTCTTATTTACAGTAACTTTTTTTCTTTTGAGAAATTTTGTTTTTTTATTTGTATTTTTGATGATTTCAAAAGTATAATAAATATTATTTTTCATGTTTATCCTTATTTAATGATGTATTGATTTTCGTATGTAGTGTAGAAAAAATAATGATTACAAAGAGAAAATGGTAGAAAAAAACATAATTAATGTATTGGAAATCTATGTAAAGATTGCATTTATTAAATATGTGTTTTGTTTGAAATATGACAGATAAATAGAAACGGAATGACTAATTAAGATGAGTACAACTTTAAACATATAAATTCCCAATTATGTCTCATTATAGTTGAAGATGGATTCGAGTCCAAAATTTGACCCGATTAATATTTAAGGGTACGTCAGGGACAAGCTTAAGTCATCCCAATTATGCGGTTTGAGATTTAGGGATTTGGTGGTGGTTTGGGGTTTAGGAGCAGCGATGGCTATGGGGGGTTTGGGATTTGGTGGTAGTGGGTTAGAGAAAAAAGATGAAAAGGGCAATTTTGGAACAAAACTAAAAAATGAGGTTCAAGAATAATTTGTGGGGATTAAATTCCAACACTTATGTTTTTGAATCTATTTCGAGATATGATTCTAGTTTTCAAAATAAATATTTTTCTTATAATAAAATAAGTAATAAAACTTCTTTACTTAAATTCCAAATGGTTTATCAAAATATCTACTCATACTATTTATTGTTCAAATATATATTATACTTTATATAATTTAGTTTTGATTTTTACTTTGATTTATGATTTAATTATACATAATGTTTAAATTTATTTGTTATACTCCCTCCGTTTTGAAATATAAGCAAAAAAAACATTATTCTCTTGTTTTAAAATATAAGCGAAACTAACTAACTTTTTTAAATTTTATTTCATTCCCAATGCCACTTTCCTAAAACATTTCTAGAAAATTGTTATCTTATTCCATTTTTATTTCATTCTCAATGCAACTTTCCTAAAATATCTCTATTTTTTTATAAATTTTTTAAAATTAAATACAATCAACTAACCTCCTTAATAAGCGCAAATATGATTAATTTTGCTTATAATATGAAACGGAGGGAGTATTATATTTGCATAATCATATTAGGATTGTTAAGTCAAATTTGGGTCGGATTAGGCTTCACACAGACAATTCAGACTAACTTTTGAAACAGGTTTGATTTAAGTCAAACACGTCCCATATCTAACTCACACTCGTCCCTAGATAAGGGTCTCTTATGAAGTCCACTTTCATCCCTCAAAGGTTTTTATTTTTTATTTTTTTTATTTTTCATTTTTTATAAAGTTGTTGAAGAAAAAATAAAAAAAATCCAAATTAGTTTCAAATATCCCATGTGACGATCAAAATAGTCATGTTTAGTTTTTTCACATGTAAATCAAATTTTTAAAATTGTTTGCTTTTATATATGGGTCATTTTATATTTTTTAAAATATATTTAATTTATTTTCTTAAATTATCACTATTAAATGTGGTTTAATTAACTAATTTGAATAAATTCAATTCCCACATAATATTTAATGCAAGTTAAATGAATAAGAATGTCAAATTGATAGATTTTTCAAAAAAAATTGAAATTAACTATTTACTACCTTAATACCTGTATTTCATGTGACCTTTTTTTTTTCTTGAGGTGGATATTTCAGGTGACTTTAAAAACGAGAAGAAATGAAGTTTTTATTATAGGTAAAGGAGGGGCAAAATCAAAAATAATTTTATTTGAAATAAACCGATCGAACGACAACAATAATAGCGTGGACACTAAAAGTAAGGAGCAATAAACTACTCAGACGTAGCAGTAAGGAGTAACAACGTATCCTCAAAGAAAAAAAAGGAGTAACAACGTACAACAATGACATGTATGCAAGAAAATAATGTCTAGGAATAAGGTATAGCTTATATTTTTAGAGTCAAAAGGAAACCATACACATTGGATAAAAAATCCCACACCATACGACTGAAGCTATGAAAATAAGCAAGAAGACAGAAAGCAAGGTAAAAAGAACAAAGAAAAAGGTACCATATTGAGAAAAGGGGTTGCGCGTGACCCTGCAAAAGCATCAGTTAGAAAATGACCTCTAACAGCTAAAACCCTCAGACTATGACCCTCCCACATACTGTAGTTGCAAGTTTGAACATCAACAAGACCACAACCACGCCTATCTTCCTCTTCAGTCAAAACCATCAATATCATCATGGTAAGACACCCCCCCTCTTGTCTCTGCTTCGCTCTTGAGAGCAAAGAATCTGATGATGTTCTCTGTCCACCCTATACATAGTCCCCTGCCCACAACAAACCCCACTACTGTAGTTTGTTTTTACCTCTCTATTTTGCATCCAAATGCACATGCACTTAAGTACATTTTTACTGTACTATACTACTCTACTAATTTATACAACACAAACCCAAGACCATAAAAATTTCTAGAGTCTATACTTTATACATTGATTTTGATTATATCCTAAAATAACCACAGTTAATAAAACCTTTAAAAGAATTATGATTGCTATGACCAAAAGAACTCATTATCCTTCTCCTTATCTCGGACCAGAGAGTTCCATGGCGTAGGAATCCAATGACTCATCATCATCATCATCCATTGCCATGCCAAACATGCCGGACCGATCATCATGTTTTGAAGCAGAGGTAGGGCGTGATGAACTGCTGCTACTGTTGCTGTGGCAAGGGGTCATGCCTTGACTACTGTGATTATGAGATGCAGCCCACTTCTCGGCAAGCCCATCGCCTTCGAGCATTCGGACCACTTCCGACATTTTGGGGCGGTGGGCTGGCAAATTTTTGGTGCAAAGTAAAGCTACTTGCAGCATCTCCCCTACCTCTATTTTATCATAGTTGCTCCCTAGCTCTTTGTCCACCAGCACTTCAACCTTCTTTTCATGCTGTATTTTCCTAACCTGCCATAACATAGGTACGAATATTAATAATAACATCTGAGTCTAAAGTCTAAACAACTATTTCAGCTAAGCTTCAGATAATAACGGGCAAATTACCTGACTCTAGCATCCACAACAACTAGGCTCTCACAATTACTTCTATAATAATAGCAACTGTATGTCCAATTAATAACATACTACACATTTAAGAGTTCCAAGGTTTTGATGTGTATTCAACAGTTGTTAGGTAGAAATGACCTTAATGCAACATGTACATGAATTGTTACACATGCAAAATGTCATATACCATATACAGTACTAGTAACTTAAGCATAGAAGTCATCCATCAGATGTCAACTTTACACACTAGAGGGCATACTATCCAATTTCTCAAATGCAGAAATCTAAACTATGCTATGGCAAATTGCCCATCGATCATTAATATCACTGGACCAGTCACATAGCTAGAGTAGTAAATGTTTTTGGGTCATTAATATGAGTTACAGCAGCCAAGTTAATGTCATTAATATGTCAGACATGTAAATGATCCCTTGTAACACAAAAACACATGGAAAGTTAATGTCTTAACTCGTATCAGAAACAAATATCCTACAATGAGTTCTGATTTTCCTTTCCCACTTTTTTCAATAACAGTATTTAACTAGCACTATTCAATAGTCAATAAATAAGAACATGAAAATGTCAAATATTACAGGAAAAAATGTTCAGCAATAGATAATTACAGAATAAAAAAGCTAATCTATCAAATATAACTTGTTTGTAAATTGAAATAATAATATGAAGAAAGATAGATGTTGTAGAAGTTGTACCACAGCACAAATCAGAACTTATATTTAAAAATCACAGTAAATCAAAATCACGCATGAGGAGCTATTTTAAAAGGCATTAATAAAAGTGATGAAATTAGAGTAACAACCTAAGTCTCATGTCAAATACTTGAGAATGAAATGCAATTAAACAGTTTGTGTTTTGGTTGCAGAGAACAAACTTACCCACTCTAGCATAGCCCCCTTTTGATTCACTGTTTTCCCAAACTCTAGGGCGGTCATTCCAGTTATGAGCTCTAACAAGAGAATGCCAAAGCCAAATACATCAGTTTTCTCAGATGATTGGCCGGTTGAAAGGTACTCTGGTGCAATGTGCCCTACAGTGCCACGGACAGCAGTGGTGACATGGGAGTCGGCATGGTCCAAGAGCTTTGCAAGGCCAAAATCACCTACCACAGCCTCACAATAGTCATCAAGAAGCACATTAGCAGCTTTTACATCTCTGTGTATTATCTTTGGATCACATTGTTCGTGCAAATACAGAAGACCTCTGGCAGCTCCAATTGCAATCCTCTTTCTTGTGTTCCAGTCTAAAGCTGGTTTGCCTATCATATCAGATACACGACATTAAGTCGCAAGGAATATTGAGTATTAAGATTCAAAAGCTACATAAAATCTTGTAACAAACAGAAAATTGAAGGTAAACAACAATTAATTGAAAGAACTCATTAAGAAATAGCTTAAAACATTTTGTACTACTTATGTACCTTCTTGTTAAGGTGACATTTTTTACTACTTATATCATCATAAAAGTATGCCTGACATCACGGCCTCGCAACAATGAAAATTTGAAAACTAAAACATGAAATGTCTAAATTAAGTGCAATATGACAACATAAATAACGCTGCAGTTCACAAAGCCTACCTCTAAGCTTGGAGGCCACACTGCCATTAGACATATAAGGATAAACCAGAAGTTTTTCGCTAGGAGTAGCACAATATCCAATTAAGCGAAGTAAATGGCGGTGAACAGCCAAGCTGATCATCTCCAATTCTGTTTGGAACTGTGACTCACCAGCACTTCCAGTTACATCCTTCAGCCTTTTCACTGCCACCATTGTGCCGTCAGCAAACTTTCCCCTATAAACATTACCAAAACCTCCAGCACCAAGTATGTTCTTGGAGCTGAAATTATCCGTTGCATGTTGAAGCTCTCTGAAAGTGAAATTTTTAAGATTTCCCAGGTTAACAACTCCCTCTTCCTTATAACCTGCAATAGTGCCAAAATCGTAAACACTAGTATTCTCATAAAACCAATCCATTACCACAATCTATGAGCTATTGTTTCAGTTCTACTTACCACCGATATACATGGTGGCTTGGTGCTGTCGTTTCTGTCGATACACAAAGAGCCCAAAAATGAGGAGCATGAGAGAAGCACAACTAAGGCTGACCCCAAGTGCAATTGCTAGTCTTCTCGACTTTTGTTTCCCTGCAAATACAATTGCAATAATGGTCACCAAGTATAAAGAAAAGAAAAAGAACCAGAGATGTGAAAGGTAAAAGGACATACCTTGTGATGATGCTTGAGAGAAGGGAATGGGCATGATGGATGATGTTCCAGAGCAACCTTCAATGGAGCTGCTTACACAAATTAATGGGTTCCCCACGATACTACAGAAGTAAAAGATAATCAAGACAAAACCACACTTGAAACAGTAAGTATACTTTAAAATAATAGAGCACTACAGTGTCCAGGGAAAAGGTGAGAACGAAAGAGACACCATACTTGAATGACCTGGCTGGAAACTTGGGCAATGGTCCACTGATATTGTTATAAGACAAGTCCCTGGATACATGTACAGTTAGAGCAAAAATAAAAGGAAAAACTGAACAAGTGGCAGGTTATTTCAATTTTCAAGACACTGTTACGACATGAGAAGAGGGGAAAAATGATATAACCATACTCACAAGAAAGCAAGCTGTGGGTTTTTAGCAAGTGACACAGGAAACGGTCCAGACAAACTATTGTTGTTGAGCCTCCTGCTCTCATTGTATACAAATAAAACACTCTATTACACAATATATTATATATTACATACAACAAGATTTGAAGCAAAACTCTATTCCAAAATTTTTCAAATTGATTTTACCCGCACTTTCTTGGCAAACAAATGTTACTCACATGTATTGGAGACTATTCAACTGACTCAAAGAAGCAGGAATGGCACCAGAGAATCGGTTATTAGAAAGATCCAAAGTCTGAAGCTTGGAAAGTGTTCCGAGCTCCGGTGGGATTTTGCCTGAAATATTATTGTTCTGCAGCAACCTGCGTTCAACCAAAACATCAGAAAAGTTCATCCCACATAAAACAGAGTAAATAAAAAACAAAATAAGAAGCAGTTCCAACAATTAGTTTGTAACTTTTTCAGAGCTAATATAGACCAAATACACACTTCACTATAACCATGAGTCCATGACCATATATTAAATATAGGAGTGGAAGGTGTGCGTGACTCTTACACTTGTCGGAGGCCAGTTAAATTTGCAATTGCGGGAGACAAAGTTCCAGAGAGAGATTGGCTCGGTGCTCCACTGCACAAAAACAATGATAAAAAAAAACCAACGAGCAAGAAAAAAAGAAGGAAAAGAGAATGAATAATAATATAATATATAAGAATGATTGAGGGGAAGGGAAGGAAGAGAAGAAAGAAGAGCTAACAGTCCAATAACAAGGGAATCAGATGAACAAGTAATCATAGCCCAACTGCAAGCATCCACCGAGTACTCATCCCAGTTGCTCATCACTCCGTGTGGATCACTCAAACCATCTCTTATACTTATCAATGCCATCACTGCAACAAAAATATAAATAAACTAAACCTCTTTAACAAGCTACTTTATATGGCGTAGGCGATAGAAATAGACACACCTTCGGGGTTGCGAGGCTCAGCAGAGGAGCATAGAGAAGCTCGTGAGAAGAGGAAGAGGGATAAGTGGAGGAGGAGAGTAACCGAATTGAGAATGAGAGCCATGACTATGGAACCAACGAAAGAGACAGGTTTGAACGTTGTATTTTCACAAAGGGAACCAAATCATGGTGAAAAAAGAAAAAATAAAGAAAAAAGCTTAGTGTGCAAAGTTAGAGGGCTACACACACTACAGAGTTGTTTTTTGCTTTTGTGTTTTTTGTTTTATTGTTTATTTTTAGTAACTTGGTTTGAGGGAGGAGGGTGATGGTTTCAGCTCTCACTCATCTTTAATTTGAGTGAGAGAGACCCCACTTTACAGTGGTAAGCCATTTGCACAAAAAGAAACGGACATTTAAAAAATAATACTAATAAGGAAGAAATAAAAGGAAAAGAAAAAGTAAGGGGGGGATGAGGTGATAGGAATTGTCAGGGAGGGGGTATTGTATTGGAAGAAGGTGGTGGTGGTGGTGGTGGTGGTGGTGCAGAAGAAATTGAGTGGGTGAGTAGTACGAATACTGGTGCGGTGATGGTACTAATACTGCTGCTAAGACTGATAAACGTAACATAACATTGCTACAATTTCAACATCACGGTATCACACACACAACATCTATTCTTGGTGTTCTGTTGAGGCAGAGCAAACGTGGAGTAGGTGAAGGGAAGGAGCCCACGAGAATCAAAACGTCCATCACGACATTAGCATGGATTCCATTTGGAGGGTAGTGTTAGTACTGTATATTTCTTGCTTCTCCTGCAATTTTCCTTCTTTTTTTTTTGGGTTTTCTTGAGGATGAGAGGCTAAAAGTGAATATTATGTTTTGAAAAATTAAATATAAAGTGTTTTTATTCTTTCAATGTATGTTACAGCCCTTAGCTAGAACTCAACCCCAAAAGCTAGCTATTAGGAGGAGGGTGCCTAAGGTCTTATAAACCCCTTCATCAAGTGCTCATACACTCGATGTGGGACTTCCAACTGGTTCATTACTCCAATTGGACCACTGGACAGAATTCCCGTAACAAACGCCCCTCCTTCAGAAGCCGACACCTGGCGGCTTGGTGAAGTCAGGACTCCCCCAATGTTAGGTTCCATCTACGGTTCGAAACATTGGGTTCGTTGCATTGGCTTTGATACCATTGTTACAGCCCTTAGGTAGAACTCAACCCCAAAAGCTAGCTATTAGGAGGAGGGTGCCTAAGGTCTTATAAACCCCTTCATCAAGTGCCCATACACTCGATGTGGGACTTCCAACTGGTTCATTACTCCAATTGGATCACTGGACAGAATTCCCGTAACAATGTACCATTTTCCAACACATGATGTCCACTTTTAGCCTCTTATCCTCAGCCCTAAGAGGTTAAGAAAACCTTTTTTTTTCCTATTTTTATAATTACTCTTTTCAACGAAACATAATTTTTAAGAAATTTAATCATTAGTCATATTTTCAATACATTAATTATGTTTTTTTTTTCCATTATACCCTTTCTCTTTATAATCATTAATTTTTCTCCACTACTTACATAAATCAAGACATACTCCCTCCGGTTCGAATTATAAGCAATTCCAACCACTTTTACTCTAAGGAGTTTAGTTGATTTTATTTAATTTTTTCAAATTTATAAAAAATAGAGGTATTTTAAAAAAGTAATATTGAGAATGAAAAAAAATTTAATAAATTTATTTAATTTTGCTTATATTTTAAACCAAAAGAAGTATGTTTTTTGTTGCTTATAATTCAAGCCGGAGGGAATAGAATTAAATAGGGACAAAATTGTAAAATAGCATTTATTACACTATTGAAATCCTTAATACGACAGATAAAAATTAAAAAAAAATCTCTCCAAAAAATGACAGATAAACAGGAACGGAGAAAGTATTATTACTAGTGTCTCGTCGTGCTAGTCGATTCACATTTTTATTATCTTGTTTTTGTTGTAAATAATTATATTTATTAATTCACATTTTTATTGAATTTTATAAATTTGAGATTAGTGGTTTGTGTAATTTTGGAAGGAAAGAATCAAATACGAAAAAAAAAATAAGTGAAAAAAATAGGAATTGAGTGATTGAAATTGTAATTTTTTGTTTTTATGAGAGACAGAGGTGGAAAAGACTAATTTATTTTTTTTGATTTACATGGGAGGTCTGGGACTAGAACCCATGATCTGGGGGAGGGGAAATCCTAAGTGTCCTTGCAGCCACCAACTGAGCTGTCTTACGCGGACGGAAAAGACTAATTTACATCAACCATCATAACCGACAATTAGTTAAAAAAAAACCCTCTTTCTTATTATAGTAATAGATTGCCAGAATCATTAAGTGCATGTTTGAAACAAATTCAATTTGTGCCAAAAACCCGAAATTGATTATTCGACGCATTAGCTACTCTTATATGCATTGAAAAAAATCACTTTGGGCACTATTTCAAACTCACATTAAATAGTTTCCAATGTGTTTCCCAACATGCTTGCATTGGAAAAATCACTTTTTATACGTTACCAAACTCGCGTTGAGCGGCTTCCAATATATTTTCAAACATACTCTGAATTGATGATGTCACCAGTTATTTTAAGTTTTATATTTAGAATTTTTATAACATGTTATTGAACATACATTTTAACAAGCATATATTAAATAAATTTACAAAAAATATTGATGTTATTAATATATTTAAATTTAATATACCATTTCTTAGAATAAATATAATTAGAAATTATTTTGTAGACTTATATATTATTCTCATAAAACACGCATTAGAAATATCATTTTTTTTATAACCCTATTTTATATACATAAGTTTTTTATCTCTCTAAAAACTAAAAATCTGTGTTTTATGTTTTCGGAATTATTAGAATATGAGTTTTTTGTTTTTTTTACGTAAAATATGAGTTTTAATCTCATAGCTGATGATCAAATGTAAATATTAAATCCTTAACTGTAATACTTGTTGGGAGAAAAAATTCTAACGTTCTAAATTAAATTAATTCCTTACCTAACACTTGAAATTATAGAATACCTTTGTGTAATACCTTTAAAAAAATTAAAAAACAACAAAGTACTTCCCCTCCAAAGACAAAAAGAAAACAAAATATTTTAAAAGAGTTATTAGATCAACTTAAAATTTAAAAAAAAAATTAACTTAATAAATTGTATAAATTCACTTTTATACCAGCAAGAATCGATCTAATTAATAAAAATAAAATGCTAACAAATGCCTTATATAAAAAATCTTATAACAAAAAACTAATGTTATTTCAAAACACTCTTATTAATATATTAATGAGTCAATATTCTTTCATTTTAACAAATATTTTACATTGTCGTTGCAACATTTATTTTCTATTTAAAAAAAATATAATAAATAGGATCTTAACTGTTGAATAATGTAATAGTACGTAATAAATTATAATCTAAAACTAAATATTGTTAACAATTTAATAATTATTAGATAAAAAATGAAAAAATCTCAATTATTCACCAACACTCCGTGCTAATGATGTGTTTAACATTTTAAAAAAAATTATTTTTTCAATAGAATCTTACTTATTTTAAATTATTTTGTTTAACATCATAAAAAAAATTGCTTAACTATTTTGTTTTGCTTGACAAATTATTGGGCAGTGAGATCCTAAATTATTTATGGCTGGGAGGGTTTCAGTCTTTCAGAGCTGAGTTGAGAGACAAGAGAGGGCAACGGACAAGGCACCAGAGAGATACTCTCCTGATGCTGATATGGCAGACTGATTTGACACAGACCCCCCCGCTCTGCGCAGCCAATTGTTCCGTGTCATACTCATGACCATCGCTAACATTAGTGGGTGGGTCCCTCTCCTCTTCGGGGCTTTAGCCTTCTCATCTCATCATTCTTCTTCAACTTTAGGAGGCCACATTCTTTATTTTATTTTAGCCTAAGATTTCATTATAGCCAAACAGAGCATAAGGGTAAAGACGTTTTTTCTTAAAATTTTAGGTTTAGCTTAGCTGTTCCACCAATATAACAATTATTTAAAAAAAAATTATAACATTATTTTAATTTAATCAAAGATTGTGAATTCAAGTTTCTAAAATGGAGTTGGACAAAGAGTCTGTTTGGCAAAACTAATTTATAGCTGTGAGTTTGTAGCTGATATCTGTGAGCTTATAGCTGATAGCTGTGAAGCTAACTTATAGCTTTTGGATTATAGCCGTGAGCTTATAGCTGTATAGCTGGCTTATTGAACTAGAGCTGTTTGGCAAAACTAACTGTGCAACTAATTTAAACATCTTAAATGACCGAAAAGTACATAACATGTAGAATAATAATTAATATTGACGTTCATGTTTCAATGACGATAATACTATACTAGTAGGTTATAGAGAAATGCATATATACTTCATTCATATAGATATAAATGATTAAAAAAATTATAACATTCATAATAATTATTACAAAGTAATACTACACTTTAAACATTTTTATTATTTTTATAAAAAATGTCACGGTATTTTATTAACAATGACACGAAAGAATGACAAAACTTTTAGCTTATTGATTGGACACATCGCCATCACAAAATCACACAAATCCAATCTGAACCAAATTCACAAAATAAAATAAATAAATAAATTTGAGGATAACAAAAAAGTGAAAGAGAAATTTGATGATCAATGTTGAAATAAATATCACATACCTTTATGTCTTCTGAATCAATAGTTAAATATAGGATTTATTTATGAGTGGTTTTGGTGTGATACGTGCAGATGTTGAATGTATAGAAGGATTCTAGGTTTTTGTGTTTGAGGGAAAAAAAGTAAAAAATTTGGGAGGTAATATTAATTTGGGCCAGAATAAATAATAATATAATTTAATAAAATAAGAGTAAAATTGAGATACGATTTATTGAAAACTCTTATTTTTTTCTCAAAGCTACCTAACGTAGCTTTCTAAAAACTAGCTTTCAAAAGCTATAAGCTTCCTTTTTGAAAGTTATAAACTTCTTTTATTTTTTGTTTACCAAACAACTCTAGTAGCTTATTGACCAAATCAATAAACTAAAAGCTACTAAATAAGTTATAAGCTTGTCATACTAAACACACTCAAACATGCTTAACAACTCACAATAATTCCATCCAACCGAAATAAAAGTGTGTTTCATGAATGGCACATATTATTTAGAAAAAGAAATGATATCATCAATGTTTTTAATTTGATTTCACAATAAGTTATTTTAATCATATTTTCTCCCGTATTTTTAAAAATAATTGGTATTCAAGCATAAAAAACAAGTCATACTTCCGTTAATGGACATTGATACATAAAAATTAAGTTATTTTAGTATGCACTGGTGAATAAATTTACATCTTAATAAGAAAAATGGTTAATAAGGTGACTTTATTCATTTTTCTTCTTTCACCATGTATGAATAAATGTGAAAAATTGGTAAAATAAAGAAATATGAGATTTAAATTTAGAGTTACATGAAATGGTTTGTTTGGGGAATATGTAATGAGTAGGACAGGTATTTAAAAAAAAAAAATCTTAACTCAACCACAAAGGTTAAGGACAAACAATTAAAATAGTTTTGTATTAAAAAATTGAAATATTTAATAGTTTGAGAACGGTGAAGTTAGTTTTTTATTATAAATTTTTTTGCTATTATTTGGTTTCTTATTACGGTTTGGATTAAAAAAATTATTTAAAAATTAATTTAAGATTTCTTAATGAATTAACATATTCCGCTCAATTTTTATTATAAGTTATCTTTAACATATTTACAAAGACCAATCAAGCAAGTTAAGGTTAGTCAACTTTTTGATTTCTTAAAAAAAAAAATACTACAACATTACAATTTTACCCCAATTTGATATTTAAGTATTTTATGATTGACTATTTTAAAATCAACAAATTTTTAATTTGATCACACTATTCAATGATCACCGTCTCATCTAGATAATTTCATTTTTACTCTAAAAATACTAATAATTAAAGTATTTAATAAGGGTAGACAGGGAAGAGAAAAATAAATTTCTCAAAATTTTTAAAATTAACTTATACAAGAATCACCATATACTTATATAATATGACTTATAATAAGGGCTGATGTTAAGATGCTTTATAAATCATTTTTGCATTGAAAACTTAAACATTTATGACTTGGAACTTAGTAAATTTATGTTTCCAATACTTTTTTTTTTCTATTTTTTAACCTCTTATCCGAGGTTAAGCAAACCCTATTTTTAAATATGTAACATATTATTAGGACAAATATAAAGATTTCCCTTTAAGAGTGTTTGGTGTAGAGGCTACTTTTTAGCACATTTTCATGTGATTTTTATGGATGTGATATTCGGGCAAGTAAGATTCTCATATTTGCGTTCATAAAAATGTGATTAATTGTTTAAAAATATCATTGATTGAAAAAACAAGAGAGTGAAATGAGAATGATACATAGATTATTTTCTATATATATATATATATATATATATAAAAAGATTTTAATGGAAATGCCACATTTCCAATTAAAAAAAGAAAGTTGGGAATCAAGTATTCCCATTTTCCCACTCCAATTAACTTAAGAATGTTATATTCACAAGTACTAAAATTCTTAAAAGTATCAAATAATTGTTTGTATCAAAATCCAGTTAAAATTAAATAAATTAGAGCATTGCTAAAGAAACCGACGAAGTCTAAAACTTCTGTTGCGCCAATTATGAAGGACATGCACTGCGTCATATCGGGTTCACTATTTTCACATTTTCCAACGATGCAGTGCGTTGCTTGATGATACTCTTTTGATTTGAAATATAAACAACAAAAAAAACACAATTCATTTAGTTTAAAATATAAGTAAAAATAATTAATTTTTTTAAATTTTACGTTATTCCTAATGCTATTTTCTTAATATATACCCAAAGAATTGTTTTCTCATCTAATTTTTGTTATATTCCCAATATTACTTTCCTAAAATACCTTTATTTTTTATAAATTTGAGAAAACTAAATATAATCAACTAACTTTCTTAATAAGTGTAAAAGTAGTTAGATTTGCTTATATATAGTAAGTCATACAGTATTTGCTAATTAAGATAGCATACTGTTCAATGTTTTGTAAATGTCACGTGAAAAATGCAAATTAATAGTAGTATATTGATTCATATATAAGTATTTGTTGATGAATAGACATACAAATTTTTATATGAAAAAACACATTTTTTATTCATAAACAAATACAACTGTGAAAAAAGAATAAAATTTTCATGGCATGAAAGTGAAAAATATATAAATTCTAACATATAAATTCCTCTCCAAATTATTCGGATTTTTTCTTGAAAGTAAGAGTTTCAGAATTGCTAATTGCTAATTGGAAAACTCTAAATCATTGAATAAATCCTAAAAGCGATTTGTAGTAATCTTAGAACAAATAATGAGGGCAAATAACGTCTTAAAACATAGTTGAAAAACACGTTTTTTCAAATACATGATTCAATATTATTGTTATTTGCTACTATCCTTTGCAAATACAATAATTATCCAAATAAATTTTTTTTCTCTCCTCCATGCTATTTTTCCTACCGTTCAGAACTAGTATTATTATTATTATTATTCAAGGCAATTATTCGGATTAACAAGCTTTGTCGTCTGCGTTATCAAGGCATGAGCATGAAATAGTATAAAATTTAAAAGGTCCGTATAGCATATTAAATTGGTCTCTTTAAAAAGAATGAAATGAAATTAGATTGCCTTGTCGGGTAAAAGAACATTAAAGCGAAAATCAGTTAGAGGTGTGACCACAAGCCCCGAAAATGCAATTTCAATTGTGGGTTATGAATCATTATCATGAACTATTCGTATGAAAAGCCTGTGCTACCCGACTGTTAATGCATTTGATGAACACAAACATTGTAAACTTTGCTTTTCAAATCAAATTTCCATTTACTGCAAGTCCGCAACCAATGCATACAGTACATTCTTAACTACTATATTACGACCATGTCACTTGGGGATGTTAATTAGTGCAATCATGGGCCACGAAATTGATTTGGTTACATCACCAACCGGTGCAAATTGAAGAAGGATCTTATTAATTGTGGATTTGTAGTTAAGCCTAAACCCTAAACCACCCAAAAAGTTGCCCTAGGTATAAGGCTTGCTAATAAGTGTTACAAAGAATATTTTCAACACCATTGTTCAAGATGAACGATTAGGTGAGTTAAGTTCAATCATATCATTAATAAGAATGGATAGATTTATCGGATGTGGCAAGGGGAGCACACATGGCACTGAGGATAGGTTCAAACAGAAAGAGAAGCGATCAAGGGTTGATTTATCTTTTGAATCTTATCATCAAATTAGTTTTGAATCTCATTTAATAAAAACAATTTCTAAAATGGGGAGGCTAGCTCCGGTGCATGTTAATAGATAACATGCACCGGTGCATGCCTTTCTTTTGGGATTTTTTTTATTTATTTTTTTAAAATTTAATCAATTAAAAAATATTCTATTCATTTTCTTTTTTAACGATATGAAGTGATTTTTATAATTTGGATTTATTTTTTTTTACTCTGTGTTCTTAAAAAACTGTACTGAATAAAACTGTATTCAAAATTTACATATTCTAATAAATCTGTATACGAACTTGTGTTAAAAACTATTCTGAATAAATCTCTATTAAAAAAATTTAAAAAACAAAAAAAAAATTCACATGCACAGGTGCATGTTATCTAACTCTTGTCCAACTCAAATTTGTATCCCTCTTTGTCGTCACCTTTAACTATTGCAACTTCATTATCCAACAACCACGCACCACTCCTAACCAAATGACGCCCCACATCAACCATTTCTTTTCCACCATGAACACATTATAGATTTTTTTAAAGTATCATATTGTTGATTAGATCTTTATTTTGAATATGAAAAAGATTTTAATTTGTTTGAAAACAAAATTTATTTTGATAATTTTTTACCTTTTTAAACATTTCGAAATATATTTGTCCATTGGCTAAAAATTACACCAAAAATATATGAAAAAAAAAATCGGAAGGGATGGAAATATTTCCTTACCAGATTCAAGCAAAGAATGCAAACGCTTGGCTAAGTGAAGCAGTCAGCTACCTGTTACTTTCAATATTAATTTGTTCTATATAATAAACCTTTTGTTCTTCGATTTTTTGAATGATGCTTTTGCAAGTTAATAATTATTTTTGTTATACAATTGCAAAATAACTTGAATGGCCTTAAATAACTATAGCGAAAATAACTTGACGTGCCAAAACTAGATTGACTCTTAGGTGTCCTTTATTAAGTACTACTACTACCCCGTATTTATTTATGGTATACTAATAAGTGAGATTAAAAAATATTTACGGTATCATCCATTTATTCTAAGATCAATTAAAATGTTAAAAAAAATACCAAAAAAATTTAAACTGTTTATTTTCTTGGTCCAACTAACAAAATTATAGTACTACTTAATTGATTAGTTGTTACAATTAAAATGTTACACGGGATTGTATTCATTTCAGTGATCTCTTAATCTAAAAAATTAATTTTTAGTTGCCGAATAGAAAACACCTTTAATTTGAAAAAAAAAATGTTACACAAAATAAACGCCTTAATTAGCTTCACAACAAAATAAGATTGACCCATATTACTACTGATTATGTAAAAATGACAGATAAATAAAATGTTTTACAAATATCTAATAACAAATTGCTCATATTACTACTATGAAATGCATAACAGATAATGAGATGTTTCTCTAAAGAGGAAATCCTTGTATAAAACACATTCTGGAGGCATTAGCCATTTAGCGTATTATTGATGAGTAGTCGTGCAGTGGTTGCAGACTTGCAGTGGTGGAGGTGCACTTCAACTGTGACGTATTATCTCCCATTTTTAATATGATGTTTTTTTAAATAATTTTTACTCCGTATCTTAAAGTATTGCTAACCAATGTTTATAAGGTTTTATTTTAATTTTAATTTCATTCAATTATTTTTTATTTTTACAAATATCTTTATTTACTTAATATTTTAAAAATCATAATAATAACAAAAAATGCTATTTGAACATTTATCTTTAATATCTAAGTCCAACATTTACCATATTTTGGATAAGAAATGATGAATCCGTCAAAAAAGATAAATTGAAGGACCCGTCATTTCTTAGCTAAAATAATAAACTTTAGATTTGAAGATAAAAATAGATGTTCAAATAACATTATTTTAAGGCAAATGCTAATAAATGCTCTTACTGCACTTGTTAAGAAGCCATATGAAATAAATAATCATTGAAAAATACAATTTTTTTAGATTCTCAAAACACGGACTTATGATTAATTTTCTAAGTTTTGAAACCTTAAGTAAGAAGACCGTTATTCTAATAATAATTACAATACAAGAATAGTTTTAAAAAATTTATCAATACTATTTTAGATCTTCAGAACCACTAATTTTTCCAAAAATTATCTTAATTTAAGAAGTAGACGAAGAAGTAGTGAGTCTGAAAGTGTTAAGAGTAAATGGTATCGTGGGAATCCACATTCCAACTCCAACAGACACAAAATCTTCATTGGAGTGCGTTTTATTCTTCCATTTCACGCTGTTTGGTATTGGAATTTGATTCCTTTACCTTCCATCCCAAGACCACACAATGCCATGCCTGTTTTTGCTTCTTGCCCTCTTTTCTTTGTTCAATTGCTTTACCAAAGCACTTTGAATGGGGGAAAAGCAAAAGGTGACCCACCCGTGCCATTCCCTTTTCTCAGCTTTATTTCCTTTCAGGCTGGCTGGCTGGTGAATGAACACACTAACCACAAACTCTTGCTATATAGGACTACTATTGTTGGTCTTGCCTTTGCATTGCATCAATGTGTCAATTATTTGGGCCAACAAAAGCCTTGAGCTGGGATGGGCCTATCCTCAGCTAAATTTTTATCCGTGAAAATCGGTTGATTGATTTTGAACAGAAAAATAGAGCTCCATGTGCAATAATTTTGAATATTTAAATATTTTTTTATGTCAATGGAATATGATATATGTATTGATTAATAAAATAGGTAAATAATCAATTAATTAAGCTAAACATATACAATACTTGAATGATCTGATCTCTGGCATTATCAATGATCGGATTCAACTCTGGTGTGTTGAAATGACTTGATTTAACTTTTGGTCCAGTTTAGACAACATTCATAAATTTCATTCATGTTAACATAAGAACAATCTCATTTGAAATTGAACAAATAAATAATAAACACAAAAATTAAACAAGAGGTTATGCCCAAGTCTAATAAGAAATTTGAGTGAATCTAACAAAAATTGTATGACCCTATTCTACGCTACAATAATCTACTAAAAAGCATAAATTCATGAGTTAGTTATCTTCACAAAAAAAAAAAAGGTCATGTTTCCAATAAAAAAAAGAAGAAGACATGTTTTATTTTATTTTACAAAAAGATGATAGACAGAGATGCATTAACGGCAAGCAAGTAGACAAATATAGTGGAGCAACCAGATATTAGTTTTAAGCCGAAAAGGTAAATCTATCAAATCTTGTAGAGTAAGAAATTTCCTTTAGTAAAGATTAATATTGTGATGTTACATTATTAGATTAGCCATGGTTACAATCTGATTTGTGGTCAATTTCTTTGCTTTCTGCAAACAAGTTTATTGTATAGTGTATATTCGGCATTGGAAAATTCCCTTTTAGCGACGGCTAAACCCATGGTAAGTTTGAAATAAAATCCTGGTTAGTGGCCAAACAAATATTGCCAAGGCATCCCCAGAATGACGTGACTAAAATTTTATCTACGCTTAATTTAGACAATATAGTTTGATTAGCCACGGTTATAATATATTTACCCACAGTTATCTTGTAGGAATTAGGAAATTAAAAAGTCTATTTGAAATATTTGTAGTTAGTTACAATCTAAAGTTTAAACAATAATAGCTATATTGAAACGGGTGAGACTCAAATGCATGGAAAAACAACCCATGCACCGATGCATTGGTTGTTGTTAGCCGTTAATTAATGGTGGCAAAGAATGAATGGCTATGATCTATGATGAGCACCGATGCATCTGGAGAAAAAAAAACACATTTGGTTACTATATTTTTAATAATTTGTTTTCATTTGTGGGTTAATGTGTATAGGTATTTTGGATTATACCTAAAAGTTTGATAATCCTAAAAATAAAATACATTTAAGCACATCAATATTTTACTTCTAATAACTCAAAACTGATTGAAAAATAATAAAGTTACCGGTACCTATAGATAGCTATTGCGTAAGAAAAAGTATCAAAATTCAAATGTAAATACATTTTCTCAATCTTGATGTCAAAATTGATAAAATATAATATTTAGAATCTTGAAATAATAAGTCATTAAATATAACTTATACCAATAATATATTAAAATCAGTCCAGGAGCTAAAAATAAAACAGTCTCAGAATACTATGAAAATAGACAGAAACGTTCCAAATAAACAGTCAAATTAATTGGAACGTTTCCATCTATTTTCATAGTATTCTGAGACTGTTTTATTTTTAGCTCCTGGATTGATTTTAATATATTATCGGTATAAGTTATATTTAATGACTTATTATTTCAAGATTCTAAATATTATATTTTATCAATTTTGACATCATGATTGAGAAAATGTATTTACATTTGAATTTTGATACTTTTGTTACGCTATAGCTATCTATAGGTACCGGTAACTTTATTATTTTTCAATCAGTTTTGAGTTATTAGAAGTAAAATATTGATGTACTTAAACGTATTTTATTTTTAGGATCATCAAACTTTTAGGTATAATCCAAAATACCTATACACATTAATCCACAAATTAAAACAAATTATTAAAAATATAGTAGCCAAATGTGTTTTTTCTTCTCCAGATGCATCGGTGCTTAGATCACAGCCATTCATTCTTTGCCACCATTAATTAACGGCTAACAACAACCAATGCATCAGTGCATGGGTTGTTTTTCCATGCATTTGAGCCTCACCCGATTAAAACAATTGCGAACATAAATTTGTCCCATAGGTAAAGATTCGATCATTATATATATCAAAAGAATGCAAGTTTGAATATCATCATTGATGTAAATACTTTGTTATGAACAGAAAGTAAGTATATTTACAAGTTTTTTCTTCCTATAAGTCTTACCTTGATCTTCAGCTGTCTTTAACAATTCTATATTCAAGCAATTTGATAGTTGATATTTTCATTTATTATCATGAATTGTGCACAACTTATATTATGTTGATATGATTAGTCGTCATCAAATGTATTTATATTCACCGCTCCAAAATATAAATATATAGATAGATATAGATTGGCACACTCATGCTATATGTTACATGGTTTTTTTACTTAAGTGAGGTAGTTTTACAAACAATTTACGTAAATAGGGTAGTTTTGAAACTATTTACATAACATGAGACAGTCAACAAAACTATTTACGAAAATGGGGCAGTCAAAGTCAAAATTACAAAAGTCAAACAAGTCATCCCACATGACTTCTTCTAAAGAGTCATCTCACATGACTTATTCTAAAAGTCAAACAAGTCATCCCACATGACTTATTCTTCTGCTCCCTCGGTTCCTACTTATCTGTCATATTTCAAACAAAACACACCCTTTAAAAAACGAAATCATTACTTAGATTTCCAATACATTAATTATGTTTTTTTTTCCGATTATACCTTTTCTTTCTCTGTAATTATTACTTTTTTTCCACTACTTACAAAAATCAATACCCTATTAAATAAGGGTAAACATGGAAAATAACATTTATTATACTATTGAAATCATGAAAAGGACAGATTAAAAAAACAAAAAACTTCTACGAAAAAGGACAATTAATTAGAAACGGAGGGAGTACTTTAAATCTTCATTTTAAACAAATTATTGGTCTATAATTTGAGGTAATTTTTTTATATTTCATTTTCTTAATTTTTTTATTTTTTTATTTTAATTTATATGTACATATTTATTTTATTTTTAATTTTGTGCTTTTATTTATTATTATAATGTTTAGGTGTAATTTTTTTATGTTTTATATTTTATTTATAGAATTTTTTATTTTAATTTTTTTATATAGTTAATTTATTTTTAATTTTGTGCTTATATTTTTTATTAATGTTTAGCTATTCTAATGCACTTATTTATTTATTTATTTTTAATTTAGTTTATTATTATATTGTACTTATTAGTCAGATTTTTAATGTTTCATACTTTTATTTATTTATTTATTTAAATTTTTCATAATATGTTTTTAATCTATTCATGTTAATATTTTTTCAATCTATTCATGTTATTATTTATTTTTTTAATGTATTCATGTTAATATTTTTTTTTAATTATGTAGAAACCTGTATATGATATATTATTTTGAAACTGAACTGGTGTCGCGGTAGCAAAATTGTTTCCATCCGTTTTCACTCCAAATTTGAGGCTGTAAAGATTGAATTTGGAGTGAAAACACATGGAAACAATCCTGCTGCAGCGACACCTGTTCAATTTCAACATACTATATTATCTATAGGCTTTTTACATGAAAAAATTTAAAAAATACTAACATGAATACATTATAAAAACTAATAATAACATGAATAGATTAAAAAAATATTGTGATAAATTTAAATAAATAAATGTACAAAACATAAAAAATCTAACTAATAAGTTCAGTATAATAATAAACTAAATTAAAAATAAATAAGTGCATTAGAATAGCTAAACATTAATAAAAAAAATAAAAGCACAAAATTAAAAATAAATTAAATATATATATAAAAAATTAAAGCATGAAATTGGTTTTTGTAAGTAGTGGAAAAAAAGTAATGATTACAGAGAAAGAAAAGGTATAGTCGAAAAAAAAACATAATTAATGTATTGGAAATCTAAGTAATGATTTCGTTTTTTATAGGATGTGTTTTGTTTGAAATATGACAGATAAGTAGGAACCGAGGGAGCAGAAGAATAAGTCATGTGGGATGACTTGTTTGACTTTTAGAATAAGTCATATGAGTAGACTCTTTAGAAGAAGTCATGTGAGATGACTTGTTTGACTTTTGTAATTTTGACTTTGACTGCCCCATTTTCGTAAATAGTTTTATTGACTGCCGCATGTTACGTAAATAGTTTCAAAACTACCCTATTTACGTAAATTGTTTGTAAAACTACCTCACTTAAGTAAAAAAGCCAGGTTACGTAGCTATCACCCTATCATGTTTCACGTGTACACATTCACACACCGAAATGTATTTTTATTTCATATAATCACATAATTTTTACTCACGAAAACAACGTAACATTTAAAGATCCTGATAATATCTCAAATTAAACGACCAAACCCATTGGTTTAGGATGTATGTGGTTTAATTTATCTTCTCTTATTGTGATTCCATATTAGTGGCACGCACATATTATCGCCTGTCAAATAAGATTCTATATTAGTGCTAGAATTCATTCTTACTTCCGCATCATCATTAGGGAGGGGCATAAAGAACCTCACTTGCTGCAAGGTGGTTCACCCACTTGTTTCCTATTGTAGCATCAATATACATATAAGTGGTGTTACTGCTGGGTCTTATTCCTATATCTGGAGTCAGGAGTGTCAGTTTCAAATTAAAGGTGTATCGTGCATGAATTGGTTTGGTCTTAGTCGTCCATTAAACAAGAAATAAATATTCAAAAAAAGAAGGTATATTTGCTTTTCTGTCAAGTCACAACACTGCTAGAAATTATTACTTAGATACAAATCAAACATTAGGTTTATTATAATTGTAAAATAATAAAATAGTAAAAGTTAAGTTATACAATACCAATTTCATCATAATTAAGAATGAGAACATGTGAAATCGACCATCAGGAACCTATTATGATTGATCAAAACTTCTTAAAAAAAACCTATTTAGTATAGTATGCCAGGTTTCTAGGCAATATAAAAAGCTTAAGAAACCTAACAAACGGACCTACAAATTTTATTACATACATATATTATTTTTTACAGCAAAAACATATGTAAATTTTGAATATATATATGCTTAAAAGTTTGGTCGTGAGTACAGTCAAGACTTGGGTTTTTCTTTAAAAACTTCCCTTGCAATACATTCCACCACATGACTTTTGTATGGAATGAATAAACCTTTAAATAATTTATTTTGCATTCTAAATGAGTTTTAGTTCATCGGTTATGAAAAACATTGATCTCCAATTCTTTTTTTAACAAAAATTATATTGTGACCTAAGCTCATAATCTACTCAAAATTTTGGATTGTGAATACAGTCAAGATCCTTTTAAAAAAAAAAAAAAACTCCCTTCAATTAAAAACAAATTCTTGTTTTGATTTAATGGCCTAAATTGCAAACACCTCGAACCAAATTGCATCACCACTAACGTGATGGGGTGGGGTGGGAAAGGATTAAGGAAAGGGTTGGGTTGAAATTTTTTAAGTTATGGATCTTTAAGGATTTTCACAAAGGTGCATAAAAGTTTGATTAGGCCGGTTTCCGCCCCGGTTGTTCCACTATTGGTTAGTTGTTGAGTTTTGAATTATGCCTTCTTAGTTGAGATTTTGGTCCTCATTTTTATTTTTCTTGGACAAAATTGTCTTTTGCAGTGTAAAGATTTCAGTTCATAACAGACGAAAAAATCTCGTATGTAGCAAAACGTAAAAAAATTCTATTGCAAAACCGGAAAAATTCCGTTCACAAAGAAACTGAAAAATTCCGTTTGGCCTTGCATGGAAAAATTCCGTCTAGATGAAACTCATAATTAACCAAATCTAGTACTCCCTCTGGTCCTCTTTATAGGGCATACTTAACCATATCACACGGACCAAGGAAGGTAGTTAGATTTCTTGAAACTTTAAAAAAATACTTCAACATTACATTCTTACCCTCTCAACTGGCATTGGGAATTTCACAATGTATTACTTCACATTAATGGACAAAGGCCAAATAAGAGAAAATAGCAATAAATGTCTCCTAGAAAATACAAAATGACTTATAAATAGGACCAAAGAATCCTTCTAGAATGTGACTTATATATAGGACCGGAGGGAGTACATGCTACTATGCTAGTATACTACTATATAATAGAATTTTTTTTCTAAATTTTTTTAACAAAGATTTACTCAGAATATTTTGTTACACAGATTCGCATACAGATTTATTAGAATATGTAAATTTTGAATACAGTTTTTACTCAATATAGTTTTTTCTGAGCAGAGTAAAAAAAAGTTTAAATCAAATCATAAAAAACTAGGAGAAAATGGAGAATACACCGACAATGTAAAGTTTTTTACACCATCAGTGCATCATTCATCATTCATCTATGTATGGTTGTTGACTTTTATATTAAAGTAACACAAATAAATGGTGGATGATGATCTGATAGTGTAAAAAACTTTACACCGTCAGTGCATATCCCATTAATCTCAAAAATTAGTGCATATCATTGAAAAAGAATACACATAAAATATTTATGAATTGACTAGATTTGAAAAAAAGAAAAAAGAAAAATACATAGGATATTTTTTAATTGACTACATTTAAAATGAAAAAAAAAGAAAGAAAAAAAAAAACAGATAGTAGCATTTTAAGAAAAACTTAGCAGGAGTACATTAGAACATGAACTTTGGAATGAACGGAATTTTTCCGTTTCTTTATGAAAGGAAGTTTTCCGTTTTTTTTAACGGAATTTTTTCGGTTTTGCAATAGAATTTCTTTTTACGTTTTGCTGCATACGGGATTTTTTCGTCTTGTTATGAACGGAAATATTTACACTATAAAAGGCAATTTTGTCAACGAAAAATAAAAATGGAAACCAAAATCTCAATTACTGGGGCCATAATTCAAAACTCTTAGTTGTTAGTTAGTACTATATGTCAAGGTTAAAGTTTTAGGCTGGGCCAGCAACAAGTTCATATGCCCAATTACCCGAATAAGTGTGGGACCATGAGGTTAGGCTTGCCTAAAGTATGAATGCGGGGATTTAATTTTTGTTAGATAAATTAGTAAGTTAGGATTTATATGCACTATATTTAATTAAGATATACACAACCTCAATTTCTTACTTTAGATTTAAATTTTCTTTGGAGGGGCTTGACCTAGGTCCAAGAATATATAGAAAGCAAACATCCCAATAGATAATTTAGTGGGTAGAGTTATAAGACATAAAATATGAATACCTAAATTTGATTTTTGGTAGGCTGGTAGCTATATAATTTTTCTTATTCCACATCCTCCCTTCAAAGATATATGGATGTTAGTTCACAAACCCCATTTTTGACAATTCCAAATTTCATTTTTTTCGGTATGATTCAATCAGAATTTTTTTCGACATCCTCGAATAGAAAAAATGCATGTTTCAATCTTAAGTATATATTTTTTAAATTGAGGGTCTGTAAATGAAAAATGTATTTCCTGACTCAGAAATATTGCAGGGAAGCGGTCACTCTGGAGCTTCCGCGTTTGGGGCTTCCACCACAGACGAATAAAACATGGATACTGTAGGACCTACTATCATATAGGCACATCTGATCTTTACCCCAATGACAATCGAATGTATCGTTATTCATTCAGCAATCATCCAAAAGTCACTCACTACAAAGTACTGTATCACAGAATTCTCCATCAAAAATGAATGTCTAACATGAGCAAATTAAGATCAGAAATGAATCACTACTGCATAGAACAATCTAAAGACAAGATCAGAACCATACCACAAATCTATCTTCTTCAACAGTCTTGCTCATCATATAGATAGCTCCATGTATGCTAGAACTAGACACTATATTAAAATGAGATAATTGGTTTGGATAAAAAATCACAAAAACTGATTATTCAAAGGGAGTTAAAAACAAAGGATCCTAGCCGTCCCTTCTAAAAGAGTCCATTGTAAGCCTCTAACCTTCAAACCTACTCCACCAAATGAAGAAAATAGCAAATCTTAGCAATATTATCCGTCTTCCTTTTCAAATTCAATAACCAATCCGCAACGATATCTTTTGCTAACCAACCAATAACATACTGGATTCAAATAGACCTTTCAAATGGATCCCTTTAATCAATCAAAAGGGACGACCAACAATAACTAAAGACACACAGTTGCAAGAACAACATAGAACAGCAATTGAAAGATAAATAGATTAATGCTTCACTTGCAGTAAGAAAATAGAATTGAACATGTATTTTCTAACTTTGAACAAGTAATGCTTACATGTATAAATCTAATTTTTGTTTAACGAAATATTATTTTTTTTCCAGAGCCTTCATATCAGCAAGTTTCTTGTTATATCTTCTAGAAGTAGTCTATAAAGAATGTTTAGCCCCAGGCTATATATATTGTTAACACCAAACAAATTAAGATATATTTCTGCAAGTAAGCAGGGATCCTAAATTATTTCTTGCAAACTATCACTAGCCATTAAAGAATACTTTTCACAGTATTAATTCTCTTCATAATCTGAATTCCTTTTTCTAGCCATAAAATTCAAGAACTAATTCAACTCTGATTTTGCGCCTTAAGCCTCTTTGATCAGGCAAATTTATGATTTTGCTTTTCCAGTAGACCCCTTGAATTATCCTTATCTTCCCTCCACGGCAAAATTTTGTACCTGGAAGAAATATCAAATGGGAGCAGCATGAAATTCAAAAATCCTAAGGATAGCTTGATACAAAAAGGCAAGACCAGGTTGAATACCATACAAGATACATGCATGGATAGCAAACTGTGAACACATGCACAAAGGGATAAAAAGTTAATGATAAGATCTGAGGAAATTTACACCAGGCAAGACATAACATCAAATAAACGTGAGAAACACAAATAGGTCAGCATAAAAGATGAAGAATCACTGACCTCTGCACAAAAGCAAGAAGCGACTGATGGCTTATAAGAGGCATTATCCTACTTTCGGTGAGAAAGCTCTTCAAATGAGCAACAACTGCATCAACTCCAGCATAGGGCAAAGTATATTTTTTCTCCACAAGAAGCTTTATGAAATATCTGCAATTAGTACTAAATTTAGTTTCAACCATGGAGAAAAACAATAAACTCCTCGAGAAAATTTCTAGTGTTGTAATTTGGTATAACATCAGCTCAATATAGCAATTACAGACAAAAATGCACTTTAGGGTGACTCTCCAATTTTACTAGTATTTTATAAGGGTTGAAATATCTCTATGTGAAAACCGAAAATTTTAAAATCACATTGAAGAATCAATTATTTATAATTTAGGGCAAGTCTTGGAGCAACTGTAAAATTGTTGTCTTGACAATTGAATGTCACAGGTTCAAATCCTAAAAACAATGTCTCACTTGCGAGGATAAGACTGCAAACATTTGATTTCTCGTAATATGGATGGCAAATGGCATTTTAAAAAAAACTGCCACCGCGGCGGCCGCGGCGGCCATTTAACACAAGTACATAACATTTAGCTGATCATCCATCTTTCCATCCATCGCCATGACCACCATCCATTAAACAACACTCAGGACATCTTCCAAATTTATTATTTCATTAGGCTCAAATGCTATCATGAAAACACTAAATTCTAAAGTCATATATATTTCTAATATTTATAACGTGGAATATAAATTGAGAAAATTTTACATTTGAATTCCTGTATTGAATAATTGGCATTCAAAATTCACAATTTGACAACAATGACATACAGTCCAACTAGCAAGTTATTTTTTCACCAAAACTTTCTACATACCTTGATATTCTGCAATATTTCATGCCAGCAAGCTTCAATAGCAAGGCACTGTAAACAAATCAAAAAGTAGGGATGCATTGGATGAAAATTATTAAAAAAAGACCTATAAGAATGTCATACTCGTGAGTTTACCTGAATTCGTGGAACTTAAATAAACTCAACTAATCATTGATAATCTTATCACTTCATTCCTTTCATCTTGAAAAACTGTTAAGTAAAATAATACTACTAGTTAATTAAAGGCTTGTTTATGGTTTTGGTCTCTAAAAGTTCAACGTGTTTTAGTTTTAATCCCTAAAACCGTGACTGGTCCTTAATTTTTCAAACATTTTGGTTTTGGTAAAAATCAATTATTTGTTGACGTAATTAACGGAAACCCATACCAACAGCTACATGGTGTGGTGTGAGATAACGCCAAATAAGTATTGTCACATGAATGATTCAGGTCCATAAACGCAAAATTCTGCGTATGAGACCATTTTGCGTATGGGACCATTTTGTGTCTACGGATCTGTATCATCCTCGTCATATCACTTATTTGGCGTCTCCTCACACTACGTGATTGCTGATATGGTGTTCCGCTAGCCACATCAGCAAATAACAGTTTTTTCATAATTGAGTGGATCAAAACCAAAATGTTTGACCAGTCCCGGTCAAAATAACTTATAGGAACTAAAACCAAAACACGCTGAACTTTTAGGGACCAAAAACATAGATAAACCTTATTAAATTAAAAATATGGCTTCCCTTTCCTTTTTTACTTCTCCCAAAATCCTCAGCCAAATATAACCTTTCTGAAGACTAGAAAGCCACCTCTCAATCACTACAGCAAACATCTCAGTAATATCCCCAACTACGAAAACCAAAACACATACCGTGCTGCCACATTTTACAATTTAAACTCATGATTGACAAAGTAAGCATTACGGAAAAGAAACCGATTATCAACTACAGTGGCTAACATCTAAGAAAACTCTACCTATGAAACCAAACACTTGCTATGCAACCAACTTAGTGAAAAATTAAAGCATTAACTGACCGAGTCAGCATACCTCGAACGACGTGGAGGAATAGAAACCTCTTCAATAATGCTTCTAATAGTGAAGAATTCCCAAGCAGTGAATGTGCGTGACTGCACATCAAGCATATTGCTTGTCAAACCCCGTATGAAACATGAAGATGTGAATTTGTAGTTTTACTTTGAATGTTTAATGTGGGCTTAATTATGTCACAAATCCCTGAAGTTTGGGATACCCTTATACTTTTTTGCAACGTCTGACTTCCGAAGTTATTTCTGGCTTTGTCATATACCCCTATTATCAATTCTGACAAATTTTGTTGACATGTAACATTGAAATGCTGCAGGTTAAGCACCTAGTACCCCGTGGGCGAATTTTTTTTTTTTTTTTTAAATTTAAAAAACTAAAAAACTTAATATTTTTAGTTAAATAAAAAAGAAAAAAAATAATTGAAGAGAGAGATCGTCTTCGCCCGTGTGACATCACGCGACACCACATAACCAACCTCCAACGTATTATTAGGATTATGATGTTACATGTCATCAAAATTACTCAGAATTGGTAGTAAGGGTATATGACAAATTCATAATAACTTCGAACAGTTAAACTTTGAAAAAAAAAAGTATAAGGTATCTTACAAAAGTACCTCAAACTTCAGGGACTTGTGACATAATTAAGCCTTTAATGTTTTGTGCAAACTTTAATAAAAATGAAATACTCAGACTCCTTAACTGAAGGAGCACAAAATTATGGTTATCATTAGAGGCAGTCTCTATCAGGGATGTTTCAAAAATAATATTGTTTATGAATCTTTAGTATGTTTGTTTGGCAACTCCTATAGCGGCAGTCTCTAGCAAAAATACCTTGCATAGTGGAAAGAGTATTCCCCTAAAGAAAGGTCCAGGTTTGTGCAATGCCTTACGCAGAGATTTGTAGAGAGAAGGATGCAGGGGTTTTTTGTTGCTCATATCCTCTCTGAATCTTGGAAGCAAGACAAGACTGAAGAACTTTTCAACCTTTTTTGCATCAAATTTAGAAGTGAAAGTCCGAGTAGCTTGATACACATCATCTGGTGAACCAGCTCCTCCCCGGAGTTCTTCAAGGTCCTCCACTGAGAAGGCCTTCTTTCTTCTTTTGCCCACCCCGTTAATCTTCCGCTGAATGAATTTCAAATTATGAACCATGAATAACATAACCGAAATCAGTGATAAATAGGTTTACAAAATCAATCTACAAATCAAAATGACATATAATGACTATCCTCTCAACTCGGACTTATAATTTAAAAAATCTTTTAAAAAATGGCATATAATTAAAATCGGAGGAGTAAAAAGTTGAGCAATCATTGGACTACCCTCTCAACTCTAACTCTTATAGAAGCTTCACAAATGTCTAAACCATGTTTAATTTAAATAATTTTTTTTAGGAATTTTTTAATCTCAATCTTTAAAAAAAAAAACTTTATATAATGTCAAAAAAAAAAAAAAAACTTTATATTGAAAACGTGAACTTATGGCTACACGGCCTTTTGTCCTTATTATTACAATTTTGTATATTTAATATTAGGCTTTTAGTCCAAATCTTTTGTTAATTGGGGAGTATGAATTATATCAAATAATCTTGTTTTATTAATGAACTTAATTGAACAAAAATATGAATGATTTTACATCATGTCATAACCTAAAACTTTTTAAGACATTAGGTTCATGGACCTCAATGTGAGACTATTTTATATCTCTCAACACTTATGTTGCCGTTTTTTCAGTTCTTATCTAAGCAAACACAAACTTCACTAGGAAAAGCATCAAAGAATGGTTTTTAGCATATTAATCGATTTTATTTGGTCCCCCTTACCTGTACCTTCATGATCTTCACACGTTGGATGCAGCTTCCCTGCCTTTCTAGCTTTCGAACATTGGAATGAGCTTATTAGGATTCGGTAGGAAGGTTTCGGCTTTCGAGTGAGTGCGGGAGCTCTGATATTTAAAGGGTTCTTTTCTTGGACTTGGGCTTATCGGTTCAATATCCACCTTATTTAATGGGCTTATTTTTCTCACTTAACCATGTTACGTTTTGCTTTGAAATTTGAATAAATAAATACATCTTTCATATAGCCGGTAAAATGAGATTATAATTATTTTTTATTTGATTATAATTCGGTAAGAGTAAGATTATTTGCTAAATTTATAATCTATTTTCATTTGAGTATCTTAACTGAAAAATGGATTTAAACTTATCTATTTTGTTTGGACAGCGATCACAGCGTAAAGAAAATTATTTTTGACTTATTAAATTACCAAAAAAGGCATGAAGTGATAATGAGATAGTTAATGTGTTAGAGTGATAAAATTAAAATAGAAAAATTACATAGTCGAAAAAATAATCTTATAAAAAATAATCTTCAACTTATATAAGGGAGTTTTTAGATTTTGATTAGTATTTTTTAAAAAAATATAATTTACATTGACAAACAAACATGTTATCATGTCACTCATTTTTTAAGTAAATCAAAACATTGGAATACCAATATCTATGGCTACCACTCTTTGTGTATGTGTAATTTTTTGACCAATATGCTAACCCCTTAGCATGTCATATCATTTTGTGGTGCAGAATGGGACCCTTACCATTGATACAAAAATGGCAACCTCCATAGGAAACAAATTTTCCCCTCAAAGATGTAATCTAGCTAAAAACAGAAAACTAGTCTAATACCAGTGAACAGTATACATATTCATATAAATATAGATATAAACATAGATATAATTGGTTGCATAACGAAATCTTGTTCATCACAAGCATTCATATGAAAATACTAACAAGTGCCTAAAAAGCTGAATGTAATTTGAAAGCATTAAAAGGTATAATTTTTTAAGTTTCCAAGATACGAAGGAGTTGAGACTATGTATACACTATTTTCTGGCGTAAAATGTATTCAAATAGCAGTATATAGTAGTATGCTGGGCCAATTAAAACAGTCTACAATAGAAAACCCATTTTTTCCACCAAAGACAAAACTAGCATTTCAAGACTTGAGAAACCATGCAGTCCGTGCCTACAAGAAGAAGCAGACCATCAAAATTGTATAACATCAAACAAAGCCAAATGATTAAAATAATTACTGGATTCAAATAGATATTTCAAATGGTAATCCCTTTAATCAATCAAAATGGACGGCATAGATCCGCACACGTATTTTCTAACTATGAAAAAGTAGTGCTTAGACATAAATATCTAATTTTTGGTGCATGTTTGGTACAACTGTTAAAATGAGATTATGATTGTTTTTTCTACCAAATTATAATCTGTTATAATTATAATCTATTTATGTTTGGGTATCTTAGCTGAAAAATAAATTTAAGCTAATCTGTTATGTTTATATAAAGGTAAAGAATATTATTTTTACTAAGTAAATTACGAGAAAGGGTACAATGTAATAAGTGGGTAGTTAATGTATTGAAGTGATAAAGGTAAAACAGGAAAATTACATGGGTTTTAAATAATAATCTCTAGCTATTATGAGGTAGCTTATAGATTTTGATTATTTTTCCAAAAATATAATCTAAGATTATAATTTGTATTGCAAACAAACACACTAGCTTATGATTATTTTTGGAAAAAAAAAGAAGCTAAAAGCATAATCTTTCATCCTAAACAAACATGCCAAGCTAGTTTCATCCTAAAAAATGAGGTTTTCTCGGAGCCATCATATCAGCAGGTATCTTGTTATTTCTTCTAGAAGAAGGCTATAAAGAATGTTTTGCCCCAGGCTAAATTGTTAACACCAAACAAAATAGAATATATTTCTGAATGTAACCAGTGATCCTGAATTATTTCTAGAAAACAATCACTAGCGATTGAAGAATACTTTTCACAGTTTAATTCTCTACATAATCTGAATTACTTTTTTCTAGCAATAAAATTCAAAAAATCAATTCAACTACGACTTTTCACTGCACGCATCTTTGAACAGGCAAGATGAGGCACACTACAGATTCAACACCCAAAGTAATCAGCCATGGGAAAGAAAACTAGGGTAAAGGAGAAAGAAACAAAAACCTAAAGGATATATATTGATATAAGATTACCTTACTTCTCCTCCCGGGTGCGGCAGTTGTTCAGCTCAAAATTAATTTCAGAAGTAACCTACGGTAGGAGAAATTAATATTAAAATCAAATAAAGCCAGAAATCTAAAATAGAAGGAAATTGGCCCATCAGACAGTGAACCTACTAATTTATGGTTTTGCTTTGCCAGTAGACCCCTTAAATTATCCTTATCTTCACGCCGCAGATCATTTTTGTACCTAGAAGAAATATCAAATAGGAGCAGCATGAAATTAAAAAATCCTACAAGGAAAATAACAATACTTTGGATATAGCTAAGCATAGCTTGATACAAAGATAGGCAAGACCAGGTTGCACACTATACAAGATAAATGCATGGAAAGCAGATTGTGAAACATGCACAAAGGGATAAAAAAAGTTAAGGATATGGTAGAAGGAAATTTACACCAGGCAAGACAGAACATCCACACCAGGCAAGACAGAACATCTAATAAAATTGAGAAACACAAATAGGTCAAGAATAAAAGATGATGAATCGCTGACCTTTGCACAAAAGCAAGAAGCAACTGATGACATATAAGAGGCATTATCTTAGTTTCAGTGAGAAATCTCATAAAATGAGCAACAACAGCATCAACCACAGCGTAGGGCAAAGCATAATTTTTCTCCACAAGAAGCCTCATGAAATAGCTGCAATTAATACTAAAATTAGTTTCAACTTTCAACCATGGAGAAAAACAACAAACCATCCATAAAATTTAGTGTTGTATTTAGTAAAACATCAGCTCAATATAGCAATCACTGAGAAACTGCATTTTCGGGTGATTCCAATTATGCTATTCTATAAAGCTTGAAACATCTCTCGGAAAACCGTAAAAATTAAGTCATGTTAAAGTATAATTAATTTATAATTTCGGGCAAATATTGGAACAACAATGCAGTTGTCTTGAGACTGCAAACATTCACCTGTTTGGGTAAGGTTGCAAACATTCAGGCAAAGTGCAACAAGTTTTAGATATTAGAAATGAAAATAAGTTTAAAAATATATATTAAAAAAATAACCGACACCAAAAATTATCAGAACAGTGGAAGAACAAAGGATGTAGATGAAAAGACAGGAAAAAAGAGAAGGAAAAAACCAAATACAAAGAAACAGAAAAAAAGAGGGATTTTTTCCTCAAAGGCTCAAACAACATAAGAGAGTGGAAGAACAGAGGTGGCATGGTCAGAGCTAGGTGTCATCATAGTGAGAGAGGGGAAACCCAAGGTAAGAATCAAAAGAGAGGGGCATTATATAAAAAGCAATCGAGTGGGAGACTTAAATTAGGGTTATTGGTAAAACACAAAGTACCCAAAAAACCACCATGATCCGCAACCAACATGGCACTACCGTCACTGACAAGGGTTAGAACGGGAACATAAACTAATAAAATTTTACATTAGAATTCCTGTTTTGAATAATTGACATTCAAAATTCACAATTTAACAACAATGACTAAAAAAATGCAGTCCACTAACAGGCTATTTTTTCACCAAAAATTTCTGCATACCTTGTTGTTCCACAATATTCCATCCCAGCAAGCTTCAGTAGCATAGCACTATAAACAAATAAAAAAGTCAGGGTGCATTGGATGAAAACTATTAATAAGAAACATACAAGGTTTTAAAACTCGTGAGTTTACAAAAACATGTGGAGCTTAGGCATACACAACCCGTGAACTAAAGTCATCCACAATTTAAATTAAAGGGAAGGGAAGGCATGTTTTTAATTATTAAATTAAAAGAGATACAGTTTTAGAGAGTAAATAAGGAATGGCAAGGTAGAATTCATAATAATCTATCATTGATTCATTTCATTTTGAAAAATTGATGAATAAAAGAATAATTATTTAAAATTCAAAATATGACTTCCCGACTTCCCTTTCCTTTTTCCACCACCAAAATCCTCAGCCCAAACATACCCAAAAACTAGAGTACAAAAAGGCATCTTTCAATCACTATAGACAACCAAAACACTTACTGTTTAAAGTCATAATTAACAAAGTAAGCAGTGTAGAATAGAAACCAATTACCAACTACAGTGGATAATATTTCCGAATACTCTACAAAGGAAACAAAACACTTCCTATGCAACCAACTTATAAAATTGAAGCATCAATTGACCAAGTCAGCATACCTTGAATGAGGTGGAGGAATGGAAACCTTTTCAATAATGCTTCCAAAAATGGCTGCTTCCCTGATAGTGCATGTGCGTGACTGTACATCAAGAATATTGTCAAACCCCGTAAGAAACATGAAGATATGAATTTGTAGTTTTACTTGGGAGCACTCAATGTTTTGTGCAAAACTTCGATAAAAACGTAATACTCGTCCTCCTTAAATAAAGGAACACAAAATTATGGTAATCACAAGAGGGGATGCCCAACTGATTTCTTAAAGGAAAGTAAGGAAATCTGTCATTCTACGATGTGATGTACTCGAACAATAGCATATAGCTAATTTCAGTCTTCGCATTTGAAAATTAAGGCTAAAATGCAGTTTTGGTCCCTTAAGTTTTCCAAATGTGCAGATTTAGTCCCTCAATTATTTTTTAAGCTAAAATAGTCCCTCATGTTAATTTTCTGTGCAGATTCAGTCCCTCCGTCATCCTTTCGTTAATATTGTTATCTCTAGTTCATTTGCCAATCTAATGTATGCGCTACCACACCTTTTCCAGACAGGATCATAGCTAAATTTTTTTTCCCTTCTTTCTATTACCACCACTAACGACAAAGATCATCGGAAGCAATGAAGAATATGCAATGCAGAAATACCTCAAAAACCAAAACTTATAAAGGCGAAAAATACCTTGCACAGTGGAAACAGAATTCCCCTAAAGAAAGCTCCAGGTTTGTGCAATGCCTTATGTAGTGATTTATAGAGAGAAGGATGTAGTTGTTTGTTCTTGCTTATATCCTCTCTGACTCTAGGAAGCAACACAAGATTGTAGAACTTTTCAGCCTTTTTCCCATCAAATTTAGAAGTGAAAATCCGAGTGGCTTGATACACAGCATCTGGTGACCCAGCTCCTCCAACAAGTTCTTCAAGGTCCTCCAGTGAGAAGGCCTTCTCTGTTCTTTTTCCCTCCTCATTATCCTTCCCCTGAATTTCATAATGGAGACCATATTATATTTATAATTAAAAAGTAAAAAGCATCAAAGAATACCCATGATGGTTTTTAGCATTATAACTAATTTTATTTGGTCGTAGCTAACTGATTGGATGCATCTAACGCAACATTGAATCAAAACAGAACCCATAAAAAATAAAATAAAGAGTTAACTCATGGAGATCATCTTTCACGACCTTGGTGGGAATCTCTTCGATGCCATGGAGGGCCCGGTGTACCTCCTCGTCCTGGACCTCATTCGCCCGACTCAAAGTCTCCTTCATGGTCTTCTCGATCAGCTTCCCTGCCTTCTAGCTTTCTGAAGCTTCTTCTTGCTTTGGATGGAGCTTCTTTCTAGGATTACATAACCGTGGAGCTCTGATATTTGAAGAAGGGTTCACTTTTCACTTCTTGGGCTTGGGCTTGGGCTTCTCGGTCCAGTATCCATACCTCGCTTATTTCTTCAACGAACTTAATTGGCAATTAGTCCCCAAACCCCAAATTTATCCACCAAACCCCATTTTAATTATTAAATGTCTATTATACCCTTCTCCATTAAAAAAAAAAGGAAACAAACCCTAAACCCCAGCAACCTCTTCACCTTCTTCCACCATGCAAACCCCAAACCCCAAGCAAAACCCCATAACCCCATATATCCCATAATTTTACAAACTCCATTCTCTCTTCTTCTAACTTTTCTCTTACCTTTTCAAAACCCTACCATATTCTACCTACAAACCACTTCATTTGATTATCTATTTGTAAAGGAAGCTCCAGTGGATTCTCTATTGGTGTTCTTGAAAGTAAAATCATCTCTTCTACGATTTGTTTATTTTTTTTACGTAACTGTTAAAAGTATTTCGGAATTTAATTTTACTAAATCATATAAAAACCTCTCTCTCTGTAACCTTTTTCCAATATACTAAATTCAGAATTTAATTAAATTCCGAAATACATGTTTCAGAAAATTTTTAAA
The DNA here is from genome assembly GCA_037953625.1 of Crotalaria pallida. NCBI lineage: Eukaryota > Viridiplantae > Streptophyta > Magnoliopsida > Fabales > Fabaceae > Crotalaria > Crotalaria pallida. The sequence goes on from CM075649.1 coordinate 181,163,557, forward strand.
TTCTGAAATATGTTTCTTAGAATTGTATACTTGAATAATTTGAAAAAACCATATGAAAACGTCTCTCTCTGTAACATTTTTCCGATATACTAAATTCAGAATTTAATTAAATTCCGACATACATGTTTCAGAAAATTTTTAAATTCTGAAATATGTTTCTCGGAATTGTTCAATTCTGAATAATGTGCTAATGTCATTGCAGCAAATGAGCAAAGCATCAAATTTCTACTATGTTGAAACTCTGTTGCTACATCAAATTTCAAATTTCTACCTTAACTTAATCATTTTCAACAAAGTAAATTGACATTGAAAACTTAATTCATTAATTCAAATAATTCAGTATTCATTGATAGCTATACAAATAACCAAAACAAATAACAATTCCTATACTGAGAAGTTCAAAATCCAACCAACATTGATCCCATATCAGTGGGTGGTTGAGGTGAATATGTATGTGATGCGGGAGGTGGTAGTGGTGGTTAAGGTGCCGGAGATGATGATGCATGTGATGTTCTCATATAAGTGGGTTGAGGTTGCGATTCCGGTGCTTGAGGTTGCGGTTGCGGTTCCGGTGCTTTCATATCAGTGGGTTGAGGTTGCGGTTCCGCTTGAGAAGATGAATGCACTTGAGGTTGCGGTTCCGATGCCGCTTGTGATGATGAACCAATTTTACTTTTAGCCTTCTTTTCCCTCCTGTATGATGCAGTGGGTGGTCGTCTCCCTTTCCACAATTGTTCCCCTGCTGCTTTATGTTGTTCTTCTGCTGCTCTACGTTCTTCTTCTTCTTCTGCTTGCACGGTTTCAACTATACGTTTCGTTCTAGCCATATCTGAAATTTCATCCCAATTAAAAAAGGTATAAGTTATCAATAAAAACAATATTCAAACATTGATAAAGAAAAATTATGTTCTCATATTCTAAGCACCAAAACTCGAAAATATTAAACATAAAAATAACAACCACTGATTAAAACAATCACTGATTAATTTCTGATATATCATATTCGGAATTTTATTAATTTACGACACCCCCGTGTCGGAAATTTGCAGAAAAGACAGAACTTCAACTACGTTAATGGCTGAAAGGAAGAGCAACACAGCAACATCAAGAATAAACTCTAAAACAACAATAAATAAAAAGGAACAAAACCCTAAAAAGAAATAACAAAAGCTAAACCAAACCTAAACAAAACCTAAATCAAATAAACAAAACAATAGAGAAGAAGAAACAGAGAAGAAGAAGAACGATGTCACAGAGAAGAAGAAGAACGATTGTACCTTCGAACGGCGGCGGAATGATGGCGGCGATAGCAACCTCGAACACTGGAAGGAAGGAGGAGGAAGGAGCAACGGTGGGAAGTTGAAATTAGGAGGGAGTATATGAGGAATGGTAGTTTAGGTATATTTTAAAAAATGGGGTTTGGTGGATAAGTTTGGGGTCTGGGGACTAATTGCCACTAAAAAATGGATGTCGGGGACTAGAGCTCATAAGGACTTTGTTTCTTAAACCCGGCCCAAATCCACTACTAAATCCAACCAGACTATGGCCCAAAAACACAACCATCGATCCAAGCCCGCACAATGAGCTTAGCATTATAGCAAACAATTGTTTATTCATTCACCAAGCTAACAGATTGAGCCAAGTCCCAGCCAATTTGTTTCTTTGCAATTAAATTATTCTAATTCAAAAGTCCCACAACAGGTTAAAGGAGTAAAATAGTTCTCTAATTTGTGTAAATTCACAGGTTTTCAAAACTCGATTGGAATAGATTTCTCTTCGATTACTTAGTATTTTTCCCACAAACAAGTAATTCGAGTCAACCCCATCTAGCATTTCTTTTTCGTGTCTTATCAAGATCTTCTTAAATTACGTGGACAAAATTAGTCATAAGGCTTAATGAAAATTCTTAGCATCCATCATGAAAACAATGTCACCTCCGAAGAAGATTCATCTTCCGTTTTTAGTTATTTGTTTTTTCCCTTTATTCCTTCAATAGTGCTATGCACATCCATACTTTCACGTGCATACTAAAAACTAAAAAGTATAAAGGGGAGGGGGAAAAAAAGCAGTTTCGGGGCACAATTGATAGGACACATGCATTTAGACTTGAGATGCATTCGTCACTCATAGCTCAACTTTCTTTGTCTTTGGTTTTGTTTTTTTCTTGCTCAGTTACTTCTTCACAATTGAAGCAAAATAAAAATAAAGCTCTATGATTGTGCTCACAAAACAGGGTCCCTTGGACTGGCAATTTCAGTGTTTTGCAACCCAAGACCCTACTTGTGCTGTTTGGATTGTTACCTCACTCTCCCACGCCACACCCACAACATTGATCGGACATTACAAGTAGTATAATATAAAAAACCACACTGGCATAGAACTACTACATAATCGCAACATTGAAAACGAAGTTCCAAGAACAAATTCCGACAACCATCTTGTTCAATTTTGGAGGCAGTAGACATGGATGAAAATTGCTTGATATAAGATCACTTTCATATGGCAGACTCAAAAGGACAGTGCTAGAAGAAAATCGAGATCAGACTAGATGTGATCAAATAACAAAAATTAAGTGTTAAAAAGATCTTGGATGTGAGGGAGATTCTGGTAACACCTACCACTTTCTTTCTTTTTTTTTTTAATTTAAAGTTACAACTCAAATATTTTTTCAGGTAACTAATCCAAAACATTATTGTTTTCATTTTTGTATATGCTATTCTAAATTTTTTGTAATTTAGAATAAGCTATCAGCAGATGCTGTGAAAAAAAAAAAAAGAAATAATGGATGTTCATAGAGTTCCCCTACATCAGATTAAGAATTACTCCACCTAGACCGAATAGTAGATTATGCCACCTCATAGATTTTAGGTTCTGAATATGGAAAATGTTCAAACTTCAAAGGAACAAATCATTAGATAATCGTCTTAACTTTAGAGTGGGTAATCATAAATCTTTTTTTTTTATTATATAATCATACATCTTTTAATATTTAAGGAACTAACTAGATCATACTGTCGCCGATACGTAATTCAATTATTAGCATTACCAAAAAAATAATAATAATTCAATTATTAGTAATTCAATTATTAAAATTGCATTGCGAGACACAAAATACGAATAATACAATTTCTCACTTTTTATCAAAAAATTTGTAGAGTTTCCACTGCTTAGCATTTGCTAGAGTTTATATTTAAAAGATTTATAAAACTTTTGTATTCAAAATTGATAATAAAAAATTCAAATATAATAATAAACATGTATCAAAAATTAAGTTGGTTAATTCTCGAAATTAGAATTTATCTTTTTCTAATGCAAAATTAACAGTAGTTCAAAGTTTAAGCCATAAGTTTAAAAAATCTTTTTTAACTCTCCATAAGTATCATCAAGGCTCACGTTACCCAAGAAAATGAGTAAATTTTTGTAAAAGAGACAGAAGCAAACTGACATTAAATTTGAAACGGTAATAAAACAGTGTTTGGATGTTGAAGGCTCTGTGGTCTGTACCTCAAGGGACCCCCAAAATTTAAAGCACGACTGACCAAAATCCTAAGGGATTAGGTGCATCCCCATTTACTGCAAAATGTAGAAACCCAAAGCTGAATTGAAGAAACGTCCTCTTCCTTTCTTGCTTTACCAGAAACTTGGCCTTCATTTCAAGTTGCATACAAGCAAAATAAAAATAATGATAAATCCAAATATCAGTCATCAAACTGAGATCTTTAAAAAAATAAATCAAACCTGTGACTTTAGCAAAGCAATATTTGCTTTTGAATATTGACATTAGTTTAAAAAAAAAATCAAAAGAAAAAAAGAAAGTAAACAAAAATAACAATGCTAATATAAGATCACTAAGCTAACAGATTGAGCCGTCTAGCCAATATCACCATCACCAGAATCATAATCATAAATCATAATCATAATCAGGAGAGGAAGAACATCAACGAGAACAAGAACATAGTCACTAGCAAGAATAGAACTTGAGGAACAAAGTTTCTTCCACACCCTTCACATATTCTAAAGAAACCCTTTTGCCTCATCATCATAAGGATTCTCATGTCAAACAAGAACAACTGCTTGATCCAATAATAAGCTCTTGTTGTAGCCACAGGCTTCTTCACCATGTTTTGCTTTAGCTTTAGCTGCTGCTGTTCTTGTTGTTGCCTCTTCTTTTTCTTCAGCTGCCGATGAGACCAAAACCAACAACAGCAACCCCACAATGGTACCATCAAAAGGGTTATAAGATACTTTATTGCTCAGTTGGAGACAAACTGGGAAGAATAGATAGTGGGGTGAGTGCATAATGGTCAAAATGAACATGAATAATAAAACTCAAAAGTAGAGACTAGAAAGAAAGAAAGATAGAGAGAGAGAGAGAGAGGTGGAGGGGGTGTGTGCATGCTCTACTTGTTTTTTTTTTTTTTTTTTTAATTTCTTTGAAAGGGTGTGGTTAGATCAATTGAATGAAGTTGGTTGTCCTATAATAAGAAGGCAAGGATTGAAAAAAGAAGTGGCGAAGTTAAGGACGTGAAGGTGTGTGGTCACTGCACATTTTCTGTCGCACTGAGATTGTCTACTGTCCTAATAGTAACATAATGTGGCCTAATAGTAAATGTGGGAGGGAAATGAATGGTTGGTGTTGATGTTGTTGTTGGTGTTGGTGTGCTTTTTTAGTGTACGGTTTTGGAGGAATGACATAGTTTCTTCTTCTCTATGTTGTGGCTTTGGCTTAACCCTCTCTCTCTCTCTCTCTCTCTCTCACTCAAATCTCAATCTCTTTATCTCTTTTCTTTTTCTTCTCTGTTGATTGCCCCAGCCAGATGCCCAGATTAGCTAGATTTGCGCAAGCAACCTCTGTCCTCTTCTTTTCTTACTCCCTTTACCCTCATCAATTTCCGTATTTCCACCCATGCCCTTCTTCAATGCTTGGGCTGAGTTTTACCTTTCAGCCCATACGGTATCTATCTGTAATTTTATGTATGGTAAATGGTAAACAACCTACACAAGTTGGAAATGAAGGATTATTGTATCGTCATTGAAATTAAAATCAGTCGCATCATGCAACAATTGCTCATTTAAGACACGGAGAATTTTGGAAGGCAAAACTTCATATTTCTGTAATAGAGTAACTTCATATTAAGATAGAAAAGTTTCATGTCACTTGATCTACATACATGTACACGTTTGGTGGTCAAATACATAAATTTTTTTTATACAACTTTATTGAATGAAATTGTAAGCAAATATTGGGAATGGAATTCGTAATGAAATAGAATTTGAATGAGTTTTCGGTTATCGACCATCACTATACACACAATTGGAACTTGTACTAAAAGCATGAAAAAAAAAACAATAATATCATAAGATTACAGTATATTTTAAAGATTTTTTAATCTTGAGTTTGAGATAAAAGAATTAAAAAAAATTACAGTAAAATCTAATATGAGAATTTAAATAAATAATTAATACTTCCATTCTTAGATTATTGTTTTTTTTTTGGCGAAAAAAATATTTTGTTTTTATTTAACTCGAGGTTGGTTCTAATATTTTTTGGTCCTTGGGCAGAAAAAGAAAATATGAGGCCCCTAATATATTTAAAATAAAAAATACATGAAATTTTTACACTAAAATTTGATAAAAAATGAGTCGTAAAAGTTATAAGAGCGAATAAATGTGAGAATCTTTAATGGATTAAAAAAAATTACTCCCTCCGTCCCTAAATATAAAGCCTCTTTGGGGGATTTCACGTCCATTAAGAAAGTGAAATAATTTAGTTGATTGTATTGGAAATGTGAACTTTTGATATGTAATTTCAAAATTACCCCTATTAATATTATTGAGAATCTAAAAAGTGCTAAATAAATAGGGGTGTTTGTGGAAAAAAGTAATTAATGATCATTGAAAATTGGTATGAGGCTTTATAAATAGGGACAAAATAAAAGTGTCAAAAAGGTTTTATATTTAGGGACGGAGGTAGTATGTAATATTTATACATCAAAATTTAAATAAATATAAGTCCGCGTAAGACAGCCCAGTTGGTGGCTGGAGGGACACTTAGAATTTCCTCATCTCCAAGTCTTGGTTATTATAACCTTGTAAAATTTAGTATTTTATTTTTTTTAAATCTAATTATTATTGTTAGCTATTAAAAATTTTAAATTTAAATGTAGGTAATGATTTTTTATTTTTTGGATCTCTTTTGACCTTGGGCCTAGGGGATCGCCTCTTGGACCTACCCCTAAGATCAGGCCTGATTTAACTATCACTCTAAAAATTCAATGTAATATACTAATATTAATTAGTATTTTTAAAACTTTAACAAATCTAATTAATTGATAGGATAGATACTAACTGAAAAACAAAAAAGATCAATTCCTTTAAAAACATAATTGGCAAAATAGATAAAATACACATTAAATATACTTCTTAATACTTGCTTCAAATATTTAAACAACAATTATGTAGTATAAAAGAATGAAAAACTGATCACCTAAAAAAGGCGAGTATCACCTAAAAAAAAATAAAAGAATGAAAAACAATAAGAACATAAATTTCTATAATATTTTACCCTTTTTCTGTATTTTTATTCTCAACTCTAAACAAACCCATTGTTTTAAAAAGATAAAATGTGTTGAAGATTATTCTTTCCTATTCGAATTATAAGCAAATCTAACTACTTTTACGTTTATTAAGGAGATTCAGCTGATTGTATATAATTTTCTCAAATATATAAAAATAGAGGTATTTTAGGAAAATAGTATTGGAAATGAAACAAAAATTAAATAAGATAACAATTTTCTAGAGATGTTTTAGGAAAATGGCATTGGGAATAAAACAAAATTTAATAAAGTTAGTTAATTTTGTTTATATTTTAAATCAAGATAAATACTTATATTTTTTGTTGCTTATAATTCGAGACAGAGAGAATAAATTGTTACTCCCTTTGTCCCTTAATATAAGTCATTTTTATTATTATCAAATTTATCAAAATATATGTTGTCATTTCAAAGTTACCCCTATTTAAAACTTTACAACTCTATGCAATTCTCTCTCTATTGTAATTATTACTCTGTCACCCCTATGCAATTATGAGGGGTGTATTTGGAATAAACTCTTTAATATCACCTCGATATTTTAAAACGACTTATAAAAAGGAACATCAATTTTACCAAGATGATGCCCTATAACAAAGGACGGAGGGAGTATACAAACATTGTGCCTGGGTTTTCTAACAGAAATTTCATTTTCCAAGCCTCATTTTTCTACTTGACTAAACAGGCACCTTGTCCGATGTTAAATTTATGGAGACCACCACCAAACCCTAAAAAAAGTGGTTATCAACCTAACATTCATTCGTTTGGGAATTTCTATTTTCTTGGGATGATGAGGCGCTTAGGCAAAGTGGCCCTAATTTTTCTTTCCAAAGAAAAAACAAATTGGGACTGGTTTGGGTTACTTTTTTCACTTTTTACCCTCAGGTCAAACGCAAATATTACAACTCTTTCCTTGTCGGGGGCCCATGCAATAATTTGAAGCCCAGTAGGGTACTTCGGTCTTTTGGTCTTAAAAAAGGGAATGAGTAAAGGGAACCCGGATTTTACGTTTCCATGCTAACAGAACAAAAAGTGTGCCTCTTTCCTTACATCATGTGAGAGGAATTACTGCTTTTGTGTTGCTGCACTTTACTTGCTTGGGTGGCCAATGTATCTAAAGGCCAAACTTATCAGCCGTATTTATTCTCGAAAAATTACATGTAATACTCCTAGAATGGTTATCTTACATCGCTCTCCCTCCCATATCCCTTCATTCTCCTTGTGAAATCAATTAAGCTCGAATGGTGGAAAAATCAATGTAAAGTTAGGTTTGTTTAACTACTTTAGAGCATCTTCAATGCTTTTTTTTTTTAAACCAACCGGTACCCGGATCTGGTTTACTCAGAATCTGACTTATCCGGTCCGACCCAACTGAGCTCGCACTAAGGGTAGGGGTCTTCCAGCGGGGGTTGCTCCATACCCAAGACTCGAACTCGAGACTAGTTGGTTAAGGGATCAAGTGAGCTACCACTTAGACCAACCTCACGTTGGTATCTTCAATGCTCACTTTAGATACTACTTCATACTTCATATTTTCTTTTTCAGGGTACTAATCCTTTCGATATTGTCGGTCATTTTGGGAGCTAATCTCCCAGTGAGATCTCTTACATTCGCAAGAGTTGAGATCGAACCTCCAACTACTTGCTTAAGTAACAACAGATCTCTTAATCTCTATGTTAGTCTCACTGGTACTTCATATGCTTAAACTAAATATATATGCTTAGAATAAAATTAGCATTGGAGTAAAAGTGAAAACTATGCTTATACAAACACGTGTTTAATCAAAAGCCAAACTCTTTCATTAGCTCAAATACCGCACACATCTACTCATGAGGTTAGGCACATCACTTCCACATCGATAAAAAAACTAAAGCAGCGACACTTTCAATCATTCATTGTATATATAGGCCTTTGTTGATTAATTGTTTTTTTTTTAATTCTATTTTTATTTTTGTTTTATTACTAGTTTTATTATTTATTATTGTCATTGTCATGTTTTGGGAAATTAGATCTATATACATTGCAAGTTTTTATTGAATTATCTTTCACAAAAAATCAATTTTTTATGAATTAATTATTCCAATTTTTTCGTCCTATGATCCAAAATATATTAGGATTGGGCCTATCCACAAAATTTGTATTGACCTTGAGAAGTCCCAAAATCCAACTCATCACATTTAAAAAAAAATGGTGTGAATGTGTATATTATTTCTTATACTCTTTCCTGTCCTATATATAAAATTATTTTCTTAGATTTTTATTTTGGTTCTATTTATAAAATTTTATTTCAATTTTCAATAGCGTTTAATTACTTTTTTTCATAAACGTCCCTATTAACTCATCACTTTTTAGAGTCACAATAATAATTATAGAATAGCTTTGAAAGCATGTAAAATTTTCACATTTTCAAGGTCACAAACAAATTTAATTACCTTCCTTGATAAAAAATAAATTTCAAAAGAAATTTACAAATAGAACCCGATGATGTATTTGATAATCAATATTTATAATTTTTAACTATGATTTTATTGCAGATGTTGCCAAATTGACAATTTATACAGATTAATTAACTCGTGCAATTTGGTAGTGCTTTTTGGATAAGTTTTTTTTATTTTTTTTGGTGAACAAGCTTGTTTGGATAAGTTTTTTTTTTTTCAATTATATATGAAAGCATAGGAATGGGATTAGCTAGAAAAGGACGAAATTTTGCCACGTTTTGTGTCAATATATAAAGAGTGCATAATATAATGTCTTGACTAGGCTTTGATGAGCTCAAAGTTTTGGCTCGAGACTATCATGATAGAGAACAGCAAGAGACAAAATGTCTAAGGAAATGTCAGATATAAGGGGAGAAAATGATTTTTCAAGAGTGAAGAAAACGAGAGGGAGAGAGAGAGAAAGTAGGGTGGCTCTTTAAGCAAGATAAAGTTGAATGCTGATCTCTGATCGGACGGTTCCTGTTGAAGAGCTTTTATCTGAAAAATTACCCCACAGGGAAGGAAGACAGAAAAATAAGAACAGAAATTTGTACCTTGCGAAATTTATTTAAGCAAAACACTTGACTTACTGCTCTTTTCATATTTATTTATTTTATTATATATAAAAATATATTCTTCAAAAATATGTAATCAATAGTTTATTTTTAATAAAATGATTTTTTTAAATATTATTTTTTATGTAGATATTAATTTCTTTAATTACTTAAATAAAAAAAATTAAATGTCAATAAATTTTAAAAATAATAGTAATTATTGAACTTTTGAAGTTTGAATACAGGAACAGGAAAAATAGATAAGAAAAAAAATCTTTGAATAAAATGGATAAATATCAATGAAGGTACTAGTATTTTGTTAACAGGTGGGTGAAAGTCGGAAAAATTGAGATTTTTCACCCAAAAATAATGTTGGGGCACACCTTTGCTGCTCAAAATTTACTGAAAATAAGTCCTGAAGTAGGGAAAGCCCAAACTAGTTATATAGGAAATGTTGCAGTGCTGTTCAAAAGAAGAAAAAGGAGGCCTGAGATATCAATCACTTTCCATCCTGATCTTCAATAAGGCCGAATTATAACATTCACTTTTGTACTACATGATAGGAAATTGATTACCATGTGCATTTTGTTTCATGTAATATATATATATATATATATATATATATATATATATATATATGCGCAATGTTGTTTCATGTAATTGATGAAAAGATAAAACTATAAAAACGATTATAAAAAATTTATAAATTTAAACTGAGATCGTTCATTAAATTTATGCCGCTATGGCTATATCTTTCTCTTCCAAATAATCATGAGATGGAAAATAACTTAAGCGATTGCAGAAGTTACTCTCGTTAGCTTTTTTTTTTTTTCATAAATAGTTTTTTTTAGAAGTCAAACCAAGCACATGTTAAAATTTCAAAAATGTTTATATAAAAAAAGAAGCATTTATTTTAAAAAATGAGCCAAAACAAACACACTCCAGTGTTATCATGATATATATGCACTGAAATAAAATTTGCAGTTCTGAGAAAAATAGATACTCGTAGTTTTCTTTCTCTTTCTCTTTAATGTAAAGGAGATACAGGTGAAAGCAGCAGTTAAAACTACACCTGCCTTGGCCAATAAGTTCAAGGGTTCAACAACATTTGTGAAGAGATACTTACTTAAATATAAATAAACTAGCTCTCACCCCGTGCAATGCACGGGTTATTAATGATTTAATTTTTTTGTGTTTAATATTTTAAAGTAAAGATTGTTTTTATTTTAAAGTAAGGATTATTATTACACAACAATAAAAAAAAATTTATACAAAAAGGCAGAGACTTAAATCAAACCCTATAGTTAAAAAATTAATTTAAATGAGCTTGTTGAGAAATATTGTACTTTCTTGTATAAATAAAAAGTAAAACTTTTTATCTGATAATTTTTTTTTATTTTTAATATTATATTTGTTTATTTTTAAAAAGTAACACTTTTTATCTGATAACTTTTTATTATGATATTATGATTAATTGGAGTGAAATCAAAATTAAACTTTTTTTATATTTTTTTGTTTGATGGTATTATGAGTTATATATTTAAGGATAAATCAAAACATTTCCTATTTTATGGGACATGATAATTTAGTATATTATTTATTACTCCCTCCGTCCCTTAATATAGGGTACCATTTTGGTAGAATTAGTGTCCCTTTTTATAAGTCCATTTAGAATATCTAGGTAGCATTAAAGAGTTTATTCCAAATACACCCATCATAATTGCATAGGGATGATAGGGTAATAATTACAATAGAGAGAGAAATGAATAGAGTTGTAAAGTTTTAAATATGGGTAACATTGGAATAACAATATATTTTTTGATAAATTTGAGAGTAATAATTACGTTTCTTAATTTGCGTGAATTAGGCATAAGTGACTTATATTAAGGGACAAAGGGAGTATAAATTATCTTCTTTTTAATATGATTATCACATTTATTATTATTATTATTCCTATTTAAATATTTTGATATTTTTCATCGTTTATCTTATCTCAAGTTAATCATAAGATTTGATCCTAAAAAATCTTTATCCTAATTGTTCTAATCATCTTGAATTTGTTTTTCAATTAATTTGGAATATATGTACCTTTGCTTTTAATATGTTACAATTTTTTTTAGAGATTATAACAACTAAAGTATTTATCCATTGTAAACTTTTTACAAAATGATAATCATTATATTTAATCATATATTCATATTATTTGTAATGTTTGAAAAAATCTATACTTTGTTAGTATTTAATTTGTTTTACTTTTAAAAAAATATTGAAATATTCTCAATTTCGATATTGCAATATATTTTTGGTTTAAAAATTGTTTCGGGTAAAATTAAAACATGAGCTCATAATAATAAATAATATAAAATTATGTAAAAAAATGTCATTTTTATAAGATAATCTACCTTTATTATATTTTTTATTATAATTATCATTTAAATTTTAAATATATATATTTTTTTCTAGTTTAGTTTTAGAGTTGATGTGTTGTGCCAAATATTAAGGGAAATTTGTAAGCTACGATGTATACTTCAAACCCATCAACCTATACAGATTTATGATCTCTCCATGGATTACGTGGAAATTTCTAGATGAGACATGCAAATTCTTTTTCTTATATGTTTATTTTATAAGTAATTGAATCTATCTCCTATTTGTAATTTGTGGATAGCATCAAAAAATTTTATTCCCGAATATCCTAACCAAATAAACCCTAAGTTTTTTTTATAGATTAATCCCTATGTTTTTTAATATAACACTTTTTATATTAATTATTATTTTTTCATAATTATTGTGATAAAAAAACAAATAAATTTATCTTCGATAATACATTTAGATAAAGGGGTTACAGAAAAAGTAGGAAGAGATTTAGATTGAATTTAGCTGTTTTTATCTTTGGGTCTGTAGTTTGTATTTTTTTTTAATGTTTTTGTTATCTTTTAATATACATTTAGATAATGAGATTTAGATTGAATTTAGCTGTTTTTATCTTTGGGTCTGTAGTTTGTATTTTTTTTTAATGTTGTTGTTATCTTTTAATATACATTTAAATAAGGTTAAAAAAAATATACATTTAAATAATTTTCTTTTAATATTGTTGTTGTTCATCTAGTTCCTTGCCTTTTCAAATATTATTTTAAAAATAATGAATTACCCTAATCATGTTGACAATTTGGGGTTGGAATATACTTCTATGTGTTTATGCACCCCAATGTTACACTATCTTTATGACATTCAAATATAAATTCAGAAACTTACTTGTATTTTGATCTATTATTACAACAAATAAAATTTATTTTGATATGTTACAATAAATAAAATAAAAAAATTAATTATAAAAGAAATTGCCTCATTGACACAAAGGAAATAAAAATCAAAAACAAAATTAATTCTCTGAATGCTGTTGAAAGGGTAATTGGCCTTCATTCTAAGGCTGCTTCTGGAGTTGTTTGATGATATATACTGTTATTTGATGCAAGTGGTTTTTCTTTTCCCTAAATTCCTATTTCTTTAAGTTTGAAAAAAAGTAATTTTGGCAAAAGTTATTTCCGGAGAAACTGAAAAATATTGCTTATAAATAAGTTGAATTTCAGCTTAGGGTTCCAAGTGACTTTTAATAAAACTAAAAAAAATTAGTTAACATTTTTAATGATTTTAATTAATAATATTGATATATTTTTTTAAAATTATTTCCATAATTACCATTCGGACTATAAAAAATATTGAGTAAATAAATTTGTTTATGCAAAAACAATAATTAATATAAAAATGAAATAAAGATTTTTAAAAAATAGTAAGACAAAATTTAAAACTAATAGTAATACTTATATTTAAAAGTATACTAAAGAAAAAGTTTTAAAAAAAAAACTGCAAAAAAGTACCCGACACATAGCAATCATCCGTGGCTTCCCTAATTCCTAGTCGAAGGGTCTCTTTAACAATAAAAAAGAGAGGAGAATAATGAAGATAGTGACTTTCATGACTTGAGAAATCATCATATTTATAGTTTGAAATATGTGATAACTAAAAAGATATTTGAGTTTATCATGAATTCAAGCATCATCTCTTTGGGTTTATCGATCTTTTTGAGGATAATGATTTTTTTTAACAAAATGAGGATAATGATTCCACATATTCCACATATAGAAAATTTATTTAATTTTAAATATTAATTTTGGACAAATAATTTATTTAATTTTAAATTATAATTTTGATTAAAGACGATGTTATCTACTTACAAATGCTCTGGTTCGAGTATTCCTTAAACGAACAAACGTGGAGCCTCGAAAATTTTTCCGACAAACATGATACCTCGAAAAGGGATGTTTTTATATAAGTATAGTAGATTTCCTATTTTATGGGGTCGATGATAAAGATTTAAATAAAGTAAGCGTCTTATTGACAAGTGTTTCAAGGGCATTTATTAAATTTTTTAAAAATAGGAAAAAATTACACAATTTTTTAGTGAGAATATCGAAAACAACATTTTTTAATGTTTTCCAATTACATATAATTTTTTGACAAGTGTAATAAGTGTCGGACATTTGTTAACATCTTTCATAAAATAATTTTGTTTATAAAAAAAATAATTTTGTATTAAAGAATAAATTTTAAAACATAACCTTGAGGATTAAGCAATTTTAAATGTTGATCATCTTTTATCGAAAATATAAATATATATATATATATATTTTATTTTTTAAATGCAACATTTTCCTTCAAAACGTACCATATTTTAGGTTTTTATCCTCAATCTTTAGAGTAAAGGTTTAGCAGTGGACATAATTTTCCAATATCCTTTATTATTATTTGATCTTTTATCCTTAATCTAAGAAAAGCTAAACTGCTAATTTAGTCTCTTACTCCCTTACTTTATTTTTCATTATCAAATTGGTTATTGAGTCACAGTTCATCGTACGTATCAATATCATATTAATTTACATTTGCATCGTTGGATAGAAAAATAACACTTGCACATATCATATTGACCCACATATATAGGATGAATACTGACATAATAAAAATAAATGTGATGGATCAATAGAATGCGAAAAAATCATGAAAACCAATTTGATAGAAAAAATAAGGTAAAAAACTAAATGGATCGATAATTTAGCCTTAAAAAAAAACTAAAAAAAATGTTTAAAAGACGTTTAAAAAGAAACTGAGATAGTAAATTCTTTCGGTTGTGCACTAAAAGTGTCGTGAAACTATAATAGAGGCTTATCCTTTTTGTAACATATGAATTACTGATGTGTGTGTGTGTTTTTTTTTTTTAAGGAAAAGGTATAATTAAGAAACAATACAAGAAATTTCATACTAATAATTGTTAAAGGGAAAACAAAATATGCTGCAACAACATATTCTTCCATGTGGACATGGATCATCAGAAACTGCCAAAACCGGACTCGAGCAGGAGATTCAATAGCTTTTAATTCCAAGATAACAATCTCATTGATGTTGGGACTAAGCTCAGTTCGGCGACAAAGAATCTCAAAACTAAAACGAGAGAGCCATTGGACGTTAGTCAAATCAACAGCCGGCAAAGGAAGATCTGTCTCGTCGACGAGTAGCTTTTCAATTATTGGAGCATAGATGATAACCATCAGATCTGGAAAGTAGAAATTATCCAGAGACATCCCTCCATGGAAACACAAAACAAAAAAACTTGCACAAATGCAAGACAAAACCCAGATAAACTGAGGGAAAACAAACTCACACCCTTTTCCCAAAGGAATGGGAGGGACAAATCTCCCTTATCCTACCGAAAAACAGCAAACAGCAAACAAAAACAAGCGGGAAAAAGGGAGAGACTCGTAGAGAAAAGCGGGAGCTTCCCTAAAATGTTTTTTTTTTATTAACAAAACGTTTTCCATATATACGATATAAATAAAATATCTAAAATTATTCTTAAAAAAATCAAATCCTTTATCATTTCAGTTGAACCTTTTTTTTTACAGTAAATTTTATTTTCAAGCAATAAAAATATGGTACTTTTTTCCATGTCATATTTTTGCAAACTATATCTTCTTACAAATATCAAATCATAATTTTTTTAATTAAAAAAACTAAAAAATCATTTAAGTATGAAAAATTATTATATTAGTGTTTTAAGTTATTTATATTTTTAAGTTGGCTTTATACTCTTATTTAATATAAATTAAATATGTCTTTTAAGATGCTTTCTTTCTAAAAAAATTGCTAATACAATTTATCGTTTTTTCCTTTCTTTTGTAGTTTATAATTCATTTTTAGGGATACAAATTCAAATTAATTGTTGAATACTAATGTGTAAATATTTTCAAAAGATCTTTAAAAAATCTAAATAATATTAAAACAAATATTACAGAAACAAGTGTACCGAAAAATAAATTAAGAGTGATAATATATATATATATATATATATATATATAAATCAATTTATATCATAAGAAAAGTAAAATGTGTTATAAAATAATATTTTGTAAATATTATTTTATAACACATTTTACTTTTCTTATGATATAAATTGATTTATATAGCTTATAAAAAAAATAAATTGATTTGTATATACATATATATAATTTTATAATATTATAAATTAATTTTGTAAGAACATATATATTTTTCCTAAATGTTTTACCCTTGAAATTTATGTTCATATACTCAAAAAAAAAAAAAAAAATCGTGTATATAGCAAGCAAGTAGTAGTATTTGTTTATATAAAAGTAGGAGAGAAGTCCAGGAACTTTATAAGGATTTCAATTACTACTATTTTTTTAGGCTCATATTTCTAGATGTCTGGACTCCGGAGATATGACAGTCCAAAGCTTTCATATATTATAAAACTGCAAATGAAAAGCAAAACTGGCCGTTCTCTTTGCAGTCACATTCCAGTTCCTATTTTTGAATGACTCACCATGAGCTTTTTTACTTTCTCACTTTCTTATAAAAATAAAAAAAGTGGCACATAAACAGATAATAAACAGATAAAGTGGTGCTAAACACTTTTTTTTTTTGTTCGGAGAGAACCATCGATAAACAATCACCATTTTTGTTTCTAACTTTCTATAGTTGTGATCAATAACGCAACCCTGGTAAAGAATGCCACACTGCCACATAATTGAAATAGAATTGATGGATAAAAATTGAGATAAACTTTTAAGTTGAAAATTGAAATAAACCTATCTCTATATAAAAATTGCCAATTATATACTACGTATTTTGTCTCTTAATTAAGGAAGCTACAAAATTTGGAAAATACATTAATTTAATATAGAAAACCTGGTCTACATCTCCCATATACAAAGAAAATGGTTTGTGCATCACCAATATGAACAAAGATTTTCTTAACCTTAAGTCCTTAACTTTAAGAGGATAAACACCTTAATCTAAACTTATTTTTTTGAAAAAATAAAAATATAAATTTTTATCTCTTCAAAATACATAATTTTTTATAAAACTTAATTATTGATGTTGGATTCTTATCCTCAGTTTTAAGAGTTAAAGTTAAGCAAACCCATATTTTTTATACCATTATTGCAAACTTCATATGCATCGTTTATGTATTCATTAATCATTCACTCATAATTAAAAATAATGTTCATGAATAGTGAAAAATATGTCTGACATATAAAAAATCTTGTGCCTTGTGTTAGTTCAGAGCAAGAGGGCACTGGGTGAACCGTAAAAAAATATATATTACATGAATATATTATTTAAATTGCTATATAGTTATTTTAAATATAAAGTAATTTTTTCATCTTGGAAACAAAGGACTTATTATTCGTAATTTTTTTTAACAAAATTGTCCAATTATAAACTAACTAATTAGTTGAGTATAGTCAATTTTTACAAGTGAGCTATACACCACTGTCTTAAACAATTGGTAAAGTTGTGATATATAGACCAGGTAGGCGAATTCGATCCTAACAGTTGCACAATTTTTTTTTCCTCATCAAAAACTTTACCTATAGAAAAAAAGGAATTTTTTAACCTCGGTCTTAGGGTTGAGGATAAAAAACCCAAAATAAATAATTTAAAAAAAAAACTAAAGATATAAACTTTTGATTTTAATGCATCAACTCCAAAAAAAAAAAAAAATCATCCATTTTTTAATCCTTATCATCAGCTCTAATGATCGAGATTAAGAGAACCCAAAAAAACTTACCTTGCACCCAGTTTGAGATTCTATTCGTGCCATGATCTCAAATGACAATTTTAAATTTTAAAACAAACAAAAGTAAGAGTGAAAGGTGATTATTGATTGTTACACATAAAAGTGGATTTGATAACCACTAATCTCCTAAGCATTTTCTGTGAGATTGGGCCATATGAATATGGTCTTTAATTAAACAGGCCAGCCTAATTTTTAGACAGAAGATAGTCCTACAGCTTCAGCCCACAAGGCTCAATGCAATTCTTCAATGAAAGATTTAGATTTCGCCACACATTTTGTTGGGATATTATCCAACAAAATTTTAAAAATTTATATTTAAGTCAAGTTATAAATATACCAAAACTATAGTCAGAACTCGGCGTATATTGGTGTGTATATTTTCCAAATTACATATCACCCGTACAGAAAGGCAAAAAGATAGCATAAAAGAATTAGTCGAACTTGCTATTTAATTATGGTAATAGATATTTAAAAAAAAAAAAAGTTGAAAGGAACTACCCTTTTCTATTTGTCACTGTTCTGGAATAATTAAGTTCTGTAGTGATTATGAGATTGGTAACTAGGCAGCCTGGTAACTAAATTAACTAAGTTACGTTGTATGAACAGAACGGAAGAGACAATATATTAAATTCCAAAGAACTGAGAGAACATACACCTTTACCTTTTCTGAAGTTACCACGCCACATACGTCTACATACCAGACTAGCGGAATTGCAGATACATGTTGGTATGTGAGTGAGTGACTGAGTGGTAATAATTCGAAGGCATTTCTTTCTTTTTTTACTTTTCTGTATGTTTTCCTAACGGTCAGAGTAAAAGGAAAGTAAAATTAAAAAGAACCATGATTTTGATATGATAAGACCACGTTATGCTCTTTTTACATACTTTAGTGCATGCTTTCCAATTTTCCGGTCTCTTGCCACGTGCATATACCTACTTGTCTTTAGTTCTTTATACTCCTATATTATACATACCATCATACACTTAATTCATAGCTCTTTATCTTTAATAAACTTAGCTTACACTTTAATTGATCTTTTCTTGCCAATATTATTAGTCACTCTCGTGCGTTGTCTGGACAAATTCTACGTATCCGGCCGCACTACCACGCCGAGAGCTATTTCTAGTACAAGCAGGACATCTCACTCTAACTCAATTTAAACTAAACAAAACCATAACTGTCTTCTCCTTGTCCTTCTTTTTGAGGAGATGCAAAGAGACAATCAATGGCTTAGAAGTCGAATAATGACATCTAAGTAAACACGGGAGAAGAAATTCAGAGCAAACATGCACACATCATTATTTTCACATCGATAATGATAAGTGTTATATTAAAGAATAGAGAGATCGATCACCAAAGCCCACGGGGACAAGCAGGGGTACAAAGCCCCCCCTCCAAAATAGTATCAATCTTTTAATATTTTCACACTTTTTTAAATTAACTTTAGTTAAATTGCCTATTGTGGGTTCTAGTCGTATAGATAAGGAATAAATTTTATTTTTTTAATTTTATTTAAGTATTCGACAAATTATAATTGGCCTGCAAAATAAATGACATAACGATTCTATACTAACTCATAATTGCTCCTTTAAACCCCATATGTTTCATCACTTTCATCTGTTTAAACTCTAAAGTTTACCTGCACATACAAGCTATTATTCCTTTCACGAAAGCCCAAACATCTATTGAACCCCATAATTGGAACCCTGATATTCTCTTGCATTTTTTAGGGGGAAAAAATCAATTCAAAAACTTAATCAAAATTCCTTGTTTTTATGAGTATTACGGGTATTCTTTAAGATTAATATTTTCTGTCATAAAATCACCATAATAAGTTTTGCTTTTACCATGTCTCATTTTTTTTTTAATCTCCCTTTTATAATATCTCATAATTCTACCAATTAAACTCTCTATTGGGATATTCCTTATCTATACGAGTGTTTGCTATTATTTGACAACCTGGAGATTTTATTCTGACAATTGGTGATTTGATGCATATGTTGGCTTGAAACAAATACCGCAATGACTCAGACCTTAGATTTAGAAGTTGAAAATGATCCGGAATTCCCCTCCAAACATGCTGCATGTAATCATTAGATAGGTCACTATTAATAAAAAAATAATTTACATGATCATGACCCATGAGTAACGTTATGATTGTAAAAAATTGACCATGGATAAAGTTATGATTGTAACTTTTTCTTTTTTTTAGGGGAGGGATTATTTCTCATGGCAATTAGTCCTTAAACTCCACTTTTATCCCTCAAATCTCACTTTTATCAACAATACCAAAATTACCTTTTTTTAAACCTCCATTATACTCTCTTCCTTTTAATTTCACAAACCCCACACCCCACGTACCAAAACCGCTTCAACTTCCTCCTTCCTTTCTCACATTCTTCTTCTTCCTACTTCACATTCTCTCTTTCCTCACCGTTCAACTTCGACCGTCGTTCTTCTCATCGCTGCCGCCACCTCCTTCACTTTTCTCTTCTTTTTTTTTCTTTTGGGTTTTTTCCTTTAGGGTTTAGGTTAGATGATTAATAGGCTGTTTGAAGTTAGATTTTTTAGTAGATTTTTTTTCATTTGTTATATTTTAAGCAAACCCATTTGTCTTCTCTTCGTTGTTAGTGTTTGTTTTTTTTCTGGCGCTGTAAAATTCCGACACTAGTTCCGGAATTTTAAATTTCTGACACGGGTGTATCGAAAATTTACACCGAATTCCGACATATATATGTCGGAAAACTCTTCAAAAAAACTACCTAAAAATTTTCGACATACCCGTGTCGGAATATCAAAAAATTCCGACACTAGATTGTCGGAATTTGCACAGTAGCGTAAAAAAAATAAAAGACATGAATTTTACCTTCAACGTACAAGTATGGAGCGTCCATTGGTACTCCTTTTGAACGCGAAGGAGAAAAAAAACTTGTCTTTAGGGGTTTGTGAGATGGTGAAGGGATGTGGTTTGGGGTTTTGGATATTGGGGTTTGAGGTTTTGGTATTTGGTTTTTTTTTTAATAATAAAGAACAATATAGACATTTCTCATTTAAAGTGGGGTTTGGGGGATAAAAAGGAGATTTGGGGACTAATTGCCATTTCTCATGCCAAGAAGGGAATTACTTTTTGACCCACCCCGTTAATTAGTTAACCCACTTTTTTTTTTAAGACTCTATTAACCTTACTTTTTTTTTTTGACTTCTCGCTGAGGTCCCAGCGAAAGTGTAAAATTTGTGTAGCTCGCTGGAACCTAAGCGAGCTTTTTTTTTTTTTTCACGCTGAAGGCAAAGCGAGAATGTATTTTTTCCTTCTCGCTGAAGGCATAGCGAGAATGTATTTTTTCCTCGCTGGAGGCAAAGCGAAGCTCAAACCCACAATAATAGGTGGTGGCTCTGCAATCAGTACCTTCGCGAAATAGTGAACCACAAGTATTCCAGCAAACCAAACTATTCTAAATTCATTGGTTTATGCAATGAGTTTATCACACACTAGCCTTATATTATAACAAATTAATCATGTACTCAAGCAGCCTATGAAAGTTCAAAAATTGGTGCAAAGCTGTGCCACCAACCTTTCACAAGGGCTTGTCATATAATATAGTCAATTCTTTTTTCAAAAATTGGTGCAAAGCTGTGCCAGCAACCTTTTACAAGGGCTTGTCACAAGAGCATCACCGACTCCACCTCCAGTCCTCCACGCTGCTCAAATTCTTTTTTTTCTTTTTTTCCTTTTTCCTTTTTTTTTGGGTTAATAAACTAAATAAAAAATGGTATTTTAGGTTTATTGAAAATTTGTAAGGATATTATGAAATTTTCCTTTAAACAAAGGGGTTAACTAATTAAACAGGGGGTCAAAAAAAGTAGGGCCCTGCCAAGAATACTATAAATAATTGCGACATTGGGTTTGGCCCAATCTCTTATCTAACAGATTTGTAAGCCATGTAGGACTCGAGAGAAGTATATTGATGGGAACCTTAAATTAAATTGGACCATAAAAAAAAAAAAAAACCCAACTTTTGCATTACTACGTCTCAAGCTAATCGTAACTCTAGCTAATTCCACTTGTCTGCCATTTTTTTTCTCTAGATGCTCAACTCTTGGGACAAGAGACCCATCAAAAACCTACGCAAACAATTTGTCATCTCCATTGCTCACATTAATGGATTCCAATCCAACCCCTGGTTTCAAGAATATCTACATACGAAAAGTTTTTCCTCCATCAAAATCGAATATGAGATACAGCGTATTCATCAAAATCTTAACTCTAGCTAATTCCACTTGTCAGCCTTTTTTTTCCCCCTGGATGCTTAAATAGTTTTTCGATTCTCTTCAAGCTTTTCTAACTTTCTGGACCTAAAGAAAGTTTTCCAACTTGATATTATAATTAGAAACCAAGCTTGCTTGGGTTTCGAATTTTCAATGCTGAAGTCACATGCATGACGCCATATATTGCTTCTTTCATAATATATCTTGGAGTCCTGATCTTCGCATCTCCAATTCGCTCATCTATTGTGGATGAAATATTGGTGCAATGACAATATATCACTTGCTAGTGCTATATAAGTGTTTATGTCAACGATACGCCATCTGGCATAAAATTCTTTATGCTAGTTGATGCCAACGGGTTGAAAAGATTATACTACATCTGACAATGCAAACCATAGATGCAATGGCCAATTAACCAAAAATCATGATAAATTTCGAGAAAGAAACGAGTAAATGGAGGGAAAAAAATAATGGAATTATCTTTGTAACTTTACAATTGTACTGTATAAAGTAAAAGAACAAATAACTCTTCATCATGAAAAATTATTAGGTGACCCGGAATAATAATAATTCCATATATTACTATTACATTTATCGATTATTTTATGAAATAAAAATAAAAATGAAAAAGTTAATGATAATAATATATACTGGATTATTATTGATCATAATCCACTTAATAATTTTTATTTTATTTTTTACATGGGAGGTCTGGGACTAGAACTCATGACCTGGGGGAGGGGAAAATCTTTCAGCCACCAACCGGGCTGTCTTACGTGGACCCACTTAATAATTTATATATAATAGCTACCCATGTTTTAACACTCAAGTTACCAGAGCTCTCGCAAAGAGCAACAGAATAGAATGCTATATCAATCAAGCTTCACAACAATCATAGTATATAGGATAGGATGCATAACAAACAGGGACGTCGTCACTTTAATTTAGCTAATCAATTTCATTCCAGAAAATCTTTTCTCCAACTTTCAAAATGTTATTGGAATTACTTCATTAACACAAATATTTCACTTTTTTTCATTTAAATGATAAGTATGAGCTAAGGTCTAACATATTTTTCATTAACGCAAATATGAGCCTTTTTCATTCCAGCCTTTTTATAAGTATGAGCTAAGGTCTAACATTTTTTTCATTAACACAAATATTTCACTTTTTTTCATTTAAATGATAAGGATATTTTTTTTATCCGTTATGATGAGGATAAAAACATTAAAAGATGAGTTTGTATGAAAAAAAAATATGAATTCATAAACATGAGAGCTAATGAACTTAATTTTGTGATATTTGAATTTTAAATCTTGTTAATAACCAGTATCTTTAGTACATTAGTTAAAGAATATACTAAAAAAATACTTTTAATATTTAAATTTACTAGTTTTCCAAATATGAAATTCATCATTTTTTTATGATAAAATTAATTTTTCTTAAATATTGTCACAAAGATATTCGTTACCCTTTTTTTAAACTTTTTGTCATGTTATTAACCAAACACAAATAATAATACTGGCTACATACTAATTGTATAGAAATTACATGTGGCTATCTGAATGCCATGTCTAAACTCTAAAGATTAAAGATTCCAAATATAGTACCTTATGTTTCACGTGCTTGATTCGCTGCCGCCAAATAAAGGCAAGGTAAAGGAATCTGTCCTCCGGTTTTATATGTAAAATATTTTTTCTTTGAAAAATTCATGTTTATTAAGGAAGAGGATGAAAAAAAAAAAGAAGAGAGAATCAAAGGTTGTTAGTAATTTGTATATATATTTTCAAACTATTTTTATAATTGTTATTAAGATTTTAAAAAGTATTGATTTAGTAAATATGTTTTTTTAAAAAAGTAATTATTAAAAATTATTAAAAATTGAAATATAATCTTAAGAATCATTTTTTTTTTTAAATCTTATATATAAAACCGCATAAATAGCGAGATGAGTACTGTCATGCTCAATGGATAAATAATGGAACGGGACTAATGTTATTTATGAATCAATAGGTAATAAAATGGGTATTATCATATAACACATATCACATTTTCATTCAGTTAAAAAAATAAATAAATCATTTTATTATAAAAAATATGTCATTTTTCTGAAAAGAATTGTTGAATCTATTCCAATTGAATCATATTTTATAAATGTGAAAATAATTATTTTATCCAGTTTGAAATATAAGAAAATAAAATATATACTTTTCTTGCTATAAAATATAAGAAAAAATGACATTATCTTCTTAAATTTTGTTTCATTCATAATACTATTTTCTTAAAACATTTTTAGAAAGTGATTATCTCATTTAATTTTTGTTTCATTCTTAATGTCACTTTTCTATAATACCTCTATTTTTTTTTTATAAATTTGAAAAAATTAAATACAATTAACTAATCTCCTTAATAAATGTGAAATTATTTTTTTTCTTATATTTCGAACAAAGTACGGTCCAAATAAAAACTAGACAAACCCTATTGAAAAACATAAATAAAGCTAAAATAGTTAATAAGTGATTTTTGGTCTGTATTCCTTGCGAAACCACCGGTATCCTCAAGAGCACCCTTAATACCAGGGAGTCCTTGAGACTAATCCGGAGCGAGCTGCGTGGCTGACTCTCCCAACGAGATGTTTTTAGTGGGAATCGAATCCGGGGCTACTAGCACTCGTATCCCATTCCCAAGATTTCAGTTGGGGCATTACACCAACTGAACTAAGCCTCGTTGGTTAGTTAATAAGTGATTGATTCAAATGGTATGTATTTATTTCCCTTTAAATAAAAAAAAGTAGTAAAGACAAAAAAATATATTAAAAAAAAGTAGTGATACGATTATATTCTATTTTTTTTTTACATATTTACCTATATTTTATTTTTTTTTTTAATTTTTTTTATTTCATATCACATTATTAAATATTTTTTTTTCATCTCTTTTTTCATTACACATTTACACCTTTTATACCATAAAATAACACGAAGAAATACTATCATTTTTCAAATAACAACAATGATCGGAATATTGCCTATGAAGAAAGCTTTAGTTGGGCACCCAAGCTAGGCCCACCATGGCTTTAATGCTTTCAATTATATATATATATATATATATATATATATATATATATATATATATATATATATATATAAACGCACCTTTTTGGTAGATTTCAAATTTATTAAGAAAATTGGCTAATTTAGATAATGGTATTTGAAATGTAAATATTTAATACATTTTTTTAAAACTACTCCTATTAATATTATTGAAAATCTAAAAAGTGTTAAATAAATAATGATGCTTATGAAAAGAAAGAATTAATTGTCCCATTCAAAAAAGAAGAAGAAAGAATTAATTGTGATTAAAAATTGATACATGATCTTTTATAAACAGAAATAAAATAAAAATTTAAAAAGAATCTTATATTCAAGGAAAAGAGAAAAGAATATATATTTGTGGTATAAAAAAACACTAAAATAGTTAAAGAAAAATATTTTGAATAATGAAATTTTATTACCTCCAACTTCAATTATTGTTCCAAAAGGGTGCTACGGAGTATGTGGTACTGTTGCCACTTGCCTGCTGAGTACAAACAAGTCATGAAAGAAACAACCAAACATTCCACTAATCCAGACCAATTACAGTACAATTTAGTATTGTTCCGATATGGCCAAACCTGCTCCTTTCACTCATGTCTGTTTTTCATTTTAGAACAAAAAACCACGACAATTTCATCAATTAATTATTGTCACGGCAAAAATCTATTCCCTCCGTTTCACTTTAAGTGTCTTTTTGGACTTCTGCACATAGATTAAGAAAGTGTTGATTATGATGATTATTGTAAGTTTTATGTGTATTTTGTCAAAAATACCCCTATTTAATGTTTTTATTTGTCAATGCATAATTACTAGTATTACAAATTTCAAAATTAAAACAACATTAAATGTAAGGGTAAATAAGGAAAAACAGTATTAAATGTTGCCTAGATTTGGTAGAAAGACACTTATTTTGAAACAAATTTTTGATGTTAAAAAGATACTTAAAGTGAAACGGAGGGAGTAATATTCTAATACAAGACCCTTTTATTTTGTTTATATTTATAAGACCCTTTGTCAATTTTCAATGATCATTAATTACTTTTTTCTACAAACGCCCCTATTTATTTAACACTTTTTAGATTCCCAATAATATTAATTAATTAAATTATTCTATAATGGATGTGAATCCCCGCAAAAGGGTCTTATATTTAGGGTCGAAGGAGTAGTCATATTGTATACAATGTGTGCTGCTCTTTTCAACGAGTGTAGCTCTAATACCAAACTCAATGATAACAATTTCAAAATTATCCACTGTCAAACAATAATTTTTCATTTTTTTTAACTGCTTACCACATGCAATTATATGTTGTTATTGAAAGTTGGTGTAAGTATCCATTCGCGCAATTGAATGATTAATCTTTTTAATATTGTTGGACCCTTTCGGCGGCTAGTCTCCCAGCTAGGATTTTTACATTTGCAAGAGCCGGGTATCGAACCATCAACCACTTACTTAAGTAACAACAGATCCATTACTATCTATGCTAACATCCACGGGTGATACATTTCATTGTCTATGAAAATGAATTAGATCCTTAAAAAAATTAAAAATTAGTCATCAAAAATATCAAATTAAGGTTGGATTACTTATTCCAAAAACTTATTTTTGGGGGATATATATATATATATATATATATATATATATATATAAAGGATTCAAAAAACTTATTTTAAAAAAGGGCTTATTATTATTATTATTTTTTAAATCACATTTGACAATTTCGTTTAAGGCAAATAATATTATAATGGGTGAGAAAATTATCTTAATTAATTATTTAACACGGATACATTAATATAAACTCAAAATCGACCGAGATCAATAATTAAGTTTGAACAAATCTTTAGCAATCTTTTAGCAATTAAAAACTCGAAATCAATCGAGAAATAAAATAACTAATTTAAGTACGTTGTGTAAGTTGTGTTCCATGTTTTTTTACTGTTGGATTCATACTACAGGGGAAAGCAACACTTGACGCGGCCACCCATAGCCATAAGTATTGCTGACCATGGGACCCAAAACAAAGTTTTATTCCCTTCGACCTTATTTATAAGATTCATCTGAGGTTTTTCACTTTCATCAAAGTAAATTATTAAATTTGGTAGTTATATTGAAAATATGAAAATTTGTTACACTTTTTCAAAACTACCTCTATAATTATTATTGGAAATCTAAAAAATATTGACTTAATTGAGGTATTTGTGAAAAGAAGTAATTAAATGCTATTAAAAATTGAAATGAGGTCTTATAAAAAAGAACAAATAAAAAACTCAAAAAGGATCTTATAAATAGCATGAAGGGAGTATAATATAAAGTTTTACGGAGGAGACAAAATTCGTGTGTTCCAGATAAAATTAGTTTTTTTTTCCCACGCGTTTTTATTTTGCATTTGTAGTTATTGTACCATAGTTATACTCATTTATTCCATTTTGTTTGAAATTTTAGGTTTGGACGTATCGATAAAGAAAATGTTGATTATTGTAAATTTTATATGTATTTTGTCTAAAATGTT
Organism: Crotalaria pallida; assembly: GCA_037953625.1. NCBI lineage: Eukaryota > Viridiplantae > Streptophyta > Magnoliopsida > Fabales > Fabaceae > Crotalaria > Crotalaria pallida. Next base: position 181,191,199 of record CM075649.1, read on the forward strand.
CCTATTTAATCTTTTTTAAAATTTGTGGTAGTATTTAATTTTTATTACTAAGTGCTTCTATTATTTAATGTATAATAGTTTAGAGACAAGAGAAATGATAAAAATATAATTAATGATGAGTAAGAGAAATTATTAAATGAAAGGTTAAAATTGAAAAAAAATATATTTACACATTGGAAGTGTAAAAGGATAAAAATATGGAAAAAAAAGCTTAAAAGGTCAAAGAAAATAGAAGAGAGGGAATATATAATTAGGAGGGAATTAATTAAGTGTGACGAAAAAGGATCTTATAATTATTACACGCATAGATTGAAAAAGACAAAAATAAAAAATAAAAAAATAGTGAAACAATATACTATAAATAATGATTTTTTTTAAACTTAGCCCTTAAAATTGAAAATAATCATCCAAAATAATTAGAATTTTTTGAAAATTGTGCATTTAATAAATTAAATTACTCATGTTTTTATTTTTTAAAAAATCTTAACTACTTTGGATGCTTATGGTAGGGCTAACATTAAGAAAATCTATATATAATTAGGAGTGAATTAATTAAGTGTAAAGTGATTTGTTTTGTCAAGTGAGAAATAATATAGATACAAAAATGATTTGAAGACCTATAAAATAAACCTACAAATCAATGTACATCATAAAAGAAGTGACATGTATTACTTACCTTTAATTAATTGGTTAACAAATGACACGTACGAAATTCTTGTGGTGTAGGTTCATCAGTAGCTTCATATATCACGGGTTAGATAAATAGATATACATAGATAGATTTAGATATAGGGTGTTACTACCATGCAATCAAAAATTGAATGGTTGCTATGCAACCCATTGTTAAACCAATAAAATCTTGCCACCTAAGACATATATGCCACATCATTACTTAAATTAGTCAAAATTAAGTTTTGCAATTTAGTCCAACATAAAAATTAAATTAAGTTGTGCTCATTAGAACCACCAGCAACATACTTTGATTTTTTTAATAATGTTTTTTAAAATTAAAACTTATAATTTATCTATAGGTACAAAGGACTAAAATTTTAATTTACTATTTAAGTTGGACCAAATTGCAAAAAATTAAATTTGACTACTTCAAATGATGACATGACACAGGTAAATTAAATGACAACTTTCTATTAATTTAAGAGAAGGTTGCATGACAACACTCCAATTTTGGATTGCATATTAGAAATCTCCTTATATATATTTGATGCTTTACACGCGTTAAAAAAGTTATTAGTCTTCCTCTCTTGCTCTTGCCCACACGAATCACTTATAAAAGGGACGTTTACACTACAAAATATCATGCCCCGATTTGACCTCTCTCTTCCTGCTTAATTTCTAGATTCCAATTCACAAACTCCTATTGTTGCAAATTTCATTTTAAGCTTAACTTGTTTCAAGATGATAAGCAAAGGTAAAGGAGGAAGATATGCTCTTCTGCAAGCCGTAAAAGACTCTGACTATGTGAAGAAAGTGTATGGTGGATACTTGAATGTGTATGTAGAAGCTTTTGGTGAAGAAGGAGAGAGGTGGGATTTGTTTAGAGTGTATGAGGGTGAATTCCCTGACTTAAGTGAACTTCATAAATATGATGGGTTTGTTATCTCTGGTAGTACCAGTGATGCCCATGGTAATGAATTATGGGTCCTCAAACTCTGCTTCATCCTACAAACTTTAGATGCCATGGAGAAGAAAGTTCTTGGCATTTGCTTTGGTCACCAGGTCTATATATATATATAAATCATTTTATTTGTACCTCATTGGTTCTTTTTTTTTTCTTTAATATAAGAAAATATTGTTTTTATCTTAATCATAACTCATTCTATATTTTGTTTTCTTATTTAAGTTTTTAATTTTTGAATTTAGGTGCTTTATAGGAATTATAGTTCTTAACCCTTTATATATAAAGAGAATAAATTTTGGCCACAATTTATTAATGACTTTGATATATTTTTTTTTCTATAGGTACTATGCAGGGCATTGGGAGGAAGGGTAGGAAGATCAATCACAGGATGGGATATTGGTATAAGAGAAGTGAGTTTTGTGGAAGATCTACCTCCATGCAGCTACCTAGAGGATCATGAAATGCCGTCATCCCTTTCCATTGTTGAGGTGCACCAAGATGAGGTTTATGAGATTCCTGAGGGGGGACAAGTAATTGCATCCTCGGGCAAAACTGGAGTGGAAATGTTTGCTATTTCAGACCACATTCTTGGAATTCAGGGCCATCCTGAATATACCAAAGATATACTCTATAATTTGATTGATCGCCTTCTCAATATGGAAATCATTGAGGTAAACAAATTAAACATAACTCAGATTCCATTAATAATCAATATATATATATATATATATATATATATGTATGTATGTATGTATGTATATGTATATGTACATGTTCCTTTATCCTAGTCTTTATATTGAAAGGGGATTGTGTCTTCTAAATTATGAGCTTTTTATTTTTATGTTACAGAAAAGTTTTGCCGAGGAAGTGAAGTGTCGGTTACAATTAACTGAGCCAGACAGGAAGTGCTGGGAAAAGATATGCAGGAAGTTTCTTAAAGGAAGATAAAAGTTGGAACCTCTTAAATATGTATCTAGTTTTGGATTCACTTTCTTCTTTGGGCTAAGGAAAATGATAATAATATGTAACCTCAAAATTATTGATCGGGACGCTAGTTACATGCTTCGAAATTTTGAGGAGCAAGCAGACGTTTGTTACAGAAAAATTACTCAACTACCTTGGGGACTAGAAATATATTTGAAGAGGAAAAGGGGTGGTGAAGTAATAAAAGTATAAATATTGAAGAGATGATGTAAATACTTGACTACTTGCTCACGAAGAAAAACAGTCTACTCAGTTGGCTAGAATTTACCATTTTAATCCTTATTTTCTGGTTATCGTGTGTGTGTTTTTTTAATACAATCAAAGTATCAAACTAACCAATGTAGCAGAAATGGCAAGAATTTTTGTCTTTTTTCTGATAAAACATTGGACATTGATGTTGAAGTAAAACATTGGACTAAAATACACTACATATGAAACGGATGGAGTAATTAGTACCTTTACATTCTATTCTTTTTGGTTGCAGAGAAGAAAATGAAAAGAGAAAAATATAAGAAAAAGATTATGGAGAAACAGAGTGATGAAAAAATGGATAGATTTTTACTTCTTTGATAAGAGAGAAAAAAGGAAAAAAAATATATTTTTTAATTGATGTTTCACTTTGTAGTTTTTTTTTCATAATCTCTGCATTTATGGAGAGAAAATAATTTTACGAGGGTTTCACAAATTTTTTCTCTATTCCCTTTATTTTCTCACAACCAAATAAAAAAAAACTCATTTTTTTTTTAAAAATACAAAACTGTGGAGGGGAACGTCACAGTCCTGACACCCGAGACAACAAGGGTGGGGTGCCTCCCCAAAGAATGTTCTCCACGAGATTCGAGCCTTTGACCTTATGATCTTATTAGTTCTCAATATCCTTATGGTTTTAGCATATTTTCACTAGGCCAAACCCATTTGGATGAAAAAAAGGCTTTGAGCATTGGTTAAGGAAGTAAAGAAAATAATTTATCTTAAAAAATAATGGATTTAAAACTTAGATAACTAATAAACCTGTATTTCCAATGTAATATAATTTGATTGGTATATTTCTTAACCAATATTCTTACAGCACTGTATAACAAGATCATGTGAAAGAAAAGGTCTAATGCTACTTTTTAGAAAATGAAAAAAAAAAAAATGTGACAGAAATTGAGAAAAATGTTGCTGTCACAATTGAAAAGGATTGAAGAGGCGCGTTACAAAAGGTTTGCAAAGCAATCTTGAGCAGTTGAGCTATTTTATGATTTTGGGCGAAATTCTTGAGCTCATCATTTCAACCTACTACGTTAGAGTCTTGAATGATGGGTAAAACGCCAAAAAAATATGTATTTCTAGTTATACAATACTAGATATATAGGTTAATTAAATCTTAAAAAATAAAAGTGTGTTGGAAATAGAAAAACTTAATAAATAAAAAAAATAATTATTTAATTTTTTGGTACACTTTTAATATTTATGTTTAATTTTCTTATCCTATACATAGGATACACAATGTATTAATTCAATCCAAAACTTGAGATAATGAATGTTATATATAAAAAAAAGGGGCTTATTTATAGTTTTGGTTCCTGAAAATTCAGCGTGTTTTGGTTTTAGTCTTTAAAAGTTATTTTAATCGGGACTAGTCCTTAATTTTTCAAACATTTTGGTTTTGGTCTCATCTGTTAGAAAAAATCAATTATTTGTTGACGTGGTAAAAAACTCACATCAACAGCTACATAGTGTGAGATAGTGCAAAATAAGTATTGTGATATGTATGATTCAAGTCAATAAACACAAAATTCTGCGTATGTGATCATTTTGCGTATGAGACTATTTTGCGTTCGTGGTATTGTATCATTCACGTTATATCACTCATTTAGAGTCACCTCACACTACATGATTGCTGATATGATGTTCCGCTAGTCACATCAGCAAATAACAGTTTTTTCATAATGTAGTGGATCAAAACCAACATATTTGAAAAATTAAGGACTAGTCCCGATCAAAATAACTTTTAGAGACTAAAACCAAAACACGCTGAATTTTTAGGGACCAAAACCCTAAATAAGCCAAAAATTCATAAATGGTTGATAGAAAAACCGTATTAATATAATATAGTGTGCACTATCAATTCATCATAGTATGCAACCTATTTAACGTTGAGTGTAAGTTATCAAATCTCATTTTTTTAAACCTTAAATTCTAATTTTTTTTTTACTAAATTTCATTGAAATTTTTTCGATATTCTCGAATAAAAAAATGTATTTTTTGATGGGGGTTATTCATTTTTTTTTTCAAATCGGAAGATGTATTCAAATAAGGTGGAAACTTGAACCTAACCAAATACGGTACTCTTTTCGATTTGAATTACAAGGAAAAAAATTAATTTCATGCTTATTAAGAAAGTTAGAAAGTTAGTTGATTATATTTAATTTTCTCAAATTAATAAATAATATAGGTATTTTAGAAAAGTAACATCGAGAATAAAACAAAAATTAAATAAGATAGCAATAGTTTTCTAGAGATGTTTTAAGAAAATAATATTGAAAATAAAACAAAAATCGAATAAGTGAATTAACTATACTTATATCTTAAATCAACATAAGTATATTTTTTTCTCTTATATATATATATATATATATATATATATATATATGAAAATGCTAACAAGTGCCCTTATGGATTTTGTCATAAAAAAAATATGATTTTTGAGATTTTCGAAAAATTGATTAATGTCAATCTATGATTGTTTAATTACTTATACTCCGTAACAACCTTAACAAAACACTTGTTAACAAGACCTTATATTTTAAACAGAAAGAATATACTCCCTCCGTCCCTAATTATAAAACATTCTTGACACTTTTATTTTGTCCCTATTTATAAAGCCTCATACCAATTTTCAATGATCATTAATTACTTTTTTTTCCACAAACACCCATATTTATTTAACACTTTTTAGATTCACAATAATATTAATAGGGGTAATTTTGAAATTACATATTAAAAGTTCACATTTCCAATACAATTAACTAAATTATTTCACTTTCTTAATGGTCGTGAAATCTCCCAAGAAAACTTTATAATTAGGGACGGAGGTATATATATATATATATATATATATATATATATATATATTTAAATAATCAAAGTGAATCATGAAATTGAATTCAACCACAAAGTTTGTTACTCGACTCAATTTCAACAGTTTCCGCAATTCAACAAGAAACCACCGACACACTCCTAGGTACTGTAAAATCAATGTAAAAAAAAAAATACTCCCTCCGTTTTTATTTGACAGTTTTGGAAAAGTTTTTTTTTTTTCCTTTTTATGTGTTTTTTTAATGATTTTAATATACTATTTATATATAAAAGGATCCCTTTTCGAGGCACCACGTTTGCTCGAGAAATTTTTGAGGCATCACGTTTGTCCCGTGAAGCTTTCCTTGCACCAGAGAGTTTGTAGCTAGGTAATCATTATCTCTAATCAAAATTACAATTTAAAATTAAATAAATTATTTAAATTTATTTAATCATTATATGTATGTAATATTACTATCCTCAATTATTTGTTGGAAAAAAAAGTAATCATTGTCCTCAACAAAAGTATTTAAAAAAATATTAAAAATCACAAATTTATTTAATCATTATCTATACGTGAAATCATTATCCTCGAATTGTTAAAAAAAAGTAATCATTATCCTCAACAAAAATATTAAAAAATTTATAATAGTAATCATTAACCAAAATTAAAGTTTGAAATTAAATTAATTATTTAAATTTATATAATCATTATCTTTATGTGAAATCATTATCCTCAATTTGTTGAACAAATCATTATCTTCAACAAAAATATTTAAAAAAAATCAATATATATAGATATATATATATATATATATATATATAATAGGCTCTCCCATTCAATTTTTAAAGTTCTATCTATTCTAAGAATTCTCTTCTCCAAATTCTCTCTTTTATTTTTATTTTTCCCTCATTCCTCTACTTAAAGCTCTTAATCTTAATTTTGATTTTTGAGTGTTTGATGAATTACTTATTAGATGATGCATATTTTGTTATACTTTTAATTGACTTTTGTTTTTTCCTCTACTTAAAGCTCTTAATTTTGATTTTTGAGTGTTTGATGAATTACTTATTAGATGATGCATATTTTGTTATACTTTTATTTGACTTTTGATTAATGCTAATTTCAGGAATAATGGCATCAATGAGTTACTTCAAACAAGAGCATGACTTTGGTAAGTTTTTTTTTAAATTTTGGTAAGTTGTTATACATACTTACTTTGATTATTCTTTGTTGAAGGAATATGCAAATAATTGTTCCTTTTCTCTTCTCAAAGAAGAGAAGGGCTCCGGTGAGAAATAGTTTTGATGAGACTTTTGCCTATTTGAAGAAACAATGTTTTTCGATTTATTTATGATTTTTTTCTGTTTTTGTCATGAGATAAGATAATTGATGAAAAAGATCAAATATTTAAATATGAATAATAATAAATGTGTAAAAAAATAATAATGGTAAAAAAAATTAATTTATCCATCAAATAAATATAATAAATATCTTATAATATTATCCAATAAAAAAATCAGAATGTATCATTTTGGTTTAATTATATATAATTTTTCATATTAGATGTGATAATTATATTTAAAATATGCTAAATTATCATGTCTTATGCAATAAAAAATATTTTGATTTATCTTTAAATCTATTCATAATAATACCATCAAACAAAAAAATATAAAAAATGTTTAATTTTCATTTCACTCTAATAATTAATCATAATATTATCATAAAACGTGTTAATTCATCGATCAACTAAATAAGGAATACATTAATTTAATACCCAATAGACAAATATAATATTAAATATATAAAAAAAAGAGCCAACATTATATTCATAATAAAATGCAATGTGTTAACTGAGATAGTCAAAAATGACAATTTCAATATCGTCTTCATGTTTTATGAAATAGTGGATATTCCAATTTATCCTTAAATTTTCTCATAATACCATTAAAGAAAAGAGATCAAAATATTTAATTCTCATTTGTTTTTAATTATCATAATAAATTTAATAATCATATAAAAATATTAATTTATCTATTAAATAAATAAGGAAGATTTAATTCTGATTTACTTTTGATTCATTATAATAAAGTTAATAATCATGTAACAAAATGTTAATTTATCCATTGAATAAATAAGGAAAATCTCAGATAAAAAATGTTATTTTTTATTTATATAAGGAAGTACAAAATTTTTCAACAAGCTCATTTTTTATTGTTGTTTAATAATAATATTAACTTTAAAATATTTAAATATCATAATTCGTGCATTGCGCAGGATAAAAATAAAAAAGTTTAATTTTGATTTCACTCTAATTAATAAAACATGTTAATTATCAATCAACTAAATAAGGAATACATTAATTTAATATTGATCTATATATAAATAAATATAATATTAAAAAAACGAACCGTCATTATCTTCCAATGAATTCATATCTAATGAAATAAGGGATATTATGATTTATCATTAATTATTCTCATAATACCATCAAACAAAAAAAATCAAAATAATAATAATAATTTTTTATTTATCATAATAAAGTATATTGAATAATCCTTTTTTATAATTATTTTTATTATTGTTTAATAATAATCTTTACTTTATAATGAAAATAATAATAACCTTTAATTTAAAATATTTAATATAAAAAAAATTAATATCAACAACCCGTGCATTGCACGGGGTAAGAGCTAGTAATATAATAAATGCTACTTTTCATGTTTACTTTTTTTTTTGGGTTTACATGGGAGGTCTGGAACTAGAACCCATGACTTGGGGGAGGGGGAAATCCTAAGTGTCCCTACAGCCACCAACTGGGCTGTCTTACACGGATTTTTCATGTTTACTTTTATTTAATAAGATATTGATTTTTTTAAATAGTAAAAAAATACTTCTTCTAGTCCTATTTATAAAACCCTTTTCAGATTTTTATTTTGGTCATATTTATAAGACTTCATTCCAATTTTCAATCGCATTTAATTACTTTTTTTCATAAACGTCCATATTAACTCTACACTTTTTTAGAGTTTTAATAATAATTATATGGATAGTTTTGTAAAATTATATCTATTTTCACATTTTTAATGTCACTAATAAATTTAATCATTTTTCTTGGTAGGAGTAAAAAACTCCAAAATGGCGTTATAAATAGGACCGAAAAGAGTAATGATTACGCAGAAAGATAAGGTATAGTTGAAAAAACCATAATTAATATATTGAAAATCTAAATAACGATTCTATTTTTTAAAATAACTCTATTTTGTTTTGTTTGAAATATTTCATCTGGTCCTATTTATAAGATTTTTTTGGGGTTTTTCACTTTCACCAAGAAGAGTGGATAAATTTGTTAGTGGTATTGAAAATGTGAAAATTTGATATACTTTTTCAGAACTGCTCCTATAATTATTATTTGAACTCTAAAAAGTGTTGACTTTATAAGGATATTACTAAAAAAAATAATTAAATGCTATTAAAAATTGAGAAAAAATTTATAAATATGACCAAAATAAAAATCTCAAAATGATATTATAAATAGGAGCGGATGAAGTATCACGAATAAATGGAGTACTCCCTTCGGTCCTATTTATAAGTCACATTCTAGAAGGATTTTTTGGTCCTATTTATAAGTTACTTTGTATTTTCTAGGAGACCTTTATTGTTATTTTCTCTTATTTGCCCTTCGCTTATTAATGCGAAGTAATACATTGTAAAATTCTCAATGCAAGTTAAGAGGGTAAGATTGTAATGTTGAAATAATTTTTTAAAGTTTTAAGAAACCTAACTACCCTCATTGATCTGTGTGATATGGTTAAGTATGTCCTATAAATAGGAAAAGATGGAGTAACACGTTTTTGTCATCATTTAATAATGCATATCATTCAAAGTGTTAGTGAGTCACCACCTCTCTCTCTCTTTTTTTTTTTAAAAAAAAAAATACAGTAACTCAACTGTTCAAAGTCAACGAAAGCTAAGACTAGGAGCATATCTGTCTCGGAGGAGGAGGAGGGGTCGCTCACTCTCTCACCGGAAACTCCATCGGAAGAACGTACCCAGCGAGGCTAGTGCTAACGACTAACCAAGATGAGCAGACACCTCCGGAGCGGGAATAAGAGCAACGGAAGCAGAGGCGCCCCGTTGAATGCCGTAACAAAATCGAAGGAGAGGAGGAGATTCGAAAAGAAATTAGTAAAGTTTGAAGAGCTTCCGGAGTATTTAAAAGACAGCGAGTTCATCCTTAATTATTATCGCTCCGAATGGCCCGTCAAGGAAGCTTTATGGAGTATCTTTCAGTGGCACAACGAAACCCTAAATATTTGGACGTCAGCATTATTACCTTTTCTTTCATATTTTTTCGACAAACACTTGGTGTGCTTTTGGAAGAACTTTGATAATTTATGGTTTGTGTGCAGGCATTTAGGTGGATTTCTGATATTTGCGGCGATGGCTGTGATGAGCTCGACGGTGATGGTGCGGCTTGGGTTCGGAGATTTGTTCTGGAATTTGGTCAGGTATTCTTAAAATACGGCGTCGTTTTAATGTTTTTGTGAGGTGTTTTATGATTTATGGTGTGTAAGGGGGAATGAACTGATGTTATGTGAGTTTGAGGTGGGATTACCAGAGCACCGGCGGCGTTTGGGTTGTTCGCGATGGGTATTAAGAACAATGGTTCAGACAATCACGCATTCCCGGTAAGTTTTTATTTTAGGGAATTAGTATAAATTTTGAATGGGATCGATTGATTTATGCAAAAATATATTAAATTTGTTGTTTGTTACTAATAGGCCGATGTATTACACAAATTATTAAATATATGTCTCATTATTTTTTGCCTTTTGCAATTTTCATCATCCTTACGAAATAAAAAGAATAAAATATTGTAATAACTTCTTCAACTTAAAAAAAAAAAGAAATACACCTATTTATTAATCTATCTGTTCAATTAAAAGAAAAATTTGTTACTAATTATATGCTCGCGTAAAAGTTCAAAAGTGCATCATTTTATGTCTGCCTTTTAGAATAAAAAAAAATATTTATGTAAATGGTGAAAAAAATTTATAATTTCATTGAGCAAAATTGCATATTATGAAAATGTATTCAGTTGATTGTAAATCTACTTGACCTTTAAATTAACTTTAACAAGAATTTTTAATATGTTTGTTAAAAAGCTACTTATAATAAACTATTGAAAAATATAACTTTTTTTAATTTTTGAAACATAAAGTATACGTGCACTTATTGATATCCAAATTTTTAAAATTGTGCTTGTTTTCTTGTAATTGAATCATGGAACAAATAAACAGAAACTGATGGGATGATTATTTTAAAATTAAAATTAGGTTGGGTTTGGTACGGTAGGTATGGGCACCAGTGGGTTCCAATGGCCCTTGATAGCTGATTGTCTAGGGGAATTGCTTTTTGACCCTTACGTTCGACTTTTTGGTCCCTATTTCAAATTTCGGTGGACCAAAATGCCTCTAAGCATGTGAAAAATTCCGGTTCTCTCAAGCCGGAAAAGTCTTTCCGGTTCTATCTTGCCGGAATAAATTTTCACACTTTTCCGGTTTTTCCTAACCGGAAGGTTTCCAGTAATACATACCTGGAATACAGTATCCAAGTGTGTCCAAACAGCACCCTAGGGTTCTACACGTGTCCTATATAATTCTCAGAACCCTCGCGCCGTACCTGAATCGCACTTCCAATGGTTCAACAAGAGACCTAGCCTCTTTTCATTTGCACCAATACACCATGTTTCAAAATTCAACCAGTTCTCAAAGTAGTTTATGCTTACGTGCTTGTTTGTTAAATTTCCGATTTCTGTTTAGGAGCATCAGTGATGAGCAAACTCAAATTGTTATCCTTGCACTTTGATTGTCAGTGAAGAAGCTAATGGGGAATTATTACTCTGAGATGCTCATTTTTTCCAATCTGTTATATTTAAGCTCTTTGATTCATTCTACCAAAAATCTGATTTTTATTTTATTTTATTTAAATTTCATTAACCGAAATCCCTCCGGTTTTAAGTAACCGAAATATTTCCGGTTTGGGTTTTAACCGAATTTATTCCGACTCTGCAAAAAGTTACCCAAAAATCTGATTCATTAACCGGAAAAATCTGATTTCGTCTGGTCCAATTGCTTTATAAAGATGTGCCGGAAATGTTCCGACTGTAGAAAACCGGGAAGATTTCGGTTAGGCACTACCGAAATTGTTCCGACTTCGGCAAACCGGAATGGGGTGTAAAACTTTTCCGTTTCAAGTAAACCGGAAATATTCCGGTTATGTATTACCGAAAATTTTAAGAAACGTAAGGTTATTTTCGTCCACGAAAATTTGTAATGGGGGCCAAAAAGTCGGTAGCGGGGTCAAAAAGCAACTTCCATTGTCTTGGGCGTAAGTGGGCCAGCTGAGCCCATATTCTATTGAGCATGTTGACCCAGGGAAGGTATTTTGTTTTTGTTTTCTTTTAACTAAAGATAAAGATTGTTTTTCTTTTAAAAAAAAAAAGATATAGATTGTTTTAAATAATACAAATTTAACAATAAAGTTCTGCACAGTTGATAGATGACCGAGTTCCTTAAGCATGATGTCAGGGGTTCAATCCCTGCCGTAGCTATGAAAAAAGCTTTGTTGGTAGAGACAAAACTCACTTCGGTGATTTCTTCGGCTGGAGGATACCCTTGGTATACACCAAAAAAAATTATTTGGTCTCTTACCTTATTTTCCATTATCAAATTGGTCTCTCACATTTTTTTAATATTATATTAGTCTCATGTTTCTTTTTGCTATCAAATTAGTCCCTGAGTCACTATTTCTCCTACGTGTCAATATCATATTCATTTGCATCATCGAAGAGGGAATGATACATGTGTTTAATATATTGATCCAAGTAGGCTGAAAAGTAATTCGAGGGTCAAATTGATAGTAAAAAGAAATATGGAAGACCAATATGCTAAAAAAGATGAGGGATCAATTTGATAGAAAAAAATAAGATAAATGACCAAATGAGTAATTTAGCCTTGATTAAATGATAAATCATTCTTTTTTATTAGGTTTGAAACATTTTTAAAAAAATTGTGTCTGCTACTTAGCTGATTAGAGCCCAAAAGTATATTTGTGGGGAAAAAAAATATAAGACAATAATGGAGGGGGAAAAAATATTATGTCAGTATTAAAAAAAACATTTGATGCAATCCTATGCATGTCATTACTTAGCACTTAGCAGCAGTAACTTTTTTTATATGCTTGCTTTGTAGTATTTTTTTAATTAAATGCTTACTTTGTTGTAATTGATGTGTTTAATTATACTGCTAAATACATCTCATTATATTCATTACTGAGAAGTGAGAAGCATTGTCTATCATGTAATTTTTCGTCAGCAGCCTAAGTTAAGGAGTGTACTGGTATCTTTTGATACTTTTAGATTTTCATAAAAAACTAGGAGTGTATTTCCATGCACATAAGCTTACAGATCTTCTTTGGCTACTACCGGTTCCTGGTCCGAAGGATTTTAGAAGAAATGTAAGGGGTCATATGTGAACTGACATTCATGTTTTCCCTCATGTTTTAATCCAGGGAACTGCCCTAAATTTCTACTCCTTTTATTTTTTATTTTTTTTAATTAATCAAAAAATTTTGGACCGACATTTCAGATTTGCCAAGAAATTTGATGTGTTTTCATAAATGTGTAATTATGTTTTCTGCATCTGTACGTTACTAGCATGAAGCCTGATGTTTGACTAGAAAAATTGTAGGAAATTCATTATTATCATGATGAATTATTGTATCCTAAACATGGGATAATTGGTGAATTCATCAGCTATTCAATCATTTATCAATTTTTTTTTTCTTCCAGGATTTGCATTTGAGACACATTGTGGACCCGTCCATTCATCATGAGATGAGAGACTCTGGTTTAGAAACAATACCTCGATGGCCTTGGTTCGTTTTCTTGGCTGGAGGAATGGGGGCCCTTGCTTGCAGTTCTCTTTCCCATCTTCTTGCCTGCCACTCCAAAGACTTTAACCTATTTTTCTGGCGTCTAGATTATGCCGGCATTTCTCTAATGATTGTCTGTTCCTTCTTTGCTCCAATTTACTATGCTTTTTCCTGCAATCCTTACTCAAGGTTATTCTATTTGACTTCAATATCTGCGCTTGGAGTCCTCGCCACTATTACCCTTCTTGCACCTTCACTGACTACACCTCGGTTCCGATCCTTCAGGGCTTCCTTATTCCTCTCCATGGGCTTTTCAGGCGTAATTCCTGCAGTTCATGCTCTTTCCCTGCATTGGGGCCACCCGCATGTATTTGTTGCATTCGGATATGAGCTTGCTATGGCTATTCTATACGCCACAGGAGTTGGATTTTATGTTGCTAGAATACCAGAGCGATGGAGGCCTGGAGCATTTGATATTGCAGGGCACAGCCATCAGATTTTTCATGTTTTTGTTGTTCTAGGGGCACTTGCTCATAGTGTTGCCACACTAGTCATAATGGATTTCCGACTTAGATCACCAATTTGTGCCTTTTAGCCAATTCACAATTCGCAGCTTGATAAACTCTTGGAAGCAAAATAGTTAGGACTGTATCCTGTGCTTGTCCTGTTGCATGAATTGTGATGTACTTCTAGGGAGAATTGGCTAGCTCATTGACCCAGATGGGATAGCTTTGTATTGTATTTTTGATTATTCTGCTACTCTATGCACTGGCTGACGTATGGTATGCAGTTAAACCTCAAACTCCTCAACATATTTTAGCGGGTAATTTGCGTTCTAACATTTCAGATTTTATTCGGGCAACTTGTTTATCATAATCCTGACATTTGAAAAGGAACCACTAAGAGCCCATAGGAAGGGTTATTAACCAGTGGTGCCTGGTGTGTAATCTGCAAGATGTTGTAGAAGGAAATATCAAACTGTATTATTTTGCTATTTACATGCTTGTTTTAGATGACTGGTAGTCACTCTTGCCCAATAAACTTTAACATCTTTGATCACTAAAGATTATATACATATCAAGATGTTTTAGTCTTTCAAGTTGCCTTAATCTTGGCTCCTACAAAGGGTTTGCAGATCGATGAAGTCCACCTAGACCAGTCGATCACTATCATCCTTTTCCCCCTCCTGTCTGCATAACATTTGGGTATCCTGATGGGGATGCAACCTGTGCTGAAATGTAATTATTTTTACTAAGAAAATCTGTTTATACCTTAGCTCGTGACCTCAATCATATTAGCTTCACTGTCACTATAATCCCCCCAACACTATAATCTGTAACTTACTGTGTCCTTGCTGGTTAATCAATCCTCTTAACTTCAACGACCTATTTAGGACAACAACTTGCATTGCTGGCAAATTGGTCTTCTTGAGGATAGTGCTCAATTTGCTGCTTTTTTCACTTCTGACTTCTGTTAATCAAGCATCTTTATTTTCCTCATCAGAAGATTGGTTTTTGTGTTCAGGAAAAGTTATTGTTTGGACTTTGGAGGTGAGGGGTACTTGTTAGTTGTTACCTCATCTGGCAAAGCTTTATTCGTGGTGTTAAAGCTTTTTACCAGGTCTTGTTGAAAATTTAAAAGGAGGCCTCTGATGGTAACAGAAGAATTTTAAACAAATTTGATCGAGAGTAGAAATTTTTTGTCTGTGTAATCGTGGTATCATGATCATGCAATTTTTGTTAAGTAGTAATCAGAAGAGAAGAATAAACATAAGAATTAAATTTAAAAAAACATAGTACTTTACTCACTTAATGATTTGCCAAATAAGTTAATTATTCACGTCCAAACTCACAATTATACATATCCAGCTAGCTAATGAACTAAAAAGATCATGAATCTGAATTGTTAGGTAGAGAGAAAATGAGGAAGATACATAAGGGAACCACTAGAAATGCTGCAACCTTTAGCAATTCTTCGCTCTGCGGTGTTAGAACTCCAATCCTTGACCAGTCTCCACTGTACCTGAAACAATGTTTGAAGAAGCACCCTCATGAATCACGAGTCAGATTGATTTTACTAAAACACTAGAAGAAAAGAAAGTAAAGCAATTAAGCTAACCCTGCATCAATAAATCCCAGTCCTAACACTGCAATGGCAGTGCGAGCAATAACTGATTTTGAAACCCTCAGTGAGAAAAGAGATTGCTGCTGTTTATTCTTGCTAAAGTCCTTCTTTTTGGCAAATGTTGTTGTTGCTGTCCTAAACTTGCTGCCATTTCTCCTCGTAGTAAGACATGAAGCGAGGCAGATAAAGCTACAGCTCCTTCCTGTAACTGCCACCATCTCTTATCCACATGCCAATGGTTGGCCATCACATGCTCTTTCGACTAGTCATCATGAAAAAAAGGGCAACCTCGTAATTGTGTTTAAGAGTTAAGACCGCGTTTGGATCCATTGGAATAGACAGCGTGATATTAATCAATTGTCCAAAAAAAAATTACCTTTGATCAATTGAGTTCAAGATTAGCAAATTGATTTTAAATTAAGTGTTTGTTTGGATGAGCATTTGCAAAATTGATTTTGAATTAACTTGAATCTGTAAAATTGATTTTAGTTACAAGTGACTTTGTGATGAAGTGATTTATGTTTGGATATCTTTACTGATAAAGTGATTTTAGTCAAAAGTTGTTGTTTGGATAATTTGGATCAAAATTGATTCTAGATGTAAAATTAACAAAAGGGTTATTTTTTGTATTTTGATTCCAGCCAACCCAAGTGGTCAAACTTACAATCCTGTTTACAAACACTACTATCAGTTTTTCTATTGCTCTTGGTCTAGAGTACCGAATACATCTTTACTAAAAAGAAAAACACAAATTAAATTAAGAGTCAAAGACTTACCTTGACACAAAGCCTTTTCAACCTAGCAAATTAAAGTTGTGAAGAAAAATGAAAGTGACCTCCTTGTATACAGAGAAAGGTGATGAGACTGAGTAATAAATTTAGTGGTTGAAAATAATAAATTCCAACAACCAAAAGTGAAAATGCATAAAATACCTCAATGCTTCTCTACATCAAAAAAAAAATACAATCTTCTTTGCAGCAACAAGATCTACACCCCATACGAAGCCTATTAGAGAAATGAATGAAAAGACATGCTTGATAATCGAAGGAAGTGAATTTATTGCTATCCTGAACCCTAAACAAGTTGAAGAGAAATTAATAAGCTCAGTTTTGAAGAGTTGGTGAAGGATCATTTGGTGATCACCATAAATAAGTTGTCGATTATTAAAGTTGAAGGCGATGAATGGAAACATCGGAGACAAATGGGTGGAACAGAAGGAGAACAAGTGGCAGGAAGGGCAAAGATGAAAACATACCTAGAGTTGAGATTTGAAAAGCCAAAATCGATTTTTCATCGATGCAGAAGTGACCCAGAGCTGCTTCAATCTGGAAGCGTGTTTGATAGTGGAATCAATTTGTAGCCGCACAACAAACTACTCATATCATGTTGAAGGAGAACGAACTCGCGTTTAGGCAGAACAAATGCACAACCAAACATAGCCTAAAACTAATCAACCGCAAAGATTGAGATTTGAAAACAATTGGTGCAAGCAAAACACATTTTGCAAATAAGGAATTGCTTCTTGTTTTTTTTTTTTTTTTTTTTTTTTTGAATATTATGTTTTTAGTTTTTTTTTAAATAATTCTAATTTGATGTGTTCGGTTGTTAACACAAATTATAATTTTATATTATATTCTTCAAAAATAATCAAAATCTAACATATCCATCGTAGGTGCCATAGATTATTTTTTGTAAGATTATATTTTTTTTTCATGTAATTTTTCTATTTTATTCTTATCATTCTAGCAACATTAACTACCCAATTTTCACTCCATACCTTTTTTTTTTTATAATTTATTCGATAAAAATAACCTGTTTTTGTTAAGATTACACATAGTGGAAAAATAATCATAATTCCATATTTATTCTTCTCTCGAAAACCTCAAAAAATACATTGTCCAACACATTTTTACTCCATTAAGGTCTTAGTGCCCTTGCATTTGCAAAATAATTTTTTCTATATTATCTAAACAAAATATATAAGTTTAAATTCATTTTTCAGATGAAAGATTCAAACATAAACAAATTATAATTTTAACAATAAATAAAAATAATCATAATCTAATCTTTCGAGCTATACTAAACACACACTAAATATCCAAAATGCAAACTTGGGCTAAGGTAATTAATACTACTAATAATCAGGGGCATATTAGTCACACAAAAAACCAAGCTCCTACCTCTTTCGTTTTGATTCAATAAAATTGCACTTAGTTGCAGAAAAACCTTCTAAAAACCCTAACAATGGCAGTGCTCTCTGAGCGTCAAGGAATCCACCGTCTCCCTCAACACAAATACGTCGACGCAGTTCGTTGGCTTCCACCTCTCTCCGCATTCGATCGATTCGCCGTTCTCGCTTTATTCGACTCCGATTCCGATTCCGATTCTTACTCCATCGAAATCCACTCTCTCCAACAAAACCCACTTTCCCTTCACCCCCTATCTTCATGGACCTCCCCTTCCCGAATTTCTTCCCTCAAAACCTCTCAGTTTCTTCAGAAAACCATCATCGCCGCCTCAACCTTCTCCGGCTCACTGCATTTCCTGTTCTCCAATTCCAGCGATGCGTCATTGGAATCGGAGGTTTCGGTGCCCGAGGGCGCGTTGCACTCGGTGCCGGTTTCATGCGTTGATTTGATGGATGGTGGTGGGGAGTGTGTGACTGTGGGGGAAGATGGGAAGGTTAATTTGGTCAGTGTTGGGAATTCCACTTTGAATTATCGGAGATTGTTTGATAGCAGTGGGTTGGTGTCGTACACGGCCGCGAAGTGGGCGTCTCCGGTGGAATTCGCAACGGGTGGATATGGGTTTGGTTTGCAGTGGTGGGACCAGAGAAAGCCCGGTGGGCCGGTTTCTCAGTTTAAGGGCAACCGGTAAGAATTTAAGAAACATGTTCACGTGTTTAGAGCAGAAGATATTGAGACTTGAGAGTTAAGCGTTCTTAAATTTTATGATATAGAGCATTTTTGTTACCATCCTTGTGATCTTAAATTCAAAACATGCCAAAATGCGGCTTGTTCGATAGAGAATTTGGAACTTATTGTGCCATGTGAGAAATTTGCCAGTGTTAACTTATGTTGCAGGGATCAGAAATTGACTTCTGGGATAGTCCACTCTATTGACATTCATCCATCGAGAAAGCACACCTGCCTTGTAAGATGGCTATGCCACTTGTCTTCATTTCGTTTCATGGTTAATTAGTTTTGTAGATAATCTATACGTGCCACTTTGTGAATGTTCTCATAAGATTTTAGTTTTAGCCCTTTAGTGGCTGATACTCTGATAGTGCAACTTTGTAGTAGTGTCTTCATGTGAGGTTGATGCTTGCTGTTGCTCCTTTATAGTCCCAGCTTTCCCTTGGTTTTATTGCCTTTTCATACACCACTCTTTGATTAAAACTAGGGATTATTTTGGGATTCCTTTCATTAAGTTATATACCAATGTTAAATGCACACAGCTCAAACGGTTTTAGAAGCTGCTAAAGTTGAAATTATGAATGTGACATTATGTTAGGACAATTACAAAGTATGTCTACGATGATGCTAATATTAATATGCTCAATTTATCATCTAACAAAACCCAAGGTCTGTTTACTAGGGTCGGAATGAGAGCTATTAGTAGTTTTCCCTTCTGCAATAGCAACTGCTTTGACATCAGTACCAGATGAATGATTCTTGTATAAGATTTTATTCAAACTGATGGTTTGGACTTTAGAGATGTTCAGTGCTTAGTGGTTTCACTTGTCTTCTTCTAATGTTTTGGGAAATATAACTATTTTCAGGCTGGTGGCTCCTTAGGTACTGTTTTCGCTTGGGATCTTAGGTGGCAACAACAACCAATTATACTTTCTGGAGCAGGGGCTGGGGCTGGCAACACTGCAGTGCAGTCAATATCTGAAAGTGAGGTTTGGGAGGTTCAGTATGATCGTTGCATGAAATCAAACACCTCATCAACCCGCATCTTACCTGCCATGATCTGCTCGGAGGATGGAATTCTTGCTGTAATTGAGAAAGGTATTTATATGTTCATTGCAATTTGCGAGATGTTAAAATGCCAATTCACCAGGAATAAAATTTTATTCAGTTATTCACAAGTTAGAGGAATCTTTATCTGTATCTATGCAACACAAAAATTCAGGAATCTTTATCTGTATCTATGCAACACAAAAATTCAACTGCTTTATGTAATTTATTTGGTGCATCTGTAATGTTTTATTCTTATTACATTGCATAGGTGAGGAACCTATTGAGCTGTTGGCAGAACCTTGTGCCATCAATAGCTTTGATATTGATCGCAATAATCCATTGGTAAGTGGAGGCAGTTAATATCGTTTGTATTATGAGGGCATCATTTGAAGGTGTTTTTCTGTGGCTTTTCCGGTTGAAGGTTAATTTCTGATTATTTAGTGGGTTGCCATTCAGGATGTGATATGTAGTTTGGAGTGGGAAGCAGTAGCCATATTGACAAGACAATAGGTGGCTTGAAGTTTAAAAGGGATACATTTTATAGCTGATGGAAGAAATGGAGCTTTTGCGGGGCTACTGTGTATGCTGCAATGTTCTGTTCCTTTTGTTAAGGCATTCGTATAATGTGCAGCATTTGTGAAAGCCTTAAAATGGTGCATTAGATTAATATTAATACTATCACCGTACTTACTTATAATGTATCCCTTATGTTGTATTCACAAACTATATTACAACTGCAGAGGATTTGCATCCCAATCCCATGGTGTATCTATCAACTACTTGATTCTTGTACTGATTCAACTCTTGATCACATAAACTTATATAGTTGAAACTTGAAAGCTCTTGTAGGAACAAAGATTGCTTGTATATTGCGGTGCCATTGATGATGGTAAATGTTGGATTGTAGCGAAGAACTTATTTATTTTCGAATGAATTTTGTTAATTTCAGCCATAAGCACTTATAATTATGAACCTATCTTTTATTGGGAAATGGTATTCAATTGCTCATCTGCTCATATGGTTGTGTATCACGTTTTTAAGGTTTAATCGTTAAGAGTGATGGATTATTAGTTGTTTAATTTTCCATCATCTGTTTTCATTAAAAACTTTGCCATTCAAAAAAATATTCTCTTATTTTTATTATTTTCATCCTCAGCTCAAATAAAATGGTATTATATAAATTTTCAAATTAAAAAAATCCTTGTAATACTTTATTTCCAGTTATTCAGATAATTTTGTTATGTTCAAAAGACAGGTAGACTAGTAGCAATGGTGATGAGCATGTGAAATGTATTTTTCTAATTTGGAAGTGTTAGAAAAATTCCAATAGGATTTAGTCGAAAAAATGAAATATGAAAAAAAAAAAAGAAATTTAGGAACCAATATTCAAAGAAAATTTTGGAGGCCAAGAATAAAAACGAAAGAAATTGTGAACAATCCTGGTGAAGGTTAAGGAATATGAGAAGAGAAAAGGGGATAATGTTGAAGATTGTATGAAGGATACTTGATAAACAATTAAATATTGTAAAAAAACTTTAAAAAATGCATATTTTGAAATTCTCGATAGAAAAATAATTGTTAATTTATGATTATTTTTCTATTTTAAATAACCTTAGACTTAGAAAAAAAACTACCTCTATTTTATAAAAATGATAAAAAAATCGTAAAAGTAAAAAAACTAGAAAGATATACAATTTAATTATTTGTCTAATATAATAAATAATTATCAAACAATTAATTTAATATATTTTACATTAATTAATCAACCAATCATAATTCAAATTTATAATTTCTAAATTTTTTAATTAATTATTTTACTTAAGAAATAAGATTGAGGAGCAGTGAGGACCGCGAGAGAGGCTTTGCCTTTATCCACATCCACAACATCCATCCCTCTCTCTCCCCAAACAAGAAGAAGAAGAAGAAGAAGAAAAACAACAGTGAGCACCTCTGAAATCATCAATCATCATGGCTTGTGTGACAACGGTTACTTCCTTCAAAACTCTACCATTCATCTCTTCTACCACTCGTCCCCTTTCTTCTTCTTCTTGCTCTTCGCTTCAATTCCCTCTCTCCAGAACCACCTCACCCAAACTCAGCTGGTCATGTAGCGTTTCTGCTTCTACGCTTCTCCCTCAGAAGCTGCTCTCCATCGTCGCTCCTCTAACCCCAAAGCTTCGCGCTCTCACCGTTGTATCTGCCAAAGGCTACAAAATTAAGACTCACAAGGTTCCTTCCACTTCCACATCCACTCTTTCTCTCTCTATCTCTATCTCTATCTCTATCTCTATCTCTCCGCTTCCAATTTCGTTGATGCGTGTTTTTGTTAATAACAGGCATCAGCAAAACGATTCAGGGTGACGGGTGCTGGCAAAATCTTGCGAAGGAGAGCCGGGAAGCAGCATTTGCTATACAAGAAGAATGCCAGAAGGAAATTGCGACTCTCCAAAATGGTACTGCCTCCATCACTCCCTCCTTTATACTATCATTATTATTACAATTTTGTATGTTTAGTATTAGGCCTTTAGTGCAAGTCCTTTATTATAATTGGGGAGTATGAATTAAATCAATTAATCTTGTTTTTTTTTTTTGTTTTTACTAGAACCCATGACCTGGGGGAGGGGGAACTCGTAAGTGTCCCTGCAGCCACCAACTGGGCTGTCTTACGCGGACAATTAATCTTGTTTTTATTAATCAGGTTAATTGAACAACAATATAAATGATTTGACATCATGTCTTAACTTAAGATCTTAAGGCATTAGGTTTATGGGTCTTTCTACTTATATATTGTTCAACTTGCCATATTTTAGTTGATGTGGGACTTGTTTGGTTTATATATCTCAACAATTATCCATAATATAATCCTATATACTCTTTTCTAATGCTAAAATTTAATTTATCCACCTGTCATCACCTCAACCCTGTCCTTAGTCCAATGTGTTTTCTAACTCATTTAGTTATAAGCGAAACCATTAAGAAGGTTACAGATGTAAACGGTTTCTCTATAGACAAGGTTTATGATAGAACAGTAAAGCGTCGGTCGGTCGTCGTTTGATTCAGATAATCGGCCCTGCCTGGTGGAAAAAGGCTTGGTTGTTGTTTTTGGTATTCCTCTATGTAGAGGTGGTGTAAGTCTAATTTCAACAATGCCAAATGCCTAACTTGGATGCTTCTTTTACTAATCATAAATTATTTAGAGCTATAATTATGAGTTTTCTTCCTTAATGGTAATTAACAATAATTATGGAGTTTTCATCCCATCTGCTTGCAATCTGGTCTTCGTTTTCTGGATTGCTTTTGGCATTACTGGCCTTTGTCATTTGGTATGTGAAGTATGTTAATCCTAATGATGTGTTAGACACTTAGACCTATACAATTAGCCAAGAGCATCGTAAGAGTGTAGAAACCGTGTGATTGTTACTGTTAGATTGTTGTACAAGCAGTGTGGTGGGATGCTGCAGTAGTCTTGGTGCGTTGTTTTGTGTAGCTAAAACATCTGCATTGGGTGTATAGTTAAAATAAGATAAAGCGACTTTGGTAGTGGATGGTGAATTGTAGTTTTTTGCTTTTGATGTCTATAAGTTGATGCTTGAAGCCAATTCTGATCCCATGTATTAATTTAGACGAAAAATGTCTTATCTCTAGTTCAGAAAAACAGTGAATTCACAATCATCCCCCCGGCCCTAATTATGAGCCTCAACACAATAGTAAGGTTGTTGCCTAGTGGCAACCCGCTTTTCACTTGAGTGACGGTAATTATTATCTGAGAATCTGAAATTTACTCATTGCAGCACTCAATGGGGGAAATTAAAAACTGAGTATAAAGTTCCAGGTTGCTATATGACTTGTTTAAATATCTAAGCAATGGTTGGACTTGCTATGCTTGATAAGCCTCACGGGGCATCAACGTTCAAACCATGTCCTTGATTTTTTGGTTCACCAAATATGTGAAGCATGACTTGCCCAACCATAATAAGAGACTCGTGTCACACGAATGCCTTGAGAAATATTCACTCACACACACAAAACAAAATGCCTCGAGGACTATGTTCCAAGTTGCACCCTTTCTATGGTTTTTGAAAATCCTAATTTAACAAAGCATCGATGAATGGGCTTATCCGATTCAAAAAATATCTAAAACTTAAAGTTTGTCTAATAAACTTATGTGTAAAGCTAGAATACAGTAATATGTGAAATGCATGCATCAAAGTGTCTTATAGAACTTGATAAATCAATTGAAATCCTCAATGTCCCAGTTGGGGCATTTAAATTGATTACTTTGCAAGAGATAGATGAACATTAGACACTGGAGAAATCCAGTAATTGGATATCCTGTCCTCGTGAACTTGGGACTTCTACCAAATCCACATCCACCCCTATACAGCATATGGATTTCTAGGATGGTGCCAGATATATTGTAGACAGGCTTAAATAATCTGACTTGGATTCAAATAAAATTTTGGCATTTGACTTAAAGTTAGTTATACTGTAACTGCTATCTCTTTGAAGTGTGCTTATTCTGGTTTCAATTAGTTTTTGTTCTTTTGACTAATTGCTCACAATTTTGTGCCAAGACTGATTCTAAGTAAAGTCTTCCTTTAAGTGATATGCTGTGGTAGTTCTAGGACTCCAACCCCTGACACTACTTGTAAGGTTCGTCTGAGGTCGCAGTCCATCTCACAGCGACTAACCGCAGTTGGCTAACTGTTTGAAATTTTGAATAAATAAAAATTTGTTTCCAATTTGGTTCATATTACTACTGTATGAAATCATGGGATTGGCTTTCTCATGTCTTGCTCTTTTTTATTGACTTGCACAGCACGCGGTCAGCAAGAGTGACTATAACAATGTAATTGGAGCCTTGCCATATCTAAAGGTAAACAGGAAAGGTAATAGAAGTCCAGTTTGCAAAACTGTGGCAGAAGCCCGTCAGCAAGAAGCCGGTCAGCAGGAAGCCGGTCAGCAAGAGTGACTATAACAATGTAGTTGCAAAATTGCTTTTAGTGTAGCAGTTTGTGACTTCTCCAATGTGTTTTTGCATCCTCTCAAATATTTTATTTTTCAAATGAAGACGGGTAGTTTTTCCTCATTGTCATATCTGTACCTCGGGATATTTGCCATTCCTTCATGTATCATGCAACAATTTGTATTATCATTGTATTTGCAACTTCTAGTTTTTACTTGTTGGATTTTTTTAAAACTCGGTCATTAGGGTTTAGGAGAAATATCCAAAAATAGATATGGTTTTTGATAAAGATAAAAATATAAACTTTTGAATTCATTTCCCATAAAATTTGTTCATTTTTGGGGTGTTTAGTCTGAGTTTAAGAAAATCCGAAAACCCTTTATTATTTAGGGAAATGTCAAAGAGTGCTCTGAAGGTATTGGTTAAGGAAACAAAAACAATATATGGTTTTATCTTAGAAAATGTTGAATTTAAAAAATTGAAAATTGATGAACTTGGATTTTCAATATAAATTTCTCGATTAGTGTATTTCTTAAACGATGTCCTTAGGACATTGGTTCGCAAAACCGTTACTCCCTCCTGTCCTATTATAAGCTCGTTTGATTAAATTTCATACCCTTTAAGAAACTTAGTTGATATTTTTAGTGGTATTGGAAATGTAAATATTTGATATACTTTTTCAAAAATAATCTTATGATTATTATTGGGAATCTAAAAAGTGTTGAGTAGATAGGAGTATTTGTGGAAAAAAAAATAATGTCATTGAAAATTGGAAATGAGACTTATATTAAGGACCGAAAAAAAATCTTCAAAGGAAACTTGTATATAGGACCGGAAGGAGTATTTAGAAATGGAGAGAGCATCTTCCGCTTTAACATTAACTGTTTTGTACATCGTGAATCATGTTATCATATGAAGTTACATCTTTTACATAAATATGGTAATTTTCAAAATTGTTCACATCAAGTAATGGTATATAAGTTGTATTTTATAAAAAGAAAATGCTTATTTATGCTTTTAGTCTCTGAAAGTTGGAGATGTTTTGATTTTAGTCTTTATAAGTTTTTTTGATCTTGACTAATCCTTAATTATTTTGAAAATTTGGTTTTAATCCATGCCGTTAGAAAAAAAAAATCCATTAACTGCCGATGTGGTTAACGGAATGCCACATAAACATACACGTATGATTTATCCTTAAATTTTCACATAATACCATTAAAAAAAGATCAAAATATTTAATACTGATTTATTTTTAATTCATCATAATAAAGTTGATAATCATATAAAAATATTAATTTATCCAGTAAATAAATTAGGAAAATCTAATTCTGATTTGCTTTTGATTCATCATAATAAAGTCGAAAATCATACAAAAAAATGTTAATTTATCCATTAAATTAATAAGGAAAATCTCAGATAAAAAGCTCATTTTTTTATTGTTGTTTAATAATAATCTTTACTTT
The DNA here is from genome assembly GCA_037953625.1 of Crotalaria pallida. Lineage (NCBI taxonomy): Eukaryota > Viridiplantae > Streptophyta > Magnoliopsida > Fabales > Fabaceae > Crotalaria > Crotalaria pallida. The sequence continues at coordinate 181,217,342 of CM075649.1, forward strand.
AAAATATTTAAATATTAATAATCCGTGCATTGCACAGGGTAAAAAAAAATTGATTTTGATTTCACTCTAATTAATAAAACATGCTAATTATCGATCAACTAAATAAGTAACACATTAATTTAAGAGTAATGATCTATACATAAATAAATATAATATTAAAAAACGAACCGTCATTATCTTCCAATGAATTCATGTCCAATGAAATAAGGGATATTATGATTTATCATTAATTATTCTCATAATATCATCATGATTTATCATAATAAAGTAATTTGAATAATCCTTTTTGTATAATTATTTTTTGTTATTGTTTAATAATAATCTTTACTTTATAATGAAAATAATAATAATCTTTAATTTAAAATATTTAATATAAAAAATTAAAATATCAACAACCCGTGCATTGCACGAGGTAAGAGGTAGTTTAATATTTAAACCATTAGAATAAAAATTGGAATTTTTATTTTCACAACGTTTTTGGTCACATTGCTAGGGATTCTAGATACTTTTACTAAAGCTAGAAAGATTTGTTTATAGAGGTAATTTTTTGACAATATTTGATTTTTTTAGGTTTATTAAAGTTTTTAGTCTTTCAATTTAAATGTTTTTTTTCAATGTTTTAGGTTCATAAATTTTGTTCAAAGATTTGAAAATAACCATTTCGTTATTTAAGTGTAATTAATGACATGCCACATCCCTTACATCAAATCAACAAGTAACGTGTTACGTGGTCTCATGTGATGCCATTGTCGCCACTTGGAATTTTTAATTAAAAAGTTGAATTTTCTTTAAAAATGTAATTTTAATTATTTTTAATAAATTCAAATCCTATAATTAAAAAAAATTAAACCACATGCTTTATCCCTTAAACCCATTTTTTATTGCAATTCTAAAACTATCTCCAAATCGCATTTCTCTTTCTTTTTATTTCTCACGCACTTTCAAAAGCCAATTTCCCTTTTTCCATTTCTTTCTCTCATACTTTCAAACCCCGTTTTATCTTTCAATTTCCATTTCCTCATTTCACTCCTCCCAAATCTCTCCATTTCTGTATAGGGTCAGGTTAAATTTGTTAGGATTAGGTTTTTGTATTAAGTGTTAGGTTTATTGTTTCTATTGGTTTGTTTATTCACACGTGAGGAAAAAAAAACCATTTTTGACATGGCGGTCTCAAAAAAAAAATCAGAAGTAGGTTGTGATTTAATGTGCGTAAGGCCTTTCACTGTGATTCGCTTCAAGACGTTTAGTTAAATTAATTTCAAAACACACACTTGCAAAACGACCACCTGTGTGCATGTTCCGTGGGTTAGATGTTTACGTTGGAGCTCATTGAATTTTCTGACAAGTAATGGTCGAAAAAATATATTGGTTTGATACGCTTACCTTTTTTTTTTCTTTTTTTGAGAAAGGTGAATCGGGAAAATTTTTCCAACACCTCTGAGTCAGAAAAAATTATTAGTCGGGTATTTTGGAATTTTCACTTTTAAAAAGGATTTGAGGATAAAAAACGAGATTTGTATTCCTAAACTCTTAAAAATAATCCATGTGGTGTCACTCTTTAAAAAAACGAAAGGATCGTTTTCAAATGATTGAGCAAAGTTCAGCGACCTATGACATCAATAACATCATAAAAAGTTTAAGTATTAATTTCAAAAAAATACATAAATTCAGATATTAAAATCTTAAATAAGTCTTATGTATTACCCAATTTAGGTAAGTGTGAGAGTGAATACTAGATGGTACTTTTTCATGTGTGATGAATTATAGGGCCACTTTAAAGAATCCATGTTGACCATGTTGACTGGGCTTACTATGTTTGTCAAGTTGGGCAAGTTGGTTGGTTCAACTAAAGTGGAACTAAATAATTGATGCTACCAACGTTGACCAATTTCTCAATGTTAACCCGCCCGACCAAGTTGGTTGGGTTCAAGTTCAACGTAATAATAATGTGCGATTGACTTGATCAAGTTTATCGACATAACTACCTAACATGATACCTTATCTTAACTGATAAGTTGATAGGGGTAACTATGAGTCGCAAGATTGTTTTTATCCCTACAACATGATAAGTACAACCTTGTCAAGATAAAGATGAAAAAGCTAGTTAATAATATTTTTTTTTAAAAAAAAAGCAATAAATTTGACACATGTTAATTAAATGAAAAAAAAAGAAATATAATGCGTTGTAACCATCCGGAATATCAATATTATTACATATACATATATATATATATATATATATATATATATATAGAATCAATATCAGTATATTATAGTACATACTACATACTATTTTATATTCCATTTCAAAATATATTCACTTTTGTTAATGGAATATATATTCAATGTTTATATATTATATTATATGAATTTTAATAACAATTATTTTTAAAATTGAGGGTAAGAATGAAAAAATTAACATTTTCTTTTTATAAAAAAAGCAAATACTTCTCATTCAATGTATTACTCCCTCTGTGTGTGTATATATATATATATATTTCTAGAAGAAATCTTTGGTTCTATATATATAGAGCACTTTATATTTTCTATGTATCATTAATTATTTTTTATCTTTTTTGCCCTGATTAAATGTTTTGACTAATTATTTTTTTGTTATTCATTAATGATGTGAACTTTCCAAGTAAAATGGAGGGATAAAATTGTAATGTTAAAATGGAGTACTTTCATAAAATTCATAAAATTAACCACTTTTCTTGATCCATAAAATACGGTTAAGTATGCCCTGTATATAAGGACGGAGAGAATACTTTCCAACAAAACTACTTACTGTATTATTTTATAAATTTTTATCTTCAATTTTAATAGCGGAAAAAATAAAGAGAATCCCTTTTACTTTTAGGGTATTTAGTTGGTCCTTCAATTAAAACAGCGCGGCGATCTTCTCCACGTTGCAAACCAAACCCATCACCGCCGTCATTTAAAGCTCAAGATTGGACCCCACACATTATCCATCCAAATTCATACGTGTCTTCCAGCTCACCTTCTTTCGACCTACCCCCAAATGTCAAAACTAACCTACCTCAAACCCTATCATTCCAGTCATCTTTTCCCCTCACAAGTGGTAATCCCAAGGCCATTTTAGTCAATTAAACAATCATCCGAGCCAGGTTTCTCACGTGCCACTCGCTCACGTGTACGCGCTTTATAATCTCTCTCCCTTCCTTCGCCTCAGAACAATCGAACATTTCTGTTACCTTCTCTTTTTTCTACTACTCTTTCTCCTCATCCTTCTCCTCCTTCTTTTTCGGGGTCTTCTTCTTCTAGGGTTTTCAGAATCTCCGATCTCTTTGATCGCGGTCACGATTCTTTGAAACTCTTGGGAAGAGTGGTCTCTTTATTTTACTTTGCAGGTATATATATATATATATATATATCTTTTGATTTGATTGTTGCAGCTAATGGCGGCACCGTCTTCTCGTGAGAAAATACCCGTGAAGTTGGAGATCGACGATCCTCTAGAAGAAGAGCATGGACCTCTCAACAAGCGCTTCAAACATTCGCACCAACAGGTTTAGGATCACTCGATTCCTTTTTCTTTCTCTATTTTTTTTTTCTTTCGAAGTTTTCTTTGGTGCTTTTAAATGATCTGAAATTGTAGCCAGTTTTGGCGAGGTTTTTCTATTTTTTATTTTTCATTTATTAGTATATATATATATTCTGGCTGTTGAGATTAGGAGAGATTCTAGTTACTGTTGTGTGTTTAACTGTATAATTCTTGAGAGAATGTGATCTTAGGTTTTTATTTCCATGTTTTTTTTGGTAATTAAATGATGTGTTGATGGATGATGAAAGGATAATAAGTTCATTTGTGATCTTACCTCTATTTGTGGTAGATAAACTTTTTTTTTTTTTTTTTGGGGTAAATGTCCTGTTTCAGAGTAAATTTTCGTTGGGAGGTGAAAGCCGAAGTCGACTTTAAGTATTAACTGTGTTTAATGATATTATCTGTCGTTTTGCGATAATTAGCTTGAATCGCGTGATTCTGATCCTGTTTTTAATGATTTTCTCAACTAACTCACCAAAATCATCGTACGTGGCGATAATTCATGATTGCCATTAAAATCCTGAATCGTTATTAGCGGCAAAAAGTGTATACTTCTTTAATGAATATCTTTTTGTTAGCATATAGCACATAATACATGCATTTTTATTACTAGTACATTAAGAAAAACTCCTTTATTACATTTTTGCTCGGAGGTTTTGTTTCCGACTTCCATAAGCTTTATGTTTGACTACGTTCATTGTTTACTTTTGTAACTAACTTTTCTTGTTGTGCATGGTTTTGTGAAACATTTAGGAAGGGAATGCTTCAAATGCCGCATCTCTCGGTTCTCCTTCCCAGTTCAATATACTTGATGAGCCTAGCCCTTTGGGTTTGCGTCTGAGGAAAAGCCCTTCGCTTTTAGATTTGATACAGATGAAGCTTTCTCAAGGGAGTGCTTTTATGGCAACTACACAAAATGAAGACTTAAGCTCTGGAGTGAAAAAAGAGAGTCGAGGTGCTGCCGTATCAGGTCCTTCTGACAAGCTTAAGGCTTCAAATTTCCCAGCTTTACTTTTAAGAATTGGTTCATGGGAGGTATATTCTAGATACTACATATCACTAGTATTCGTGTGAAATTTATGTTTTCAAACAATTTATCTCAACTCCAGGTTTTCTTAATTGCAGTATAAATCAATATATGAGGGTGACTTAGTGGCGAAGTGTTACTTTGCTAAGCATAAGCTTGTTTGGGAAGTTCTTGAAGGTGCGCTGAAGAGCAAAATAGAAATCCAGTGGTCAGATATCACAGCACTCAAGGCTAATTGTCCTGACAATGGGCCTAGCTCGTTGACTGTAGTGGTAATTTATCCCCTCTTCTCCATTGAATGTTAGCTGCTTTAATATGCAGATATCTATTCATGTATAATCATTTGTGACTTTGTGTTTATTGACTCATTAGCGAGTATGTGTGAATTGCAGCTTGCTAGACAGCCTCTTTTCTTCAGGGAGACTAATCCTCAGCCCAGAAAGCATACACTGTGGCAGGCAACGGCAGATTTTACTGATGGACAGGCTAGCAAACACAGGTACATTGTGTGAATGTGGGCTCAACTGGTTATGTGTTGGTATGAATTGAAAAATATTATGATTTCATTGATCAATCATAAGCTCGGAAGGAGAACCAGCATTCTATGTGAATTTTCTAAATCGTTAAAAGACTAATTTCCAATTGGACATCTGAGAGTAATGTTAGACAAGAGCAAGAGAGCTCGTATAAATTTAGAAAGAGAGCTTAAGTTGCGTTTGATGTAATATTTGTTGACCTGAGAGGAGTCTTTTATGTACCTTTAATGCATTTCCATTCATTTGTGAATTTTATTCAGTTAAATTTGTTAGTTTTAGTTTGTGTCAGTTTGGTACTACGTTTTTCTGGGTCGCGTGTTTCCAATATTAACTAGGTTGTGGTGTCTGTAACTCCATCTTGTGGTTTTGTAGGCTGCATGTTTTGCAATGTGCGCAAGGGGTGTTGGCCAAGCATTTTGAAAAGCTTATCCAGTGTGATCAGCGTCTTAATTTCTTAAGCCAACAGCCAGAAATAATTTTGGATCCACCTCATTTTGATGCACAGCTTTCTGCCTTTGTGAACCCTGTCAATCCGAAAGATCGTGATTTGCATCAAGACAATAGTAGAGGATCTGCCAAGTCTTCTTTTCAGGACATGGGATCGCCTCATTCATCAGTGTCACCTTCATTTACTATTGAGCCCAGTGATCTTCCTAGCATTTCCTTGGATAGTGCGCCCCGTGAAGCACCTTCCCCCAGTTCAGGTATTATAAGAACTTCACGCTGGTTTTGATTTCCCTATCCATCTGCCCAGTTGTTTCATTCGGCATTTCACTTATCCCCTCTGCCCTCACACCTGTGTTTGTGTGAGAGAGGTCACATATATCTTTCATGCTTACAATTTTGATTTTGATGCACATGTCTCTTTCAATCATGGGTTTGCTTGGCTTTTTGGTCAGTGTTTGAAAAATTATCAGTGTGAAGCATTTTTTTAGTTATATATACATTTCCTTGGTAATGGTTTTAGTTATATATATATGTGTGTGTGTGTGTGTGTGTATTTATTTATGTATGTATGTATGTACGTACTTATGCTATTTTAGGATCATTTTCTATTGACAGCCATGGAAATAGTTGACATAAAATTTTAAAAAACTCAGTATTTTAGACACTTAAATCAATTTTTTTTTATAGGCAAATATATATAATTTTTTTTTTCATTTTCTTCGGGGTAGGGAGAAAGCGCAGTCGATTTGAACCCGGATGCTCACCTTTATTTCCTACAGCTCTACCACTTGAGCTGGTTCTCATGGAACCTTAATCAAATATAATTAAAAAACATGATTATGAAAAGACCTTCCAACATTTGTCAGATTTGTATGATTAAAAAAACCAATGATGCCTCTGATATCCATCAGTGTTGTTTTTACATGTTAGTTTCATCATCTATTCATTATGCTTCTTGCTTAGTAATGCATGTTTCATAGCTTTTTTGAATTTGTAAAATAACTGCGCACTGCGTGAAAATTAAATCAAACCTATATTGGTAAGTTAAATTTAGAACACTACATTGAAATGTGCAAGGAAATTATCTTATCTAAATCCTATGTTGCACAGGTTCGGGTACGTACCGGGTACGCGGTATGTTCCAGGTACGGGGGTACGGCATTTTTGTAAAAACTAGAGTATGGGTACGTTAATATATAATAAATAAATAAATAATAAAAAAATTATATGACAAAATATAGCAAAATTGCACAAAAATTAAAGCAAAATTAATACATAGCATATCATAAAAAAACAACTTAACATCAAGAAGAGCAAGAATAGCAAATTGACACGATATAGAACAGCAATAGGGCAAAGAGCAGTAGAAGCAGGCAGAGGAGAGTAACAATTTAAAACCCTAAAAAACATTACACCCTATAGAACAGCAATAGGGAATACCGGAATAGAGAAGCAATAGCAAGAAGAGAGGAAGAATAAACCTTCGCTGTGGTCGTGGAGCGGTGGCTGGCGGCGGGTGGACCGATCGTGGCTGTTGCGAGCGCTGGCTGTTGCGAACTCGGTGCAGTGGGGAAGTGGCAGCATGGTGTGATGTGGCGTCGTCGTTGCGGTGGCGGCGTCGGTGTGGTGGGTGGCGGCGTCGATGTGGATGTGTGGGAGAAGAAATGATCGAAGGGAATTAGGGAAATGAGAAGCAACTGATCGAAGGAGAGAAGATTGGGAAAATTAGGTCAAAATTGATTGGGTCGTACTCGTACCCATTCGCGACCCATTTGGCCCATCTCATACCCATCATGTATTTTCTTTTTTTATTATTTTTTTAAAAAAAAATTTAATAGTTGAGTACGTACCCGGTGCGTACCCAACGCATACCCGCACCCGGTACGTACCCGGTGCGGGTACTTGGCCAAAATCAACGTACCTGTGCAACATAGTCTAAATCGAATTATTTATTTGAACAATCACACTTGTGAAATAAGTTAGAACATCACATTATTTGCCCCACGCAAAAGCATTCAATGTATTTGACATAATTCTTTTTTCCACCAAAACATGGTCTTCTTCCACATAGCCTACTTCTGCTTTATTGGACCGGGTTGGGCCCAAATTGGAAAAAAAAAAACCTTATTTTACCAATCAGCAGCTATTTTTAGCCCAAGTTATTAAAAAAAATAAAAAACCTAAATCCTAAAATTGCCCCCAATTTCCAAAGCCAAAACACTCCTCTTATCCTCTCCAATCTTCATCGACGTGACTGGGCGGGCCATCTTTCCATCTTCCTTCATGTGCGACTCTTCTGCTACCTTCTCAGCACCAACATAACGTTTGATCCTTTTTTTTCGTTTTCTCCTTTATACGTTTTTCTTTTTTGTTTTCTTCTTTTAATCCCACTTCTTCTCAGTGCATGTGTTCTTCTAATCCCTGTATCATTTCTTTTTCATGATCTTCTCCTAATCCCTGTGTTCTTCTAATCAATTAATCATGAATTTGCCTTATTTTGTATGTATTTTGGCTTATTTTGTATGTATTTTGACATACGACATATAGTCTTAACTAGTATCTGCATTGGCATTATGCACTATGACCATGACTTAAAAGCTCTGGCCTTAACTTGGTATGTATTGACCTATGGTTGCTTATATGGATAAATATTATATATATATATATATGTGTGTGTGTGTGTTTTTGGTAGGATATTAGGATCCGTGTTACGATTTCACGATGTACAATTTTTTCCCTCCTCCATGAGCTTATCTAAGATCTAGATTTTGGCAACCTTGGCGGCAACTGCTCATTCATCGTAATGGAAAGTGCATCTACAGTGCTTGTTTTGTTTAGGTGTGCTTCCGTAGTTCTACATAATGTGAGGCTTCTGAAAAGAAAATGACAAAACAACCAAGTAAAAATGTCTTTGCATCTATTATTTCTGCCTAGTTTTATAGGGGTAGATGGGTCATCAAAAACAGAGCACGGATAAGACAATACAAACACACAAACCATATCCCCTTTGGTTTCTAAATTCTTCTACCAGGTTTCACGGGTGGCGTATTTTATACAAATAGTAAAATTAAAATAAGATTATAGCAAATATGAGAAGGCAAAAAATTACAAACAAAAATTGGAGCTGCTTATATGTAAATGAACAGTTCCGATTTACCGTGGCCATGAAGAATAAGGTGTTGTAAAGGGTATGATATTCGGCATTGGACAACAACACATTTTGTGCTGGGTGTTTTCCATTAGAAATGCAGAGCTTCGAATGTTTTTTCTTATCTTTCAAAATTAAATTTAGCATTAAGAGTGAAACTTATTTTAGCTCTGACTGATCAAATCTGCATTCGGGTTTTTCATTCCTATCTTTCCTTCAAGTTCCAATTTGATATGTGGGTATCATCTATACACATTCTGTCTATGTAATATGTACATGGCTTCAAAATGAACTGAGATTAACTGGTTATATCTATACCTTATTTATTAATCTGTGTTGGTGTTCATAGAAATCTTTAGCCATCTTTATCCAAATGTTTTGTTCTTTGCATTAACTTGTTGCTTTGTTTGTCTTTTATGTACAAGTCATGGACTGCCGTGCAATTGAGGGGAGTTCAAGTTCTGAAACTGACTCCAAGGCCCCAAGAAATTGGGATCAGATAAAAGATTTTATTGACCAGATTGAACATTGCCTTAGTGAACAATTTACTTCTGGGAATCCATCCCTTGTTCCCAGTGAAGGAACAGAGTACCAGGAAATGCTGGAGGACATAGCACAGTATCTGCTTAGTGACAATCAGGTCACAGGAGCAGGAGCTTCTGATGAGAAGTCACTCATGACAAGGGTCAATTCTCTCTGCTCTCTTCTGCAGAAGGACAATGCAGCAGTGCACAATTCACATGATAATGAAAATGCTGTTGAAGTACATGATGGTGGAAAAGATGTTCATGTTAGCCATCCTTCTGATCCAATGCAGGGCAACAAAAGTAGGATAGATGTCAAGGCTGCTGAAGGGGACCCAAGAGATGCTTCTTGCAGCAAGCAGCAGGCACCGGGCATGTCCAGGAAAGACTCATTTGGAGATTTGCTTCTTCATCATCTTCCTCGAATTGCATCATTCCCAAAGTTCCTTTTTAACATATCAGAAGAGGATAGTGATTGCAGTGGCAGATAGTTCTTCTCATGTTTTATATTTCAGAATGGGCAAAAAAGGAGGGTGGAGCATGGCTGAGTGGGGGTGCACAGATATGTCATGTCCTCATAGGTATTGTACAAGTTTAATTTCTACTTTGGGAACTTCTAGGATTTGGAAAATGTTTTGATGAAGAATCCTGAGAGCCCATGTAAAAACTGTCAAGGTAGGTGCTTTAGCTCTATTTTGTGGTCTTTCTTTCTGTGGGTCTCGTAGACGGTTCTTGTCTGCATGCAAGTAAATGCGTTTCCTAATAAAATTTCGAATGTTAAAATGGATTTTAGATACTTTTGTGGCTTTGTTCAAGATATGTCACTCGTCTTGGGTGTATTTGGTTGTTCTGATGATGGATGCCTCAGTTTAACTGAAGATTCGGTTTGTGTCTGGTGCATGTTTTATCATTTGATATTTAATCATTCACATCGAAAAGAAATGTAAATCTTGACAGAGATATTTTGGCACGCGTGTTGCATATAGAGAGAGGGATAGGCAAAGTGTACCGCTGCTAACTTATTAGTTTAACATAAAATTTTTGCCCATTAATCCCTACGTTTTTTACACTAATATGTATGTGAAATAGTGCTTAATAACCCCCCGCCCAAAGTTCAATTTTGAGGATATACTGTATAAGCATGAATTTTACTGTGTGCTGGAGTCAGTTGCAGGCGGTAGCAAGAATACAGCGCTTAAAATAAATAAGAACCACATACTTCTAAAATATGTTTGGAATAAAACTTTTTTCAATTTAGGAAGGCTTACAGTTGCAGATAATTTATCTAGGCGAGCCTTTAGAGAAGGAAATAGATTATGGCTAGCTGAAATGCCACATTTCCTTGCTCATTTCTTTGCTCCAAACAATCAATTTCAGGCTTTTGCCAATGAATATGACTTTCACTTGGGGGAAAAAAAAAAAAAAAAAAAAAAAAAACTTGATGTTAAAAGTTCGTTTAAATTTACCTTGACGATTGCTACACCACCGCGAGGATTTATAATTGTCCGTTGGATAACACCCATCGGTATAATTTTTTTTTAATGGAAATAACAAATCATATGCTTCTCATATTTAATTTTTTGAGAAAGCCAAGTGCTTTTTCAATGTTCCATTCTACCAATACGCCTTCTGTTCTACTCTTTGGTCCCTATTATTATAAGAAAAAGTAACCAAAATCACACATATTACTGTAATAAAGTTAAGAAAAAGTAACCAAAATCACACATATTAATAAAGTTAGTTGAATGTATTTAATTTTTTTTAAAATCATAAAAATATTGCTACTTTATAAAAGTTGCATTGGGAATAAAACAAAAATTAAATGAGATCGCCTATTTTCTAAAAACATTTTAGTAATGATTGTATTGGTAATAAAAAGTTACTCCCCCTGTCCTTATTATAAGTTCCTTTGACCAATTTTCACACCTTTTAAGAAAGTTAGTATAGTTAGTAGCATTGGAAATGTAAATAATTGGTAAATATATTCAAAAGTACCCTAATAATTATTATTGGGAATGTAAAAAGTGTTAAGTAAATAGGGATGTTTGTGAAAAAAAAAAATTAATGCCATTGAAAATTGGAAATGAGACTTATTTTAAGGGCCGCAAAAAAATCTTGAAAATGGACTTATATATAGGACCGAAGAGAGTAGTTAACTTTTTATTATATTAGAGACCAAGAAAAATGTGTCTTAATTTTCTTATATTAGAGACCGAATGGAGTATTTTATTTGTCACTTTAACATTTTTAACTTATTCCGAATTATTTGTCTATTTAAAAATTTAATGGTATATTAATTTATTTTTTTCAACTTTGATCTTGCATTTAATAAGTAATGATTAATATAATGTGAAGATATTATAATAAAATTATCTACATATTTATCTTAAAAATTGAAATAATAAATGACAGTGAAATTTCTTATATGACATTAAATGAAACGTAGGGTGTATCCTTTATTCGGGCTTCCCGAGGACGTGACCTTTTTTCTATTTGACCAGATTTGGAAGCGCGCAAGTCCAAGGACATTTGCGTATGAGTTGGTCATGCTTTGAGTGCTATTACTAATAGTAGTTTACAACCTGGTGAACCAACAAAGGCGGAAAATATTGTTTTACCATATTAAACGTGAAAACTTAAAAAAGATGAACGAGAAAGTCCAGATAGACAACTAGTAAGTGCTAAATACTAATAATATTCACAGTTTATACAGTGCCAAGAAAGGTAGAGAAAATATGTACAAAGGGAAAGAGGGGGAATTGAAAAAGTAGTCCAGCAGCTGTACAAATGGTTAGTTCAACACCCACATAGAGCATTCCTAACTTTGAATATTGTTTTATTTACAGTTGAATTCTTCCATCATGTCTTGTCTTATCTGCGACGACGAAGCAGGATCAGGAAGTAGACGATGAATGAATAGTGGTATCAGGTAACATGGCTACTGTCACTAAGAAATATTCACACCCAACAGGGAGCCCATATGGGTTTGCAGTTGATCCTGAATTCAAGGTCAACCGGTCAGTCGCCATGTCAGAGGTCAATTTATCTGCCCTTCCATGCTCCGCTCGAGTTGAAGTAGGAGGCAGCGCCTTTGCAATCTGGCGTTCGATATGCACAATTTGTCCAACAATGTAGTTAGGTCTGCTTGGAAGATGGTCTGCAAAGAGAGCCACTGATTCAGTAGATAAGTAGTAGTTAGAGCAGTTCCTTGTAATTGCCTCATAATGCCCAGCTGGAGTCAGCACAAAAGCAGCAATCTCATGAACTTCAAGGCAACCAAAGGATATCTTCTCTTTATTAGCCTGTGTTAAGAATTTGGAATTATTAGAACTTGCAAGTTGCATCCATACATGTTCACAACAACAACAAAAAAAAATATTGAAGCTATTAAGTAGTCATTAGCTGTTACCACATGCAGTTTAAAAAACAACAAAACTAGAACCATCATAAACACAAGGACAACAAATTACCTGCTTCTCAAGTTGATGCTTATTGTAATAAGTTTTGACCTGGTCTATTTTCTCCTCCAATTCTTTCCGAAGCTGTTCATTAGCAGCTTCCATTCTTGTGTACTTCTCAAGCAGCTCTTTACGGTGCCTAGATAAGAAACCAACTTTATCGGCCAATACGCGAATACACTTTCGGAACTCAGCAATATCATCATCATCTTTGTCATTAGCAGAACTGAAAAAAGAGAAAAAGTTTCAACCATCCTTCTTGTCGAATATCATGAAAATAAAAATTATCACTGTAAAGTACATCAGTCAAACACATTAGCTTAGAATCTGCTCTATTTGATACAAACAGAAAGAAGCTTTTTCCGGCACCATTTATCATTGGATAACACAACACCTCCCAACAAAAAGAGAGCATGCACAAAGGGGTGAAGAACTGCATACATGATTGTATAAATTGTAAATCTAATGAATCAATTGCAAAATGAACTTGTTATATATTACCTTATATATTACTAAAATGTGCATGTTCTCCTGTTATAGTGAGGAAGTGATTTTTGTTACATTCATCACTATCAAACCCAGCACCATAAAAACCATTTTCTTTTCTAAGTGGGAATGGGTATAATATTTGCCACGGAGAGGCCCTAATAATGTAACTTATAAATAATTAATGTAAACAGCTTACTTGGCTAAAGATTGTGCCAAAATACACAGGGAATCTGCAAAACCAGCAACACCGCCCGGAGAATAGACACAGGTCTTGAGTCTTTCAAAAAGGCTGCGCATTTTAATAACAGATGCACGCAGTAAACTATACTCTGAGGCCCTCCTGTCAGCAGAACTCTTTTGTGTTTGAGCTTCCTCTCTTGCCTCATGTAAACAATTCTCCAGGTGAGCACAATTCATCTGTAGTGAAAGAGGTTTTACATTAGCAATATAAAAAGCAAGCACATGTCCCAACAATAATTATGAAAACCAATTAACATATCCCTTTTGGGTAAAAGATTCAAGTATGTATGTCAATCTTCATCTTAGATTCTTTCTAATCCCATAGATGCTAAATTCTTAATCAACCATATCAATTCACCTTCATATCACAACTCACAAGTCAAAACCAAATCAAGGAAGAAGAATGAATAATGAACCTTATTTGGTTGACTTTTACCAAGACATTACTTATTCAAGGCAACATGTGTCTACAGAAGACTATGCCCTTGCATGAGCCACAACAAAAACTCAGCCTGGCTCAAATTTATTAAGCAATCAAATACAGATGCTTATGAAATCCATTATTAATGTTGCATCAATTATCATTTAAATGAATCTATAGAAAAAACTAAACACAATAACAAAAATATGGGTGTGGATGGTTGAGGATAATTTCGTTTTTGGCCTGTGACAAATATTTTGTCACACACACAAACGGGAAAAAAAAAAAGAAAGAATAATACACTCTTTCAAATGAATTGGCAGTAGAATGGATGTCTGCGCAAGTAATAGGATAAAAGCACAGACGTAAACAGAACAAAATAAGTAGGAGTTTGGGAGAAAAATGCACCTAATTTTCAGAAAATTAAATCGCACCCTAAAATGATATGCATCTGAACAATTGCACACACTGTTACCTGAGATTCATCTAGTAGTTTTTGATTTGCTTCCAATTCCCTTCTAAGCACAGCAGCCTCCTCCATAACAGCCTTAAGCTTGGCTTCAGTTTCATTGAATTGATTTGACTTGTCTGCTAGCGCACGTTGTAGTTCCAATAACTTATCATTGCTTACTTTGGAATACATCTCTGGACAAACTGCCGAATCACAAGGTACGAGATCATGAGGTACAGGCATGCTCTCGGCAGTAGAACTGTTTGTCAGTGACATGCCCGATTGTCCAACCACCTTATCTTTCTTATCTTTATGAACACTTTGCATTTCTTCACGATGAGGATCCATCATAGATGAATCCAACATGTTTTCATCCACCCCATCTAAAGTATTGCCTGTATGTTCTGAGAACAGACCAAGTTTTGCATCCAAGGAACTTGAGATGCATGAAACCTCATCCATGGGCTCAGAAGTAGATATGCAAGGTATGTGAGCTTCACCACTTGCATATTCTGACTTACCCTTCTCAACCAAAAGGGGAAAGCCAGACGCTCCATTAACACTGGAAATCTTTTGCCCCTGCTCATACTGATCAGACAACTTCTGCTCCAATTCTTGAATACGTTTCTCATATGAGACACACTGCAACTGCTTCATCTTAAGCATGGATTGAACATGTTTAACATATTCATCTTTCAAATGCAAGGCTTCGGCTGTCTTCTCTGTGGCATTCTTCAGTATATTATCCACCCTTTCATCATCCAACGACTCATACTCAATCTCAGGGAACAGAGAACATATTAAAGCTATTCTAGAAGCAAGCTCAGCTTTCAGTTTTGCATTCTCAACTTCCACCTTGCTAGTTCCGGCTATTTCTACCAACTCACTGTCATCAAGGATGTCCTCAGAATCATATCTATCAATTGAGTCATCAGTAATATCTACAGCCTCAGCTGAGTGAGAGCTACTGCTACTAAAAGCAGATGAACCTTTAGAGCTTCCATGCTTCTCCAGCTTGGAAGTTACTCCTGCCAGATACTCGGGAGCATAACGGTCCACATCTGATATGTCAATATTTAGCAAACCAACATCAAATGGAGCTATATTAACATCACATTGGTTAGGAGTGTCAAACAATCCCATAGATGCTAATACATCTCTAGGTATGCATGAACTATGTGCTCTCAGAAACTCCTCCCGTCTCCTGACTTCAACCTCCCGTTTCGTAGCAAGCCTTTCTGCCAATTGCCCAGCCATACCCATGTAAAGTTTCATAGAAGCCTTTCGTCTCACTATTTCTGCGAGGCAAGCTCTGTATGCAGGACCAATTCCATGGAACAACTTTAAATCCATAAACAAACCATCTTGACGAGCCATTGCCTCTTTAAATACAGGGAACTGTAGCTTCTGATCTTTGATGAGATAAGAAACATAAGTTATGTTTTGCATGTAATTGTGCACAAAGAGGTTCATTTCATTCTTCTTTTCCTTGCAAAAGTCAAGTAGCTTAGAAATAGCACGATCACAAGCCTCCATCTTTGGCAAGTGATTTTTGTCGTGAACATCATACATAGGACCCAAGGCTGAAACTGCATCGTGAGGACGGAGTGAGGAAGACAATTGGGAGGATAGGCAATCATCCACCAGTTTCTTTACAGTGTTAACATCTTTGCTGCAGAAATCCCCATAAAAATGCAATTATAAGCTGTGCCGATAACATTTAATATAGTGAAAGTAATTCAGAAGTCAAGAGAAGTAAAAGTCATGGAATGTGTACAAATTGAACAGCAGCAATTAATATGAGTAGAGGAAGTAAAATCCAGAGCCAAGCACAATTCTGTACTGCTCCTCCTTACTCCAAAAAAAATAAACAGAAATTCTCAAATAATCACCATATAATTGAACAGGAGCTTTCAGGAATGGCGCTTAATTATAAAAGATCAGACCCGCACAAACATAATACGAGAAGAAAAGAACCAAAATTTAAATACTGAACTACTGAAACAAGTTACAGAATTACAAAACAGGATGCTTCAACAAAGTCAGCATAACACATTAACCTTAAATGCTTCCACAGCAAGCAGTAAAGAGAGCACAAAATCCAAACAAATGTTGAAAAATAAAAGAAACTAACCTCAGAGATTGCATGATACTCTTCTGTTCATTTATATATCTCTGATGTTCTTTAATAGCTTGATCCAAATTCTTGATAGGCAAGAAAGCTCTGGTGGACAACAATTCCTCTACCCGACGTTTCACTTCCCCAAATGTCTGCTTAAATTGTGAAACTTTATTTTCAAACTGCTTATGGGAGCTGGTGCAATTCTCCACTGACTTGCGCAACTGGTCTTCCTTCACCAAATCCAATAAGCATTTGCGATTAGCAGTTTGCAGAGTAGGGTGAAGTTTGACAGATCTTAGTTTCTCAACATCCTTCCCAAAATTCATCACAAGATCAGAATGCATCCTATGTTGTAGCATATAACGTTTCATAAAGTCCCCATAGTTTTGGTTTATCATTCTATAGTACTGATCCAAGTTACCCCTTGCAACCTCAACAGCTCTTTCTTGAACCATCTGTTCTCTCAAAAGCCTCTCACAATGCTCGTATTTCATTATGGTACTACTATAAATCGTGTGCCCTTTATGATAATGGTACCTGAACTGCCGTTCATAAGAAGGCAAAGCCTTCAAAGCAGGATCCGAAGCATCATCAAGTGGGTGTGGATCATGATTGGAAGATGGAGATGGAGGCTCCAAATAACTTGGAATATCAATCTGCTCGGGTGGTGGAGGTGGCACATTGTTTTGAAGCCTTGCTTTATTGAATATGAAGACTTCCCTTTCATCAGATGGAAGCTTGTAAGCAGACAGTGGCCGCTGCGGCTCGAGTTTCATATCCAAACAAAGAACAAGCTGCTCGCCGAAACTAATCCCAGTAACAGATTCAATAGACCGCATAACAGCCTCAACAAGGGTGTTCTCATCACAATTCAACTCAAATGAGTGTCCATTCTCAGCAATATGAACCAAAAGCTGGCCCTCCTGGACCAAGCTTCCAGCGATGCTGGAATTCATCTTATCCAATTCTCCACCACTAAAAGTCTCAATCAACAACACCTTAATCACAAACCCTTTTCTTCCACAAAAAAAAGAATTCAATCAAAACCCAATAAAGGGATTTAGATCAAAATCTCAGCTGTACAATTCAGTCCCCTTTTTTTTTGGCCACACAAGCTTCAGCCAGAAGAAAAAAAAAAGGAAACTTTTTTCGATTTGGAACCTAATAAATCCTCGGATTACTGAATCTAGAAACAAGACAAAACCATGGGCAGATAAAAACAAAGAAACCTTTGGGACAAAATAACAAAACAATCAATCCAACGGAGAACACAGTGCAACAATAGTTCATTCAACTTTGCACATGCCCAATAGAGAGTTTCATATAAAAATCGGAACTTTAACCTCGGATCCTCACAAAAACCCTAGTTAAAAGAAACCCAACTCGAAAAACAGACCAAAAAACGAAGGCAACACTGAAAAACGCCGTTTATAGAAGAGAGAGAATGAACATGACCCAAAATGAGAAAAGATGAGAATCCAGAAGGAGAGAAGGTGAAGAGAATAATAAAGCAACACAGCACGCACCAGGTTCAATCCAGCACACAAGTGACAGAAGAGAAACAGAACTGAATTGGAAAAAATGTAGTTTTTTTATTTAAATTAGGAATGAAAATAAAAAAGGAAAGGGCGAAAAAAATGAATGGTTAGAATAAAATACGTGGAGATTATGATGTACCGGAATAATCTTTATCTAAGGAACTAAGGTAAGGTTGTTACGGAACCAAACCCAACTTTGATAGATTTCTTATACCGTTGTTGTTTCCCACACACCCTTCTTCCTCTTTCTCTTGCTTCTATTCTATCTATTCTTCAATGTATTGTATTCCCTTTTTTTTTTTTTTTTTTTTTCTTTTTTTAATGAAAAATTCCACAGAGAGAACCTTCTGTGGGAAGCAACACTCTGTATTAGAAGCAAATCTGTCTGTCTTTCTCTCTCTCTCTCTTTCGCAGAACGTTTGGAAGGACTGAAAAAGTAAACCTCGTCTTGTTATATAGAGATAATCAATAAACGAGTAAACTATCATCTCATTCTTTTATTTTGGATCATTTACCTCGAATAATACTTAGGTTTATAATATATTTGATATTTTATCAATTTACACATATTAAATTAGTTCTAACTATTTTTTATTTATTTTAAATATTTATCTTTACAAAAATATATATATTTTGGTCCAGAGTCACCAAATTCTCTTTTTTCGTTTTTGACACTTTTATTTTGTTCTTATTTATTTGATTATGAGATTTTATACCAATTTTCAATAACAATTAATAAATTTTTTTCACAGTTACTTGATATTTTTTATTCTCAACTCTATTAATAGAGTTAGTTTTGAAAATACATATAAAATATTTACATTTTCAATACTATTAACTAAATTAATAAATTATTTATTTTTAACCATACTACTATATTCAGTATAAATAAATAAATATATATATATATACACTCCTCCCGACTTGAAATATAAGAAACAAAAAACATATCTATCTTGATTAAAAATACTATAAGCATAATTAACCAACTTCTTTCTTAAATTTTATTTCATCCCCAATGACACTTTCTAAAAACATCCCTAGAAAATTGTTATCTTATTTCATTTTTGTTTCATTCTCAATGCAACTTTCCTAAAATATCTCTATTTTTTTGTAAATTTGAAAAAATTAAATACAATCAACTAACATCCTTAATAAACAAAAAATTAGGGAATATTAATCCAATGCTCATCCTTCCCTGCATCTGTTCCTGGGTGACGATGTTTGGAGCAAGATTATATTATTTCATCAATTGAATATTGGTTAAGGCTAAATTACACTCGATCGTGTTTTGGTGTTAGGAAATACCATGGGTGATTTTTTTAAATTTTTTTTTTTTTTTGGTAAACTTTTAAATAATATTTCATCTTTACCCCCGTTTTTAAACTCATTTCATCGTAAAGAAAATGTGGGTGATTGATCAGTGTATCGTGGCATGCTGCATGGTATGGTGGTGATGACGATGGAGTGAGAGATAAATATAAGTGATTATAAGATGAGCTAAGATTATTTTCTGTATTAAAATGTTTATTAATTTTTAAGATAAACTAATTTAAAGTAAATTTGCATTCCAGTAAAAATAATAATAATAATAAGGCTTCATTATGGTTTTGGTCCCTATAAGTTGAGGTCGTTTTGAAAATAGTCCTTAAATCTTTTTTTGACCGTGATTGGTCCTTAAAAGTTTCATAAATTTGGTTTTGGTCCTTCTGTTAGTCTTCCTCCGTTAGATGCTGACGTGGCAAACGGCAGAGCCACGTCAGCCCACACCTGGCTTCCAACGCAGCACCTTAATTATGGTTTTGGTCCCTATAAGTTGAGATCGTTTTGAAAATAGTTCTTAAATCTTTTTTTGACCTTGATTGGTCCTTAAAAGTTTCATAAATTTGGTTTTGGTCCTTCTGTTAGTCTTCCTCTGTTAGATGTTGACGTGGCAAACGGCAGGGCCACGTCAGCCCACACCTGGCTTCCAGCGCAACACCTAATGTGGCTGCTCCCCATGTGCTTCCCACGTGACCTCCTTTATATGTAGGGTTGAGCACACCCATCTTCTTTTATCCTAGATCGCCGCCGAGTGAGTGAGTGGAAGGAATAGAAAGTTTGCTGCAACAATGGCGTCGAAACCAAGCACCACGAAGGGAGGTAAGTCTGATAGCGTTCCTATCTAGATTTTGAGAGCTATGAGAGGTCATCAAAATAGCCATTGCACCACAGCCACACACTGTCTTCCTCGATGTTATCACGGATCCGGATGTACGAGACTTGCAGCTTCTCACGCTATCAGACTTACCTCCCTTCGTGGTGCTTGGTTTCGACGCCATTGTTGCAGCAAGCTTTCTATTCCTTCCACTCACTCACTCGGCGGCGGTCTATGGTAGAAGAAGATGGGTGTGCTCAACCCTACATATAAAGGAGGTCACGTGGGAGGCACATGGGGAGCAGCCACATCAGGTGTTGCGTTGGAAGCCAGGTGTGGGCTGACGTGGCCCTGTCGTTTGCCACGTCAACATCTAACAGAGGAAGACTAACATAAAGACCAAAACCAAATTTATGAAACTTTTAAGGACCAATCAAGGTCAAAAAAAGATTTAAGGACTATTTTCAAAACGATCTCAACTTATAGGGACCAAAACCATAATTAAGGTGCTGCGTTGGAAGCCAGGTGTGGGCTGACGTGGCCCTGCCGTTTGCCACGTCAGCATCTAACGGAGGAAGACTAACAGAAGGACCAAAACCAAATTTATGAAACTTTTAAGGACCAATCAAGATCAAAAAAAGATTTAAGGACTATTTTCAAAACGACCTCAACTTATAGGGAACAAAACCATAATTAAGCCTAATAATAATAAAAAAAAAAAAAAAGATTGCTTCTAGATTGAGCAAATAACATCTCCAACATCTTAAATTAGAGCCAATGTATACACAAGAAATTATTGGAGAACAGTATTCTTAAACACATCTAATAAATTATTAATTTGCATTGATGAAATGAAATTATTGTTCAAGGTGACTTCACATATCAATTTTTTGCAAATTAAATAATCAACATATTATAAAATATGAGAAGTTGAGGGCATTTTTGTCATTTTCATTTTCCCTCCTTCATCCTTGTTTTTCCCTCCAAATTTGTTTGTCCGTGCATCGCACGCGAATAAATATTTATCTTAAGTTATTTTTAGTAAATTTTTATTAGTACAATTTGAATTACACATAAATATAAAAATTGCTCGCAACATACAATTTGCATTTCGATATTATTATAATTTGCACGGGTTATTAATGATCTTTTCAAAAGGAAATAATTTGAATCAAATATTGACATAAAAAATATATAATGCCTAAACGACCCGTCATATGATAATTAACCAGAAAAAAAAACGAATATAATGTTGTAATTTCATAATATAGGCAAATTGATATTAAACATTTAAATAGAGCATCATTATGAATAATAAATTTTGGGTACAACGGAAAAAAAACGGATATATAAGTATTAAAGATGAGTTATAATTTAGTATAATGATGTAGCTTAATATAATCAAATATTTACTCAGTCATGAATTCAAATTTAAAAAAAATCCAAAAATTTATACAATATGTTGCAATTTAAATTGTGAAAAATAATGATGCGTTATTTTATACTTTAGACAATATACTTATTTACAATTATGAAGTTCTAATACAAGCAAGTAATTGTGAATCTTATAAACACAAATTAATTAAAAGTGTGAAAACATGTCTTATATTTTGGGACAGATATAATAATAATAATAATAATGATATATATGGTAAAAAAAATAGCTGCATTTGGACTTGCAAAACGAATTACTAACAAAATGCATTTGGAAAGATGGATTAAA
This sequence comes from Crotalaria pallida, assembly GCA_037953625.1. Lineage (NCBI taxonomy): Eukaryota > Viridiplantae > Streptophyta > Magnoliopsida > Fabales > Fabaceae > Crotalaria > Crotalaria pallida. The sequence goes on from CM075649.1 coordinate 181,239,168, forward strand.
TGAAACAAAAATCAAAATGAGTTGGATTTTTTTTTAATATAAGAAATTATGTTGTTAATTAAAATTAGAAATCGCGATACATTATTAGTTAATTTTTATTAATGAAAAAGTTGGTAGCTGAAACTAGATTCAAAAGTTAATGTTTATGACTATTCATTTCTAAATACATGTAAATCATTTTTATAAAAAGTTCATATTAACTTATTATTTAAAAAGAGATATTTCCAAAATCTATAATCAAATTTTTATTTTTATTTTTTTAAAAAATTTAAACCCCGTGCATCGCACGGGTAAAATTACTAGTTTAACAAATAAACAGTATAGTAAAGTAGAATATGATGAACAAAATTTAATTTTTGGTCCGTATTCCTTGCGGAACCACCGTTATCCCCCTTAATACCAGGGAGTCCTTGAGACTAATCCGGAGCGAGCTGCGTGGCTGGCTTTCCTAGCGGGATGTTTTTAATGGGAATCGAACACAGGGCTACTAGCACCCGTGTCTCATTCCCAGGATTTCAGTTGGGGCCTTACTGTAAGATTTTATATCTTAGTATGTCTCATGTGATGTGCATGTGACATGTATTGAATTGTGTTTAGTAAATAATTAATTAAATCTTAATGGGCTAAATCATATTTAGATAATAAGGGGATTGTTTCTAAAGGCTCATTAGCTTGATGGAAGCCAATGGATAAGAGATAAGGGTTTTACCTATTTATGAGAAACAGGTCATGTTCCTGGCCATAACGTATTCTCTCTTTTACCATCACTTAACGATACAGAAAGAATAGTAGAGAACGCAAAGGAGTAGAAACCTTGTTTCCTGGCTTTTGGTCAAAGGACGTTGGAGATCTCTCTCAAGTATAGCAATGGATAGAGGTTAGTAATTATATTCTCTTATCATCTCTATAACACGTGAAAGTCATGTAATTTCAAGATCCCTATTGTTGTAGTTGTAACGAATAAATTAAAACTACAACTTATATGTGGTATCAGAGCATGGGTTGAGAAATTCATGATTTTCCAATAAAAAAAAATTTTGCAATATGGTATGAATCCTAATTATTGTATTTAGGGATATTATGGTTTCCGCGAAAGTGTTATTTTCATACCTGTTAAGAATATTTATTTGTTCAATTAATATATGTGCCACCAGTAATATGAAATCACGAATTGAAAACCAATGTATGCATTTGGTTTCGTATCTATGCGGCAAAGTTTCCATTTAGAACTCAAGTCACGTTGACGCCTCCGTTGCAGTAGTAATAGTGTAATCTAACGCCTTACTTTGCAATAGTAATAGTACCGCTTCAAGCAATTATATTACTTTGATTTCGTATTACTTTACTGTCACGGCATTATATTAATAGTTGATAATTTTGTTTCCACAAGTTCATGGTTTTTATGAATTAATAATTTATTATTAAATTATATCACAGATTGATTTGAGTTAATGTATGATAAGTTAGTTAATCACCAAAGTGGTCAAACTTGAAAAGTTAAATTAATTTTAAATCATATAATAGTTAATTTCAATTACTCATAGATGATGCTATAAATGTACAACATGATGATTTGTTGTTCTATGAGTCATTGAGTTTATTGTTGTAAGGCATTTATGGATCACCCAAAGGTTGATTAGTTGTTCTTACAATTAATAAACATGATTAAAGGTAATGCATGTGCATCACTCTTATATTTATTTCTAAAGATAATAAATATTTAATTCTTGCATGTTACATTACCCATTATTGATTATTGTATTAGCATCATTATGTTTAACGTTGTATATTAATGTATACCCAAAGGAAAAACATTAGTATATATTAAATGATGGAATATATTATATGTATAGCATGTAACTTAAGTATCAAAACACTAATAAAATTTTTGTTATGCAGTACCTGTTCCAAATTTTATGCAAACTAATGTTACGTCTGTACCAGTTTTTAATGGGCTTAACTTCTCTGAATGGAGTGATCAAATTCAATTCCATTTAGGTTTCATGGATCTTGATTTGGCAATCCAGGCAGAGGAGCCCGCTGCTATTACTGATGCTAGCAGCGAGGAAGAGATAGCCTACCATAAGGCATGGGAAAGATCTAACAGGCTCAGCCTGATATTTATGAAAATGACTGTTGCAAACAATATTAAGACATCTCTCCCCAAAACCGAAAGTGCTAAAGAATTTATGGGTTTTGTGGGAGAGCGCTCCCAAACTGCTGATAAGTCTCTTGCTGGGACATTAATGAGTACGTTGACCACCATGAAATTTGATGGTTCACGTACTATGCATGAACATGTCAGTGAAATGATAAATATTGCAGCAAGACTTAAGATCTTGGGAATGGCTGTGAACGAGAACTTCCTTGTGCAATTTGTGCTTAACTCATTACCGTCTGAGTATGGCCCATTCCAAATGAATTACAACACCATGAAAGACAAATGGAATGTGCATGAATTGCACAGTACGTTGGTTCAAGAGGAAACAAGGCTTAAGAACCTTGGAAGTCACTCTGTTCATTATGTAAGCAACCAAGGACATCAAGGAGCTGGAAAGAATTATGTGAAGAAACATGATAAAGGCAAGGGCCCACTGAAGGTTAATGAGGCATCTGCAAAAATCCAGAAGAAGGGATCTCGTGATGATAAATGTCGTTTCTGTGGAAAATCTGGACATTTCCAGAAGAACTGCCCAAAACGAAAGAATTGGTTCGAGAAAAAGGGTAAGCTAAATGCTTATGTATGTTATGAATCGAATTTAACTGAAGTTCCACGTAATACTTGGTGGATTGATTCTGGATGTACGACTCATGTTTCTAACACGATGCAGGGATTCCATTCAATCCAAACCATAAACCCAAATGAGAAGTTCGTGTTCATGGGGAATAGAGTGAAGGCACCAGTGGAAGCAGTTGGGACTTATCGTTTAATCCTTGACACTGGGCATCACCTAGATTTATTTGAGACTTTTTACGTACCTAGTTTATCTAGAAATTTGATTTCATTATCTAGACTTGATGCTACTGGTTATTCTTTTAATTTTGGTTCTGGATGTTTCAGTTTATTTAAGCATAATCATCTCATTGGTACTGGTTTTTTATGTGATGGTTTATATAAATTGAAATTGGATAATTTATATGCTGAAAGTGTTTTAACCCTGCATCATACTATTGGTACTAAACGTAGTTTAGTAGATGAACGTTCTGCTAACTTGTGGCATAAGCGTTTGGGTCACATCTCCAAGGTAAGAATGGAAAGGCTCGTAAAGAATGAAGTCCTTCCAGACTTGGATTTTACTGACCTAAGAATTTGTGTGGATTGTATAAAAGGAAAATTAACAAAACACAGAAAGAAAGGAGCCACAAGAAGCAACCAGCTTCTTGAAATTGTGCACACCGATATTTGTGGACCTTTTGATGTTAATTCTTTCGGAAAAGAGAAATATTTTATCACTTTTATTGACGATTTTTCACGTTATGGTTATATTTACTTGTTGTATGAAAAATCTCAAGCAGTAGATGCATTAGAAATTTATTTAAATGAAGTAGAAAGACAACTAGATAGAAAAGTGAAAATTGTTAGGTCTGATAGAGGTGGTGAGTATTACGGAAGATACGATGAAACTGGGCAACACCCAGGTCCTTTTGCTAAACTTCTAGAGAAACGCGGTATTTGTGCGCAATACACAATGCCAGGTACACCAGAACAAAATGGTGTATCAGAAAGGCGTAATAGAACATTATTGGATATGGTTAGGAGTATGATAAGTCATTCGTCTTTACCTATATTTTTGTGGATGTATGCCTTGAAAACTGCAATGTATTTGTTGAATAGGGTTCCTAGTGAGGCAGTTCCAAAGACACCTTTTGAACTGTGGACTGGTAGGAAACCTAGCTTAAGGCACTTGCATGTTTGGGGTTGCCCGGCAGAAGTAAGAGTTTATAATCCACAAGAAAAGAAATTGGATGCAAGAACAATTAGTGGTTATTTCATTGGTTATCCAGAAAAGTCAAAAGGATATAGATTTTATTGTCCTAACCATAGTTTGAGAATTGTTGAAACTGGAAATGCTAGGTTCATTGAAAATGATGAAATTAGTGGGAGTACACTTCCACAAGATGGAAGTGTGTCTTGTCCACGAAATGTGGAAATTAAGGAAGTTAGAGTACAGGTTCCTGTAGCTCGTCCCTCTAACTCAATTATAAATGTTCCTCTAATTGTTGCACCGCATAATAATTTGGAGGAGCAACAAATAAATGAACCTGCTATTCATAATGAACCTATCGCAGAGGAACCACAAGAAACAGTATTAAGGAGATCTCAAAGAGCAAGAAAGTCTGCTATTTCGAATGATTTTGTGGTTTATCTACAAGAGTTAGAATCTGACTTGAGCATTGAAAATAATGACCCAGTTTTGTTTTCACAAGCCGTTAGTTGTAATAATTCTGATAAGTGGTTAGATGCCATGAAAGAAGAGTTGAAATCCATGGAACATAATGTCGTATGGGTCCTTGTAGAACTGCCTGAAGGTTGCAAGAGAGTTGGGTGCAAGTGGGTCTATAAGACCAAACGTGACTCTCATGGCAACCTTGAACGTTACAAGGCCAGACTTGTTGCAAAGGGTTACACTCAGAAAAATGGCATTGACTATAACGAGACTTTTTCACCAGTCTCACGAAAGGATTCATTCAGAATTATCATGGCACTGGTAGCCCATTATGACTTGGAGTTACAACAGATGGATGTGAAAACAGCCTTTCTTAATGGAGATTTAGAAGAAAATGTTTACATGGACCAACCAGAAGGATTCTTGGTGGAAGGAAAGGAACACATGGTGTGCAAATTAAAGAAATCAATATATGGACTTAAACAAGCATCCCGCCAATGGTATTTAAAGTTCAATAATACCGTTGTTTCTTTTGGTTTTAAGGAAAACACCGTTGACCGGTGTATATACCTAAAGGTTAGTGGGAGCAAGCTTATTTTTTTGGTTTTATATGTTGATGATATATTGCTTGCAACTAATGATCTTGGTCTTTTACACGAGACTAAGGAATTTCTTTCTAGTAATTTTGAAATGAAAGATATGGGTGAGGCATCCTATGTGATAGGAATAGAAATATTCCGAAACAGGTCACAAGGATTGTTAGGACTGTCTCAGAAAGCATATATTAATAAAGTACTAGGAAGATTTCACATGGAAAAATGTTCAGCATCACCCGTTCCAATTCAGAAAGGAGATAAGTTTAGTCTCATGCAATGTCCTAAAAGTGATTTGGAACGGAAACAGATGGAAGCAATTCCGTATGCATCTGTAGTTGGGAGTATTATGTATGCTCAGACTTGTACTCGACCAGACATAAGCTTTGCAGCTGGAATGCTAGGGAGATACCAAAGTAATCCCGGATTAGATCACTGGAAAGCTGCAAAGAAGGTTCTGAGATATCTGCAGGGAACAAAAGAACACATGCTTATGTATAGAAGGTCTGATCACCTTGAGGTGATTGGGTATTCAGATTCAGACTTTGCTGGATGTGTGGATACAAGGAAATCCACTCACGGCTATGTATTTCTTTTAGCCGGAGGAGCAGTCTCATGGAAGAGTGCGAAAGAATCAGTTGTTGCCACGTCTACCATGGAAGCTGAATTTGTAGCTTGTTTTGAGGCTACAGTGCACGCTAATTGGCTGCGGAATTTTATTTCGGGGCTTAGAATAGTCGACAGCATTGCTAGGCCGCTGAAAATTTATTGTGATAATTCCGCAGCAGTCTTCTTTTCTAAGAACGACAAGTACTCCAAAGGTGCTAAGCATATGGAAGTGAAGTACTTTGGGGTGAAAGAAGATGTTCAGAAACAAAGAGTGTCAATAGAACATATTAGCACAAATCTTATGGTAGCTGACCCATTAACAAAAGGGTTACCGCCTAAGGCATTTAGTGAACATGTTGAAAGTATGGGCATTATTGTTATTAAGGATTATTGAATTTGATGTTAACATCCTTTATTATTATCATGTAATTGACACTTTGAGCTCATTTTATGATATATGTTTCTGATTACCTGTTTTCTAGAACTGCATGCATTGTTGTGTTAGAGTAATGTAAACAGGTATTGTCTTGAACAAAGACATTATGGACCAATTATATATTTCCCAATTATAGATCAGGTTAAGGAAAAGACTACTTTGTGGTACATGGAAGGAACTATGTTGAATAAATGGCATACAACCGCTATGACCCGAATTAGTTCATATCTTTAACTATGATTAATCGAGTATCTAATTATAGAATGATTTAGTTATATAAATGCGCATTAATTGTTTGTTTAATTATTTTGTTTATTAAACCATAATGTTGAATTATGTCACATGAGCCAAGTGGGAGAATGTAAGATTTTATATCTTAGTATGTCTCATGTGATGTGCATGTGACATGTATTGAATTGTGTTTAGTAAATAATTAATTAAATCTTAATGGGCTAAATCATATTTAGATAATAAGGGGATTGTTTCTAAAGGCCCATTAGCTTGATGGAAGCCAATGGATAAGAGATAAGGGTTTTACCTATTTATGAGAAACAGGTCATGTTCCTGGCCATAACGTATTCTCTCTTTTACCATCACATAACGATACAGAAAGAATAGTAGAGAAGGCAAAGGAATAGAAACCTTGTTTCCTGGCTTTTGGTCAAAGGACGTTGGAGATCTCTCTCAAGTATAGCAATGGATAGAGGTTAGTAATTATATTCTCTTATCATCTCTATAACACGTGAAAGTCATGTAATTTCAAGATCCCTATTGTTGTAGTTGTAACGAATAAATTAAAACTACAACTTATACTTACACCAACTGAACCAAAATCCCCGTTGATACAAAATTTAATTTTAAGATCAAGCAAAATTTGCAGTTTTGCATCCTCTCAAGGGTTTGGCGATCGCATTTCACGTGGAATCACATTTGTGTTGCTCCCGGTTGTGGTAGACTGGTAGCAGTGGCAATGTATCAAAACATACATTTCGTCTCTATACATTGTTTTTTTTTTGTGTGTGTTAGATAGTCAATTTGGGTCTTGTTAACAAGCGCCTTCATCATCAATGCACATTACTCTGTGTCTCGAGAATCTAAAAAATGCATTTTTCAATATTTATTTACTACATTTAGCTTCTTAATAAGTGCACCAAAAACACTTGTTACCATTTGTCTTTAAGTTTTTAGTCCCTAAACTTAGGTGTTTTTTTAAAATTGATTCTTAATTTTTTTTCCGATGTTTTGAGTCCTTAAACTTTGCTCAAATTTTGGAAATGGTCCTTTCATCACTTAAGTGGTGATATAACCGAGGATATGTCACGTCACATTCGCCACATCGATAGGTAACATGCCAGATGATGCCACGTGAATTTTCTAAATAAAAAAACTCAAATTATTAAAAATAATTAAAAATTGTATTTCTTAAAGAAAATCCAATCTTTTAATAAATTTTAAAAGAAAATATTTTTTTAATAAAAAATCATGTGGTGTCTTGTGACCTATGAAGCCCCGATACGTAGTACGACACGAATACAATACGACACGGATACGGGGATACGAGAATTTTTGAAAATTCAAGATACGACACGGTATAGGATACGTGATCACAAATTTATATATATACAAAAAATTTAAAAGAGAGATGGTAAATGGATAATTTTCATCCATATTGTTATTAGTTCAAAATGACATTAGTACATAACTATAATGATCACAATTTAGAGAAAATAGATAGTGCATCGTGCATCGACAATGTAAAGTTTTTTTATACCATTAGTTCATCATCCATCTTTCATTTGCATTACTTTTATCCAAAAGTCAACAACCATAAACACATGAATGGTGGATGATGGACCAATGATGTAAAAAATTTTACACCGTTAATGCATACATATTAATCTTCACAATTTAAAGGACTTAAAAAAAGGGTTATTTAATTTTATTAAAAATACTAATTAAAAAGTTACTTTTAAAAAACATGATTATTAAAAAATTCAAAATAAAGTCAAACAACAAGTATCTGAGAAGTTTCGAAAAAGTATCGGGGAGTACCGGAAAGGAAAGTATTTCAGAAGTATCCTAAAACTATTTAAAAAAATAATAAAAATTAAATAAAAAATAATTGGATACCTTTAGGACGCGTATCGGTACCGGACACGGATACGACACGGATACTTTTTCATTTTTGGAGCATCTGGGCTTCATAGCCTGTGACCCTACATAACACGTCACTCGTCAATATTGTGAAAGTGGTGTGACATGTCGTCGGCTATATCATCACTTAAGTGACAAAAAGACCATTTCAAAAAATTAAACAAAGTCCAGGGACCCAAAGTATTTTTTTTAAAAAAATAAAGGACCAATTCCAAAAAAACATATAAGTTCTAGGACTAAAATGTTACGAGTAAATAAGCCAAAAAATAAACAATGAAGTTGGCAAGTTCAGTTGGTGTAAGGTCCCAACTGAAATCTTGGGGATGAGTCAATGAGATACGGGTGCTAATAGTCCCGTGTTCTATTCCCACCAAAAACATCCCGCTGGGAGAGTCAGCCACGCAGCTCGCTCCGGATTAGTCTCGAGGATTCCCTGGTATTAAGGGTGTTTTAGAGATACTGGTGGTTCCGCAAGGAATAAAAAAAAAACCCACATGCGTCTCCATACATTTTAGATAACTAAAATGATTTCTAACCCTTAAACCCTCTTTTCACTTACTCCTTTTTATTATGATCGCCATGTTAATCAAAATGTCCATGATCGTTGCCTAAAAATCTAAGAAATGCAGTACATACAGTAAAAAGATTGTTTGGAAAATCACAACCTGAAATTTGGTATAAGTGCATAGCATTGGAACCTTCCCCTCGATACCAACATATTTTAGGCCCATGACAAAACAAAGGGGCGTTTAACATACGACTATTGCATAGTTCGCAGTAATACGGACGGTTGGTTTAAGGGATGTGATTGCCAATATAAAATGGAAGGTATTTTTCAAGATTCACCTGCTAAAGTAATTACACCGAGTAATGCTATTAGCCATGCCAATCATTGTGATATTCCCAACTAAAATCATTTCCAATTTATTTTTTTATTGAGTTTTTTAATTTGTATCCTATAACACGTATATCAAATATATTTCAAAGAGTTAAATTTTATTCAAAAATTTAAAATATCGAATAATAAAATATTAAACAAATTATTTCTCATGCTAATTAATTATTTTAGGGTTTTATTAACATCGGATAAGAGACTAAAAATGAACATCATGTGTTGAAAAATGACACATTGAAAAAATAAAAACACTTTATATTTTGTTTTTCAACACATTATATCAACTTTTAGCCTTTTATCTTCAGCCCTTAACATGTAATTTTAACATGTATTATAGGTCACACATAAAAAAAGTTATTTAGTATAGTTTTAACACTTATTTCTTTCCTAATCAAATTGAAAATCTAAACTAACCAAAAGAATTGGGCTAATGATACGGATCCAAGATTTTTTATCAATAGGAGCAACATATAGATAAAAATATAGCTTTTAAAAAAATATAATATATATATATATATATATATATATTAAAAAAGACATACTCCCTCCGCCTCGAATTATAAGCAAATTTAACTACTTTTACGCTTATTAAGGAGGTTAGTTGATTGTATTTAATTTTATCAAATTTATAAAAAATAGAGGTATTTTAGGAAAGCAGTATTGGAAATGAAACAAAAATTAATTAAGATTACAATTTTCTAGAGATGTTTTAGGAAAGTGGCATTGAGAATGAAACAAAATTTAATAAAGTTAGTTAATTTTGCTTATATTTTAAACCAAGAGAAGTATGTTTTTTGTTGCTTATAATTCGAGCCGGATGGAGTACTGTATTATTCCCTTCGTTCCACTTTATTTATCACTTTAACCTTTTTAATTTGTTTCAAATTAGTCACATCAAGAATTCGATGATGTATTAATTGATTTTTTCCAACTTTAAACTTGCATTTAATACTCCATCTATTCCATATCTTTTGGCCTTTTAGGGATGAACACACAAATTAAGAAAGTATTGATTACTACAAGTTTCTTGTGTACTTTGTTTAAAATGCTCTTATTTAATCCTTATTGAAAATTGTAACAGTATTTAATTTTTATTAGTAAGTGTGTCCATTAATTAATGTATAGTGATTTAGAGATGAAAAAGATTATAAAAGTATAATTAATGAGGAGTAAGATAAATGATTGAATGAATGACTAAAGTTTGAAATAAAAATAGGAGTATGTTTATTCATTGGAATTGTAAAAGAACAAAAGACATGGAATGACAAAAAAAAGCCTAAAAGGCTGAAAGATATAAAATGGAGGGAGTATGTTGAAATACGTGAAATGAATGATAATTAATATACTAAGAGGATATTATAATAAAATTATCTAATAATTTTTTTGAAAATTAAAGTATTAAATGACTTTTTTAATTCGAGTAAAATTTTTAAAACGATGATTAAATTGAAATGAAGGGAGTAATCATTAGTCCAAGTAAAAGGATACTTAATCCATGGAAAATGTAAACCATATAGTACCAATAAAAATAACAATATGTTTTCATTGTAAATTAGTCTGAAAATTCTGCGAACCACACACGTGAATAACTCATGTCATAAGATATTTATCTAATTAATACTGTAATTATGTACAAATAACACGTTAATTTTATATATTCAGGAAAAAATTTTAGTCTAAATTATTAAAAAAATAATCATTTTTCACACAACATTAATGAAATTTAAAACAGAAAAACATATGGAAAATACTATCTCTTAATTTTTTTTTTAAAGCTTTATATTTATGTATATGTTACTTCTATTGGTAAAAAGTTTTGGATCCTTCACTGTCTGAGATTCCAACGTATCTTTATCGTTATGCCAATTCTTTTGGTTAGTTTAGATAAATATGTTTACCTTTAAAAAAAAAAGAAGATAAATATGTTTCATCTTTTTAGAGGAGAAACAACTATTAAAACTATATGTACTAAATAAGTTTTTCTGATGTGTGACCTATGATACATATTATACATATTAAGATTACTTAAAATTAATTAATTTGTATAAGAAAATAATTTGTCTAATATTTTATTATATGATATTTTAAATTTTTGAATAAAATTTAACTCCTTAAAATATATTTGATATGTGCTATAGGGTATGCATTAAAAAAATCAATAAAAAAAATTAAATTGCAATTGGTTTTAGTTGGAAATATAGCAATGATTAACATGGCTAGCAGTAGTATTACTATGGTGCAATTACTTTAGCGGGTGAAGCTTGGAAAATAAATTATCATTGGTCGTCCACTTTACTTTGGCAATCACAGCCCTTAAACCAATAGTTCGTATCATTCCGAACTACGCATAGTTCGTATGTTAACACGTATTATGTGAAGTTTTAATATCAAGATTAGAACAAAAATACTACTCCCTCCTGTCTTATATATAAGTCACATTCTAGAAAGTTTTCTTGGTCCTAATTATAAGTCACTTTATATTTTCTATGCATCATTTATTGATTTTTCTCTTTTTTGCCCTTATTAAATTATTTGACTATCTATGTGTTTTTTGTTGTTCATTAATGAGTGCGAATTTTCCAAGAAAAGTTAAGGGGGTAAAATTGTAATGTTACAATATATTCTCATAAAATTTATAAAACCAACTACTTTCCTTGGTATATGTAATTCGGTTAAGTATGCCTTATAATAAGAACCGGAGGGAGTATCATTTACTGCTCCCTCTGTCGTCCCTAATTATAAGGTCATTTTGACACTTTTATTTTATCCCTATTTATAAGGTTCTTTACCCATTTTCAATGAACGTTAATTATTTTTTTCCACAAACACCCATATTTATTTAACAATTTTTAGATTCCCAATAATATTAATAGGGGTAATTTCGAAAATACATATCAAAAGTTCACATTTCCAATACAATTAACTAAATTATTTCACTTTCTTAATGGACGTGAAATATCCTAAGAGGGCTTTATAATTAGGGACGGAGGTAGTATATAATTTTAAGAAAATTGTGTGATACTCCCCCGTCCCTAAATACGAGAGTCTTTTTACATTTTTATTTTGTCCATATTTATAAGATCATTTGTCAATTTTCAATGATCATTAATTACTTTATTCCACAAACACTCCTGGAGTATTTATTAAACACTTTTTAGATTCATTAATAGGGGTAATTTTGAAATTACATATTAGAAGTTCACATTTCCAATACAATTAAGTAAATTATTCCACTTTCTTAATGAAAGTAGTATTTAGGGCCGGAGGGAGTGGCATTTATAAGAGCTTTCAATTTCCGAAATACTACCAATGTACGAGTAAGTTTGCAATAATAATACAGTCAACTACTCCATCTGTTTTTTAAAATTATGATACATAAAGTAAAAAGTGTAAATAATAGAGTAATATAAGCTTGTTTAACTTAATTTTGTGATCCTCGCTTGATTGTCCATTTTGATGCATCTATAAAGGAGGGTGTGGGTACGGGTTTGGGTTTTGTGGTGCAAACTCCAAAGAAATCCTTCATTGCTTCAGCAATAATCCACTTCTTGCAACAAACATTAGAGCCAAAAATTGCTGAATTGAGGTAGATTCTAGAAACATTAATGGATCGGAGTTGGGTATTTCACACGCACAATGCTTCCCTGATTGCTTTCTTTTGGTTCAAGCTTGGAATAGACAAAAGAAAAACAGATCTTTCTTAGATAAAATTGTTAGTGAATGCGGAGACCTCAAGCCAAAGTTCAACAAGACCCAGCTTTTCCATCATAAGAGACAGTACAATGTTGCAGCACACGCTATTCCCAAGTATGTTCTCTTCTCGATGTAAAAGATACTAATAAATTGTGGTTTGATGCAACCACTTCTTTTATCCTTCTCAATGTCAATTGTAAGCCACGTGCAAACATCTTTGTTTCAATAAAATCATGGTTTCTCTATCTAAAAAAACCTTATTTTTCTGTATCATACATATATATATATATGTATATTTTTTTATCAATAACTAAGCAAATATTCATAAACAACTAAAAAGTAATAAAATATAATGATAAAAATAGTAATTAATGTTGCATTGATTTTATAAAAATACTTAAATTATGAAACTATTTTTTTCTAAAAAAACTTATATTCAAGACCAGCTGTAATAAGTCTTCACACGAGCTCTAATGGTTCATGATGAGCTACAATAACTAAATACAGTAATACTTCACTTCACTGTGCAATGTAGCAAAGTTATTACAAGAGTTAAAATAATATTCTTTTAGTTTTATTTTAAGCGTCTTTTTAGCAAAAAAAAATATTATATAAGTATTTTTTTTTACAACATCAATTACTCTTTTAATAGCTTTATCCTTATATAATTAAGAAAAGAGATAATATGTGAAAAAATATAGTAAATATAATTATGAGATAGATAAAAGACAAATTAAATAAATACAACATTAATTTAATTCAAAAAGATACATTGACCATGTTTCTTAATTTGAACATTATATTAAAAAATACTTAAAATAAACGGAGAGAATAATATATATATATATATATATATATATATATAAATATAACAAATGATGAGGGACCCGTTTACATCAAGTTAAATGGCATAAACTTTTACAACGCTCGTAACTTCTACACCAAGTAAAATTTGATCGAATCAACCGCTGGATTGAAATATCTTATCTTGTAGATTGTTTATATCAAAATTCACAAAAATCCAAAATAATTTAGTACCCCCTCTATCCCTAAATATAAGATCCTTTCGGGGGATTTCACGTCCATCAAGAAAGTGAAATAATTTAGTTAATTGTATTGGAAATGTGAACTTTTGATTTGTAATTTAAAAATTACCCCTATTAATATTATTGGGAATCTAAAATGTGTTAAATAAATATGGGTGTTTGTGGAAAAAAGTAATTAATGATCATTGAAAATTGGCAAAGGGTCTTATAAATAGAGACAAAATAAAAGTGTCAAAAGGGTCTTATATTCATGGACGGGGGGAGTACTTCATTTATATACATCAAAATTAACGAACTATATGTCTTAAAAGTATATAAAAATTTAGCTATTTGAATATTAATAAATGATCTTTAAATTTTCTCAAATTTAACACAAATGATCTAGATAACGTATAATTATTAATCAGCAGATGAATTAGTAAAATTCACATTGTATAAAAATTTATAATCAATATATAAAAATTAACGAAATTTAATTTGGTATAAACGAATCCCTGTTTATAATAAATTAAATAGAAAAAGTAAAAGCTTTTAATTAGTAATTTTTTTAGGGACGGCCCCCGACATCTTGGGTCCCAAGTCATCGCTTTTCTTGCTCATGCCCCGGCTTGTGCCTAAATTAAATGTATGATTAGAATTGTTGATGGTTAAATTCTTAATCAATGCTTCGCAACCACCGTTGGTTGCATGTAATACTCCTTTCGATTCGAATTATAAGTAATTCTAATCATTTTTACGCTTATTAAGGAGGTTAGTTGATTGTATTTAATTTTCTCAAATTTATAAAAATAGAGGTATTTTTGGAAAGTAGTATTGGGAATGAAACAAAAATTAATTAAGATTACAATTTTCTAGAGATGTTTTTGGAAAGTGACATTGTAAATAAAACAAAATTTAATAAAGTTAGTTAGTTTTACTTATATTTTAAACCAAGAATAGTATGTTTTTTGTTGCTTATAATTCGAGCCGGAGGGAGTATGTGCTAGCTACTCTAATCAATACTACTTCAATAATACTCCATCCATTCCTAATCATAAGACCCATCTGAAAGATTTCACGTTCATTAAAAAAGTAATTAATTTAGTTAACTGTATTGAAAATGTAAATTTTTTATGTGTATTTTCAAAATTACCCCTATTAATATTATTGAGAATCTAAAAGTGTTAAATAAATAGGGGTGTTTGTGGAAAAAAGTAATTAATGATCATTGAAAATTGGTATGAGATCTTATAAATAGGGACAAAATAAAAATGTCAAAAAGATCTTATAATTAGGGACGAAGGGAGTAGTAAGTAATATTTTTAACAAAAATGCTAAAAAATATTTTTATAACATTTGTAAAAGATTAAATGTGGTTAAAAGTTACGAAATAATATACTCCTTCCGGCTCGAATTATAAGCAAAAGTAACTAATTTTACGTTTATTAAGAATGTTAGTTGATTGTATTTAATTTTCTCAAATTTATAAAAGAATAGAGGTATTTTAGGAAAGTTGCATTGGGAATGAAATAAAAATTAAATAAGATAACAATTTTCTAGGGATGTTTTTGGAAAGTGACATTGTGAATAAAATAAAATTTAAGAAAGTTGATTAATTTTACTTATACTCCGTATTTTAAACCAATAGAGATATGTTTTTTATTGCTTATATTTCAAGTCGGAGAAAATATATTTTTTTTTATTTTTGAAAAAAATAAATTACTTAGACTTATATTTTTTTTTTCATTTTTAATATCCTTAACTACGACTTATAATTGGGTAGAATAAGCATTTTTTGTCTTCAAAATCTCGTGCTCTAGCCGCGCGTGTTGTTGATAGGGTGGCAATGATATTAGCTTTTTCTATTTTTTTTTTTAGTATCTATTCACAAAAAACATGATGACTTTTTTTTATAGGCAAACAAATAATATTAAAAAGACCAAAGGCGTGAATAAAGGAGTTCATCCTTTTACAAAAAGCATGATGACTGATCGAATAGATTAATTATTCGATTTTTTTAGAATAATCCTCCCAGAATTTTTTTTACCTTTGTAAAAGTTGAGGACTTCAACCAATAACATAACACCACACACCAATTAGTATCTTGTTATTTGTTTGTTTCCCCGCATTTTTTCATGCACTTTTATTCTAACAAAAAAAAATACTACGCATAAAAACTTTGACCTCTCCAGTGGTTCTCCAAATGATTTCTTTTTCTTTGGCCCCTCAATAAATTCGTTTAGCTCCGCCCCACCGTTATTTCTGACCTCTTCTACCTTTGTTCAGCTCATAATTAACGATAAAGTTGTGTTACTACATTATTAGCTGTAGTTCATGAATCATGATGCATGAAACATTGAGTGGCAAGTTCTTGGAACGTTCGCTGCGTACAAAATATGCTAATGCTAGATTCAAAGGCCTGTTTCATTTGTGCACACGAATTTGAATCAGATGCCTCAGGATGAGAATATTTCAGAGAATATATAATATCTCAACAACCAGGAGGGAGGGACAGCAATTACCACAGAGTTTCACTTGCACTTTTCTTATTCTTATCCAAATCTTTTTAACACATGGTCGAATTATTTTTTATTCGAAAATAAAATATATATGGGCTGCGTGTTCAATAAAAAACATAAAAGGTCATTGTTGAAAAGAGTTTCGCAAGAATTGCTTTGAATTGTCAATTGTAAATTTGACAGCCACCTCAATTTCCATCAAGTAGTTGTGAAAGAAACGACCTATATATAAATAATGAAGTATAATAACACAGAGTAAGTTCATGAACGAGTTACACGTGTATATTCAATATCATGATCAATGCTTTAATAGTAGAGTTCATAAAGCAATTTTACATACGCAAGATATTTTAATAAATCATTTTTTTATTACTTCATGTAGGGATGACAATGCGATACTGCAGATGGGGATTCCCGCGGGGCCCAGCGAGAAATGCCCCATTCGAATACCCGTATTCGGGGATTTTTTCTCATTGAAGGCGGAGATGAGGGAGATTTTTCCCTTTAATAGATTTCGGGACGAGGAATGGGATTGGTTCCCCGTCCCCACGTGTTCTCCGTCTCCGCCTATTTTACTTATATGCCCTTAAGTATTTATCTTTTATATAGTTAAAAAATTGGTTATTTCGAAATTTCACATATATTATTATAATTATAATACTTAAAAAATTACTGTTTTGAATGTTGAAAGTTGAAAACCCCCAACCCTAGTTCAGTAGCGCAGCAGCAGCATCATTCTTCATTTCTTCCTATTCTCTTGGTCGCAGCTTTCTTCTTCTCATTCTAGCTACGACGTTGCGTTTCTTCTTCTTCCTCCACTCACGCCACTGAATGTTCGACCTCTCTTTCACCGTCTCACGTCAGTACGCCACTTCTCCGCCGACTGCCGCTCCACCACTCACTAGCCATGTACCGCTCACACCATCGTCTCACCGAGACCGTCTCACGCCACCGTCTCAGGTCTGTTGTTAATGTTGTTACCTATTTAGATACTTAGATCGGGTAATTTCTTTTTTTTTATTTACTTTCCTATACTCTTTATAAATTATAATATATATGCTTGATAATTTATAGATGTTTTTGCATTTAAATTTATAATATGAATGTGAGTGACAATGCTATAAATTAGGACCATTGTTTAGTTTTATCATATTTTTTGGATTGAATCTCTTGAATTTTAATTATTTTTCTGTAGTGTACAAGTTTAAAAATGTTATTCGACATTGTGAATTTTATAACAGGTCAAATCGAAGTTAGGTTCCCGTGGGGTGATGGGGAATGAGGATGGAGGTTAATTTACCCCCGACATGGGGTTTGGGGATGGGGGAGGGGCAAATGAGACCCGACGATGGGGAATGGGAAAGACCTCCCCGATCGTTCCCCACCCCGTTGCCATCCCTAGCTCTACTTTAATTATTGTTTTAGAATTTTTTATTTATTTAGTATTATTATAATTATAATTATGATTAATTCAAGGGTTTACTTAAATAAGGTTGAGACCGTAAGAAGCTAAAATTAGAAAAAAGAAATTTAAGTTCTTTTTTTTTAAGGGAATATTTAAGTTCACAACCTCATATTTAAATATTTAATTTTACAATACGAATACTCTTTTTTAAGCTTGCTTAAGAAGTCCATGATTTAAAACCAGAATTTTTTCTTCATTTTCTCCCCTTAGACCTTAATGCATAAAAAAGTGATTTAAAAAAATAAAGTGACAACGGTTCAGCTTGAGTTTTAGATCACGATTACAAGTATACAACAACCTGGCAATTATAGTGCATATAAAAATATGATCGGACGGGCAAATATCTTCATCAACCTAACCTATTATTAAATACTATTTGTTACACTTTTTTTTTCCTGTAATCTTTGTTCAGTATCACGGTTGTCCCCAAAGGCATCCTTAATACCAGGAACCCTTGAGACTAATTCTGCACGAGGCCGCCTTCCTATGTCTCTCCCAGCGGAATGTGTTAACCGAGAATTGAACCTGAGATTTCTTAGTCTCAACCCCATTCCCAAATTCTCGAGTTGATAGATCACACCACTTGAACTAAACCCCGTTGCTAGTATTTGTTACACTTAAAGATACAATGTACTTTTCTAATATTGGGCTACATATGCATTAGAGATATATAACCATGAATATTGGAACAGGTTAATTACATTACATATATTACGTGTAAGAGCCGAATCCCTCTCTACTACTAAACGCATATGCCTTGATGCCGTATATAATCTCATGCATCCCAATTAATTAATCTCAAACGAAAACTTATCCTAAAGACTAACCGATCCTCGAAATAGGTGGCTCTTGATTATTCTTATTAGTTTTATGCTACACGAAACAACACGAATGGGGATTCCATCATTATATTTTGAATGAAAATTATGAGAAGTTAAAAGAAATTAGTAATTAGTTATATGGATGTTTCCATGGCATGAGACAAATAAAACTCAAAAGCCAAGATTATTAGATAAGGTTGTATTGTTCCATTCAGTAGTTAAAAATAATAAAGATTATATATTAGGGGTTGGTGTTTACAATCAACATCAAGGGGTTGTGGGCAATCACATGGGGACTTACCATATAAGACAGGGATGCTTCACCCTAAAGAGAGTGAGATGGGGACTTGTAAGGGACCACAACATGAGTGCACACACATATAACATATATAGCAACTAATTACTGAACACAAGCAAGTAACAGAAACACAAAGGGCAAGTTGATAGATTCCAATGCAGCTCACATGCTCTCTCTGTGTGACATGGAATCTGATGGATAAGTACGGTGAGTGAAAGCTCAGATTAGATTCCTAACTCTCTCATAGATGTCAGAGATTCAGAGCTTCTTAATTACCCCTCCCACTCCCAAGAACTTGATCTCCTTCGGAACTTGATTGTATTTTATTTCTAGAGTTTAAAAATTAAAGTTAAACTAAGGGGGAAGAAATGTTTTCAATCGGTGAGACAAATGAAGCATGTAGTACACCACAGAGGAGTTAAGTTCTGCTACTGTGTATAGTATATACTTACCAAATACCATTAGTTGAGAGGAATTTAACACACTCTCTAACAGTAGGAATGGGCAAAATACTCATGTCCACGGGTACCCACAAAAATACCCATAATGTGTACCCGTACTATTCCCTTGCGGGTGGGGATGAGTATTGTGATACCCGCTCTGCGGGTCCGCATATATAAAATAATATTTTATTAATAAATATTATATATATATTAATATTTTTTTATTACTTTGAGAATATATAAATTTTATTTTATTTATATTTCATATTGAATTTTAATGATAAAATTATAATGATAAACATTTATCGTATGTATGTAATTATTTATCTTATAATTATTTTTATGTATAATGATTATTACAAAATATATAATTATATAATAAAAGTTTAAAACCCGTGAGTTACCTGTTACCCACACTAATACCCATAAATACCTGCCGATACCCATGTCCATCCCTATATAACAAAGAGTGATGGATCTTGACATTCAATTTCGGGGGTGTAGTTGATAACATGACCATAGTACATGAACACGAATGATAAGAGTGTATACAAAATTATGGCAAACTTTATCTATAATATATATATTAAACAATTTGCATAAGTATCATGTGAATTTGATATGGCTTATTGGCTAAGTATTTGGTCATTTACTTTGAAGTTGAGAGTTCAATCCTTTATTCTTCAATTTTTTTGCCAAATTTTCAACTTTTTTAAGTAAAATAAAACAAAATATTAAACATGGCACAGGCAGGGTTCAAACCCAGCACCGTAGAGCCACATTACGTTGTCGCTTAGCAAACTCCAAACTTTTGATAATAAATTATCACTATAATATATACATTGTTTTAAAAATCTCAGGGGGAGCATAAGCTCCCACCTGCTCTTGAGAACAAGCCCGGCCCTAGGGGTGGGCAATGAGGGCCACCGCCCAGGGCCCAAAAATTTTACGGGTCCCATAAATTTTTTCAATAGTACTTATACTTAAAAAAAATTAATAGTTACATATATTTATCTTTCAATTATTAATAGTTTAGCATAATATTTTAATTTATTTTTTTTATTTGCTCATTTGACTTATAAATAGGTTAACTTATGAACTTTATTTTTAAAACTTACTCCCTTTGTCCCTAAATATAACATCATTTTGAGAATTTTATTGTGTTCTTATTTATAAGACCTAATATAAATTTTCAATGACAATTAGGTACTTTTTTCCACAAACATCCATATTTACTCAACAATTTTTAGATTCTCAATAATACTTATAAGTATAGTTTTGGAAAAAAAAAACATATCAAATGTTCACATTTTCAATACAATTAACTAAATTAACCAACTTTAGTAATGAACGTGAATTCAACCAAAATGATATTATATACAAAGACGGAAGAAGTAACATGAAAACAATTTTAATTACCTATTTAATTAATAAATATTTTTATTTTGTTTCAACTCTATTTTATAATACCTATTTTTATTATTGATTGTTATCATTGTTTTAATTAATTAAATATATAAAAATATATAGTGTTTTAACTGATTTATTTTTAATAAATTTTTTTAGTAGGGCCCCAAAAAAAATTTTGCCCTAGGACCCAAGATAGGTTAGGACCGGGCTGCTTGAGAAGGTCCGTCCTTGCTAATAGCATTGATGGGTTAAAAAATACATTAAGATAAAACTAGTATGGAAAATTCAAATTAGTTTATTTTTAGGTTTGAAATTTAATATTTTTTAAGATAAAATCACTTTTATTTTTTATTATATTTGACATGCTAGAGCAGTTATATTTATTTATTTAAAGGGCTCAACTGTCATTATCGATGGTATTTAAGTATGTAACCTTCGTGTGGAAGCATTACAAAATTATAAGGATTATATTTTATTTTAACTAAATTGATTTTATCGATATTATTGTTCCGCTCCATCTCCACGGCAATGTGTCACTTTTTGTGTTATTGTATCTGATTTATCCTTCAGCTATGTCAAATAATTATCATTTATCAATACTAATCGTTGGTTTGTTACACCGGAGGTTTAAGGACCCAACAATCAAAGTTTCAACCAGAATGTTTAAGGACTCCACTATCATCAATTGTTATGAGCTTTAATTTGTTGGTTGTTAATCTGCATTTCAAGGATTATATTAAATATGAATGGAGTATAACTACCAGCAGGTTGGAAGTATTCATTATACTTCATCGTATGATTCTAAGTTTCCACCTACAGGGGTGTCGGTTGTGTTGTTCGGAATATTATATACTCACTCTGGTTCTATTTATAAGATCCTTTTGAGGTTTTTATTTTGGTCTTATTTATAAGACTCCTTTTCAATTTTCAATAGTATTTAATTACTTCTTAAATACTTCTTTCCACTAACACCCCTATAAAGTCAATACTTTTTAGAGTTCCTAAAATAATTACAGGGGTAGTTTTGAAAAATTATATCAAATTTTCATATTTCCAATGTCACTAACAAAGTTATCCACTTTCCTTGATGAAAGTAAAACCCCATCAAGGTCTTATAAATAGAAGCGGAGAGAATATATATTTTTAATACTTATGATTACCTTCAGAAAACAAAATTGCTCTTTGGATATGTCTATATGTGGGCTGCATATAGTACCCTATATGAAGATGGGCCACTAGGATAAGTCTTAGTATTGCTGATGCATGGAGTTTGGAAATTTAAACCCCATGTATTATTTACAAACCTCATTTTAATTAATATCAAAATTATCCTTATCTTAAATCAGCTTTGTCTTATGTCTTTCTTATCTTCACTTTTTTTCTCCCTCCATCCTCAATCCTTTCTCTTCTACCACCATCATGACCCTCAACTGTTAAACCCCAATGCCACGAACGACGACCGAATCGATCATCGAGGTTTTCTTTTTCGCTGCAACCCTCAACTGCTATTAAATCCCAAAGCTACGAACGGCTATTTCAATTGCATCGATGAATGGTTGTAGGGACAAAAATTCGAACAATGTTATGTTGTCAACTATACTAAATTGTGTGGAGATGATATATGTAGGGCGATTGATAGTAGTCGGAAAAATGCATCTTTTGATAGGTCTAGTAAAAAATGCACTTGTATGAGATGCGGACTTTTCGAATAAAGGTATCGAGAGAATATTATAACACCCCCAAATTAAAAAAAAAAGAGTAATGAGCATTTTGGATTTGTTTTTCCACATTTTCAATAGGGTCCAAAACCTATATGGGGTTCAAAAAGTAGAACTCCTTTGTAAATGATGACTTTCAAATTGTTGAAGCCTACAAGTTTACAGGTGAGACTTGAGTTCAGAATTGTTGGTTAATTTTTGTTTTTTCGTAGGTATTTATTAAAAATATAAAATTTGACGCTTTTGATATTGGTGAGTTCGAACATAATTTTGATAAGGATGTGTTGGAATTTTTTATCTATTTATTCCTGACACATAACACAAAAATTATCTTAGACAAAAGATATTTTGATCTTTTTCGTGAATAAATGAGGATAAAAAATTACATCATGAACAAAAAATTAAATGGAATTACTTCCTTGAAACCAAAATTTAGATTATTGTACAGGGATTGACCAATAAAAATGTTACAAGTCATTCAATAGGTAGAAATAAGTCAAAATAGATCAAATTATTGTAAATTGTTTTACATAATACTGAACGACATGTAATATATTTATTGGTCAATCATTGGATTGTTATACAACGATCTAAATTTTGATTACATAATAAAAATATTCAAACTTAAAACCCAAATAAAATATCACATTGTATAATATCATTAATATGAACCGAAATGGAGTACTCACTTATCACAACAAAGGAAAAAAGTTAAAAGGGAGTTGGGGGAAAAAAAAAAGAGAAAGAAAGAAGAAGGAGGCAAGCGTTAAGAACGGGGCATTGGGTAGGTATGGCTTGCAGGAATATGACTTTAGGCGTAAGACTCACTTACCACATACCGCGTGCTATATGACTTTAGGCGTAAGACTCCAATTATGGCTCTAGGTAGCTCCTGGATTTGTACAACTTACTCTATTCAAGTAAAGCAATTTTATTTTCGTGAGTTAAAGAAAAAAAGCATATACTCCGTATTATTTTTTTCAATTTTTGGTATAAGTATTCCTTCCGGTCCTATTTATAAGACTCTTTTAGAGTTTTTATTTTGATCCTATTTATAAGACCCTATTTCAATTTTCAATAGCATTTAATTACTTCTTTCCACAAACATCTCTATAAAATCAACATTTTTAGAGTTCTAATACTAATTATAAGGGTAGTTTTGAAAAAGTATATCAAATTTTCACATTTACAATCCACTAACAAATTTAATCACTCTCCTTAATGGGAGTAAAAAACTCCAAAAGGATATTATAAATAAAACGGAACGAAGTATATTTTTAGTGCAAGAAAGTTTAAAAAGAAGCGATGAGGTCAAAATTTCAACATGTGGGATCTACTCAGTACTCATAATCCTAAATTTACAGCATCAAATTGCCGTGTTCCAACTTCGAACACTCGCTTAGAAATACTCTCTCTGATTCGAATTATAAGCAACAAAAAACATATTTATCTTGGTTTAAAATATACAGTAAGCAAAATTAACTAACTTTATTAAATTTTGTTTCATTTCCAATGCCACTTTCCTAAAACATCTCTAGAAAATTGTAATCTTACTTAATTTTTGTTTCATTCCCAATACCACTTTCCTAAAATACTTCTATTTTTTATAAATTTGAGAAAATTAAATACAATCAACTAACCTCCTTAATAAGCATAAAAATGATTGAATTTGCTTATAATTCGAGCAGGAGGGAGTAATGCTCTATTGAATTGTTACAAATTTTTACTATTAAATGAGCTGCATAAGTAATACTCCCTCCGGTCCTAAATATAGGACATACTTAACCATATTCCTCGGACCAAGAAAAGTAGTTAGTTTTATGAATTCCATGAGAATATATTGTAACATTACAATGTTGCCCTCTCAACTTTTATTGAAAAATTCTCACTCATTAATGAACAACAAAAAACACATAAATAATCAAAACATTTAATAAGGGCAAAAAAGAGAAAAAACAATAAATGATGCATAGAAAATACAAAATCTCTTATATATAGGACCAAAGATTGTTTCTAGAATATGTCCTATATATAGGACCGGAGGGAGTAACCTAATTCCATCCTATAAAAAGCTCTCGAAATATATACCTTTTGTATTTTGCAAATTATTTATGCATCAACAAATTTTCACCCATCCGATGATGATTGGCAAGTTGGATCCAAAAATGTGTCTCGTTGATGTGCACGACTTTCAATTCTTGAAGAAGCAACCATTAGGAGAGGTAATCACTAGAAAAAAAAAAATTTAGTTATCTGCCATGATGGTAGAATAGATGAATATTTTGGTTAAAATAGTTACTAGTTTTTTAAATTTATTTCATGAGCGCATGTTAGAAAAACTTAAAAAAAAAAATATTATTTATACAATTTTAACTTAGGATAATGATTAGATAAACTGATAAAGAATGTGGTTGGGGCATTAACAAGTAAGTGAGCTAAACTGGGGCATGGTGATATATAATTTAATGGATATTTTTAGTTCATAGGAGTACTATATAAAAAATGAGAGTAGATCATAGGCTAATTTGATGGGTGAAATTTAGTACTGTAATATCGGATACGTCGGAATGCTGAAAATGGAATGAAAATGATGTGTGGCCACTGGTCATCGTCATACAACCAAAAGCGCCATACATGCTCAGGAATCATATGGAGGAGTTGCAGTTGCCATTGGTTAACGTTGATGCATCCGTCCTAAAAAATTACTTAAGAGCATCCACACCCATAGAACAATAAATTTGTTTCTAAATGGGTCCCACGCATTATTTTATTATTCTTTACACTTTTTTTACACTTTTAGGGACAAATACAATTTTTCTCCACACCCATAAACTCACTTTTGTTCCTAAAAATTGGGACCCACACATTACCCCACAATAAATTAAACTCACTTTTGCCACTGATGTTTGTTGTTCCTCTCTCCTTGACCCCACCGTTCTCGCCTTTTCCTTGTTCCAAATTAGCAACAATCCCTAATTAGGGATAATATCACTTCTCTCCACACCGGTAAAAATAAATAGGAACAATCCCTAAAATTTTAGGAACAAAAGAAAAGCTACATTGTGGATACTCTAATAGAGTTTTTTCCTATATTTTATAATTAATGTTATCCTTATTTACTGCACTCTCATTTTCATTTCTAATATTTTTTCTTCAATATATTGATTATATAAGGACATTATAGTCGACATCTAAAAAAAGGGCATTACAATCGAAATATCCTAAATTCTTACATCATTTAATCATTTTTTAAAACTCGTGTATAATCTTTTTTTTTTGGTAATCCCGTGTATAATCTTAAAATAAACTACTTATGAAACAGAATGAGTGCTATTATTTTCGATAAAATCCTTTTGGAATTTTTATTCAATACTTTCCATAAGATCAGATGTAGTATAGACTATAGAGCATGAATTAAGAGGTACAATATTTAATGTATTTCTTTTAGTAAATTAATTTTTGTTTTATCATTATTTTTTTTTAATCTTTTTATAACAAGTGGTATTTTTTTAACTTAGTATCATCTTTTTTTATCATTTTTTATTAATTAAATCAATAATACTTAATATAGTCTCAATTTGATAAAATAATAATTATTTAAGAATAAATTAATTCATTTTCTTCGTTGGACAAATATTTAGAAACTGAAAAAGAGAACTGAAAAAAACAGCAAAGCAAGGTTGAACCACAATCATTGCTGCACACCTACTTTATATAAACCCCAAACAAGTGAGTGAAACAGAAACCTTATCAGAAGACTGTCTATCTATCCAACAAAAGAAATGGCTCAACCATGGTTGTGGTGGCCCTATGTTCACTCTTTTGTGCTTGCCTTTTCCATTACTCTTGCTGTTGTAAACGCAAATCCTTCCTCTCAGCAACTCCATGACAAGGTTGGTACCCTCCCTGGTCAAAACTTCAACATCAACTTTGCTCACTATTCTGGTTATGTTACTGTCAATGAAAAAGCTGGGAGGGCATTGTTTTATTGGTTCATTGAGTCTGATCAACAACCTCACACCAAGCCACTCCTTTTATGGTTCAATGGAGGTCAGTCTCACTCTAACTCCACTATCCATAATTCTAAACTTTGATCCTGCTAGTGATGAATGCTTCTGTTTTTGCATTTGAGTTGTCATGAAACATTTTTGTATTGATGGATGCTTCTGTTTTATGTAGGGCCTGGATGTTCCTCCATTGCATATGGGGAGGCAGAGGAAATTGGCCCCTTTCATATAAAGCCAGATGGGAAGACCCTTTATCTCAATCCTTACTCTTGGAACCGAGGTGAAAGAATTTCCACATATTAACAATCTGAAAGAACTTGATTTCAATAATGTTGAATCTTACTTACAGATTTGTAAGAGGAAACAAAACTCATAAATGCAATCATGCCTTACTTTAGTATTTGAGCTGTTTTAATTGTAGTTGCCAACATTCTTTTTGTGGATTCTCCTGCTGGAGTTGGATTTTCATATTCAAACACTTCATCTGACATTCTGAACAACGGGGACAAGAACACTGGTATTACTTTGACCATTTTGTATCTCAGTCATGCTTCTGCTTTGAAATATATTGCATTCTGTCACTCAAACAAACAAAACTTCATGCAGCTAAAGACTCTTTAGTATTTCTATTGAAGTGGTTTGAGCGTTTCCCTCAATATAAAGGAAGGGATGTCTTTATCTCCGGGGAGAGCTATGCTGGTAAACAACTGCCACAACTTTTTCATGATACAAGATGTATTGTACTTTTTGTCTTAGTTATCCCAATTTTGTGGTCAATTAAAAAAATAATAGCTGTGTTTAAGTCTTCCTCAACTCACAGTTTTAGAACTTCGATACGAAATTAGAAGATAGAAATGGTGAGATGAGGGCTCATGTGAGGTGTATAAGGTCTATGATTTCCGCTGTACTATATAGATTATCTTGATCTAATGTTTTTAATATGCATCAATATTAATCCTCTGTTTCAGGGCATTATGTTCCTCAACTTAGCCAAGCTATTGTGAAGTACAACTTGAAAACTGAGGAAAATGCTATAAATCTGAAAGGTTACCTGGTATAAAATCCATCTTTGCATTAAAATAGTTCCTTCTTGTGCTTGTTGTCAGTGTCACTACAAAATCTAATAAATATTTATGTGTGATGCAGGTTGGGAATGCTCTTACTGATGATTTCCATGACCATTTGGGGATTGCTCAGTTTATGTGGTCAAGTGGTTTGATTTCCGATCAAACATACAAGCTCTTGAACCTATGTACCCATCAGTCATTTGTACACCCCTCAGATTCGTGTAAGAAAATTGAAGAAATTGCTAATAACGAACTTGGCAACATTGATCAATACAGTATATTTACTCCTTCATGTACTGCTAATGTTAGCCAGTCAAATCAGCTGCGGAGAAGAAAGCGGGTTAGTGTTTCCTTCTTTTACTATGAATTACTAATTGGTATTTGTAGAACATTCATTTGTTTCAGTTTCCTTTGGCCATAAGTCATTAAGTAAAACCCAACAATCCAAGCTGTGAAACATATTTCCAAATGATGTGGAATTCTAGCAAAGTTTTGTGAAAAATATCCTTGTTAATAATATGTTATGTCATTTTGCAGAGAATCGGTAAACTCAGTGAAGCGTATGATCCTTGCACTGAGAAGCACTCTACAGTGTACTTCAATCTACCTGAGGTCCAAAAGGCACTTCATGTTGATCCTGCACACAAGCCTGCTAAATGGGAGACCTGCAGGTATAGATCATTAGGGAACACTTGGAAGCTTCTATTAAAGTCCCCAATATGCATCTTGCATCAAACAAAAGCAATAGAGATCAAGCACCAATTGGAATAAGCTTTTTACCATTCTGATCTGTTTGACGTGTTTATAGTAGTGACTTTAGGGAGTCCAGGCTCAGCATACAATGCATTATTTTTGCACCTCTTTTTCAATCCTTTTTTATGTCTGTGCATGTGTTTCTGTTCCTGTCACCATGTTTACAGGGATCAGAAATCTCTTACTTATTCCTTATGCATTGCAGTGATGTGATAAATAACAACTGGAAGGATTCTCCAAGTACAGTGCTTGATATTTATCAAGAGCTTATTCCTTTGGGACTGAGGATATGGATGTTCAGGTTAATCTCAATGTCTCTAATATGTTCATTACTACATATGCGTTTGCTATCATTCTTACATGCTCATAAATAAGCCGAAGAATGACTTCAAACTAATTTGCATTTACTTCCTGTGTTAATGTTGCCCAAGACAGTTAGCTAATTACTTAGGATCTAAAAATAATGCTATAATTCTGTCTGGATTCTAGATGAATAATTCTTGCTAAGTAATTTGCAAACTATCTAAATAAAGGACATATGGTCGTTAGGTGTTGCATTACAATAGAGAAGACTTATTGTTCTGCCTTATTTCTTGCTACTTAGATAATAATTTGTGATCATTTGAGATATATATAAATAATTTGGCTGCTACATTTGTTAGTTGTTAACGCAAGAGCTTTCATTTTGTGGTTTTGCCTCCATTTCTATCTTATGTTTCATTTCTTGAATGACTCTTTGAGTATTGACAACTTTAAATGATATAGTCTGCATTTAACTAAGAACAGATACGTTTGAAGTTCATAGAATTTCTTGATGGAACCTGTGGAAGTTCAACCTGCTTGAAAGTGATATGCTTTCATTTCCTCTACTCAACAATTTTTACCACCAACTTACGTTTCCTGTTCCCTTTTCAGTGGCGATACAGATGCCGTAATCCCAACAGCATCTACTCGCTACAGTATAGATGCCCTTAAGCTTCCAACGGTGAGACCTTGGCGTCCATGGTATGATAATGGAGAGGTAAATGCTTCTACAAGAGCTTTTTTTTTTGGTCTTCCAATTCACATCACTTAGTTTGTGTTCTTCTATTTTCTCCTTTGTCATTGTCAAGTGAACTGATATTTAAATGAAACAGGTGGGAGGATGGACACAAGAATATACTGGACTCACCTTTGTGGCAGTAAGGGGAGCAGGGCATGAAGTTCCTCTGCATAAACCTAAACTTGCTCTTTCACTCATTAAAGCCTTCTTAGCAGGAAACTCCTTGCCTGCACTTGAGCTAGTCCGTGCATATTGAAATTTAGAATTGAGCTAGTCTTGAGGGATTTATATAGTTTGTATGAGGTTATAGGTTCAAACCTCATTACCGCCTATGTACCCTCCTCTATAGACAATTCAGATTTGATGCATAAATTAAAAAAGAACAATGCTGATTTTTTTTCCAGTTATTTCTCTTGCGCATTAAAGTAACTTTTCTTGCATTCCAAAGCAGTAAACTATGGAAATGGAGTATAAGGGGAATCATGATTTGTCTAAAGCTGATTACAAAGTAGATTAAAAGTCTAAAACATAACTACGCTGCAGTGTGCGCTTCGCATCCTACTTAGAACTGTATATTTGATTCACAGCAAGAAAAATAACCAGATGTATTTTTCCCAATATAATGTAATATTTATAATTGAAGCTAATGAAATGAATGATTCTATATGTACAAATCACGAAAAAGAGCATTTTTCTACCCTAATGACCTTTCTTTAACGTATACAATCTAATGTAGTGCAACAACACCTATTGATACATTATAATACATGGAACACCAAAAAGCTTGTTTGCAAAATCTAAAGGTAGCTCTACTCATTAACTCCGCACTGTACATAAGACCTTCTCAAACATTCAGCATTATCCACTACCAGGTTTCCCAGAGCAGCAACTCAATCCAAGTGATGGAAATCACCAACATTAAAAATTCATGGAGAATTTCCTTCCTTGAATGTTTATTATAAATCTGAGGGATGATCGAAAGCTTATTTCTTTCCATATTAGTCCTGTTCTGATAATTCTAGGAACGAGAGACTAAACAAAAGTATCACCCCGAACCTGATTATTTCATTCCCGGCCTTTTCCAACAATGCTTCCACGGAAATTTATAATCATTGTTTGTGGAGATATAGTCAGTTGAAGAAGTAAGGAGAATCAAGAACCTTCCGCAAGTCAAAATCGCCTGTCTCTGGCAGTGCAGGGAAAGTTAATCCTGGGTATGAGGTCTGGAAGCCTTCAAGAAGCTGTCAACAAATCAAATAGGGACCACGTGATTCTCATGTTTAGTATATAAGTAGGTAGTGAGATACTCAGATGTCTTGCTAGTTTAATAGTAATAGCCTAGAGACAAGTTTTTGCATATATAAGGGAATGAATAATAAGCAGTCCATGGTGACATTTTTAAGAAAATAAATATTAAATAAGTTCCAAAATTTTATAAATTCCATACTGAAAAATTCGCTGTTGGTACTTGGTAGAACCCATTGTTTGGTAGTAACTAATAATAATACTTGAGCTTTTAAATGGACAAGCTACTACTTGTGGTAGTCTGCTTGACCAAGTAGTCCAGACTCCAGACTACTTCAGATCATGCTCCTCTCATCCATAAGTCATATCACTACAGGTAAAGGCACGATCATGAGGCTTGAATTAACGGTAAGTCACCCTTTCTTTTTAATGACAAGAAAAAAACACACAATTCAAGTATTTTTATTAAGAGATTCTTTAACTTCCCCACGCAACAAATGATAATATAAAGGCCTCTAGGAACTTTTTCATATTTGATAACAAGAAATAAATTTTCTCCCTGTATTTTTATAAGGGTATAGCTAACCAGTGCCCTAAGGGCATTGGTTAAGAAATACATTAAAGGAAAACTTGTATTGAAAATCTAAATCCACTAGTTCTCGAAGTTTTAAATTCACACTTTTTAACCAATGCCCTAAGGGCACTCTTTAGCATTTTTCTTTTTATAATATACTCTCAAGTTTCTCACGATAGAGCAAGAACTTACATTTTCAAGTATTGGCATGCTATAAAGCTCCACAAATTGTTCTCTAAGAATCGGACTCATTTTCTCCACATCACATGCATGCGTCCAAAATGAATCGTGAACCCCTGCAGACATTTATTTCACAAAATTTAAGCACCAAAATACATTAAAACAAAAAAGAATGCATCTTTAATAGACTTGTCCTGCCCCAATTATCTCAATAAAGCACATAAATTAAAAATTGAGTGTAAATATATTCACAAAAAAAAAAGACAATTAAAAGATGGATTTAACTGCAATGGTTACTAATCTAGATATCCCCCAAGCGGGAATCCTCTAAAAACTGAATCGAGTTTTTTTTTGTTTGCCTAACCTCAAACCTACGAGTTTAGGATAAGAGGTCAAAAAATGGTAAAAAAGCATTGGGAACATAAACCCATTATCAATAAAGTCTTAAATATTTGCTTTTTCAATGTAAAACTTCTTTGTTAAGCCTCTTATTCTCGGCCCTTAGGATTGAGGTTAAGGAAAACCTTTTTTTTTTACTTGGATGGAAATTTTGCATCTCTTTTTCATTTTGTTAGTGAAACGAGGTATTAAAACCTGCAAAACATAAGCCAGCATCCCTGCATGCAAGAGCAGTCATCATCATGTGTGAGCCATCCAGTGAATGTACAAAGTTTGGAGGAAATGCAGTTCTCTGTTTCTTGGCATCTACCTGGAGTACAAATGTTTTAAATAATGAGAACATTTCAGAAAGAAAAGGGAAGCTGGAAAAAAGTGAGTTATGTACACTAACATCATCACTCTCCCGCTTCAAAGCCAAAATCTGAAGAGATGTTCTGATCTGCAGTTAATGGTGAGATTCATTGGTGTGATGTTTCGAGACGGACCAAAAACTTTTAAACTTCATAATTTGATTCAGATGTTTAATTATTGACACCTTTTATGGGTTTTTACTGTCAATACTATTTGTGAATTACAAAACTCTCACAAATCTATTTTACTTAAAAAGTTAAAACTAGATTTCAATATTTGTGCTGTGCACTGAAGAGTAGTCAAGACTCAAGAATAAATCACTATATTGCTCCAGACTCTAGACATTTATGAGGATATATCAGGTGGTCAGATACCGACATACTTTCAAGTGAAATGTAATGCAACAGCTACCATCATTAATTTATTATAGAACAATGTGTAGGGTATAGCTGGCTGATCTATCTCCATTTATTGCCACACAGCAGGACCCTTTTTTTTGGATGTCACACAGCTGAGCTACTATTGTATTAAATAAATGAACAAACATCCCCAGATGAACCACCAAAAAGGATGATATAAGAAACATGCCATCCATAGAGACTAATGGTCAAAAATCTTACTTAGAATGACAACTGCTCAAGAAAATCTTGAAACGCTAACACTTGTAGCTGAATCATAAGGACAACATGTTAAAGAAAGATATGCACTAGTCAGTATGTGTGTCATGTCACATAAAGTTAATTCTTTTGTTGAATTTTTATACAAGTCTATAATCATTAAAATTTTAGAGCTAGTTGTGTATTCTTCTTTTAACAATTTAGGTGGCCATCTCACATTGTACATTGGTTTTTGCCTGTCACTGTTTAGTAAATTAATGCATTATTACTAATAAAATAAAAGGAAAAATAAAAAAAACTTTCGTTAAAAGCTTACCTGTTGACGTTCCGTTTTACTGTATGGTTGTACAACCGGAAGACCAAGAGGGGTGGTCCAACAAACAGGCTGGTTTTCAGAAGCAATCACCTACAGAAAGTTTCAAACCTCATCATTCAGGAAAAGAAAGAAAGCATGCAAACATGCAGGCACATACATATAGTGAGCATATTCCCACATGCAAAAGTGCCAAAGCCAATATAGTATTGTCGGTATAATTTGAATTCCAACATGCAATAAGACCTAACCTTAGCACATTCACCTAGCCAGCTCATAATGACACGTGCAGCTCCAAAAATTTCTCCAAGGGCAGTCAGTGTCACCTATAGAATGAAAATAGCAACAAAATGTAAGCGAAAGAGAGCGGATGCCATGTACAAGTGTGTCTTTACAAGTTTTGCCACTCATACATTACGGATAGATTGGACCAAACCAAACCCATTAGGAACTGGACACTTG
The DNA here is from genome assembly GCA_037953625.1 of Crotalaria pallida. Classification (NCBI taxonomy): domain Eukaryota; kingdom Viridiplantae; phylum Streptophyta; class Magnoliopsida; order Fabales; family Fabaceae; genus Crotalaria; species Crotalaria pallida. The sequence continues at coordinate 181,272,645 of CM075649.1, forward strand.
GATATGCAACTAGAAGTCTAGAGCACAACAAGAAAATAGCTGACTTTATCTGAGTTTCATATTGATTAGGTCCCAAAAAGAATATTTAAGAAAGAACATATTTCAGTAATAAGTATTCCAGCAGGGAATGATCTCTCATGATGGAATGATAAGAGGTGCAACATGAAGTTAATCCTTGCACATAACAGCTAATAAAATTCATCCAAAAAAAAGAAAAAAGAAAAAAGCTGATACTTACTTTAGCAGCATAACAAGCGGCAGTAAATAAAAGTTTGTCATCAGTAATAAGGCCTTTCTCCTCTAGTCGTTTTTTTATTTGCTCTCGTGCCCCAACAAAAGTAACACCATAAACTGAAGTCATCACTGTCTGTTTAACCAGTTTCCTATCAATCTGGAAGCACCCAGAAGTCGAGTAAGAGGGAAACAAATCATAGCCGACATCTAGAGCATAATGTTTATTATTTAACACAATTTTGAAACTTTAAACTCAATATTGACCTGATCAATTAAAACCTTTGCTATCAAAGCATTTGGATAAGTAGATGGGTCTTTGTTGCTGTCCCTTCTCATAATATCATGAACCCTGTCCATATGAACAATACAAGTGACAATAAAATATTAATTAAGCATAGATCGTAAAAATTCTGTGTCAGATAACATGTTCAAGCAAAGTAGGCTATGAGGTCCATCCCTGCCTATTTATCTGACCTGTTTGAAGAAAATCTTTGTTTCTTTTTATCTGTCCCATTTAGAAGTTTTCAAGATTGTAATAATTGTTATTTTCCATGTCTATCCCTATTCAATAGGATCTTGATTTACGAAAGTAGTGGAGAAAAAATAATGATTACAAAGAGAGAAAGGGTATAATAATGAAAAACATGATTAAGTAATTGAAAATCAAAGTAATCATTACAATTTTAAAAGGGTGTGTTTCTGTGTAATGGTACAGATAAATAGGAACAGATGGAGTAATAGGTTTTAACCAAAAATTAACTATCCAAATTATAAACACATCACAGAACATGTACTAATTCTATGCAGCTGTAAAAGCAATGCATTTTGGGCTCAGCAAGGTTGTAAGTGGGAAAGTTTTTGAGGTCAAAACAATGTAGCACAAAACAGGTTCAAATGCAAAACAGAGAAATTGTTGATATTGGGTTTTACATACCTAACAGCAATCTCTGAGTAAACATCAGCGGGTTTCTCACTAGCAACCAAATTGACTGCAGCAGCCTCCAGCTGACAATTAATAAACACCACTTAAATTTATTAGCATCACTGAATATTATAGAATATCATATCACTTTAACTACCATTGTTATGTAAGGCATTAGATCCAATCTTTCTACCAAAAGGAACCTAAAAGTACTTTGAACTTAGAAATTAATGAGCTCTGCACTGATTATGCTCTTGGTAGCAATTTTAGAATAAGTTTGTTTTAACAATCAAAGCACCCCAAAAAGGATACCATTTCCTATGCATCGAATAATTTGGTCAATAACTCAATATGATGCTGCAGAAGTAATAGGAAGTAGTTATCTTAATACACCACGATAATACTGACATTTCCCAATGTAGTGACTCAGGAAAAATGATGAAGAAAGCTATATAAATATTAAACCATACTCAAACCATCACTAAATCCAGGAAATATAAGTCTAATAAAGAAAATACAGGCTATATTAGGAGTGTCGAATAATTGCAAATTGAAGAAATGAGATAAGTAACCCTACAGAGTCTCTTCCCAAAGCTGCATAGTGTTGTAAGCCATTACAGGAACCATCCTAAAAAATCATCAAAGCAGTGTTACTAGCATTTTTTTTTAAATATTAAATAAAGCAAACAAATTAATTTAAATTGAAAGCTGAATAATTGATAAAAAGATTTGCAACATGAAGAACATACATAGTATCATTTGAAGTGTTCTGGAACCAAATTTCAAGTTCTCGTTTTTTTTTTTGTTTCCTTTAATTGTTTTGTATGTTACCTTTTAGACAGTATAATTAATACTCATGATCTAGCAAAAACTTTTTCTGCATCACAGGTCTAAAGAAGAACGTGGAGTCAATTTGGCTACTTTTAAAAGAACTCTGCAAAAATTACAATTTGTTTTATTTTTTTCCACATCTAAAGGCTTCCAATGAAGCATTTACCTGATGAATAGGCAGATGTGAGATAACAGAATTTGGTGATGAGCTTCTTAAGGCTTCTGACAGATTAATACAAGCAGCTAGGCACTGGAAAGGATCCTCAGCCATTAACCACCAACGGTTACCATTAATAGGGTTATCAGCAGAGTCAAATATATCGGGAAGATGGTTCTCCACAAAAGCTAGACGGCCATCATAAGACAGCTTTTCAATACCACCTGCATACAAATTTGCTAAGTGTATCTTCAGCCACTGTAGTCCAGACTTTCCCAATGGCCGTCCTTCAGCAAACTCGAGTAATCCTCGACAAAGATCACAACTTAAATGATTCAAATGAGCATGCAAGGGATATGCTCTGCCCCGGAAGTCAAGATTATGCGGATAATAAAAGCCTTCCTCATCTTTCATTTTTCGAGCCACCTATTTCAGATGTATTATAACATAGTAATTATTTAGCATTTCATGAAACATGAGGTAGATTTGAACATGATTATACAAAAGTTAATTGTGATTATGCCATGTTCAAATGGAACCAACATAAATGTCTTGCTATGGTTACATTGACCATTATTCTACTCTAGAAAATGAAGGCAAGGCCACAAGTCACTGATGTAACAAATAAAATTGGATTAAATTGACCAAACATCTCAGAATGGTATTAGACAATGGGAGGGGACATCTTACAGAAAGCTTAAGTTCAGTGTCACATCTCAGAGAATGCCTCTCTAGATTAATTTTCTTTGCCTTCCTTACATTCCATTTCCACTCCTGAATTCGTTTTAAATCCTCTAAAGGCGGCCTCTCTGGTATAGGAACCTAAGAGTCAATTGAGATGATATGCAGGCAAGATGAAGTGAGTAGTTGAGAAAGGGCGGAAATATGGAAGTGAGCATAATTCATTAGTCTCTGTAGAGCTCTTTTCAAAAGCAATAAGTAAATATAAAAAGATAGACAATTGATCTTTCTTTAAGATTTCAATATCTATCCCCAATTTATATATTTAAAAGTAGTTAATCAGATCATGCTTACATCTTCACGATCAATCAGGCCTGCAATGTTACCTCCTCCATCCCAGATGGACTCCACAACACCAAGTAATCTTCTATTTACTCGCCATTTGGTGCTGCCAAGTATATCCAAGGCCTGCAAATGTATAATTGAAAGGCAGGACAGCTCAAACATATATACAAGATGCATATTAACAAATTCCAACTAAAGAAGCAAGCATCAATAACGGCAAAAGAATCATGCCTTTTAACAGGGAAAACAAAAAAGAATGATGCCATAGATAAGATTTTAGATACAATTCAAACTTCAAAGCACTGGTAAACATAGATTTCTACAACTACAAGTATTGAAAGTTAAGAGAATGTACAATAATGTTAGATAAAAAGAAACATAGATCCACTGAACTAGACTAGAACAAACCCATAGAAAGTTCCTGAGCCCTGATTTGATGTCATTCAAACAACAATGTACCGATTTTTTTTATTTACCAAATCATGTATTTATGGAATATTGCCACACTCCTTTCCTGCCAAGAAAAAAGGGAAATGAAAATTACATGTAATACCTCAAAAACTTTTTTCATTTGTGTTCTTTTAACATTCTTCATTGCATCTTGTTGCTTCCTGGATCCATGAGTCCGCATGATATACGATGGTAATACCAAGTGCCCACCCTTTTCATACCTGAAAAGAGGGTCATGAGATATCAGACATACAAACACACGTGTAAAAAAAGAGAAGCAGCCAAGACAAGGGATTGTAGAGAAAATGTGAAGTTTCATTTCACCCATACCACCATCCATAATTTCCCACATTAAAGTCAGTTACTATATTCAAAAGAAATAGTTAAAACTGTGTTCTTAACTTCAGATTAGTACTCCTCCACTCTCTTTGGTTCTGAGAAGGGTTGGAACGTAGAAAAATAGATTATGTGATAGCCACGTAAAATCTAACCAAATCCAGGCTTTAAAAAATGCAATAAGCCAATAACAGTATAACCCATTCCATGTACCATACCCTTTCCACTTTTTCGGAGGAATTAACATTGGCGTGTACGGCATTAACATATGGTTAGCCTGCACAAAGTAAATACATTAATTAGTCAGCAACTTAAGATGTGTTCATTTTATGTACTGCATACTACTAATCATGAAAGGGTTAGCACTTAGCAGTACCATCTAATATTTAAAAAGCGCTTAATGACATGCTTAAAAGAAAAATGAAAACAATTGTATGGCTAGTATCTGAGTAATGTGGTTGTTTAATGATTTCACCATAAACCTCCACAACTTTAGCTAGCACTTGCTGGAAATCGGAAAATACAAGAAAGTCCTTTCAAGCACAAAGCCTTCAGCAAGATGTTTATGCAAAGTGAAAAGAAGCAAGGTGTTAATGACATCCTCTAACTCCACCTAAATGCAAGTTCTTTTGGGTAAGAGAAGGGGAGGAGAGTTACAAAAAGTTCAAAAACTCTAATGTGTGGGAAGAACATGCACGTATTGTTAAAGCTAATTATGGGTTTGCTTTGCTTTTGTGGTTGGTAAGTTAATGTGAATACATTTATAACTTTGCAGAATAACTTCAACTGGAAGTAAAAATATTAAAAAGAAAATGAAATAAAGAAAAAAAATGGTGACTCGACTTACAGATTTATCAAGGCCAACAAGGACTACGGGATTACATTCTATAATGCCATAATTCTTCAAAATCTTTTCCCTACAATTACCAAATAGTTATTCAGAATAACAATAAAAAAGTGAGAGTAAGAAAGGCAATTGCATAAAACCTTTACACGCCTAATCTTCGGAAATATTTCAGTGTTCACACTTTAAGGATTTACCAAACTCCATCACAGTACCTTCTCAATTGAAGGCGAATAGGAGAGACAGAGAAGGAAAGAAGAATATAAAAATCATATAAAGGAGGCAATAAATTAATAACAACTGATTTAAATCATTATAACATTCAAAGGATCTGCACTTTTTCTAATCTGACAGTGCTGTTTAGTTGCTGGGGGTCAAGGCCCTAAAGTAACAACTACATTAATATGAATATGAAAAGATATATATCTGAAGTCTCACCTCGGATTCTTTGATACAGCTTTAAATCTGTGCCTGAATGCTGGTCGAATATCAAGTGGACCATCAGCAGACTGGTTAACTGGAGAGTGTACATATGCCGTTTGAATTAATAATTCTATTAATCGACTTCCTAGCTGCATAGTTTCATATATCCCAATCATTTAATTCCAATTTCGAAACAAACGAAGAAGATAACTACTCGACGATATTCAAACCAACCTTAGCCTGGGTAGCGCGACCCCAAGGGCTAGATTCATCCTTTTTCAATAGCATCTGAACCTGTTTCAGTTTTTTTCTCTTAATCAAAACATTTACATGTTTCCCTAGATTTTGTTTATCATCGTCTGTACCATCTTCAGCACCAGCTTCTCTTTCCTTACGCCGGCGGCTCCTAGTCTTTTCCAGGAACTTATGAATCCTGACCTGAAATGCATTAAGATAATTAAGACAGATATTTACAAAAAAGGAGGAACCCATGGAGAAAGGGTGCACTTCATATCCGACATCACAATGAAAGCTACGTTACAATAAGAAGTTAAGAACAACCAAGAAAAGTGATGCAAATAAAGGAAACTTCAACAAACAGAATTCCTTGCCAGTGTCTCCCCCATCAGTAAAATTGGACAAGTAAGAATTCAACCTCCATCTGGATCAACGATTACTAAGGTATTGAGGTATTATGGACATTCTCTCATTTCATTCACATTTTCCATATGACAAAAACTATGATAACAGAATTACAGAAATAAAAAGTCCTTGGACACAATGTACTATCAGATCAAAAGTCCAACATAACACAAATAAAACCCATGCAAGGCACCACTCAAACTGCATTTGCAAAACCATTATCAACTACATGGCAGAGGTTTCATGTAACATGCATGCAGGCCATTTGGAAGCCTGTCATTGAAATTTTTTTTTTTTTTTTTTTTGATACTTTACTAGTTTACGTCCCAACGATAGGATGAAGAATAAAGTTTGGCAGTCATGATTAAACTTGCATAATTCCCTTTTCTATTAAAAAAAAAACACACTTTAAAAAAGATTATACTTTAATCAGGTTAAAACAAAATTAGAGCTCCTCAGCACCATGGCACATAGACAATAAACAAGGTTAAAAACACTATACCCAGAAAAACTAAGGTAGCGTTTGGCGAGCAGCCAGTTCATGATGTTTTGCAATTTGTTGTGTTCGCGTTAATTCCACCTTATTCGGTAAAACTAAAATGTTTATTTTTTAATCTTACGCCCTGTTATGTCATGTTCTATTTTTCAGTAATGTACTAACATGTCTACCAAATGCTACCTAACAGAGCCATCTTCTTTACCATAAAGAAGGTTAGGCGTGTCTATTTTTCTGGTAGCGTTTGGCAAGCATGCGGTCAGAAAAGGATGGTATATAGTTCCACCATCTTCAGCATAACTAAAATGTTCTATTTTTTTATAATCATGTGTCCTATTCTGTCCTATCTATAAAGCAGACCGTCAAACAGACAATTTGCCGTATACGGACACGTCTACCAAATGCTACCTAACAGAGCCACCTTCTTTACCATAAATGACTTCTCCCTGCAATTCATAATAATGTCGGTAAAAATTAATAGGATTCTTATACCAAGTTCATATACCTCTTGTTCCACAGCCATACCAATATGAACTGCAGCATGAACAAGCAAAACACACCCTGCTTGAAGCTCCAACGTGACCAAACCCATCATCTTATGCATCACAATGACCGCCATTTTCGCTGCAGGCAACGAATCAATATTCGGCGCCAATGACGCTCTAAGCTTCTTGGATTTCTGCGACTTCTGCTCCGCCTCAATGGCTTGCTTCAAGGGTTCAAACCACCCCAAGAACAAAGCTTTGACATGAGGCAAATTAGGAGCCAGGTTCTTCTGACGCATTACTCTATCAAGTTCTCTGTATTCCTCCACCATCTTTTCCAATGCTTCGGTTTCGGCCTTAATCTGCCTCCTCCGAAGCAAGTTGTACTTGCTCTTGTTAACTTCATTGCAGACCAATTTGAATTCTTCTTCTTGATTGGTGTTGGTGTTGTATAAGGCTTTGAGAAAGATAGAGGGAATCCAAGGTGGGTCCTTTATGAAAAATTGGTGGGGTGGTTTGGGAGGTGATTCAATTTGATGAAGGTCGTGGATGAAATTGTCATGGATTGAGTGAGAGAGAATGTGGAATAGGGTTGAAGAGGAAGAGGTGGTGGTTATGGTGATTGGGAAAGAAGAGGGGGAGGTTGGGATGAAGAGAAAGGGAAGATTTTGAAGATGAGATTTTGAATGAAAGTGAAGATGGGTGAGCCTGCTATTGTTGGTGTGAAGGTGAGGGTTGCTGGGGAAGGAAGTCCTTAACGACGCCATTAAGAAGGAACCAAATGAATCAATGGCCATAGAGAGAAAGTGTATGTTTTTTGTTGCTTATAATTCGAGTCGGAGGGAGTACTTCCTTGGCCATTCTGTTTTTTGTGGTGATTGATTTTCTTAAAAAAAATTAAATTTTTAATTATGATATGTGTTATATATGATGATAAATTTTAATTTAAATTAAAAATATAATAAATTTTAGGTAAACGCTAGTAACAAATACCCTAAAGAATAATTGCAATAAAAATCGTAGGAAAATGTGATTTCTTATGTTTTTGAAAGAGTGATAAATGTGGATTCAATATTTTTTTTATATGCAAACCTTAACAAATATTTTTGTTAGCAATACTCTAAATTTTAATACTCCCTCCGTTTCTAAATATAAGATCTTTTTGTGAATTTCTCGTCCATTAAGAAAGTTGAATCATTTAGTTAATTGTATTGAAAATGTGAACTGATATGTATTTTCAAAATTACCTCTATTAATATTATTGAAATGTAAAAAGTGTTAAATAAATAGGGATGTTTGTGGAAAAAAAAAGTAATTAATGATCATTGAAAATTGATAAAAGGTCTTATAAATAGGGACAAAATAAAAGTGTCAAAAGGGTCTTATATTTAAGGATGGATGAAGTATTATAATAAACAAGTTAATTTATAATTTATACGGTAATTCATTTTAAAATTTGTAATAAGTTCTTATAAATGTTTTTGTTGTTGTGTTTTCAAACACTTTAATTTTATAAGTACTTTTTAAAATATGCATCCAAACGCAAACAACTTATTAATCTTAAGCGCTTAGTATATCATAAGTTCTTATATGTTAAGCTCTTATGTCATAAGTACTTCAATAAGCTGTTTATCCATTCAGGGCCTGAAGTGACTTTTAAAATTAAAAAAAAAAAAAAACAAAACTGTGTTTATAGTTATTGTTTTCTCATATTGAAAACATGAATAGTATTTTGGTCCATGACCGGAGTGTCCACCGCCGACCGCAGTGACTAATCTCCTCGCTAAAACATGAATAGTATAGTATTAGATAAGCATTCAAAATATAAACAATATCTTCGATTTACATTTTTTCCGTCAAAAATTTTAAAAAAAAGTGAGCAAGTTATAGAATTGTTTCGTCTAGTAGGATGATAGATTTTTGGGTTTATAATACTGCTGAACCCAATTTCAAGTACCGTCAAAAGTCATTAATGGCTAATATCCAAAAGAGTAATAGATTACAAACCCCACTTATTATCCCCAAACCCCAACTTTATACTAGAAAAGACAAAAATATCCTTGAATCTTTCTATTATTCCTCCCACCTCCTCATCTTCCCTTTCTGCTCGCTTCTGTTTCCCTTGCAGAGTTGCGCCTTCCGTTTCCTCTACTTCGATTCTTCTCTCTCGCCAGCACTGCTGTTGTGCTGCACCGTTCCTCACTTCCTCTCGCCGGCGCTGTTGCTGTGCTGCGGTGCGATATAGCCTCTATTTCATTTTCACCATTCCCACTTTGCTATCCCCTTCTATGCGATTTTTGATTCATCCATTGATTCATTCCCATACCTTATACGAAATTGATTATTGCGAAAGTGTTTTCCCTCTTTTATATTTCTTGATTATTTGATTGCATAATTGGATCAGTCAGGGACATCCTTTTTATGTTGTATGGATGGAGGGTGGGCCTGACATCTATTATATCTAAGAAGTAGGAAACATAATTAGCAACTTCAAATCCAAATATTACAAGGAATAAATATGAAGAAATTGATAATCAACAGTATTGAATTAAGGCATGTGGTTCCCTCTGTACTTCCTTTGTGTTGTTCTGATGTAGGAGATCTCTTTCATTTCCGACTCTCGCGCGTCGGAATTTTTCCAAAAAATTTTGAGAACCATGTCTCGAAAAAAAAAAACATCAAAATTCCATAACCATAATTTCCGAGAGTCCTGAGTGTGAAAATGGTTTTCGACACTGGGGTTTGGGATATAAAATGGGGTTTATATTCTAGTATTTTTTTTAATTAGGACATTCCGGTAATTTCATGTGTAAAGTTGGGGTTTGAGGATAATAAGTGGGGTTTGTAATCTACAACTCTATCCAAAATAAGAAAGGAATTCATTTTTTGACTCCATTTTTCCTAGTTTGCCCCCCTCCCATCCTTTTTCTAAATTACCCTTTAAAAATACATATTTTTTAAAAAAATTTACAATAAAAGAGGTCAAAAAATGAATTCCCAATAAAAAGTAGGCTTAATTGCATAATTGATCATTTATCTTATTTATTAGATTCACTTTGGTCCTTTATATTTTTTTTGCAATTTACTGGTCGTTTATTTTTTTTTTAAGATTCAGTTTGGTCCTTCCGTTGAAATAAAGTTAAATGAGAAATAATATTTCAAGAATATCCCCTCTTCTAGGCTTAATTGCATAATTGGTCTTTTATCTTATTTATTAGATTCATTTTGATCCTTTATCTTAATATTCCAAGATCCTCTTCTTCTGCTCCCGCCATTTTTAGAAATTAATCGGAGTTGTTGAAGTGTTTTGCACGTGTTTTCACACGTTTTCCAGCGGGTTCATAGGAGGAGACCATTGTTGATAACCAAGGTTTTAGAAAAGGGACCCTTGAATTCGGATTTTGAGGAAAAAAGAACGAAAAACACGAATTTGTTTGAGGAATAATGAAAATAAAGCTTAAAAACCGTGAAAAATTGAAGAATGTTGAAGAAATTTGAAAAAATTTGATGATTTTCGAGGAAAGAAGGTGTGAGTCCATGGTAGCTGCCACCGCTGTAAGGAGAGAGCAGAGGAAGAGGAAGAGGAAGAAGAAGATGGAATATAAGCCTAGAAGGGGGAATATTCTTTCTCATTTAACTTTATTTTAACGGAAGGACCAAACTGAATCTTTTAAAAAAAAAATAAAGGAACAGTAAATTGCAAAAAAAAGATAAAGGACCAAAGTGAATATAATAAATAAGATAAATGACCAATTATGCAATTAAGCCTAAAAAATAAAGTTCCTTTTAAAAATAATTTTATTCTCCCACGATATAGTGATGCCATCCATTTTTATTTTTATCATAATCTTATTCATGACTTTCGGATATTGAGTTATGTCTTGATATTATCAAAATATTATTTATACGATTTTGAATAAGATCAAAATTATGAAAGTTTGACGATGACCATATTTTTTCCTGTCGAATGGCATGAACAGAACGTGGAAGCAAAATTATTTCTCCTTTTTTCTTTTAGCATGAAACTATGCAGAAAGTTTTTTGGTTACCAACGAGGTGTGACACACCTTGCTCGGGACTTTGTCCTCAGTCCGCAAGGACACGGGTTCGAATCCCACCTCGGCGGTATGAGCCTGTTGCTCCTTCGGGAGTGGTTGGTCTCCTCCGGGCAGTTTGCAGGCTATGACCTGGAGGCGGGGTTGCCCATCAGAGTCGTCAATGTGCGGCAATGACGATGAGATTTCCCTCGTAAACCAAAAAAAAAAAAAGTTTTTTGGACATTTTTTTTACAGTTACATCTTTTACTTTATCCTGGTTAACTAGCTGCTTTTTTGAACCCTATTCAATTTTTATTTGTAATTTTTTTTCACAATTATTAATTGAAATTCAGAATTTTTGTGTTATTGTGATCTTATAGAAAAAAAACAAAAAATTCATTTATTATAATAAAAACCTATTTAAAAAAATGTTTATTTATGTCTTTGATTCCTAAATTATCAGTGGTTTTAGTTCCTAAAAGTCATTTTGACCTGCACTAGTTTATAATTTTTCAAACATTTTGGTTTTGATCACATCATTGAAAAAAATTGTAATATGTTAGATGTGTGGTGTGATGTGAATCCCAACAACAGCCACGTAGTATGAATTAGTACCAAATAAGTAGTGTGACGTGAATGATTCTGATTAAAAAAGTCATACACAAAATTTTGGCATAAAAAATCCTTTACATGACGACACATTTTAAAGGATATACACTCCCCAGCTCCCTCATCAAGCAAGCTGATGGATCCCTTCTCTTCCCATATCTGCCGAGTTCTTCACTTTTTCTCACCATGGAGGATAACTTGCATGATTAGTTATAAAACCACTAAGCATTCAAGGTAATTTCCAGAAATATATGAGACAATTAAAAACGTAGTTATCTCAATCATTATACTATTTAAGTCTTCAACTGACATCAAGTACTGAAATCTAAGAACGTATATATCACTACAGCCGACAAATATACCAAGATCAACATTGTCAGCACAGGCACTAAAGGTCTCTATCAGCATGCCTATTAACCAAGATTATCCTTGTTAACAGCACACCTTCCACCACTTCAACTCAATCCAATAAGCCAATAAAAATGGCCACTATACAATATTGTTTATATTAATTACTGTATAAAAGTTAATGTTAGGCATACTATGCTGACATGAACATCACTATTGCTAAACAGCCCGTAACGTTGCTTACGTGTCATATGTTTAGATTCATCATTTTTAAAGTCAAACATTATATGCACCAAACGTACGTTGTACTTCAACGGCAGTTAGGCACAATGTTCAGAAATTTTTTTACTTATTAGCCTTCAAATTCTCCTCTTTTTATTAAGCTACATTGAACTTAACTTGACACCCTAAATTCCTGGACATCTTTCTTTGTCTTTCTATGTTTTCTTCACTTGTTTCTTTTTTTTTGTTCATAGTGAAAGGTCCAGAAGATATTATTAATTCATGATGTGTTTGTTTAGATATACAATGTTCCTACTTTTCTTTTTGGACATTGTTAATGCTAGAGTTTACGGGGAAAACAATGCCAGCATTTTGAATGATAAGAATTCACTTATTTCATTCATGTCAGGCATTGTTTTGGATCCCAAAAATACTCTAGAAAGTTGGAAGTCACCGAGTGTTCATGTTTGTGATTGGTATGGTGTCACATGCAACAATGCAAGTGAAAGGATCATAGAGCTTGATCTTAGTGGAAGGTCACTGAGAGGCACTATTTCCCCTGCACTTGCCAACCTCTCTTCCTTGAAAATTCTTGATCTTTCCGAGAATCATTTTGAGGGTCACATTCCAAAAGAGCTAGGCAATTTAGTCATGCTCGAACAACTCAGTTTGTCTGGGAATTTTCTTGAAGGAAACATTCCCTCTGAGTTTGGTTCACTTCACAACTTGGACTACCTTGACATGGGGCACAATCACCTTGAGGGAGAGATTCCACCTTCACTTTTCTGGAATGTGACTTCATTGAGTTACGTAGACCTCTCTAATAATTCCTTAAGGGGACAAATCCCTTTGAACAATGAGTGTATCCTTAAACAACTTAGGTACCTCCTACTTTGGTCCAACAAGCTTGTAGGCCAAGTTCCTTTAGCTCTTTCAAACTCCACTGAACTTAAATGGCTTGATTTAGAGTCAAATATGTTGAGTGGAGAGCTACCATCTGAGATTGTACATAATTGGCCACAACTACAATTCCTCTACTTATCATATAATCACTTCGTTAGCCATGATGGTAACACCAACCTTGAGCCTTTCTTTGCTTCCTTGACGAACTTATCTAATTTTCAAGAACTCGAATTAGCGGGAAACAATCTTGGTGGAAAGCTACCTCATATTATTGGTAATCTTCCTACCAGCCTGCTACAACTTCACCTAGAAGAAAATCTCATATATGGCTCTATACCCCCACACATTGCTAATCTTGTCAACTTGACTCTCTTGAATTTGTCAAGCAACCAAATAAATGGATCGATCCCTCCCAGCCTATGCAAGATGGGTAGGCTAGAAAGAATTTATTTGTCAGATAATTCTCTCCATGGCGAGATTCCTTCAGCCCTAGGTGACATTCAACATCTTGGCCTTTTAGACTTGTCAAGAAACAAGCTTTCTGGTACAATACCAGATAGTTTTGCAAAACTCCCCCAGTTAAGAAAGCTTTTACTTTATGACAACCAGCTTTCTGGACCAATCCCACCAAGCCTGGCAAAATGTGTCAATTTGGAGATTTTAGACTTATCTCACAACAAGATTTCAGGGCTGATTCCTTCAGAAGTTGCAGCCTTGACTAGCTTGAAACTATACTTGAACTTGTCAAGCAATAACTTACATGGGCCTATACCATTAGAACTCAGCAAAATGGACATGGTGCTAGCCATTGATCTATCCATGAACAATCTCTCTGGCGAAATCCCGGCACAACTTGGAAGTTGCATAGCACTGGAGTACCTCAACCTTTCTGGCAATGCCTTAGATGGCCCTCTCCCTGATTCATTAGGTCAATTGCCCTATATTAGAGCGCTTGATGTGTCTTCTAATCAATTGACGGGGGTAATACCAGAGTCGCTGCAGTTGTCTTCCACTCTCGAGAAACTGAATTTCTCTTTCAACAACTTTTCAGGGAAAGTCTCAAACAGAGGTGCATTTTCATCTTTGACCATTGAGTCTTTCATGGGAAATGATGGTCTCTGTGGCCTGGTAAAAGGCATGCAAATCTGCCATAAGAAGCACACCTATCATTTGGTTTTGGTGTTCTCATTGATTCCTGTGTTACTATTTGGCACTCCTCTGCTGTGCATGTTAAGGTATTCTAAGGTAATCAAGTCAAAAGTGAGAAAACCATTTGCAAAAGTTAGCAAAGGTGACTTGGAGGATGAAGAAGAGGAAACAAAAGAGCTCAAGTACCCAAGAATTTCCTATAGACAACTTATAGAAGCTACAGGAGGCTTCAGCAGTTCAAGCCTAATTGGTTCGGGCCGGTTTGGACAGGTGTACAAAGGAGTCCTTCTAGATAATACAAGAGTAGCAGTGAAGGTATTAGATACAACAACAGCTGCTGAAATTTCAAGGAGCTTTAGAAGGGAATGTCAAATCCTAAGAAGGATTAGGCACAGAAATTTAATAAGGATCATTACAATTTGCAGTAAGCCAAGATTTAAGGCTATTGTTCTTCCACTGATGCCAAATGGTAGTCTTGAGAAGCACCTATATCCAAGCCCGGGCCACGGGTTAAGCCAAAGGTTGGATGTGGTCCAGTTGGTGAGGATTTGCAGTGATGTAGCTGAGGGAATGTCATATTTGCACCATTACTCTCCTGTGAGAGTAGTGCATTGTGATCTTAAGCCAAGCAATATACTCCTTGATGAGGATCTAACTGCTTTGGTTACTGATTTTGGAATTGCAAGGCTAGTAAAAGGTGAAGAGACTACATATGACAGCAACTCAACATCTTTCAGTTCCACACATGGCTTGTTATTTGGCTCAGTTGGATATATTGCTCCTGGTATGTACTTTCAGAATTGTGTGATCCAACATTTTTTGTATTATGATCAAGATTATTAAAGAAGAAGGGTGATTAGAACATTTTTAGTTTGTGACTGCATGAACTATACTCTCTAAAAAGTACTGTATTAATTATTATCTGCTATTTTATCACAGTTTTGTGCTGTAGAATTCACTAACTACTTTTTATTGGACATGACAGAATATGGAATGGGAAAACATGCTTCAACTCAGGGTGATGTTTACAGTTTTGGTGTACTTGTGTTAGAAATAGTGACAGGTAGACACCCCACTGATGTCCTCATCCATGAAGGCTCTAGCTTGCATGAGTGGGTTAAGAGACAATACTCACACCAAAACAAGCTTGAAAACATTGTTGAACAAGCATTGCAAAGGCTCTCTCCTTCTGGTGTACCAATCCATCATAACAAAATTTGGCATAATGTTATATTGGAACTAATTGAGATGGGCCTTCTCTGCACACAGCACAATGCTTCAACAAGACCAACCATGCTGGATGTGGCCCAAGAGATGGGAAGATTGAAGGACTACCTCACTAATCCAGCCTCTCAGCTCATTGAACTCAATCCCAAGATTAATTCTCTCTCAAGTGACGATATAGTTGAAAAGTAAATAGTTAAGAGTTTAAGTTTTGATTCACAGTTGGTGAAACTGAAAAGTAATTTTAGGTGTGCACAGGGTTGTCCCCGATCAAAAATCGAGTCTAACCTCTTTTGAGTTAGAGAGATCACTAAAGGGAATACAACCTCTTCCAATCAAAGGACTCAACTATTTTCCCTGCGCTAGGTCTAATAAATCTGAAAAGTATTTTTATACTGTCTAGTTTATGTGACTGATTTGATTGTTTCTCACTCTTTTTCCCTACCTTTTTGTAACTATATATATAATTTTAAAATAAAATTTCCTCATGATGCCTTTTCAAATTGCTTATATCACTTCAGCACTAGAAAACAGCTATTCCATGATTGTTATCGCTAGGTAAATTTGTCATTGAGAAATATGAGAAGCAAGATTACGTAATGAATGGCATATGCCTGATATCAACCTTAAATTAAAATAAAAAGTAAGAGATAGTGGATGCTTGAGTCAGAAGTCATATCACAGTCAGGAAAACTTAAGCCAATTGGTACGAGGCATTTTTATATAATCTTTCTGCAATACTCAAAAAGTTGTAACAATACCCCCTAAAGAAAAAAAATTAAGCAGAAGTTACAGAAAGAATAACTTTGAACCAAGCCCAAAGTGACACCCAGCTCCGTTTCCTGTTGAGAAGAATAAATATTGCTAATCCAAGGATTAATTTTTTCTCATAAGCTGATAGAAATAGTGAGATTAAAGCCTCCAAGCGTTTTCAATGTAAATTACCCTTTGGAGAAAATCAATATTGCATGTCAAAATAAAAAAAAATAGAATTTCGCAGCAAAAGTATACAACCTTCCCAATATTGATACTTGAGAAGTCTCTACATAATTCTTTCTGGTAAAGTTCCAATAATAAAACAATCAAAGCTCATATCAACTTTATTATACATTGTTTAATATTAATGAGTCCTTCCCATTTGTGCCAAATTCACTTGCATCACGTATTTTCTATGGCCAATTCATATATCTTGGTCTGAAATCTTCATCAGGATTTTCCAAGGTGTACCATTTATTCTTTTATTTTTTTTATCTGAAGGGTACTATATATTCAATTCATGATAGCTTTATTTTATTCATCAAATACGCTTCTACTATTAAAGTCCTCATTTGCACGTTAATGACAGATTGATTTTCTTATGGACAAAGGTATGGGTGCAATGTGCTTTAAAAAGTACTCTAGTTTATAAAATAGTGCAAAATCTTATTAGTCTCACATTGACTAAAATTAAAACAAATAAATAAACAAAGATAGGTGCATGCACCTGCACCTTGCACCAAGCATCTCTAGTTTTTCTTCTTCTTGCTGCTAGAAAATATTTTCAAATGAATATGAGTTAGGCATCTAGGCACAAAGATGTAATTTGTGTAAAAATATTATTTTCTCACATGCAAACCGAACAGGACCATAACTTCCAAGGAAGTACATAAAAAGGTCAACTGAATTTATCTTCCATCATGTAGTAACATTTTAAAATGCTGAATGATAAACCAAATGTCATCATCATTAGTTAATGCTTTTAATTTTGTCTTAAAGAAACATAATAATACAAACAAATCACACAAACTGGACTTGTGTAAAATAGAAGGATGTTGGCAGCAGCTTTCAGGTAGGCAGGAGCAGATGATAGTAAAACAAAATGCTCTACTTTTGAGCGTGAAAAGAGGTTGATGGATATTAATGGTGCTTACTGCTACATGATGCTGACCCCCCCAATTACCAAAGTTTAATTCAATTGTTAAAATATCTGATACAGTTACCACTCTAACTAGGTAGAACAACTAAGGAACTATCGAATAGCAGCATACAACTTAAATATAATCAACCAAGAGAGGCATAGATAGAGCAGGATATATTCGAAGTTAAGGGAACCTGAGTTTGGGCTCAGTTGCTGACACAACTGGATTGAACATTCTGAGGCTCTCGTATATTATGGAAGCATAATAAAGGAATGTTATTAACATCCTTCAAATAATCCAGCCTTTACACTTATAATTAGGAATGTATCAAGATTAAAATATGGATCCGCTATAATATTTCTGCTTTTCATTAAGACCATCGTGAATCCGTTAAGTTAAACTTTCTTCATCCATTCACGGCACAATCAAGATCGAGTGAGGGTTATGGCTAAAAAAACAGCATACAGTACCAATATTTCAAGACATTCCAATCCAGTTGTGTATAATCTCAGGGAGTAACTAAAAGGCCTAGGTGCTTTTCTCTAGGTGTTTGTGGTGTAATTTTGTAATAAAGATATAGCATGTGTATCGACTCATCAATGAAATAACATGGGTAGCAATTGTTCCACATGTTACATTTATTTTGATTGGAGAACAACACCAGAGACACTTAAAGAACAACACCTTGGTTTTCTCCTTACAAAATTCATCTCATCTCATCAGATCTGTTCTATCTGCCTATATCGCACACAATCCTCTTTGTGGGAAAAACATAATTCACAACCAAATGATGCACTAAATTGATTGGTTGTCTGAGATGGTCATTCTGTAATTACTTGATCAAATCCAAAAGTACAGCATTGCCTGCTCATAGAAAGTTGAAACCTTTAATTTTAAAGGTGAAGAAGAAAAATAATCCATGAAACAAGCACCTCCCAAATTATCTCATCTTATGTAGTAAATATTATCAAATGGTAACTAGCCTCAATAAGGGAGAATTAAAGAAAGGAGAGATTTTCAGCCAACAAAAAATTTCTAATGTTAAAAGAAAAGGCAATATATTACCTCTTGCAGAGGACAGAAAGAAACATCCTCCTTAGGTGCGGCTTTTTTGGTTTTTGAGCTTTTCACCTCACACTGTACTAATTTGAGTTGAGTGTGTATGTCCTTCAACAACCTTAAATGCTCTTCCTTATCACCTAATTCATGCATAATCTCTTGCTTCATACTATTTCTCTCCCTCTCAAGCAGATCAATTCTCTGATGCAATTTTTGAAACTCAGCTTGAGCTTTGCAGTCCACATCCACCCCTTCTTTTTTCTGCCAATCGATGGCCTCTATACCTTCGTGACTTGGTATTTTGATTTCAAGGTGTGCTCTAAGCATGCTCTTTAGCTTGTCCATATCATGTTTAACATGTGATTCTACCATTTCCTCGGACACTGAGTCTGGTTTTATTAATCTGTTATCTGCATCTGAAATCCATCCCTCAAATCTATTTTTTCCATGTTCACTGACTTTATGCTTTTCACTCGTTAATGGAACTTCAAAAACATCATGCACATTAAGGGAGCAAGACGAATTAGCAACTGCTTCTCTATCAGAGTTATGTGTACATCCAAATTGACGTACATTATCTGAATTAGTAGGGGGCAGTGGTACTCTATATGTTTGTTCACAGGTTAGCTTAGTGCTTTCTGGAGAAAATATTGAACATGATCTCCCTCTTCTACTTCTCAGGTTTGCACATTTTTCTCCTCCAGAAGAATCTTTACTATCTGAAATCACTTTCACTTTTTCATCTAACCTTTTGATCTGGTTCAAGTATGAATCAAGGGTTCCATATGCAAAGTTTGGTGAAGTAGCTTCCTGATTATCGCTCTCCAGAGTAGCGTCAGGAACTGGAAATGGAACCGGAGCAGGACTAACTGATCTTTCCCTCTTTTGCGCAGCTCCAAAGACATTCTCAACCTGAATAGGTGCCAATGAATGTAGCCTTCTAAGAGTGCTACTTTGATCATTTTGTCCATTTTGTTGCTCATTTCTATTCAAAAGCAAATCATCAGGGTCAGGGAATTCAAACTCATTGGCATTGAAATCATACCCTAAGGTGAGAAGTTTGTGTTTATAAGCCAAGACTTGAAACTGGAGGGAGGCAATTTCCATTTCCTTCTGATACATAAGCTCTTCAAAAATCTCAAGAGTGGCCTCGGCGTGACCTATCTTCTCCTCCGCCATTCTTTTGTAGTGACTTGACTCCATCTTAACCGCAGCCTTTTCGCCTTGCAAACGAAGTATCATGTCCATAGCTTCGCTGGCTGCTGTAGCTGAGGCTTCTCTTTCCTGATCCAATTCAGTGTATAGCTTCTGCAGAAGTTTCTGTTGAGCACCAAGTGTCTCCTTCATGGCTCTTACATCACTTTCAGCCATTGCACAACACGTCATTAAATGTCGAACCAATCAGTAACTATTCCTGAACAACTGAGATCAATGTTATTATCAACTATGCGACCGGAGGAAGAAAAGTGATTCTTTTTAGTATTGGAACAACTTGATTACTAAATGAACATGATGATGGCTCTAAACCACGTGATGTGAATGAACATAATAAAGAGCTAAATACAAGTAAACCTAGGAAGAAGTCTACTTTTCAGAGTTTACACCATGTGATGTGTAGTGTCTCAGAAACAAGTCAATTATATTTAACATTGAAAACCAAAATGTACCTTTGAATTAAATGAGAAAAAAAATGCAGAAAACGTCCTTCAAAGAAGAAGAATTCTGTGTAGGAAATTGAAGAAGAAGGCTTGCATGCCATTCATTCAGAACAAAGAAAAAAGATGAAACATTTCTGTGTCGAATATATTACAGGAAGAGCAACCAGCTAACAGTGACAGTTGCAATGAGAAGAGTAAAGAGTGTTTGGTTGCGCAGTTAGTGACAAAATTATGATTCGTTAAGTTTCTCTGCGTGACTGTGTCTGTATTAGTTAGCATTATTAGTAGTTTGTGTGGTCTCATGTCATATCAGGCGGTGATTAATCATTTGGTTTGTATTGTAGGGTCCGTGCTTTAGTGACTTTTGCCGTAAGTGTAGCCCCTTCATCTTTGATTCTTTTCAATGCTTCCTTTTTCCTTAGTGAGAAGATGTCAAAGGAAAACAGGAAAACAACTTCGTTTCCAACGGCTAGAATCTCCACCACAACCACCACTTGTGATTTAGAATGAATAAATGAATACATTTATTTATTATTTATTATTTATTATTATAATTATGTCAGCTATCAAACTCCAACACGCGCATGGATTCTTGCTGCCATGTAACGATATTATGTATAATAAAGATTAAAAGAATTACTAGGTTAATTTGGAGAAAAGGTATAGGATAAATATTAGATAGTTTAAATAAATAAGTATTACTTAGTTATTACAATATTTCTAGAATGTTCTTTTATTCCCCTATATATAGTCTTGTACTTTTCATCATGAGGGAATGGAAATGAATTAAGTCTCTTTTGTTTAGGTTTTCATCTTCTCTCTCTAATTTCTGGAGATTGACCATCTCAAATTTGATCTTTATCTTTATCATCAATTTTGGGTTATTACATGCCACCCCGCTCTCCATATGCTAATGTGCAACATGATGACTCTCCCGTCGTTTGACTTGGAACGAAAATGGGATTATACTCCATCCATTTTCATTTTACTACGTGTTTACTTAATCTCAGTCATTCAATTAAGAAAATTCTTAATTTGATTACTGAGCAATTTTTCATACCTAACACTTATTTTTTTTAGGAAGAGTTTTAAAAATATATAGATAAAGATTTTGAAATTATAAAGATATAATAAATATTAACGGAACAAATTTTAATTTTTGGAATCATAAAGGGAATGTATGATTTAAATTTAGGCGAAAACGTATGTTATTTTTGGTACCAAGATGTTCTTCAGTAACTTGAGTCAGTCACATGAAGTGAAAATTCCTAACCTAGTTCAAAAAAATTAGAGAAAAAACATTAAGCATTCAAACTTTATAACAAGACTCGGAAGTTGCCACACCAAATACTTCATACTTATTTCAAACATTATACCAAAAAGAAATACACAATGCTGAATGCACTTGTTAACAATCATAGGATCCATATTTTTGTTTTACGGTAAGTAGGCACTTAATACATAATCTTCCATTCACTAATAAGAGGAAGAACTAAATATCATGATCAAGAATCTCCTAATAAACTCAATGGAAATCACGGTAGCAAGTTTCCTTTTTGTATGATATGCTATAGGGCAATTGTTACCCTCATTTTAATCCACAGGAACCTCAACTTCCATCTTCAAACCCGAGTTGCCAAGAATCTATCAGCAAAAAAGCATGGGTCATGCATTTTTCATATGAAAGAAGGCACACTAACAAATATCAAGCAGTAAGACATTTTGAACAAAAAAGACTCTCAAACAAACTAGGGTGTGAATTCACTTGTTTGACCCTAACAGTCATGACTCATGAGTGTGAAGATGTAACGCCAAATAACAAAGCTAAGCATCAGTTTTATGCTAACTATGATCTGTGTTCAAAATGAAGATACTGAAGTTGTTTTAAGAAAGTGGTAGTAAAGGGTAAGTGACATTGCGACTACAAGCTAATATATATTTAATTTACTAAGTCTTTAAAGTAAATGATTAAGATCCTACCAGATACGAAGGAGAAACAACAATAATACAGTAAAATAAAAGCTTCACTGCACTATCCTTCGTGGCCACTTGCCTATGATATGTTTATCTAAATTAAACTTTGGAATTGCACTGCCGCAAGTCATGCTAGATATTAGTTGATTCGGTACCTTCATGAAGTCAGACAAGACTAAAAAAGAATCCTTGTTATAGCCTGCTTCCTCAAGGACCTGTGTCAGAACTTCCTGTACAAGGTACAGATGAAACAGAAAGCATTAGAGGCTGTAACCCTTAGATCAAATAATCTATAATTAGCTTTGGCAGTTGAAATGTAAAGAAATGATATCAACAAAACTGATATCCTTGAATAAAATGTCAATTTCAAAACCCATTTGTACACTTTCAATTACAAAGATATGCACAAATTAAATGATACACTTCATATAAACACTTAACTTGCCCTTAATTTGGTTAAGAAAGCATACACTTCTTTGCTTTTATTTCTAAAAAAACAAAAAATAATACAACTTTTTATCCTGCCAATAGATATGAACATGCAACTTTCAAATGACAAAACACTCTTTACTTTACATTTTGAAGAAGAAAATATGGTGAACTCACTTGAGGTTTGACTTAATTACGCTCAACTTATTTCTTGTTTCAAAAGCTACACTGCTACACACTCACCTCTCTTTAGATTTAGATATCATTATGCTTACCTTCCCTAAAGAGGGGGTGAATGTAGCTTTTGAAACAATAGGTGTTTCAAGTGTAATTAAGCTAAACCTTAGAGAATGTCAATGTAATTTTTCGCTATTTTAGACAGATGAAGATTGATGAGTCCAATTAGAGCTAAAAGTTGAGAGCCTTATGATTGTGATCAAGGTTTTTTTAAATCTAGGTCCGCGATTGCTATAGATGTTGATATGTTAAGGTTTAGATACACTCCGAAACCACATTGAGAGAAGCGAAAAAGAAATATTGAATGGAATCAAAGTTGCAATTAGACAAGTGAGTGAGTGAGTGAGTAACCTCTCTCTGTTGGTGAGACATAAATTGTCCAGTCAAATCTTGCAAAGTCCTCAACAAGTCATCGAACGTTACTTTTCCATTGCAATCAGTATCATACACCTTGAAAATAACTGCAAAGAGAAAGCAATAGACACTGATTATTTGATTTGCAGTGCATAGTGATAATAGTACTAATTAAGAAAAGAAATATTCCCTCCGTCCCCATTTATATGTATATTTGTCACTTTAGGAATTTCATACAAACCAAGAAAGTCATTCAATACTTCAATTTTTAAGAGAAAAATAAGACAATTTTACTCTATTATCCTCACACTACATTAATTATCACTCATTTCACATATTTCAAAACATTTAAAAAGTTAAATGTTAGAAAAAAAAATTAATGCTCCTTCGAATTCATGAAAAGACAAATAAGTTGAAAAATGTTAAAACAACAAATAAATTGGAACAAAGACGTATGCATAAAATAAATAGATAGCTGCTACATTCAATTTTGTTTTGTAAAGAGGCACGAGGACTAAAAGCAGACAAGAAGGCGACGAATTCCTTGAAGTTGAAGCCTTCGAGCATTCTCAACAAACTGTTAGAGAGAGGATTAACGGCGAATTCAGGGATTGACATAAATTCATCGGAAGAAATGAAACCGCATTTGTTACGATCCAGCTGGCAGAACCGTTGATACAGTGAAACTATCTCTTGCTGCGTAACTGCACACACGCAACACACAATGAATTCAATTGATTTGGTTAATTGAAGTTTGCAAAATTCAAATCAAAATAAGGAATGCGATTAGATTACATACATGCGTGTTTGCAGTGCTCCTGCACCTCTTCGATGTCGTACTGAGTCAGCATCGATGACGTGTTCCCCATTGCAGCCGGCCAATAAAAATGCAATATGATATAGGATTTGATTGATCTTGTGAGAGACACAGAACAATGAGTTCGAATCAGAAGAAGAAACAATTAGTTATGCACAACCGCCCAACTACTTTGTACGGCAACTTCAACGGAAAAGGACTACGTATTAATGTTCTCTTTCTATTGGGCCTGTTGGGCCTAATGGACCTGCTTGCTTACTCATTGTCTTCCAGAATTCAAACCCTGCCAAATTGGATTCAAACTTCATTTTAAGTGTAAAAATCTTAAAATGTTTTTTACTCATTTTTTTTTTAATGACTAGGATGTTAGAAAAAAATTTCAATACACCAAATTTGGAAAAATCAACATATCGAATAAGTGTATTTTTTTTACTGATCCCTTTAAAAAAATGAAAAACGAAAGTCTGTCTTTGTTTTTCAGAGGATATATGCTATTATACCTGGAGTGTACATGTTACTTGGGCTAAAAAAATTAATACTACGATAATTAGCATATGTTAAAATTTAAAAAAAACTCATAATTTATATTCTAATATAAACTAGAAAAAGAAAAAAAAATTGCTAAAAACCAACAAAACTCAACACAGTTGGTAGATAGTTGGGTTCCTTAAGCATGATGTCAGGGTTTCGACTCCTATCGTGGGTATGGAAAAGACTTTGTTGGGAGAGGCTGTACCCACTTCGGTGATCTCTCCGCCTCGAAAGGGATTGGTTTCTGTCTGTCGGCCAGAGCCCGGAGGACGCCCTTGGTTCAAACAAAAAAAAAAAATTGCTAAAAAATGTTTTGCAAAAACAAAATATAGACTTATTTATGTATTTGATCCATGAATGTAGGGGGTGTTTTGGTTTTGATCCTTAGAAGTTCTTTTGACCTTGATTAATCCTTAATTGTTTTGAAAATTTGGTTTTAATCCCTACCATTATAAAAACCCGTTAAATGTTGACATGGTTAACAGAACGCCATATCAGCATACACCTGTGCACACCAAATGTGTTTGTGGATTGGGCTTTGGCCCTTTTGTTCTTGCGGGTCCAGATTATCCACATCATTCTACTGGTGGCACGCAGTACTTGCACACGTGTATGTTGATGTGGCTTTTTATTAGTCATGCCAGCAGTTTACGGATTTTTCCTAACAGATGGACTAAAACCAAATTTTCAAAATAATTAAGGATGAGTCAAGGTCAAAAAAACTTTTAGGAATCAAAACCAAAATTTTCCCAACTTTCAGGGACTAAAGACATAAATAAACTCAAAATATATTTAGGAGCAAAAACTAATTAGGGAATCAAAAATTAACTCCCTTCATAATAGTAACAAACTCTATGGACCCAAGGCCCAAAAGTTCACCTTTCTAAGTACACCCCTTTATCATCGGGGATTTAGTTTATAAACCCATTTTTTAGTTTAAATCCCATTTTTTAGTTTTCAAAACCTCAAAGTACCTTTTTATCAAATCAAAACTACTCTATATTCTTAATTCTGGAAAGCAGTAAAGACAATAATGCAGATAAGAATAATACTATCAATTCAACCCTCTCAGTAATCATGGGACAATGGATACACATACACTCACCTTAATGTAAAGCTCACATAATGCTTAGTTGATTAAGCACTCTCTTATCATTGTTTTCTGCGTGTGTGGTTTAACGTTCTTAATTTGAAAACATATTTGTTAGGAAGACCAGGATTACACATCCTTTTTTATCTATTTTGGTATATACGAAGAGCAAGGAAAACAAAACAACATTTTAAAAAAGAAACTGTAATTATTTTTTAGGTGAGCTTATTGCATCATTTGATGCCCTTCCAAAATAGGAGATTCTCCCTTGTGCAATGCAAAGTTAATATGGATATATTTATAGTGATTTTAATAGGAATTTTTTGTATCCACAAAATTATCAAATTTAAAATTTTGTTTGAGCGAGACTGAAACACTTATTAATAGTTTCAACTCATATTAATAACTAGATCGAGTAAAAGTCTGTTTGGTTGGGTAGTGGGGGAACCCAAACGCGCGTTTGACAGAAGCTCCCCCCTCCAAACTTTCACGTTTGCGTTAGTGGGCCGCGAATCCAAACACGCTGCCCAAACACGCTCTAAGTCTATTGATATACTAACCTTTAACCCATATTCCATCAATATAGTGATTTACCATCACAAGTACAATTTAGTTATAGCATGACTTACTTTATGAATAATATTAAAAGATACCAGAGTCAATAGTTTTCATATACTAAATAGTTTAGGATGGTACTCCCTCTGTTTCATATCTTTTGTCCTTTTGGACTTGGGCACATAGATTAAGAAAATGTTGATTATTGTAAGTATTATGTATAGTTTGTCCAAAATGTCCCTATTCAATCCTTATTGAAAATTGTTGTAGTATTTAATATTTATTAGTAAATGTGCCCATTAATTAATGTATAGTGGTTTAGAGATGAGAGAGATGATAAAAGTAGAATTAATGATGAGAGAATGAAATGATTGAATAAAAGTTACAATTGGAAAGAAAAATATGTTTATGTATTGGAATTGTAAAAGGACAAAAAATATGAAACAAGAAAAAAAAGCTAAAAGGACAAAAGATATGAAACGGATGGAGTAGTATATTATCATAGCAGGCCTCAATTAATGCCAATGCATTGTACTTTAATTTCATTTATCTTTATTAATTAATTGTAACCGACATGGTATCCAATGCAAAGGCAAATATGCAATAATCATCCTACGTACACAACAAAACACAAAATCAGCAAGAACTCAGAATCATGCAATTAAAAATTCTATTTTGGCAGGGACAAAAGCCCATCATTCAGAATTATTGGGCAGCTTCTGACTAATCAGTCTTCAATCACATGGATTTGCCACGTGGCACATCTTGATGATTGTCTCAAAACGAATACACATAAATAAATGTGTGTGGTTTAATTAAAGACAATCAAATCTAAATTTGGAACTCTAGAAACAGAAAAAGGGGACTTAAAGATATTGACATGTTGAACTGCTGGAGAAGCAATAGGACATTGGATTGGCATGGCATATGTATGGGCCAAGAACATTACGAACTTATGACTGTGTCTCCTGTTCCTCCACGTGAGTACCAACAACTTGGTTGGGCATGTTTGCTCTTAAATAAACGAAAGCTTAAATTATATGCTAGGTTCAGAGTGTTGCATTAATCTTGCATCTTCACTTCATGTATGGTCAAAAAGTAAACCCCTGCATCGTTTCAAATAATTACTCTGATCGGTTGCTTCCGTTGGTTAATTGATTGAAACATGATATAGTTCTAGTTTTATAAGAGTTTGAGTCTCAAAATTAGCTAATTAAGGTCACAGCAACAGTGTAGGAACGATCGGTAAGGAAAGAATATAATTCAGGAAGGGTGCTTCTTATTTCCATTTCTTAAATTTTCTGGTGACAGGAAGGAAAATGTCTACTCTCTCCGTTTCACAATGTTTGGTCTTTTAGCCTTTTTTTCTTGTTTCACAATGTTTGGCCTTTTACATTTTCAATACACAAACATATTTTTTTTTCCAATATTAACCTTTCATTCAATCATTTCTCTTACTACTCATTAATTCTACTTTTATCATCTCTCTCATATCTAAACCACTATACATTAATTAATGGACACACTTACTAATAAAAATTAAATACTATTACAATTTTCAATAAGGATTAAATAGGAGCATTTTAGACAAACTATACATAATACTTACAATAATTAACACTTTCTTAATCTTTGTGCCCAGACTTAAAAGGCTAAACATTATGAAACGAAGGGAGTATTTCTTCTGTCTAACACAAGACAATGAATTGTAATTATTTGAGTAATATATACTCATGTTACTCCCTACGTTCCACTGAAAATGACAAAATTTGCTGTGTCAAACCAAACCAAAGTTAAAGTGATTAATGAAAAAAATTAAAAATTAAAAATTACGAGTTGTAATTAATTGATCAATGAAAACTTCGTTAAATTAATATTTTACAATTGATCAACGTGTTAAAAAACCATTAAATATATGTTTTCTTAATTTTTTGACTTTTGCATTTTTTTAGGCTTATTTACGTCAGGTGCCCCTGTATTTTGCACCTATTTTGTCAGACACCCTTTAACTTTATTTTTCAACAAATATATCCCTACAGTTTGCTCCGATGAGCCATATACCCCTGCATGCCATTTCCGGCCACCAGCGCTGACGTGGACCGCCGGAGTCAGCAAGTCGTAAAAATAGGAGCCCTTGTAGTTTGAGTCTTTTTTGTCAGATACCCCTATATATAACTTCAAAAATTCATATCTTTTAAACCGTAAGTCCAAAAACTACAAATTTTATGTCAAAACGATCGTATTGAAATATAGAATTTTAAAATATAATTATTTTATTTTTATGGATAGTTTTGTAAAAAATTGTTTTTTGGGCAATTTTCTATACGAATTTTGAATTTATGAATTATTAAAAATAATTTATGAATTGGATTGCACTAGTTTTTATTATAGTTTGAGGATCATAAAAATCATGAGTTTTGGCTTTTAAAAATAAATTGTAAAAAACTATAAAAAAAAAGCTATAAAAAAACTAAATTTAAATTCATCGGAGACTGATATAGTCAAAACTCATGATTTTTATGTTCCTCAAGCTACAATAAAAACTAGTTCAATCTAATTCATAAATTATTTTTAATAATTCATAAATTCAAAATTCATATAGAAAATTGCCTAAAAAACAATTTTTTACAAAACTATCCATAAAAGTAAAATAATTACATATTAAAATTCTATATTTCAATACGATCGTTTTGACATAAAATTTGTAATTTTTGGACTTACGGTTTAAAAGATATGAATTTTTGAAGTTATATATAGGGGTATCTGACAAAAAAGACTCCAACTACAAGGGCTCCTATTTTTAGCACTTGCTGACTCCGGCGGTCCACGTCAGCACCGGTGGCCGGAAATGGCATGCAGGGGTATATGGCTCACCGGAGCAAACTATAGGAGTATATTTGTTGAAAAATAAAGTTAAAGGGCGTCTGACAAAATAGGTACAAACTACAGGGGCACCTGACATAAATAATCCTTTTTTTTATCATTCTTGTGAGACAGAGAAAATAATATATATGAGTGCGGCTCTTCTAAAGTGCATGATATATTTTAGAGGTTAAAATGCACTAAAATAAGCTATTCAATATATGCATGATTGACCAATCGTGGGATTGTCAAGTGGTAGCTCACTTGGTCCATTAACCAACTGGTCTCGAGTTCGAGTCTTGAGTATGAAGCAACCTCTGCTGGGAGACCCCTAACTACCACTTAGTGCGAGCTCAATTGGGTTGGACCGGATATCGGCTGGTGTACACCAATATATATATATATATATATATATATATATATATATATATATATATGCATGATTGAGATTCTTTATTATTTTAGGAAAACGCAAAATGTAATTGAGAAGAATATCACGTAAGTATCATATTTAAGATGTAACTTCTCTATAATAGTTTTGAATAAATTTAGAATAATTTTTTTTTCATTTATTATTTTTTTAATATTCATTTATTAATTTTGATATATAGTGATCTTAATCATTCAGTTGTTTAAATCAATATTCTTTCACTTTTAGAATCCTACATTTATTTTATACATTTAAATTTGAAAAATAAAACTGGAAAGATATCTATTCTAAAAGATGCATCACTCTATATATTTAATTGTGATTATTTGAAAAAAAATTATTTAAATTAAATATTTAATAAATAAATATTTTTGAAATCAATCAAATTAAATCTGATAACATATGAAATCACATATTTTGTAGGATATGACAGTAGGTGATGTAAAAAAACTAGGTGTAACTTTTCTAAAATGCATTTTAATTTGGATATATATATAAAGAAAGAGATCTCATTATATTGTTACAACCATGAAATATGTAATATGGTTCTTGTGAATTTTTTTCCCATGTTAGATTTAGACTGGTATTAAAATATCTAATGCTTGATGTTCCTTTTCGGTAACTAGAGACGTAGATAATCACCAATATAATGAATAATGATTAGGAATCCTAATGATTAACCATGAATTACCATTTTTTTTAAGGTGAACCGTGAACAGATACACAAAAAAACAAAAACGTAAGCCGAGTTGAGAGATACGTGTCATATGATTTGTCGGGGTCATTGCATGTGGTGCCACCATCGCAAAAACCGAAAACAAAAAAAACCTCAAATCGCATGTGCCGTGGACGTGTGTGATGCTAAAATGTGGAAAAACAAGTACTGGGAAACATTGCATTTGAGAGCGAACAAGTGTCCTTTAATTTGGGGTAAGACAAACTGTATTTCTTTCTCCCTTTTTTTTTTTTTTACAAGACAAACTATATTTCAACAAACGCCTCTAGGCCCCAAAAATAAAATACTAAAATAAGAGGAAACTGAAGGGAAGGATTAGAAAACTTATTGGGAACAAATAATCTCATGCAGTAATAATATTCATTTATTTTATGAATGATTAGGTTTTATTCTATCGTTAACTCTTCCAAGTTATTCTTATACAATAACAATTAGTTTTATAAAGATTTTATTTGGATAATTTGGGTATGATTATATATTAGCTAAATGCTTTTAAATAATTTTGAAGAATAACATGTGCGTGGTCCATGATTTAAAATATTTATTTTTAATTTAAAGTGATTTTGAAATAATTCGCAGTGTTTGACCCAAGCGATGCTCATTAACTCCCTAAAAACCCTAATCTAACCTTAATGCAAATTATCTACAGGATAGGGATATGAAATGATGTATGAATTTTTATCCAACGTCAAATATACATATATGACATCAATTCAATTCAATTCTTTTTAGATAAACAAACAATAGTTTCGGATCTTCACCATCGTTGATTTATATTTACAGGGTACATAAAATAATCAAATTTTAAAAAAAAAAATATATATATATACACACTTTTTTTTTTTTGGTATTCTTTGACCAATATTACACCCTTAATACCAAGGAACTCTTGAGACTTCTTCGTCTCATGCCTCATTCCAAAGTTCTCAAATTGGCAGGATCGCACCACTTGAGCTAACCTCTGTTGCTAAATATATATACACACTAAATAAACTTAAAAATCCCTTAAAAAAAACTTAAAAACAATTATTTTGTTTTTAATATAAATTTACCATTTATATTTTTACTTATTCTACGCATGACCATAAATGCATATGTTAGTAAAACTTAGTATTATATTTATACTATAAAAATTCTTTCAATAACTAGTACTAGTATCACTAGTTTGTCATAATTTTATGTAGCCATCACCTCTTGCCTTAATATACGAAAAAATTGATAATAAATAATTGGTATCCAAATTGTAATAGGAGAAAAGAAAAGATGTCTAATTTTTTTTTTCCCAGAGAGTCTAAAGGGATTCATCCAGGAAATGAAGATTATCTGCACTTTTCCAACCAGGCCTTAATTACTTGCATATGGTAATATTAGAGTTTATGCGCAACAACTAATGCCTTTTGAGCTTTCGGCGAAAAGAAGTACAACTGTGCAACCATTGCTCATAATATATATGGATAAACCCAAAGACGGAAATTATTTGAAAAAAAGAAAAAGTTCAACAAAGTTGTAAAGTGTACGTAAACTAACGTGGAGAGGATGTCATTCCGTCCATTAACACCTGAACTAAAGGGCAGAGTAATGAATGGTAATAATTCCCAAATGCCCAGATGAAGATTTTTCTACCCATTTGACTCACTTTTGTTGTTTTGGAAAGCAAACCTCAGAGCCTTCCTATTTTGAAATTTGGTTTGGAGATATCATATAGATTATTATAATGAACCAAAATTGATTACCTTTGTGCAATCCACAAAGTCGATGTGTTCCTTGATTTTTACCTATCATAAATACCGTTAATTATTCATCATCAAATAATCACACAACTGAGGAATATTATTCTCTATATCACTTCTTTTATTTATTTATTTATGAGGTAGGCTAACCCAATTGAAATAAGTCAAGCGATTCTTTCTTATAAATATAATACTTATCGTATATGACGTATAGGTCATATATGTTTTCTTAAAATCATATTTTTGAGAACTACATTTGTTTTGATTTTCTTTTTACCAAAAACGAATACGTAAGATTAGGGTTACATTTATCAAATGCAAGTGTATATACAACAACATCAAAAACTCATCATCATGATGTATTCCCTAATTAATTTACCTTTGTGTTTATTTAGCATTTGGGCACTCGAAAAAATTGATACACCATAGTTATTAATCGTGGTGAATAAAGAATTGTATTATCCAATGCTACCAAATGGTACCAAACAAATCTAAAAACCGTGTTTAAAAGTATTAATCTCGAAACAAGCAATAACTTTTTGACTACAAGTCTACAAGGGGCATATGAATTGCCCAAGCAGAAGATGAAGTTTAGACTTTACTTCATTTCTCTTTCAGGACATGGCTTCTAACAAGGGGAAAATGAAAATTGTTACAAATATTTGGATTGAAAGAAGGTACGAGAATATAAAACTAAACACAATTTTGAACTGTGAAAAAAGAGTCACCTTAAGTTATGTATAACATAACCACTTGAATGATAATTTATACTCTAGTGATTTTTGGATATTAGAAGACAGACACGTGAAATATAATCTTAAAAAGCAGGTGGTATAATGATGGTGTAAACAATTTTTACATTATCAATTTATCATTTATTATTAAAAGGTTGATGATTATTGATTTTCAAATAAAATATAAACATAAATAATAAATGATGTGCCAATGATACAAGCAACTTTATCCATACATCGATACATATTCATTAAACTAAAACTTAAAACTCGTAGTAACATTTTACAAGTGTTAATGCATATCATGGTTTTGAAAACCGGATCGGATCGGTCGATCTGGTTGAACCGGTGGGGGTGTCGGTCCAGAATAGGTCAAAAACCATTCTAAAAAAAATCGGATTGAACAGGCTGAACCGATATTAAACCGCTAAAACCGGTCAAAACCGGTGGTTCATCGGTTTGGCCCGGTTTGAATTTGAAAGCCCAAATTCAACAAAAAACTGGGCTTTTTTTTTTAAAATACCGGAATCCTATATGTTGGAAACTCAAACGACACCAATATGAGTATCGGTAGTTGTTTACGCGTTTGCTTTCATCTCAACGAGAAAGAATATTAAAAGTTTAGATTTTAGAAATGATAAAAATCAAAAATCAAAAACCCAAAAAGACAAAGAAGTGAAGTGAAAGAAAAAAGAACAATGAGTGACGCACAAAAAGGCAAAGAAAGCAGCATCAATAATCAATAGAGAAATGGTAAAAAAGCGCAAAAATGTAAAAGTACTAAATTATATGATTATATACACATGCATTCATTAAAATCGGTTGGACCACGATTCGATCACGATCCAACCATTGAATATTGAACCAGTATCTTGACCGGTTCAATAGCCGGTCCGATTTTCAAAACATTGATGCATATAAAGTGTTAATGATCCATCCGTAAGTTGATTGATGAGTTTGTTGCTTAATTTTTCTAAAGGGGTAGGTTAATTATTTCCATTACAGTGTTAAGCAAAATTGCAATTGATGTTCCCATACGAGCTAACGCAAGCATGATTTTATATGCATTAAACAAAAAGAGGGCACCCATCAAACCACTAAGATTCACCCATATAACTCGAGTTAGGTAAGTAAAATATTGGAATGATTTTCATATGTATGTTTGTATCTTGCTACCGAATATGCAAAGTAGTAATTCCTATCAAAGAAAATCAATTTAGTCTCAGAATTACGATAGTCATCCACTCAAACATGATTATCGCATCAAAGCTTCCCAAATATTTGAAAAGACAAAGCTCTTGGTGAAAAGCTCAAGCCAAGCCACGACAACTAAGCAGTGATTTGACTCTTCCATAGGCAGTTAAGGTGACTCAGCGATCTGATCGGTGATTAATAGATTTTTATTTTGGTTTGTCCCAAATTTCTTCGAAAACAAGCATCTGAAAACGACAAGATATTATTCACGAAAACTCAACGAAATAAGATTTCGGTTGTCCAACTCTGACCTTCATTAGGAACATTCTCTTCATTATGAAGGTTATATGATGTGGCACCAGCTGATTGGTTCAACAAGTCAAGTTCTTAAAATAATCTTTAATGCACGGAACTACCAGCTGAATTCAAATCTAGTTATTCGATATCAGTACCTCGTTAATTACAACGGTAAGATTTTATTAGTAAATTTTAAGATATTGCTATCCAAAATTTGAGCTCATTAATTTTTGATATTTTAAATTCAATAATTTTTAAAATAAAATAGTCTTTTTTAATTTTTTTAACTAATATTCTAAAAATACTTTCTAGCATTTTTTTCAAAATCTTAAGGCATGTCAAAACTTCTAAATTTGGTATATTAACAAAAAAGTTTGAATATGGGAAGACCCCATACAATCACTGCAAAATCTGGGAAGACCATGAATTTCGGTGAATACTTCAACTCCCTCGGGTTTTATATGCATAAAAAAATTTGATGATGTTATTTCAATTTTTAATAATATTTAATTATTAAATTTTTAAATACTTTCATTAAGTCAACATATTTTAGAATCTTAATAATAATTATAGGCATAATTTAAAAAAAAATATAGTTAATGTTTACATTTTTCGTATCAGTAACAACATTAGTCCACCCTGTTAGTGAACATGAATTCTTGAAAAGAATTTACGTGTAGAACTAAAAAGAATTTACATTCAGGACCAGAGAGAATAGAACAGTTTAACTAACGAGTAACAACCAAAAAATAAAACCAACGATGTGTGGCACATCTAGTTCGGGACTTTGTCCTCGATTCGCAAGGATACGGGTTATGAGTCTGTCGTTACTTCGAGAGTGGTTGTTCTTTTCCGGGCAGTTTGCAGGCTATGCGAGGTTGCTCATCAGAATCGTCAATGTGCGGCAATAACGATGAAATTTCCCTTTTAAAAAAAAAACAACCAAAAAATAAAAGAATAATAATAATCTTCGTTCTATTGTTAATGATTTGATGCTAACATTTATATTTTGGTGCACACGTACACCATATAGTTTTACATGTTATGATATGTTTTATTTTTTAATGAAAAGCATAGTTATTTATTTACTATTATTTCTTCTCATTTTTAATATAAGATTTTTTAGGAATTTTTTTGTATTATTTATAAGGTCTTATTTTAATTTTAAATGACAGTTAATTATTTTTTTTACAAGTACTCTTATTTACTTTATATTTTTTAAATCTCAATAATAATACAATGATAGCTTTGAAAAATTATATCAAATATTAGCTTTTAAATGCCACTAACCAAATTAACTAACTTTTTTGATATATGTGGTGTTTTTTTTCAAAAGAGTAATATATTAAAGATTAGAGGGAGTATTAAGTTTCAAAAATATTTATGGTGGATAAGTTTCTTTGTAATATTTTTAGAAAGCTTTATTTTTGACAAATCTATATGTTAAGAGATTTTTTAATGTGTGTCCTATGACATACATCATGAATTGATACATTTGTAAAATTCACATTCTTTAATGATATCGGTTTCCTATGCAGACTTACTCATTATGAAATTCTTAAAATGTGTCATAAGTCATCACATATCAGAATTTTTTTTTAAAAGTAACTTATTTGGGACAATCACATTTACAAGAATATGAATTATTAAAAAAAAACTAATGAATTTGGTTCATAAAAAATACATTTACATTACCAAATTGCAAATTTATCCATCAATACAATAATAGATTAATTAAATCCATTATGGACTTTTTACAATGCGTCGTAAGGCACATATTAGAAAAACTCTCTAAAAAGTAATTTATGTAGGATATTCACATTTGCAAGAATATAAATTATTAATGATTTTGTTTTTGTTTTAAATACATTTACATGACCAAATTACATATTCAACCTTCAATACAATAATGAATGAATTGAATCCATCTCGTAAGACATATCTCGGTTAATTTGAAATTTTCAAATTTTATATTCTTTAAATATTTTATGAACTACCAATTGAGCTTTCTAGTTTGGTGATTTTTTATATAGTCTAAGAACGTCACCACCAAGTCAAAGGTTCTATCCTTGATATCAACAAAAAAAATTATGAACTTTTATTTTTTAATTGTTAAATTATTGTTTTTCACTTGCATCATAAATTTTAAAAAATTGTGATTTTCTTTTATTGATTTTTTTCTTCAAGTACACGATAACTTAATAAAATTATAATTTATGATTTTTTTAGCATAAATAATTTAAAAAAAATGTCATATAGTTATTTCACTTAATACTTATTAATAAGAAAATTCTTTAAATGCAAATTGCAAATTAGTTTATTATTAAGTTTTATATTTGCAAATTTACTAAACTCATATATATTACGTACATAACAGATTATAGTTACATCCAATTATTCAATCAACACATCATATACTCAAATACCTAATAGTATATTTGATATTTAACCGCAAAATATCCCTAAACTAATGTCCAAATATTGTACATCGTGGCATATTGTCATTAGTTAAAGCTGTCGTCACGGAGGGACATTTAATATTCATTTTATAAGCGATGAAAGCCAAGTTCTGAGTTGTTACCAATCAAACCAATCAAATTTAAGCAAAACTTGATTTAAAACATAAAGTAGCGGGTATAACACGGGGGTTGAGATAAACCCATAGTACTCAACATCAATCACTTGACGTTAAAGCGTTGAGCACATAACATACTGCTAATCATCATGTCAGGATAATCAGTAGTAGATAACTTAATTATTTACTCCGTAATAATCATACTGAGATTCAATTTTTGCTGTATTTATAGCCGAAATTTGATTAGTAAATGCAAAATTCAATTTAAAATCTCTATATCCGAGAAAGTATCTGTATTCGATCAATTACAGGTTAGGAAAATTCTTTATAAAAAAATTATTAGTATCAAAAAAATTATTAGTATCAGACAACATGATAATCTTGTATAGAAACAGATCCATAAATCAACCGAGAAGGAGGCTAATAACTAATAAGTAACACTCCAACCGTTTTTAATTATTTGTTTTTTTAGAGAACTTTTTGTTTTTATTTATCAATCACACTTTTTTTTTCTCACCTAGAAACACAATAAAGTAATAAGTTTACTATTTTTTTATATTTATCCACATTTAATAATGTAATCCGTATTGATTTAAAAATAGTGGAGAAATAAACAATGATTGCAAAGAGAAAAAGAATATAATATAAAAAAATTAATTTATTTATTAAAAATCAATATGATTATTACACTTTTTAAAAGATTTTTTTTAATGAAACAAATTAATAAGAACGAAGAAAATGCTATAAACATGAATGTAACAAGTATTTTTAAAATAATTTTTTATCAAAAATAATTTTTTATCTTAAAAATACCACGTAAATATATAATTACATAAAATATATACAAGAGGAGAAGGCTCACCAGAGTCCTGAATCTAACCATAATCGGATATGTGAAAAAAAAAAAGTTATACGTTAACATCAATGTAAAGATTTTTTTCTTTTTTATAACGGTGCATTAGTCACCTTTTATATAATATTGAAATTATTAATTAACTTTCTTTTTTAAGCTGAAAGATAGTTTCACAAGCTACAATTTAAGAAGGTATAAGTTTTTTAATTTTTTTTTAAAAAAATAGAAGTCATACCAATAATAATGTAAAAAGATTGTTTAGAAAAAATCAATGTAAATATATTTACTCAATTTTCTCCCAAATAATTAATACTATGAATAGATATACTATAAAATAACTTCATGTACTTTCATACTAATTGAAATTATAATAGTATTTGGTAAGAAAAAAAATGAAATAATTATAATTATTACTCGTAGTTTACTATTACTCCGTACTGTTTAAGGAGGAAGGTATTAAAAGTAGGTGGCGCGAAAACAACTGTCCCTACCTCCGCCGATCTCCCTCCTTTTCTCAACCGAAACCGTTTTATCATTTTCCTCCTATTTTTTTTTTAATTTTTAATTATTTATTATTTATTTTCATCATCATCATCATTTATTGTTTTATTATTATTGTTATATTTTTCATAGGAAACTTTTATCATCACTTTTTCTTTTCCTTATTTTATAAACTTCTTTCCTTTCTTTCACGTTCCCTCTCTCAGCTTCAAAATCACCATCGCCGGTGGAAATCTCCGGCGAACGCCGTTGTTTCTCCGTCCACGATCTCCACCTTGTTCCTTATTCA
Organism: Crotalaria pallida; assembly: GCA_037953625.1. Taxonomy (NCBI): domain Eukaryota; kingdom Viridiplantae; phylum Streptophyta; class Magnoliopsida; order Fabales; family Fabaceae; genus Crotalaria; species Crotalaria pallida. The sequence goes on from CM075649.1 coordinate 181,310,786, forward strand.
ATTCCAGATTCTCTCTCCTTTATTTTTTTAAAATTTCTTGGAAGAAGGAAGAGCAATCACTGATTTTATTGATTCGTTGTTCCATTGATGCATTGAGAGTTTCAATCAAGCAGAAGGTGAGAAATTTATTTTAATTGACTCAATTACGCTCTGAACCTCTGATTATTTTTTTTTTCACCTTTGAGTTTTTTCTATTTTTATAATTAATTTATCTCGATCTTGATTACAACCTGGGTTTGATACTTTTTCCTTTTTTTAAGGATGGTAAATTCAACAAAGTTTCAATCTTTTTGATTGAAAAATATTTTTTTTTGGGAATAAAAATTGAATGAACTCTAGCTTTTGTTTTATGTTCTACGAGATTTTTTGCATTAATAGTGAAAACACTTAACGTGTCTTGAGAGTGAGAGACAAGAACCCTTTCAACCCAGACATTTGTCATGGATTCTTTGTTCTGAATCCTTTTGTTTCTTTCCATAACTTTTCATGTAAAAAATAAAGTTCTCTTGGATTTCATCCATATATTAGTCTCAAAAGAAAATAATATTATTAATAATTAATAATTAATAATAATAATAATAATTCTAGGTGGGTAGAAAACGATATTACAACACCCTCAATTTTTCAATTTTTTTAATTCTTTTTGCAGGAAACTATGTCTGTGAATCATATTAGGATTTTGCAAAATAGTTTTATTGGGATGGACAATGATCGTCCTTGCACGTGGACCTCCATGTCCTTTAGCATCAACCACTTCAAAGTTTCAACCTTTGATGATTAATTTAATAATTACTAGCAATAAAAAATTTGTATTGTGCATAGGGTACAAAACAAAAGGGCATAAGTTCACAGGCTCTATTGAAGAATCTGTCTGCTTATTTTGGAAGAAGGAAGGAAGTGATTAAACATTTACTACTAAATGGTAATGGTAATGGTAATTAATTAGTGTCACATAGTACACATTGATTATTATTAGTATTATTTTTAAGTTAAGTGTTTTCTGTAATAGGGAAGAATGGGAGAGTGTTCTAACTTGTAAGAGAGATTAAGAAGATTAGATTAGTTATGGTATCATTTTCACTGAATTCCCTTTCATGAAAAGGAGTTAAGTAGAGAAGAAGAAGAAATAAGAGAGAGTGGGTTATAATGCCAGCCCACCCGACCATGGCATTCTCGTGAGAGAGACAAAAGGGGAAAATTATTTAAAGCCTCTCTCTTTATCCTACGCACTTCCTCTCCCTTATTCTATACACCCCTCCTCTATTATTATTATTAGAGTTTATTCCATTCCACTTCCCAGTAAGTACCCTCAATTTCCAAAGGGGGGACCAGGGACCCCTCCTTCCTCTCTGCAGCTCAATGATACCAGTATGATGTTAAATGCAGTTTGAGACAGTTCCCGCGAGTTTAGCTCAACCATTGCTACCAAATGTTGTTTTCCTTCTCCATATTCTTCTTGCTGTGTCCTGATATTGTTGGATTCTGGTGTACCCACTTGCTTTTATTTACCTGTGATTCTCAAATTCCTTCTTCAAGGATCTGAGTCTCTGTAAAGATGTGCGCTTTTTTTTTGTTTTTTGCTTTTTCTTTTTTTTTTGATGGGTTTATTCTTTGCTTTTCCTTTTTATTTTTTTCCACTCTGTAGTTTATGACTTTTCTTTGCATTTGTGGCAGATTTATTGCAGAGAAAAGGATCTTCTTTCTGGATAATCTGTGCTGTACATTTATTCCATTTTTTGATTGCCAAGGCTGATAAATCTGGTTTAAGTTTTTATGAAAACTTCTATCAATGTGGTCTAATTGGGATAGTGTGGATGGATGTATATGAATCAGAGCAAGCATTACGGAAACACAGAGCGGTGGAGACCACAAGACTACCCTTGGTCTCGGCAGAAAAGAACAATGCAATTCCCACCAGGCGGTCCACAACAAGGGAAGTTAGTTCACGGTATAAATCACCTTCTCCAGCTACCACGTCTGGTCCTCGTCGATGCCCGTCTCCAAGCCTCACAAGACCAGCAACTCCTACAACATCCAAATTGTTACCGAAGAGGCCTCACTCGGCAGAGAGGAAGCGGCCTGAAACTCCTCCTTCCCCACCAAGGCCTTCTACACCTGTCCATGATTCTTCTGTCGATGTACATTTATCATCCAGAAAGGTAGCTGGTAAAAATTTGCCAGAGGGTCTATGGCCTACCACAATGCGAAGCTTGAGTGTTTCTTTTCAGTCAGATGCAGTTTCTGTGCCTGTAAGCAAGAAAGAGAAGCCAGTTACCAGTGCTTCTGATCGTACACTGCGGGCAAATTCGAACGTGGCACACAAGCAGGTTGAAACTTCAAATGCACGAAAGCCTACGCCAGAGAGGAAGAGGAGCCCTCTTAAAGGGAAGAATTCCTCTGATCAGTCCGAGAATTCAAAACCTGCTGATGGTTTGCATTCTCGATTGATAGATCAGCATCGGTGGCCAAGTAGAATTGGTGGGAGGGCATCTTCTAATGCATTAAATAGAAGTGGTGTTGATCATGCTGATAAGACAATCAGAATGTTGAACACCTCATATTCAGGAACTGGCGTGCCTTCACTGAGAAGATTGTCTTTATCAGATGAAGCAAGTAGGCCTTTGAGTGCCTCCTCACAGAGAAGATTTTCATTGCCAGGTGAAGCAAGTAGACCCTTGCAAGGGTCTTCACTATCAAGATTGTCTTTGCCAGGTGAAGCAAGTAAGCACTTGCGAAAAGCTTCTAGTGATGCGGCAAGGTTATCAATGATTGTTGAAAGTGGTAGAATAGGAACTGAGGTGAAATCGGTTAATGACAGCTCTAAGGTATTAAGAACTCACAAATCTGTTCCTGCAACCCCATCTGATAAAACAGGATCAGCAATTGCTGGAGTCAGATCTCTTTCGTTGTCAAGTACAGGATCACGTCTCCCCTCACCTAGTAAGACCTCGGTGCTTTCATCTTCTAGTTTAAGAGTTGCCAGTCCAGCTCAGTCAAGGCCATCAACTCCTCCTTCTAGAGGGGTCAGTCCATCTCGAATAAGGCCAACCAGTTCTTCTGGCCAATCCAGCAATCCAATTTCAGTGCTCAGCTTTATTGCTGATGTTAAAAAGGGGAAAAAAGGTGCAGCCTACATAGAAGATGCTCACCAATTACGACTTCTCTACAATAGACACTTGCAGTGGAGATTTGCCAATGCGAGGGCAGAGGATGCACTTTACATCCAAAATGCAATTGTAGAGGTATGACTTTCTCTATCCTTGACTAGCTGGCAAACTCTTTTGAGTGTAGTTACCTGGTTATATCGAGTATATATATCATTTGCCTACATCATTTTACAAGAACATGTTCAATGTTGCAGAGAACTCTTTATAATGTATGGAACACTACCTTGTCTATATGGGAATCAATTATCAGGAAGAGGATCAATCTTCAGCAACTGCGGCTTGAGCTTAAGCTGAATTCTATTTTGAATGATCAAGTAATGCTTATCTCTTGACTAAAGTAATTAAGATTCTATATGTCATCTTTTATTGTTGATGGTTCTTATATTGTGTGAAATCTTATATGATGTTGAGGTTCAAATTTCTTACTATGTTATATTGTTTTCTTTCCTTTATCATTTGTTTCAACTTCTAATACTTAGCGTACATTTTGTAAATTTGGGCCTTTTACAATGACGGAAGCAGATGGCTTACCTTGATGACTGGGCTGTGTGTGAAAGCGATCATGTCAATGCTCTATCCGGAGCTGTGGAAGACTTAGAGGCAAACACTCTTCGTCTTCCAGTAACAGGAGGAGCAAAGGTGTGTATGGTTTTTTTGTGTCTGCCGATGTAATACTTGGAATGAGACAATAGCATCATTGCTAATTTGCTATGCTTACGCTTATGCAGGTAGATATTGAGGATTTGAAGGTTGCTATCTGTTCGGCAGTTGATATCATGCAAGCAATGGGATCTGCAATCTGCCCTTTTCTCCCACGGGTGAGTTCATTGTTCTAGAGTCCTGTTTTGTTTCGCATTATCATCTGGCAACTTGTCCAACCTGCTGTTTTCTAGACCATCACATTTAGTATCTAGCTTGTTTTTACTCTGATATGTTTTTCTTCATTTTGATTTCCAAACTAGTAAAATTTCAATTTTGGGTTCCTCATTAAAAGTTTATTATCATTTTGTGTATTTTTTTGACGTCAAATTAGTATTGTACATGCTGACACCAATATTTTTTTTATTGATAGGTGGAGAGCATGGATAATTTAATTTCTGATGTTGCTGTTGTATCAGCACAGGAAAAAGCCATGCTTGATGAATGTGAAGCACTACTGACTTCTGCAGCAGCTATGCAGGTGAGTCATGATATATGGTTTCAGAGTTTGAATTATGGAAGCAAGTAATGTAACAAATTTTTTTGGCATCTTGGTTCCATTCGCAGATGCCTGTGCAGTATATGGCACTTTTATTTCTCTATCCCTATCTAGACTTCATTTTGCATCTGTTTTGTTTCCTAATGTTCACTTTGTTGAGTTGGGCTTTTGTACAAATTGGCATAGTTGCTTTTCCATTGAGCTTTATCCCACTAGGTCCAGGACTTTTTTCATTTTAATAATTTAATATATGATAAGTTCAGAGGCTGGATATTTTTAGTTTCATTTGTTTAAAAGGGATTGCACCCTTTCAACACCACAGCTAGATCAGTCCTCTACAGTTAGACAGCTTGAAAGAAATAATGCGTACATAAAATTGTTCATCTTCATTTCTGCTTCATCATCATCATCCTCCTTATAGCAGTCTCTAATTATTTTTGGCAAAAACAGGTTGAGGAAAATAGCCTTCGGACACAACTCGTGCAGATGAAGCGAGCATTGGAGGTAAATAAGTAACCAATATCGGAAATTTAAATAGGCATGAGCATGAGCCTGACCTGCTTCTAAGCTAACAAGTCTCTTGCGGCTGCAGCCAAAGTGATAGTATTAGTATTAGTATCTAATATCTTTCAGGTTCTTTACTATTGTAAATCTTTAATATAGGTTCTTTTTTCCCCCTTTCTCAAATATGTTGGAATTCATTGTTTTATCATCATCATCTTTTTTTTTTATTTTTTTTAATTCCTTTTAGTCAACACCGGTGGTCCAAGGCGGCCCCTTCCACTTGTAATTTTGAATCAGAAAAGAAAAGAAAATGCAAAGAGCAAAGAAGCAATATATTGATACCCATGGATTTACAATTTGCAGTTAACTTATTGATGATCATTGTAATATTGGTCCTATGACTGCTATGTAGTACTCCCCTTCTGGTTCTTTTTACAGGATCCTTATAGAAACACAAGAGGGTCCTGTTAGGACCAGAGGTAGTTGGAAATAGTTCTGTTCGAAAATCCGAAGAAATGGACAGGCATACTTAATCATTTTCATTTAAGAAATGAAGGTTAAATGGAAAGTATGAAAACAAAGTAGTACTTGGGGCTTACAAAGAAGCATTTCTGTATACTAGTAAGTATGCCCGAGAGGCTGTAGGTAGACAGAGGCTTATTGCAGGTTATCTAAATGATGTACTATCATTTATAGCTAGATAATCACACTCAATCGCATTTATTTTGTTGCTAGTGTATTGCATAAGCATCTTTTAATGCACTACCAACCCTGGATTGTTTTCAGTTTTCCTATTGCAACACTCATGCTACTAATATACCCTTCTCAGGTAGTGAAGTTTTAAAAAGTGTGTGCATCACCTTATCTCAGTCTGCTCTACTACTAGTCTGTTGCAAATGCAGCATGCATAAAGAAGTAACCAAGGCACATGCAAAGAACCTTCCTAGTAACCAAGACATATGCAAAGAACCTTCCTAGTAACCAAGACATATGCAAAGAATTCAACCTGTAGAACTGAATTTGATTAAGAATTGACCACCAACGGCAAAACACATCATCATGAAGATAAAAGAAAGACTTGCATGAACAACTGTGCAATGAACAAAAACAAAGCAATCTTAGCTGTGAAGCTCGAGTAGCTACAGAGAAAAAGGGCAATAAACAAGGGTCTCGATTTTCTTGTCCTTAACTCTTTATGTGGCACATTTACACAAGGATAACCATGAGACATTTGCTCCAAGGCCGGGTGGCAATTAAGTTAAACTCTTCCAACATGACGACATAAAAATTGAATCTGAACTCACATAAATTTTGCTTAGGATGACACAGAACTAATTATAATCAAATAACTTTTTTTAAAAAAGTTTTTTTTAGTGCATATACAGGTGCACATGTTAAAAATCTTATCTAAGTTCTCGAGGTCTTGTGAAAAAATTAAAATTATCACATTAAAAATGTATTAGATACACTATTTTCTCAAATAAATTTACTTTTTAAAATATGCTTGGACACATATTATAAAAATCTTACAAAAATTATGACACATAATATAGTCCTTTTTTTTAAAAAAAAAAAAAAAAGTAGACACATAATATAGTCATATAGACAATACATGTTTTTTTTTTTACTGTAAGGTGAAGAGTCAAAAAATGTTTAGATAGTAGACATAATTATATTATAATAATTATGAGCGAAACATAAAATTTAGGCTTAATTATGGTTTTGGTCCCTATAAGTTGAGGTCGTTTTGAAAAATAGTCCTTAAATTTTTTTTTGACCTTGATTGGTCCTTAAAAGTTTCATAAATTTGGTTTTGGTCCTTCTGTTAGTCTTCCTCTGTTAGATGCTGACGTGGCAAACGGCAGGGCCACGTGCCCACGTCAGCCCACACCTGACTTCCAACGCAGCACCTTAAATTATGGTTTTGGTCCCTATAAGTTGAGATCGTTTTGAAAATAGTCCTTAAATCTTTTTTTGACCTTGATTGGTCCTTAAAAGTTTCATAAATTTGGTTTTGGTCCTTCCGTTAGTCTTTCTCTGTTAGATGCTGACGTGACAAACGGCAGGGCCACGTCAGCCCACACCTGGCTTCCAACGCAACACCTGATGAGGCTGCTCCCCATGTGCCTCCCACGTGACCTCCTTTATATGTAGGGTTGAGCACACCCATCTTCTTCTACCCTAGATCGCCGCCGAGTGAGTGAGTGGAAGGAATAGAAAGCTTACTGCAACAATGGCGTCGAAACCAAGCACCACGAAGGGAGGTAAGTCTGATAGCGTGAGAAGCTGCAAGTCTCGTGCATCCGGATCCGTGACAACATCGAGGAAGACAGTGTGTGGCTGTGGTGCAATGGCTATTTTGATGACCTCTCATAGCTCTCAGAATCCAGATAGGAAGTTCTGGAGATGCCCGAATTGCAAGGGCTGGAGAAGTGTGGGCTGACGTGGCCCAACAGAAGGACCAAAACCAAATTTATGAAACTTTTAAGGACCAATCAAGGTCAAAAAAAGATTTAAGGACTATTTTCAAAACGATCTCAACTTATAGGGACCAAAACCATAATTTAAGGTGCTGCGTTGGAAGCCAGGTGTGGGCTGACGTGGCCCAGCCGTTTGCCACGTCAGCATCTAACAGAGGAAGACTAACAGAAGGACCAAAACCAAATTTATGAAACTTTTAAGGACCAATCAAGGTCAAAAAAAGATTTAAGGACTATTTTCAAAACGACCTCAACTTATAGGGACCAAAACCATAATTAAGCCTAAAATTTATGTATCAATGCACATAATAAATAATTTAAAAAGATTAAAAATGTATTGAAAAGCTAATATATATATTTTTAATTCATTAAGTGCATTATTTTTTCATAAAAATATTTTTTGTAGTTTGTTTATCGCATAAAAATTATTCATAGGTTATAAGTAGTTTCAAAAAATAAAGAAAAAATTTGGTTGGGAGAAAATGTATCAATTTCGATATTTTTTCGCATTTAAAGGAATTAATCTCTGGTTGTCGACTAGAGGCCACCCGACTCAAGAAAAATAAATAAAAAATTCTTAGTATATACATAAGTGAATTAAATCTCCCTTTCAAAAATAAAATTTAAAAAAAAAACTAAATATCTTCTAAACTCAAATATTTACATGGACTGATGAAACTCCTCACCTAAGCCGGTGGTGCGTATGCAGATGATTAACGGGGAGCTTTTTCGAACAGTGTCTGCCGCCGCCGCCGCCACCGCTGCTGCACCAGTCAGCCGCAACACACTCCTCTCCCTCATCAGCGAATCCTGCACCCTCCCTCACCTAACCCAAACCCACGCTCAGCTCATCCTCAATGGCTTCCAATTCGACCTCTCCACCCTCACCAAGCTCACCCAGAAACTCTTCGACCTACGCGCCACTCGCCACGCGCTCTCTCTCTTCTTCTCCATTCCCAAACCCGACATCTTCCTCTTCAACGTTATCATCAGAGGCTTCTCTTTCCACCCTCCCTCTTCTCTTTCTCTCTTCACCCATTTGCGCACCAACACCAACCTCAACCCCGATAACTTCACTTACGCTTTCGCCATCAACGCCGCTTCTCGGTTCTGTAACGAAAAGTATGGTATGCTTCTGCATGCCCATGCCGTTCTTGATGGTTTGGCTTCTAATCCGTTTGTGGGTTCTGCCCTTGTTGACTTGTATTGCAAGTTTTCGCGTGTTGTGTATGCACGGAAGGTGTTTGATAAAATGTCTGAGAGAGATACTGTGCTGTGGAACACCATGATTACTGGGTTGGTTAGGAATTGTTGTTATGAGTCTTCAGTTGAGGTTTTCAGGGACATGGTTGCGGGTGGGGTGAGGTTGGATTCGACAACAGTGGCTACGGTGCTTCCTGCGGTTGCTGAGATGCAAGAGTTGGGAGTTGGGATGGGGATTCAGTGTTTGGCTTTGAAACTCGGGTTTCATTTTGATGCTTATGTGCTGACGGGTTTGATTTCATTGTATTCGAAATGTGGGGATGTTGATACAGCGAGGTCGTTGTTCAGAATGATTAAGAAACCAGACTTGGTATCTTACAATGCCATGATTTCTGGTTTTACTTGCAATGGTGACATTGGTAGTTCAGTGAGGCTTTTCAGGGAATTACTTGTTCATGGTGAGAGAATCAGTTCAAGCACAATGGTTGGCTTGATTCCAGTGTCTTCTCCCTTCGGTCATCTGCATTTGGCTTGCTGCATTCAAGGTTTCTGTGTGCGATCTGGCACTATTGCGAGTTCGTCTGTTTCAACTGCTCTCGTAACTGTTTACAGCAGACTCAATGAAATAGATTTGGCACGTCAGTTATTTAATGAATCACCAGAGAAAAGTGTGGCTGCTTGGAATGCTATGATTTCGGGTTATACGCAGAATGGTTTAACGGAAACTGCTATCTCTCTTTTTCAAGAGATGACGGCAACTGATTTTACTCCTAATCCAGTTACAATCACAACTATACTTTCTGCTTGTGCTCAACTTGGAACACTAAGTTTTGGAAAATCGGTCCATCAGTTAATTAAAAGCAAAAACCTTGAGAGAAACATTTATGTCTCGAGTGCTCTAATTGACATGTATGCCAAATGCGGGAATATTTTGGAGGCTTGGCAGTTATTTGACTCAATGAGTGAAAAGAATACTGTTACTTGGAATACTATGATTTTTGGTTATGGGCTCCATGGGTATGGGCATGAAGCTCTGAAGCTTTTCAATGAGATGCTACTTTTAGGTTTTCATCCATCTAGTGTTACTTTTCTTTCAGTCTTGTATGCTTGCAGTCATGCTGGCTTGGTAAGAGAAGGAGATGAAATTTTCCATGATATGGTTAATAAATATGGAATTGAGCCCTTGACTGAGCACTATGCATGCATGGTGGACATTCTCGGAAGATCTGGACAGTTAGAAAAAGCCTTAGAATTTATTAGGAGAATGCCTTCTGAGCCCAGTCCTGCAGTGTGGGGTACATTGCTTGGTGCTTGCATGACTCACAAAGACACAAACATAGCTCGTATTGCTTCAGAAAGGCTATTTGAACTGGATCCAGGTAGCGTAGGATACCGTGTCTTACTTTCTAATATATACTCGGTAGAGAGAAACTTCCCAAAGGCTGCTTCAATAAGAGAAGGAGTCAAGAAAAGAAATCTGGCAAAGACTCCAGGGTGCACTCTAATTGAGGTTAATGGGGCTCCACATGTCTTTGTATCTGGTGATCGGTCACATTCCCATGCAACAGCTATCTATGAAAAGCTGGAGAATTTAACAAGCAAGATGAGGGAGATTGGGTATCATTCAGAAACAGTTACTGCTTTGCATGATGTGGAAGAAGAAGAAAAGGAGCTCATGGTTAATGTTCACAGTGAGAAGTTAGCCATTGCTTTTGGCCTTATTACATCTGAACCTGGTTCCGAAATCAGGATCATCAAGAATCTCCGGGTTTGTTTAGATTGTCATACTGCAACTAAATATATATCAAAGATCACAGAAAGAGTGATTGTAGTAAGGGATGCTAACAGATTCCACCATTTCAAAGATGGGATCTGTTCTTGCGGTGACTATTGGTGAAGCTGAGTGAATAATTATTCAACATTTAATTTATGTGAGAAGCATCGTCTAACATTTTGGTTCAAATATGGTCTGGACCCTCCTGTATCGTCTGCCTGAGAAGCATGACATATCATAGCACTTTTGAGTAAAACTTTTTTTAAAGTAAGTTAAACTGACAATATCCGAATTCCAGTATGTTTTTATAAGATGCCTTGACCATTGTTCTTCACCTAATTATCATACAAACCATTTTACATTCATCGTTGACCTCCTAGATCTCGTACAAACACTTACTACTAGCATTGCATTCTTTTATCCATGCAGAAGGAGTTGTTCTCCTTGGACACTTTAAGCCACAGCACATGTTAACCACGTGCCATCTAGTACATTTACAAAAATGAGAAAATTGCATTTGCACTTGACAATTTTTCACACATTCCTTATTTATCCTTGTGCATCTAAACTTTGTTGTTTCACTCATCATACAGTAAAATCAAGACTTTACATACGTCTTCTCAAGATGTTCACCAAAGAATACTATAGGGCTATAGGCAAACCAGTCTTTCAACAGTTGATTCCACATTGCTTGGTATCAGGTCCCTTGGTTTTGAGCACGAAAGGGTCAATTCTTACCCAGAGCAAGGAGAAAATAGAAGCCAATAGCACTGACCATATGACAACAATGGTGGGTGTGCGGTTTTGCCTACCCATCAAACCTTTAAGGAATGGATACAGATGGACAATCACCCAGAAAGAAAAAAAGAGTTTTCCAAATAGAGGTCCCCATGATTGGTAACCGTTGTTTATGGCATCTGAGATTCCAGCAACAACCCCAATAATATTGATTATCAAGATAGTGGTTGGAGGAATTAAGAGAGTCGTCCACTTAAAGGCGTATAATTCTCCAAAATCCTCATCATCTGTTGCCTTGGATGTAACAGTGAAGTTGGTGTCAATTCCAGCCAGAACCTTCAGAAGACCTTGTATGACAGCAAAGAGGTGTGCTGACACACCACCAATGACCCAGAATTGTTCATTTCTCCACCATTCCTCAATGCTCACTCCACTCCATTTCAACTCGAGAAGACCCGTTGCAATGATTGAAGAAAAGAGAGCAATGAAGTATAAACCAGCAAAAGTGCTTATCTGGATCATCACCAATAAAAAATTACTTTAGAAGCAAAGAGGCTCCCTATGCATTTTTATTTATTTATTTATTTTGATAATTTGGTATGCATTTTTTAATTACCTTGAATCAGAGGATTGAAGAACATCACATTTTTAGCTATATTATGGATTAAGTTTACGACCTATTAATTTGAAGAAATTTTCATTCATATTATGTCCTGTGCTTTTGAAGGTAACTTGGAAAATTGGCATGTTATAATTTCAGAAGCATGTCATGTCTAACAAATTTGTTTACATGAAGAGAATTGAATAATATTGTTACCGGTGGCATGATGAATCTGTCAGTGAGTAAGCAGACAGCTGGAAGAATACAGTAGGCAACTAGTGGTATGGAGGTGAAGGGGTAGACAGTTGTGTTTGCATAGGAAAATCTCTCAAGCCACTTTAGCTTCCCTTCCTTGTATCCATACCATAAAGGGCAATGGTGACTGAAGAAGATCTCAATGGAGCCAAGGGCCCAACGAAGCACCTGGTTGAGTCTATCTGACAAGTTGATGGGAGCAGTCCCCTTGAACGCAGGTCTCTTGGGCATGCAGTAAATGGACCTCCAACCACGGCAATGCATCTTAAAACCTGTTAGAATATCCTCTGTAATAGAACCATAAATCCAACCTAGCTGCACATTTGGAAAGCAAAAGCATGTATGTATTGATTTTCTTAATGTGGCTAATATGTATGATCCTTAGGCTGGTGTTGTTGGAGTTACCTCAAGTCCCCATTCAGTTTTATCTTCATATCCACAGCTAATTACATGAATGGCTTCTTTAAGTTGGCTTGCTGGACTTGACGAAGGAGGTACACCACCCTCCTCCATCAAGGTTGAAGTTACAAAAATAGATGATTGCCCAAATTTCCTCTCAAAATTCATCTGGGACATTAGCAACTCCTTGTCATCATCCATTCCTATTTAGACATGTGGTGTAGGGGTTAGATTAAGTGAAGGGAAATCACTTTGGATAGAAATGTAAGTTAGAGTCACTGTCAAGATTAGTGGATAGAAAAAATGAAAACCTTTTAGGTTTGCTGCCTCTCCATTTGCATCATTCATTGCAAACTTGGCCTTCTTGCGCCTTCCAAAACATGGGCAGCAGTCACAGGTTACCATTTTTGGACGCTTGGGACCCTTGGGAGGGTTATAGCCATATAAAGCTTGTCTCCTAAATACACACCCTGTGCCAACATATACAGGACCTTGAATACCATCTAGGCCCTTCATGTTAATCTGCATAGACCGAAAAAGTAGTTTATATCAGCTAACACCACTAAAAGAAAATCAATGCATCAAAAAGATCGTGTCATGCTGATGTTGGGTTTCTTGCAGTGACTTACATCAAAGAAAACTGTATTCCTATTGGCATAACGATCACTTCTATCAATGCCATCAAATCTTTGCGGAAATTGGACATAGCAGACCTTCTTTCCAGTTTGGGGGTCCATTAAGAAGCACATGGCCTCTCGGACAGCTTTGCTGTTATTGACATAATGATCACAATCCAAGTTCAGCATGAAAGGAGCATTTGTAAGCACAGCAGAGACCCGGATCTGGAAATCATACCAATTGTTAGAAGGGTCAAGTGATTGTGGTTCATAAAGGTGAATGGTTATCTTTAAAACAACAAAAGCTGCTCAAAAACTCTACCTACCAGAGCATTCATGGCACCAGCTTTCTTGTGGTGCTGAAAGCCAGGCCTTTTCTCTCTTGAAACATAAACAAGACGAGGAAGCTGGTTTCCTTCACTATCATGACCTCCACTGTTACCAAGAAAGACTTGAATCATACCAGGATGATCCTTAGTATTGTTTCCTGGCCATGGTGTCCCATCCTGCATGATCCACCCTCCTGGAGGAACCTTCTGCGCTTTTGCCACAAGTGCATTGATCCTAACCTTAAACTCTTCATATTCTCTCTGTCAAAAACACCAAATTAACAGTCAATCCTTGCATTTAAACTGATTTCAAAATCCCTTGTTTTTTTAACTATTCTGGTAGATTTACTACAAACCTTCATAGCTCGGCGCTCCTTTACAAAAGTGGGCTGCACTTTGTCCTTTAGGAAGTCAATTTTCTCAGTGAAATACATCTCTGGTGCTCTTGGTTCTATAGAAAATTTCTTGCAAAATGGCACCCACTTCCTAGCAAACTCTGCAGTTTCTGACAGGGCTTCAAATGTACACATTGAAGCTCCATCATCAGAAATGTAGCATGATATCTTGTCAACTGGATAATCCACTGCCAAGATTGAAAGAACAGTGTTTGCTGTAACCAAAGGAGGTTCCTTCATGGGATCCACAGTACTGACAAAGAAATCTACAGGAGCAAGCATATTGGGTTCACCTTCACGCTCATACCTGGTATATAAACAACTTCTGTGGTCAGCAACAAAAGCTTAAACTTTAGGATTACAACGTTATCAGCACAATGATACCATAGCAAGAGTGAAGCTCCCTTTACCTGATTGAAAGGCGGTCAAGGTAGGTCTCTCTATCAATGGGATACCATTTGGGAAACTGATCAAGGATCCATGAAAAAGCAAACCAGATTTCACATATAATAGATGTTAGCCATAGCCCCAGTGCATCATGTACTGGGTTCATAATTCTATATCTTAGGAAGAAGGCAAGAATAACAAGCCGTGCCACGATCACCATCCTATATGGATTGACCTTGCTTGATGCTATTGGTACCTTCCTTGACAGAGGTTGCCTTGCTGCATCTAACCTGCAGCAATTTACATTGCATAGTAACCAAAATAACTGTTAAGGGCTGGGCATCATCTGCTATAATTTCATTAAAATTAATCATCAATTACTGCATGCATGACAGTATCCTAATTGCAGTACTGGAAACATACATGGCTGCATCTGGATCTTCATCAGGTTCAGGCCCCAAATTGCCTTGTTGCAATTTCCAGTCATCCATTCTATCTTTCCATCCATCTTCTTTCTTTTCATCCCATCTTTCACTTCCTGTTTTGATCATATAGGAAATAAGTTTAAGTACACACTCATAGGTCTAATTAAATATGGAAGTAACTCCTCTTCCTCAATTAGACGAGTAAATCTACAATATATTCTATAGGGTAATTTAACATTTTCAAAATATCTTCTAGATGCTTTAAAAATATTACGAGATGTCTCACGCTACAGTGGTTAAGAACTAGCGAAAAGCTGGGAGTTCAGCCTGATGCCAATATCAGCATAATCAGTTTTGCAAATAATACTATGAAACTGGTCTTATAAAATTATTTCAATCATTGGCATCAATTTAGAAGAACTTATGCTATATGCTACATCTTACCAGGTTCAGACACTGGATATGGATGCACTCGTTTATGCAGAGTGGAAGATAACATATGCTCTCCATGACCATGAGATGCTATTGGGAACTCCCCACTCACCTGCATGTATGCAAACTTATTAGCTCTTTTAGTTCTATATAAGAAGTTTATAGAGTATATAGTCTTTACTAAAAATGATGCAAATCTTACAGGAATAACAGGTGGGAATTGGGCGTTCTCATCGTCTTCAGGACCTCTTCCATAGCTCATTTTCCCATGAAGCATGGCTTCTGCAGAATGGTTATGCTTGTTCTTTTGATCCTCGATATTAAATTCATGTTCAATATCATCCACATCCTCCTCGTCTTCATCTCCCTCCACCCTCGGGCTCCCTTAGCAAAATTAGAACACGGTGAATAAACAGATACATGGGTTCCTCCTAGTTTGTCATTTAAATTCAACTACCAACTCAGCTCATTACTACATGTGTTTAGTGTGTGAACCGTTTGTAACAAGTAAATTTCTTGATGCATGTCAAAAGGAAAAGGTTATTCACACAACACTTTCTTGGAATCCTCTTTCACGTGTGATCAGTATGTAAATAAAGGGTGACTATAGTATATTATATGATAAATGATAGTCAAGATTGTTATGAGAAATTATTCTCCTTTCGGAGGAATTATCTCAATCACATTCACACATTTGAAAAAATATAGGTAAAATTAATGATTTCGTCTTTTAAGTTATTTTTGTATTTCAATTATGTCTTTAAAGTTTTATTTTATTTTTTTCAATTTAGTCCTTCCAAGTTTTTCTTTCCTCATAACTCTCACAATTCTTAACCTAAATTCATAATCTTGGTATTATTGTGTTAAAAATGAAAAGATCTACAAAACACATTCATCACTTTTTATAAATTGTACAATAAAAGTGGATTTTATGACTCATTTGAAACCAAAAAAAAAAAATAAAAAATCAAGGATGAAATTGAAATCTGAAAATAACTTAAAGGACGAAATAACTAATTTTGCCAAAAATATAAATTGTTTTAACTAATTAATGTATGAACAATGGTTGAGATATATTTAGGTCCTGGATATGCTCGTATAATGGCAAATTGATTACCATCTTTGATAATCACATAATATATGTATATGCTATAATCAAGATTTCATTCTTTACAAGCTTATCGCTAACATAAAAGTAGTAGTGTAGTACACTAAAATTGGTGTGTGAATAGCATAAATGATGCCAGGAAAGAAAAAAGCTTAACATCCATATTTCTACCTTTGAGACGCTTGTATCTGGTCTTGCACTGTGGGCAAAGCTGGCTTCCTTCCCTCCTTTCATACTCATAACATGTCCGGCATGCAGGAAAACCACACTCGTTGCATGCCACAAACAAGTCTCCATCCACCGTGAGTCCCACGTCATCACCACATATCTCACACACTTGCTCATCCAAGTTCTTCAAAGGCTTGTGCTGCACCAAAACAACATATATAATAACATAAATTTTTTTTTTATTAATGTTACTGTTTCATGAAAACAAAGTAGCAAATAGAAACACCTTTATGATTTTTCTCTAGTAGCTTACATCATATGGCTACTGTATTATTATATTATATTACCTCTTCATGGCCATGAATGACAACGAGCTCGTTGCGGTTGTGAGAACCAGCGACTAGTCCAGCACTGGCTTCCATGTCTTAGTTTGGTGGTGATTGATGAGCAGGACACAACACTCAAGAGTAGTGTGTTGAGGTTGAGAACAAGTTTATAGTATGTTTGATGAAGGAACATTTGGAATTGCAATTAAGGTTTGATGTCTTTCTCACCTAATGTCCAGTGTCCACATAAGGGCAGTTGCTATTGGTTGCAAGGTCCCCGTTGCCCTGAAGCTAAGCTTCTTCATGATTTTTTTAAATTCAACCACCATCTCTCTCAGCCTTTCTCCAACGACTGCACGTTGGTGACTGGTGAGGTAGTGTGTATATTGCACTCCCTTAGTTTTCTTCCTTTCTTCATTTCTACTTTATCTTACTCATGGGATATCTATATCAAAATGAGGTCATTGACACTTCAATTTATGTTATACTCTTTTCTAATCAATCATAATTTGACTTTAATTTATCTGTTATATACTACACTCTTTTCTAATCGATCATATTTATGTTCTTGAAAAATTGTGATGAGTTGATAAGAATTGGGAATAAGTAAATTCCAGTACTAATAAATGTATATGTTTTTGTTTTTTTTTTTTAAGGGATGTATATTTCTTAATGTATCTACTAGAAAAGGTCAATCTTTTTGTCGATATAACAATTCACAATTAGTTAAGGATCTTTATAGAGTAAGAGCATTCTGATTATATCCTTTTTAAAATTAATAAGGAAAGACAGTTCCACAAAACCATTCGAACAAGATCACGAGCACTTATCCAGAAAAAGGTTTCATGTCAATGTCATAGAGCACAGGAAAAAATTATGTTAAACAAGAAATTTTAAAAAAACTGGTACATACCATATTGCGTTGTTGCTTTCGTAACTACGATTTGTTTACTTTGGTGAGTTAGAAAAACACATGTAACATGCTAGCATTCTTGTAACGTAAGCACTTCAAAACTAAGCTACTTTCAAATCGTTAGGTATGTAAGATGCAGCCTCTACATCTTTGGATAAAAACAGTACAACATAGTCCAAGAAGATATATATAATACATATCAGCAGCACCCCTAAACAGGGTACTGCATGTTCCCCTAACGATATCAAACATGCATAAATTCCCCACAATTGATGATTTCCCTATCAATGCATTTATTGGGGCCACATACTTCTTGGTGAAGGCATGGAACCTCATAATAGCCACCAATTTGAGATGCATTTGATTCGAATAGCAGTAAATATTACTGTCAACTTCAAAATTTCAATCAGCATCAAGTGCTAAACTTGTATCAAAAGTCGGGTTTTTGGCATTGGGCGATTGCTCTTTCGTCTTTAGTCTTTTTGAAGAATATTCATGCTACTCAACACTCCGAAAACTCCAACCTAGACCAAGAATATAAGTTAATCACAACCCATTCTACAATTAAAAACTCGGGCAAAGTTTCAGTTATACTATGTTTGGACACTGACTGAGACTTCATCTGCTTCTGACTTGTCTTTTTTCTTTGGTGGTTCTTGAGTTTTCTGTAGAGTGGCTTTATTTGGAACCATAATTATGAAGATGTTCCTGTCACGGAAGTTTTTAGCCTCTTCGGTTCCAAGCTGCAAATCATCCAAGTGTGGTTTGGATATAAAATTCAAACAGGCAATAGAATGAAATGTCTCAAATGATAGTAAAATGAGAAATCAGCTCAGCATGGTCATGAAACGAATTCACTAAAATAAATTCAATACACAAATGAAGTCTGAATTTCCGAATATAAACAATAAATAAAGTGATGATTGAGGAGTTTTAAGGTGTGCCAAGAGTACACAAAAAAAATCACTATTATAACTTGAGACCTAATTTTCTACTAGTCCAGTTTCTTTTTTTTCTCCCTATTTGTGAATTTGCAACTTTTTAATGCTTAAAAATATGATATTAATCAATCATAATATAGTGAAGTGGCATCACATACCTCCCCAACATCATTCTGGAAACGTCTAAGAAGCTCAATGGCAATATTCCTGAATTCATTTTCACGGCCTTTAAGGTTCACTATGACCTTAACCTGCATGAATTGATCCAAATCTCAGTACACTTGAAGATAAAATTATTTTTTCTATGCATAATATGGCATAACTAAATAATTCGGGTAACCTTGTCACCATCTTTCAAAAATTTCTGTGCAGCTCTCAAACGCACAGAATAATCATGCTGATCTATGTTGTATCTGTTATAATAAAAGTTCAAAGTTAGTAAGAATAAGGCACAAACACATATTCTAGTAATACATAACAGAGCATAACTAAAACTCAAAACTAACCCCAGCTCAAGAAATGCAATCATAGCATAAGTTTTATGTTTTAAAAAGATACTGTAATTTTAGATGTATATATCATTGTACTGTGAGATGCACCACATAAAACATTTACGTTTATCTTGGAGCAGCAGAAATAAACTCCTCTAGATGCACCCTGTCCTAATCGATCCCCAAGTCCAGGAAAAAAAAACGAGCATAACAGGTACAGATACATATAATGCCTTTTAGAGCAACCTAGAGTGAACCTGAATTGGTTGTGTGGCAGTAACAAAATATACTTGTTCACAGTTCCGACCCTTCACTTATCAAAATATTAATAAGTAAAGTACTAGTATATGGTCCGTATGACTATTTCAACTTTCAGCTAAGATTAAAACGCCAATGAATCCACAAATGTTGAATTTTAATATTTCAAATGTCAGATTCTAAAGACATAACCTATAACTTTCTTTTCCCACTTTATTGCCTTTGAAATGACAAAAGCATGGAAGGAGAATCTAGGCTCCTAGCCTAGGACATTACCCCATCTTGAGCTCCTTCAAATCCATCCGGCTAGCTACATTAAAAAGATCACTTGGTCAGTAATTTAATGTCTGCTCTGAGTTCTGTACATAATTTAGAGGAAAATAGAGAAGTCCAACAAAATACAATGCTTACCAGCACTTTTCTTCTGCTGTCCTCTTTTCTTCTTTTGAAGCTCATATCTATATTTACTGTAAAATAAGAAATATAAGTATCACTGAATTTTGACCCTTCACGGCCCAGCAATTCTCAAAACACAAGCATATAAGTGCAATGGGCAGGAAAAAGGAAGTGGCACTAAGGCATGTGCTTTTACAAAGAGATTCTTTAGATTTATTTTTGGAAAAGTAATATGCAAAGGGATTTCACGAAACGAACAAATGTATGTGGGTTTATCAGCCTGTTGATGCTCCATCATTAATTCCTCAATCTTGTCTTCACAACAACGGACACCCCATCCCCAAACAAAAAATAAATAAAAATTAAAGTGTGTGCCATAATGACCCACCATCTAAATAATGGAGCATTAGTATGACAATTTAATGTAGATTCAATCATTGTACAGCCATCAACCATTAGTATTTCACTATTTTGAATTTCTGATACTAAATTAATTTTGGGCTTCGATAAATTTTAAAAAATCAAGATAAGAGAGAAAAATATAATCAAAGTTGCACATTTCTCTCGGGATATACAAAGCTATACCTGTAATCCATTATTCTAACAACAGGAGGATCTGCATCTGGGGATACGATGACCTGATAAATAAAGAGAGAAAATAAGATTCTGCACTCATGTCAGAAGCAACATGCACTCCAATGTGCGCGCGTGTGGGGTGGGGGTGTTTGCCCACTGAATCAACTAGTAGACTCGACTCAACACCATAGTTGTAAAACTTGGCCTAGCAAGCTTTTAATAAAGTCTTCTTCCTTTCCTAATTCCTAACTTTTTTTTATCATGTGCAAACTACGAAACATACTGTAAAGAAATATGTATGAATGAACGGATAATCGCCAACATCTATCGTAATAAGTATACATCCCTTCTAGAGATATTATAGCACAAAAATGAAAGAAAATGAATAGCTAAGATAGCGTTTGATAGATATGCCAGAAGAGGACGAGTTCTATGACGTATTTTATAAATAGAATACAACTGGATAATGAAACTCTATTAAATTATGTTCTGTTTGAGTGTCAAACACTACCCCTAAAAATCAAAGTGCAGAACTCAGTGAAATGAGTTACTATTCAAGTATGACAAATAAATAAGTGTGCAATGAATGAGAAAGTAAAATGGATTAGATTAGTACCAAGTCAAGTTCAGCATCTTCAGCCATTTGAATGGCCTGATTGGTAGGCACTACTCCAACCTACATACATAAACACATGTTCAAATTGGGAAAACATTAGGCACTTCAAAATTCGGTAACTGAATTATAGATTTTTCAAAAAAAATTGAAACATAAAACTTGACCTAGCTATCTATATATCTATCTATCTATCTTGAGTAATGAAAATTGAAATTGAAAGAGGAAGTAGTAACTAACTAAGTAACGAACTAACCATATTCTGAGCCTGATCGATAAGCCTGACGGAACTAGACCTAAGGGAAGAGATGTCGAGAGCTTGTTCGTCATCATCGTCGTTGTTGTTGCTCTTGCGCCTGAAGTTGTCGTAAGACCTGGAGCTGCTGCCGCCGCCGCCGTAGCGGGAGGTAACGTTGAGGGAAAGAGAAGAGGAGTCGAATTTGAGGGGATTGGGGATAGAGAAGGAGGTAAGGCCGAAGAGTTTGGAGTCAGAGGAAGAGAGAAGCGAGGAGGGTCTGTTGGTAGGAGTATGGAGGAGGAAGGTGGTGGTGGTGGTGGTGGTAGCGGTGGTTATGCCCGCCATGCCCTCAGCGGAATAAAAAAAGGACGGGTTGGGAAAGAGAGTGAGGGAGGTTGAAATTGGGTGGGGATGTTCTCTTATCCACAACGTTTCTTACCTTCCCATCATCCCATTCATTCATTCCCCCCACTTCCTTAATCTACCCTCCATTTGCCTTGATCACTTTTAGCAATATCTTTTTTAATGCAAAAATTAATCATGTTATCTCATCAAGTGAGTGTGGTACTGTGGTTTAATACAATGAGCTAAAAAACGCTTAAGTAAAATTGAAAATTTAAAGTTTTTTTTTTAATACTTTTAAATTGTATGGTCAATAATTCTATCTCATAAAAACACCTACAATTCTATGAGCAGGTATCCATAAATATTTTAATTTAACATATTAAAAAAATAATAATAATAATAATATTACGTGCAGTCGTACACGTTTAAAATTGATATCTGAATATTATAAAATAAGCGGATGGACAACCATTCTAAAACAAAATTCTCGTTATTATGGGATATGTAGATATAATCCCATTGTTATTTTCTATACTAAGTGCATATTTAATTTTGCGATGAATGTCAACGTTATTATCCGTTACTTCTGCTCCAACGTGATTTTGAGGTAAAATTGATTTTGAAACTCATGTAATTCTTGGTACAACACCTTGATTGCCATTCAACAAATTGACACTAAAATTTCTCATCGATAAAATAAAAAATTATTAATTAGTCTTAAACCATTGTATTATTCGTAGTCTAATATTAATAAAAGTAATTATTTATAAATTTATTTTTTTATTTTTTTTAAATATTTGACAAATTATGATTGATATGACTATTATAAATTTTAGTTTTTTTATTTTTTTTTAAATATTTGACAAATATGATTGATATGAATCATAATAATTTAAAACCAATTAATAATTACTTCTTAAAAAGTCTCTTTTCTTTTCAAAAAATAAAATTGTTGTTCTTATAACTTTTGTTCAAGGCTAAAACTAATTCAACTTGAGTGGTTTTCCGAATGGCCCAAGCACCGTTTTAAATCTAACACAGGTCTTCAGGATGAGCTGCAGATTTCTATAACTTGAAGGATGTAACGTCAAAAACACTAGTCATAAATTTCCAATCCATCAAAAAGAGTTAGGAGTATTTTTGGTTAGCAAATATAAGAAGTCAATAAGAAAATCAGAAATAAGCCCTGAGATTATATAGTTTGCAGGAAGGATAACAGATCTACTAGCAAGCATAGAAGTTACGTTGATGAAAATATGACCAAATAGGAAAACCTCCCTCCAAAAACTAGACTACACTTGCCCCATTGCAAGATTGTGTTTGGATTGGAATTTGTGGAAGCGAAGAACCTAGAAGCAGCCTCAGAATAGGAAATCAAATTTTTATGGCACCAGTTATTGGACAGATCCATCGAAGTTAATAGAATAAATAAATAAATAAATATCCGAGAAAAAATTACGTTTATTTCATCTCTGAAATTACACAAAGCAGAAAACTTACAAAGAAGAGTTTTATTCATCATTCATGAAACCTCGCATCACTAAATATACTCGCATTTATACAACATACTGTATTATAAACTAGTACTTCAAAAGAAAATATTCATAATACTCCTATATCAACTACCAAGACACACTCTTCAAAGAGTAACCAAGTTGTAATGAAACAATTATATTCCATAACTCCACATTCTCGTTTAGTCAACTTCTTCAATCTTTGGTCCAGCTGCTGATCCAGAACCCGAACCACCACTAGGAATGTCATCACCAGCACCACCCATAGGCACATCTCCACCAGCACCACCCTGATACATCTTAGCAATGATGGGATTGCATATCCCTTCCAACTCCTTCTGCTTGTCCTCAAACTCTTCCACTTCAGCCAATTGGTTTCCATCCAACCACTGTATAGCCTCTTCCACTGCCTTCTCAATCTTCTGCTTCTCGTCCGGACTCAGCTTCCCACCAATCTTCTCATCCTTTATAGTGTTCCTCATGTTGTAAGCATAATTCTCGAGCGAATTCTTAGCCTCCACTTTCTTCTTCACCTCCTCATCCTCTGCCTTATACTTCTCTGCATCTTTCACCATCTTCTCTATCTCCTCCTTGCTCAGCCTTCCCTTATCATTGGTTATGGTAATCTTGTTCTTCACCCCTGCAGTCTTATCTTCAGCAGACACATTCAATATTCCATTAGCATCGATATCGAAACACACATTGATCTGAGGCACTCCTCTTGGTGCTGGAGGGATTCCACTGAGTTCAAACTTGCCCAAAAGATTGTTATCCTTCGTCCTCGCTCGCTCTCCTTCATACACTTGGATCAAAACCCCGGGTTGATTATCAGAGTATGTCGAGAAAATCTGCTCCTTCTTCGTCGGAATCGTAGTGTTCCTCGGAATCAACACAGTCATAACACCACCCGCAGTTTCAAGCCCAAGACTAAGCGGAGTTACATCAAGCAGCAAAAGATCTTGAACCTTCTCATCACCTTCACCGCTCAAAATCGCGGCCTGCACGGCCGCGCCATAAGCAACAGCTTCATCAGGGTTGATACTCTTGCAAAGCTCTTTCCCATTGAAGAAATCCTGCAAGAGCTGCTGCACCTTTGGAATCCTGGTAGACCCTCCAACAAGCACCACCTCATGAATCTGACTCTTATCAATCTTCGCATCGCGCAAACACTTCTCAACCGGCTCCATACACTTCCTGAACAAATCCATGTTCAGCTCCTCGAACCTCGCCCTCGTGATCGTCGCATAGAAATCAATCCCTTCGTACAAGGAATCGATTTCGATAGTCGTCTGCGCGGTCGAAGACAATGTCCTCTTCGCCCTCTCGCACGCAGTCCTCAACCTCCTCAACGCTCTTGCATTTCCGCTAATATCCTTCTTATTCTTCCTCTTGAACTCCGCCGCGAAATGATTCACCATCCTATTATCAAAATCCTCGCCACCGAGATGCGTATCGCCCGCGGTGGCCTTAACTTCGAAAATCCCTTCCTCAATCGTCAAAATCGAAACATCGAAAGTTCCACCTCCGAGATCGAAAATCAGAACATTCTGCTCACCTTTTCTCGCTGCCTTCTTATCCAAGCCGTAAGCAATAGCAGCAGCGGTTGGCTCGTTGATAATCCGCAACACGTTCAATCCCGAAATTACCCCTGCGTCTTTCGTAGCCTGCCTCTGAGAATCGTTGAAATAAGCGGGAACTGTTACCACGGCGTTCTTCACAGGTTGACCGAGAAACGCTTCTGCTACTTCCCTCATCTTTGTTAAGACCATGGAAGAGATCTCTTCGGCGGAGAAGGTTTTCTCTTCGCCTTTGTAATTGACGACGATCATCGGTTTGTCAGCTGCGCCGGGGACGACCTTAAACGGCCACAGCTTCATGTCGTTTTGGACTGAGTGATCGGAGAACCTGCGACCGATTAGACGCTTGGCGTCGAAGACGGTGTTCTGAGGGTTCATGGCGACTTGGTTCTTGGCAGCATCGCCGATGAGTCTCTCGGTGTCGGTGAAAGCGACGTAGGAAGGGGTGGTTCGGTTGCCTTGGTCGTTGGGGATGATCTCGACGCGGTCGTTTTGCCACACGCCGACGCAGCTGTAGGTGGTGCCGAGGTCTATGCCTATTGCTTTTCCTTCCTTTGTTGCCATGATGATCAAACTAACCGGTTATAGCAGGTAACAAAAAGTTTGAATGGGTTGAAGTTGAAGAAAATGTTGTTTCTGTTTTGTTTTGTGTGTAGTGTTAATTTGTGAATGAGTATCTTGTGAGTTGCTATGAGATGAGTTGAGAGGGAAGGAGGAGGGTTTTGTTTTATATAGTGAAGTTGGTTGTGACATGGAGAGGTTACGTGTTAAATTGGAGGGAAAAGAAGAGAGGAGGCGAGAGCATTCTGGAATTGTTTAGAGGTTCGAGAATAAGGGGGAAAGCTTCAGAAAGTTGAATCGAATGTGTAACTAATTTACATCTTACATGCTGCAGCAACTTTTATTGGAATATTCCCTCCACTTCAATTATAAACAAATTTAATTATTTTTAAATTTATTAATTAATAAAGTCGGTTTAATTTCATTTAATTTTATCAAATTTATAAAAAATAGAGGTAATTTAGAAAAATAATATTATAAATAAAGTAAAAATTAAAGAAAATCACAATTTTTTAGAAAGTGGTGTATTGAAAATGAAACAAGATTTAATAAAGTTAGTTAATTTTGCTTATATTTTAAATCAAGAAAAGTATATTTTTTGTTGCTTATAATTCGAGTAGGAAGGAGAATCTTTACTTTTTTTTTAATTAAAAAATATAATAGATCTATTAAACGTTACTATTTTTTTAAAATCATATTTAATTATATCACACAAATTTAAAAAATTATTATATTTTTTAAAATTTAAAAAAGAATTTGTCGATATATGATTTTACACCAAGATAAAAAATATAATAAACCAAAAAAACCAAAAAATTCTTATAAAATGCGATTTATACCGGAATAAAGCAGCAGAGGTTATCTTTAGAATGTTATTGTTTGGGTTTTATTTTTATTTTTTTCATTTTTAAATATATTTTATTATTATTATTATTTTTAATAAATAAATATAGAGTAATAAGCTGCTGACACGTGTCCCTCTGGTATGCCACGGGCCACATCAGTACCGTTAATGGTGGAATTGACGGAGGGACCAAAATTGCTACAAATCGTAAATTGGGGAACCAAAATCACAAAATTAAAAGTTGGGGGACCAAAATCGTCAAATTTGGGGACCAAAAGTGCAATTAAGTTGCTGACACGTGTCCCTCTGGTACGTCACGTCAACACGGTTAACGGTGGAATTGATGGAGGGACTAAAATCACTACAAATCGTAAATTGGGGAACCAAAATCGTCAAATTAAAAAAATTGAAAGACCTAAAGTGCAATTAAGCCAAAAAAAAATTATTAAAAATATGTTAACGTCATATTAAAAAAAAGAAAAAAAAAACTAACTGTTAGTAGTACTTAGTAGTAAGAAAAACTAATATAAATGGTAGGTTTTTCAAGAAAATTCAATTGAGGAGTCCATCATTTCTTATCTAAAAAAGTAAGTATTAGATTTAGATGTCAAAAATAGATCTTGGTATAATAATATTGAAAATATAAATATTTAATGAATAAACATGGTACTTGGAAATCTGGAATCGAGGGTGTTCCTTTTTATTCCAGAGAGGACGAAGATATTTGGAAAGAAACTAAATTTGGTGATCCAGGTGGACAAACGACGAGTAAAGAGGAGGTGAAGTTTTTGAAAACACTTGTTTAAAGGAGGAGGATGCATGAACAACTACAGAATGGTAAATAAATGGGTTGCATTACGCAAACACATCAAAAATTAGGGATGAAAAAAATACATACTCACCTGAAATCGATCCGATTTTGGTAGGAAAAACGTGCTATGATTAAGTTTGGAAAAATCCGAAACCGAAATTCGCTTTAAAAAGATAGGGTCGGTCAGGTTTGGTATTTTAAGTACCCGCCCCGCCCCCGTTCTGATATAAAATTAAAATAATTTTCATTATAATTATTTTTAAAATGATAAAGCAAAACTAACATATTTAGTTAAAACCACTATTTAATTCTTAATTTTTTAAATATTTTTAAAATACCATTTTTATTATTATATATTATTTGAATTATAATGTATCTTATGTGTGATATTTGTTTAATACAATAAAAAATAATTTTAAAAATAATTGGATGGGTTACCCGCGGATTTTCTCGAACCCGACGGAGATGGGTTTGGTTTTCACCTTTTCATACCCGTCCCGCTCTTGATGGGTATGGGATTGGTATTGTCAAAACCTGTCCCAAACCCGACCCGTTGTCATGTCCAGCAAAAATGTTTAGAGTGTGTCGGATGATAAACATATAACGAATAATGTGCGTAAAGTTTCAATTTTGGACTTTTACTTTAATTTTAAAATTAAAAAAATATATATATATTTGAATGTACATTATGTTTCTTTATCTTGAGAAATAAAAGTTACACACAATCTTTTTACATCAAATAGTGGTACTAATAAAAATGTGTTCGAATCATCAATAAAGTCCAATACAGTTGACAGATAATTGAATTCCTCAAACCTGATGTCAAGAGTTTGATTTCTACCGTGGACATAGAAAAAGTTTTGAGCCTAAAGGCAAAGCCACTTAGGTGATATCACCCTTGATGGAAAAAAAAAAGTGTTTGAATCAAATCAAAGGAGAAAGTTAAATCATTTGAATAATTAATCATATGCATATTGTATTATTGTACAGTCCATTATAATAAAATATTTTTTAATCTGGATAGTTTGTTAAATAAAAAAGCTATTTTAATTTTAATGTAATCTATACGTTTATATTGTCCAAATAAAAAGGGGTTTTTATACGACAAAGTAGCACAAAAGATACATGGTTGTTAGTATATTTTACTTATATAATTGATTGGTTCAAATTTGTGAAATATCTCAAATAATTGAAAATGCATTCTTTATGAACTTTATCTCATATATGTTGCAATTGAAAAGAAATGTTTAGAGTTATATACATTGCACTATATGGTGATCCAAACAACTGAAATCCCTTATCAAAGTTGGATGGTCAAATTTGAAACTCCAGGGAGGAAGGGAATCATTGTATTCATAATGAAAAAAGCCTCAATCAAAGTAGCTATTCTTTTAAAGCCTCAATTTTCCTTATCACCATTGCATTTGCAGCTAAATATGTGAAATGCCAGAGTTAGTTTCATAGTATGCATCCCTATTTTTTTTTTTTTTTTAAAAAAAAACACAACTAAAATCAGAGAAAGCATATAGAAATAACTACATACCTCGATTTACTCTGATTTTAGGTGACAAGATTTGATTGGGTGTTGAATGAAGGAGGGTGTCATGGGTTTGTTTTTTTTTTTTTTGCTAGTTTTACAAATTGGTTCATAAAGACGTGATTGCAAACTTTAACAAAAATCCTGCATCCATATGAAAGGTTATACATGTGCCATATTTGTGTCTTTAGCGGGAGTGGTTGTCGTTGTGGTTATGTGGCATGGAGGTGCCTGAGATATCGGTGGAGTGCGATGGAAAAATGTTAAGTGATCGTGATTGTCATCACATGGTGGCTAAGACTTGGGGGGGGGGGGGGCTATAGCGATGATAAGTTGATGGGCTAGAGGCTGGTGAGGGGGGGGGGACTATAGCGATGATAAGTTGATGGGCTAGAGGCTGGTGAGGTGTGGCGGGCTAAACGGTGATCGACGAGGGTTAAGGTCCTCGTCCAAGAAAAGTGAGCATAAAAAAAATAACTTTGAAATTTGCATTGAGATTGAGAAAGGGGTAAAATAGATTTTTTATAATGGTGTTTATGTCTATATTTTAAAGCCAACACCCAAAATCGAATCATCATTAATGACGAATCTTTGAATTTATTACGAGTAGTAACTAAAATTAAAGGCCTCAATCTCCTTATCACATAAAAAATGGGCAATTTTTAAATATTTTTAAAAGAGATGCTTATTTAAATTACTATATTGAAAGGTCGACAAGAACTTATGTAAATACATCATAAAGCAAATATTGAGGAATAATGATTGAGAGAATTACATAAAGGGACCTACTCATAAGCCTATACATTGAGATCTTGACATTTGTCATTTAAGTTATTTTATTTAATCTTTTTAACTTGAAAATAACAAGTGTCATAATCTTGTATGTAAGTTTGCAGATTGATAGGTTTCTAAATCATTTTTTATCAGAAAAAGGAAGCAAGTAACATGAGTTGGGAAATTAATGTTTCTGGTCACATGCGAGCTTCAGGTAGTATTGCCGGCCCGCCCGCGCCTGCACTCGGCCCGCAAAAATTGCTGGCGGGCAAAAATAATTAGGGCCTAATTTTCAGGCCTGTCTGCCCTAAGTGCGGGCAAGGCGACCCGCATTTAAAAAATAAATTAAATTAATATTTTTTCTTTATTTTAAGTACAAATTTAAAAAAAAAAGTGCGGGCGGCCCGCCCGCCCACAAAATGCCCGCAAATAGTATGTGTCACTAAGGTGATTTTAATTTTTTATATTCAAGCCCGCGGGCAGCCCGCATCCCTCCCGCATTCAACTTTTTCGCCAAAACTTGTGCCATGCCCGCAAAAAATTTGCGGGCAAGCCCGCGGGTCGCGACCCGTTTTGCCAATGCTAACTTCAGGTGCAAGCAAGCAAGCCAGTCCCCCCCCCCCTTTTCATACTCTTCTGATCTACCCAAGAATATATATATATATATATATATATATATATATATATATATATATCAAACATAAAAAAAAAGTTAATTATATATTTTTGTCTCAAATATGAGAAAAAAACAATTTTTTATTCTCAATACAATATTCTTAAAATATTCTTATGAAGTAATTATATTATTTAATATTTGTTTCTCAATGTAACTATCTTAAAATGATAATTTTATTTTTTATAAATTTAAAAGATCAAATACATTCAATTAATTTTCTTAATAAACATAAAGTTAGTAATTTTTTATATAATAAAATTAATTTTTTTTTATAGTAATAGAGATTGAAAAGAATATTACTAAGCCTTTTCCACACACAAATTGATTGCAATAGAAAATATTATCTCATTCTCAAAGTCTGATGCCCCACCTTAAAAGCTAAGCCCGGAAATCTTTAAGTTCATGAAATTTATAATTGTTCATAATTGCATTAGAAAGTATTCCATGCGGTTTCAAGTATAAGAAAAAAATAATTTTATATTTATCAAAAAAATTAGTTCAGTGTGTTTAAATTTTTTTTTTGAAATTTATAAAAAATAGATTATTTCAAGAAATTTGCATTAAGAATGAAAAAAAATCAAAGGATATAATTATTTTATAATGCCATTTTAGGCCGGAATAATTGAATTGAGAATAAAAAGTTAGTTAATTTTTAATATTTATTATATTTAAGACTACCAATAGATGTATTTTCTTTTTTATATTTGAGACTAAAAAAAGTAATATAATCTTTTAATATTCTTCTAAAAAAACATTTAAAATTAATCCATCTCAATTAATTTTAGCTGGTGTATATAATAATAATGTGACTGACAGTTATTGTTCACCTCAACATCATCCCATCTCAACTATTTTTGTGTCAATTTTGTATATGATTATTATTTTATTTTTTAACTTAATTAAATTAAATACTTTTAAGTAGTCCAAAACAAATAAAAGTTACACATAATTAACATGTGTCAACAAGTGATAATGTTAACTGCGACCTAATAATATTGGCGTAAATTATTGTTAGTTGTATCATCATATAGGCTAAAAAAGGGATAAATTTGGAAATTGTGTAATTTTACAATAAGTAAAATAAGTTGAAAACTTTTGAAAAAAATATTCACAAAATTAGTGATATTTGCGAGTAGTTTATGTTTTTATTCGAGCCTTTAATAAATATGATATCGGATAATTGGTCTCTGTTGAGTATGTATATATGTATATATATATATATATATATATATATATATATATATATATATATATATTTTATGTTTTGTTATGTATATTTATCTTTCCCTGTTATCATATAGCAGTAGTAGTACAAGATTTTTCTTAGCATTTCCGTATACATGGTTTCGGTTCACATATACGAAAAGAAATATAATTTCTATACGAATCATTAATTTGATATACATTGTTGGCTGCATGTTTTTTCAAAAGTTGTGAGGCTGATTTGGTAAATTTCTCTCACCCACGTTTGAATTGTAATTGAGATACTGGCGCAAGTTCTCTCCTTCTGAATCAGGTAGATTATATCTGAAAGAGGTTGACAATAAGTTCTGTCAAAATTGACCATTTGCCCCTCTGTTAGAGGTGGACGAAGACCTAGACAGATCAGAGAGAAACAAATAAAAAATTATCTACTACAAGAAGCAAGAAGTGTTAAAAATAATAAATAAATAAATAAACATGTCATTGTCTTGAATAAAACAGATGTCATGATCAAGAATAAAACAAATGTCATGGTGTAAGGTTTTCTCCCAATCAAGCCACAAAATACTATCCAAAAAACCCCAATATTTCCTCATTATACCCAAAAAAATATGATAACCTTAACCATGACAAAAGAAGACCAAAGATATTTTTCGGCTGATAGTCGAAGACTATTTCCTTTTGAAACGTAGAAATCATTTAAGTAGACTTTACCATTATCAGCAAAGTTTTTTCCATACCTACATCAGACATCAGACCCTCTGACATCATGACTAAAGAACCAGCTATCTGGCGATTGTGGTGAACCTTTTTATCACTTTGGCATTTCTTATATATCATAGACACTAGTTCTATGCGGTTATTTAGGGAACCATAATAATAAAAAATTAATAAAATTTAGAAAAAGTTTATATTTACCAAAATATAGAAAACAATGATGATAAAATTATATTACGAAAAATCATTTCATGGTCCGAAATTTATCATCTTAATCCTATCTAAACTATTGATTCAAAATATTTTTACAGTATAAATTATCTTAAAACATTTAAGATCAAGTAATTTATGTAAAATTGAAATTATTAATTTTTTAACCATGCAATAATTTCTCGATAAATTACAGCTAAATACGTCGTCACCCACGACCCCGAGCCCGAAACCAGCAGAAAACGACGTCGTGGCAATTTACTCCTACACGTATAAAAGTATACAAAAAAAGTATAGAAAAGTTGGTATACGAAGTGTATGTTTTTAGGAGTAGTA
Organism: Crotalaria pallida; assembly: GCA_037953625.1. Lineage (NCBI taxonomy): Eukaryota > Viridiplantae > Streptophyta > Magnoliopsida > Fabales > Fabaceae > Crotalaria > Crotalaria pallida. The sequence continues at coordinate 181,342,823 of CM075649.1, forward strand.
ACTGGTATACCTAATTTAGAGGAAAGAATAAAATAAATAAAGTGGGGATGCGCGAGAGATAGCGCAGGGGGTAGAAGGGTTTTAATTGCGAGGCCAGCCTTCCGTTCTGTGTTACGCAACGCTGTTCTCTCTCCCTCTCTTCTCACTCCGCAGAAGAGAGAGAATATTAATAATAATAATAATTTAACCCTAACCCCTTCCTTCCTTCCTTCATTCCTTTTACCTCTCAATCAAATCCAATCTTATTATCTATCTATTATATCTATCTATATATCTATCTCTTCCTATCTTATTTTTTTCTTTCTTTTACCCCTCTCTCTATATCATCCCTTGGTTCAGGTTCAGCCTCGCTGAATCTCATCCTATTCTATTCTTCAATCCGACGGCGGAGATTTCATCATCAATAGCTAGATCCTGAGTTATGCAGCAAGGTGATCAAACAGTTATTAGCTTGAGGCCTGGCGGTGGTCGTGGCGGCGGCGGCGGCGGTAGCAGATTCCTTGCTCCTCGATTCGATTCCTCCTCTGCTTCTTCTACCCCTGTTTTCGGTTCCTTTTCTTCTGATCCATCACTCTCACGTTCCCATGGCGGTGCTCCTTCTTCGTTCTCTATCAAGGTTTCAATCAATCCCCAATCGCATCACTTTTCCCTTGGATCTACCTCTTCATCGATTGAACCTCTTCAATTTACGCTCTTTTTTTTTAATTATTATAATTGATTGCTTTTTAATGCCTTTGTGCGTGTTGTTATCTATGATTTATGTTTTTTTTTTTAATTTTTCGGATCTCGTTTCATTCGATTAATACCAAGGTTCAATATTTTGCTGTTTTATTGCAAAAAAAAAAAGTTTTTTAACTGTGAGGTCTTGAGCTGAAGTTAACTATTTGTTTTTTTTTGTTTAAATTCCAATGGCGATGTTCAATGGCATTCGAGTTTTTCTTAATGTCATATTTTTAATTGTCCTCATAGATTTTAATGTGCCTGGATTTGATGATAGTGTGTTATGAAACTTAACGAATTTGTTTGGCAACATCGTTGGCTACAAAATCGTAACGAATCGCAGTGAAACGGTTACAATAAGGAAAAACGAACATTTTGATACACCTATTATTGTTTAGTTTAAAGAAGCTAATGAATGTCCTAATTCTTGGTGGGACACTAAGTATGTGTACCTGCTGTAAATATGGACAAAAAGCATCATGTGAGCTTTAGGTGGGATTGACTAAATATCAATTTGCCCATAAAGGTCCCACATACATTAAAACCTTTTTTTTTTCCAAATCGGCATTGCATATTTCTCTGTGCAGCTTGTGTTCGATGGCTGTGATAATTATTTTACTTTGTCGTTCTGAACATAATGGTTGCAAGGACGACAAATGCATTTATTGGAACGTGAAAGTTGTTTTTTGGCTTTGTTGACATAATCAATATAATTACTAATGAAATCGATAACGGATTGTAAAGACGACAAATGCATTTATTGGAACGTGAAAGTTGTTTTTTGGCTTTGTTGACATAATCAATATAATTATTAACGAAATCGTTAACGGGTGATTACTACAGGTTGATTCGTTATTAGGTTGCCTATAGAGTGTAAGTAACGTGTAATGATTTTTATAACAATTCATAAAAAAATTGCAATGAAAAACAACTTATAGATATTTTTACTGTGATATTTGTGTGGAGAACTTAGTGACATTGAATACTACGTACTATGTTGTAGCACTATGTATGGCCTCATTCATCTTCCTCACATTTGTCTTGTTCTTTTTTGTAAGTTATATGCTTGAATGGTGAAATTTGCATCTAAGGTAAATACTTATGGTTTTATAGGCTGGAGATTCACGGTTTGAGGGTCGCGAGCTTGTGCGATATACCAGAGATCAGCTTTTACAGCTTCGAGAGGTAAGTGATGGATGATGTTCTTGTTGATTAAGTATTTCAGTATTTCAAATTACTTATACTCTTTCTAAAATGATATTTTTATTTTTGAAAAACCATGCATCCATCTGCTGCTCTTTTCATATTACTGTAATTTTGAGACCAGTTATTTCCATCTGCAAAGCTTTTCATCTTAATTAAGAAAATGTTTGTCTGGTTAACATCCCGTGACTTTGATGCCTGGTAGTTGGATTTATCTTTTTAATATTTTCTGTTTATAGATTTCCCTATGTGCACCGTCCTATCATAAACTTATATTTGTTAGACTAAATAATTCCAGTCAGGATTTTTTGTGGAAGTATCTGTTTAATTAAAAGGCATCCTATGTTGTTCCCTAAGCCTATTGATATATGTTCTGAATATTCTTTTGTTCATTTTAACTTCTTTTTGTCTATCTCTTCGGAAACTACCTTTGAAACTGCATGATTCTGTGTTTTTTCTTTTAAAATCTAAACTGATTTATGCTTCTAAATTTCCTATCTTTTGAACCTTTTTACTCTTAGGTTGTCGAGATCCCTGATGATATTTTAAAGATCAAACAAGATATCGATACTGAACTTTTTGGTGAAGATCAAAGCTGGGGCCGCTCAGAAAATAATGTGAGTGTATTTTCTATCTCCCAATCATTCTGCTAACCTTCTATTAGCATTGTTGTATTGTTGGCAGTTAACATACTGTTATCATTTGGCGACTCTTCAATGAATGAAAAAAATGTTTCTCGTTTGTTGTAATGCTGCAATTTTTATTCTCTTGATTGGTGCAATTAAATGTTCTGTTATATGCATTTAGCTATGATCATCTTCAAGTTAATAAGTTTGACTTGTGTGTAATAATGTTTATATCATCTTCTGCAGCCCCCAAATCCACTTCAAAATCGATATTCTGAGCCAGATAACCGTGATTGGCGTGGCCGGTCTGGGCAACTTCCTGCTAATGCAGATGAGAGATCTTGGGATAATCTCAAGGAGAATAGAGACTTTGGCAATAACAATCGTCAAGACCAACTGAATTCTCAGTTTGGAAGGGCACACATTTCTTCTAATCAGGGGGTAATTATCACAAGCAGAAATGCCTGATATCTGTTTTGTATTTAATGATTTAATAGTTCCACTTTGATCTGATGTTAATGTAAAACTATTTACACTTGGGAGAACAAGGAATCATTTAGTAATGAAGGTTTTTGCTTTGAATAGAAGCTTGAAAGCTTTTAAATTGGAGCCATTATTACAATTGCTTAATGAAATGTTTTAAAATAATTGTCACATTCATACTGAAAATTACCTTTGATTGTATGATGGTCTGAATATTTATTTATTCCCATACCAATTAAATCTGGTTTGATGAATTGTTCCATCTTATTTTCAACTCTGTTTGTATTAATTCAGGGAGGACCGGCTCCTACTCTAGTCAAAGCTGAGGTGCCATGGTCAGCTAGAAAGGGAACTCTCTCTGACAAGGATCGTGTCTTAAAAACTGTTAAAGGGTAATACATTTTTATTTTTTAATACATGTTTACGGTTTGATGTGGTCTTTTGACGTTGATCTGCTTCATATTTGCTGATTGTCATGCTTAGGGAGTCTTTACTGTCATGCCTGGACCTTAATGTCTGTATAATGGTTCTTTTATTGTAATGTTGGTAAAGCAAGTACAACAAAGTTGCTATCAAGAACAGTTTGAGGGATCATAACATATTAAATATGAAAACTAACCATAAGTTGTGAGTTGTGACAAGATTCTTGTATTTATTTATTGAATGACTTCTATAATTCTGTTAAGAGCAATCTGGATTGCATGTTTACTTCCTATAGCTATGCTAAAAGCTGACGATCACTTCTTTGCAGAATACTCAATAAGTTAACTCCTGAGAAATTTGATCTCCTTAAGGGTCAGTTGATTGATTCTGGCATTACATCAGCCGACATATTGAAGGTTCATCTTTAGTCATTATTGGTTCTTAATTCCCTTGCTTTGCTTATACAGGGAGTCGTTTCAATTATATTTTGTTCACATCCTTGTTCTTAATTGAATTGCTTTGCAATTGCAGGGAGTCATTTCGCTTATTTTTGATAAGGCAGTACTGGAGCCAACATTTTGTCCCATGTATTCTCAGCTGTGTTCTGATCTTAATGAAAAGCTGCCTCCATTCCCATCTGAAGAACCTGGTGGTAAAGAAATCACTTTCAAAAGAGTACTCTTGAATATTTGCCAGGAGGCCTTTGAAGGTGCAGATAAACTGAGGGAAGAACTGAGGCAGATGACTGCCCCCGAGCAGGAGATGGAGCGTCGAGACAAGGAAAGACTTGTCAAGCTTCGTACTCTTGGAAACATCCGTTTGATTGGTGAACTGTTGAAGCAAAAAATGGTTCCTGAAAAGATTGTCCATCATATTGTTCAGGTTATTGCAGTACTTGAAACTTCACTGTTATATAAATATATGTTCTTGTTGGTTTGGGAGTATCCACTTATCTGCATGATTAATGATATTTGGAACAGGAGCTTTTGGGACCACCTGACAGCAAGGTCTGTCCAGCTGAGGAAAATGTTGAAGCCATATGTCAGTTTTTCAACACTATTGGTAAGCAGCTTGATGAAAGTCCAAAATCACGGCGTATAAATGATATGTACTTTAGTCGGTTGAAAGAATTGAGCACAAATCCCCAGCTTGCACCACGGCTGAGGTTCATGGTTCGTGATGTTATAGACTTGCGTGCTAATAACTGGATTCCAAGACGCGAAGAGGTAAATTTACAAAATATATTATGTAGATATGGTATGTGTTGAGTGCCAATGGTACTTATTTTTTCTATCAAGTATTAATATTTACACTTATAGGTGAAAGCCAAAACCATCACTGAAATCCATTCAGAGGCAGAAAAAACTCTTGGATTGCGTCCAGGTGCCACTGCAAGTATGAGAAATACCCGTGTAGCTTCTGGTGTTCAAGGAAGTACCGCCCCTGGAGGCTTCCCCATTTCTCGACCTGGTACAGGGGGTTTTATGCCAGGGATGCCAGGTTCCAGGAAGATGCCTGGGATGCCTGGACTTGATAATGACAACTGGGAGATTCCTAGGACTAGATCAATACCAAGAGGAGATATGTCTGGTTCACAAACTGCTGGACGCGGCCAGTCTCCTTTCCTTTCCAAATCGTCAACTACGGTGAACTCAAAGTTTCTACCTCAAGGTAGCGGTGGACTTATAAGTGGGAGAAATAGTGCCTTAGTACATGGAGGTGGTGGAGCCCCTTCTGCCCGTCCTTCAAACTATGGCGTACCTACTGAGCCTGCACCTCAAATCCCTTCGCCTGTTAAACCTGTTTCTGCTGTATCACAGCCTCCTGCTGCAAAAATGAACACTGATGATCTTCGCCGCAAAACTGTGTCTCTTCTGGAAGAATATTTCAGTGTTCGGCTTTTGGATGAGGCATTACAGTGTGTGGAGGAACTAAAATCTCCAGCTTACCATCCCGAGCTTGTCAAGGAAGCCATTTCCCTTGCACTAGATAAAAGTCCACCATGCGTCGGACCTGTTGCTAATCTCATTGAGTATCTGTTTAATAAGAAGATAGTTTCAGCTAGAGATATAGGGACTGGCTGCTTGTTGTTTGGTTCTATGCTGGATGATATTGGCATAGATTTACCCAAAGCACCAAACAATTTTGGTGAGATAATAGGGAAACTAATTTTAGCTGGGGCCTTGGATTTTAAGGTGGTGAAAGAGATCCTTAAGAAGGTGGAGGATGACCGGTTCCAGAAAGCGATATTTGACGCAGCAGTGCAGGTTATTGGCTCTGCATCTGGGCAAGCCGTGCTGGATTCACAAGCATCTGATATCGAAGCCTGCCGGAGTCTGTTCAACTGATTCAGACTTTGCATGAGAATACCTATTTCTGTTGACTGGATGAACATTTCTCTTGCCTTGTTTCGTTATTTTGAAATTCCCTTCCCTTTTACGCCCACACTTTGAGTTAAAGCATTCTGTGTTACAGTACGTTATAAAAGTGGAGGTTTCAGTATCAGGTATTTTCATCTGAGAGTTGTATAATTTTATTTTAATTTTTTATTTTGATGTCGTAGAGGTGTTTATTCGAGGGAAAAGTCAGAACCATAAAAGCTACGGATTTTGTTTTCCGTTTGGCTATAATCATGTGCCAAGTTTCTCCAAGAGAGAGTGGCCCATTCATGGGGGTCCAAATGTTTTTTGTATTTCATTAGTTCCATTTATTTTCTTAATTTTGTTGACAGAGTAATTGTTATAATACTGGTCAGCTCATAAACATTGTCGTTATTTATATTTATACTAGATTTTGTTTAGATTTTATATTTTAACCTTGCATGGATGCAGTATAATACTCCTTCCTGTTTTTATTTATAGGTCATCTTCTAGAAGATTTTCTTCGTCTTAATTATTAGTCTTATGTATCATTTTTTTCCCTTATTAAATGATTTGCTTAATTATGTTTTTTTATCATTAATGAGTGATTTTTCAAGAAAAATTGTGATCATAAAATTGTAATATTGTAATATATTCTTATAGAATTCATAAAATTAACTCTTATTTTTTGTATATTTAATTCGGTTAAGTATCATCTGTTGGAGGGAGTAGTTACTACTTGTTTTATAACTAGATAGGAAGCATGTCCAAGTCTGCACTGTATGAATACCAAATCTTAAAATGTAATTAATATCAATATTACCAGGGATGTTATAATTATTTAAGCATAAAATTTTTTGGTTCTTCCAATATTACCAATTTACCATTGATGATTTTTTCATGAAGAAAGTTTTTACCAAAGACAAATTTTGGTTATAAATTTTTATCAGGATATGACCGTATATTAACATTATTAGATAAATCTTTCAAATTATTTTTTCAAATAAGTTTTCCTTTTTTTTTTTTTTTTTTTGGATTTCGTATCCTGGTAAGTAGGAGAGGAGAAAGAAGGAGATGAGAAGAAGAAAAATGGTGAGTAAAGATACCAGTAATTTATTTTTTTATCTCGATGACAGTTTTCATGTGAGAACATAAATATTTTATAATATTTTTACGGTGATCAACAATATTATGATGGAAGGCGTACTTGAAATTTAAAAATGATCATATTAATTTAGGGAAAAAATTATATGTATAAAAAATATAATGCAGCAAAAGTGTATTTAAGCAAATTAAAAAATGTGTTAAATAAAAATTGATATCTTTAATATTTTAATAAGTGTTTTTCACCAAATAAGTAATGCATTAATTATTTGAGTTTTTTAAACACATGTCTTATAATACATATTAAAAAAATTCATAATGCGTAAGTTTATATGGTAAAACGGTAATAACATGATGAGTGAGTTTCTTAGCATATGTTTTAGCTTATACGCCAGAAAAATTCTGATTATTTTGATGAAACTAAAAATAAAAATAGTGCAAGGACTGAGTGTGTCACTGATAACCGAAAAATGTAAAGTGCAAAGACAACAATTTATTAAAAAAAAGTAATGTTCCGCAGCCGGGAATCGAACCCGGAAGAAGACCATGACATAACACTTACGGCCAAGTTGCTACTGCGGATTTTATGCCCTTCTCTGCTAAAATGTTTTTTATAACTAACTCGGAAAAGCTGATTATATTTCTTTCTTCCTCAACCTCAACCTCAAGTAGGTTTGGCGCCTTTTTTTGGCATTGTGGATTGTTGAAGTGAAGGAAATGACAGAGAGCGGAGGTGATTCGGTGAAGCTAGCTGTAGCACTATCCATTCTCCGAGCAAAGGTTCTGAAAAATACAAATGAGTTTTCTCCTTCTGAATCCGACGCTCTCCGTTGGAAGCTCAAGGTTCCATTCCAAATGCTTCTTTCCTTTCTTCCTTTTTTTCCCTTTCAATATTTCCTTACTTTATATTCTTTATTTATAATAATAATAATCATAAATAATTTTTATTTTTTTGTTAAGGCTAAGGAAAGAAAACAAGAGATCCTGAGGCTCAGAGAAGATCTCAGAGAATCTCAAGGTTTCTAATTCCATCCTTTCTCTTCTCTCACACTCACAAATTCACAAACACCTCACGTGCTTGAACGAAGAATGCTGATATCGCTCAATTTTTGATGTAGATGCTTCTTCTCACTCTCAGCATTCTGATCTCTTCCCCGAAACTGCTTCTTGCAAGTGTTATTTCTTCCACAATTTGGGAGAATCAAACCCTAACCCTCCCTCCTCTCACACCGCCACCAGCTTCAATGACGTCCTCCGCCGCAGATTTCTCAGACATGGTAGTGGTTTCATCGATCATCTTCGTCACTCCATTACATTACGCGGCATGGTGTTCTGTTGTTCATTTTTTGCTCTATTGATGTTGATATTTTGGTTTCTGTAGTTCACTTTAATGAAAAGAGAAGAAGAAGAAGAACTGGCTCTTCCTCTTCTTCAAGTCAGCAGCGGATTTATTTAGGTACATTAGGGACATCGTTTTTAGTTTAAAAAATAAGAATCACACTGCGCGGTAGTTGTTTTAGGATAGGCTACTTGTGAGAATTTTGCATTATAATTTGAATGCGGAATTGCAGGTTTAACCGAGGAGGATGAAATTGAGCAGCTTAGGGCCGCCGTTCATTTTCTTGTGGAGCTCTGTGAATCCGAATCACCTGTTAGGATTGCTTTACTATTTCGTTTGGTTTCTTGTTGTCTACGTTTCCACGTGCTATGTTGTCAATTCTTTTTTATCGTTGTGTTTTCATTGTACCTTGCAGGTTGATGATTCCAAGTTTGCGAACTTGGTACATCAAGCTGTAGATTTTATTTTGGGTATTATGCTCTTTTCACTTATTTAATTGCTTTGCTTACTTTTTTTTATTTATTAAATTAAATAATTGAATCATACATCTATCATAGCCTGCTACTTTTTCATTTTCAAAATTCTCCAAGACTAAAATTTTTGAGTCTCACAAGTCACAATCAGTTCTTCTTAATTAGCAAAGACTTTAGTCCATCCTCACTTTTCCTCACCATTTAACCGTCTTGTGATGTGAGCGATGCTTAGAATTTTGAAGTTGCTAACAAATGTGATCCTTTTGGATTTTATTGATCTGCTAAAGAAAACCTAGTAGAGGTTTGCTACTTCCCATTCCTCGCATCAAGTGGTAATTTGAGTTAGGAGTTTTGCTTCTTTAACTCTTAAATATGTTTCACTTTGATTGATTTTTATTGTTTAAGTATGGATCACTATTATATGAATTACTGGTAACCCAAACCATTTTTCTTTGTTATCAATACTGATGATTAATGTATATATTTTCTTAAGATTCATTGAAGAATCTTCTATCCGTGGGAAGGAGCCTGGAACTTGTTGAAGGAATTATCAACAGCCTAGTAACTCGTTTGGTTAGGCAGATGAGTTCGCAAGAAACTGGTATCATTAATTGGAGATTGATTATGCCAATAAATGCTGTTTACTACGTATTACTATAGTCCTAATCATAATATTACAAGTTAGTAAATGAGTTTAACATTGTCGCATTTGTGACCCTTATTCTCCACTTTAACTTGCGGTCCTTTTGTTGCTATTTTCTTTTTCGTTTGTTTTTTCTAGGGTCTCAACACACAGACACTGACGTACGGTTCTATGTTCAGCATTTGATCCGTAAACTTGGAAGTGAGGCCTACATTGGTCAACGAGCAATACTTTCGGTTTGTCAAAGAATATTGATGCTAGCAGAACGTTTGCTTTTCTCTGATCCTTTTGATGATGCCTTTCCTGACATGCATGAATGTATGTTCAGAATGTAAGTTTTTTGCAAGTGCACATCAAAATTCATAATCTCCATGGTCAGAAATCATAATGTATAGTTCATTATAGATAGGTTAGTGCTTTTGAAGACACACATTTATCTGATTTTTATTTGTGGAATGGCAGGATCCAACTTGTCGAGTTCTTGGTGTCAGATTACTTATTAGAGTGGTCAAAAGCTGAAGATTTTGACAACAGTATGCTTCATACTCCCTGCTGATGTTTTTATTGTTGTACATATGTTCTTTCTCTAAGTATTTCATGTCATCCAGAGCCTTGGTTCCTTTTATTCTCAACAAAAATTATTCTGTCCCACAGCCAAATTTTTATTTCTTCACTCTTATTTATGTTTTATTATAACTCCCCTTCAATTTCTGCAAATATTCATGGCAACTTATTGTAATTGAGAATATGAACCAAGTATAACAACTCAGACTAACTGGTAACCATGATCTCGCAGTGCTCCTTGAAGATTGGGTGGCATCATTTATCCAGGCAAAGAAAGCAATAGAACTTCTGGAAAGCAGAAATGGACTGTATGCACTCTATATGGACCGAATCACAGGTGAATTGGCAAAACAAGTTGACAAAGTCTCATCATTTCGAAAGTTTAAAAAGGAAATTTTTGACGGCCTGTTTCGCTAAACATTGATTCATTGTAAATAATATTCTGGATTAATTTTCCTGTCCGTGGCCCATATGTGAAAAATGGTTACATTTACATATGAGAATGAAAAAAGAGTTGATTCATGGTAATGCACCTTGTCCTTGACCTTGAGTAAACTTGACATGCATCACTGGATGAATTCACTCGTGTATAGATTCTTGTAACAGTTGAATAGCTTACAGAATTATTGAGGTTGGGACAATAGGCAGTCGCACTACACTGTTGCAGTCTACTTTCTGATTCCTAATTTTCACTATTTATCAGTATCAATCATACTATTATCCAGCCATTTCTTTCTAAACAGTGACACTTAAAAAGAAAAAAAAAGGCAATACTGAAAGACTCACCCTTGCCTTTCTTTTCCGTGTCTTTTCCTCTCATTTACCGCTCTCAGTAAGTCTGCAGGATGATATATTGTCTAGAATTTATGTGAAGGTACCTTGGCCCTTGTTTTAGACTCCCCCCCCCCCCCCCCCCCCCCCCCCCCCGTGCGCATTACCCTTTGGCCCCATTTGTTATTTACCACCTGAAACAAATCGGAAGATTCTTTCCGTTTGAAACAAGGCAGAAACAAATTAAAACAATTTCCGCCTTATGCAAGTCGTATTATCTTCCGCATTTCCAAAGTCGTAAATAAAATAGAGTATTTCACCTTTCATCAGGCGGAAACATTAAAAATTTGTTATAATACCAAAATTGTCCCTTCATTCATTCAAGTGCAAAAGGGAGGTGGAGGGAGGGCTCACGGAGGGACATTTATGAGATTTCAATTGTTCCGTTTCTTAAAAAGTGGCGATTCTAAATAGTCGATAATTCTTTTGTCTTATGTAAATCGTTAGTAAATTAAAATAGTTTCTGCCTTTTGAAAATTGGAAATCATCTTCCGCCTCCGTAAAGTCGGTAAATGGGGGCCAAAGTGTTTTATTTTATTTCCGCCTTGTTTCAAGCAGAAAGAATAATCCAACTTGTTTCAGACGGTGGGGGTCAAAGAGTAATTGGTGGGTGCTAAAAAGAAAAAGCCCTTGTATTATTCTTCCAAAGGCTATTTTCGTGTGCTTCAAGAACCACCACTCTTCCTATATCCGGGTCTCGACAGGATGAGTGCTAGTGGAGAACCAAGTGTTGAACCACGACCTTTTCTCTTTGGCTGGAAACGATATCTGAATTAAGTATTTTAAACTATGTCTTAAGTTAGAGAGAGTGAATTTAATGATATGATTGTAATAATTGTCTTTAATGTTAAAACATCCTTGAACATGATTTTATATCTAGTAGGTATTAGTTTCTAAAATAAGAAACACATCCAATTAGATTAAAGGAAGATTAACTGCGTTTTAATGAACTTGATTCTTGCTGCTTTTTTATTGAGACTTTCTTTTCACACCACCCTCCATTTTTTTCGCCTCACATGAGGCGGAAGTGTAAATTTATTGGGCTTTCCACCTCTCAAGAGGCGGAAAGGGTGAAAAAAAGCACTTCCGCCTCATATGAGGCGGAAAAAATGGGGGTGAGAAGAAAAATGGGGGTGTAAAAAGAAAGTCTCTTTTTATTGAGATGCCTACCCCACCGGCCACCACGTGTCAATATTTCCAGCCCTGTATATGCTTCTTATCGTCTAGTGCAGTAGTGCTACTTTTTCACGGGTTAGCTGTCAAAATGCATGCGTTTCGGGTGTTATTGTCTAGTAGTGGCACTACTTTGATGGTTCGGCCCTACCAGTTTTTTTTTTTTTTTTTTTTTAATACTAGAAAATAAAAAAAAATTACTAGTCATTATAATTAATATCATTAATATAAATATTTAAAATAATTTTTTAAAATTATTATTTTTATAATTATTATTGGAATTTTAAGAAGTATTGAATAAATAAAAATATACGTGGAAAAAATAATTAATATCATTAAAAATTAAAAATAAACTTATATCAAAATTCAACTTTTTTTTTTCCAAAGAAAACGATTGGTCGGACTGTTGGAGTAAAAAGTTTAGAAAAATAAGTCTGCATGTTGGCGTATTATTGATTGAACGATTGTGTGAAAACAATGAGTGAATACAAATTTGTCATTACTGTCATTAGTTATTAGCATTCCTATACTTATCTTAGTCTCAAATAAAAAAAAACTAATATTTTAATTTTAATATAATTATTTTTAAAATATATTTCAAAAATATTTATCTTATTTAATTCTTAATATAACTTTCTTAAAATAACTCACTCTATTTTTTATGAGTTTGAAAAAAATTAAAAACACTGAACTAAAGTTTTTAACAAGTGTAAAAAAATATTTCCCTTGTAATAAAGATGGGAGTAGTAATTTTGAATGGATATGTGAATTGTGAAGTGGAGAGTGTAGATATATGGTGATAACTGATAATACTAATCGGTAGACAACGTACGGGGCTGTTGGTTTAGCAGAGGGTCAATCATGAGGCAAAGAAGATGCATGCTGTGTTTCACTTTTCTGATATTATTTCCATCACATTATCTGCTCCTAACTTCAGGTAATAAGGAAGCCCTGAATTCACAAGCAAATGGAGATGTTAATAAGGAGCATCAAGTTTTACTTTTTAACAAGAGGCTGCTGCTATTGACACAACAACAACACAACCTCTCTAATCATACCAGAAAGTTTATCCCTCGGCCTCGCACTCGAAAAAGGGTGATCCCAACTCATCGTAGTGAGCATGAGAGAAAATCATCAGCCATCCACACTCCAATTTCCATATTATTCCACTCTGCGTTCATTCTTTGCACTTCCTTTTTCTTTGCTCCCTTCCTCTATTATTAGTGTCCTACCTCATCTTTTCTGCTCATCATTTTGCATTGTTTATGTATCTTCCTTTTCTGTTTCTTCATTCTTGTTTGGTATTATTGTGTACTTGTGGATCCTACGTGTATTTATATTTGTTTTTACTTGATTGTTGATGATTGTGAAAGATTCATGAGGATCTGAGAATGGGTTTTGATGATTGCTGCACTTAGTAACATACATGCAATTTACTCGATCATCTTTAGAAACAGCACCTCTAATTCATATTTGAGATAGTTGAATGCACAAATGAGTTGAGATTAGATTAATTATAATCAAACAGTAAGAATTATTGAAATGTCAAGTTCTGGTATAGTAGCGTGTAAGTAAGTTGTTGTACGTGCTGTCGTGCTCAGTTTTTCCTTTCTCATGATATCTGTCGTTTTATATGGCAAACCATTCATAAGCTATAACTCAAAAATGATGAATCTAACACTCAATAAAAATTATGGATGAAAAATGCCTAGGTGGCCTAACGGGATAGGAACCAAAACCATAAACGGAAAAACAAGGATCAAAATCTTCTTATGCTTTATAGACAATGTAAACCAATCCGTGTATTGTATGAGATAAAAAAAAACTAGTTGAAATTTAAATGAATGAACCAAGTTTAGATATAGAATTTATTATTTATATGATGATCTCAACCATTTATCATATAAAGCAATTGGTAATTGAGACTGCTACTATTTAAACAAGATATCAGTTGCTCGATGTTTGACTCCTAAAAATATAAGAGATCTAATTGAAAGAATCATCCCAAAAGATAAACCAATATCCGAATAAATTAGTCATTCTAATCATGTTGGTTGGTGCATATCTTGAAAAAAAACTAAATGAGCATAATTTAAACAAAATATACACGTACAGAACGTCAATCAAAACAAAAACCTGGAGGCTAAGCTACCTAGGTGTTCCTGCAGATACCAACTGAGCTGACTTACGCGGACAAACGTTTACTTATTCTAAAACAATATATTATCTATGTTGATTCTGAAAAAAATAAATCTATTTTTTCTTTTACACGTGAAGAAATCTATCTTATTAGATTCACACAAGCTTTGTTTTTGAAATTTCGTAAAACAATATTATTTTATTATTTAATTACTTGAGAATATTTTATTATTCAGCATATGCGAGAATTATTAATGTTTGTTGCTTAATTTGATTTTATAATTTAAAAAGTATTCCTTCTAGAAATTACTATTTTTGAACAGATATTATTTATCATATCTGATGCTAAAACTATTATCATGACATTGTGTTCAGCAACAATTATCTTTACGCTTTGGCGCGAGATGAATTTCCAAGAAAACACAATTTATTTCTCACATGGTAGGTGGGATGAGATGAATTTGGACGACTCATGCTGTGTACAAGATTGGGGTGCTTTCAATCTTGAAGATGGAAGTGTCAAGCACCTACTTCCTTACACAAATATAATTAAACCAGCACTCATTTGGGTTGTTCAAAGTTCAAACTCACCTATAAAATGGTATTGTATTAGATTATCGCTTGTATTGAAATTATCATTGTATTTGCAGGAATTATCGTTTGCAACTCTATATGAATTGTTTTGCTTATTGTTTAAACTACTTTGAATTATATCCTGGTTTTATAATTCAACATAATTTATGCAGTTTACCTTCTATAACCAACATAACAGCAGTAAGCAAAATAATTTTATGCTTTGTATAAGCCGCGGTTGGATGTTTTGTCAATGAATAATGATGCTTATAGAGTATCAAGTGTTTTTATTTTTTTTAATAACTTATCTGTTAGTGCTAAACTTGAAGTAATGCTTACTTGATTAGTGCCTCATTATAGAGGCAAACATTTGTAAAGAACATCCTCATAACCAATTTGGCGGGGGGAAAAAACCACCTTGATTTCCACTTGTTTTAAAAGGATGGTCAAACAATTTCTTATGGGACGTGCGGCAATGCAGGGTATAATCAAGTAATCAAGCAAACATGACCAAGGATTTTACGGCTGGCAAAGGCAACTTATAGAGGACCAAATAACTCCAAATGCAGAGACACGCTGGAGTAGTGCAAGCTCTTCAATGGAACCTTCATCCTTATTCATGGCAACCGCCCTCAAGCATCTCATTTTTGGATTGCTCTCAGTTACCACATATATAAATGGGATATGTAGAGATGCTTGAAATCTATCATCCTCTTCTTATGGCTCAAATCAATAACTTAACGTTGTTTAGCATCCTACTTTTGATTTGTTATTATCATTATAAAGACTAGCGCACCACTGCTCTTGGCTTGTGTATTGTATCTGCTTTATGAAACTGCATTTGTGAATGTAAGAACGAAATGAGACGGAGCCGGCAAGCAATCTGAATAAAAAGTTGACCTCATATCAAACATCAGAATCATAACTCACATCAATGATTCTACCTAATAATTTATAAAATGTTCAATTACTACTGATTTAAGTTCAAAAGATGGATAAGCATGATTACCGCGACAAGGGGAACTTTGGGAAGAAAGTAAGAAAAAAAAAACGGTTAAATTCAATTTCTGGTTAGCAGTTACTAAAATATGTAGAAAGAAGGCTCTGTGAACATAAATTCCTGAGACAATTTGTTGTGGAAGATTGCTAAGAGAAAGATGTAGGAAGAAATACCCAAAGAAAAAACAAGGAAATAACCAGAACAATATTATTAGGTAAATTCATACCTGAGACAAGGATATTCTTTATAAATACATTGCTGCTACATGGAAGACGAACAACTTATTACAATAATTAGAATTACATAGACAAAGATCATAATTTCTACAAAGATATATTTGATTGTGAACTTTGAAACCATATTAAGAACTGCAATACCAACAGGAAGAAGATGGACTCACACAGTTTGCTTCTTGTATTAATCTTCTTATCCATTCTCAGATTCGGAAAACATCTGTTTGAAATCTCTCATCATACAAACTCCAATGGCCATACCTTTCAGTGTGAAAGACAGACCTGGGAATGTAGAAATTCGGCTTTTTAATGTCTTTCAAGTGAGCCAATTTGGATGATGCATTTGCAATGTCTCGACTGGTTAAGTTAGCACATCCAGACAAATCCAAGAACTCGAGGTTCGGACACCCATCACATATCAAATTGAGGCCTTTAGCTGATAACTTGGAGAACCTAATCTCAAGCGACTCTAGATTAGGCATGGAACTCGCAATGGCGGCAGCTTCAGATTCTCCATCTTGTGGACAAGCATTAAGGTAATATTCAGGAACAATCCCTATGTGTTGAGAAGGGTCAAGCCAATTCATGAGATTTCTCTTGAGAACCTTAAGGTTGGGGCAATTTCTTCCAATCAAGGCCAGGGACTCATGGGATATTTCATAACAATAGCTGATGTCTAGTTCCCTAAGCTTCGGACACATAAAAGCTATCCTAGAGATAGAGCCATCAGTAACACGGGGGCAGCTTCTGATCGACAACACCTCAAGATTTGGGCATCTGAATTGTAGTTTCATTGTATTCAAAGCAACAAAAACATGGAAGACAAAACAGTAAAGGTGTGACTTCAGATGTTGTACACGATGAAAAATTTATTTTTTGGACATAAAACGAACAAGTTATTTGAACAACTCCACAACCTATGCTATTTATAAAGCTACATAAATTAGTAGTTCAAAATACGTAATTGATAAATTAACATTGATTTACATAAAATTAGGTTAAATATTCAAATATCAATATTGACAATAAAAAGTACAAAGTAGTACTCCCTCCGCTCCATATTATAAGCACCCTTATCCGAAGGGAGTACCATATAGTAACACTTTGCAACCTGAAAATAATGTAACCATGGTATGCCCAATTCCATGTTTAAAAACTACTAAAACCCTATTCTCAGCTTTCACCCACAACAGAAAAATTGAAAAATTATGGCATGCCCAATTTCCAAAAACAATCAAATCTGAAATCCACTGAAAACGATTAAAAGCACCAAATTTCAAGACCCAATTAAAAATAATGCAGTGTCTAAACCTAATTAACAAATGGGTATTGAAATCGGAGACCAAGTTTGAACCTTTCGGCAACCAAAGCAATGGAGGGATCGGAGCAGTGTCGAACGCGAATCTCAGTGAGAGAGCCATCGCTCCAATTAACGACAGAATGAAGCATGAAATCGATCCTTCGTTCGAACTCGGGGGTCCACCAGTGAGTTAACTCGTTGGGAAGGCGGTTGAATTGGGCATCAAGGCTGAAGATGGAGTGAAGAGAGGGTTCCTTGAATGCGCGGAACCATGATTTGGAAACAGGCATCGTGCCTCGCCATCGATCCTCCAATGAGAGACGAGAGAGGATGTTGATGATGCACTCGTGAGTCAACTCGGACCAATCTGCAATGGGTCCTGACTCGGTTTCTTCTGACTCAGTTTCCATTTCCCTTTTCCGAGTGAATATGATTACTCTTCTTCTTCTTATGGGCCTTCTATTCCTTCCTTCTATAGCTCAGTCCTCTTCTCCCCACCACAAAGCCTAAACATACTAAATAAATGTATAAATACGAGTACTAAATAGCCCCTAAATTTTATACATTTTGCAAAGGCTTATGTATGGTTTTGCTCCTCAAAGTTTCAGCGTGTTTTGATTTTAGTTTTTATAAGTTATTTTAATCGAGATTAGTCCTTGATTATTCAAACATTTTGGTTTTAATCTCCTCCGTTAGAAAATACAAGTTATTTGTTGACATGATCAACGAAAACCCACACCAACCAACAGTCATGTGGTAGTAACGTCAAATAGATGATGTAACATGGATGTCCAAATCTATGAACTCAAAATTTTGCGTATGAGACCATTTTGGTACGTGGATCTGTATTATCACATTATATCACTATTTGACATCACCTCACATCACGTGGACTACTGATGTGGTGTTCCGCTAACTATACAAACAAATAACATATTTTTCATAACGGGGACCAAAATCAAAATGTTTGAAAAATTAAAGATTAGTCCCGGTCAAAATAACTTACAGGGACTAAAATCAAAATACGTTGAACTTATAGAACCAAAACCATAAATAAGCTTTTTGCAAATAGGTAACTTGACTTTTATTATTATTATGATTATTATTAAGGCTTTTTTTTTCGTGCTTAGCTAAGAGTTTTTTAGTTAGTTACTCCCTCCGTTTCACTTTAAGTGTCTTTTTGGACTTTTGCACATAGATTAAGAAAGTGTTGATTATGATGATTATTGTAAGTTTTACGTGTATTTTGTCAAAAATACCCCTATTTAATATTTTTATTTTGTCAATGCATCATTACTAGTATTACAAATTTCAAAACTAAAACAACATTAAATGTAAGGGTAAATAAGGAAAAACAGTATTAAATGTTGCCTAGATTTGGTAGAAAAACACTTATTTTGAAACAAAATTTTGATGTTAAAAAGACACTTAAAGTGAAACGGAGGGAGTAATAATTTTAGATTCAATCAACAAGCTATTAGTTTCATTTGATGAACATAAAATAAAAAGAGTTTGTAGTTTTTAAAAAATGAACTTGTAGCTTTTAAAAATTATTTTTCATAAAACTACTTGAAGTAGTTTTCAAAAAACTAAATTGGCTTTTAATAATTCATTTATCAATTATATCTTCTAACATTTTCTAAAATTACATTAATTACCCCAACACAGTTAAATATGTATTTAATTAATTATTAATTATAATTTAATAATTTTGTTAAACTACATTAATTAATTAGTAATTAACTCCATAGTTAACAAATAAAGAATAAACAATTTAATTAATCTTAATTTAATGATTTTTTTATACTATTAGTAATACATAAAGAACATAAAAGAATAAATTAAAATTATAAATATAACTAAAATAATGTTGAATTTTTTCGGTTATTTAATGACTTTTTTAGCTATTTCCACGATTAGTTTTGTTGAATAGTTATATTTCAAATAAATAACTAAACAACTTCAAGTTCGTAGTTATAACTTCATAATTCTAAACTAGATTCACAACTTTCAGCTATTAACTAGTATTGTCAAATAGACCCTAATCTTTAAACTTTTTTTTTTTTTAAACCTATTAACCCTTAAACTTTAACTATAAAATAAAATAAAATCAATCCTTGCATGAACTCTCGATTATGATACAATAGGAGTAGTGGATTCATTTATTTTATTTTATTTTTTCAGGTATCCTCTCACGATATCACCTTGTTATTAAGGTAAAAGACGAAGGTATAAAACTGATTTATTGTCCGCGTAAGATAGCCCAGTTGGTGGATACAGAGACATTTAGGATTTTCTCCTCCCTCAGGTCAAAGGTTCTAGTCCCAGACCTCTCATGTAAACAAAAAAAAAAAAAAAAAAACTGATTTATTAGGCGTAGCTATATTTGCTCTCTTAACTAGGTTTTCTCGAGAAATTGGACCTTATTCTTCTTTGAAGTTGAGATGTGTCTTTACCATTACGTCAACATCTTTGGTGGTCAATACATTTTATTTGATCTTAGTCGTTGATTATTTATTTATCTTTAAAATATTTTCGAAAAAATCAAAATTAATTTTTATGTTTAATAAACTATTTACTCTTATCAACAAAAAGTTGATCTAGTGATTGGTTAAGGCCGGATTACGAGACCATGAAAAAACAGAGACAAATTAATATAATTTTATAGGAATTAAATAATCTCATAAAATAAATTTTGAAATTCTCTCACCAAAATAATTTTTTTGGGGATATTAAGTGATTTTTTTTCTTTTTCAAGGACAAAATTTTTGCCCAAAAAATTGTTTAAGGACATTATTTAATTATTTTTTTTTCAAAAACCAAATTTATTTAGACGAAATATTTTAGCAACTAAATTGAGTTATACTGTCTGATTAATTGCTTAATAAATAATGATGCGAGCTTTTAAATACTCCCTCCATCCCTAAATATAAGGCACCAAAATGAAGACTTTTGTGTCCCTAATTATAAGTCGTTTTGGAATATCTAGGTAGCAGCATTAATGAGTTTATTCCAAATACACCCCTCATAATTACACAGGGGTGATAGGGTAATAATTGCAATAGAGAGAGAAATGAATAGAGTTGTAAAGTTTTAAATATGAGCAACTTTGGAATGACAACATATTTTTTTGATAAATTTGAGAGTAATAATTATTTTTCTTAATATGTGTGAATTAGGATAAAGTGACTTATATTAAGGGACGGAGGGAGTAGAATTTAGTACCTATCAATAATTGAGTTGTTTTCATAATAAAGTTATTAAATTCATGTCGACAATAAACTGAACTTTGTGATAAAACGTGGTGTCTATCAAATCTCCGAACCAATATAGATGTGGCTGGATTTTTTTTCTCCCGATATGTAGACTTTCATGATAAAAAATCATTATGTATTATACTATTACAAATTTTTATTTTTAGAGTAAAGATCAATTTTGGTCCCTGTCGATTTTGCCCAATATCAATTTGGTCCCTAACAATTCATAATACCACATTTAGTCCCTAAAAAAAAAATTCATACCAATTTTGTCCCTAACCTTTTTTCCATACCAATTTCGTCCCTCAAGATTTTCTTCCATACCAACTTGGTCCCTCAATTTTAAGGATCAAATTGGTACATCTGAAAATCTTTAGGGACTAAATTGATATGAAAAAAAAGTTGAGGGACCAAATTGGTATGAATTTTTTTTTGAGGGACTAAATGTAGTATTATGAATTGTCAGGGACTAAATTGGTACTATGCAAAATCAACAGGGACTAAAGTGGGTCTTCACTCTTATTTTTATAAATAGTAAAATCGGAAGAGAAATTAAATCCACCAAATGGTTTAATATTCTCACAAGAATTTGAACCTGGTTTCAACGTTCAACCTCCCGCAATTCTATCAACTAAGTTAACTCTTAAGAATAAAATCATGATCAATGAAATTCAAACAAATCATCGGAGCAGAAAAACAAGTACATCTTCTATAAAATTATTTGATTTGATATAAAAGTGAGTTATTATTTATCTTCTGCAAAATTAAATCATTTTGAGCTTGCCTTTTGTTGCAAGTCTTCAAAGTGGGGTACTAGAAAGGTCTTGTATATTAAACCAAGGATAGAGATAGCTGAGCAAGAAGAAAATGATTTTTCAAGAAATTTGTTTTCAAGGTAAATACAAGGTGATGTATGTGAGAGAAAGGTTTAGTAGGTGAAAAGGTAAATTTTGCAAAGGAAGATGGGGCGCGGTAAAAGAAGGGGATAATTTAATGCTAGAAGGTAAGCAACTTTTGAATTGTTCTTACGGAACAAAGTACTTTAGAGCATAGCATATAAGCTTTTTAATATGATTATATGACCAACAGGGAAAAGGTGACATTTTTATGTAATGAAGTTTTATTTTTAGGTGTCAATGACTCTTATATCGATGCCTATTCAAGTCCTTCCTAGATGAGAAGCAAATAAAATTTTATTTTTTTTCGGATAGGTGGAATAAGATGAATTCGAGCTACTCAATTGGGGGTCACAACTGGGGTGGGGTGGTTAAGGGGAACGTATTATTAACACCCGTTTCATTACTACTTGCATCCGGTTTTATAATTTTTTGCACTTAAGTGTCAATATTACCATTATATTAATACTTACACTCATATATCTAATATTCACACCCTAATTCTATTATTAACACCCATAATCCTAAAAACTTAATATTTAGCCACTTATCACAACTCACACCTACCATCTTCAACCCCTCTTATCCTTAATCCCATAATCATCTTCAACCTCTCATCTCGCCTCAATTGTCCATGGATTTACATATGACAATATTTTAAAAAATATTCGATTAAATTAAAACAAGGCTTTACTCTTTTTTTTTTTTTACCAAATAATCTCATTATTCGAATCCTAAAGTTGTGTACAATATTATGGAAGTACTATTCCTTGAAGTACACAAATCTTGACTTAAACCAGTGGTCACACAGTGAAAGCAATATCATTGAAGCACTATTACTTGTGTTAGCCACTATCGCACAGTGGAAGGATGAATTCTTATGCATATGGCGAATGGAACTGGAATGTAACCATGAGCATGCAGGTATTACTGCATTTTTTAACGGAAAGAAAATTTTGTGCTTTTTTTTTTTTTTAAATCAATGATAAATTAATAATTAATTTTCTGGATTTGTGATTTTTTCTGGAACACTAATTAATTTTCATGGAATTGAGTGAAAAGGATGAGAGGATGAAGATGACTACGTGAGTTGAGGATGAGAGGTTGAAGGTGATGGGTGTGAGTAGTGATAATTGGATGGATATTAGGTTTTTAGGATTATATATGCAAATAATAAAATTAGAGTGTGAGTATTAATATTAATATTAATATAAGAGTAATATTGACAAATAAATGCAAAAAATTATAAAAACCAAGTGCAAATAATAATGAAATGGGTGTTAATAACATATCTCTTGTTGTATTAGCTTATTTTATATATATATATATATATATATATATATATATATTTGAATTATCTACATTGTAGGTATATACGCATATAACAAAAATAATTTGCAACACAGTATTTTTGTTAATCGTTGAATTACTTTTTAATCATATCCTGTTAGGCTTCAATAACTTTCCTAAAGTTTTGCCTTCTATAACCAAATACAAGCAATAAATTATCACAATTATACAAATCTATCACCAATTAATTTATAATTATAAATCTAGACGTCTAGACGAGATGAAAATCAGATATTCAATGGTAATTGGCCACTGAAAGAGATACTGAAACTCAGTTTACCCTGCCATTGTTTTTCCACCAGGCACATATATCCAATGTCAACAATGAATAGATTAATTAACCAATTTCTTCTGTCAATGGCAATGCAACCACTTTCTTTTTTGAAAAAAAATAAAAATAAAAGTTGGGTTAAAAAATAAAAATAAAAATTGCATATAAGATACTGAAGCAGAGGAAAAAAAATGTAACAATTGACATGTGATTCGACTTTAAATTTCACATTTCACTTTAAAAATAAACCAAGCTGTATTTTCAAAATCACCAGAGAAGTTTGGTTACGAGAAGTACTTGATATGTTTCAAGAATAAAGCTGAAGGCAATCAAATCCAAGTTTTATTCTCTATCACATCTTTTTATATATTCAAATTAGTAAGTACTGTGACAGAGAAGGAACCCATGTTGAAACATCATCAAGAGGTTTGTATCCCCACACTTTTAATGTCATCACATGCTTGATCACATATCTTAACATTAAGTCAAATCATGACTAAATTGGTAGACTAAACAATTCCTAAGATTGATGATTGATCTTCAAATGAAACTCATTTGGAAAACATGATCTACTAGCAAGAGTCTGAAAGAATGACAAGACATAAAATAGATAAGCTGACAGGTTAGGAGATGTGAAGTAGAAAGGGTCATATGTAAAGATTTGGTATCAAAGGATTTGTTATATCTAATTTAGGAACATGTACAAAGTCTCATTACTCTGAACAAAACTCATTCCCACACATGCACACAAAAGAGTATGTTTTATGTTTATTTTCTGGTTCGATTCACTTCCAGCGCCCCAAGCCTATATCTACCCTAATCTAATATAAACAACTTCATATAAGATTAGGGTAGATTACAATTTCATATCTTAAGAACAACTTGAATCTATTAGCTACCCTAATATGAGCATGCCCTGCTTCACAAACCAAATAAATCTAACACACATTTTCTCTAATGGCTTAGCCCTGATGTCATTCTTTCTATCCTCCAACAAACCCATGACGATGGTAACACATCCACGTTGCATCGTAACGTTTTCAGTGTGTCAGAGAACAAACACCATGAGTAGAAGAACATGTTCAAGAAGGGCATGGTGTGTTGACACTACTCATTGTTGGCTCGTGCTTTTTGACATAAATGCAAAACCTCTTATTCGAATCCCTTTTTTTGCCAAGACCATTCAATTTCCACCTCCATTCTATCGCCCTTTTGATGAAACCTATCTTTGACTAAGATTTTTGTTCAAAAACTTTGTAGCCAAAGTTGTTTTGCATTGTTCTCCCTCTTCTACTAACAAGTAGATCATTGCCATAATATTTGGGCAAGATGGTAAGCTTGCCTTTTTCTTGCAACTCATCTCCAAGGTGCGGTTGAACTCATGTTAAAAATTATGATAATGACATTGTGTTCAACAATAATATATTTACGCTTTGGCTCGATACAACTCTGTTGAAGGATGGGATGTTTGTCGAGAAATTCCTACAAAAATCTTTTGTTTTAAACCAACCTTGGAGATAGATGAGAAAGAAGTTTCAAGAAACTTGTTTTCCAGTGAGATATAAATGTAGATGTCCAAAGGAGAAATTTTGCTCGAAAACAAGTTTCTTGGAAATTTTTGCTCTTCTTCATGCTCATCTATCTCCATGGTTGCTTTAACATACATGACTTTTCCGGGAATTTCTTGACAAACATCTAATACTTCAATGGAGCAGTCACGAGCAAAAGCAGCGTAAAGATAGTTGTTGTTGAACACAATGTTATGATAATAGTTTTTAGCATTAGAGAGTTCAACCCACCTTGAAGATGAGTTGCAACAACAAAAGGCAAGCTTATGATATTGCCCATATATTATGACAAGGATGAACTTGTTAGTAAAAGAGGGAGAACAATACAAAGTAGCTTTGGCTACGCAAGCCTTGTACAAGATAATTTTCATCCATAGGGTGATAGAATGGAGGAGGAAAATGTGGAAACAAACTAAATGGCCTAGGTCTTAGAGGAAAATGTGGAAACAGACTAAATGGCCTAGGTCTTAGCAAAGGTGTTGCATTTATGTCAAGAGCACAAGCCAACCATGAGGAAAGCCAACACATTATGCACCTGCTAAGTTCTTGAACATGTTCTCTTTTCAAGTAAAGTGTTTGTTCTTTGACACGCTGAAAAGTGAAAACACTACTATGCACTATGAATGTGTTACCATCGTCAAAGTCATCATCATGTGTTACCATCGTCAAAGTCATCATCATGGGTTTGTTGGAAGCTAAGAAGAACGGCACAGGGGTAAGCAATTAAAAGAAGCGTGTTGATTTATTTGGTTTGTGAAGCAAGGCATGTTTATATTAGATTAAGGTAGCTAATAGATTCAACACAAGTTATTGAAGTTTCAAGAGAAAACATGTTACCTTAAGACCTTATGTAACTATCAATTTTCAATGAGCATATAAACTTATTATCAGTAGCTATGCTATGCATCAACAGATCAACTATCAAGCAAGCCATCAACAAAATTCATGATTTCATTTCAAATCATACGATTGATAATCACAAATTCACAGCACCACATAACTATCCTCGGTACTTGAACACTTTAAGATAGATGATGTAAAACACAAAATGCTATCAGTGCAGTCTCTGAGTCCGAACATTAACAATAAGAAATAAGAATACAGTTTAAGTGATGCACAGAACATGGGAAGATAAAAATGGGGAACAAACACTGCAAGGTGCTAGACTGCTAGTATTGTTGCGAATAGAGAGGGCGCCTATATTCATCGAAATACTGATCGCGATCCACGAACACAATAGCATAGAGGGCATAAATTATTCCAGGAATATAGCCTAGTATAGTTAGGATCAAGCAGATCAAAAATTCAACCTGCAAAAAATAGCAATCAAAGATCTGAGTCAAAATTTAACAAATTATTCCAATACACAAATACTAGTAGCAAGTAATAATCGTATCATACAGCTTCATATTGATCATTTAATTTCATGATCCTCTAATATTGCCCCCTTTTAGCAAAACCAAAAAAAAAACAACTCATTTTATTATATTTGAAAAGTCAACCCTTAAAGCTTGATCCAAGATCCAACATAGAAAAAAAAAGATTTTGAGTATTGAAGAAGAGAGTAAAAGGGGTACAAGGGAGCGGATCTAAAGAGAATTAACATAAAGGAATAAGTGGGATGGGGATGGAAGGTGTAATAAAGAGAAAAGAAAGAAAAGAAAGAAAAGAGAAGAGACATACGGTGCAACAACCATGGCGGAGGCAAACTCCTAGAGGAGGAAGCAAGACAGCGATCATGATCTCGCAGCATATTGCACACTTGCTCGGCATTTTTCTCTTCTTCCTTTGCCTTTGCCGTTGCCTTCCTCTCTTTCTGTGTGGACGGCAACTGAGCAACGCACTTTGAGATATTTATTTTCTTTTACTATCTTCGATCTTCAAAATATATATAAATGGGATGCTTGCGAGTGGATGAGGAATGTCCATGCCTAGAAACGTGCGTTTATCTCCAAACACATTTTCTATTTCCTTCCCTTCTCTCTCCCTCAAAATTATTTTCAATTTCAATTTTTATTTGACTAAATAATCTCTTTGCTCTCGGGACAGTGTAATCATGGTTTAATTGAGTTTTTTTTTTTTTTAATTTTACAAAACTAACTTATAGTAGTGAATTTGTAACTTGTTGCTATGAAGTTAGCTTAGAGTTGAGCTACGAGCTTATAATTGTTAAGCTCGATGTTTGAAAAAATATTGTTTGGCAAAACTAGCTTTTGAAATAGTTAAAAGTTATTAAATTATTTATATTTTATTATTTTAATTTACTCTTTATTTATTAAATAAGTAGTTAATTAATTAAATTCGTTTCTTTTCTTTATTTATTAATTATGTAGTTAATTAATTAATCATAACAAAATTATTAAATTCTAATTAATAATTATTAAACTAATGATAATTAATTAAAAAATAAATTGTCATTGTGGTAGGTAAATAATTTTGAATATTTTTTTAGAGTATAATTGGTATATGAATTATTGAAAACTGATTTAGTTTCTTGAATAGCTTTCAAAAAGCTACAAACCCCTTCTAATTTGTGTTCACCGAACGGGACTATAAACTTATTGACCGAATCTAAAAGCTCTTAACTAGTTAAAAAGCTTCTAACTAAGCGTGCCGAACAAAGTCTTAGTCACAAACCGATGAAATTACTTACCCATTTAAATCCTTGAATATGTTTAACTAACGGCATTAATGGGTGTTGTTGTTGAGTAATTATTACGCGATTAGGGATTACATGCTCCAGGATATTCACTATTGTTATGGACTATGACTAGGCTAATGATGTTGACCATGTTGACCGAGTTGACCATGTTTATCAGCTGGCCACGTCAGCCAGGCCTAGCCATAATATTATTAGACCAATTGAGAAGTCCAAGCCCAAGCGGTCCAAGCTCAGTCCAGGTTGACTAGGTCACTCTATCACCGTGGCTCAACATGATCGCTTATACCAACTGATAAGCTGATTGAGATAACAACGGCTTCCAAGATTCTCGCTATACCAACAAACTCGATAAGCTTGATCTTGCCAAGTTGCATACCCTAGTCACTCATGCATTCCTATATATGCCACTTTACTTCTCAGGTATTTCTAACTCAACTCACATAAACACACACAAAAGCATTGACTAGGCTACCACGTTCCTTCATTGGGGACGAGCCGCCAACGTCATACATCAAAACCAGACCAGTCTTCGTCTTGGAAACTTGGGCTAGGACACGTCGGACATCTCAGACACTACAACTATTATTGCTACCTCCGTTTTTATATATACCCTTTTGGGAGATTTCACGTCCATTAAAAAATTTGATTAATTTAATTAATGGTATTGGAAATGAGATTTGAGATGTATTTTCAAAATTACCTTTGTTAATATTGTTAAAAATCAAAAAAGTATTAAATTACCCCTACTAAATTCAAAATATTTACATTCATTAGCACTCTATCGATAGAGCTTCGACATATATTTTTATGGCTCCATCGATAGAGCTTCGACTGCCATCTATGTTCATATCTCTATAACATTGTTATCTCTGTCAATATCGATCAACTACCACAGTGATCCAGCTTGCTCCACCATTGACGAAGCAACACAACTGTTCCTAGCCTCAATCGAGTGGTGGGCTAGAATTTTTCAAGATTTTGATAATATTTGTTAGTTTTTGATAATGAGTGTTAATATTTTGATAAAACTAAAAGTTCTATGATGGAATGATCAAATTGAATTTCTTGTGAAAAATAAAAGGTCAAAATAAGTGAAAAAAATATTAAGAATCAAACTAAACCATAAAAATAAGATATAAGATAAAAAGCACGAGCCAATTTGGCTGGCCCGCACAAGCCCGATAAATAAGTGGGTTTGGACTCTTAAAATGCGACCAAAATAGATATCGGGCCTTTTTGGCCTGCTTTAATGAAACCAAAACCAGCCGGGGTCCTGGCCGATCCGCTAATATCATTTAAAAACCTTATTCGATCTAGTTAAAAAGGTAGCCCACTATACCGGATTTAGCTAGATATTTTTGGCACAAAATTTTAGGCCCAACCTGATCATGGCCTCGAGATCGATCGAACCCGATCGGGTACCCCAAATTTTCATCCCTACAGTGGATCAGTAGAGAGGTCTGTGTTTTGTTTTTAGATTCATGATACTCAATTCTATAAAGTATGAAATTTTAATTTTGAGGTATATGGGTGAAAATTGAGTTTCTGCATTTTTAGTTATGATGGAATTGAGTTTGGAATTATGATTTCAATTTCAAGTGCACAACCAAACACCAGAATTCTAATACTAAACCCCAAATTCAATTCCAATCCCCAATCTCATGCTAAATTCCACGGGCCAAACAAACTCTCAATTGAGATGAGAGACTCCACCGATGACACACTCAAGTAATAGCCTAATAGGTGATTTGTTTTAATTAGTAGGTAACCATTTTCAGTATTTGGTATTATCTTCTCTAAAAAGAAATACTCGTATATTATATCAAATACATAGTGAAAAATATGTATCATTCTAACAAATTAATTTAAACATCTTATTAGAAACATTTATAACACTACTTATACGTATTTATTCAATATTGGCTAATCAATTAAAGCAATATAAAAAGTTTGTAATGGGAAGAAAAGAGTGAGAAAATTTGTAATAAAGTTTTTAATTTTTAACATATTGAAACATTATTTTTCCAAACAAACTATTTTATCTTCCATTTGATTCTCATCATGATGTATATATTTATTTTGATAGGAAAAGTAAAATTCACATATATAATATTTATATTTCGAACTAGTAGAATAATCGTACCATCACACGGGCAAATGATCCATATGCAATTATAAGTTGCTCGGGACATTTTTAATGAAAAAAATTAATTTATTATTGCAAAACTGGTGTGTAAAAATAAAAGGTTAAAGATAATGATTATTTCAAATTTTAAAATTTGTATTGGGGATAATGATTTCACATAAAAATGATACAAGAAGATGATATCTTGGTGTTAATGATTATTTTAAATTTAAAATTTTTTCAGGATAATGATTTTAATATGAAGATGATAACTTAGTTGGGGATAATAATTTTAAAAACTTGAATAATATATTAAATTTTAAATTATAATTTTGGTTAGATATAATGATTATCTACCTACAATCGCCCGCTCTGGTGCGAGAAAAATTTTAACAACAAATATGATAACTCGAATAGACGTCTTTTTATATATAGAAGATGGTAGATAAAAAGAACACTAAATAAAGCATCAATAATTCAATCACCAAGATACAAAATAATTGATAAACAATTAGATTGTTTAAATAGTATGGCAGTATTGGATTCATGCCATGCATATAAAAAAAGATTAGTTGATATAAAAGTAAAATCTATTTTGATAATCTCTGCGTCTTTTGATATTTTAGTTTAGTAGTAGGCCTTGTGGATTTTAATGGAAAAAGATATCAATGATCCTCAATTAACAAATTTATTTTATTAAAACAATTCTCTTTAGCAAATTTTCTAAATAAGCGTTAATCATAATAAATATTTTATTAAATTTGGATATTTATATAAAATTGAGCTATACAAACGAGAAAAAATCGCTAAAATATCCAAAACAACATCTGTTTATAATAAAAAAAACAATAAAATATATTAAAAAAAACAATAAAATAAAATAAGTACCGAACATTGCCAATTTGCCAGTATATCTCCACCTTTTTTGCAAGCGACCAGATTGAATAAATCAATAAAAGCACAGATTTTGTTCTTTTTTTTTATTATAAAAAAATAAAAAAAAAGCAAAGAAAAAATTTACCTGATTCAACTTTTATTTTACTGAATAAAAAAAATAAAGATTCTTTTAACCTCAACCTTAAGACTTAAGATAAGAAGCTAAAACCAACATGGGTTGGGACGAGTGGTAAGCGGCTCGGTCTCGCTTAAGCAAGGTCTCGAGTTCGAGTCCTTGTGAATGCAAAAAATTCATGTTGGGATACTCACCTGCCATAGCCAGGCACGCGACCCGGGTCGGATCCGGATGTACCTAGGTAGTACTTAGGGAACCGGGTGGGCAACCAAAAAAAAAAAAAATAATAAAAAGCTAAAAAAAGTTGTGTTTAATCAAAAAAATAAAACTTAAATATTTAAAAGATGATAAATTTAGATTTTCAAGATTTTATTACCAATATTAAAACTCTTAACCTCAACCCTAAAAATAATTCCACACAGAATCAATGAAGTAGCGAAAATTTCTGACATACTGACAACATCGATTCTGAAGTGAATTGAAGTAACACACCAATAACGCGCCTTAGTAACGCGTGGCAAAGCCTCATTACTTCTAAACACCCCTGAGGCCCTGACTTAAAACCCATGCTCTCACCGTTCAACACTCAACACTCAACACTCAACACGCAAACAGCAGCAGAAAAACGCAGTTTCTTGTTTCTGAGTTGTGTGTAATGTAATGTAACTTCCGCTCCCTCATTAATCAATCAGTCAGCTTTTTTTTTTATTGTACTACTGTTTTCTGCACACCCAATAACTCCCTCTCTCTCACACACACCTCAGACATCAAATTTTATTTTATTTTTTTCTTTTCAGAGTCTCAAACAACCTTTTTGCATTATCATGGAATTCAAGTCCACCGCCGCTGATGACCCACCACCAGCTCCGACACCGATAACTACCTCATACCCCGTCACCACCGTTGGTTACGTCTCGCACCGTTCAATGCAAGGTGACGGACCCTTTTCTTGCATTCCCATCTTCTTCATTCCTTTGTTTTTCGTAATCCTGTTTTTGCTTGCATTCTGATCATGTCAGCTACTACTGCGTTTGTCTTTAAAAAAAAATAAATAATAATTACAATGAGTCTATAAAAGAAAAAAAAAGGGTTTGTTCTTGTTCTCTGGTGTTTTTTTTATTATTATTATAAAAATGAAATATAAAAAAGAACGTTCTTTTTCTTAAACCTTCTTTATACATTCAAAATTTCTGGGTTCAAACACCTATTTGGTTGATATTTGAAAGGCTTAAATGTGTTTTTTTAATCGAAAGTTTAGATGAGTTGGATTCCAGCCCCTCACAAGGTTTAGGGCAGCTCAAAGAGCGCTTACAAATTACCCACCAACACCGTTTTAACTAGGATTCAACCCTTACGCCAACGGTGATGGTTGTTGGTGCTTAAATGTGTGTTCTGTTGGTGACTTTTGGTTTTTGTCTTTGTATTTTTTTTTTGGGCTTATTTATGTCTTTGATCCCTGAAAGTTCAGCGTGTTTTGATTTTAGTCCAAGTTATTTTGACCGAGACTAGTCCTTAATTTTTCAAACATTTTGATTTTGGTTCGCACCATTTGAAAAAATCCAATGTGGCTAACGGAACACCACATCAGCAAGCTGTGAGGTGACATCAAATATGTGGTATGACGTGCATGATACATGCCCACGGATGCAAAATTTTGCTTATAAGACCATTTTGCGTTTATGGGTCTGTATCATCCACGTCATACCACCTATTAAGCTCCACCTCACACCACGTGGTTATTGATGTGGTGTTCCGCCTGCCACATTAGCTAATAACAAATAACAAATTTTTCGTAAGAGTGGGGACTAAAACCAAAACATTTGAAAATTTAAAAACTACTTCCGGTCAAAATAACTTTTAGGGACACACTGAACTTTTAAAAACTAAATACATAAATAAGTCTTTTTTTGTTTTGATCTTTATATGTTACAAATTTTTGGTTTTAGTCCGGTGAACGGATGTGTTTAATTGGCCACATTGTCAATTATTATGAGCAGTTGTATGTTGGGGTCAATCACATCATTTCTAGGGATTAAAACGAAAATTTTGGATCATTTAAAAATCGAAATTGAAAAAAAAAATATTCTAGAGACGAAAATCAAGTGTCACTGAGTTTTCAAGGAACCAAAACATAGCCTATTATTTAAAAATATTCTGATTAGAAAGTGTTTTGGTTCAGATTATTTTTAAGAAAAAAATATAATCTGTGAAGGTTGCATGTGTTTGACAACTTCGCATTAGTCAAACCTTTTCATTCAATTTTTGTCATTTATTATTTCAGGTGGTTTTTCAAACATGATTCCTAGTCCTATACCCAACAGTATCCAAATGCCGATGAACAATGCAAGTGAAACTTTGTGGCAACGAGAGCTGGAGAAGGAGCAAATAAGGAGAGAGATAATTGCAAGCGAGATTGAGCGTAGACGAGAGCTGGAAGAGGAAGTGAGAAGGGAGCTGGCAATGGAGAGAGGGTGGGGAATGACAATGGCAGCAGCAGCACATGGATTCTCGTATGAGGAAAGAGTCTCAACGATGCGCTTGAATCCCAGTACCAACCTATATGATAATAATGCACGGCTGCATCCACTAGTTCAGCAACTTCCACAACTTATGCATCCTGCTGAAGTCAGACCTTCTCTGGAGACTAACCATGACAAAGTTATCAAACTGGTCAGTCTATATGCTCTGCATTGTTAATCTTTTTAGTTTGGTTTAATCAGTCTGTTATCGGTCTGTACAATTTTTGTGGAAATTCAAGTAGTTTGTATACTAAAGAAGTTTTTAATTGAGTCCTAAACATATGAAATTTTGTAACTGAGTTGTTCATTTGCATTTTTTGTTAGGGTTCTGCTAAGTTTCCATCTCCCAGCCAATACAGATTTGGTGCTAATGCTTGGCCACAGCCACAAGTAGCACAACTTGTGACTCCGCCACAGCCACAAGTAGCACAACTTGTGGCTCCTGCTGAAGATGTCCAGCCTTCTCCTGATACTAATGTTGATAAAGTTATCAAACTGGTCAGCCTTTCTACTACTCTTCAGTGTTAACCTTTTTTTTTTTATATATATTTTTTTATGAACGTGTTAACCTTATTTAGTTTGGTTTAATCAATATGTTGTCGGTTTCTGAACTATCCATGGAATTCAAATAGCTTGAATTTTAAAAAACCTTGTAATTGAGTCCAAAAAAGAAAAATTGTAACTGAGTTGTTCGTTTACATTTTTGTCAGGGTCCTTTTAAGTTTCTGCCTCCCGGCCCCCACGTATTGGATACTAATGCATGGCCACAGCCACAACTACTCCAAGGTGTGGCTCCTACTGAAGAATTCAAGCCTTCGCCTGTGATTAACAATGATAAAGTTGTCAAACTGGTCAGTATCTACTATGTAGTGTCAACACGTTTAGTTTGATTTAATTAATCTGTTGTTGAACTCTGAAACTTTTTGGGGATATTCAAGTAAGTTCATATACTAACAGTGTTTTTAATTGAGTCCCTAACTTTGTGTAAAATTGTAACCAACTCCTTTATTTACATTTTTGCCAGTGTTCTGTTAGTAGGTTTCCGTTCCAATACCAATTTGATAATAATGCATGGCCACAGCCACAGCTACCGGAACTTATGGCTCCTGCTATGGCTCCTGCAGAATTCAAACCTTCCCTGGAGACTAGCAAGGATAAAGTTATCAAACTGGTCAGTCTCTACTCTGTGGTGTCAACCTTTTCAGCTTCCATTTCCATTCTACTTATTTCTTCTAGCTTTTTCAGTATTTTTTTTGTTTTCCTGCTTGTTATTAGCTGTTAATATTTGTTGTGCATTTTAGGATCAACTGCTTAAGCCTTAGACATCTTGTCTAAAGAACAATGCTAAACACAAATTACCTTTGCATGTTGTTCACCATTTGATATTTTGATTATAGTTGTTGCTCCTACAGTGTTTTCAGCTCACACATTCTGATGATGCCAACTCACATAAATGCGAGGTGAAGTGCTTGTTTTAGATGTCCACCAAGCATTGTTCCATGTCTAAATTGCTAAATTTGTCTTGTTTTAGTGCTGTTTACTACACCATGCTGGTTGTTCAATGGTACCTAATTGTGTACTTTGAACTGAGGTCTATATTACACCAAAAAGGTTGTGTTTTATTATCATTGAAAAGGGTAGAGTTCTTTCTAATAGGCAGTTGTTTAGGTTTAGGATACGCCACATGCACTCAGTAGCTGGCCACTGTTGAAAAAATGGGATACTTTACATAAAAATTAACATCTTGCTTTTTAGTTTTTAGTATCTGCATTTGACAGAGAAGTGTAAATTAAGCATCAAAAGCTTGAAATTGGGAAAGGGTGGTTATGTGGTAAGTTCTCTTTGATTAGGTATTTGTGAAATTTGTATGCTTGTGTTGTTGGACTGGAAAATGTGATAGGTATATTGGGATATAAAAAAATATTGAAGCATGTTTGATTTGGGGAAACATTTCCTGTTTTCATTCTTAACTATTATTGATAATTTTAATTGTAACATTGTGTTTTTCTTAAATTTCCTGTTAATTACGAATGCGGTCTCGTGTTTTCGTTCTATTTCCTTTTTTCAAAGTTTTGTATAGGAAACAGTGGAAACAACTTTTAAATTGTTTCCCTCGCATCCTATACAAATCTTTGAAAACAAGAAATGAATATACGGGCCACATTCATAATTAACAGAAAATGGAATGAAAACACAGAGCCATAGTTATAATTATCAATAATATTTAAAAATGAGAACAAGCAACGTTTTCATACATTAGACGGACCCCTAGGAGTATGGAATAATGTATGCACGTATGTATGTAATATTTTTTATGCTCAACGTGTCCGGTCATTGAACTTTAGGGTCGTTTTGTCACAGGTCCTTGTTCTTTTTTATTTCAATATTTGATTTCATGAAGTTATTTTTGGGTTTGCAATATACTCCTCATACAAGTTTCAGCCAAATTTTGCTTATATGTCGTACCGTAATCCTAGTCCGATGCAGGAGGTTAGCCCCGTGATATTGCGTGGACAAAGACGAACTCTCTCTCCAATCTTTTCTTTCTTTCTTTCTTTTTTTTAAACTAAAAATATAAAAATATAAAAATATGAATTTTTTTAGTTTTTTTAATTAAAAAAAAGGATCTTCGTCCACGTGACTAACCTCCTGCGTCTAACTAAGATTTTAGTGTGACATGTCAATAAAATTTGGTCGAAATTGGTAGCAGGGGTATATGACAAACCCATAAGTAATTTCAAAGTCGGACATTGAAAAAAACATAACAAGGACCTATAACAAAACGACCATAAAGTTCAAGGACTGCAAACATGATTAAGCATTTTTTATAATTGGTAATCAAGCTTTGAGAAGTCTTTGCTTAGAATGAATTTCAAAATATATTTGCTATATTACTCTGCAATATTACTCCTGATATTTCTTTATGTCCCAATGAATATGTCTACTTTATTTCTCGCCATATATTTAAGAACAAAGAAAAGGATAAGTATTAAGTTTACATCACTACTTTTCTACCCTATTGTTTTACTTGCAATACTTTTCGGCTTTTGCTGTCAATTTTTTTGGTCCTTGAGTTCTGAAATTGAACATATCAGAATGTATGTCATATGTAGTTATAGCCACATATATGAACTCACTAGAAAGCTATGCTTTGATATGATTTTGTTGTTTTTTGTGATGGCAAATCTCCTTTGATTCCATCAGGTAGCTTTTCCTATTTGTTTGGCTGACCACTGCACAGCAATACATTTTCTTCATTGTAAATTTACATTATTATATTACTAGTTCACTCACAATGGAACGATGTGGGATTAATCTGTCAATATATAGAGATATTAGTTGCTAATTGGCCAGTGAGCATATTTTACTTTGTTCGAGTGTCCCATTGCAGGCTAAGCCAGACGGAAAGCGCTATGATGCAAAGCGGAAAGCACTATCGGCACCCGATGTTGACGGAAGCAATCATTTACCCTCTGGTTTGAGGAAAAAACCCAAGGAGGAGTGGAGTTGTGCTGTATGCCATGTTAGTGCCACAAGTGAGAAAGGCTTGAAAGAACATCTTCAGGGTAAGAAGCACACGGCCAAGGAAAAAAGACTGAGAAGGAGGAAGCTTGCGAAGAGCACCAGCACGTCATTGTCATCCTCATTGAAGAAAAGTGAGAAGTCTGATGAACCGATGGATACCGCAGCTTCAGGGTTGGATGCAAAAGCAGACAGGCCGCCACTTCAACTTAGCATATTAACCTTGGGAGACATAAATCAGAAAATGGCTGATAAAGGTGAAGTAAAATCTAAAAATGAGGAGCAACTTGCGCAGAAAAATGTGAAGTCTGATGAACCGATGGATACTGCAGCTTCAGGGTTGGATGCAAAAGCAGACAGGCCGCCACTTCAACCTAGCATAATAACCTTGGGAGACATAAATCAGAAAATGGCTGATAAAGGTGCAGTAAACTCTGAAAATGAGGGGCAATCTGCGCAGAAAAATGTGAAGTCTGATGAACCAATGGATACTGCAACTTCAGGGTTGGAAGCAAAAGCAGATAGGCTGCCAATTCAATCTTTCATAGCCCTGGGAGACATAAAACAGACATTGGCTGATAGAGCTGCAGTGGAGTCTAAAAATGAGGAGCAGCTTTTGCAGAAAAATGTGAAGTCTAATGGCATCAATAATGCAACTTTAGGGTTGAGTGCAAAAGCCGATAGTCCTTCACTTCAATCTGGCTTAGCTTGGGGAGACATAAATCAGCCTATGACTGATAAAGTTGCAGTGAAATCAAAAAATGAGGAGCCTCTTGTGCAGAAAATTATGAAGTCAAATGAACCCATGGATATCACAACTTATGCAAAAGCGGATAAGCTCTCATTTCAATCTGGCATAACCTTGGGAGACTTAACTCAGACACTGGCCAATAAATGTGAGATGGAATCGAAAAATGAGGAGCAGCGTATGCAGAAAATTGTGAAGTTGAATGAATCGATGGATATCGCAACTGGTGCAAAAGCAGATAAGCTGACACTTCGACCTGGCATAATGTGGGGAGACATTACTAAGACAAAGGCCTATAAAGGTGTGGTCGATTCGAAAAATGAGGAGCCTGTGCAGAGAAACCAAAATATAGGTAGTTTGAAGAATGAAAATTTAACAGCAAATGGGCAAGAAGTAAGCAAACAAAATGCATCATTCAAGAGGAAGCATATGAGATTTTGGTGTGAAATGTGTCAAGTTGGAGCTGTGTCGCGAGTTGTAATGGAGAGCCATAAGAGAGGTAAGAAACACTTGGCTCGAGCGAAGAATAGTCGAAACAATGGGAGTGTTCCGCCTACATCTTCTGTACCAGTAGAAGCTCCAGCGTTGATCAAAGATACAGGTGCTGTTAATGAAGAAGCTGTAACAAACATGGAAAGCAGTTCTCATGATTCAGATGTGTAGCATGTCTAGAGGAGAACTGTGATCTCATACAAGGTGCTGCAATTTCTGTAGTATGTTGTATATCATATAGCTATGTTGACATTTATTTGCTTATTTGACATTTTTAATCTGCTTTGTAATTTATCATAAGTGAACCTTCATTAATGAGGAACTCCGGTGAAGCCTCAAAACGGTTTAAGGTCTTTTGCATTTCAAAGGTAAATGGAGGGAGAACCATTTGTGAATAATTTTATACAAATTTAAGCTTTGAGTTGGTTTAAGACTATTAGTATTATATGCACTTGCCTTATAGATTGCCAATATGCTCTTTCTGTTCTATTTGGAATTTTGGATGTCGACATCCAAATGTACAATAAAATAATTGTACAGAACCAATCTTTCAAATGCAGCTTCTGAGTCAGGTGCCTATTAATGCAAACGCTATCTCAGCTTAAGCAGCCAGAGCCCAAAGGTGACCAACCGAATGAAGATGTTAACCACAATGTTCAATTCAAATGAACTGTTTTACTTGTTCTGAGATTTCTAAACAGCTTAAAATGACATGCAAGTTCAAGAGATTATCATTTTTGTGAAAAACTCTTTCCAATTAAATTTTTTTATTAATATAAACTAATTTTTGAAATTTATCAAACGCATACCTTTATCATAAAACCAATATCCTTGCCTTAGGGGTATTATTTTGTTCAAGTAGTTCTGTTCTTTTGCCCAAGTATCCTCCAAAAGGCGGACAATTAAGCTATAAGAACAAATAGTGCTTGTTTGTTTTACTGCCGGCACCCTTCGGATCATGGTTTTATGGAGGCAGACTAGCTTTGATTATATATTTGCCTTATTTGTCTTTTTTTTTTCATGTGTATTTTGATTTTAGTTTCTAAAAATTATTTTTTTAACTGGTACTAAATCTTAATTTTTAAAACATTTTGGTTTTGGTTTCTTCTTTTACAAAAAATTTGTTATTTGTTTATATGGTTAAAAGAATACCACATTAGTATGATTAACGAAATACCAACATTAGCATCCGGTGATGTGAGGTGACACTAAGAAGGTGATGTGGCATAAATGATTCAAGCCCGTGAACACAATTTTGTGTATGAACCCATTTTGTGTCTGCAAACCTCTATCATATACGTCATACCAAATTGTCACTATTTGGCATCATCTTACACCACGTGTCACGTGGCTGCTGGTGCAATATCTCACTAACCACAACGGCAAATAACAGATTTTTCTTAACAGAATAGACCAAAACCAAAATATTTGAAAATTTAAGGACTAATCTCAATCAAAATAATTTTTGTTAACTAAAATCAAAACGCACTAAACTTTTAGGGATTAAAAATATAAATAAGCCTATATATTTTATACATTTTGATAGGACTGTTTTTGAATTATTTGCTATTATGTGTTGATTTTAAAATCACAATTGAAAAGAACCCCAAAGTGATTCATGGTTGTGAAAGTGGATTACGTCATAGGTGAATTTTACCATGTATGGGTTCAATCTAGAGTTGTCACTAAGGCGTTAGGATTAATACCATAAATATGTTGAAGCCTAAACATATGAAAAGAGTCTTGTAGATAGATAGATACGAATGAACCGGTGAATGGCTAATTGAACATTGTAGACAAACAACTTTCAAAAAGAAAAGGAACATTGTAGACAAACAAACCCACCAGAATCCACAATCCCATTTCCCAAGCCTTCTTCAAATCCGGCAAAAAAGAAGTGTCTTGGTAGTAAAAGAAGTACAAAAATTCAAGGACCACCATTTCAACCCTAGAATCCTAATCCAATCTTAGACTTTTTTGAAATGCAAAAAACAAATGTATAGCTCATGAATGAAGAAAGATGTGATCATTCATTTCTGGGAATAAATTCTCCATTTTATCTAATTTATATTGAACATAGATATATGATTCTATATGCTATATCTTTACAAAATAAAAACTTAAAGCTGGAATAGTTTGGTGAAGGTAAAAAAACCTGCTAATAACCAAAAGCATATTTAATATTCCAAATGGATTGGAATTCACAATTCACAGCCTAAACTTTAAATTAAACCCTTAATGCAACCTGGTCTTGCCATGAAATCTTCCTCTTCCCTGTCCTATTCGATCCATCCCCAACGTTTCTGCAAACTGATAGCTTGATATCGTTGTGCTGCTCGTCACTCGCAACTCTTTGTGCACTTCTCTTTGGTTCTTCAATCTTCATGGTCTCAGTGTTGCCCAATAATTCTAATTCCTCCTCTTCTCTCTGCATGGCAACCAAAACAGAAACATAAGCCTACTAGAATCAAACATAAAACAACGATTCACAGTGTAAACACAGCATATGCAATTGATTACCGAAATCTGGTTCAAGTCAAAAAACGGAACTATACTCTTCTTTGCGGCTTCCTTCCCATTGTGATTCTTGTCTTTGTGATTCAAGTCAAGCACTGGAGCAGAACCATGAAAAAGAGCATCTTTTTTGCTTAAACTCCTAGCATTCTGATTTAAATCAAACATAAAGCCAGTTCTTTGCAATGCTACTTCAACCCCATTGGAAATCATCTCTTTTGGTTTCAAAGGAGAAGTATTATGGACACGAGAAGCAGTTTCCTTTCTATTGTAATTCCTGCCCCTTGAGGTATAGGGAGCTTGAATTTTGTGCTTCTGCGGTTTTGGAACTTCTTGCTTTGGTTGAGGCTTTGGAATAGGATTTTTAAGCAAGTATTCGTAGCGTTGTCTCAAAAATCTGCAGTTGAAACATGATAAGCAGTGCTGAGCATAAACTCAAAGGATAATAAAACAACAAATTACTACTATGAAAAACACCACCATTCAGAAGCATGAGACGTTACCTAACTTCCGATGACAGTATCAAATTTTTCTGCTTCGTAGCCTGCAATTTCCTTCTCATGGCCTCTGTTTCCTGAACATAATATTAGAACAGTTTATCAAAAAATCTCATGGACAGTTGACAAGAAAATCTTACACCACAACTCAAATAAGTCTAGTATGAGTAAAAAAAACATATTAATGTAATTTTCCCTCAAAAAAAGGAGACCAATTAAAAATGAACAAGAGCATGTAATTCATCAAGTCAGGATTCAATAAGTTCAAAAACCCGATGGAAAAACCCAAAGGTAGGTCATGGTGGAAGTGGACTACAACCTGAGACACAGTTCACCGATTAGTCACAGGCTCGAATCTAGGAATCGCTACTGCGGCGATGGTGTCTTCCCTTTCCCGAGGGTTAGTCTCACAGTTATGTCTGTGATTACTGGTCAAAAACACAAAAAAAATCGAAAAAAAAAATATAAAACACAACGAAAACAAAGCTAATAATTCACTTAGCGAAACCCAAAAGGCTGAAACTAAAAACCAAGCAAACTAAAAGCCCCAAAAGCAATAAAAAATATATACTACGTGACTGTAGTTGTTTCATGTTTATTTTTACTAAAGAATTTTCCAGATAAGGATCAAAGATCAAAGATTTGGGGCTAAAAAAGAAGCTATTTTGCAAAAGGTGTGAAAGAAGATAACTGAAGCTAAGAAATTCCAGGCTTAAAAAAAAGAGAGAAACCCCATAAGGAAGAGCAAATAAAAAACACAACATCCCATCAGATCAGAACATAAACATGATATAACTTGGATCCAAATAAGCATATCAAAACATAAGATCCAAACAAACCCTTAATTATATCAACAAACCATCACAAATCCAAATCAACCAAAGAGCAAAAAGATATATCCAAGGAAACACCAGATCTAGTGAAACCCCACAATAAAAAGTTTCAATCTTAGGTAAAAAAAATTTTAAAAAAGTTACCTTGTGCAGATCCTCATAGTCCTGCAACAAACTCTGATGCCTCAACCTGGCCCTGTGATCCTGATACACATCATAAGAAGGTTCCATGGATACAGCAACCCCTTTCATCTTCTTCTTCATCATAGCAGAGAAGAAAAAGAACAAAGCAAAACACAAGGCAAGGCAAGGAGAACAAACTAGAAGTAAAAGCTATAAAATAAAAGATAGAGAAAAGGTGGGTATGGGTGAGGGGGGTGGTGGTGTGTGAGAGAGATAAAGAGATAGAGAGGGTAAGGAAGGAAGGAGGGAAGAGAGAAAGAAAGAGGTGCAAGAAATAGGAGAAAGAAAAAAGGAAGGGGGGAATAAGGGGTAAGAAGGTTCTGGCTTTCCTGTTTTCTCTGTTGTGAAAACTCTGACCAAGACAAAGAAAAAGAACCCCAAAAAGCCCACATAACTCGGTGAAAATTAAAATATATTCTGTGTGTAATTTGAAAGAGCAGTGATGAAGATGGGAGTGTTTTTTGGGGGCTTGCAGAAGGGCAATTCGGGGAAACATAGTTTGATGAGAGAGAGAATAAGAGAATGAGAAGGTGGGGGGGTTTGGTTTTTGGTTGGAGGACATTTGAACACCACATCTAACTTGTTGCACTTTCTTTTTTGTTTCCCATTCTTACTTGTTCTTTTCTTTTCTTTCTTTCTTTTTTTTTTTTTCTTTTGTTTTTGGTTTTGGTTTTTCTTTCTTCTACATAAATTTTGGTCCAGCTGGGCCATTGATGAGAGAGAGAAAGAGAAAGTGTGTGGCTTGGTGTGGACTCTTCGGTTTTGATGGGAGGATGCGTGGAGTTTTCAAGTTTCTTCTTTCTATTTGTTGTTGGCCTCTGTGTAGAGAGAGAACGTGTGATAGAATAGGTCAGAGAGAGAAAGGAAAGGGTTTTATTAGTATCTTATTGAAGATAGGGGCTGCCAAACACTAATAAATAAATATTAAATATAAATAAAAGGGGGGTTATAAATGAGATGATGCTGTTTCTCTGCTATCTTTGTACCTGTAGCAGTTGTTGGTTGTTTTCAACCTTATTTTTAGGATGATGCCCATGGTGTGGTATTTACAAATCATACAGAAATAAAATACCCTTCGTTCATTTTCATATTATTTTTACTATATATGTGTAGGGGACAATGTTTTTTATTTACCTGCATACCTTTTTTTTCTTGGTGATTGATTATGATTGGTGCTTCTTTATCTGCTTTTCACCCCCTCCTTGGTCTGGGTGGAGAAAACCAATATGGCTTTTTCACGATGAAGCAGATAAAGTAAAGAAGAAAAATAACCCAACTCATTTTTGCCATTACTCTTGTGGGAATGACAAAGAAAGAGAGGATATATAGATAATAGGGTAGTCCAAGATATTATTATGCCTCTCTCTCTCTAGCATGAGGGGTAGATTAGGTAATTTGTATCTTTATATTTAATGTTTCCTCCATCTTCATGAATTGGAATAAGAAAGATCCCACCAGCACCTACTTTCTGGACTTTGTGCATGTGTGTGACACCAACCTACCTACTACTACCTAATAGCCACTACTGCTACTCTTGATTGAAAGCTCCATCACCATTCACAACCATTGCCCTTAATTTCTTTT
The DNA here is from genome assembly GCA_037953625.1 of Crotalaria pallida. Lineage (NCBI taxonomy): Eukaryota > Viridiplantae > Streptophyta > Magnoliopsida > Fabales > Fabaceae > Crotalaria > Crotalaria pallida. Next base: position 181,386,043 of record CM075649.1, read on the forward strand.
CTTCGTTGTAGGTGTGGTGCTTGGTGCCGCTGATTTTGATATCTTATTTGCTCTTTTTTTATTTATTTATTATTATTATTACTCGTACTACTCTGTATTTACCCACAATTATAGGGTGTGGGTAATCTGGTAATGTCTGTAAAATCATGTGGGTGGGTGACACTAGCGGTGGTACTAAATGTGAACCAAACCCACACCACAACCATGGTAAGAATCCAAACCAAACAGAGATTGCAGATGTGAGATGAGTCAGTAGTCTTCTAAAGAATTGAATATGAACAGAGAACAGCAGTTAAGGTTAAATAAAGCTGATGGTGCCTCTTAAGTAAGGATGGCAATGGGTTCGGGTGAGTCCGGGTAATAGGGTATCCGGATCCGTTCATAAATTATTGGATCCAGATCCACCCGGACCCGTACGGGTACTCGCTGCATAATGGGTATGCGGGTCTTCGGGTACCCAAAATGGTTTTGCGAGTATCTATTAGCAATTTTTTTAAAAGAAAAAATTATTTTTTAAATTAATTTCTATGTTTTTTTATAGATCGAGGGATCCTTAATACATTATTACACGCTCTACTTAATATTAATCCCTACCACCATTAAACACTCGCAGACATCAAACAAATTCTCTCGTTAAACACAAACGTACTAAAATTATATATATACTCTAATGTATATATGTAAATATGGACGGGTCCCGATATCAATGGGTCTGGATATCTTAGACCCGGACTCAGACCAGTTCAAAGCGAGTACCCAGACGGATCCATTCTTTGGACACACGGTCTCTTTTTTGGACCCGGACCCGAACCCGTTACGGCTATTACTCGCGGGTACCGCGGATCCGGTCCAATTGTCAACCCTACTTTTAAGTCTTATCTCTTGAGGTTTGGATTTTTGCATTTTTAACAACATTTGTAGGGTAACTACCGGTACTGCTACTAGTATTTCATAAAATATTTAAGAAGTCAAATAGTACGAGCATATGGAGTATTAAAAAAAACAATTTCAAAATTTTACTGTATTTTTTAAATTCCAACTTTTTTTTTGGTGCAGTAAATTCCAACTTTAAAAATTAAGGATAAAAATTTTAAAAAAAATTAATTTTACAGTATTAAAAATTAAAATTTAATATTTCAAAATTACAAAAAATTTGTGAATTTAATTTTTTCATATATATTCTTTTCGGTTTCAAATATAAGTAAATAAAACTATTTTATTAATGGTTTCCAAAGTAAGTAAAATTTAACTAATTTTTTATTCTCAATACAATCATTTTTAAAATATCTCAATAAAGTGATTGTATTATTTAATTTTTATTTCATTATCAATGCAAACTTTTTAAAGAAATTTGCTAACTTTTATAAATTTGAGAAAATTAAATATATTTTATTAATTTTTTTTAATAAATATGAAGTTTTTTTTATACAGTATTTGAAATTGTAAAAAAATATATACTTTAATATAAACTATTATCTTTAATCATTCGGAATGAAGTTAAACAAAATTTTAAATAATATTTTTATTCAGGAAAGACAGAATAATGATTTGTTTTTCTAACTTTGGTTGTTTTTTTTTATTGCACCAAAAAAAACTTTGGTTGTTTTTTTAAAGTGTATAACACGTGTGCTTGTGAGATCTAACACCATTTGCCTTTTTCCATGGACTTCAATTAGTACTCCTTCTCCTTAAGTATAAGTACTAAGTAGTATTTGGAGGTATTTATGGCTCTTTTGTTTTTTATAAGTTTTTATCCCAATTTTTATTTATATTAATTATATTTTTATAAATATTTGTTTTTAATTAATATTTTTAAGTATTAATGATAATTATTGAAATGATTTTAAAAAATATATCAAATATTATTAATTTAAATGTTGATAATAAAATCAACTAATTTTTTTAATCCATTTACAATAACACATCAAAAGCTTATATTTGAGAAGTAAAAAATTAGACAATAATACTACATTACTACTGATTACTTGATGAAAACAATATAAAATAAATTATGTTATTCATTGCTTAAACGCAATGGTAAAACATTTCGAGAGTGTTAATTCAACCTTAGAATATACGTAATTTAATGTATTAAGAATAAAAAATTTAGTTTTTTTTTTTAATTTTAAACATTATTATTAAGAGAATTAATAACAAATTCCTTCAAATAAATATAATAATAATGATTTTTGTTAACGAATATTTTAAAAGGCACTTTTTAAAAAATTGACAAAAATTAATTTTTTATTGAATACATGCACATGACACTTAATATCAATTTATAAAATATTTCATTCATTCTAATTTATATGTTATTTTATAATTTTTAACTTATTTCAAATTATTTGTTGATTTAAGAATTCGATGTTATATTGATTAATTTTTTTCAACTCTTACGTTTTATCTTGTATTTAACATGTTGAAATATGTGAAATGAGTGATAATTAATGTAGTGTGAAGATATTATAATAAAGTTTTCTAATTTTTCTCTTGAAAATTTAAGCACTAAATAAATTTCTTAACTTGTGCGAAACTTTTAAAATAACATATAAATTAGAATGGAGGGAGTACAATATTTTTATTTCAATATCAATTTAGTTGTTTTAATTCTTTAAAAGGTATCTTAAATGTACTCATTGGCATTTTCACAAGGATGGAAATAATTGAGTGAAAAGCCAATCTGAAAACAAGGGACAAGGCCACTACTAATTACTCCCTTTTGTCTTTATTATATGGTATATTTAACCGAATTACACATATCAAGAAAATAGTTAATTTTGTGAATTATATTGTAACATTGCAATTTTAGCTCATCCACTTTACTTGAAAAACTCACATTCATTAATAAACAACAAAAAAACATAGTCTAAACATTTCATAATGACAAAAATGAGAAAAAACAACTAATGATGAATAGGAAATATAAAAATATTCTCTACATAGGATCGAAAATTTCTTCCAGAAAGCGTCTTGTACATAGGACTAGTGGAAATAGTAATTACTTCCTCATGTCATGGTCATGAAAGCTCAGTGCTTAATGATAAGCACACCTGTTTTAAATGAGTGATAGCGTGGAACATGATAGAAGTGTTCTTTTTTCAATAAAAAAAACCAAAAACAAAAACACAGAAATAGATAGTACTTATATATTAGACTTATTTATGTCTTTAGTCCCTGAAAATGAAAGGTGTTTTCATATTATTTTCTATAAAAAATTTTGACCTTGATTAATTCTTAATTATTTTGAAAATTTAGTTTTAATCCATGCCGACTTTCAGAATTAAAGACATAAATAATCAAAACACATCCGACTTTCAAAATTAAAGACATAAATAATCCTTCATATTATGTTAGCTAATGTATGAAATATATTTTCATCCGGATGTAAAATACGAGTAGGTTTTATAGTACTCCATCTAGTGGTGCTTATAATATGTACAAAAGGGAGAGGGAGTATATATTGCAGGCGGCCAACATTTCTCGGATTATTCACGAGTTTAGACGATTGGGTCGGTCTTCCCAGGGACGGAGGCAAGGGGTAGGGGCCCAAATTCCTCTCTGGCTCTCTCCTAGAAGCACGTAAGTGTTTAGCCACGGATTTTTCGAGTAAGGTTTTAGCGGCAATTAGAATTGTGGTAAAGTTTTTACGAACCATACCTAGATAGTGATATGTCGTAGCTAGTTACTTTCTTGTTGCGCTAGTTACGTTTTACGGCATGTTTGTTCCACTTGTATTTTACAGGGCGCGAAACAACCAAGATCTTACTGTAATTGTTTTTCAAAAAATGTGAATAATAAAGGTTACTCCTAGGGATGGCAATGGGAGACTGCAGATAGGGATCCCCGCGGGGAACGCCCTGTTTGGGGACTCGAGTTTGGGGATTTTCCCCAGCGAGGACGGGAATGGAAGGGATTTTCCCCCCGAACAGATTTTGGGGCGGGGAATTGGATTGGTTCCCCCGTCCCCGACAATTTTAGTTATATGTCCTTAAATATTTAGGCTTTATATAGTTAAAAAATAGGTTTTTTTAGTAACTTCACATATGTTATTATAATTATAATTGTAATTATTATTAGAGTGAAGGGACACTTTGATCCCTCGAGTTTTTCGACAGGGACACTTTAGTCCCTCAAGAAATTTAATTCATTTTTAGTCCTCCATGTTTTCCTAAAGTACCAATTTAGTCCTTCATGTTTTCCAAAAATACCAATTTAGTCCCTCAACGAAGTGGCTAGCGAAAATATGACAGAGACTAAATTGGTACTTTTGGAAAACTTTGGGAACTAAAAATGAATTAAATTTCTTGAGGGACTAAAGTGTCCCTATCGAAAAAATTGAGGAACCAAAGTGTCCCTTCACTCTTATTATTATTAACGATTTTTTAAAATTGAATCTCTTAAATTTTAACGATTATTTTTCTGTAGTGTACAAGTTTAAAAATGCTATTCGACGTTGTGAATTTTATAACAGGTCAAGTTGAAATTAGGTTCCCTGTGGGGACCCGTGGGATGATGAGGAATGGGGATGGGGGTTAATCAACCCCCGATACGGGGATGAGGATGGGGATGAGAATGGGGATGAGGAATGAGAAATGTCTCCCCGAGCGTTCCCCGCCCCGTTGCCATCCCTAGTTACTCCCACCTTTCTGCTCGAATTATAAGCAATAAAAAAATATATTTATCTTTGTTTAAAATATAAGCAAAATTAATTAATTTTATTAAATTTTGTTTCATTCTCAATGCCACTTTTCTAAAACATCTCCAAAAAATTGTAATCTTAATTAATTTTTGTTTCATTCTCAATACTACTTTCCTAAAATATCTCTATTTTTTTATAAATTTGAGAAAATTAAATACAATCAACTAACTTCCTTAATAAGCGGTTGAAATTGATTATAATTTGAGTCGGAGGAAATATTATTTTTTAAAAATATCCAAAAACTTAAGATTTAAATTATAGTTTTAGTCAAATATGTTAGTTTAATTTATTATTTAAATTATTTGATTTTTATATCAACACGAGGTTGTGTGGGGGCAAGGTTAATATAAATGAGCTTAAGGTTTTATCCTCGGTCCTGACTAAACTAAACATGCTTCGATATATGAGAGAGGAGTGCTCAAGTGGCTCAGTATATACTCTCTCAAACTTGACAAGACTTGTCAAATGAATACAAGATTGTGAATATTAAAAATAATATATCAAGGTGAGATTAGAAGGAGGCGAGGTGGGTACCTACAAATCTAGGAACCCCATACCCATTTTTTTGGTTTAGGATTCATATTTCTCAGAAGCCAATTAAAACAAATTTTAACAATTAAAATAGTGTCAAGATTGAGTAAGTACTTAGGGGTGTAAGTTTAATTGTCATACCTGTTACTCTGTTATTAACTATCCCATAAATCCCGGCCCTTTTACCCATTTTTAATACTCAAATATTAGAGTGATCAATAAACACAAAACCTTCTAATATCCTTAGTATATATGTTCTCGCATATTATTGATGCATGCGTTCAATTAAGTAGGGGTAGAATTATAAAAATATTAATTTATTTTTTGTGCATGACAATGATAATCTACTCAATATGTTTATAAATTTATTAAATAATTATTCATGTTTCTATTATTAATTAATTAACGTTCCTTAAAAAAAAAAAAAAAAACTGGTGCAAGAGATTGATTTAAATTATAACAAATAAAAAATAATACTCGTACACAATACTTCTGATGTCATCGACGTGACACATTTTAATTTATCTAAAATACGTAAATTTAGAATGGGTGGATATTGAATATTAAATGTGTATTCGATCAATTTCAGTGTATATGATTTATCGAAGAAAATAAAAGTATAAGTTTTATGATTTCTTAAATACACCATTTTTAATAAATCTTATCTATTTTTGGGGCTTATCAAAAGATTAAGAAAATTCTTATCTTATCTCTTGGCTAATATCAAAATTTCTTTTGAAAAAAAAAAAACACTAGAATTTAAAAAATTTGTACCTCTATAGAGCAACATCCGCTGGGAGACTCCTACCGCTTTGTGCGAACTCAGTTGGGTCGGACCGAATGAGTCAGATTAATCAGTATTTTTTAAGGTTATAACGCACATATCAAAAGATATAATTTTATTAAGAGATATAATTAATATGTTTATTAGTACTGTATTAAATTTATGTAATACTTACCTACTAAATTTTATCAGTTTTTAAATATATCATTTTTTTTATGCATTAATATGTTTAAGTGAAATTACATTAAATGCTTTTTACCATTAAAAAGCATGAAAGTCTTTCTCTTCCAATAAATCCTATCTACTCTCATGAGCTTATTTTTTGGTTAGATGTTTTTTTTTCTTTATAAATAGGTACTTAATTAAGAGGGCATGATAGGGGAGTTCGCGATCCGATTCAGTTCGGTTTTGAGACAAAAAATCATCTGATCCAATAATAAAATATACATGTGGTTTGATTTAGTTCGTTCTCATTAAATAATCAAATCCAACATCGTTTAATCCAAAATTAAACATGCGGTTTCGATTGAGTTCAGTTATGTTTTAATTTAATTAAATCTTTTCTATCATTTTATAAAAATTAATTATTTGGCCATAAACAATTTTTTTTTTCAACCAGTCATAATCATATATGCATGAGAGCATCTATTTTTGTTTTTGACATTTCTAATTAACACAAATTGAGATAACATTGTATATACGTGTAATGTGCGGGTAAACATTAAACCTAAACCATTGTATTATTTATATATATTCATAACTAGCGGTTTAATTCGGTCTGAATCAGTATCTGAAAGAGGAAAAAAAAAACAATCAGTTTTTCAATAAACAATACAAAAACAAACATTCAATTTTTTGCGATTTTCGATTTTTTAGATGGATTTACAATTTTTTTAAGATCGATTCAGAGGTTATAATCAAATCAAACGAGTGAAAATAGATTTGATACCAAGGGGCAAATCTGTCTCACCAAGTTCCCACCGTCCGCCGCTGTCTGGGTATCCAATAAAAATCTTCATTATCCAAACAATCCCTAATAACACATCCAAAGTAGTGAAGTACAAACACTTCTACTACTCTCTTTGTTTCAACTTCCCCCAATTTCAATTCCATCAAACCCACCCCACACTTCAATTTTCCTCACACGAGAGAGAAGTAAGTCAATGGCGTCCACCCTTTCTCTCACTGCTCACTTATCCGACATTCATGGAGCTACTGACCGCAAAAACCTTACCCCTTCTTCATCTTCTCTCTGTAAGTCTTTTTCCCTCCAAATTCAATCAAGTTGCAATCTTTTTTTCCTTTTTTAATTGTCTAGAAACCCCCTTTTCTTTGTTTGTTTTGATTCTGTTAAAATTTGAGTTTATCTTTAACTGTTGGGTTGTCATACTCATAGGGTCTATTCTGCTTATTCAAAGCAGATAGAAAGTTGAAATTACTACTCTTGATCATTACTACTTTGACCTTACTGTTGGAAACTTAGAGTATAAACCAAGACTATAAAACAAAATGAAGACAAGATTGATAAAGGGGGTTATGTAAGGATGCATTTGATTATCAATTCTAAATTGCTATCCCTAAGTCATTCATCATTGGCTATTATTGTTTTTTATAGGTAAGCTAAACTCCAGTGCAAATATAGTTGACATGAAGATATTTTCTCGCGGCGGTCGTCAAAACTTAGGACTCCATCAAAGATATTTCCGAGTACATGCCCTGTTCGGAGGGAAAAAAGATAATAATGAGAAAAATGATGATGCACCTTCCAAGGTTAGCTTTACTCTTGCCCTCAACGTTACACACTTACACGTGAACACTCACATAGGGTTACAAATTCGCTTTCATATCTATGTTTATGTATCATTTACTCATGGTAATTAGCTTGTAACGAAGACTCTGCGCTGGCATATTTACCTGACGAAGTATTATAAGGATTCGTTTTCTTTCTTGTTTAATCTCCATCTCATTAACTTAAACCGGATAAAGGATATATTTTTTAAACTCTGTAACTTAAAACTGCAAGCTACTTGTTCTGGAAAAATACCTGGGAGCATTTGTACTTCACCCCAATGTGCCCTAAACTCGGTCATTTCCTCCTCTTCGTATAGAAGACATTCGGACGAGTGAGTGAGAGAGATTAGAACTTGTGTTTACCTCAGGTCCATCTCATTACTTTATAGTCAAAATGTTAAACTGTATTACCAGATATGATAATCTCATTGCAATGATAAGAAGGATATCCTTAATTGCAGAGATCCTCGGATTTAGTTGAATAATTTCCTCCTCGCTGATCCTGTCGTGCGTTGATCTTACGAAGGTTATAGAATACTTAGCCATGGGGTAGTTAGGACATTGGCCCAATCAGCTCTAAGTTTGCCCAGAGCCCCAGACAGCTTAGTCTGCTCAAACGAGTTAGGGCTTAAACCTTGGGCTTGAGTTATGGGGCCAACTCAGCCCATGGTAATTAAATTTCCAAAGCATGAAGTCACTTTTTGGTTGTACATGATCATGTGACATATGAGCTGGACGCTAGATTAGTAACTCGAGACTCATAGAATGGCAGAGGCAAATAGAGCTTTTGCACATTTTTCGTTAATCCATGAACAGGATCCATATAGACACATAGTAATTTTTAAGTTTTCCTTGGACTTTCAGAAAATTCAGAAAGCTTTGGTGGTTGGTATTGTACATAAGTTGCGTCCCCTAAGTTTTTAACTAATTTCATGAAAGAACGAGTTAAAAACTTCATGGCAAGTAAGATTTTACTGTACAGCTTTTAACACCTTGCTTGGACTTAAAAGACCAGAAATTCTCTAAGAAAGAAGCTTAAATTGAATCATAGTCAAAGGAAATTTTTCTAAATATATGTCCAAGCAATGTGTCTATCAACCTCAAAGGAAAATTTTACAAGCTATGAGACCAGCAATATTGCTCTATGGTTGTGAATATTAAGCAGTGAGAGCAGAAAACAAGTTTAGCGACAACGAGAACAATGAGGTGTATGAGGGGACATACAAGAAAAAGTTAGATTAGAAACAGACGTTGCTGATGGAAAGTTGTAGTAGTACTTTTTTGGAGAGAGGATGATGGAAACTTGTCTAAGATAGTTTGGTAATGTGAAAAGAAGACAGATAGATGCTTTGCCTTAGTGACAAAAGTGGATCAAATGGAAGATAGTTGTGTTGGAAGGGATAGAGGAAGACCTAAAAGGTAATTTACTGTAACCATTATTTTTAATAGAGTCCACGGGCATCAGTTGGTCTGTGTAGTAAAGTGCTAGGGGTATAGGGCTTGGTTGTTGTTTCTGTTGTTGTTTTTGTATATACTAAGCTTTAATTTTACACTTTAGATTGTGATGGCAGTATTTTCTTTTGTTGGCATGTTGTGTGCTTTTATTAGTCTTATGTGACTAATCATAATGTCCATAATTGATGGATTTCATGTTATGGTGGATTCGTTTTAGGCAGGAATTCTTGGAAATATGCAAAATCTTTTTGAAACTGTGAAGAAGGCCCAAATGGTTGTCCAAGTTGAAGCAGTGCGAGTACAGAAAGAACTTGCCGTGTATGACTTTCTTGCTAAACATTTATAGCTTCTTCTGTTGTTTTCAGATAAGTTATTCAAAATAGTTATTTGTATTTTTTCTGTTATGCAGAGCAGAGTTTGATGGTTACTGTGAGGGTGAGTTAATAAAGGTACGGTATCTGTTCTGCTCTCCCTCTTATGCAGTGGTAGAATCCTTTTTGTGCTTTTCTAATTTTCTGGTCAGATATGGTAGCTGGAACTTCATTCGCCTTTTAGTTTTCCTTTTAAAAGTTTAAAGGCTTAGTTTTATGAGTATCCTCTTATGAATATTTTTCACTCCATACATTATAGATGGGGCATGTAGCTTGTTATAGAATGGTATCATGATTTATATTTATTTTATGCAACAATGGTTGATCACTTCTTTATTGCTCTAGCCTTTAATGACGTTTAATTTCTAGGTAACTCTGTCTGGGAATCAGCAGCCTGTACGAACTGAAATTACCGAGGCTGCTATGGAATTGGGACCTGAAGTGAGTTTGCAATTCAAGTGATTTCATAATATAACATTTTTTTTCCTGTCAGATTGTGTCCTGTGGTGAAATAGGAGCCAAGTTTTAGAACAGTAAACAAGTATGTAAAGATTCTGTATGAAAATTCATTGATCGTTTTCTGCTGCTTAACTGAAGAACTTCTAAAGAAATTTGGAGGCTGAGAGCCAAATTTTGGAATTTGGACCGGATTATCCAGTTCAATGAATGCATAACAAAGGCTTCCCTTTTGTGGGGATGGTTATGTATGAGTGATATATGTTTCATGTATATGGAGTTAGGGTGAATAGCTGACTTTTTTTTTTTTTAATCATAGCATGGTCTTGAATGTCCACATAACTACTATTTATCATTAAAATATCTTTGCTTTGCAGAAACTTTCGCTTTTAGTAACAGAGGCATACAAGGATGCACACCAGAAGAGCGTCCAGGTAAAAAAAAAAAAAAACTTTATTTTCAGGGAGGAAGAATGGTAATTCATTTTCATTTGTGGGTACTGAATTGGAAAAGCACGCTCTTGTTTATGTTTCCAGGCCATGAAGGAAAGGATGAATGATCTTGCACAGAGCTTAGGAATGCCACCAGGGCTTAGTGATGGATTGAAGTGATGATTATGATATGAACCTCAATTTTTGCATACTAAACCATGTTAAAAATGTTTATTTTTTCCATTTACTTCGGTGGAACTTTTTCTTCCTTTAATTTTTCCCCCTTTATTCCTGTCGTATTGCTTGTTGAATGGTGAAAAATTCCTATTTTCTCATCTTTGTCATTAAAGTAAACCCCCTAGACCACAGTATGCGATTGTTAATTGACTGAGATAATGTTGGGCGTATGTGCCAATCGGTTCTGGTCTAGACAAGGGGATAGGAATTCTTGTTTCTCATAATTCTGCACCCACACTTTTTTTTAGGTAATTATTCATTCAATTAATTTCTAGTGTAGAAGTGAAGTTTGCATATTCACCGTTGAGAAACAGAACATATATGTTTGTTTATGAATCAGAGTTTGAACGAATAATTAGTTCTTTCCATATAAATCGAGGTGTGTATAAGATAACTTGTGAAATGCTACAATTTAACAAGTAGCATGTCAAGCTTTTGGTAGCTCCTTTCCTGCCAAAAATGACCTGAAAAGTGTGTAAGCTCGCTTTGGCTGAAATAATGGTACTTCATGCCCAGCTCCCCTTACAGTTGCAAAAGTTAGTCCATCATACACCTCTGTCCATCCCCCAACCTGAGTAACCTCAAAAGAAAGAAACCTCAATGAATTTATTGGGTATGGTATCAAGTTCAGTACTCAACATTCATTGCATATTTGCTTTTATAATGAAGGTTCAAAATTATATTAAAATTAACCAATAGCTAGGGGAGTCTTTGTAGTTGTAGGTGCCATGTTCTTACAATAAAGAGAAGATAAACAATGGAGTTATAGTTATACTCATTCTGTTGATTTATGGATATTGGAAACTTGGGTTCATTTATCATGTGTTTCAAATTTGGAAAATAATACCTGTCCACCTGTGTACCATGGATACCAACGAGTTGTGATGGTGAGGTTAAGATGGTTGAGAGAAAACCTTGTAGCAGTGACTGGAACTACTGAATCTGTGTCCCCGCTGCATTATATAGCAAAAGCAATATGGCACTGAATGTATAAACAATAAAACAAATGCATAACATGTGGCATAAACTTTCGAAGTCTTCGGATTTCTTTTATTTCAAGTAAACAAAATGTATAACATGTGGCATGAGAAGACAAATACATAGAGCAATGTTATTATTATTTTCATGATGTGTCGGTATCTAGATACTTTAAAAAAAAATCTCAAAGCAAAATCGTTAAAGATCAACATGGCAACAAAATTAAAACAATTTTTTTTTCTCTTTGAATTTTTTTATAGGCAAATTCTTATTTTTCCTGTTGCTAACATTTGCATTACCCAATTGAGCTAGGATATGTGCAGCTTTGTGCCTATCCGATGAACAAAGGAGAAAATGCAAGAATTAAATTGTTGAGCTTGGCTTAAAGTAGTTGTAGTACTTCACGTGATTATGTACCAAGCGTTTGCTTGGGAGTTAAGGGTTTCATGTTGGATTTTTGGACACTACTGTTTGATGGATAATTGGTGGTTTTAATTTCTAATTTCTCCTACCCGTTCCCATCAAATTTCCGCTACAATATGAACATACAGTGCAATCTTCGGGAAGAGGGAGGGAGTGCAAATTCCAGAATTTAAAAATAAATAAAAAATCACACCCACTTTTATGCTGCAATGTTGGTTACTATTTTTTTTTTTTTTTTTAAATGCAATGTCAGAAACTTAGTTTTAGTGTTCCTATGTTACAGATAAAGAACTGATCCTTACCTGAAAACCCATATTCTTAATCCCGCGGCAATTAACTCTTCATATATTGGCAAGATGGAAACTTCAGAATCCGTCCAGTGTTTTAGGAGCACATCACTGTTCAACGTATATTACATGTTCAACTTTTCATTTCGGAATATATATCAGAAAGAGTTGAATTTTGATTTTAGTTCAATTCTTAAGGAATATATAGCGTGTTTGTTTATTAATAAATACATATAAACCAAGGTTTTAAATATGTGTTTGTGACCGCAACTGAGATGTAAGTGTAACTTTAAAATTTTGGAAGTCTTAGCAATTACATCACGACTGCAACTGCGATTGCGTTTTTCTCAATAAACCACAGAATAATGTTAAGGTTTTGGTAATATTAGCGCAACAGCCACCACTATTTAAAATTTAGCATAAACTAACAATGTATATTACAATAACATAGTGAGAGTGCAAACCTGCAGGCAGTCCAATTATAACGTATGTTTGTAACATTTGCATGCATAGCTTTCTGCACTTCAGGAAGATTATAATATTTCTCTGCATAATTTTCAGTACACGGGTCATACCCAGAGACTGCATGAAAAATTATACTCTTGAGCCGTTTGCGTCTGACAGTATCATTGAATGATGCTGTGCACGTAGGGGTATAGATACTGTACTCATCAATTTTTCCAAACTCATGGTTAACTGCATAACTCACGGCATGGTCACATTTCTTAGATGTTTTTTCTGCTGTGAAATTACAATGTTTGAGAATGGATTTGTATGACTGATCTGAAATCAAAGAATGACTCCACCAATATGTGACAGTTCCAATCCCATCATAGTAGTTATCAGTTACAGCATTTCCTACCTGTAGCAGTTTCAATTCATGTTGCATGCAAAAAATCATAACATAAAAGAAATATAATAGGAGTAATAATTTTGACTGATGGGGACAGAGAATTTTAATTTTGGAGTATAAGAAGTGAGACTTACAATGAACCCTTTGAGATTAATGATATGAGGATTTTCTTTATTATAATCATAGATTTTCTTAGCCAATTGAGGAACGTAATGCCCTAATAAGCAGAAAATAGTAGAATTGAATGAAATGTTAGTTTCTCTATTTATATGAGGCATATATATAAAAAAGCGGGTAGCTCTATCTAGCTCATCATGTACCTGCATAGCTCTCCCCAGCAATATAAAAATCCCTGTATTGATATTGTGGAAATCTTGAAAGCCATCTAATCAGGAAAACTAGAGCATCCTGAGCTGTGTGTTACAAAGTTGGAATTCTCATATTAATTTAATTTACTGGTGATATAGTACTAACAAACTTCATCGGTGCATCAAATTCTTATTATATATACCTGTCCTTTTGTCCCCGGAAGTTTTGAGATCAGAGGTGGTATTTGTGTATGAGAAACCAACACCAGCAGGTGATTCAAGAAAGAGAATATTTGCTTCTGAAGACAAATTTAAAAAGAAACAAAATATTTCAAGATTATTATTATTATTATTATTATTATTATTATTATTATAAAAGATGTGTTGGATTAGGGATAAAATAAAATAAGAAATTAAAACAGAGAAATGCTTAGTGCACATTATTTGGATGCAAGGATGCACGTGTCATATATATCTGTATGATGAGGAAGTTACAGCTAATCAGATTATTGCACCTATAGATCAGAAGACAGAAGAATAAGGTTGACCCTATTGTAATCAATTACTAATAATCGTGAAAAGTGTGCATGGGAGACATTTGCTTTGATGGTCAACAATTGGCCATTAGGTACCTTTGTTCCATGCATATTTGTTAAGATAAAGAGAGGAGCCAGTTTTATTTATCCGAAATGGCCCAATTTCCTCTGATGCTCCATATGCTATCGATGAGCAACCAGGGCCTGAACCAGGAAAAAGAAAAAACAAAAATCATCAAGAGGCTCTCATTGATTTAAATTTTGGGAGATTTGTTTCCCATAATTATGTTATTCAAGTTTTATTTTACAATTTCATTATTTGTTCAAATGATTTTAATTTTAGAGTTTGCTTAAGTTTGAGCTGAGAATAATAGGTCAACGAGAGATAAAAATATTTTAGAAATATAAGTTTGTTATATCATATACTACATTTTAAATATTTAAGTTTTTAATAAAAAATTAAATTTTTTAACATTTAACCTGGACCAAATTGAACATAAGTAAAACCATAATTTTAATAAACGTGAAACACCTCATGCATCATATATAAGTTATTATTTCATTTGATCGATCAATAACAATGGTCCAATAGTGTTGAAGATTTTTTTTTTACACCAAGAGTATCCCCAGTCGACAGCCGAAAATTAAACCAAAGTGAGTTTTGCCTCTACCGACAAAGCCTTTTTCATGCCTACATCAGGGATCGAACCCCTGACATCATGCTTAAGGAACCCAGCTATCTACCTACCAAATGTGCTGCACTTTGTTGGTACAGTGTTGAAGATTTGAAGTACAAAAATCATTTATATTATCCATCAATTTTTATTTATTTATTTTTTTACATCAAAATTTGATGTCACATTTATTCCTTATTTTCAAGCCCTTCGGTTTGCCATGGTTCGTGTCTCTAATGCAATGGGTACGGTGTTGATAGAGACCTCGAGCCTAATTATTCTTTGTCATAATCAGTTAGCCTGCAAACTGCAACAGGTATGAGAATCTCTTGGCTTTTTTAGGATCTGAATGCGCGTGCTTGGAACTTGGTAACGAGAACAAATATATGAGCATGTTTTTTTAGGGTAAAATGGAAAAGTTGGTTCACTTTGCTTTGCTGTTATTTCTTGTTTGTTTCTCTCCCACAAATACCAAAAAAGAATTGAATAAGGACGGTTTTGTTTTATTTTTTCGCGCTAATGGGGTTCTTCCTCACAGGGAATTAAGGACAGGAATATAATTACAATGCAAATAGATACATATATACAACAATGTTATTTAGACATCTATATTTAATATTTAAGTCTAATAGCTACCATTTAAAAAAAAAATGATGGATTCTTCCATTTATCTTTCTTTTCTTTTCTTTTTCTTTTTGTATCTTTATTCAGAATGATATTTGTTGGATTTGAACCAATGTGGCTCACTTGGTCCTTTAACCAACTGGCTTCGAGTTTGAGCCTTGGGTATAAAGTAACCTCCGCTGGGAAACTCCTACCGCTTAGTGCGAGATCAATTGGGTCGGACCGGATGAGTCGAATTTTGGATAAACCAAATCCGTGTACCGGTTGGTGTAAAAAAAATATTGTTGGATTTGAATGTTAAATATAAATGTACAAAAATAACATTATTGATACATATACTATATGGTTATGGTATCTTTTATTTTTTATTTTTTTCATTTTTCTTCTTTTTTATTGAGTAAGTAACACTATTAATAGCACGTTTTAAGTTTTAACAACAAGCTAGTTCTCAAAATTTCTTGCTCTGAATCATGGCGCTGATTGATGACCTACCGTACTTAGCAGAAAAAATACTCATTAACTCAACTGCGCCAGAAAGGTAGATGGGGTCCGTTAAATGTATAGAGGCCAATCAAAATGGGTGTTTGTTTCATGGCTAAGAATTATGTTCAGGGAATCAGGGAATCATATTTTCGGACATAATATTAACAGAAATCTTATTAATGGTAATATAAGAAAAAATGTTTGTTTAAAATTTATAATATTTCTGGGAATACATATCATAATTATCAAAATGTCCATGCTTTAGTAAATTTTTATTTAAATATTATTTTTTTAATGCCTATATAAAAACAGTTTTTATAATTTTTATTTCAATCAATAGGTTATAATTTACTCTCTCCGTTTCAGAAAATTTGGCCTTTTAGGACTGGACACACAGATTAAAAAAGTGTTAATTATTGTAGGTATTATGTATAATATATCCAAAATACCCCTATTTAATCTTTATTGAAAATTGTAGTAGTATTTAATTTTTATTAGTAAGTGTGTCCATAAATTAATTTATAATGTATAGTGGTTTAGAGACGAGAGAGATGATAAAAGTAGAATTAATGAGGAGTAAGAGAAATGATTGAATGGAATGTTAAAATTGGAAAACAAAATATATTTGTCTATTAAAAATGAAAAAGGTCAAACTTTGTTAAACAAGAAAAATAGCCTAAAAGGCCGAACTTTCTAAAACGGAGGGAGTAATTAATGAGGAGTAAATTAAGGGGAAATCAACAAAATAAGGGATTTTTTAACCAATCATAGAATATACACTACAATTTCAATTTTTTTAATTCACTATTTTAACTTTAATTTTGGACAAATTTTTTTATATATTTTTTATTAACTTTAAAGGAGGGAGGGAGTATTTATTTTATCTATGCTACAACACTTTTATTTTTGGTTTTCTTGAAGAAAAAAATTGAATTATTACTGTAGCGATTAAAAGTCAAATACATATTGATATAATAAAATAATAAAACGACATACTAGTGATAATATTTGAAAATTTAATCTTTTTGTTTTAAAATAATAACAATTAGTTTGGTTGTGTAGTGGAAAATAGAATAGCAATTATTCAAGGCTTTTTAAGCGATAGGTCCTTAAACTTAGAGGGTGTTTTGGATTTAGTCCTTAATCTTTTTTTTTGTTGGATCTGGTCCCTAAACTTTAACGTCGTTTGGAACTAGTCCTTCCATTAATCCAAAGTTAACTCCGTTAGTACCTTCCAATAAGATGTTGCCACGTGTCCCAACTTGCATTTTTTTTTTGGCTTTTTTGACTTTGAGGTCCATAAACTTAGTCTCTATCCTTCTTTTTCGTTGGATCAGGTCCCTAAACTCTGGACCATTTTGGATTAAATCCTTCTGTTAGTTTTGATCTAACACCGTTACCCTGAGGAAATTTTTATGCCATGTGGACCAATAAATTAATGTCACATGGAATTTTTCTTTTAAAATTGAAAAATTACAAAAATTAAAAAAAAATTAATTTTTTTTATAACAATGGGAATACAACGCGTCTGCGACGAGATGCATCATCGTCATGGTCGTGATGTCTCGAGCGCTCACCACTGCCATCAGGGTAACGATTTGAGAAGCTTTCGCCACTGTCCTCAAGGTCGCGCCTCGATCTGAGTTTTGTGCTTGCTTCGGTTTACAGCGAAAATCAATGTCACAGTCACGAGTTCGCTTGATGGTGTGCGGCAACGCTAGTTATAGCCAAAGCCCCTGGAACCTAGTTGTGGCGGCGACCCCGAAGATCCTCTTCGTTCTTCATCCTTCGCTCGGTCATCTTCTCTGCAAATCTGATGCGACACCGAAGGAGACCAGTCGCGCTTCCTTCACCGTGCAGCAGCCTCGCAACTTTGAACCCTCAACAACCTTAGCGTCCCGTGCTTTCCAGCCTCCGCCCTCTTCTCCGCTTCCTCCGCCTTCTTCTTAGCGGCGCGTCATATGCAGAGTCTGGAGGGAGGAAGAAAGGCAACAAATATCTTTGATTGACACAGAAAATATCTTTTTTATTATTTTAGAGTTTGATGATGAAGGTTTGGTAGGTGTCTAACTCAATTTTTATCACTTGACACTGTGTGTGTTCTTTTTTTATTTAGATCTTTATATTCTAAAAAACAATGTCACCCCCTAAGCAAGGTGAAGAAACCATGATGTCAAGCCTTAACGAGACGATCGAGCACAACGAGGAACGAGAGGAAGATAGGGAAGGTGGTTCACATTCTGGTCTGAAAAATTTTTTGTGGCATGGTGGGTCTGTTTATGATGTTTGGTTCAGTTGTGCTTCAAATCAGGTAATAATAAGCTAAAAGGAACAGATAGGATGCAGGTGGATGGATTAACAAATGCTTGAGTTCTAGGAATAAACTCATGCTGATCGAACAGATAGAAGGAGGAAGCAAGAGTCTGTTTTTTTTATTTTATATATTTTTGTAATTTTTCAATTTTAAAAGAAAAATTCCATGTGGTATTAATTTATTGGTCCACGTGGCATAAAAATTTCCACAGGGTAACGATGTTAGATTAAAACTAACAGAAGGACTTAATCCAAAATGGTCCGGAGTATAGGGACCTGATGCAACGAAAAAAAAAGGATAGGGACTAAATTCAATTACCCCCCTAAGTTTAGGGACCTCAAAGTCAAAAAAGCCAAAAAAAAATTTGCAAGTTGGGACACGTGACAACATCTTATTGGAAGACACTGACGGAGTTAACTTTGGGTTAACGGAAGGACTAGTTCCAAACAACGTTAAAGTTTAGGGACCAGATCCAACAAAAAAAAAGATTAAGGACTAAATCCAAAACACCCCCTAAGTTTAGGGACCTATCGCTTAAAAAAGCCATTATTCAATATATGATGTGGGTGTTTTTGTAATTTTATAATAAAATGACATGGGAATAACACATTCCCAACTTTGAAGGTGGGTATAAAAAATGATTAAAATACATGCAAATTATTTTTCTGTGAATATATTTTTTCTGAGAATGTTTTTATTAAACTTAAAACAAACTTGACTATATTTTATGACCTTTTCTTTTCATACCTCTCATTTTTCCCCTCACCCCCTATTTTTTTCGCCTCATAGTGAGGCGGAAGTGTTTTCGCACACCCATTTTTCCCTCCACCCCCCATTTTTTTCGCCTCACATGAAGTGGAAGTGTAAATTTATTGGTTTTAAGGTGAAAAAAACACTTCCGCCTCATGTGAGGGAAAAAATGGGGGGTGGGGAAAAAAATGGGGTGTGCGAAAAGAAAAGGTCATATTTTATAACCACTCCATGTTCCAAGAATAATATAAGATTAGTTGAAACAAACGCCAGGTTAGCCTTTCAGGGAGTAGACAGATCAGAACATGTGCAATACAGTGCGAACAAAGGTGAAGGGGAAATCAAGATTTTAAAGAAAGGTTAGTGATGAGGTTAGGAAGATTCCCAAAACTTTGATATTAAGAATTATTGTAAACAAATGCGGTTAATATAATTGCCATCATGGTACTGTATGATTTTAGCAACTTCAAAAATCTTAATAATAATTAAAATATTGGTTAATAAATATTGGCTGTGTATCTTATACTTTCTCATAAGTCTAACTACTATATAGTAACTCTTCAATCCCCTTTTAACTTTTCCTCACTAAGGCAATTGGAAGAGAATATACCTTATGCTCTCATGGAATATTTTTTTTCCTATGGCTAGTGCATTACAAAACAATTCATCCTTGAAAAGCAATTTTTTGCTCATAAAGTTCTGATAAAAAAAAAATTACTTATATGCAATGGTCAAGCAATCTTTGCATATATATATATATATATATATATATATATGAGGGGTGCAATAGGTTGGAATGCCCTCGGTTAATTGCAAAAAAAAAAAAAAAAAAAAAAGCGTGTCATTTAAGCATCAATTTTAAGTAATATTGAAATAGTGTTTTTCTTTGTCCATTCGGTTTTCCAAGCAATATTGAAATAGTGAAGTTTTTTTTTTTATAAAGGTATTCAAATAATAAAGTTGGATTCTCAAAATAATTAAAAAAAGCTAGATTATTTTTATAAGTATTGCCGACATTCTTCGTTCATTATCCAACCACAAACGTATTTCCATATTTCTAATATATATTTTATCATTTGCCCTAAAAAATGTCAAATACTCATTTTATTTTTATTTATTATCTGTTTCATTCAAAATAAAAAAAATTATATTCTTATTTATATATTTCGTTTAGGAATTCAGAGTGTATAGTAATTGTTAATTTTTATATTTACAATTTTACACATATTAAATAATGTCTTAATTTCGGATAAAATGTGAAAAAAAATCAATAATTACATAAATAAAAAATATATATAATAAAAATAACACGATCAATTTTTTAAAAATAAACACAATAATTAATTTTTAAATAACATGTTTTATGTAATGGAACAAACAAATAAATAGGAAATGATAGAGTAGTTCATCAAGCTACACTGGCCCAAAAACAGGAGAGTAAACGAAAGAACTAAGTCAACAAGCAAATGTAAACGAAGCTAGCATGTGCAATTGGTGACCAATTTTAGCAATATATATATATACATATATGAAGCTAATAACGAAAGGAGTACGTACCTCCATTGAGCCAGAGAACAAGAGGCTTATTGTGAGGGGAAGTAGTGGCCTCAGTGAGCCAGTAGAAGAGTGCTCGGCCATGTTGCTCATTGACTGTGATATAACCAGAGAACTGAGAAAATGCTACACGTGGCTGCCCAGGGAGACCTGAGATTCTATCTTGCTCTTGTTCATTTGGCACACCAACAATAATGCGTGAAAATGCATAGTTTAATAAGCACATCAAAAACATATAGGCCTTAATGCTACTTTGTAATGCCATCATTGTGTTCGTTCATGCACCGTACCCTTAATTTCTATGACTGGAATTATAAGTTTGTAGCAGGTTAATTATATATATGCATGTGCTCTCTGAATTGAATGCAGATTTTTAATTTATATGCTACATGGAACTGGCGAGTATAGTAAATAACTAAATATATTCATAGAGTGGTGGCCTTGTTGGCCTTACTATTGCCACAGACAGCTTGCAACTTGGATACAAATATAGTAATAAGTGTGAAGAAAGAGAGAGGGGGGAGGGGAGAGCAATTGAAACTTTGATGATGAGATACCCGCTGTGAACTCAGAAAGCAACATCATAATATAAATGCATCACCCAGGGACCCATAATATGCATTACTCTTTCTGTCTCTTTCTCAAATAAGTCTCACTGTCACTCATAATTCAAGTTGAAAATTAGCTCTCTCTCTCTCTCTCTCTCTCTCTCTCTCTCTCTCTCTCTCTCTCTCTCTCTCTCTCTCTCTCTCTCTCTCTCTCTCTCTCTCTCTCTCTCTCTCTCTCTCTCTCTCTCTCTCTCTCTATATATATATATATACATATACATATACATATACACATACATACATACGCACATTATATATGTTTGTAATAATAATACTAATATTCTAATAATAATACAGTATTAGTAATGTTTAATAAAAAAAATTATTGTAAAAGATGAAAATAGATTAGCGAGTCCAACACACAAAGTCGAATGTCATCTCATTGTCGCGCCTTGATTCTCGCCCATCATCAATACTTTAAGTTAATAGTAATCATCAAGAAAACAAAATATTTTCTTGCTTTGATTTTTGTCCATCATAATTGTTCTTGACAAGTAGCATTATTAATGTCAGGACATACTCTCCTTGCCTCATTTGCCTACTTTCCTTGAAAGTATAGTGTTTATAAGTTGAGTACCCTTAGTTATGATTTTTAAACACTCTCAAGAATCATGTGTGTCTTGATTTCTTTTTTACCAAGGATAAAAAGGACCAAGATTACGCACCCATGTTAGATGCAACAACACCAAAAATATATCAAATGATGATTTCAATAACATATGTGTTCACTCGATACTTGGACACTAAAAAATTTGATACAATACTTTTATTGTTACCTGCAGTTTTTTAAATTGTGATGATTTTGGTTACCTTGGCAAGTATATTACAACAACATTTGCAGCTGTACATTGACTGAATATTTTTATAGTTATCAACTTAAATTCTTGATTATCATCCTCGTCATTATTTTTTGTTCATGAAAATTACCAGGGAGCCGTCCGGAACTCTTTGTTGGTTCATATATATGTGCTTTTGTTCATATGGTCTTTTCTCTTTCACCTAGGGCCATTCATTTGGAACTTGGAAGCATTACGATGATGATATCTATCTAATTTAGCCGGCTGATCTCATAATTGACTAAAAATAATAAAAGGTTAAACCCAACACTTTACTAACTAACTAAATATCTATTAATTCTAATATTTCACATAAATTTTAAATTTTGTTTTACATGTAATAATATTTATCTTTCAATCAATTATCATTAACGTTTCCTGCTTATTATAATACGAGTATCTCTTTCATGATTAATATTTTTCTAATAATTATTTTTTGATTTTCCAAAAACAGGTTATTAATGTCTCATTGAACTTTAAAAGGACAATTAAATAAAACAAAAGTTTTACTTAAGCAAACATATGTGCAGATTAGCTGGCCAATAGCAGAAGCTTAACAATGGAGCATGGCTTCAGGTCTCTTCTTTCTCCAGACAACGAACTTAGAAGGCTGCTGTTCAATGACTATAGCAGTATGGCCTTGCCTAGGCTTTTTCTTTTTGTGTAATGCTTTTGTCTTTTTGGGCGCATGCCCCTTGGTTTACCAAAATAAAAAATAAAAAACACAAATAAAAACATAGCGAGAGTACGTATATTACCATCCTGATTCAACGCACTTCCACTGTAACCTCAGAGTAAATACTCTTATTTTCCCTCCAACTACTGATATGTTACGGTACATATTTATTTTGAAATTTTTATTTTGGAAGACTCCAATTTTTCAATAGAATTTAATTAGTACTTTTTTTCATAAACAAACGTCAAAACTTTTTAGTTTTCCAATAATAATTATTGGGTTAGTTTTGAAAAAGTATATTATCAAATTTTCATATTTTCAATGTCACCAACAAATTTAATCATTTTCCTAGGTGAAAGTGGAAAACTTCAAAAAAGATCTTATAAATAGACCGGAAGGATATGACTGTAGGGATGGGCAAAATACCCATGCCTGCGGGTACCCGCACTATTCCCTTGCGGGTGGGTACAGGTATTGTGATACCCGCCCCGCAGGTATCCCATATATAAAATATTATTTTATTAATAAATATTATATATATATATATATTAATATTTTTTTATTACTTTGAGAATATATAAATTTTATTTTATTTATATTTCATATTGAATTTTAATGATAAAATTATAATGATAAACATTTATCATATGTATGTAATTATTTATCTTATAATTATTTTTATGTATAATAATTATAACAAAATATATAATTATATAATAAAAATTTAAAACCCGTGAGTACCCCGGATACCCGTTACCCGCACTAATACCCGTGAATACCCGCGGGTAGGGGCATGGGTATGCACTACCCGCGCCCGTGGGTACCCATGTCCATCCCTAGATAGGAGTACGCATATTATATATATCAAATCCTTGAATTATTTGTTTTTCTTGAAAACAATCTATGTGTTGTTTATTTTCTAATATTGTTTTAGAAAAATGTTAATAAGTGTTTTCAGAGTATTTGTTACAGAGTTATATATATATATATATATAGTTGAAAAATATTGAAAAATGCAGTTTTTATTTTCTCGAAAGAAAAAAAGATTTAAAGACTTGTATTATTTTTTTATTTTCAAAAAGTCTAACAAAAACACTTATTAGCCGGATTTATTTTATTCTCACCTTGTTACCTTGAAAAGGAAGAAAGGGCAGTGAGGCATGGGGTTGCAATCAATTTACTAAATTGTGGGTAATTTTAAAACTATTCACAAAACATATGGCAATCAACAAAATTATTTATGAAAACGAGACAGTCAAAATTAAAGTCAACCAGTATGCCACATTGTAGACTTTGATTGGTTCCACTCCCTTGCAAAATATTGGCAAAAATGATCATGGTGAGATTCAACCCCTAACCCGAGAGAGGAAACACCTATGACAAAAAGGAGAGCCATTGGACAAATAGTTCGATGGTGCTTTTTAACTAAACCAACAGTTCAGTGCTAAATATAAAAGTATTAGTTTTAAATTTTAATTTTTTTTATTTTATAAGATTCATTTCATTTTTCAACAACATTATTTATTTTTTTAGCAATCATCCTTGTTATTTTAACACTTTTTAGCATTTCAGTCATAACCTCCAAAATTAACTACATAAAAAAGTAGCAATGTAAATTTTTACATTATTAATTTTTTTGATAATTTAACTACCCATTATTAATTTAAGAACCCATGTTTTTAATCATAGTGTATCAATGATTTTACATTATTAATTTTTTGAAAAAAAATAAAGGTAATTTAGTCGAGTAATTTTTTTTAATGTTCAATAATTTAGCCCAATTGTGATACGTCGTTCTCTACCGTCAGAGATAACCAACTACAATGTTGTTGTTTTCCACCATTATAGACCCGCCTCCAACCAATGTTAGTCTCAGATCCATATCGCCCTCCTTTCTTAGTATGTTTGGTTACGAGTTAGAAAATCAATTCTGACCCCAAAATCACGTTGGAGCAGAAGCAACTGATAGTAACGTTGACATTTCAGAATTGATTCTGGATTAATTCACCACATAACCAAACATGCACCCTATTGTATATTCTTACTTTTTGGCTTCGATTTCTTTAAGATGGGGTGAGATGTAGATAGTGGTGAGATGTAGTCGTGACTCATTTCACAATCTTGACGTAAGAAATACATTAACTAAAATATGTATTAATATCAATAAAAGGGAGCTTTATTAGGAACCAAAATTATGTTGGTTAAGAAGATAGTTGGGAATAGCCCAAGTCAATAAATTTGAAAGTGAAGGGGGAAAAAAGAACGAAAATAGAAGGGATGATAGTATTTTTACTATGTCATCCATTATTTAGGCATTAGACACAAGTATCAGAGAAAAAAAATCGAAGAACAGGGTTATATACTTAGATTCCCTCGAGTAAAATTTTAGTTAAATAAAATATGAATTGAAATGCGAGTTTTAATATTAGAAAATACATAAATTAAATTTAGGTATGTAAATCACGAAAGCAAATTTAATTAAATTTCTGATAGGATTTATTGGTTACTGGTGTATCAAATAATTTAATGGATTTGATTTACTCTAATTATAGTTAAAATAAGAGTTAGGCATTATTATATACTTTACTAGATTTCGAAAGAAATGAGCATTCTAACTCAAGACAATTCAACTTCATAACTAATTTAGCACGATTATCATTATTAAATTGACAATACTGACATGTGATGATACTTATTAACATATTATAAAATAGGAGAAGTTGAGGACATTTTTGTCATTTTCATTTTCCCTCCTTCATCCTTGCTTTTCCCTCCAAATTTGTTTGCCCGTGCATCGCACGGGAATAAATATTTATCTTAAGTTATTTTTAGTAAATTTTTATTAGTACAATTTGGAATACGCATAAATATAAAAATTGTCCGCAAACATACAATTTGCATTTCGATATTATTACAATTTTCACGGGTTATTAATGATCTTTTCAAAAGGAAATAATTTGAATCAAATATTGACATAAAAAATATATAATGCCTAAACGACCCGTCATATGATAATTAACCAGCAAAAAAAAAACAAATATAATGTTGTAATTTCAGAAATTCTAATACAAACAAGTCATAATGTATGCAAAATGGTATTAAACATTTAAACAGAGCATCATTATGAATAATAAATTTTGGGTACAACGGAAAAAACTGATATATAAGTATTAAAGATGAGCTATAATTTGGTATAATGATTTAGCTTAATACAATCAAATATATACTCAGTCATGGATTCAAATTTAAAAAAATCCAAAAATTTATACAATATGTTGCAATTTAAATTGTGAAAAATAATGATGCGTTATTTTATACTTTAGACAATATACTTATTTACAATTATGAAGTTTTAATACAAGCAAGTAATTTGAAAGTTCGAATTTTATAAACACGAATTAATTAAAAGTGTGAAAACATGTATTATATTTTGGGACAGATGTAATAATAATAATGATGATGATGATATATATATGGTAAAAAAAATAACTGCATTTGGACTTGCAAAACGAATTACTAACAAAATGCATTTGGAATGATGGATTAAATAAAACAAAAATCAAAATTAGTTGAATTTTTTTAATATAAGAAATTATGTTGTTAATTAAAATTAGAAATCGCATAGTTGATACATTATTAGTTAATTTTTATTAATGAAAATGTTGGTAACTGAAACTAGATTCAAAGATTAATGATTATGACTATTCATTTCTAAATACATGTAAATCATTTTTATAATCAGTTCATATTAACTTGTTATTTAAAAAGACATATTTCCAAAATCTATAATCAAATTTTAAAAAAAAAAAAAATTTAAACCCGTGCCATGCACAGGTAAAATTACTAGTTAATTTCAATTCAGATATTATTTTGATATTCATTTAATTAATCTTTTATTTTATTTTACTATTTACTGATATGAGTTTAAATAATTGAGCTTTTATTTGTTGGTTCTCAACAACATGGTTCTTATAAATACAATATTTTTTATTCTATTTCACACAATATTTGCATTTGCAAACTATCAATTCTTTTTTTTTTTTTTAAAAAAAAACCTAAAAATCCTCATAACCATATATATGAGTACCATGTGTCAAAAGGTGATACTTGCCTCATCAATAATTGGTTCGCAAGTAACACATATTAACATAACATGATTAAAAGAATTGTTAGGTTAATTTATAAGAAAAATATATCATTTTTCTTTGCAGTATCATAACATGCGGTTAATGGAAAAAGTGGGTTTTGCTAACAAGTGTCTTAATGGCATTTGTTAAGGTTCTTAAAATTAAAAAAAAAATATCATAAGTTCGCGTTTTCTCTTTTCTCGATAAGATAAAAAACCACACTTTCCAATACTTTCATACTACATTTGATTCCTTGACAATTGCCATTCTTGTTAGCATTTTCCAAAAAAAAATATATTCACAATTGTAAACTGAAAAGGCCAATTCAAAACTAGAGAATAACGTTTTTTAGTAGTTAAACAAATAGAGTATAATTTTTTATGAACTTTTATTTGTTTTTATGATTATTTATTTATTTATTTAATAAATGGAAGATTACGTTGACAATTGCCATTCTTGTTAGCATTTTCAAAAAAAATATATTCACAATTTTAAACTGAAAAGGCCAATTCAAAACTAGAAAATAACGTTTTTTAGTAGTTACAAATAGAGTATAATTTTTTATGAACTTTTATTTGTTTTTATGATTATTTATTTATTTATTTAATAAATGCAAGATTACGTTGATTTCCAATAATTTACTACTCAATTCATAATAAAAGTCCTTTCTTGAATTTTATTCGTCATATTTATAAGTTTTTATTCTTGTTTGCAATCACAATAATTTCTTTTTTTCATAAAAATATTTATTTACGAAATACTTTTAATTATATTTATGGTATTGTTAACCAGTGTCATAAGGGCATTAGTTAAGGAATCCATTAAAGAAAAATTTGCATTGAAAATTCAAGTTTACTAATTCTCGAAGTTATAAATTCACCATTTTCAAGATAAAACTACCTCTTTTACTTCTTAATCAATGCCTTAAAGACACTCTTTAGCATTTTCCTTATATTTAATAGCAATTTGGTAATAATATATAGTACTAAATATTACTTGTATCTTTCTATTCCAATTTATATGTCGTTTTAGCATTTTTAATTTGTTTAAATTAGTTGTCACTTTAAGAATTCAACGGTGGATTAATGATTTTTTTTTTCAACTTTAACATTGCTTTTTAAATAAGGTTTGCTTAACCTCAGCCCTAAGGGTCGAGGATAAGAGTCCAAAAGTAGTTAAGTTTTTATAGAAAATAGTGTATTTAGGAGAGATAAAGTTTTATATTTTTATTTTTTCAAGAAAACAAATCTAGATTAATATAGTAAAGTTGCTTTATTCTTATCTTGAAAATTAAAGTATTAAAATACTTTCTTAATCTGTGTAAAACTCCTTAAATAACATATAAATTGAAACAAAAAAGGATTAATTTTAATATTAATGACAATATATTTTTTATTACGCCATTTATTTCTCT
This sequence comes from Crotalaria pallida, assembly GCA_037953625.1. NCBI lineage: Eukaryota > Viridiplantae > Streptophyta > Magnoliopsida > Fabales > Fabaceae > Crotalaria > Crotalaria pallida. The sequence continues at coordinate 181,414,243 of CM075649.1, forward strand.
ATTGTAAAAGATTACTTTTCAATATTTACAAAATCGTAAAAGTAATAATATAATAGTAAATAAGAATAAACTCTAAAAAAATTATGAATTTCATCCAAATTTATCCTATAGATTTCTTAACATATGCATAAGGCACATATTAAAAAAATTATTAAAAAATTATTATGTTAATTGTTTTTTCAATATTTACTAAGTTAGGAGTCCTTAAGAATAATCATGTACGAGGTTTATGACATCAAAATAGAGGGTTGTTAACATTCGTATCCTATTCTTAAGATTTTAGAAAATGGCCTTGCACCAAATTGACTTAACCCACATTGGTGATACTCCTCCCGTGTCAGTTGTCACAAGATGATAAAAAGTGGGAATTTTTTTTGTCCCAAATGTAAATAATCAATAAAAAACTTAAAAATTATAAACTTTGAGTTGTGATTGGTTGATCGATTTAAAATGATTTCAATTATTTATTTGATAATCGATTAATGTGTTAGACAAACCATTAATGCATGTTTCCTTAATTTTTTAACTTTTTTAATTATTTAAGTTTTTAGTCCTTGAACTTAGGTGCTTTTTTGGAATTGGTTCTTAAACTTTTTTCGATGCTTTGAGTTCCTAAACTTTGCTCAAATTTTGGAAATAGTTATTTCATCACTTAAGTGATGATACGACCGAGGATATGCCACGTCACTTTCGCCATATCGATACGTAATATGTCAGATGATGCCACGTTAATTTTTTCAATTAATTTTTTTTCAAATTTATTAAAAATAATTGAAAATTGGTTTTTTTTTTAAGAAAACCGAATCTTTTAATAAATTTTAAAAGAAATTATTTTTTAATAAAAAATCATGTAGTGTCCTGTGACTCTACATAACATGTTACTTGTTGATATTGTGAAAGTGACGTGACATGTCGTCGATTATATCATCATTTAAATGCCGAAAGGATCATTTCCAAAAATTAAACAAAGCTTAGGACCCAAAACATAAAAAAAATTTAAGAACCAATTTCAAAAGAACACTTAAATTCAGAAACTAAAATATTAAATAAGTCTTTTTTTTTTTATCATTTTTGTAAGACGGAAGTAATACTAAATTGGTAACAAGGATTTATTAATTTTGACAAAAACGTACTCCTACTTTTTGGTTTGACCTTCACGCGCTATGAATGGTAATGATTTGTTGGATGAGAATTTAGTCAATGACGGCGTCCACCGCCCCCACCGCACATAAATATCGCACGTGCCTCCATTTCTCTCTCTTACCACCTTCTTCTCCGTTTCCCCCTTTCCCTTTCATTCATCCACCATTTACCCAACACAAACATACTTGTACCTGTAACCTACGCTTTCTAATTTTTATTTTTTGTATTTTAACTTCCATTTTGTTCTCTTCTCGCACCTGAAAAATTAAAAATTAAATAAAAATACGACAGGTACTTTCATCGCTTCAATTTTCTATTCTCACAATTCTTTCTAATTACTCAATCTCAATTGAATTTCTAGGTTTTTCTCAATTCAATCAAATCAATCCCTAGATTTTTTTTTTTAAAATTTGTTATTTATTTTTTTGTTCTTTTCTCAGGGATTATTAATTGAACGTGATCGAAGATGTTAGAGCAGTTACTAATATTCACAAGAGGGGGATTGATCCTATGGAGCTGCAAGGAATTCGGAAACGCTCTCAAGGGTTCACCCATCGACACCTTGATCCGATCCTGTCTCCTCGAGGAGCGATCCGGTGCGGCTTCCTATAACTACGATGCACCCGGTGCATCCTACTCCCTCAAATGGACCTTCCACAACGATCTCGGCCTCGTCTTCGTTGCCGTTTATCAAAGGATCCTCCACCTCCTTTACGTCGATGATCTCCTCGCCATGGTGAAGCGCGAGTTTTCGCAGATTTACGACCCCAAAAAGACCTTCTACGGTGATTTTGATGAGACCTTTAGGCAGTTGAAGGTTGAGGCCGAGGCTCGCGCCGAGGATTTGAAGAAAACAAATCCTTTGGGTAGTGGTGGTGTTGCTGGTGTGAATAAGAAGCAAATTAAGGCTGGATCCGAAGGAGGAAATGGTAGGAAGAAGAGTAATGGTGGTGGTTTGAAGAATGATGGTGGAGATGCTGATGGTGCCGATGGTGGTGGTGGTGGTAGCAAGAAAGGGAATAAATTGGAAAATGGACATTCCAATGGTAATTTTGTAATTGCGAAAGATGCTAACTTGAAGAGTAGTGGTAGTGCTAACAGTGTGAATGGTAAAGAGAATGAAAGTTCTAACATTGGGGCTTTTGATGTAAATAAGCTTCACAAGCTTAGGTCTAAAGGTGGGAATGGGAAAAAGGCGGAGGCTAAGGTTGTCTCCAAGGCAGAGCCCGCCAAGAAGGCGACAAAGAAAAATAGAGTTTGGGATGATGCTCCCCGCGAGAGCGAAACCAAACTGGACTTTACTGATGATCGTGTGGGCGAGGATGGGGATAGGAACGTGGATTTCTTTGCTAAGGAGCAAGGGGAGAGTATGATGGATAAAGAAGAGGTTCTTAGCAGTGATAGTGAGGACGAAGAGGATGATGACACCGCGGGGAAGAACAGCAAGCCTGATGCTAAAAAGAAGGGTTGGTTTTCCAACATGTTCCAGAGGTAACATTGCTGAACTAGTGAACAAGTGATTTTTGTTTATCATACATTTTGCTTGCTTTATTGCCTTTTGAATATCTTGCTGGAGTGAGTTGTAGTCTACCACCTTTCAGTGTAGAATTGATGCCATGGTGCTTGAAACCTTGAAAATGATATAGTTTTCCATTGGATGTTTTGTGCTTTGTATCGAACATTTTGTTGTTTTAGCTCATTGTTCCATTCCTTGAGATACCTTGACTGTTGGATTGTTGTAATCATGATTTGCTGCAGTCTGGTGATTTTAATACAAACCACATAATAAATTTCCTACAATTGAAACTTGATTGGTATTTTCTTTCCACTCTTCATTCATATCATTCATGAGTTCTGGTCTGCTTAAGGCTTACATGTGTCATCGAGATGCCACCCACACTTATTTTGCTTTATAATGTTTGGTATTCATTTAAATTTTGGAAAGGAGTTTGGGTTGGGGACATAAATTGATGGGTGGAGGGTAAGCAGACAAAACAAAAGCACTCCCTTTGGCATGGGAAATTAAGTTTCCACTTGTAAAATCTAGTGATGCTGTCCTGTGTTTCTGTTTCCCCTTTGCTGGTATTTACTGAGGTGCATATAACTTCGCACTTGCTACGTTGAGATCACTTTCAAAACTTTTATTTGATTTTATGATTTCTAGCGCTTTCTTTAATTGGCTAATAAGAATATTCCTGCTTGTCCTTGGGCTCAGTATTGCAGGGAAGTCAAATTTGGAAAAGTCAGACTTGGAACCAGCTTTGAAAGCTCTGAAGGATAGGCTCATGACCAAGAATGTGGTATGTATTTATCCTAAGCAGCATTACTTGTTTCGATTTCTATATCTCTTGATGGTTATCCATAGGCTACTTTTTTACTCTGTTTACATTGTGTCACTTGCAGGCCGAGGAAATAGCAGAAAAACTATGTGAATCAGTGGCAGCGAGTCTTGAAGGCAAAAAGCTGGGTTCATTTACAAGGATATCTTCAACAGTGCAGGTTTGTTTGTTGTCTTTTAACCTATCAACATTATTTTGATGTTTCCTTCCATTTTTAAATGTGCTTTTTTATTCATCCTGATACATAGTTTCAAAAAATTAATGCAGGCAGCAATGGAAGAAGCACTTGTTCGTATTTTAACTCCTAGGCGTTCTATTGACATAATGAGGGACGTGCAGGCTGCCAAGGAGCAAAAGAAACCATATGTTGTTGTATTTGTTGGAGTTAATGGAGTTGGAAAATCTACTAATCTAGCTAAGGTGACAGAAAATCATAGTAATTCCAATTTATTAAAGATTCCATATTGTGAGGGGCAGAAGTTGATATTCTATTTTTTTGCCATTGTGTAGGTTGCTTACTGGCTTCAGCAACACAATGTCAATGTGATGATGGCTGCTTGTGACACCTTTCGGTCAGGGGCTGTTGAGCAGCTCCGTACTCATGCCCGTAGACTTCAGGTTTATATTTGATTTTATTGCTTGCTGATTAATGCATAAAATCTTTATGTCATAACAAGCTTCTGGAAATGTATAGTCTTAACAACCTCCTTTTTCAGATCCCTATATTTGAGAAGGGCTACGAGAAAGATCCTGCTGTTGTGGCAAAAGAAGCAATTCTGGAAGCTTCACGCAATGGTTCAGATGTGGTTCTAGTTGATACAGCTGGTCGTATGCAGGTAACTGTTTGCAGCCAGCGTTCTAGTCAAGAGTGCAATGATTTTATGACTGTACTAATTATTAGATGTCGAAGTTTCTTAGTACTTCCTGATGGACCTTGTATTCATTGAATGTACATTTTAGATTTTTAATACAGGACCATCCTCATATTGAATTGGTTGAATGATTTTTCGTTACATTTGGATACTTAATGATAATTTTTATTTTGATATGCGTCTGATATGTGTGACTGCTGGATTTCAGGATAATGAACCATTGATGAGAGCACTGTCAAAGCTCATCTACCTCAACAATCCTGACTTGGTCTTGTTTGTTGGAGAAGCTCTGGTCGGTAATGATGCAGTTGATCAGCTTTCGAAGTTCAATCAGGTTAAGTTCGATATATTTTTTTTTTCATACTACATTTTTCTATTTGTTTCTTCTTATATCTCAGTTATTGAACCCAGTTTTTTGTTGTTGCAGAAATTGGCCGACCTCTCAACATCTTCTACACCCAGATTGATAGATGGGATCTTGCTCACTAAGTTTGACACCATTGATGATAAGGTATGTCATATTTGAATTATAAAACTGTAAGGAAGTGAAATTTTGGCAGAGCAATCAGATCTCCTCTATGAATATTTACTCATTTTAGCAATGTTTCCTTTTCTCAGGTGGGAGCTGCACTTTCCATGGTTTACATATCTGGAGCTCCGGTCATGTTTGTGGGCTGCGGACAGTCTTATACTGACCTTACAAAACTCAATGTGAAATCAATTGTGAAGACCCTTCTTAAATGAGGGAACAAACTATATGATTTTCCCTTGCAAGACTGGTCACCCTGTGATGAACTTTTCTGTTTGATTACCAACTTCCCTTTCCCCGTTTATCCCCTCCCTTTACTTTGTAAGCAAAGTTATATGGCTTTGATTTTGGACGTAATTTGGTTTGTTCATAAACTTTCTCGCTCTATCCACCTTGAGATATTGTATTTTTAGACCATTAACATTTGTAATAGTTTGTTCACATTCTCGACTTACCAATAAAAATTTTAGATTTCCTTTTCAAATCAGTGATAAATGAAAAACCCTGGCAAACAAATTGGTAGGACTAGCAGCAACGTCGAATTAATCTATAGCCTTCTTTTAGAGATGATGTCATATCACGAATGTAGTATGAACTATATTGTGCATGGTCAACGATGTTGGTTTTTTCCCCTTTACGTTATTGTATAATTCAAGTTTATATTTGAGAAATCTCAATGAATACATTATGGAATTTTATCGTTAAACTTTGTCAAGGTTTTTTTTTTTTTTTTTTTTTTTTTGGTGAACTGGAGCTTTGTCAAGGTTAATGGCTTTGAAATGTAAAGAATCTTCTTACCCTTAAAATTTTTACGTACGAATTTTTTTAGTATTTCTTACATGAATGGTTTGTTACCGTATTTGTTTGTATAAAACTCATTTAAATACCATATTCTCCTATGAAGATAATATTTTAACATTCCACCATTTTTCTTATAACACGAATAACCTCGATTCACTGTCCAGATATTAATTAGTCTCAAATGAATAAATGTCTCCAACTTGTGGCAGCATTTTACCAAATTTTCTAAAAGATGTGTTGATTGTAACAGGATTTAGAAAGGAATAGAAGAAAATGACTGATAGTGATAAGGAATTGGAAGGAAGAAAAATGCTACAAACTGTTTTATTTTACCAAAATTGTTATTACTATGAGCTATTTATGATTCTGATAAGTCACCAAGTCCAATATGCCTGCTGGCTGCTGGCTCTAATTTGGAATGAAAAAACATTCTCCCCCCCCCCCCCCAGATTAATTAACAGCTAATGATATGTTGGTCACTTAGTCCTGCCTTTCTTTCATTAGTCTGTTTCATCATCACCTTCAAAGGGTACGAAAAGGTGGTTCCCTTTAAAAGTCATGCAAATAATCAAAGGTTAATTTGGTGTCTTTGCTCACCCCATTCACCAAAATGTGCCATGTGGCACTCATTCACAGTATTCCTACTACTAATCTCTCCGATTAATCAGCTCCAATGTTTTTCAGTCTTCACTGTTTAGTGTTGTATTCAAGGCTATTAATTGAGAACCCAATAACCACAGCTTCTCACATTACTCATTGCTACTATTCATCAATGGCATCCTTACATAGTGTGTCTCCAATATTCTTGATCATGTTCTCGGTGTTGCTGTTAATTTCCCGGTGTGAAGGCTTCGAATTTCTGGTTGGAGGAAATGAAGATTCGTGGAAGGTTCCACTTCGCTCACCAGATTCGCTGAACCGGTGGGCAGAGTCTAAACGATTCAGGATCGGTGATTCTCTTAGTAAGTTTCTCTTCTGTGTGTTCATGTGTATTCAAAGCTAAGTAAACTAAGTATATCAGCTTGCAAGATAATAAATACATTAATTCTTAAATTGCATTTACATTTAAGCTTCACTTCTGAGTTGTCACTGAAACTAACTCAGATTTCATTTTTTGTGTGTGTTGTGTGCATGTAGTATTCAAATACGATAACAGCACAGAATCAGTGCAGGTAGTGAATAAGGAGGACTATCTAACATGCAATACGTTGGGGAATCATACAATATTCAAGGATGGGCATTCCAAGTTCCACTTTCTTGGTTCAGGACCTTTTCACTTCATAAGTGGATCACAGGGTCATTGCCAAATGGGACTAAAGCTAGTTGTGGTAGTCATGTCTCCCAGACCTGGTGGTAATGCAACTCATTCTCCGCCTGTCCCGCTACCTTCACCCGGTAGCTCTGCACTCTCACCAAGCCAGCTACCTTCACTCGCACCCTCTGCACTCTCACCAAGTTTTAACCAAGCTGTTCCTCGCTCTTCAGGCGCTGTATTCATCTCAGTTATCATGGGGTTGGGGATTTCATTGGTCATGGTCATGTTCTTAATTTGAGATTTGGGTTGTTTTGCGTGAGATGCGAGTAATATTAAAGTGTGAAAGAACAGGTCACTTAGACTTGGGTTGGCTGTTCTTTGTTACTTCTATACGCGTACTGCTTTTTATTTATTATTAATCATTCTGTACTCACTATTTCTCAGTAATTAATTCTTTTTAACCCTGCAAAGTTAGCATGCGGTCCTGATCAAGACCAAGTGAAGAATCTTACCATAACCAGGGGATGATACCTGTGCTGGCTGTTATTCAGCCAGCAGCACTGGCATCCTGACTACCCGGTTCGACCATGTTAGATGTATAAAATCATTCATGTGCCTAACAGCTTATTGGAAAGTTAGTTCTTGACGGACCTAATTGCTTGGATCATTGTTTGGGTATTTTGGTTGCAGCAAAAGTAAAATCTGGAGTCAATCATTAAGATAATATACCTTAAATTGACAACTTAAGTAAAAGTGTATTTGAGAAAAAAAACATCAGGAACAACTTAAATTGACAAACATACAAATTGAATTATTTTCAAACATGATCCTCAGGAATGCTCCATGGAGGAAGTTCTCAGCTAACTTTTTTTTTTGCTGAACTTCAGCTAACAAATTTCGCTCATAACAAATTTCAGCTAGCAAATAAAGGGTACTTCAATACACCCCTCAACGGTCCCCAAATATAACTTCAAATCCCAATAGAAATACAAAAACTAACTCATGAAGAATTGGTACAGCTACAAGGAGGAAAAAAGGAATCATGGGAGGGACTCAGATAGAGCAAGTTTAGTTGTCCTCTTGTACAGGTGATTCTACCATCCTCACGGTGCGAGGAAGCATGAACTCAGAAAATATAGGATAATGAGAGGAAGGATAATATCCATCAATATTATCATTAACCACTTCACATGAAACAGGAATCAGAGATCTACCTCTGAAAAGGATCCAATCAATGTGAAGATCCTGTGTTTGACGGTCCCAACAGAGGCATAGGGCTCTAAAAATTAACTTCAGGTATTCGAGTGTTCCTTGTTTGTCACCTAAAAACACCATATAACACTCAGTTTGATGCTCATAAAAACAGAATGAAAGAGTAAAAGAAGCAAAATAATAATACCCTTGAATCCATGATAAGTGCAGATTAGAGAAACATTTTTCCTAACCCGCGCACTAGGCCATACATCCCTCATATCCCCAACTACACCATGCTCTCTGCACTCAATCAGAGTCAACACACAAGTTACAAAGTACTTCACTGTAGTCTGAATCTCATCTACAAAATAGATTCACAAAGCACAACTTATCCAACTTAATGTGAATGACAAAGATAGTTGCACCAAACACTACTGGAAATATGAACTTGAGCTCCTAACAATGATGTGATATAAACATGAAAATTCAAACTAACAATTAGAAATATGTAGTAACAAGTTACCTCGATCTTCCAAGAAGAAAGCGTCCAGTAGTTGATTCCTTCTGTGTATTGAATCCTCCACAGTACACAACCGGCAGGCTAGGGGGTAAGGATGCAATGTGCTGCCATGTGAGTAAAGCACTTCGTCTACGGGCACGGGGACTGAACTCATCCATGTTTGTATTTACTATCTGAAATGAGAATCCGGGTGGCTCGACTCCTTTCAGTTGAAATGTGTGGACATCATGTCAAAGAACCAAATGATTCAAAGATTGCAAAGTAAAACATAGTTTAAAAGCAATTGCAATTATAATTTCTTTTCTAAATCATAAGGATATAGCCCATGTTGCAATGCAAGGAACTTCAGAACCCCATGACATGCTTCCAGGTACAGAGGGAGACTCAGACAACCAAAAGGTTCCACCTTCTAGAAGCTCTACCTTCATTTAAGAAAAAAATAACATCGGTCAACCAGTTAATTAGAAAAAACTATACCAGATGATACAGAAATAATCTCATACCTTTTCCTTATCATAGAAGATGGTGCAATGCTCATCGGTAGTATCTTGAGGCCCTTTTCGAGATATGCCAAACTGATCATAACCTGAGTATTGTTATCAGTAATGATAAAAGAATTTAGAAGCAGAGTAGTATTAAGCACAAAAAGGGTGTGACTAGCATGAAGTGAAATAGTGTTCATGACAACTAATGGGCGCTTAAGTTAATGATGAATGCAAGTAGATGAAAATAGTATCCTTTCTAACAACAGGATGGAAAATGAAGTCTCCGCATATCATTCCCTTTTTTATTGTCTAGAGCAACTAGCACTAGCACTGATTTTTTATTTTTACAAAAAAAAAAAAATCCCTTTTTCTATGAGCAGTTTGTGCCTCTACAGAAAGCCATCTGTGTTTTATTTGATCTTGTTAGCCCAACTTGGCCAAACAAGGTTTCCATAAGTGGTGCTAAGACAAGATCCAAAGTACCATTCACGTGGAGAGAATACATTTTTCCTTATTATGGCTTGTTCCCAGTTATCAATAGGTTTCGCTTATAACAAGGTTTGATGAGTACGAATGATATCTGATGGCATAATTTCTTGACAATGGCATTCTTATATCTTTCAATGGGCTCCAAGTATCATTTGCTTTTCTTGCAGAGTACAATTATATTCTCATATCTCTCGCAGACTCTGTTCAAAGCATCATTTACTTTTGTTGCATTATAATTGTTTATTAAATTTATTTTAGCTACAAAGCCAGCCTTCAACATTAATTCATGTTTGTTAGCAAAGGAAACCGTTTAATTATGTTTTAATATGAGCATAAAACAAGGCAAATGAAAAGAGCTAATAATAAAAGAAGAAAAATCACTTGAAGAATTATTTCCTGAGACAACCAGTACATAGCCATGCTTACTCACACCACTCCACAAGGACTGTGGGTGAACAAACTGGTATTTCAGGTATTTTGATCATTACGATTTCCGACATCTTATATCAAGCAAAATCCCGAAATCTTAAATTTATCTACCCTTTGACAATTTTGAACAAACTGCACATAAAATATACCCTTTTAACGTAATCCAATCATCTATCGTGCATGCATCACATAAGAACTTCTTAATACCAGGCATTAGTTTACTTAACATTTGAATAGATCTCAAGTAACATGATAGGTAATGGCAGCTAATTGAGATATTTCTATTCATAACTCATGCCATACGATATAATCCGTTAACAAGGGCATGGTGTACTGTATACATTATGTCAAATAAGATACAAAATGTTTGTGAGTTGTGGTTGACCATAGCAGGCATCTACTAAAATTGAGAGCTACAAACTAAACCTTTCAGAAGCTGAAGAACAACTTATTCAGAAAAAGGAAAAAAAAAAGTTACCTGGCAGACCCTGCTGGAGAAAATCCAATTGCGTTTTCACTCCTGAATCCAGATGCAAATTAAATCAGGGAGAAGGTGATAAGTAAAACTAAATCAGAATAAAACAAAGCACCCAGATCAAGAATCCAATGAGCAGTACTAGCTAGCTACACAAAACACAAGCAAAGCAAACATCTTGAAGAAAAATAAAAAACCAGCTTCATCAAGAAGGATCCCACCAAAACACAGATCAACAAAAAAAGGGGTGGAGTAAAGCAACGATTTTTAGCAAACCCAAATGAAAATTAAGATCCACACATTAGAAGAACACATACAAACATATATAGAGAGACAGAGAGGTGATAGAGGAAGAAGTAAAAAGAAACCTTGTTGGGTACATAGAATAATGGGTGAGTAACTGGTGATAACGCTAATACACAAGTCCCTTCTCTTCTCCCAGGAATTAGGACTCTCTTGTGGTTCATCATCATGTAGATTGAAGGTCATCACAGTCAAAGATACACTCATTTTTTTTTCTTACTTACTCTTTCTTATGATGTCTTCTCTAACTATTACTCCACTTAGTAAAATTAATGGATGATTGAATAATAATAATAAGGAATTAGGAATGCTTTCAAAAGAGAATAAAACTTGAACATGTTATTATTATTTTTTGGTGTATAATAATAATGGTCAAGGAGGCATGTTTTTTTTTTTTTTTTTTTTGAAGAAAATGCCAGACAGCAAAGAAAAAGGGGGGTGTTTTTTATTTTTCTTTATTTTGTTGAAGCCTTTATTTCAGTTTGTTTGGCGTTAAAGAAGAAAGGTTTGCGTGTGATGTCGGAAGGTGAGGTAAGCGAGGTGCAGAGTTCCTTAAATGGCTCGGCTCTGTCACTCCTGCCTTTCATCTCAAAATTGCTGACCATGGAAAATTGTTAGTAACGTTTTGCCTGATAGATTAAAATATTTGGATCTTGCTAACCAAGTGTGTGTGTTTTTTATTTTTTTTTAAGTTATTAAAATAGAAAATTAATCATAAATTCGTGTTATTGTTTTTTTTTTCAAATCCAAAAAATTACATTTTTCAATAAATTTTTACTAATTATGATTTCTTATTAAGTGTTCTTAGAATTTGCTAAAAAATTTATATAGTAAATTTGTATAAAATTTTTAATATTTATAAATTTATATATATTAATTATATAATTTTTTATGTAAACTTAATAAATATGCATATTTTTAATATGTGCTTTAAGATATACATAAAAAAACTTTTATTATGACTATTAATTGTTTTTCTAGCTAACAAGTTTTTAGAAATAATTTGTCTTTAAAATTTCAGCGTGTTTTGATTTTAGTCTATAAAAATTATTTTGATCGCTATTGGTTCTTAATTTTTCAAACATTTTGCTTTTAGTCCCTTTCGTTAGGAAAAAAAATTGTTATCTCCTGACGTGATTGATGAGACATCACATCATCAGCCACGTGGTATGATGTGGCGCTAACATATTTTTCTTAACGGCAGGGCTAAAATATTTGAAAATTTAAGAACTAGTCTTAATCAAAATAAATTTTGGGAATTAAAACCAAAACAGACTGAATTTTTAGGTTTTTAGTGACCAAATACATAAATAAGCCTAATAAAAATATTGCAAGTTTTATTTTTTTTTTCTTCGTAAAAGATAAAAACTACATATTCCAATAAATTTTCATATAGTTTCTTAACAAACATTTTTTATCATTTTTCTTAATTTTTTTAAAAGTCTATTTGTAAATATGATAAACGATAATATTATATATATATAGAGAGAGAGAGAAAAAAAAGGGGTTATAATTGATGATAAGGAAAATTACAAATTAGTCATATTTAAGAGTTTTATTATGATCCATGATAATCAGTGTTTTTTTTTTCTTTTTTGAACTTATGATCCATGATAATCGGTTAAAATAAAGGAAGTGTGCATTTGACACTAAATCCACTCTTTTCCAAATATTGGTTCAATTGGTAGTGTTTTTTTAATTGTGTTGAAAAATATGAAAATTTTGGTTGACGACTAACCACAAAGTTAGTTATGATTAAACGAAGTGTTTGAAAATATTTAAATAGTTATATATTATAATTTGGCCCGTTGGCACATTTTTTTTTGTTAAAAAAATATGTGGCAAAAACATTGAAAATTCTGGTTAATAGTTAACCACAAATCCCTGCTTGATTAAATAAAATAGTACAAGAAATTAAAAATAGTCGTATACTATAATTTGGACCTATTGAATCTAAAAATCATTTTACAAGTTTATTAGTAGCAGTAGGTACATTTTTTTCAAAAAAAATAAATAAATACATGTTTCTGAATGATTAAACCAAGTGCTATAAGATAATGAGATAGATGTATACTAGTACTGCTAGTCTGCTTAATTTGGCCCTGTTGAATTTCGAAGTCATCTCTATCCAGGTTTATTAATGTAACACGCCCATAATCCTTTAAAATAGTTAATTTATTTTGGCAGGGGGATGAATTAACGATAGGTGTCAAGTGGAAGTGCAGTGATGTATGCAGCGGAGGGTTCCATGGCATTAGCAAATAGCAAGCAACAAGCTAAGAGTTCAATGGTAGCAGTGTAGCACCATCAAACAATGAGAAAGGGTATTTTTAACCTATGTATCAGGTGTATAGATTAATTAAATTTTAAAAAGTAAATATTTTTTTGGAAACTAATACTCCTTAATAAATTAAAAAATAATTATTTAATTCTTCAATATACTTTTTATTATTTGCATTCTCTCGTCCTGTGTGTTGACTATTGAGTGCATAGGATAAAAAAACCCATCTCCCAGTCACATAGCATTCAAAATCGTGGCAGTAAGCAGCCCTAGGAGCGAGTCAAATGTCCAGCCTAACCACTTGGTCCATGCAAGAATTTCCCTCATATCACTTGGATGGGTTACTATTGCATTCCAATGCGTTGGAGACCTAAGTCATTGCTTCCAAGCTGTTTCTAAATCTGAAGAAATAAGATTACCCAATCCCTTTGCTGAACTAAAATTAATATACCAACTTTCAGAGCCGAATTGTAATTATTAGCTATTATCTCTAATTGGGTTTCCTTTTCTAACTGGATTTTTTTATTCCAAAGATATCATATTAGAGCTCTCTTACACTAAGTATACCATCAGTGGGAATTTTGCATTCTGGTTGGGAATAAGTTAAAAACCATAAAGTTTGAATACAACCGAAATAAGCTTGAAAACTATGCTCGGCTTACCAACTGAAACAACCAACCCCCCATTGAACCAGAAACACCATAGTATTATTTTATCTCATCCTCTCTGTTTCACCAACGATGAAATAAGATTTGAAGATTTCCATTTGCATTTAAGAAGCATTTTTCAAAACCCATTCCACTAGAGTAGCGATGCCAAATCCTGTTGCGGAGCGCTTCTTCTCATTCCACACTGGACCAGCCATGTCAATATGCAACCATTGAACCTTCTCATCAACAAACTGCAAAAGCACCATTGCTTCAGAAACACTTAACATACTTTGGATGAAGACTACAAAATAAGAAGCCAGAAAACTGAGAAACACAATATGTCCATATTTTTTAAGCACCTAATTTTCCCTCCAATAACTTTTCTTAAATAATTAGTTTCCATTTCAATTTTTTTTTATTCCAAATTAGGACGGTTCACGCTCCAACAGACCATTTCATATGGAAGCTTGTCTGCTACCAATAAGTTGCAGTAGCAAAGGCACACAATCATTTGGAGAAACATGAAGTGACAAAATGGGTATATCATTTGGATATTATTAGTACTCCTTCTTGAAGCAACTGCCTAATAAGTTTGAGGAGAGAAATTAAAACAATGACATGATTTCAATGATGAAATACGTACCTGTTTTAAGAAAAGAGCAGCACCAATAGCACCACCTTGGCGACCACCAGTGTTCAACATATCAGCCACTCCTGATTTCATTGACTCCCAGTAACTCTCTTCTAATGGCATCCTCCATAGTTTCTCCCCACTCAATTCAGAAGCTTCAAGAACTTCTTTTGCCAGGTCATCACTGGGTGTAAACACACCTTCAAACACAATTATTTACGATAGTAATCAGTGAACTCAAACAGTTATATCCATTTCAGGTCCAGCCACTCCCAGGGCTTAGCTCTTATATTTCCCCAACATAATACAAATTTTAAGTGCTTTCAGTGCCAACTAAGTATTGGGCCTTTTTCTGATTCTCACAAACAAATTGGTGTATGGTTATTTAAAAAAGCTCAAATTTTAAACAATATAATAGTTTTTATTTATAATTACCTGCAATTGAGGGTCCAAGAGCAACTACACAGGCCCCAGTTAAAGTTGCCAGGTCAACAACCTGAAGAACAGTTCATCAATTTGTTAGTCTAATTACAAAACCAAACCATACGCCTAACAAGATTTAATATTAGGTCCAACAATACCAAAAACCAAAATAAGATGACAGACAACAGAGTAGATGCTTGAAAACACAAAAGGCCCAAATTTTGAACTTGACCTGCAAGTATTTATATACAGAACTTGAAGTCAACAGATTATGTTAAAGAATGTCAATGGCGTATTTTTATCAGATAATTGAATTTTAAGTTCAGCTAGACAAATTACAATGGTTTTAACATTTTTTTAGCTCCTTTTAGAAATAAAATAATTAATTAATGACCAATCCTATAAAAAATACATTATTAAATGCTAAGCAAATCATTTGCTTGAGAAAGGGCAACAAAGATCTGTCATGAACTCAAGATTTATGAGGGTACTAATCGGATAGAAAGATGCATATGCCTAGCTGCATACCTTTTCAACCCCTTGGTTACAAGCATAGACCAGAGCATCCGCCAGGGTAAGCCTACCCTCAGCATCAGTGTTGTTAACCTGCACAAGAGATTAAGCCAATGTCAAATCCATAATAGTAAGCACGTGATATCAAAAGCTTACACTCAACAAATAAACAATATTAAGTACTGCAAATGTCCTATTATATATAGATCCTACAGGCAAAAACATCATTCATGTGATTAGTACCAGATATTGCTACAATATATTTGCAGTACTGATACACACTGAAAATGATTCAATCATAGTTTATCCCAAAACACCAGAAACGAGCACAGGAAACTTTCCTTTTTTGTGAATAACTGATACGATAAATTCAAATATTTAAATAAATCATGCTAAGAAGCACCAATCACATTTGCATTATACAAGAAATAATAATATTAGAACTTGTGATATGTTTTCTCGCAAAATGAAAAAGTTTGCGAAATAATGGTTGACATAGAAACAAAATCCACCAAATACCATGGGTCAATACCACATACAATAAGTTTAATGTGTAAAATTAAAACTTACAAAAGACCTAATAAATCCTCACCTCTATGGTCTTTCCATTTGAAGCTGTGAGAATGTCTCCAGGCCTCATACCGGTTCCACTTATCATATTCTCACAAGCCGCGACTATAAAATGAACCTGCACGTGCAAGACTTTAAAAATGGGACATAGCATGTATTATTATTACTAGCAAATATCCCAGGCATTGCAAGGATTCTTTCAAATTCAAACAGAATCAAAATAAAATTAGATTAAAAGAAACAAATATAAATCAAAAGATAAAAATATCTAAGATTTTAAAAGAGATATGCACAATTAATTAAAAAGATAATTTGAACGTAAAATTTAAAACAAAAAACTTAAGAATGACATTTCATTCCTAGAGGGAAAGTAGCTTAAGGGATAAGCCGCTCTCAAGAGAATGTACTCTATGTTGTTATATAATGGAGGATTATTATGCCAAGAACATATATTCACCAAACTGACCAAAGTGCCCCAATTAAACAAAGGGCAAGTAAAATGAAAATTCATATTCAGGCAATTATGTATATATACACACGTGAAGCAGTGATTTGGGAAAAAATTCATGAACAAAGACAAATATGAATGACCTCCACTCCAAGAGGTTTGATTTGACCAAGAGCTTTTGCTGCGCCGAAAACTGCAGCTGAACCTCCCATATCAAATTTCATGAGTTCAATTGAACAGCCAGGTCCAGTCTTGATATTGTAGCCACCACTAATAACATACAAATATAAAGCAATAAAGAAAATAAGAACAAAACTATAATCTGTTACATCAAAACAAAAGGTAAAAAATCCTGAACTCCTCAATTTTCGCAAGAGCTATAATAGAAAGAAATATAAATATACTAGTATAATTTGTATGCTATGACTTTACGTTGGCATTGCAAGTAGAAAGAAAATAATAACCAATCTATTTAGAATCTCATATAAAAGATTTATCTACCAGAAAAGACATCAACATTAACTTCATAACCAATTAAATTTACAGTACCATAATCAAAACCATACACAACGCACTAGGGAAGATCTCTTTTCCGATTGCTCACACTTGAGAAGTAGACATAGATTAATTACCTGTCAAAAGTCAAACCTTTTCCAACCAATGCCAGCTTGACATTGACAGGTCCACTTGGAGGTTTATAACGTAGATGGATAAAATGAGGAGGATTTGCTGAGGCTGCAGCAACACCCAGATAAGACCCCATTTTCAATTCCTTGCATTGCTCAGCATTTAATATTGTAGCAGTAAACACGTCATTATACGTGGAAGCAATCTTAGATGCCTCTTCAGCCAACGCCCCTGAGATAAACAAATCATCAAGTCAGATCAATTCTTACAGAAGTATAAGTCCCTCACAAATGTATCAAGGCAATTAAACAATGGAAATGGTCAACTCCTGCCCAAGCTCCAGCAACTGCTAGGACTACAAACACTGCATCATATACAAACACAATTCAGAGTGTAATATGAACCTGGTGTGAGCACATTAGCCGGAGAATTTACAAGCTCCCTTCCAAAAATTATTCCAGAAGAAACATCTCCAGCATACTTAAGTTTCTTCTCCAATTCAGGTCCCGTTCCAAAACCAATAATGTCAATGGAACTTAGTGCTGGTTTCTTTGATTCTGACTTATACCTATTATCTTCAAATAATCCCAGCACAGCCCCTAGCACAGTTCAACCCAACATGTCATTGTCAAGTATAACTCTAAATATCACAAGCTCTCACAGACTCACATAGTCACATGTCTAAAGAGATAGTCAGGCAACTACAAATCATAAAAACAATACCAGACGCAATTGCATAAGCGGAGCTAAGCTTTGATTGTGCAGAGAGCCCTTCAAGGGAAGCAAGAACAACGGCAGCATTGCTTGCTTGAGCAGACTTTGCAGCTGCAGCG
Source organism: Crotalaria pallida (assembly GCA_037953625.1). Lineage (NCBI taxonomy): Eukaryota > Viridiplantae > Streptophyta > Magnoliopsida > Fabales > Fabaceae > Crotalaria > Crotalaria pallida. Next base: position 181,432,053 of record CM075649.1, read on the forward strand.
ACAGCCTCGCCGAAACCCTTAAAAGCTGCAGGTGTGGAAGCTGATTGTCCAAGTCCAATGAGGCCAACCCTCTTTGATCCAAGTCCCGCAATTCTAAGAACCGTTGATTGGCCAACTTTGCCAGAGAAATCCTCTTCAGAAGAGGCTTCAGCTAATAGACCACCCAACTTGGAATCAAGCTTCTTCAAAATGGAGTTTTCAAACTTGGAGTTTGAATCTCTGGTCAAATCTTTCTCAGTAACACCCACTGCCAGTATGTCTCCTTTCCATTCAGTGACATCAATATCCTTAGCAGTAAAAGAGATCTTCCAGGAATTTTCACAAACACAAAACATGCATTTTTCAGCATCACACCAATAAACAACAATACTAGTAACACACACTGACACACATATATCAATACATCTCAGATCATAAACCTTAATTAGAAAAGCTTAAAACAGATGACAGGAAAAAAAAAAGTGCCAAATATATAAATAAAACCCACGACGAGAAAACCCAAAAGTTAATGACTTTTTTCATCGGTAACGCATATGCAATGTGAAACAAAACGTGGGCATGTCAGATTAAAAAGAAAAATTAAAAAAAGGAAGAGGATGATGAGTAATGAGACCTTGGGGGATTGGATGGTAGAAGAAGGGTGAGTGAGGCCGAGAGTGTTACGAGCGAGAGAGTGAGACATGAGGTTCCGTGTTAGGCAACGCAGTGGAAATGATGAAGTAAAGGAGAGTGAAGTGAGAAAGAGAGAAGAGGAAGATGGTGAGAAAGAAACAAGGATGGTAGACATTGTTGCGTGTGGGAGAGTGGATCTATTTTATAGTATCTTTCAACCCATATTCCAATGTATGTACTACTCCCTCCCATACATCCGTAATTGCACAGGGTGATATAGGATAATAACGAGAGAAATGAATAAAGTTGGTTGGTAAGTTTTAAATAGGGATAATTCCGCGTACGATAGTCCAGTTGGTGGCTGCAGGGACACTTAGGATTTTCCTCATCCCTAGGTCATGGGTTCTAGTCTCAGACTTTCCATGTAAACCAAAAAAAAATAAATAGGGATAATTTTGAAATGACAACATAAATTTGAGAATAATAATTGCTTTTTTTAATCTGCGAGAATAACTTATATTAAGGAGTTGAGGAATTACTTTGGATGAGTTTACTTTTTTTTTTAATATTCCAAAAATAAGTGTTATACACCTCTCATTTTAAGATTTTATGGTGTAAAAGACGTAGAGAAGATAAAAATAAGAAAAGATAGAAGAAAAATTTGATGTTATGATGTGAAATGGTGAAAGATATATATATATATATATATATATATATATATAGTAAGATCAATATAGTAAGAATATTTTTAATGTTCAGCTAAGCCAAGTATGCAAAGGGACTTAGCTTATTAGCTAACAAACTAGTATGCATTGTAGCATCCAAAAGAGATATATTTTATTTGGCATATGAGCTCTACTTAGCATATAGGCAAAAAACGATAATTTCATGTTACATAGTTGAAAATTATAATTGTTATACGGATCCATCTTATCAAATGATAAAATGTGTTAAAGATTGTAAAATTTAGTTTTTTAATAAAGTATGCTAAAAAATTGGTTGTGGCAGATGTTTACATGCAAGATACTAGTATATGCTAAGGGATAAAGATATGTCTAAGAAAAAAGTTATAAAAATAGGATTTTTTTGGCTGGGGATAAGAGACTAAAAGATGTGCATTTTTATAAAAAAAAAACTAAACATTTAATAATTTAAGTGATATTAGACTTAATTTTTCTATGTATCTTTATTATTTTTAGCTTAGCCCTGATCCCTAAGTGCTTAAGCTAAGCAAATCCTAAAAATTATAATGATTGTTTTTATTTTATTTCCTCGTCACAGGGATCGGATATTTGATCTACGTCTTGAATGTTATTATTCCTCTTTATGCTTCTAGTTGATGCTACTTTTTCTTGTAGGTCACTACATTTCCAGTAACGAAATATTATGTTCAACTTATTGGTTGTTTGAGACCGTTGATCATTGCTTCATTATTTTAATTGCCAGGCATTTTTTTGAAAAAGATAATGTAAGTTCTTTAAATGTTTGTCATGTTATTCCTTAATTAAAAAAAAAAAAACAACGCTATAATTGTAGGGCTTTGCTTCTGTTTTCTAGAGAAAAAAAAGGTTGTCGTACTTTTGTATCTTTTTGGATGATCCAATAAAAAAATGTCATATATTTTTGTCCTTAGGACAGTTGTTAAGTTATTAAACATGGAAAATTAATCATAAATTCACATTATTACTTCTTTCGGAAATCTCAAAAACCACATTTTCTAATGATTTTTCACCACTTATAATTTCTTAACGGCTACCCTTATTGTTAGCATTCTCCTTTCTTCTATCTTTCTATTTTCTTCTTGGAAGGTTGGGATTATACGGCCAAGAATTAGTTGATGCATCATCCTGCAGATCACGGTGAGGTCTCGTTGACTAAGGAGAAAAGGGCGATTATGATTGAAGGCTTGACAAAGGAGATCAATAACGCGAATACGAGGTTTCATGGTAAAGTAATGGATTCTAGACCAAAAGACGATGGGGTGTCAAAGAAAAAGAAGAAGAATTGAATTGAATTGAAGAAGAATATGATCGGTGATTGTGACTCTTTGAGAGGGAGTATTAAAAATAAAAATTAACGGGATATTTTGGGTAAATTATATTAGGAATAAAAATACTATTTTTACATGAATAATCCAGATATCTAATTGCAAAATTTATAATTCATATATATACCTTGATGATGGGGTATGAAAAAACATTTTACGTTTTTTATTGGCCCACCTAAAAAAGGTACGATAACCTTTTTTTTTAATATAGGATATCAAGAGAAAATCCATAATTTTAACAGCTTCATAGTTTTTTTTTTTTTAAGTTTTTAGTAATGAACTTGTTAAAATTATGTGGATTTTCTTTTTCTCTTTGAATAACTCTCATGTTTTCATAGTTATTAACTTATTATGCTCAATAACCAGTTGAGCTTGGTAGCTTGGTAGCCTTTACAAAGTCCTTTGCCATCCTATTCATAGGCTCGATCCATGGTAGTATCTAACAGCAAACTTATTATGCTCAATAAAAAACAAAAAAAAAAAGAAAGAAAAGAAAAGAAAAGTTGTGGCCAATCTAAATTAGTTGAGTTGTTAACATTGTTGTTGTGCTGTTCATAAAAACATTAATGTTGTTGTGCTTATAATTATTGCTAGGTTTCCTTTTTGTTCGATGCTTGCAAATGTCATTTTCGAATCTTATAGGGATAGATGATATGATATACCTTCATCTCCTGGTTGTTCTTTTGTTTATGTAGTTACATACATACTCTTTTGTCATGGTGTCTGAGATAAATGGCACATATGTATAAAGGAGTTAAGATCTAAGAAATTGATAAAATTTTAGCCATGAAATAATTTAGCAATAAATTAAAATATTAAATTAAATATTATTAAAATATAGTAATAGCTTTTGGATAGGGAATACGATCTTACGAACCAAGAAATGGAGTAAAGATAATAAAAAAAAAATTCAAACATATATAAAGGATTTACCTAATCTTAATTTTTAAAACTGGTGATAAGAAATAAAATAATAAAAATGTATTAATAAAATAAAATTACAACACTTCAAATATTAAATATTTAAATTTTTAATGTAAAAATATTTGTTTTAATCTCTTATCTCAAAATGAGATTAAGAAAATCCACGAATAAATAAGATGTAATCTTTTGTTATGGACTTATGGTGTTATTTTGAGTGACTCGCTGATATGCAATCCGTCTTCTGATAATCATTCTTTCAATGAAAAGAAGTTTTAGCTGTCAATCTGTTAAGGAAATTATAAACCAAGATTCTTTATCAAATGGACTTGGGCCTTCATACGCTTCACCAAATCACCAGCTGCCTTCACACGCCAAAAAATAACTAGGTAATGCCATGCAGGACAAAATATAATCATCATCAAGGTGAAAAAAAGAAACACTTTCAAAGCATTTGAATTTTTTTAATATGATGTAATGATGATAATTAAGTTTTCGTTACTTCAGCAGACACACTGAAATAATAAAATATGGGTACTAGGTAGGTTAATGTCAAATGAACCTCGGGATTAAAATGTGATGTGATATACTGATAATCTGATATGTTTACTACTCCACGAACCTACCTATCATTTTTCCTGAAGAATAGAAAAATGCACGTTACACATTAGTGAAGCTGAAAAGTTACATCTCATTCGTGGTAAAATCAAATTTAAGATGTGTCAATAATGGAGATAGGAGCTCAAGTCGTATTAAAAAAAATATATTTCTTCTGATTTTATTAATAAATTATATTTTAGAATAATTTTTTATCTTATTTATAAGTTATTTTGTAGTTTCTAGGAGTCATTTATTTTTTGGAAATTTCTAAAATGCAATCAAAAATTGAATGGTTGCTATGCAATCAATTCTTAAACCAATAAAACCTTGCCACCTAAGACATATATGTCACATCATTACTTAAGTTAGTCAAAATTAAGTTTTGCAATTTAGTTTAACATAAAAACTAGATTATTGTAATTTAGTCCTTTTGTACTTTTAGACAAATTAAAAATTTTAATTTTTTTTATATATAATTTTTTTTTCTTAAACCCATAACTCATCTTCACTTCTCAAAACCCACCGCCAATAATTGAGAAGTGAAGATGAGTTCTGGGTTTAAGAAATTTTTCTTTATATAAAAAAAAATTAAGATTTATAATTTGTCTAAAAGTACAAAAGGACTAAATTACAATAATCTAGTTTTTATGTTGGACTAAATTGCAAAAATTTAATTTTGACTAACTTAAGTAATGATGTGGCATATATGTCTTAAGTGGCAAGGTTTTATTGGTTTAAGAATGGATTGCATAGCAACCATTCAATTTTTGATTGCATGGTAGTAACACCCTTATTTTTTTTCTCTTATTTATCTTTTATTTATTAATGTAAAATAATAAATAACATTGTGAAATTTTCAATACAAGATAAGTGAATGTTAAATATCTTTTTTACGATTTCAAGAAATGTAACTACCCTTCTGAGTTTGTCTGATATGACTAAATATTATCCTATAAATAGAATCAAAGCGAGTATATGCAAGTGTAAGATAATAATGTGTCTCTAACAAATGAGGATGCTAATAAGATTACCCCAAAAGAAGGAAAACTAGCCAAAAAGACTTTGCTTTTAAGACTGAAAGAAATTGGAGGTTTGAAACTTTGCAGGGTCACCAGCAACCATCTGTCACAAATATCATTTTAAGAGGCCATGCATACCCCACAAATGTTGGGTGATTCTAATCCAAACGTAGCAAACATTTCTATCACCTACGAGTACTCTTGCTCCAGCGGTGACAAAGAAACACAAAGCAATTGTTCTATCATTGTCATCCATCAAAAGTAGGAATCACCAATCAATTCCAACTCTAGCTAGCTGTCCAACACAATGCATGCATGCATGCATGATCAAAATGAAACAAGTAATAAGAAATGGTCATCTATTACATGCTGCCACTGGCTTACAAGAAAACTTTAGTCACTGATACTTTAACTGTACAAAAAATTGTACACTAATTTGTTAAAGCTTCCCTCAAGAAGCCTAATACAAGTTGCAACATCAAGGTGCTCATTTGATTCAATTCAACTGCTTTTAGGGACCCCATGAGATAGATGCACATAAATTTTTCCTCCATCATTACTTGATGCAAGGCTAAATAGTACAATTTTAGTTCTTCGGGACAACTTCAGATACAACCTGGATCACTATTAGCCAAGAAGGACGTTGAGCCATCATTCATTCTGAGGACAAACTCATATTATCTATGGCCATGGACAGATCAGATTCCATCACAGTATCACACTGCATTTGTTGAGCATCATCCTTGATGGCATTCACTTCCTTCCCTTCTGTTGCAGCTATACACTCCTGAAATCTGAAGCAACTGACAAGGTGGTCATTTGTTAATCCCACTACCTGCATGAAGGAGTATATGACAGTGGGACCCACGCCACGGAAACCTCTTCTCACAAGATCTTTGCTAATAACATCAGCTTTGGGTGTTTTAACAGGAACCTGCCTAGGATATCGGAATCGGCTAACTATAGGCTTGTGGTTCACAAAACTCCAAATATATTTGTCAAATGATCCAAACTCATCTATGACCTGCCATCAGTAAACATATGCAAAAAGTTGGTTGCAACCATAATTATAGCTATGATGCAAATTGTGCAGCGGCAATTATGGCAGTTCAATAAAAAGAGGTAATTGTAGTGTTGATGGTTGGAAAAGTATCAATATTGATAGGTGACTAGGGATGTACCAGCTTAGCACGAAAGCTGGTTAAAGAATCCAAATAATTAGGTTGCATATCAATGTTGCAATTTACATTACAAGAAGGTTAGGCTGTACGGGAGATTAATATCATGGTTTGTCCCATCTGGGTCATGCAAATTGAATAAGAATCAGGACCACAACCTAATTACCTTTATTGCCTAACCTACCTGATCAGATGACCATTAAACACCAGTTTTAAGGCATTCAATTGATCATTAAGGAGAACAAAAGGAAAAAAGATAGTAAAGTCATTCAATTGATTGTGCAGAAAATTTAAGGCTATCAAAACAGGATTTAATTATTGTGCTTGCACAATTGTTTTCAATCTAGCATTTAAGTTCAAGTGCCTACACTAGTCCACTATTTTGTCAATGTCAAATGCAGTTATATAAACTGTCGTTGCACAGTTAGAAAAATGATGGTATAAGTAGGATCATTCATTTCTACATTAGCAATTAATACTTCCGCTTTTTTTAATATTAAAAAAATAAAAAAATAACTATTTGACTTGATTTTCTTTTAAAATAATTCTCTTGAAGATCAATGCAGAAAACAGACCCATAAGTTTGAAAAAGAAATGCCTCCAAACTTGCAAAATATTAATTAGTTGACTTCTTTTCTGAGTAGCATATCCTAATAAGGATAAACATCCAAGCAACCTAGGATTCCACTTTATACTCATAGATTATGATGGCAAAGGAAGGACGAATACGACCTAGATCAGCTGGTAAAATAAATTGTCACCTGGACATGTTCTTTTAAATCCAGAGACACCCAGTATAGAATAATGGATAAAGGGAATGGCAGTTAAATACTACCAAGCCTGTATCCCATTCCTCCTGGCTTCCAATGGTCAAGAAATTAACAAGTAATTAGGAACCAACTAAAGAGTTTGCATATTCTATTATGAAGGTTGCAAAAGTGAAGACAAAACTAACCATCTACCTTTGATATTTGACGTGCATTCTCAATTATAGCACGCAATTTAACTTCAGAAAGTAAGGAGCTTGCGCTGGTTCCTGGTGCTATAATCCTCCTCTCGTTAAATTTTGAGACTGAAACTGGATCAAAGTCTGCAAAAACTTCCCTGCAAAGAACCTTGTTAACAATAGTAATGTGAACAAAGTCAAAAAGGAAGCAGGCTACATCTGAGGTAGCAGCCAACGAGTACAGATATGAGGTTAAGAATGGGAAAAACAAAAAAATCCATAGAGATAATACCTAAAAATGTTTCTTTTGCATAGGATGGCTGGCCAAGTGAGTTCGGACAGTGCACTCGAGAGAACAAGATGCTCAAATAGTTTCCTACATCAGTTAAAGAGTGTCAAGCCAAATCTAATAGAGGAATGTATTTCCTTTTCTGACCAAAACAATATTGTTTTCTGTAAATCACGTACTTGTCATCGTGTACTGGAACTCCCCATTCTTCATCATGAAAAGTAGCATAACATGGTTCTAGCATCAACAGGAAAGCTAAGTCAGGAATCAAAACTCCGAAAATCTAGTTCAGAACTTCATACTCAACAGAAGTATTATGAAGAATTTCTAGGAAATGTTTGGCTGGCTTGTGTGCATTCATCTATTCACTTGGAAATCCCTATTTTCTCTTCAATAGGCAAAAAACAGCAACTATGATCCATGAAAAAAGGCATATAACAATTGCATGTTCAATTATAAGTTGGCTACAAATGCAAAGCATAAATGAATATTTGAATAAAGAACTCAAGTATCCATTTATCCAAAAAAATGCCTTCAATAAACCAGAATTCATTCTAATTTGAAATTAACTAATATAGAAAAGTAAAGAATGATATCCAAAAAATGGAGGTGTACATTTAAAGTAAGTATTCAATCTTCAAGAGCTGAAATTTATCTTGAAATTAAATGAGAATCGTACAAATACAATCTGCAACGTCGACATTTATGAGTAAGACAAAACTATTAAAATTAACAATAATATACATATTCATGGAAGTAATTCAACATCCTAAATAATCAAACACTAAACTACCTGCCACCAGAAGAAGAACAAACGAACAAACCTGTATTAGGAGTGATCCATGCACACCTCTTTTTGGATTGTGAACTATCAGGTGGAGATTCCAACACACCATCAGAAGCAACACTTCTTGGCTTTGACACAGACCGCTTCCTACTTAAACCTAAGCTATTGGAGCGAGTCAATCTTCCAGTAGAAGCTCGGCTATGAAATGAGTCCGTTGATGCATCAGATGAACATGAAGCATTCATAGACAAATTAGAATGCAACAACTGCTCGTGCCGGCGAAGCACAGAAGGAACACTAACAGACTGAGGTTGAGGAGAAGGAGAGGACGATGTGACAGGTGAAGACAATTCATAGGTTCTCTTCTCTCTAGCCGAGGTAACATCATCCCTCAATTTCTCAGGCTTCCTCAGTGGCTTCGAAGCCGGTTTCCTTGAACTCAAATACCCGGTCTTGTTTCCAGCAGGTACAAGCACAGGCCTTGCCTCTGAATCAGAGGCAACATTCATGGACCTCACTTTAGGAGGACCAGACATTGATTTAACAAACAAAAAAAATTTATCTTTTGGTTTCACAAATCAGAACACACCAAAACAATAACCTAAAATTTACTATCCCAACCCTTCAGTTGTTTCTATTATTCATGAGCTACCCATAAAAATTCACTGAACCCCTCAGCTAAAGAATCAAACTTTAGCAAAATTGATACACAGTGATGAGGCTTTCAACACACTCCCAAAAACAGATCTTAGATTTTCACCTCCGAAATGCAGTGGCTATCACTCAGAATCCTCTAATACACAGTCAGAGTCATCCAAAACCCTGCAATTTGAGAGGCATTAAGATACCATAGCCACATTCCTCTCAAACCTAAAATCCCAAATCAGCTCAAAACCCATAAAAGGTTGAAGCTGATTGATAGAGTTTACGAAATCAAATTGGGTTTGACCTTTTGAAGAAAAAAAAAAAGCTAGGGTTTAAGTCTGGTTGCATATACACAGTGATGACTTTGAAAAAGAGCTAAAAAGAGAGGCATCAAACTCTGCATTGTGGAAAATGAGAGAGCTCTCTCACAAGTTTGGTGCTTTCAACACTGTTGACGCTTCAAAACATTCCTTTATAGTTCTCATGCTTTTTTTTTTTTTCCTTTCTGCTGTGTTTTTTTTAATTTTTTCAGACAATAGCAAGGAAAAATAATGGGAAAATGTGGGGTAAAAGGGTGGGCTTTGGGATTGAGAAATAGCAGAAACGTTGAAGATTGAAGATGGGGGGGGGGGGGGGGGGGGATCAAACAAACTAAGGTATGATATATGAGTGCCGAATACAACAAAGAAAATTGGTGAGAGAGATAAAAGAAAAATTGGGAGAGATAAAGTGAGAATCAGAGAGAGAGAGAGAGAGAGAGAGGGGTGAGGACGAAAGAGTGGGAAAAAAAAAAAAAGGAAAAAGGAAAAGGAAAGAAATCCGGTTCTTGTAATTTTACCGGCATTGCCCGGTAACTTTCAAATGATTTCCCCCAAGTTAAAACAAAATAGGCTTAAATATCAAAATGGTTCCTATAATTGTTGTTCATTTTGAAATTAGTCCCTATAAAAAATTTTCTTTGGTTTTGGTCTCTGACATTATTTATTGTTTTGGTTTTGGTCCCTAACATTATTTATTGTTTTGGTTTTAGTCCCCAATGTTTAAATTGGATGGAAATCACTTACGGGACCTACCAGAATAGTGGTCAAGAGGCTGTTGCTACTGGGAATGGTGGTCAAGAGGTTGTTGCTACTGGAAACAAGCAACCATCTGCACAACCTGCACAGTCATGTAAAAAGGGGGCTAGATCAACTGATAAAGCCTCTTTCTACATGACTGTGCAGGTTGTGTAGATGGATGATCATTCCTAGTAGTAGCAGCCTCTTGACCACCATTCCCAGCAGCAGTCGCCTCTTGACCACCATTCCGTTATGTCATGTTAACGATTTCCATTCAATTTAAATGTGGGGAACTAAAACCAAAACAATAAATAATGTTAGGGACCAAAACCAAAGAAAATTTTTTATAGGGACCAATTTCAAAATGAGCAACAATTATAAGGACCATTTTGGTATTTAAGCCAACAAAATACTAGTAGTATTTTTTAGAGTAATTGTTAGTTTGGTTAGGTGATCATCATAAGATAAAAATAAAGTGGAAATGTTTCCCAAAAAAAAAAACAAGAGTAAACAGGGGATGTATTAATAGTGTAAAATTTTTTAGGCAAATATTAACCAGTGTCATTATTAAGAAGTTAAATATAATGAAAATGCATGAAAATGTGTGATTTTTTATATTCCCGAGATATGAAAGATTGTTCACTTAAGATTTATTTTCAATACTGGTAACATTAAGGGCACTTGTTAGTAAAATCCATCTTTTTATACTGTCAATACATTTTTCACAATTCACGTGTTTATGATCGTTGACTTCTAATTAAAAATAAACAAATGAATGGTAAATAAAGAACTAACAATGTAAAAAAATTTACCACGATAATGCACACTCATTGATTTCAAAAATAAAATAGGATAAAATGTGTAATAAGATATAAGCAGTGTAACTGTTATTTTATTTACTATTTGATGTGTATTAGTTAACGAATAATATATTAAGAGATTAATGAATATGCACTGAATGTGTAAAGTTTTTTTACACCATTAGTCCATCATACACCATTCATTTGTATTACTTTAATTTAAAAGTCAACTATAAATGATGAATGGTGAATGATACACTGATAGTGTAAAAATCCTTTATATTATCAGTGCATTCTCCATTTTTTCATATATTAATGGCTTGTGATACTCGCGATATAAGTAGTGTGATGTGTTAGGATATGAGAGAAAAAATTGCACTATCACATTTTGCTCATTTTTAACTTACCTCCCCACATGGAATAGAAATTAGGGTAAGCGAACATGATGAGATAAGCCTTATTCGATCCCTGTGATGTTGGCTCACCAAATGTTAGATTGCAATAAGATAAAGTACCAAATAAGTCTCAGTTCTAGATGGTTTAACAGTTATGTTAACATAGAATAAGCACAAATAAAAGTATGAAATCCCTAGAAGTAATAGCACGAGTCTATTGAACTCTTATGAAAGTATGATATTATTGGCGACAATGGGGACGATGATAAGATGGTGTGGTTGTGATAGTGATGGTGTTAAAAACGGCAGTGGTGTAGTAGTGTTGCAGTTTACCAGTGTGTTAGAGTTGGTGTGGTAGGCGATGGCATGAGTTACAATGATCTATCATGCTCTATTTATTTTTGAGCAAGTTATCACTTTCATTACAAACATTATCAAAATTACATAATCATCTCTGAAATTAATAAACCTTGATGAAAATTATAGTGAATAATATAAGCTTGACCTCAAGAAACAACATAAAAAACATTTTTTGTCCAACATGTAAGCGATTGTGTAATCTCAATAATGTGATAGTTGAGGATGAATATGGTAGTTTACATTTTTTGATCGACTCTCCACAGTGTATCCATCCACAATTTTCAAAATCACGCAATTGCATCTCACTTCTCTTCAAAATGAATCATATATCTTTGTAAAAGTTAAGACGGAAATTGATCCAATTGAAGAAAATACTAGAAAACACAAGAAACTAAGACGAAAATAATAAACCAAGTAGTGGAGCATCCAAAAATAATTGATTTATGATCCCAATATCTTTTTACAATTTCTTAAAGATGAGGTTAAGTAAATTTCATGTTTTTTATTAGGAAAAAAAGTATAAACACCCTTAAACTATTTGCTTTTCGCAAATAGTCATCACAAATTATTTTCCCTACATAATTGCTCCTTAAACTTTAACATTTGACAAAATTAATATTTTTGTTAACAAAAAGTTAAAACTTAACTATAAAAATGTCTGACTGTTCAATTTTTTTTAATCTCAACCAATGAATTTTTATAACTTATTTTTTTTTAATTTTAATATTATTCATTTAACTTCTTTTTCAAAAATTGAAAAACTGTCGTGGAGTGCATAAACTGATGTTGTTTCTTTTTTTTTTTATTATTACAAAGAATGTATTTTAGAATAAGGATAAATAAATATTATTAAAATTAAAAAGTAAATTACAAAAATTTGATGGTTGAGATTTCAACCAATTGAACGATGAAGTGTTTTTACCGTTAAGTTTTAATTTTGAGTTAACGGAAGTATTAATTTTACCAAATGTTGAAGTTTAAGGAGCAATTGTGTAGAAAAATAGTTTGAGGTGGCTTTTCGCAAAAAACAAATAGTTTAAGGGTTGTTTATTCTTTTCCCTTTTTATTATTGTAGTTTTCACTATTACAAATTGAACTTTCTTTTTCTTAGTTTCTTTTTTATTATGAATTTTTCTAAAATGCATAAAAAAAAAAAAACAAATATTAAAAGTAAACTTGTATTGGACAACTAAATAATCTACTTTTTGAACTTATCCACATTGAGCACAGGTTAAAATCCATTTTAAATTTTATTTGTGTAAAGTTAAGTCGAAAGAAAAGGTGTTAAAGTGAATTTATTCATAGGGAAATTGCTAAATCGTGATCACCCTCATTTTATTTTTTTTAATTGCCAACTCATCTATACCCTCAATAAATTTATATAAATACACATTTATTGGCTCGATCAATGTTGATTTCAACTTAGGATTTCACTTTTTTTTTTTTTGGGGGGTAAAATCATCACTATTTTATAAAAAGATATATTTTTGAAGGCTTCACATCTCTTCCTTGGCGATTTACTTGAAGGAGAACAAAAGTAGGAGAATGTTACTACAGTAAGTTGTCCACGTGGCATAGCCCAAATCAGGGCTTGTTAATCACTTTCTTTCATGTTAATCTTTATGTATCTTTTTTTCCACAGTACAAGAGTGTCTCTTCTCATTTCCCAGCTACTGTGTTGTCTTTGTGTGAGTGAGAGCAAATGTGTGATAATAATATGAAGAAGAAAACGGAGCTGCTCTTCATTCCCTCACCAGGAATTGGCCACTGACTTCAACCATGGAATTTGCACAACTCATAATCAAAAGAGACAATAACCTTTCCATCACTGTCCCCTGCATTAAGCTCTCATTCACACCCTTTTCATATTCATACACTCTGAAGCATGGGTACACCATTTTAGGAGCCGTACAAATACCGGGTACTTTTTGGGTACGGGTATGGCTTGGGTACGCCTGGGTACGGGTACGTACCCGAACAAAAAAATATTAAAAAAAAATTTTGGGTACATATTTGGGTACATCGGGTACGCAGTGGGTACGGTACCCACCAATTGGGTACGGCACAACACCACTAAAATTGAAATTTTTTTTCTTCTTTTTTTTATTTACATCTTAATCTTATCCTAGGGTTGAGTTTTGAAGCAAGCCCTCTCTACTTCCTCTCTATCTCTCGAAGCACCCTCTCTGCCTCCTCTCTCTATCTCTAGTGTCAGCTGCCATTCGCTCGCAGTGCTGCTCGCAGCTCGCTTGCTGCCGTTGCCGTGCTGCTCGAACCCGTCGCCGTGCTGCTCGCTGCTGTCGCCGTCGTGCTGCTCACCTTGCTGCTCGAACCCGTCATACTCATGATACATAGATAAAATACTTCTACTCTGTTATTTATTTTTCTAATGAGATTTGCTGCATCTTGGAAAGTTAAGATTTCATTTGCTGCATCTAATGAGATTTGTTGCATCTTGTAATTTTTTAGTTTTTTTTCATAGTATCATACTAATTTCGTAAGCTTGTTCTTTTTTTCATAATATCATACAATTATTTTTTCAATTTTTTTTCATAGTATAATACCGATTTGCTGCATCTTTAATTGACTGATTTAGTAAGCTTGTTCTTTAATATCAAAATAATTTTTAAGTGTTTATTATTAATTTTAACTTAATTTTTACCTTACTGATTTCATTTTTTCCATCTTTTTTAAATTTAAATATAATTATATTAATAAAATAAATTATTAAATATATATATATATATATATATATATATAAACGTACTCGTACCCTAGTTTTTTAGAAATTGCCGTACCCCGTACCCGTACTCATGCAACCCAGTCATACATCAAATCAGTTCTAGCCTCACAACCTCCAATCCAACTTATTGAAGTCTCAAGAGTACAACATCTTAGCCTTCAAGTTTCTCCCATCTAGCTCCTATAAGTGCTTTACCTGATGCTTGTTTTAGCAAAGATGGTGAATATGTTGCATATTACAAGTTAGCTAAGAGATTTAGAGAGACCAAAGGTTATCGTTGTTAATACTTTGCGAGTTAGAGTAGCATGCTATTGATGCATTATCTGATGGCCAAACCCCTCCTATCTATGCTGTTGGTCCATTGATTGACCTCAGAGGTAAACCTAACCCAAATTTGGACCAAGCACAACATGACAGTATATTGAAAATTTGAAATGGCTAGATGAGCAGCCACTTTCTTCAGTAGTCTTTCTATGTTTTGGGAGCATGGGAAGCTTAGGACCATCTCAAACAAAAGAAATAGCACTAGCCACCAGGATTTCAGGTCAGTGGAGTTAGGTTCTTCTGGGTCATGCGTTTTCCACCAATTATTGACAATGCAGACAGAACCTTACCAGAAAGGATCTTAGAATGGATGGAAGTGGAAGGTAGGGGAAAGCTATGTGGGTGGGCACCCCAAGTGGAGGTTCTGACCCACAAGGCAGTTGGTGGGTTTGTATCACACTGTGGGTGGAACTCTATCTCGGAAAGTTTGTGGTTTGGGGTACCAATATGCTGAACGCTTTTATGATGGTGAAGGAATTGTGACTAGCAATGGAGCTGAAACTGGATTACAGACGTGGCAGTGATCGTGTAACTACAGAGGAGATAGAGAAAGGCATGAAACAATTGATGGACAATGATAATGTAGTGTTCAAGAAGGTGCAAGGGATGACGGAGTTGGCCAAGAAAGTTGTCCTTAGTGGTGGGTCTTCTTTCATTTCTGTTGGAAAACTGATTGATAATATGAAAGGTACAAAATGATAACTACTGTTGTACTTCATTGATGGAATTTACCCTTCCTTAGAAACAATGGATAGAGAAGTCAAATAATTTCTAAATGTGTTTTTTTTTCTTGTGGTATTGGTCTATATTTCCACAAGCAAGCAAGACTACTATCATTCAGATATGAAAATGTTGGCAGTGTTGAAAGTTCAAATTGCAGTTTGTTTATCATATATTTACTTTTCTTTTTGCTTTATTCATTGGAGGGATTTCACGATACTGCTTATTTATTAACACATGAACCTACGAAATAAAATCAATTACTATTAAATACTACAGTATAAAATTAGTGATTAGCAAAGTTTATATAAAAAGCTTGTTTAACAAACCTTTTAAATTGAAAAGATGACATGCTGATAACATTTCCAATAGAATACAGGCCCGGCATATCTAATTCATGCAGCATACGCATTGGAGACCATTGAGCCACACAAAATACTAGTCAAACTCATCATACCAAAAGGCAAATGTCACAAGCACAAAACCACACTACAGGTTATCAGACGTTCACAACTCCAATATTCATTTCTCTCCAAGATAAAGAATGACAGAGATGCCCGTACCCCGGGCCTCAAATATTGACATCACCTTCTTGAGCTCTTCTCTTCTCTCCCGTCATCATATCTTACTTTCACCTCTGGTCGATCATTTCTATATGATCTGCTATCATGCTTTCTATCATAACCTTCTCTTGACCTTGGTGCAAATTCATCTTCATTGTGCTTTCTTGATCTACTTCCGAAATCATCATCATCGTGCCTCCTAGGTCTTTTATCTTCTCTGGTATCAGAATCTCTAGACCTGGGTTCTAACTCAACATCATCGGGCTTTCTTGACCTCTTGTCTTCCCTCCTGTGATGATCTCTTTGTTCTGGTTCCACATCATCATAATCATTCCTTCTTGACCTTTTTTCTTCTCTCCTATGTCGATCTTCTCGTGACTTGGGTTCAAATTCGTCATCTTCATGCCTTCTTGATTTCTTTTCTTCTCTTCTATTGTTATTTTCTCTTCCCTTGAATTTATCACTGCCATCATCCCTCCACAACATCTCTCTCCTATAGCTTTGCTTAGGTCGGCAGTCTAATTCCTTCTCATTGTCATGGGCTCTGGAGCGTGAATCTCTAACTCTAGTTTCTGGGATAGGATTTGATTGATTGTTTCCCAATCTTCTCTCTTTTTTGGGACCCTCAAATTTGTCATTATCCCATTTTGAATTGCTATCCTCATGACCCCAACCGGTGTTTGCAGCTCTCTGGGCAAAGGCAACAAAAGACAGTCAAGAACTCGGATAAACAAAAGGGCAGTGGGACAAACTAATATCCGCATCCAAGCATAAGAATTGATTTCAAAATTCAGCATATTTGAATTCATAACAACAACAGCAACTTAGTAAGTTCAACTATGCACAAAGCAGAGAAAACCTGGAAGAAAAAGAAGCAACAAGGAACTAAAGCAGCATTGAGAAGAAATATAAATGGCATGCAGACTTCAAGTCAGAACTCAGAAGTCATGTCTACTACCACTATACTATGATCAGCAAGCTCACTAGCATAATCACTATGTCAATTTCTTAGACTCATTAATTGGATTATAAGTTATAACTCGAGACACTAAATCTCATCCACACAAAAACAGCCCTGCTACCAGCAATAAGCTTCAATTGAACAATGGTTGAAAAATCACAAGCTAAAACAAAGCTAAGAGGACAAGATTTCTGCAACTGATTATAACAGGATTAACTTACAAGCTTAAATCGCTATTCTACAATCAAAGAGCAATATGTGTCATTCAAACAAGCCGAAACTAAGTTACTGTATTTTGTTTTACCGAATAAAACTGTGCAAGATAAAGTCAATGAACCTAGCAGAACTAGAATCATGTTCCAAATAACAAATCACAGTGCTTAGCAAATCATTATCCAAAGCTAATCTTACTTGTTCATCATGAGAAAACTTGCATCCAGCTCCACGAGTGCATTCACCTCTTTGAAAAGCTCGGCACACTCCGCGCGCCTCCCTCTTCTGGCGTTCCGTCTCTTCATCCTCCTCTTCCTTCTTCTTATACTTATCCACATGATCCACCCTAATTATTCTACCTAATATCTGTGCTCCATTCAAATTATCTGTTTTAAAATATATATATATATATATATATATATATATATATATATATATTAGAAAGCAATTCATCATTAAACCCTAAAAAATGAAATTAAAAAATAAAAGGTTGTAGTATTAAACGAGAGAGACTAACCGACAGCGAGAGTTGTGCTTCGTTGATCTTCATATGCGAGAAATGCGAAACCCTTGGATTTTCCCGTACCTTTGTCTCTGACGAGATTAACGTCGACGACTTCGCCGTACTGAGCGAAAACGGCGAGGAGATCGCCCTCGGTGAGGTCGAAGGGGATGCCGCCGACGAAGATGTAAGCGGAATCTTTGTATTTGGAGTGCCATGAAGCATCTTCGCTGATGCCGAGCGATGCTTCTTTTGAATTGATGTTCTGAATGCGCTTCACTAGCGTCAATGGATTCATCTCTCTCACTGGTGCAAACAAACAGAGAGAGGGTTAGGGCAAGAGCTCTATGCCTCGCCAACTCAAATCAAAATTTGCAAATTCATCCTTTAACTTATTTATTTAATTTTAAATGGTTTTTCTTTTTTTTTTTTTCCCCTATTATGATTTTTTTTTTTTGCATCGAGGGCATCTTCGGGCCGAAGACTACTCCTCTTCGAGAATAGGAGATCATCGAAATGGACTTTGTCTCTATTAACAAATCTTTTTTCATACCCACGACAAGGATCGAACCCCTTAAAAAACTAGTCATCTACCAATTTTGCTGGGCTTTGTTAGTTTTTCTATTATTATGATCTTTAACTTCTTTGTTTGTTTCAATTTGGGCCTGCATTAATTTTTTAATTTATTTCGTTAAAATTTTTCATTAACTTCTTTGTTTGTTTCAATTTATTTCGTTAAAACACTGTTGCAAAAACTCAAAGCTCAAAAGAAAAAGAAATAGAGATCCTTCACAAGATGAGACTGCTCCAGCAACAAGGCGTTAATGGAATTGATGGTTTTGTCACCCAAGTCCATCTATCTGCTCTCGAAGTCGCGCATATGAAGAGCAATCTCAACAACTCTCATGCTCTCCACCAAAAAGACCCCAAGCCACCGGATAATTCGAAGAACGAAATTGGAACCCCTGCTATGGAGATAGACGAACCGGTTCCAGATTATTCTGGAATTGATCAACAGAAGAATGAAATTCATTCAGGTACGAGTGACCATTCAGGTCCTTCTTCAAGCTTGTCTCAATGATTATTATGTCCTGGAATGTTAGAGGGGCTTTGGGTCGTGAGTTTGGAAGATATTTTCGGGATCTTAATGCTATGCAGAGACCTGATATCGTTTTGATCCAGGAGCCTAGATGTAGTGGTATGAAAGCTAGGAACATTATTAGGAAGATGGGCTTCAGTAATTTTCTGGTTAGTGAAGCTTCTGGTTTTTCTGGAGGAATATAGGTCTTATGGAACAATCCTGCTTTATCTATTCAGATGGTCCGTGTTGAAAAGCAGATTATTCATGTGTCGATCCAAGAAGGTACATACAGCCCCTGGTTCCTCAGTGCTATTTATGCTAGCCTGAGAGAGGAGGAAAGAGGTTTGTTGTGGAACACTATAAATGATATTAATTCTCAGGTTGCTGGGGATTGGTTATTAATAGGAGACTTCAATGAAATTGCCAAGGCTAGGGAAAAAAAAGGAGGTGCGCCCATTGACATGAATAAATGTATTGATTCTGCTGCTCGTATCAGCTCCTGTAATCTCATGGACCTAGGCTTTGTTGGTGATCAGTTTACTTGGAGAGGTCCTATTCGCAGCGGGTATGAGAGGATGTTTAAAAGGCTCGATAGGGGTTTATGTAATGTTGGTTGGAGAACAAGATTTCCTGATGCTTTTATTAAGGTTTTGACCAGAATCCATTCTGATCATAACCCGCTCTGCCTCTCCACTCAACCGCAGAACAGGAATACTAATGCTAGACCGTTTCGCTTTCAAGCTATGTGGCTCGAGCATAAGGATTTTAACAGGTTCATGAAAGACAACTGGAATAAGGAGACGCTGCTTATTGACGCCATTGATAGGATTATCCCTAAGTTAGTTGATTGGAATAAAAATGTGTTTGGCAACGTCCTCAAACGCAAGAAGGAGCTTCTGGCCAGAATTAGCGGAATTCAAAGATCTCCCGATTATCACAGTAACAGGTTCTTGCTTAGACTTGAATTTGAGCTCCAACAGGCCCTGGATGAAACTTTGAAACATGAAGAGACCTTGTGGTACCAAAAATCCAGGAAAGATTGGATTATGGGGGGAGATAGGAATACGAGATTTTATCACTCTCGTACTATCTCTAGAAGAAGAAAGAACAGGATTATGTGTCTTAAAGATAACCAGGGAGAATGGCGTTATAATCAGGATTTTATCTTCCAAATGATCAAAGGGTTTTTCCAAAATCTTTATCAGGAGGAAAACTTCAACAGGACTCCATTCGGGTGTAATATTTCTTTCCCTGCTGCCTTGTCTAAAACTGATCATCTCAAAATCACTCCGGATCCAGATGAAATTAAGAAAGCTCTCTTTTCCTTGGGTTCCCTCAAAGCTCCTGGGGAAGATGGTCTCCCAGGTATCTTTTACAAACATAACTGGGAGTTAATTCAGCATAACGTCACAGACTTCATCAAGTATGCGTGGTCTCATCCAAAAGCAATTCGGGCCATTAATGCTACTTTGCTTGTTCGCATCCCGAAAGTTGACCCTCCCCAAATGGTCTCTCAATTCAGACCTATTGCGTTGTGCAATGTCATTTATAAATGCGTCACCAAAATCCTTGCTAACAGGATCAAGCCTCTTTTGGATAACTGGATTTCTCCTAATCAAGCGGGATTTGTTCCGGGAAGGAATGTACAGGACAATATTATTATTGCGCAGGAAATGGTTCACTCTATGAAGAATTGCAAAGGGAAGAAGGCCTATATGTCAATTAAATTTGATCTTGAGAAAGCCTATGACAGGCTGGCTTGGAGCTTTATCAAAAATTGTCTGGCTGAGTTAAAGCTGCCTACTGAGTTCATTGACCTTGTTCTCACTTGTATTTCCACTACCTCGTTTAAAATTCTTTGGAACGGTGATAAAACGGAAGCTTTCTCTCCATCTAGAGGTATTAGACAAGGTGATCCCCTCTCCCCTTTTATTTTTGTTATTTGCATGGATAAGCTTTCACATTTGATTGCAGATAAGGTGAACCATGGTGAGTGGAAACCAATTACAGCTGGCAGATATGGCCCTGAAATCTCTCATCTCATGTTTGCTGATGATCTTCTTATCTTTGCGGAAGCATCAGTTGAACAGTATGGTAAGGTTATGAATTGCATTGATAAATTCTGTGATAGCTCCGGACATAAAATCAATGATTCTAAAACTAGTATATTTTTCTCTAAAAATGTCGAGCATGATGTTGCTACTAATATTGTGACCCTTAGTGGTTTTAAATGGTCTAAAGGAATTGGCTCTTATCTGGGATCTATTGATAATGGCAATAGGCGCAAAAAGGATAATTTCAAACCCCTGATTGAAAAACTTTATAACAAACTTGCTGGTTGGAAATCTAGTTGCTTATCTCTTGCAGGTAGAACTGTTCTAGCTAAGAATGTTTTGGGAGCGGTTGCTAATCATGTTATGCAGCATACGATTCTCCCAACCTGTTTCACCTAGGAGATTGAGAAAGTGCAGCGGAACTTTATTTGGGGCAGTACCCAGGACCAACGCAAGGCTCACCTTGTTAAATGGGACACTCTCTGTCTGCCTAGGAACAGTGGGGGTCTCGGTTTTAGAAGACTGGGAGCGGTCAATAATGCGTTTATTATGAAGATTGGTTGGGGTATGTTAACCAAACCGAATGCTCTTTGGGTTAGAGTTCTCAAAGGGAAGTACACTAGAGGAAGGGACTTGTTAAATTCTGCTGTCGCTACCTCCAAAGATTCGGCTCTATGGAAAAGGCTGACTAATCTATGGCCTAAAATAACGGATAATATGGAATACTCTATTGGTGATGGCAAGGGGACCTGGTTTTGGAGAGATAAATGGATAGGTGATAACATTGAACTTAAGGATTATGCGCTGCAACCGGTTGACCTCAACGAGGATATCACGCTTGTCAAAGACCTTACTGGCCCGGATGAAAATTGGAATGTGCCTCTTCTGCAAAATACAGTTCAGGAAAATATTCTCACCAGAATTTTGGCTACTCCTCCTCCCCACGATGACCTTGGGGAAGACAAAATCATATGGAGTGGCACTGAGAATGGCACCTTCACGGTCAAGCATGCTTATAGTCTTCTAACTAATGAATCCCCTACGGTCGAGGCCATCCCTTGGGAGACGGTTTGGAAGACTAATTGTTTAGAAAGATGAAAATTTCACTTGTGGAAAACTGGTCATGAGAGATTACTCACCAATAGCAGGAAATTTAAATGGGGTCTTGGTAACCCCTTTTGTTTACACTGCAGACAAGTTGAGGAAACAACTCTACATGCTCTAAGGGACTGCCCCAAAGCGCTGGATCTTTGGAAATGTTTCCTCAATCCTAATGAGCTAAACCTATTTTGCAGGAATGACCTTTCAAACTGGATTAGGAAAAATTTAAATTCAGGATGGAGTCAATACACCAAAGATCAATGGAAAATCCTGTTCTTATGCTCCATTTACTCTCTTTGGGAGTGGAGAAACAAAGGTAATGTTGACCCGGATTTTGCGTACCCACATAATCTAAAACTTGCAATTTTTTCGCAGGTCCAGGGAGTTGGCAACTGGAACAGAGATAAGAGTATTACCACAATGGAGACCCGTTTTATTGCTTGGAAGAGACCCCCTGAGGGGTGGATTAAAGTTAACACCGATGGAGCTTCAAGAGGTAATCCAGGCACTGCGGGTTGCGGAAGAGTCTTTAGAGATAGCATGGGCAAGTGGATTATCGGTTTCTATAAGAAAATTGGAACTTGTACTGCATATAATGCGGAGCTTTGGGCTATCCTATTGGCCCTAAAAATAGCTTGGAACTATGGTTATAGAAAACTTATCCTGGAAAGTGATTCTCTATCTATAGTTAACTACCTCCTGAAGGAAAATGGAAAACCAGTAGCTGGTAGATCGAAGTCTTTGTTACGCCATATTACAACTTTTTCCAAGAAGGATTGGAGTCTGATCATCACCCACACCATGAGGGAAGGAAACAGTGTTGCTGACTACCTTGCTAATTTTAGTCTTGATAAGGATCTAGAATGCCGCATCTTAGAAGAGCCGGACAATAGTCTTAAACAGAGGCTCTCTTTTGACTACGCTGGGACTGCGTTCCCAAGAGATTTTCCTTTAATGTAATTCTTTTCTTTGGGCTTTTGCCCCCTTGTTCACCAAAAAAAAAATTTCATTAAACTAATTAAAATAACATGATTTTCTAGCAAAATACTGTATTTCTTCGTATTTTATCAATTTAATATAATAATATTTTTTCAAAATATGATAAGAAATAATATGACTAAACTGTCACTTTAGTCCTCACTTTGTAATGAGCTTTCACTTTAGTCCCTGATTTTTCAATAATTACTCTTTAGTCCCTCACTTTGAAAAAAGCTACTCACATGAGTCCCTGACAACTTTCTTCTTTCATGAACCTTAACATCTTATACATGTGGCCGTTAAATAACTTATATGACGTCTAGTTGTTGTGTTGCTACCATAGATTCATCGGCCGCTGTATTTTCTGCAGCTGTCAGAGCTTCAGCAGCTGCCTTATTTGCAGCTCATTTGCAGCTCTGTCTTAGCTGTCTCTTCAGCGGCCTTACTGCCTTAGCCTCTTCTTCCTCCAATTTTTGTCTTTTGAATTCAGCATCATGTGTAAGATGTTAACAGCCACATGTGTATATGTTATTTAACGACTACGCGTGTACGACGTTAATGTTTATGAATAGAGAAAATTGTCAGGGACTAACGTGAGTAACTTTTTTCAAAGTGAGGGACTAAAGAGGAATTACTGAAAAGTCAGGGACTAAAGTGAAAAACCTTGCCAAGTGAGAGACTAAAATGATAGTTTAGTCGAAATAATATTAAAGATTAAATTGAGATAAACAATGAAGTTAAGGAACTAAATTAAGACAAGTAATTAAATAAATGGATAAAATAAAAAAAATAAAAAATTATTTTGAAATAAATAAATAACATAAAAGACCAAATAAATAATATTCTCATGAATACGAGGCATGTTAGTCACTGAGACAACTTAAAAAAAATTAATACTTTCTAAATGATTGCTGTAGATTAAAGTTTTTCGAATTGGATTGGAATCTCGTGTACGTAGGTAATATTAAGAGTATAAAAGGTGAACCGGTCTACACATTGTTGCTTAGTCTTGGGTATGCACCATGTCTCATACTTCGTTTCGAGATATTTCAAAGGGATTAATTTACAAATTTCACTATTATCCCTCAAACCCCATTTTAATTACTCTTTGTTCACTCCTTTTGGGTGATGCCCCCACAACAAATGGAGTATTTCACTCCATCCCAAATATCATGTGCGATGGGCAAACAACAAATGGAGCAAATTTTCTTTTATGTTCATTTTTTTTCTCACCTTCTCTATTCTCAAATTATATATATATATATATATATATATATATATATATATATATATATAAATATAAATTCCCAAATTTCTTTTCTTTATTCTTTCAAATCATTTCAATTAAACTCAATATCTTATTATTTTTTTTATTTTTTATTTTTTTTGCTTATATGGGAGGTCTGAGACTAGAACCCATGACCTGGGGGAGGGGAAAATCTTAAGTGTCCCTGCAGCCACCAACTGGGCTGTCTTACGCAGACGATATCTTATTATTTGAACAGCAACGAACTTCATAGACTTATTTATTTGAACCCAATATCTGAATAAAGGAAAGGAAATTTGGGAATTTATATATATATATATATAAAAAAAGGAAATTTGGGAACAGAGAAGGTGAACATAAAACCAAATTTGCTCAATTTGTTGTTTGCCATGTGAAAAAAGAAGGCGATGGGTATTATACATAAGAGGAATACCGTATGAACAAAGAGTAAAATGCAATGCATATAACATAGTGAAGGAGTGATTGGAGGATAATTTGAGAATGGTAAAAACTGAGTTTGATAGAAGTTAAAAGAAAAATAAAAAAAAAATATTGTATTTTCAAAATAATAAGTAAGTATTGATTAATTAGGCAACTTTTAATAATTTAGGAATCTTATTAATTGCTTAAACTCAACCCTTAGTATATCAAAACCGTTTTTTTAAATACTTTTTATATATCCGTATCATCAATATATTATATTATAAAATAGGTGAAGTATGAGGGCATTTTTGTTTTCCCTCCTTAATCCCCATTATTTTCCCTCCTAAGTTCTCATTTTTCCTCCTAAGTTCTCTTTTAATCTCAGTCATTCAATTGTAAATGCAATAATCAATCATAGCCGTCCATATCCATTGGTAGATTAAGTCTTTTCATTTTCTTTCATTCATTCATTTTTTGACTGTTATGGTGTGAAAGACATATTACCAACATCAATTAGTAGTTAGTGGTAGTAGTAAATTAGTAGAATCACGATCAGGAAAAGGCAACAAAAAGAAATTAGAGACCCGGACAAAAAGAAAGCATCTGGATTTGGAAGCATTGTTTTCACCTCTTCTGTTGCAGGTGTGAAACATGTATGAGCGTATGAGCAGTTTTTAAATTTTAGCTTTTTTTTTAATTTTTAATTTTTGTTTAGAATATGTTTTTTAATTTTTGTACAAGTATGTTTTTTTTAATAGCATAGTTTTCATCTCTTTTGTTGCAGGTGTGAAACAGGTATGAGCGTATGAGCATTTTTTTAATTTTAGTTTTTTTTAATTTTTAATTTTTGTTTAGAATAGGTTTACTATTAATTTTTGTACAGGTGTTTTTTTAAAGAGATTTTTATTTAAATGTTTGTTTTTGAGATTTTTTTTACTCGAATTTTGTTTTGGGATTTTAGGGTTTGAAGAATCCCCTTTCCTTCTTCTCCGTTTAATTTTCATTTTTGTAGTATTGTTTTTTTAATCTCTCTGATCTGTAATATTGTTTTATATTACTTAAACCTGGAAGGCATATATTACTTGCTTCAGGTTCATGGAAAATTGGTGATGTTCAAATTCCAAGAAAGTTTTGTATTTACCATTTCTGATTTTTTTTTCTTGGATATTTGTTCTATATTTTCGTTGTTCTTTGGTTTCTATTTGTTATATTATTTTCTTCATTTCATTATTGCTTTATTTATATAAGAGTTGTGGTTTTTTTTAGAATGATATTTTTATTATATTTTTTCAATTTTTTCATTAGTAGGATTGGACAAAACGTGTCTAAAATTATTGTTAATCTGTAATTGATGTTGTTGAGATTGGTGAAAGATAGAGGAAAATTGGTGAGGTTCTCAGGGTCAAACCCTTGACTGCATTAGCCATGATTGATGAAGGGGAACTTGATCGGAAAATAGTTGCAATTTTATTAAATGATCCAAAGACATCACTTGTGAATGATGTTGATGATGTCGAGAAGCATGTTCATAGTTGTTGTTGTTACTCGAAAGAAAGATTATCTAAGTTGCATTTTCATAGTTGCTTTCTTTATCTAAGTCTGCTAAATTGTAGTTATTAGAAAGAAAGGTTACTTAGTTGTTGTAGTTTAGGTCTTTCTCTTTCCATTTTGTGCACAATTTGTCTTCTCTGTTTTTAATTTGTCACTTTTTCAGAGGATGATGATTGGTGATATAAAGCTTTCATGGTGATGATGTTGTAATAATAATAATATTTTATTATTTTGAAAATATTTATTTTAAATTGAATTTATTAATTATTAATTTGGGTGGTGGTTACAAAAATTTATTCTTATTAAGTTGAGTGTTTATTCCCATTAATTCTTATTATTTCATTACTTATTATTATTAATTATTCTTTCTGACGGTTTCTTTCCGTTAGAGTATATATACTTACAGTAGTATATATTTTTAGCTCCAAACAGCTACTAATAGCTATATTCATATTGTGTATATATAGTATACAGTGAATGCTATATAGAATATATGTACGATGATGAAAATTATATATTTTTATATTATTTATTCATAGTCCTTCACTTATTGATAACTAATTTTTTTTATGTTAGATAGACATTAAGATAACCATAAATATTGAAAAAGATGCTTTTTTTTATTTAAATATTTGAACATTTCTTGCGTTTGTTTTGTGTCTAGCTATTTTATGAATAATATTTATTTGAAGAATTATTTATGTAAAGATTTTTTTTATTAACATGCTAAATTTTAATTATAAGTTGCTTACATTGATGCGTTATTTTATACTTTAGACAATATACAATACAGTCATGAGTTTAAATTTAAAAAAAATCCAAAAATTTATACAATATGTTGCAATTTAAATTGTGAAAAATAATGATGCGTTATTTTATACTTTAGACAATATACTTATTTACAATTATGAAGTTTTAATACAAGCAAGTAATTTGAAAGTTCGAATCTTATAAACACTAATTAATTAAAAGTGTGAAAACAAGTCTTATATTTTGGGACAGATGTAATAAAAATGATGATGATGATGATATATATGGCAAAAAAAATAGCTGCATTTGGACTTGCAAAACGATTTACTAACAAAATGCATTTGGAATGATGGATTAAATAAAACAAAAATCAAAATGAGTTGGATTTTTTTTAATATAAGAAATTAAGTTGTTAATTAAGATTAGAAATCGCATAGTTGATACATTATTAGTTAATTTTTATTAATAAAAAAGTTGGTAGCTGAAACTAGATTCAAAGGTTAATGTTTATGATTATTCATTTCTAAATACATGTAAATCATTTTTATGAAAAGTTCATATTAACATATTATTTAAAAAGACATATTTCCAAAATCTATAATCAATTTTTTTTTAAAAAAAAAAAATTAAACCCGTGCGATGCACGGATAAAATTACTAGTAACAACACAATACATTTAAGCATAAAATACGAAAAATATATATTTAAGAACATTATTATTTACTATTTAAAAATTAATCTGATATTTATTTATTATTAGCTTATTCATTACTATTTATTTAATTATAATAATTATTGTCAAGACATTTCAACATTCACATGCTGGGTGTGCCGGCCAACCAAACCTAAGCAAGAGACCATTCAAGATTGAAACTTGCATGCATCATCACATCATGCTCCCGTTGCTGAGTTGCTCCAAATGTTAAGATGCTATCATGCATGATACAGGGATGAGGCTTGTTTGTTAGGCTCACCCTCTCTATCCACTCCAATTCCATCATCATCATCATCATCATCATCATCATCATCACACACACTCTTCTTTGTTTTTCACCAAAAGAGGCTACATTCTGAACTTCAACGACCATCCATTATCGTATCTTTATGTAATCTCACATGTGGCACATTGATACCCTTTTAACAAATTCACAAGGACAAACCCTTTAACCACCTCTCAAAAAAACAGTTAATAGTCCAGAGGTGGTCCCCATCTCTCCCTAAAATTCATATGGTTCTTACACTCAACAGTCACCACCTTGCCTTTACTCTACCACATGTCTACCCTTAGAATCAATTGTTTTGTTTTTATTGAAACTTTCAAAAGGCAAATGCTAAAGGAATCAATAGATTTTTTTTTTATACTATAAAAAACAACAATTTTTGAATTTTAGTATATTAAATATGAGTTTAATATGTGTGAACTTACGGTGTACACTGTCGGTACATCATACACCGTTCATTTGCATTACTTTTATTTAGAAGTCAATAACCATACACTCTTGGATGGTGGATGAAATGTACAAACTATTTTCTCATTAAATATTTCATTTTCTAGTACTAATAAAATTTATATCTTTGATTTATGAATGCTAGCCAAGGACACTAGTTGGAAATATAATGAGTAAAATATTTGATTGGAACGAACAATATACATTTGCATTTAGAGATAAAGCCCAACTGAGTTACATATTTGTCCACACTCTATACTTGACTAGTTGACTTTAAAGTTTTAAGAGTCAATTTCAAACAGGCATTGCTTATTAACAGATATATTAATAGATAAAAACTAAGAAAAATTAGATGAAAGAGTACATGCGGCAGTCCTAAAGCTTTCTTGACCTTTCAGAAATGGTGGAAGCAAAAATAATAAAAAAGGAAAGAAAATAAAAGAGAAGAGATCAACATCCAAAAGAGAGTTCCAGAATTTAACTGCTTTGAATTTCCTCCATGGTTGCAATGGGAAGCTCTCATCAAGTAGGAAAAAAAAATCAAAGAGATAAAATTAAATTAAACTAAATGACCTCAAAAAAAAAAAAAAATCACCATGTCCTTGAAGCTAATTAGCAGGTTCAATGTCCTTAAGAAGTCCAACTATCTGCTGCATACTCGGTCGCTTGGAGGGCAAGTCAGCTGTGCACAGATAACCAATCTTTAGAGCCTCTTCCATCTGTTCATTCGATCCTGTATCGCGAATCTTTGGATCAATAGCCCTTGAAGCTTGGCTCTTTCTTACCAGCCCTCTCACCCAACTTACCAAAGTTGCTTCCTTATCATCATGATAATCATCTTCAACTGGTTTCTTTCCGGTTACTAGCTCAAAGAGAACAACACCAAAACAGTACACATCTGATTTTGGTGTAGCGGGGTCAAATCCGGGTTGGGAAAACTCTGGTGGAACATAGCCAGGTGAACCGCGCGCAATCTCCTCATCCAAGCCACTTCCAAAAATCCTAGCCAGACCAAAATCAGACAACCTTGGCTCCAAGTCATAATCCAAATAAACACTGCTAGCCTTAACATCTCTATGAATGATTGGAGGTGAGCATCCATGATGCAAAAACGCCAACGCCCGCGCAGTGCCAAGGGCTATTTTGTGGCGAAATGTCCAAGTTGTGAGTAACCCTTCAGAACCAGCATTTTGAATCCCATTGTTGTCAACTTCTTCCCATGTATCTGTGCTCCAATCATCTGTGCTTTGTACACCAAGTGGCAGGTCATAAAGCAGATTTTGCAAGTTCCCATTCTCCATGTAATCATATATGGCAATCCTTTGATCCCCAGCTACACAATATCCTGTTAAAGGAACAAGATTGGGGTGCTTGATTCTACCGAGAAACTCGAGCTCTCTTGCAGCTTCATGATCTGTCAATGTAGACCCTACAACCAAAACTTTAACTGCTACATGAATACCACCGGGCAGAAAGCCTCTATAAACTGGACCAAATTTCCCTTCAGCCAAAAGCGTACCCCTATCGAAATTTGAAGTTGCTGACAAGAGGTCAGCAAATGTAATACTCAACAATGGCTTCTCGAAGATTACTACCGGGACTGATGTTGCTTGCTTAACATCAGCCACCCAAGTTGTTGAATCAGTCTGGAATGAAAAGGGACCTGAAATATTTTGTTCTTCTCTGTAAGAACTTTGCTTAACTTCCCACTTTCTTGTCCTCCTCCTGCAACCAAATGCTAGAAACAAAAGCCCGGCAAGCAAGCATATCATTGAGAAGGTTAATACCAGAGCTATTTTCATTCCCTTGTGTTTTGTAGCTCTCCTTTTGAAAAGAATTGGGTTTGCTGCAATTGGACAACTGTTCACTGATCCAAAGAACGCTTTTTGCATGATATCATGGTTGATTTCTAAAGCACAGAAGGTCAAGTTATTGTAAGAGAAGTTGTACTTCTCCATCAATGGGAGCTTCTCCAAGACATAAGGAGAGACTTCTCCACTCAAATTGTTGTTTGAAAGATCAAGAATTTGGAGGTCTCTATTCCTCAGCAAGGGAACTTTCCCAGTAAGATGATTCATAGAAAGATCTAGTGCATTCAAATTACTCAGTTGTGAGATTTCATCAGGAATTTTACCAACAATACTAGTTTTCGACAAGTTCAAATATTCCAAACCAGGGAGCATTTCAATCAGTGGGAATTTCTGTCTGGTAAATCTATTGTGTGCAAGATTAAGGTGCTTTAGATTAAGTGGCTCATTCAAATTTTGGAAAAACTCCCCACTAAGCTCATTCTCAGACAAATCCAGATAAACTAAATGAGACCAATTGTAATTAGAGCTGTATTGTACCTGAGGAAAGTGGCCATGAAATTGATTTCTGCTAAGGTCCAAGACCTCCAAATGTTCCTGAAACACATCCATGACAGAACCCTCAAATAAATTGCCTGACAGGTTGAGACTCACAATGGACTTTAACCCAGAAATATCCGAAACACGTCCGTAGATATTATTCCTAGCAAGGTTCAATGTCCTTAGCTTAGGAAAAGCAGCACCAAAACCATCTGGAAGTGTTCCATTCAGTTTATTTGATGAAAAATCAATTGAAACTAGAGACTGACACTTGAGAATCACTGAAGGTATGTTTTGTGCAAACATGTTGTGGTCAAGTTTGAGAACCCTCAGATTCACAAGGGAGCTTATAGCTTCAGGAATATTATCAGCATAATCGTTGCTAGACAAGTCAAAGGTTTCTAGGGAACCAAAGTTGCCAATGTTGTTAAGTGAGTCAGAAATCTTGTTGGAGGAGAGGTTAAGGGTCTTGAGAGAGCTCAAACTCCAGAAATCTGAAGGCAAAGCAGTGATTTTGTTGAAGCTAAGATCCAAAGATTGAAGCTTGCTGAGCTTGCCTATAGTGGTATCAGGAATAGGACCAAATAGGCCCATACCAGAAAAGTTTAACTCAAAAATATGTTCTTTATTTCCATCACATGAAACCCTTTGCCATGAACAAACAGAGGAAGCAGTGAAGTTATGGAAACCCATCTTGTTCAAGAACTCAGACACAAAGAACTCATCAGTGTTTGGTTGCTGAGAAGCCAAATGCTTGAACAAGAGTGTCAAAACCAAAACAGAACCAAATACTCCCAAACCCATCAGAGAGATAATGAGAAATGAATGATGCAAAATAGCAACACAAGGAAACACACCTCTCAGAACTTCAAATCTAGCATGACCATAGTTTAGATTATTAGATGATGGGGTTGTAATAAGTTTTAACTCTAAGGAAGCCAATGTTTTTTATGCATTATTCTGAATGAATCTCCTTGAACTTAAAAAGAGTGCAAGTGAAAGGGAGAGTAAAAAGAAGGACACAAAAGTAGTGGTACTTTTAAAGGAAACAAATTAACTGTGATGTAAATAACACAAAGATTGTGGGAAAGTAACAAGAGAATGTGAACAAGGCTTGTCTGGATTTGGAGATCTCTGACTCAGAGTGAGAGACAACAAAAAAAGAAAAAGGAAACAAACTATGTAAGAAGCAAAACTATTGTCTTTGTCTGGTTACTAGATTGTTGAAAAAGCTGTGATTCTTTGCTTTTAGTGGCTGCAGAACTTTTTTCGCTTGATTTTTTCAAGAAGGGTTTTTTTTTTCCTTCCTCTCTCTTTGTCTCCCTCTCTCTCTCTCCCTTCAAATGAGGCACAGACAATGGAGCATGCACATTACCACGAGGAAGGAAGAGTGAAGTGTGAACATGACTGTGGGAGTGAGAGTGAGGTGGGTTTGAGGTTCTTCTTAAATGAGAAAGGAACTGAATTGAAATGTCTTTGAGGACAATGGGTTGGTGAATATATCAAATATTTGCTGTTTGGAATTCAGTGATCCTTCATTGAGAGGGAGAGAGAGTGATTATCACCATTTTCGGTCCAATTGAAAAAGCTAGACTACTACCAAAAAAAAAAGAAAAAGCTAGACTACTTCTGAATATTCTGATATATAATAAAAACAGGGCTTAAATATGTTTTTTCTTTCTATAAAAATCTAATGAATTACTCATTCCGATTTTATTTGTAAGAATTTTTAAAAACAAATTTGGTCTTATTTGTAAATTTTTTTTCTTCATTTTTTAATACTAACATTTAATTATTATTTATTAAAATGTCTTTATTGAGTCAAGACTCTTTAGCATCTCAATAGTAATTATAGAAATATACATTTCCAATACCACTAATAATCTTAATCCAATTTTTTTATTGACATGAATTTCTCTAAAAAAAACATATTACATATAAAATCGGAAGGAGTAAACAAGTTTTGATTTTAGGTAAAAATTACAAACCCAACACTCTTTTTGCAATTTTTTTTTGTTAGCTATGATTTTTATATATTCCAAATTTTAAGTTTGTTTTTTTTAATGATATATCAATATATCACTGTTTGTCATATTGATGATTATTAGTACAATATGCGTCTAATGTGGAAGTCATTAACATCATCATTAAATATAAAAACTAAATTACAACGTTAGAAAAGAAAAAATTAAAATATTGGAAAATATAGTTTTTAATATTTTCGGGGAAAGAAAAAATTAAAACATTGGAAAATATAGCTTTTAATATTTTCGAGAAAAAAAAACAAGAGATTTATGTTTTTTTTTTATAAAACTTAACAAATAAGGTACTTATAACATTTTCCTCGCAACAGTTAAAATAAAAGCTCGTCAAGTTGTTTTTTTTATTTTTAAATTAAGCTAATTTTTCATGTGTGTATATAGGAGAACAGGAATTTATGTGTATGTGAAAGAAATCTGCTTTTTTTTTAAAAAAAAAATTGTTTTTATTTATTTCTTCTATTTAAAAATTTAAGAGTATAATAAATGTAATTTTTATGTTTATTTCTATTTAATAAATTATTTATTTATGTAAATAGTGGAAAGAATTAACAATTAAAGATAAAGAAATAGATTAGCATTATATAAAGATGTGATTTTTTACATTATAGAAAAAATAATTAATATCAATTTACAATTATTTTACTACGTCTTGTAATATTAACCAACATTTTAAAGATGTTTATCAGTAAGACAAATGTTTTTAACACGGAGCACTCTCCCTAGTTTGTAATGTAAGAAAAAATATATACACTTATTTTAAGTTAAAATATAAAAAAAATTAATTAATTTTTTAATTTGTGTTTCATTTTTAATATTATTTTTCTAAAATATTCTTATAACCTGGTTATTTCATTTTTTTGTTTTATTTCCAATATTACTTTTTTAAATAAAGTATCTTTAATTATTTTTATGAATTTAAAAAAATTGAATCATTGCAAATTAGTTATATAGAGAGAGAAAATGGAGAATGCATCGACAGTGTAAAAGTTTTTTACACCATCACTGCATCATCCACCATTCATCCGTTTATGGTCGTTGACTTTTAGATTAAAGTAATACAAATGAATGATGGATGATGGACTGATGTCGGAAAAAAAACCTTACACCATCAGTGCATACTCATTAATCTCATGTTCATATATATATATATATAATATGCAAAGTAGTAGTACTACTATTCTATGCTTACAATCATGTTAAGCGTTACTAGACCCCAACCCCGTGCGATGCACGAGAGAAATATGAAATTGATAAAACATTCGTAAAGTTGCAATTAATATTAGTTAAAAAATATTTTTTTAATACATTAGATTTATTAAAATAAAAAAAATTAAAAAAGAAGAGCCGAAGCACCAAAAATCGGTGCATGGTAGAAGCACTCTTGTTTTATATTTTACTTGTTTGTACTATTATCTATAACAGGAAACATATAATAAAAAAATTCGAATCCAAATAACAAAAACATGTACATAAAAAGAACACAGAAAACTCAAAGCATATTTTTTTTTAATATATTATATCTATTAAAATAAAAAAATAAAAAAATAGTCGGAGCTCCAAAAACCGGTGCATGGTAGAAGCACCCTTGTTTTATATTTTACTTGTTTGGACCATTACCTGTGTCAGGAAGCATATAATAAAAAAAATTCAAATCCAAATAACAAAAACATGTACATAAAAAGAACACAGAAAACTCAAAGCATGTTTTTTTAATATATTAGATTTATTAAAAAAATAAAATAAATCTGATATATATTATTTGAGAAGTAGTATTTCCCCTTTTTTTTTTAAAAAAAAAAGAAAGAAAGAAAGGAAGGAGTAATACTTGTTAAATATTACGCCTACTCCCCACGAGCACTTAGCGATGGGTGTTTCTGCATGAGGATACCCATGTGCTATTATATAGGCTATACTCTATAGTATAGATAATTGGAGTTCTAAATTCGTAGTGTCACATGTTTTTGCTTACAAGTTACAATCATGCTTTCTCACCGGAAAGAATTTAACTGCTATTCAGTTGGAAATGACTCGCTCCAAGCCTCCAACTTGTCCATGATGAGTGTATGTCTAGCGGCCCTCAACCTTCTCCCCTCTTCTTTCTTTCAACCATTGTTTTCTAATGAAAATTGCAGGGACTTAATCAAGTCAAAAAAAAACATGGATTACTATATTCTTTGCTGAGCAATCAATGTTGTTGGTGGGTTGGTTACGTTTAAAAATAAAAAGTTGTTGGGTAATGTATCCTTTCAGCTATTATTGACTTAGTTAAGTAAAAAAAAAACATGGATTAGATCACCAGCATCTTACTAACTATTTACTCAAATCTCCTTTATAAACAAATACTGTAGTAGAACTAATACTTATTACACATATCAAAAAATTGTTTGGGTATATTTAGTTGGCTTATTTATGGTTTTGGTCTCTGAAAGTTCTAACGTGTTTTGTTTTTAGTCCTTAAAAGTTATTTTGATAGACTAGTCTTTAATTTTTCAAACATTTTGATTTTGGTCCCCTCCGTTACAAAAAATCAATTATTTGCTGACATGGTTAACAAAAATCCATACCAACTGCCACAGGGTGTGACGTATCGTCAAATAGGTGATGTGACATTATTCAGGCCAATGAATTTAAAATTTTGGATACGGAACCATTTTGCGTATGAGAGCATTTTGCATCCACGTTATATCACTTATTTAGCGTCACTTCATACCATATGGACTGCTAATGTGATGTTTCGCAAGCTACACAAACAAATAACAAAATTTTACTAACGGAGGGGATCAAAACCAAAATATTTGAAAATTTAAAGAATAGTCTCAGTCAAAATACAGTAACTTTTAGGGACTAAAATCAAAACACGCTGAATTTTTAGGGATTAAACACATAAATAAGCTTATTTAGTTTTCCGATTTCATTAAAAAAATATACTTTATTACCTAAATTATATTTATAAATAACCTATAAAAAAATAGTTGTTAATACTATATTAAATATATCAATTTTTTAATATATTTTACACTTTTAATTATTTAAACATTACATTTGTGTATGTAATGAAAAGTGCAGCAGTTGCAACATAGAAAAAGGTTCCCTCCCACCCTATTTCCCCCTTAATTTATGCTAAGATGCAAATTGTATAATGCGGGTCATTTTCAATGTAAGGCCTGGGACAATATTGGCAGAATCCTCCAGTAAATAGTGGACCATGCATTCTAGATTTGAGAACCAGAAATAGATAAACAAATATATACAATATAATCCATTTCAGTAGTTTTAAAGTTTTGATCCCTTCGAATAGTTTTATGTGAAGCAATTCAAAAGGACCAATATTGTCCATGGCATGTTGCAGTGTAGTATGTTGATAACACACTATTTTTTTCCCTTTCTTTTCTTCTATGTTTACTGTTAATCAGATTTTGTCTTCTGCCAAATGGTTTTTGACTAGAGTTAGTTTTGTGTCTGAATTTTATTCCACCAATGTTTGTGTGTGGCCCACACTTTCTGCAATATTAGTTTGAATAATATTATTGGTAGAAATGTTGGCACATTATAGCAAGTATTTTCAAAGGCAGAGCTGACTTCATTACCTTCATATTTTATGAAGACAAATCTTCACCTACAAGGAATAGAGAATTAGTTGTTTTCACATGGCAAGTTGGCCTCTTCATGAAACATGCGCAGGAACAGTCCAAGTTGGGCCAATACACCAAAATGAGTATTTGACTGTGTGTATGTGAGAGAGAAAGAGGAGCACTAAACAAGTGGAGAGGTTCAAAATGATCAGCTTCAGTGTCTAATGATTTGCATTGATTGAGGGATGAGGCTCAAGGAGTAACATGAAATCAACCCACAAAATTATTATTAGTAGTTTAGTACCATCAATAATCATAACATTTCACTTATATTTTTAAAGTTTTGCTAACGAGTTTATTAGTACTAAGATTTATCAATTCACTAATTTTGATTTTTTTTTAAATAAGGGATATTACTAGCATTTTTTATATTTTCATGTGGATATGATGTACTATTATTTGTCTATTTTTTAATAACTTTATTATTTATATTTTTTTTTACACAAATCTTATTTTTTATTCTTTTAAAAAGATTTTTTTTTTCATTACCCACTTTGTTTAAAAAAAATTTGATAAAGTTTGGTGAATGAAATTTGTATTTTTTTTTTAAAAAAAAAAACATTCTTGTTTTCCTAATCATGCCACCATACTTTCAATTCACACCACGTCAAGCAAATGACGTTCCTGTACCAGGGCCCAGGGGGACCACTTCATGGACTCATAAGTCATTTGGTAGGAGTATATATGTGTAAATGAATTATGGCAAATACAATCTAGTAGATCCAACAGTGTCATTATTAATTAGCAATAATACAAGCCCGGGAGGGGGGAGAGTGCATGATTGATTTCATCAAGCACAGTAACGGTCTCTTTGAGCTAATGCACATTTTAAAGAAAATTTATATGTAAAAAAGTTAATCCGATCATTGGTAACATATTTTCTCTACAGCACTTTGTGGTATCAATTTTTTTCTTTTTTTCAGATTAGTCAATCTTACGTGAAATTGGTGAAATAGAGTAAGAATTAAGGACATAAAATAGATTTTATGATTAGTGATTTTTGGGTGATCAACTTTTTTTTCCCCCTCTTTTGAAAGTAAGCAACAGAGTATCCAAGTTGACTCTTAAATCATTAGTAATGAGTTAATATTATACTGAGTCGTCAGCCTTAAGAGTAGAGGATAAGAAACTAAAAGTAGTAAAAAAAACCTAAAAATATTAAATCCATTATCAATTGAATTATTAAATGTTTTATTTTACTATAAAAATGCACATCACAAGAGTTTTCACCCAAAAAAAATAAAAATTTAAAACAAGAGTGAATATTTTGAATGGTAATAAAAGTGTACGCACGAATATAACCTTAACTTTTCACTTTAAAATGATTATTTTCTATGTGTATGCTTATTTTTTTTTTTGGTGTACACCAAGGGTATCCCTCAGCCGACAGCCGAATACTAATCCCCTCTGAGGCGTGGAGATCACCGAAGTAGGTTTTGCCTCTACCAACAAAGTCTTTTCCATGCCCACGGAAGGGATCGAACCCCTGACATCATGCTTAAAGAACCCAGCTATTTACCAACTGTGTTGGACTTTGTTGGTTTTCTATGTGTATGTTAAATGTATGATTTCATTGTGCAGAGTTTGTGTGATTTTTGTCTGTGTGTGAGAGAGTAAATGATTTCATTCAGCAGGAAACTCTATGAGATTTGTGGAAATCTTATACGAAGATCTTCTTGATCTTTCTATACAACCAGGAGGCACACTCCTACTAATCACAAGCTATGAGTTTTTTGTTTTGTTTTGTTTTTTGTTTTTTTTTTTTTTTTTTACACATTGTGACATAGGCGGCACACTTTCATCATCGGATAGTTTTGAAAAAAAAAATTATGAATAAAAAAAATAAAATGTTAGATAAATAAAGGTGTATATAAAAAATAATCAAAACTAATAACATTTGTTAAATTCTCAATATTATTACATATCAAATGTTTATATTTTTAATATCATCAACTAAATTAATAAATTTGTAATAAATATGAAATAAATCAAAAGTATCTTATACACATAGCCCATAGGGACAAAGTATTCAGGGAGAGAATGAATACACATTTTATAAAGAATTACTCCCTTCAATTCTATTTGTAAAACTTTTAGGGAAAAAATGGTTCTCTTTACAATTTTTTTTCAATTTTTAATAATATTTAATTACATTTTTCTTTTAAAAAAATGTTTTATTTAGTCAATATTTTTTAAAACTTTAATAACAATTATATATACGATTCCAAAAAATATATTAAATGTTTACCTATCTAATACTAATAATAACATTAATCCACTTTTTATAAGTGTTAATTTCCTTTTAAAAAAAAAAGTCTTACATATGATCAGAGATTCAGAGGGAGTAGTTCAGCTCCTAAGTAGCAAAATTTAATGCAAGAAGAACAACAGTTGACGGTTGAATTAAAGTTGACATTAAATGAATTGCCATATCACGGCACCAAAATCCTGTATGAAAGTACTCCCTCCTATCTTTTACGTAAATAAAAAAAAAATACAGTGAATTATCATTTTGGTCTCTCGTATGAGTTATTTTAATTCCTCAAAATGTGTTTTTAATATTCTCTTCCAATTTCAATTACAGTAACATTTAATTATTTCTTTTAAAAAACACTCTTAATTTAACCAAAACTTTTTAAAATCTCAATAGTAATTATAGGGATAGATTTGAAAAAATATATTCCCTTTGTCTCTTATTATAAATCATTTTTACCTAATTCAAGTAGATTAAAAAAAGTAATTAAGTATTATTTTCAAATTTATCAAAATATAAGTTATCATTTCAAGGTTACCCTTATTTAAAACTTTACAACTTTATTTATTTCTCTCTTTATTGGGATTATTATCCAATAATCCAAATGAAATTATTAAGGGTGTACTTGGAATAAACTTTTTAATGCTACCTAAATATTCTAAAATGATTTATAAAAATGAATTTTTTTTTAACAAAATGATGTTTTATAATAAGAAACAGAAGCAATATTAAACGTTTACATTTTCTAATAACGTTAATTATCTTAATCAACTTTCTTAATAAACACGTATTTTAAAAAAAAAAAAAATCTTACATATGACCGGAAAGTGTAGTAAACTATTTTGCTGCCCTGTTCCTCATTGCTGAAGGACATGTGACATATGAGCCAAATGTATTAATTCAACCTCAGATACATATAAATCGTTCAGAGTACGATGTATTAATTTCTTCTTGTCGGATTTTATGGAGTTATTGCGATACAGTTGGATAGTAGAGCTTCCGATTTCATCCATTGAAAATTCTAGCATGTTTGGGAAAGAGTCATAAAATATGGCTTCAAAATTAGCGGAAGTAACTGTTAATAATGTTGACATTTCAAAGCTGATTATGAGCTAACTCACCGTAAAACCAAACATGCACTTCGTTTTGAATAGCAGCAAAAGAATACAATTTTCCTTCGATCTTAATTACTATAAGTCGCTTTTTAGACAATGTTTTTTATTAGAGTCTTACTTAAGACACTTGTTAAGGTTTCCTTAATAGAAAAAATATCACAAATCCCTATTTATTCTTCTTTCGAAAATATCAAAAATTACATTTTCCAATAGTTTTTTTATCACTTTTAAGGGCACTTGTTAGCATTTTTCCTATTTTTTAATTATAATTGTAAATCACTTTATATTTCATAGTATATACTCCCTCCGATCTCTAATATAAGAAAACTCAGACATACTTTTCTTGGTCTCTAATATAAGAAAATGTTAACTAACTTTTTATTCTCAATACAATCATTCCTAAAATGTTTTTAGAAAATAATAATCTCATTTAATTTTTGTTTCATTTCGAAAGTAACTTTCCTAAAGTAATAATATTTTTTATGATTTTGAAAAAATTAAATATATTCAGCTAACTTTCTTAATGTGTGTGATTTCGGTTATTTTTTCTTATAATAGGAACCGAAGCGAGTATTATGTATTTTTTTTTCTTTTTTATCCTTATTAAATACTTTGATTAACTGTTTTTTTATTAATGAATATGAACTTTTCAAGAAAAGTTAAGAAAATTAAATTATAATGTTATAATATATTCTCATATAATTCAAAAAATTAGCTATTTTCTTTGATATGTAATTATGTATAATTCGATTAAATATATCCTATAAGAAGGACTAGAAAGCTCTGTCGTACACGTACTGGGTACGTACCCTTACCCGGTACTCTTTGGGTATCCCGGGTACGTACCGAAACAAAAAATAATTAAAAAAATGGATACTTGAATGAGTACATTTGAGTACTTGAGTAGGTACGTACCCACCATACATACCCACCATATGGGTATGGTTGTGGGTACGACTGAATATAATTTTTTTTTCAAACGATGCGTTTTGTTCACAGGAATACGGAAAAACCATTTGTTTTCAATTATCTTCCCATTCTCTTTCACTCAAACCCTAAAAATCATTCTCAAGTTTCAAGTCTCAAATCTCTTTCTCCCTCTTGCCATGCTTTTCCTTCTTCATCAGTTTGACGCCTCCCTCTAAGTTACCTCTAAACTAACTGTTGTTTTTGATTTGTTATTAGTTACTCACTCCATCCCATTATCTTGGTAAAAAAATGCAAAAAATTTTGTTCCATATTAAAGTAAAAAAATAAATGAAAAATCTTAAAGATTGTATATTGTATCGATGATTGATAAGTAAATAAGGAAAACACATTTAAAGATTTGTTTTGAAGGCAATATTGCAATATGTATTGATGATAATAATATGAAAATTGTGCATTATTAATTTGTAATTAAGGAATGGATAATGCAATATATTAAACAGATACTTTCTTATTTTCATTGACTTGTTTGACTTTTACCAAGATAATGAGCGGAGGGAGTATTACAAAGTGCAATATTAAAGGTTGTGTGGTCATTGTTGCAGGAAATTATTAACTCCTATGAATTTCAACTTGTTAATTGTATTTTTATTTTTTAAATTTATATATAAGGACTAGAAAAGTTAAGAAAATAAAATTATAATATAATATATTCTCATATAATTCAAAAAATTAGCTACTTTCTTTGATATGTAATTATGTATAATTCGATTAGATATATCCTATAATCAGGACTAGAAAGCTCTGTCGTACTCGTATCGAGTACGTGTGGGTGTGCCCGGGTACGTACCGAAACAAAAAATAATTAAAAAGAAATGGGTACTTCAACGAGTACATTTGGGTACTTGAATAGGTACGTACCCACCATACGTATCCACCATATGGGTATGGTTGTGGGTACGACTGAACATAATTTTTTTTCCAAATGATGCGTTTTGTTCACAGGAACACGGAAAAACCATTTTTTTTTTTCAATTATTTTCCCATCCTCTTTCACTCAAACCCTAAAAATCATTTTCAAGTTTCAAGTCTCAAATCTCTTTCTCCCTCTCGCCATGCTTCTCCTTCTTCATCAGTTCGACGCCTCCCTCTAAACTACCTTTAAACTGATTGTTGTTTTTGATTTGTCATTAGTTATTACAAAGTGCAGTTAT
Organism: Crotalaria pallida; assembly: GCA_037953625.1. Taxonomy (NCBI): domain Eukaryota; kingdom Viridiplantae; phylum Streptophyta; class Magnoliopsida; order Fabales; family Fabaceae; genus Crotalaria; species Crotalaria pallida. The sequence continues at coordinate 181,473,921 of CM075649.1, forward strand.
TAAAGGTTGTGTGATCATTGTTGCAGGAAATTATTAACTCTTATGAATTTCAACTTGTTAATTGTGTTTTTATTTTTACAATTTTCTATTTTTTAAATTTATATATAATTATAATAATAAAATAAATATATATAAGAACGTACCCGTACCCTAAATTTTTAAAAAAATGTCGTACCGCGTACCCATACTGATACTGTACCCGTACTCATGCAACACAGCTAGAAAGAGTAAACAGTTGTTAATTTTTTAAATATTAGATATAAATTTATTTTCCAATTACATCATTATAATTATTTAATTGACATTTTCAGAGAAAAAAAGTTTTGCCCATCAAATAACTTATTAAATCATACTCCCTCTCTCGCACTCACACTAAGATGGAGGTTTTCGATTCTCCGCCTCCTGCCTTGTCTGTTGCGCTGTTAGCTGATGCTATGCAGATCCATCTCCCTCGCTTCTAATTTTTTTGGTTTTTCTCATCTGTACCAAAAAATCATACTCCCTCCGTCCCTAAATATAAAACTCTCTTGACACTATTATTTTGTCTCTATTTATAAAGCCTCATACCAATTTTCAATGATCACTAATTACTTTTTTTCACGAACACCCCGATTTATTTAACGCTTTTTAGATTCCCAATAATATTAATAGAGGTAGAAATTACATATCAAAAGTTCACATTACCAATACAATTAACTAAATTATTCGACTTTCTTAATGGACATGAAATCCCCAAAGAGACTTTATATTTACGGACCGAGGGAATACCAAATATCTTTTGTAAATACAATGATTCTATTCATGCGTTCCAACGAAAAGTTATGTAATTTTCTACACAAATTAAGATAACTAAACAAACATAGATTAACTTTCTCATTAGCTCAGAAGTTTAAAATTACATATAATTATTTTTTAGAATATTCTTTCACAATTAATCCAATCCAAACAAAGTGTCAAATACAACTCCAGTACAAGAAAAGATACAGACGTTTTGCAACACTAAGTACCGAATTCGTGAACAAAATTTCTGGGCTACGACGAGCAGCTATACTACTACAGGAACGTACATGAAAAAACAGCCCTCTGCAGCTACGCCCCCAAAGACAACAATTTCATCCTGCAAACAAAATTTTATGCGGCAAAGAAAAAGAATATTGTAAGGTGCTATCAGGTGCAACCCTTTGGGCACTGGCACATTGATAATTGCCATAGGAAGCCCCCAGACATTGAAGGCAACAAAGATTTCGACATCATATCCTAAATGGCGCATTCCCTGAGCTAGATCGGTCCAACTTTGCCTTTTTATACCTAGACTTCTCGCTAGCCATTTCTTGGAAAAGATTCGGCCCACCGAAGCTTTGCTTGGGGCCCCTTAATTTCTTCCTCTTTCCCTTATCATAATCCTCATCCCTGTAAATTTTGAGTAACAATGTACAGATTTTATAAATAAGCAAATTATTGTTGAACTGGGCAAAAACTAACATACATTTTATAAATAATTAAAGAACAGAACACGTTGATCAGCTCACCATTCATCCCCCACATATCCAATGGTGGCAATCTTGTCGTTGCTAGGCTCCAAGGAATGAGGTGGAGGCAATTCTATGTCATCCCAACTTGCAACTGTAAAGAACAGACATGTTAAATATCAACTAAAAGGTGCCAAGATTTGTCAAAGAAGAGAGGGGGTAAAGTAATTCAAGTATTAACCATTAAACAATTAGGATACAAATTGTACAAAACTAAAACTTCATATTTGCAAAGGATGAACATTATTTAGATGGCATTAGGTATGTGGAAAACAAAATATGCACATTCCAGACTGTTTTACGATTAGAGTATCCTATCTATGTCATTTGAACGAAATGCTGCAAACAAAATGTTTGGTTTAATTGATACATTCCCGGGCATATCCATTACTATCATCACAGCATTTGATTCAATTTGGAGATATCACAGAGCATTCCTCCCCAAACAATACATACTAAAAATTCAAGAAGATATAATTACTTAACTATATGCATGTATTGCCATTGTACAACTCCAAACGCAGCATATGCAACTACTGTGTCTTTCACAGTACTAGAGCAGTGATAAAACTAAAAGGATGTAGAACACACATCCTAAGAATTATGCAGGAAAAGAGCTGAAGGGAAATATAAATAGAAACATACCAACTGTCTCCTGCAGACCTCGAGTAAGCATACTCATCAAACTATTATGCATTTGGTCTCTTTTACCATCTTGGGGACCATCAGCTGGTTTAGCTTCAAATTGGTTTACTCTAGCAGTACACCCAGATATATTTTCTACTTGCATAGTTGTTGCAAGCACAGCACAGTTCATATCAATTCTCTTCCTAAATTCTCCTTCAACAATATTTTCAATGGGAGATTTATCATTCAATTTGTAATTAGCATCAGGTCTATCACCAGCCCCAGTTGTCCTACTTTCAAAACAACTTGACACAGAGGAAAGTTCATCAGCTTTTACAGGTGTAGATGGCCCAACATTCAATGAGAAAGCATGTTTATCCAACTTTCCTTTATTTGGATTCTTCAAACGCAGCATCCGACATTTATTTCTTTTGGAGTTCTTCTTCTGTGGGCCTAAGTATGACAGGAATATGTAAGTTGAGCGAAAGTACATGCCTGTTGCATTATACTTCAGAAACTTCTTTTTTGACTTTTTCACATGCTTTTGATTATGATTCTTTAAAGATCTATTTGCAGACTCGTGAAGAACCAGTTCTTGGGAGCCAGCAGCACCTTCACATACCTTACTACCTGCTTCATAGCACACTGAACCAGTTGCAGAAGCTCCAACCTAAAAATAAAAAAGGTAGAGCCATCAAAACAGAAAGGCTAAAAGCAATGGGCAGCTGGGCACATAACCAGTAATAACCAGCAATGGGCAGCTGGGCACATAACCAGGATAGTGTAAGAACCTGATGGTTAAGGTTGTTTGGTTCAATCTGGGAAGTGATGGGGCCACTCTCATTTGACACAATTGTGCTTACAGCTTGAGGGGCAGCAATATCAACTTTTGCGACAAAATCATTCTGAGAGGATTTAAAGATGAGTAATCAAGAAAGGCTAAAATAGCACTAGTTAGATACTGAAAGAACTTGAAAGTATTTACCTTCTGAGACTGATATGTTCCATCAGTATTCTGTTTAGCAGTAGAAGTCTGGGGATTGTTTTTTGGCACCGCAGAAAGAGAATTTTTCACACCTACTTCTGAAATTTTATTCTCATCGTAAATAGTAATATTGTCTCCCGCTGGTGCAACTAAACTTTTCACATCATGAGGGAGACTAGAGCCTTTTCCAGTGTGATCAACTGATGGCATGCATTCAAGTTCTGAGTTAGCAACAGAGAGTCCTTCTGGTGAGCCCTTATGTGGCTGGGAAGTCGGTTCAGACACAGGTTTTTTACTTATCATTAAGCTTTCTGCAGATGTGAGACTATTTGTTTGCAGAACTATAGCATCCTTCACAAAAGAAACTCTTGATGAATCAACATCTGGCATATTTTTCTGAGTTTCAGCAGTCAAACAAGATTCACCGGAGGATTTACTTGCCACCGGACCATTTATTACTTCCTTCAATGCTTGGTTTGAAGTTGAGGAATCTCTATTTGCACAAACATTCACATTCGCCTTCAAATTCCCCTCCTTTGCAATGTCAACAGGCTTCCTTGGAACAACACTTTTTCTATCACGGACATAAAATAACATGTATGCTTGCTGATTTAAAACTTCCCGCTCACTGACAAGGCCTACCTGTAACAACAGTGCAACATGGGTTAACAGTTACTACAACAAAAAGTTCAAAGATTCTTTGCTTTTCAGAAAACAAAAACTTGAGCCAACAATGTCGAATTCAATGGAAATTAACTGTTACGAATAGAGTAAAGAGAGTTCAAGAAGAGATGCGATTCTACAAGATACAGTAAATATTTACTTTTCTTTTTAGTTCCTCCAATCTCTCGAGACACCAGCTGCATTTTCTGAGGGTTATTGATATTTTTATTTAAAAAAAAAAAAAACAGAGCTATGATTGCAAACAACCTAAGAAAAGAGAAAATTAGATACAAAGATACAGAAAATTTCCATACCCGATTGTCATCCAAGGTATACCACATGTTATTTGAAGTGCGAACATAGCAGTAATAGTGGCCAGAATGAGTACTGGAACCTGAATGAACCAGAACCCCATAAAGAGAGTACTTCAAATCTCCATCCTGCTAAACAGAAGAAGTTGAAAGTAAGTAGTGGAACATAGGAATATTATCAAGTACTGACAAATAGAAGCCAAAAAAAAGGCATCACGAAAACCTTGAAGCAAGAAACTGTTAATGATCTTATTAAGCCTGTCCTTTCCAACTTAGTAAACCCATGGCCAAATAAATATAAGGGAGACGATAATTGTATTTATTGAACAAGAGTTTTGCAAGTACAGCACTGAGGTATGTGTGTGTAAAGTGAGATAATATATATCATTAAAAACCAATAACTACTTACATATGACCCACTGACAAAAGGTTTCAAGTCCAGTGCACATCCAAAATGAACCTTCTTTTTAATCTTTAGTCCAGGATCATGTGCATAGAACCGCTTCAAATGAATCGTGAGCACATAAGGTGCCTTATGAATTGTAAGCTGTTTGAGAGCCCTAACTTTCTGCTTGCATCGTTGACAATTGTATTGCTTCTCCCCTCCATCCAACCATTCTGGGGCTGTGAAATTTGCAAGTGCTTTTTGCAATGAATCTGCCTTGAATATTTCAAGGCTTAAATCTAAGAACGGATCAAACTTGTTAGAGGAATAAGAGCATTGCTGGCATTTCACCTGAAAAAGAAACCAAACAACTATGTTCAACAAAGAAACTAAGATATTATTGTTCTATACACATTCCCAGGCTAATTGTTACATATCAATTGAGAATCATTTTCAAGCCTCAACTAGTAATGACACCACCCCGGGCTAATTATTATATATCAAATGAGAACCATTTTCAAACATCAATTAGTAATGACACCACCCAGGCTAATTGTTACATACCAACAGAGAACCATTTTCAAACCTCAATTAGTAATAACAACACACTTTAAATTTCCACCAGGAGTTATGAAACAGCTACCTGACTGCGGAGACGACCACCAAATATCTTGTGAACCAAACTTTTCTCATAAGCACCAGGTGATTCACTAGGTACACCAGAAGGCAGGCAACATTTATGCATTGACTCAAGTAAATTCACCATATACTCATGGGCGTCCTCCTGCCTTGCATTTCGGAAATTTCGTGATATGCCTGATCTCATGTCAAGAAGTACAAATTTCAAGCGAATAAAAGGGTAAGTAGGATCTTGATCCAAATATCATGCTAAGCCTATGGACAAGGTGAATAAAAATTTGCTTAGCCTCATAACCTGATCAAATGTAAGGTCAATAAAAGGGAATTAAAAGACAATGATGCTGTCTTATGTGCTGTTGACTAACTCTTATCCCTTTTTAAAAGAGGTCAAAAAGGGCAAATACACAAAGGGGTAACTCCCAAAAAGATGGCCAAGGTCAAACATCATGGTTTGGAAAATAATGAATGTCAAGAAATTGGTCTTAGCCACATCTCCAAAACGGTCTGCCTGGGTACAGGTATTTTCTAATCTTAAGATGTTGATGTTCATCCAAGTAGATTATGATGTTCCATGGTTAGAAGCTCGTCAGTTCAAAGATATGAATGCCATATGAAAACATATCTCCATGCAAACCTTCAAATTGTCTCAAAGGAACGGATGCATAAAGAGCACAGGAAGATAGAAAAAATAAAATATAGCATGGTTTAGAAAGATAGTTCTAATCAAAGGTCTAAATCAACAAGAATTTTTTTAAAAAATAAACATTAATTGCTTAGTCATAAATCAAACATTAAACACAAGGATACACCGCAGATTCCGAACCAAATCCTGTGGGGATAATATTCTCCCAGATGCCTGCAGCGCACGGCTGACATGATTCTGTATTGCACACAGGGCACAAAATCCAGCAACGCGGCCTACGATGATTAAAAAATATAATTAGAAATTCAATATAACAACAACAATAAAGCCTGGATGAAGTATCTCCATGAAAATAATCTGTGGAATGTCACAAAAAAGAGAGTTTCTCACAAGAATTTTTATGCTTTCCACTTTGCAGATACGCAGCAAGAGGCTCCGTATATGTCAAACACTGTATTACTGAGTTGAGAAAACAAGTGTTTCCTAGATTTTGCAATCCAGCTCCCTGAAAATTAAGATTACGTTGTATCATTTCTTATCCTATGCATCTCATAAAAACAATTTACGCAAATTACGAACAAAATAATAGTATCAAAAGACTCAAACTTTTAAAAAAAAAAAGAAAAAAGAAAAAAAGAGTAATAACAAATTAAGAATAGGATTGCAAATCAAAATCAAATATTAATTAATTGATACTCTAATTAAGAGTGCAATCTTCTAGATTGAAGAAACTCACGATTTTTCGAAAGGTAATACCGAAGCTGAGCTCAGGATCCAAGCCAAACTCAGAGAATTCGGAAGCGTCGTGCTTCTTAGCTGAAGAAGGTGTGAGAGGTTCGGAGGTGGTGGCGGTGGCAGTGGGGTTTAGTGTCTCGAGGTGAAAATCATTGGAAAACCCCTTGAAAGGTTTCTTGGCGGGAAGGAACTCGATTTTCCGATGAAGCAAAACGGAAATAGAAGAGGAGGATGAAGAGGATGAAGGATCCGGTGAATCTTGCGTCTCCGTTTGGATCACGACACTCTCCGCCATTGGTGAGTAACAGAAAGTGAAATTGAGAGTGAAGAAAAATGAATGAATAATGAAAGAGTGGAAACGCACGCACTCACGAACGCGTAAGCTGATTTTGTGTTGTTGTGTTCGGCTGCTGCTAACGAGAAAAGAGAAGTAGGAGTGAGTGAGAAAGGTGGCTGGTTCCTATTAAACCCTACTCACATCAAAGCACAGACAGCATCACCGTCACTTTCTGTTTCTATATTCAATTTTGGGCCATATAAGTTGGGCTCGATGGGCTTTATTGATTTGATCCATAAATGAGATGGGCATATAACAAGAGTTTTCGTCTACAAACCCTAGACATTAGCCCAAACCCCATTTTAGTAGAGAAATGTCAAAAATACCCTTCATTTCCCAAACCCCATTCACTCCTTCCTTTTCCAAACCCCTTCTTCTTCTTCTTCTTCACTGAATAAAAAGATAACAAAAAAAAAACAACAGAACTACAACCTAAAAAGAACAAGAGTGAAAAACAGATCTAATAAAAAAATTATAAAAACCCATTTTCTTGAAGCTTGTTTTCTTAGGAAGAAGCCACTCGGAAATAATAGAGACATCTTCATGTACAGAGGGGACACACCCTTTTGCAGTGAAGAATGTAGACAAGAACAAATTGAGATAGATGAAACCAAAGAGAAAGATAAGAACCTTTCTTCAATGAAGGCTTTGAGAAAAAAGGAGCAAAACAAATCTGCATCCCCAGGCAAGACCCAAGATTACTCCTTTCGTATAGATTGTTGCTGCCGCTTAATTGAAGAAGATTATAGACTTTAATTAATTCATATTTAGAGAACAAACAGTGAAAACTGCTACGGTTTTCCCTAAAAATTAAAAGCAAAAAGAAAAAGAAAAAATGATGGAAAAAACGGTGGAGATCGAAGACGAACACAAACCGGAGAGGAGAACGACAGAGAACAAGAACACGAACCGGAAAGGAGCACGGCGGAGAAGAGAACGAAACGATGGTGATGGTGATGTATGGAAGAGTGGTAATGTGCGGTGATGGTAATATGTTGCAGAGAGAGAGGAGAGGAATTTAGTGGGCTTTGGGAAAGAGGGAGTAAAAGGGATTAGGGCTATTTTGGAAATATTAGAAAAATTAGAGTTTTGGAGATAAAAAGAGGGGTTTGGAAACTAAAACTCATGTAACAATGTCCAAGAAGAAGTTCGTTGTCTCAAGCGATTTTACTACATATACTTAAAAAGAAACAAATTTGAAAATTTGATTAAAAAAATACAACTTCAATACATGATTATGTCTTATTAAAAAAAAAAGCGGATAATACATAAAATTTGATGATGATAATAATAAGAATTTTCTTAAACTTGGTTTTTTGGATTTTTTGGGTTGAGAAAAAAAAACAAAATTGGACAATTTTTTAGAAAAATAAATATAAAATATTTTGATTCTTTTAATACAACGGTGAAAGTTATTTTTTTTAAGTTATCTTCTTTGATAATATTATTATCGGTGGTTAAGAAAACCATAAAAATAACGCAACTTTACTTTTGATAAATGATGCCACTGATATGTTTGTTACTTCAGAAATAATTATGTACCTTAATTTCCTAAATACAATCAAATGTGTGAGTACAACTAAAATAAAAGTACCATATTATCAAAAAAATAAAATAAAAGTATCATAATATCACAATTTTAATTTTAAAATAAATTAGTACTTGTGTATTATAGAATTTATAAGAACAGAGTCAATAAACAAAGAGAAACTATCTTATACATTGCATGATTGATTTATTTGTTAGTTTTACAACAAATTATCATTCACCAAAAAAACCAAATTGTCAAAATTATCATCTCATCAAAAACATGTTTATCATGAACGAGTGCGTTGGGTTTAGGTACAATGCCATGCATATGATAATATGCATAGAAATATCATGCAATAACGTTATATAGTACTTAACGAACTACTTCATATTTTTTCACGTATCTACTTTTTTTTTTTATTAATTTTTTATGAATCAAATTCTTAATACGATATAATAAGTTGATGAGAAAATAATACACATATAATATCCAATTTTTAATATATTAAATATTAATTGGGAGTATATTGCAAGGAGACGTTTAGTCACTCAATGCATCTTAACCTTAACGATGATGTTAGTAATTATTTTTTAAAAATATTTTCATTCATAAGTAACTCTGCTATAAAAAAGCATATTTAGCTAAAATATTGTTTATAAATAATGGGACACATAAATAATTTTTTTCTTAATTATTTGTTTTTAATATAAGTTAATAATTAATTTTAAATAAGAATGGTTAAATTTAAAAAATATTTTTAAAAAAATATTACTGCATCATTGTATCTCAACTTTTGTTACGACTTTTAAATCTTATTTTATTTTATTATTTATTTTTTAATTAATATTATATATTACTAATTAATTTTTTTTCGTACCTTAGTAAACTAGGAAACAAACATCAGTCTTAAGTGATAAGATCAAGATACTGAATATCTTCCTTTCATTTCTTCTCATATAATTTTAAGTTGATTAGTTTATTTTTTTTAATCATTGTTAATTCTTATCTTTATCTTTTATATTATTTCAGTTAAGGAGAAAAACAAAAATAATCTCACGTGCCCTGTGATAAAGAAGTTAGATTGATTATGGAGATCTCTTAATTTTTTTAAAAAATATTCTTAATCAATTATTTACTTATAATTTAAATAACGTATTATCCGTTAAAATATAATAGTTTGATGAAGTATCAAATAATTTTATATTCTATGATTTTTTGTAGACTTGATCTACTTGATAATCCAACGGTTAAATTGAAAAATTTCATAATACATAAAAGTTATGTGAAGGTGTAAGTGATCAAGTTTTAGACTTGTGTCAACAGTCATTTTTTTTAGACAAACCACATATGATTGACAAATGAATGTATACCGTAGCAAATATGACTAATATATCATATATCAGGTAACAAATAGAAGGGGTTGATGAGACGAATATTAAACCTACTCAACAGGCATCAGCATCGTTCTTCTATAATTTTGACAATGACGTGGCTTCAGCGCAATTCTCAATTCATGGGATTTTATTTAGGTTCCTGTGTTCGTAGACAATGACGGCCTTCTCGCCAAACAAAATGTCTTATATCCTTCACTTCCCACCAACTGTGAACATGTAGATAATGTAATGGGTGGTGATGAAAGGATGACGAGTTCAACATCGTCTCTCTTAAAAACCAGCAATCGTCTGATTCTTCCAAATTCGTTCATTGTGATTTTGACATTGTCGTCTGCCATGACTAGAAAGAAAAAAGAAGGAGATTGGAAAAATAGTGTTTTAGTGTTGTTGGAACATGTAGATAATGTAATGGGTGGTGATGAAAGGATGACGAGTTCAACATCGTCTCTCTGAAAAACCAGCAATCGTCCGATTCTTCCAAATTCGTTCATTGTGATTTTGACATTGTCGTCTGCCATGACTAGAAAGAAAAAAGAAGGAGATTGGAAAAATAGTGTTTTAGTGTTGTTGGATGGGAAATGAGAGAGTTATTATATAATATAGCTAATAACTTATGAACTTATTAAGTGTCAAATTCAATAAACAATATCCATTACAAATCTTATCCTATTACATCTCGTTAATAATTTAATAATCTAATCACTTACATATAGTTTTAATGTAATCCTGCATTTCCATATGTTATTTAGTTTCCATGTCATATCTTTATACATTAGGGAGGTAACGGTAACGACGATTAAAAGCTGTCTCGTAACATTTCATGTCATAACTAATACAATTCTTGCATAACTATATATTATTGATAAAGGAATAGATATTGCAGCAATATGGCTCATATATTATCATCGTAGTATTAAAGGGGAGGAATCGATGAGACGAATATTAAAGCTATTCAACACCATCGTTCTTCTATTTTATTTCTATTTGCAAATGTAATTGATTGGATATAAGTTGGATTGACAAAATTCATAATATATAAAAAGTTATTTGAAGGTGTAATTAAGTGAACAACATGATTATAAAAAAAAAAGTGAACAACATTTACACATGCTGTCAATGGATCCTAACTTTTTATTTAATTGCTTAAAATTATTTGTTTGTTTCAATGTAGTTCCACATTTTTTTATTTTGTCACTATCAGTAGTCCTATCCCTAATTTTTTCATTATATTAATGAAAATATTAATTTTTGCTCACAACCTCCTATAATATTAAAGACGTTGAGTTAAAGAAAAATTCCAATCGTGTAATGTCTCGAAGGTTTAGAACTCAAGACCAATCCTAATAATTAACTTTGTTATATAAAACCCTCTTCTAAAGCATTAGGCCATATCCTCATTTCATTTCTCTCCCCTATCTCAAAAGCTAAAAATGAAGACCTTTTCTTTTCACACCCCCCATTTTTCTCCCCACCTCCCATTTTTTCCGCCTCACATAAAGGGTGAAAAAAAACACTTCCGTTTCATGTGAGGCGAAAAAAATGGGAAATGAGGAAAAAAATGAGGGTGTGAAAAGAAAAGGTCAAAATGAAAAGTAGATTGTGACCATCATCACATACCCACCAAACTTTTGCCCGAGATCAAACTATACGTGGCACATACATATATGATGTGAATTCTCATTAGCACGACATCAACTTTGAGGCAAGGTCCACCAGACACCATCCCAAGTTTATTCTTGGTATCGCAACCTCGCTGAAAATGAAAGGAAAGGAAAGGAAGGTGGTGCAAGAAGACTTGCAAAATAACAAAACCTCTTCCAACTTGTTTTAGTCTAATTGGAGAAACCTGTTGTGCAGTAGTTGCGCATTTATCCATTTGATATTGACGTATGATATTTGGTACTTGTTTGCCTTAACATCCAAAAACCTAACATGCGCGATTGAATAAAAAGCTTCCGCAAGAATATATACAGGGGATTGCTAACCTATGTAAAGTGTGTTTTTAGTTGGTACACTTTAGCATAGTGTATCAGTTTTTAGTAGACAAAAAGACCCTGAAATTTTAAAAAGACATAGTTTTAATCACAAGGGTATTTTAATAATTTCTCATTTTTAAAAAAAAAAAAAAAAAACTAAAACACCTCAAACCCTATCTCCCCTCTCTCTCATCCCTCATCCCTCATTTCTCAAAGCTCTCTTCTCTCTCATCTCTCACTCTAACCTCCTTCTCTCTTCTCTCCTCCACCCACCGCCGCCGTCAACCGTCGTCGCTCCGCCAGCCACCCGGACGCCAACAGCGGCCAGGACCCGAAGCCCCACCCTCAACCAACACCGTGACCCGCGAGCAGCCCTGCGACCCGCGACCCGCGACCCCGACGGCAACGATCCACCACCCGCGAGCAGCCCCACCCACGACAGCCACCACCCACCAGCATTGTTGCCACTGTTGTTGGTCGCAGTGTTGGTGGGTCGCAGTGGGTGGTGGCTGTCGTGGGTGGGGCTGCTCGCGGGTGGTGGGTCGTTGCCGTCGGGGTCGCGGGTCGCAGGGCTGCTCGCGGGTCACGGTGTTGGTTGAGGGTGGGGCTTCGGGTCCTGGCCGCTGTTGGCGTCGGGGTGGCTGGCGGAGCGGCGGCGGTTGACGGCGACGGTGGGTGGAGGAGAGAAGAGAGAAGGAGGTTAGAGTGAGAGATGAGAGAGAAGAGAGAAGGAGGTTAGAGTGAGAGATGAGAGAGAAGAGAGCTTTGAGAAATGAGGGATGAGAGAGAGGGGAGATAGGGTTTGGGGTGTTTCAGTTTTTTTTTTTTAAATGAGAAATTATTAAAATACCCTTGTGGTTAAAACTATGTCTTTTTAAAATTTCGGGGTCTTTTTGTCTACTAAAAACTGGTACACTATGCTAAAGTGTACCAACTAAGAACACACTTTACATAGGTTAGCAATCCCCATATATATATATATATATATATATATATATATATATATATATATAATATTCCAATGAGTAGAGTTGTTAAGCTAAACTTGTATTCTTATCATCTCATAAGTCATGTTATTTTAACGATTGCATATAAATTAAGAAATGAATAAATAAATGATGTAAGAATTTGATATATTTTGATTAAATTATCCTTATTTAATAATAGAAGAGAGAATAATAAGAGTAATAATAAATGTATGAAAATTATATTGTAGAAAGATGGAGAGATTGATAATAAAAAAATATATAATAAATAAAAATATGCTTAAAAAAGAAATACAAATGATTATTGAATTTTTAAAAATACATAATTTATAACATAAAATAAAATAACTAAATTAAATCAACATAATTTACCGAGGGAGGGAGTAAGTTAGTAAAATGACATACATCACCTTTTATATAATTACGAGAATTTTAAACTATTTTATTAAAAGAATATATATTTTTCTTTTTCTCTTATTCTTTGCTGTTTTACTTTGTCAAATAGTAGGATTTGGAAGTGGAACGTATTGATTACTTCCAAAGCTCCAAAAAAAAGTGTAAAAAATACTCAAATAGTCAAGTGTGAAAGTTTTGCCGTCTACGCCCCGCTACTACTGCGTGTTGCAATGGTGGGACAGAAGCTATAGAAAAAACTCAATTAATCAAGGCACAAAACTAAAGATGAAATTGCCTCGAATTTCATAATTAAGTTAGGGTTCTTTTGAATTCTTTAAACTGATGGCTGGTGGCATACTGGCCTGGCATGCAATATGACTTTTTTTAATCTATTTTCTAAATAGATAATAGTCCTAATATTAGGCATATTGGGACTTATCTTAGTCTACTACTTATAATGACAAAACGGAAAAGTCAATGTCTACTTGATAAATGCTGATGCTAAAACTGATCTTGTTTATTACTATTTGGAGAGGCTAAAGATGACCATCGAGTTTATGTTAAGATTGGCACTTCAAATGTCACAAAAAGGATGGTGCAATTTCCCCTACATGACAAAGGGGGGTTGCCTTCTAATTAGGTTTGGATCACTGAAATGAACTAAATAATGATATAGACATGTTACTTTTCAATAAATAGTAAAATTGACCTAATTAACTACAAAATTCAAATTGTAAACAGAAACAGTTGCTTATAATAATATTTCAAATTTTCTGTCATTAATTCGAGTTCGATAAAATCCATGATCATTTTTAAGTCTCATGACGCGCTTTCTTTATGTCAAGAGCCCAAAACCGCGCAAAAAAGTTGACTTGGCGAGAAGAAATGAGAAAAAGCCAGTACCTTAAATTAAATATTCAGGTAAGCAACTGATGACTAGGGAGTGTTATTCCCTACCACCTTGATGTAGCTTATTCCTTACAACCAGACTTCACTAGAGCCGTTTGATGTGATATTGAGAACGATCAAACAATGTGTGATTGTTAAATACAGTATTGATTTTAAACGTTCACGGGCCTAGGAATTTTAGATTGTGGAATCAACACATAAAATTAAAACTATAACATTTTTTTTTAATAAACAAATATATCTATTACTAACATGGTTAAGGGATGCTCAACCTTTACAAAATCTTAATATAACAACATTGAAAAAAATGAAATATACGAAATCTCTTGTTTTACTTCCTTTGCAAGTATCATTATTATGATGCTAATTAACATTTTAATTTATTTACATATATACTTAAAAAATATATAATAATTAAAAGATTGCGAGGGCTATAACCCCCCACTAATAACCACATGATTGTTAAAATGACACTCCATATTAATTCTATAATTTCAACAATACCGTAGATTGAAAATTAGGTGTTGTATTTTGGTTTTAAGCCAGTAAGCCACTAATATAATCCATCTCTTTGAAACAATATTGTTCAAATCGGTTAAAATGGCAAAATTTATTATCATAAATAACACAGAACCTCATGAAGCTAGAATTATTCCCATTAAGCTTGAATTATTCTGAAAGTTGATCTAACGTGCCTGTTGGTATTTGGTGCTGCATTGTGATGTTCGTCAGATATTTTCCAATAAATAAAAAAAAATAATAGTACAGTATCATTCTAATATTATACTATTTTCTCTTTAAATATTCATTTAAATATTAAATTTGAGTAAAAGTACAAGTATGTCCCGACATGAAGACCCAAAGGAGCTAAGGGTAACAGACGTGGAAAAATATTACCAAAAAAAAAAAAAAAATACAGACGTGGAAAAATTATTATCTATAACTATGTAGTACTCCCTCCGTTCCTATTTATAAGACCCCTTTGGAAGATTTCACGTATATTAAGAAAGTGAAATAATTTAGTTAATTGTATTGTAAATGTGAACTTTTGAGATGTATTTTCAAAACTACCCCTATTAATATTATTGGGAATCTAAAAAGTGTTAAATAAATAGAGGTGTTTGTGGAAAAAAGTAATTAATGCTCATTAAAAAAATTGGTAAAGGATCTTATAAATAGGAACAAAACAAAAGTGTCAAAAGGGTCTTATATTTAGGAACGGAGAGAGGAAGTAGTATAAAAAAAGCAGAGAGACAAGACAACAATTACAAAATCATAGTAGTGATATGCTAGAGGGAGAGATCAAACCAAGTCAATTGCGATTTTTTTGAATTCCAGCAGCTCCAACCCCATTTGATTCCTCTCTTCACCAAATCCCTCGATTTTAAATAATAAAAACCCCACCTTTTATTACTCCCTTAAATTCATATCTCCCAATCCCATCATCATTTTCCTTTTGTTGTTTCATTAACCTCACGCACCCCATTTCCCTTTTGCTTCAATCTCAAGCCTTCATAACCTTGACAATAATAATTCACCTTTTTCTTCAATCTTATTCATTCTGGCACTTTCCAAACCCTGTTATTATTACCCAATTGAACCTTCTCTTTCAACCTTTCAACTATTGAACCCAATCTCCCATCTGGGCTTCTTATAAAGATTCAAATTTTGGAGCAAATTAAACAATTCCAATCATGGGTACTCAAAAAGACAGGGTTAAATTCAACGTTGGAGGCAGAGTGTTCGAAACAACATCAACAACCATAGCCAATGCAGGACGCAATTCCATGTTTGGTGCAATGTTTGATGATAATTGGAACCTCTTATCAGACAATTCTTCCACCGAGCACTTCATCGATCGCAACCCTGATTGCTTCGCGGTTTTCCTCGATCTTCTCCGAACCGGTGAGCTCTACATCCCACCCAATATCCCTGACAAGCTTCTCTACAGAGAAGCCCTGTTCTATGGTCTAATTGATCATGTTCGTTCCGCGCGGTGGGGCCCCTTCGACGGAAACAGGTTGAAGCTGTCGAAGTCAATTCAAGGTCAGGCACCGGGTGATGGAACCGCGATTCGTGCTGGCCCTGATGGTGGTGTTTGTGTTGCACATGGTAGCATGGTTCATGTGTATGATTGGGTGTTAGATGAGCACCCTCCTCTTAATCTTGATTACCAAAGAGTTAATGATGTTGGTTGGGTTGATTCTGATAACATAGTAATGGGTGTTAGCGAAAGGCTCGGTCGCGGTGATGGTGGAATGGGTTTGTTTAATTCACATACAGGGGAGCTAAGGTATAAGTTTAATGTTAGTCATGAGAATCAGGTTAAGAGTTACACAGCTGGTGCTTTGAGTTTTAGTTCAGATTATAAGATATTTTCTAGTTGTAAAGGAAGGAGTAATGAGTATGGGGTTGGTGTTTGGGATCAGGTGACAGGGAAGCAAATTGATTTCTTTTATGAGCCTTTGGGTTGGTCACTTGGTGATGCTGATAAGCTTCAATGGTTGGAAGGTAGTAACTGTTTATTGGTTGCTACTATGTTTCCTAGGAAGGATAATTGTTACATTAGCCTTTTGGATTTCAGGGAGAAGAACATGGTTTGGTGTTGGTCTGATATTGAAGCTTCTGCTGCTTTGGCTGTGGATGAGAAAAGGGTGAGGGATGCCATAGCAATGGAGGACAATAATTCCATTTGTGTGGTGAATGAGTTTGAGGATTTGGGGTTCATGGATTTGAGGATGAATGCTGCCACTAGCATTAGGTGGAGCTCAAGAAGTAGGTTAATGAAGGGGAAGATGCCAGAGGAGCCTTGTTACCCCAAGCTGGCATTGCATGGAGGGCAACTTTTCTCCTCCATGAATGACTGCATTTCAGTCTTCTGTGGCCCTGAATGGGTTCTGACATCAAGGCTTAGACGAAGCTATGGTGGTTCAATATGTGATTTTTCCATTGGAGGGGATAGGCTTTTCGCGCTTCATAGTGAGGAGAATGTGTTTGATATATGGGAAACTCCAACTCCTCCAATTATATGATTTAGCCATAGTTATACAACAGCTTGCTTAGTTTCACTTTATTTAGTTTGCAATATTACCAGATTGCTTCTGCATTTTTTCCAGATAGTGCTGATTTAAAACTTGTACATTGATTGAGTAGTTTTTAGCTTGGCATACATGTTGGTATACCTTTAGACTCTAAATGTGTAATGGGGTTTGTGCATATCTATAGAGAAGATCATATATGGATTGCTTACTTTCCTTTACGAGTGGATCATATTTCATACATAACTTCAGAGGGTTTGTGCTTATCTACAAAGATTATATATGAATTGTTTATTTTCCTTTACTACCGGATAAGATTTCATACATAACTTTAGGTCTCTCAGTTTTCATCTCTTTTTTCTTTATTTTATGTAGGCCTTATCCTCTTTATTACCTTCTTTTGACCATTTTCTTTGTTTTTTCTTCAACTAACATGGCGGAGTAAATAAGACCAAGTCTCTTAGTAGCCTCAGAAGGATGGAGGAATAAAGAGAAGTAGTGCCTTAGCATGTGAGCAGTTGAAAGTTGTGAATGATAATACCTTGTGGACTTATTTTGAATAGAATCGCTTTGGTTAAAGGTGTCACTGGTGGCGTGGGTGGCAGGGTGGGGTGGGTTGCAGCTTTGGTTTTAGCCTTTAGGTCACTTTACTTTCCCGGTTAGTACTACAATATACACTTTGAACTCTTTCGGTTGCACCAAATCTATCAAATGCATACATAAATCCCAAGGTATGATGTAAACAGATGCTAACCAGATACCTTCTTCTATTTCGAGGTTCCAAACATTAATTTAATCAAACTTCGAGATCATTTATTAGCATGAAGTAACAAGACCGGTGTCTCCCCACAAGGAAAGCTTTGTTTATGTTTAGAACATCGTTCAACTTTGAAATTTGGAAACGGTTATGGTTGGATTCGTACTTTTCATTAGACCAGGAAAAAAAAAACTTAAATGTCAGCTACACACAAACAAAAGATACCCTGCAATAAGAAAAGATTGTCAGTACTCAGCACAAGCCATTAAGCTCAAACCACTGTGCTACACTCCACGTGTTTTTTTATCCGTTAGACAACTGTGTTTGTATAATATAATATAATATTCTCTTCCAACGTGATCATCTAACAAGAATTGCGCTGTTCAGATTACTATAACATTTAACTTTCATCTAATGAATACTTCTTAGGGGCATGCCCTTGGATAATCCGCAACTTGGTAACAAGAATGCCCTAAAAGGCCTAAATCATTAACTCTATACAAGAGCTACAAGCAATTTTCTCCTCTTGTTATAAGAATATATTAAAAAATGGAACCAAATAGAGCAAGAGGGAAAATGTAACAAGAAAATGAATGCCGTACCCACCAACTTTGAGTCCATGACACTGATAAATTTCAAATGAGAATGAGCCAGCTTGGACCTAATCAAGCATAATCAGGCATGACTTCTCTCAAAAATGCAATTGGACGGGACTCTTCAGGGGCAAGTTCTTCAAAGCCAACATAATTTTGCTCCTTATCGTACACATGACACACTGTCATGATTGTCTTCATCAATCGCCAATTCCAACTAGCTTCATTCAGATACTGTTGATCCAACACAGCAGAATAAGATAGAAATAATTAGCAATGATGCTATTCTTTTAGAGATTTCAACCATATGGGGTTACTGGTTTAGTTGACCATTCAGAATGTTTAGAACTGATTGACTGTTCAAACATGAGTAAATTTATTTGTTCTATATCTAAAATAAGTTTCATTGGCAAAGTAAATATTCTTAAGGATTTGCATCTATTTTTTAAATGAAGATTGGAGAAAGGAGAAGAAAGTAAAGCAATTATTTGTTGATTGTGATGACAATAGTTATATACTTTCTTTTAATGCAAACAGTCAAACACTGTCCCCCATCCCTCATGAACAATCTGAAAAGGATATTATCTTACCTTTCCCCAATTTTCTTGTATAGATTTATGGGCTGCACGTAAGTTATAGCTTGGTATCCGTGGGGATATGTGGTGTGGAATATGGACATTAATATCATGGCATAAAACCTCAATCCTGTTCAAAAAAGATGGTGGTTAGTCAATCAATGGTGACCAAGTTAATTTTGCAATCCTGCATTTTGAAGAGTAACAGGGAAGAAGAGGGAGGAGGAAAGGATTGCTAGTGGCTCGATGAATGTGAGGCAATTCAGGGACCATAACAAATGGATAATCAGGTACTTTCAAAAATTCAATATATAGACAGGTGGTATGTCATGAAATTGTAAGCATGAAAACGTTTCAAAGATAGTTCATAATTAAATTGAAAATAGAAATCTGGGATTACACCCCCCATCAATTAAGGATTCATATGTATTATGCAATATGCAAGCACTTTTTTTTCTTTTTGGAACAAAAAAAAAAAGGAAAGCAACTAATACTTTCAGGCAAGTACATCTCGGGAAAACATTGTTTAATGTTTACCTAAAAGATCCATTTCTCTGTATTTACCTTAAAGTCTTAAATTGACCTTTTTCAATTTTTAACAGTGGTGCACACACAAGGACTAGGACAAGATCGATAAAAAAAAAAAAGGCCAGCCTAGTGCACCACCATGTGTCAATTTTTTGCCAAGAAAAACATAGATTAGAATGAAAGGAGCCGAAAGAATCCATTACCATTTCGGGTAATCACAATGAACAGTTCCATTAAGCTGTGCTTGTGCAGCATTCCACTCTTCAGAGTCTTTGAAAGGTATGTGTGGAGCAGTATGATGTACCATGGTGAAAGTACTCATCTGTGAATTCGGGGCAAAATAACACCTCTTAGATACAGGAGTCTTTATTATGTCTTTAAACAGAGGGACGGAGTATTAATAAGTAAGCAAGAGAGTGCAAGACTGCGATATATGGCCACAAATGAAAATCTGTTGAAAGTGAAAAAAAAAAAAGCATGATGCTGTAACTTTGACACTACTCTCAATTTTCTGGCAGAATGAAACCACATGCAGCAAGGGGTTGTTTCTTGTTTGTAGTGGTACCATTTCATTCCACTTCCAGTATGCCATGCATCATAGCACTTGAGCTGCCAAGACTGTAAATTGGCTTTATCTAAGCATTCGATTTTAAAGGTAACCACTAACCAACACTAGAAGAAAATAACATAAATCATACTTTCAATCCAATGCCTGATTATTGAAAAAGGTTCCATCTCTACCCTGCCTAAATACATGCATGTTCTTACTAAAACCCACTTCAAATAAATAAATAAATAAAAACAGCAACAACAATAACAATGGTGAACAAAAAATATCAATTTGTGACACAGGAAGTAAAATTACCCAGAAGTGATAGCCCAACCATGGCATCAACCAGAATTTAATCCATCCCATGATCCCGGT
Source organism: Crotalaria pallida (assembly GCA_037953625.1). Classification (NCBI taxonomy): domain Eukaryota; kingdom Viridiplantae; phylum Streptophyta; class Magnoliopsida; order Fabales; family Fabaceae; genus Crotalaria; species Crotalaria pallida. The sequence continues at coordinate 181,494,383 of CM075649.1, forward strand.
CTTGTAAATAATTAATGGCCATCCAATTGCCATGAAGGCAAAAACACAAGCTAAACTTATCTTCACCCTATTTACTTCATTTGGTCTGAACTTCTTCAAATCAAAATGCCACATCAACCTGTTAGGATGCACATTCCATCAAAAAATCAGTAGAAACTTGCTGTAAAATATGAAAGTGAGGCTGCTCAAGTCAACCAAGTATTACATGAGGAACCGTACAAACATTTCCAGGGCATAGCTGACTTAAAATAATTCATTTATGAGATATACCAGTGAGCTATGGACATCCAAGGTCGAAATGGACCATATCCATATATTATTGCTTTCCGCAAAAGTGGAGAGGAATCAAACTCTTCTTTCCAAACAGGGTGCCAAGCAGTATCTTCTTTCAACCTGTGGCATTAGAGATGACTTAGAGTTGAAAGTACATGATGAAACAATGAAGCTGCAGCTTAAAAACATGAAGGTGGCAAATGGTAAGAGAAAGAGACCAAGGAGTAGGATCGGCAATAGGGTGGGTTTTTGCCCAACCCTGCAGCGCCCTGCACCCCTCAAAATAAAACTCAAACTAGTCCTTAACCACCCTGTGGGTTTTAGAGATAAAAATCTGAACCCATTCCACAAGAAGATATTAAAAGTCTAAAACCCACAACAAACTCCCACACTATGGAATTTTTACTTTTTTTGCAAAATAATTCACCAAATCATGCAAATTAAAAGACAAGTTCACGATAATGTAAACCAGCAATAATAATTATATTTTGCAAAAAGATATAAACATGCATACACATTGACTGCATTGCTGAATTGGGATGATGGTGTTGTTAAGACAAGGGGGCAGGGAGGGTTGACTCAAACCTGAACCTGCCTCACCCCACGGTGGGTGTGGGTAGGATGGGTATCCATGCGTCGGGTTAGATTGCAAATCCTAAATATGAGAATTTGTGTGTACCAAGCACATAAAACATGGATGTTATTATCATTACACATTTACATATCTCATACACTGCACACTGTATATAGCGTGCATTTTCCATCATCAGTACCACCTGACCTAACATTGAGTACAGCGTGATGTAAATTGGAAAAAAAAAAAAATCACAACAAAATACCACAATATCAAGTTTATGTAAGCAAAAATCTTTTCTTCCTTGTCTAATCTACTCAAGTTTAAATTTACATGGGTGGAATTGAGAACAAAAAACTAAGCTTTGCACTCATTGTTGAGTACAAATCCCAGCCAGTGTCTCTACATCAAAAATTTTTAATGCTAGAGATAATTTACTAGCTGCACCAAGAAATTTCTTTTTGAAAGAAACACTGCTTACATGTTTGTTTTTGCATGATGCCTGTCATGCTTAAATCGCCACGGCTCAAATGGATAAATCAGTGGCAAGAAGGCCAAAGTTCCAACAATATCTTCTACCAATTTGTTCTTTGAAAATGATTTGTGAGCACAATCATGGCCTATAACAAAGAACTGCATAGCCAAGAAGGAAAGAGGAATGGAAAACTTAACAAAAAACAGTTGACCATAATCTTTAAGGGAACATGAGTTGCATAGAGAGACTGGAGTGAGAAGGATCCAAAGAACGGTAAAGAATAATCACAAGGAAAAAAAGAGTATGGAACTAACCCCGGTTACTGCAGTTCCTGTCCATGCCCAAGCAAGAGGAAGTAGATACCAGGGTGCTTTGGAAATCATAAAGAGTCCCAGAGCATAGGAAGTGACAGATATCAAGACCGATTTCCATGCTTTTGCATCATCAATCTCAAATACCTTCGATAGATATAACGGAAAAATGTATGCATCATGATTATTGATTAATAATTGTAAATAAAAATCGCTACCACAACGGCATTCAAATATTAGAAAAGGAAGAGGAAAACTTCGTCTTATTTATTGCAATGCATTGGAGTGCAATTTTCTGCTATTAGTGGAGAGTGAGAACAAGAGTTGTCTTATTGTCAACAGACCTTATAACTTTGTCCTTCTCATAATGTGCAGTAAATATTGCCATAGTTGATGTTTTGCTATAAAAATGTAAGCAACCATGCTACTTGAAACACTTTCTTAATATTCTTATGCAAGAAGAAAACATGCTAAACAAGCGTGCACACAAAAATACTACTTCATTTAGAGAACATAAAGCTGTATAAGAAGTGAATCTACAAATAAGTAGTACAAAAAATCCTACTCAGTGCTGGGGATGCTACCTTCTTCGGGAGAGAATCGATGACATCTTTCAAGGTAACATTGTCTGGAAGCTGTTCACCAATTTGGTTAAAGCCATAGGTATGGGCAAGTTGTTTTCTGTACTCAGCACTTTCAACTGGCGAAGACTCAACCGGAATTGCCACAGCTTGTATGCCACTAACTCGCTTCCTATTCCTAGGGATAAAATGCCTTTGTTGCCTAAACCCTTTGTGGATAAGCCCATCACACTTTACATTAAATAAAGCTGTAGCAGAATGACAATTATTAATTATTCCCTTAGTAAATCATTATTATTATAATTATAGTTACAATCAATGCAATTGGGAAGTGACAACAGTCAACAGCATACCTGGTGAGTAGTTGGAAGAAATGTTTGTTTTGTGAACTTGCTTCTGTTGGGAAACCTGCAAAATAGAAGAGAATTTAAACAAAGAAAAAAAAAATAAGGAGCAATTTGAAAGGGAAGTAGGGGAATGAATGAATGAGGAAGAGAACCTTGAAGAGGAGCAATGAATGAGCGAGCCTGCAAGCCATTAATTTGGGAGCATAGAATTGAGAATTGAAAGAGAGAGTGTGTGTGAGCCCACAAAGAGATAACGCTTCGTTTGGGTGTTTGAAAAAATTCAATTTTGGAAAAGGGGTTTTTATGAGAGAGGAGAGGGAGAATTGTGCTACTGGTGCATTGCTACTTGACAGTACTTATTTCGTGGACCCCAACAAAACATGTGTCATTCGGAATGAAATAAAATTTAAAAAAATTAGTTAGTTTTGTTTATATTTTAAAACAAGAGAGTGATGTTTTTTTTCTTATATTTCAAAACGGAGGGAGTACTCCCTAAATATAAGAACATTATGACATTTTTATTTTGTCCATATTTATAAGATCCTTTACCAATTTTTAATGATTACTAATTAATTTTTTTCACAAACACCTCTATTTATTTACCATTTTTTAGATTCCCAATAATATTAATATGAGTAAATTTTTGAAATACATATCAAAAGTTCTCATTTTCAATATAATTAACTAAAATATATTCTACTTTTTTGATGGACGTGAAATCTTCCAAACGGATCCATCATATCATTACACACAGAAACAATAACACTTTGAATTTTCTCACCAATATACTGTACCAATGTAATTTTTAACCATCTTTATAGACGGAGGAAGTAGTTTTTTTATCCTGAACTCTAATAGTATTATGTTTGGCTGCATATGATAAAATGAGAAGTGGGAAGCACCAGAGGAAAAAGAAGTTTTAAAAAAAAAGATTTTTCTTTTTTTAGTTTGAGAAAAAAATAAGAAAAAATTTAATTTTTTCTTCTTTTGTTTGATTAGTAATAAAATGAGAAGAAGAAAATTACTATAGTTACTAAAAAAATAAGAACTCATTAAGAGATAGGAGTAAGCTTTATTGAAAAAAAATTAATATAAAGTCTTTTGATTATTTCAAAACAACATTTTCCAATAAAATTTATCTCTTTTTAGGTTCTTGTCCTCGGCCTTAAGATCTGATATTAAAAAAATCCTAAAAAAAAGTAAATTTTGAAAAAAAAAAAAGTACGGAGTAATAAGAGAACATATTTTTAATATTTTGTTTAACAAAATAATAAATTATTTATCAAATAATTTAATGCATCATAAAAGTAATGTAGAGTATATACTAATAAATGCAATTTCAAGCATTCTTATTTACTGCTCCCTCCCTCCCTAAATATAAGAACATTATGATATTTTTATTTTGTTCATATTTATAAGACCTTTTACCAATTTTTAATGATCATTAATTAATTTTTTTACAAACACCTCTATTTATTTACCATTTTTTAGATTCCCAATAATATTAATATGAGTAATTTTTGAAAATACATATCAAAAGTTCACATTTTCAATATAATTAACTAAAATATATTATACTTTCTTAATGAACGTGAAATCTTCCAAACGGGTCCTATATTTAGGGATGAGAGGAGTATTAATGGTTCCAACAAACAAAGTACTCCCTCCGTCCTTTGTATTGGACACTATTTTGATAGAATTGATATCCTTTTTATAAGTCGTTTTAGAATATCTAGGTAGTATTAAAGAGTTTATTTCAAATACACCCCTCATAATGACATACGGGTGATAGGGTAATACTCCCTCTGATCCTATTTATAGGGCATACTTAACCATATCACATGGACCAAAGAGGGTAGTTAGATTTCTTGAAACTTTAAAAAATACTTCAACATTACAATCTTACCCTCTTAACTTGCATTGAAAATTTCACATTGTATTACTTCACATTAATGGGCAAAGGACAAATAAGAGAAAATAACAATAAATGCCTCCTAGAAAATACAAAGTGACTTATAAATAGAACCAAAGAATCCTTGTAGAATCTGACTTATAAATAGGACCGGAAGGAGTAATTACAATAGAGAGATAAATGAATAGAGTTGTAAAGTTTTAAACAAAACTGTAGTAACTTTGGAATGACAACATATATTTTGATAAATTTGAGAGTAATAATTATTTTTCTTAATCTGCGTGAATTATGTAAAAGTACTTATTTTAAGGGAGGGAGAGAGTAAAAAAACATCGAAAATTGCATACCATTATCCTATGTTTGTGTCCATTTCGGATAATATTTTTTGCTGTACTATTTTTCACTGCTATCTTCTTGAAATAAAAGAAATATTTATTTTTTTTTAAAAAAAAAAAGCAAGCTCTCGTTGTTAAAAAAACTCAAAAATAAATATTGAGATGCATGTAAAAAAAAAACACGTCCTAATAACTTTATTATGAAAAGAGACCACGACGTTAACAAAAATTGAGCAGAATATATTTGAAATTTGGAAACAAAATGTTTTCACTTTGGGATTCTCTGGCCAATGGAGGCGAAAAATGTTTTCTATTTGGATCTCATGCTTAGTTTTCCTTCTCTTTCTCTCCTTGTTTCTAATAGAGTACATACGTTATTCTTGAATTTAAAATTCGTAATTGTAATTTGTATCCTTATACTTTTCTAAACCTTCAGTCGTTTGGCATGTGAATAATAATAATAACAGTAAAAAATAAATACACAAATTATTTTAACTACTTTATATTTTTGGCTAAACTACTCATTTGATCTTTTACCTTATTTTTCAATCTTAAATTTAAATTGGTTCTTTACGTTTTTTTGGTTTTATATTAGTCCATCATGTTTCTTTTTTATGTCAATTTGGTCATTGAATCACTGTTCATCCTATATGGAACAATATGATATGGGCACGTATCATTTTCTCTCTCCAACAATATATGTGTACTAATATGATATTGACACGTAAAATGAACAGTGATTCAAGGACCAAATTGATAGTTAAAAGAAACATGAAGGACCAATATAAAAAAAATGTAAAAGATCAATTTGAAATAAAAAAATAAGATAAATGACTAAATGAATAATTTAGCCAATATTTTTTTCACTCGACTTCAACTATGCTGGCCGGTGGCTATTATTCTTATTACAGTGTTAGTTGGTTGAAGTTTCGTAACGTGATTTCCACGATTTTAATTTAGCCGGTGGCCACGAAAACAACATGTTTCACGTATACTTACCATACTCCAATTATGACTCAAGTGCCGGTGCAAAAGACATGATGAATCAACATTTAGCAACTTTCTTCGAATCAACATTATATTTAGCAACTTTCTTTAGAAAGAACGGAGTTACGATTAAACAAAAAAAGAATGGAGTTTTTTCCATTTTATTATCATATTTAGAAAATGTCGCACGTTAAACATATCGATTTGTATATCAAGAAACAAATAACTATTTTTTTTTTTAAAATAACACTGCACTCCGTCCACCAAAAAACAAATTACACTCCACAAATATCAATACACCGTTGGAATATGCATTAGGAAAAATTATGAATCGGTTTTCTACTATATGCATTTCATGGATATTTCAACACGAGGTCTACGATGTTCTTTGATTATCTCCCATCATCAATGTTGCAAGCAAATAGCATACATAAACTCGGCAAAATATTTCGCTTATTTTTTTAATTATTTTTGGCCACCACAACTACTAGTATTGGCAAAACGGACGAGCGGGCGGGCAGGCATGGTCCGCGCCCGCACTTGGCCCACAAAATTTTCAGGCCCTGCTCGCCCGCATTAAAAAAATAAATTAAATTATTTTTTTCTTTATTTTTAGCACAAATTAAAAAAAAAGTGCGGACTGCCCGCCCGCCCGCTAAATGGCCGCAAATATTCAAATATTTAAGGAATCTTTTAATTTTTTTAAAAATATTCAAGCCCGCCCCAGCCCGCCCGCAAAAAATAATGGGCGGGCATTCCCACCCGCATTTTATTTTTTTTACAAAACTTGTGCCCTGCCCGCAATCGGGCGGGGCCCGCGGACCGTGGCCCGTTTTGCCAATACTAACTACTACTCCCTCTGGCCTTATTTATAGGGCATACTTATCCATATCACACGGATTAAGGAAGATAATTAAGATTCTTGAAATTTTAAAAAAATACATTAACATTACAATTTTACTCTCTTGTCTTGTATTGGGAATTTCAAATAATATTATTTTACATTAATGGATAAAGAACAAATAAGAGAAAATAGCAATAAATGCTTCCTAGAAAATGCAAAATGCCTTATAAATAGGACAAAAAAACCTTCTAGAATGTGCCCTATAAATAGGACCAGAGAAAATATTGATCAAGCAACAACATGAGGCGAAATATTTTTTATATTCCCCTCTTTTTATTTGTTGACTCTCTTCTATAAGCATAACGCTTATCATATATTTTCTCAACCCCTTTGTTAAGAATAGTGTGTTTCTTGATTCCCTTTTCACCGGAATACGTTTAATCGGGGTCGTCTCAGCCACCACATACAATAACACCAATAACACAAAAAACACATCATGGTGTATCCATTCCATTAATGAGAGACATCCAATATATTTCTTTAGTTTGGATCACATACATTTTGCACCCTTACCCAAGATATTGGTTAGTTGATGAGTTCGATGAGGATACAAGTACAAATAAGAAGTACGACCCGATATTTTGGCCATCGATGGCCAAATACATTGCTGCTCAAGGAACATGCCTTAACCAAAGATCGTCATTTCGAAAATATGTCCCACGGATGAACATCTAACATAAAAATGACAACACAACAAGATTCCCTCAAACAAAAAGATCCAATTTATGACTTTATTCTTGGTATGCCTCCATACTTGGTTCGGGATGAGGGTCTCATGTTAATCAATCTTTTATATCCCAACAGCATACCTTGGCACAAGATTCTCGGTTTACACAAAGTTGGGGGCCTAGATGAGCCGAACCCACAAAGCCAACACAGGACATCGATGCTGCAAATTTAGCATAATATTCCTCTTTATTTTCCTTCATTATTTTCGCTCATCATAACCACTATTAACCAAGCACCATCAATGAAGCGGAATATTTTCCATGTTCCTTTATTTTTGCTTGTCAACTCTTTGTGTAAGTTTAACGCTTATTATAGAGTTAGATATTTTCTCTCATCTATTCTATTAATGATCATTGGATAGGATCAACATCACTGTCAAATACAACAATACAAAAAATACATCATGATATATCCGATAATTTATTTAATCATATTTATTCGGCATTTAAACACTTAACAATATTAATACTCTATAATTTGTGTCCAATATCAAATCTCAAATCATATAATAATGTCATGCACATGAGACGAGTTGAAAGAGATGATGCCCTGGACGTTAATGGAGTCAGAATCCGAACTTGTTTCGTTTGATCTTACGATGAACGGGTTTGATTTGCCCAATTCTTTCGATAGCAGGGACGGGTATTCGGGTCGGACGGCTTGATCTTTTCTTCGTATCGGGCTCCAAGAGGGCATCTCAGTGCCAACAAACACTAATCGTGCAAAAGAGGGACAAACGTGTCTTCCCCCTCCCTCGCACGCAAACGGCGCAACTTTATTAAGTTTAATTAATGACCACTTAGTACTCACACATTGGGAACAGGAAAAACCGCGAAAGATTAAAATCGCAGTAATTACCCCTCACGAATCATACCTGCATCACACGTGTCATCTCATTGTGGTATCCACCTCACCGACCGGATCAATGTGAGTCGGTTGGTATTATCAGCTGCACTAACAAAAAAAATTCAGCTACCAAAAAAAAAAAAAACAAAACTAACAGACCCATCACCCTCATCGCTTTTTCTTCACTCAGAGATTAACAGAACTGATAGACAACAGAAAGAAAGAACCACACACAATCACAAACTCACTTTTCATTCATTCATCTTAAACCGCTCCAACGCTATTTTCCGCCTTAAACCGTAAGCTAATATCATTTCTCTTGCTTGCGATAGGCTTCTTCTCACCGAATCGTGAATCTGAAGCTTCGTTCAGGACATGGCTATGCTCCGCAAATTCTTCTTTCGTAAACCTCCTGATGGCCTCATCGAAATCTGCGAGAGAGTCTATGGTACTCTTCTTTTTTTTTTCTCCCTCTTAATTCCTTTGATTGTATGTATCTATTGGAAAATTGTGAAGAATATTCAAATGATTCAAGTTACATTAACTCTGCTAGGTGATTCAGAAAACACTAACTACACTTCGTTATTAGGTCATTACGAGTTATGACTCACTAGAAATGTGATTTAAGGTGTTCCACGTGACTGATAATGACTAATGACCACTGGAACATTGGTGAAGGAATAAATAAATTGAATATGAAAGGGAAAGTTAATTAAATTTGAATTTACTGTTAGAAACTTATGATTTATGAGTATTCGGTGATTTTGTTGTGAGTGTGAATGTAGTTTTCGATTGCTGCTTCATCACGGAAGCATGGAACGAAGAGAAATACAAAGTGTACCTGGATGGAATAGTCGGTCAGCTTCGAGAGAATTTGGCTGATGCATCCATTTTGGTATTCAATTTCCGCGAGGAAAACAGCAGGAGTCAGTTGGCGAACATCATGTCCGATTATGACATTACCATCATGGACTATCCTCGCCACTACGAGGGTTGCCCTGTTCTCAACATGGAGCTCGTCCACCATTTCTTGAGGTCGGGTGAAAGCTGGCTCTCGCTCGGGGAACACAATGTGTTGTTGATGCATTGTGAACGCGGAGGTTGGCCTGTTTTGGCTTTCATGCTGTCTGCATTGTTGATTTATAGGAAGATAAGTAGCGGGGAGCATAGAACTTTGGATATGGTATACAGGCAGGCGCCGCGTGAGCTATTGCATCTGTTGACGCCATTGAATCCGATACCTTCCCAACTGAGGTATCTGCAGTATGTTTCAAGGAGGAATGTGACCCTAGATTGGCCTCCCTTGGATAGGGCACTCATGTTGGACTGTATTATTCTTAGATTTATCCCAAACTTTGATGGGCAAGGTGGTTGTCATCCTATGCTTAGAATTTATGGCCAGGATCCTTCTAGTGCAGATAAGAAAACAAAAATGCTGTACTCAACTCCAAAGAGAGCCAGAAATGTCAGGGCTTACAAGCAGGTGAGAAATTACCTCTTACTTTCACTTGCATTGACTACTTTGGCTACTCCTGCCTCATACCTTGAAAACTAAAACCAATCCGTTTTATTTTTGTGGGGACAAGAAGAAAATTCATTAAAGCAGAGTACTTTATAAACTGGATTTCACATTATTTATAGATAGTTCATAAACTATTCCACCGCAGCTTAACCTTGTTGTTGACTTCTTGTTGTTGTTGTTCTTCTTCTTCTTCTTCATCATCTTATTATTATTATTATTATTATTATTATATAGTTTAGTACGTGTAGTGCTTTATTCCTCTTTAACAAAACGGATGCTACAGGTAAGATGGATGTCTTAGTATGTGATGAGATCCCAGAGGCTGCATTTGGTATCAATATCCCAAAAATGTAAAAGGAAAGAGAGGGAGTGGTACTTAAAAGAAGGAAGCAAAAATATATAAGGTCACGCTGTATGTGCTCATAATTGGGGACATTCTGATAGGAATATCAGCATTTAGCAGATCCTGGTCAAATTTCAACTTGTCTTAAACTTCCAGGATATACAAGGATCTAGATTAGTTCAGGAGGGGCACATTCTCTTGAACTTTAATAAATACGTTGAAATGTTAATTATTCTAGTTATTATAGTTATTATTGTTAGTCAACTTATTTATTCCTGCAAGCAAGATGCATCTGGAATCTTCTCCAAGTTGTGTACTTATTTTGAAATTCCTTGCTACTGTTTTGCAGGGAGAGTGTGAACTAGTTAAAATCGATATCAATTGCCATATTCAAGGTGATGTTGTGATTGAGAGCATTAACTTGAGTGGTGACATGGAGCGTGAAATGATGATGTTCCGAGTCATGTTCAACACAGCGTTCGTTAGATCTAATATACTAATTCTGAACCGGGATGAAATTGATGTTTTATGGGATGCTAAAGATCACTTTCCGAAGGATTTCAGAGCTGAGGTACATCTCATTTCCACTCATAATCATGTTGTTTTAGGTCATGTACTCCTAACATTGAATTTATTTTCCGGGTTGTGTTTGGATTAAGATCCTTTTCTCAGAGTTGGATGCTGCTGCAGCAGTTATTGCGGATGGCACCTCATGCTTTGAGGAGAAGGAAGGTCTTCCAGTGGAAGCATTTGCCAAGGTTCAAGAGATCTTTAGCCATGTGGACTGGATGAACCCCAAGGCAGATGCTGCCCTTAATGTACTCCAACAGATAAGTGCTTCAGCTATTATGAACGACAAGTTGGATAGAATTTCTGATCAGTATGTGGAAACTGGCAGTTCATTGCATGAAACAGGTCCGGAAATGTCTCAAGGGAAAATGAATAAAGCGATACAGTCTTTGTCATCACCTACGCAATCCCTAGATAATGATACGATTAGAAAAGAGGTTGAGACCAACAAGTCTGATGCTACTCCACAACGGCCTATTACGTCTGACTTCAGCTGTCAAGAGATGTCCAGTGCTTCTGGAAGAACCTTGGATTCCAGTAAATGTCTGACAGGTTCTACGAATCTTGACATAAAGCCGCAGGCATCTGATATTGCCACACCTGGTTCTGCAGATTATTCTTTTTCCCCAAAAACACCTCCACTGCAGACTCCCTTAACTAGTTGTGCTAAGGAATTTTATGATTCCCCTCCCTACACGGAATCACTTGCTCATCATCTTGTGCCTTCAAAATCAAGACACCTTGTTACCGAGGAAACTAAAGTCCAATCACAAGGCAGAAGTCAGTCATCAACTTCTAGTTCTACATGTGGGACCCAATCCTCATCTGCTTTTCATAGTAAGTTACCAGCTGATGGTAATTCACATCATTCAGCTTCGGTAATTAGTTCAATTCAGCCTACCCCTCCACTTTCTCCTGAAACACCTGTGAAAGAGATACCACCTACTAGAACAAGACCTGAGTCATCTCCTTCACAACCTCCAACTCCACCTCCTCCTCCCACTCCTCCACTAAAGGATCATAAACCAGATAGAGCTAGACCCCCTCCACCTCCACCACCACCTCCAAAGAAAGAACAAAATGTGAGTGCTGGACCCCCTCCTCCTCCACCACCTCCTCTAAAAGAGGATAAACCTGTTGGATTTAAGCCTCCTCCTCCTCCACCACCACCTCATCTTTTTGGGAAAGCTTCAGGTACTACTATAACACCGCCGCCGCCACCACCTCCGCCTTCCTCCAATTTCCATAATCCTTCACTTCAACAGTCTTCTCCCGCTCCTGCAGCCCCTGCTGCTCCACCGCCTCCAATACCTTATGGTAAAGGAGGTCTAAAAGTAGGCAGTGCTAATGGAAATAATGTGTCAAGCGCAGCAGGACCTCGATCACGTATTCTATCACGTACAATTAGTTCAAAGAATAACACCAAAAAGTTGAAGCCATTGCATTGGCTGAAACTATCTAAAGCAGTGCAAGGAAGTTTGTGGGCCGAGACACAGAAATATGGTGAAGCTTCTGAGTAAGTTGATTTGGCTACGATGTTCCATTTTCCATGGCATATGGTCCTTCTATTGTTCTAGTATCTCACATTTCACATCTTCTATTATCTTTCTGTAGAGCCCCAGAGATTGATATGTCAGAGCTTGAGAATCTCTTCTCAGCAGCTGTCCCAAGTTCAGGACCTGGCAAGAAGTCAAATGTCCAAAGCTCAGTTGGGCATAAATATGATAAAGTGCAACTGGTAATTTAGCTTCAGTTCTGGTAGCACAGTGAGTGCATATGGTTATATTCATAATCTAGTTGTTCATATCTGAATGTGATAGGAAACGACACGAGAAGTAATTACTCTGAACTACATCTATTAATTGGTTAAAAATTTTTATTTGTTACAATATAACATGAAGTTGCAAGTTGTCATCTGTCAGCTTGTCAACAATGGGAACTTGTGGAGATGACAAAGTGAAGTATTACAATTGATTTGGAATATCTTAGGATGATACTAGTATATAACTAACCCAACTTGAAACCAGTAGTGTATGTGGTATTCCGTATTCTCTTCCCTTATACATATTGTGGAATTATGAGAGTTAACATGTTTACAGCAGTGTATGAAATGATGAATGTTTATCTTTGTGATGCAGTTTCTAAAATAGACTTATTTTCTTGCTGATACATTTTATTTGGCCATGACATTTATCTCCCCTTATTTTTATATAAATTTGATGTAGTTAATATTACCAAACCTTGCAGATTGAGCATAGGAGAGCATATAATTGTGAAATCATGCTTTCAAAAGTGAAAGTGCCATTACATGATTTAATGGTAAGATTAATGTTTACTTTTATTGTTTCTGAGAAAGTAGCAAAGAAAATCAACTATTTGATTTCTGTTTTTTTTTTTTTCCTTTTTTCTAGTCTTTTCACGACGTGGAATCATCTAGTTGTCTTGATAAGTTCTTTTTGTTAATAATGGTTTATTTCAAATGTTCACAGAGCTCAGTGCTTGCACTGGAAGAGTCGGCACTAGACACTGATCAGGTTGAGAACCTCATAAAGTTTTGTCCTACAAAAGAGGAGATGGAATTACTCAAGGTTGGGAGATAATTGTAATGAATTATTATGCTGAGCTCAAGTATCTTAACATGATGAGTCTCCTCTTTCTTTCAAAATTTGACAACTTTTAGTAATTGTGGCACAGGGTTATACTGGGGAAAAGGAGAAGTTAGGGAGATGTGAACAGGTATATGAAGCTTTTATGCTTTTGGCATAGGGCTATATTTTGGATATATTCTGTTAGATTACAAGATGTGTGAATATTTGAATTTTAGTATTGTTTAAACAGTTGTAAGCATAACTGCTTATCTTCATAAATTTGTCATTACAGTTCTTCTTGGAGTTGATGCAAGTACCACGTGTAGAAACCAAGCTCAGAGTTTTTTCATTCAAGATTCAGTTCCACTCTCAGGTAAAAGGATTGCCATTTACCTACATCATTACAAGAAAAAATGGATTTTGAAATTGATTTCCAGTTTGACCCTGTTAATATTTGTATGTAGGTTTCTGACCTTAGGAAAAACCTGAAAGTCGTGAATGCTGCTTCAGAAGAGGCATGCTATGTTCCTTTATACTTCAACATCTTGCAATTATGTTTCGTTTCATTCTTTTAATGAGAAATAGCATGTTCAATGTTCTGACGATTTTGTTTTTCTGATTCAGATCAGGAATTCTGTCAAATTGAAGAGAATTATGCAAACAATACTTTCGCTAGGAAATGCTTTGAACCAAGGAACTGCCAGGGGTAAGTTAAAACAAATGTATATAGATGTAAATAAATGCAACATGAATCATGCTAGTTTGGATTGCTGACAAAATCTACCATCATGTTCAAAACATATTTATGTTCGAAAGAGTTTATATTTGAAGGACCTTTCTTTTATTGGTCAACTTCGAAGAATTTCCATTAATGAACTGCACAGAAGCCTTTCATCGTTCCTTGATAAATTCTATTTTTCCGTCTTCAGACATAAATAATTTTTTCATAAATCCTTTGTATCAGCAATTTCAATGTTGAGAACATCATATCCACCAATGTAATAATTTCACTCACAGTTGCATACCAATTAAGTCCAGTTGAGAAAACTAAAATAGATGAATACGTTTCTTATTCTTCAGTCCTAATACCTAATCAATATAATGATGACAAAACTTGGTTTTGGTGTTTGATCTCTCACTATTATATAAGCTTACCCGGAAACGTGAACTTATGGTTAGTAGGAGGGTTTTCGGAATTCTGGAAATATGATAAATGAGTTCAATTTGCAACCTTAGTCTTCCTCCTAAATGCAGATGCAGAAGGACTTAATAATTCCCTCTACATAATTTTTTCTTATTATTGTTTTAGTTATGACCGTTCATTTACTTTTATCATGTACTTTCTATAACCCGTAGTAGAACTTCATATTGTAACACATTATACTGACACCATTGATCTTTAGTATTCAGACGTTTATACTCACTTATTTTTTCAGGTTCTGCTATTGGATTCAAATTGGATAGCCTGCTTAAACTCACGGAGACACGTGCAAGGAACAACAAGATGACTCTCATGCATTATCTTTGTAAGGTACATGTTGCTATTCAGTATTCACTCCTTGCCGGGTTTCTTTTCTTCCCTTTTTTTAATGATTAGGCATTTCTGTAATATGGAGTCAGTTCTGATATTAAGTTGGAGTAATATTCTAGATAACTTACTTTGACTTTGTGCTTACCAATAGGTGCTGGCAGACCAACTTCCAGAAGTTTTAGACTTCTCCAAGGATCTTGCTAACCTAGAGCCAGCAGCAAAGGTTTTAGACTTCTCCAAGGCTCTTTCATTTCATTATGTTGATGGACATTGCATATTTAATAGCGCTGACTTGTATAATTATGATCCAGATCCAAGTGAAGTTTCTGGCAGAGGAGATGCAAGCTATAAGCAAAGGATTAGAGAAAGTTGTACAGGAACTATCAACCTCTGAAAATGATGGTCCTATATCCGAAACTTTCCGCAAGGTATAGGCAATGAGATATTTAAGAACAGTATTTTCGCATAAGAAGTTATTTATATTGCAAGTCTTGACCTTCTTTTGTTTTCAGAATTTGAAAGGGTTCCTCTCTTCTGCTGAAGCTGAAGTTCGTTCGTTGGCTTCACTATATTCTGGCGTGGTAGGCTTTTGAGGATATATTTTTAGATCTTGTATATCTAACATAAGGACTATGCCTTACTTGGAGAGTCTATGTTTTACACTTTTACAGGGTAGGAATGTGGATGCGTTGATTCTTTACTTTGGTGAAGACCCCTCTCGCTGCACTTTTGAGCAAGGTGTGGGACTGTTTAAATATAATATTCTTTTTTGATGGACGATCAAATTAGTATGCTTTGGTTGGTTTATGGTTAATATTTTTAGTCTTGCTCTTCAGTAAATGTATACTTTCCAAAGAGCAGTTTGGTGCCGTAAATTCAAATAATTCACTTGTAAATTTTCAAGATTTGATCCTATAACTCAAGACTTCAATTCAATATTTTATGAACTACCTCTATTTCGTAAGTCCCAACTATCAAATTGAGATTGCTTTTCAAATTTATAAAAAATAAATAAATAAATATGAAGCTCCTTTTTTTATGCAAATTCTTCAAGTTTATTCTTGTGCTGAAGTTTCACTACATTGGATCCGTGTGTGATGCTTTAAATCTTATCTTCCTTTCCAATGTCAATGTCTAGTGAGGTTTCTCTTTCCTGTCATAATTTGAAGCAGGGAAACTGTTACTCTGTTGACTCTACTGTAATTCCTTTTATGGGTAGAAAAACCTTAAGCGTACATTTCCCCCTCTTACATTTGCTTGACTTCATGTTGATAATGTGTATTTGACATATGGAAGTCTGTTATGCAGTTCAGTCGATGAGCAAACTACTAATGTTTTCTCTACCGGCCTGCTTATAATATTTATTATCCGTTCGTGGTTGTCAGCTGATTCTTGTAATTATTTTGAATTTTCTGCAGTTGTCTCAACTTTGCATAACTTCACTAGGATGTTCAACAAAGCCCATGAAGAAAACTGCAAGCAGCTAGAGCTTGAAAAGAAAAAAGCAGCAGAAAGTGAAAAAAAGAAATGTGATTCAGAAAGGATATTACCTGCAGCGATCCGCACTGGCAATGTCAAATGAGTGGTAGTTAGATGAGTTACTACCTTTGAGAATTGGTATATACTGTAGCATCGAGGATATTTTTTTTCTTCTTGGTTACAACCATGACATGACTATGAATTTGGCATGACAACAACGGTTCCAGTGATTTTGAGTATTTACATTGGCACAATTAGTAGTAGCTGACAATGAGAACCGACAGACAGGAAAGCCTAACACTACAAAAGGCAGGTGGCTCTTTGAACCCTCACTTAGGTTGTACATCCTTTTCTGATTGTCATCCTCCTTACACTGGTTGTTTTATTTGATAATTGTGGATCGTGTAGGTTAGATTATAGAGCTTGCATTAGTTGTGTTATTTGACAGCCAACTTGTATATATCTTCCCTTTCCACTCAGAAACTGTACATTCTAAGTATTTCAAAGAAAGCAAGGCATTCATTATTTTTTCTTCCTCTCTCACCATTTGTTCTCTCCGCTAGCAACAGTGATTTCACATCTGTAATGCAAAGTTTGATAACATCTTGACTTCTTGTATTGACATTTGACGGCTCGCATAATCAAGGTGACATTTGATGTTATAGCATTCCTTCTTGTTGTTAGTTACTAGTGGTTAGAAATGTTATTTAACTTATCTAGAAAAAACAATGTATTGTAGTCCAGAGAAGGTTGCAACTTGGAAACTTCCCATGTAACCAAACTTTTAAGAATTGCACACAAATTATCGAGGCGTCTTTAAACCAACAAATGTTTGTTAAACAAACCAAATTTTCCTGGCTGCAGCAAGTACATGTTTTTCTTCTGCTTTTCTATGCTAGAATACTCCTAAATTCAGGGATGGTAGAGTACAACACCGTAACAAAGAATAAAAAACGTATCAAACCACACCGTGTTACAGATATAATTGGACAAATGTCTAGTATACGAAAAATGCTAACCAGGAGTAATTAAGGACACTTGTTAAAGACTTTAATATTTGGAGAAGTGTTGAATTTATTATTTCAATGTTTTATTTACTTGTTTTGTCTTTTTTTTATTCAAGGTCAAACTACAGTCATATTCAAAAGAGAGAATGTGACTCTATATGCAAATTGCGCCCTACTAGTAAATGATTAAAGTAAGTAGTACAGTAGTGGATACCATGGTTGATGATGGTAGGTGCTTGCCTGTTGAGAAGGTTGAGGTATTCCCTGGATCCTATTTATAAGACCCTTTTGGGATTTTTATTTTGGTCCTATTTATAAGTTCCTTTTTCAATTTTCAACGGCATTTAATTACTTTTTTCCACTAGCACCCCTATAAAGTCAACACTTTTTAGAGTTCCAATAATAATTATAGGGGTAGTTTTGAAAAAGTATATCAAATTTTCACATTTTTAATGTCACTAAAAAATTTATCCACTCTCCTTGGTATGAGTAAAAACCCCAAAAGGATCTTATAAATAGGAACAAAGGGAATATTAATTTATCATCGTTGCACTCGCAGTTTAAACCTACATTTCAGTGTCAAATGGAAGGTTGTCATAGGACTTGCGCTTCCCGCCGATGATGCTATAAAGAATCGGTGGACTGAATTACTACAAAGACTAATCCTCCTTTCGGCTCGAATTATAAGTAATTCTAACCATTTTTACGATTATTAAGGAGGTTAGTTAATTGTATTTAATTTTCTCAAATTTATAAAAAATAGAGGTATTTTTGGAAAGTAGTATTGAGAATGAAACAAAAATTAATTAAGATTACAATTTTCTAGAGATGTTTTAGGAAAGTGACATTGGGAATGAAATTTTTTTTAATAAAGTTAGTTAGTTTTGCTTATATTTTAAACCAAGCGTAGTACTCCTCCGTTTTGAAATATAAGCAAAAAAAAAACATCATTCTCTTGTTTTAAAATATAAGCAAAACTAACTAACTTTTTTAAATTTTATTTCATTCTCAATGCCACTTTTCTAAAACATTTCTAGAAAATTGTTATCTTATTCAATTTTTATTTCATTCCCAATGCAACTTTTCTAAAATACCTCTATTCTTTTATAAATTTTTGAAAATTAAATACAATCAACTAATCTCATTAATAAGCGCAAATATGGTTAATTTTGCTTATAATATGAAACGGAGGGAGTATGTTTTTTGTTGCTTATAATTCGAGCCGGAGGGAGTATCATGTAAAAATATTGAATAGGGAAGAGTTTGTTAGTAATATTCTTGATTGGGCTCTAGTTTTTTGAACCCCAGTTAATTAGTTGACCCCCCTTATTTATGTAAAAATTCCATAATAATTTTATTAAGTTTCAATAATCTCAAAATATGCCCCTCTTATTCCAACTTTATCCCCTCTTGAAAAAAAATTAAACAACTCACGCTTAACCCTCAGCGAGGGTTATAAACATGCTGTGCCATCAGCGTGCTTGTTAAAATATATATTTTATAACCCTCGCTGAGGGCTCAGCGACTGTTATAAAATAAAAAATTATAACCCTCGCTGGAGTCAGAGCGAGGGGTCAGCGAGTGTTATAAAATAAAAATTATAATCCTCGCTGGGTCAGCGAGAGTTATAAAATAAAATTTTATAACCCTCGTTGGGAGGTCAGCGAGAGTTATAAAATCAAAAATTATAACGCTCGGGGTCAGTGAGAGTTATAAAAATTAAATTTTATAACTGTTGTTGAACCTTGAGCGAATGTTATAAAATCAAAATTTTATAACCCTCGCTGGGGTCAGCGAGTGTTATAAAATAAAAAATTATCCTCAGCGAGGGTTATAAAATAAAAAATTATAATCCTAGCTGGTTGGAGGCTCAGCGAGGGTTATAAAAGTTAATTTTTATAATTGGATAATATCATCATCTCACTTTTCTTATCTCATCATATATGATTCTCTAAGTTTGTTACAACAAATAGAAAAGTGTATAACCGATGGGATAATAACAAGTAGATAATGATATTATCCAAATTTTTATAATTCTTGCTGAACCTTCAGCGAATGTTATAAAATCAAAATTTTATAACCTGAGGGGTCAGCGATTGTTATAAAATAAAAAAATTATAACCCTCGCTGGGTCAGCGAGTGTTATAAAATTACCCCAGCGAGGATTATAATTTTTTTATTTTATAACACTCGCTGACCCCAGCAAGGGTATAAAAATTAAATTTTATAACCCTCGCTGAGCCCTCGGCGAGGGGACATTTTAGGTAGTTTGATTTTAAGTAAGGTTGATACTGTATTTCAAAATAAAGGGGGTTAACTAATTAACTGGGGTCAAAAAACTAATTCCCTTCTTGATTTAGAAGTGATGAACAAGTGGGCATCTAACCTTTTTGCTAAGAGGCAGGTTGTGCAATCGGAAGATGACTTTTGGTTTACACTTTGGTAGGCCGACTAATTCAGATCGAGGGGGGTCGCGGGGTTAATGTTTTATTCCTCTCCAAACGTTGTTGCGGGGGATTGAATATTGGTTCGTCCTACAAAGTGCAGCCCCTGACACTACTGCACCAACAACTCATTGATAATCGGAAGACGACTTGACTTTGAGTGTGTTTGGTATGACAAGCTTATAGCTTATCTGGTAGCTTTTATCTTATTGATTTGATCAATAAGCTATTAGAGCTGTTTGGTGAACAAAATAAGAGAAGGTTATAGCTTTCAAAAAGGAAGCTTATTACTTTTGAAAGTTAGCTTTTAGAAAGCTATATCAGGTAGCTTTGAGAAAAAAAAATAAGAGCTTTCAATAAATTATATCTCAATTTTACCTTTTTTTTTATTAAATTATATTATTATTTATTCTTACCCAAATTAATATTACCCGCCAAATTTTTTACTTTTTCCCCTCAAACCCGAAAACCTAGAATCCTTCTATATATTTAACATCTGTACGCACCACACCAAAATCACTCATAAAGAAATCCTAAATTTAACTATTGATTCAGGAGATATAAAGGTATGTGATATTTATTTCAACATTGATCATCAAATTTCTCTTTCATTTTTTTTGTTATCCTCAATTTTATTTTATTTTTTTAATTTTGTGAACTTGGTTCGGATTAGATTTTTGTGATTTTGTGATGGCGATGTGTCTAATCAATAGGCTAAAAGTTTTGTCCTTCTTTCGTGTCATTGTTAATAAAGATATCGTGACATTTTTATAAAAATAATAAAAATCTTTAAAGTGCAGTAATACTCATTAATAATTATTATGAATGTTATAATTTTTTTATCATTTATATCTATATGAATTAAGTATATGCCTTTCTCTATAAGCTACCAGTGTAGTATTATCGTCATTGAAACATGAATGTCAATGTTAATTATTATTCTACATGTTATGTACTTTTCAGTCATTTAACATGTTTAAATTAGTTGCACAACTAGTTTTCTGAAACAGCTCTAGTTCAATAAGCTAGCTATACAACTATAATCTCACAGCTATAATCCCACAGCTATTAGCTAGGTTCATAGTTATCAGCTATTAGCTCACAGCTATCAGTTATAAACTCACGGCTGTAAGTTAGTTTAGCCAAACAAACCCTTTGTATAATGTAATTTTTCAGGTGCAGTCTTGTTTAAAGTATACTACATTAATTGATGAATAATTAGAAAATTAGATAGAAGCAGAAAAACCCGTCCCCGCCGGGATGGGAAAAATAATTTTCAGACTGTTCTGCATGTTTTATGGAACCGATATTAATGGAAAATTCAGAATATTTTTTTTTGTATTTATGTTATTTCGGTACTTGTATGGTTAGTACTGTGTAAGAAAAAACAGTTTATTAATGATTTTTATGTGTGAATGATTAAGTATGATTTATAAATAGGTTCGGAGAAAGTATATTAAAATTGTCTTATTATTCTCTTGAAATTTTAAACATTAAATGAATTTCTTAATCCGTATGAAACTTTTAAAACAACGTATAAATTGGAAACAAATTAAATAGTAGTAGTAATTAAATATTTGAAATTAAAATTGGGTTTTATAAATAGGATAAACACAAGTTTTCAAAATGGTATTACATTTAGGACTGAAGAGAAGAGAGTAGTAAATTAACTTAATACTACTCCCTCTTTTGAAATTTAAAGTATTTAATAGGGGTGGCTCCGTCCGGTCCGGTTCAGTTTTAAGGCAAAGAGTCATTCTATTCGATCATAAAATATTTGTGTGGTACGGTTTAGTTTGATCCAGTTACATCATCAAATCCAATACCGTCCTATCCAAAATAAAACATGTGGTTTCGGTTCGGTTAGGTCTGATCATAATTTAATTAAAACTTTTATATAATTTTTATAAAAATTAATTACTTGGTCATAAACATGTATTTTTTTATAAGTCATAAACATATATATATAAAATCAACTATTTTTGTTGTTGACATTTATAATTAGCACAAATTAAGATAATATTGTCCATATGTGCAATATGTGCATAAGTATTAAGCCCAATTCGATGTATTTTTGTACATATATTTATAACTAGCGTTTCAATTCGCATTCAGTCTTAGAACTAAAACAAAAAATCAATCGATTTTTAATAATAATCAGTCCAAACAAGTCCAACCAAATTCCTTTTTTTTTTCGGGTTTTTGGTTTTTTTTATAGGTTTGCGATTATTTTATCGGTTTGGATCAAAACACTTAAATTTTTAATTTATGTATGTTATCTTAAATGACAGATAAATCAGAAAGCAAGGACAGTAAATTTGGCTCTGCCATATTTAAGCAGGGACGTGTGAATTGGGAGTTGGGACTATGTTGAAGTTTAGGTTGTGCTCCCAGTCCAGTACAGATACACTTACAGGAGTACCGCATTCTTTTACCAATCTTAATTTGCTTTGTCGGAAGCAGCGAACGGCATGTGCCTCTCAAGTCACGTGCCTTCGACGGTACTACACGTGACATTGGATTGTGGGCTCGGGGTCTCCTTTGCCAAAAATTTGATTTTTAATGAGTTTTAATTTGTTCTTCGTTATTGAATTATATTTTTTGCCTTCATTTTTTACGAAAAAGTCTAAAATATTTTTAGCAGTATTAAATAGTTTTTGACTTCATGATGTCTGAAACTTCAAAAAATATATTTCCAAAATATTTTTATCAAAAATATATTTCGACTAACATGTCATAAAAAAATTGTTAAAAAAAAGTTATAAAATAAAATACTTAAAATGCAAAAATTAAAGAATGCAGGGAGCGAGCACTAACATGTCATAATTATCCTAAGCTTAATTGAATGTTCATTGTACTTCTTTCAATGTGATATTCTCTCAATTATTTGAAACAAGAGAGAGCATCTCCGATGCCGTTGCAAAAGAATGAGTTTTGGTGTCGTCGAACCCTTAAACAATAAAAGCATGCCATCTCATATAATTAGTCACGTCATCATATTTTTTTATTAAAGAATTCAATTTTATCATATTGCATTTTAGTCATTCACATTTTAAGTACTTTTAATTAATCTAATCAATTTAAATCAAATTAAATATTTCCTATTTTATTTAAAAAATTAAAATCATAAAATTAGGATTTGATTTTTAAAGAGTTTCATCATCTCTCATCTTTATCTTTGTATGTTCATCACCAAAGACCAGGCTTTATCACCAAACTCTATAATCGCACACAACAAACACAAGACCATAAATGCAGACAACAACCTTTAAAATGCACATCATGTATGTTTTATTGATTTTTTTTTGTGTTTGTTTAGAAATACTGATTTAAAGAGTATGCAGCGCTATGAAAAGGTTTCTTTAAGTTTTATTAGAATATTGCTGCTATCGGTATTATTTTCTTTTGTTTGCACTATGAAAGTTGTTGTGTGTGTATGGTCTGGTGTTTATTGCGTATTTGTATGGTCTTTGGTGTTTGTTGTGTGCATTCATGGAGTTTGACGATGAAACCTGGTATTTGGTGTTAAACAGAGAAAGATAAAGATGAGGGTGATGATCAAACTCTTTAAAAATCAAATCCTAATTTTATAATTTTAATTTTTTAAAATAAAATAAGAAATATTTAATTTGATTTAAATTGATTAGATTAATTAAAAATTACTTAAAATGTGAAAGTCTAAAATGAAATACGATAAAATTGGATTCTTTAATAAAAAATATGTTGATGTGACTAATTATATGAGGTGACATGTTTTTATTAGTTAAGGATTCGATGTTACCAAAAACTACTCTTTTGCAGCTACCCTGAAAAAACTCTCTTCAAACCAAACAAGAGTAATAAAAAAAAAAACCCTCTGCGGTTGTTTAAGAAGCTGACTAAATCATGGCAGTTTTGGCTTTGATGACTCCAAATAATGAATTTCAAGTTCTTGGAATCATGTTCACTCCCATTAGAATAGAAAGCAAGGATTATAAAAGAAATGCAACAACATGCCTACCAAATCGTGTCGGTGAGTATTGGCGTACAGTACTGCACAATTATTTAATACTAGCCTCTATGACTTCACATGACAAAGCCTTAACAACCAAAAAGAAAACGTTGTGCATGAGCATGACTCTTGTGGGGTCTCCCATACCAGAAGGTTTTGAACCTAGTTATTAGCCAGCCTTATGCCAAACATTCCCTCATGCAGTAATTTTCTCATACACCAAATTTCATCCTTTTGTCCGATTTACTTTTGGTTGGTTGTATCCTCACCGAGACATCAAAATAGTAATCCAAAACTTAGTCTGGGGTGTAATTTGTTCTAAGTTAGACCTTCAAATTAATAGTCATATCTAATTGGAGTACAATATCTAATTATTTATTCATAATGTTGTTCCATTTCACATTTGCCATTTGTGCTTCTAAATATTATGAAAGCAATTTTCTAAAAATAGAAGAAAAAAATAATTGAGAGAAATCAATAATGAAACCAATTTATCTGAAAGCCAGCCATGCATAGTCACTAGCCAGATCAAAATCCCCCTTCTGCCATCTCAAGGTAAATTTGTTACTACTAAACACTAAACAGTACTGCGTACAAACATGTATAGCACCAATAATGTAACGGTAGAGAAGTTGGGGACCATTAACCTCCATAAGTAGTGGTATCCACGTTATGCATTCCAAGTTTGATAGTTCGTTTTACTAAAGAATGCAAAGTCTGCAAAACCCCGAATTAAAAAACCATAACACAAATGAACAAGCAACATAGTCATCTACCCAACAAACGTATGTGTATATATACTACCCACCCTTCTTGAAGCAGAGTAACTTTAAAGAGTAGCTTTGGCAAAATTTAGCAATGCCTTTAATTTTCCGTCACAGATCATCAGAACTGCCCTTATATTATAGGACCACAAATTGCAGTTTCGTTATGCCCCCCTCTGTCACTTGTAGGCTAGCTTGCCTCTCAACATACATAAATAGTAAAAAATATTTTTAAAAATAACCTCTAATTAATTCAGAAGTACTACATAGCTCGTTGCCTCGATTGTTCATTTGCATGAGAAAGTCCGAGTCTTGACTTTGGGGAGAGTGAACTGTAAGAGCTAGGGAATCTAATCTAATACGTATATGCACATAAACAATTATTCATTCAATTTAGATTTTAGTATGTTATTTTTTATGGTTGATAACAAAAATTATTAATTTAAGTAAAGTTATTTTTTATTGTATTTTGACTGTGTTTAGTTAAGAGTTTTTAGTTCACTGAAAGTTTTTAGATTCAGTCAATAAGTTATTAGTTTTACTCAATGAATATAAATTAGAAATGACTTGTAATTTTAAAAAAATTAACTTGAAACTTTTAAAAGCTAATTTTGATAAAGCTACTTTTTAAGAAACTAAATTAAATTTCAATAATTCACGTACTCTTAACAATTATACCCTCTAACATTTTTTAAAATTACATTAATTACCCTAACCCAATTATGACAATTTAATTTTTAATTGAATATGTATTTAATCATTTACTAATTATTTAATTAACAACATATTTAATAATTAAAGGAAAAAATACATTAATGATAATTTAATAATTTTTTATATTATCAATAAATAAAGAAAAAACAAATTAAAATAATAAATATAAATAAAATAATGTTGCATTTTCCTTTCGATCATTTAATAACTTTCAGCTATCTGCACAATTAATTTTGTCGAATAGCTTTAATTCAAATAGTTAGCTAAACAACTACTCCTTTCGGTCCTATTTATAAGACCTTCTTGGGATTTTTATTTAGATCCTATTTATAAGATTCATTTTCAATAGTATTTAATTACTTCTTTCCACTAACATCTCTATAAAGTCAACACTTTTAGAGTTCCAATAATAATTATAGGGGTAGGTTTGAAAAAGTATATTAAATTTTCACATTTCCAATGTCACTAACAAATTTATCCACCCTCCTTGGTGAGAGTAAAAAACTCCAAAATGATCTTATAAATAGGACCAAAGAGAGTACAAACTCTCGGCTAACTTCACAACTTATAGCTACAAATTCACAAGTACAAGTTCATATCTCATGGTATTAGTTACTCTGTTCGATCCTATTTATAAGACCATTTTGGGATTTTTATTTTGGTCCTATTTATAAGATCCCTTTTCAATTTTTAATAACATTTGATTACTTTTTTTCCACTAACACCCTTATAAAATTAACACTTTTTAGAGTTTCAATAATAATTATAGGGGTAGTTTTGTAAAAGTATATCAAATTTTCACATTTCGAACGTCACCAATAAATTTATCCACTCTCCTTGATGGGAGTGAAAAACACCAAAAATAGTTTTATAAATAGGATCGGAGGGAGTACTAATAGAAAACATCATTATTTATGATGATGTAATAATAGAAAAAATAAAAATTGAATTAATTCTATAATTAATGAATTAGAATCTTAAAAAAGTATAACAACTTCTCTGTGCTCAAGACCTTAATCATTAACCCCATCAAATGTGCCTTGCCTTTTCCCTAAACTAGTAAAACGATATTACCTCAATAAAGAGAAAAAAAGAAGGAAAAGGAAAAGTACCAATAACTGTCTCTTACTCCATACATATCCCCTGATACTCTCTCTCTCTGTCTCTTTCAATTTGCTTTCCAAAGGGATCCCAATGTTGCAGTTGCACCCCTTCAACAGCAACCCATGTATGTCCCATTAAGGTACTCATTGCGAGGTAGGGTAAAAAAGAAGCCAACTTTAAGATGGATGTGAGCAAGAGAAGAGTTGGGGTTAGAGGGAATGTGGTTGCAGCAGGGTCAGTTTGGGAGAGCAGGATGAAGAGTGATGAAGTCAGAGGTGGAGTTAAGGTCTTCAATGGAGAAGAAAATGCTGAAGAAGGAGGAGAGAATAGATTGAAAAGAAACCAACTTGGGAGTGTGGTTGGTAACGGAAAAAGAAAGACTTGGAAATCAGGGAGCAATGAAGGGTTAGAAAAGAGTCAAATTCAGATAGCCAGAGGAAAAACAGAACCAAAGAAGAACTGTGTGGAACAGTGTAAGGAGCTCAGCATTTCTTGTGATGGAATTAAAAAGAGCCCAATTCAGGTGAGGAAGTTAAGGAGTGAAGGAAGCAGAGAGATTGGTGTTTCTGATGATAAATTTGAGAGAAGTCCAATTCAGACCAGAAAGCTAAGATCTCAAGTTCAGAATGGGAGCTCAGAGTTGAGGAAGAGCAAATCGGATTCAGTTAAGAGTGCAACACAATCTGCTGAAGAAATCCAATTGAGAAAGACTAAATCAGAACTGGATCATGGAATTGATGGATCAGATGGTGGGTGTGGGGAAACTATAATTGAGAATGGGAAGAATGATAGTGATGAAAATGAGAAGGATTTTGGTGTGTGCCGAAAGGAGGTCATTTTAAGCAATTCAGACAAAGTAGGAGTAGTTGATTGCGATTCGAATAAAGTTATTGCTGATGAAGCAGATGAAGGAGAAGAAGAGGAGGAGGAGGAGGAGGAGGAGGTGGATGAAGAGATTGATATTGAGGTGGAGAAAAGAAGCTTTGAAATTAAGGAAATTAGTATACCAGAACCAAAAGATGTGAATGAGTCAGAAAGCAATGAACCAGAAAAACAGAATGCTGTGAATGAACCAGAACCACTGCCTAAGCCAGAAAAACAGAAGGTTGTTGTGAGTCCTAACAGAAGATTTCATCAAAAAAATGTAGCACCACTGTCTGTTCCTCTTACTGTGAAGCAATCTCCACCAATTAGAAAGCATTCCACAATTCACCAAAATTTCTCCAAAGTTAATTCAAGTAAGCAAGCTCGTTTAATCTCCTTGGAGTTTGTTTTGCAATCTGATGTTTGTCCTCTGTTCTTTTTTTGTTAATGCTAACTGATCTTTACTATTCAGTTCCAAAGGCAGAAGAATACCACAGCTTCCCACAAACCCATAACAAATTGCAGAGTCTAGGTGATTCATCTACATTTCAGAATTATGCAAGAGTGAAAAAAATTATTGGCAAATTATTGAACATTTTATTCATCTACATTTGTTCATGTATGTTATACTTCTCAGTGGATTTAATCATGTGGAGAGATATCTCAAGATCAGCATTTGTGTTTGGGAGTGGAACATTCATTATAGTTTCATCATCTTATGCAAAGGATATTAATCTAAGGTTAGAAAATCCGCACTACAAACTTCATTTTTTTTTTATTTATATACTCTTTTTAGAATATAGCCCAAAATTGACACTTGATCGGTTCATCCTTGTTTGTAAATTGTAACAGTGTAATTTCTGTATTGTCCTATATGAGTCTTATCTACCTAGCTGCTATCTTCCTCTATAGATCCATAATTTGCAGGTAATAATCTCAGCACAGAAGTGAAAAATAAATGATAAGAAAATATTACAAGATACTGAGTACTCTCTAATTCAATTTGTTTGGAATCAAATTAATCAGAGGGGTCATAGATGTTGGGGACACAAATTATGTACTGGGAGAAGAAGAAGCAATTTGGGTGCTAAAGTTGATCCTTCCTTACTTGAATGAGTTCCTATCAAGACTAAAGGCCATGTTTTCTGGAGATCCTGGTACCACAATTAAGGTACTATATTCTTTGCTCTCTGATCATATCATTTTGTTTTTCTCCATGCCCCTTTGCCTCTAGATTAAACTTAGGCAATGATTTATGAATTGCAGTTGGCAGTGTTGCTCTTTGTTTTAGCCAGATGTGGCAGCTCCATAACCATTTGGAAGATGGCCAGATTAGGTAAGTTTTCATGGCTTAACTTAACTTATACTGTACTGTAGTGTATTTAACTGAACTGTTCTTTGAGGTTTGAAGCAGAATATGCAAAAGCAAATTACATGTCAATGCAAAATATTACAGTAGTACTTTCTCTTGCTAATTTTCTTTCCCCCCTATTTTCATTTTCTTCTTCTCGTTGTTTTTTTTTTTTTTTTCCCTTATCCTGTTAATGAATTTGTTCCCTCACTGCCTCAGGATTCTTTGGAGTTTTTACCCTGCCAAAATTCTGCTCTTCCTATTCTGCCCAATTAACTGCGTACGGTAAATTCATAAAATCCTGAATTTCATGTGTTACATTTTTCAATGCTTGGTTAATGTGGTGTTGTCGTCTCTACTGTCAAATGTAAACGTTGCCGAGCTTGCTTGGACCCACAACAGTTGATTATACCATGTGGTGTCATCGATCCACTAGACTACAGTAGTAGATTTGGTGGGTCCTATAAGATAGATTAATATGCGTACCGGGTCCAATTATACCTCCTCCAACGACATAATTAAACTCTAAACCTACATTAAGATTTTGGCTCTTTGCATGTTTAATAAAATAAACATGATTTAATGCTTCACGTGGATGAGCATCTCTGTTTTGGGCCCATTACATGTATCGGATCTGGTC
This sequence comes from Crotalaria pallida, assembly GCA_037953625.1. Lineage (NCBI taxonomy): Eukaryota > Viridiplantae > Streptophyta > Magnoliopsida > Fabales > Fabaceae > Crotalaria > Crotalaria pallida. Next base: position 181,523,569 of record CM075649.1, read on the forward strand.
TCTGAAGTTTTCAGTAGGTTGGGACTTGGGAACACAATTATTTGAAAATAAATATTAATAAATAATAATAATAATAGTAATAAATAAAATACTAACTAGTGCTCATAAATCATTTGAAAAATGATGAATTTAAAATATAAAAAATAATGAGTTTGTTTATCCTCAACCCTTAAAAGTGAAAAAGCAGAAAAAAGTTTTGAAAAACTAATCCACTAACTTTTAAAATATTAAACATTTATTATTCCAATACAAAAATATTTTTTTTAACCTCTTATCCTCAACTCTAAGGTTGAAGTTAAGAAAATACTTTATTATAAGATGATAATGGTCCTCCCCATTTCTAGTGGTCTCCACCCCGAAAAAAAAGTCCAAGCCTTCCCCTAGTTAATTGCGCTCAAATTTTATTATTTACAGTATTTATTTATTTTTTTGCATTGGATGGCTTTTTTATTTTACGAACTATCTTAATCTAGTTAACCTTTTTAATGTTATGGCTTAAAAATATGCATTTATGAAGGAAAATTTTGGATTCGTCGATTTCGGGATGCTTGGGACTCATGCTCTCACAAAAAGGCAGTGGCTCTTGGAATTTTTTTACTTGTATGGAATTTGTCATCAGTTGTTGCTCGCATTTGGGCAGGTATATATCAAAGAGCGCTTAGCAAATTTGAAACTATATTGGTTGTTTAAGAGCCTTAGGTTTTAACTTTAACCTCTTAATTTGCCTTGCAACTTATGAATAATTACATATTTATATTTTTTATTTTTTATTTTGAGAATAATTTGTCATCAGTTATTGCAACTTATGAATAATTACATATTTATATTATTGGTATGTATTGGATTGTATATTTGCAGTGTTCGTGCTATTTGTGGCCTTCAAATATTATCAACAACATTATTTGGTTAGAGATGAATGGGTGGGAGATGAAGAGGGATCATGTGAAGAAACATGGTATGAACCCGTTGGAGTTGGAGTGAAGAGACAAGGGTGTAAACCCAAGTTCGCTGCAACAAATAAAGTAAAGAAAGATTTCTGAAGAGCTTTAAGCAGGCGTGCCTAAATCATTTTTTTTAAGTAGTGTTACACAGTTTTTTCTCCATAATTAATATTTCTCCATCGTAAAGTTTCGTTGCCATTGTAAAGGTTATTTTAGTTTCCAAAAATAGTCGATAGGGTTAAGAGGAAAAGGAAATAATTACTTGGATGTTCGTTTTGTAATTAGCTTTCAGCTATGATAATGATGATGATGATTTCATCATGGTGCTGACTTGTCTAAAATGTAGTTACTTGATGGACAATGCATTGCTTACCAACAAAAAAATGAAACAATAAGCCAACTGCGATCATAAGACAAAAAAAAAAAGGGTTAAAGAGGCTGCTTAGAAGAATTTAATTGCAATACTTCATGTCGGTAAAGAATTATTACCACAACTAAATTGTCAAAATTCCTTTTATAAAGGGGTTTTATTAAATTAAGCTTGAGAATAAAAAAGTTTAAAATATTATTATTAAATATTTTTTTGAAAAACTAAATTCAATTTTTTTCATAATATATTAAGCATAACATTTTTTTATGTAAACTTAATTTTATATATATATATATATATATATATATATATATATGTATATTCTTAAGCTCAGTTCTTAAATATGAGTAAAACAAAATCCTTAAAAAAAAGTTGAAATTATGGAACCATGTCAATTTTGCTGATCTGTGAACTGACATCTCTTTTTAGGCTGAAATAAGCAAAAATAAGTAATACATAATCAGACACAATTGTCAATTTAATGTACACCTTGCAACTTAGCCTTTCATAGTTATAGTACTGGTCACACAAGTGAGAAGGATACTCTGTTCCAAAATATCTTATCTTTTATGTTTTCAACCAATCAAATTTTATTAAATATTATAAAAAATGTCATAACACTTGAAAAATTATTTTTCATTTTATTAAAATATATGCGTGGGGATAAATTTTGGGACAACTGAACTTCATCCTCACACAGGATGTTATATTTATCATATTAATTGTCTCACTCAGCGAAACAGTTGGTTTTCTTAGCTTCTATATTTCTACTATTAGTAATTAGTAATTAGGTATAATTAACTCCACTAAATCCTTAAAGTCCTATTCATTCAATAACTAAAAGTAATAATTTTACATTTTTTAATTTATATTAAAAAATAATTCACTAAACTAACCCGATCTAAAAAAATAATAATTATATTAATTTATACTAATTCATTCACTTCATAAATAAATTCAATTCGAAATAATTTGGCTTCAGAAAATTATTCAAGCTAATAGTCCCTCGTCTAAAAACTCTTTTAACAAGAAAATTGCTTTTTGACCCATTCTTGACTTTTTGGCCCCTATTTTCAATTTTCATGGACCAAAATATCCTTTTGCGTGTTATTATTTATGGCTTTACAAATAAAAACGGAAGAGCGTTTCCGTCTCTACAGAGTTAGAAAATTTTTCCAGCTCTGTAGAGTCAGAAAATTTTATGAATTTGAAAAAATAAAATGTATTCAACTAATTTTTCTTAATACCTATAAAGTTAGTTATTTTTTGCTTAAAAATGACACCGGTGGAAATATCTTATTGAAAACGCTAAAAACATATAATACGGAGTACTGTATTTCACCAGGGAATGGATACAAATCATGAAATCATATAAAGAGACCTTTCAAAATAGGAGTATATATTAAAACAAGTCGTTGGTATAGGTATCAAGCAAAAAAAAGTGACTTTATTGGTATTAAGAAAAATTAGTTGAGTACATTTAATTTTTTCAAATTCATAAAATTTTCTAACTCTGCAGAGTTGGAAAAATTTTCTGACTCTGCAAAGACGGAAACTCTCTTCCGTCTTTGTAGAATCGGAAATAATAACACCCAAAAGGGTATTTTGGTCCATGAAAATTGAAAATGGGGCCAAAAAGCAATTTTCTTGAGAAAAAATTTCTACACCCCACCCCAACTTTCTACACCCCATTTATTTTTAATTTCCCAAAAATGCCCCCACCTCATTCTCACCTCACACACCTCAGCCCCACTCCCAAATCGCCCCCACCGTGCACCCACTGCCCAATCCCGCTCCCAACTGCAGCCACCACCACTCGTGGCACCAACTGCGGACAGCACCCCCCCCCCTCATGCCACAAAGCCCAGCCCCAGCCCCAACCGTCCACTGTCCCACCTTCGGCCGCACCTTTCACCCCACTCGTCCCACATGTCATGGTTACTCCCCACCCTTACGCCCGCTCCTTCCTTCCTTCATTCATTCTCATTCCCCACCATCCCAGCAACACACCCCACTGTCCCAGCAAAGCTCGGGTCGTGAAAACGCCCACGACCGTGTCAGGTCGTGACTCTCCTCGCGACTGGGGTGAGGTGGGTGGGTCGTGACCCTCATCACGATCGGGGTGGGGTATTGGGATTGTGAGCTTCCTCACGACCGGGATAGAGTACTGGGATCGTGAGCTTCTTCTTGATCGGGGTGGCGTGTTGCAGTCGTGAGCTTCCCAGCGATGGCGCTGTGTGGCTGCGGTGTGGGGCGCGACGAGGCTGCGGGGTGGTATGTGGGTGGTGGAGTGGAGATGGAGCTGATGTGAGGGTGGATCGGTGGGTGGTGGAGTGGAGACAGGAGGGGCCGCGAGTGGGTGGTGGAATGGAGAGCAGAGGGGGTTGACTATAAGCCGGTTAGCTATCGGTCAGTGGCTGTGGCTTGAGGCTCAGGAGGTCTATGGCGGTGGGCGATGGGTTGTGGGCGGATGGGGTGGGCTGTTGCAGAAGAAAAAAGAAATAGAAGAAGAGGAAGGCAGGGGCATTTTAGGAAAGTTTTAAAAAAATGGGGTGTAAGAAGTGGGAGGTGGAGTGGCAAAATTTGTTCTCATTTCCTTTGGAAATTGCTTTTTGGCCCCCCACATCCGACTTTTTGGCCCTAATTTCCAATTTTCATGGACCAAAATACCCTTTTATCGTGTTAATATTTCCAGTTCTACGGTACCGGAAAAAACATTCTGGTACTACAGAGACGAAATAGATTTAAACATTATTTCGGTTCAACAAAATCGGAATATGGCTTCCGCCTTTGTATAATCGGAAAGATTTAATGATTTTACCATGTTAATATTTCCGGTTCTACGGTACCGGAAAAAGCATTCCGGTACTACAGAGACGGGATAGATTTAAACATTATTCCGGTTCATCAAAACCGAAATATGGCTTCCGTCTTTGTATAACCGGAAAGATTTAATGATTTCCGGTACTGCATAACCGGAAACATTATTCCTATATCGTTTTCATTGAAAGTACCTGAGTTGTTGTGCCACACCCAAATATAATCTCTCCAACAACAGGCTTTTCGTTGGTGGAACTAAAGGTGACCGTTTCCCTTGCAAGCTCCCCGTGTGTCACTGAGCCATCACCATAGCTATAATTATATGAACACAGTTTTTGAGGAGAGAAGGAGTGACCAAAGAGTGAATCACACTGTTATGAGAAACAAGGTATGGCACTGTATGTTTTGGACCTTAGTGGCTCAAACATTGGACTTTTTTTATATATAGCAGCCTTTGCAAGGTGTACACTGAAATGAAGTACCAGTTATGCAGTATCGGAAATCACATGGTACTTTTTCGGTTATGCAGTACCGGAAATCATTAAATCTTTCTGATTATACAAAGACGGAAGTCATATTCCGGTTTTGGAATCGGAATAATGTTTAAATCTATTCCGTCTCTGTAGTATCGGAATGTTTTTTCCGGTACCGTAGAACCGAAAATATTAACACGGTAAAAAGGTATTTTGGTCCATGAAAATTGGAAATGGGGGTCAAAAAGTCGGATGTGGGGGCCCAAAAACAATTTCCTTTCCTTTAACAATGACTATATTGGACAGAAATCAGCCCGGTAATTGTAGGCTCAGGCCCAAATTGAAAATCCGACTCATCAAAGCCCACAAAACCAAAAAAACAAAAAGAACCGGTCCCGTCCCTCGAATTCCTCTATCATGGTCCTCTTCCTCTCCTCACCTGTACGGAAACCTTGATCCTTTTTCTGTTGTTGTTCTTATTGTTGCTTCTCTTCTCTCTCCTTTTCAGTTTCCTTCTTCCTTTACCAATTTGCTGTATGATTTCTTTTTTCCACAGAAACTTATTCAAGTTTTCAACTTGCTCAACTCTTCTTTCATTTCCCCCAAACATTTCTTTCATACCTACCTGAAATCCATCACTCCACACACACAGCCACAAGGGTACCCTTACTTGTTTCTTCTTACTTTCCTATTCTCTCCTTTTACGTTTATTCGTTCATTCCCTGCTTTCAGTGCTTTGCAACTTAATATATTTAAAAAAAAAAAAACATTTTTCCCATCAAGGGCAAGGCCTAACTTTCATATAACTACCCAACTTAATTAAGTTTTGTTGAAAGGTGGCAACTTGATTTGTTGATTTCTAATTATGTACCCTTTTATTCAAGACACTTACTTTAAATGTTCACTGGCTCACTGGGTTAATAATACTGTAAATTTTTTTTTCTTTTCAGGGTGAATAATAATTTCAATAGACATTTGTTGCATTGGAAAATGATATGTTTTTACTTTTTATTTGCCATTCGTGTTTTTATTTTTATGGTCTTGTCATTGTTCACGGAATACAATAGTGGAAAAGTTGGAGTATTTGAAATCTAAGCTTACTGGTCTTCGATGTCATAATTTCATTGGTTTCCAAGATAAAAAGTTAGGTAATCTCTTTCACTTTTAGGTTGTGCTTTCTAATTTGGTTTATTGGATGGCAATGATACAGATGAGTGTTGCTACGGATTCTCCGGTACATTCATCCAGTAGTGATGACTTCATTTCATATCTCGACGCTGCATTAGATGCAAGTTCACCAGAGGCACCGTCGGATAAAGAAGTTGAAAATGAAGATGAGTTTGAGACTGTCAGGTGCTCTTTACTAGTTGGTTCATATTATTATATTTGTCCCCGTAGGACAGTAGGACCTAGGCTGTTGTGATATCACAAATTATTAGGTATAGTAGTATCTCCATTGTTGTTGTGTTGTAGGGGACTGTGGTATTTATGACTTTAATTTTAGCTTAGTAAGTTATTTTCAGCTATTTCCCTAGTGTTTTGAATTGATTTTCTTCTATCGTGGATCGTTATCAAGAATTAACAGACTGTCATGTTTTCCGGGTGAAGTGGTTAATTGTTTCTGAAAATCATGAAAGATCAGATTGCAAGGTTTTAATTATTACATTTAATGAATTGCTTTTACATGTATCTAATGGCATGCCGAAATGGTGGGTCTGGGCATGGAATCCTCACTACATCTTTTTATACTGTCAATTATGTCATAGAATGAAGATCAATATACTAGTTATGCCTTTTCTTCTTAACTAATCACCTGATGATGTACTGAATGATTGAATCTGTGTTTTGCTTATCTTCATTGTCATAAGTAAACATGTTTTACTGGCCTGTGGAGTAGTGAACCAATTTGCTTAAGCCTGACAGAGAGACTGGGGTTTTGGGGTTCATGTATGGTTTTTTTTTTTTTTTTTTAGTTTAATTTCTTGTGTTATACTCTAATTTATGAATTTAAGCAGAACTAAAAGGCGTAAAGTTGAAAGCATTGAGGAAACGGAGGGGTCTACTTCAGAAGGAACTGTGAAACAGAATTTGGGTAATTTCGGTTGTCTTAGTTTTATTTTTCATTATCTTCGCTGGGAACCAGAATCCTTCTTGTGTCCTACCAAATTTGCAGATGGGTGTAGTTTTCAAGAATGTATTTGCAGCTTCTCTCTTTTAGAGCAAGATGACCACCTCTTAACTAAGGATGTAAAAATATTTCTTAATTTTATCTGCTTTAAAAGCTCTCTTGAACTATTTCACTGGTTCAGACTAAAGTTATTTGTGTTGTGTTACTATCTGTAACTTGTTTTTACTTGAACCTTTTTTGTTCTTATAGAGTAATGAATTAATGATACATACACAATAAGATTCCTCACACACTGCATACAACCATTTTTGGGGCCCACCAGATAACAACTATGCCTCATGTATACTTATTTTGAATTTCTCAGATCTTGCACAATATGTTCACATGCTTTTGCCATTATTTTGTTTTAATTTTATGATTTTGTCTCAAAAGTGTTTTTACCTTCTCTCTTCTCTTTTATTGAGGCAGAGACATCTGTGGAGGTAGATGTATGCACACATCCTGGCTCATTTGGAAATATGTGTATACGTTGTGGGCAAAGGTTGGATGGGGAGTCTGGTGTGACGTTTGGGTACATACATAAGGTATACGTTGTTTCGGAAGGATGTCTAGTAGAATTACAAATTTAGCTTTGGATAGTTGCTGTTGTCGTTGCAAGTCACATTTTTCACCTAACTGTTAGAACAAGTTAAATAATTCGTAGCTTGAAGTTATTTCCTGGTTTAGTGGTTGTTATCAATCATCATCAAAGATTGTAGTTTTGAGCCTATAGCGCCACACTTCTGGGATTTATATAAAGTAAAGGGAAGTGAATGTCCCCATAAAAAAGTGAAATATTTGTTGGGGCTTTCATACATAAGTGCACATACAATTGACTAGGTCCATGCCTAATTGAGTTCCAAAGTTATTTGCTTGCTTTGGTCTATTTACATGTTGATATGAGGGTCCTGTTTTAATAAATTTTTACATATCTTCTAATCCTTAATATAGAATGAGATTCTGTATTCATTTACATGTTTTGGTTAGCATAATGGTTGGGGCGATCAACATGACATAGTCAATCTAACTAACTAATTTAGCCAAATAATAGAGTATTTAATATGATGGAAAATTTTCTGCTCACAGGGACTAAGACTTCATGATGAAGAAATTTCTAGGTTGCGCAATACAGACATGAAGAGTTTGTTACATCGTAAAAAGCTTTACTTGATTCTTGACCTAGATCACACACTGCTCAATACCACTCACCTTGCTCATTTGAGCTCAGAAGAGTTGCATTTAACTAGCCAGACAGATTCTTTAGAAGGTACATGTGTATGTTCTTTTGATCTTTTCCTTTTCGTAAATGACATGTGTGTTAAACAACATATGTCATTTATGGATGCCATTCTTATAGATCTCACAAATGCGATTTTGCTTTTGACATAAAGTGTTCAATGACATCAGTATTATACAACATATGTCATTTATAGATGGCACTCTAACTTAGTTTTTGTATTTGTGAGATTCTTTTAATAGATGCTATTCCAACTTAAGCTCTTGCATTTTGGCAGAGTTAGGGTCTGTTAGGACTTAAGCACATGAGGAGAGCCCAACCCAAAAGACTAGTCCATTAGGTAGGTGAGCCTCATGGCTTAAGTATCACATTGAGTTTCCTAGGCTACTCAATGTGGGACTCCTAACATTGCCGCCCCCCTTTAACGGCCGACGTCCACGGCGGCTTTCACTCTATTGACACTGACCCGATGGCAGCCTTTTCTCTTTTGGCGGCTCCACTCACCTATCAATATTCGGTAATATACCTTAATCCAGCCTATAGGTAGCTTTTTCCGTGGTTCAACCTCTCGATGAAAGCACCAATTGTTAGGACTTAAGTACGTGAGGAGAGCTCAACCCAAAAGACTAGTCCATTATGTGGGAGAGCCTCATGGCTTAAGTTCCACATTGAGTTTCCTAGGCTACTCGATGTGGGACTCCTAACAGGGTCTTTCAAACTGGTATTATTTGTTATCGTGTGTGTATTTTCTAACTTCTGCTTGATTTCACCTTTGATTTCTGGGTTTTTAACGACTTCTTATATGTTACCTCTGGCCTTATACTTGATGAAACAAATAGATATCCCCAAAGGTAGCATCTTCAAATTGGAATTTATGCATATGATGACTAAGTTGAGGCCCTTTGTCCGCACATTTCTAAAAGAAGCAAGTGAAATGTTTGAGATGTACATCTACACCATGGGTGATCGGCCATATGCCTTAGAGATGGCTAAGCTGCTTGATCCTCAAGGAGAATACTTCAATGCTAAGGTTATCTCTCGAGATGATGGGACTCAAAGGCATCAAAAGGGTCTTGATGTGGTCTTGGGCCAAGAAAGTGCTGTTCTAATTCTTGATGATACAGAACATGTAAGTGTATTGCCACTTGCTGACTTGTAATATGGAACAAAACAATGGTTGTAATATAAGCCAGAGTTTATTTCTTTTAATTTAAAATTAATTACTGATCAAGCTATGTTAAAATATGTTCAATTCCATTCCAGTTGAATTTTTTGTCCAAACTAATCTTCCTGAGTACTAGTTGAAAATTTATGTGTCTGAAGAGGCAGCTTAATGTGGCCATTATGACTAAGCACAGTTGATCAATTTATAATCCTTAAACTATTTCAGCTATTTTAGCTTCTTGCCTTTCTTTCGTGAGGGTGTTAGTGTATTGGTTTGCCTGATTATTGGTTAACATATTGGGTGTTTTCCTTTTTTATGGGTTATATGAAATTTTTGCTGCTAAATGTTGTAGGCATGGATGAAGCATAAAGATAATCTGATAGTGATGGAAAGATACCATTTTTTTGCCTCGAGTTGTCGGCAATTTGGTTTCAATTGTAAATCTCTTGCTGAATTGAAAAGTGACGAAAATGAAACTGAAGGAGCACTAGCAAAAATTCTGGAAGTTCTGAAGCGAGTCCATAGCACATTCTTTGATGTATGTCTCTTTTCATTATGTCATGATAAAAAGTTGGTTCTTTCCAATATAATGCTAAAATTGTATGGTGGGGAACCTTTTTTAGGGACTTAAAGAAGATCTTGCAGAACGAGATGTGAGGCAGGTAGTTATGTTCATATTGTTTGTCTTCTGGATCTCTATCTTTTTGTTATTGGAAATACATAGTTAATTTTGGAATTCTAATTTGAGGTTCAATTAGGTGTCTGAAGAGCTTATACAGATGTTATTTGGACATATGAGAACAACTTGTTTGCATAAACTTATGAAAATAGTTTATGACCTTTCCTAGCTCATTTCGATAAGCTAATCAGACAAGCATATGCAATAAACTGATCGAATAAGTTTTTAATCAATTGTTTGCCCAAACATGTCCTTAATATGGTTCTTACGATGAGTTCGTTTCTTCACTCCAGGTTTTGAAATCAGTTCAAAGGGAAGTCTTAAGTGGATGTGTGATTGTTTTCAGCCGTATCGTTCACACTGCATTACCAACTCTCAGGAAGATGGCAGAGCAGATGGGAGCCACTTGTTTGACAGAACTCGACCCCTCAGTGACTCATGTAGTTGCTACTGATGTTGGAACTGAGAAGTCCCGGTGGGCCGTAAAAGAGAACAAGTTTTTGGTTCATCCCAGATGGATAGAAGCTGCAAATTATTTTTGGCAAAAGCAACCTGAGGAAACCTTCATTCTCAAGAAAAAGCACTAGTGACTTTTCTTCTAGTCTCACAAACACTGCTCTGTTCATAGCTTGTCTAGATATTATAGTAGCCCAAGGCTTTGAAAAGATATTTCATGCCTAACTAACTACCTCCTGGTTGTGATAATTTCACTATTTGAATATAAAAATAGAACTATGTTTAACTTGTTAGCTTTTGGGCCAACATCTTCTATGGCATTATCTTGATTATATTCAATCAAAAGATTGTAGTGTTGGTATTGGATATAATAATTAACAATCGTTCACACGTTTCTGTTTATTAGCTTTAATTATCAGGAATAATGGTTCATGACATGGTACAGCTTTTATGAAGTGGCTATGGGTCTGATTCTTTCTAATTCCATTCAAGCCCAAAACACTATTGCATGAGTGTGTTAGAGATATAATAATAAAAGTTAGGCGTTCATGCATCTTCATTTAATTGCTTAAGCATTTGAGAGGTTCATAAATGTCTTGAACTGAAGTAAACACAAACCTTTGGTAGAAAGAAATACGTGGAAATAAAGATGTAGGATTTTATGCTATCTGCGATCTGACTTATTGCCTTAAATGACACTTTATTGGATGCCAAAATGGCGCTAACAATAAACTGTATCAGTTTACTGTTGAATCTTGAGTCTCATACTAATCCAGTATTTTATTTTTCACATACATAGTCTTCATCCTTTTAACAAATATAAGTCATACTTTTATTTTATTTTTCACAATTAACAAACCTATATAATTTTAAGACTTGACCTTTTCAAAAATTCTTATTTGGTCATCAATTGATGTATTTATTTAGTACTAACATAAATAATTAAAAATAGAGGGGTAAAACATTCAACCTCCTCAGTTGCCCATTCACAAGCTTGAGTCTAGTTGTGTGTTTATGTTCCTTTTGGTAATATTGGATGCTGTGGAACTCTTCATTTGATAAATTCCATCAAATATTATTTCTTTTCAAAAAAATCATGGGACAAGACACGTAGCTAAAACAAAACTCCAAATTTAAACGGTTTGGGGGATTACCTTTCACGGCAGTAGTTAACAGAGAAAGATTTTTCCATTTCAAGACATTAAACGTGGATAAAGTAAAGGATAAGAAGCATACATGTGCCTGACCTAATCTTAATATGCACGTGGGAGATTCTCATGCATTCTTGCCTTGGGCTTGACCTTTTTTTTTGGAGCAAATATAACCTAAACTTTTGATTAATTCTCAAATGTACCACTTTATTAAGGAAGGACATGGACTGAAGTGGATGTATCTGAACCAACTTGTCAAGTAAGCATTGGCCGAACAGAAGAGTTTCACTGACTGATGTGGATGTATCTGAACCAATTTGTCAAGTAAGCATTGGCCAAACAGAAGAGTTTTAACCACGGAAGTTGTGTGTTTAGATTCTTGTACACCCCGGGTAGACCAAGAGAAAATTGAAGGAAAATATGCAACAAATAAAAAATAAAAAAAGTTGGAAAAGTATGTACTCCTCTAATTATAGTGTCATTAGTAGTATTATATTGCAGATGCAGATGACAAGATTTTCTCTCCTTAATAAGGTGTCGTCATTGCCATGTTAGAATCAATAATTTTGAATATAAAATAAAATCACCTAGTGAATATCTCATCATCAAATTCTTCTCTCTCTTGTGTTCACAAATAATTGTTATATATCTTTTCATAATTTCACTCACCACCTACTCCTCTTTCGATGGCATACATTTGAGGTTTTCATTTATCCGATTGAGAAATAAAAAAGGCCCTTGTTCGTGATTGATAACAACTGATGTCAACCTGGTTGGGCTGAATGCCTGAGTGTATGTGACAATGAAATCAGAAACCCAATAATCAATTCAATTGGTTTGCTCCACGTGGCTTGTCACGTGCAAAGAAAATGATGCTTTGAATCTTCTAGTAAATACTTATTAAAGAATAATATAAATGTCATTTTTGAAAGGCAATAATATATGCATTTGGATCTTCTACAAATCTTAAACTCTCGGACCAAAAATGATCTAAGATATATTCACCTGTAAAAAAATAAAATAAAACTTATAGTATAATTTTAAGGAAATTTCTAACATGCAACCTAAAATTGGATGGTTGCTATGCAACCTTTTAGTAAACTAATAAGAAGTTGACATCTAAGACATGTGTGTCATGTCATTCCTCGAAGTAGTGATTTATAATTTTTACAATTTAGTCCAACATAAAAAAAATTAATTTAATTTAGTCCTTTATACCTATTAGCAAATTAATTTAACACATGTTGTTATAATCACCTGTTGTTTTAATCTATGTTATAATTTGCTAATAGGTACAAAGGACTAAATTAAATTAATTTACTTTTTATGTTGGACTAAATTGTAAAAATTATAAATCACTACCTCAAGAAATGACATGGCACACATGTCTTAGGTGTCAACTTTTTTATTAGTTTACTAAAAGGTTGCATAGCAACCATCCAATTTTAGGTTGCATGTCAGTACTCCCTAATTTTAATACTGCAAATAGTTGGAGAGGTAACTTAATTAACATGCTTTCCTCCTTCAACGGCTATGGATATTTAACGACTGAGACGTTTTTGAAAATTTAGTGGCCAAAATTTGATAGCTTATCTCAACGTACAACGTAAACGAATTTGTGTGAATTTTATGCCTTCGTACTACTATAAGTTTTCAGAACATGCATGTACTATATATATACCACTTGTCATTTAGAAATCGTTCTGCACGTAATTTTCTGTACATTACCCCTCAGCCCCTCACCCATGATAATGTTCGAGATTGAATAAAACACTTTGTTTATTCGAACATTCAAAATATGATATTGCATTAATAATTATCTGAATTTACAGACCTATAATATATTGATTTTATTTTATTTTAAAGTATTAATATATCTTCATATATCTATTATTAACACATTTTGCCTCACTTCCCGTCACTCATTTATAGAAGATCTTTTGGGAAAAATTGGAAGAATAAAAAAATTATTTGATACTATTAATAATATTCGAATTGTCAACATTTAGTATAATTTTTAAAATTATTTTATATTTATAAAAAAAATATTAACAAGTGTTCTTAAGAAGCAAAAATAAATTAAAAATTTATTAAAAAAATGTATATATTTTTATTTTTTTGAAAAAGAAGGAATTGGGATTTATGATTTTTTTTTCATTTTTGTAATCTTAACTAATATTTTTAAAGTACTTATTAGCAAAACCTTATACTTATTATTAGAATTAGTTAAGTTTTAAAACATCTGAATTTTAAAAAAATCTGAAAAAAAAAATGGAAGGAGTATCTATATGCAATATCTAGAAATATTTTTTAATGTAAAAATTGGCTTTTTTAAAAAATAAAAATAAAAAATAAAAGAATCTCCACAAATTGATAGTATATTATTCGTCGTATTGATTTAAGTAAGCTGGTTGCGGAAAGTCTACCAAGTGTTTGATAAAGAATGGGACATCTGGCTTATGACGACCTGTTTCCAATCAATGTTTGAGACATCATTTTTGAAGAATGAACAATATGAATGAAGTGAAAGGGAGTGAATAAGGCGAATTATGAGAAGCAGCCAATTCTTTTATACGGCTTTGGAAAATCTACTAGTTATAGGAAGGTATATACAGGATGTGACATCTTGATTTCTCATTTTCTCCTCTGTGGAGCTGAGAGAAGGAAATGTCAACAAATATTTTAAGGCGCTATTTTGTGGGAAAAAAAAGAAGAAATTTACACCTTAAAATGGAGTATATGATCGGAGTATCGGAGATGTATATAAGAGAAAGATTAAAAAAAAGTGAAAAAAAAAATTGATGATGTAACACAAAATGAAGAATGAAATAAAAAAATTATGAAGTATAAATGATGTTGTAAAAAAAAAATAAAAATATAAGTTGTTTAAAAATAATATTTTTTTTTAAATTTTGATAATTAGAAAAATTTTGTATTTCTAAAACAGAATTTTTGTTATTGTATTTTTTTAATAGGTGCTCTTAGAGGCTTAGAGCTTTATTTAACATGACCTCTTCTAAAATGAAATGATATTAAGGATTAGTGTTTTGTTATGTATTTCATATGTTCATTTAGTTACACTTTTTTATAATAAAATTTTATTAGTGTGATTGGCATGTTTGCATCCAATTTTACGGGTGAACTTAAGGTATTCACCGTCAAAAATAGTGACTAATCCCGTGTTCACCAAAAAAAAAAAAAAATACTAGTGACTAATCCCTTGTTGTGAGAGCTCCTCAAATGAAGTAAAAACTCCACTTAACCTGAAAATATGTTGCATTCCTATGAGTGAGGATTGAATCCTGCACCTCATGGTTAAGAGACAAAGTGAACTACCCTCATGCCACACTTCATGGTTTTTGTTAGCGGTGTAAGTGATCCGGTCCAAGACCGCGAGATCGGTAGGATTAGACCGGACCGGACCGAAAAATACAGTCTGGTATGGTCTCACGGTCCGGTCCGATCTTAAAATTTTTGGATCGTTCTTCTGTGGTCCGGTCCACGATCTCACAATTTTTTAGATCGCATAGACCAAACCGGACTGATAGTTAAAATATTAAAAAAATAAATAAATAAAACATAAAGACAAAGAAGAAGCCTTCAGCCCTTCAATCCTTCATCACTTCACACACTTCATAGCCCTCAAACCCTACTAGTATTACAAGTTCAAACTCTCCCTCACACAACCCTTAGCCGCCGCCCGTCCACCGTCCTCCGCCTTCCCTCCCTCTTCCCTCCGTTTTCGACCTCTCATTTCGTTCGTTTTCGACCTCTCTCTCCCTCCGTTCTCGACAAGCGGCACTCGCCACCGGTTCTCCCTAGCCAAAGCCACTCGCGTCTTCCTTCTCCAGTCGTTGTGCCGCTGGTTTCGCTGGTCGTTGTGCCGCTGGTTTCCCTTCTCTAGCATCGCGACTCTCTTTCTCCTTGCGACTATTCCTTGCGGCTGCTGCCGTGGAGTCCGCCGCCGCCGTCGCTAGGGCCGGATTCGGCTTCATCTCTCCCTCCGTTCTCTCCCACCGATCTACCGTCCTCTCTCACCGATCTACCGTTCTCTCTCACTGTCTTCCGCCGCCAGCTGCTGCTGCTTGGAGAAAGAGAGGAAACCCTGAAAAACGGGCCTGAAGGCTCAGTTTAAAAAAAAAAAAAACTTGAACAATTATGGTCTAAATAGATCGGACCGGATCGCTAACAGTTCGGTCCGATCTTTGCATATGAAAATCATCGGGATCGGACCAGACTGGACAGCATTAATTTAATCGGTCCGGTCTCTAAAATCCATTAAAGACCGGACCGGACCGTTACACCCCTAGTTTTTGTCTTCCATTTTTTAAATGTCTCAATAACGCAATCAATGAAAGGGAATAATTTCGTTAAACGTTCAAAACAGTAAGAATTATTTGAAATAAATAAAAACTTTAGCATTGAGTTAAAATTGGAAAGTAATTTGAAGAACAAATGCACTAATTTTATTATAAAATTTTTTGTATAAAAATTCATAACTCTCTCTTTTTTTTTTGAAAATAAATCATAACTCGTAATCATGTAGCAATGTATATATATATATATATATTTATAAAAATGTAGCAACATATCAAATAGACAATTTCTCAATACAAATATTTTATCTTCAATCCTTTTGACAATTTTCTTATTGTGATGTATAAAGGGTATGGGAAGAGATCTCAGTGCATGTTTGGTTTTGCAGTTAGTTAGTCCATAATCAATTTTGGAATACCAATGCTACTAACAATTACTTCTGCTCCAACTTAATCTTGAGGTCAGAATTGATTTTAACCGTCTTAACCAAGACATAGCTTCCATTAAAGCACGTTATCATTTTGATATTTGATTAAATAATAAAATATATTAATGATGAAGATTAATCTAATAATTTTAGGCATTATCAATTGTGTCCTATGTTTTTTTTAATCCTTCTCTCATCACCTTCATCACTGCCATTTACCAAAAAAAAATACTCCCTAAGTCCCTAAATATAAAAGATACTTTTATTTTGTTCTTATTTATAAGACCCTTTATCAATTTTCAATGATAATTAATTACTCCCTCCGACCCTTATTATAGGCCCTTTTTGTGAGAGAGAGAAAGATGACTTATAATAAGGATCGAAGGGAACACTTTTTTTTTTTTCACAAACACCCTTATTTATTTATCACTTTTTAGATTCCCAATAATATTAATAGGGTTATTTTAAAAATACATATAAAAGTTTACATTTCTAATACAATTAACTAAATTATTTCACTCCTCTTGATAATCTCAAATCTCCCCAAAGGGATCCTATGTTTAGGTACAGTGGGAGTAAATAACATAACCCTCCCTTCCCACACCCTATCAATCCCATGCGCCCACTCGCCTTCTAATTCCTCCACAACCACCTCCTCCACTACATCCGCGTTGGCGACAACATCGACACCGGTCAGATCATCTTCGTCGAGTATCCAACTTGGGATGTGGTGTTGTGACAAGATGGTGGCAGGGGAGAGTTGGCGATGGCGGACATTAGGGGCAGGAGGTGAGTGGTGTTATGCAATTGTGGGTGAAAGGTTAGGGTCTTAGTTATATAGAGACAAATAAAATTAAAATTGGGGATTAGAAGTTGGATAAAATTAAAATTGGAGAAATATGCATTGATGCAAGCTTGGTCTTTATTACATGCATTAAAAACTATATTCTCACTTCACACTCACTTTTAATTTGATTCGCCACATTGCCCAAGTTTTTCGTAGCTGGCCATGGCCATCAGCAATTGAATTTGTTGTTATCGATTCCTAGCATACAATTGCAGGAAGATTTCTATCTCTTCGTCCTTTTTTTTTTTTTTTTTTTTTTAAGAATCAAGGCAAGGGAAAGAATAAATATAAGCGTTTAGGAATATATTTAAAAATTATTTATTGACAAGTAAATGCGAGATTTGAACTCAGAAATTTGTACTCCCTCCAACTTGAATTATAAGAAAAAAAAGTACTTATTTTGGTTTAAAATATAAACAAAATAGTTTAAAAAATATATATAAGCAAAATTACTAACTTTATTAAATTTTGTTTCATTCTTAATGCATGTCATTTTTCTAAAACATCTCTAAAAAATTGTAATTTTAATTAATTTTTGTTTCATTCTCAATTCTACTTTTCTAAAATATCTATATTTTTTATAAATTTGAAAAAATTAAATACAATCAACAAACTTCCTAAATAAACGTAAAAGTGATTGAATTTACTTATAATTCGAACCGGATGAAATAAGTTATAAGTTAATTAAATCTTTGTTGGCTTCATTAGGAAATTTCTAACATGCAATCATGTATAGTCGCATTTTAACTTTACTGAGATGAATACTGTCGAAAAAGGGTGACGCTACGAGATCATCTTATTGGTTGTTATGATGCTTCTGATCCTTTGAATCAGCAACTTGTGGCTCTCATTATATACTAGTACTACTATAATACTATTACTATAATGTAATACTCAAGTATTTGAATAATCACTTAATTAGTTTGCGGCGTTTGCTTGAAGATGGGACAAACACAAACTTAAAGGATAAATGCTATTTATTTTTTTTCCACCAAAGGTATCCTCCGACAAATAGCCGAGGACTAATCCCTAGCTTTCGAGGTGTAGAGATCACCGATGTGGATTTTGCCTTTCGATGTGGATTTAGCTTTTGACGGATCAATGCTATTTTTAGTTACTACATATATACCAAGTTTTATATAGACAAATATTAATGCTAAAGTATTACTCCTTAGGTCCATTTTATTTATCATTTTAGCATTATTAACTTGTTCTAAATTATTTGTCATTTTAAAATTTGGAGAATGTATTAATTATTTTTTTCCAACTTTAACCATGCTTTTAAATATTTTGAAATATATGAAATATGTGATAATTAATGTAGTGTGAGAATAATACAGTAAAGTTACCTTATTTTTTTCTTGAAAATTGAAGTATTAAATGATTTTTCTTAATCTATATCAAACTCTTAAAGTACCAAATAAATTAAAAAGGATGGAATATTTTAAGTAAAAATCGACAAGTATATACCAGTAGTAATATACTAGCATGGGTTTGAAACAAGTGATAAGCGACTCGGTATCACTAAGATTCTTAGTACGATTTCACATGTAGTACTTGGAAACGTGTGGACAACCAAAAGTATAATTGTAATATACATATATTTCCTAAATTTTTTATGCTTTTATTTTATTTTAAAATTTTTTATCATGCATCAACATTTTTGTGTGACTAAAGTGCTGCCGTATCCTCCCAATTAGTGTGTATAAGAGTACAAGAGAACAATAAATTTTTTTTTGGTTGGGTCCACTATTCATCATGGAAATTATGATACGTTTATGGTAGGTTCCTTTCAAATTTAAATTCTTAGTTAAAGGTACATATGGCCGAAGCCAAAATAATCACTGCTCTAGATGGTGACTGCACGAGGCAATCCATGTGAGGATATCAAATACATGGAAAGGGCACCCTTAACAACAGGTTACTATTCAAAAAAGAGAAAACACTACCAAAACTTAACCTTAAGTTGGACAGAACATGGCTATGAAGACAAGCAAAGAGGTCGCTGGATGTTTCATTTCACATGGTGGCATCTCGGTGCCCATGCCCAGTTTGAAGCTTCAATCTCACGAGATGCCAAAATAATTATTCGACAAGTGTTTGGTTATTAGCTATTATTGATCGGCTAGCTAGCTGGCTAGCAAATTCTGCAATAAATTAAACTAGAAGAGAAATAGTTTTACTCTCTAAAAGATAATTTAAAAAAACTTAAGCTTCATAATTTTGCTGTAGAGAAATCGTTGGCATGCTAGCTTTTTTGGAGCATTTTTAATTTTAGCTGTGGGGTCCGTAACGCATAACACAAATACATATTATAATACGGAGCCCGAAACCGTTCAACCATCCCACAAGGCAATTTGCAAATTAGATGATGAAATACAGTAGTTGTTATGCCTTTTAGGACATGTGAACTTACTACTACTTAGGTTTGTTTCAATAAGGGTTCTTTGATGCTCTAAATGCTCTTAGAGCAATTGTTTAGAGTCAAATATAATGAGAAATCGTGAAAAAATTCAGTTTTTTTTTAAGATAAAGTTATGAACTCAAGTGGGTACATTCATTATTTAGTCTTTAGAGAATATTGAAACTAGAATCATTTTGTTGTTACTTAGTTTTTGGTTAGGTGCGGAAAGATGTCATATTATTTACAACTAACTATACAGTTGAATTGATTTAGGTATACAAAATGAATTCAGGATATCACTTAAGGTTATAAAGACACACACACACATAATATATATAAATAATTAATGATCTTTTTCAATTATAATGAATTTAACCTTATCAGCAAGAGTGCAAGACCCTGTATTTAAAATTAAAAAAAAAAAAAAACCAACTTTTTTGCGGAACTAGTAAGTAGACCAGTGCATCAGGCAATATATATTTTTAATATCAAAATAGGTATAGTTATGATAATTTATACTAATTATTATAGAAAAAATATATCACATCTTATAAATTGATATCAATTTAACCTTTTACTAATACCTTTAAAATACGCTCTTTATTTTCACCAAAAAAAAAAACAGTCTTTACATTTCTTAACTTTTGTCTTTTAAGACATTGCACACATATTAAAAATATGTTAATTTAATATTTATTGAAAATAGTAGTAGTATTTTATTTTCATTAATAAATGTGTTTATTAATTTATGTATGGTACTCCCTCCGGTTTCTATTATAAGAAAAAAATAATCAAAATCACACTTATTCAGAAAGTTAGTTGATTGTATTTAATTTTATCAAATTTATTAAAAAAAATATAGCTACTTTAGGAAAGATGTATTGAGAATAAAACAAAAATTAAATGAAATCACTATTTTCTATATATATTTTAGGAATAATTGTATTGAGAATAGAAAATTAGTTAACTTTTTTTTTTATTTGAGACCAAGATAAGTATATCTTGTTTTTCTTATATTACATTATATTAGAGACAAGAGGGCGTAATTTATAGGGATGAGAAATGTTAAAAGTAGAATTAATGAAGAGTAAATGTAATGATTGAATGAAATGTTAAAATTAAAAAAAAAAAATTATATCTTAAAATTAAAAAAAAAATTATGAAATACCCTATCTGATCTTATTTATAATTTATAGGTCACACTTAATTTTATAATGCAGACTAAAAAAAATAGTTGAATTTCTTGAAACTTTCAAAAAAATATTTTAATATATAAATTTATCCTCTTAATTTGGATTGCAAACTTAAAAATGTTTTGCTTGACATTAATAAATAAAAGACTAATAATATAAAATAAAAAAAATATTATAAATAAGACCAATTTTGTTTTTAAATGTGACCTATAATTAAAATTAGAGAAAAAACATACTTAAAAAGATTTTTAAAAAATTGGAAAGAAGAGTATATTATATTTAGTAAATGATAGGTACACAAAAATACTTTGCATAATTTTTCACCTAAGTAACTTTCTTCCTTGCCGGGAAAAAAGAAATCCTGGTTGACTTGTTTCCAACCCCATTATATGTTTTTTCCTTTTAAAATGGTGTTTTCCTTATGTCAATGATACTTGTGAGATTAAAAATTAATTTAAATGAGGAATGGTTTGTCTGATTTTTTTTAACTTCAATATTATATATATTTTTAAAATTGTTGCATTGAAGAAATCAAAATTTATATTTTGAAAGTTTTTTTTTAAAAAAAAATTTCAGATTATTTCTTGATTTCATAGGTACATATCAAATTAATTTTTAAGATTATTGAAATTCCAAATTAATTTTCAAAATAGTAACAAAAAATAAGTTAGGTTAATCCATATTCATTCAATAATCAAATATTAATTTAATTGATATTAAAAATCTCAAAATCTATATTTGTATTTATAAAATCAGAAACCAACCTTACCATAAAATCAACCATCTTAAATTTTTTTTATTTTAAACTTTAAGATTAAAGTTAAAAAAATATTATTTAAATTATCTTTTTTTTTATAATTATTTAAATTATCTTTAAATCCTACGTATTTATATTTATTTCATAGTATAATGATTGATTGCTGGTGTTTGTCTCTTTCTGTTTTCAACCGCGTGCATTATGAGGTCATCTCTCAGGCAGCATCTCACGAGTCTCTGAGTACCAGGCGGCAACTGACCAATAATTCAAAACTTTTGGCAGGGATATTTTTTAAGACAGAATTACAATAAGAGTTTACTTCGACCTTTACTTTTTGAATCCCGTTGTTTATTCACTAACCTCTATTTTTTTTGCCTTATACAAGAATTATCATATTTTTTTCGCCTTATACAAAGCGGACGTGCAAAATTATCATTTTTCCGCCTAGAAAGAGGTGGAAAAAACTGATAATTTATATTACCGCCTTGTATAAGGCGAAAAAATGCACTACCACCTTGTATAAGGCGAAAAAAATGGAGGTCGGTGAATAAACAACGGGGTTCAAAAAGTAAAGCTCAATGACCAACAATTTGATTGAGTACATTACTACATTTAGCGTAGTAGAGCATACACCTGACACCTCCGGTGCAAAATAAATAAGAAAAAAACAAACTAATTTATAGTAATACTTATTAAGAAAGTGAGTTAAGTGTATTAATTTTTTTTTTAAATTCATATAAAAATTGAATTATTTTAGAAAATTTGCTTTGAAAATAAAACAAAAATTAAATATTACAATTATTTTGTATCAATATTTTAAAAATTAAATAGGGATAATCGTCCACCAATGTTGAGAAACGAGTTTTCGTCCTTACCCATGAATTGCTCAAAAATAATGACAATTCATAATTTGGAAAGAGAAATATTTTAATTATAAAAATGAAGAAATGATGATAGAGAAAATGTAATCAGTTGGTAATAATTTTTCAATAATATAAAATATAAGAGATTGAGGTAAGGTAAGGAGTCAATCTAATAAAAAATGAACAAACACTAGAAAGGAAAAAAAAAAGGTTTGAGGGATTCATGCTCATCTCTCATTGTCAAAGTTGTACTCCCTCCTTTGTTTATCATAAGAAAAAAAATACATCAAACTTATTAAGAAAGTTGAATCCATTTAATTTGTTTTAATTCGTAAAGAAAATTGTATTGGCAATAAAATAAAAAATAAATAAAATAATTCCTTTATATAGACATTTTAAAAATAATAATAATAATAGAAAATTAATCAATTTTTTCTTTTACATTTGAAAATAATTTTTTTTATTATATTAAAAATGATGAGGCTTTGTTTGGTTGGATGAAATAAAATGGGAAAAGAGAAGCAAAGAAAAGAGATTATTATGAATGAATAAATTTCGTAGTTATTTGGTAAAAGAGAAAATATGAAAAAATAAAAATAAAATGGAAGGAAAGAAAACATATAATTTATTAAAAGACAAATATACTCATATTTTATATAGTAAAAATAAAAATATTTTTTCTTTATACTTATTTATTATTTAATTTGTAATTATCCTTATTAGTTACACACTATTCTCGTATACTCTATACAGTTGCTATACCGTATAGTAGCATAATGAAATAATGAATAAAAATCAAATTGGTACATTTTCAAATTTCATTTTTACACTTTGTTTGGTTACCGGAGAGAAAATGAAAAGAGAAAAATAGGAAAGAGAGATTATGGTAAGAAGATGAGTAAATTTTATGGTTGTTTGGTATGAGAGAAAATGAGAAGAAATGTAAGAGAGATAAAATTTTAGTTTTCTCTCCTTTTGTTTGGTTGGAGAGAAAAGTGGGAAGAGAGAAAAAAATAAATTTGTTAAAAAACAAATATACCCTTTGTTTTACATAGCACAAATAAATATTTTTTTTATTTCTTTTCTTTTTCTTTCTCTATTACACATAACGAAATATTTTTTTTCTTGCTTCAATTATTTTTTGAATAATAAAAAATATTTTTTTATTTCTTGTTTTACATAAAAAATTAAATATATATTCTTTTTAATTTTTCACATATATGTATATCAAACATAATCAATTTTTTTTTAACTTCAATCAATTGTTGCATATTGTAATAAATATTCTAATTTCACAATGTAAATATAATAAAAATTGGATAGGAATTTATATTAGTTGCTACTTTTATATTAAATTTTTTTTTTCAAAACAAAACAAAAAAAAATAAACAAATAAACAAAAAATTTCAAAAAAAGTGATACTAATATTTAAAAAAAAAGGAAAAAAATATTTGTGATATCACCATAGAGAAAAAAAATAAATAAATTTATATTAATTTGTTCACATCATATGGTAAGAGCAATTTTGGTATTGGAACAAATTTTAAACTTTTCTTCCCATTCTCTTGCCAAAATGGGAGAGAAAACTTTTTGAGATGGGATCCATATGTTTTTTTCTCTATTCCCTTTTTCTCTTGTAAACCAAACAAAAGAGATTCCCCTTTTCCCTTCATTTTCTCTCCTCGTATGTTCTCTTCTCTCATTTTCTCTCAAAACAAACAAAGAGTTATGGTCGCCACGGTAAATTAGCAATACAGTATTACTTTCCAATTTAATTTTTCTATGTTTTACATTTCACTTATTTCTCTTTTCTTTTCAAAATCTTTTCATAGAGATTTTTTTTTGAATGAGTCTTATCCATTTCACTTCCCTCCCCCATTTTTTTTTAACGTTTCATGTATTGATGAACTAAAACAAGGAACCCAACAAGAAAGCAGGGGGTATTAAACCTCCCCCATTTTCTTTCCTCAATTAAACATTAAAAAAAAATCCTTATTTTCTTTTATATTTTGAATTTTTTTAACATGCAATCTAAATTTGGATGGTTGTTATGCAACCTTTTGTTTGACTAATAAGAATTTGTCACTTAATGCATGTATGTCATATCATTGCTTAAAGTAGTCAAAATTGATTTTTGCAATTTAGTTCAACATAAAAACTAGATTATTTTAATTTAGTCCTTTGTACCGGCCTTTACACAAATTATAACTTTTAATTTTCAAAAACATTACTTAAAAAAAAATCAAAGTTGTTCAATTTTGCCTACTTCTTCTTCTTCTTTTTTTTCACATTCTCAACATTCTGCTTTAAGCAATGACATGACACACATGTATTAGATGATAAATTTTATGAGTCTAACAAATGATTGCATAACAACCATCCAAAATTAGATTGCATGCTAATAACTCCCTTATATTTTTTCCACCCCAAACACTATATAAGGAATAGTTGTTCCACGCAGGATCCACCGCATATACCCTCGACAATTCTCAATTCACCTCCCTGTTAGTTTTATTGGCGCAGCAATAATACAGTTAACCGATCCAGTGGGGCCTTCTCTAGATACTGCTACTAGTGTTTTGTGTGTGTGCATGGCATATGGTTGGTGTGACGCCTTATTACCACCATTGTTGTCCATACACGTGTCCATCATTCATTACGTAGCTTAGCAACCGTCAGATCCATCTAAACAGCTTTATAAATTAGAAGACCCCCCCGACCCAAACCATGGGCCGCTACGCTGTTAGTATATGCAAGTTGAAACCCTCAAAACTCTTACTAATAATTATTTTCATTCGTTTGTCTCAGTTGTCACTCCCCTTTTCTTTCTCCTTCTCTTGTTTGTTTGTTTGTTTGTTGTGATTGTGATAATAATAACTCACTCACCACTGTTGCATGTGGGGAATGCATCACAGAAATGACCACTCCCAATGACCTTCCTCGCCATACCAACCGCTCCATCGCCGGCAGAAATTGCCACCGCAAACACGTCGAAGACGGGTAGTCCTCTCATTCTCCCAATTTCAATTCATCATTCCCCTTCCCTTCAATAATTTCGATTACTTTATTATTCAACTATACTACTACTAGTATAAGTATAATCAACTATGATGGCTGACAAAGGCGGCGGCGAGGGTCAAATTCAGTCAACGTTGGTCCATGGAAAATACGAGCTAGGTAAGCTCCTAGGTCACGGCACTTTCGCGAAGGTGTACCACGCGCGGAACATCGAAACCGGGAAAAATGTGGCCATGAAGGTGGTTGGTAAAGAGAAAGTGATCAAAGTCGGAATGACGGAACAGATCAAGAGAGAAATCTCCGTCATGAAGATGGTGAAGCATCCAAACATCGTTCAACTCCTTGAAGTCATGGCAAGCAAATCCAAGATCTACATAGCCATGGAACTGGTTCGAGGCGGTGAACTCTTCAACAAGATCGCCAAAGGAAGGTTGAGAGAAGACGTGGCAAGATTCTATTTCCAGCAATTAATCTCAGCCATCGATTTCTGTCACAGCCGCGGAGTTTATCACCGTGACCTGAAACCCGAGAATCTGCTTCTTGATGAAGATGGGAACTTGAAGGTGTCTGATTTTGGGCTCAGTGCTTTCTGCGACGAGCACGTGAGGCAAGATGGGCTTTTGCATACCACGTGCGGCACTCCTGCTTACGTGGCACCGGAGATTATTGCCAAGAAAGGCTACGACGGTGCTAAAGCGGATCTTTGGTCTTGTGGGGTCATACTCTATGTGCTTCTTGCTGGGTTCTTACCCTTCCAAGATGACAACTTGATTCTTATGTATAAGAAAATTTACAGAGGCGATTTCAAGTGTCCACCTTGGTTT
The DNA here is from genome assembly GCA_037953625.1 of Crotalaria pallida. NCBI lineage: Eukaryota > Viridiplantae > Streptophyta > Magnoliopsida > Fabales > Fabaceae > Crotalaria > Crotalaria pallida. Next base: position 181,549,678 of record CM075649.1, read on the forward strand.
TCATTGGAAGCTAGAAAGCTTATAACCAAGCTTCTTGACCCGAACCCGAATACCCGGATTACTATATCCAAGATCATGGACTCCCCTTGGTTTAAGAAACCGGTTCCCAAGAGCATGATGATCAGGAGCAAGAAGGAGGAGGAGAATAATGAGTTGTTTGATTTTGAGGAGAAGGATAACACGTGCGAGATGAGTAAAACTATGAATGCGTTTCATATAATATCTCTGTCTGAAGGGTTTGATTTGTCACCGTTGTTTGAGGAGAAGAAGAGGGCGGAGAGGGAGGAGATGAGGTTTGCGACGGCGGGGACATCGAGCAGCGTGATATCGAGGCTGGAGGAGGTGGCGAAGGCGGTGAAATTCGATGTGAAGAGCAGTGACACGAAGGTGAGGCTTCAGGGGCAGCAGAGAGGGAGGAAGGGGAAGTTGACAATAGCGGCGGATATATACGAGGTTACGCAGTCTTTTATGGTGGTTGAAGTGAAGAAGAATAATGGTGATACCTTGGAGTACAATCAATTCTGCAGCAATGAGCTTCGTCCTGCACTCAAAGATATCTTCTGGACTTCACCCCCTGAGAATTCTACACCAGCTTGAAGAAATTCTTAACTGTTAGTTGTTACTCTGTTATTATTCTTCTATGTTTAGAATTCTCAAGTGTTTTTCTGAAGGATAATAATAATATTTGATCTTTTGTTATTTTTACTAGTAGTAGTTCTCTTGTGTATCTGTTTCTTATGTCATCCTCGCTCCCAGAATGAGAATGGGAATTGTTAAGAGGTAAAGAATCAAAATCGAACAAATTACAACAACAGCGTTGTTGTTGATGATTCTGATGTTGTCATGTTCGTGTGTGAATATGTGAATGTCATTAGATTTGTGCACCTTATTGGCTTTCTTTGTTGCCTTTGTTTCCTTAACTATTGCTTTATGCATCAAGGTTATGTCTTAAGAATTATTCCTTACCTAATCCTCCCTCTGATCCTATGTATAGGTCACCTTTTAGAAGAAATTTTTGGTCCTATATATAAGTCACTTTATATTTCCTATGCATCATTAATTATTTTTTCTCTTTTTTGCCTTTATTAAATGTTTTGACTAAATATGTTTTTTTGCTATTCATTAATGAATGTGAATTTTTCAAGAAAGTGGAGGGGGTAAAATTGTAATGTTACAATATATTCTCATAAAATTCACAAAACTAACTACTTTCCTTGGTCCGGAAAATACGGTTAAGTATGCCCTATATACAGGACCGGAGGGAGTAAATACTAAAAGACATGAATCCGAATTCCTGTGGCATATATGTTCCGGACCCCTATCCCTATCTCTATCTCTATCTCAAGGAATCGGTTATTTGGTTACATCACTACCACCCTCCCTCCCCCAATCAGTAGCATTGGTTGGACATTAATTAATTAGTTTCATTTGTAGGGGTCAGTATATGTCTAAGCACAACATGAAATTTGACTCCAAAAATACTTTATCCATGTTCTATAAAATTGATAGTTTACCCTCAGCTGGTTTGATTAAGAATACTTCCGCTATGCTATAAAATTTGATATTATAGTTATGTAGATGAGATTATATTTTTCCTTTATTTCTGTCTCTATTAGAGACACAGAGAAATGGTTGCTAAATGTAAATTCTAATTTTTTTATTTTTATTTTTTTTGAACAAATTCTAATTTATTTGTGAATGTTACAATATGTCTGTCTCTAGTTAGGATAAAAATGGCTACAGGACAACCTAGTGACCCGAAAAATACTCCTATTATATTGCATGGATGCAATTGATGCCTTGATGGTAGATACATGGTGGTGTAATATAATTTTTTATGTAATATGATAAGTATATTTAAAAAAAAAAAAACCTCATAAGATAAGTCTATATTTATAAAAGGCTTATTTAAGTTTTTAGTCCCTGAACTTAGGTGCTCTTTTGAAATTAGTCCTTGATTTTTTTTTGTTGCTTTGGGTCCCTAAACTTTTTCAATTTTTGGAAAATGACCTTTTTGTTGCTTAAGTGATGATATGACCGATGAAATGGTACATAACCTTCGCAGTATCGATAGATAACATATTAGATTATGCCACGTGAATTTTAAAGATTAAAAAAAATTCAAATTTATTAAAAATAATTAAAAATTGTATTTTTTTTAAAAAGAAAATAAAATCCTTTAATAATTTTGAAAAAAAAAATTTAATAAAAAAAAATCATGTGGTGTTACAAAACGCTACATAGCACTTCATTCTTCGATGTCGGACAAGTGACGTGACATTTCATTGGTCATATCATCACTTAAGCAACAACAGGGTCCTTTTCCAAAAATTGAAAAAGTTTAGGGACCCAAAACAACGAAAAAAAGATCAAGGACCAATTCCAAAAGAGCATATAAGTTCAGGGACTAAAAACCTAAATAAACCTTTATAAAATTTATGTGTATTAATTACGTCAAATTTTTATATACACTTATTATATACTACTGTATTTGTTTGTAAATATAGTATATCCTAAGGTACACGTTTAAAAAAAATCTTTTTTACAACTGTTATATGATTATTCTCATCATCAACGAACTTCTATTATGAAGGCTTAAAAATTGTCAATATTTACTCCTGAGGATTGCGATTGAAACGACCTCAAGTTATGCCAAAGCTATGGGAGAGTCTAGGTTCGATCAAGTTTGGATCAATCCTTTGTCTGTCTAAATCTCAGCCTTTGATTGGCAGGTGGTCCCAGATGTTCAAACTCTCCTCTTGCAATTCCATTATTATAAATAACAAGTACTCATTTTTGTTTTTCAAAATTTATTTTAGTAGTGTTAAGAAGATGCCCATGAATTTTAAATTTAAAAACCTTAATTCCAGTAACCTTTCTGATACGTTGAGTTTTTAGGTCCACTCTTTTTTAAAGAGGGGAGCCATCCACTCTTTTTTATCTTTATTATAGTCATTGATTTATTTGTCATAGTATATTAAGGGTTATTTTCTCAAACCAGTTACCTGCAAAACCGGTTGTTAAAAATCAATGGTTTAAATATTTTTGCACATTTAACTTCACAAACCAATGGCTGCAAAATGCCCCTTCAAGGCTCCCCTGCACCTCATTTCAATTTTTTTTATCAGTCCTTCTTTCAATTTTTTTATTTGTTTATTTTGGCAAAAATGCACAAACCAATCAAATTTATTTCAGCTACTAAGTAAAATTGTTATTTTGTTTTTCAATTATTTTTTTTATTATTTGTTTCATTTTTAAAAAATACACCTTTAGAAAAAATCACTGCATTGAATCACATTAACTTTTTTATTTTGTTCACTAATATATTCTTTTTAGAGTGAAGGGACACTTTGGTCCCTCAAGTTTTTTGACAAGGACACTTTAGTCCCTCAAGAAATTTAATTCATTTTTAGTCCTCAAAGTTTTCCAAAAGTACCAATTTAGTCTCTGTCATATTTCCTTAGCTACTTCGTTGAGGGACTAAATTAGTACTTTTGGAAAATATGAGGGACTAAATTGGTACTTTTGGAAAACATGGAAACTAAAAATGAATTAAATTTCTCGAGGGAACTAAATTGGTACTGTTTAATTGTTGTTCCAGTTATTTTTCTTTGTCAGTAACTTCCTTTCCACTCACTTTATTTTAGTTTGTGGAACTACATCATGAGCAGTTTTTTTTTTTCAATCAGAGAGGGTATAATAGGAATTGACAAATTTATATACAAACAGTTAAAAACCATGTTTTCTTTATATAATAGTATAGATTATTGATTTTTTTTATTATTTATGAAGATAACAACTATTACATCCATCTCTAAATATAAAGGTTTGGGGTGATCTTTCACCCCAATTAAAAAAGTTAGTTAATATGGTTAGTGATATTGAAATTTATAATATTTTAATATACTTTAAAAACTGTCCTTATGATTGTTATTGAGATTATAAGAAGTATTGAGTAACTATATGCGTTTATGCGGAAAAAAGAAGCAATTAAGATCATTGAAAATTGAACAAAATGTTTATAAAAAAAAGGACAAAGCACTTCCATTATTTAATTAGTGCTTATATTTAAGGACAAAGATGTAGTAGAAATTTACAAGCTTTAAAGATAGTGATATACTCCGTCTGGTCCTATTTATAAGACATACTTATCTATATCACACAGACCAAAGAATGTTTTTAAGTTTATTGAAACTTTAAAAAAACACTTTAACATTACAATCTTACCCTCTTATCTTGTATTGGGAATTTCATAATGTATTATTTCACATTAATGGACAAAGGGCAAATAAAATAAAATAACAATAAATGCTTCATAGAAAATGTAAAGCGACTTATAAATAGGACCAAAAAATTCTTCTATAATGTGCCCCGTAAATATAACCGGAAAGAGTAATATGATCGGACTTGGCTTGTCTAACACATACAGATTTATGTCCTTCAAATATAGTATGATCTGAGTCCTTAGATCAAATCCAAAGGCTTAGTTAGTAAATGTGGCTGATTTTTTGTTTGTTATATTATTACTAGTGTCTCGACCGGTCGCAGTCGATCCGCATTTTCATTGTTGTGTTTTTATAATAAAGAACTAATTATTGTGATGGAGATTAGAATGTTTTTTTTCTTAGTGTCTTGCTAAGGGCACTTGTTAAGGATATCAATAGTAGAAAAAATTCAAAAGTCCAAGGTATTTACTTTCTCGAGAATCCAAAAAAATGCATTTTCCCATAACTTTTAACCATATTTAGTTACTTAACAAGTGCCCTAAGGACACTCTTTAGCATTTTCCTCTTACTTATTCTTCTTTCTCTCTTTCTATTTTCTTTAGTTTTCTTCTTTGTCCATTGGTTTTTATTTGTGTGTTGGTTTTTCCTTTACTATTTAATTATTGTTCCAATTATTTATGTGTTAGTAACTTCCCTTTCTCTCACTTTATTTTAGTTTATAAAACTACTGGAGCAGTTTTTTTTTTTTTTTCAATCAAATATGGTATAATAGAAATTGACAAATTTATGTTCAAATAGTTAAAAACCATATTTGTTTTATATAGCATAGAAAGTATAGATTATGAATTAATGAAATAACCATAAAAATACAAAAGAAAAGGAGAACCACCACAATCGGATACCGGTGACCAACGCATCAAACATCCCTCCCAGTCCACCACTTCCCAACGCGACCACGGAACCACCGCATCCCTCCGCTGACCCCAGTAGTCAAGATTTTCACGATCATTGTCAAGCCACTAACCTCACCTTCGTCGATGTGAGGCATCGTGAACCAAACCCCGTGCGTACTAAGCACCGCCGACCGGAGTCGCGCGTCCATCACTGTACATTTGCCTTGGACTACAAAACTATTACCTATCTCTCACTATCACTGGCAACTCATGCTGCTACTACCACCGGAAACAGCAGCAAGGAGGAAGGAACTTGAACAAACAGAGGCTCCTTGCTCGGATCTTGGTTTCCAGTAGGAATGGCAATGGGAGAGTGCTGATGGGGATCCTCGCGGGGAACGCCTTGTTTGGGGACCCGAGTTTGGGGATTTTTTCCAGCGGGGGCGGGGATGGGGGGATTTTTCCCCGAAAAGATTTTGGGGCGGGGAATGGGATTGGTTCCCCCGTCTTCGACAATTTTAGTTATATGCCCTTAAATATTTAGGCTTTATATAGTTAAAAAATATGTTTTTTAGTAACTTCACATATATTAATATAATTATAATTATAATTATTATTAGAGTGAATGAACACTTTGATCCCTCAAGTTTTTCGACAGGGACACTTTAGTCCCTCAAAAATTTAATTCATTTTTAGTCCCCATGTTTTCCAAAAGTACCAATTTAGTAACCTAAATTGGTACTTTTGGAAAACTTTAGGGACTAAAAATGAATTAAATTTCTTGAGGGACTAAAGTGTCCCTATCGAAAAACTTGAGGAACCAAAGTGTCCCTTCACTCTTATTATTTTTAACGATTTTTTTAAATTGAATCTCTTGAATTTTAACGATTATTTTTCTGTAGTGTACAAGTTTAAAAATGCTATTCGACGTTGTGAATTTTATAACAGGTCAAGTTGAAGTTAGGTTCCCTGTGGGGACCCGTGGGGTGATGGAGAATGGGGATGGGGTTAATCAACCCCCGACATGGGGAATAAGGATGGGGATGGGGGGCAAATTAGATCCGAGGATGGGGAATGGGAAAGGTCTCCCCGAGCGTTCCCCGCCCCGTTGTCATCCCTAGTTTCCAGAAAGTTGGTCATACCTCCATCATTAAGTGAGAGATTAAGAGCAGATTGGAAGTGATGAGAGTTAATCCTAATTGCCTTCACTCAGTCAAACTTTATCTGAAATGAATTTGCAAGGAAGACTTGTTTTTTTTTTTTTTAAAAAAAAAAAACCCAATGTGACAGCCTACACTAGGTTACAAAAAGGAGTGGACAGTAAAATCGTTCTTCTGATACACAATGATATGAATTATGATGGCTCACTCTCACCAAAATAACTTGCTTCCAATTGTTTTCAAAATGATAAATAGTAGACATTTTTATAAGCTCTCTTTCTCCTCCACCCTTGTGACATGGACATATCATCGAGAGCTATATGATTGTTTCAATTCAGCACCAAGCATTGAAGACTTCAAATTCTAACTTTCTCTGTTTCAACCAAACAGGTTCTGTTAATTCCATGTGTCTTGAGAGACTGCTTCCTTTAATTTAATTTCTTGTGTCTTGCTATCAACTTATGAAGGTAATATTGAAAAAATAATTGTAAATGCACATTTTTCTGTATTTTAAAAATATAAAAATTATATTTTTCATTAACATTTTTTAATAAGTGTATTAAAAATATTTATTAGCATTTGACTAATTTTCTTATCTCATATATTTTCTGTCCACTAACCTTCCCTTTTTCTATGATGAAGGTTTCTCTAACCATCAACATCATGAGGTTTCGCAGTTCTTATCCCTTGGTTACGTGGTAGTACAAGATTCCAAAAATATTTAAGGAAAGTTTTACGGTTATAGATGATCAATCATGTGAACCAATTTTTCGAGTGCTCAAATGCCAAGTAAATATAAGAATATATTGATTTTTGGATACACCACATAATGTGTTTTTAATGTTGTTGTACTTGACAAGATTCTGATTCTAGGTATCTTTAATAAAAAAAAAAAATCAAAATACACATAATTTTTGAGAATGTTTATATGATGTACACGAGGTACTCAGTGTATACTCGCTCCGGCTTGAAATATAAGCAACAAAAAACATACATCTCTTGGATTAAAATATAGGCAAAACTAACCAATTTTCTTAAATTTTATTTCATTCCCAATGCCACTTTCCAAAAATATCCCTAAAAAATTGTTATCTTATTTAATTTTTGTTTCATTCTCAATGCAATTTTCCTAAAATATCTCTATTTTTTTATAGATTTGATGAAATTAAATACAATCAATTAATCTCCTTAATAAGCGTAAAATTAATTAATTTTGCTTATAATTTGAACCGGAGGGATTACATATGTTCGCTTTATTCTGACCCTGGTGATAGCCGCCATTGTACTTATAGGAAAAAGTAAGAAAACAAGAGGAAATGAATATGAATAATATATTTTGCATCATTAGTGATGCTTGGTCAACAACACTATCATGATGGACGAGAATAATGAAGGAGAATATTTCGCAAAGTTTAGGATGGTTAATCTTTGTGTTCGAATTATAAACAACAAAAAACATACTTATCTTGGTTTAAAATATAAGCAAAATTAACTTATTTTATTAAATTTTGTTTCATTCTTAATGTCACTTTCCTCAAAACATCTCTAGAAAATTGTAATCTAAATTCATTTTTGTTTCATTCTGAATACTACTTTCGTAAAATACCTCTATTTTTTTTTTATAAATTTGAGAAAATTAAATAAAATCAACTACTCCTTCTGGCTCGAATTATAAGCAACATAAAACATATTTATCTTAAATAACTTTATTAAATTTTGTTTCATTATCAATGTCACTTTTCTAAAAAATCTATAGAAAATTATAATCTTAATTAATTTTTGTTTCATTCCCAATACTACTTTCTTAAAATACCTCTATTTTTTATACATTTGAGAAAATTAAATACAATCAACTAACCTCCTTAATAAGCGTAGAAGTTGTTGGATTTGCTTATAATTCGAGGCGGAGGAAGTATTAGTAATTCACAACATTACTAGTGATCGAGAATCAAGGCACGATCAGGATATGCCAATCGGTTTTGTGGGTTCAGTTCATCTAGTTTATTTTAATCCGTTACGATAATTAATTCGTATTAATCCCAAAGAATAATGTTTGTTTGACATTCGTAATTGACATCAGAGAGGGACATCTGTTTTTTTGGATAAAAAGTGGTAGATCCGGTAAGAAAGAGAAATTGCAGGACACACCAGTTTTTGCCTGAAAAGGCAGGTGTCCCGTATAAATGTCAAATACTGATGCTTATGTAACAGAGTTGAATCCCAAAGAATAATGTTTGTTTGACATCCGTATTTGACATCAGAGAGGGACATCTGCCTTTTTGGGTAAAAAGTTAAGAAAGAGAAATTGCAGGGCACACCAGTTTTTGCCTGAAAAGGCAGGTGTCCCATATAAATGTCAAATACTGATGTTTATTACAAAAAGTGCAAAATCAATTTTAAAAGATTAAATACATTAAATTTAAATTATATACACTATTTTCAAGATGGACTTTATATATTTAAAGTATTTATCCATTGCCCTGATGGCAAATCTCATTTATTTAAACATAAAATTTCTTTCATTATAAATGATTTTAAAGATAATATCATTACACAGACAATCAATTATTGAAATGATCTTTTCAGCACTAGTCTTTTTACCAGATGGGTTTAGCTCGATCTGTTATAGAAATGCTTTCGGAACAAGAGAGAATGTGCTACTGTTTGGCCATAAGTTGAAACTTTGAAAGTGATTTTCAACCACTACGTATCCACTAAAATTGGAAAAATGACATACCTAACTACTATGAAGATACCCTTGCCATGTGCGAGAGCTTTAAAGAATTTTATCTTCAATCTTTTGGGTGACAAGAAAAGAAAACAATGAATAATCAAGTTTAAGTATAAAAGGATGGCCTGGGAAAATTTGTTCATGAATTCAGATTATTTTTAATGACAAATGCTATCAAATATCTTTAATCACTTGTTAAGAAGATAAATATAGTAAAAATTATTAAAAATGTGGTTTTTTTTTATATTCTTAAAATATAGAGTAGTATACACTTATGATTGTTTTTTTAATTATAAAAACTTTAACAAATGTCTAAATAAAACATTTTGTTAAATTGCTTAATTTAGCTGATTTCTTAGTATACAAATATTTTTTTTCTAATAGGTTGATCCCTTAATGTATGTACAATTTTTACATATACTCTAGGGTCAGCGTATTTATTAAATTTGCGAGGAAAAAAAAAAACGAATACGCTCATAAAGGAGCATACTCATATGCCCCCACCGAAGGCTTCAAATTTCATGAAATCAAATCCATCACTTCCTCTTGCTCTAACCTGGAACACCTTCTAATAGCTTGCACCTTCGATCCAAGGTACTTTGGTTACGTTGGCCATGAAACACTTCTTGTTATTCCTTCAAATTACCCGAAGCTTTTAGTCCTTCAACTTGTTGACACGTCTTTTTTTTTTTTTAACCATAGATGGGGATGCCCTTTGCCATGGGTTGCTGTCCTTGTCTGTTAAGAATTGTGTTGACCTTGATGGCATGGGCTTGATTGAGATTGCGAGAGGAGTGCAAGTTCCAGGTAGGTTAATTTGAACTTGAGGGATGCAAACTTGTTACGAAGAAAGGGTTGAGGACTATGACATGACTGCTAAGTAAGATTTTGATTGATGTCAAGGTTTTTTGTTTGAGAATAATTGAATTCCTCTTTCTTCATTTTATCATTATGCTTACCACCAAGCGTATGTGGTATTTTTTAACAAATGTAACAAGTACGTCGATCACCTGTGTATTTGTAATTTTACACATAAGTTAGAGGATCAGCTTAATAAAAAAAATTTTACACTATCTTTATAACGTATGAAGAGTAATTTTTGTAAAAAAATATATATATTTGATAAAGGGTATTTTGAGAAAAATATATTTTTAGGGGAATCAACTATGAAAATGGGGTAAAAAATGAAGGGAATCCCATTTTAATAACCAAACTTTGCTCAACAAAGAAAACATTTTGCCATTCTGCTCCATCAAGAAAACTGAACCAATCTTTCTTCTTTTCGATTAACTTTCATTAGCGACAACCAAAAAAATACATCAAATATTTTGATCAGTTGGTAGTAATAGCCATCATTATTATAACGAAATTTCGTGTATTGATTCTTTTTTCAAGGAAAAAAAATACATTTCCAATAAGTTAAACGAGAATCTTTTGCTAATAATCAATCATGTGAGTAAAAGTTATTCATGCTCTTCTTTTCTTTTAAATCATTATGGGGAAGGTTTGGATCAAGGTTCTAAATTGCAGTTGCACTGCAGCTTGAAAGGTTTTGAAAACTTTGATGTTACATCTCAATTGCAGTTGAGATGCAGTTTTGGCAATTTTGAAATTCTTAATGATGTGGCATAATAAGCAATTGCAACCCCAGGATTAAAACCTTGATTTGGACCTAAACCGAATATTATTCTCTCTTAGAATGATAACAAAATTGTGGCCCTTGTTATCTTCCAAAAGGGGCTTGTAAGCCATAACACTTTGCAAGTTATGATGATTAATTTTACTATTGCCGTGAATCTAAGAGGTGCACCTATTGAAATGTTTTCTTCCTAAATTTCTTACGTAGCTTGATTAGGGCATCTTACCTAATTGCCATAATATAAAAATGACAATTTTTAAGAGATGATAAGATTCATTATGGAAGTAAAGCTTGTCCATAAATGACTTGATTTGAGGTGGTTTGATATTGGTGAAATTTAGTTCTCTTAAAAAAAGTAATCATTTGCTTCAATAAAGGAATTTAATAGTACATTTCAAGCTAATTTTAAATAGGTAATATGAAGGTGGAGTAAGGAGAAAAGATTTGGAAAATATTATTATAAGAGATTGATGGAAGATTTCAAAATTTCATGTTAGGAGAAGAAACATTTTTTCACAACCTCTAATCTCAACACTCTTGGAATCCTTTCTAATTACCTCATCTTCATACTTCCCATCTTCAATAGACTTAAAATACTTGAAATTCTTGAAAATTGCAAATCCCCTATTTAAACACACCCGAAATTAATTTAGTAAATATTGCCATTATAGAGTAGCAATCATGGCGTAAGCGTAAGGGTGACACTCGTCAAAGAATATAGTAAGAATAGTGTTCAATAATTCAATACTCAATACCATAGGACATGCAATAGTTTATTATTAGTACATTAATCACTATGCGTTGCTTATGGAAAAAAAATCACTATGCGTCGCATGAGCTCATGCCTGTTCTTGTTATCAATTTCTCAGCAATTAATCCAGCCCAAACCAAATCCCCAGGGCACCTGCCACTGCTGAAATGCTCTATTACCAACAAATTGTTCAAATTAACTTCTTCGAGAACCCTATTTATTTTAGTATACACATACATGGTACTCCCTCTCGTCCTAAAAATAAGTCCATTTGACCAATTTTCATAGCCTTTAAAAAAGTTAGTTAATATGGTTAATGGTATTGGAAATTTAAATATTTGGTACTACCTTCGTCCCTAATTATAAGGTCCTCTTGGACGATTTCACGTCCATTAAGAAAGTGGAATAATTTAGTTAATTGTATTGGAAATGTGAACTTTTGATATGTATTTTCAAAATTATCCCTATTAATATTATTTGGAATCTAAAAAGTGTTAAATAAATAGGGATGTTTGTGGAAAAAAATAATTAATGCTCATTGAAAATTGGTAAAGGGCCTTATAAATAGGGACAAAATAAAAGTGTTAAGATGACCTTATAATTAGGGACGGAGGGAGTATATTTTTTCAAAAGTACCCCTATAATTACTATTGAAAATCTAAAAAGTATTTAGTAAATATGAGTGTTTGTGAAAAATAAGTAATTAATGCTATTGAAAATTGGAAATGGAGCTTACATTAAGGATAAAAAAAAGTCTTCAAGGAGGCTTATATTTAGTACCGGAAGGAGTAATTACTTTCATTGAATAATAACAAACTTGATGGGTTAGTATATGAAGTATGAATCATCAATTTCATCACCCTGAGCACAGAATCTTTAATATATTGAGTCAGTCAATTGCAGTCACGGCTGGGATTGTGTTGTGTTTAAGGACTACTGTAGGAAATGCGACTGCAATTGTATGTGGTCGTTAACTACCTAAATTAAAATGTTGCAGCCTCAATTACAGTTGCGGACGCATGCTTAAAATCCTGTTTGAAAATGTTACTACTACACGGGAAAAGGACCTTCTAAACTGATAAGTAATCGCCACACTTGATAGCATCATGGACTTGAAAATGAGCCATAATAGCATTATGGAATGACTTTTAGCATTACCCACACCATCACATATTTGTGCAACCGGATCCCACATTTAAGATGTGCAAACTTGAGAACCTTACAAAGGACTCATGTTTCATTGCCATCAATTGGAATAGAAGGATTTGAATGTGCATCTTCTGTGATCCCATTTTCCTTTGGTATCATGCTCAAAATATCATCTTCCATTAATATCCTGTAGCAACATATAGTAACAGTGGTAATAGTTTTATTGGTACTGCTCAAAACAATCAACAAAGCATATAGAACAGCTGAATTGAGTTCAAAACTCATTTCGAAGGCAGAAATAAAAATTGAAGTTAGAAAATGAAATAAGCAATTGAATATCAAAAAAGGGTATACTTAAACAAATAAGCAATGTCAATGTAGTGAAATTTAGATACCAACAAGGCAACAACAACAAATCCAAGCTCACAATGTTTTTCCTTCCTCAAATTAAATTGAAGAAATCAGGAAATTGCTAACCCTCAAAAAAATTTGCTATGCTGTTCTAACTTTCTGCTAACCAGAAAAGGTCATAATATACAATATCAAATTCAGCATTCGGGCGCAGAAGAACCACAATTTTGTTGCCTTTTCCATGAAATAATATAATTGCTGATTTCGTTGGAAAAGGAAGAAAATCTGTTAACCTGGAAGATTAAAGCTTTACTAGAATCTTGCTCCATTCCAAGTCATGTCCAGTTACTATTTGTAGAATTGTTCCTATGGATTGACTTGAAGGCTAATTTCAACCGGTTAGGTAGAAAATCTAATTCTGTCATAGATAGAGATAAAACCCATTGGTGAATCTTGACCTAATCTTTGAAGGCTCTAAAGACGAACGGTTCCTTCAAAACATCATAGCCAATTATGCCGTATCAACCCTTGCTAGTTGCTACCCACATTCTCATAGCTAAATTAAATTTCAAAACAAGACAGTAGTCTAAGAGTAAGTTAGAAATATATTTTATGCTTTAACAAGATGTCCCATAATAGCTTCCATGTGCCTTGAATTCAATGTATCTTCATCAAACTATGTCTAAGGGAGAGAGCCATTAAACCCAAAGGTTATAGCTGTCCGTGAAATTTTACTTCATAAACTTATCATTATAATGATGGTTATGAGGACTTAACTGAAATGTACAGATCACCTGGACTCAAGACAGTAGGAGTTATAACTATAACTCAATTTTAAGGACAGAACGCAATTGCTAGAAAGGTAAGGCTTCTCAAATCCAAAATCCAAATTCTGTGCAAGAGGACATTTCTTTGGTCATGGAGAATTAGTGAGAATCAATTTGCAAAAATAATTAGGGGGGCATGCTTATTAATTCTTGTATAAATAAGCAGTCAACAACTTTGCCTAATCCAAGAATCACCATTTGTTTTAGGGTCTGTTTGGGACAATAAGCTACTTGAAATTGTATTGGCTATCTAATAGCTGATAAACTAGTTGATTGAAACAAAATCTAGTTATAGGTGTAAAATGACATAACCCTCTAGCTTATAAGTCATAAGCAATGTCAAGTAGCTTATAAATTATTGAAATAAGTCATTCTACCAAACACAATCAGATCAGCTTATTATTAGTCAAATAAGCTAGTTGACTAGTGTATAAGCTCATTGTTGGTGTTACCATGTAACCAAAAACACACAGTAATTTATATAATTTTTTAGTCACATAACTACCACTGTTTGGTAATTATTCATTGTGATCCTGGAATTAAAGAGATCTCTACAGTGTATAATCCATGTTATCAGCATATGGTTTAAATTTTTTTTTACAAGACATCAGCATATGGTTTAAATTTTTTTTTTTTACAGGACATCAGCATATGGCTTAAACAGCATCAAAGAGATCATCAACAATACTAGATTACCCTCAAGGCCTCAACACTGCTTTTCATAGAAATAATAACACTGGCAAATCATAAATGTATCTTTATGTACAACACTTTGCAAACAGCTTGGCCAACACAACAAAAAGGGCTATGGCCACAGCCTGACAAATTAATTTGCACCAAGTTTTAAAATCCTAAATATCCATATATTTACTTATATATTACTTGTTAGTCCTCTCATTGTAATTCATTCACTTTACACCCACTTATTTAATATAGTCTTAGAAATAAGTATGACTCTCCTTTATAACATTCTTACCAATCACATTCATCTATTATTCTGCTAGATACTTCTGAACCTATGGTGAGTTATTTCCTCATGGATGAGTCTCTTATGTGATTGTAGTCCATACAGGCATATTACAGCTACAAGGCTAACATCATTATATGCCAAATACAATGAACTAAATGACCTGAAATCAATGAAGACAAGTATTGCAGACCAAGCCTACAACAACAGCAGCAACAATCAAGCCTTTGTCCCACTAGGTGGGGTTGGCTACATGGATCAAATGATGCCATAAAGGTTTATCATAAATCATGTCTTTTGATAAAAAGCATTTATCTCCATTAATGCATACCAAGCTTACTAATAAAAAAATAATCATTCAAAATAAAATATGAAACTCAAAAACAGCCAAGAATATATGATATGAATCATGAAATATATGGTTACAACAACAAAAAGTCATTATTGTAAAATAAAATCTCCTTAATTTGCATTATATTCATTGCAGAATCACTTCCTGCTTATAATGATAGTTCAAAGCTTTTAGTGAGTGGTTTCCTAACGTAAAGAGATGATGAAATGCATACGGACAAAACCTTTGTTATTACTTTGCCAACAGCATGGTTCACCACTCCTAAAATGGCCAAGGCCAAAGCCTAATAAATTTAAAAACGCCACATTTTTTACAAAGAGGTAATAGACATAGAAGTTTAAAATAAAAGAAGGTCCAAAAGGCATTAAGCAATAGTGAAGTGTAACAAACAAGGGGGAGGGGAGGGACTCCTTACATTGACAAGTCCATTCTATGTTGAGAAGTATGAATTAATTGTTATAAGGGGCTGCCATATGTACCTACATATATGAAATGATCTCTTCAAAGAAATAACAAGTTTGATGCATTGTTCAAAAAGCTATTGCAGTGGGGAGCTTATGCCCTCGGAGATCATGTTAGAGGTTCCACCATGACGCAAATTCAGTCACCTCCTCCTTGAAGACCAATACCCCTAAATTTCGAAGCATACAAGGAAATTCAGTTGATACTCCTATATACTCTCCCCTTTTGTGGGTCACCAATTTCCAATATCCAAACTTAGCATTAGCACAGTGACATCTAGTCTAAAATGGCAATAAAGAAAAGGATAAGAGCTTATCTTATTCTAATTAAGATTTAGATTGAATTTAATTTGAATTCATCAATTTAAGAGCACATTATTTAGCATATGCTTTTAAGTGACATTGTTTTTCACTAATTACCCAATTCTCCACACCATCATTGCCAATCTTTCAACACACACTCGAAGGCGGGCCCATACATCAACTTATTATTATGATCACCATCACAATTTGCTCACTCATATCACCATCACCAAAGGTACCTAAGAGGCTAAGACTGCCATCACACTTGCAAGCACTTTCTTCCTCCCCAGTTCCCCTCTCAATTCCACCAGCCTATATTTTTCTACACACATCTGTTGTGCAAAGGAGAATAGTATATATTTATAGTTTCTCAACCATGCTTCACCCACTTTTCCCCCGGCCCTCTCTATTTACTAATTAATGATAGTATGAGAAAAATCCTCGATTAAAGTAAAACACATACTCCGTACCACACAAGAATGGTTACCTGAATGGTTATAGTATTTGAAGGTCTTCTATGCCCATTTTTGTGGTATCATCGATGAAGTTATGTGAGAAGAATTTCCAAGAAGTTTCCATTTTAGACACCTGCTAGTCAAATAAATAATGGAATCCAAGCATCAAAGCACAGTCAATGAAACGTATTCTAAAGTCTAAACTAAAAATTAAAGGAAATGAGGTAGGAAAATCTTTGAGAATCGGCTGATTCTTAAACTCACTACCTGAATAAGAAAGGTTGCTGCTTGGGGCTTGCTATCACGGTACCAAGGAAATCCATGTCTGCTCACGAAGGGAAAGAAGAAAACTTTGACATAGTTGTACTTTCCCAAGGGTTTCCTCTACTTGCTGAAAGGCAGAAAAACACGGCATTCAAGGACATGAAAGACATGACATTCCCAAAGTTTTCTTTAACTCGAACTACTTTTGAATATTCAGCAGTGGAATAGTACTCTGATCAAAAGGGTTTAATACGTTACATTGGATATGACTTTGTAAGCGCTGGTCAAATTAATCCCTGAGATTATCCAAATTCCAAACTACTCCCCGAGATAGAAAAACGTTAGTCATGTTAGTCTCCCTAAGGTTAATGGTTCATATAGCCCAAGACTAATTTGACTGATTTCGATAATGTTACGGACTAATTTGACCGATACTGAACTGTCTTTGTTTATTTGTTTGGCCAAAATGATGTCGTTTTGACCATTTCGTTAATCCACGTTAAGGACCATTAATGGTCATTACCGTCAGGGACTAATATGACTGACAGAAACCAATTTTTGCAATTTCGAAAATTTCAATGACTAAATTAATCGGTGCCTACAAAATCAGATACCAATTTGACATATTACTCGTTTTTATTTTTATGATACACAAGTAACTTTTTCATTTCAAAAGTAAATGGATAAGATTTTAACCCTAACAATAATCATTGGATGAGAGAAATGTTTAAAAAAAAAAGAGTTTCTTATGATAAGAAAATAAATAAGACAAATGTTAACTGCAATGTCGAAATTTGTAAAGAAATCAAAAATAAGAGATAATCATTGAAAAATAATATTTTAGATTTTCGAACACGGAGTAATGCACATTCATCATTATTTTTCTAAATTTAGCAAAAACTTTAACAACTGTCCAAAAATTAAATAAAAGGTAATGGAGATCATCTTCACATGGGAAAAACGTAAAATTGTATGTATTAGAAAACTAATTATTCTTTTCTTATTTCATTGAACATACCATCTTTCCATAAAAACTTAATTTTAAGAGTATGGTTAACCTATGCATGTGACCATATAAATAGAAACGAAAAAATTTCCTAAAAAACAAATACAGTAAATAGAAACAAAAGGAATATTGATGGAATGTCTAAAATTATTAAATTAAAAGCAAGTAAATATAACGAAATTATTTTCTCATTTTCATTCTTATGCTCAATATATATATATATATATATATATATATATATATATAAGCATAAAATGAGGTTTTAATTTAAAAAATAAAAAATGAAGGTTTGGGTATTGGAATTTATCAGAATCTGGAAAAATCTCACGTCAATAGCATTTACAGATTAAATAGTAAATACCATTGAGACTTTCATGTAAACAACGAAATTCCAACATACATCATTGAGAAATATGAGTTGAATAGTTACCAACTGGAAAAACCTTTATCTGTGCTATGGAGCAATCTGATTATGATTTCTTTATTTTCTAAAGAGAACTTTAAATCATTATTTTTTTGAAGAAAAGAAAAACTCAAATAACTGGTTTTTAATTTGTTAAATAAATAATCTCTATGGAAAAAAATGTTTTTGTAAAAAAAAAAAAAAAAAAAACCTCATGCTAAAAACTAGTAATAATTTAAACCCATAAATTCCCCTTTGTCATTTGATTCTCTAAAGTGCTTACTTATTAGAACAAATAAGCAGAGAGCAAATAAGAAGAAGAAGAGTCTAAACCCAAATCTGGGCATATACTTTTTTTTTTCAAAAAAAAAAAAATCTGGGCATATACTGAGTGCTATAGAATTGAAGTACCTAGTTTTGCATGGTGAACAATAGAAAAGCTCAAGGACAGAAAACAAAGGGTTTGATTATGCCATCATACAGTACTTTTTTCTGTTAAAACATGAACAGTAACAAAAATATGGAAAATTAATGAGAAGGTGTACCTTTGCGAACTCGATTTGAGTTTCGTGTTCTCCTCATCGAAGGAAAGTACCATCGAAAGTCACGTTTTGAAGATCCACAACAATGCATATAATATTAGTAGTCGGTGATAATAACGCACAGGATTTGCTTAGGATGTAGGATAAACATAGATGGTGAACAGTGATAATTAGAATTAATTTTGCTAGTATATATTACGGTACAAAAATGTTAACCATTGCTCTTGAAAATTTTATATAGTTGAAAAATATTGAAAAATATACTCCCTCCGTTTCTAAATGGTAAATACAAAGTCATTTTGGAATTTTACGTCCATTAAGAATGTGGAATAATTTAATTAATTGTATTGAAAATATATAATTTTTATATGTAATTTCAAAATTATCCTTATTAATATTATTGAGAATTTAAAAAGTGTTAAATAAATAGGGTTATTTATGAAAAAAGTAATTAATGATCATTGAAGATTGAAGATTGATATGTGACATTATAAATAAGGACAAAATAAAAGTGTCAAGAGAGCTTTATATTTAAAGACGGAGGGAGTAGTTTTTATATTAAAAAAAATTAGGAAGTTATGTTATTTTTTTCTATTTCTGAAAAAAATTCTCAGCAAGACTCTAATAAATAAAAAAATTTAAAAATATAACATCAACATTGAAAAATTACAAAATTAATACTTAATCTAGTAAAAAACATTATTTTTTTAAATAAATTAACAATTTTAGTATTTCCTTAAAAAGCAAACAGTACTGTACCAAATTCTTTCTATAAAATTCATCTAATTGTAGGGTGTTGAGTTTAAGAAAAACTTAATTAGTAGTACTAGTAGTAGTATTATGACCAAAAATAGTTAAATAAATAAAGTACTGTAAATTACGAAAATACAAATGAGATTGTGGGAGTTGAAACCCCAAGAAGATAATGGCAGAAAGCAGGTAGGAATAGAGTAGATAGAGGAAGTGCACCCTTACCTAGCTCCAAATAAACCTGGAACTTGAAACAAGCAGTAGTTAAATATCAATATCGTTATTCTCAATATACAGTATACTTCTATTCCTATAAATATAGTATATAGTATATGTCAAGCACAGTAAATTAAACATAAAATAAAAAGATCATATATGCGTATATATGTGTCAAAGCCTGCCTGTTGGACGTGTCGTCTCAAGGGCTGTGGATAGTAATGACTGTTCACTGAGATAGACAACTCAATCTCTGAGAATGGTGCGGTGGGATATAAGGAAGAAAAGTCAGAAATACTAAATTTGAAGCAAAAAGAACTTAGTAAAAATTAATTAGCCTGATGAGGGGTGGAAGAGTGAAGACAGAATAAGGTATATGAAGGTGAGAGAAGAGGGAGAGGAAACAAACACACAAGAGAAGAAAAGAAAAGAAAGAAAGAATGAGTTAGAGAACCTGACAGAAAGAGAAGTGAGCACGCACCCGCAATTGTATGCCCTCATACCATCACCAGAAGCGTGTGCTCACTCTCTTCTGTCAGAATCTATCTATCTATCTTTCTCTTGTTGTGTGTTATTCACTTATTTCCTCTTCTCTCCTCTCCTAGAGTGCGTATATTGAAATTGTTGAGAACTGACATCATCAACCCAAAAACATGATAAACATATCAGATACTGGATGGTCTCTACTCTCTTCTTCTTTTCTTTCTTTCTTTCTTTCTTTTTTTTTTTTTTTTTTTTTTTTTTGAGTTTGGGTGAGTGAATCAGATCTGAAACCTCATATTCTCCCATTTTAGGCAAAGGTTTGGTCTGCGTCCTGCACTCACCTATCTATATATATATATATATTAAAATTAAGATTAAGAGTCAAAAATAAAAAATTAAATATTTAAAAAAAGAAACTATCAATTTTTTTTAACATTACTTTGCACTATTTCTCTACTATCTACAACCAGTCAGTCACCAGGAGTAGAATTATTGATCTAATATCTAAATTAGAGATGGCAATTCGGGCTACTCGGCCGGGTTTAAGCCGGACCACTTCAATCTCGGGCCAAGATCGGGCCAAAAATCATCTTATTAGAAACTCGGAAACAAGTCATCTTTTTACACTAAATTCAACTTTTTTTAATTGGATCGCTCGGATGTTTGATTGGTTCGGACTTAAAAATGTGGGCTAAAAAGACCCAGATCTATTCGGGCTACATTTTAAGAGTTTAAGCCCGCTTTAAAATCGAGCTTATTCGGGGAAACCCGGCCGGGCCGAGTTTTTCTTGCCCGCTGTAATCTAAATACATGGCTAAATCTAAATTAATAGTACATCACCACTAATCACTATTTATTTTTTTTAATTAAAATAAGGGAAATGCTAACAAGTACCTTTACGACATTAATTAAGCATACAAATGTAGTTAAATAATATTGAAAAATATTTTTTTTAGATTTTGAAGGAATAAAATACAGTAAACTTAACCAACATGGATTGGGACGAGTGGTAAGCGGTTCGGTCTCGCTTAAACAAGGTCTCGAGTTCGAGTCCTTGTGAATGCAGAAAATACATGTTGGGAGACTCATCTGCTGTAGCCAAAGGGTCGGATCCGGATGTACCTAGGTAACTTAGGGAACCGGATGGGCAACCAAAAAAAAAAATTACAGCAGTAAACTTATGATTAAATTTAACTGATAATCTTAACAAATGCCCTAAATAAATATTAAATGGTTGAGCTATTTAATAATTTGGCATCACTCATCCACCCAGCTGCCCCATTTTAATCTAATAATCAGTTTCCAGCAAGAAGAAATGAATTAGGGTTGGTTTGCTACTCCCTCCGGATTGAAATATAAACAACAAAAAACATATCTCTCTTGCTTTAAAATATAAGCAAAACTAATCAACTTTCTTAAATTTAATTTTATTTCATTCCCAATGTCACTTTCCAAAAACATCCCTAGAAAATTGTTATCTTATTTAATTTTTGTTTCATTCCCAATGCAACTTTCCTAAAATACCTCTATTCTTTTATAAAATTGAGGAAATTAAATACAATCAACTAACCTCCTTAATAAGCATAAAATTAGTTGATTTTGCTTATAATTCGAGCCGGAGTGAGTATCGATCTCGGGCGGTCCCCTTTTCACTTTTTTTTCTCTAACCACCGATACCCACACCTCCAACGTTTTTCTCTCAGGTCTCGCCATATATATAGCGACGTGCTTTTAACCTTCCCATAGGATAAAGACTTCAAAGTTATAACATAATTAATGGTAGCTAGATGCTTTTAACCATAATCATTCTCCGTTACAACCGGAAATATCACCCACATAATTCTATAATGCTTCAAGATTAATTCACAGAAAAATATTCAGCACGTAAATGGCCATGTGCTACCACCTAGTATTCATGAACATTTCCAAAAGTTAACCCAAAACTTTTGCATAGTAGAAGCGACACCACTCACTTATGTTCATATAGGTGAAGTTCATTTAAGGTCTTAGCCTTCACTTAACTTCATTAAGAGTTTAATACTCGCCCTCCTCATACTTAAAGTATTTCACACTAGACTTGGAATGGTAAATTTCTCTAGTGCCAAAATCACTTATCAATAACTTGTTGTTACCCATTGAACTCTTGAACTAGAGGTCTTCTAGAGAAGAGTTGGGTTTCTATTATTGGTGACTTTTATTCAAGGGTTTCAATCTCATTCCCATTGATGTTTTCCACACCAATTCCTTAGAAAGACCTTTTGTAAAAGGATCAGCCAAGTTATTACTTGACTTAACATATTGAATTGTAACTATACCATCACAAATCAATTGCCTGACATATTCATGTCTCAAACTAATATGTCTAGACTTTCCATTGTATACCTTATTAAATGCCCTAGACATAGTAGCTTCACTATCACAGTGTAAAGATATGGCTGACATTGGTTGTGGCCACAACTCTATTTCTAGTAACAAATCCCTCAGCCATTCTGCCTCTTTACATGCCCCTGCTAATGCAACAAACTCAGATTCCATAGTAGAATGAGTTATACAAGTCTGTTTCTTTGATGCCCAAGAAACAGCTCCCCCACCAAGGGTAAAAATCCATCCAGACGTAGACTTATTGTCACTTGCACTAGTTACCCAACTAGCATCGGTATATCCTTCCAACACCGCTGGAAATTTATCATAGAAGAGTCCGTAATGTATGGTTTTCTTAAGGTATCCTAGAACTCTTCCAATTGCCTTCCAATGTTCAGTTCTTGGATTAATTGTGTACCTTGAAAGTTTACAAACTGCAAAAGAAATATCTGGTCTAGTACAATGCATAGCATACATTAGACTACCAATCACACTAACATACTCAATTTGTGCAACTGCCCTTCCAGAATTTTCTTTTAAAACGTGCGAACCATCATAGGGAGTGTTTGCTTCCTTAATTTCCAAGTGTTTGAACTTGTTTAAAATTTTCTCCACATAATGTGTTTGATTCAAAGAAAAACCCCCATTATGCTTGCTCACTTTAATACCTAAAATAGTATCTACCTCTCCAAGGTCTTTAATCTTAAATTTTGAAGATAAATACTTTTTAGTTTCGTTCACACCAATCATATTTGTCCCAATTATTAACATGTCATCCACATATAAGCAAATAATAACACAGTAATCTTCCGTGAACTTAGAATAAATACACTTGTCTGCATCATTATGCTTAAAACCATGAGACAAAATTACAGAGTCAAATTTTTCATGCCATTGCTTTGGTGTTTGTTTCAAACCATACAAAGATTTTACAAGTTTACATACCTTATTCTCATTTCCAGGCAAAACGAATCCTTCAGGTTGCTCCATATACACTTCCTCGTCAAGCTCACCATTTAAAAATGCAGTCTTAACATCCATTTGATGCACATACAAATTGTATATAGATGTTAATGCAAGCAATACTCTAATAGATGTTAGCCTTGCTACAGGTGCATATGTGTCAAAATAATCTACACCTTCCTTTTGCCTAAAACCTTTTGCCACAAGCCTTGCTTTAAAGGTTTTTAAAAATTCGTGAGTGTTATATTTTCTTCTAAATACCCACTTACAACCTATAGGTGTAGATCCTGGAGGTAAATCAACTAACTCCCATGTGTTGTTAGACATAATTGAATCCATCTCATCATTTATAGCTTCCCTCCAGAAAGCAACATCTCTAGATGTCATAGCCTCACTATAAGTTCTTGGATCTTCTTCTTGTATATGAAATAAGATAGGTATCTCACGTGTGATATGAATCCTACTTCCTTCTACCAAGAAAACAAGTGCTTTTGGTGAAATAAAATCAGAACCTAAAGACTTTTCTTTTCTAGTTCTTTGAGATCTTCTAGGTTCGCTTAGGGTATCTTCCACTCTTTCGTGAAAAATTGATCCAGAATCACTTTGACTTACAACAACACTGTCCTTTTCAGGTTCAGGTCTTGAAGAATCATTTATAAACTTATTTTCTAAGAACTCAACATCTCTTGACTCTACAATGACATTAGATTCTAAACCTAAAATTCTATAGGATTTTGAATTTTGTGCATATCCTATAAAAATTCCTTTCAAGGCACGTGGTCCTAATTTGCTTCTTTTTGGATCTGGAACTCTATAAAAGGCTTGACATCCCCAAACTCGAAGATAATCTAAAACAGGTTTTCTCCCTTTCCAAAATTCATATGGAGAAGTCTTTAACTTCATAGAAGGAATTCTATTGTGTACATAACATGCGGTAAGTAAGGCTTCTCCCCACAAGTTCATAGGTAATTTGGAATTTAAAATCATTGCATTCATCATATCTACCAATGTTCTATTCTTTCTTTCAGCAATCCCGTTTTGTTGTGGAGTATAGGGTGCAGTAGCTTGATGTACTATTTCATGCTCTTCACAATAACTTGAAAAATCAAAAGAAAGATATTCCCCTCCTCTATCACTTCTAAGGACTTTAATTTTCTTTTCTTTTTGATTTTCAACTTCTGATTTGTAACACTTAAACATTTCAAAAGCTTGATCCTTTGATTTCATTAAATAAACATAAGTGTATCTAGAATGATCATCAATAAAAGTGATAAAATATTTATTTCCTCCTCTTGTCAAGATTCCGTTTAATTCACAAATATCAGTATGAACCAATTCTAAAATTTCAGAGGACCTTTCCACAGACGGAAAAGGCTTCCTTGTCATTTTAGCTTGAATGCATATATCACATTTATCACTAATATTATCCTTGCAAGAAATCAAATTACGCCGTGACATATATTTTACATATTTATAATTGCAATGTGCTAATCTATTATGCCATAAAGATAATGAATGCTCAATCATGTAAACAGAAACAAAATTATTTTTATTAATACTTGATTTGAACATCCCATCACAAGAGTACCCTTTTCCTACAAACACTCCATTCTTGGAGATTACAACCTTATCAGATTCTAATACAACCTTTAATCCTTTCTTACATAATAGACTTGCAGAAACTAAATTCTTCCTAATGTCAGGAACATGAAATACATTTATCAACACCAATTTCTTTCCAGAAGTGAATTGCATTTCCACACTTCCTTTCCCAAAAACCTTTGCTGTGTTGCCATTGCCCATAAGAACTTCTTGTCCCTCCTCAACAATTTCATAGGTCTTGAATTGGCTTTTGTCATGACACACATGGATTGTTGCACCAGAGTCATACCACCAATCATAAGATTTGGTTGCCGCTGCCATATTTAATTCAGATGTCATGCTAATTTGCAAATTTGAAACCATGGCAACAATGCTTTCCATTTCATCTTCAATCATATTTGCAGAATTTGTCTTCACATGTTTCAGAATTTGATCTACAGTAAAGCTTTCAGATGTGTGCAATAATTTCTTTCTATAATCATTCCAGTTTGAAGGTAATTTAGAAATAATTGCTCCCACTTGAAATGATTCAGGGATTTCAATTTTTAAGTCCTTTAGTTTTGAAACTAAAACTTGCAAATCATGCACTTGATCCATAATTGATGCACTATCAGACATGTGAAATTCAAAGTACTGCATAATTAAAAACTTATATGTGCCTTGTTTTTTTGAATTGTACTTGAATTCCAATGCATTCCATATTTCCTTTGGAGATGACATTGAATGATACAAGTCTGCCAAGCGATCAGATAGGGTGTTCATAATATATCCTCTGCATAGAAGTTCATCTTCGGCCCTCTTCTTGTGTTGCTCTTTCAATTTTTCTTTCACTTCATCGGTGTCACTTTCTTTTGGTTCCGGTATTGCAGACAATTGCGTATCAAGAACATATGATATTTTCATAGCAGTCAATAGGAATATCATCTTGTCTTTCCATTGATTGAAATTCATTCCATCAAATCTATTTAATTTGACGAAGTCTTGATTCATCACTTTGAATGCAGATTCTTGAGAAGACTCCATTTTTTTTATTTAACAACTATATGTGGAAGTGGATTTGTAGAAGAAACTCCAAGACTTGACGCAAAAAAAAATTGGAGACTAGATGTGAATAAGGCCGAACAACTTAAATAGCACTATCACAAGGTTTGGTGAGAAGTTGCACCGCTTGAGAATAACCATACAGTGGCGGTTTTTTTTTTAAATAGTACTGTTGGACGGGTGTAAGCAAAACAATGCTATATATATATTTGAACTCAATCATGCAATACCGCAAGTGATTGAATAGTACTCTGGCAACATGATTCTTGTGAATTAGAATAGAATTATGTGTATAATCCACCACCACGTTGAAAATGAATAAAGAGTATAATGGGCAGTGGATTTTGAATGATAAATAACACAAGTGCCAAATTATTATTATTTTACACTATTCTCAAACTCTAAATAACGACTTAAGATTGTTAGAAAATAATGTAGAGAATAACAATAATAATAATAAGATTGATTGCACTTGAAACGTGTTCTCCAACACTGTCCTTAAGTCGTTATTGGCCCCCACTAGTTGCTGCAGAGTTATGGCAAATCGACTCTAGGATTATTTATCCAAGCACCTAGAGATTATTGGTCAGCAATTCCAATAACCTCACTTTCAAGAAAAAATCTGAATGTTATTAGAGAAGAAGAAAGAAGTTTACAAGGAATGGTGAATCTTTATTTATAATAGATTCTTCAAGGGATGTGTTTGTTCACTAAAACACACATATAATAGAGTTCTTCAAGAGATGTGTTTGTTCACTAAAACACACATTTGCTCATAGTTTGACAAACTATCTCCAACAATTTTTTTTTTCTTTTTGGGTGGTTACCTCTCACCACCATATCATTCCACATTTATTTATTTTCATTTTCAGTATCATTATATTTT
The DNA here is from genome assembly GCA_037953625.1 of Crotalaria pallida. NCBI lineage: Eukaryota > Viridiplantae > Streptophyta > Magnoliopsida > Fabales > Fabaceae > Crotalaria > Crotalaria pallida. Next base: position 181,576,460 of record CM075649.1, read on the forward strand.
TTTTTCTTTATCCTCTCCTTTCTTTTCTTCTTTTTTCCTATCACCGTACCACCACTAATCACTGCCACCAACTTTAATCAATATTCATTAAAATATCCTAATTACTTTTCTAAACTTACATAATTGTTTAATTTGTCTTCTAATAATGCCAAATCAGAAACCTCCTTTTAAAAACCTAGAAGCCCGTCGAAGAAGAAAACTAAGAGAAAGTAATTAGCGAAAAGGGAAGGAACCACCGTTCTAACAAAGTAAATTTAAGAGACCACTTTTAAACAAAGAAATAACTCAAGGATCAAAGAAGCAATTTTGCCAAAAAATTAAAATTTTATTCTTAATATTCTAAATGTATCATTTTTTAGATAAACTTTGCATTTTGTTTTTTTTTTTTTTAAATTGTCCCTAAGTTAATATATAGCAAAGTTCATCTTATTATAAGTCATTTTGAACTGATACATAAACTAATAAGGCTAGTTAAGTTTAGTTGATTTTTTTAATTTAAAAAAAAATAAAATCACTCCTACATATCTTACTTATTCCGATCTCAAATATAAGCAAACTTTTAATTTAAACATATTATCCAGAGACTATTAATTATTTCAATTGTTTTAGAAAAATAAATATTGAATAAAAATTGTAAAATAACTTTTAAAAATATCATCAAAATATACGTAAAAGATTAATTAATTAAAGACTAGAGGAAGTATTTGGAAGGATTGAATTCAATAAATTAATAAATAATGTTATGTGAAAATGCTTATAAAAAAAGTTATTTTTTGTTGATTCTTTAAATAGCTTATTTAATATTAATCATCACGGTTATAGAAAAGTCTAATGATATTTGATTGATTCTATTTGAAAAATCAATTGGATCGAGTAACGACTTATGTCTTATAAACTCTTAACTTAAAATTTATTTTATATTTAAATCATAATAACATACAGTATTCTATATGATATTTATATTTTTTTGGTTTACGAGGGAAATCTCAACGTCATTGTCATATATTGACGCTTCCAGGTCATAGCCTGGAAACTGTCCGGAGGATAACAACCATTCCCAAAGGAGCGATAGACTCATACCGCTTAGGTGAAATTCGAACATGTGTCCTTGTGGATCGATGACAAAATCTCAAGTCAGGTGTGTCACACATCATTAGTATGATATTTATACTTGTTATTAGTTAATCAACTGGTTTTACTAATTTTTTTTAGTAAAAAAAAAGTTGCATCGTCAATCTTTTTAACTTTTGACTTTTTCAGAGTTCATACTTTTTCAATCAAACCTGGTTTTTCCGTTTTGTGGTCCAGTTTAGTTGATTAGGAAATAAAACCAAATTTGAAAGGTGACCGGTTCATGGTTTGATCGAATCTGGTCCAAACAATATTGCTTGTACATGTTTAAAAAGGTTGGGATTTATTTGCCACGATAAATAACGAGGGTTTTATTCTTTTCTTTTGATGCTCCATAAAACTAACATCAAACTTCACTCTACTAACAATAGCAACTTCCATTGCATAAAGTAACAAGGAGCTACTTAATTATCTCAGCATAAGCATATTTCCGAAGCTACAGCTAAAAAATATACATATAAAGATAAATAAATAGCAAAATCTATACTCCCTTCGGTCTCATATATTAGTCAAAATAACTAATTTTGCAAGTATTAAGAAAGTTAGTTGAGTGTATTTAATTTTTTTGAATTCACAAAAGAAATAGACCATTTTAAAAAAGATGTATTGAGAATGAAACAAAAATTAAATGATACAACCATTTTGTTGAGATATTTTAGGAATAATTGTATTGGAAATAGAGAGTTAGTTAAATTTTGCTTATATTTAAGACCATAAATAAAATGTTTTTATTTGCTTATATTCGAGAGCGAAAGAAATACAGTATAATATAATGAAAATACTAAGACTCAATTCTAGACTCAAGCGACATACAGTATGAATAGTCTCTATTTATTGATCGAGATTCGAGAGGATAATTCAAAAAGGGTTTTGGCAAATCTGTCTATATGTTAGTAAAAAATGTAGGCTTATTTATGGTTTTGGTTCCTAAAAATTTAACGTGTTTTGGTTTTAATCCCTAGAAGTTATTTTGACTGGGATTAATTCTTAATTTTTCAAACATTTTGGTTTTGGTCCCATTCGTTACAAAAAATCAGTTATTTGCTGACATGATTAATGAAAATCCATACTAGCTGTCACGAGTATGAGGTAGCGCTAAATAGATGATGTAACATGGATGATTTAGGCTTATAAACTCAAAATTTTGCGTACAGGACCATTTTGCGTATCAGACCATTTTGTGTCCGTGGATCTATATCATCCACATTATATCACATATTTGACATTACTTCAGACCATATAGATTGCTGATGTGATGTTCCGCTAGTTACACAAACAAATAATAGATTTTTGCTAACGGAGTGGACCACAACCTAAATGTTTGAAAATTTAAGGATTATCCCGATCAAAATAACTTATAGGGATTAAAACCAAAACACGTTAAACTTTCAGGGACTAAAGACATAAATAAACCAAAAATTTATATATTAGTATATATTAGAAATTGATATAGTTAATATATAATTATATATACTCAATCTAACTCGAATTATAAGCAAAACTAACTAAATTTATGTTTATCAAGGAGTTTAGTTTATTGTATTTAATTTTCTCAAATTTATAAAAGAATAAAAATATTTTGGGAAAATTGCATTGAAAATGAAACAAAAATTAAATAAGATAACAATTTTCTATGAATGTTTTAGAAAAATGACATTGACTATGAAATAAAATTTAAGAAAGTTAAACCAAGAAAGATATGTTTTTTGTTGATTATATTTCAAGCCGGATGGAGTAAATTTTATGAATATTAATATAAATTTATTCATTATAAATTTTTTAATATATATACTTCCTCCATCTCATAAAGTTAGTAAAAACATAAAAAGTTTTTGTTATAAATTAAAGTTAAAATAGTGAATAAAAAAATTGAAATGACATTGTATATTCTATAATTGGTTAATTAAGAAAACATGCATTAAATACTTGTTTTGATAATTGGTTAATCTGGACAACAACGCATTAAAAACATATTCCCTTACTTAAGGAGTACTAACTCAATTCCAAAAATTATTAGCAAATTCAACCACTTTTAAGCTTATCAAGGATGTTAGTTAATTGTGTTTAATTTTATTAAATTTATAAAAAAATAGAGATATTTTAGAAAAGTAGTATTGAGAATAAAACAAAAATTAATTAAGATTACAATTTTCTAGAGATGTTTTAGAAAAGTGACATTAGAAATGAAATAAAATTAATTAATTTTACTTATATTTAAAAAAAATATAATTTTTTATTGCTTATAATTCGAGGAAAAAAAAATATTTACATCAAGACCACAAATCTTAAGAAAAACCATTTACCGTAGAAAACAAAGGAAAGAAAAACATACTGCAGTGAGTAGCGGTGGTTAGTGGGTGTGTGTTTTAATGGGAGTGGTATAGAGTGGTCCCTATGGTTTGCGACATGTACATTGGAAAAGTGGTATCGGCCGTATGATGGCCATTATGGAAGGACCCTTTTGTGTCATGAAAAATGATGGAGAGACTTACACAAAGAGATTTATTCATAAGTTTACACATTAAAATCTTGATATTTGTTATTTAAATTTTTTAATTTAATTTTTTTAACCTAAAAACAACAAGTATCATAATTTTAAATATATATTTATAGGTTCGGAGATCTTTAAATCATTTTTCTTGTGTCATTTGAGTGGTCTTGATGGGACTGCGTCGCCAATACGAACAGCCACACGACCCAATCTCTCCACTTTCTTCGTAAAATATCTTTGCTCGTTAATGCTGATTGCATATAAAAGAAAAAAAAGAGAAACACGGGACAGAAAAATATGAAGAGAAATTATAGGGAGGAATTGAAAAATTTTACCAACATGGGTTGGGACGAGTGGTAAGCGGCTCGGTCTCGCTTAAGCAAGGTCTCGAGTTCGAGTCCTTGTGAATGCAAAAAATTCATGTTGGGAGACTCACCTGCCATAGCCAGGCACGCGACCCGGGTCGGATCCGGATGTACCTAGGTAGTACTTAGGGAACCGGGTGGGCAACCAAAAAAAAAAAAAAAAAAAAAAAATTTTGTGGTGGTTTAGTACAAGAGAAAATGTAAAAAAATTTGGGAAAAGAGAAAAATTGAGTTTTCTTTACTTTTATTTGTTTACAAAGAAAAGTGGGAAAAAATAAACAATAAATTTGTCAAAAGACAATTATATCATTGTTTTACAAAATAGAAATAAATATATTTTCTTCACATGTATATATATTTAACATAGCCAAAAAAAAATTTCTTTACCTCAATTATTTATACTGTATTACATAATAAAAATTCTGATCCTGTCATAGTCAGACACGCGACCCGGGTCGGATTCGCATGTACATAGGTAATACTTGGGAAACCGGATGAAAAAAAAATAATTCTCCCTCCATCCCATTATCTTGGTAAAAAAATGCAAAAAAATTTGTCACATATTAAAAAAAAATAAATGAAAAATCTTAAAGATTGTATCTTACTCCCTCCGTCCCTAAAATATAAAGTCCTCTTGACACTTTTATTTTGTCCCTATTTATAAAGCCTCATACCAATTTTCAATGATCATTAATTACTTTTTTCCACAAACACCCCTATTTATTTAACACTTTTATATTCCCAATAATATTAATAGGGGTAATTTTGAAATTACATATCAAAAGTTCACATTTCCAATACGATTAACTAAATTATTCCACTTTCTTAATGGACGTGAAATCCCCCAAAGAGGCTTTATATTTAGGGACGGAAGGAGTATATCAATGATTGATAAGTAAGTAAGGAAAATATTTTTAAAGATTTTTTTTGGAGGTTACTATATTGCAAATTTGCAATATGTATTAATTGTAATGATATGAAAATTTGTATAATATCAATTTGTAATTAATAAGTAAATCATGCATAATGATAAACAGATACTACTCTCTTATTTGCATTGACTTGTTTAACTTTTACAAGATAATGGGATGGAGGGAGTAATAAATTCCGAGTCCAAAATATTTTTAAAAAAAATTATTGAAATAAATGCTTTATTTTTTTTCAATTTAAAAAAAATAAAAAAAGGGTCAAAGAAAATGAATAAATAAATGACAAATGAATTATTTTACATGTCAGTTTCAATTTGCTCTTTATTTCCTCGCCTTTTGTGGAATGAAAATTTTTCTCACTGAGATCCACCACATTTTCTTTCCCCCACATTTTCTTTCATAAACCAAAGAGAGAGCTCCCCTCCCCAAAATTACTTACTATATACTTTCTTCATTGATTAAAAAACGCAGAGAAAGAGGGACAGAGGGAAAAAAATCGCAATATTGTAAAAAATTGCTTGTTATTATTTTAATTGTTTAAAAAAAAATTGTAGTAATATTATTAAAAATTATACTCCCTCCGGTTCTTATGACAAGTCATTTTGACAAATTTTCACACTTTTTAAGAAAATTAGTTAGTATAGTTAATGATATTGAAAATGTAAATATTTGATATACTTTTTCAAATGTACCCTTATAATTATTACTGAAATCTAAAACGTGTTGAGTAAATAGAGATATTCGTGAAAAAAATAATTAATATCATTAAAAATTAGAAATGAAACTTATGTTAAGGACAAAAAAGGGTCTTCATTATTCAAAGAGGACTTACGTTTAAGATTGGAGAAAATAGTAATTATTTATTTAAAAAAAAACTAAAGCTTCTAATATATTTTTACATTATAAAAATCTTAATAAATTTTCTAAAAACATTTGTTAACATAAAAAATTGCACTTATATTTTCTCCCTCTATTTCAAATTTTTATCTTTTAAGGTTTTTCTTTTTTCATTTTATAATTTTTATCTTTTTATAATTCTAATACATAAATATATATATTTTTTAAACATTTTATTCAATCATTTCTTTTACTTCTCATTAATTTTATTTTTATATTTTCTCTCATATATAAATTAAATCACTATACATTAATTAAATGACATATTTTCTAATAAAAATTAAATACCGCTACAATTGTCAATAAGATTAAATAATTACTTTTTAGGTAAAACACATACATCATCGGTTTAAAATATAAGAAAAAAATAATACTTCGTTTGGTTTAAAATATTTGCAAAAATAACTAATATTCTTAAATTTTGTTTGATTTTCAATGATAATTTCCTAAAATATACCTGGAAAAATTTTACTCCCTCTATCGTATAAGTTATGTTCATTTGTGTTTTTCATTTTGTCCCATAAATTATGTTTTTTTAGAAACCCAGTACTCATTTATGCTTATTTTCCCAAGTATACCCTTATTTATTGGATTATCTTTTTCACCACTTATTTCTCAATCTCTCTTCAATATAATATTCATGTATTTATTATTACTCTCTCTTCTATTATTAATTGAAGGTAATTTACTCAAAATATATCAAATTCTTACATTATTTACTCATTTCCTAATCTATGTGCAAGAGCCTACGATAACCTAACTTATGGGACGGATGAAGTATTTCATTTATTTTTTGTTTCATTTTCAATACTACTTTCCTAAATTACCACTATTTTTGATAAATTTGAGAAAATTAAATACAATCAACTAACTTCCTTAATATGCATGATTTTAATTTTTTTTGCTTATATTATAAATTGAAAGGAGTATTTCCTCCATTTCATATGTATGTAGTGTTGATAGAGTTTTTGTCTCATATTTCATATATGTATTGTTCTTTTACAAAAATCAATACATAATTAATGTTAATTTTTTCAACACACCTTTATTTACCACTCCCTCCGGTCTCATTTATAAGCAGAAAAAGACACACCACTAATGGTCTTAAATATAAGCAAAAAATAACTAACTTTCTATTCTCAATACAATTATTCCTAAAATATCCTCATAATGTGGTTGAGTCATTTAATTTTGTTTCATTTCCAATGTAAGTTTACTAAAATAGTCTATTTTTTTATAAAATTTAAGAAAATTAAATACACCCAACTAACTTCCTTAATAAGTGTGAAGTTAGTTATTTTTGCTTAATAATAAGACCAGAGGAAGTATAATATCTTTTTCACTTCCAATATTTTTATATTTCTTCAATAATGATTATACAAGGACATTATTGTCTGAATATACAAAATTCTTACACCATTTAATCATTTATTAAAACTCGTGCATAACCTCAAATACATTACATAATGAAATGAGTATACTCCCTCCGTTCCAATTTATTTGTCATTTTAACATTTTTTAACTCGTTACAAATTATTTGTTGCTTTAGGAATTCGATGATGTATTAATTAATTATTTTTTTTAACTTTAACATTCCTTTTAAACATTTTGAAATATGTAAAATATATAGTAATTAATATAATGCAAGGATGATATGGTAAAATTGTCTTATTATTCTCTTAAAAATTAAAGTATTAAATAAATTTTTTAATGCATGGAAACTCCTAAAATAACAAATAAATCAAAATGAAAGTTAGTGGAAACATGTTATGATCATAAGGATATTGAAAACTCATAAGACCATAAGGTCAGAGACTCGAGGGCATCCCACACATGTTGCTCCAGGGGTCGGCGCTGTGAAGTTTCCCTCCACAGTTTTTGTAAAAAAAAAAAAAAAAAAAGTGACAATAATTTTGTCTGCCTGCTCATTATTGTTTTGATTAATGTTCAACCACTATGTGCTTCAGTGCACGCATTTAGCTTTTGCTTACTCTTTGCCACTACTGGGTCAACATTATCAGGCCGTGGAAGGACCTTTTGTCTTTGGGTTTTACCAACCTTAACAGTACTTAAAAATAATTATAAATATTCATTATTTTGTGTTTTGAAATGTTAGGCCTTTCAAATTATTTTTTAATTATTTTCTACATTTTTATCCAAAATAATAAATGTTGAATTGGAATATTAAATATAGATGTCTAAATAATAATATTATCATTACATGCACATGTCTCTGTTTTCGATAAAAGTTTATTTGGTTTTGAGATAGTATTAGATTTTGGAAATATAATGAATAAGTGTGATCTCTTTATCTAGAAAGAGATTAATTTCTGGTTATTGACCTGAGAACACCCTCATTAAAAAAAAAGCGTGACAAGATAATTTTGTTTTCTTCTTGTGTAATTTGGTTTCCATACATTAGTTTTGCATGTCATTGCTTTGAAAGCAAATTTTATACCCCTTCGATGCAATCTTATTTTAAATCGTTTTCAAATGTTAAAATAACCTACTTTTATTCATGAATTTATTTTTTCGTATAAAAAAAGTATTCATGGACTTGCATGTATACTCAAGATCGAGAATATGAACATTACACAATAGTATTTTTTTTAAGGTTTGTGCTTTTTTCAAACCCACGATATCTCCAAAAACCTATCACTACTAACAAGGGGTTCTAAGACTATTCCGTTTTGAAGATAGAATATTTTTTTTATTAACCAAACCCAAAATTACTAGCATTCTGATTTCATTCTTAAAATCTTGGGAGACTAAATGAATCAAGTGCCATCAATAACCTAATACAATATATTTACCCAGATACAAGAGATTGTGCCTTACAAATTTCTTTCGTATATCTTCATATTATCACTCCCACCATGCCCCTAAAAGGGAGGTAGAATATGACTTTTTAAAATCATATCAACAAGGCCTAACATAGTAGGTAGATAACTGAGTTATTTAAATACGATATCAAGAGTTTGATATTTGTCATGAATTCGAAAAAGACTATATTATTAGAGTCACTTGAAGGTAAAATCCAATTCGTTGATTTCTACGTCTCGAAAGGAATAATTAATCTTCGATTGTCGACCGAAAAATATATACCCTTGATGCAGGAAAAAATTTGTGAATAACCGGCCCCTTGCCGTTGAAGCAATTTAACCAACCAAGTAAATGGTAATTGCTCCTTGTAAAGAAACGTTACCAAAGCCAGTTCAATGATAATAAAATTACAATAAAAGATTGAAGCAGCTTGCTACAAACCACACAATTGGACAACCTCATTGAATGATACTCAAACAGCCAAATGGTGGCTAATAGAATTTTTTACTAACAAAAGGCAATATTCTAAAAAATGTCTTGCTAACAAATGTTCTAAAATCACTTATTAAAATTATTAAAAATAAAAAAAATATAAATTCATGTTATATTTGTTTATATTTGTTATTATTCTAATACTGTTGTTATGTAAATTATTTAATTTTTATGTTAGAAATTAGAGTTTAGTAATGATTACTTAAAATCCTATATTAGTCCCACCTCCAATTTTGCAAAGTACTAGTTTTGGTTTCAAGTTTTCTCAAGAGTTTTGCTTTTTGGTCCTATTGTCGAAATTTTGACCTCATTTCGTATTTTCATGGACAAAATTATCTTCAGTGCGTTTTAAATTTTCGTCTTCCAAGAGACGAAATATTTCCGTTCACGATGAGACGGCATATTTTCGTCTGTCAAGAGACGGAATATTTCCGTCTACCATGAGACGGAAGAATATGTGTTTTCCAGTGATAATACCTATGTGGAAGAATAAGACATCTATTTCTCCTCCTTCTATGAATCATCAACACAACACAAAACTTTTGCAAGACAAGGAAGTTTCTGCTGTGTGTCAGCTAGAAAACTAGCTGCTACACTGTGGGAAATCAATGATTTGCCTCCTTCAAGAAGCTGCAAGGAAACTATGATCAGAAGCAGAGAAAAGAATGTGAGCTTGTCTAGAACAGGATTGTTGTGGCCACTTGTGTCAGCAGATCCATCTCATAATCCTGCTTTTGAGGTAAAATTCATTGCAAAGTAGGAGTATAACTTTTTTTTATTGATTCATTGGCTTTGGTAGTATTAAAGGTTCTGCCCTTGGTAGTATAACTTATACCAACACATATTCTTTCATCTCATGGTAATATTTCGTCTCTTAGCAGACGAAAATATGTCGTCTTGTTGTGAACGGAAATATTCCGTCTCTTGGCAGATGGAATTATGCCGTCTCGTTGTGAATGAAAATATTATGCGTCTTGAAAGATGAGAATTTAAAATGCACTGAGGACAATTTTGTCCATAAAAATATGAAATAGAGGTTAAAATTTCGACAAAGGGGGCCAAAATTTAGAACTCTCAAATTTAATCAAAACATTTTTTATTTTATTTATTTTTTGCATAAAATCAAGTCAGGATGGAATAGGTATCTATGATGTGTGGGTATTAATTTAATTGTCACGCCTAGTAGGATGGAGTAAAATTTCATTTGCCTATTGTGTCCAACTTGCATTAGTCTTCAAATGGGCTCCAAGCTCGGAGTATTTGACCAATTTATGCGCAGTGTGCCTATTGTGCTCCACTTGCATTAGTCTTCAAATGGGATCCAAGCATCGAGTATTTGACCAATTTATTTTCACTGTGGCAGACATGCCTTCAATTGCAGGAAATAGACCCTCTCGATAGTGCAACAGTGCTGGAGTACATGGTACTACAAACTATAATATCTCTATATGCAAATGGGTCAACGGCAAGGGACACATACACCACAAATAATTTCTTATGCAACCTTATCGATTATTTTCGTACAATATCCAGACTCACGTACATTATCACATCACTGTTTTCGGTGTTCCCGCAAAAGCACTGTTTTGTACGTAGGGCATTGGATATGTCTATTATGGGGTGGTTCCACAATTGGCTTATTATTATTATAGCCACGTTATAATCATAGAGAATTGAAAGTTTTTTTTTGGGTAAAGTTTTTGATGAAAAAAAAATTAAATCACAAATAATCTATCAAATATTAATAACTTTTTTAGAAATTAAATTCATGATTTTCAACTCTTTTAAAAATTTGGTTTATGATCATATAAACTATTCTCACTTATCAATAATAAATTAAGAGTGATAATGATAGTTACACAACAAGTTAAACATGAAGTCCTTACAATATAATGCATAAATAAAGTAGAGTCCAAATCAAAAACATGTTTAAAATAACAATTTTATACAAAAAAAATGTTATTTCGTCACATTTAAAAATGCAGTAAACATATTCTAAAATGTTGCTAAACAAATAATAATGTTATGTCATGTTGTTGACAAAATATGTTGCTAAAATGTGCGGCATATTAATATACCCACGATGAGGGGGCCTGGGCTTTGCATGCCCCCTTTCTCCCTCCCTTCCGAAGTCAACTTTTTTTTTAAAAAAATAAATAAATAAATTATTTTCATCCATCTAGCAAAACAAGCACTTTTTTGGCTTCTTTTTCTCTTTATATACAGAGATTTTTTTGGTGTCCACCCGATTCCCTAAGTACACTACCTTGGTACATTTGGATTCGATCCTGGTCGCGTGCCTGTATACGGCAGGTGAGTCTCCCAACTTGAAATTTTTTGCATCCGAACTCGAAACCTTGCTTAAGCGATACCAAGCCGCTTACCACTCTTCCCAATCCATGTTGATAAAAAATTGTTTTTTATATAGTAGATGATAAAGATTTTTTTTTTTTGATGAACCGGGGTATCCACCCGCGCAACTGGGTGACTAATCCCTCGCATCACGGTCGGGCCCTTTCGGGGGCGATGCACCCAGTAAGGCTTGCTCCATTCACATACGCCTCGGGTACGACTCGAACCCGAGACCACATGCTTACGGGACACAAGCCCCTTCCACTTGTGTCAGCCTCCACTGGTTGATAAAGATTATTTTATAATTGCTTGATTGTATGTATAATTAATTATTGTATATTAATTTCTTGCACTAATATTGTAACTAAAACTAGGATATATGATATTAAGACAGGGATCATTTGAGATTGTGGGTTTATTATTGGATATGGTGAATAATAGATCCTGACAATGGTTTATGTATATTACATAGCGAGAAAGTGAATTCTCATCCCAACTATTATCCCCACACCCCAATTTAAATAGTGAAATTTCATTTTTATCCTTCATTAAATTTCCGACTCAAGACTCTCGGATTATTTTTTCGAGAGGTACCTCTCAAAAAAGTGAAGAATTTTTCAATAGGTACCTCTCGGAATTTTAAAAAATTAGCAAAAAAGAGAAAAAAAAATGAAGAGGTCAAATCTTTGCACCATTTGCAGCTGTACCATCTGCACAAGTTTAGCATAGACTGAAATTATGCAATATTATTCTCATCAGTTTTAGGTTTTGGAATGGCTATGGGCATCAACTATGCATATATCCAGTATGTCATTTGGCGACTTCAAGTCGCTCGCGATGATAGTTCAGTATGAATAATCCTCTCAAAAGAGAAACAACTTCTTGAATTTTATTAATGATTCTCACTGTTTATTATGAACCATGTGTTTGTCAATCAATACCATCTACTATGTGATATATATGGAACTAAATAAATATCATCAAGTGTATATGCAACAAGCAATAGACGCAGAATGTTAGGAAGAGACAAATCTATTATGAAAGATAAGCTACAAAAATTCCACCTGGCTATTACAGGCAATAAGTTTCTGTTTTGGCAACACTAGTGTCTGCCCATGTGGCCATGTCTCTTTTCTGCTGAATTTTCCGAGAGGTACCTCTCGGAAAATTGTCCAAAATTTCGAGAGATATCTCTCGGAAAAACACTTTAGAAAATATTCCGAGAGTCCCATGTTAAAAAAAATAAAAGGTATTTTTGTCATTTTACTGTTCAAATGGGATGTGGTGATAATATGTGGGTGAGAAATCTAAATCTCTTGCAAAGGAGACGAGCATGCTTTTAGAATGATGTTTGATAGATTGGGTACATGACTATGTAATATTCTTTTGAAAAATGATTCAAAAACCTACTTAAAGAAACCTACATGTAAATCTACACATAAAAATTTAATAACATAGTTCTCAACGCTTTCATTTCCCTCGTATTAGTCAACCCTCTAACCACTCCACTCTCAAACAGGTTCTAACTTCTAATAAGGGTCCACAAAAAATCCCAATATGCAATTTATAACTACAAAAAAAAAACCAATATTCAAAATAAAATAAACTTTTAGAGAAACAACTTTTGACTTTAACTAACCCATCCAAAGTCCATATCCTTTAAAAAGAAAAGACTTTAACCCATCCAAAATAACTACAGTAAATATCTCCAAATGCTCTTTTCAAAACTTAATCCTTGAGCAAATCCCAATCTCTCCACAAAGAGTCATGGTCAAATGCTAAATGCCAGCCCATTAACATGTTTTGTCAATTTTTCACTGTTCCCAATAAAAATGACCACCAACCATCTTTGATTTTTAGTTTTTAATCCCAAATTAGTTTCTAATCCAATTTTTTTAAAAAATCCCAAAATACCCCTTGCATCTTCTTTTGTTCTCTCCACTCTAATTTCAAACAAAACCCATCCCTCATTGGCCATTTTATTTTCAAGCATATGAGTTTTAGTTCTCCGTTCCAATTTTTTATGTTAAACCTCCATTTTTTTTTTATAAGATTCAATCGAAATGTTTTCCCTAAGAAAATGCATTTCATATACCTTACTCCTTACCCCAATCAAACAAACTCTTAACTACGTATAACGTTTGGGCTAAAAAAAATGATTTCTCTTAAGCCCATCCAAAGTGAGCCCACACATGTCTTGGATAGCACGTCTAGTTTCAGCTTTGAAAAAAAAAAAAAAAAAAAAAAAAAAGAGAAAAGAAAAACGCATGTCGCTGTGCTCACTTGTGCCACTGCAGGTTCTGTTTCTCAATCCGCCATGGCTCTGGAAGCTTATGCAGCAGCAGCAAACCCCGACAAAATTCACACCGACGTGCTCACTAAAGCTAGAGATTCTTGCTACAAGGTCCTTCTCTCTTTTCTACCCTTCATTATGTATTTCTAACATTAGGTTTATGTCATTTCCTCGCTTTTATTTTTTATTTAATTTTTTTTTTAAATTGGCATTAAATTAGGCGCGTGATGCTTTCTACGCGTGCCTGGATAAGGAATCTGATAAGAAACCTACTGAGATTGCATCGGTGGGTCTGCTATACCCTGTTCAATGTAAGCAATATAGGGCCGAGTTTGTTAAACAATGCCGCTCTTCTTGGGTAAGTGGGTTAACATAACAATTAACAAACCCCTCTTACTTATTCCTTTGATGCTGTGTTAATTAAAGTTGAAAACTTTACTTAATTGGGTATCTTAATCTTAATCTCGTTTTATAACAGGTGAAACATTTCGATAGGCAATACTGCCAGAACAAAAGAGTTCAGAGGCTTTTGGATGACAAAGAATCGCGGAGAGGTCCGTTAACGTTCCCACAGCCTAACACTTTCAAGCCCACTGCTTGATTTTTGTTTTATTAACCTTCGAAATAGTGATTCTAATTTCTCTGATAGGGTTATGCATGATTCTTAGGGTGTGTGTACATGCTTAATATTTCTATACAAATATACATGTTTAGTTTTAGTTTGTGTCATGAATTTGAGTTCTTACCATTGAGTTTGGGAATCGAATTTTCATTATCAAACAGCTTTTAAAATATTTCTACAGTCTAGGAGTAAACACGGGTATTGTCACGTGCGCTTGAGTGAAGAGTACTCTTATTAGGTTGAGTTTATTAATTTTTGGCAGGGGTATAAAGATCGTTTTGGCCCCTGTCGAAGATGGGAGACTACATCATGGTCTTTCTATGGTTGGATGTGGAATGTCCGTGTCAATCGCAAACAGAAGTTCTATAGTGGTTTTCTTGGTTTGCTATATTGTTGGATGAATCCTAATCATTGCTTTAGTTCTTGGTGTTTGTAGCATTATTTTAGTGATTAGTGAGGATCTGATAAGCTTGTATGTCTTGCTTCAAGACTGAGACTATTCATAATAATGTACACAATTCGAAATTACAGTTTCTGTTGCTTCGCATGGTTTGCAATGTGAGAACTTGTGGCTATTGAACATTGGGTACCTATGCATTAGGTTTACTCTTTTAAGCAACACAGTTCATAGCCACTTCTTGCATTAAATAACTTATCTATTTGTATAGGGCGAATGTGGTGCCTTAATATCTTGCTTTGGCTGTTCATATGAACACATTAACTAATTTTTTTGGTATTTAAATGGAGGAAATATTGCTAAGCAAATTTAAAATCAATCATATAAGGAAAAATGATCAACCAAGAATGAGCTTAACTGGAAGTTTGGTACCTTGTGACCTGATGCTTACGGTTTCAAATCTTGGAAATAGCCGTTTTGTTTAGTGGGGGAAATGGGGAGAAGACCGTGTGCATCTATCCTCTTCAGAACTTACCATTGTAAATAACCTTAAACTACATTACATACGAAACAGGGAATATTATGTTAATCGAAATTGAAAAATTTACTTAATTGGGTATCTTAATCCTAATATCGTTTTCAAGTGAAAGATTTTATAAAGAATCACGGCGAGGTCCCTTAATGTTCCAACAGCCTTACACTTTCATGCCCCCTGCTTGATTTTTATTAACCATTGAAATAGTGATTCTAATTTCTTTGACAGTTTATGCATGATTTTTAGGGTGTGCATTCTAAATGTGTAGTAAATACTTTTTTTTACAAGTACATGTTTAGTATTGTCGTTTGTGTTATGACTTTGAGTTCTTATCAGTAATGTATGGTTAAATGAATTTCTCATCATCAAGCAGCTTTGAAAATATATGTCTACTATAAAGATCAATGGATGTGGAATACTTGTTTGCTGGGCATAGCCTAGCTTGACATGTACTAAGTTATAGGCTTGGGAATTAGAGGTTTTGGGTTTGGACCTTCAAATAGTCAACTACAATAGTGCCCTGTTATTGGGTATGGGCTAATTTAAAATTTGGACTGCTCCCTATTTTAGATAGTACTAGTTGTTACTGGAATTCTTTCATCCTTTGAATGGTATTTGCTAGGAAGCTTGGTGTTTATAACATGTATATTATTATTGTAGAGAATTGATTCTCAAGCAGAATTTGTGTAAGTAGTCCCCGATATGTTTGCTCTGTATCTTAGTCTTTAGGTAGGATCTCCCATTGTAGCAAACTTTGCATCCTTCCAATATTCTACTGTTTATATCTATCCACGTAAAAATTTTCTTGTTCCAACCTCAAGGTTGGGTTGATGAAATTGAAGCGTGCTTATTGTAGTTTTAGAGTGGTAGTTTCTGAATTGTTACTTGCATGTTCTAAGTTCTAACTATAACTGTCTTGCAGTTTAACCATTAGTAGTTGTAATCAATCCCAGCTTTGGCACACTTGTGTAGGTCATTTACTTTGACAGTGTCTCAGAATTAATGATACTTGAACTGTAAGTTATATGAGAAGGCGTGGCATAACTTAATGTGCTAACTATCATTGCATAGCCTCAAATGCAATCTTGGCCAAGGCATTCCCTTTCTTTCTTTCTTTTTTTTTTTTTAAAAGCTTCTTAACCAATGAATGGGCACTGGACGGTTGGTTCTAGTTTCTAAAGATTTACTACGAGCATCGACACCTCCCCTACTAAGGTATCTTCATGTCCGACACGTGTTCGAAACAACTATTCAAAATAATTGGCGTTGTGATGAATAGCCCAAAATATTTTGCACACATTGTTTTTGTTGACAACATGAGCTCAAATTACTGCTTGTTATCATGTACTAGCAATTTTTATTTTTTTTTATAAGCAAACAAATTTTAACAATTTGATGATGATGATTACTGTTTAATAACAATTGGTATCTAGATATTCTTAATATTTGTTTATACTATCTAGACAATTAAATGTGTGCTTTTGGTGCAACAAATATACATGTAACAAATCTAAGTGAATTGATTGGTCTACTGGTAGTTGGCTGGGTGTGGAAGGAGCTCAAGGTCCCAAACATGAGGCTCAATTCTTATTGAAGCAACAATTTTTTAGGAGGTGTTATACCGTTTACAATTCGTGATGTCGATTAGATTAGTCCGAGTAGTTTAAACTTTAAACTTAACAAAAATATACATAACCAAATAAGCTAATAGTGATATGTTCGAACCAGGATATAGTCACTCCATGAGAAAAATCGAGGATTGATGATTTTGACCTCCAATTCTTGCATTGCTAGATTACCCACACTTCCGTAGACTGATCAAAACTCAATATCCAGAGTGACTAATATGGTAATCAATTTCAGCTAATGACGGAAGAAGCTGATTAGATGAGGCACCACTACTAGGCTATAAACACCATTACGGCACTAAACTGACACATAAGCATATCGTAATAAATAAAGACTGTAAGTAGCAACCTACGTAATTGACAAACCACACAAGTGGATTATTTTTCTTCTAACACTTGCATCTAGCTTGATTGCTAGCCATGACTTCTCATCATCTCATGTTACCTGTTGCTGAAGGTCAATTGACTTAATGCCAAGCACTATCTAATAAATTATATTATCTCACATCTACATTATTTGACGAACAGATTCATGATGGATTTCATTGATTTTTTTTATTTTTTTTATATTATCAATTAATCACATCATATGTATTGTTTTTAAAATAATTATATCAACAGGAGTTTGCAGGCCTGGTTGAGTCTCCTCCCCTTACGTGTTGCGGTTTGGGGTTCGATTAGGATTAGAGATGGGCAAAATACCTATACCTGTGGGTACCCGCAGATATACCCGCAACTTGTATCCATATTGTTCCCTTACGGGTGGGGATGAGTATTATGATATACCCGCATATATAAAATAAAATTTTACTAATAAATATTTTATATATATATATATATATATAAATATTTTTTTATAACTTTGAGAACATATAAATTTTCTTTTATTTATATTTCATATTGAATTTTAAAGATGAAATTATATTGATAAACATTTATTATATGTATGTAATTATTTATCTTATATAATTAATTTTTATGCATAATGATTATCACAAAATATATAATCATATAAAATTTTAAAATATGCGGATACCCGCTACCCACACAAATATCCACGGCTATGGGCATGAGTATGCACTACCCGCACCCGTGGGTACCCATGCCCATCCCTGATTAGGATACTAATGAACAAGGAGCTCTATCGTTTTATATGGTAAAAAGCAAGCTTAACAAATCCATTTTTTTAAAAATATATTACAATATTAACTATTAATTTCTCAATCAATTATAAACATTTGCATTTTATTTCTAGTGATTTTTTCGTACTAATTTTTTTATATAAATAAGATAAAAAGTGTTAATTAAATAAGAATGTGAAAATAAATAATTACTCCCTTCGTCCCACAAGGACGGTAAAAAATGACTAAATTTTTTGTCTCAAATTAAGTTAAAATAATTAATGTAAAATTTAGAAATTGTAAATTTTGAATTGTGATTGTTTGATTCATGCAAAATACATTAAATTAATTGTTTGATAATTGGTTAATGTGTTAGACAAACCACTAAATGCATATTTCCTTAATTTTTTGACTTTTGAATTTTTTTTAAGTAACTGTTATTAGAAATTGATCTCAAAGGACCAAAAGGGAGTATTTTAAAGACTCTTTCCATTTAAAACCAAAAAACAATTTTTAAAGACATTCGATTCGATTAAACAAACAAAAAGCATACTGACCCGTTGACAATCAATATACACATGCACCTAATCCATTTGATTTATCCTTCTCCCCAAAGTCTAAACTCTCAAGCCCGCATTACGAAGCAATTATTAGCTTTTCCATCATACAGTATATGGTATTCCCTCCGGTTCAAATTATAAGCAAATTCAACCACTTTTACGTTTATCAAGGAGGTTAGTTAATTGTACTTAATTTTATCAAATTTATAAAAAATAGAGATATTTTAGGAAAGTGGTATTGAAAATTAAACAAAAATTAATTAAGATTACAATTTTTTAGAGATGTTTTAGGAAAGTGGCATTGGAATGAAACAAAATTTAATAAAGTTGGTTAATTTTGCTTATATTTTAAATCAAGATAAGTATGTTTTTTTGTTGCTTATGATTCGAGTCGAAGGAGTAAATAAATACCCCTGCTATAGGAGTAGATTAATAATTAAAGTCCTTTGAAAAAAAGATTGTATGATCCGTAATTATTCCCTAATTATTAATTTATCATAAGAGTAGTGAGTGGTGAACACAAAAAAAACCCTCGTACGCGACGTGCGCACATGAAGTTTTTCTTTGTTTTTTTCAGAAATGTAATTGTACTCGTATTTCAAACGAACAGAAGATAACATACCGGAAAAAGTGGAGTATAAAGAAGTTATAAAAACAGAAAGAAAAATAAAACAGGATTTGATTGGTTGAAAACATGAAAGTTAGCATCTGCTTGTCCAGGAAATACGACGTCGTTAAAGTCCACCCCCTAGACTCTAGAAAATCCACGTCACTTTCTTTCTTTTGGCTCTTGTTTTATGTCCACGTCATCATCACTGTTCGGAAACGGAGGTTACATCTTTGACGGCGCTGTCCATGCCGCCGTTACCAACAATACCCGACTGCACCGTCATGACGGAAATTCCGGGTGATGGTGGGCCATCACCGTTGGATGCAATAAGCGGGTTGGGGTTGCTGTTGTTGATCGAAGGGTTCCTGGTGTGACACGTGGCAGTGGAGATAGCTGTAGCGAGAGAAATGGGCATGAGGCAGAGACCTTTGCCCTGAAGGTACTGCATGGCGGAGCCCATGTCTTCCTCCATGAGCTTGGCCACCTGATGCTCCGTCATGGTGAGGCTGTCGTTGGTGGACGACGCGGTTGAGTTTCGGGGCTGGGTCCCACCGTTGGTTTTTGCTTGGATGCAGTCACCGCCTCCCTGCGAACAGAAAAACGCCACGTGTGAGTGTGACAGTTAGACAGAGAGAGAGAGAGAAAGAAGGGAAAAGGAAAAAGAATCTGAAAAAGTGGGCACGCATGCTACTTTTGTATTGTCGTTTTGTGGTGATTGAGAATTTCAGAAACAGAAAGGGAATTGATAGTGAGTATAAGCCAAAGGCCAACACAAAAAAGAAAAGTAGCGAGGAGACTCATCAATCCGACAATGTTTTATGCACGCTGTGCTAGGTGTTCCTCACTTTCGTCATAACCATTCTCTTTTTTTTTCTTCATTTTTTTTTTCCTTAAAAATCTTTCTCCCACAATTCCTTCTCTTCTATATTTGTTGTTGGTAAGGGTAAATCTGTCTTATGAAACGGGAAAATAATTTATAGGCTTCATTTTTTGGAAGAAAATGTCAATCATTTACTCCCTCCGGTCCTATTTATAGTACCCTTTTGGCCTTTTGGGGTTTTTCACATCTACCAAGGATTATGAAAAAACTTGTTAGTGGCATTGGAAATTTGAAAATTTAATATACCTTTTCAAAATTACCCCTATAATTATTCTTGGAACTCTAAAAAGTGTTGACTTTATAGGGGTGTTTGTGGAAAGAAGTAATTAAATGCTATTGAAAATTGAAAATTGAAAAGAAATCTTATAAATAGGACCAAAATCAAAACCCCAAAAGGGAAATAGGACCGGAGGGAGTAATTTCATATAGGCAAAACAATCTCAGAGTAATTTATACGGAGTATTTATATTTTTTGGGGTAATTATGGAATGAAAATGGAAAGTTATTGTGATAATAATTTACCTCAGAGGACATATCAGCAACAAGGGGAGCGACAGCAGCCGCACCACCCAATCTGCTCATGCTCAAAACCTATATTCCAATATACCAAGAAACAACAAACATTAGAAACAAAAGACAGGAATTTTATGATCAGAAGCCCATACTTACTTTAAATTAAAAATTCATGAAATAACTAACTTATTGATTGAGAAATACAGTATGACATCGAATTAAGAATTTAAATAGGAGTCCTGAAGCATTAACAAGTAAAAATAATTAAATTCATAGAAATACCGTACATTTTACATTTTTATCTGAAATAAAGAGGAATCTCACCTTGACCTGAAGCTGTAGGAACTTCACATAGTCAATGATCTCGTCCAGCATAGAGGCCTTGTCTGTCTGTCATTCCACAAACCAAACAAAAATTTCAACAAAGAAATGATCCATTGCATTGAATTTTATTTTATTTTTATGGCTAAACTGCTACATTAACTAATACTCTTCCTTAACTCACGTTATCTATGGAATACTTTTGATTTACTCCCTCCGTTTTTTATTTCTTTGGTACTTTTGTCCTTTTTTCCTTGTTTCATATCTTTGGTCCTTTTACAATTCCAATACACAAACATATTTTTCTTTCCAATTTTAACCTTTCATCCAATCATTTAATTCACTTTTCATTAATTTTACTTTTATCATCTCTCTCATCTCTAAACCATTAAACATTAATTAATGGACACACTTATTTATAAAAATTAAATACTACTACACCTTTCAATAAAAAGATTAAATAGGGGCAGTTTTGACAAAATACATATAAACCTTACAATAATCATCATAATCAACACTTTCTTAATCTGTGTGCACAACTCCAAAAAGACCAAAGAAAAAAAGGAGGGAGTAATACAGTAAGATAATATATCACATATCAGAAAGGAAAGCTCTCTTAATAGTAAAAAATCCGACTTATATATTCCCTCCAGGATTTTTTCTTTTCTTTTTTTTTAAAATAGCACGGAAAGATATAGTGATATACTAATAGGACTGTAAACGAAGGGAATGACGAAATTGCCCTATACTGTATAACGAAACTGCTGTACTGTGTTGGAAAGCATCTTCGGAATTCCAATGAATTACAAACCGCGGTTATGGTTAGTTTAATATGACTAAATACTGTATCATTCATGAAAACAATAAACAATGAGGATTGATTATACTAATGATGAATGAATTACTACTAACATGGTTACTGTACTTACCTTGTTAGCATTGGGAACCAGTTCCTGCAGGGCTTTCATCCTCTCTGCAATTCTTTCCCTCCGTAACTGCCACCATATACAACAACAACATCATTCCATATCAGCTTCACAATCACAAAGGCAATTACTATACGATGACCAAAATTAAAATGGTTTTTTTTTAAGAAAAAAATTAAAATAATTGAAAAACAGAGTTATAAACCCTAACAAATACTAGTACTAGTAAGTTAAATGAGGCGTAAGGAATTGAAAGAAACGTGCCCTCTCCGCGATGCTGTGTGGATCGGTGGCTTGACCTCTTCTGGCCCTAACCCGCTGCTTGGGTTGAGCCGGGGTTGCACCGCTCGGAGCTTGGTTCGTTGCTCCAAAACTCTGCCCTTGCATCTGATTCGAACCTCCCTGCCCCGCCTGTCATTCAAATTTCATTCATAAAAATAAATAGCAATGAAATGATGATATATAATAAAATTTTATATTAAAAAATTATTAAAAAAAAATAATAGAACCTGAGGATGTTGAAAATGGTGAGTGTGGTTAGACGCGCCTTGAAGAGATCCAGTGAAACCGTTAAACAGAGCTTGAACGGAAGCGTCACCACCACCCTGTGAAAAACAGGCACAAAAATCATTTAAAATTACGCAAATGCCATCGTAAAGTAACAAGAATGGTCTGTTTTTGACTAATAACCGGGATTGGAGATTTGAAGGAGGAAGGGTCAACGACGTCGTTTGGGGAAGATTCAAAGTCACCAGCATTCAAAGACAAGGGCATGTGAAGGAGTCCGGCGGAATCAGCGGAAGCTCCTCCTCCGGCTCTGGACATGAGGAACTGTTGGTGAAGCATGAGACTGAGAGCGGCGGCTTTGTTGGAATTGTTAGGAGGAGGAGTGATCTGGTGGTTTTGGAACTTGGAGGCTAAGCTGGCTTGTTGTTCATCGAAGGAAGTGAAAGGGGCATTATTATTATTATTATTATTATTATTATTATCAATATTGTTGTGAGAGGTTTCGTCGGAGTTGGGGTTTAGGTCAAGGGACCAAGAGGAAGATGGAAGGGTAGAGAGCATTTGCTTGAGGAAATCATCGTCTAAGTGATTCATTTGTGAAGAGTTGTTGGTGCTGTTGAGGAGAGAGTTTAGGCCTTGCATTTCTTTGCTACTAGTACTAATAGGTTGCATGAGAATTGAAGAGACTTATTTAGATTTAGATAGAGATAAGAACGACAAGGATGAGAGAGAGTGGGTGTGGGAAGTTACGTATGAGAATTAGTTTCAAATTTTAATTTTGAAAATGCTAAAGAGTGTATGTATCATTCTTGTTAAGAGATTAAATGTGATTAAAAATTATGAGAAAATACATTTTTTTTTTAAATTATTGATGGAGTAAATAACTTGAACTTATGAATTTTTTCTATTTTTGATAAGAGTACTAGTTAGTAAGACCCTTTTAATTTTGAAAAATGATTTAGAGACCTACAAACCTACGCATAATATTATGACACTTGTTATTTTTAAGTTAAAAAAAAAAGTTACAACCAACATGGGTTGGGACGAGTGGTAAGCGGCTCGGTCTCGCTTAAGCAAGGTCTCGAGTTCGAGTCCTTGTGAATGCAGAAAATTCATGTTGGGAGACTCACCTGCCATAGCCAGGCACGCGATCCGGGTCGAATCCGGATGTACCTAGGTAGTACTTAGGGAACCGAGTGGGCAACCAAAAAAAAAAAAGTTACATAAAAGAACTTAAATGACAAATGTCAAGATCCTAATGTGTAGGCTTATGAATAGATATATAAGGACTTTCGTGCATAACAACGCTTCCATTTAACATGCGGAATTGGAATTGTAGTTTGGATTACAATTTTAAGTACAATTTGAATTGAATTGGAATTATGATTTTATGTTTAGATTGTATAAATAAAGAATTAAAAATGTAGAATTGGAATTTCAAATTCAATATCCAATTCCATTGTTTGGGAATAAAATGTAGAATTCAAAAAATTAAATTATTATATTTTACTATTTGTACTTTATGTCATCACCATATTTGTGAATTGTCGCATCAACCTTTTTTTGTGTGTCATCACAACCCTCGCTTGTGTTATGGAGACATTGTAGTGGTTTGCTACCAATAATCATATATTTTAATTGTGGTAAATAATGGATGGGGGAATCATGAATATAAGTAAGATTCCTAAAGGAGAGAAGATGGGAAGATGAAACACTCGAGTGGATTAGAAATGACAAAAAAGCTCGATCGGCTCGATCGAGCTCGGCCAGCACAAACTCGATAAATAGACGGGTTTAGACTCTCAAATACGACTTTGCCCGATATAGTTAAAATGGTGGCCCTCTACTGGGTTTAGCTAGATGGTTTGTAGCCCAAATTTCATTCAGGCCTTTTTGGCCCAACTCAATCATGGCCAAGCCCGAACCCGATCTGATAGCCCGCATTGCCATCTCTACGATGACCCGATGGAGATGTCACGTGTTTTGTTTATAGATTCATAATACTTAATTCTATAAAAATTGGAATTGTTATTCCGAGGCTTAGAGATAAGAATTGAGTTTCTGCATTTTTAGTTATAATCTAATTATATGAAATTGACTTTGGAATTATGATTTTAATTCCAAATGCACAAACAAACAACAAAATTCCAATTCCAATTTCAACCCCTCAATTTCCACGTACTAAACGGACCCTTGAAATTTTTTATGGGTTTCGAGATCGAGTTTGGTAGTACTCCATCCCTATTAATTCATTTAATGTTTTAAAAGTTTCACATGAATTAAAAAAATTATTTAACACTTCAATTTTTTTTTAAAAAAATACTATATAATTCTGTTATAATATTTTTACACTACATTAATTATTACTCATTTCACATATTTCAATATATTAAATATAAGGTTAAAATTGAAAAAAATTAATTATTACATTCTCGATTTCTTAAAACAACAAATAATTTAGAATAAGTTAAAAAATGTTAAAGTAACAAATAAAATGAAGTATTTAATACTTTGAATTTTTCAGTACACACTTACTTATTTTATATTCTTTAAACATGCTGATTAACCAAATATATTTTATTGTTAAATTAACTTACTAACAAGACTCAATACAATTGATGAATAATTGGATTTGATATATATATATATATATATATATGTGTGTGTGTGTATGTATGTGTGTGAATTATTTTTCTACTGTGTATAACAAATATTTTGTTTATATAAGCAAAATATATTTTCATAATCTCAACATTTTCACATTAATTATGCTTGATGGAAAAAAAAATATATCACATAATCTTCAAGAACACCGGTTAGTTTTGTTTTGTTTTTTAACAATAAAAACAAGTTTTAAACATTAGATATGGCATATGATGAAACTGAATACGAGAACTCGAGAAGTGATTTTTAAAATTAAAATGGCTTAAAGATTAAAAAAATAAAAAATAAAACTGTAAGCACATAAATTGTTTTCTAAAGTCCCTAACCCAGAGGTTGTCATAGCCGAGTTGGCTGACCCGATAATAGTCACAAAAATATACTAACAGTTCATGTAACGCACGATTTTTAAATTACTACATATACTTTATTTGAAGTTTTAATATGCAATGATTTAATTCAGAAAATAAAGTATATAGTTCAAATAAAGTATAGGATCTATAATTGGATGGGCTACAGACTATAACCCGATATTTGAAATAAAGTATATACGTATATATTAGTTCAAATAAAGTATACATAGTTCAAATAAAGTATATATGTATATATTAGTCTAGAATTTGAGAAGGACTCATCTAAAGTGTGTTTGAGTGAATAAATGAAGTTTATACTCTTAAATTATTTAAGGGTTTCTTAATGCATGTTATAAAATAAGTATCTATTAAAAATTCATTTTACATACATCTTTATTAAAAGTCGATACATTTATATAAATTAATTATATTAATTCATGATACAAACTTATTCAATACAAATTTTAGAACGCATATTAAAAAAAACTTATCATTTAAAGGATCTTGCTAGTACGTGCTCTTATGATATTTGTTAAACTTTTTAGAAGTGGAGAAAACATCACAAATTTCAAATTTTTCTTCTCTTGGGAAGTTCTAAAACTTCAATTTTCAATGCTTATAATTCATATTTAGTTTTTTAACAAATACCCTAATAACACTTGTTATCATTTTCCTTGTTTAAAAAAAATCTTGATTGTTGATACACTCTTATAGTACTTAGTAATATATTTGAGATATAGTCATAAAAACAAAATATAGATTTGATCGAGATACACCTCCACTTGCACATTTAAGAGGGCCTAAGCTATGGTCTTTTCCTGTGAGTTTAACACATGACAAACCAACCGGGTATGATTAACAGCGGATACGTTGTGCTAGTTGTTGTTAGAGGCAACCCATGTTTTGCCACGTGTTGCGGCCACAACTATAACTCTCTTTTAAATTTTCTTGTTTAGTTTTTCTGCATGCAGCCCCAATTTCGGCGAATTCAACGGGCAAGGCTTCAGTTTCAGTTGATGGCATCAATCTGTAAACGAATCATAAGAGATTCTTACGATGTTCGAGAGAGTAGATTTTTTTATTATCATTATTTTTTTTTTTGATATAAAGAGAGTATAAATCTTTCACAAAAGCTTATTACTCTATTATGGAAAGTTAGTTCTCTTTATACAAATAAAAAGAATTTATAAAAGAAACTTATGAAAATAGTTTATGATTTTCTGAAGAAAAATAATAATTTAACTTATTTTAAAATGTTCATTAGAAATGTTCACTTTAAAAATTAAAAAATTTCATTAGGAAGGTATGAAAAATAAGTTTTGTTAAAAGAAGTACTTGTTTTATTACCAGTATTATTTTTTTAACAAAGGTACCTCCGACCAACTGGGACTAATCTTTTTCGAGATCTGACGTGGGTAAATCATCTAACATTAAACTTAAAAAACTTAGATATCTACCAATTTTACTAAATTTTATTACGGAGTAGTTGTTAAAAGAAGTACATTAAAATTTAACTTGTACCATGTACACAGCCAAGAAAATGCAATTATATTCTGTTTAAAAAAATAATTTGTGAACGGATGATAATATAAATATTTTTTTATATTGTTATCATTTATCATTTATAAATCAATAGTCATTATAAATTACAAATAAAAATATAGATGATTAGTGGATGATGTGTTAATATTGTAAAAAAAAATTGTCTCTCTTTGTTTTTCTATCAGTAATGTCTTTCAGCTAATACTTTAGACTATTTTTTTTTAAATGTAAAAATTATCGAAATACGTAAGTATTATTTTTTTTTCCGTATTCCTAGCGGAACCATCGGTATCTCCAAGAGCACCCTTAATACCAGAGAGCCCTTGAGACTAATCCGGAGCGAGCTGCGTGGCTGGCTCTCCCAGCAAGATGTTTTTAGTGGGAATCGAACACGGGGCTACTAGCACCCGTGTCCCATTCCCAAGATTTCAGTTGGGGCCTTACACCAACTGAACCAAACCCCGTTGGTAAGTATTATTTTTTACCAACAAAACAAAATTATTCAAAACATTATTTTTTGTACAGTGATCGGAATCTCAAATCTATGAGTGATTATCTATCAATTGATCATTCTATTTGCAACCTTTGAGAATATGCAGCTTGAATTCATTTACTCTCTCTGACTCTAAGTATGTACATTAGTATTAGGCTTAATTATGTTACAAGTCCATGAAGTTTGGGGTATTTTTATCATATACTTTTATTTTTTTTCGATGTCTGACTCCCCGAAGTTATTTCTGGGTTTGTCATATTGCTGACATGTAACATCGAAATCCTGGGCAGACACACAAGAGGTTGGTCATGTGGTGCCGCGTGATGTCACATGGACGAAAACGACCTCTTTCTTCAATTTTTTTAATTTAACTAAAAATATAAAAATATTAAGTTTTTTAGGTTTTTAATTTAAAGAAAAAAAAGATTTTCGCCCACGGGGCACCACGTGCCTAACCTCCTGCGTCTGACCAGCGGCGAGTCAGACATTGAAAAAATAAGAAAAAGGATATCTGACAAAAGTATCCCAAACTTCAAAGACTTGTGACATAATTAAGCCTTAGTATTACAGCTTTCTTTAGCCACACACTCTCTTTCTAAAACAAGCACCACATGAAAAAGAATACACGAACGAAAACAATATTCTTATGTTATAAATACAGTAACTTTTTTAGCATATGTTACATCGTTAGTCTAATAATTGGATCCCAAAAAATATAAATAAAAAAATTATAAATCAACCTACAAATTATAACATGAAAAAGAAGCACCACATGAAAAAGAATACACGAACGAAAACAATATTCTTATGTTATAAATACAGTAACTTTTTTAGCATATGTTACATCGTTAGTCTAATAATTGAATCCCAAAAAATATAAATAAAAAAAATTATAAATCAACCTACAAATTAGTTTACATCACAAAAAAGTAATATATGTCATTAATAAATTAATTAAATAATAAATAAAATATAACTTTGTAATGTTCAGGTTCAATCTCAAAACCCATAACAACCGGAAAGAAGTTGTGTTCTGGCTCTGACACCATGTCATGTTTCTCAAAACCAATCGGCAATGAGAGGGGTAGCCCAACAGATATTTGAACCATAACATATATTATGAGGCAGACGATGTGAGACTTCCAACATGTAATACATGTCATTTTTCAAATATAAATTGATTTGTATGTTGATTTTTTTGACATATATATCAATTTATTTTAATCAAATGTATCCCTGCATGCATATATATATATGTATATATATATATATATATATATATATATATATATATATATATATATATATATAGATAGACACACACACACAAGCACTTTTCAAACCTCGCTCAGATCATAGATCTTATCATACAGTTTGTCAGGATGAATAACAATGAGAACTGGAGCCATGATCTTTTGGAATTATAGAGCGATTCTGACTATACTTAACGTATGTCGTTAAACACTGGGACAATGATGATGCCCATGTTCAATAGAATGAAATCTACATGGGTGAAAAATTTAAATATTCGTAAGTGAGACAAGAGAAATTAAAGCTAGAAAACATACCTAACGTTTTGATATGGTTGGTGTATATATAGAAGAATTTGGGAATGAATAAATCTTTTAAAAAAGCTTGGAGACTTCAAAAGAGGTAGGTATTTGTCCTTGTCTTCCTTCAGGTCATAGGGTTCTCTTTACACCTCAACCTCTACCAACTACACTTAAAATTAGATTCGAATACTGTATATTTTTAATGTATAGAATTGCAATGCATAGGAAATATTTTAATCTGATCTCACCAATACGTTAGGCAAGTAGTAAAAAGATCGAATTATCAATACTATGAAGTACAAGAATTAAATTACGTATATTGGACATAAGGAAACATATTTATAGGAACTAAATTAAAGGTTAAGTTTACACAGTGACGAAAATAAATTTTAATCGTTGAAATTATCAAGCGAGCTATGGAAATCCCTGAGGCCTAAACAATTTAACCTTTGATGCTTTTCAAAAAAAAAAAAAAAAAAAAAAAAAAAAAACTTCAATGTTTCTTTTGTGTTTGTTTGTATTTACTGTATTTGTCCTGGTGCAAATATACTGCTTCCGCAGTTTTTAAAGGTAACCAATCTTATTTTTCATCATTTGATGACAAACCTTGTTATTATTATCAATTCTACTATAACAATATATGCATCTGCGAATGGGTAAAAATAATTTCAGTCTCGGACAAAATAAAAACACTCTAAATAACATAATCTATGGCTTTAAACGGTGGATGAAGCATTTGAGTCATGCCAGTTGCTCAGACGTATATAGTGTGCTTTAACAAGGATTAGAATGAGATTTAAGGGAAAGGTTGAAATTGTTTGATGACGGATCGGAAATATTGAAGCCACAGTATTCTTTTGATTTTTCATCTTGTTATTTTTTTGACATTCAACTTAATCTGAACAGAATCATATTCCAAAGTTATTGACAAGATTCAAGATAAACTTTATATTAATATCATGCTAAATATTAGTACAATAAGTGGACTCATGAAGTAGCAATTTGACGACACAACTATCACAATTGTTATTCATCTCTCTGATTCCCCGGCTTTAAAAGAAAATGCAATACTAAACTATTGCTGTTTAATGGAACAGACTGTAAACAGTTCTTTCACCACACACTCATAACTAAACTGTCACTAGCCCATGGTATAAGAAGGGCTGGGTAAGTTGATCACAGTAGTTTTGACCTTGGTCATCATGTTTATGCTGTTGGTAATCCCTTGAGATCCAATTCCACTGTCCTTTATACCCTGTCAGTAAAACATTTGTTTAACATTAGACAGGGTCTCATAGGTTATTTTTATTGGTTTGTCAAATAGAAAAATGTTCTTTGTTTCTTTTCTGAGTCTTAGAAATAACAACTGTGAAATATGTTATCTATGAAATGAGGACAAGAACTTTGAAGTTGTCTGAGTAAATGTTAGCAAAACATTTTCGAAATGAAATAACAGTATATGATTGATTTTGTTTATGCTGGGTTCACCTGAAATGGAAAATGATCTGGCCCGCGAGCTGGGGCAGAATTTATCTGAACTGTTCCTGTTTCCATTGCATCACTGATCAACATAGCTTTGTTGACATCCTTTGTGAACACACATCCCTGCAAAATTGCAATGTGTTGATGCAAATTACTGGTATGCTCACAAGTCACAAATAACAAATCAATTTTTTTATTACTATTTAATGCGTTAGGAACAATGTTCAAGTATGAGAGGGCTAAAATTCTACCTGAAGTCCAAAGTTGCTAGCATTGCAATGGTGGATTCCTTCTTCAACGGAATTGATCCTAATTACCGGTAAAACCGGTCCAAATGGCTCCTCCCATGCAATTCTCATATCAGGCCTAACATTATCCAATAGCAAAGGCCAAATGAGATTACCTTCTCTTTTGTATTCTTGGCAGAATGTTGCTCCTTTCTCTTTAGCATCCAAGACTAGGCCTTCGATGAAATTGGCTGATGATTCTGACACAACCGGAGTGATATCACTGTCATTCTCTGGTGGTCCAACACTTAGTTTTGCTACTTTTGCATTCACTTTCTCAACCAAAGCATCAGCCACAGATTCCATCACCAGGACAACTTTAACAGCAGTGCACCTCTGACCACTTTTATCGAAAAATGAACAAAAAATTCAAGTGACCATTAAATACAGGAAGTTCCTCTAGAATCTTATATTTTCAGAAATTATATCAGGATAGCAATTTCACAAATAGACATTGAAGAAGCATATGAAAACAAATATAAGATTTAGTTTCCAGAACTATAGGAATTCTGACCATGCAACAACATTCATATTATCTCGTGAAACATTCTAATATTAGCTGCAACTTAGTTCAACATCCTACTTTTATTTCTTAGAAAGATTGAAACTAATGCTCCATATTAAGTATTGAGTGAGAAGCATTTGGTGCATTGGCAGTTCTATCAAATCAATGCAAACAAGGACTAATTCAGATATGCCATTCATCTAACCTGTATGAAAAACCTCCTTTTATGATGTTTGCAGCCACCAAATCCAGGTCAGCATCCTCAAGAACAATGCAGGCATCTTTTCCTCCCAACTCCATTTGTAGAGGAATCATACCTGCCTTCTTTGAAATGGCAATGCCAGTATCTCCACCCGTGAAGCTGAGAGACAACAGATTTATAAGTCAGCAGAGGAAAAATTAGTTATAACTTACACATGGGAAATAGGGGACATATAAAACCTTATACAGTTCACTCCCGGATGCATGGTAAGGAAGTCACCAATCTCTGAACCTTTTCCAGTAACACAACTGATCAGGCCTTTGGGAAAACCGGCTAAGTGAAAGCAATGAACCATGTGCAGTGCAGAAACAGCTCCCTGGAATGCATAATTAAACAACCACTTAGAATGAACAAAACAGAAAAGGGAAGCAATCTAAATATTCTGAAATGAGTTTTTCGGAGTAGACTGGCTAAAGTTTTAATAACATAACTATTGCTGTTTCTTTTAACCCCTAGACATATATGTTAGCACTTCTGTGACATGAGCTGGTGGTTAGTTTGAGAATAAGGATATGATTTAAGGTGCATTTGAAGAGTTTCACTATGAAAGATTTAATTACCTGAGTTGGAGGCTTGAGCACAATGGAATTTCCAGCAATCAGCGCAGGAGCAATTTTTGAGACAGCAAGATTGACAGGATAGTTAAAAGGCGGAATGGCTAAAATCACTCCCAGTGGAATCTGAAAATCAATTTGAATTTTCTTAGATAACATCAACAACCAAGCAAAAAGTAAGGAGATAACACATAGATGGCAGCTCACCATGATCATTTTATTTGCTAGTTGTTAAAAGTCATTACGATAACTAAATGCGACGCGCTTATTTTTACTTTTAATTTTCTGCTTGCAAAGTTTAGGGTCACGGTGGTTGTCGCATCCCAAATTTAGAGTAAGCCTTCAAGCTTAACAAGCAATTACAAATGTATTCACAGATAGCTGGATAGGAATTAGCAATCAAATTCTGTCAAATGTAGTTAACAGTGTACCTTTACTTATTAGTTGTGCCAAATATTGATAGCTAATATGATATACACTGATTAAATCCTTGAATGGACTTAATATTTTGATTATGTGTTTGTTTGTGCTTCATTAAAATGTTTGTTTCATTTCGTTCTGGGATTTAGTGACTTCAGGCTCAATGGATGTAGGGGCCCAGATTTAGAGGCTAATTATCTCAACCACACCAAATAATTGTGAAACCTTCTAGAATATGGTAGAGATCAAATTACTTCTTGATATAAACGAGCCTTATGTCCTCAGGTTAGGGATCACCGGGATCAGGGATGTTCTCCCTAGCACACTTGCCTCCTAACACTATCTTCTAGAATTTATAGCTGTTCAAGAACCTTTGACAAAGTTTTTCGTAATATCCTGGAGTAGTGTCCAGCAAGGACAGCCTTGTCAGTAACATAAATATAAAAGAGAAATGATATTTTTACCCTCTTTTTCATTACACTCTTGTTTATACTTTAACTTTTTTTTTCTATCGCTCTCTTTCTTTCGCATTATTACATCACAAATCACATCCCCTTCATTTCTTTTTATCTCTCTTCCATACACCACCTACACCTAAAAAGATGGTGTAGGACAAACATTTTCCAATATAAAATTGTGTTCCAATCAGGATCCCTGGGCCCTTTCTCAAACATATGAACAGCTATGGAGCAACAGAACAAAATGAAAATAAGGCCATTGTTTATACAAATAGCAAATTTACAATATATCATTTTTTTATTATTATTATTATTATTATTATTATTATTATTATTATTATTATTTATTTATTTTTTTTGGTATTGAGAGGCAACATTGGTTGTCTAATAACAACTCCTTTATTTTTCTCTTGTGCCCCGCCAATACATTTCCAAGAGTACAGGAAAACAATTGTTACAATGCTAAACTTTTGGACTGTCATAAAGGGCTTGTCTCTTTTTCATAAATATTTAAAATAGGGGTGCGTGGGACAAGTTGAGCTGAATTTAGCTTAACTTGAATGTAGCCGGATAATTCGATAAGTCATTTTTTTAGACCCAAACTTGATTCGATCATAAGGACAAATTGGTATGACCCAAATGGTAATCTTATCCCATACTGAAAACAAACAGGGTCTAATATCTAAAGTTGGAACCCTCAATTAATCGAGTTTCAGCTCACCCCTAATTTAAATTGCTTCCATGTACTACCATTCATGTTTAAAAGAAAAATTTATAGCTATATGCATCATGTCAAGCCAGCAATAATAAATATGAATTGTCACTAGTAAAGTAGCATATACAAATAACATTGCTTTAGGGGGGAAAATAAGTGCATAAAACAGACCTTGGATGTGAGGCAATACTTGGTCCTTTCATTTCCAGGAAAACTATCCGATACCAAGAATTTTCCCTCTCCCAAAATCCTTACCCCTTCTTCAGCACAATAAGAAATCAGATCCCCAGATCTTACAACCTTCATGCAAAATTCAGAAACCACTTATCCTCATGATCCAAATTTTTAGTCCTAAACAATAATAAATTGGCTTGTTTTACATAATCCATAAACATAACAAATTATATAACATGCACCTCAGTAACTGCATCTTTGGCTGGCTTTGCTATTTCTTTGACCAAACACTCAGCAATTGGAGCTTTGTGCTCTTTGAGGATAGCAGCTGCCTTGTGAAGAAGCTCAGCCCGTTTCCATAGTGGTGTCTTTGCCCATAACTTTTGTGCAGATTTTGCTAAATCCATCACCTTATTAACCTCCTCTTGTGAACAAGCTGCATGAATTTCGTATCATTTTAACAACTTACTAGTATTATATACACTATACAACACAACACAAATATCATTTTGCATGTTAAGTTGAATTATTTACCTTGAACTTTGTATTGAGTCTTTCTGGTAGTTGGGTTGATGATAGCAACACTTTTCCCAGAAGAAGACTTCTTCCATTCTCCATCAGCATAGTATTTGAACACATCTCCATCCAAAGTCTCTGAAAACACTCCACTCCCAGCTAATGCCATGTTAGAAATAAAAGAAACAAATGGAAACACTAAGTGGTATGTATTATATAATAATAATGCAGAGAGGAGTGTGGAGTTGAAGGTTAGGAGGAGTGTCTGGTGTAGTATATGGTTTTGATATTTGTGAGTGATGGGTTGGTGTGTGTGATCAACAATATGAGTGGTGGTTTATATAAAGAGAATTCAAGCCACGCATTGGTTTAGGTGGTTCTGAGAATGCCAGGTGAGCTTTTATTTATCTCATCAATCAGCTATTCACATTTTCCTGTCTTATAGTACTGAATTGCATGCTTAGTGAACTCATCTCACTCTGCATTTATATGTAAAAATACTAGTATTAATAAAGTAAGAATAATTGTAATTATAAGAATAAAAATTATCTTAGGGAGTAACATTATCCATGCCTCATTTCATGGCATTGGCTGGGACTATGTGTAGGAACATTATTCGTTCCACTGAATTACTAACCAGTAAAAATCAAAATTAGTTGTTTTCATTTTCTCTCTTGCAGTAAAAAGGAAAAGGGTCTTTTTAACCTATGTATCAAATAAATAGGTTAATCAAACCTTAAATAATAAATATTTCTTGAAAAGCTAATACACTTATTGAATTAAAAAATAATTATTTAATTTTCAATACAAATTTACTATATATATATATATATATTTTATGATAAACCGAAAAGAAAATGATACGAATTGTTTGGAATGGGTTTTTCCACGAAATCCAATCCGTGCAGAAAAGTTTAAGTGTGGTATAACCCGATAACTAACAAAGAAAGTTGCGATGAATGCATCTAGAAATTAGAATTTATTATTCGTGTATCTCTCACCACCATTTCAATCCAAAGTGCGGGAGCAATTTCAATAACTTAAGCTATCATAAGGTAAAAAATTTTGCATGTTATGTTTTCAATAAAGCTAGGTCGTGTACTTTTCAAATATCATTTTGTTTCTTATGAATACTTTGTTTTTGAAATTCGTTACTGCAAATTTTTTTAATTCTTACATTTTTTTAATCATTTTGACTTTGCTTTCTTACATTATTTTTGGATGAAAAATATTGAATAAAAATCATATTATCAGTGCCACATCAATAACAACAAGTAGCACTCAGTAAACTTAATCCTGAAAGATTAAAAGCAAAATTTTCTTTTTTTGATTTGTGAGACTTAAATTGAAATAATATAATTTTGAGGGATGAAAAGCAATTTTTTTTAAAAAAAAAATTAATAAAAATACAACCTTCCTCCTATTACCTCTTTCAACCCTTTACCGAAACCATCACAAATTATCCTATCATATCCAAAGCCGTTGTAAATACAAAATCGCAAAACCATGACCTCAGATTTATTGTAATAGTTGCACTAATATCCTCTTTTCACCCAGTCAACGTGTTCGTCATTTGTTGACCACAAGTACCGTTCGCGTTACTCAAATCACCATATAAGGTTATAGTATGATTAAATTACTTTGGCAGGGAAGAATGAATAGATTGGTCTCAATAAAAGAATGCAAGTGAAAGGGGATGAGTTTTTTTTAGTCCCTCAAAATCAACTTTTTGCTAACGAAAGTAGTTTTTTATTTTAATTTAATCCCTGAAAATGAAAATATTACTTTTAATCTCTTAAAATTAATTTTATTTTTTTTTATACAAGTCCTTGTAACTCTCATGTCGTTGATATGACACTGCTGATGCAATTTTCATAATGTCATGTGAGCATTTTTATCCAAAGTTTATATTATGGATCAAAACAAAAATGACATATAAATGTAAGGAATAAAATCAAAGAAAAAAATTCACAATTTTTTTTTTTTCAAAATCAGAGATAAAGTCATATTTAAGCCTTAATAAAATTGAATTTAGTTCTTTATTATTTTTTATAAGTTGACATATTCTTAATAAAATTGACATATTTTTTATTATGGAAAAAGGTCACTATCAATATATCATACAGAATTACAGATGAGGGGGAAGTCAGGAAGAGGGTCACTCGAGCGTTTGAAGTTGCGGATATGTTGGCTTCAATTAAAGAAATAAGTTCAGAAAGGCTACGCTGAGAAGTTCTTAAATAAACTAACACCACTCAATTAACCAGAGCACTTCAATTTGCATTTGAATTTTTAAAATATGGTGTTCAGCTGAAATTCTAAACCATGTATGAAACATTTTGATGTCTCCATCTCGTGTCCTGTCAAAAGAGGGAAGCAAATAAATTGGATCTAAACTTTGTCTATATCTCAGCTTGTTATAGTCATTTCCTCATATTTGAATCTTTAAAATAAAAAAGTTCATTAAGTTTATAAATAAATACAGTATTACATAGTAATTCTCTACCGTGTTCCTTTAAAAACAATAATTTTTAAATTATTATGCTTGCAATATTTCATAATGAGTAAATCCTATATTCCTATCATTTCTGATTGAATTTGTAATTAGTTTAATTTTGTTTAGGTAAATTCTAATTAAGGTTTATTATGTGTTCTAAAGAATACATTAAAAATGGAAAAATAATAGTAGTAATATAGACAGTAATTAAGCACTTTCATAACTATGAAACAATGAATAACTCAAATCCAATAGACACCTTTTGCTGCGGCAAATTCATCGTGGGCACCTTTTACTGTGGCAAATTCAGCACCTTTTACAGCGGAAAATTCAGCTTCCAGTGTGCATTGCTTTGAGTTGATACTTTGTTGTGATGGCGGCATTGAAGGTAACTGACATAAAAATTTAGCTCTGTTCTTTGTTTGCATTTTATTAGTAACAGGCAAGAAGCCGTTGTTCCTGCTTTTAAAGTGGAAGCATGTCTGCTGTGTCCATGAAGAGGATATCATGTTAAATGGACAAGCAGAAAATGCCTGAATGATCGGGCAATTCGTATTTGATTCAAAACTGTTACAGCAGTACCAAGTTTATTTAAGATTCAATTGAGTTACCTAAGATCTAGGAGGTAAAGTAGGATATTTATTGACTAAAAATCTAGGGAAAGGTTCCTAAAGCTATTCACATACAGATACAGATGAGGTAAATCAGGCGATGAAATTTAGAGTTGTATAGTACTCCCACCGGTCCGTCCTAAATGTATGCAAGTCCCTTTGAAAAATTAAACTCTTTTAAGATTTTTATTTTATTTTTTAACAACGTCAGAAAATTAGTCCAAATTATTATTGGATTCCAAAATACTTCCTCAGCTCTTGAATTTTAAAATAAAGTTAACTAATTTTCTATTTTCAATACAATTATTTTTAAAATATCTCTATAAAATTGTAATATTATTTAACTTTTGTTTCGTTTCTAATGCAAATTTCCTAAAATAATTTATTTTTTTATGAATTTGAGAAAATTAAATATACTCAATTAACTTTCTTAATAACTGTGTCGTTTTTTCCTTATATTTCGGACATGATAATGTAGTATAATATCTACTATACTTTTTTCTTTCTTTTTAGCAATGTTTATATGATGTTATAGTAATTGAATTAAGAAGAATATTTAATGTATGTATTTGTATTAAATTAATATATACTATTTCACCTATTTTGTCATCCACTAATATCTCCATATAATAATTGCACTCAATATTTTCTTAATACTTTCTTAATTGTTACTCGTACATTCGTTTTTTATTATTTGTTTTTATTTTTTAAATTATCTTTAATTATTTTACTTATTTAGAAGTTCAAGAGTGTAATAAATGTTATTGTCTATGTTTATCTCTATTTAATATAGAATATTTATATAAAGAAAAAATAATGATTAAAGAGAGATAAAAGATAAGTTAGGGAAAAACATGATTACGGTAAATGATTGAAAATCAAAATAACCATTACATTTTATAAAAAATACATATTTTTTAAAAATAGGAAAAATAAATAGAAATGAGTCAATGGGGAGAATACAATACAAGGGTAAAGAAGTAAAATTAAACTTAAATAACTAGATTTGTTGAAGGATAATATTACATAAGAACAATTTTTTTAGCTAATGGGACAATTAAAAAAAAGATAGACAATATTTTTTTTCTAAATTATCCCTATAATTATTATTGTAACTCTAGAATCTACTTAATAAATGGAATTGTTTGTGAAAAATAAATAATTATAATATCATTAGAAATTTGACCATCGATCTACATTAAAAAAAATCTAAATGAGACTTACATTTATGAACTGAAGAATTACTCTGTTCTTAATTGTTTCATTTCTAATGTAACTTTCCTAAAATACTTCTATTTTTTAAATAAATTTTAGAAAATTAAATACAATCAACTAAACTCCTTGATAAACGTAAAATTAGTTATTTTTGCTTATAATTCGAGTCGGATGGAGTAGTTACAAGTGGGAATGTTGAGAACCATAAACATATTACCTACTTCATGGTTTCAAAAAGATACCGTTATTTAAGTTTTTCCAGTTTAAAATGTGCATTATTGTTTTATAAATTCAATATATAATTAATATTTTATTCATTCCTCTTAACTTTTGGTGTTTGATTTTTTTTCTCATTCCATAATTTTGTTTTTTTTATAATTTAATTGCATAATCATATTTTTTTTTTCAATTTTAACTATTCATTCAATAATTTCTTTCACTCCTTATTAATTATGTTTTTATATTTTCTCTCATTCTTAAGCTACTACTCCATATAATATTAATTAAGAGATACGCTTCTCAATAAAAATTAAAGAAATTAAATATTACTGTAATTTTCAATAAGGATTAAATAGAGACATTTTAAGCAAAACAGATACGAAAATTACAATAATCAATGCTATCTTAATCTAACATAAATGACTACAACACTATCTCCACCTAGCTAATTAATAAGAGAGACAATAAGTATGAAAAATAAGTATTCCCTTTATTCCTTATTATTTCACTCTTTTTTTTAAAAAAAATTTATACCTATTTATGTGTCCTATTTAGCAGTTCAGGAGTATAATATATGTTAGTATTCTTTTATATTTATCTCTATTTAATATGATATTGATTTAAGCAAAATAGTGTAGAAAAAATAATGATTACTCCTTATTAAAATAGTATACTAGAGAAAAAACATAATTAATTCATTAAAAATCAAAATAATCATTACACCTTTTTAAATCTTTTTTTAATAAAACAAATAAATAGGAACGAAAAGAGTATATTCCATAACTTTGACACTTGTTTAGCAAGGGAGTATAATTAAGTTCAAAATACATTTAGTTCACCATTTATTAAAAACTAAATTAGATGCACAGTCTATAATTTAATCTTTCTCTTGGAGTGTCTAACAAAAAAGCTTTGTAATGCTCAATTAAAGACATTTTCACAGTATTCAGTTTTTAAAATGATCCATCGTCATTATTTATGTTCAAGAGCAGATCGAAGTTTCTAATTTCATTGCATGGTTCCACCTTGGCTCCATGATAACTTGAGCAAAAACACTTTGCTTGGTTACGTTCCTCACTCTGGTAAGACGTACTGCTAGTTTACGCTTTATATGGGTAGAGCCTATTGGCTATTGCCTAGGTTAGGATTACAATTTACAAATAATGAGCTAGAGAGTAGAAAAACTAAACCTGAAAATGGTTTTTTTGCTAATATCATGATTTAAATACCAACAAACGATGCTTTAACGCAAGCGCCAATTAAAGTGATACTAGTACGTTTAAATTGATTTCAAAGCATATTCTCTTTACCCTATAAAGAAAAACACACCAAGGAGTGATTTAATCCATGACCACATACAAACTGACAAGAAAGGAAAGGGTTGTTGGGGAATCGGGTGGTTGACAGTACTCCTTCCGGATGATACTTAACTACCTGATAAAAATGAGAGAAGGCAATTACAGTATATTTCTTGAAATATATATATAAAAAAAATTAGCTTAATTATGTCACAAGTCCATGAAGTTTAAGGTACTTTTGCCAGATATCCTTATACTTTTTTTTTCAATGTCTGACTCCTCGAAGTTACTTCTGGGTTTGTCATATACCCCTACTACCAATTCTGACCAATTTTGATGACATGTAACATCAGAATCCTAGTCAGACGCAGGAGGTTAGTCATGTGGTGCCGCGTGATGTCACACGGGCGAAAACGACATCTCTCTTCAATTCTTTTTTATTTAACTAAAAATATAAAAATATTAAGTTTTTTAGTTTTTTTTAAATTTTATAAAGAAAAGATCTTCGCCCATGGAGAAGCAGGTGCTTAACTTCCTGCGTCTGATCAGGATTTCGATGTAACATGTCAGCAAAATTGACCAGAATTGGTAATAGGGGTATATGACAAACCTGTAAGTAACTTCGGGGAGTCAAACATTGAAAAAAAAAGTATAAGGGTATCTGACAAAAGTGCCCCAAACATCAAGGACGTGTGACATAATTAAGCCAAAAAAATTCATATTATAATTTTACTTTTTTAAGTTGTATTAAGAATTTCACAAATATATTTTTTCACATTAATGAACAAAGGATAAATAAAATAAAAAATAATAAATATATCTCTTAAAAAAATACAACATAATTTATAAATAATATAAAAAAATTTCTAAAAAATGACTTATAAATAATAACACACATAATACTGGATAGTAATACACAAAGCCATAAAAAATTATTATTAAGTGGTTCAACGTGCAAAATCATTGATCTGAATAAAGTACCATTATCTAAATTACTTACTTTATACTTCCTCCGTTTCATTGAGTTTGGTCTATTAAGCTTTTTTTCTTGTTTCACAATGTTTGGCCATTTACCTTTTCAATACACAAACATATTTATTTTTTCAATTTTAACCTTTCATTCAATCATTTTTCTTACTCCTCATTAATTCTAGTTTTATCACCTCTCTCATCTCTAAATCACTATACATTAATTAATGAACACGCTTACTAATAAAATTTAAATACTATTACAATTTTCAATGAGAATTAAATAGAAACATTTTTGACAAACCATACATAATACTTACAATAATCAACATTTTCTTAATCTGTGTGCTCGGAAATCAGACCTAAAAGCCAAACTCAATTAAACTGGAGGGAGTATATTTTAAAAAAATATACTGAATGATTGAAATGTGTATGTACAAATGCTACGGGCATGACTAGTCCCGGTTGTAGTAAGAGCCACAAGTTTTATTGATCAACACGTGGTTGAGAGCCGGTCTACATGTGGTTGAGGACCACATTAACATAATTGCTTAGCTATTTGAGATCACCTTACAATTAATCCAAAAAAGTGGATGGACCACATTGACATTGCTTTGTTTCAAATTAAAAACAGCATGGGCCTGCCATCACCATGACAACGATAATTGATCAATACTCCATTGGGAGCTCAATATGTTTTGGTCTTATTCGATCAGCCTGGTGATGAGATTATGAACAAATATACTGTAACATTTACAATTAAAACTCATCACGTGTTGAAATTTATCATGAAAGAACCATTTATGTGACAATACAGGAAAAAAAAATTTAATCGGAGGAGCGCAATGAATAGCCAGAAGATGCCATCAAGAGTCTTTAGCATGGTTTTCAATCAGAACTTATACTTCGAATATTTTCAATTTTTATGTGAAAATATTTTAAATTTGGATCTGTTTAACATTTACATTTGGAACTGAGGATAAAAATCTTTATCTTTATGAGATGTATATAAGATAAGAAAACTAATCCAACTTAAAATTAAGTAAGTATATTGTGGAAAGTGGAATTTATTACTTATTTATATTAGAGTGAAACCCACTTTGGTCCCTGTCGATTTTGCACAGTACCAATTTGGTCCCTGACAATTCATAATACCACATTTAGTCCCTAAAAAAAATATTTCATACCAATTTGGTCCCGAACCTTTTTTCCATACCAATTTCGTCCCTCAATATTTTCTTCCATACCAACTTGGTCCCTCAATTTTAAGGATCAAATTGGTACATCTGAAAATCTTGAGGGACTAAATTGATATGAAAAAAAGTTGAGGGACAAAATTGGTATGAAATATTTTTTTGAGGGACTAAATGTGGTATATATTATGATTTGTCAGGGACTAAATTGGTACTATGCAAAATCGACAGGGACCAAAGTGGGTCTTCACTCTTTATATTATAAATATGGCTTTTCTACATACAAACATACTTGTTTTAGTTTTTTATATATAAAAAAATTCTTTAAATTTTGAAATTGCCCCATTTTTTATATCCTGCACATGACCATCCTAATTGACTCTGAAGGTTAATATTTAATAAGCTGCCCAAACCAAGCTTTCAAACATACATGATAGTGATTACAAATGTGTCTTGTGTGGCTTATAAGAAAAAACCACAAGCCATGTCTTTATCACATGTGACATCTCCCATCAAATCTTGAAACTAATCTATAAGTGGCTTGGAATAATCGTTATGCTTCTGGTCTGCTGCAGGGAACGTTTTCAACAGCATATAGGAATTGGATTCCAACAAAGGATGTCATCTTCCATTTGGAAATCCATATGGTTTGCAACCACGTGGATTATTTCGAAGACTAGTAATAGCATTTTGTTTAACAATGAAGACTTATACTATAAGAACGTATTAGACTGCATCCAAATTCATTCTTGGCTTTGGACAAAATTTAGGGTCAAAAGTTTCAGTTATCTTTTTGCAATTGGATTCAAAACCTTTCTCTGTAAATGAAAACTCTCATGTAATTTGTGGATACAACTTGTGCTCCATTCTTAAATGAATTTTTGCTTTTAAAAAAAACATACATGATCATAATTAAGGACCATTGGATTAAGAACTCTGTTTGGTATAGTGTTAAGCTGCCAGTGATTTGTGGATACAACTTGTGGATATAATTCAAACTCTCATGTAATTTGTGGATACAACTTGTGCTCCATTCTTAAATGAATTTTTGCTTTTAAAAAAAACATACATGATCATAATTAAGGACCATTGGATTAAGAACTCTGTTTGGTATAGTGTTAAGCTGCCAGTGATTGATTTATGTGAGTATAAAAATTGGTGTTGTATAAACTACCGTATATAACAAGGATTTATATATATCAGCTTGATTACCTCAAAGTAGTAGTATGAGGGAAAAGGAAAAAAAGAACTAAGCTAGTGGAAATGATTGCATGCTCATTGAATAATGATCTAGAATCTAGATACATGAAAGCTTAGTCAATTTATCAATTTGTATTTTACCTTTTTATTTATACTAATCATTTGATAATAGTATTGATTATCACATATCACGTCGATCACTCTACATCAAATGATATATACTCAAGAATTAACCTAAAAAATTTTATAATCATACAAGAGTAAAATGTCATCTCAAATAACACATGTAAATTTTATGAGTAGAAAAGAGCACATACCACATATACATATTTATATAGTTGAGATGATTTTTAAACTAATTTGTTAGAAGATACATTAATATGAGCCCTAAACAAACTTTTTCTCGATTAATAATCAACCAACTCTAGTTACTAGCACAATGTACCCAGTTCTTTCAAAAAACTATACACATTAATATTTAGGTGAATGATTTTAACATTTTCTTGTTTTACTTATTTTACTTTCTTTTTTTTATCCAATTCTTTCCCAAAAAAAAAAAAAACTATACGCATTAATATTTAGGTGAATGATTTTAGCATTTTCTTGTTTTACTTATTTTACTTTTTTTTTTAAACTATGGAAGTATACTTTCGTAATGTATAAGCACACCGTGGAGCTTTATTTATATATATATATATATATATATATATATATATATATATATATAAAATGGGGGAGCAAAATTATAAAAAATGGAGAGTGTGAAAAACATTCAACAAACGGATTTAAGTTTTTGACAAGTGGATCATGTATAAGTCTTTAGGGTTGGAGTTGGAAATTCCGGATTCGATCCTGGGTACAACCATTATTTGGTGGATTTAAATTCCCTTCTCCTATTCCCATAAAATAAAAATAAAAAAGACCATGCCTACAAAAAAAAAAAAAATTGACCCCTTACAATATATATTCGCTCTGTCCCTATATATAAGACCCTTACGAGAGATTTCATGTCCATTAAAAATGTTA
This sequence comes from Crotalaria pallida, assembly GCA_037953625.1. Classification (NCBI taxonomy): domain Eukaryota; kingdom Viridiplantae; phylum Streptophyta; class Magnoliopsida; order Fabales; family Fabaceae; genus Crotalaria; species Crotalaria pallida. The sequence goes on from CM075649.1 coordinate 181,621,056, forward strand.
GTTAATTTAGTTAATTGTATTAAAAATGTGAATATTTGATATGTATTTTTAAATGTTGGTTAATTTAATTAATTGTATTGGAAATGTGAATATTTGATATGTATTTTCAAAACTACTCCTATTGAATCTAAAAAGTGTTAAGTAGATAGAAATGTTTGTGGAAAAACGTAATTAATTATCACTGAAAATTGGTATAAAGTTTTATAAATATGAACAAAATAAAAGTCTGAAAAGGATCTTATATAGACGGAAGTAGTATATTCCAAATACTCTTTGTATAATAAGGAGTTAACATAGAGTTTAAAAATTTTAATATATGTCAATATCTTTGAGTATTAATATTTTTTTGTCTCATACCCTAACTTTCTAATGTATGTGTAATTTCCACATATATGCTAAGAGATTAGCGTATATATTGAAATTGGAAAAAATAAATAAATATGTATGCTAAAGGTAAGTGTACTAGATCGAAGAAATTGATAATCCAAGATGATGATCTATGTTAAAATTTTAAAACTCCTACATTAACCTCTAACATATAAGGGTTTTTTTTTTCCACACATAAAGGATATTTTCAAAGGAAAAAAAAAGTATATTAAGAGGTTAAAAATTAAAAGGGGGTCAGAATATTAAACTCCTTCACCAAAAATGATCATGCTTTTTCAATATTCCTAGGCCTTTTACACCTTCATCTCTTATCTCGGCCCAGCTTTAATACCCCGGCCCATCTCCTACTAAACTTCGAGATTTAATTAGATAGTATTTTTTAATGGGTTTTTTTTTTGTGCAAATTTTTTAATGGATTTGGTTAAGAATGATAGTACTTGTTAAGCTTTAAGTAAGAAAAAAAATAAATAGAAATTACATGGTAATTGATATGTTTCTATTTAAGCAAGTGATTAAAAGTTTGATTTCCGACTTTCTTAAATGAATCTGTTGTTATGTCTAGTTACTCAATTACAGTGAATACTATAAAAAAAAAACATCATAACAATTAACAAGTGCACCTATATTTAAAAACAATAATAAAAAAGACTGTTCTTTTTTTCTTCTCGTTTTTATTATTTTTTGAGGAAAGAGATTGTTGAATCAGCGCTAAGAAGTGATCTGGAATCTGCAACATCCTCAGAGTCGGCGATTAATTAAGTTAAGTGCTCCTCCACCAATCGTTAAACCTTTTCTTCCCATCGTTTCTGAATTTGGGGAAATTGAATTGAATTGATCAATCTCCAATTCTCCATTCTCCTTCCAAAATGCATTCCATCTTCCTTCAATCCCCGGAACTCCAAATTCCTCCCCAATCCATATCCCTAACCCTAACCCTAACCACCGCCATTCCAACCCTTTCTCACCTCAAACGCTCTCTCTTCCCCGAATCACCCCGATTCGCATCCTCCTTCTACTTCACCCTCAACGGCAAACCTCTCCTCGACCAAACCCCTCTTCTCAGCCCCCTTATCACTCCCCTCTCCACCCTCATCCTCCGTTCCCGCTTCCTCGGCGGCGGAGGCGATGGCGGCGCTACCGGAGCCGAATCCCGCGACTGCTACCTCAACATGTACGCCGAGAAGAAGCCTGACAAGGTGGACCCCAACGAACAGCGACTTTCCAAGTGGCTGAACTGCGCCTTGTCCAACGAGCCATTGACGGAGCCTTGCGTCATCGATAAATTGGGGAATATCTTCAACAAGGAATCTTTGGTCGAGGGGTTGATCGGTAAGAAGCTTCCCAAGGAGTTTGGTCACATAAAAGGTTTGAAAGATATGATCAATGTGAAGCTTGAATTGATTCCTGGTGTTGATGGTGCAAGCAGCGGTTCCAAGTTTCAGTGCCCTGTTGCGGGGCTTGAATTCAATGGAAAGTATAAGTTTTTCGCTTTAAGGAATTGCGGGCATGTGTTGAGTGCCAAGGCGTTGAAGGAGGTGAAGTCATCGTGTTGTTTGGTTTGTCACAAGGAGTTTGAGGAATCGGATAAGATTGTGATCAATGGGAGCGAGGATGAGGTGGCGTTGTTGAGGGAGAGGATGGAGGAGGAGAAGGCGAAGATGACGAGGGAGAAGAAAACAAAGAAGGTGAAGAATGGGAATGGGGAGGAGGATGGTGTGAATTTGGAAGGGAAAAAAAGGTTGAGTGGTACAAAGCATGGAGTAAATGATGTTAAGGCCGTGGCTAAAGTCGAAGGAAATGGAAAAGTTGGTTTGAAAGGTGTGAGTGGTGCTCCTGTTGCTGCTGCTGCTACTGCAAAGCGTTTTAAGGCTACTGATATTGCCCCACCTAATGCTACTAAGGATGTGTATGCTTCGATTTTTACTTCCTCAAGGAAGTCTGAATTTAAAGAAACATATAGTTGTAGGTCTCTGCCTCTTGGTAGAAACTAGAGACTTGTTATAGTTTCTGGTATACTAGTGTTTACTGTTTTATTCTGCCTGCTCATTGTACTGAATTTTATAGTTTGTGATCGTAGAAAAGATTGACTTTTCTGTCATGTCTTTACTGGTTTGGTTCCCATATGATGATATGTCATTGATCTTTGGTTTGGAATTGTTTTTTTTTTTTGGTTAATAACATCTTTATCTATTTGGCCTCTTCTGCAGAATTTGTCGCAGTTGTATGAAATAATGACTGATGTATTTGTTTAATTGTCTATTCTTTATCAACCTGCACTACATAAGCTTTTGAGCAACATAGAAGATTACAGTGTCAAGCTTTATATCATCTAAATTGGGGGTTGAATCTGTGACATTTGGGTTAACATTACTTTTGTTTTTTACTTATGTGTATGTAGGTGAGTCCTTACTCCATAGAGTATAATGAGTACTTTGTAGATTAAGAATGTATTCATTGACGTACCATTTAATCTGAACATAACTTGCACAGTACTTGGTTATTTCCTTGTTATCATTTCAATGAATGAGCATTTTATTTAAGATCCTTGATCTTCGATTACAATGCCTATATTTTGTTAGCATTCTCAATTCTCTAATCACAATACCTCGTTAGCCATTGTTAGGGCTGAGAAATTCGATGTTAAATTAGGTTGACACGTTGTAAGCACTCTTAATTCTCCATTCACAATACTCATTAACCATTATTTGGATCGAGATACATAACGTTATGTACATATTTTGAAAAACAGTTTTCCAGTGAAAAACCATACAATCTGCTGACAACGTTGTTTTCATCATATAAATACGCTACAATATTTTTTCTGGTTTAATTTGTTCAAAGAAGCCATAACACCATATTTCACACATTTGCTTGCAGGCAAGGTTTGCTGTCTAGCCAAGATTCACAGTTAAAACATGAAAAACAGAGATGGAGAAGAAAATCAGGGAAATAAAGAAAATATTCCTTGCAGAAATTCTCAATCAAAATACCGAGTTATGTGGTATTAAGCCATTACGGAAATAACGGGAGGGAGAAATTGAACTCATAAGAAAATTAGAAACAATGTGACATTTGTGTACATCATAATTTGGACAGGATTAATCCCAACTTCAAAGCATAACATACATAAAAATGAAAAGCATGAGTTTAAAGGGCTCATTAGGACAGGCTGGTGAAAATTTTAAATTACTTTTCACAAGCAGAAGATAAAGTTCAGCATCTCTCAATATTGGTGACAGCATTACAAATAAATTGATTGAAAAATCTCACTATAAAGTATAAACATCAGCCTAATCTTGCTTCTCTACGTAACACCTGAAAGATAGAAACATTAAAAAAAAAAAAAAAAAAAAAAAAAAAAAAAAAAAAAAAAAAAAAAAAAAAAAAAAAACTGTCAGTTAAGAATGAATGCTTTCATAGGACAACAGCAAAATCAATGCAATTTTACCTCTTCAGCAAATTTTATTAAAATTGTTGTTCGAGGACGTTGTTGACCTTCCATGGGCACAAAATGAGCTGTTACAACAGCTGGAAAGCCGGCACCATCCAAAACACCCTTCATTGATGAATGAAACAAAATCAACCACTTATTGGATCTTTCTCTACATAACTTATTGATGGTCAGTTGGTAACAGATGGAAGCAAATAACTCACCCGAACTATTCCAGCAACAAATGCTCCACAATTAAACGTTCCCATGTCCTTTGGAATAGAAATAAATCTATAAACCAAACATGATCCATAAGCTCACAAGTAACTGATGTACACGAACCCAGTTTATGCAACAGTCGAATAAAAAATCAGAGCCTGAAACTTATTCACCTGTTTACTAGGAGCTCCTTTTCACTGATCATGTATTCATCTTCATGTTCAGTTCCTTTCTCCAGCGAGTCGGCTACCTATATGATGACAAAAAAGAAATAATGGAGCTCGTGAATAGTAAAGAGAGATGCCAAATTTACTTATGCCAGGGAAATATGGAGTGCAACCAAAACATGTAATAAATTATTAGCCTACAGCTTTTGCTCTGCATCACCTCCACAAAGATAAATTAAGTGCTTGATGGTCTATGTAATGGTATTTGTGCTCCATTTGCTTCAAGCCACATCTCTTACAACATTAATAACAATAATAATGAGAGAAATCAGATACATGCAGGGCTCATATCAAGTGTAGACTTTGGTAGGCCTGTCATTGTGGGAGTAGACCCAATTCGATGGGAAGGGAAGGGTAAAGGAAGAGAGAAACCAAGATACCAAAGCAAAACCATTTTTTTTTTTTAAATGGTTTGGCGGCACCTTCAAAGTTTACGCAAGAGTTTCTCTAGCCATCAAATTGGGTTTCCCACTCAAGCCTCTCTCTCTGTAATCATGGCCCCTTTGCTCCTTTCAGTCTCCATAGGATTGCTCCCACACCGTTGATTATAAATACAAGATAAATGTCTAGTATCGATTGATTCTCACAGTTAATGCAATCTACTGACTGATGAGACTAGTCAAAATACTGTGAAAAGTGAAAACACCCCACAAGGTAGATAAAGCCAAGAATCATAAGCCATAACTTCATAGAATGAACAACTAAAACAGCATTTGCTAAAGATAATCATGTTTTCAGATCATAATGCATGTATTTCTTTTCTGTGGCAGAACTTCAGAGAACTTTTTTTGCCAGTGTGAAAATGCATATCATACACAGGATGAGAAAGAGTCATAATTCATTGTCTTTAACAAGGATATTAACTTCCATTGTTTGACTCATGAAGAAAATAAAATTTGGGATAGAGGGAATAAAAGCAAAAAATTAATTAATGAGCTCACCTTTCCAAATAATACTTTCCATACTGTACTGTGTACAAAAGAAAGAATACCCAAGAGTCGCGTCTCCCTTCTGTTTCCCTGCAGTTTAAGAATATTATTGCTGTATCAGCCATGACAACCTCATTCAAAAATAGAGATATTACAGCCTTGTGGCCAAACTCAAAACTCAGAGTGCCAATCTCCAAATATATATATATATATATATATATATATATATATATATATATAAATCAAAATTAAAGACCATTTATGGTGGTGGTGAAGTGACAGTAAATCAATAAGAGCACTAGTATTAATTAATTAATTAATTAATTAATCTACAGGTTTAATTTACATAAAAATTGGAAATGAAAAGAAAATGGATGGGAAAATGAGAGATAAGATGGATCATGGATCTTATTGCAGTTTGTTTGTAAAAATAGGGCACTGGGAGGATCTAATAATATAGAAGAAGTAAAAAACAAGAAGAAGAAGAAGAAGAATAAGAAAATAAGCTACATACCTTATCGCGATGGCAGAGGAGCTCAAGAACACGGGCGCCAACAGCGTAACCAGCGTCCTCGAGGCGGCGTTCGAGCTCACCGATATTATCAACCTGGGTTTGGTTGTACTGAACAAGCTCAGAGAACAAGAACGCAAATGCACTCAAACTAACCTGCTTCCACGCACCCATTATTATCATTATCGTTAGAGTTAGAGTTAGAGTTAGAATTAGTTGGTGATGATGATGATGATCTAGTTTAGATCTGCATCATCATCATCATAATAATAATAATAGAAAATTGGTAACCTCTTGCTTGCCCTTGGTGAGAGGCTTGTCGAGGACGTTGCCGTACTGCTTCATCTTTCCTACTCCGATCATTCTCTCTCGACCACTGCCACTGCTATTAACCCCCGACCTAGGTTTTGCTCGCGGTAAGGTAACCTGATATGGAAACTATAATTTGGAAATCGTCGCAAATAATTTTTTTTTTATATATACTTAATTATATTTTTGTCCATTATATTATTTTTAAGATTCAATTTTTTTTGACTTATTTTGATTTTTTATTTATTCAAAACATTCAATTTACCAATAAACTGTTGGTGCAGTGGTGTCAGGGGGCTGCACTTGGTAGGGCGAACCACGGTTCGATCGCCCACAACAACGTTTGGGATAGGAATAAAACTTTAACCCAAGACCTCCTCGAACTTGATTAGTCGGCCCAGTGGGCTAGATACCAGGGGCAGACTAAAAAACATTCAATTTGGTTATTATGTCGTAACAATGTTAGTTTTATCCGAAATATTTACACATGTTGTTTCATAGATTAGGCTTGACAAATATTCACACTTCTTCGTCGATAGAACTCCGACTGTTATCTCAAATCATATCTCTGTCTATGTCGATCAACCAGCACCGCAAGTCAGCTTGCTCTACCATTAAAGAAGCAACACCATTATTCCTAGGCTTACTCGGGTGATGAGTGAGATTTTTTTCAAATCCTGACAACATTTTATAGTTTCCGATGATGAGTATAAATATTTCGACAAAACTAATATTACTATAGCCAAAGAATCAAATTGAATTTTTCGAAAAAAAAAATAAAGGACTAAAACAAGTAAAAAAATTAAAGACCAAATTAAATCTTGAAAATAAGATAAATATCATAAAATGTAATTAAACCTTTTAGATATTTATAACTTTCTTAAATTATTTTTTTAACCTATGCAATATATATAAAGTTTTCATGAAAATTGAAATTGATGTAATTAATAAATTAAAAAAATTAAGATTTTGGCTTTCCGATTTTTTTTTTAATTTTTTATAATTGTTTATCCTATGCGTGAGTGTATAGGTTAAGAAAACCTTTCTTTACGTTATAATCATAATCACAATAATTCACTTAAATCATATATTCATATTAATCTTCATACGCTCCGATAATAAGGTTTTTCACAATTATCTTTTATAATGTGTTATTGTGTTATCATATTACTTAACAAAAATGAGATTTATGTTGTTCGCACTTGGTTGTACCCTCTCTTTATGTAGGTTGTTAGATTTGGGTTCGGCTAAAAAAATATTAAAATTTGCATGACTTGAATCGAACTACCTTGATTCCACTTTAAGAAAATCTGAAACAACCTATTGATCCATTTCAAATCATTGGTCCTTGTTGTTCTAACCCGTTTACGCCCTAATACGAACTAAAAATAAGCTGATAAATAAAGTTTGTTACTGTCAATACAAAATTAGATTAAAATCTTCATTTTTATGGTCATTGTTAGTGCTTATTCCATCATGACTATTACTATGCTATGCAATCTCTAGTTTTCAAAATGTGTCATCAAGAAATTTTAATTCAGATGCTACTATAATTTAAAGTAAATAAACTCTATCATTTTCTTTCTATAAATAATACTAGTATAATTTATACAACAGCTTGAGTATATTTGAATAAACAATATTATCATGCATTTCTTAAATAATGGTTCTATTACTATATTTAACAGCACCATATAAATGGCCATGTTTCAGTCATATTTAAATTGTAAGAAGTCATATTGAACGAAACATAATAGTCAAAATAACACCATATATATAACTACTATTTCATTTCCATTGCATAGTTTCCTTTGTGGAATGTGGATATTGTATATGGTGCTAAGCAGTTCTGTTAGGCAAAAATAACTAGCCTGAAGTAGCGCAAAATATAAGGCACAAATCAATTAGAATGGATTCTAAATTGAACGGTTGGAGTCTTGGAGAACAGTTCACTCAGTCACAACTTCCACTTGAGCTCCCTTGTCAGTCACAACTTCCACTTGAGCTCCCTTGTCAGTCACAACTTCAACTTGAGCTCTCTTGTCATCAGGGATGGTTTCCTCATCGACAACACGCAGGTCTGGATAATTTCTATGGTTCAGAGAATGCAACCAGAGAGCCACAGTTCCTTCCTTTTGTTCTGTGGAAGAAATATGAGAATATATATACTTCATTTTGAAGTCCAGAGCCTCTTTCTCGTAGTCTTTCATTGACAACTCTTCATGGCTATCTTTCCACTTCTGGTTATACGAAGTAAAGAAACACTCGTCCAAATACAATCCAACCTCAGGGGCAGTAGGCACATTAATGTTAACATCCCTGAAATGAAAAACACATATAAATAAGATGAGAACCACACTATTTCAAATAGAAATTTGCAGATAACAAACTACAGATGCAGTACTCACTTCTGCAAAGCTTTATTGATGAGCGACTCTGGTGCACAATTTCTCATGATTGCCACAGCAAGCCCCATCATCTTACGTATCTGATGAAGCATGAAGCTCTGTCCCACAACCTCACACTTGACAAATTCCATGCCTTCAACTAAAACAGTGGTGTCGGCGTTAAATGAAATAATGAATCGTTTGGCAGCAGGATCCTCGGCTTTGGTTCTGGTGGTGAAGTTATGGAAGTTATGAGTTCCGACATAATAATTCAAAATCCTATTAAATCTCTCCCTCACCTTCTCACCATAACAGAATACACTTCCTTTGGTAGTCTTATCCTCTCCATTAGCCTTTTCTTCCTCAGGAATACTAGAATTATTCACTGATCCGCCATTCAGAGGATTACCCTCATCCTCAACAGGAATTCCAGTCTCAAGATCAGTTTTAGAGTTCATATTGTCAACTAAAACCTTAGCCTCACTACTACTTTCACCTTTACTCAAAGAAACTTCTACATCCTTCGTAGCTTCAGAATTAAGCACGGTACTTTTGTTTGATGAAATATCAGCCTCAGTATCCACAACTCCTACTTCCATATTGCACTTAACATTACCAGCTAAATCATCCTGAACAGGAACAACAGTCTCAACATCAATTTTATTAGAGTTCACATCATCAACCAAAGCCATAGCTTTGGTACTAGATTCCTCATTTAAATTATTACTATCACCCTTGCTCAAAGAAACCTCTACACCCTCTGTAGCTCCAGAGTTAAGCGCGTCATTTTTGTACGACGAAATACCGGTGTCAACATCCACAACTTTTACTTCCATATTGCGCTTACCATTACCAAATAACCCTACCACCTTACGGCCTCTCTCAGAGCACTCCAAACATTTAACGAGCTCACTTTCAGACCCCAAACTAGCCATGACAGTCTCTCTATCCCGATGACAACATGGATCAAGGGCAAAAACAGGAATGAGATAGACATACCTCCTCCGGTCACAGAACTTCTTAGCATTATAAGAACCTGTCACACGCTTGTAACCAAAGATTCGTATCTGAGGGGAAAGGTTTGAATTAAGGCGGTCAACAAGACCAGGTGGATCAATATAGAACCGGCCTGAGACAACCTGACCAACAGCACTGACTCCCTTATCAGTTCTAGCTGAGCGAGCCCAGTCATAACGTTTAGGAATTCCGCGATCATGTTCAGGGACAGCTCCAGACGCATATAAGGCTTCTTCTAAGTCACCTTCAATGGTCTTGGCACCAGGGTTTTTCTGCATTCCCTGATAGCCAACACCACAGTAAGCAAAGAAAATAGCAATCTTACGGCGCTTGTATCTTTGCTTGGTGCCTGTGGCAGTGGTGCGTTCTTCGTCATCAGAAGTAGTGGTAGACATCTTCAGCTTCTTGGGTTCTGGCTCTTCTGCAGATAATGGTGGTGGTGGGGATGAACTTGTCAGCTTTGTATCTGGGTTTTCCATTTTTTAGAAGTGATATAAGAATATGGGCGGTAGAAGGCAATGTTTTAAAACTCAGAATGTTCAACAACCTTGAGAAGGGACTGGTTCAAGAGTCACTGGCCAAGCCAGGAAACAACTATGCCCAAACCAAAAACATCAGCATGATGCCACAAACCTAAACAACAGTTTGATTTATTAATACAGAAATGCAAAAAACCTAAGCTACATTAGAGATTCTTACACAGGCATTCGTAGGTCCTATATAGAGCTTCAGATCCAATTTCTATTTCATCAAACTTTAACGAACCCATCTAACCACAGTTACATCTATAAAATGAACTTGTATGTAAATTGTAAAGTGGCCAAGTAACGTATCCATTATCCACCCTTGATTTAATCCTTATATCAATTTCAAGCAAATTATCGAAGGACAAACAAACAGGTAATCAATAAAATACACAGCAGCAACGTAAATTCCATGGTAGTTGGAGAAATGAGGAATAGGCTATAGCAATGGATTTATATTAAAAACATAATAAAATGACCAAAATGTTAGTTATATTCAAATGGAACATATCCATAGATCGTTGTCACGTCTATACATAATGCATTTTAAAGAAAAACGGAAGAAGCAAAGTCTCGTCATTGATCAAATCAATATATAATGCAAAAAAAGACAGTGGGTGTGTGAGCAAGGAGAGGTAATAGCATTACCGGTGCAGTACAGAAGGAAGAGGACTAAGAACAAAGGGCACGTGAGGCGGCGGTGGCGGGCGGTGATGCGGTGGGTTTTCCCTCTCTCTTCGTTTTAGGGTTCTTCGGCCTCTTATGTTCTTCACTTCTTTCTTCTTCTTTCCTCGTTAGTTTGTGGGTTTTATGTTTCTGTGTTTTACTGTTTTTCTTTTTTTTTTTTTAAATGGGTTGAACCGGGTACCGGGTACTCCGGTTTATTCCGGCTCCTAGACCAGATTTATGTCCGGTTAAATTCGGTCGGACCATCCGGATTTCATTATTGTATCAACCGAACTCAAAACGGTTACCCTTTGAGAAACGAGAAGAGTTTTAGTTCCCAAACCCCTCACTTTAGCCCCAAACCCCATTTTAATCGCGAAAAGTCAAAAATGCCATTCCTTCATCTTCCACCTTTACACTCTAAACCCCAAACTCAATTGAACCCCAACAGCAGTCACCTCCTCCTTGAAGCCAACAACAGCCACCTCTTCATCTCCCTCACTCTTCCATTGTCTCTCTCTCTCTCCTTCATTCCCCCTGCCGCCGCCGATCAGTCACCACCGCCGCTGCTCACCCCACGACGCCACTGCTGCTCTCTCTGTCAGGTATGTGTTTAGGGTTTTCGTAGTTGTTTTGTGTTTTTTTTTCTGGGTTATGCAAATTTCCGAGAACCCAGTGTCGGAATTTCAAGAAATTCCGACACTGGTTCGTCGGAATTGTGTCTAACCTCCTGTGTCGGAATCTTCGTTAATAGCAGCGGCGCGCCACCATACCACGCCACCCCCTTTACCAGCTACACCGACCCAGCCGCAACCACCGCTTAACACAGCCACGATAGAGACAGCCACCACAACCCAGCCACCAAACTACGGCACCCCCTTTACCAGCAACACCGACCCAGCCACTGCCGCACCACGACTCATAGAAGAGAACGGTGGATAAGACGAAATCGAGGCACGCCGACGACTGGTGGGTAGCATGGTGGCGTGCCGCCGCTGTTGTAGGGAGGTGGCTGTTGTTGGCTTCGGAGGAGATGGCTGCTGTTGGGGTTTGGGGTTTGGAGTGTAAATATGGAAGATGAGGGAAGAGCATTTTTGACTTTTCGCGATTAAAATGGGGTTTAGGGCTAAAGTGAGGGGTTTGGGAACTAAAACTCAAACGAGAAACCACCATTTCACCACGCACCCACTTCACCACGTTCATGGTCCATGTTGTGGCCCTTTTTCTATTTGGGCTGGTCTTCCATTTGAGTGTTAAGTTAACTAAACGAGTATGGAAATTGCTTTTTGGCCCCCTTGTTCGACTTTTTGGCCCTCATTTCAAATTTTCATGGACCAAAATACTCTTAAAGGTGTTATCATTTCCGGAAATGTGAAACCGAAAAGGTCTTTTCGATTGTGCTGAACCGGAACAAACTTCTTAATCTTTCCGGTTATATAAAACCGGAATTATTCCGATACAATAAAACCGGAATTAAATTTTCAGTTAACCAAACCCGGAAAAGTTTTTAAGTGTCTATATAGAGGAAGGTTTTCGTGAAACACTTTTGACATCAAAGGTTTCATCTCATGTTGTTTAGGAAGAGCTCTTTCAGTGGATGATTTCTTTGAAACATCAGTTGGTGTATATACGTTTATATGTAAAAAAAATGTTGAAGACGAAGGAAATAGTTTATTAGTTTGGTAAAATACAAATATGTAAATCCATGTGCCCAGCAGATGAGCGTGATGGCTATTTGTCTTCTAATGCCAATATGGCAAATAGCTTACCAGCAATATCTCGATTTTCATAGATCTCAGAGTCCCCCACTATAATCTGATCTCCAGTAAATATGTCAAAAAGTGTCTTCCGGTTAACCAAAGCCGGAAAAGTGTTTTAAGTGTCTTCCGGTTGAGTAGAACCGGAAAGACTTTTCCGACCTCATAAAACCGGAATGTTTCACATGCTTAGGAATATTTTGGTCCACGAAAATTTGAAATGAGAGCCAAAAAGTCGAACAAGGGGCCAAAAAGCAATTTCCAACGAGTATACCTAAGATACTGATGTTAAGTTAACCAATTGAGCTAATTAAACCTAAACAGAAAGCAAAGGGCTACTACAAGGGAAGATCAAGAGTATAACAACACGTAAAGATCCATGCATACCAACGATCAAGTGGACGTGCAAAACAATTTTTCTTTGTAGATTTCAAGAACAACTTCAATGTTGGCAATTTGTCACTTAAACCAAACAGTGTGGGTCAAGGAACATAATTATAGTGTTATCTAACAATTACGTGTGTGGTTAAAAAAAAAAAAAAACCCTGTACTTCTAGAGCTCATTCCAAAAGTTATTCCTAGGTGTTTGGTCTTATGATCTACTATAGTGTAACCACTCCATGTCCTTCTGAAGCTGTTGCATTGTGTACCATTAGACTGTAGTAATTCTATTCATGAGCTTAGCCAACTTAAACAAGCCGAACGAATATCTTGGAGTCCAAGAATCCAATACATTACAAAATTAGAATTCGAGACAGTATAATTTGCTAGCTGGTTGTCCACTCCACTCTTTCTGAAAGCCTCCCTGTGATTGAACCAAGTAGATAAAAAGATCAATGACCTCTCCCTGGTCCCTCTGATCATGATTCATCCAAGTCTTTGCCCCATAAAATGAACTAATCATTTGCACCTGACATTCACAGCTTGAGATATCTAGTTGCTGGCTAGATTTTGAACCATCTAGGCCCGTCATTACCTCCTTCATGATGAGGGACAATCCTTCTTTCATAGCTAATCAATAGCAAAATGCATCAGACAACACCACCAATGCACTAATCCTAAAACTCATGGTGAAATCGCATCCTGAAAAAGAATATATATATCCCTACTAAGTTGAGTTATCTGTATAAGGTTAAAAGAATATGTCGTTACCAAATGATAGAAAACAGGAAAAATCTGAATTATTTGTTTTTTTTATTGTTGTGCCTGACAAGGTTGCCCTTGGTCGGCTACATAGTTCTTATTATTCTAATTTTTTTAAAATATAATTTATGCGAAATGGAAATGTGCACAAGACCTCAACATTTAGTTAGTCAAGGAAATGTGGATTTCCAAAACGCATTAAAATTCTTAATTAATAAAATTTATTGAACTCTATAAAAAAATTTATCTATTTTATTATAAAACACAAATAAAAAAAAGTGTTTACCATGTTGTATTCGAATACAAAGAGAGAAGTCGAGAGATCCCTCCACTAAATGGGTGAGAAAAATCGGTTTGTCAAAGCATATCCAGTAATCTTGTTTTTAAGAAATGAGATTTGATTATTAAAATTTATGATCCCAAATTATTTAATTTAAATTTAAGGCTTATTTATGGTTTTGGTCCCTATAAGTTGACATCGTTTTGAATTTAGTCCTTAAATCTTTTTTTGACCTTGAATGATCCTTAAATCTTTTTAAATTTTGTTTTTAGTCCTTAAATCTTTTTTTGACCTTGAATGGTCCTTAAATATTTTTAAATTTTGTTTTTAGTCTTTCTATTTGTCTTCTTCCGTCATCTGCTGACATGGCAAACGGTGTGCCATGTCAGCCCTTACATTGACTGCCAACGATGCATCTGATGTGGACCTCCTACTCATGTGAGCAGGAATCGAGCAGGAACCGATCATGAACCGAGCATGACTTGCCAAACCGAGGGGATATATCACCGAGCACGAATCGAGCACGATGAACTGAGCACGAACCAAGCTATGCCGTTACCAATTGCATCGTACTCGGTCGATATCTCATGCACGGTTAATGCTCAGCTCATGCACGGTTAATGCTCGGCTCATGCTCGGTTCCTGCTCACATGAGTGGGAGGTCCACATCAGATGCATCGTTGGCAGTCAATATAAGGGCTGACATGGCACACCGTTTGCCATGTCAGCAGATGACGGAAGAAGACAAACAGAAGGACTAAAAACAAAATTTAAAAAGATTTAAGGACCATTCAAGGTCAAAAAAAGATTTAAGGACTAAAAACAAAATTTAAAAAGATTTAAGGACCATTCAAGGTCAAAAAAAGATTTAAGGACTAAATTCAAAACGAGGTCAACTTATAGGGACCAAAACCATAAATAAGCCTAAATTTAACAATTAAACTCATAACATATCATAAAATACAAATACATTGATTTAAGGATAAAATTAGAATTTAAATATCAAATATGTACTTTGATGCAAAAATATTTATTATTCAGCAACTAAAAAAGATTCATAAGAAATAAATAATTAAAATCTCAATAATAAAAGACTACATTTTATTTTATTTATGTTTAAGTATTATTTATTATAAAAAAAACCTACAAAGAATGAAAGAAAAAAAACTACAAAGAATGAAAGAAAAGAAAAAAAAGAAGAAGTAACCTGGACGGAGAAGACAAGCAGCGGGAGTGTGATGGTGGAGGAGATGTGACACGTGTCATGATCCCGTTGGGCGGGCAGAAAGGAGTGTTGGATCCAATGCGGACAGGAGCATCGGATGCGATGAACCCACGCGATCCAAGCCTTGCGATCGGCTCTCTATCTCGATCCAACGACTGATGCACGATAGCACAGGGACAAGGTTGGTGCACATTAGAAAATTTACTATGACAAAACTGTCACTGAGACAGCTGTATTCAAAACTGTCGCTGGGACAAAACTGTCACTAGGACAACTGTATTCAAAACTGTCACTGGGACAGCTGTATTCAAAACTGTGTGTGAAATTTTTTTGTTCTTAAACTGGGAAATTTTTTTTGTTCTTAAATTACCTGTTAAATTGGGCCAGTTCCGTGTATGATAATGAATCATTGTATTGGGCCAGTTCCGAGTTTGATAATAAGTTTTAAGATCGTGTATGATGAGTTTTAAGATAAGCTTATTTTGTAGTATGATAAGTGGCACAGTGGTAGTGCAATTCGTCATTGAGTCTGGGGTTCTTTGTTCGAGTCCTCCTTCTTACGTTTTTAATTTTCCTTTTTTTATTGATTAAAACTAGAAAAACAATGGTAATCGTTCCCATAGCAGAGTCCCTCGACTTGAGATACGAAGTGGCAAGCATAGGGCATGAGGAGTGTAGGTGTGGGGCATGAAGCGTGGAGCGTGTGTGCATGCGGTGTGCGTTGGGGGTGCGTGCTGCGTGAGGAGTGAGGAGTACAGGCATGGAGCATGAGGAGTACAGGAGTGGGAACTACAAGTATGGGGCATAAAAAGTAGAGCGAGCGTCGTGCAGCGTAGGGCATGGGCATGCGTGTGTGCAATGAAAAGAGAAGAAATGAAGATTGAAGAAACTTTTGAATAACAAGAAAAGAAACACCATTCGCCACTCTTCCCCCCCCCCCCACACCACCGCCATTCGCCACTCTCCCCCCCCCCCCCCCCCCACCAACAGATGGCAACGCTGTTTGCCGCCCTGATATATAAGGGCTATACATGCTTTCGGCCTGAGGTGGATCAGATTGAGGATGGAGACCCCCTAAATGGTCTTTAGGGGGGACTCCAAGTAGCATGCTATTTTATTTTATTTTTTAATTTTAATGGATTTTCAATTTATTTTTATTATATTTCAATGTATTATCTTATATGTTTAAGAAGGAAATAAAAAAAATAATTATGAAAACGGGTTTTATGTTTCTGTGTTTTTCCTTTTCTTCACTTCTTCCTTCTTCGTTACTCGTTAGTTCGTGGGTTTTATGTTTCTGTGTTTTTCCTTTTTTTTAATGGGTTGAACCGGGTACTCCGGTTTATTTCGGCTCCCAAACCGGATTTATGTCCGGTCGGACCGTCCGGATTTCATTACTGTATCAGCCGAACTCAAAACGGTTACCCTTTGAGAAACGAGAAACCACCATTTCACCGCCCCACACGCACCCACTTCACCACGTTCATGGTCCATGTTGTGGCCCTTTTTCTATTTGGGCTGGTCTTCGACCCAACTTTAAAAGGAAATGCAATTTATACCGAGAGAGAAAAGAAATAAGGCCAGAAAAAAGAGGGAACAAATTTGGAAATAAAAATACTGACAAAAACAATTCATAAATTTTTTCACGAGAAAAAAATATTATGTATAGGTTGAGGACAAACGTATGATACACCAATTTATATAGGCAGTTAAGAGATGTGTATGCAATGACAATTGACGAGCGCAAAAGAAATTGTCAAATTATGTGGGGCGTGAGCAGTGCAATCATAGGGCGGGAGAAGTGCAAGGGTGTGGCAAGAGGCATGGAGTGGGCTGGCGTGGGGTGTGGGGCAGGCGTGCGAAGTTGGGCATGAGGAGTGCAAGCATAGGGCATGAGGAGTGTAGGTGTGGGGCATGATGCGTGGAGCGTGTGTGCATGCGGTGTGCGTTGGGGGGCGTGCTGCGTGAGGCGTGAGGAGTACAGGCATGGAGCATGAGGAGTACAGGAGTGGGACATGAGGCGTGGAGCAGGCGTGCTTGCTGCATGGGGCGTGATGAGTGCAGGTATGAGCGTGAGGACTACAAGTATGGGGCATAAAGAGTAGAGCGAGCGTCGTGCAGCATAGGGCATGCGTGTGTGCAATGAAAAGAGAAGAAATGAAGATTGAAGAAACTTTTGAATAACAAGAACAAAAGCACCATTCGCCACTCTCCCCCCCACACCACCGCCATTCGCCACTCACCCCCCCCCCCACCACCAGTCACCGCCACCACCTCCCTAACACTGCCACTACCGACTCCCCCCTTCCATCCCACCACCATTTCCCAACCCCAATACCCACGCCAGAAACCGTTCACTCCCTTCACCTCTAAAGAACCCATTAGCGTGGATCTCGATGGCAACGCTGGTTGCCGCCCTGATATATAAGGGCTATACATGCTTTCGGCCTGAGGTGGATCAGATTGAGAATGAAGACCCCCTAAATGGTCTTTAGGGGGGGACTCCAAGTAGCATGCTATTTTATTTTTTTTTTTTAATTTTAATGTATTTTCAATTTATTTTTATTATATTTCAATGTATTATCTTATATATTTAAGAAGGAAATAAAAAAATAATTATGAAAACGGTTTTATGTTTCTGTGTTTTTCCTTTTCTTCACTTCTTCCTTCTTGGTTACTCGTTAGTTCGTGGGTTTTATGTTTATGTGTTTTTCCTTTTTTTTAATGGGTTGAACCGGGTACCGGGTACTCCGGTTTATTCCGGCTCCCAGACCGGATTTATGTCCGGTCGGACCGTTCGGATTTCATTACTGTATCAGCCGAACTCAAAACGGTTACCCTTTGAGAAACGAGAAACCACCATTTCACCGCCCCACACGCACCCACTTCACCACGTTCATGGTCCATGTTGTGGCCCTTTTTCTATTTGGGCTGTTCTTCGACCCAACTTTAAAAGGAAATGCAATTTATACAGAGAGAGAAAAGAAATAAGGCCAGAAAAAAGAGGGAACAAATTTGGAAATAAAAATACTAACAAAAACAATTCATAAATTTTTTCACGAGAAAAAATATTATGTATAGGTTGAGGACAAACGTATGATACACCAATTTATATAGGCAGTTAAGAGATGTGTATGCAATGAAAATTGATGAGCGCAAAAGAAATTGTCAAATTATGTGAGGCGTGAGCAGTGCAATCATAGGGCGGGAGAAGTGCAAGGGTGTGGCAAGAGGCATGGAGTGGGCTGGCGTGGGGTGTGGGGCGGGCGTGCGAAGTTGGGCATGAGGAGTGCAAGCATAGGGCATGAGGAGTGTAGGTGTGGGGCATGAAGCGTGGAGCGTGTGTGCATGCGGTGTGCGTTGGGGGTGCGTGCTGCGTGAGGCGTGAGGAGTACAGGCATGGAGCATGAGGAGTACAGGAGTGGGACATGAGGAGTGGAGCATGCGTGCTTGCTGCATGGGGCGTGATGAGTGCAGGTATGGGCGTGAGGACTACAAGTATGGGGCATAAAGAGTAGAGCGAGCGTCGTGCAGCATAGGGCATGCGTGTGTGCAATGAAAAGAGAAGAAATGAAGATTGAAGAAACTTTTGAATAACAAGAACAAAAGCACCATTCGCCACTCTCCCCCCCCACACCACCGCCATTCGCCACTCCCCTCCCCCCACCACCAGTCACCGCCACCACCTCCCCAACACTGCCACTACCGACTCCCCCCCACCACCCCTCCATCCCACCACCATTTCCCAACCCCAATACCCACGTCAGAAACCGTTCACTCCCTCCACCTCTAAAGAACCCATTATCGTGGATCTCGATGGCAACGCTGGTTGCCGCCCTGATATATAAGGGCTATACATGCTTTCGGCCTGAGGTGGATCAGATTAAGGATGAAGACCCCCTAAATGGTCTTTAGGGGGGGACTCCAAGTAGCATGCTATTTTATTTTTTTTTAATTTTAATGTATTTTCAATTTATTTTTATTATATTTCAATGTATTATCTTATATATTTAAGAAGGAAATAAAAAAAATAATTATGAAAACGGGTTTTATGTTTCTGTGTTTTTCCTTTTCTTCACTTCTTCCTTCTTCGTTACTCGTTAGTTCGTGGGTTTTATGTTTCTGTGTTTTTCCTTTTTTTTACTGGGTTGAACCGGGTACCGGGTACTCCGGTTTATTCCGGCTCCCAGACCGGATTTATGTCCGGTCAGACCGTCCGGATTTCATTACTGTATCAGCCGAACTCAAAACGGTTACCCTTTGAGAAACGAGAAACCACCATTTCACCGCCCCACACGCACCCACTTCACCACGTTCATGGTCCATGTTGTGGCCCTTTTTCTATGTTGTGGCCCTTTTTCTATTTGGGCTGGTCTTCGACCCAACTTTAAAAGGAAATGCAATTTATACAGAGAGAGAAAAGAAATAAGGCCAGAAAAAAGAGGGAACAAATTTGGAAATAAAAATACCGACAAAAACAATTCATAAATTTTTTCACGAGAAAAAAATATTATGTATAGGTTGAGGACAAACGTATGATACACCAATTTATATAGGCAGTTAAGAGATGTGTATGCAATGACAATTGACGAGCGCAAAAGAAATTGTCAAATTATGTGGGGCGTGAGCAGTGCAATCATAGGGCTGGAGAAGTGCAAGGGTGTGGCAAGAGGCATGGAGTGGGCTAGCATGGGGTGTGGGGCGGGCGTGCGAAGTTGGGCATGAGGAGTGCAAGCATAAGGCATGAGGAGTGTAGGTGTGGGGCATGAAGCGTGGAGCGTGTGTGCATGCGGTGTGCGTTGAGGGTGCGTGCTGCGTGAGGCGTGAGGAGTACAGGCATGGTGCATGAGGAGTACAGGAGTGGGACATGAGGCGTGGAGCATGCGTGCTTGCTGCATGGGGCGTGATGAGTGCAGGTATGGGCGTGATGAGTGCAGGTATGGGCGTGAGGACGACAAGTATGGGGCATAAAGAGTAGAGCGAGCGTCGTGCAGCATAGGGCATGCGTGTGTGCAATGAAAAGAGAAGAAATGAAGATTGAAGAAACTTTTGAATAACAAGAACAAAAGCACCATTCGCCACTCTCCCCCCACACCACCGCCATACGTCACTCTCCCCCCCACCACCTCCCCAACACTGCCACTACCGACTCCCCCCCCCCCCACCCCTCCATCCCACCACCATTTCCAAACCCCAATACCCATGCCAGAAACCGTTAGCGTGGATCTCGATGGCAACGCTGGTTGCCGCCCTGATATATAAGGGCTACACATGTTTTCGGCCCGAGGTGGATCAGATTGAGGATGAAGACCCCCTAAATGGTCTTTAGGGGGGGACTCCAAGTAGCATGCTATTTTTTTTAAAAAATTTTAATGTATTTTCAATTTATTTTTATTATATTTCAATGTATTATCTTATATATTTAAGAAGGAAATAAAAAAAATAATTATGAAAACGAGTTTTATGTTTTTGTGTTTTTCCTTTTCTTCACTTCTTCCTTCTTCGTTACTCGTTAGTTCGTGAGTTTTATGTTTCTGTGTTTTTCCTTTTTTTTAATGGGTTGAACCGGGTACCGGGTACTCCGGTTTATTCCGGCTCCCAGACCGGATTTATGTCCGGTCGGACCGTTCGGATTTCATTACTGTATCAGCCGAACTCAAAACGGTTACCCTTTGAGAAACGAGAAACCACCATTTCACCGCCCCACACGCACCCACTTCACCACGTTCATGGTCCATGTTGTGGCCCTTTTTCTATGTTGTGGCCCTTTTTCTATTTGGGCTGGTCTTCGACCCAACTTTAAAAGGAAATGCAATTTATACAGAGAGAGAAAAGAAATAAGGCCAGAAAAAAGAGGGAACAAATTTGGAAATAAAAATACTGACAAAAACAATTCATAAATTTTTTCACGAGGAAAAAATATTATGTATAGGTTGAGGACAAACGTATGATACACCAATTTATATAGGCAGTTAAGAGATGTGTATGCAATGACAATTGACGAGCGCAAAAGAAATTGTCAAATTATGTGGGGCGTGAGCAGTGCAATCATAGGGTGGGAGAAGTGCAAGGGTGTGGCAAGAGGCATGGAGTGGGCTGGCGTGGGGTGTGGGGCAGGCGTGCGAAGTTGGGCATGAGGAGTGCAAGCATAGGGCATGAGGAGTGTAGGTGTGGGGCATGATGCGTGGAGCGTGTGTGCAGGCGGTGTGCATTGGGGGTGCGTGCTGCGTGAGGCGTGAGGAGTACAGGCATGGAGCATGAGGAGTACAGGAGTGGGACATGAGGCGTGGAGCAGGCGTGCTTGTTGCATGGGGCGTGATGAGTGCAGGTATGGGCGTGAGGACTACAAGTACGGGGCATAAAGAGTAGAGCGAGCGTCGTGCAGCATAGGGCATGCATGTGTGCAATGAAAAGAGAAGAAATGAAGATTGAAGAAACTTTTGAATAACAAGAACAAAAGCACCATTCGCCACTCTCCCCCCCCCCCCCCACACCACCGCCATTCGCCACTCTCCCCCCCCCCCCCCCACCACCACCAGTCACCGCCACCACCTCCCCAACACTGCCACTACCGACTCCCCCCCACCCCTCCATCCCACCACCATTTCCCAACCCCAATACCCACGCCAGAAACCGTTCACTCCCTCCACCTCTAAAGAACCCATTAGCGTGGATCTCGATGGCAACGCTGGTTGCCGCCCTGATATATAAGGGTTATACATGCTTTCGGCCTGAGGTGGATCAGATTGAGGATGAAGACCCCCTAAATGGTCTTTAGGGGGGGACTCCAAGTAGCATGCTATTTTTTTTTTAATTTTAATGTATTTTCAATTTATTTTTATTATATTTCAATGTATTATCTTATATATTTAAGAAGGAAATAAAAAAAATAATTATGAAAACGAGTTTTATGTTTCTGTGTTTTTCCTTTTCTTCATTTCTTCCTTCTTCTTTACTCGTTAGTTCGTGGGTTTTATGTTTCTATGTTTTTCCTTTTTTTAATGGGTTGAACCGCGTACCTGGTACTCCGGTTTATTCCGACTCCCAGACCGGATTTATGTCCGGTCGGACCGTCCGAACTTCATTACTGTATCAGCCGAACTCAAAACGGTTACCCTTTGAGAAACGAGAAATCACCATTTCACCGCCCCACACGCACCCACTTCACCACGTTCATGGTCCATGTTGTGGCCCTTTTTCTATTTGGGCTGGTCTTTGACCCAACTTTAAAAGGAAATGCAATTTATACAGAGAGAGAAAAGAAATAAAGCCAGAAAAAAGAGGGAACAAATTTGGAAAGAAAAATACTGACAAAAACAATTCATAAATTTTTTCACAAGAAAAAAATATTATGTATAGGTTGAGGACAAACGTATGATACACCAATTTATATAGGCAGTTAAGAGATGTGTATGCAATGACAATTGACGAGCGCAAAAGAAATTGTCAAATTATGTTACATATGTCTACTTGTCAATGATTAAGGGTTTATAAAATGTGGTTGGATGAAAAATATTGATAAGATGTTGTGATTGATATGTGGAACCACTTAATATACCGGGTATATATTAACCATTTGAGTGTTAAGTTAACTAAACGAGTATACCTAAGATGTTGATGTTAAGTTAACCAATTGAGCTAATTAAACCTAAACTGAAAGCAAAGGGCTACTACAAGGAAAGATCAAGAGTATAACAACACGTAAAGATCCATGCATACCAACGATCAAGTGGACGTGCAAAACAATTTTTCTTTGTAGATTTCAAGAACAACTTCATTGTTGGCAATTTGTCACTTAAACCAAACAATTTGGGTCAAGGAACATAATTATAGTGTTATCTAACAATTACATGTGTACTTAAAAAAAAAAAAAAAAAAAAAAAAAAAACCTGTACTTCTAGAGCTCATTCCAAAAGTTATTCCTAGGTGTTTGGTCTTATGATCTACTAGTGTAACCACTCCATGTCCTTCTGAAGCTGCTGCATTGTGTACCATTAGACTGTAGTAATTCTATTTATGAGCTTAGCCAACTTAAACAAGCCGAAAGAATATCTTGGAGTCCAAGAATCCAATACGTTACAAAATTGGAATTCGAGACAGTATAATTCGCTAGCTGGTTGTCCACTCCACTCTTTCTGAAAGCCCCTGTGATTGAACCAAGTGGATAAAAAGATCAATGACCTCTCCCTGGTCCCTCTGATCATGATTCATTCAAGTCTTTGCCCCATAAAATGAACTGATCATTTGCACCTGACATTCACAGCTTGAGATATCTAGTTGCTGGTTAGATTTTGAACCATCTAGGCCCGTTAATTACCTCCTTCATGATGAGGGACAATCCTTCTTTCATAGCTAATCAATAGCAAAATGCATAAGACAACACCACCAATGCACTGGTGAAATCGCATCCTGAAAAAGAATATATCCCTACTAAGTTGAGTTATCTGTATAAGGTTAAAAGAATATGTTGTTACCAAATGATAGAAAACAGGAAGAATATGGGAAAAACAACAACTTCCATGATTTTGTATTCGAGGAAGCAATGGTAAGTGGTAACATACTAATACTAACATCCATTATCCAACATAAGGAAACAACATTCAATACCTAAGAAAAACAGTGATCAAATGAACTGAAGAACATGGTTACCAAAAACTCCAATGAAAATAGATAAACCTTAAAAATAAAATAAATGATGAGCAATCTCCTCAGAAAAGTCTCAATGAAAGACCTGATATATAAAGGGGTGACAGCAAAAAAAGAGTATTCTGAATATAATTAATAACTTAGATATTGCATGCAAAGATTATCTCTTCTGAATATAATGAACAGTAAGTCTTACACTCTGGACACTTGGATCATCTCTCCAATCTTGCTACAAGCCGCCACAAACCCTAAGTTGTATCTCATCGTTGCCTTCTAGATCTACATGAATAAAAGGAAAAGTGAAAATAAAGGAAAAAAGAAACTTAAAGAATTATTAGAATAAAAGCCGAGGTTGTCTCAATGAAAACCAATATATCACAGAAAAGGCAAGCAGATGGAACAAATGAGCTTAAAGACAAGAAGATGCTGGTTCAAAATTTCAAATGAACTTTATTCTTCACAACACAGTTACTAAGATGCTTGTTTCAACAGTATGAACAGAACCATACACCAATCCATATGGCAAAAGAATAATACTAAGTTGATGAAGTGGAAATGTTGGTAGTCAGAGAATGGAAACACTTATCAAACAATACCTATAAGATCATCTCTGATAGTTGCAGGCGATGAATCTGAAAGAGGTTGATATCCTTCGTCTTTCATCAATTTGGTCATCAACTTCAACTCCGACCGTATTTCTTTGATTTGTGGGTGCATATTGTCTCCAACAACAAATACATGAACCAAACTCTTCAACTCAATCCAACTGCAACCAGGTTCTTTAGTTACCCCTCGATTTCTCATCATCCGCCTTACACGCTCAACATCTTCCCACTTTCCTAAGGCTGTATATATACCAGATAGTAATACATAAGCAGATGATTCTGGTGAGCCTAATTCCATTAATTTCTCTCCAGCATAGGCACCAAGATCATAGTTACGGTAGTTCTTACAGGCACCTAATAGTATCCGCCACAAACACAGACCATGATTAATCGTAGCTGATTCAATGAACTCCTTTGCTTCATTGAGTTTTCCAGCACGACTCAAGATATCAACCATGCAAGCATAATGCTCTACTGTTGGAGCAATGTTAAACTCATCAGACATCATGTTGAAATAAGCCCAGCCTTTCTCCACCAGTCCCATGTGACTACAGGCAAAGAGAAGATTCACAAAGGTGACATGGTCAGGTTTTGTTCCTTCCAAGCACATCTTCTCAAATAACTCCAAGGCTTCACTACCACGGCCATTTTGAGAAAGTCCAGATATCATTGCATTCCACGAAATTACATCTCTGGTCGGCATCTTCCAAAAAATATGGTACCCCTCAACCAAACTTCCACACTTTGCATACATGGCAGAAAGAGCACTTCCAATTGGAACTTCTAAGTTGAAACCATATTTAATAATGCGGGCATGCATTTGCTTTCCCTGATCTAAAGCAGCTAGACTGGAACAAGCTTTAAGGACACTCGCCATAGTTAGTTCATTTGGGATAACTCCCTCCATCTGCATTTTGCAGTACAGATTTAGAGCACCTTCAAAATCCCCATTTTGAACATACCCTGTTATGATAGAAGTCCACAGAACAACATCAGGTTGTTGTATATACTCGAAACCCTGACGAGCATCTGCTATGCTGCCACATTTTGCATACATGTCTACCAAAGCTGACAAAACATACAATTGTGATTCGTACCCCAATTTCAATGCATAACCATGCATTTGTTTTCCTTCTACAATAGCACAAAGGTCACTGCAAGCGTTGACTACTCCAACAAGTGTAAATTCACTAGGTAACACTCCAGAGTGATGCATATTGTAAAACAGCTTCAAGGCCTTATCAGAATCCCCACTTTGTGCATAACCAGTAACCATAGCCGACCAAGTGATAGAATTCTTATTCCCCGACAAATCAAAAGTCCGAAGCGCATCATCCAAGCTCCCACATTTCCCATACATCGTCACGAGAGCATTCCCCACCGATACAATCGAAAGCAACCCATTTTTTTTAACAAGAGAATGAACCTGCCTACCCGTGTCCACAAGCTCACGCCTCGTCAAGGCACTAAGAACACTAGTGAACACAAACTCATTCTCGTCCTCTTCTTCGTGTCGCAATAGTTCAAACATCTCCACGGCCTCATTAGCCATCTCCTGAGAAGCATACCCGGAAATCATAGTAGCCCAAGTAACCGTATTCCTCTCAGGCATTATATCAAACACCTTGCGCGCTTCGAACACAAAACCCGTCTTACAATACATATTAAGCAGCGAGCTCCCAACAAACACGTCACCGAAGCTAGCAGTCTTGATGGCAACGGTATGCGCCTGACGGCCGCCGCAAATGTCGTGGGAGTTGGAAGCGGAGGCGAAGACGCCGGCGAAGGTGTGGGAGTTGGGGAGGGTGTTGTGGGCCCTCATTCGGCGAAAGAGTTGCATGACGAAGGAAGAGGAGGTGGGGCGGTGAGGGTGGTGTTGGGAGAAGGCGTTGATGAGGGAGTTCCATGAGACAACGTCCTTGATGGGGATGGAATCGAAGACGAGGTTGGCTTTGTGGAAGTGGCCGCATTTGGCGTAGAGAGTGATGAGGGTGTTGGCGAGGTAGATGGAGGTGTGGAAGGAACCGTTTTTGAGGATGTGGGAGTGAAGTGCTCGACCCTTGTGGAGGTTCTTGTGTTGGGTGCATTGAAGCAGGTCAGTGAGCAGTTCACTGTGTTGGGGAAGAAGAGGCATTAACTTTGTTACTACGTAACATCACAGATTAAACAACTACTCCTTGCTCCTAACGTTGTTGATGTCAGCTACGCTGTGACGGCCACCGGTAATGCTCCAAGGAGGGAGAGGGTTGGCGGCGGTGAGGTGGTCATGTGGGGTGCGGTGCCACCGGTAATGCTCCAAGGAGGGAGAGGGTTGGCGTTTTGTGCAGTCAACTTACTTTCATTTTTTGTTAAATGTTTTTTTCTTTTTTGTGTTTATTCATCTGTTCTCGAGAACTTCCGCGTGTTTTGGTTTTAGTTCCTATAAATTATTTTGACTAGAACTAATACTTAATTTTTTAAACATTTGATTTTGATTCACTCCGATATGAAAAAACTGTTATTTGTTGATATGGCTAGCGGAACACGATATCAGCAGTCATGTAGTATGATATGATACCAAATAAGTGATATGACGTAGATGATACAGATATGTAGACACAATAGTTTGATACGCAAAATGATCACATACGCAAAATTTTGCGTTTATGAACTTGAATCATCGATGTCACAATACTTATATGGCGCCATCTCACACCACGTAGTTGTTGATGTAGATTTTCGTTAACCACGTCAACAAATAATTAATTTTTTCTAACGGATCGAACCAAAACCAATATTTTTGAAAAGTTAAGAACAATTTACGGTCAAAATAACTTTTAAGGACTAAAACCAAAATACGTTGAACTTTTAGAAATCAAAATCATAAATATATATTTTTTTTATATGTTGCCAGAGTGAGTTTGGGTTGGAGCCAACACAAATTTTATATTTTATATTTTTTTTAAACTATTTTAGTTTCAAACAATACCCATGAGATCCTTTATCTCATAACATGTACTGAACCCTAACACCAACCAATCACATCTCATTGCGAAAAACAACATTCCAATTGTTATGATATTTTTGTGATATTTAATGAAATATGATTGACAAATGACATGATTTGAGACATGATTTAAGACAAAAAATCCTGATCCATGACAGACACTCTTCGAATATGGAGCATGGAGATTTTATTAACACCCTTTGAAATAAAACATCATATAGTATTTCAAAAATAAAATAATTATCATTAGGCAAACTAAAGCAAAATCAAATAATATAAAACCAATAATATGATTTGATATAGTTTTAGTTTCGTGTTATAATTTTAGTTTTAGTTCTCGATTCACTTATAATTTATGTACAAGTTCTAGTTTTGATTTTAGTTTCAGTTACAATTTGTTCACAAAATCAGAAAAGGAAGGAATTTGATAATAGGGGTGTTCAAAATAACTAGTTCAACTTAATTAAATTGAATTTAAATTATTTAGACTGCAATTTTTGTTTTAGATTAAAACCTGTACACTTTGAATTGGATCGATCAAGAAAATGGATAATTTACAACGATTTCACACTTTTACTTAAACTTAACAGCTCAGAGTTAATATTCATCAAGCTCTTTTTATAATTGCAATAAGATCCTTACTATTCGTGAACACCACCGTTGCAGGCTCCGGTCAACAACACTGGTGTTGGTAAATTTAAATGGTTAATAGGTGATGTAAATTTATCTAAGTTAAAATCTTATAGAAAATGAATATCAAATAAGCTCGTGAAAATTTAAATGGTCAATGCATAATGTAAAATTTTGTTTTTGAAAAATTTACACAGTCATCGTTATTATATCCCAGAAAAATCAACACGATAACCATTTAAATATTAATCTAATTACTTGATCTCATATTTTTATCAACTAAGCTATTTAGTAAGAACAAAATTAAATATTATCTTTTACATTCTTAACCTAGCTTTCATTGAATATAAAATACACCATGTAAAAATGCCAGAATAAACCAGCAAAATAAGTCAATAAAATAGCTCTATCTTATTTTATTGGCTCGCCAAATCCTAGATAACAACAAATAATCTGATTATTTTATCACTTGTTTTTTTTATCACTTGTTTTTTATCATGTCTATCAAACAAATTTTTAACATTCGTCCTAGAAAAAACTTTTACTAATGAAATAAGTTTAAAAAAAACATCTTCAATTAATTTAAAAAAATACATACAGTATTTTCATAAGAGAAGAAAAGTTGTATATTGACGGTATAATTTTTATACCACCCATATATTATTCACCATTTATAAATTTATGATTATTAATTTCTAAATAAATAAAAATAATATAAATAAATAATAAATGATATATTGTTAAATGATGCATAAAAATTAAACTCTTTTCACGAACTGTAACAATTAAAAAAATCTGTTTAAAAAAAATTACAAAATCAATTGAAATAAAGGCAATAAAAAAGCTAGTAACACAAAGATGGTCATTTTATTTTTCACAATATGTGATTGCTACTTATTTCTTTCTTATAAGTCATTTCTAAAAGCTATTTTTTTTAATTATAATTCTCTTTATATTTTTTATATATTATTTATTGTTTTTTCTTCTTTTATTGTTATTATTATTTTTTTTGGTGAACTTCTTTTATTGTTATTTAATACTTTGATTATTTATATTTTTTTATCAGAAGGTGCGAATTTTTCCAAAAAAGTTAAGAAAATAAAAAAGTTTAAGAAAATAAAATTGCAACGTTTAATTCATACAATAACCACTTTCTTTAACAAATGTAATTCCGTTAAATATTTTTACCAATGTAGTCGTATTAAACAACCTCCACTGGTCCTGTTCCGAGCCAAACCCACACCACCATGAATTGATTGAAATGCACGCCTGTTCTGCACGCACTACTTAGGCATTGCCTCCAGAGAAAGAGAGAGATGGATGAATGTTTGATGTTTGATGTTTGAAGTTTGAACTCTGAACAAGTGATTCATTGACACGTTAACGGTGATGACTTAAATAAATGACTCTGTACATTGATTGCACTTTTGCCATTTTCTCACACAAAAACAAAAACAAAACAAAAACCCTTTTCTTTCTTCTCACTTCCCCTTAACACATGGAAGACAACGACGACGAGTTCGGAGATTTATACTCTGACGTCCTTCCACCCTTCTCTTCTTCCTCTCCTCCGCCCCCGATCTCTCCCTCCCCCGCCGCCAATTCTTCTCCGCCAACCATCGCCCTCCAACCCCAACCACCTCAACAACAAACGCATTCCTCAGATGCTGATTTCAACCCTCCCAAGGAACCCGACGTCAATTTCATCGATAACGATGTCAAATTCGATATCGAGGAGGAAGACGATGAAAACAATGGAATTCCTCATGTTATTCCCGGGCTATTCGGTGATGCTGCTACGGACGTCGTCGTCGCCGAAGATGATGACTGGGACGACAGTGACAGCGAGGATGATTTGCAGATAGTGTTGAATGACAACAATGCCCTCATGGCAATGGAAATGGGTGGGATGATGATGGTTGATGGTAGCGGCAACGAAGACGCGGCTGCCGCCGGAGACCCTAATAATCAGGCTGCTGCAGGAGCTGAGGAGCAAGAGTGGGGCGAGAACGCGTCGTCCCAACCGATCGATGGCGAGAGGAAGGATCATCATGTAGCAGAATCATCATCCAAAGCCAGTGGATTCCCCCTTAAAATCGGATTCGGCCATCAGGGCTATCATCATCCATTTCACTCTCAGTTTAAGGTCAGTGCCGGTGGTCTTGTTTTGTTCCTTCAAAGGATTCGGGGAATTACTTGTACTCGGGGATTCTTTATTGTTCACCCTTTATTTTACTAGTTTATAGTTTCAACATTTATTTAGTCATCTTGTTTCGCCTTGTAATTGTACACTTTGATAAATATATATATAGTATAACTTCATTTGTTGGCTATCATCTAAATTAGCTGCCATTATGATTGTTACATGCCCTTTTGGTTCGAAGAGCCGATAGAAATAAAGGAAAGTAGGAAACTAAACGGCAAGTAGGAATAGAATTCAATCTAATATCAGCCTTCATGTTATATTGGCGTGGGTGATACTCTGCGTGGTATGTGACATAACAATATAACATCACTTGGTAAGTAATTGTACGACCTATTTATTGTGAACATGAAGTTATTAAAGTCAACTAGGGGATCTGGCAGAGGTGGTTTATACTTATGTGGAACCCAGAATAAGAAAATAATTGAATTGCATAGTCATAATCATGGTAATTTCTTGAATGATTCATCACATGCATATGTAAATGCAATGCTGAAGGTGTTTACTGCTCCTTGGTAACCACATGATTCCGCATTTGTTATGTCTTGAAACTCATATTGACATGTCCATCTACTTTATTCTTAAGTTTCCTTTTTGAGGAAACAGGGATGGAGCTGCCAGGCCATGTGAAGCTGGGTGATGGCACCTCTAAAATTTTGTTTCTTCTAATTTCACATAAGTGACACTCTTGTTTCCAATTTCAACCCTCTTGTTTCCAATTATTCCCAATATTAATATCTAAACAAATAGTAGAATTTACACTCTCTTTTGGTAACTTACTACATAAAAGCGAAATTTTTCCTACAATCCAAACGAAATAGATCATACCCAAACAAAAACTAATTATATTATAATCGATTAAGATATATATACATATATATATATATATATATATCGATTATTGAAATAATTTAATTTTTGCACCTGGTCCAAACACACATTTGATCAACTTATCAAATAAATGTTCCTTCATGTGGTGGTACCGGATTAACATTCTTTTGTGGTAAGGTAAAAATATCTTTGACTTTCCCGGGAATTGAAACTGCTTGATACTCCAGATTGTTATTACTTTAAAAAAGCTATGAAAATTAAGCACATGGCTTCTGAAAATTGTTTGCTTGTGAAGAATAAGTTGAAAGGGGAAGCTGTCGTAAGAGATAGTTATGAGTTGTTCATATGAAAAAGAGATACTTATGCTCCACATGCATAGTGAAAAAGAACATGGAAATACCACCTTCAATTATTGATGCTACTTAAAAATATTTCTCAAATGATTGGAAAATATAGATCTTTCAAGTTTGAAGACATAAACTGATTATAAAGATGCCTCATATATTACACCAATTTTTTTTTGTAATTCCTCAGAAGACTTATGGAGCT
The DNA here is from genome assembly GCA_037953625.1 of Crotalaria pallida. NCBI lineage: Eukaryota > Viridiplantae > Streptophyta > Magnoliopsida > Fabales > Fabaceae > Crotalaria > Crotalaria pallida. The sequence goes on from CM075649.1 coordinate 181,652,517, forward strand.
TATCTCTCAGCTCTTTGAGCAGCAGCCAGTTAGCCTGTTCCTTTTTAAAAGAATATTGCATTTAAAAAAATTATGAGGTATTTTTTTTTTTGGTGAATCATGTGGTTATAACCTTGTTGATGTGTACATGATTTTGGAGTCTGTTTTTATCTCAATCTATACAGTAGACGACGGTAGACCACTGGTTAAATCAACAGATATCTGCTTGATGTTTTTGTCGAGACCGTCACAGTTTTCTTCATCTGTGATGAGTTTAACATCTGGTTAAATTACTTCTTGCCTACTTTACGGGGTTGTTTCTTCTTGGAAGTCATTTAATATATTTGAACCTAAAAAAATCCACTAAAAAAGTTTATACTCTTTTAGCTATAGTCATTATTAACTTGGATAACTAATATTTTGGTGTGGTCTTGTTAATAATTGTTTATTACTATTACCTTTGTATTTCTGTTCATTTGAACCAAAATACTTATGTGTTCATAGATTCTTTATTCATAAGTAATTAGATCTCCTAATTTTTTTCTGAATGCCGTATTTTTTCTCTGTTGCTTTTACTGATAAATATTGGGCTAAAAGCTAAGTTTTTAAGGAAGAGAAGAATCTTGCTGCATTTCTTTCTTTAGACAGCTGAACCTTTCATTTACTATCATTATAGTTGTTTCCCTGGTTTTATAAATATATATGATGAATTATGGTTTATCAAAGTGCAAAAGAATCAACATATCTAACAATCTGTTTATTATAATGTAGTATGTCAGACCTGGTGCAACACCTATGCCTGGAGCAACCACTTCTGCTTCAGGAGGACCTCCTGGTTTGATTCGTCCACTTGCTAACATGATTCCCATGGCTGGTCGTGGCAGAGGAGAATGGAGACCAGCTGTAATAAAAAGTGCCGCTGCCTTGCAAAAAGGTTTTCATGCAGGGCGGGGATTTGGCGGTGGATTGGAATTCACACTTCCTTCTCACAAGTAACTTTGAATTTACCTAATTTTATTTTGTCTCTAGCTATATTAAGAAACCAAATATGAAGTGACTGATGTCATTTGTTAACATGAAAGACATTTTCTTTTTGATTTGTGGAGTAGAACCACACTTTAGAGAAGTAATGTTTGGACTTTAGAATCCTGAACAATTGATTAACGAGTTGGAGGAGGCTAGCCGTAGTTTGCTTTTTTTTTTTTTTTTTTGCCTTGGGATCTCTACGAAAATGTCTGAGTTTCGTTTGGAGGCCCAAAAATATTAATATGGTGAATAAATGAGCTTTATGATATTATATTATTATATTACATAAAAAGTGCTGTCAGGGTACTGTTGATCAGTAGCTATTTGTTTTTCTTGCAATCTTTTTAATCATGATATGTGAATGTAACTGCTCACTCATACAGTTTATAGTGTGCCTTTTTTTGTATGAACATTTTCTCAGACAAACACCTTAATAAAGAATAAGGTTTTCTTACTTCTAATGGAGTTTGGCATTACATAGGTCATTCTATTCTCGTTTTAAAATCTTAAACTGAAGCTATATATGATTATGTTTTATGCTTTTATGAATCATTTTTCTGTTTTACTTCATCTCAGTTGTATGTCACCCAGTGAGTGCTTATTTAATCCTGCCAATTTTTTTCAGGACTATATTTGATGTTGACATTAATAGTTTCGAGGAGAAACCATGGAAATATCCTGGTGTTGATGTATCAGTTTTCTTCAACTTTGATTTGAATGAGGACAGCTGGAAAGATTATTGCAAACAGCTGGTAAAATTAATGGCATTTGTTCATATCATGCCAGAATTTAATGTAGACTGAGAAAATCCTTGTATTTGACTTTCTAGGAGCAACTACGCCTGGAGTCTACAATGCAAAGCAAGATCCGAGTTTATGAGAGTGGCCGCAGAGAGCAGGTAGAGGTGCTAGTGTATGTTAAATGTAGTTCTTTATCACATTTGTCCTGGGGCATTTTGGTGCACTTATTTTTTTAATTAAGTAAATCATACATCTTGTTGATTTCATTCCAGGATTATGATCCAGATTTGCCTCCTGAATTAGCCGCAGCTACTGGTATACATGATGATCCTGTTGAAAATGCCAATCCTGTAAAGTCAGATGTCAGACAAAGTGATCTCATTACAGGTTCTGGACGTGTGCGACCACTGATGGTATGTATTTTGTCTCAATATTAGGGCCAAATACTTGCTTTCAGTTTTCCTCTTTGCCTGCTTGCACCTGGTCAATGAAGTATTGAATGTTTTTGGTATGTATTTTGTGTTTCTCTAATTTTGTCTCTGACCTCAAAATATTAACTTATTTCTTACCAGCCACCTGGAAGAGCAATACAGGTGGAAAGTGGTTATGGTGAACGTCTTCCTTCTATTGATACCCGGCTTCCTCGAAACCGTGACTCAGATGCAATCATTGAGGTATTTCATACTTTTGCCATTAAGAATATGCAGTAATCAGATGACTCTTTTCTTGTTGTATTCTGCATGTACAGTGTACACATTACTAAAAGTATTTGTGTGAACAGATTGTTTTACAGGATACACCGGATGATGATTCCTCTGCTGGAATTGATGTCCAAGACCAACCAGAAAATGGAGAACCCCAGAAAGAGGATTTCCCAGAAGATGGCCATGCAGTTGGAGATAAAACTCCAAGGTTGGAGCCCGAGTATTTTGATGGTTTACCACAGGACTATAAAGGTCAAAAGAGAGAGCTGGCAAGAAGAAGTATGCCTTTTATGAATTCAGATCCTGCTCACGTGCCTGACGAAGATGAAAATTTGCCCTTCCCTCAAGAAGAGCCAATTGACGGCTCTGATTCTACGCGCCGATCTCCCAGGTCCTATCCTATGGTGGCAATTTTTGTGCTTGCGTGTGTAGTGTCAACTTGTATGCTTGCGTTTTTCACCAATCTTGTGCTTTGTTGTTCTGTCATTTTCTTTTACATTTTACAATGACATAGACGCAAATGAAGACATATTTGGAGGAAAAAAGAAGGCTAAATCTAAGAGAAAGATCATGAAACCACTCGCAATTTAGAACTTGAGTAATTGAGTTGGTAAAAAAATTGATTAGTTAACTATATTAAGAAATAGAAAAGGATCATCAACTTTTTAGATGCTGAGATACCTTGCATGAAGGATTGGTTTTCACTTATCAAGTCCAAAGCCCTTGGCGTATTTGTTAAAATTGTATTCTCTTTGCATAATCTTGTTTCTTTTGATGAACATGAAACTAATAGGCTCAGTTATTTTAACCTGCAATTTATTAATAGGCGTATTCAAGGAAGAGTGCGCGGTCGGTCTCCTCATATTACTCCTAGTCGACAAATGGCAATTGATGACAATCAAAAGAAAGAATCGGTTGAAAGAATGGAAGGTAGATGCAGTGCGGTTTTGAAATCTGCTGTCATTAAGGATGTGAGAGACTCTAGTGTGGAGAATGATGCGGAGCTCGAGGAGACTGGAGCAGCTGATGGAAGTTCCAGACTGGAAGAGGAGGACATAAATTTAAATACAGTAAGCAAAAGAGATACCCATGAGGATGTAGTAGCAGAGAGAAAGAAGTTAACATCTCTGGTTGAGCATCCTTTGCTTGATGAAGGTGATGGTTGTGAAGACTCAAAAGCTGCAAGAAGTAGTGACAACAGCAAAGCAAGATCAGCAAGCAGCCGGGATCATCAGAAGCAGCAGGAAAGTTTTGAAGAAGAAGTAGTTGAGGATTCAAGGTCAGTGCATCTGGTTAGCATTAGACGGCAGCCTGATGATAATAAGCAGGTATTCCATAGAAGAGATCTTGACAGAAGGCAAGAACCTGATAGAGATCATATGACAATTAAAAATAGAGAGGAACCATACCCTTACAAAGACCAGCGTCCTAGCTCAGCTCATCAATTGCACACCAAGATTGATGGATTTGATAGGAAAAAGGATAGGGACAGTTCTGACATGGATTGGACACAAAGAGAAAATGATCTTATTAGCAGAAAGGTTAGAAATGATGAGCCAAGAAAGAGGGGTAGGGGTAAGGTCCGAGAGAATGAGAGAAATGACAAAGATGATGACCTTCATTCAAGAAAAGAGTTGGATAATGGTAGCGTCAGAGTTCCCTTTGATAAGGAGTCAAGAGTCTTAAGACATAGGGAAAGAGGTGATGGCTTGAAGGGAAAGCATGAAGCTGTAGAAGATTTTTATAGCAAGAGGAGGAAGGATGAGGAATATCTTAGGAGGGAGCATATAGACAAAGAAGAAATTCTGCATGGCTACAGACAAAATGCCAGTCGCCATGGGCGAGAAAGGGATGAAGCTGATCAACGGAAGAGAGATGACCATCAAAGAAGTAGAGAAATTTTTGATGATCAATATGCTTCTAGGCAGAAAGATGAGGCCTGGCTACTTAGGGAGAGGGGTGGTAGGCAGAGAGATAGAGAAGAGTGGCATCGGGGGAAGCAGTCCCATGAAGAACAACCATCCAAGCGTGAAATAGGACGGAATTCAGTCAGAAGTGGACGAGGAGCTGAAGAAAAAACATGGGTTGGCCATGTTAGGGCTAAGGATGAACATAAAGTTTCTGAGAAAGATTACCAATATAGAGAAGCAATGCAACACAGGGACCAATTGAAAAGAAGGAATCAGATTCAGGGTGAAAGTCCAGATCATAAGGGACATGATGATGATTATGCCCTTGGAAATCAATATAGTAGGGAGGAAAGAAGTCCGCCTCATAAGGGGCGTGGCAATACTTATGTCCGCGGAAATCAATATAATAGTGAGGAAAGGCTATCTAGGCAGGAAAGGTCAAGTAGTCATAGTGGTCGCGTTGCTAATGCTTCAGATAACCAAAGAGTTCATGAGAGAAAGCATAAAGAGGGTTCAAGCAAAAGCAAAGACCCTGCTGTTGGTACTCTTAGTCTAGGCGTGTCCAAGAGAAGTCAAGAAGATCGTGGTGTTGGTCAGATCAATGAGAAGGTAAACTTTAGGCTTACATGTAAAATGTGAAATTCTATCTAAAGAGTAAATATGATTTTTACATGAAATTGAACTGTTTTTTTTGTGTTTCATAAATCTTGTGGTTTAGAATTATGTTGATTTCACAGTTAAGTGTCTGGTCATAATCATAGTGAGTTACGTGATCTGGCTCTTTTTCGAAGACCAAGTTATTTGAAGTTTTAGTTCGGGGCTGAATCTTTTTATGGCATAGAACACTCACGGATAACTAGTTTTTTGTTACAGTTCCAGAGCTTATAGAATCACAGTAGGTAACAAAATGCAACAAGAGCAGAATATAACAGAGTTGCAAGCTCACTGACAACCCTTTCTAACTGTATTTACTACTCTAATTGCTTCATTTCTGCGGACATATACTCTCAAAGTACTATCTTTTTTCTATGTGAGGCCTAACACTTTTGCATTTACTTGATTCCTCTTTCTCCAACTTCATGTGTAGGGATGGAGGTAGAAATTAGAAGATATGCTCATTTCTGGGAAAAAAAATTTGTGCTTCTAAGTTCTAACAAAGTGCACTATAGGAGCTGTGTTTAGTATCTAGACAATTTATGCCAAGCTAGTATCTTAAAATTACAAAGTTTTCTACTGTTGTTAATCCTTGATGTTCTGGACAAGAGATTATTGTTGCGATTGCTATTATATGTCAGCAATTGGCTTGGTTGCCCTGGAAATATCATTCAAGTAATTGGTGATTGGAAAAACCATGCTATTACAATTACTCGAGTGACTCAGCATAATCTGGTTCAAACTAACAAGCTCAGTCACCTTTCGCGCGCGCGCACACACGCACACACACACACTCAAGTGGGTCGGTGTGGGACACTTGGAAAAATTCTTGGCCAGACTTGGATTTCTAACGTAAATGCATTTTTCCTTATTATTCCAGTTACAAACCAAAATGTTATTGTTTGGTGCTATTTCAATTCATTCTTCTGTTTGCAAGCTCTTACTGATGAAAAATTACCATGCGTATATTTGTTCTTTCTTTCTTTCTTCTGAACTAAGGTTTGTTTCTGTCCCTGAAGGTCGTGAAAGGCACTGGTGATGAAAAACATGCAGAACAAGAAATTCCGGGGCATCGTCTGTCCAGAAGACACCAAGAAGACATTCCCACTGATGATGAACAGCAAGATTCTCAACGAGGACGTTCTAAACTGGAGCGCTGGACACGCCACAAGGAAAGGGATTTCAGTACTGGCAGCAAGTCATCATCTTCCTTGAAGTTAACAGACACTGATAAGGATAATAATGAAGGGTCTTCTGAAGCTGGGAAAACTATGCATGAATATGCTAATATAGGTGATGCTGATAACCGACTTCTCGTGTCCGTTGAAGGGAAGGACTCTATGGATATGGATCAGCACATTGACACGGTTGAGAAGTTGAAGAAGCGTAGTGAGCGATTCAAGCTTCCAATGCCAGGTGAGAAAGAGGCCCTAGTTATCAAAAAGTTAGAGAGTGAAGCACTGCCTTCTGCCAAAACTGAAAATCCAGTGGATTCAGAGGTCAAACAGGAGCGACCAGCCCGAAAACGGAGGTGGAAAACCAACTAAATGAGAGAAATCTGGGGGCAATCTCTATTTGGCTTAAAGTCTAGTCTACCTTGACCCTAATCTAGTTTTATTTAGAACCCACCTTAGTCCTCATGCAGCCATGCTTTAGTGTTTAATGTTGAGAATGGCATCCATAGGGTATATAATAAGTAGTAGTTCCTCAGGGCTCAGGTTGTCATTTTGTAACCATGCCACGAATATATTTATTATACACTGTATATACTGGTGAAATGTAAAATTCAGTACAGGTGGTGCATCTTGTGTGTCCAAATGTGGCTCTAAGTCGGATTTCCGAGTTATGAGAATTATGATTATGTGATAAACTTGGCTAAGGCTAAATGCAATATGACATTCAGAAGCCATTGCCATGGCTGGTGAGACATGAACCTGTGGTCGGGGAGGTCAGAAAAACAAGATGCATCCTGGTGGAGGATCCAAACAGATGCTGCTTGCTTTCTCAATCTCGTGTCTGGGGGTTGACTTATACATGTCATGGATGATTTTCTTTGTTGTAGACTGTGAGCAAGTATGTATTAATCTCTTTTCCTTTTTTTTTTTTGTTTTATTTTTACACGGGAATTATGAAAGTTGAGCGCAGAGCCCTTACTGTATTTGTAGATCAATTTGTTGGCAAGGAATTTCAATACTAACGAAAGAGGGTAGCAGTTAACATTATTGCCCATGTCCAAATTTTCATGTCTTAGTTTTTTTTAATTCAACTTTGAAGGGCAAATAAACGTTTCTCACCGATTATATCTTGAGAATCCACGTTCTTAGACGTAGAAGTAACACCTCTCTAATTTACTATAGCTTGTCCAGGTTAGATTTTTCTTTTTTACTAGTTTCTAATGTTTTTCACTTCATTCTTGAAATTTTGACACTAACACCATTAGTTTGGTGCTGAGATGAAGTGGCGACATCAAGGAAGAGTGAATGATACCTCTGGTGAGACATTATCGCATAATACAAGATCAATGGTCTCAGTTTGTATCATTGCTATTGTGTTTCTTTCACTACAAAATGATTTTGTTTTATAAATACAATAAGAGAAGATAGATGTTAACTGACGGTGTAAAAGTTTTTTACACCATACCATCAGTGCATCATTCACCGTTCACGTGTTTATGGTTGTTGACTTTTAAATAAAAGTAATACAAATAAATAGTGGATGATGGATTAAAGGTGTAAAAAATTTTACACCGTCAGTGCACACCCATTAATATGATAAAATAAAGGCTTATTTATGTCAGGTACCCCTGTAGTTTGCACCTATTTTGTCATACGCCCTTTAACTTTATTTTTCAACAAATATACCCCTACAGTTTGCTCCGTTGAGCCATATACCCCTGCATGTCATTTCCGGCCACCGGTGCTGACGTGGACCGCCGGAGCCAGCAAGTGGTAAAAATAGGAGCCCTTGTAGTTTGAGTCTTTTTTGTCAGATACCCCTATATATAACTTCAAAAATTCATATCTTTTAAACCGTAAGTCCAAAAATTACAAATTATATGTCAAAACGATCGTATTGAAATATAGAATTTTAATATGTAATTATTTTACTTTTATGGATAGTTTTGTAAAAAATTGTTTTTTGGGCAATTTTCTATACGAATTTTGAATTTATGAATTATTAAAAATAATTTATGAATTGGATTGAACTAGTTTTTATTGTAGTTTGAGGAACATAAAAATCATGAGTTTTGACTATGTCAGTCTCCGATGATTTTAAATTTAGTTTTTTTATAGCTTTTTTTTATAGTTTTTTACAATTTATTTTTAAAAGCCAAAACTCATGATTTTTATGATCCTCAAACTATAATAAAAACTAGTGTAATCTAATTCATAAATTATTTTTAATAATTCATAAATTCAAAATTCGTATAGAAAATTGCCCAAAAAACAATTTTTACAAAACTATCCATAAAAATAAAATAATTACATTTTAAAATTCCATATTTCAATACGATCGTTTTGACATAAAATTTGTAATTTTTGGACTTACGGTTTAAAAGATATGAATTTTTGAAGTTATATATAGGGGTATCTGACAAAAAAGACTCAAACTACAAGGGCTCCTATTTTTATCACTTGCTGATTCCGACGGTCCACGTCAGCACCGGTGGCCGAAAATGGCATACAAGGGTATATGGCTCACCAGAGCAAACTGTAGGGGTATATTTGTTGAAAAATAAAGTTAAAAGGCGTCTGACAAAATAGGTGCAAACTACAAGGGCACCTGACATAAATAAGCCTAAAATAAAACTATGATCTTTGGAGTGATGGGCTATGTTGCATGGATACAGACATGCATTACAAATATGTAATTATTTTTAAATATTTATATTCATAAAAAAAATTATTACCTCCGTCCCTAATTATAAGGCCCTCTTGGGAGATTTCACGTCCATTAAGAAAGTGAAATAATTTAGTTAATTGTATTGGAAATATGAACTTTTGATATGTATTTTCAAAATTACCCCTCTTAATATTTGGGAATCTAAAAAGTGTTAAATAAATAGGGGTGTTTGTGAAAAAAATAATAATTAATGCTCATTGAAAATTGGTAAAGGGCCTTATAAATAGGGACAAAATAAAAGTGTTAAGATGGTCTTATAATTAGGGACGGAGGGAGTAATATTTACATGACAAAACATAATCGATAATGAGAATTATATGATTAATTGCATCAAAATTTAGAGCACGTCATAATTGTAAGATCCATGAAGAATGTTTTGATAAATGCCAAAAGGTTTTGAACAAGCTACAAATGTTTTGATCACGTTCAAGCTCAACAAGCAACAATAAACATCAAGTGATGAAGAGAGAGCCAACTCATGAAGACTTTGTTTGGTAGTTTGTGTTTTATTGTTTTATCTTTTGTCTCACAAGTCTCTTAGTTTATGAGTTTGGGTAGAGTCATTAGAGGGTAGTGAATCTCTTTTGATTGCATGATTATATCATATTTTGAGTATTCACTTTGCCTAAAATCAATAGGTGGCTTAAAGGTTTGAAAGAAAAGGTTTAGATTTTGAGAAAACAAGTTTTTAAGTGTTTTTTGAACTGACTACTCGATTAGCCACTTGATTACTCGAGTAGAATTTTGCAGTCTTGCGCAAATACTCGATTAAGGGGCTGATTACTCGATTAGAATTTTGAAGCCTTGCGTAAATACTCGAGTAGTAACTCAGATTACTCGAGTAATGAACACTGATTACACTTGTTACTCGAGTAGTAACTTTGTTACTCGAGTAACACGAGCTGTTACTATTTTTAAATGAGTTTTTCACTTCTCAAAAGCACTTCTAACCATTCTAACTTTTGGGTATTCTATATAAACCTTTTCCTAACCTTTGTGAATCATTATTACAATTACCTATCATTTTGATAATCAATTTTACAAAGAATCAAGCCACTCTATTCTCTCTCACTTTCTCAAGATCAAAGCTTTAACTTTTACATTCTTTGATCAAGAACCTTGAATCTCTCATGTTGATATTTTCATAGCTTTTGAAAGAGATTCATAGGATTGTTATTTTTGTTTTCATTTGAGTTGTAATCTTTGCAAGAGGCAAGCTATCTACAACAATTGGAAGTCTTGGTTGTGAATCAAGCAAAGTTATATTAGAAGCCTTGGTGTGACATTTCATCAAGCACTTGGAAGCCTTGTTGTGTTAACAAGCACTTGGAAGTCTTGTAGTGAAGCAAGCAAGTGGAAGTCTTTGAAGAATCTCAAAGCATTGGAAGTCTTGTTGTGGGGTATCGGCAAGCAAGAGAAGATGTTAGATTAGATATTAATAGGGTTACAAGGCAAGGGTGTGGTATCTCTTGTAGGCTAGCAAGAAGGGAGTCTTGTGAGGCATTTACTTGTAATTTGAGAAACTCTAATTCCTCATAGTGAAGAATCTCTCTTGGTTGAAGAGGAGACTGGAGTAGCTTTCAAGTGGATGAAAGTGAACCAGGATAAATCACTGTGTCGTATCTCTAAACTCTCTACTCTTTACAATTCTTGTTATTAATTGTGTTCTTGATTGAAAACCTAGAAAAAGTGATTTTTCATAATTGATTGAATTGAATGTTTATTGTTCAAAATTGATTTGGGGAAAATCATTTTCATAACCTAGGTAATCAATAAGAATATAGGTGTTAATTGTTTCCGCTGAATCTCTGGTTATATGTGTTAATTGATTGATTTTCGTATTTGATTGAAAAGTGATTAATCCATTAACAGAGGCATTAATCGATTAGTTCATGTCATTAATCGATTAAGGCTAAAGAATTTCAAGAAAATCATTTGTTTTAATCGTTTTGATTTGTTTCTTGCGAAAATCTTTCAAAATTTATCTAACACCTATTCAACCCCCCCTTCTAGGTGTGTTCCTAGTGTATCCTAGTTGTTTCACCCACCGATTGTAGGTTCTAACAATAATATCAACATATTTTACAATAATCTTAAACATTTTAGGGCATCCACGGCAGACTCTTAACTTCAAACTCAACAGATTATGACACATCAGCATTACATCATTATTTTGTTTATCAAACTCAACTTCAGACTTTTTATATTTTCTACCACAGCAGAGTCTTAACACCAGACTCACTCACCAAACATGCATTAACATTACATCATCATGTACTTTTACACACAATTTTATTTCAATAATACTTTTGTAATAAAATTTCAATAATATTAATTACATACAATTTATAAAAATAATTCCAAATAATATTTAAATATTAAAATTAAATAAAAGTTAATATTACAATAATTTACGATAAAAGTTAACAGTATGGAAAAAAGATGCAGGAACCTATGCTATATAGCCAATTTTTAGACCATGGACCGTTGCTTGAACTTGAAACGACTATTAATTTCAATTTATTTATTTATTTATTTGAATATTTAAAATATGTATTTTATTTTTTTATTACTTTTCATAATAAGACAATATATTTAAGAATAAAAGAGAAAAAATATATATTTAAAAATATTATTTTTATTTTTTAAAAAGAATATTATTATTACTATTATTTATTTATTTATTATTTGTTTATTAGGGTATTATAAAGTAAAAAGGAAGAAAAAGACAAAAAAAGGATCCCACAAAGTCTTAAGTTGAGTATGTTATTTTACATATTCAACTTAAGACTCTCCACCATATTTGAAGATTGGCAAAGTTTTGAAAAAGTCTAGAAAAAAATTTGAACTTAAAACTCTATATCAGACTCTCTCCAAACTCTACTGTGAACACCCACACAACATCGTAAACTTGAATAGAAATGCAAGTACACTATATCATGTGTTAAAGGTTAAGCTTCAACATATTAAAAACACTAAAATATTAAAGTTGGCTACTTGTTCCATTAGAATCTTTGGTGTGTTGTTTATGACTAAACTTTCAGGAGTCAAAAACCTAAAATGCTCAATTATCCTTTTATTTTATTTTATCAATATTTAATATTGAAAAGATCAAAGAAAACATTTAAAAAAAATTCAGAAGAAAGAGTAGCACAAGAGAAAAAAGAAAAAATAACCCATCTTAATTTTGGGAATTGATTTTCTAACCCCCATTTTTTCCAAAAACCCAAAAACACCCTTACTAAAAACTGAGTTCCCAAAAGTACCCTTACCCCCTCCTCCTTCCTTCCACCTTCCTAAACCCATCAACCTTTTCCTCCCTTAAATCCCATGCAACACTTAAACCCTTCATCTTCTCCTTTTTCTTCTTCTTCATCTTCATCAACTTTTCACCTTCTACTTCTATAACATATCAAGAAAAAACACTTCTTTAATCAATCATAAAGCACCCCATCATCGTGTAAGCATTACATGATCATAAAGGTACCTTTTTTTTTCATAATCTACGTACTTTTTTCCTATTTTTCGTATTTTTTTCTGTTCGTACTGTCGTACGCGTAGGGGTCAGCGAGCTGGCCAAATTTCACCAGCTCGCTTAGGGGTAAGCGAGCCATTGAATTTTCATAATTTAAGTCTACCTCGCTGCTGGGTAAGCGAGTGTGTAAAATTAAGAGGCTCGCTGTGCCATAAGCGTGTGACTTAAATTTACAAACTCGCTCACCCAGCAGCGAGGTAGACTTAAAATATGAAAAATCAATGGCTCGCTCTGGGGTAAGCGTGTTACTTAAAGTAACACACTCGTTGTGCACTAAGCGAGAGGCTAAATTTTACACACACGCTTACCTAGCAGCGAGTTCAAGTTACATAATGAAAAATCAGTTGCTCGCTTATGTGTCAGCGTGTATGTAAATTTTAACTTCTCGCTGACCCTACAGCGAGCTATTAATTTTTTTCGTTAGCTCACGCCAGGGTCAGCGTGTGTGAAAGGTAACACAGTCGCTGAACCCTAAGCGAGCAAACTGAATTTTTTTAAAAAAAAAATTAATGTAAGTTATTACGTTTGTATACAGATATTTAAACATGCAAGCAAACGATGGTGAGAGCAATCGTGAGATGAATGATGGTGGCCCTCGTAAGATTGAGGATGTTGAATTAGTTCCTATTGAGTTTCCGGATTACAGAAGTGCTTTTGAGACCGGAAGAGTTTTTCCTGATTGTGAATCTCTAGAGAAATGGGTTCGTGAAGTTGCCTACTCTCAAGGATTTGTTCTTAGGATCCTTAGGTCGGATAGAGGAGGAGTTGGCAAGAAAGAAAGGATCACCATCTCATGCGAAAGATATGGTCTTTACAAGCCCAAAAAGGAGGATCTAAACTATATTACCGGGTCAAAGAAGTCCAATTGTCCTTTCAAAGTACATGGTCGACCATCGGCATCCCTTGGAGGGTGGATGGTGAGGGTGTCTTGTGGCACCCACAACCATGATAAATATGAATCATTGATTGGCCACGCAGCTGCAAGGAAGCCTACACCGGAAGAGCATGAGAAAATCATTACCATGACAAAGAATCGGGTGATGCCAAGACACATATTAGCAACTTTGAGAGAAGAAAATCCATCCAATTGTACTACGTTGACGCAAATCTACAATATACACAATCGGTGGAGAAAAAGTGTAAGGCGTCCAAGATCAGAAATGCAACATCTTTTGAAGTGTTTGAGGGATGAAGGATATGACACTTGGTATAGGAAAGACGAGGTCACCGATGTTGTAAAGCAAATTTTTTGGGCACATCCAAAATCTATTAGTCTTTTGAATTTGTTCAATATTGTCCTCATCATAGACAATACCTACAAGACCAATAGATATAGATGGCCCTTATTTGAGGTCGTTGGACAAACCTCAACAGATAAATCATTTACTGTAGCATTCGCTTACATGGAGACGGAGCAGTTTTCAAACTTCGTATGGGCATTACAACATTTGAAGAGATTGATCAAAGATGAAGCTTGCATGCCAAAGGTGATTGTCTCCGATTTTGAGGGTGCATTAGTGAATGCGATTGAGACGGTTTTTCAGACTTCAAAGCATTTGCTGTGTCAATTTCACATCAAGAAGAATATTAAAGTAAATTTGAAGAATTATCTTCGTCAACCCGATGATGAAAATAAAGATAAATTCATTGATGCATGGACAAAGCTAGTGCATTCTAAGGACAAGGATGAGTATGAAGTTTCAAAGATGGTATTTGAAGGCTTGTGTGAAAATTGCATTGGTCTCTTTGAGTATGTGAATAGGACTTATTTGGAAGAAAACAAGGAAAAATTTGTTGATGCATTCATAAATGATTTTATGCATCTTGGAAATACTACTTCAAATAGGTAATAATAATATTTTTTTTTCATGTGTATTCTTTTTACTACTCATGCCTACGCCTACCCCACCCCTACCTCCTCTTCTACCCCCACCCCTAACCCTAACACCACCTCTTCTCTGCGCAGGCTCTGTAACCTCTTCAGTGATGGGTGTCAATGTCAACCGACGTATACCACTGAAAGCATCTAGGTAAGGATTATCGGCCTCATCAATCAATGGTTCCACATATCCATCAATCAGCTGCAATCGTTGAAGAGCGCGAGTCTACAAAGCCAATAAAAAAGTCTATAATTATTAACCAATATGTTATCAATTAAAATAATGTGCGTAATAGAAAGGGATGACGACACTTACTAGTAACGTAGCCTCCGGACGATCAACTCTTACCGATGTGGGTAAGAGAAAGGGATGTGACACTCTGTGCACCTAATCAATATATCCATCTACGCACTGACCCACGTAGGTCACGGGCTCTCCTCTAGTGGCATCATCAAGAACATGCAGGTGCCATTCTCCAAAACTTTCATCAATGGCCGAGGGCAGGGGAACTCCAATGGGTGGATCAGCAGGGATAGTTTGAATATATCCAAACTGTCGCAACACTCTCTGAGGAAGATAAATACTCCTCATCATACCACATCTCAGATAGCCACAATAAAGGGAGACTTCCTCGAATGGCCTAGCATTTCGATGATTAGGATCATAAGGTTGCCATATTACTTGCTCAGGCGTCAACCTCTCAAGAAACATCCGATAGTGATTCTCAGAGTTGGACACCGATTGTTGAGGAATCCACTTAGCGACCCGTGGCATATCATCATCATATACATCATTTAGCACAGCACACGGACCGATCGATGGGAAATGATCCAGTATCCATCCCTAATCATAATAACAAAACATTGAAATTAGTATACAATAAACAATCATTTTTTTAGTTTATTATAAATAAATACTAGTTAGTTTATTACCTAAAGTGAAGACATGTATCCGGCCATTGACATCTTGTTTGCCTTACTTGCAAATGATAAGTGGTCATACAAAAACGCCAGGGCGCTAGCACCCCATGCGTATCCATCTACAACATTCAAGTCATCAAATGCTTGCAAGAACTGGCAGCCAATTGTATTGTTGGTCTTATCCGTGAACAAGGTGGTCCCCACTAAGTAAAGCAAATAAGCTCTAGCAGCAATCTCGTAACGCCGTCTTCGAATGGCCCTCTGAAACACATCCTTCAATGTGTTGAACCTAATGGCCCCACTGCGATTGTCCAAGACCTCTTGCGTTGCATCAGCATTATCCATCCCTAGCAACTCGCGCATAAGCTGTGCAGCATCAGTTTGGTTAGGCTTGTCCCATGGTATAAGAACCCCTGTAACTGGGATGTGAAGAATGCAGGAAACATCATCAAGAGTGATCGTCATCTCCCCGACAGGGAGATGAAAAGTATTGGTGTCTTCGTACCAGCGATCTACAAAGGCACCTAGTAGACGCCGATCAACTATTGCATACGCTGTCTCTACAAGTGGTGCCAACCCCGAAGCCTCAACAATCTCGCGCACTTCTCTTGGCACATCAATACTATATAGTAGAGGCATATCGAAAGCATGATTATGACACCGGGCCAACAATCGGTCCTGCAATTTATATTAGTAAAAATTAATTAAAATAAAAAACTATAAAATATATTTCTTGAAATAATTTTGGTTAATTTGATACTTACACGTCCTTGCCAAATCTCTTTTGCTTGGTGTTCATCGTAGCTCTTAAGCAAAGACGTGTCCTGCAGGTCATGAACAACCATCTCCACCTCTTGCTCCTGCTCTTCATCATCGGATGAGTTAACGGGTTGTGACGGTCCAGCCCGGTCTTCTACCCGTCTCCTCTGATTGGATGCCGTCATACGGTCTCTTTCCGATGGGTTTTTGGTCCTCGGCATTACTGTAAACAGAAAATATGGTCATATATGTAAACAGCAAATTGAAAATAACATAAAAATACCACGCTCGCTGCCCTCTTGGCGAGCAACATAATTCTGACAAAGCTCGCTGGAGGGTCAGCGAGTTCAAAAAAAACTAAATCTCGCTGAGACCCCAGCGAGAATGTTAAATTTATGTAACTCGCTGGGACCCCGGCGAGCTAACCCTTAAACATGAATAAAATAGGCTCGCTGCCCTCTTGTCGAGCAACACATTTTTACAATACTCGTTGCAGGGTCAGCGAGTGCATAAAATTTTAAATCTCGCTGATACCCCAGCGAGAATGTTAAATTTATGCACTCGCTGGGGCCCCAGCGAGAAAACCTAAAATCAGAAAAAAAAAATGCATAACACAAATCGAAGACAGCAGAACGAAGAATGCATAAAAACGAACACAGAATCGCAAATTCAACATGCAGCCAAAATACTCCATTATAAAATGCATTAAAACACATGAATAGCAAAACCCTACAACTATTAACCCCTAAATCTATACCTTACCCCAAGATCTCCCCTCCCCCAGCGACCAAAACAAATAGAACAAACAAAAATGGGACAGAGAAGAACGGGACAGAGAAGAAGAGAAACGAATAGAAACAAAAAAACAAAAAGAGAGAAAGGAAAAGAAGAAAGAAATACCTTAGTTTGAGTGGTACATCAACGTCTCACTCAATCAAGGGGCCCAGAGATATAATTCCTATTAATAAGGAAGGACAAATCTCATCTATGTCACTCACATCCCTCTACATGATTTGTCATATACCCGACTACAACAGTTATGATCACCTGGTTAAAGATGACGTTTGATTGCGTGAAAGCATATAATTCCTCATGTTGGGAACCGTAGCGACTTCAGGTCGAAGGACCATGTACATCATTGTCACTATGAGAATCGCTTATGACACTCACTTAATAACCCATGTAGCATTCTCATGGCGGGTCAATCCAGTACACAATTGTCCCAATGTGTACTTATGTGAAGACTTGATATCCCATATCCATGACCGGTGAGATACAGTCATCAGTCTGCCACATACTAGTCTCGATGTATTATAGTTGTCCTTATTAACTATAATACTCGACTAGGGAATCTTTAAGGATAATTATCAATCAATAAGATCTCACTATCAAGTCATGTACTTGATATTCTTATGACATTGAACTTATAATCCTAAGGACTTTATTACATCTATTTTAATTAAACAATTAAAGCATAAATATAATAAATGAAATGCCTCATTATTATTAATAGTAATAATCCATAAACATGAAATAAGTACAAGTAAAAGAGAAAATACGATTGCCACTAGGGCACTCTCCAACACTTTATTGGGTACAAGAACCCGATGCGTGCGAATGCGAAACTTCACAAACCTTAGGGGTTCGTTCCAACCCATAGACCATCAATGGGTAACCAACTAAGCACAACGTTCGATCTCGAAAGGCGGACGAGAGCTTGAGTTTTCCATCCTTAGTATTGACCAAACCTATCTCCTAGAATTGTTACCATTTGGAAATAATTAATAATTAATAATTACAATGATACCAATTAATAGGAATTACAAGCTAGCTGACCCCTGTTGATGTACCAGCAAGTGGACTGGGTCAACGAGTAATATAGTCTGGAAGACCGAATATCGTCCCACAGGGATTGCAAATTGTTTCTAATAACTTTTCACCAATTCGTAATTATTAGTGCAACTTGTTATTGAAATTTAGAAGGAGAAGAAGAATAATAATAAAATAAAATAAGAAGATTGAGGAGATAAGATGTATAGAAAGCAATAGAAAAAGGTTAGGAACTTGGTTTCATTGTATGATTCACTTATTTTAACTATGATTTATATTTTCCTTTAATTATCCTTCAATTCATGGACTATTCCTCTCAAATAGCAATAGTTAGACGTCTCTAACATTACCCTTATTTTCTATATATTTAATCCTTGATCCCTCAACAAATTACAATATAAGAAAATACTCATTCAGCACAAGGGAATTAAAAAGCCATATAATCATTCAATTATATCCCTATATTTTGGACTGATTATACCATTAATTGCATGACCTATTCAAAATCCCAACTCCCGTTTTGAATTAAGAAATCCAAAACATAAATTGCGCGGGTTTATGTAATAAAAACTCAATTAATGCATGAATTAAAAACAACAAAATACTAAATCATAAATTAAAATAAGTTACATCATACAATTTACACCATGTTCCTAACAAGAGGTTTTAGTTACACATATAGAAATAAAGAAAACAGAAGCAAAGAGAAAACCTCATATCATAGACAATACAGGTTAACTCTCCAAGAGACTTTCACTCCTTGTGCCTTGCCTCCTTGCTCTCAATAGATGTTACTAATCCCTCTCTCTAATCCTAATTGAATTTTATGATCTCAAAACCTACTGAAAACTATTTACAAATCCTCTATTTAAAGAGTAAAACAAATCCTAAAATAAATCTTAATTAAATCTAATAGATAAGGTCCATGTTTATCTCTTAATTTCTGATTAAATCTAAGATATGAAGCCAAATTAGACTTCTCTTCTTCTATTTCGCTCAGAATTTGGTCAAATTGGGCCTCCAACAGGTACGCGCGCCCCAGGCGCACGCGACCTCGCGCCCCAGGCGCGCAGGTCTGATGATTGCTTCTCTTTCACGCAGGCGCGCCTCAGGCGCACACGTCCCCGCGCCCCAGGCGCGTGGGACCTACTTCGGCTCCGTTTTGCTCCGTTCTTTTTCCATTTGCAAGATCTTTTCGTCCTCTTTTCAGGTCCATAAATATTTTATCCGTTTAAGCTCTAAAAAGTATCTGAAACACTAACAAACGGATCAAAACGCTCAAAGGACCCTAAACTACTAAAAATAATTAAAATCTACTAAAAAGTCCTAAATTTGCTAGAGAAATAAGCCAAATACATAGTAAAAGGGAGTCTAAATCATGCTCAAATCACTATATATTGGACCCAAATCACTCCCCCAAACTTAGCATTTTGCATGTCCCAGACAAAAGTAAAATAAAATTCTAAACAAAAGACAAACTCCCTAAATCAACATGAACACACCTAATCTAAGATTACGACTCATCACTTCGACACATTATCACAAACTATATACACAATTACATATGAGTTAACATAACAATCCCATTCAGAACTCAGAACTAGCGAACACTCTCAACCTCTCAAATGTTTCTCTCAAAAGTGTATAAGGGTCATATTTTCAATTCACTCAAGTTCAACAATGATAATGTGTTACCATAGGCTTGACCATAGACCAACATCTCCACTGAAATTATTGAAAGTATGCAAAAATCAAAAGGTCTTATTTTTGGTTGTAATGGGGCCATGGCTAAAAGTGTTAGGTGGGATAAAAGAAAGAAGGGATAAAACAAAGGCTAACTTGCAAAAATATTTACAAAAACAAGTTTCCCTCAAAAACCATGAATGAGCAATGAATACAATAAAGACTCACACTCACATCAGGAACATTTTATTCTTCTTTTCTTTTTCAATTTTTTATTCTATTCTATTCTTCTATTCTCTTCCTTTCACATTCATTTGTTTTTATTTTTTTATTCACACGGAAGAGAAATAGAACTCATACACTTTTCACCAATTACTTTCACTTTTCATATTCATTCCTCTCAATTGCTCATTCAAAATTTCCAAGGTACTATCAAAGAATATTTCAATAAATGTAGGGTACCAAAGAAAAATCATATATCATTATAAGGCTCAAAATAGGCAACTAAGGGAAAATTATCAATGCAAAACATTTGAAGGCCACAAAAACACATCCTAAGTGCCTTAATCATCTTAATGCATGTAATCAATTATCAATTTTGAAATGGTCACAGGTCAAGTTCTAGAAGACAATATCAAAGTGAACACACTCATGAAAAAATAGGGGTCTCAATATCAGAATATTTCAATAAAATTCATACCTCTCAATATAAGGCTCAAAATCTCACAGGGCTAAAGTCAGTTCACTAATCACAAGTTCTGAAAGCCTTTGTCGAAATAACCCAGTCACCGTAATCATATACAGTTCAATCAAATAGAGTCGAATACCAATGAGTCTAAGTCCTAAACTAAGTATGTACATGCATCAAAAGAGAAAAAGTCCTAAGGTTAGAAAAATTAATTACTCTTGCTAAGGACACAAACCAATACCAATATGGGAGAAAAATTCAGATCTGAAAAATTTTAATTTTTATTTTGTATATACTCCCCCAAACTTAGATGTTGGCTTGTCCTCAAGCAAACTAATCTACCCTAAAACTACAAAATAAAAAATAAAAAAAACTCCCTAAAAAGCTGGACAATATTTTTGGTGAGGTACAGGGGCCTGGAGTGTAATATTGAAAAAATTGGGGCTAATGGGGTCCAAATCCTACAAAAACAAATCTAATCCTAAAATAAATTTATCCCTAAATAAAAACGAAAATAAATAAAAAAATAAAAAATCTATTCTAAAAATAATCCTAAGATAAATCTAATCATAAAAAGATAAAACAAATTCCTAAAAGATATAAAACTAATCTAATCCTAAAAGATAAAACAAACTCCTAAAAAGATAAAAAACTAATTTGTTCCTAAAAGATAAGATAAACAAAATATCTATTACTAAAAATAAAAAAAATTACTAGAGATAAAAAAAAATAAATCTAATCCTAAGAGATAAGATGGTTGAATCAGAATTTGACTCCAAAACTGAACTTTTGCACCCCAAGTAGGAGTGAAATTCCCCAAACAGCCCGACGCGCCTGAGGCGCGCGACCGCGTGCGCCTGGGGCGCACGAGGTCTGTTCCTCTTTTTTTTTAAAACAAAAACTACCTAAGAATTGAAACCTACACTACTGCTTATGTACAAAACAAATCCACCAGGATCCCAAATTCTATGGGTCAAATCCCATGTGATGCAACAATAATGTGTTACTCCCACATCCCATGGGGATTCAGCAAAATTTTCTTTTCTTCCATCATCCATCATGAAGTTGTTAACTCCATTAGTCAAGAAGATTACTTTCTCATGCTTCCTATTGCCTAATAATGATTCAGATTGTTCTAGATATTTTTCATAAAAGTACTTAGGCTGAATATAATAGAAAAATTTTGAATCACCCAAGCATGAACTAGATTTAATAAAATTCTTTATAGCAACAAATTCCTCATGCAAGGGTGGTTCAATTTTTTCTACAATTTTCAAACCTTCGATTTTTATTTTTCGATCCTCTTCATCAAACCTATCATGCACAATTTCTTTTTCAGATTTTTGCTCCTCCAAAAGGATTTGATCATTGGTCACATCCATCACCACAACCTCCTCCTCTTTTTTAGGAGAGTCAAAAATTGTTGATAATGCTTGTAACTCCTCAGATACATGTTTTGAATTTTGCTCAAGTGCTATTTCTATGTTCTCAAAACTTTTTCTGTTTTCTTTTTCTATAAAATTAATTTCTTGAACATTACTACTAATTTTTTGAGCTAATTTATCTTGGTTAATTTCCCATGACTCTTTCTCCACAGGGGGAGGAATTGGTTCAACACGAGGTAATCTAAAATTATTTTTGCAATCTTTAACAAAATCCTCAGTGGCTTGAGTCAATCTCTCTAGAGCTATTTCCCATTGGGCCTTCCTAGGAGTTATATTTTGTGCAACATAGTATGGAGGATAAGGATAAGGAATAAATCTATCACAATCTGAATCACTATTACAACTATAATTATACATGAGAAAATACAAATTACACAAATAATTACAAAAAGTACCGAAAAGAAATTAGAATCGAATTTCAATCCCCGGCAACGGCGCCAAAAACTTGTTGATGTACCAGCAAGTGGACTGGGTCAACGAGTAATATAGTCTGGAAGACCGAATATCGTCCCACAGGGATTGCAAATTGTTTCTAATAACTTTTCACCAATTCGTAATTATTAGTGCAACTTGTTATTGAAATTTAGAAGGAGAAGAAGAATAATAATAATAAAATAAAATAAGAAGATTGAGGAGATAAGATGTATAGAAAGCAATAGAAAAAGGTTATGAACTTGGTTTCATTGTATGATTCACTTATTTTAACTATGATTTATATTTTCCTTTAATTATCCTTCAATTCATGGACTATTCCTCTCAAATAGCAATAGTTAGACGTCTCTAACATTACCCTTATTTTCTATATATTTAATCCTTGATCCATCAACAAATTACAATATAAGAAAATATCCATTCAGCACAAGGGAATTAAAAAGCCATATAATCATCCAATTATATCCCTATATTTTGGACTGATTATACCATTAATTGCATGACCTATTCAAAATCCCAACTCCCGTTGTTTATTAAGAAATCCAAAACATAAATTGCGCGGGTTTATGTAATAAAAACTCAATTAATGCATGAATTAAAAACAGCAAAATACTAAATCATAAATTAAAATAAGTTACATCATACAATTTACACCATGTTCCTAACAAGAGGTTTTAGTTACACATATACAAATAAAGAAAACAGAAGCAAAGAGAAAACCTCATATCATAGACAATACAGGTTAACTCTCCAAGAGACCTTCAATCCTTGTGCCTTGCCTCCTTGCTCTCAATAGATGTTACTAACCTCTCTCTCTAATCCTAATTGAATTCTATGATCTCAAAACCTACTGAAAACTATTTACAAATCCTCTATTTAAAGAGTAAAACAAATCCTAAAATAAATCTTAATTAAATCTAATAGATAAGGTCCATGTTTATCTCTTAATTTCTGATTAAATCTAAGATATGAAGCCAAATTAGACTTCTCTTCTTCTATTTTGCTCAGAATTTGGTCAAATTGAGCCTCCAACAGGTACGCGCGCCCCAGACGCGCAGGTCTGATGATTGCTTCTCTTTCACGCAGGCGCGCCTCAGGCGCACCCGTCCCCGCGCCCCAGGCGCGTGGGGCCTACTTCGGCTCCGTTTTGCTCCGTTCTTTTTCCATTTGCAAGATCTTTTCGTCCTCTTTTTAGGTCCATAAATATTTTATCCATTTAAGCTCTAAAAAGTACCTGAAACACTAACAAACGGATCAAAACGCTCAAAGGACCCTAAACTACTAAAAATAATTAAAATCTACTAAAAAGTCCTAAATTTGCTAGAGAAACAAGCCAAATACATAGTAAAAGATAGTCTAAATCATGCTCAAATCACTATATATTGGACCCAAATCAACCCCCGAGAGAGCTAGCTTTAAAAATATGACTTTTCACTAGCTCTCTCGGGGGTCAGCTAGGTTATAAAAATTACAAGCTAGCTGACCCCCGAGAGAGTTAGCATATGGAAAAACAAGTAAACATAAAAAAAAAAACGTGTTCTCGCAAGCGAACATCACAAAAATTGCACGCTCGCTGGGGGTCAGTGAGTTACAAATTCCCAAAAAAAAAAAGAGCAATTTTGGGTTTTGGCAAAAAAAAGGGTCAAATGATTATGTAGGGGGTCAATAAATTAAAACCCTAATTTTAAGGCTTAAAGCCCAACCAATCCACCTGGCCCAAGGTTTCTCCCTAGCAACATCTTTTTTTTTTCTTTTTTTTTTTTTTTTTCACTTTCTTCCTCTTTCTTCTGTGCAACTGTTGTTACTCACCTAAGCATCATCATCGTTTTGCTTTGCTTCCCTTGCATTCATTCACTCGGTCCCTTATAGCCCGCCATAGTAGCTTCATTCAACTCTCCCTTCCCTCCCTCGGTGCCTTAGCCTTCTATCTCCGGTGAGTTTCTCGTCTCTCTTCCATTGTTCTCCTTTTTTACTTTCTCTCTCTGCCTGCTTCTGAAATTTCTTAACACTTTATTAAATTTACAATTTAGATTCATTCTATTACAGTGTGATTTAGTATTATAAGTTGACCCTGTTCCGTTAATTTGATTTCGATATGTGGGGTTGTAGAAAAAAGTAATCTTTATTCAGCCGTCACTCACCGTCAGGAGCACCACACCCAAACTGTATAAACCTTTAAAAAAAATAAAATCAGAAATGTTATCTAAACATTTGGATTTGACATCGAGCAGTGACATCTGCCATTTTTGGTAAAAAAAATAAAAATACTACCTTTGTGTTTCTTACCCAAAATGGCAGGTGTCACTCCTGGATGTTAAATCCAGATGTTCAGATAACATTTCTGAAAAAAAATGAAGAAAAGAACGGGTACATTATCTCTGTTACAATTTCATTATGCGGCATTGTGCATAAGTTTTCACCAATTTACTTCTAGATACTAAATCATATCCTCTTATAATGTTTCCTTATTGCCTCATTTGAAGCGTAGCAACGTTTTACTGAACTGAGTTAAGCTTTGGAAGAAGAATGTACTGATCTAGTGAAACAGTTATAGCATGCTACTTTAATAACTTTAACAAACACGCACACACCCGTTTTGCTTTTTTGCGGTGTATTTAAGTCATTGATAACACATGTCTTGACTCACCGTTCAGAAAACCAGAAAATTAACTCTTTTAACAGTTCACCAATATTATTTTTTTACAGTGAACTTGTGCTTGAGGTGCTCTGTGACTTACGCTTTTTGCATCGTCAAAAGAAATCATAGGATCACACGGCATTTATCTGAATCTGCGTGTATTAGATTTAATTCTCATTTTTCAATTGTAAAACTTATGTCAATTAGAAAGCCTCCTTTCCCTCGTCTCCTCCTTAACAATGTCTCTTGCATGAGAAATGCCCAGCAAATTCTGCGTCATGTGAACGTCTCTCTTCATGATGGTGGGGCACTTGTCCTAACAGGTGCAAATGGCTCGGGGAAGACAACTTTCCTGCGCATGCTAGCTGGGTTTTCTCGTCCTTCTGCTGGCGAAATCCTTTGGAATGGCCATAACGTTCAAGACTCTGGAATTTTCCATCAGTACAAGCTTCAGCTTAACTGGCTCTCCCTCAAGGATGCCATCACAGATAGGTTTACTGTTCTTCAGAACGTTCAATGGTTTGAAGTTCTTGAAGGTAAGGAAGGGAGGGCTTTGCCTGCACTTCAGTTGATGGGACTAGGAAGATTGGCCAAGGAAAAGCCAAGGATGCTGTCAATGGGCCAGAGGAAAAGACTGCAACTTGCAAGATTGCTGGCGATTGATCGCCCCATATGGTTGTTAGATGAGCCTTCAGTTGCATTAGATGATGAAGGTGTGAAGTTACTAGAGTATATTATTGCTGAACATAGGAAACATGGAGGGATTGTGATTGTGGCGACTCATTTGCCCATCGAGATAGAAGATCCCATGATCTTGAGGCTGCCGCCAAGGTTCCCTAGGAGGATGACTTTAGTGGATATGCTTGATCGTGCGGATATTAGTTAAATGCCTATTTTCATTCACCTTCCCACCAAGACAGATTTCAACTTGCGGAATAGTTATGCCAGTAAGGATTCAGTGTTGTCTTTTTACTACAGTGGAAATGGTCATACTTGTGGACTTGGAGGCATATGCACTCTGCCCATTTGCATTGATGTATACCTTCCATGAAATACTTGAATTTTAAGAGTCCCCGAGAATCACATTTTGTGGGGGAATTCAACTAAGAATGAGATTAAATTATTGTTCTGCATCTCAATTACTTTTTTATAAGGTTCACAGCCAATTGTAGCAGAATTTCTGATCTTAGTCTTTTAATTTTTCATATTATTTTACCTGACTAATGGTACTGCAGAAACCTGTAAAAGATCCGAATTTATTATGACGTGCAAGTCAAGTTTGAACAGTATAAATACTGTGGTCAATAACACGAAAATCTTGCCAGTATTGTAAATGTGTTGCTTAACATTTAATTATGCCTGACTAGTATTTTCAGTCCCATTGATTGGGCAAACAGGCTTATAGCACCAACGAACTCTCCAACTATTCTACTGAGCCTTCATGAATCACACATGTTTTTTTCTCTCGCCTCAGTCCGTTTACCTGCTGTAAAAGTGGTAAAGAGCAGCAGAATTCATTTTTTAGTTATAAAAAAAAACGAGGTTCTATGATTATTACGACTTCCACGAAATTATAACAAACTATTTCAACAGTAGCCATATGTAAGCAAATTATTATTCTATCCTTATGGAGTTGTGGTATTCTATCCTTGTTTATACAATTATACATGGAAAAAAAGTACAAGGTGCATGGTAGGGCCTATTGCTGTTTTCTGCGGCTATGACAATCATTTTAAAGTTGTTCCTTGGCTTTATGATGATATACGAGCGCACACACAATAGTCTTTTGAAGTGGCCAACCACACAAGAGGGAGAGATGAGGGGTATTCATTATGGAAAAGGAAAAACATTTGCATAATAGTAAAGATAAGTGTAAAACACTGTTCTGTTTGCGAGTAACAATAGACCGAATATAACAGGAGTGGTAGCTAACCCGGATGACATAGATAAGAAAAGGAAATATAAAATTAGAGTATCCTAATTAATAATCAATCTCTTGGACTGAACCATAGCATGGCCATACATAGAATATAAGTAGATAGCAGCTTTGACAATGCAACTACACAGCGTAGCGATAATTGTCTGCATAACTGGTGTAGTGGATCATGGGATAATGATGTCATCTATAAGTATAAGGAGGGAGGGGCTGACCCCTCCCATAGTAGCCATACAGAGGTATTCCTCTGGCAGCATATGGTGGTGGTGGTGGTGGTGCTGCTGCATATGCCATGGATTGGTTCCCTGGCATTGCTGGATGATAATTATAGCCCGTGAATGGTTGGTAGTACTTTGGTCTAGGTGGATAATGATGTCCTGTGAATGGTTGGTGGTACCCTGGCATTGGTGGATGATAATTATTATATCCCGTGCCTACTGCTGCAACATTTCTATTTCCATAAGTACCGTACCCTTCGTTGCAGCCTTGATTTTTCTTGCTCCTTCGACCGTGCCTTGTCTTGTGTCGTGTGGAATCATCCTTTGAGTCACTACTGCTGCTACTACTTCCACAACAACAATGTTCTATCTGTTTCTCACTTTTACAGCAACAATGAGGAGTCTGATTCTGTTTGAGTTGAGAACCATCTTTGCTTTTCAATGGTGCTTTATCAAAAGACTGAAGTTGTGCCTTTTTGCCGATCTTATGAAGAAGCTTGATCAGTGCCATGGGATTTACATTGCCTTCAACTGTTACCGTCCCTTCATTTGGATCAATGGAAATAGCTTTCACTCCTAGTCCGTTAAAGAAACATTAGAGATAAAAACATCACAAAATTTTTTCATTACATGGAAATCCAAGAGGATTTAGACAAGAAATAAAATATTGAACATCAAGCATGTGTACCCTTTAGTTGTTGCAGCATGTTTTTCACATCAGTTGGACAGTCCTTAGAGCACCCAAAATCAACTTTCAAAGTAGAAACCTGATGGTATATACTATATACATTATTATGAAAATAAAGGAATACAAATGTTGAAGAAACATGGAGGAAACAATAAACATGTGATAAAGCTTTTTGATGGATACAATTAAAAGTAATGAAGCATGCTTACTGGATATTTAAAGTTGCACTCCATTAGACTAAAGTTGCAGAGACAAAACTTCTTGCTAGAGGGGAATGAGATTGGCTTGTGGACAAAGAAAAGAGATACTCACAAAGATCAGATATGTGCAGTAGTATGTTAAAAAGGATTTTTGGGTCAAGCATTGTGCGTATATATATATAATAACATGTAATTAGACCGGCCACCAAATCTGTTTGATTGGATCAAATTATGGCAAAAAAAATTGTCACTCTTTCCCTAGATAAAAGAGTTACATATATTACGTTTCCATATATGAGTAAGATTTTCTTGAGATTTTTATGACATAGAAACTCAATGCAACACTTTGATAGTCTGAAGTATGAAGATACCAAATTTATATGCAGACTGAAGTCTCTACGCACAAGATATTTCCTCTCCTTATTTTGATCCTTTACCGATACACTATCAATAACATGAATTTGTATCCACTACGAGCAAGATATGATTGATTGATTGATTTTTTTTCTTTTTTTTTAATATTGAAATGGAAAATCGAGTGAATTTAATGCTATATAAATTCCCTAATTTTATCTATGATCTTTTTATATTTTGTTCTAAAAGTTGATAACCAGTACGAAAATTTCAGTTTCAAAATGAGGTTATGAATTTTCATTAAAAAAAAAAAATCAGGTTATGAATAAACCAACCATTCATGAGTGTAAAATAAAATTACTTTTCAAAAGAGGAAGATAAATATATATATATATATTTTTTTTTTTGCAAATTTTTTCAACTATACCTCCTTTTACACCGCGTATGTTTGGTAAGTCTACGGAATGATTATAAGTTAGCCTACTAACTTATTTTTAAAAAAAGTTAATTACTTGTTTGGTTAATTGCATTTTTTTTAAACTAGTAAATTGCCCGTGCAATGCACGGGAATAACATTTGATTCATCTTGAATAAGAACTAATGGATGATAACATTGTAGCTTAAAAATCTGTAATGAATTCCTTTCTTTCGTTAATATCCAAATTCAATGCAGGGTTACGAATAAGTAACATTACTGGACAATTAAAAACTAATTATTTACCTTAAAGATAATAAGTTTAACATCTGCATAAATTAAAAATATATTTGACTATTGGAAATAATACCGTCGGATAAAGAATTAAAAATTGATATGGTCGTGACACATACCTTCACAATCACTTGTAGTGTTTTAAATTTAAACTTATATTTTTTTATCAAAATCAGAGCGCAACTTAACTTACTTTGTAATGAAAAACATAATTAATTAAAGTTAGAACCTATGTGATTAAAAGTAACCGTATAAGATGATATATTAATTATGCATATAGACATTGCATTGAGATTTTGCTTTACTTTCAACTGAACTGATATAAGATTGATATTAATAGCAATATTCAGAACATTGACAAATATATAACAAAACACACATTACGACAGGCAGTACCTTCCCTTAAAGTTAAGTTAAGAGTACAAAAAACATTCTAAAATACTGCCAATACCTAAAGCAGCAAGTTAAGTATCTTGTTTTTAGATACGAATAACTACATCATTCACTTCAAAATAATTAACAAACAGATCATCATCCAACATATATATAATGTACGTATTTGTCCACAGGTGAGTATGACATTCAAAGAGCTACATTTGCACCAAAAAAACAGAAATGTCAGTCGAAAGTAGGAAATAAAGATGAAAAAATTAAATTTCTTTGAAATTAATAGATGAGTTAAAAAAACATCACATACCTACAAAGAAAATCTTCCCTGATTGAGATAAATTAACACCAAGCTTGAATCTTTGTCCAGGATGAATATTGCGACCCTTGCAAAATTTAAGCCAACCTTCAGAAAGATAACCTTCTTTCTTGTTTCTTTCAGCCTTTATTAACTTGCAAGCAAAACCTTGTCCTAATTCATCGATTAAGATGAAACATTTTTTTTTTGTTGGGAAAGCTTGGTCAACAAAATTGCTGGGCAGATGCTACATTCATAACAAAATTGAACAATGAACTTTTAAAAACAATATATGTTATACGAAATTATAAAAACAGAGTTATGAAAAATGTATAAGAAATAATCAACCAATATTCCTTTGTTGCATTGGTATTCAGTCAATGTCTTCTCCACTTGAAAGTCAAAGTTTCTGATGTCTCCTAGAAAAACAATGAAATATTTAAGACTTTGCATAATAAATATATAGTTAATAAATACATTTGAAGTAAATAATATTAATTCTTCCACATTCTATACTTACGTGGTCTGCAATGGAAACATGAACATGGTGGCAAAACATTGTTTGTTGGTGGAACTGGATATGAAATTGTTCCTCCATTCTCTTTTCTTAATTTGAAACTGTATTCATTGTTGTCAGTCTTGTACACATTGATATAAACTTTGCCATTCAACTGATAAAAGTCCAGTATATTGTCAAAACCCTCTGTAATGCGTGACTTGCCATCATATATAGACATCTGAAATCGTAATTGATGAGAATTGCCTGCATTGTCTTTGATTGTTAAGACAGAGCAATTTTCCAAATGAAGCATTTCACTGGTTTTATCATCCACAATTACATTCCCCTGTGAGTAGTTAACAATAGTTCAATAAAAATCTTGAAACCTAACAACCATTAAATTGTTAGGTTAATTGCATTTTATGGGAAAAGAGAATTGGAGTAACATATAGACTCGTCTTTACTAACTTATTTTTAAAAAAAGTTAATTACTTGTTTGGTTAATTGCATTTTTTTTAAATAAGCCACTAATTTATAAATTATTACTTGATAAGTCACTTAAAACAATATTTGTCTTATAAGTTACTGAGTTAAAAGTCTTTTTAATATTTTACATTTAAAATAGTTGATCGCTTGATTATATCAAACTCCAATTTAATTGCCAAATTTTGTTGGCTGAGTTGTTTGCAATAAGGCGAGGCTTGACGATAGCTTGGAACATGAGGTTTCGAAGAATAGAGTGTCACTTTGACTCGCTTGAGGCTGTTAGGCTTGCTAATAATCAGGATTGTTCTTCGTCTCATCATTGTAGAGTTGTCATTGCAGATATCCATAAGCTTTTGGATAGAGGTTGGGATGTGAAGATTGCGCATACTTTTCGCGAAGCGAACTCAGTAGCGGATTACATGGTCAAGTGTGGGTCTAATGGACTTGATCAACTTCTCGACAGACCTCCATCAGGGTGTTCTTTACTTCTTATTAGTGACACGCTGAGGATTATCTACAGTCGGGATAGTTTTGCTTTCTTCCTTCTTGTCTTTGTTTAGCTTTTTCATTCGTAGCCAAAAAAAAAAAACTCCAATTTAATTAGCTAGCTTATCATTTATTAGCTTTAAGTTGTTGACCTTACAACCTTCAATTGGCTTATCGACCTTTAAATGGTTTTTTAGCCAA
The DNA here is from genome assembly GCA_037953625.1 of Crotalaria pallida. Lineage (NCBI taxonomy): Eukaryota > Viridiplantae > Streptophyta > Magnoliopsida > Fabales > Fabaceae > Crotalaria > Crotalaria pallida. Next base: position 181,683,705 of record CM075649.1, read on the forward strand.
ATTTACCAAATAATGCTACATTTTTTTCCACGTCTTTCTCTCTTTTTCACCAGATTAAGAATCATGTTCCTTCCATCTCTTCTTATCTCTCTTCAATATGTCTTATGAGTAATATGTCCTATTAGTCCCTGACTTTGTAAGCATCGGTCAAGTTAGTCCCTGACTTTATCAAAATAGCAATTTAGTCCCTGAAATTTCATTTTAATTCACATACGTCTCTATCTTTATCCCATTTTAAAGCAAATACATGCATCCCTGCGATAATGACGGCAGGGATTAACTTGATCGACGTTCTCCTATCTCAGGGACTAAATTGCTATTTCGATAAAGTCAGAGACTAACTTAACCTACGCTTACAAAGTTAGGGACTAATCTGACATATTACTCATGTGTCTTATACATCCATCAACACCCCGAAAAGTGGTGCATGAGAAATATTTTCTTAAGGAGAATCCTCATCTTATAGGATTGTTTAAAAAAGAATACGATGGATTTATCGTTATAACTAGTTCAGTATTGGTAAAATTCTTGAGTTTAGTTTTTCAATAATAATTTATTCCTTTTGTATTTATTAATTAATACTTTTAAGGACATCGTTAGTGATTTCTATAAATTATTATTACAAATATATATTGGTTTTCCTAGCTATCACACTTATAAATGAAATTGTTTAGACACCACAAAATGTAAAGTCTTCATAAGAAAACTATAAACATTTCTCTTAAGTAGCACATTATTCTATTTAGGTTTAGATACTCTCCATTTTATCAACAAAGCTCAACACGATTGGTAAACGACTGTGTTTCTTAAGCATGATATCAAGGTTCGATAAGTCTTTGTCAATAGAGGCAAAACCTACTTCAATGATCTCTACGCCTCGAAGGAATTAGTCGTCGGCTGGAGGATACCCTTTATGTACACCTAAAAATATGCTCTCCATTTTATTCTCAAATTCCAATTCATATAGTATCATTTATGGTCTTCTCATCAAGTTTTCAGCCAAAAATTAACTCAATATTTTATCTTAAAAGTAAATTATCCAATGAAAGAGTTTCTCATTTTTATTAAAGAATTTCAAAAGTTTGAGCTTTTAGCCTGAATTGGGCTATTTTTGGTTGATGTTCCATGTAAGTTCACATAGCCCAAATGACAAATATGCTGTTTTGAATGACTAAAATACCATTCATCCTTATCCCCGTACCGACATGAAGGGAAGGGTATAATCGGGAAGGAGGAAAAAGAGCGAATCGCTAGTTACTTATGCTTCAGAGACAGAGCAAAGAAGATCAGAGTTAGGGTTTACTTTGTTGAATCACCACACTCCCCTTTTCAGAAAGAGACTCTTCTGTCTCATTGATGCTCCTCAATTGAACCCTAATCTCTCAGTTCAATAACCAGAAAAGAAATAAAAGAAAATAAATAAATTCTCTTTTTGTTTCTCTTTCTCTCTCTCTCTCTCAGATGTTTGGAATTTTCGCTCGCTGTTGCTGCTACATTAACTGAGCTATTCTCTGTTAAGATCAATGAGTTTTGTTTTGTTTTTTTTTTTGAACCCCATATCTCATGATCTATTTTCTCTATCTCTCTCATTTTGATCCCATAAGGAGGCTGTGACGATGGTTTCGGAGTGTGGAACAAATGGGTGGGTCCCCCGTTAAACAACCATCGCCGGTGGCGTGGCAACTTTAGTTGCAGCTATCCATGGCGGTGTTGTTGTTTCTCCATGACTCGTCCCATTTTTTAACCAAATCTGAGCCTTTATTATTTATTTATTTCATTGTTCGTCGCTATATTCGACAAAAAAACCCTTAATTTTATAAACCCGAAATTGTTACTTTTTTCTTCATGAATGGGCTATAGAAAAGAAACAAACACAGTAATTTGTGATTTTCTTCATGTCTAGCCTCATAATGTAGGACCCTGATATTGAAAAATGATATTTTTATACTTTTGTAGATTATTTTTTGTTGTTAAGTGGTCTTGGATTGTTGTGCAATAAATGGCTTTATTATTCTGCAATCTGCAACCTTGTTGACTCAATAAGGTTTGGGTGCATTGAATTATGCTGCATTGTGCATTCTAAGCTTAGCTCTGATGTGGTAAATTGGTAATGTTCTATAATGAACCCATTGACCTCTTTTTATTGTTAACTTGCATTTTATTTTACCTGCAAATACTAATTCATCATACAGTACCGTACTTTTTTCGAAACTAATTTTGTTGTAGCTGACTGACTTTGGGGTGCCTTGTTTTTGTGTGCTACTATTGTCAATGAATGTTTTCTTCCAACATTCATTTCAATGTAATTGACTCTTTTTTACTATATGCTTATTGTCATTGCATAATGTTGGGTGTTGCCCGCAGGAGTTGTGATCGAATTGACTCTTTTTTACCCATTGAGATTTGACGATTCCATGGTCTTGGCTCCCACCTTTTTTTGATATGGTTAAAGCTCCGGTTTGTATGAACATTTAACTGATTGTTTACTACTAAAGAAACATGAGATGAGAGTACCTTAGAATGAGTTGAAATTATTATTATTTTTCTTTTCCACTGCATTTCATTTATGTCTCAATTGTAATAAGTCAGCCGTATGCCCGTATCGGATAGTAATTTCATCACATTCCGATCCACTCTACCTTATTTCACCACACTCTGCATCATTCCACTCCATCCATTTCAATGTATCTGAACAGTCTCAATTTTCACTTTACTACTAAAATCATCATTTCCAAATTTGTGCAAGAAGCTGGAAGATAACCAAGTTAGAAACATGTTTCAATGATTTTATCTACCCCAAAATTACCCAACAGCGAAAGTAGGCCTTCCGTATATCATCTACATCCAAAAGCAGTGTGGGAATGGTGCTCTTAGGTCATTATTTTCTTAACCATGGTTGACAAGAGCTTAAAAGTGAACATTTTTCATTGAAAAAATAAATATAAAGCCTTTTTACTTTTTCAATATAACACTTTCCTATTAAATGTATTTTTCTTTAGACTCTTATCCTTAGTCTTAAGGACTGGAGTTAAAAAAATATATATATATTTTTTTATAGTGAGGTATATTTCACGACTCTGACCTTAAGTAAAAAAAAGGATAAAATTGGGAATAATAAAAGAAGAGAGGTGTTTCACTCATAAATGTGGTGGCAAAAGCCCTACTCAAAACACGGATGTATTCCAATTTGTGCTCCAAAATTGTTGTCTTAAGCTCGATATATTTCTGTGCTTATTCGGGTTGGTCCAGTAATATCAGGCTTTTTTGCCGGCTCTAGTGCACATAGCCCAAATGACAAAATTGCTGTTTTGAATGACTAAAATACCATTCATCCTTATCCTCGTACTGCAATGATGGGAAGGGTATAATCGCCAAGAGTGAAAAAGAGCGCGTTGAGTTCACTTATTTATATGCTCCAGTGACAGGGGTGCGAAGGTCAGGGATAGGGTTTGTTGAACCACACTCCATCACAGAAAGAGACTACTATGTCTCCCGTTGATGATCCCCAATTGAACCCTAATCTCTCAAATCAATTACCAGAAATGAATGAATGAAAATGAATATATATCTTTTTCTGTCTTCTCTTTCTCTCTCTCTCTCTCTCTCTCTCTCTCTCTCTCTCTCTGATATTTGGATTTGGTTTTAACAGTTCTCTCGCTGGACTGATCTACTCTACTCTACTCTGTTAAATCTAGTTTTTGATTTTGACCCCCCTTTCAGTTCTTTTGTTTCTCTCTCTTACTCTCTGAGATCCCAATCCCAAATAGAATAGAGGCTGTGACGATGGTTTCGGAGTGTGGAACGAATGGGCGGGTTCCCCGGTAAACAACCGTCGCTGGTGGCGTGGCAACTTTAGTTGCAGCTATCCATGGCGGTGTTGTTGTTTCTCGATGACTCGTCCCATTTTTTTTAACCAAATCTGAGCCTTCATTATTTAATTTTTTTTAATCATTGTTCGTTGCAATATTCCACCAAGAAAACCTAATTTTACAAACCCATAACTGTAGCTTTTTTTCTTATATGTCTATATAAAAAAAACAGTAATTTGTGGTTTTTTTTTTTTTTTATGTTTGGCCTAATAATGTAGGACTCACTCAATAAGGTTAGTCTGCATTGAATTATGCTGCATTGTGCATTCTAAGCTTAGCTCTGTTGTGGTAATGTTCTATCATGAACCTATCTATCTCCGTTTATTGCATTTAGTTTTACCTGCAAATACTAATACATCATGGTGCATTTTTAAAATTAGTTTTGTTCTAGCTAACTTGTGGGGTGCCTCGTCGTAGTGTATTATGGCCAAGGAATGTTTTCTACCAACAAATGTTTATTGTTATTACATGATGTTGGGTTGTGATTTTATGTCAACTCTTTTTACCCATTGTGATTGATGATTCCATGGTCTTGGACTCTTGGGCTATGCCAGCTTCCAGCATCAACGTTTCCGAGGAGGGTGTGTTTTGTTGATATTAGTTGAAGTCTTGTTTGCATGATCATTTAAGTATTTAACTGATTGTGTATTATTTATGCTTGATCTTGTTTGTGATAATTCAGTCAGGCTCAATTGATGTACCTTTTGTCTTTGTTACATTCGAACTGGCAGATTTGTAGTGTGATATTCTGATCACCATGCCTCTTTCATGTATAGTAGTATTACAGATACATTAGAATACCTTGGAATTAGTTGAAATTAGTATTATTTTCCATGTCCCCAGCATTTAATTTATGTCTCAATTGCAAGTCAGGCGTATTGGACAATATCTTCAATTTTAGTTCAATTGCGTATGTTCTTAAATTGAATGATGATTTATGCTTTCACACTCAATTTTTTTGTTTACTACTGTAATAATCATCTTCACCTTTCTGCAAGAAGTCGTAAGATAACCAACTTCAAAAAATGTTTCAAATGATTTTATCATTCCCCAAACCTATATCATCCTTCCTCTCCTCTCCATCTCCCTCATAATATAACTGAAGCAATGTTGTTAAACTAAGTTTTAAAGTAGATGATTGAAGTGTCGGATATCTAAAGGTGATACTTACTTTAGTTTTGCACTTGTCAATGCTAGAATTTTATATGGCTTAGGTAGTAGACACTGTTAGATAGTATTATTTGAACCTTGTTATAGTTGCATACCGGGAATGGAGAATGAAATTGGTGATTTTGGTTTTTATTCTTTCATGCATTTGAAAATTGAGGATGGGTCATTGTTAAATGTGGTTTACTGAAATTGTGTGCCTACTTAAGAAAAGGTGACGAATACTAATGGCTTCTAATTCATTAGGAAAGAAAAAAGTTTGAGTTGGAAGAAAAGAGAAAACTAAAATACATAGGTATATCATTTCAATCAAAGTAGGAAAAGGTAAAGCTAAATGCACAAGGGTGTGATAGATAAATTAGAAAAAATTATCAATTTCATCTTATTTGATTTAATGAGAATATTAAGAAGACGAAGAAATTTATGTATGTGGACAGGGAGTACCAAAGATAAGAGAAAAAATACGTGAAAAGTGAGAGAAAAATGATAGGGAATTAGGGATCCAATGTGCTTCTCAAGATAATGATACTTCACTTGCAGTAAATGAAAAATTGTTATATATATATATATATATATATATATATATATATTTAACATTTTCCTTTTTTATTGGTTACGGTAACATGTCCCTTTGTACTTGTACGATAAAATTCCTTTACTTTAATCGGTTTATAAAGAAATAATTAATTTTAGTTGAATGTTAATAAGTGTCTGTATTGCATTTGTTAGCGAGTCAAATATAGAGAAAAAATATTTAAAAATGTTATTTTTTTTTAATTTTCGAGATACGAAATAACTTGCATTTATAGTAATATTTTTTCTAATTTTAAAAACCTTATGGATATTTGTTAATAAGATACTTGGTTTTAATATCATTCCAAATCCATTATTTTTATAAAGAATCAGAAAATATCAAATTTAGTGGAGTATGAAATCTAGTACTCTCTCGTTTTGAATGTAAGACTCTTTGATTAGTGATTACAAAACACGTCTATTAAAAAATTTAGCAAAAATTAGTATTAAAAATATAAATATAAATATAAATATTTGATGTACTCATATAAAATTATTTATTTAATTATTATTAAAATTCTAAAAAGTGTTTAATAAATATAAATGTTTGTGAAAAAAGAAATAATTAATATTATTGAAAATTGAAAATGAAACTTATACTCCTCTGTTCCAATTTATCTGTCGTTTTGACATTTTCAGTTTGTTCCATATTATTTGTCGCTTTAAGAATTCGAGTGTTGCATTAATTAATTTTTTTTTCAACTTTAATCTAGTTTTTAAATGTTTTTTAAATACGTAAAATGTGCGATAATTAATGTAGTGAGGTTATTATAGTAAATTTGCCCTATTCTTCTCTTGAAAATTGAAGTATTAAATGACTTTCTTAATCCACAAGAAATTCCTAAAATGACATATAAATTGGAACTTAAGGAGTAATAAAGATCATTTTTTTTTCGAAGATGGACTTAAATTTAAAACTAGAGTGAGTACTATTAGTGCTTGCTTGGATGTGCATTTGCAAACTTGATTTTGATAAAAATAAGTTAGAGTTTTATTGATTTTGGAAAAATAATATTTTTTTGGATAATTTGAAGCAAAACCACTCTTGAATGAATTAAAGTACATAAAGGATATACATTATATATTGGCTAAACTATTCATTTTGTCTCTTACGTTATTTTTCAATTTCAAATTGGTTACTAAGTCACTATTCATCCCATGTGGACCACTATGATTTGCACATGGGTCACTATTCATCCTATGTGAACCAATATGATATTGACACGTTGAATGAATAGTGACTCAGGAACCAATTTGACATCGAAAAGAAACATGAGGGACCAATTTAAAATTTATAAAAGATCAAATGAGTAGTTTAACCTTATATATTTATCAACAAGTTAATGAAAAATAAGAGGTTAAAAATGAAAGAAAAAATATGCAAAAAAGTCAAAAACAACAAATAATTGCTTCAAGCTAGACTACTGTTTTAGAACGAGAATCACTTTTACTATGGGGTTTAGTCTACAAACCCCATTGTTTATCCTACAAACCCCATTTTTTCTAAATATTTCAAAATTACCCTTGTTATAACTTCCCTCCATTTCAATTCTATAACTCCTCAAACCACAAACCCCAATCTCATATTCCCTTTCCCAACCTTTCATATTCCCTTCCCCAACCTTCTCCACCAACTTCCACCGCCTGCGATCGCCGCCGCAACCACCGTCGTTTCCGCCTCCACCGCCGTTTCCGTCTCCACCGCGTTTTCGTGTGTAAAGATGATACCTTCTTCTCTGTTTTTTGGTTGCAACTATGAGTATGAATGTCATTTGTGTACACACTCTGGAATTTCAAATAAGGAAGTTGTTGACGAATATGGATCCTTCATCGAGGGTCTGCTATGTATCTGTTGGTGCTCCCTCAAGGTCATCCAGTTATAGTATAACTGTGTTAAGTAAAATAAATTTGGGAAATGATTAATGGGTGCTTCCAGGGGTTCATTATTCTTACAGTAATTGATGAGATTGAAACCCATAAATCATGTAAGCTAGTTTTCATGACCTCATATTTTTGCTTAACTAAGTTTAATGCACAAGAATGGAGCACTTTATCCTAATAGCTTTTTATTTTCCCTTTGAGGATTTCTGGTTCTATAGTCATTGAATTTTGTTTTTTCTGCATGCTGATTAGCTGCAATATCAATATCCAGCACCATCAGAGCTAATTCTTTATTTAGAAAAATGATGCTATGGTCTATTTGTTGCATAATTGTACATGTTGAAAAATCTGTTTTTAAGCCCAAAACATCTGTTTGCATCCAAACATGCTCTTAGATGAAGACTTGCAAGTTGCAACCAACACCATTTTTTTTTTCCTTTTTAGAATTTCTTCTCTTAGCCTAAGCGGTTATTTGGCAAAGTTAGTTTATAGTTGTGAATTTATAATTGATAGTTTGAAGTTGATAGTCGTGAATCTAATTTAAAGTTGTGAGATTCTTATTAAAAGCTAATATCTGCATAGCTAGCTTATTGCAGTAGATCTGTTTGACAAAACTATTTGTGTAACTAGTTAAATAACTTAAAAAACATAATTTTGTCAAGATATATAATTTTTTTTATAAAATTGCAAAGATATATAACTATAATTAAGAAAAAAAATAAAGTGTAAAACTAAGATATAAATTATCTAAAGCTCTTTTACTTTTTGAAGATTGCTTCACGTAATTTTTTAAAAATTAGATTTCAAAAGTTAAGAGCTTTCCTTTTTGAACGCCATAAATCTTTTTTTTAGCTCGTTTTCTCGGTCAATAAGCTAAAAATTTTAAGTTTTTTTTTTTTTGCGCGCACCAACTGCTATCCGGATTTAGTTTACCCGAAATGCGACTCATCCGGTCCAACCCAGCTGAACTTGCATTAAGTGGTAAGGGTCTCCCAGCAGGGGTTGCTCCATACCTAATGCTCAAACTCGAAACCAGTTGATTAAGGGACCAAGTGAGCTACCACTTGATCCATGTTGGTAAAAAAAAAAACTATAAACTAAAAATATTAAACTATAAACATGTCTTACTAAACATACCCTTGGTCAATAAACTAACAATTTTCACATAGGTTATAAGCTTATCTTACAAAGACAATTTGAATTGGATATTTGGGATGAAGGTTCCTCACTTCCTTGTAATGACAAAAGGGCTAAGCCCACTTTTTGAATGACTAAAACACCATTCATCGTTAGGCCCTGCTGTGACGTCGAGAAGGGCAGAATCGGCAATTAGGAAAAGGAGCTAGATAGAGTTCAGCGCCGCTTACTAGTGCTTGAGTGTGAGAGAGGAAGCAGATGAGAGTTAGGGTTTGCTTTGTCCACACTCCTCTCTCAGAAACAGAAAGAGACTCTTTGGTCTCATTGATGCTCCTCAATTAAACCCTTATCTCTCAGATCCTTAAGGCCATGTTTGGTTGGATACACTCTCTCCGCTCCCTATTATTATTGTTGCAAGACCCTTCCGATGTTAACTCATCGGATCTGCTCTGTTTATCTATCAATCTATATATCTTTCTTTCTTTCTTTCTTTCTTTCCTTCAATTCATTCATCCATTCATTTCCAGATCTTCTCTTTCTCACTCTCTTTCTCTGAGATCCCGATCCCAAATAGAACAGAGGCCGTGACGATGGTTTCGGAGTGTGGAACTGATGGGTGGGTCCCCCATTAAACAACCGTTGCCGGTGGCGTGGCGACTTTGGTTGCAGCCATCCATGGCGGTGTTGTTGTAGTTGTTTCTTGACGGATCTATCCCATTTTGGAATACCAAATCTGAGCCTCTATCCTAGATCCAAAGCCAAAATCTGATGCATGCAGTGATACTATTTTAAAGTGATGTTTGCTAGACATGTATGGAACGAGAGATGGGAAATGGTGTTTTTCCGACGACACTTTCCCTCCTTCGTTCCATACATCGTCTACTAAACACAGCCACTTTATTACTTACTTTCTCCGTTACGGCCCCTACATAAAGTCCAAGCAAATGGGTTCAATTCGTGACAGCTGCGCAATTTTTGTCTAAATCTTTTTGCCTATTTAGTAAAAAAAAAATCTTGTTTATTTTTTCAATGAATGATATCCACATTTGGATATGGTTATATTGTAAATGCTATTTTTTTCTAGTTTGTGATGGGGGAGTGAATTTGTAGTTTAGAGTTATTTGGCCTTAGATTAGGCTAGTTTCTTTGGCCAGAAAGTATAATTCTTCAATCTGCATCTTGGTTGTCTCAAAAAGGGTTTTGGTAAACATTACATCATGCAGAATATTAATTTCAAAGCATCCCATTCTAGTGCTCTCTCTTGTGATTGACATCTTTTATCGTGATTTTGTTGTGTTAATGTTTGTTTTTTGTTAATTCAGGTGGGTGGAAAGAGAAATTCATCTTGAATTTTTTTTTTGTGTTGGGTGTTTTTGTGGATTGCCAATATTTTCTGCCAAGACTTGTCTACTGCCCATTTGAGATTGAAGATTCTTTGAACTTGACTCTCATGTTGGATACCAAGGTTTCAATGGAGGGGTGTTTGTGTTTGTGTGTGTTTAGTTTTTATTTTTCATGTTTGTTGAATCCCATTTGGATGATCATTTTCATCATGGCAGAGTTGAGTTGTGTAATCATTTTTGTGGAATTTTGTTTATGATAATTTAGTCAGGGATTAATTGATGAGTTGTCTTTATGTTAGACCATTGGAACTGGTAGACTTTGCAGTTTGCAGTGGAATGCACTTTGTCTCTGATTGTGTGGTTATTGCAGAAACATGCATGAGAACTTGAGAAGTCTCCACTGGGTTTCGTTAGATTCAATTTTCATCATTATGACTTAATTGTAAATCATCTTCAATATTAGTTCAAAATTGGATGTTCTTTCATTGAATGGTGATATATATATATAGCGCCCAATTTTCTCATTACTGTAAGTAGTCATATTCACCTCCTTTCTGCAATAAGCTGAAAGATGACTAGGTTAAAAAATGTTTCAGTAGTTGTCCATCCCCCTAAAACTCCCCAAGTTTATATGGGAGACAAATTGAATTGGGTAGATTTTTTATACCTTTACTCTCCTTCATTTTCTCTCCATATTTCTCAAATCAAGGCCTCAAGGGACACCCTTTTTAACAGAATAAATGTTGCGACTGTACAGGAACTGGAAAAGGTTGCAGTGTAATTGATTAGAATTTATACGCATCTACTACTAAGCTAATCTGTTTTCCTGATAGAATCGGTCTTGCAATATTATCACACCTGCAACTAATCTTTGAAGTACGTGTTTAAGAATCAATTATCAAGTCTCCGATATCAAAAGATAAGAACTTTAAAAGTGAGTCATTTTTTCTTTTTTTATTTGCTTGTTTCATTGTATACTTTTCCGTTTACCACCGTGCCATTCTAGGAACATTGAAAGATTTAAAAAACAAATGTAGACAGTGTTGCCTATTTTTTAGCTTCATTGTGATCATTGTGGTAAAAAGAATCTCTTAACCTAGCCTAAAAAGGAATCGGAAATGATTAATGTTAGGAAGACAAATTGCTTCAAAGATAATTTTTGATTGTGATTGATCGCTTCAAACACTAATTTTTTATCCTGTCTAATCTTGTGATTGTTGTGAAAATAAAAAATGTGAGAAAATTAAATATTTCTATTTTTTTATATATATCACGAAGACAAAATGAATCTACTATTTTTTATTTCACTATAAAAAATTACATTATTTTTTTTTCATGATATAAAATACTTCTATTTTTTTTTCGTCCAATTTTTCAAATACTAGTTAGGTACATCCGGATCTGATTCAGTAGAGTGTCTGACTATGGCAAGGGAGTCTCCCAACACGAAGAATTCAAATTCGAGACCTTCTTGCTTAAGACCGACTTACTACTCGTCCCAACGCATGTTAGTTATTAATACTTCTAATTTGACCACATTAGATTCACTTTATTTTACTTTTATAAAATATAGTACTTCTATTTGAGGGTTTTTATTTTGCCATCCCAAGGTCTATGGATGCCACCCCATATGTATAAAATATACCTATTATATCCTTTATAAAAAAAACAACTTTTAATACGGGTCGTAAGAGGGTCCGATATTTTAAAAAACTAAGTTTTAACACGGGTTGTAAACAGGTGTTACGACCTAAATTTTTTCACAAATCGTAAATAACTGTTACGACTATAAAGTCGTAATAGTCACGTACGAAGGAGACTAAAGTTCATAGAATCCAATTATGGTCAGAGATAAGACCATCTCTTCGCACTATTGAGGATATGATGAGCATTCGTATAAAGAAAAAAGCTGGGTCAATAAAAGATGTCGAAAAGAAGGGTTTGTCAAAATTTGAACAGGTTATTGGAGAAGGGAAATCACAATCTCATACCGGCGGTGCAAAATCACAAAAGGGTGCATTTGAGGAAGACTCTGAGGATGAGTTCTATGATGCTGAGAAGTCAGATCCTAGTCCAGACACGCCTATAGTTGATGGCATGAGTGCATCTGCAAATGAAATTGCTGCGGATGCTTTGCCACCAGAGGCTTCGTGTCTTTGGAAAGAAGAGCTGGAAGTACTTGTTCGTGGGGGAGTGCCATGATAAAGTCGTATGCGACTATTACGACTTTATAGTCGTAACAGTTATTTACGACTTGTGAAAAAAATTTAGATCGTAACACCTGTTTACGACCCGTGTTAAAACTTAGTTTTTTAAAATGCGTAAGAGAGTGCTACGACCTTCAGGTCGTAAGTATCTCTTACGACCCGTATTAAAAGTTGTTTTTTTAAAAAGGACATAATAAGTATATTTTATACATATGGAGTGACATCCATAGACCTTGGGATGACAAAATAAAAACCCCTATTTGAAACAAAAATGTGATGAGAGTGTGAAGTTGCAGGGGTTGCAAAATAAGTAGCCCAAATGGCGAGAAAGAGGCCCAAATAACATTCCGAGGCCCCGTACCGGAATCAAGGAAAAGGAACGAAAGAGAGAGTCGCCGTCGCCGCTTATAAATGGTTGAGGGACAGAGTGATGAAGTCAGAGTTAGGGGGTTTTTATCCACACTCCGTTTCAGAAAGAGGCTGCTCCGCCTCCTTGATTTGACGCTCCTCCACATTTAACTATCCCTAATCTCTCAAACCAAACCAAAAAAAAAAAAAAAAAAAAGATTATCTCTGTCTCTGTCTCTCTCTCTCTCTCTCTCTCTCTCTCTCTCTCACACACACACTCACTCACTCACTCTTAGGCTTTGTTTGGTTTGGATGGATGAATTGATTTATATATGTGGGCTGTGGCTATTGCTGATCTGATCTGTTGTGTTTTTCTTTTCTTTTTCTTTTTTTTTTCCCGTCTCAGTTCCTCTTCCTCGCTCTCTGATCCCAATAATAAGGCTATGACGATGGTTTCGGAGTGTGGAACTTATGGGTGAGTCGCCGCTTAAACAATGATCGCCGGTGGCGTGGCAACTTTCTTTGCAGCTATCCATGGCGGCGTTGTTTTCTCGGTGACCTTTATCCCATTTTATATGCCAAATCTGAGCCTCACCTTAAACCCATTGCAATTTGCATGCAACACTGTTTTCTTTAGTGCCATGTTTGTTTGTTAGAGGCGTTTGGAGTGAGGGATTGGGAAATTAGGGTTTCTCCAAATCTACTCTTATCTCCCTTTACAATTAACCCATACATAAAACCTTTTTTTTTTTTTTTTTTGAACAATAGAGTAATAATTACTATGCTTTCTTGTGTGTTTTTTTTTTAAACTACTGTTAAAAGAGATTAATTTTCAGCTTCTCATAGAAATAATTGTGCTGAGTTAATGGATGTCAAATTGGACAGGTTTGTTAGTTTTATCCTAAAAAAAATTGAATTTTGTTCTCTTAATTTTGTTGTAACTGACTCTGTGCTGTGGTGCCTTTTTTGTTTTTGTGAAGGTTTATATTCTACCATTGTTTATGGATATGTTATTGCAGAACATAGTAAACAAGGAGGAACTTCGATTGTGTTTATGGTGATTGCTTTATCCATTGACATTGAAGTTTTTATTTCTTGCGGCTAGCCTACCACCAAGGTTTTCAAGGAGAATCAGTTTTGTGGAATAATAGTATACTGCATTGTTATCAAGGCAGACAGAGCTGGGCTTTGGAATTGATTGCTATTTGTACTATGAGAATTGTTAGAAAAGAGATTAGTGAATAACAATAATAGTAAAAAACCATTTTACTCATAACGTGTTCTCTAACATTGTTTTTAAGTTTTTATTTGCTCCACTATTCTTTTCTAACAAGAATGCATGTTGTGAGAAAGCATTCTGCAAATACACCAAAGATTCATTTGATTCTGCATATCCATGATTTTCTTCATGAGTTACACGGTCTATTGGATTATGTCTTTTTATTTTTATTTTTTTTTATAATATAATATTGGATTATGTCTTTATTCCACACTTCCACTAATAAAAATTTGTCAATGTAAAATAAATAAATAAATAACAATACTAGTTCATCATCCATTAATAACACTGCATTTTTTTCCTATCCAGAAACTCAGATATCTGTATTTCTAATCGTGAGTAAACACAAAGCTCTCTATCTAAACAGGATTGTGTTAAATGACTACTTATATGTTCAAGGCAAAAAAAATCACATCTAAGTAACCATTTGTCACTAATATATCTTGTCTCTCCTCCCTTTTCTTGCTCCTCATCTGGAGTATGTGTGGCTGCTGTGATGAAACTTTAAATAAGAGCCAATTCCCAACACAACTTGGAATATTTCTGAAACAGTTTTTCCATTATTATTATTATTATAATTATAATTATAATTATTATGCGTGAGGATGGTATAATTTTATTAGAACTCGTCTGCGGATATATCTAATATAATAATATAATCGCAACATTATTTGCTTTAGGAAGTGTAGGCAATGCTATGTGAGCAAAGTGTGAACGACTTGCTGCTATAATCCTACGGTACAAACTGCGATATCTCATAAAAGGGTCGATGAAAATTGACGATCTAGAAGGTCCATGCCAAGTTAAAAGAAATTAATGATGAGCAGAAAGCATAGCAAACACCAAGATTGCTACGAGGGAGAGAGCAAGGTTGGAAACATTTGCAGAGGCACTTGAAGAGGGTGCAGCAACTGGTGCAGCATCAGCATCAGCAGCAGTAGGTGTACCAGCAGGCTCAACTTTACCCCGATTAGCCACTGCAGGAAGAGGTGGGTCAACGACATTTGCAACTTCAAGAGGCGGAAGTGGCGCATCTGCTGGTGGTAGTGCTTCAGGTGAAATAGTCCTCAATAGTTCACCAGGCCGAACTGGAAGGATTGTAGGCACATTCTTGGGATCACTACATGGACTTCCTGCAAATTAGAAAAAAGGTACATGAAGTTTTAACTTTTGCTAGTTATAATTCTGGTTTGACTCATGGTTGCTAGGACGAACTGAAGAGATTGGAATTACTTACTGAGATATCTACTTGCAGTGGCAGGAAAATCGGTCACTATTCCATCAACCCTAGCAATGTGAACTTGAGTAGCAAGCTCAAAATAAGGATCTGCCGCATAGTCAAGGGCCAGGGCCGAGTACTCATTTGTGAGAGTACGAACAAACACTGTGAGGTTTACATCTTTCAAGTCTTTAACAACGTTTGTCGTCCTTTCTAACAGGGAAGTACTAGATGCTTTGATAACAGCGAGTTTTGGAAGATTCACTGCATCTGCATGCTTCTTAATTTCGTCCACAGTTGACCTTGGTACATTACCTATTATCTCACTGACATATAACACCCTTTTGTAAGATGGGATATCCTTAAACCTGGAAAGCACTGAACTGTCATCTGATTGGATGAGGACTTGTTGTGATGATTGTTTGTCAAAAGTGGCATTGCTTAAGGCAGTGCTAACAGCACCTACAATGTCAAGACCCTTCTTTGATGCAAGGTAGGCAGCATTCTATGAGACAAACAGAGATTTAGCAGAAGTAGCAAATTTTAAAATAGAAGCATTATAAGGAGTTGGGGATGCAGCTCACCGATATGTTTACCAAAACACCAGGAACTGCCTTTGCCTTGGCCAATTCCAAAAATTCCATGAGCGTAACTAATTTACCGCTGTTCTTGGCTGCTGGATTTCTCGGAAAATCATTGCCTATAGGGTTAGCAATTTGAGCTGAAACAAGAAATTTATGTTATTAAGTTCATTTTTAAAATCTTAATGTTTGATCTCTATGTGAACTTTTGAAGTTCTAAAAAAGTGTTTACGTTTCAAGGTCTGAATCTCGCTCCACGTAAGGTCAAAGGAGAAAATTCCACTTTTTGCTTGAAGTTCTGGGACAAGGGAAGATCGAGACATGAACTTAGTCATTGCCGTTGTAGTTGGTATTAGGTTTATGTAATCTGAGCAAAAGGCAATCCCATCTTTGGTCATTTGAACTGAGCAATCTATAATGTCAGCACCATCAGTTATTGCTTGGTTATATGCAATATCAGTGCTGCCAGGGTAAACACCACTTCCGCCATTGTTGCTTATGATCAAAGTTGGTCCTGCAAAACACAGATGTATTATGAGGTTTTAGATTTGACATTGATATGTTTTCACATCTTATCTGTGGTTATGATTGAGAACATTTCAAGATCTGAAGTATACCTTTTTTGTGCAAGGTATTGTTGTGTGCAAAGCAAGCTGTAAAACAACAAAATTGTCAAAAAAAGGTCGCAGATGGAGTTAGCAATTTGGAAAATTTTCATGAATTATAGATTGCGGATTTGACATCTCACCGATAGCGTTTGTTGCTGTTTGCGGAAAATCAGTAACAACACCATCAACAGAATCCCCCTTGTCTATAAATTGTAGGTACTCAGCTATAGGATCATAGCTATAATTGTAACTTGAAAAGACATCATTAGCAAAACCAGAAGCATATACTTCTAGACCTAGTTTATGAGCATCAGCTACGAGTGTTGTAGGAAGCCCCAGATATTTGTCTGGTTTAACTGGCAATATGTATTCTTTTGGGACCATTATGCCTGATGCAAATGACTTGATGGCCAGAAGATCCTTCACAATGGCACTATATTGCTGCCTGGTTGTGGGTTCAACATCAATGGCGCCAAGAAGCTGAAAGACAACCTTAGTTTTCTTGTCCGTTTTTCCATTGATGCTCTTCAAGAAACCAATCTCTGGAGATGAAATAAAGGCTATTCCATAACTTCTTGATATATCTAGAACAATGTCTATCACCTGTATTCCATTTTGAGTGTAGAATGCTTCGTTCTGCAACAGAACACTCGATTAGAAAGAATGATACACATTGCTTTAGGATTTTCAATTTTCACATCAAGTCTTGTCATTCATATAATGAGAGAAAGAACCTGAACATTCAACCAGAACGTTGGTGGAACTTCCTGGCCTAGTAGAATATCAACGTTACCCATGGCATAAAGGCCATCGAAATAATTGGGTCTAGTAAATAGAGCCTGATTCACTGTTGAAGATTAAAAAAAAAAAAAAAACAAAGAGCAGATGTTCAGTTTCAAAGCTACAAAATGGAATCAATCCTATTCATCCCATCCTCTTTCCCGTTACATGTCACATTTCTGTATGGCAGAAGCATGCATGAGAGCATAAATACATGCACTAACAATCCTGCCCTTTTTCTTATTCATGAGGGCAATTTTTCATTTATGTTTTTGTTTTGTTTTTTTTTTTTTTTAAATCTACCTGTCAGATTATTGACATTGCTTTTAATTTATTTAAGAATAAGATATTTTATGCGAAAAAGCCTCTTTCTTGCAGCCATTAATGGCATAATCATAAGCATCATTATGAAAAGAAAATGTTCTAATATGTATGATACAGGAAGCCAAGATCTGATAGATTTATTTTTCATTCTATGTTATATTAATTTTAATTTTAGAACAAAGCCGGAGTTATTAGACTTCTTATGGCAAGGTTCCCTAAGCACAAATGCAATGAAGAAAATGTAGATATATTTATTTATTTTAAACAAAACTCACCTGACACCTTCTGTTCCAAATCTGCACCAATATAATCTATGGCAAAGTGTCCGGTGACATCCCTACCATTGATATTGTAGGTTTTTTCCTTAGGATCATACAATGCTATAGTTGTTGAATTGTCCAAGTTATTGCCTGTGAGACAAAAGGCTCCTGAATCTTTTGACATCTGAAGATTGCACAAGAAAATGCTTATGTCCTTTGACGTATCAATTGCATCTTGAGTCCCTTCTGGGTAGAGGCCAGAAAACCCACCCCGGGCTATAACAAGAGGCGCATTGCCTGAAAGTAAAATGGTAAAAGAACCATAAACATTTAATAATGCCAGAAGAATGAAGAAGCTTTTCCAAATGAAACAAAGTCATGTGATCACAAACCACTTAATGTTGGCCATTTCTCCGCAGGGGGCTCAGGAATTTGTGGACCTACCACAGGTTTATTAGGAAGTGCATGTTTCTGGGCCATTGTTGCATGGAACAACAAGGACAAAAGAAACAAGCTTCTGATCATTTTATTTTTGTCCTGTCACAAGTTCAAGGTGAACGTCAACCAAAACAAGCAATTACAATTACATGCAAACAACACTTTTTTTTTTCTTTTTTTGTATAGGTAATGGTTTAGCTTTAAAATTAGTACGTGTTTATTTTTCCTCTGCTGATATATACTTATGATTTTCAAAGGGTTGTCTTCTTAATTATTCAACCTCATCTATAAAATTCCTTCTGCTTTTATGATAATCTAATAACAATACATAATTACACCCTTAGAAGGGAAAAGAGAGAGAGAGAGAGAGACAGAGAGCTAGAGAACGTTTAATCTCAACTTGATTAATGTCATAACAACAATGCCGCTAAATAAACTGAAGAGAGAAAAAATATTATGAAACAACATATGCATACCCAAAAATCCATGATCAGGATTTGACGTATATGAAGGATTATACAAGCATTCCCTGAGACAGAGTTTTTGTTGAAAAAAACTCTTTAAGGGAATGAAAGCGAAGGAAAAAAAGCGAAACAAATTGGTGAGTAAGATTAACTAAAAGATGAGACTTTTTTCTATTTATTTCCACCCATTTTCCCGCATAAATAGCTGGCCAGAATTTGCTCTCAAAGGACAACCAATTAACAACGTCATTTTTAGAATCTAATTTTCATTATTGGCTGATTTTGATTTGTTACTCTTCTTTTTGTTTGTTTCATGAAACTGCTACCTTTTTTTATTTAGCTGACAGTGTATTTCAATTGTGAGATACACATCAAATTTGTGACACGGGTTAAACTAGACGGTTCTATTTAATACAGCCCAATAATAAATGAAATTGACTTGTTTTTTGTTTTTTTTCCTGTCTGTGTGTGGGTACAAATAAGTACAATAACATATTGTGATTGACTTGTCGATCTGTATGTAGTACTGTTAAAAATGAGGTGTTGATTTTGGATGAGTTGTAGAGTATTTCTAGAAAAAATCAACTGATCTTAAGCATATTATCTCCATTTTTATTAATCTGTTTTTTTAAGAAAAAAATTGTTTTCATTTGGTTATTTTTTTAAGTTCAATGAGCATTAATAATTAACTTTTTATTTATATTCTTATATGATATATTGAAGAATATTTAATGAAATAAGGTTGAAAAAATAATTAATAAAACAATATTATTAATAATTTATGAGTGATAAAAATTAAATATAAAAAACAAATACTTCTTCCGTCCTTAAATATGACACTATTTTGAAACTTTTATATTTTGTCATTGTTTATAAGATATACCAATTTTCAATAACAATTAATTACTTTTTTTTTTACAAACACCCTTATTTATTTAACATTTTTTAGATTCCAAATAATATTTATAAGAGTAGTTTAAAAAAAATTACATTTCCAATACGATTATCTAAATTAACCAATTTCTTAATAGACGTGAAATCTATCAAAAAATCTTATATATAGGGACTTATAGAGTGTTAATTAATTAACTACATAATTAATTAATAAATAACAAAAATGAATAAATTAGAATAATAAATATAAATATTATAATATTGCATGCCCGTTTCGGTGGATGAAGGTATGAAAGATACATGTGATCTAGAAAAAATATATAATAGCTCATATGGCACCTTGTTGATTGACTTTATTAATTTTGTTAATTTAAAATTCTTCAATTTTTTCGTATAAGTTTATATATATATATATATATATATATGTGTGTGTGTGTGTCTATGTATTTCTTTTTTCAAACTTCGGTATTAGAGTTTCACGTGGCGAGGGACCCTTATTTGATTTTTGCCAAGAGGTCAAGAAATAATAGAAGCGGGTATGACAACTATAAACTTATAACTATAAACTAGTTTTGTTGAAAAAAAGTATAAACAAGATTTTCTTGTTAATAGGTAAAATGATACATAAAGTGGAATGAAATTGACGACATTATCTTTTACAAAACTGTATGTCAAAGTTGACATAGGATTCTAAGAAGATTTGGTTCATACTTGACGAGATAATCCCAATTGAATACCTTCCACTTAGCCCCACTTTTCTTTTAAGCAAAAGGAAATCACCTCCGTTCGCTATTAAATATATTTGTAAACATCTCTGAGATCATTGTAAATATGGGACTTGAGTTCCATATCAAAAGTATGAGATTTTAATATGAAGTTTATAAAGTCTTATGCTCTCCCACTACAATCCTTCATTTTTGTAATGAAATTCTCCTAAAATCCTTATCGGAGGACATGCATGTGGTTAGTGAATCATATGTTAATTTAGCACCTTAACTGGAAATTAAATCAAAGTTTTGAAAAGATGATCATTCACCCACTCTGCACAATATTGCACCTTGAGAGACCAACTGACATTGCAACACTGCAATTTGTTATGTTGAATTTATTATATTCTATGTTGCATTTATTATGTCAATCACACGCTAACCATAACCTGTCATAAGAAGAGTCAAAGAGTATGTACTCTCAATTACTCCCTCCCTTCCTTTTTAAGTGTCGTTTTTTGGAGAGTTATTTTGTTTCTTTTTATCTGTCATATTGAGAAATTCAAGAATGTAATAAATACTATTTTCCATATTTGCCCCTATTTAATAAGTCTTGGTTTACGTAAGTAATGAAAAAAAATTAATGATTATAGAAAGAGAAAGGGTATAGTGGGAAAAAACATAATTAATGTATTGAAAATTTAAGTAATGATTGATTTTCTTAAGGGACGTGTTTTGTTTGAAATATGACAGATAAAAAGGAACAGGGAGTATAATATGAATTGAAGTGCATCCAATGCTTGAAGGTGAAGCCAAGGGTGACTTCAACGAAATTGCCTACCACTTTTCCCCTCACAAATTATCTAAAATAAAAATTCTATTACTGAAAATTACTATACATTTTTTGAACCATAAAGGCAAAGAGATGATGAGTAACGATTTCTAAACAACAAGGAGGTCCAAACGATAGTGCTTTATCATAAGCTAAGTTTTGCAAAGTACAGTATCAAAGAGAAAAAACAAACAAGATGGAATGGCTGTAAAGTATCATCAAAGATTCGACTCTCACATAAACAATGAGAACTTAAACAAGCAAAGCATCAAATATCAACTTTACAAAAGTTCATATCTTTTCAGCTTAGTCTATTTACAGAACAAGCCAATACTACACGCATTACAGAGAACCATACTAATATTGCTGCAATGAGAATTCTTGGTCTCTTTATTTATAAGATGAAAAACTTGTTCAGCCTAATTATATATTGTCCATACTCCACACCTATTTCCCCAGGAGGGACTTGATCCACCAAATGCCTTTGGTGTCTTGAGGGCCTTCTTCCTCTGGTGGTGTATCACTCTGTGGAGTCTTGTGGAGTTTGCTCACATCATACCCTTCATCCCTAGCTTTCTGAACAAGATCATTGTAGGTTTCCTCATCCAAATGACTCTTCCTGGATAATATCTATTCACACCACAAACGATCCCAAGTTATGAAACCAAAATGAGCAGATCATAATGAAAATATATATAAATATATATTCATAAGCCAAACAAATGCATTTCCTAGCTGATCAGCAATACATAATCAATTTCACTTGTTTTATCCGGCTTCATCATTTTACTCCACAATCTGATTAAATTTATTTGAAAAAACCAAAATACTCCTATTATGCACAACAAAGCAAAAAATTTCTAAAGAGAACAAACAGGTGAGATGTCAATGTAAATTAGCAGATCATAAAGGAGATATATACTTATAATCCAAACAAAAATGCATTTCCTAGCTGACCAGCAATACATAATAATCAATTTCACCTGTTTTAGGCTTCATCATTATACTCCACAATTTGATTAAATTTATTTGAAAAAACCCAAAATATTATGCACAACACGGCAAAAAGTTTCTAAAGAAAACAGGTTAGACACCATATATTCATAAACAAGAATTCATTTATTAGCTGAGCACTACCAGCAATACAGTATCACCGTCACCTTTTCCGGGCTTCACCATTAAGGGTTTGAACATCAAGATTTTATAATTTATTCTTACAACAAATGAAATTATCACTATCTCTCACTTATTATCTTTTCTGCATGCCAACTTCCCAAAATAAAAGAATTTGTTGTATACATAAAACATAGCAGTATTTCATAAAGGATTTCATGTGCAACCTAACAATATGAATTTAAAAAATAACATGCACCAAATACCAATAGGTAGAAACTGCTTTCGTTTGAATCTACATATTCACAATTCATATCCTGTCACTCTTAAGAAACTTATCTACGAACCCATCAAAAATAACATATTTCATACAATCCCATAAATGCAAAGTCTGTAGCTTCACTAAAACACTTTCTTTCAAAAAAAAAAAAAATTAGTTTTTTATCCTCAATCTTAAGAATAAATACAAGTTTTTTTGCAAATGTTAAGAAACTTATTCTCCCTCCGATTAGGACCATTTGAAGACTTTCTTTTGGCAATAATATAAGTCTCATTCTCAATTTCCAATAACAACAATTATTTATTTTCCACAAATACCCTTGTTTACTCGTCACTTTTTATATTAAAAGTAATTTTGTAAAAGTACTGTATATCAAATATATTTCCAATAGCACTGAAAATATGAATACTAAATCTGAATAATGAATATAAAAAGTAATTTTGAAAAAGTACTGTATATCAAATATATTTCCAATAGCACTGAAAATATGAATACTAAATCTGAATAATGAATTGATGAAATTAATGCACATTAAGTTTATAAATACGTCAATGGTGTCCATATATACAGGTTAGAAAAAACACAACCCTAAACATGATGATATAAGTAAGATGGAAAAGTAAAAGAGTAAAAAGGGGTATGTTGTAAATAAATATAGTTATATACATACCCAAAGATATTTCCTGCTTGGCTGGCCAATGAGAGCATACTGATAATCCTCATCAATGAACAAAACCCAGTAGTCTCCAACAACAGGAATGATGGGCAAGAAGGGAGGAATGTAAAACTTAACCTTGAGCTTAGCCTCATCGCTATTAGGATCAGCCTTATAAGCAGTACCTTCAATGAAGCTTCTTCTGCCACCACTCCAAGTCTCATTAAGCACGCGCACTGTCCCATCATCTGGATTATTGAGGGTGTAAGTGGCTCTGGTGTCCCTGCCATCACTGGGTTGAAACCTCGATGGGAATGATGCTATCTCGTACCATCGACCCATGTACCGCTTCAAGTCCAGACCTTTCACCACTTCCATCTCTTTCTTGTTGTTGTTTGCCATTTGTATGTGCTAGCTATTGATTTGTGAATTGTGAATCGTGAATTGTTGTTATGAGGGGTCAAGGGTGGAGGGGTGGGTTACATATATATACATTGATGATAAGAGAAGAGATAGTGGCAATGGATTCTGAGAGCGTATTTGGAGCAATGTGGATCGGTAAGGTTGGCGTGGATGAATATGAACCTTACACGTAATCCGTGTTTATTCATGCTTCTTCATAGGATGCCCATAGTAATATTCATACTACTTTCTAGTATCTTATCGTAACTGCTTACTTGTCAAATTTTTTTTTTTTACTCTGTATGATGTGTTTTAAAATTATATATGAGTTTCAAAAAATTAATCAGGTAAGAATTTAAGGTATTTAGTTTATAATATTCCTATGTAATTAGGATTGAATAGAAAAATGATGGAAGTAAAAAATTTCAAAAGAATTTTATAAATATAATCGAAGGGAGTAATAAAAAAAGGATATAGATGAAAATAAGAGTATTAATTGTACATTAGATTTATAAAAAAGAAAAATAAAATTCTATAAACAACGTATAAATGTGAAAGTAATTCGTAATATGTATATACAAAGTTCACTTGGAATATGGTTTTAATCTTTATTAATTAAAGCTAAGATTAAATAGTTAAAAGGCTTTTTGGTCCCCCAATTTTGACAATTTAGCTATTATGGTTTTCTAGCTTTTAATTTGCCGATTTCAGTCATCCAATTCACAATTAATGGCTATTTTGGTCCCTCTATCACCTCTTTATATGCTGACATGTGTCCCTTCGTGAGCCACGTTAGCCCCGTTAACGGCAGAGTTGATTGGAGGGACCAAAATAGCCACTAATTATAAATTGGAGGACTAAAATCGCCAAATTAAAAAGCCAAGAGATCAAAATCGACAAATTGTCAAAATTGGAGGTTCAAAAATGCAACTAAGCCAAGTTAAAAAATATATTAAAAAAAACACAAAAAGACATGTTCGTTATTTTTAAAGTACTACTGAATATTCATTGCAAAAATATGTTGTTTAAACTTTGGCCAATTGGCCCTTTGGCCATTCACTTTAAAAAAAAAAACTTTGGCCATTAATCATGAAGTTTAGAAATTTCATTTAATTACCAACATGGGTTGGGACGAGTGGTAAGTGGTTCGGTCTCGTTTAAGCAAGGTCTTGAGTTTGAGTCTTTGTGAATGCAGAAAATGTACCTAGGTAGTACTTAGGGAACCGGGTGGGCAACCAAAAAAAATTCATTTAATTAATATATACCAACCCAAATTTAATATCATTTAATAAAAATACCGACATAAATTTTGAGTTACATATATTCTTTTTATTAATGTTATATTATAATTGGCCTGATTGGGATATGCCAAAATTATGTCTTTTCAAGTGTGAAGCTTTGACGCACAAGAGGAAGAGAGAATGCTTGCTTGGTGGGAAAGAAATAAATTATGGACCAATGTGTCCATTTCAATCAGATGATAGATGCTTGGAGATGAAGCCACGGCCCACGGGTTACCTTCAACGAAACCACTCCCCCTTTTTTCATAACAATTTCTCTTACGATTTATTGTTGAAAATAAAAATGTTTATCTTATACATTTTTTTTATGTAAGCAGTGCAAAACAAAAAATAAAAAATAAATGAAAGAGTTGTGATTGTGATTAGTGATTTTCTTGAAAAGGAAATAAAGTATAAAAAGATCTAAAAGAAAAAAATATAGAAATATCATTAAACACATAGCAAATAAATATTAATTCTACTCAGTTTCACTGTCATCAGATAGTTTGTTCAATACTGAACAAATAATCCCTTTAAATAAGTTATTTGCAAATGTGTTTGCATGTGAAACAAAAAATGAAGGGTAATAAAATCACTCATCCACCTTAAACAAGCTGAATTCTAAGATATTTCCAGCAAAATTTAAATTCTTGTAGAAACAATAGTTGCGAGGGTAGCTACCAACCTAGGGAATTAAACCTCTTAGTCTTACCCAACAATAAGATGGATGGAAATGTTAAGGTGGCTCCTGGGTATTGTGAGGAGATTCCCATTCGTGAGGGAAAGACTGAAGCTTTTGCTGTTAAAGAACATAGAGGAGAATGTGAGTTTTCTTACCATTACCATTGCCTTGTTTGACCACACTTTGGAGATATTGGATCACCAAAATTACAATTGCAAAGCTTGTATTAATTTTCTTGAACAACAGATTTCACATTAAGTTTCATACACACAATGAATTTCTTTATGTACCAAGTCTTTGGAACAGTTTTATAGTGAGGATACTTAAAAGCAGAATGCAGTGGATGGTTTTCAACTGTCTATACACTATATCTTTAAAGAACATAGTAAGCCTATATAACTCTATCGGTAGGTGTTTGTGTTTTCTATTGAAGTTACTTTAGGGGGTAGATTGCTGTAACCTTCTTCCTAGTTGCTTCATATTCTACTTGAATTGGCAACAGCATAGATAAGCAAAAAACAAGATCCTTTTGCTTTTAGGGAAAAGCAGTGAAGTCACGTTTCTTCTGTTGCTATTTAGGGCCTTTTGCAAACTCTTGTTTAAGTTTTCTAAACAAAAGGTTTTATGAGATTTGCAGTATATAAGAAACACTATCCACCTGCTTTGCATGACGAAGTTTGGCGATTGGATCAAATAGCAAAGGGTGGGGCACTGCACAAAAAATTGATGCAAGCAAAAATAGTAACCGTAGAAGATTTCCTTCGCCTTTTTGTCAGGGACCTCAGAAGTTAAGAAATGTAAGAATTTCATTCTACTTGCTAATAAGCACCACCATACCAGGCTTCTCAAACTCTTGTCTACTCCATTTTTTCTGAATACTTCTTTCTGCTACTTATTTCTTTGCCCCCTTTACGGCAGATAATTGGTAGTGGAATGTCCAACAGGATGTGGGAGAAACTCGTGGAGCATGCCAAGACATGTGTCTTGGGTGGCAAGCTTTAAGTTTATTATACTGATGAGAGTAATAGCACTGGCATCGTGTTCAGCCATATATACGAGCTCATAGGCCTCATTGCCGATGGACAGTTCTTCTCTTTGGAATCACTTTCACCAAATCAGAAGGTTGATTTTTATTTATTTTATGAATAAATTAGAAACACAGAATTCCTAGATCGATTTCATATCATGATAAGCCAAGTAGCCCTGATTCTTGATATCGCACAGTAAACTTATCTGACTAGGAACTACATTAGCTCATTTATTGAGAACCTGGATACAGATGTCCGTGGACTCCTTGGTGAAGCAAGCTAATAGGATGTTGGGCCATATATAATGATAAAGTTGATTATATGACCCATGTGGAGAAAGGGAGTAGGATAATTATAATTAGATAATTAAATAAACAGTTTATTAATAAATTCTAGAATGTTCTTAGTTATTAGGATCTTGCAACTTGTGTGGTGCTTATTACTTCTAAGGTTTGTTATTTCATTATATAAGCATTGTATCCCTTATTGAACAATCAATGAAAAATATGCAATTTATCTTTATTATCTTTTATTAGCTTTCTTTAGGAATATAATAGTTTAATCTTATTGGTTGGTGTATTTTCTTCCTATCACAAGCATATGAAAATTGGAGCCAATTTGTGGAATATGATGGCAAAGTTTTGAATTCTTTTAATAATGCCAAAACAGGATCAAGATCTTTAGCCACACATCATAACTACTATGTCCCTGAGCAGTACACTTATCCAAAGAATAATAGGCTGCCATATATCTTCTCTGAACCAAACCAACATCTGCACATAACAGATAACTAATCATCAGCTCCTGATTTGACTGATTATCCATATGGAAGCTCACATAATCAGATGACAGGGACATTTTTAAATAACTCCCAAACAATATACAAATCAGGCGCAAATACAGCAGATGAGGGTACATATTTCCCTGGAGATTGGTCAAGGAAGAGAAATTGGCATGGGTTGGAAGACATTGTCGCGGAAGAACTGCGTGTTAGTAGTTCCTCAACGTTGGAGAGCGATGATATGCAGAGATTACGCAAGACAATTAGCACAGGCGTTAGCTTGACAACTAATTTCCGTCATTCTAATGAGGGTTGTTACAACTATTCATGCAATATAAGCCTCAGATGTATAGTTCATTCAGTCAGGATCATGGAAAGTCTTCAGGGAAGGCTGTTGTTGGGTGGCTTAAGCTCAAAGCTGCTTTAAGGTGGGGCATATTTATCAGAAAAAGAGCTTCAGAAAGGAGAGTACGACTTACTGAGTTGAATTGAGTCAAATGTTGTTGGAAATTTTCTACTCATTTTTAAACTGAGGCTTCTTGCTTATATGGATTGTTGAAAAAGCAATCTGTTTCATAGCATAGAACCAAAGATGACTTGAGAAAAGATGTAAAAATATGACATTTTGATGATGTTGGGGTGGAACTGCTGCATAATGTGCCAACAAATTCAATTCTGCAACCAAAGACATGGTTTTACAAACAAAGCAAACCATACTTTACACATGGAGATTAAGTTTTAGATGATGTAACATTAAGTTTTTTAAATTCCTTCAAGTTTTATTCTATTTACCTCTAATTTTTCTAAAACTGTGTACTTTTGGACTATTGGTATTATTCTTTCATTAGGGAATAGGGACTAAAAAAGGCATTGCTTTTAGTATTTTTAGTCCATGATGATATATTGAAGAAAAAACTTTTTTTAAAGAGTGACAAAAATAAATAAAACTTTAATAAAAATTGAACAAAAAAAATGACATAATTATATAGGCCAAAAAATATTTAAACCTGAAATATAAAAATAATATTATTTATAAAACTATTTTACAATTTTATTTTAATTGGATAAGAGCTTTTCTTTTGTTTTTTGGATGAACCAGAGTATCCACCCTCACAACTGGGTGACTAATTCATCGCACCACAGTCGGGCCCTTTCGGGGGCGATGCTTCCAGTAAGGCTTGCTCCATTCACATGCGCCTCGGGTACGACTAGAACCCGCGACCACATGCTTCCACTTGTGTCACCTCCAGTGATGGATAAGAGCTTTTCTTATCACATACTCCCTCCGTTCCATATTATCTGTCACTTTAGCATTTTTAACTTGTTTCAAATTATTTGTCGCTTTAGGAATTCGAGGATGTATTAATTGGTTTTTTACACCTTTAACCTTGCATTTAATGTGTTGAAATATGTGAAATGAGTGATAATTAATATACTTTGAGGGTATTATAGTAAAGTTATTTAATAATTCTCTTGAAAATTGAAATATTAAATGACTTTCTTAATATGTGTGAAATTGCTAAAGTGACAGTTAAATTGGAACGGAGGAAGTACGAAATATATTTTTAAGTTGACCAATTTTACATAAAATTCACTAATCTAGAATACAATTAGTCAATTTTATGTGAAATTTACGTTAGTCTTCAGTCATGCAATATTTTTCCAACTTTAAACTCATTTACAAATCTCATATTATTGAGCAAAAATAATAAAAAATGAAGGAAAAACAAAACATCCTAGGGAGTAGGGAACGGTAAGGGGTTTCAAATTAGCCAATTGTCCAATTACAATTGGTGAAGAACCTCGAGTATCGGTGCCCAAAAATTAAAGTAGGGTACCCTAATGAGAGACCACCCACCCACCCCAGCAAAGGATGATGAAATTGAAAGTGATAAGATAAGCCAACATTTACCAATTCTCATTACCACAATGGAAGCCACAGCCACAGCCACTGCAATGAGCTTCGCTCTTCCCTCCACCAAAATCCAATCTTTCCATATCCTCAACCGACCCATTAACCCGTTTAACAAACCCGGGCCCACCACCTTCAAACCCCACCGCCACCGCCACCGCCACCTCCCCACCATCACCGCCGCCATTTCCCGCGGCAAGAAGGAAGAAACCGTCGACACCGTGAGGCAACAGCTCGAGAACTGCTACCTCCTCGCCGGAATCAACTACAAAGGCTTCACCGTGAAACAATTCCAAGAGCTTCGAAAAACCTTCCCAGAAACAACGAAGCTGATCGTGGCGAAGAACACGCTGGTGTTCAAAGCACTCGAGGGGACGCAGTGGGAGACGCTGAAGCCTTGCATGAAGGGAATGAATGTGTGGCTCTTCGTTCACACTGAGGAGATTCCTGCTGCTCTTAAACCTTACAGGGATTTCCAGAAAGAGAAGAAGCTTGAGGATAATGATTTCACAGGTGCCGTGTTCGAAGGAAAGTTTTATGCTCCTGATGAGTTTAAAAAGTTGGAGACTTTGCCAACTCGTGCTGAGATTTATGCCAATTTGTTGGGTTCTTTGAAAGCCCCTGCTTCTGCTTTGGTGGGTACCCTTCAGGCTCCGGCAAGAGAATTGCTTCTTGTTCTTAAGGCTTATGTGAAGAAGCTCGAAGAAGAAGAAGAGGCTGCTGCTGGTGCTGCTCAATAATAAATGTAGCTCATGAAAATTGTGGTATAGGTGTAAGTGTTTTTTTTTTTTTTTTTTTTTTGTTGTTTTAATTTTGATGTGAATTTTGGTTCATTGAATTTGAGTTGTTATGTATTGTTATATGTAGATTCATGTGTTTTTCTTTGTATCAGAAATTGAGTCAAGGAAAGTCGAAATTGACGAATGAAAAGAAAAATGTAGAATGGTGAAAACTGAAAAGTCTATTTCTTTTTTCTTCAATTAGGGTGAGGATGCTGAAATGCTTGATTCAATTGAATAATGCAACTTTCACTAGTTATTGGTTATTGGTTATTAAGTATAGTAATAGTACCCTGTGATCCCATATAGCATGCAATAATAATTCTGTTCCATCGTTGAGGGTGGGACGCTTTTTTGATGTGTTAGTTCTGAACATGTGTGTTCAGGACTTTGGGAGAATGGTTAAGCTTATTTTGTAAATTCATTCTCTGCATATGAACCCATCCCTGTTGTAGCTACATCTTGAGATTACAAGTGCTCAAAGGCATTTAATATTGAAAAATGATTCAAAATGATGCATTTAATATCTTAAAAAATCTCAAAGTTATGATTTTCGGTGCTAACATTCTACTTCTTGAATCCATAAACAATGCTTACAGGACACTTGGTAATTAGAGAATGAAAAAAATTGAAAACTTAAGTAATGGTTTGTGGAAAGTTATCCATTTTACTATCTTACCTTCCCCCTACATTCTATAGTGTTTATGCTTCCTACCTGCAAGTCTAAGCAAAAGATGCTTGAACTGAACCAGGACTACATGTTCCCTCACATTCTATAGTGTCTCTTGACTGGTAGTCATATTCATTAGATTGAACCAGGGTAGTTACATTATATCTGTAAAAAAGTAAATTAAAGGTGTTAGAGGATGTTATGGTTGTTGCTCAGGAACATGAACTTTTGTTTCTTGCTGTGTAAGGGTCGTCTTAGAGAAGAGGAATTTTCAGGAGTTTATTGCCTTTGTCATATGGGGGTGAGAAGCTGTTTTGCGGTGGTGAAATGACTCAGCACTGTAACTGCAAACTGTTCTCTCCGGTATACAACATTGACCTTTCAATTCCTTGTACATGTGATAGTCAAATTTCTTTAATTATGCTGCATAGCATGATTGAATAACAATTTTAAAATCTTTTATGCTAAAAGTCCATAAGTGCATCAAAATTAAATTTTTTTCTACTGGGATGATGTTAATGTGTTGAGTTAGTTACCAACTTACCTTTCACACTCCCCTATCCGTAAGGTACTTGTACTTCAAAGTTCAAATGAAATAAGAAGCTAAAACAAGGTGCTTCCGTTTGGCCTGTGAAGAAAATTGTTTACTTGAAATGTGGCATGTTGCATTGCTCGTTAGAGGAATTATAAGAGAAGAAAAAAGGTTGTTGCTTGCAAATGGACTTCCAACAGAGAAACAATAGTTAATGTATGTGAAGAATTCTATAGTTGATGTATGTGAATAATTTGGGATCATTGTGAAGAATTCATAATTGGACACAATTTTTTTCATGATATGCACAAGAGTATGCGAAAGTTTATATGCCATTATCATTACCCGAAACCGATGTTAACACATGAGAGGGAGTTACTCTTGAATTATTTACAGGGCTAAGCTCTGCGTGCAGTAATCTATTCACTTGAACATATCTTAGAGATGAGCCAGGTTATTGGCACCTCGATCGCCTATAACATATCTTTCGTAACCAATCAAGATTTGATATTTTATTTCGTAAATTGTTATTATTTCAGAGTGTGAACAAACATATTCGAATGCCAATAGTCTCACCCGATTGGTTTAAAACAGGGAAGTTATGGTAACACCCATGCCAAAGTTTCCACAACCATTTCTATCTGATGAAAGATTCACAGTGCAAGCTAACCACGTTAATAGGGAAAGTAGCTCAATGACTCGTTTGATCAAAATCATAAAGTAGTTCACGCAAACAGATTTTTTTTGAAAGCGGCATAAAAGATCTTTGATAGAAGTTCTTATTTTTAGCCATTGTCGCCTTATGAAGGATAGATAATTATTTCAATACCGTAAAAGTTAACAAAAGTGGTGAAATACAGTATACATGAGAAGTATTCCATCTCAAGCTTGCAGCATTTCCATTTAAAAAAGAAGGGAACAGTAATGTTGATTTTAACTTTTTTCCCCTACTCATCAAACAATCATAGTTTATGATGGAACTGAACTCAATGATAGATAAAATGAAATCATATTGTTTATTTCATCTAAAAAAAGAAAATAAAAAGGTTTCAGAATTTTTTATCGTTACTCTACAAGCATCGAAAAGAGAACGAACGAATTAAACAGTTAGCACGGACTATGTCCACAAGTGAAACATGAAAATGTGGCTAGCAAAAATTTGCAGCACAACATAAATCTAAGTACACCAAAGAGAAATGAAACTATGAAACAACTATAGGGACCAGAGTAACTTTCACGATTTTGATGCTGCTTCTAGATTCTTGGTCAGTCATAACTCAAAAGGACTTTCGGATACATTATCCAATAGGTCCCCGTTTAGCTCCTGCATTGAAAAAAAGTTTTTCATGAGATGATGATTCAAATAAAACAAATTTTAAATGATTTCATTTGCCAAAACTGCAATCAAACTTTAGAAAAACACTCACACCAGCAGAATATAAGATCTGTAAGGAGTTCAAGAAAACAAAATATTATGGGCAAACCAAATCTTATAGCACAACCTCTTTTGCATTATTTTATTACTTAAAAGGAGATTCTCACAGGAAAATTAGGTTGACAATTTTTAAGTCAAACCAAAGAAACAAAACATATAAATGTAACAATCACAAATCTCAAAATTGATAACAAAATCATTATGGTTTTACTCAAAGCATCTAAAGCAATCAACCATTTAAAGCAGGGTTTTTTTTTATATAAAAAAAAATCTCGAGAATTATAAACTCAAGGATATTGATCATACCTGTTTGTTCATTTCAATAATTATATCATCCAAGAACCCAAAAGTATTCTGACTGAATCCTTCTGGGGAATTCATTTGCTGGAAAATGCAGGCTTCGTTTAACTTCATTCTTTCTGCCTCATTCATTTGGCCAACCAAAGATGCATCAACTCTCTCGCTGCAATCTGCATTATTTTGGTTTGAACTCTGCCCCAAGTAACTAGTGTCTCCATTAGGAGAAATGAGTGAACTTGAGGGATTGAAGGTATTACTCATGTTTTCACTGTAATGCTGCTTATGATCTTCCCAGCTTTGCCGCTGGGTGGAACATGAAGCCTGTAGGATATTTCCTAGTAAGCCATCTTGGCATTGCCGTTCACCCATAGCATCCTCCAGAGGAACATGAATGGCACTTGTGGAAGAAAAATCAACTGGACTGTTCCCAATATGAGAAGCAGAGGAGGAGAACCTTAAGCTATTGGGAGGCAGTTGATTGCTATTCAAAGCCTCGTTCAAGGGCAAAGAGTTATTAGGAAAGTTGGATAACTGAGCTGCACTTTGCCATCTTTCGGTATACTCCAACACATTAGAGGAACCGGAGATGCCAGTGTTAAATGTTTCAGTGTTCGCAGGAGCAGCTCCAAGAGAAGAGGGGTTTCTAAATGCTCCTAAATTATGTGTTGGTGGAGAATTTCCTTGTAACAGTAAATGATTACTTGAGAGGCCAGATAGAGGGTAATTTGCTGTAACAATAGTTGGTTTACGATCCGTGAAGACAGAGGGAACTGAAAATCCAGTTGAATTATCAATCGGAATTGACTGTCTAAAACCTGTTGTACAGTTGCTCTGCTGAAGCTGGTTAAGTTCAACGGATGTTGGAGTACTGTGTAATAAACTTGAGCTTTGATTTGCAGCAAGCATGGAGAGGGGAAAGTTTCGAACTAAGTTGTTAACGGAGCTGTTCATCATGTTTTGAGATTGAACAGGCTGCCACTGGGCCAGTGAAGAACTAATTCCTCCCATGCTCGAGCCGGTTGTTGGGTTCAGCCCACAATAAATTCCACCAGATGCATATGATGGTAGTGTGGTGCTTGAGATTCTTCTTGACCCAGATGAAGTGCGAAAATCTCGATATCCATCTATTGAACCCATCTGCAGGTAAGGATCACTAATACCACTCATTGCAGCAGCTACACTGTTACCCTGCTGTGTTGCCTTTCTTAGACCGAGCCTGAATTTCTGCAATACAAAAATGTGATTAAGCTTATGTGCATTTATCACAGTACAAGATCTAGAACCGAGTTTGTTCATTCGTTATACATACTTTCATTTAAAAAATTAACATTGTTCTACTTTTAAAGAATCATCATATCTAGAAGATTGTCATTTCATCCCTTGTCAAAAACTTCGGTTAAAATGCAAATTACCCTTTCAACTATGACTCTAAGCCAAAATTGAAGCCAAAGGGCCCTATTTGCCAAAAGGTGGGGTCTTATGGGACCATTTGCATTTTAACAGTAAACTAATCTGAAAATTCATGTTAAATAGGAAATTCAGAATTTATACCTGCAGATGGCTTGCCACATTTTCCCTTGTAAGCCCTTCAACATTCATCAAGTCAAGTATTTTCTTAGGAACAGCATCTGCAATAATCAAAACCTCATATTAACCTATTAGGAATGATTAATGGTATCAAATTATATATATTTAAGTGCCATGTTCTCAAGTCAAACAAAAAGGAAAAAGGAAATCTTCACTGTGACATAAACTCACTTTCAAGGCTCAGCTGATTAACTGCATCAATAAATTTCCTATGTAACTCAGCATCCCAAACTAAACGAGGCTTCTTCTGAGTTGAGGGTTCCTCATCTTCACCTTCATTCTCTTCATCGTCTTCTTCCTCTTCCTCACTTTGTTCCTTCCTTTTTTGACCGGCCTTTACATTCGGGTCGGAATTATTTTCTGATGCAGTGCCTTGACTACCTTCCCCAACCATATTGCTAGCCTCCTCAACATTGGCAGCAGCCTTATTCTGATCCTTGCGATCAATCTTCTTTCGAACTACATGTTGCCATATATTCTGAAGCTCTTCGATTCGGACAGGTTTCAGCAAATAGTCACATGCGCCATGTAGAACACCCTTCATCACCAGCTCTTTATCTCTGTGTCCTGACAACACTGGACATAAAAAAACAAAAAAACATGAGTTCAAGTTGACAATGTGAGAAAACATATGTTTCTCAGTTTGAATTTATCTCTAGTTTTGAGAAGAACAAAATAAAATTTTGAACTTATTAATTTGAAATTTGGAAAATGTTCATCAGCTGTATACCAATAATAATAGAATAAGTAGAACTAAATCTCACAGTTCAGGTCAAATACATGTCATGTCAAAAGTGTTTGAGCTTACTGATAACAGGCAGGTCCATTTCAAGTCCCACTAGCTCAAGGAGCTTGAATCCATCAATGTCTGGCATTTTAACATCACTAATAACAAGATCAAACTTATTTCTGTTCTGCCTCAACATTTCTAGCGCCTTAATTGAACTTGTAGTTGCAGTAACTGCGACCAAAAACCATAAATCAGATATCAGATTAAGAGTTTTAGTAAAAATGGACTATCTAAGTAGATCAATTCACCCAATAACAAACACTTAAATCAGAATGCTGGAATAGTAGTTCTATATAACTACAATGTAGCAACCCAAAAACTAATTTAAAAAAAAAAATTCAACTTTCAAAAGAAAAACATAAACTTTAGGGAGATTAATTAAGAGCACAATGTTGTGTCAATAGTAAAAATCTCAACTTACAATGGAATATATATATATATATATATATATATATATAAAAGCAAGGATTTGGATCCTCTCCATTATTTGAATGAGATATGATCATGATGAATTTTTAAAAAAAAATGCAAAAATTATCATGTAAGAGTAAAGTCAATACACCACCAACCATAATCCAGAAGAAAAAAAATGTTTTTTTTTTATTACATGAGATGGATCAAAAATAAAATATGAACGGAGAAAGAGCATACAATTTCTTGCAGAATGCGAATCATATGTTGAGTGGATCATATAGCAAAGGGCAAAATAAAATTAAATAATTGACGAACAACAATATGATGAGTAAAATCAAATCACGAACCATGATACTGGCAACTGCGAAGCATGTTCTCCAAAACTTTGATACAAGTTCTGTCATCATCAACAGCGAGAACACGCATACCCACTGGAAAACGGTCTCTACCATTCTCATCCCCCAAACTACTACTACCACCACCCTTTTGATTCTCTGCCATGTTTTTGATCCTCAACCAAAAACCCAGATGAGAAAACTAATCACTGGACTTTATATCACAAACCACACAACAAAAAAATCCAAACTTGACTGCAAAAACCTTTTCTTTTATATATAAATAAATTTTTTTCGGAGTATTTTTCACAAAAAGAAAAAGGTACAAGTAGGAAGAAGAGAAAAACAATGTACGATAAGAATTAAAAGGGGAAAGAGAAAAGGTGATGAAAAAAAGGGGCTGGAGAAGAAGAAAGACGGCTTGGGGTTGAATTGGAGAGTGATAGTGACAAAGGACAGAAAAGAGTGAAGAAGGTTTCGATGGAATTGAAACCCAACAAAACACAAAACTTTAAGAGAATTTTTTTTAGTGAAAGAAAGACTTTTTCTGTTGTCAATGGCTTTGCTCTCCTATTTGTAGTTAATTTATCTTTACTACACACACGACATTCCACGACACAGGTCTCTGTCTTTCAATTATTTGTATTAGTTGCCGGGAGTATAATAATGCACTGCAGCACCTTGTTTCCCCTTTTTATATTTTCTTCTCTGACTATGATTTATATAAATTATTAGTTGGTCCTGAATTATCATATAATTTGTAGTTAGGTCAATTATTATTTGACATGTAATATAAATAATTATTCTGTCACTTTATTTTTTTATTTTTTATTTTATTTTTTTACCTGACAAATTATGATTGACCTGAACCACAAGTAACAAAATAATTCATGACCAACTAATAATTTCTTGTGAATTTGACCCAATTCCTTGGATTGGTGAACCCATCTCCAAAGCATATCGAGTCTATTTTTTAAAATTTCGAAAAAATGTGCTTTCATTTATGATGGCTTAATAAGATGAGTTGGATCTTATTTATCTCTTAAGGCTTTGTTTGGTTGCACGAGAGAAAATGGAAAGAGAGAAAATGAAAAGAGAGATTATGAAGAGAAAATGAGTAGATTTTGGGAGTGTTTGGTTAGATGAGAGAAAATGAGAAGAAATATGAGGAAGAGAAAAGTTGTTTTGTTAATTGGAAGAGAAAAGTGGAAAAAGAAAAACCAATAAATTTGTTAAAAGACAAATATACACTTATTTTACATAAGAAAATAAATATATAATTTTTTTAATATAAAAAAATAACCAAATATTTATTGTTTGCTTTGATTGTTTTATATGATAAAAACTCTAATTAAAAATATTTATATAAAAAATTGTATTAAAATAAAAAAAAAAAAAGAAACAAACAAACAAACAAGGTTGAACCAGTAAGGATGTAGTATTAATGTGCAGGGAGAGTAGAAGGATGTAGTGTTAACGCGCAGGAACCAATGCTCCCCCAAAGTTTCGCTTCATGAGGGAAGAAAATTTTTGGCCGTGGGACCCACCCATTTTTTTTTTCTCTCCCTCCATTTTCTCTTCTGGGAAAACTCAGTTTTCTTTTCAATTTCTTTCCTTTCAAATTCTTTCCTCCCAATTTCACCCCAACCAAACAAAGCCTATAGTGATATTCGTGGATAAGTTAAACAAGTTTAATTGAGTTTAAATTTGGTTTAATATTTTCTATTTACATTTGTTATTTTGTAAATAATAAAAAGTTAGGTGAAATAGGTTCTAAAACTTAAGAGAATCAAAGTAAGTCTCAGATTTAAGTTAACCAAATGATTTGTGCATGGGTTGTCCCTACATCAACAATAGAATTTAAACTTACATCATTATATAACAACGTGGGTTGGTCAAGTGATAGCTCACTTGGTCCCTTAACCAACAGGTCTCGAGTTCGAGCCTTGGGTATGGAGCAACCCTCGCTGGGAGATCCCTACCGCTTAGTGTGAGCTCAGTTGGGTCGGATCGGATGAGTCAGATTCTGGGTAAACCAGATCCGGGTACCGGTTGGTGTACACCAAAAAAACTTACATCATTATATAATCATTGTGAGTTAAAGTATTGTCAAACTTGATCAACATTCCGTAACAAATTATTTATTTATCTTAAAAAGTTTCCTAAAATATGTGTTAAAATTAGAATAAAAGTTAATTTTATTAAAATAATTAAACATATTATATTTTAATAATAATAAATTTATATATTTGCAATTAAAAAATGGCTATGATTAAGACTATTACTTAAGTAGGAAAATTATCCATCTCTTTTCATTTTTATTATTAATAAAAAGTCTTTTTTCTATCAACGTAACGACATGCTTGATCTTGATTATTTTTCAAATGGTGACAGATATTATTATTTTTTACTTATCTTAAAATTAATGTTTTCATTTATCATTATTTCAATTTTTAATCACAATCATCAAGTTTTTTAATTACGAAATCAATAATAACATGAAGGGGGAGCATTTAATTAAACATAAAACAACATGGAGAATATTAAAGAATTGCCTAACTTAAGTATGCTCAAATTGGATGAGAGCTGACCTAATACATAGTAGAATTTGTTAACTTGACCATTATATAATTAAATCATATAATAAAAAATGTAAAATAATATATTATTTATTTATTAAAGTAGAATATATTTTACTATATGCAATTTTTTTTTCACAATTAACTTTGACCCTAATCGATTTAGCGGGGTCATTCGGTTGTTAAACGCCCTTACTTTAGAAGAATGGTGATGATTAGTTATTGATATGCACTCAAGTGGACAACTATTGATACTAGTCTTAATCTTAATGGTTTAAAAGTTTTGATTTTTAACCCGTCACATAAATAAATACAACAAAAGTCTACCCCAGTTCATGTACCCCACTCAAACATAAACAAAAGAAAACATTTGAGCATAGTATAGAATAATAGATTCCGGCCATCCCCCTCTTACGATCAATGTGTTTTTCATGTTAATGCTCTTTTCGGGTTTATGGAGGTTTTATGGTCTTGAAATCTTACTTAAATAAATTGCACGATACAGCTCAGCAAAAAATTACTCCTAAAATTTTAAAAATAGTAAAAAAAAAATTGAGATTAAAAAAATACTACTAAAATAGTAGGAGTACAGTGTAAAATTTTAAGTTCAAGCTAGTATTACCAAAAATTCACCCCTAGCTATTGCGTCAATTCCGAAAATAACTAATCAGTTAAGATTATTCACTCCTAATAAATGCACTTACCATATTTTATGTCATCAGATTTTTACTCAAAATTTTCGCCAAGATAATTCCCCGAAAAGATTTTATTTTCTTCAAGACAATGATTTTTGGCATTATTAAAGGCAACGGTTTCCTCCGTTTAGTGTCATTAGAAGGAAATTTTGCCATTTAAAAAGATGGGTGTTCGTGTGGTGTTACTCCCTCCGGTCCTATATATAGGACATACTTAACTATATTACTCGGACCAAGAAAAGTAGTTAGTTTTATGAATTCTATGAGAACATATTGTAACATTACAATTTTACCCTCTCAACTTTTCTTGAAAAATTCACACTCATTAATGAACAACAAAAAACACATAAATAGTCAAAGCATTTAATAAGGGCAAAAAAGAGAAAAAACAATAAATGATGCATAAAAAATACAAAATGTCTTATATATAGGACCAAGAATTGCTTCTAGAATATGTCTTATATATAGGACCGGAGGGAGTAGTTTTCTCTTGAAACCGAAAATGCCATATTCTGCAGACCTCTATACATGGAAACTATGAAAGTGCTTGGTCTCAAATTTATTCTTATGGCCTATTATACCGTTTTGCAAATTATACTATTACTATAATTACTATAATTACTCATAATGATGATGGTTAATATAATTGCCCCAAATTTGAATCAAAAAATATAATTGCCCCAAATTATTAATGGCAGAGGCCGGTGAGAAACTACACCATTTGAAATTTTAAAATTAAGCAAAGCCTTACTTTTGCAATCGAGTTTTATTATATCATTCTGTGATATATAATTTTATCTAATAATTATATATATTTTTTAAATAAAAGCTATAGGAAAACATGTCAATTAAAAAAAATATGTATATGGGATGAGAAAATAGTTGATGAACTGACAGTGTAAAACTTTTTTACACGATCAGTGCGTAATCCACTATTCATATGTTTATGGTCGTTGACTGTTAGTTAAAGGTAAGTAATACAAATGAATCATAAATTATAGACCGACAATGTAAAAAAACCTTACACCGATAATGCACACCCGTTAATCTCATGTGAAATTTTGTATTTAAGTCCACTTAAATCAAGCAACTAATTACCATATGTAACTAATCAAGCAACTAATTAGCATATTTCATTAAACCAAACTTATAGCAAGGAAGACACAGGGTTACCAAACCAAAACCTGTTTATAGAAGACTAACTCACCCATTGTGCAAGATGATGAGCAACAATATTGCATTTCCTAAAATCAAAGAAAATTTTGCAATTTTGAAGAGTTAAAGTTTTTTTTTTTACATCAACCGGCCAGTACCCGAATCTGGTTTTACTCATAACTCAACTCATCTGGTCCGACCCAACTAAGCTCGCATTAAGCGGTAGGGATCTCCCAGCTGGGGTTGCTCCATACCCAAAACTCGAGATTGAGACCAGTTGGTTAAGGGACCAAGTGAGCTACCACTTGACCAACCTCACGTTGGTTGAAAAGTTAAAGTTAAATCTCTAATTATGAACAATATATCTCCTAGCTCAGAAAAGTCTTCGATTATAAATCGTGTCGTGTTTAATTTAATTTTTATATTTTTTGGTTTTCCTTTGGTTATCATTGATAAATTGTGTTTAATTGGAATAATCTACCAAAAATATTATTATTGGGTATTTCTGTAAGAAAAATTATAACAATTTCGGGAGGGTATTTCCGGAGAGAAAATTATAACATTGCCCCAGACTAACAACAATATTCTAGACAAGTTTAAGATCATGATGCAGAAGTAATAAAGTGATAATTTCTCATCTTTTAGAGTTTTATGGTATAATTTAAAGTTTTATAATTTCTGAATATTATAGTGTAATTTAAAGTTTAATAACTTTTGCCCTAAAAAAAGTTTTATTGTTTTTTTATTTGTATTTTTTTTGACATTTTTTTATTTGTATTTTGTTATAAGAGATACTTTTTTTAATCTTTTGTGGATAATGATTGTTCGATATTATCTTAGTATGATATGAAAAATGTCTTCTAATATTTTCATCATATATAATTATATACCTTGGAATTTATTATTACCTTATTAGTTTCAAGATTAAGAATATATTCCATTAAAAAATATATTATTAATATAAACAAGTCTAGTAGGTTTGTCATTTTATATACCTAGATTTGAAACCAAAAGAACATTCTTCTATCAAAATACCATTTCAATTGGGAAAAGAAAAATAGGTCAATTCTACAACTTTTTGCTCAACTTTTTGGAAAGTCAAATCCTCGTTAATATAAGTTAAGGGAATAACGTCACGTCTTATATTTTCATATAAACGATACAACGAGTATAAATTTACTTGACTGAAATATCAATGTAATTATGTATTTTTATTAGTGTTTTTCGAAGATAATACGTTTTACGATCTGATAATTAAAAACTAATATATTTTGAATCTTGATATCATCAGATTTTTTTATTTTATATTTAGTATATTTGATTGATTAGTATTGAGTATATCAATTAATATAAATATTAGTTACCATTTTTAAATTATGTAAATAAACCAACTGAGTTGATAAAAAAAAGTATGGTAAGTCAGACAAATATGTCAAAACTGAAACAATATACCATTTTTATCATTATTGCACAAGCCACAAATTATGAAAATTTGAAAGATAATGATGTGAAAATGCTCCAGGGTATATCATTGGTGATCCTATTTCCAATTCTGTCTCCATGCGCATTACTAGTTCACTAGGCAGAGTAAATCTTAGTTTTCTTTTTCTGCTTAATTCCATCTTTCCTCTTCTCTACCGTTTAAAATTTAAAGACAGTAGATTAAAAATCTAAATTAGTTATTGAAATTTGTCTATTGTGAATTTTGATTTTTTTTTTAATTTAAATTTTAAAATAGTTCTTAAAAATTTTATTCACAAGGTAGTTTAGTCTCTCAACAAATTAAGTCGTCAAATAATCTTTAAATTGTTTCACGAGACAAATTTGTTCTTAAAAATTTTGATTTGACTTAGGATAAAGTCAATCCAGCCCGACTGATAAATAAAGGTTTTGACTTTTAAAATCCAACTCTAATAGATCATGAGCATTTTGACAAGCTTTAGTAAAGCTGAACCCCTTGAGCTTCAAACTTATTTGCTCATGTGACATAAAAATCCGACCTTATCTAGTTAAAAAAGCAATCCACTCACTGTAAAGTTTAGCTTAGCTTATTAGGTAGCTAGATTTTTTTTCTGTACTACTTGGCATGAACACGTGTCCCCAAGAGCACCCTTAATATCAATAAATCCTTGATATTAATCTTATACAAGGTGACATTCCTATGCCTCTTCCAGCGAGATGTGTTAACCGAGAATCGAACTTGAGACTTCTTAGTCTCAGACCCCATTCTCAAGTTCTCAATTTGGCAGGATCGCAACACTTGAGCCAACTTCCAATAATTTTAGCTTAGGTAGATGATCTTTGATCCAAATTATAAAAGAAAAGAGTTTATTAACACCTACTTTATTATTATTCTCACCCGTTTTTTAAAATCTCTTGCATTTTCTAAAGTATTATCTTCTTTCCAAACTTTCTCGACTTTTAACTCTTCCAATCCATCTCTTAATTACTCACACTTGACCACAACTTACTCTTTAACCAATTTAATTTATCAAGATCTCGTAACTGAAACCAATTTCAAACTGATAACAATAAAATATGCAAAATAAACCATGAACAATATTGCAAAATATTTACTACATACCCAGAAAATAATTAAATCATCTTCAATCAATCCAAATAAAGTATGTTATTTTTTTTTTTAAAAAAAAGTGTCAACATCTTGAAATTTAAACCTACGTCAAACTGAAAAGCAAGGGTTGAACAGAAGTATGTAATTCTGGATCATCTATTTAGTCAAGCAGGTTTTCCATATTTACTTAGTTGAGTTTCAGGTCATCTATTTATAGTAGGTTTATGAGTGATAATAATAGATTTCTGTGTGTGAGTAATATGTTTATGTGTGTTAGTAGTATTTTAGGGACATTTTTTTTGTGTACATCAACCGGTCCTCGATCTGGTTTACCTAAAATCCGACTCGTCCGGTCCGATGCAATTGAGCTCGTACTAAACGGTAAGGGTCTCTCAGCGAGGGTTGTTCCATACCCAAGGTTCGAACTCGAGACCAGTTGGTTAAGGGATCAAGTGAGCTACACTTAACCAACCCCACGTTAGTATTTTAGGGACATTTTTTATAAGAAGGTGCAAATATTATATATGCAAAGTAAAGTGTTTTTTTTTTAAGGGAATGATGTATTTTATTCATAGATTAGAAACCGTACAAGTAATGACAAACATGACAATTACAAGTACAAGATATTTCACACTAATAATAGTTAAAGGGAAAACAAAATACACTGTAACAACATACTCTTCCATGTGGACATGGATCATCAGCAACTGCCAAAACCGGACTCTACCAGGAGATTCAATAGTCTTTAATTCCAAGATAACAATCTCATTGATGCTGAGACTAAGCTCAATTCGGCGATAAGAAATATCAGATCCAAAACAAGAGAGTCGTTGAACGGTAGCCAAATCAACAGTCGGCAAAAGGAGATCTGTCTCGACGAGTAGCCTTCCAATTATTGGAGCAAAGAGGATGACCATCAGATCTAGAAAGTAGAAACTATCCAGAGGCATCCCTCCACTTTAAACACACAAAACAAAACAACTTGCACAAAGACGAGACAAAACCCAGATAATTGGGGGAAACAAAGTCACACACTTTCCCAAAGGAAGGGGAGGGAGATCGGGAGGGACAGATCTCCCTCCCCTACCAAAAATCAGCAGATGAAAACAAGCAGGAGTAGAGGAAGGAGGAGGGGAGGGAAAATCCTAATTTTTTATTTCAGGTTGAAATGAGTAGTAAAGTGTTGGGTATTAATTAAATTTAGAAATTATTTTGTCAGCCCAACATCATATCATGCCACCCAAAAATATGAAATGTCCTTAATATCCCTTGTTTTTTTTTTCATTTCCTTCCATCTTCCCTTTTAATCTATTCTCCCTATCATGTTCCTCTCTCTCACATTCACTTCCCTTACTTTATTTTCTTCTCTCGCACATACTTCAACATAAACAATCCACCTTCAAGCACTCATCTTCCTCCTTCAATACTTATTAAGGTTTCATCATTTTCTCCTTGCGTTTTTCATCATATTCGATAGCACCTCTCGTGGTCCATTAATAATAAAATTAATTTGTTATTTACAAGTATTATAACTTCCTTACATCTTTTATTAATTGATAGTTGTGTTGTGTTTCAAGTTTTGCATTAAAAAATTTATATATATATAAAAAAAAACGAAACTAAGATGCGAGTCGTGAAATGGTCTCATGACCTTTGGATTATTTTTCAGGTCGTGATGAGTGCTTATAACTCGTGCTTAATGCATTTTAATAAAATTTAAAGGTTGAATCACAGGAGTACTTAATTACGAAGTTATATATCTTGTGGAAGAAAAATTTAAAGGTTATTTAATGACTTTGTTTTTTCGAAAACCAAATTATCTCTCAAACAAAATTTTCAAAGATTATTTTAAAACTTTTTTTTTTCTGGGATTAAATTTGACCATAAAAAATTTTAGACCCTCATAAACCTTTAGTCTATAAAATATACATGGCTTTATTATTTGTACAATTATTTTAAACATCAATGTAATATAAATAAATGTACACAAAGT
This sequence comes from Crotalaria pallida, assembly GCA_037953625.1. Classification (NCBI taxonomy): domain Eukaryota; kingdom Viridiplantae; phylum Streptophyta; class Magnoliopsida; order Fabales; family Fabaceae; genus Crotalaria; species Crotalaria pallida. Next base: position 181,728,585 of record CM075649.1, read on the forward strand.
CAAAAACATGTTTATTTATATTTCCTTCGTCCCTATATATAAGACTCTTTTAGTAGATTTTAAATTCAATAAAAAAGTTGATTAAATTAGTTAATTGTATTGGAAATGTATGTAAAATTTGATATATATTTTTAAAACTACCACTATTATTAATATTATTGAGAATTTAAAAACTGTTAAGTAAGTATATATGTTTGTGAAAAGAAGTAATTAATTGTCATTAAAAATTAATTTAGAATCTTATAAATAACGACAAAATATAAGTATCAAAATGATCTTGTATCTAGAGACGAAAGAAGTGTTATTTTTTATGCCTACCAGGGAGGCTAACACACAGTTGATAATTGAAATTGTTGCTATTTTAACAGGTGGTAATCAAAAGAATTAATCGTCTTGCAAATGTAAATATTAGTATATTTCTTTACGCCTAAAAGCTCAGCTCATGTCTACAACATTGTCAAATATAGTAGTCGTGTATGGAGTATTTACGAAAGATGCATGTAGGAGACTCGAAAGAAAGGCTAAATTAACAAGCTTACTCAACAATTGAATGAATTATTGAGGCATGCCTGCTAGTTGTACCATACTACGTAATTGCCTGATATATATCACACGTACCGTGACGTTTTAGCATGATAGTGATTAGTGAGTGAGGTGGGGCAATAATGGTCAACGATATTCATGAAAGAAAGATGGCAGTGGCACTGTTGGAATGCAGCCTCATTTCATTGTACTGACTGTCACTTAATAATGCAAAAGTCAATCAAATAATCATTCCATTCCCATAATCCATACAATAACTATTGACTACGAGTAATTAATTTACTACCTCCGTCCCTAATTATAATACTCTCTTAGAAGATTTCACGTCCATTAAAAAGTGAAATAATTTAATTAATTGTATTGGAAATGTGAACTTTTGATATGTATTTTCAAAATTACCCATATTAATATTATTGGGAATATAAAAAGAGTTAAATAAATAGGGGTGTTTGTGAAAAAAAATAATTAATGCTCATTGAAAATTGGTAAAGGACCTTATAAATAGGGAGAAAATAAAAATGTTAAGAGCCTTATAATTAGAGACGGAGAGAGTAAGATTTAAATTCATGACAATTATTAAGTTTTTCAAGGTGGCAGAAAAGAAAAACTTAGATTTTTGGTGCGTAACAAAGGTATTTTTCAGTCTAAGATTAATCTCATCCTAGATATAGAGATCATTAAAGTAAGTTTTCTCTTTATTAACAAACTCTTTTTCATAAGGAAGCTAATAATCATCTCTCAACCGTGATGAATCTTGTAGATAAAAAAAGCTAGATAAGCTTATACAAGTATCAAATAACTACAATGCAAGCGTTATATATATACTCTTTCACTAATTAAATATAAGCAATAGATAATATAAGTGTTTTGGTTCTTTTTATAAGTATTTAATCTAATTTTTAATGATATTAATTTTTTTTCACAAACATTTGTATCCGCATAACATCTTTTATAGTTCCAATGATAATGATAGAGGTAATTTTAATAAATATATCAAATATTATCGATTTTACTGTCATTAATAATATTATCTAATTTATTTATTTCACATGCAAGTTGACTCCAAAAACTTATATATTTGGGGACAAAAGGAGTATTATGAAATTAATGAGCATTACCTTAATAAACAACTATTGTAGTGCTATATACTGTGAGAGGAAAAAAAACAAGACAAGTATCATTGATCAATGTATGTGCATCCGGTGACTCAGTAGTAGTATGATTTTCCTTGTGTATTTATTTTGCTAATTTCCTTGTGTAATTCCACAATTATAAACTTTCTAATTAGAATTTACCACTTTGAATACATGATGATATTATAAAGGGCAACTTATATAAATCATTAGAATCAACAAGTATGTATATCAATCAATGATAATGGGTGTTTTATTTCATTCAAAGGTTTCGATTTCATGTTTTTAAGAATACAATTGTATTAGGTACTTATTAAAAAAGTTATGTGATCCATAATTTTCTCACACGACTCAAACAAGATTACTCTTGCATTGATTGATGGATGATACTTATAAATTAATTAATTAATTTATTTTTTAAAAAAGCATAAACCATCAGAAAAACGCACAATACGGACATAAAATAAATTGAATCACCAGGGATTCTATTGGGATTTACCTACGAGTAATTTCATTTTATTTTTACTATTGGCATGGGAAAGAAAGAAAGAAAACAGAAGGGTTGTCTTGTCTGTCAAATTGAGAATGAATAGTAAAACAGAAGAAAACGGGAAGGAGGAAGCTAGAGGGTACATTTGCCTGTCCTTATTTTTTCATGGTACTGAAGAGGGTGGGAAGTGGGAACGTTTCAAATTATGATAGGCTAATAAAGGGATATGGGACCCACTTATTACCACCGTGGATGTATAGTACTCCTAGCTAGTAGAGTAGAGTGGGGAATAATGCAGTCAAATCCTTTTTGAGAAGATACATAATTACATACCTCAACGGAAATGGAGTTGAGTGGGGGCCCCACTCTTCACTCTCCATAGCATGACCATGATGCTGCTGCGCCGTAGTACTGACACTGAATGAATCGATCAACTTTCTTTATTTTGGTGCAAGAATGAGTCAATCATCTTATTCTCGATATCTCACGCACACTCACTCCATCAGTACCATAAGACTCATGAGTCATGACTAATAATAATGGCCACGCATCCATGCTAATGAGTACTATAAGTATTTTTTTATGGGTCTTGCTAACAAGTGCCCTTAGGGCACTGGTTAAGGATACTAAAAGTGGAAAAAATTCATAAGTCCAAGGTATTTATTCTCTCGAGAATCCAAAAAAGTGCATTTTCCCATAACTTTTAACCACGTTTAATCTCTTAACAAGTGCCCTAAGGGCACTTTTTAACATTTTCCTTTTTTTATATATATATTTATATCATATTAGGGGTCCCCTATATTGAATTTAGAATAGTTTCGCATATTTGACACCATAATTGTTTAGAGTAACTTATGAATTTCATTCCTATCCTTCCATCATTGTTACAATTATCATGTCTTCATTATCCAATCATTCATTGGAATTGAGCAATGCTGCAATCTGGCTTTTTAATTAACTTATTATCATCAAAATAAAAAAAACCTCCCATTAACGGAGATTTAAAAAATGGTTAGGACAAATCACCGGCCATTTATGTTTTGTTTTTTACTCACCTCCACCTTTAGGTGGGCCCTATATAAATATTGGCATCACACAAAAGGTAACAATTGTGTGAACTGATTTCACTTTCAAATATCTATCATAACTCATTAAAAAAGATTAAGGTAAAAAATCAGGATTGTGACTTGTCATCTCATGACATAGTAGTGAACTTATCTAACGAGATGTCAAAGTTCTAATGCTTTAAATAAAAAAGAGAGAAAGTGTTTAAATGAAGAGAAGGGGGCGTTTTACAATACTCATCCGCCACAATGATCGTGTTCGTGATAGTGGCGTAGTTTTATACTATGTCTCAGTCACTTTCAAACTCACACGATCATTGTGGCAGATGAGTGAAGAGTGTTATAATGTGCAATGTGTTGGGTTGGGTTTTTAGAAGTTGTGGGTGTAACAAGTAATGATAGTGGAATGGTTGGTTGAAAGCATGTCATGAGTGGAACTATCAGTTCACCTTTTGGTTTAGCTTGTGGGGTGGAAAAACTCACCATCCATGGTTTTTTTTACATAATCACGAGTTTCACTCATGATCATAATTTTTACCATGGGTCACAACCTGCACATTACCATAAAAAAAATAATAAAAAAGAAAAAGAAAAAGATGATAGTTTAAAATTTTATTGCTAAATTGGGATGGCATGGTCAAAACTTGGGGGGGAGAGGGGCAAAATAATTTCTGACAATGGTCGGTAAGTGCTGGAATCATTTTAGGGACTAAGAAAAGGCCTAACACCCCCATAAGCCCGTTTGTTGGGCCTATGAATGTTTACATCACTCTTAGTATGCTTATTTTATCGACTGCTCCTTTGAAGATATGATGCAGCATTTTAGAGACTTGGTTATGCATGCATCGGGAGGAAAAGTGAAAAGTGTATGTACCGTAAAACATAGGAGTTGAGATAATTTGTGGAGTTCATTTAAGAAATATTTTAAAGTTATTGAATGGAATAAAATTATGAATTAAGTTTCTTAGATAATGTGATATTATGAAGTGTGAAAACTATAGAGTAAATAAAGTTGCAGGGATGCTGATGTCTTATGAAGTGTTTCCCAGCTCGAACCGTATTGCCTCATGGAGAATACACGTGGCTAAACAAAAAAGAAATTTGCAGGAGAAGTTGTTAAAATATTAGTGATGAGATAGTGAATCATTTCAATTCAAGGGTCGTGTTATATAAATAATTTGCCTAAAGGGATTGGGGAGAATTAATAGCAGGGAAAAAGAACATTCTTTTTTTGATGGTGGCCTATTACATACACTCTACTTTGCCAGATATCTAAATCAAGTAGTACATCATAATTAAGCAGGCAACACCTAAATCATGTATCCATGAATCAAACTAGCATGGTTACTACTACTGCAGCTGGGCCCAAACTTCAACCAAACCATGGTTCTGATCCCATACATCCAAAACCTGAAGAAAAAAAATTGATCAAGCTATCCCTTACCAAATCTTAAGCATTTGTTATGTCTGGATTCAGTAATACTAGGATTTTGAGTAAGCTGTTTGTTTGTCTGTCTTGTGAGTGAGAGTTTCTCCATTGCATTAATGAACTTGCGTAAGTACTTGATGTACTCTGGGAAAGTTTCAAGGTTGCAATGTCCCCCACCCTTGATCCACAAGGGGTCATATTTTTCTTTTGAGAGTTCCCATAATCGCTTTCCATGAGACCAATCAACAATGTCATCATTTGTTCCCTGCACACGATCCATTAACAACAAAACAAAATTATTATTATGATTATTAGCGCCAAGCATTGTGTTAATTCATCAAAGAGAATACAATGGCAAGGCAAATATCTACATCAGATAAGATGTTTTGTATGGAGTGTGAATTCAATATCAATGGCACAGGGAAGCACAGCGCAACATAAAAGTTGAAGAAAATCAACATTCTATATATTTTCTTCATCAAACTTGGCTCCATTTACACCGATGACTGCTATGCTATATATTGCTAGGCCTTATTAAATGAACAACAACCAAATAGAAGTGCAAGATTTACTGATATTCTAAAATTTCGCAATCATTATGTTGTCAAGATACGGATATTGAGAATCTATTTACTGTTTTCTTTCCTATGTATCACAGCACTATATCTTTTGCAAAACATATACAGATATCAATTTAGTTCTTCACAGTTCACACAGTAGCTTCTTAGTTGAAAGAGCCTTAGTTGCGTCTGTGTCTGGTCTTACAGCTATCTCTATGAGGACACCAGATTAAAGACCAACAAAGCAGCTTCTTCAATAGTCCCACGAAAAAACCATCTACTAGTGAACATGAGGTAGCCAGCTAGTATGGCAAGCCATTTAAAAATATCATATATAGTCTTACTCGCTCTTATAAGCACTACTGATGGGTTCAAGAATCATCTTACTCGCTGTTATAGCTTATAAGCATCCTTAAAAGTTGTTCAGTTACTTGTTCTATCAATATTAATTGTAGAATGGGAAGATGCAGAAACAGAGAAATACCAAATATTAATTAAAATATTTTGTTTGCCCCATTGTCATATTCTTTGTTAGGACAACAGGAGCAGTGCTCCTAGGTTCAGTATCAGCAGGACACAACCAACACAAAGGTCACCTAGAGAGTTAAAACCGCTAAAACATATAAGCAAATTCCAACCAAATCAGCCCCATGAAATAACCTAATATTGTCAAGGATCTGATTCTTAGTATCTCTCAGTTTTAACTATTAGCACCGTGCAACATTCGCAATCGAACATTCAGGTTAATAAACACAACTTTTTTTTTAAAGGAGTGTGTTTTATGTAAAGAACAAATCAATCTACATAATCCGCACAATCCTAAGAGAAAAAACTCTTTGTACTCTTTTAGGACTCAGGGAAACTTCCATATTCACAAGTCATCTTCAGAGATAGCAAAATAAGAAATTACAGCACAATAATCTCTTCACGTCAGAAGCCTCAAAAGACAAAAGAAAGAAATTGTTGATCAAGTTTAAGCACGGAAAAGAAAACAGAATCGCTGAAACTGATTAGAAAACTTAAATGGAAGTATATACTTACATGTATAACGAACACAGGACATTTGACATACCGTATCTTGTCTATATTCTGAAAATAAAAAGATATTTTTGTCAGTTCAAATGTTAATTGTTGCAACGGATTAAGAATTAAGAAGCAGACTACTGAGGCATAACTCACTTTAAAAATGTCAAACCAAAACGTCATCTTGACAGGGTACAAGACCCTTAACCCTGAAAGGATGGCACTGTGAAGAACAACACCCCTCAACTTGTGTAACTTGGAAGCCAAGTGTAGTGTTGGTCCACTTCCAACCGATTGACCATACAAAATCAAATCTTCTTGCTTAATTCCATATTCACTCTTCAAACAATTATATACAGCCTCTATGTCGTAATATGTGTTGAACTCAGATGGCTATCATCCCAAGTGTAGTATTAATCACACATGTAACACAAGAAGACATCAGTTAGATTGGCAAAAATATTGATTTTAAAAAAAAAAATGAAAAAAAAAATTCTAATAATAATCTTGCTTCCTTATTTCATCTCTTCATATGACATATGAGATAACACACTCCCAAGCCTTAGGATACTATAAAATAAATTGAGACTTCAAAGAAAAGGGGGAAAATTAAATCAGATGGGGTCACTTACCTTACCTGTAGATGCTCCATATCCTGAATAGTCATAGCTGAAACATAACACAATAAGTTCATAATTAGAAAAGGGTTTTTAATTTATGCTTCAACACAACTTGAAAACAAGACATGTCAGAACAGAACAGGATGGAGCAGTATAAAAAAATAAAAATTTTGCTAAAACATCCACCGTTGTTTCTGTTCTGTCTGCACGCCAAACGCTAACTAACATCTTATAAAACAAAAAAAAAACATAACTTTGGAAAGTAAAACACCACCAAAGGAAGGGAAAAGAAAAAAGAAAAAAACAAGTTTCATGTTAGAACATAAGCAAAGATGCAAACTTTCGAATTCAAACCTCATGATATTGATACGGAGGTGGGCTCTGAGTTCAATGAAGAGGTCATGCATTTGACCCAAGTCAGCGGCATTGCCATGAGAGTACAAGAAGGTGAACCGAGCAAAAGGGTGTCTCCAAAGAGTGGCAACGATCTTGTTCCCAGCCTTGGTTTGAAGGTGGTGAACGTCGACGTTTTTATCGGCGGTGATGCCGGAGAATACCAGCCTCCCGTCGTCTTCATCTCTGTAAACGTCGTAGGTTGGCGGCTCTGGCGGGAAAAACGCGAACTTTGCCGCCACGCTTCCCGTTACATTCCCCATTTTATTTTATTTTGAGTTGAACACACTGAATGCTCTCTCTATCAACTCTCTCAAGTCTTAAACGCACATAGTTTTGGCACCAAGGTTGAGTTGAGGTTCTGGTTTTTCCTCCCTCTTCCTATTCTATTCCTTTGCCTATCTTATTTCTGCATTAGAAAATAATAATAATAAATTATAAATTAATAAATAAATAAATAAACGTTTATTTCGCCTTTTAGGTTTGATCACAAATATTAAGAAAGTAGTATTAATTATTGCAAGTGTTATGTATAGTTTGTTCAAAATACTTATATTTGATCCTTATTGCAAAATTGTAGTAGTATTTAATTTTTATTAGTAAGAGAAATGATTGAATGAAATGTTAAAATTAGAAGAAAAAAATATTGTATGTTGGTGTATTGAAAATGTAAAAGGTCAAATAATACTATGAAATAAGAAAAAAAAAAGCTAAAAGATCAAACATAGTAAAACGGATAGAGTAAAGTACATAAGAGTAATTTCATTTAATTTTTGTTTCATTCTCAATACAACTTTCTTAAGATATATATTTTTTTTTATGAATTTAAAAAAAATACACTAAACTAATTTTCTTAATAAATATGATTTCGATTATTTTAGAAAGACCAAAAAAGTAATAAATATATAATTTTGATATCAATGTTTAATATCCAAATAATATTTTCTTAAAAACTTATTGAAGTATCGATATATTAATATATTATTTATAAGAAAAATTCCTATATTAATCATGAAATTTAAATTTATAAACTTGTGAACAATGAGTCAAACTCTTGAACAAACTTTTATTTTTTATACTACTAGGAATATTTTATTTTGTTTTTTTCTTTTTTACTCGTTAAGAGTAGAGATGTTGTAAAAACATTTAAAAAATGTGATGAGTTGGGAGAATAGAAAGGTGAAGGGGAGGTTTGAGAATTCCAATAAAATAAAGTGGCTTTGTGAGGAAACCAAAGGAGGGAGGAAAGTGAATAATTCTAATTTTTTTTTGGATTAACCAGGGTATCCATCCGCGCAACTGGGTGACTAATTCCTCGCACCACGGTCGGGCCCTTTCGGGGGCGATGCTCGCAGTAAGGTTTGCTCCATTCATATGCGTCTCGGGTACGACTCGAACCCGCGACCACATGCTTAAGGGACACAAGCTCCTTTCACTTATGTCAGCCTCCACTGGTGAATAATTCTAATCCTAATCCTAATAATAGATCCGACCTAAGCGGGTGAGCTGGATTTTGCATGCTGGGTAGGCAGGCATCACCATTCATGTTCTCCCTTCACTTCTTCTTATGGATCACCTCTCTCTATCTCTCACTTTCACTTGCTTCTTTTTTCGTCCGTATTCCTTGCGGAACCACCGGTGTTCCCAAGAGCACTCCAGGGAGCCCTTGAGACTAATCCGGAGCGAGCTGCGTGGCTGGCTCTCCCAGCGAGATGTTTTTAGTGGGAATCGAACCCGGGACTACTAGCACCCGTGTCCCATTCCCAAGTCACTTTCACTTACTTTAATCTCTCTTTTTCTTTTTCTGTATTTGTTTCTTCAATGAATTAGGTTTATCATTTACGGGAAACAATCTTGTCCCAATCAAGTCAATACACGATATTTTCTTCCCCAGAGAATCCATGTTCATCAAAGAAGTTAGATTGTAGTATCTCTGTTCCTTATTACATGTTCTTTTTTTTTTTTGGTGTAACACCTTATTACATGTTCTTTTGTAAAATAAATAAATAAATAATAATTGTTCATTTTATTTTTTTTTATAATTTCAAATGTGTAATAAATATCAATTTTTTTACGTCCATGTTCAGTAAATATTGACTTACATAAGTAAGTAGTAAAGAAAAATTAATGATTATAAAAAAAAATAACGTGGAAAAACTTAATTAATTATATTAGAAATCTAAGCAATTATTATAATATTTTTTAAAATGTGTGCTTTGTTTGAAATATGACAGATAGATAAAAACAGAGGGAGTAATATCATTACCGACATTAAAAATGTAAACATTTGATATATAAAAATAGATGGAGTAGTATCATTATAAAGTATTGATTAACTAATACTCCCTCTGTCCCTAGTTATAAGGACCTCTTAACACTTTTATTTTGTCCCTATTTATAAGGCCTTTTACCAATTTTCAATGAGCATTAATTATTTTTTTCTACAAATACCCCTATTTATTTAACACTTTTTATATTCCCAATAATATTAATAGGGGTAATTTTAAAAATACATATCAAAAGTTCACATTTTCAATACAATTAACTAAATTATTTCACTTTCTTAATGGACGTGAAATCTCCAAAGATGACCTTATAATTAGGGACGGAGGTAGTAATATTTATGAAAATAAGTAATTAAATATTATTGAAAATTAAAGTAAAGTATTTTAAATAAAAAAAATCATAAAGAGTTCTTATATTGAATGATGGAAGGAATATAAAAAACTTACTCTTTCAACCTTGTTTATTCATGTGCAAAAATCAAAACCAGGTTTTAGTTTAAAAATGCAAGCATGCCAAACTTGAATCAATCACACTTGTTGATATTTATCTTAAATTTGATGATTAATTAAATACTTTTTTCAATCTTAGATATAAGGAAGAAAACTAATTAACTTCACACTTTAAGTTAGTTAAGTATATTTAATTTTATTAAATTCATAAAAAATATTTTAGAAATAATTGTATTTAAAATAAAATAATTAAATTTTATTTATATTTTAAAAAAAATATATTCTTATATATATATATATATATTATTGAACCAGGTGGTGTCTAGGTTTCACATTTTTTGTGCCTCAACTAATTCATCTCAGATCCGCGAACTGTGCATGTCTTTAACTTAATAAAATTTTTTTATTAAAATAAGAAGGAATAATTAATAAAGAATCAATAAAAAATAAATGGGTGATGAAAACTGAAAAGTACTGGTTACCTGTACATTTTCTGGGTCATGGTTGGTTGCATGACTAGGTATTATGCTGAAAAGTCAAACTTGTCCCCTCTATCTTGTTAATGAGGGTATGAGACTATCATTAATTACTAATTAGAGATTGAACCAAAAAAACGAAAATTCAAGAGATTTGTTGTTTTCCCAAGTTTCAATTATTTTATCAGTTCAACAGCAATCGTCCATCAATCCATCCCCACGGTATAAGTACCAAGAACATTGTATGTGCTCATTCGACTAATCATTTTGCCTAATTACTTTATGAAATGATGATTCATTTATGCATAGGATAATAGTAGTATAACATAAATAATAAAATTGTATTTTAGAAAATTAAACAATTATTTTTTAATTCATTAATAATTTCAATAATTATTATATATATATATAAAATCTTGAGTGGTATCCTGGATTATATTCATTATGTATTCCAGACTAATCCATCCAGCATCGCCAATTATTGATGATTTGGCCATTTATTATATTTAACTATGTATTACTATATAACTGATTTGAAAGATAAAGAATATATATCGTTCTATAAAATAATTTATAGAATTGATTGAAACATTAAGAACAAGGACAACGTGTGTTCGTTAATTATTGAGATTACTTCAACCAAAAACAAAACATGAGATGAAATTATACAGATTTCTCGAATCTTAATTTATTACAGTAACTAATTTATGGTGAAAAAAATTAAATATCGTCCAATATTATTATGCTTGCGCTTGCAAGTTGATAATGCCAACTAATTTGGCATGAGAACAATTGTAAAGTCTGAACTGATATAACGCATGGGATCCAAATATAGCAAATATATATGGTATTTGAAGGGTGAACCTAGGTGGGGGTAATTTTGATGTATGGTCATACTTGTATGCAGTAAAGCATAAGAGTTTGATTGATAACTCATCATCTAATCCTTAATTTAATACTCCCTCCTGTCCTATAGTATAAGTACTTTTGAAGAGTTTTTTTTGTCTTTAATATAATCTTAAATTTCCAATTTTCAATAGCATTAATTATTTCTTTTTCACAAATACCCTTATTTACTCAACACTTTTTAGATTTCCAATAATAACTATAGGGGTACTTTTGAAAATGTATACCAAATATTTACATTTTCAATATTACTAACAATATTAACTAACTTTCTTAAAGTGAGTGAAATTGGTCAAATGATACTTATATTAGGGACCGGAGGGAGTACATTTTTAAAACTTTTTTCGGTTCTGATTATATAATTTATTTTGAATTAGCTAATTACATTGACTAATCTTTTAGATAAAAAAGGATAATAAATTAAACTTTTTTTTTGAGGTGGGAATAATAAATTAACTTTAAGACAGTTAATTTTTTTTTTTAAATATACTGTAGTAGTACCAGAAAAATTACCATTAAAACAAATGCGGATGGATAACAAGACCCATAAGAAAGGTAAGAAGATAAAGACGTAATGATCCAGTAAATGAACGGTTCAAATACGGTCAAAGGCAACAGAGGATCTTCACAGAGAGATGGCATTGTGGCAGATTTGTCAGAGTCAGACATTCCTTCGTATACTCTCTCCAACTCGAATTACAAGCAACAAAACATACTACTCTTGATTTAAAATATAAGCAAAACTAACTAACTTTATTAAATTTTGTTTCATTCTCAATGCCACTTTCCTAAAACATCACTAGAAAATTGTAATCTTGATTAATTTTTGTTTCATTCCCAATACTAATTTCCAAAAATACCTCTATTTTTTATAAATTTGAGAAAAATAAATACAATCAACTAACCTTCTTAATAAACGTAAAAGTGGTTAGAATTGTTTATAATTCGAGCTTGAGTGAGTACTATTTTTGCAAATCCATAGTACTATTTTTTTTTTTAATCAAGGGCGGGGGAGTAAGCCTAATTGCAAATTTTGAACATGAGTTCGGTGACACTTGTACATTCATTGCTTTAACATTTGAGTTTGATATTTTTTTTCACATTGAAAATGGATTTTGTTAATAAGTGTTTTAGAGACATTTTTTCAAATTATTAAAAATAAAAAAATACAATAAATCAATTTTATTTCTTTTTTGAAAATTTCAAAAACTACATATTTCAATACTTATATATATTGTACTTGATTGTTTAACAAATATCCTAAAAATATTTGTTAGCATCCGTCATTGAAAATTACTATTTGCATATTTGTTTTTACATGTAAACATATAGGTTGGGAGTTACATTATTAATTAATCCTTTTATTCTAAATGTAAGATTTTTTTATATAGATTTTTTTTGGCATTTTTGTAAGATTTTATAACAATTTCTAATAACATTTAATTACTTTTTTCCAAAATTATTCATATTAAGTTAATATTTTCTAGAACCTCGATAATAAATATAAGAATAGTTTTTTGAAAAAGTAAATTTTCCTATTTTTTTAATCGACGTAAATTTTTCTAAAATAATCTTAGATTTAGGATGAAAGAAAGTATTTATTTCTTATAACAAAAAGTTATTACTTAATTTTTAAGTGTTATGTTGGGGAGATGGAATGGGTTGACTGCTGAATGACTGACCTGTTGACTTGGACAAGTGGAGGACTAGTTCGGTTGACTGGTGCTCGTACGGAATAACCGGTCTGGGTCCCGGCCTTGACTCACCCCCGGGTGGGGTTCCTGCGCAGACTCCGACACTCAAGTCAGTTATATGACCAAAGACATAAGGGGCAAACACAAAGCATATATATAGAATAAAAAGAGAAGAGAAGGGTGGATATGGAGGGGTCGGATCGGAAGGTGAAGTAGTAAAGCTGAGGTTTTTTCCCTTGGTCTCCTCCACTATGTAACTAGGGTATTTATAAGAGACCCCAGACCTCTTGGGCTTGGGCCGAAGGGCCAGACGCCGAGGCCATAAGGAGTAGGTGTTGACAGGCGTCATGTCACCAACGGGATTCGCGAAGATTCGACAACGGTGACATGATCTGACATTTTGGGGTCGGCCGCGTGGAGATCGCCGACCCGGTTCATGGAGCTCACTCGCCCGGGTCGGGTTCTCCTTGAAAGGTTCGGGTGGAGAGGGCCGCCGGGTCCGGCTGGGTGGGTGGTCCACCCGGTCTAGTGATGTGTCCTTGTGAGTGCCACGTGGATGATGAGTTTGTTGGAAGGGAGCCATAATGGATAATCCCACAACTAGTTAAGCTCTTGTCAATTACTGAATTAACACATTCAGAACTTTAAGGTTTACTAACTACTCCTTCGTCCTTATTTATAAGGTACTTTTAACGAATTTACACAAATTATAAAAAAGTTGTTAGATGTAGTTATTATTCTCAAAGTTATAAAAAAATGTCACAGTTCCAAAATTACCCTTATATAAAATTAAGGCTTAATTATGTCACAAGTCCCTGAAGTTTGAGGTATTTTTGTCAGATACCCTTATACTTTTTTTTTCCATGTCTGACTCCCCGAAGTTACTTCTGGGTTTGTTATATACCTCTACTACCAATTCTGACCAATTTTTATTACATGTAACATTATAATCTTAATCAGACGCAAGAGGTTGATCATGTGGTGCCGCGTGATGTCATACTAGCGAAGATGACCTATATCTTCAATTCTTTTATTTCTTTTTTTATTTAACTAAAAATATTAAGTTTTTTAGTTTTTTAAATTTTTTGAAAAATGATCTTCGCCCACGGGGTACCAGGTGCTTAACCTCCTGCGTCTGATCAGGATTCCGATGTTACATGATAGTAAAATTGACCAGAATTGGTAGTAGGAGTATATGACAAACCCAGAAGTAACTTCGAGGAGTCAAACATTGAAAAAAAAAGAATAAGGGTATCTGGCAAAAGTACCCCAAACTTCAGGGACTTGTGACATAATTAAGCCTAAAATTAAATACAATCTAGATTGATGTAGTCATTATCATGAGAAAAGTAAAAAAATTTCTTGGAATATGACATATAGAGTGCAATTATTAGGGTATATTCGATATAAGTTATTCAATACTGACCAGATATTGTAAAATGACTTATATTTAAAAATAGGATTTTCTTAATCTCATGATAAGCACCTTAATCTAGACTTGTTTTCTTGAAAAAATAAAAATATAAAACTTTATCTCTCCTAGATACACTATTTTATATAAAACTTAACTACTTTTGTACTCTTATCTTCGGCCTTATAAGGGCTAAGGTTAAACAAACCCTTAAAAATAAGTAAATATTAAAAAAAAAATTATAAACAAGGATGGAGGGAGTAATTATGACTCAAGTTTTAAACTTCATCTGCTCGGATGGTAGGTTAAGTTTCGAACTTGTAAATTTTTGGAAAATGGTAGATAGTGTAGATCAAAATGTTGGCTTTGTGATAAGAAAGCTAAACAAGCCGGAGACGAGAAATTTAATAGACTAATCTTAAAGAGGAGGGACCTCTCTAGGATAGAAAAGCAGAAATCCTAATAAATGAAAGGAATGATGTTGGTTCTCTCTCTCAAATTTATGAGAAGAAAGATATAGATCGATAAACACTAGTAATGGTAGTAATCCCTCCTAGCCTAAATATAAGACCCCTTAATAAAGTTGAATAATTTAGTTAATTGTATTGGAAATGTGAACTTTTGATATGTATTTTCAAAATTATTCCTACTAATATTATTGGAATCTAAAAAGTGGTAAATAAATAGGGGTGTAAGGAAAAAAGTAATTAATGATCATTGAAAATTGGTAAAAGGGTCTTATAAATAGAGACAAAATAAAAGTGTCAAAATGATCTTATATTTAGGAACAGAAGGAGTATAATGTATGGACCATGGACATGAAAGTAAGGGCAATAAGATGGGACACTTGTTTCTCATTCACCTTAAAATGGTGCCCTAATCGTATTTTATATAATAATAAAGTCAATAACAAATTTTAGCCCGGTCAGAATCAATGTCAATGGTTAGTGGTTCCCCATTAAAGGGCTAAGGATTATTTTAAGTTTTCTTTTTCACTTTATTTTCTGTTATCCAGTAGCTGTAAAGGAACAGAATCAGGATGAGTCAAAAAAATTTCCCATTGACTGCTTGGAATTCGGTGCACCAATCCTGAAGAAAGCAACTAAGCAGGAAAGACAGTGCTAAATAATACAGTAGAGTATTATTACTGGACACTTTTACAGAATGGCATACTAACTTTTTAAAGCAGAAGAAATGTCTGCATAAACATATTACACTTAACACGTGTATTGGGTTAATCACACTATCAATAAATTACTCCCTCCGTTTTGAAATATAAGCAAAAAAAAAAAAAAAACATCATTATCTTGTTTTAAAATATAAACAAAACTAACTAACTTTTTTAAATTTTATTTCATTCTCTATGCCACTTTCCTAAAACATTTCTAGAAAATTGTTATCTTATTCAATTTTTATTTCATTCCCAACGCAACTTTCCTAAAATACCTCTATTCTTTTATAAATTTTTGAAAATTAAATACAATCAACTAACCTCCTTAATAAGCGCAAATATGGTTAATTTTGCTTATAATATGAAACGGAGGAAATATATTCCATCCGATCCTTATTATAAACCCCTTCCTCCGGGAGTAAGTAATTATTATTGATAACATAATTGACCTAATGCATTCAACTGTAGGACACTAAATTTATCAAGTATTTTATCATAAAATATACACGGCTAGCTATGCCTATCTAAAGGATTGATATAATGTGACAGCACATGTTATCCCTTTTAGAGTTTTATTATTTGAATATCAGAATCAGAATTTGACAATTTCTCTTGCAACAAATGAATTTATCTTTATCTCTATTTATTTATTTATTTATTTTTTACTCCTATCTTTTATTATGCGCACAAACTTTTAGTAACTTGCCAAAGTAAAAAGAAAGGAAAGAGGCAGCATCAAATCATTAAAAGCTTGGTCAACCTTCAGGGTTACAGATTCACAGCCCTCTTTATATTTTTGGGTACAATAGTGATTAGTGACAGCCCTCTTTATCCTTTACTCTGGAGCTTTTAAGTCATGGGAGGCATTTCATGACCAAATGGAATCCCAACCATTTGCTCAAGCACCCCCTGGGACCAGAAAAAGCAAACGTAAAAATGATCCAGTCCAGTATCAAATTGCAGAGTCCGTGTATTCTACTTGCAAAAGAGAGAAATTTGGCACGAGACAGAGACAGGTTAAAAAACATATGCATCATGTGGCAGATGGAACATCCTGGATGATTCAATAGACCCATATCATTCAACATGTATCCTATTGTGAAAGAACAAGCAAAACAAATAGGTATTGCCTCTCCTAGAAAGTAATTAATGACAGGAAGCCTGCACATCTGAATTACCACATAGAAAGGACTCATACCAAATAAAAAAACCACCATCTATCTGATAAGGTATTAATAACAAAGCACAGGTCAATTCTACATAGTAGTGTTAACATTAAATACTATGTATATCAAAGCATATTTCACCAGTTCACCTCTGGCCGTATTCATCTATGCAATAAATATGATGATGTGACAGAAGCAGGAACCTAACGTGGAGGATGAGGATAAGGACTGCCTTCAAATAATATGTGCTCTTCTTCTAATGTGGTCCTGTCTTCGGCAACTGAGACCCAACTTTCAGCAATCTTAGCAACCCTTCCTTCCAAAATCTCAACTAAAGTAAAGGCTCTTGCTGTACCTTTTGCCTCTGGTGAGGAAAGAGCACTTTCATCAATCAACCTTTTGACCCTTGGAACGATGGCCCCATTCAAGTATATAGTGTTGTCAGCACCAACTACAATCATTTTCCTAAAGCCATTGCCAAATGCCAGCTCTTTGTGCATGTGACCAAACACAACCAATGGAATAGGTACTTGGTTGTTTTCCTTTAGCAAGGATATTGCGTGTTCCAGATCTGTTATACAAACATAATAAGCAAGGTTAAAAACAGTAAGCCGTTTCCTATGTTTGCATTAACTCCATAACTCTTGGCATCTTAAGGTACAGTTCTACCAAAATTGAAAAGGGACAGCATTATCAATCCCATAATTAAGCCTCAATAACATAAAAAGCGAAATCAAGCCTGGACAAAAAGTGATTTCTGACTGTCAAAATCACAAAAGGGAATAACTTTAATCACAAGCCACTTTCTGAAGTAAATAGTACCTGGGTCACCATGATCACCATCACCCACAAATTCCCAATCTTTTCCACATATATCGTTCAAATGAGAACCAAGGCCTATACAAAGTTTAAATTCAAAAATCACTTTATGTATTAGATCTAACTCCACAGAAGCTGATATTATATTTGAGATGCTGATGCACCTGTGGGACCATTATGTGCAAGAAGTATAAGAAAATGATGCTCTGGTGTGCCAAGAGCAGCTTTGTGGATTCTCTTAGCACTCCCATCCATATCTTTGATTCCGTATCTAGAAGAAAGCACAGATTTGAAAAATTGATTTAGAGTTACAGTGAAAACTTTAGTAATTGCAAGACACCACATAACATGATCTCATTGACAAGTCACATGAGGCCATCTAACACTACTTTTGCAGTTGCTAATCCCTTATGAAAGGAATGCATAACTAAAGGAGCCAATGCAAGATTGCTATTAGCTAAGAGAAATGCATTAGAAGCATAAAAACATAACACTACATTCATTGGAAGTGACCGCATAATTAGAGAAAGAATTGAATCTTACTTTAGAGGCATTAAAAGCGAAGGTGGAAAGCTGAAAACATTAATAGGCATTTGAGCCTTTTGAAAATCAAATTGTTTATAGTTGATTTCGCAACAATACTCACCTTGCAGATAGAAGTTTTTTCCGGGATAGTGGTTTACCCCCACAAGAAAATGGCCGTCCACCAACAACACTCACTTTTATCATAGGAAAGTCTAAACGTTGATAAGCCACATGCTCCTTGCCAAGGCTGAGTTTTACAGTAAGGGATTCACTTATCAATAAATTTTCTAAGGCGCTCTATATATTAAAAATAAAAGTATTGTAAGTGATCTTTGAAGGAAATTAGACATCATTGGTGGGAAAAAAAGTACTTTAGAAAAAAGGAAATGTAATCTTCGACCTAGTGAACTTTCCTCCTCAGTAATTGGCAACTTCTACTCTTCGGTTGCACAGATGGGGAAAAAAGCGTCCTTGATATTTTAAAATCTCTTTAAAGCCTTTAATGGGCAGGGAAAAGGGCATGTCATATGATTACAACGATTTCTGTTTTGATAAACTAATGAACATACCATTCCAGTATTCCACCCACAGCATTATATACATTTCAGCTACAAATGATAACAGCTGGTACATGCTCAAAGTCACATTACTAGATCAGAGAAAAAAATCCCCTGAATGACTAGAATCATAATGGATAATAAGCTTACCATTCTAGCTGAAGCTGAACTTTATCCTTCTCGCTGACATTTAAATCGAAGTGTTAGTTTAAACTTGGAGTAGAAATCAGTGTTGCAACTTAACGTCCACCGGCTAAAAAACAAACTTCAAGCAAATTATGTAATTAAAATACGACAATCCCCCCCCCCCCCCCCCCCCCCCCAATAAAAATTTCACACACACACAGAGGTGTAAATTCATTGTCGTTGTATCCCATTCATCTTTAAAAAATAAAACCGTATTGTGTCATAAAAGAATCTGACAACACAACCTTTCAGCAAAGTAAATTTTAACCAGACACAGATACAGGGTTGTTTGAGGATAAACATGCAAACTTTACCTTCCAGAAAACTGTTTAGTAAACCAGGAATCATGGTTTCCCAATATAACTGCTTTAGCAAATTCAAGCTTTGCAACACTCTGAACGACTTCAACATTTTCATCACCAAAATCACCTAATAAGATTCAATACCGGTACAATTGAAAAAGGAAAGAAGCAATAAGAGAGAGACAGTTAACATAATAAACAAGCCATTATAAACAGTTACGTAATGAACATAAAATAACAAGACAGAAAGTTGGCATGCACTGACATGTTGAACTATTCTAGTGTCTGGCTATTAATGCTGATCATAAATATATCGGAACGCTCGTCAGTTATTTAGATGCGTGATAGAGCAATATCATGGCATCCAGTCTTCAATACGAATGCAGATTCTTAAAAGGTGCATACCAGCTATTTCCTCACCAATTTAGAATATTCCATGAAGGAAGCAAACACAGTTAAACGCATATGACAAAAATCACCATAGCATGATAGGTGGATCAGCCATATCAATGTAACTTGCCTGTGAACAGCACCAAATCCGGCTGCACTTCAATATAGGTCCAGATTAGATTGATATATAGACATTTAAATGCTTATCAAATGCAAGTTGATATAATTCAAGAATGATTGATGTGTGTTTAATTAACTGCTGAGTTATACCACCACACCACTGCCACAAACTCAAATATCTTCTTTCGTGTGAATGTTAACATGACACTTAACGATGTTATAACATTGCTGCTGCAGTTGTAACTTAATGTAAACAAACTTTATATTCTCCAATTAAAGCCTAGTCGCGTAGTTGCCTACTAATGTCTTAAATTGACCTTCTATTTTCCTCTAAGCTCTAACTATTAGTGTCTTTGTTTAAAGGCTTAAATATCAAATCGGTCCCTATAAATATTGACTTCTTTGAAATTAATCCCTACAGTTTATTTTTTTTTTAATTTTGGTCCCTATTTTTTTTTGTTTCGTTTTGGTTTTGCCATCAACTATGGTTTAAGACAGTGCAAATGTAGTTTTGATTTTGGTTCCCATATTTTCATTGTCTAGAGGTTTTGTTACTGCTTTACTGTTTCACTTTGGTTTTGATCTTGCATTTCTGTTTCCTTTTGGTTTTGGTCCTGTTCCATTAGGTCACTTTAACATTTTTTATCCAAAGTTAATGGCAGAGACCGAAACCAAAACGTAACAGAAAAGCAGGGACCAAAACAACAAAAAATAAAATATAAGGACTAATTTCAAGGAAGTACGTATAGGGATCAATTCGATATTTAAGCATTGTTTAAATTACTTAGCTAATCTCATTATTTTATCTTTCCAAAATACTCGGTCAAGTTTCGCCATTGTCTTCGATTTAAAACTAAGACCATAATAAAATCATAAAAAAAAAACTAATAACGATTTTCCTTTGAATTATTTGAAATTTGCATCTCACAGCAGAATAAGACTTTCTAATTAGCAATCTTATTCAACAAATAAAAAAAGAAATGAAGGTACCTTCAAGAACTCAAGTGCCCTAGAATCTAGTTCAAAGTTCCAGCAATCATGCTTCACAAAAACAGAGAGATTAGAACTTGTTTCGGAATCGGAACAGTAAATTGAAAAGAAAATGGAAAGAGGCATTACTATATCGCCGACGACAGCTATTCGAACAGAGGACGCGGCCATTGAGGAGGAGGAGCGAGGGAGATTGGGCTTCCACTTCCACCGCAAGCAACAGCTGAAGGTTGAAATAGTTGGCGCGTGAACACAAGAGCTCAGCATTTAGGTGCCCGGTGCCTGACTCCGCCACGTGCTCACTACTAACCTTAATTAGCACAAAAAATTATTTCACTTTTTTAATAAACCTGAAATTATCAAGGAAATCTTATATAAGATGAATGGTGGTTGATGAAATAATGGTGTAAAAAATTTTATATTTATGGATAAAAAATTAAAATATCATATTCAAAAGTGTTAGGCAAATCATCTTCACATAAATTTTTTTTTTAAATATTTTTTGAGATAAGGGTTATATTAAATTTATCAGTCAATTGCAATAAGGAGTAATGGTGAAAAAATAAACTTAATTAACCAAACATACAATTAACTCGAGTGACAAAATGATCAGTTTTATATTTTATCTAGATACCTTTTTGTCCACCCAAGTGCTTGCCGAAAGCAAAATGTATTTAGGCATTGAGCATGGTAATCAAGTTGCACGCATAAATGCATGATGTTATAGATAGAGATTCAATTTATATGGTGTGTGAAAAAACAAATCTACGGTAGAGATAGATAAGGTAAAGCATTGATGTTTCAAATTGTTTAAATATATGAGATTGAACCGTAAAATCATAATTTATGAAATATTTTCCTATAAATCATTTTTGAGGTGAAATTATATTCAATTATTTTAATATTTTCTCTATCTCTATATATAAGACTTTTTTTAATAAAATTCACGTCTATTGAGAAAATTGGTTAATTTTGTTAATCGGATTAGAAATTTAAATATTTGATCTATTTTTTCAAAACTACCCTGTAACTATTATTGAGAATATAAAAAGTGTTAAATAAGTAAAGGTATTCGTGAAAAAAAATAATTAATTCTCATTAAATATTAATATAAAATTCTATAAAAAGAACAAATTAAAATTCTAAAAAAAATTGTATACTAGGACACGGAAACAAAATATGATATGAGAGTCTTGCATGTTTAGCTATTAACAAATACCGTTATGGACCACGTAAACGGAACCGGTATGCCGAATTCAGATACCGGAATGAGTCCCGAGAGGTCCACTAAGTCTAGATTCGGATATCGGATTGAGGCCATGAGAGGTCCATTAAGGCCGGATTCACATACCAGATTGAGGCCTTGAGAGGCCCAACAAGGCCGGATTCAGATACCAGATTGGGACCTTGAGAGGCCCAACCATGCCGGATCCGGATACCGGATTGAGGCTATCAGAAACCATCCAAACTGGATTCACATACGGGATAGTATCCTAAGAGATCTTAGAAGACCGGATTCAGATACAGATATCAGGATAAGTCTTGAACATGTAGACTCATGTCATGATACCAGTGCGAATTCAGACACGTGCTTTAGGGAATGTGGAGAATTCTGTTATCCTCACCAGCATAGGATTTCACTCATCTTAATACCCGTCACATGAAAGCGGCAATCAATGTCATTTATGCTGGTATGCCTATATAATACCTGGTAAGGCAAGCAGGTATGTCCCAACTTATCTCACACAAACACACACCACCCCCTAAATTAGAACGACAAGAGAGTGTGTATCTTGGCATTCAAGGTGCTCACTTCACGTCTGACATCAAAAGTGAGATTGATAAACTCTTAGCCGGATTGTCTAAGAACTGTAATCCTACGACATAACAAATACTATTTAGAACTCCAAACTTCATGCTCAAGATATCTAGAAGATGTTAATGAAGTCTCAAATTAGTTAAATATGCGAAAGATAAACCATTTATACTTGGCAACCCTCCTTGTTTGCGAGTTATATATATAAAGTTTGACCAAGTTAAGCTAACAAGAAAAAACCACTTCATTTAATATATTCAAAAGTGTAATAACACGAGTATCAAACTGCAAAGAAGTTTATCATACTACTTAAAAAAGAATGATATGTATCATTTGTTAATTTATCTTAATTAGTAAACAAAATACTATTTTGTATCCTATGTTATTTTTTGTGTGATATATTTTAAAGATGAGAGATCCGTTTACACCAAGTTAAATTACACCAATTCTTACACCGGTCATAACTCTTACATCAAGTGAAATTTAATAGAATGAACCATTGGATTGAAAGTTTTTATCTTGTAAATCGTCTATGTCAAATTTTATAAAAATCCAAAATCATTTAGTACTTCAATTATATACGTCAAAATTAACGAAAATATGTCTTAAAAATATATGAAAACGGAGCTATGTCCAAATTTTCTCAAATTTGACACAAATGATCTAGATGACATATAGTTATTATTCAACGGATGGATTAGTGAAATTCACGTTATATAAAAAGTTATGAATGGTGTAAGAGTTTGTGTAATTTAACTTGGTGTAAACGGATCCCTCTTCTATTTTAAATTAATATATTATAGTTTTCGATCTATCTAAAAAGGGATTAGCACAGATCTTAGTTTAGTCTTTTTCTTGGGGCTTTGCCCCCTTTATTTACAAACAAAAAAGGGATTAATAGCACAATATTAATTTATCTTCAAAATTATGAACACAAGCTCTTCTGACATGAAAAACATGGAAGGAGAAAAGATGCGTAGTATGAGGCAACAAACTCTAGCAATTCGGATTTTGCATCCTACCCTGTGTGGAGACTATTTTACTCGGTGCTTAACTTTGAATTCGCGCAATGTTGGAAGTTCTACATTGCCATATAATATATGATATGGTTTGAATATTTGTTGGGTTACTCCTCTCATTATCAATCAATTGGTTTTGAGATGTAACGACTTTAACATAGTATCAAAGTCAGAGTCCAACTTCTTTCCGGTTGTTATGGGTCAATAAATAGCCTTTGCCTGGTCCGACAAGCTTCGTTGAAGGAGGCGTGTTGGAAGTCCCACATCATCTGCCTCATAATATATGACATGGTTTAAATACCTGTTAGGCTACTCCAATATTGGAAGTCTCACATCGCATGCCACATAATTTATGACATAGTTTAAATACTCGTTGAGTTACGATTGATAGGAAAATAGGAACTTAGCATGTCAAATGCTACAAGCAAAAATATATTAGTATGTACATTGACATTGGGTATATAATATCGGTGTCGGTTCATTTCTTCAACAAAATCATGCGGAGTTCTATGCAATAGAGAGGGTATTACGTGGGTAAAGTAGTTACGTGATTTCGTGAACCAGAACCAATATATATCGTGTACCATGTGACATATGACTATGTGAGTGGTTTGAATTGGGGGAGGCTCCGTTGCATGTTAATAAAAAACATGCATCGGTGCATGCCTTTCTTTTGTGGTTTTTTTATTTATTTTTTTAAAATTTAATCAATTAAAAAATATTCTATGCGTTTTCTTTTTTACCGATATGAAGTGATTTTTATAATTTAGATTTATTTATTTTTTTACTCTGTGTTCTTAAAAAACTGTACTGAGTAAAACTGTATTCAAAATTTACATATTCTAATAAATCTGTATACGAATTTGTGTTAAAAACTATTCTGAATAAATCTGTATTAAAAAAATTTAAAAAACAAAAAAAAAAATTCACATGCACTATTAAGATGCACCTGAGCCTCCCCTTTGAATAGATATCTATATAAATGATGAGTGACGAAAGTATCAAACACCAAAACAAAAACATTGAAACAACACAATGGCTAACTCCAAAAGCCTTTCATTTTTTATTTTCACTATCCTTTTCAGTTTTTCATCTGCACAAGGTGCAGTGAAAGGAGGATACTGGTATTATGACAGTGGTCTTGATGTTTCTGACATTGATTCTTCCTACTTCACTCACCTCTTTTGTGCATTTGCTGACCTTGATACCAACACCAACCAAGTCACCATCTCTTCTTCCAATGCACCCTCCTTCTCTACCTTCACTCAAACCGTCCAGCAGAAAAACCCTTCAGTCAAAACCCTTCTATCTATAGGGGGTGGAGGAGGTCCTTCTTTGGCTGCAAATTTTGCTGCCATGGCTAGCCAAGCCAGCACCAGAAAATCCTTCATAGATTCTTCAATTCAGGTATTCATAGAACCTGCCTTTGAGCCAAGAATATAATGAATTCAAGTTGACCAATATATGGTCCATTAATGTTACATTAGCCTCAATGTCAGTAGTTGCCTATTCATACAATACACTCACCATTCCAAAACCAATTTTTATTAAAGAAAAAACAAAAAAAAGTTGTAAGTCAATTAATTTCATTGGTAAATTAGCCAAAATATCGATCAATAATATTGAAGATCTTGCCAATTTTTTTAGTCATGTTATTTGTACAATATGAATTTGACAACTTTATTTTAGAACAAATAAAATTATCCTTATCTCTTAAGTACTCATGTTACGGATACCTCATAAAAACCAAAGGAGCAACTACTTGTCCCGTAATGTTGTTACAAGTAACATTACTCATTTATTTTTACCAGAGAGAACTGCAGAGAACATAATAATATAACTATCCAGCTAATTGCTAACTAATAATTTTGTCTCAGGTGGCCAGAAACAACAACTTCCATGGTCTTGATCTTGATTGGGAGTACCCTTCCTCAGACACAGACAAGACCAACTTTGGCTTGCTCCTCAATGAATGGCGTTCAGCTATTACACAAGAGTCTAACACCTCTGGCAACCCATCATTGCTCTTAACTGCTGCAGTAGCTGGCTCTAATCAGATATCTCCCTTGGAATATTACCCTGCTCAAGACATAGCCAACAACTTTGACTGGGTCAACATCATGGTCTATGACCTTTTCACACCAGGTGGGTACCCAACACAGACACAGCCACCAGCACCATTGAAAAACCCACTAGGCCAATTCAGTGGAGAGGAAGGGGCCACATCATGGATTCAACTAGGAGTTCCTGAAAACAAGTTAGCATTAGGGTTACCCTTTTATGGCTATGCATGGAATTTAGTCAATGCTAATGATCATGGATTGTTTGCTAATGCTAGTGGTGCTGACACTGATGCAACTTCTTCTGAAGATGGTTCTATAGGGTATGGAGATATTAGGGAATTTATAAATTCTCAGAGTGGAGCACAGAGTGTGTATAACTCCACATTTGTCACAGATTATTGTTATTCAGAGACAACATGGATTGGATATGATGATACTCAGAGTATCTCAGCAAAGGTTACTTATGCCAAAGATAACGGATTGATTGGATATTTTGCATGGCAAATTGGATCAGACTATGATTGGACACTTTCTAAAACTGGTAAGTATCATGATTCCTTGTTTTATATGTTCTGCTACCATGGTCTATCGGATACATACATACATACATACATACATACATACATATATGTATGTATGTATATGTATATGTATAAGTTTCAGTTCTTTGATCTTTCAACTTTCTCATTTAAGGATGATCTTTTTATTTTACTTATTGCAGCTTCTAATGCTTGGGGATCATAGCTAGATATTCCAAGATGAAAAAACTCAGCTCGGAGGAGACAGATGCAGATGCTATTATATGGAGTAATTAGTTTACCTTGTAATAATAAATAAGGCCATTGGAGAAATAAATATTCTATTTCATGCTGATGTATATTATAGCTATGATCCCCACTTGGTAAGGAGCATTCATTTTAGTCCCTGATTTTTCAATAATTCCTTTTTAGTCCCTCACTTTGAAAAAAGTTACTCACGTTAGTCTCTGGTGACATTTTCCGTTTATAGACTTTAACGGGGCCGTTAGTCTATAATATCGAATTTCATTTTAGTCCCTAACTTAAAATTTTTAATTCATTTTAGTCCCTCATTATACCGTGTTTCATTTTAGTCCCTAACTTAAAAACTTTAATTCACTTTAGTCCCTCACTATAATAACAATGATGTTTCTTTCGCTTTTCTCTTGTAGTGTGACTACCATAAAGACATTGACTGTTCTTATTGCTATTTTGTAAATTAACTTTATAGTTTATATAAGTACTGACTCCAAGCTTTGCACCCGAATGTATCAATAGCTTTGATTTAAAAATATTTTATTGAGTTTTGTGTTTAAGAGTCATCACCAAAATGTTATAAACTCCCCCAATTTGTTTAGCATGATATTCAAACGTCATACCATATCCTTGTGATAATGTCAATGTTTTGAAAACCGAACCAGTTATTGAACCAGTCAAGGTACTAGTTCAAGGTTCAATGGTTGGACCATGATCGAACCGTGGTCCAACCGATCTTAATGTACGCGTGTGTATATAATCATATATTTTAGTACTTTTACCTTTTTGTGCCTTTTTGTTTTTTCTCTATTGCTTATTGATGCTGCCTTCTTGTGTGTCACTCACTATTATTTCTTCTTTCACTTCACTTCTTTGTTTTTTTGGCTTTTTGATTTTTTATTTTTCTTAGTTCTAAAATCTAAAGTTTTAATATTCTTTCTCATCGAGATGAGAGCAAACGCGTAATCAACTAGTGAGACTCATATTGGTGTTGTTTGAGTTTCTAACATATAGGATTTCATTATTTAAAAAAAATATAAAAAACCCAATTTTTTTGCTTAATTAGGGCTTCCAAATTCAAACCGGGCCAAATCGGTTTTTCACCGGTTTTGACCGGTTTTGGCGGTTTAATACCGGTTCAGTCGGTTCAATCTCGGTTTTTTTGCAGAGCAGTTTCTGGCTTATTTCGGACCTGCACCTCCACCGGTTCACCGGTTTTCCGGTTGAACCGGCCGGTCCGGTCCGGTTTTCAAAACCATGGATAATGTAGATCCACTAGTTATCCTCAAAGATTCCTCCACATGCCTAGGCAAAGGAGTAACTCCTGATAGCAAGATACGAACTCGTCCACTTAGTGCTTGTTTTATCTGTCAATACAAACAATATTTTAGTTTTGAAACCAAGCTATGTGTAAATTTCATAAGTATAAAGTGGATATGAAATACCTTGTTAAACACAAGCCTATCAAATAAAGAACTAAAAAAGCACTAAAACATTGTAGTTATATGGATAATGAAATAATGTACTCTGAAGTGCTTCTTTGGAAGAAACTTTGCTATTAATACTTTCAAGTGCAAAGTCTGTAGTCAATGCTTATATAAACTATAAAGTTAGTTTACAAAATAGTAAGAAGAACAGTCATTGTTTTTATGGTAGTCACGCTACAAGAAGAAAAGCGAAAGAAATATCATTGTTATTATAGTAAGGGACTAAAGTGAATTAAAATTTTTAAGTTAGAGACTAAAATGAAACACGATATAATGAGGGACTAAAGTGAATTAAAAATTTTAAGTTAGGAAGTAAATGAAATTCGATATTGTAAACTAACGGCCTCGTTAAAGTTTATAAACGGAAAACGTTATCAGAGACTAACGTGAATAACATTTTTCAAAGTGAGGGACTAAAAAGGAATTATTGAAAAGTTAGGGACTAAAATGAAAGCTCATTACAAAGTGAAGGACTAAAATGACACTTTAGTCATATTATAGTAATTTTTTTTATCCGCCCCTGGGAATTCAAATTGCAGTTGTTGGGAGTCAATTTATCTTTTCCTCTCCACAAAATTAAGGTACTTATTAAGGTAAGTCCCACATTGGATATAAATACGATTTGATCAATGCTTATAAAGACTAAGGTTAAATATCCCTCACCCTAAAAAAAAAGTTTTTGGAGTTGAGTTAGACTTAACCTACATAATTCTAATAGTACTCTATGCTGAGCAATTGACATATATCATATTACTCAAAAACAAAACAAGTAATACACACCAAAAAATCTTGCAATCTAGTTGTGATTTTCTTATATGTATGCAAAGTATATAGAATATTTATTCTTTTTGGGATGGGAAGTTAAGATGTTGAAACATAACATAAACGGTACTAAAAATACATTTTTAATTTCTAAAACTTGAATCGGTCAAAAAGAGTTTTTTTTTTTTTTTTTTTTTTAACGTGTCAAAAAGAGTTTTTATTGATACGTGAGTAATATGAATGTGGCGTGTGACACATATCTCAAGATAAATGGGTAGGAAACTTAGGAGTCAGGGATACCCCCCTTTTTTTTTTTATTTAAGTTTTTGTCCCTCTCTTTTCTTTTGATCGATCAAGGTCCTTAAAAGTTTAAATTTTTTTGTTTTGGTTTGATTTGGTCCATGTTATTAGTAAAATATTATTAATTGCTGACATTAATAACATATTGCAACATATCATGTTATGGGTCTGCATAATAATAAGTTGTTGCTAGGTGGACAGATGACATGTATGAACAGTAGACATGTAAGAACAGTATAAAATAAGACATAAGTTCTATTATGTATTTGGTTTATTATATAAACAAAAAGGCCAAAATACTAAAAATTATAATATTTTAGTTCATATGAAGTCCAACTTTGAAATATTTTGCAAGAATTGAATGTTAAAGATAACTATGAGTTTGTTTAAGTTATTGGATTCATGTAAGTTGGGCCCCTTGGGCCAACTGCGACTAAAGTTTTGGTTGTCTTGTCGGGTTACTGCCAACGTGACAACAACTCATTGTTGTGCAGACACATGACATTCTATGTGACAATCTGTTAGCCATGCTAGCAATTAACAGTATTTTACTAACAGCGGTAAGGACCAAAACAAAAAATTTTAAACTTTTAAGGACCTTGATCGGTCAAAAGAAAAGATAGTGACTAAAACCAAAATTCGGTCAAATTTTAGGGACCTTTTACTTTAAACAAAAAGACACATGACATGCTGACATGACACTCCACTAGCCACGTCATCAATTAATGGTGGATCCCTAACGACAGAGACCAAAACAAAAAAAAAAATTGAACTTTTAAGAATCAAGACCGGTCAAGTAAAAAAATAAGGATTAAAATCAAAATTCGACCAACTTTTAGGAATACCAATTTGATGTAATCACCAAAGTGACCGCATTAAATCTAAGCCCTTATAATTCGTTTCAATCACTTTTAATTTTTAAAAGAAAAAATGGGTGTATTAAAATCCAACTCTTGTATTAAAACCGAAGTGGATTGCCAAGTGGAAACTGTTTGAGCGTTTAGGGACTTTAAGATTAAAAGCTCGAATCTTAGTGAGGCAACAATTTCAGGAGAGAATCCATACCGTTAAGTCAAAGATTCACATTCACAGATCGGGGTGGATTAGTTGAACCTCAAAAAATATGAAGCCCAAAAAAAAATCCAACTCTTGGATGGATGAATGCACCAGCTGCAGTCAAGTTTCTTACTGCAGCTAATCTGGATCCTGAACTTAAGAAAAAATTTTGCATGTGCATCGTGCTTTTTATTAGATCCAAAAAATATACACTTTCACCCCTTTAAAGATAGTTTCAATATATAAGAGCCATGCAGAAGTGTTTCACTCTCTAAAACTAGTGTGTTTTATTGGTTTATTATAACTCATTCGTTTTTCGAAGAATTATAAAATTAATTCATAAAATAGTTTTTGACACCTAAATCCTATCAGAGGATCAAACATCATCAAGCAGAACTTAAAAAAAATAAAAGGTTTTTTAAGTGATAGGTCCCTAAACTTAGGGGTGTTTTGGATTTAGTCTTTAATATTTTTTTTTTGTTGGATCTGGTCCCTAAACTTTAACGTCGTTTGGAATTAGTCCTCCCGTTAACCCAAAGTTAACTCCGTTAGTGTCTTCCAATAAGATGTTGCCACGTGTCCCAACTTGCATTTTTTTTTTGGCTTTTTTGACTTTGAGATCCCTAAACTTAGGGGAGGAATTGAATTTAGTCCCTATCCTTTTTTTCGTTGGATCAGGTCCCTAAACTCTGGACCATTTTGGATTAAGTCCTTCTGTTAGCTTTAATCTAAGACCGTTACCCTGGGAAAATTTTTATGCCATGTGGACCAATAAATTAATGCCACATGAAATTTTTCTTTTAAAATTGAAAAATTACAAAAAATAAATAAAATTAAAAAAAAAACCAAATATTACCTGATTTGAAGTACAACTGAACCAAGCATCATTAACAGATCCACCATGCCACAGAAATTTTTCAGGCCAAAATGTGAACCACATTCCCTATCTTCCTCTCGTTCCTCGTCGTGCTCGATCGTCTCGTTAGGGCTTGACATCATGGTTTCTTCACCTTGCTTTAGGGGGTGGCATTGTTTTTCAGAATATAAAGATCTAAACAAACAAAAAAAAAAGAACACATACAGTGTCAAGTGATAAAAACTGAGTTAGACACCTACCAAACCTTTATCATCAAACTCTAAAGTAATAAAAAAGAAATTTTTCTGTGTCAATCAAATATACTTGTTGCGTTTCTTCCTCCCTCCAGACTCTACATATGATGCACCGCTAAGAAGAAGGCAGAGGAAGCGGAGAAGAGAGCGGAGGCTGGAAAGCAGAGGACGTTGAGGTTGTTGAGGGTTCGAAGTTGCGAGGCTGCTGCATGGTGAAGGAAGTGCGACTGGTCTCCTTTGGTGTCGCATCAGATTTGCAGAGAAGATGACCAAGCGAAGGATGAAGAAAGAAGAGAATCTTCGGGGTCGCCGCCGCAACTAGGTTGCAGGGGCTTTGGCTATAACTAGCGCCGCCGCACACCATCAAAGCGAACTTGTGACTGTGATAGTGATTTTCGCTGTAAACCGAAGCAAGCACAAAACTCAGATCGAGGCGCGACCTTGAGGACAGTGGCGAAAGCTTCTCAAATCGTTACCCTGATGGCAGTGGTGAGTGCTCGAGACATCACGACCATGACGATGATGCATCTCGTCGCAAACGCGTTTTATTCCAATCGTTATAAAAAAATCATTTTTTTTAATTTTATTTATTTTTTGTAATTTTTCAATTTTAAAAGAAAAATTCCATGTGGCATTAATTTATTGGTCCACATGGCATAAAAATTTTCCCAGGGTAACGGTGTTAGATTAAAACTAACAAAAGGACTTAATCCAAAATGGTCCAAAGTTTAGGGACCTGATCCAACGAAAAAAAGGATAGGGACTAAATTCAATTCTTCCCCTAAGTTTAGGGACCTCAAAGTAAAAAAAAAAAAAGCCAAAAAAAAAATGCAAGTTGGGACACGTGGCAACATCTTATTGGAAGACACTAACGGAGTTAGCTTTGGGTTAACGGAAGGACTAGTTCCAAACGACGTTAAAATTTAGGGATCAGATCCAACAAAAAAAAAAGATTAAGGACTAAATCCAAAACACCCCCTAAGTTTAAGGACCTATCGCTTAAATAGTCTTCATTGAAAATCAAATTTTATATTACAGCCGACTGTGACAATTATTGGTGCATTTCCTTTGACATTTTCTTTGTGTCACAATCTGGATTAATCTCTCCGTTTCCTTTGACCTTCTCACATTATTGAACTATCTACACTAATGAAACCCCTAAAGTCAAAAGGTTGACGTTGATATGATGTTGCTGACACGGAATTTAGCACTTTGGAAGCTCACATCAAAGGACCGATGATCTCTTCCTTTTAAATGAGCTTTTTTTTTTTTTGGATTGATAAGTGACCCAGTAATGAAACATTTATTTTTTTATTTTTTTTAACGTTAATCCTTAGGATTGATGATAATTATCTAAATATGGTTTCATTTTCTTAAAATACTAAATATATAATACTATTAATTTTTTTAAGACTTCATTCCCCACAAAACTCGTTTATTTTGGGTATTTGTCCTCACCCCTAAGTCATAAAATGGAATAATTTTGTATTCTAAAATTCCAACAAAATTTTCTTTATCTCTCTTACATTTCATTGTTACCATCATTACAAAAGTCAAGAAAAAAAAAGTTGTTCCAAATAAAACGTTGCTCTATAAAATGTTTGAAAGAAAATTTTAGAAATGCCACTTTAATGTGCCGTGTTTGATTATGTCAAACCAAACATTTATCACCAACCATCACTCTCGTCTTTAGCAAAGGCATAAGCCAAAGTATGTTGCTGAGTCTCTGCACTGTAGTAAAACTGCCCTTCATGCTATCCAGAATTGCATTAGCACTAGTCCTTTCTCAAGTTTTTATCTGTCAAGAGGTTCAACTTTCAGTTTCAGAAGCACAATCTTGGGTACAAGCTGGTTACTGGTTTTATGGGAGTGAATTTCCCATTTCTGACATAAACACTGCACTCTTTACTCACCTCATATGTGCTTTTGCTGATGTCAACTCTTCCTCCTATGAACTCTCTATCCCCTCAGCTTATGAGAAAGAATTCTCTTCTTTCACAAGCACTCTCAAACTCAAGAGCCCTTCTATCTCTACCCTTCTTTCCATTGCAGGTGGAAGTGCTAATTATACTGTCTTATCATTGATGGTAAGCAGTGCTTCTTCAAGGAAATCTTTCATTCAGTCTACAATAAGAGTAGCCAGGCATTATGGTTTTGATGGCTTGGATTTGAGTTGGGTTTCTGCTAACACAAGCTCTGATATGAGCAATATGGGAAGGCTTTTTCAAGAGTGGAGAGCAGCTATAAGTTCCGAGGTAACAAATTCTAGCACTCCAGCTCTGATCCTAACTGCAGCTGTTCCATATCAACCTGAATCGGATTATGGATCTTACCCTGCCGTCTCTATTGGAAATAACTTGAATTGGATAAATATTTTGGCTTATGACTATTACACGCCTCAGCACGGAAATTTTACTGCAGGACATGCAGCCTTGTATGACCCTTCAAGAAATGTAAACACAGATTTTGGTATCTCCCGATGGATTAGTAGTGGAGTTCCTCCTAGCAAGTTGGTTTTGTCGTTGCCTTTCTACGGATATGCCTGGACTCTTAGAAACCCCGAGGACAATGGAATAGGTGCACCAGCAACAGGTCCAGCTATTACAGAAGGTGGAGATATTAGCTATAAGGAAATCAAGGATTACATTAAAGGTCATGGAGGAGGGACTGAACATTATAATGCTACTTATGTAGTCAACTACTACACAATCGGATCAACTTGGATTGGCTTTGATGATGTCCAGGTTGTCAAAATTAAGGTATCTTATGCTAGGCAAAAAAACCTACTTGGTTATGTTGTGTGGCAAGTTCCCCATGATGACAATTGGGAGCTTTCTACTGCAGCAGGTAAATAACTGATGTCATACATTTATGGTATTTTGGTTAATTTTCTTAGTAGTTCACTTAATATGGATATTTTCTCAGCTGAACAGGTTGACAACAATGGAGACAATAATTGGCGATTATTAGTGATAATTTTGACCACAACTGCTACAGCTGCTCTCCTACTTGGCATTGCAATTTACTACTTAAGGAGGAGATTATACAAATCAAAGGGTAACTTCTTCAGATATGTCTAATTACCATATGCAATTAATGACCTAAGATTTAGATAACTAAATGTAGGTTATGCTCACCACTGTCTTTTGTTTCTTCAACTGTTACTAAATCTATCCATCTATAGGAATGACTGATGAAGCAAGGGAATCTCGGTCTAGTAAAGGAGCAGCAGGACATTTTCATGGCAATGA
Organism: Crotalaria pallida; assembly: GCA_037953625.1. Taxonomy (NCBI): domain Eukaryota; kingdom Viridiplantae; phylum Streptophyta; class Magnoliopsida; order Fabales; family Fabaceae; genus Crotalaria; species Crotalaria pallida. The sequence continues at coordinate 181,762,925 of CM075649.1, forward strand.
TCCTGAGTTGCAAGTCTTCAGCTATTTGGATATTGAAGTGGCCACGAATAAATTTTCATTTGAAAATAAGCTTGGCCAGGGTGGTTATGGCCCTGTTTACAAGGTACAAAATTTACTGCATAACCCAATAGTAAGTGTCTGACTGTTCAGTATATAATCCATCGATTGTGGCAATGCATAATTGATTAAGGTAGGGATGGGAAATATGATATTCAGCATCTCTTTCAGTTGTTTTTCAAGTTAGCTTAGAACCTTTTATTAATTGCTTTCAATGTTATAAACTTCCTAAGGATGAATTAGTCGAGGGGATGCAAATGCATGCTTCAAAATTACCTTATCCAGTAAATGATACTAGTAGTATTAATCAAGAGTGACTATGTCTCCAGGGCATCCTACCAGATGGCAAGGAAATAGCTGTGAAAAAGTTATCATCAACTTCTACACAAGGATTCGAGGAATTCCAAAATGAGGTAACACTTACTGCAAGACTACAACATGTGAATCTTGTTCGGCTGTTGGGTTTCTGCATTGATAGAGAAGAACAGATGCTGGTCTACGAGTACATGCCAAACAAAAGCCTAGACTTCTACCTCTTTGGTCAGCAACCTTCAATGCTCTAAATATTACATGAGTGAATATGCAGCATAATCTTTACAATTTTCATGTTTAATGGTTTGTTCATGATGCATCTTCGTTACATGAAGCTTCTAGTAAGATAAACAAAAACTTGCATTATTTTTATCATATCTGTGCCATTCATTATTGTAAAAATTAAATGATTTCGAGGCGATCTTACTTAAATATATGGCCTGGGAAAATTGATGAAAGGAGCAAATTAGGCACAATTAGCCAAAGAATTGAGAGCAGAGGATTGAATTTGAACCTAAGCTATGAAGTTCCTTACATTGTCATTCGCCAAACAATTTTGATTATAAAGTGACTGTCTGTTAACTGATTTTGACACAGACCCTGTTAGGCGGCATGCTCTTGATTGGAGCAGACGTGTGGCCATCATTGAAGGAATTACCCAGGGGCTTCTCTATCTACAAGAATATTCAAGGTTGACAATAATTCATAGAGACATAAAAGCTAGTAACATATTGTTAGATTACGAAATGAAGCCAAAGATATCAGACTTTGGTATGGCAAGAATATTCACAAAAGAAGACCGTGAAGCAAACACAGATAAGATTGTTGGAACCTAGTAAGTATTTCAATCAATAAGCTCATTAGGAAATTCCCTACTTTACTTTACTTACTTATCACATTGCTTTATTACCTCGGAATCAGTGGTTATGCTCCACCTGAATATATTAAGCAAGGCCTGTACTCCACTAAATCCGACGTGTACAGCTTTGGAGTTCTGCTTCTACAAATTATAAGTGGCAAGAGGACAGCAAGATTTTACGGGGAGCAGGAAAATTTAAACCTCATGGAATATGTAAGTTGTAATATCTACTACTTTATGTCAAAACTTACAGAAAGTTTTGCTTTGTTTTATTGAATTATGTAAATTTCTGTGTGGTTAATGTGGGTTTGGTTTTAGGCTTATGATCTGTGGAAAGAAGGAAAAGGCATAGAGTTTGCTGATCCTTTACTTGATGACACATCTTCACCATGTAAAGTACGAAGGTGCATTCAAATAGCTCTATTATGCGTGCAGGAAAATGCAAATGATAGGCCATCCATGTTGGAAATTTCTTTTATGTTGAGAAATGAGACTACTCTGGCATTGCCAAAGAAGCTTGCGTTTTCAAAAGGAGAATATGTGCAGGAGCTAAATAAGCAAGAAACTGAAACTTCTTCAATTAATGATACAACAATTTCTCAACTTGTGGGTCGATAGTACTGCTGCTAATGCAAAAATTTTGAGAGTACAAATTATTGATATTCTGAAGTCCCTGGTGAATTCTTTTCTTCGCAGTCCTGAGTGAAAAACATTGTTTGTATCCCAGTGTAAATAATTTTTGTTGTTGTTATAATTGTCAAGTGGTCACTCAATTGATAAAAAATTAAATGTTTCTTTTCTTCTGAAGAGCTTGAATCCCCAAAACACAAAGGATGAAAGGAAAGGTTATAGCCTCTCACTGGTACTAATGTCATTACCAACTAATTGAGATGAATGAATACTTCACTTTCTCCATAAGAAAAGTATTTTTATACTGTTATGATATAGGAGTATCATTCTCAAGCATTTATATCAATATTATACCTCAAACAGCTAACAGCATTGGAGTTTATATTGTACATACAAAAAAGTTAGAGAGTTAATGAATATTTAAAGGTTCTTATTAACAAATGACTAGGCTACTGTAATAGGATAAATAATCATGAGTGCTTATTCTTCAGTACATAAAACTGCATTATCTTATGATTTTTCATCATATTTGGCTCCTTAATAGTAAGTGCTATAAGGACACTTATTAGCATTGATCATTCTTAAAATATGTTATCTTATACTATTAAAATACGATCAGGCCAGACTTTTCTAAAACTAGATCTAATAAAGGTGGAAGGATAGAAGTGGGAATTAATTGTGAAAAATGTTGGAGGGCCATGCAGTGTGGCCCCAGGTTCATTGAGATATAAACCACCCATAGAGGACAACATATCATATGTTTGCCAATGGTTTCCACCCGTGCATCGCACGGGCTTGGCACACTAGTTGTGAAGATTGGTAAAAAAAAAACTACAAAATAAAAAAAATTCAGTTAAATCAAAAAACTAAAAAATAAGAAATTTTCAGTTAAATTTATTTTTTTTTGGACTAATCCTTACACTTGAGCACATGAAATGGTATAAAGCGTTTTCATGAAAGTTGAAAGTGACATATTGCTAAAAATTGACTTAAATTTTCAAATCCATTGACTTACATTTACATACCTGATGCCGATGATACAAATGGTGTTTCCTTTGTGAAACTTGTGTACATTTATTTAGGACAGGCGAAACTTCAATTCTATTCACCATAATACAACTGCTAGCTCCACAAAGCTTTTATTTCTGGTTCCTTACTATTCTGCTTATGCCTTATAGTCCTCCACCTCATTCATCATCTGCACAAGCTAATGAGCTACAATTAATTATATTGACTTTGTCAAGTGGATACGAAAATAGGAGGTTAACATGTCAAGTGGTGCAAGCAAAATTAAAGTATATCCTTATATTGACTTTGTCGCAAATATAGGCAGTTAGGCACCACAAGACATTTGTGCTGGTCCATTTACTTCAACAAAATCATTTGGCAAGTGAAAGAGCAAAATTTTTATTTTTATTTCCCAGTTACTTATCCCAGCAGAACAAGAAAGAGTTTAACGTAAGTAGAGGCATGCTTACCTCATACCCCTTTTTTTCCCAACATCAATTTTTACACGTACTTTGTAACTCATTGTTGGGGTCGTAAGAATATAAGGACCAATAAAACAAAACTCTTCTGATTCATGATTATAAAATATGTATAAAAAATATGACTGCTCCATAGACCATCTATTTATAATACAGTAACTTTCAAGAAAAAAGAATAGTCTCGTTAAACCCTTTGACTGTGTGTGTGTGTGTGTGTATATATATATATATATATATATATATATATATATAGATGAGTGATTAAACTCCATCAAACATTACCAACAACACAACACAATGGCTAACTCCAAAAGGCTTTCATTTCTGATATTCACTGTCCTTATCAGCTTCTCCTATGCACAAACTGCCATCAAAGGTGGATATTGGTATTCTGAGAGTGGGCTTAAGGTTTCTGACATTGATCCCTCCCACTTCACCCATCTCTTTTGTGCCTTTGCAAACCTTGATACCAGCACCAATAAAGTCATCATTTCTTCTTCTGACGCATCTACTTTCTCAACCTTCGCCCAAACCCTCCTCCAAAAGAAATCCTCACTTAAAACCCTTCTATCCATAGGTGGTGGCAAAGGTCCTACCCTGGCAAAATCTTTTTCTACCATGGCTAGCCAAGCCAGCACCCGAAAATCCTTCATAGATTCTTCAATACAGGTATTAGCAATATCTTTTTCTACCATTTATTCTATTTTGAAATTGTTCCTGAATCATGATTGATTATGTCATTACAAGTAGTATATTAGACTTTTAGTATGGGTTATGTCATTATAAGTAATTATGTTATGAATTTGTCATTTTTCTTCGGCCTAGGACTAATTTTGATATACAAGAAGTACATAAACTTATTCATATCTTCTGATATTTCTCTATCTATAACAACAGGTAGCCAGAAACAACAACTTTCATGGTCTTGATCTTGATTGGGAGTACCCTTCATCGGACACAGACAAGACCAACCTTGGCTTACTCGTCAAGGAGTGGCGTGCAGCAATTACACAAGAGTCTAAAACTTCAGGCAAAGCAGCATTGCTGTTATCTGCAGCAGTGGCTGGCTCTGACCAGATCACATCACTACAAAACTATCCCGGTCAAGAACTTGCCAACAACTTGGATTTCCTAAACGTAATGACATATGACCTATTCACTTCTGATGGGTACCCTCGCGTGACACAACCACCCGCCCCTTTGAAGAATCCGAGCGGCCAATTCAGTGTGGAGGAAGGGATCAACAAGTGGATCAACCAACTAGGCTTGCCCCGAAAGAAAATAGCTCTCGGTTTACCTTTCTATGGCTTCAAGTGGAGTTTGTCAGATCCTAATAAGCATGAACTGTTTGCAATAGCAACTGCTGGAGCTGGAGCAGTAAAGTATAAGGATATCAAGAGTGCTGGGGGGCAGGTTGTGTATAATTCTACGTATGTTACAAACTATTCCTATAAAGGGACGGATTGGTATGGTTATGATGATACTCAGAGTGTATCTGCCAAGGTTGCTTATGCCAAGCAAAATGAATTGTTTGGATACTTTGCTTGGCATATTGAACAGGACAGCAACTGGGCTCTTTCACGAGCTGGTGAGTATATATATATATATATATATATATATATCACTTCACTTTAATCTTCTCTTGAGCTTAAGTTTTGTGCACTTATTATATCAGGGGAATTATTCTGATTGGTAGCTTTACTGTATTTTGCAGCTTCTCAGGCTTGGGGATCATAGATACATGGGTTGCGGACCAAGTTTACTGAGAGAATAAAGATAATATAGACAGAGTTACACAATTTTTTTTCCACTGAAGAAATTGCAACTCCCTTTACATGAATAATAGAATTGACATGTTGAGAAATTAAGTGAGTTCCAAAATACTACATGTTATTTATAAGTGTTATACCAATTAAGGTCTTGGGTTATGAGTTTTCTGCAGTGCTGTCACTTTCAAGCATAACCAAACATTGTTGATTAAAGCAAATATTTTTTACTAGAACCGTGAGATGCATATATCAATCAAGCTTTATATTTAAATTAATTTGCAAAAACAACTTCATATCAATAAGAGTAAAATGAAATGAATGGCTGAAAGAATGTAATAACAAATAGGAGTAGTAGTAATAAATGGAATCAGTGATTGAACATTACAATGAAACCACATGAAGATGCAAAGAACAACATTGTTGGTTGTCCACTTAGAAGCAGGTGAAGAAATGTGGAGCAGTTCACTGGTAAGGAGGAGGAGCTACGACGGTTGAATGGGATGAAGGAAACTGATAGGGTTTGTTTTTGTGCTACGGAAAGTTGAAAGAGAATGTAATAGGAAGTTTGCTTTTAAAATTTAATCGTAAAAAAAATTATTTTTAAAAGCTAGGATTTCTTGTGATAGTATGAAAACAAAAATATCTTGTTAGCCCCCCTCTTGGTTTTTTATGATTTATTTTCTTTATACCAAAAATGATCTTGTTAGAAAGGAAAAAATTATTTAAGTTTTGATTCATTGAACTTGGATGTTTTTTGAATTAGTTATTTGATAACTCTTTTTTTAATGTTTTGGTTCTTCAACTTTGTGCATTGATTTTTGATCAAAGAATACAAATAAAAAAAACAAATAAAAAATTATTTTAATTGATATCCACAAAGTCAAAAATTAAATTACTATTTACTAAATTTTCTTAATTTAATTTTTGGCCCCATTTTTTTTTAAAGAGTAAAATATCTTTTATGTTTCGACTTGTCAATGTCCAAATTTTTATACTTTTATTACTAGTAAGTTGAAAATGAAAAACACTGACCCAGTATATAGTTGGCATGTTGGGGTTGGGTTACTTTGAGTGTATATACTTGGCATGTTTGACTTCAAAAAAATCATTGCTATTAGTAACTCATAGTTACGGTTTTTCACTTCCGATCGACCAATATTCAAAATGTAAAAAATTGTACTTTCAATATTAATAAATTAAAACATATTTTCGATTGGGATGTATTAAAAGTGTAAATTTTTATTTCCAATATCTCAAAGTCAAAAATTATTTAATACAAAGGATATTTTATTTTATTTTTTAAAATGTAAGCCAAGAATTACATGACGGAAAAAAAGAAATTAAAACTCTTTTACTTTTCTTAACGTTTTTTTTTTAAACTGGTCTTAACATTTTTATTTGAAGTTTAAGAGTTTGGGCTTATGATCTCCAAGTTATATATTTTTCCACATCACCTGCTCCATCCGATCTCATTTTTAAGTAAAAATAAATAATTTTACATGTATTAAAAAAAGTTAGTTAGTACATTTAATTTTCTTAAATTCACAATAAAATAAATTATTTTAGTAAACTTACATTGAGAATGAAACAAAAATGAAATGATTAAACCATTTTATAGATATATTTTAGGAATGATTGTATTATGAATAAAAAATTAGATAAATTTTATTTATATTTAAGATCATTAGTGAAATAAATTTTTTTTTATAATTAAGATCAGAAAGAGTATATCATTGCGCATAGAAATGAGATTCAATTCGAATTGGTCCTGTTCTAGTTACAACACATCATGAGGGAATGCTGGCGTCCGTTTCAATGGGTCCTGCTTACTTTGATAAAATTGGAAAATGAGATTAAAATATTTTCTTACAACTACAAAACAGCAATGGACTTTTATGTAATTGTTTCCTGAAAAAGGAAAACGAATACCATTTCTCCTCAACAACTTTCGTGCACCAGTCAAATTGTCAAAGTGCAGTTCCGTCTCAATTTAATATTCCTAAAAAGAGAACTTCTCCAAGAAAAGGAAAAATGAGCAGCTTTTTTTTTTTTTTTTAGAAGTCGTATTCAAATTTAAATCATTTAACAAGTAAGATTATATCGACAATAATATAATACTTTTGTATTTATTAATAGATATTAGGAATAATTCTACATTGTTAATATAAAAATCGCAAAAAAACAACTGTTTTAAGCGCTTACTTTAAAAATAAAAATTTTTAAAAAAAAAACCTTATTTTCTAGCTCACACATAAACCATTAGAAAAGGCATTCATCACAATCAACAAAACTCAGCACAGTTGGTAGATAGCTGAGTTTCTTAAGCATGATGTCAGGGTTCGATCTCTGTCCCGTTGGTAAAGACAAAACGGTTGAGAGATATCCTTGGTGTACACAAAAAAAAAAAAAAAAAGGCATCCATGACAATGAGGCAAAGATGTCACTAAAAAATCAAAACACTCCTTTTGTCTCATATAATTAATAAAATTTTGAAAATTAAAAAAAAAATGTTAATTCATTATTTATCAAAACAATAATTTTATACATATTTTATTGAATAATCAATCATAAAATATTATTTTACTAATTTTTGTCTCAAATTAAAATAAACATAGTATATACAATAAAAAATTATTTTAAAATAGTAGTTTTCAATAAAATATGCATTAAATTAGCCAATTCCCTCCGTTCCATAATCATCGAATAACCAAAGATTATATTCACCACTTTTGAGTGGTGTTTTAACCACCTCATTTATCTTATTATTTCCAATTATATCCCACTTGTAATTAGGTATACTTTACTAAAAAATTCGGTTTACTAAAAAAAAAGTTTCAATTATGAAATATACCTCGAGGCATGGCAACCTGTCGAATTTGGGATAGATGTTGCCAACACCATTCTCACACCCATTAAGAGCGAGATAGATTTGGGTGCGGGTTTAAGGAGAGTGGATATCAAAAAATGAAACCCAAACTCATCCCTGACGGGTTCGGGAAAACCCGACGGATAACCCTTCCAATTATTTTTAATTATATTTTTAAAATTATTATTCATTTTATTGAAAAAATATATGAAATACATTATAATTCAAATAAATAATATATAATAATAAACGTCAAATTTTAAAAATATTTAAGATGAATTTAATCATGATTTAATAAAATATGTTAGTTTGACTTAATCATTTAACTATCATTATTATGAAAATATTTAAATTTTATATCTCAGTGGTATTAGAAGGTGGGTACTTACAATCCCTAACTCACCCTACTCCCATCTTTGTAAAGCGACTTTCGATTTAAAATTTTCCAAATCCAATTAAAATGAATTTTTTTTTACCAAACTTGGATTGGATTTGAGCGAGCAATGGTGGGTGTGGATTTAACTGTCCTCCGTGATACTCACTACCAAAAAAAAAATGTACCTCATGACAAATCAAATATTAACTTAGGCTGTTTCTATCTTTTCGAGAATGATAACAGGTAGATTAATAAGATTAACCAGCCGCATAAAGAAATTGCTTGTTTTCTTCTTGTGGGAATGATAGTATACCATAAAGAAATTATCATAGCCAAGAAATGCTTATTTTTAGAAATTGCTTGTGGGAAGGTCAAGTTCAAAGGGCCAAGGAGCTTATATCATCATATGAAGAAGATGATAATGCGATGATGGCGGTGAAAAAGGATGAAGAAGAACAAGAGCAAGTTGAGAAATGCTCTTTGATCATCACTTAATGTTCTAAAAAAGAATGCTCTGATTTATTAGTTTAATAAATATACATTAGAGTGCTTGTCCATGCTGTTCGATGATGGATTGTTGTTGCCGATGGACCAGAAATGGTATGCAGGAATATCACTGTAGAAACAACCCAAGTTAATATTTGCCTTGGAAGATGGCTTAATTCCATTTTTGGTTTCCCAAATTTGATAATTTGGCGATTTTGGTCCTCTAACTTTTAATTTGGTGATTTCAGTTCTTCAATTTACAATTCAACGGATGGACCAAAATAGCCACGAATTGTAAATTGGAGGACTGAAATCGCCAAATTAAAAGCTAGGGGACCAAAATCGCCAAATTATCAAAATTGGGGGACCAAAAGTGAAATTAAGCCAATTGCACATGTTAATAAGCATGTTAAACAAAATACTCCATCCGTTCTCATTTATAAGTCATTTTATTAAGGATTTATTTGTTCCAAAATATAAATTACTTTACCATATCTCGGTAACAATAAATAACCTATACCAAATATACCCATAATAATTCCGATTTATATTCCATATTTCAAGGAACCTTTTTACTTGTTCATAATAATGACAACATCAATTTAAATTATATCGAATTTTATGTATGAGTAATTTTGAAACTTTGATGTAGGAGTATTTTATTTTTATAACTTTGAGAGTAATAATCTCTAACTGCTTTCTTAATCTATGTAGATTTGATAAAAGAACCTTATAAACAAGGATCAAGGGAGTATATTGAGTCTACGTTGGAAATTAATATATTTAAAAAATTGTGTGCATTCATTATAATAATTTCTGATACACACTTATCAAATATGATTTTTTTAGCATGTGTCATATAATACACATTGAAAAAAATCCTTTTATAACCTTTTTAATATTGTATAAATATTATTGTTATTAAAATGATTTTTCTCATATGTATCGTATGATACATATAAAAAACTCATATTGAATAAGTATACAACACAAATTTAAAAATACCAAAATTTTGATAATTTGGTGATTTTGGTCCCCTAACTTTTAATTTGGCGATTTCAGTCCTCAAATTTGCAATTCGTGATTATTTTGATCCCTCCGTCAACTCTTCCGTTAACGATGCTGACGGAGGGATCAAATTAGACACAAATTGTAAATTGGAGGATTGAAATCGCCAAATTAAAAGCTAGAGGATAAAAATCGCTAAATTATCAAAATTGGGAACCAAAAATATAATTAAGCCCTTTTTTTCAATAGCACGACTCCAACGTAAAAAAATAAAAAAGTAATAAGATAAAGGGATATGTTACTAACTACAAGTGCGGTAATCCCAATTTTTTTTACCCCTTATACTATTAAAACATTGTCCACCAAGTCAAACTCTTCTAAAACTCAATCTAATAAGGATGGAAGGTTAGAAGTGGTGATTAATTGTGAAAAAATTGTAGGAGGGCCATGCAGTGTGGCCCTAGGTTCATTGAAAAAAATCTACTTATAGAACATATGTAACTGGGATCGTGTCAAAGCTTGGCTATATTTTCCGAGTCCTTCCACGAACATTCATGAAACTTGAAAGAGACATATTACTAAATATTGACCTTCATTTTCAATAATTACCATGTTGAAACCAAGTTGGAAAGAAAAATTTAGCATGTCATTTCAATGTGGCGTGTTAGATTTTGTCATAAACTTATTAAACATCATCAATTACATCATCCTGGTCTTTAGCATAACTGCATAAGGCACAAGCCAAAGATGTTGCTAAGTTTCTGCACTGGAAAACTACCCTTCATGATCTCCAGAATTGCATTAGCACTTGTCCTTTCTCAGCATTTTATCTATCCAGAGGTTCAACTTACAGAAGCACAATCTTGGGTACAAGCTGGTTACTGGCTTTATGGTAGTGGATTTCCCATTTCTGACATAAACTCTGCACTCTTTACTCACCTCATATGTGCTTTTGCTGATGTCAACTCTTCCTCCTATGAACTCTCTATCCCCTCAGCTTATGAGAAAGAATTCTCTTCTTTCAGAAGCACTCTCAAACTCAAGAACCCTTTCATCTCTACCCTTCTTTCCATTGCAGGTGAAAGTGCTAATTATACTGTCTTGTCATTGATGGTAAGCAGTGCTTCTTCAAGGAAATCTTTCATTCAGTCTTCAATAAGAGTAGCCAGGTTTTATGGTTTTGATGGCCTGGATTTGAGTTGGGTTTCAGCAAACACAAGCTCTGATATGAGCAATATGGGAAGGCTTTTTCAAGAGTGGAGAGCAGCTATAAGTTCGGAGACAACAAATTCTAGCATTCCACAACTGATCTTAACTGCAGCTGTTCCGTATCAACCTGATTCGGATTTTGCTTCTTACCCTGCGGTGTCTATTCGAAATAACTTGAATTGGTTAAATGTTTTGGCTTATGACTATTACACACCTCAGTGGGCAAATTTTACTGCAGCACATGCACTCTTGTATGACCCTTATAGAAATATAAATACAGATTTTGGTATCAAGCAATGGATTAGTAGTGGAGTTCCTTCTAGCAAGTTGGTTTTGTCGTTGCCTTTCTACGGATATGCCTGGACTCTTAGAAACCCCAAGGATAATGCACCAATTGCACCAGCAACCGGCCCGGCTATTACTGAAGATGGACATATGAGCTATAAGGAAATCAAGGATTACGTTCAAAGATATGGAGGGATTGAACATTATAATGATACTTATGTAGTCAACTACTACACAATTGGATCAAATTGGATTGGTTTTGATGATGTCCAGGTTGTCAAAATTAAGGTATCTTATGCTTGGGAAAAAAAGCTACTTGGTTATGTTGTGTGGCAAGTTCCCTATGATGACAATTGGGTCCTTTCTACTGCAGCAGGTAAATAACTCATGTCATAAATTTTCAGTATTTTGGTGAGTGGTGAATTTTCTGAGTAGTTACTTAATCGCGCAGCTGAACAGGTTGACAACAATGGACAACGTAATTGGCGATTGATAGTGATAATTTTGACCACAACTACAATAGTTGTTTTCCTCTTGGGTATTACAATTTATTACTTAAGGAGGAGGTTATTCAAATCAAAGGGTAACTTCTTCAGCTATGTCTAATTACCATACACTATTACTGACGTAAGATTTAGATGATTAAATGTTGATGACCATTGTCTTTTGTCTATAGGAATGACTAATGAAGCTTGGTCTAGTAATGAAGCAGCAGGACATTTTCATGGCAATGCTCCTGAGTTGCAAGTCTTCAGGTTATTGGATATTGAGGTGGCAACGAATAGATTTTCGGTTGAAAATAAGCTTGGCCAGGGTGGTTATGGTCCTGTATACAAGGTACGAAATTAATTGCATAACCCCATAGTCATAGTGCCTGATACTGTTATATAATTCAGTGTGACAATGTATAATATAATAAGGCAGGAAAGGAAAATATAAAAATCAATTTGTCTTTCAGTTGTGGTTCAAGTTAGCACTTAGCAACAATTATTATTTGTGGAATATTAAAAACATCCTAAGGGTGAATTAGTGGATTGGGATGCACGAGCATGCTTCAAAATTACCTTATCCAGTAAATGATAGTAGTAATCAAGAGTGACTATTTCTCCAGGGCATCCTACCAGATGGCAAGGAAATAGCTGTGAAAAAGTTATCATCAACTTCTACACAAGGATTTGAGGAATTCCAAAATGAGGTAACACTTACTGCAAGACTGCAACATGTGAATCTTGTTCGGCTGCTGGGTTTCTGCATTGATAGAGAAGAACAGATGTTGGTCTATGAGTACATGCCAAACAAAAGCCTAGACTTCTACCTCTTTGGTCAGCAACCTTCGATGCTCTAAATATTACATGAGTGAATATGCAGCATACTTTCAAGTTCTATTTTTAATAGTTTGTTCATGATGCATATTTGTTACATGAAGCTTCTAGCAAGATAAACATAAACTTGCATTTTTTTTTTAATCATATCAGTACCATAATTATTGTACCAATTTTGACACAGATCCTTTTAGGCGGTATGTTCTGGATTGGAGCAAACGCGTAGCCATCATTGAAGGAGTTACTCAGGGGCTTCTATATCTACAAGAATATTCTAGGTTGACAATAATTCATAGAGACATAAAAGCTAGTAACATTTTGTTAGATAACGAGATGAAGCCAAAGATATCAGATTTTGGTATGGCAAGAATATTCACAAAAGAAGACCGTGAAGCAAACACAGACAAGATTGTTGGAACATAGTAAGTATTTCAATCAATAAGCTGATTAGAAAATCCCTATATTAACTTTACTTACTCTTCATCTTGCTTTATTAATTGGATGCAGCGGTTATGCCCCTCCTGAATATATTAAGAGAGGCTTGTACTCCACTAAATCCGATGTGTACAGCTTTGGAGTTCTGCTGCTACAAATTATAAGTGGCAGGAGGACAGCAAGATTTTATGGGGAGCATGAAAATTTAAACCTCATGGAATATGTAAGTTGTAACATCTACACTACTTCATGTTAAAACTTATAGAAAGTTTTGCTTTGTTTTATTGAATTATGTAAATTTCTGTGTGGTTAATGTGGGATTGGTTTTAGGCTTATGATCTGTGGAAAGAAGGAAAGGACATAGAGTTTGCTGATCCTTCACTTGATGACACATCTTCGCCATGTAAACTACGGAGGTGCATTCAAATAGCTCTATTATGCGTGCAGGAAGATGCAAATGATAGGCCATCCATGTTGGAAATTTCTTCTATGTTGAGAAATGAGACTATTCTGGCAATGCCAAAGAAGCCTGCGTTTTCAATAAGAGAAGATGTGCAGGAGCCAAATAATCAAGAAATTAAAACTATGTCAGTTAATGATGCATCGATTTCTCAACTTGTGGCTCGATAGGGTCGCGACCGATAGCAATGCTGCTACTGTAAAGAAATTTGGGACGACTACCTCCCCTTGCAAGTGTTTTTTCTTGGACTCAAATTCATGATATAGTGAATTCTTGCAGTTCCAATGGAAAAACATTGTACCTCAGTCAAAATATTTTTTTTCCTTCTTGTTTTGAACTTTGTTATCATTGTCAAGCGTCATTCAATTAATTACAAAATAATAATTTTGCTTTTCTTCTGAAAAGCTTGAATCCCAAATACACAAAGGAAAAGATATATAGCCTCTAGCCCTCTACCATATGTTAAGTATTTTTATACTGTTATGATATATCATTCTCGAGCATTTATATTAAATAGCTAATTGTATTTGAGTTTGAGGCAATAACTTAACAGTATTGTACCAACAGAATTCTCTTATATTTAAAATAAGTTATATTCAAATTTATAGCCTTTCAGCTAGCGAGGGTAAACCTCTACCCTCCCTACAGATCCCACTAGGTAGGAATTTCGTAGACTGAATTGCTCTCTTTTTATATCTTATACTATTAAAACCGTGGTCTCCAAGCTAGGCTCTTCTAAAACTCAATCGTCTAATAAGGATGGAAGGTTAGAAGTGGGGATTAATTGTGAAAAAATGTTGGAGGGCCATGCATGGCCTTAATTTTCAAATCCATTGACTTTATATACCTTATGATGATGATGATACAAATGAATTTGTTGACTTGTGAAACCCATTTTTATTTAGGATTGACGAAATTTCAGTTCTAATCATTCTAATAGAAAGGTTAATTATGAAAAGCTTTCACTTTCTTGCTTTTTTTCTTGGGCTATGTTTGGATATGTAATGATAAATGAAGCCGAAATGGATAAGGTCGAGTGGAGTGGGATAGAGTAGGGTGGAGTTGAATAAAATTATCATTCCATTGTTTGAGTATTTTATTATGAAATGGAAAAAATTTGCATTTCATTAGCTATATCCCAATTTGAGGAAGACAAAAATAAGAGGTTTTGGATGGGACGAGACATCCCATCATGTACCATTTCACTCCATCATATTTGGTACAATACAAACAATGAAACCTTGTTAAATTTTGTTTCACTCCATTTCATCCAATACCACCAATCCAAATATAACCTTAATCCTCCACCTCAGTTCATCACTTCATCTGCAGAAGCTATAATTAATGAGTTATGTTATGTTTGACATAGTGGATAGGAAAACAAGAGGTTGAGTGATGCAAGCAAAATCATAGAATTATCCATATTCTATATATAATGACATTGTCTCAAATACGCACACAAGACTTTGTTGGCGGTCCATTTAATCATTTGAAGCACTGGATAAGTGATGAAGTGAAAGAGTAGTTATTATTTTTTTTCTATACTGCTAATTTGTTTTGTTAACTTATTTTTTATTATCAAATTGGTTCTATATATTTTTTTAATTATATTGATTCTTTGCGTTCTTTTTTATCAAATTGATTTTCGAGTCACTATTTATTTTACATATTAATATCGTATTGGTCCATATTTTTATTTATGAAATGAAAAATGATAAGTATGCGAATATCCACTTAAGATGGACAATGATTCAAAAACCAAATTAATAATGAAAAAAAAAGTGAGGGATCAATATAATAAAAAAAGGTGAAAAATCAATTTAAAAAGAAAAAAAAAATAAAGGATCAAACAAATAGTTTAGGTTTTTTTAATTTATTTCCCAGTTGCTTATCCCAGCTGAACAAGAAAAAAATCTAAAGTAGAGGCATGCTTACCTCCCAGTCTCACACCCGTTTACCCAACACCAATTTTATACCTGCTTTATATCCATTAATTATTCATTGTTTTTTAGTTTTGCTGGTTCTATTTATAAGTCATATCATAGAATTTTTTTTTGGTTTTATTTATAAATCATTTTGTATTTATTAAGAAACATTTATTGCTATTCTTTTTTATGTATCATTTATTGATTAATGTAAAATAATATATTTATGAAATTTTCAATATAATTAAAGAATGTAAAATTGTAAATTAAAGTTTTTTTTAATTTTAAAAAATATATAATTATTTTCCTTAATCTATTTAATATGATTAAATATGACCTATAAATATTACAAGAGAGAATATAAAACAAACAAAATTCTTTTGATTCATGGTAATAAAATAGGAGTAGAAAAGATTTAAGGAAGAAGAATATCAGAATATGATTACTCCGTTGTTCATACTTCCTCCGATCTCATTTTTAAGCAAAAATAATCAATTCACACTTATTAAGAAAGTTAGTTGAAAAAGTAAATTACTTTAGTAAATTTATTTTGGGAATCAAACAAAAATTAAATGACTCAACCACATTATGAAAATGTTTTAGGAATGATTATAGTGATAATAAAAAGTTGATTAACTTTTGCTTATATCAGTGAAGTGTTTTTTTTCCTATAAATAAGACCGGAGGGAGTACATGTCTATTTATAGCGAGTATGAGTTATTAAACTCCAAGCAAAACCACCAACACAACACGACGACAAAATCCTAAAGCCTTTCATTTCTGATTTTAACTATCCTTATCACTTTACCCATCTCTTTTGATTTATAAATATGGTTAAACTAATTTGATTTATTCAATGGCAATACCTAATACTTTTTTCAAAACCAAAGCGCTAAATCCCTGAAAGAATAGGATAGCAAAATAATGTTACAAGGCAATTCGTCATGTCCTATGCATTAAAGCCATAGCTTAGGATGCAAAATTATAACTCACAGAAGGTGCAGGTAGAAGTAAGAGGAGAAGGAAGAGGGCTATAATGTACACATTTGAAATTAGAAGTGCCTAACGTAACATGCATATAACAAATGTTTATCATAGTTACAGGAAGTAATAAAAATTAAAAATACACCCCTGCCCCTACTTCTCTAGCTTCTGATAAGTGGAGGATGAGCAAAACGAGGGCCAAGGATGAAAACTTTGCTGTGTTGTGACGAATCAAAATTTCCTGGTAGCTTTAAGCTAGCGATAATCAGACACTTGGTGCTTCAGTCCCGTTTCACATGTTTTGATCTACCATGAGCAAGAACAAAGCCACATGATGCAACTACTCCCACCAGGTAACCAGCTATGGCTCCATAGCTCACAGAAATAGGCCATTCCTACAAATTAATGAAATATGTTATGAACTCAACAGCCAAATAGGCAATGTTATGTTTACTATTATATCTTTTAAGTTTTTTGGGTCTGAGTAGGATTTTGCTCCCAAACTCTTGATAATCTGGCCTAAATGAATATAAATTAGAGAAACATGTTCTTTGATTAAACAAATATAAACAAATGAATTGATAATGCATAAAAAGTATTGCTGGAGATGAGATTATATACAAAGATTAGCCAAGGTGACATAACTCTTGCAAAAACTGCTCTTCCCATTTGCTCTAAGATTTTAGCATAAGATGGTCAAGGAATTTGATGGAAAGAGGTTAAGAAGATAGGGAAAGAAAGATCACCTGCCATGGCTTCTCCCAGTCAAGTGGCATTGGCCAAGCCCCAAACCAGCCCCCTATAACAGCTCCATGAGCTGGCAAACAAATCAAATACTCCACAGATCCATTCGGCCTTTTTAAAATAAAAACATTCAAAAACAACAAGAGGTAATTAATAACCAATAATTTTAATAGTAGAGGGATAGAGTAGCAAAACCAGTACAATGTGTAACATTAAGTCTAACCTAAATGATTTCAACTTGGGGCCAAAAAAAAAAAAAAAAAACCTTAACAGAGTAAGAAAATACTACTACCAGTAACATACTTTGTCTGTGCAAAGATACGACGCCAATCAGTCCATGAGAAACCAAGAACACTCGACGCTGGAACTATCTGCCATGGAACAAGGAGTGAGTTAATATATGTACTACCACTATATGCATCATCATGGGCCCATAGCCTGACCAAAAACAAAAATAAGGATCTACCCCATAAAATGATGTATATTTGATTCATAGAAAATGAAGGAGTTTCTAAAGAAACATCTAAACACTATTTTCGCTGATTGAACAATATGGTGGTAGAAGATCTTAATAACTGAGAATCTTCCAAGAACAAAGACATGTTTGAATGGATATTGGATGTGTGTTTGAAATAGTGTTCAAGGTGTTGTAAAATAAGAAAAATGGAAGTGAAATAGTCTCTCACCGTGAACAATGACATCATAAGAGACCACTGTACAGTCTTCTGAAGATACCTGTGTCAGGTAGAGTTGAGAGGTTCTGGAATATGCTCTAATTATATTCAGATCTTCAAAGTTAAAGTTAAAACAAAAGAAAAAAACATTTAAATACATAATTAAGAAAATAGCAAATTGTTTTGTATAAAGGATTAACGGCGTGTACTCTTAATTCTTTCTTTCCTCGACAATCATCGCTATGTCAGTGTCATGCAGACATGAAATATTAAAAAACTGTACTACAGATACAACTTATTTCACATACTGAAAGGTAACAGGCGCCCCCAATGCAATAGCTCCAAGAGAATTCAGTAGTGCCCCTGGAAAGAAAAGGATACAAGCACTATCATCATCATTGAAAATAGTGAATTAGTAAGTTACTTATCTTAAGTTTTAAACTGCTAAGAAAGAGAATAACTGAATGATACGATCAGGGGTGATCAAAAATAAAAAGGTAAGATAATGAGAACATGATGCAATTCATCAAACATTAGAAAATACAATACTTATCCAAATGATTATTTATTTTCACTAAAACCCTTTTCGAAAAGTTCCCTAATCTCTAATATGTTCATCCTAAATAGCAAGTGGCGGAGGCTATTGGAAACCAATAACACATCAGTGACAGACAAAAATTTAACCGAAAAATAAGTTTCAGCTAACCTAGAGGCAGTCCCAGCAGGCCTCTTCCAACAGCTCCCAGGTACTGCACAAACCAGGTGAGCATAGAATTGTTCAGTTACAGATAAGTAAAACTGAATATCACAAACGAGTTTTTTTTTTTCCCTTCCTTTTTTAACTTGCATTTCAAATCCAATGAAATTGATTCCCTGCTAATTTTTTATTATTACCAACAACAACAACTGAATCTTGTATCAAACGACATCATAATGCTTAGTACTCCCTTCGTCCTTATTACTACTGTATATGTTACCTTCTTGAATATTCTCTTGTCTTTTATAAGCAGTTTTATATTTCTAATGCATCATTTATTGTTTTTTCTCTTTTTGTTTTTTTTATTGTTCATTAATGCTTTCCAAGAAAAATTGAGAGAGTAAAATTGTAATGCTACAATATATTTTCATAGAATTCAGAAAACTAACTACTTCGGTTAAATATGCCGCGTAACGAGGACTCGAGGGAGAAATGCATTCTTATTATTATTACCAATTAAAAAAACATTTTTTTCATGTGATTCTGACTAATTTGATATACAAAAAAAAAAAAGGGAATGGAACCGGTATAGAGTACCGTGCATAGTTGGCGATTCTGACGATAGCGACTGAAGAGAAGGATCACAATTGGGAGCTCTATGATCTGAAAAAAACAAAAACGAAGCATAATAAGAAAATGAGAATGACAAAAAGAAAAGAAATTGGAAGAAAGAGATGGTACCCAGATGAAGAAGAGAGTGCGAGAAGGATCGGTGACGAGATCAAAGGAGTAGCCTTTGTTAGCAACGCAGAACGCTAAACCCAACCCAACGACACACAACAGATTTACAATTAACGCTTCTGTTGCTGATATCTTCTGTGGCGGTGATGCTCCGGTCGCCGTCGATTCCTCTCTGCTTTTCCGGCGATCCATGGAAGATGGAATGCTGCCTCGAATCAGATCGAAGCAAAGCATGTTTGGTACCGCGTTTTTTTCCTCTCAAACGCACGTTTTTTAGAAGCAGTCCCATGTTGCTTCTGCGTTTTTACTATGGTTGAACGTGCTTTTTGGTCTATCCAATGGATAACCAAACATACTAGCAAAGAAGGAATGTTTCCTGCATTTGGGCTTGGCCCAACTCATACTATTGGGCTTCATTTTGATCCAATTCATTTTTTAAGAGATTTTCTCAACGGGGACCCACACTTTTTGGGTTTTTATTTTGTCACCCAAGGTCTATGGATGTCACCCCATATGTATAAAATATACCTATTATGTCCTTTTTAAAAAAACAATTTTAATACGGGTCGTAAGAGGTACTTACGATCTGAAGGTCGTAGCACTCCCTTATGACATTATAAAAAACTAAATTTTAACACGGGTCGTAAACAGGTGTTACGGCCTAAGTTTTTCACAAGTCGTAAATAAGTGTTACGACTATAAAGTCGTAACAGTTACATGCGACTTTATCATGGCAACCGAAATTGGGAAAACCTACATGCTGGTCAAATCAACCAAAGAGATAAGGGATGTTGTTTGCCGGTCTTAATTTGACAACACACCTGTGTTGTTCCAAATAAAAGGTATCTTGCGGGACTGTACATAATTGGATGGTAAGACAATGAAGTATGCAGACAATTTCCCAAACGAAAAATTTGTCCTTGTAATTTTCCAGACGTTTATAAGGCTAAGCTATGACATGTTGAATACTGTAGTTGTGTATCTCAATATTCTACGGAGAAGTTTATAAAAGAAACTTGCACAGTACTCCGAATCCTATAAAACAATTTATGCATAAAAAATGACTCCCCAACAATTCTGTAAAAGTTAAAAACCCACCAAGCAGAACAAATAATATTAAAATTTCCAATCCGTAAATCCTCCTAACATAGCCCTGAATTAATCTTAATTCCATATACAAATAAATTAGAGTGTACGTTGAAGAATGTTAAACTTTTTCAAACTTCCTTAGGTAGGAATTTTGGCGTTCTTAACACCTTGAAGCTACAGCTCACATGAAGTGATTAGAATTCTAATTCTAAAAGGGTTTTAATTTATTGACCCCCCAGTTTAATCATCTGACCCTTTTTTTTTTTGCCAAAATCCAAAAATACCCTTACTAAAACGTACTCGCTGGGGCCTGAGCGAGAATGCAAAAAAAACAAAGCTCGCTGAGGGGTTAGCGAGCTATGTAAAATCACACACTCGCTGAGGCCTGAGCGAGATATACAAAAACAAAAAAAAAAATTAAATTTCTACTTATCGCTGAGGCCAAAGCGAGAGTGTGAATTTTGTACATCTCGCTGGCACCTCAGCGAGCTTTATTTTTTTTTTCTTTTTTCTTCTTCTCGTTGGCACCTCAGCGAATTTGACAAAATGATGTACTAGTAAACTACTATAACACAATATCTGAAAGAATATCTCTACCATATAATAAAAAAGCTCGTTGAGGGGTCAGCGAGATATGTAAAATTACACACTCGCTGACCTCGGAGCGAGCTAAGTAATTTACGACATTAGAATAGCTCGCTCAGGGGTCAGCGAGTGTGTAATTTAACATAGTTCACTGACCCCGCAGCGAGCTTTATTTTTTTTTCTTCTTTGGATTCTCGCTCAGCCACCAGCGAGAGTGTGAGGAAATATAGTTTTGTACTCCTATTTCTACTTTGTCTCTTGCTCTCGTTTCTATTAAACTATAATTGCCCTTTTCCTAGAAAAATGTTGTGGCGTGCAATCAAAAGGTGCTTTGTTTGTTGCACAATCCTTTGAGCATGGATTACTAAGCGTGCTGACCAGGCACCAAGCCATATATAAGGACCGAATGGCAAGTGTTTCATGTACCAATTGAAGCTAAACACGCTAAGATAATAAGATAAGAAAAAGGCTGAGTGAGACAGTAAAACTAACATTATATTGTGCCATATCACAAGCTCAAATCATGAAAACATTGACCATATCAATATGAAAGGTAGGAAGTCATTCTCGGTAGCAATCTCGCTGCCCCTGCAGCGAGAAGGATAAAAAATAAAAAAAAATAAAGCTCGCTGAATAACATACTCGCTGACCCTGCAGCGAGAAAGCAAAAAAGAAAAAAAAACTCGTTGATGGGTCAGCGAACTAGGTAAAATACAAAGCTCGCTGACCCCTCAGCGAGCTGTATTTTTTTTTTCGTTTTTGTAATTCTCGCTCAGGTCCCAGCGAGTGTGTTATAAACCCAGAAAAAAAAGGACAATTTTGGATTTTGGAAAAAAAAGGGGGTCAAGTGATTAAATTGGGGGTTAAAAAAATTAAAACCCTTCTAAAAAAGGAAGCAGCCCGAGATAGTCGTAACTAATTATGAGTTCCTTGAAGAGACATTTGGTTCCAAAAGCCAGCTTCTTCTTGAATCCAATCCTGTGTACAAGAAAATACAAGAAAATCCCTGTTCTCATTCATGGTGACAAACCTATTTGTGAGTCTTTGATTATTGTGCAGTATGTCATGATAAAGTCGTATGTGACTATCATGACTTTATAGTCGTAACACTTATTTACGACTTGTGAAAAAACTTAGGTCGTAACACCTGTTTACGACCCGTGTTAAAACTTAGTTTTTTAAAATGTCGTAAGGGAGTGCTACGACCTTCAGGTCGTAAGTACCTCTTACGACCCGTATTAAAAGTTGTTTTTTTAAAAAGGACATAATAGGTACATTTTATATATATATATATGAGGTAACATCATAGACCTTGAGGTGGCAAAATAAAAACCCCACTTTTTAGTTCCCACCTTTTTTTTTCAATTGGAATGTTTTATGATATTTTCTATTTTAAAAAATGTATTTTTTCATTAATAGAAAAAATACATTTTTCGACTTGGGGTATCGGAAAACATTCCGATTGAGCCAAAAAAAATGATGGTTAGAGGCTAAAAAGCAAGGGCGAAAGACTAGTTCTCAATTTTTAAAAGTTCAACTCTTTATTGAGTTTTTCTTTTACTACAAAGTAAATGTTTTTTTTTTTTACGCTAACGACACATCATTCATAGTTACTTTGTTAATAGTTATTGATTTTGAAATAAAAGTTGAACTATATGTGAATAGTGCATGATGTTATATTGTGAATGCATACTTAAACTTCTAATTGTTAATTCAACACACTCTCCATTTTTCTAGCAACTGCTCTAGCGATTTTTACCACCATCTTTATCTAACCACTTCCATCCTTTACATTTTAGTAGCATAAGCTCAAATTCTAAATTTGAATATTGATCTGCAATCCTAAAAATGACGAAACTAACTGGATATCGGAACTTGAGAGTGAAGTTTAGATTTACAATTTTCATTATGATAAAATGGGTGTCTAAAATGATTCGGGTTGCAAAATAAAGAATAGATCAATGTTGTCAAAACCAAACCGGAGATCAAGCCGGAAGAAGCTCCGTATAGGGTTTAACCGTATTAACCGGTTAAGCAGGATGGTTAGACCGGTATTTATATATAATATATAATAATAATAAAAAATAAAAAATACACTATAAAATCTACAATATTACGAAAAAAATAATATAATACAATAAACACTCTAGGGTTTCACTTCGCTGGACATGCATGAGTGGGCTCTTTCAAAGTTTGGCCCAACTTTAATTTGTCTATTATTGCCTTCTAGAAGATTACGGGTTCTGCCTGTTAATATTGCTTTTCACGTGCACATGTTCCCCATTAACTTCCACTTGCTCAAAACTTTACTTATCTGAGGTTGCAGCAGTGGTGAGGGCGCGGCGGCGGCGAGAGCGAGGGCGAGGGCGCGGCGGCGTGCGAGGGCCAGTCCTCCAGTTCTCAGTCTTTTCACTTCTCCTCTGTTCTCCTTTCCATTCCTTCTTTTCATTTCACTTCACACAGCCAAATGCATGAGAGTACTGCTACTGTGCGTCTGTGCCTTTTAGTTTTACGTTTAGATTTTGTTTTTTATTTAATATAAATCAGGTTGGCTGAACCGGGTCCGGTTTTCCCGGTTCAACCCGATTCAACAGATTTGCCCGCCGGTTTTTTCCGGCTGCAGATTAGAAGCGGTTTAGCTAAAATCCAAAACCGTTATTGCCACTGGTTGACGGTCCGACCGGTTCGACCGTCCGGTTCGGTCCGGGTTTCATAACATTGGAATAGACTAAAGGATTGCTATGAGCCTATAATTGTTTGTCTTCGTCAGCTGTGCTATGATTGCAATAAAGCATGTTGGATGACTGAGGTAAAAAAAGAAGGCAAAAAATTTTTTCCTATAAAATAGAAAGAATATATTATTTACACTTTAATATATATCAAAGAATTTTCCTCTATAGTGCCGCGAAACATAATCGAATATCTTTAAATATGGTCATTAACCGCTCAACATTAATATATTTTTATAAATTCTTTTTATAAATAAACAGGGCGACAGCTCAACCTACCGAAAAAAATTACATAATCATCTTAGAAAAATTAATTTCATAAGCATTTTCACACAAATAAGAGGAAAAATTAAAGAAGGATCAATGCCGTAAAATACACAACCATATTGACCTTCATGATATATTTTTCCAAATTATCGGTGTAAACTTTTTTTTTTTTTTTTTTAAAAGTTGGTAAAAATAGTCATATGTTTTCAAAGAGATGACATGACGTAAGATTCGTAGCGGTCCTCTCAAAGTTACAACAGATCAGATGGGAATGCTGGCGTTTTCGATTTGTGTTGCTTACTTTGGTAAAAATGGAAAATGATAAAGAAACATTTTCTTACAAAGCAACAATGGACATTTATGTATTTCCTTTAAAAGGAAAACGAATGCCAATTTTCCTCAACAACTTTCGTGTACCAGTCCAATTGTCAAAGTGCATTTCCTTCGCGATGTGATATTCTAAGAAAAGGAAAGGTGAGAGCAGCTTATACAAATTGAAATCATTTCATAAGTAAGAAGATTTTAAATCATTTAAAATCTTTATATCAATAGTGATATACTCCCGTCATTCTTTATATTTTAATCTTTTAGGTTTGGGTATGTTGTAAGTTTTATATGCATTTAATTTAAAATATTTTATTTAATTCTTATTAAAAATTGTAATATATAGTATTTAATTTTTATTAGGAAATGTATTCGTTAATTAATGTATGGTAGTTTAAGAATGAGAAAAAAATAAAAGTAAAATTAACGAGAAGTAAAAGAAATTATTGAATGAATGGTTAAAATTGAAAAAAAAAACAAACATGATTATGCATTGAAATTGTGGAGGGACAAAAGTTATTAATGAAAAAAAACTAAAAAGGCAAAAGAAATAAAAATAAAGAATAGATGGAATAATACTTATTATTACTTAATACTTTTTAATTGAAATTATGATTAATAGAAATAATGAATAATTCTACATTGCTAATATAAAAAGGATTTTATCTAGAGACTAAAAAAAGTGTATTTGTATTGAAAAAAATAAACGTTTAATACTTTAAGAGTTAGTGAGTTAGTTTTTCAACATTTTTCTTTACTTTTTTACTTTTTATTATCTTAAGGAATAAGGTTAAGCAAACACATAAAAAACTCCCAAAGAACTATTGGAAGTGCTCACTTTAAAATAAAACAAAAAAAAATCTTATTTTCTAACTCACACTTAAACCATTAAAAAAAGCATCCTTGTGAGACAAAAATTCCAATTTAAATACTAAATATGTGGAAGTAAGACACTTCTTCAATATTTTTAAACCACAAGCACAATTTTTTCATGGGACTGATTAATTAATACAAGGCAAATGTTAATATATATATGTGTTGTTTTTTTTAAGAAGTCAAATGTAACAAATAATTATAAGGAAATGTGTTTTTTTTTTTAATTCTCGAAACACGGAGTAATGCATATTTAAAATTATTTTTTCTAAGTATAACAACCTTAACCAGTGCCCTTGTTAACAAAATTTTATCATAAAAATAAAATATACAAATGAAATATAATTTTCCTTTAAAAAAATTAGACATTGTGAGAAGTTGCGGGGAAAATACCGAGCCTAATAGCCTTTATCAAAGTGTTGCTTAAGTCACCAAAATAAAAAGACACGTCGTGTTTTAGAATTAAAACCTGAATAGAAGACTCTAATAACATTTTCTGCAATATGTTGACTTTGAAACCTGACAAAAAATTCTGTATAGTTTGAAAGGTTACGTGGTCGTGTTTTGCACGTATTCACTGCTGTTACTGATAATAATAGATAGATACTCTCTAGAACTGCTCTTATACTAGTACTATTGTTTGT
Source organism: Crotalaria pallida (assembly GCA_037953625.1). NCBI lineage: Eukaryota > Viridiplantae > Streptophyta > Magnoliopsida > Fabales > Fabaceae > Crotalaria > Crotalaria pallida. Next base: position 181,788,762 of record CM075649.1, read on the forward strand.
GTAATTAACAGTTTAACACTCCACCATGAACATAAGTCCAATGAAATAGGATGTAACTCCAATGAAAAATGAACAAATAAGTGATGGTTGTGTTGCCAAGACACACAAAAAACAATTGCATTGTAATTGTCTAGAATGATTGAAACAATAGTGTTCATTAGTCCATGGCTCCAAATCTCATTGCCCTTTTCCTTGTCTTCCTCTCTCTCCAATCTCACTCTTTTGCAGATTCCCCTTCTTGGGTGAAAGCTGGTTATTATTATTCGGGCAGTGAAATTTCTGCTTCAGACATAAAAGCCACACTTTTCACTCACCTTTTGTGTGCTTTTGCTTTCATTAACACCACCAACTACAACATCTTTATCAACTCTTCTGAGGAGCATAAGTTCTCCACCTTCACCAACACAATAAAGCTTCAAAACCCATCTGTTTCAACTCTTCTATCTATTTGGTGTGGCAGAGATGATTCTACAGTTTTTCCTTCAATGCTAAACCAATCCTCTACAAGAAAATACTTCATTGATTCTTCAATAACAACAGCTAGGGAATATGGTTTTCTTGGCATAGACCTTTATGGGGCATGGCCAAGGAAGGATTCAGAGCTTTCCAATTTTGGAACCCTTTTGAAGGAGTGGAGGGCTGCAATAACTTCTGATGCAAGAAACTCTAACAAGCCAGAGTTGATATTGGTGATGGCAGGTTACTACCTTAAAACTTCAGATTCATTGAGTTACCCCTTTGAATCAATGCAGAAAAACTTAGACTGGGTACATTTTGTGTCTTATGATTATTATGTACCTAGAAAGGATAATGTCACAGGTTTTCATGCAGCTTTATATGGTCCACCTGGTTGGGATAATACTGATTCTGGTATCAAAGAGTGGAGGAGAAGGGGATTTCATTCTAACAAGCTTGTAATTGGTTTACCTTATCATGGATATGCATGGACACTTGTGAATCCAGGAAGCAATAGTGTTGGAGCAGAAGCTTCAGGACCTGCTATTACAATGGATGGTTCAATGGCTTATAAGTTGATAAAGAGTTGCATTAGAAGCTTTGGGGATAAAGTTGTTTCACTTTTTAATGATACTTTTGTGGTGAATCAGTTCACAGTTGCATCCACCACTTGGGTTAATTTTGATGATGTGGAGGCAATCAAGGCCAAAGTTTATTATGCAAAGAAAAATGGACTACTTGGTTACAGTGTGTTCCAAGTAGGCAATGATGATAATTGGGTCCTTTCAAGGGCAGGTAAGTTACATAATATAAACCAATCTTACCACCCTAGTCAAATTTTAGATATTTGGTTATATCCTTGCTCTTGAAACATAGCCTAACACTAAAGAATAATGTATTAAGATTAGGACCATGATTATATATTTGTCTTATTATGTGTACTATAAATTCTTCTTAGCTCCTGGATTGACATATGCATAGTTTCATTTTGCAATACCATCATTCAGCTCAAGAAGTAAATGATGAAGATCATCATCATAAGAGGAGGTTGTTGATAATCGTTCTGCTAACAACCCTGACTGTCACAGTTCTATTGGGAGTAGTACATTGCTTCTACCACAGAGGTAAAGATATATTCCCCTTTTTCTTAGAATAATAAAATTCAGTTATACATCATGACATTGGCATATGCACGTTTTTCATCCATTTGTCTCCCACTGTTTGGCAGGAACCAGAGCTAAAATTACAAGAACATTATATAGTCTAGGGAGATATTTATCAGCACCTGAAAAAGATCTTGAAGCAAATGATTCTGACTTGATAGTATTGAGTTATCTCACAATTAAAGTGGCAACAGACAACTTCTCAAAAGATAATAAGCTTGGAGAGGGTGGATTTGGCAGTGTGTACAAGGTAACACTAAGAAATTCATCTGTTAGCACCTTTGCAATTAAAGTGGCTAGGATAGTGATGAATTGATTATGTGTCCTTTTACATGAATTTTTAGAGATTAAATTGTTGAGATATTTTAATCTCTGGTTTGCCAAAACTCCCCTAGGCTGCATCTTATTTGGTACACTATACACTTTAGGTTACCAAAGCTGTACAGTTATGTTGAATCAAAGAATTAATCGTAGCCTAATTCCACTACCAACACCTCCAAAGTAATTCTACCAAGGAGGCTGCTTGTTCTGAAGTCTGAACACCAAAGTACCTGAACTTAAAGTAGAAAGAGTTATTAGTTGTGCCTTGTTTTCTAGTGATTAATTGTTCAAAGAACACAGTACTAGGAATTTCTTTCCTCTTCCGTCATGCAAAAGAATCAAAGCTCTCCTCTTTGTAAGCAACTTCAACACCAGAAAGAAAGGCTCTTGCAAATATTTATGGACCATAGATTTCAAATACTTTAAGGGTATCTATTACATTTATGTCTAGACAGTGCTAGCATAAAAGCCTGCCACAAAGGAAAGTGTAGTCAAGTAATTCTTGAATGAATTAGTGATCATTTGATTTTGGCAGGGAAAATTACGGAAGGGACAAGAAATAGCGGTAAAAAGGCTCTCAAAAACTTCAAATCAAGGCCTTGAAGAGTTCAAAAATGAGATCACACTTACAGCAAGGCTACAACATGTGAATTTAGTTAGACTTCTGGGGTACTGCACAAAAAAGGACGAGAAGATGCTGATCTATGAATACCTGCCAAACAAAAGCTTAGATAATTTCCTCTTTGGTCTGTTACATTACATTACTTGTCACCTATTAAGTTTTTCTCACAAAAAAGTTAAATTTAAAATTAGCATGGTAACATGAAAACAACCCTTTAATGGGTAAACCTAATTCTTCTAAGTAACTTGATTAAATTTCAAACTAGCAATCATTCAAGGATTTACTGTTTTCTTCGGCTATACATTTTAATAATTAATAATTCAGAATTGAACTTGATACAGATCCAAGGAAATCAAGTCTCTTAGATTGGGGCAAGCGTGTCAAAATCATTGAAGGGATTACACAAGGCCTTCTTTATCTCCAAGAGTACTCAAATTTTACTATAATCCACCGAGATCTTAAAGCTAGCAATGTTTTGTTGGATCATGAGATGAATCCCAAAATATCAGATTTTGGCATGGCTAGATTGTTCAGGAAATATGAGCTTGAAGCAAACACAAGCAGAATCGTGGGAACATAGTAAGTATATATTGACATTGATGTAATGTGGTTGTAAGTTCATATCTCTTATCAATTCATATTGACTTTGCAGTGGGTATGTACCACCGGAGTATGTTAGAAAAGGCATATACTCAACCAAGTACGATGTCTATAGTTTTGGAGTTCTTCTCTTACAAATCACAAGTGGAAAGAGGACTTCATGTTACTACGGCACACATGAAAATATGAACCTTTTGGAATATGTAAGTTATCAAAAGCATTTTATGTGGCTATACTATTCTTTTTATGGTTTATTCTTAGTTTGCTTGATGCTGAAGTTACTCAAGCGGGATACTACGATGCAAAATTCATAAAACGGCTTATTATTTCAGGCATATGAACTGTGGAGGGAAGGAAGAGGTGAAGAATTTTTCGACCCGTCGTTGGATGATACAACATCACCTTGTAAAATCATGAGATGCATGCAGATAGCACTGTTGTGTGTTCAAGAGAACTCTGCAGATAGACCTTCCATGTTAGAAGTTGATTCATTGCTGAAGAATGAAGCTGCAGCTATTGCTACTCCGAAAATACCAGGTTTTTCAATCAACAAGAATGGACATGAGGAAGAAACAATTAACTCGGGGATCAAATATTATTCAATTAATGATGTTACAGTTTCTCAACTGACACCAAGATGATGGATGATGTGGACTAAGAAGCATATATATATATATATATACTTATATAGCATTGTAGGGATTAATTGTGAATGAAGTCATGTTGAGTGTTGATATGACTTTGTTTACTAGAGACTACTTGAGACCGGATACTCAGCCATGGAACTAAGGCTCTTCACTTTGTAACTTATATTTTATAATTCTAGGCCTATAGCAGGGTTACTTATATGATGTGCACTGAGGTCAGTTATGTTATTATTAGAGAATGAGACACCTGGTTTAGGCCTTGGTGCCTGCTAGAGGATGTGGAAGGATCGTCACTGTGTGATTAACAAGTTCAAAAAATAATGTGATTTGACTGTTCTAAATCTACCCATAAGATAGGAGATTGAAACTTAAATTGTAATGCTTCTAAATCTAATTGTCTAACACGAAACTGAGGAAAACCATCATTTCCTTCAGAAATGCAGCTTTTTTATAAATGCGAACATTATTATCTGTCAAAAGAACACCATATAAATTACACTTTATCTTAAGTGGAACTCATGGTCATGTGATAGGAAGCAAAAATTCTCATACTTATTTTTTGACCAATCTCTAAACTTTGCCGCATGCAATGTCACAGAGTGTGGGACAATGGATTTTTTCCCTGCACCATGGGTGTCTCAGTCCATGGTCAGCCTAGAATTCCTTGAACAAGGTGACTTGAGTGATCGGTCTGTCTCGAGGCATGTTGTAATCCAGCTGGTGAAGAAAAAAAAAATGCTTTTCTTGCATAATAACTTTGGAAGCTCTTGATTGCTGGCTTGTACCATGGACGGATACCCAAGAATATAATACACTAATTTTAAACAGTTGAATCACCCCCTAAAGTGTTAGAAGGGACAACAAAACATGTAAATAAGATAACATATTAGCCAACTTCCCTCGTCTGCCGGTTGTAAATGAAATAAGAGAATACTTTTCAAATATTTATAAGTCAAACACAAAATTCTTCCTATACATACCACAGATACATTCGCTGTATCCGGGAAAAAAAAGATTTTTATTTTTTGGTCTCATTTTCAATTTTTATGAACTAAAATACTCTTTTATGTGTTACTATTTTTGACTTTCAAGAGTCAAAAAAATTTTGACTCTTGAGAGTCGGAAAAATTAAACTACATACTATTTCCGACTCTCAAGAAAAAATTTGACTCTTGAGAGTCGAAAAAATTAAACTACATAGTATTTTCAACTCTCACGAGTCAAAAATCGGAAAAAAAAATTGCATTTCAACTATCTTGACCTAGTGATCACATTGGAACAAGTAGATATGCTACTACTGTTCCAACTGTTGTTGCAACTGTCACCATATATAATGCTGGGAAATAATAACAACAATAGGTCACTATAATATGGAGAAACAGAGAAAATGAACAATACTAAAGTATTAGCAGGTTGCTGCCTTTGACAATAGCATGCATTTGTTAACTTCAATCACATAAAAGAGCAAATTGAATCTGTAATTATAAATTTAAAAGTAGCTATCTAGGTGTATGTAATTAACCTGAACCCAACAAAAAGGGGAAGAGAAGTGCCCCGGTGGAGTTGATTACGCGGCGCAAGTCAGCTCTGAAGATGAGAAAAGGAATTGCAAGAGGGAGCAGAAACTGCATAACTGCAATTTTTTTTAATTTTCACTCTTAAGAGTCGGAAATAGTATTTAGTTTAATTTTTCCAATTCTTAACTCTTGAGTGTCTGAAATAGTATGTAGTTTAATTTTTTCGACTTTCAGGAGTCAATTTTTTTTACTCTTGAAAGTCGAAAATAGTAACACATAAAAGAATATTTTAGTCCATAAAAATTGAAAATGAGGGCCAAAAAGTCGTTTACAGGAGAAAAAGTAAAAGTAAAAAAAAAAACCACATACATTCTGTATTAAATAAAGTTTTTGCCATAGGTTGAACAAAGTACAACTTGACAAAATTACATCTCATTAAGAAAATCATTATTCCCTCCTACTCGAATTATAAGCAAAACCAACTAATTTTACGTTTATTAAGAAGGTTAATTGATTGTATTTAATTTTCTCAAATTTATAAAAGAACAGAGGTGTTTTAGGAAAGTTGCATTGAGAATGAAACAAAAATTAAATAAGATAATAATTTTATAGGGATGTTTTTGGAAAGTGGCATTGGAAGTGAAATAAATTTAAGAAAGTTTGTTAATTTTGCTTACTATATTTTAAGCCAAGAGAAGTATGTTTTTTGTTGCTTATATTTCAAGCCGGAGAGAATCCGGAAAGAATACTAATTTTATATTATATCTATCATTCAGCCTTTTGACTTGGGAAAGTAACATCATGCATGATTCGCATTTTATTCAATACATAAACACAAATGCTGGTACTTGTGTTGAAACGGCAGAATTTAATGCATATTATGTTCTTATACTGTCTGCCCAATTGATTAAAACTAATCCAAAATCTCCACGGACGGCTGTGCTCCGTGTATTACACTCCTATTCAACTAATTATACATTCGTGTAAGGCAGAACATACAGAAACCACTTTGAAGCTTGAATCAAAAGTGACCAATAATCAAAGATCATACACCAACTTTTATTAAATAATAATCAAAATAAATTTCTATTTAAGTTGGCTAATTCATATTTGACAATGATACGAGAGTTATTTAACTAACAATCATTTTCTCTCCCTCTGTTTCTAAATATAAGTTTTTGGAGTGAATTTGCATATAAATTAAAGAAATTAACTAACATTATTAGTGATATTGTAATTGATAATATTTGGCACCTTTTTTTTCAAAATTATTCCGACGATTATCGGTGAAACTCTAAAAAAGTGTATTTGCTTGCTTTTATCGAGGGAGATAGAGGTATAGAAGTACTCAACTATATATAACAAAGGCATAACAATATCAATGACATGCCATCTTCTTCTAAAACAGTATAACTAGTTCCTATATAAACCCAAGCCCTATAAGCAAAAAAGTACAAAACCCATACACAACCAAAATTTCCATGGCAAGCTTCAATGTAATGAAACTCTTCTATGTAGCACTTTTTTTAGGTGCATCCACAATCTGTTACTACACAACAACAACATCAGCTACAGCAGGAGTAGTGAAAGCTATATATTGGATGGATCAACCACTTTTCCCTCCTTCATCAATTAACACATCACTCTTCACTCATGTCTACTACGCATTCCTCACACCAAACACCACCTCATTCTCTTTAAACGTTGTTTCTAACTCCACCAACGCAACAATAACTAACTTCATAACCACCCTTCGCGCCAAAACCCCTCCAGTTAAAACCCTCCTCTCCATCGGTGGCTCCAACGTTAACGCCACGTCATTCTCCCTTATCTTCAATAATATTACCACACGCGCCACCTTCATCAACTCAACCATCTCCGTTGCACGCGCCTTCGGCTTCGACGGCATTGACCTCGACTGGGAGTTCCCTCAAAACTCCGGCGACGCCGATAACCTCGGAAGCCTCTTTCAGGAGTGGCGCGTGGCAATCACCGCCGACGCCGCAGTCACCGGGAGCTCGCCTCTCCTCCTCACCGCCGCTGTCTACTTCGCCGCTGATTTCTTCCTCTCCGACGCGCCCAGGACGTATCCGGTTGCTTCTATTAACCAGAACGTTGACTGGGTCAACGTGATGAGTTATGATTTTCACGGGTCGTGGAACAAAGATACCGGAGCCCCAGCGGGTCTTTTTAACCCGACCCAAAACATCAGCGTCGTAGACGGGTTAAGGTCATGGATCGGGGCAGGGGCGAAGGCGCAGAAATTGGTTATGGGTTTGCCGCTTTATGCGAGGACGTGGCAGCTTCAGGACCCGAGTGTGAACGGAATCGGGGCACCCGTTGTGGGCCCGGGTCCCGGGTTGAATGGTGCGATGGCGTTTTTTCAGGTGTTGGATTATAATAAGCAAACGGGTGCGAATGTTGTGTATGATGTGGATACGGTGTCGGTTTATTCATATAATGGGAGTTCTTGGATCGGGTATGATGACCCGTTTACCGTAACCGCTAAGGTTGGGTTTGCTCAAGCTCTTTCACTTCGTGGCTATTTCTTTTGGGCTGCTGGTTATGATACTAGTGATTGGAAAATCTCAACACAAGGTATTTAGATAATAATTCATCCGGTTCTATTTATAAGTTCGTTTGGGATTTTTCACTTCCATCGAAGAAAGTGGATAAATTTGTTATTATACTTTTTCAAAACTACCCCTATAATAATTATTGAAACTCTAAAAAATGTTGATTTTATAGGGGTGTTAGTGGAAAAAAGTAATTAAATGATATTGAAAATTGGAAAGGGGTCTTATAAATAGGACTAAAATAAAAACCCCAAAATGATCTTATAAATATGAATGAAGGAAGTAGTAGTATACAATTTGTGTAGAATTAATCACTTATAATAAGTAGACTAAGCTCTCAATTTATATTTAAAAAAAATATATTTTAAATAGTCAGATTAGTCTCTAACTTTGTGGCATTGATCAAATTAATCCTAAAATTATTGAAATTTCAAATTAGTTTTCGAGATAGCGAAACATGTGTCAGTTTAGTCTCCACCGTCACTGTTTCACAAAGTCAGGGACTACTAATTTGACCGATAATCGACTATCTATGTTTTTCTTTAGTCCACATTAAATATCATTGACGATCATTAATATTAGAAACTAATATGATTTTCGGCTTTCTATCTCAATGATCAATTTGAAATTTCAAAAATATCAAGAACTAAATTAATCAATATTCACAAAATCAGGGACTAACCTAACATATTACTCTTATAAATATTACTCTTATAAGAAAATGTTACTACCAACAACCTCCAAAAGTAACTTTCACAAAAGTTGTGAGATTTTTTTTTTTGGTCCATGACCGGAGTGTCCACCGCCGACCGCAGTGACTAATCTCCTCGCTGGCTTGTAGGCACCTCTAATGGGTGGGACAGCTAGCCCCGAGATTTAACGCTGCTGCATGCACAAGGCAGGATTCGAACACCTGACCTTGCTTAAGCGTAGATCAATCTCTATCACTGAACCACACGCTCGGGATTCAAAAGTTGTGAGATTTGATAACACGGATAATGGTATAAATTCTGCATAAGGCCCGAAAATTTTGGAGTGGACGTTAATAATTTAATTTCCACTTTATTGTACTAAATATGAATCACGTGTACTGCAAGCAAAAAGGATAAAGGCAGTGGGATCTTGAGAAACAATTAAATACATGCATACTACTATCTACCTTTGGTTAAAAAGACAAGCAAATAAAGAATTGAAATGCTCGATACCGCAAAACTGACTCGTGCCATTATTTGTTGTTGACGAAATGCAGCTTCTACAGCCTGGATACTTGCATGATGAACAAGACTGGAGGAGTGAAAGCTGACTTGCATGTTTGCGTTAATATTCTTTCTATCATCTAGGGAGATTTGTTCTAACTTCATATTCGTCACTAACAGTTGAGTGTAATTGAATTTGATTATACAACAGGCAAGCAGAAGGCAAGCAAATGTTGCAATCACCTCACGAAGTGAATTGGGATTTTTACTTAACATGTTATTTTTCTCAACTCAGTGAATTGTGAGTTATTGCGTGAATAATCTATCTAATACCAAACAAGTGAGTATTAGAGTATAGTTCACGTAATTATGTATTAAAGCTCGAAAGTTGGAAACCAGAGGTTCAATACTTAAAAACATTATTTGGTGATTTAACTTCTCCTAACATCAATCTAATACCAAAAATTGTGACTTGTGAGACACGAAACATCCGTGTATGTTGTTCTTTTGTTCCATTGATAATTGATTGTTTTTATAATTTTTTTGCTTGAAGCATCTTTATTTCTTTTTTAAAGGATCATTATTTTTATTTTTTTAGGCTTAATTATGTCACAAGTCCCTGAAGTTTGGGGTATTTTTAATGGATTCCAATGTTTGACTTCCCGAAGTTATTTCTGGATTTGTCGTATACCCCTACTACTAATTCTGACCAATTTTGCTGATATGTAACATTAGAATCCTGGTCAGACAGACGCAAGAGTTTAGGAACTTGATGCCATACGGGCGAAGAACCCTTTTTTAAAAAATTAAAAAACTAAAAAACTTAATATTTTTATATTTTTAGTTAAAGAAAAAAAGACAAAAAAGATTGAAGAGAGAGATTGTCTTCGCCCGTGTGACAACATGCGGTACCACGTGGCCAACTTGGAGTCAAATATTAATAAAATAAGAACAAATATATCTGGCAAAAGTACCCCAAACGTCAGGGATTTGTGACATAATTAAGCCTTTTTTTTATTATCACAAACCCCTGAAGTTTTCGATGTTTGACTTCCCAAAGTTACTTCTGGGTTTGTCATATACTGCTATTATCAATTCTGGTCAATTTTGCTATCATGTAACATCGTAATTTTGGCCAGACACAAGAGATTGATCATGTGGTGCCGTGTGATGTCACATGAGCGAAAATGATCTATTTCTTCAATCCTTTTTTTTTTTGCTTTTTTTATTTAACTAAAAATATTCGCCCACGGGGCACCACGTGCCTAACCTTCTACGTCTAACCAGGATTCCGATGTTACATGTCAGCAAAATTGGTCAGAATTGATATTAGGGGTATATGACAAACCCGGAAGTAATTACGGAGAGTTAGACATTGAAGAAATAAGAATAAAGATATCTGACAAAATACCCCAAACGTGAGAGACTTATGACATAATTAAGTTTTTTTTTTTATTTAAAGGTATTTATTTGTTAAAGTGTGGTGAAGTGTTCCGCCTTTCAACTACTCCCGGGAATGAATTGCATAGATTCAAACACAACTTAAAACCAAACCACACACACGGTGGCCTAAACGAGCATCGTCAAAGTGCCCATAATTTGTTGACTAATCTTTACTAATTATTGATTTAAAGATAAATATCTAAATAACATTTCGAACCAATACATGTTTAACAGCAAATTAAGGTGGTAAAACCTACACATAACTCGGTTGTTAGTGAAAGAATTTCCGGATTATCATGTTTTCATTTATTTCTGGCTAAATTACTCATTTGGCCACTTACCTTATTTTTCAATTTCAAATTCGTCCCTTATCTTTTTTTGGTTTCATATTGGTTCCTTATGTTTCTTTTCGCTGTCAATTTGGTCCCAAAATCATTGTTCATCTTACGTGTCAATATCATATTGGTATATATCATGTTGTCAATATCACTATTGGTCCATATAGGATGAATAGTGATTCTGGGACCAAATTGATAGCGAAAATAAACATAAAGAACCAATATGAAAAAAAAAAAAAACGTAAGAAACCAACTTGAAATTGAAAAATAAGGTAAAGACCAACTCAACAGTTTAGCCTTTATTTCTCTTGACATTCGCACTCTAACTTCAATTCTAGTTGAGATTATCATCGCGCTAGAGACAAAAAAATTGCAAGAAGAAAAAGTTTGATTACTGAAATGGTTATTACATAGGTAGATGTCAAAAAATGAGAAATGAGCAATAAGAAACAAAATTGTTTAACAATAATATATCTCCAGGTCTGGGAAACTCAAGGTAGATGATAGTTGACACTATATGATGATTTTGTTACACAGGATTAATCATGCCATTTTTTTGCAGAAAAAACTGCAGATAGATCACTCAGAACAACCATATACAGTTGTAAATCCGCTTCAAACAGTATTCTGGTTTGGGGATGGCAGATTAAAACTGAACTATAACTTCAGGGGGTGACAACTAATTTTTCTCTTCTTTTTCTTTCAACCATTCAACAAAATTGTCAAGGATCACTGGCCAGGCTTGACTGGAGTCGTAACTTTGAAGCGAGACAAAGCTTACCTGGCGGCAACAAAAAATCAAACATATTCCTGCATGAGACTTTTTTATAAATTAAGCTCCCCTGTTTTCATCTCTAAATTGTACATGCATCCAACTGTATACAAACAACATAATGCAACATCATAGACATTTGAACATTTCACTTAGCATAGAAAATATAAAGTCAGGACAAATACCTTGTGTTTATAAAATGCACCAAGCAAACTCATTTCACAAAGAGTGCTGGAAAGATGAATTTCTTATTATGCACATAAATTTTACTATTATGTTGATTGACAGAACTAAGTCAACTAACCATGCATGCAACCCTAGTCATCATAAAAGTAAATATAAGAAGGAAGCAAAATGGGAACAAGTATTCCTCCATAAAGTTTTTCCTTTGTAAGATTAACTACCATCTTCACAATTTACAATGACCTGATGATTTGTAAAGAACTTGTAATTTATTGAGACTCCAATTTGCCCCAGACAATAAACTCAATCAGAGAAGTGCTAAGTATACAAACAACAGCATTACCTCCTTAAAAAAACGATAAAAATTTCTCCAGTGATCCATGGTTAGAGCCCTGTAGTCATTCTGGATCTGTCAAAAATTATTTCAACCATCAGAAAGTAATTTAATGTACATGGATAGCAAAATGTCTTTCGATCAACTTATTTCAAGTAAACAATGCTAATGTGCACAAGAAAAATACAAGGAGTAATGTACAAGATAAAAACATTCGATTATAGACATTCTTTATAATCTAACATGTTTGCTGGACATCATTGAAAGCCACCATAACAAAAAAAATAAAATTAAAAGACCTAACTAGCATAAATTACAACATAAGATTTTTTTTTTTAAAGAAAAAAACATTATATAAAAACTTACTCACTTTCAAATAATCAATTAATAAATTGACTTGAGTAGGAAATTCGGATCCCAGAACAACATTCAACAGCTCACAGACGGTCTCGATATCTACACTCCGTTGCTTCTCTTCTGAAAGTAATATTCAATGTTCAAGCATTTGAGAGAGATGAACAAGAACAGGAAGGCATCATTGCAATCCAACAAATTCAAAATATAATATAATTGAAAGTTTGAAACTGAAATATGTCGGATACCCCCTATGCAGGACCATGTGGGGAATATGGAGAGGGGTTATAACAGAATGCTGATGTGGCTGGTGAGAGAGGGAAGTCAGTTGGAATAAAAAGGGAGAGGGCGAAGGAAAGAAATAGCCAAGAATTCAGAGGAGGACTGGAAGTGGAAGGAGACTAGCCCCTTCAGCTAGCCGAGATCAACATGCTACTATCTGTTCCATTTCTGTTTTTTTTTTTCTTTTCTTTTCTCAATACCGTTTCTGTGAATTCTGGATTGGATTCCCACTTTTCTATAATAGCAGAGGAGATTAATCTCTGAATAGAAACCCGCTAATACTAAAGCTTACCTGTTAGGCAGTATTGAAATGAGTAGGCATAAAAATCCTCAAAGCATTCTGGTACCATCACCTAACCAACACGAAAAAGTTAATAAATGGAACCAAAAATCTCCTTAAAGCATCATGTCAATTAGAATGCGAGAAAACTTCACTAAGCATTTATTATAACAAAAAGAAATACCTCTTTCTTCAGTCCTTGCATTGCTTTTCTTAATTTTGTGAGAGTGTCAGCCCCTAAACATTTGAGGCCCCTTCGCCACTCATCCTGTTATGAGAATGTAAAAAATTAAATAGAATTGACAGCGAGAAACTAATAGTGCATGCATGCTTGTGTATCTCAATATTTTAGCAGTGTGATTAGTGATTCCTCATGAAAAGTGTATGAAAAGCAATAATTCTCTCTACCTACCTTGGAAAAATAACCTTGCTTTTCAGATTTCATTTTCCTGATAAGATCATATGCAATTTTTAAATTCACATTCGAATAGATTAATTAGATAAACGTAAAGGGAAAAAAATCACATTCGGTAGCACACCAAGCAAGTATCAGCATTCTAACATCTGTATGCTCCACGTGCACATCTTTACATAGTGCTTCAATCCCTTCTGGGCTGGCAAACCAAACAAGTATACAGATTAGCATCAAGAACCACGTCAACTTTAATCCGGATGGGAAAAAAAAAAAGAGCAATTAGACCTCAATGTGCATCAATGGGTGTTCTACTGAAGTATTTTCTATAAAGAGAGAACAGTTCATTTCAGATAATGTAGAATGTGCATCCATGGGTGATAGGAACCTCCCATCTAGAATGTTTATTCAAAAAATAGGTGAGACATAAAAATCTTCCATGTGGCTGCTTTGTATGAATAGGTCTGTAGGGGCATGTGTGTTGGGTGCAGTTATGCAAGAGTAGTTATGCATATTAGGAGCAGTTATAAAGGAGTTATTGTGTATTTTCATTTATATATATTGCAGCATATTAGACAATTTTTAGGTGTGTATTTGGTAGTTTTTTGGGCAGGGATATTCTCTATAGGAGTTCTCGGAACTCTGGAACAGCAAGTAATTGCTGTATTGTGTGTGGCAGGAGACCTAGCTCTCTGGGACAACAAGTCTATTGCTGTATATTGTATTATTGTATACTTTCTGTGTTCTTCAATTAAATTAGTCTATTTAATTCTGGTGATATATCATCCGCTCTATCTTTCAGTTCATGCAAAACTCTACTTCCTTCCCAGAGCTCAACAATTTCATATATTAAAAAATCATAGCCAAATTGAAAAGGAAAAGGAGAAGCAATATCTGTTTAACTAAAAATGAATACAGAAACTTTTTTGGTGATGGTTGATCTCGCCATGAGAAAAAAATAGAACAAAAACAAAAATGGAGGTTCACGTAGACTGTCATTTAGTCTAAATCATCTCATTTTACATTCCCAGTATGCAGAAATTGAATTTTATGGGCTACAAGAACTAAAAAATAAAAACAAAAATTATAGATGGATAGACTATAAATATAAAATAAGCAAAGTTCTAAATATGTATACACTTACTCAATCAAGCCCAATGACTTATTTGCGTATGATTCAAATAGGTGGTCTATTTTGTCAAATTGCTTTGATGTTGATTTCTTTGGTTCTGAATAATAACATGAAACGAAACAATTACTTCCAAGAAGAATTGAGCAAAACAAAGACGATTGCAACAAGAACAAAGCAAAAAAGATAAAAGGACATATATCCACAATAATTTAAAAATAAATAAATAAAAGATAGAAACAGCCATGCATAACCAAAGCTTAATGATTCAGGACAACATGCATTGATCGATTTTGAAACATGTTACGAATCCTTTTGAAACATAACACACGGTATATTTATTTTACTTATAGCCGGCTTAAATAGATCAAGCACTCCAGTAAGACAAAAACTGCTCTTAAATCACTAAGTAGCTACACTCGTTGAGCTTGTCTTGGTAAATGACACCATAGCTACATGGTACACGGTACACACGGTTCGCACTTTTTTGTCACTTAACACATTATTCTTACAAAACTTCCTTTATAACAAACCATGTAACTATGAATGACACCATATTTTTACAGCGAATAGCCAGAAACGGTGGCAGGCTCTACTGAGATATTGTTCACATAGATATTAAGCAATCTTATATCAGCATGGGAGTGTTCATACAAATTCAGACTCTATATAACATCACCAAACAAGTTATGCCCTTACTAACATATGTTACCATCACAATTGCAAGTCGAAAGTAATGAAATAGATCATAATTTACCATTCATAATTTAATAGAATAACATCACAATGCACACAAACGAAGGCAAGCAGTGCAGTTTTCGAGAAAAATAAATAGTAAAAAAATATATATAGTAAAATAAAAAATGGAGATGCGATTCCGAGGGGGAAAACAATCAGAGAGGAGAGGGAGGGAATTAATGATAAGAGAAATAGGAGTGAGTACCGGGACGAAGAGAAGAATCGAGGTCAGAAGAAGCGAGAGGTGGGGCCGCTTTACGTTTGGGGCGAGGCATCTTCACAAAACTGCTGAATCGGTTACCAATTGAATCGAATAGAAAGGAGTCCTCTGAAATCAAAATTGATGATGATGATGAGATAAGAAAGAAGGAAGCAGAAACCCTATTCCTATTCACAGAGAGAGAGAAGCGAAAGAGGAAGAGGAGAAGGAAGGAAGGAAAGAAGAGAGGGAGGGAGCATCACAATTTTTAAGGTTTAACTGAGGTTTTATTATTGGGATTATTGCTTTTAAATCTGTGCTACTTACTGCACTTTTTTATTTTTAGTTTTATCTATTACTACTGTATATCTCTTTTACTATTTGATTTTTAAAATAAAGTTGTCAATATTGTATGATAAAAAAATATATCGAAAATTATAAATATATATATATATATATATCGAAAGGCAATTAATATTTGTGTGTCGGTCAGAAAATTCTTGATGAATACCAAAAAAAAATTATGTAATGTTCTTTATTAATCTTGTATGCAAGTCAGAAACAATAATTTAAAAATTAAAAAGAAAAACAATTCTCTCTTCCATTTTTTAATTTATTTCTGAGAAATTAGGTTATATATTGGCATTGTAAAGATTTTTTATGTCATTGATGTATTATTATTCATCCCTTCTAGATTTATGGCTATTGACTTTTATAGACATTATAAAATCAATTAAACTATTTGTCTATTGTATAAATTATATTTTCTTGGTGAAATATCAATATCATGTATGTTGTCTATTTTTTATTAAAAAAATAGAAGATAAATCATATTTTCAGGATTTTTTCATAAACGTTGAAAGGTAATTTAAGTAAAAAATAATTACTTCTATTATTTTTATTAAACTTATCATGTAAATCAAAAACAACAATTAAAAAGGGGAGAGAAAAAAGAAAATTCTAACTCAAAGGAAATAAACTAATCATAATTCTTTTTTGTTCGAATTCTTGCGGAACCACAAGTATCCCTAAGAGCACCCTTAATACCAGAGACCTTGAGACTAATCCGGAGCGAGCTGCATGGCTGGCTCTCACAGCGGGATGTTTTTAGTGGGAATCGAACTCGGGGCTACTAGCACCCTTGTCTCATCCCCGGATTTCAGTTGGAGCCTTACACCAACTGAACCAAGCCCCGTTGGTACTAATCATAATTCTTAATTTTAGATTAGATTTTTTTTTTCAAAATCGATCTAATACGAGTTGCAACACCCATAAAATAATTTAAATAAAAGATAGTTACTATTTTAAAATTTTGTATGAGCCAAAAACACTAACAAATAAAACATTATTAATGTTATTTCCTTGTGTCCAAAAGTTCATATGATTTTTTACTCTTATTCCATATTTGTATTATTATTTCATAAACTCAATACATAATTAATATTATTTTTCTCAATTATACTTTATTTATCACAATCTATTTTCACCTTTAATTTTTTTCATTGTCTTCGATAATGAATATTACATAAAGATGTATTGATCAAAATATCCCAAATTTTATATATTTTAATTATTTCTTAAAACTCGCACGTCACCTGTATAAACAATACTTTTGAACCGAAGAGAGTGTTTTTTTTTTAACTTATCATGTTAGTCAAAAATAATAATTTAAAAAAATTAATAATTTAATTAAATAGAATTGAACTGAATCGTATATAATTTTAAAAAAAATAGTATACATAATTTTCAATTCTGGATTGTAATTGAGTTCAATAAGAATTTTGATGTACCATTGACAAGATCAAGCATAATCGATAGTTATTTGGGTTCCTTAAATATAATATGAGATATTTGATTCCTCTCATGCATATAAAAAATATTTTGTTGAAACAATAAAACTCATCTCAATAATCTTTATATATCAAAGGAAACTATTATTCAATTATTAGCCACAAGATATCCTATATTAAAAAAATATATTTTTGATTTATAATTTAGATTTTGATGTATTGATCATAATTATTTGAATATTATTAATGTGTGTATTTTATTTATTTATTTATTTTATCAAGGGTATCTAATAGCTTATAGCCCAAGACTAATTTCCTTCGAGGCAAACTCCTCACATCATGTTTAAGGAACTCACTCATTTATCAACTATGTTGGGCTTTGTTGATGTATTTATTTCATTTTGACTTAAGGGAATTAAAAAAAATATTGGTTAAGGAGTGTTGTACCCTTTTCGTTTAAATCACCTATAACAATTCACAATATATATATATATATATATATATTTTAAAATTAAATATAATCCATCCGTCCTTAATTATAGGACCCCTCTAGGTGAAAAAGTTTGGTCCTAAATATAAGATCCTCTTGCAATTTTTTCCAAAATTACCCTTGACATTTAATCATTATAATTTAAGTTTTTGTAAAAAAAATAATAATAAAATTGTATTGGAATAAGTAAAATTTTTGCCAACCGTGTCATCTTAATGTTTTGAGCGGTGGGTGGAGGTAAATAAAAAGGCAATTGCATTGACGTATAGAACTCTTGATAGATTGATACTCTCTCGCATAACTCATTATTCGAGGAAGTATACATTGAAAAGTAAGTATACATTGTCACCTTTTGGGAATTAAAATAAGCAGTATTGAAAAGTGAAAAAATTTATTGTGTTCTAATAATTGGTAAAGAGATATTTTTGGAACAACATATTAATTTTAATATAAAATTTATCAATATTGATGGACGTGATGAAAATACCTAAAAGGGTCTTATAATTAGAGACGGAGTGAGTAATTTTTTTTTGAAAGCATGTTTAATTAGTGAAAAACTATAAAAAGTGAATGTGAAAAAAAAAAGTCGAAATTTCATGTTTTTGTTTATTACGTGGCCACATGCCCACATCCCTCATAAAATATTTCTTTGATTTCAAGGAAATGTTGATGCTTGTTACCAAAGGCAAAAGAAGAAAACTAATTCAAGACTATTTCACAATGATTAGCATTGCAAAGAGGAAAACATGCTTAAAGTATGTATTTATGCTATATATAGTTTTTTTTTTTGGTTAAAAAAACCTATATTATAAAATGAACTTCGTTAAAAGGCAGGTGATTATGAATGTATTTTGTCATATAACCAGGTGGAATGATAATTACAATTTTCCAATTGAACCCCAAATAGAGTTTCTGGTTTATATTGGTTTCCTGAATTTGGCATTACAATTAATTGAGAGCTTAATATTACTCCAGCAAAGAAAAATACACACTTCCAAGCAAATATGCATTTCACACGCCACAAGAAAATAGCGCGTCCACAAAATTCATGGAACAAACACTATTGTACAGGCTAGCCATGCATTGCCACCCGCATCAAACGCTACTACTATATAACAAGGGAAACCAAAGCCTGCCCTCAGTGTCACCTTTCCCATAGCTACATTATTAGCACTTTTTTTTGGGAGGTTTTTTTTCTCTTAGTCTTTCTTTCTTCCTCTTCCGAGGCCTATTGAGGCCTAAAGGGAGGGGTCCTCGAAAGAAAGAAATCAAGAAAAAAAACTAAAAAAGAAAGATGGCATCTGATATCTCATTTGAGGATCTCAAGAATGAAAATGTGGATCTTGTAAGTACAGAAAAAAAAACTCAAAGTGATTATATGCTTATATAAATTTTGATATTTGATTGTAATTTGACGGTAATTGTGTACATGTATGTGCAGGAGAACATCCCAATTGAGGAAGTTTTCACGCAGCTAAAATGTAGCAGGGAGGGTTTGACCTCAGCTGAAGGAGAGAAAAGGCTTCAAGTGTTCGGTCCTAACAAGCTTGAGGAGAAAAAAGAAAGCAAGGTCCTTAAATTCTTGGGTTTTATGTGGAATCCATTGTCATGGGTTATGGAAGCTGCTGCTGTCATGGCCATTGCTTTAGCTAATGGAGGGGTACTTAGCTTACAAAAATCTTATCTGTCTTAAGTTTTATTTTGTGTTCAAGTCAGAAAATTCCATTATCTAATAAATAATACTTTATAAATAATGCAGGGCAAGGCTCCGGATTGGCAAGATTTCGTTGGTATTGTGGTGTTGTTGATAATTAATTCAACCATTAGTTTCATTGAGGAAAACAATGCAGGCAATGCTGCAGCTGCTTTGATGGCCGGTCTTGCACCCAAAACCAAGGTAACATAACATAACATTTTGTTCATACTCATTTCACTCTCTTGCACAACTCCAATGCAAATATTTCATCAGTTAAGAAAAAGGAACCAGTTTGCATTATTGTATTGTATTTTGTAGGTTTTAAGAGATGGAAAATGGAGTGAGGAGGAAGCGGCACTCTTGGTGCCAGGAGATTTGATCAGCATCAAGTTGGGAGATATTGTCCCAGCCGATGCCCGTCTGTTGGAGGGTGATCCCTTAAAGATTGACCAGTCTGCCCTTACCGGTGAGTCTTTGCCAGTAACTAGGAACCCGGGTGACGAGGTTTTCTCTGGTTCAACATGCAAACAAGGTGAGATAGAGGCTGTTGTCATTGCCACTGGTGTCCACACCTTCTTTGGCAAGGCTGCACATCTTGTTGACAGCACTAATAATGTCGGTCACTTTCAACAGGTATGTATATATATATATATATATATATATATATATATATATATATATATATATATTTCTTTAACTTTAAAATGTGTATTTTTTCAGTTCACTTGATTTATACTACGATAACTTTGGACTATTTATTTGGTATCTATTAGGTGTTGACATCCATTGGAAACTTTTGTATTTGCTCAATTGCCGTGGGAATGTTGATTGAGATTGTTGTGATGTACCCCATCCAACAAAGAGCATACAGAGATGGTATTGATAATTTGCTCGTTCTTCTCATCGGAGGTATCCCAATTGCCATGCCAACAGTCTTGTCTGTGACTATGGCTATTGGATCCCATCGCCTCTCTGAGCAAGGAGCTATCACTAAGAGAATGACTGCCATTGAAGAAATGGCTGGGATGGATGTTCTTTGCAGTGACAAGACTGGAACTCTCACTCTTAACAAGCTTACTGTGGACAAGAACATGATTGAGGTTGGTAATTAATATTGAAGGCATATTTCAGCATCCATTTTTTTAATTGCCTAAATTATGATGATGAACCAACATCTTAATTTAGCGATTCTTCTCTTGTAGAGCACAGACCTTTCACATTTCACACACAATAAGATCACCATAAGATCACCATCATGGATGAGGATGCCTTTGAACTTGAAGCTTCCTTTCTTATAACCATGGTTGTTTGTGAATGCAGGTATTCCCTGCTGGCATGGACAGGGACACCCTTGTCTTGTACGCAGCAAGGGCTTCTAGGACTGAAAACCAGGATGCAATTGATGCTTCGATTGTTGGGATGTTGGGCGACCCCAAGGAGGTACCAAGATTCAAGCTGACATTCTTTTATGAACCATAGTCTTTTGTATTAACCAGAAGTGGGCATGTTGGTTTAACTTTTTCAACTATCCTTTATTATGACATCCCAGGCAAGAGCAGGAATCACTGAAGTGCATTTCCTGCCATTTAATCCCGTGGATAAGCGCACAGCTATTACCTTCATCGATAGTGAAGGCAACTGGCACAGAAGCAGCAAGGGTGCTCCTGAGCAAGTAGGGGACTTACCAATATGTAGCAATACACTATAATAACAGTATAGTTACCACGAATTAACTATTTTTTTTAAACACATGACTTCTGATATTTAACTGCCCATTTATTTACATATATTTTAGATTATTGAACTTTGTGATCTCAAGGGAGAGGCTTTGAAAAGGGCCCATGATATTATTGATCAGTTTGCCGATCGTGGTCTCCGTTCATTGGGTGTTTCACGCCAGGTAAATATGAGGTCTAACAAATTAGATGCCATGAATTTTTATAATGAGGAAATTCTCTTAGATAACTTTTTTTGCACTCTTGTTGACAGACTGTTTCAGAAAAGACCAAGGAGAGTGCAGGAGACACATGGGAATTCTTGGGCCTCTTGCCCCTTTTTGACCCTCCAAGGCATGATAGTGCAGAGACTATTCGTCGTGCTCTTGACCTTGGTGTCAATGTTAAGATGATCACCGGTGATCAACTTGCCATTGGAAAAGAAACTGGTCGCAGGCTTGGAATGGGAACTAACATGTATCCTTCATCCTCTCTTCTTGGTGACAGCAAGGATCCCTCCATTGCCTCAATCCCAATTGATGAGCTCATTGAGAAGGCTGATGGATTTGCTGGAGTCTTCCCTGGTAATAACTTGAGTCTAATTTATGTCAAGCCTCGTAATCAAAAGAAAGTAAAATAAACTTAATTGATTTTTTTCATATGTGCTACTCATGCAGAACACAAGTACGAGATTGTGAAAAGGCTTCAGGACATGAAACATATTTGTGGGATGACCGGTGATGGTGTGAATGATGCTCCGGCATTGAAGAAGGCAGACATTGGTATTGCGGTGGCTGATGCAACTGATGCTGCAAGAAGTGCCTCAGATATTGTCTTGACTGAGCCTGGACTTAGTGTGATTGTGAGTGCTGTCTTGACTAGTAGGGCAATCTTCCAAAGGATGAAGAACTACACAATATATGCTGTTTCCATCACCATTCGTATCGTGTTTGGATTCATGCTTGTTGCACTTATCTGGAAGTTTGACTTCTCACCATTCATGGTCCTTATCATTGCCATCTTGAATGATGGAACCATCATGACCATCTCAAAGGATAGGGTGAAGCCATCCCCTCTTCCCGACTCATGGAAGCTTAAAGAAATATTCGCCACCGGAGTTGTTCTTGGAGCTTACATGGCCATCATCACTGTGGTCTTCTTCTATTTAGTTCATGACACCGACTTCTTCACCGTAAGTAATTCCAGTCGTTCGATACATTTCACTCATAATAGAATCATGTCAAGAGATTTGATTAGTTTTCTCTCATTCTTTTCAGCAAGTTTTTGGTGTCAAGCCAATTTCAGACAATGATGAGATGCTTAATTCTGCTCTCTACCTTCAAGTTAGTATTATTAGTCAAGCACTCATCTTTGTGACCAGGTCAAGGAGCTGGTCTTATGTTGAACGCCCTGGCTTTTTGCTAGTTTTAGCATTCCTTGCTGCACAATTGGTTAGTTTCTACTTTCAACTTTCTATTGATGCTCATAATCCTTGAACCATAATTTCGATAGAATCTAAGGATGGTTTTGTTGGATAAAATAAATTACCAGGACCATTTGTCATATTCAAAATCAAAAATTCGTGGTGTGTAGCATTTTTTATTTAAATTATGTGGTTCTAACTTGACAACGGATGAATTTAGGTTGCTACTGTCATTGCTGTGTATGCACAATGGGGCTTTGCTAGAATCCATGGATTTGGTTGGGGATGGGCAGGAGCAATTTGGATCTTTAGCATTGTGACATACATTCCTCTTGACATCCTCAAGTTCATCATCCGCTTGGGATTGTCCGGTAGGGCCTGGGACAACATGCTCCAGAACAAGGTACTAAAAACATGCATGCATACGACATTTTGGAAATAACCAACCTTCCTTTCTTTTTGTTTGTATAATGTGTAGCCTTTTCCACTCAATTATACTATGGTTGCTAACTATTGTTCAATCATTTTAATATAGATTGCATTCACAACCAAGAAGGATTATGGAAGAGGAGAGAGGGAGGCCCAATGGGCAGTAGCTCAACGCACATTGCATGGTCTTCAAGTTACTGAATCCCATAAGAACTATGGCGAGCAATCTGAAATTGCTGAGCAGGCCAAGAGGCGTGCTGAGGCTGCCAGGTGAACTTTGCAAAACTTAAATTTTACAACAATGCATCTACTTCTATTTATATGAAAATTGTTGATTACTACAAAACAACGACGTTTGCTGAGTAATGTTTATTTTGGTGTATCAAACAATTATTACAGGCTTAGAGAGCTTCACACACTTAAGGGACATGTTGAATCCGTGGTGAAGTTGAAGGGTCTTGACATTGATACTATCCAACAACACTACACACTTTAAACAACTTTGAGAAATAAGGCTACTTGATGATCTGGAAGAAAGAAGCTAACTTAGTTGCGTCAAATGATAATTCATATGTTTTACTTTTTTACTTTTCTCCTTAGCATAGAGGTGAACCAATTATATACTACCATTGAATATTTGTTGTAGCAATTTTTTTTTTCCATCCCCGTAATAAAGAAAACAAAAGAAAAATTATATTAGAATTTTTTTTTTGTGCAGTTGTATCACATACATGACAATAATATTTGTTCTGTAAATAATATTTAGGAAATTTCTATTATGCAACCTAATTTTGGGTTGTTGCTAAACAATCATTTGTATGAACCAATGATGCATTGCCACCTCATGTATTGTTGTCATGTCATTTTTTAAAAAGTCAAAACTCATAAATGTCAACACAAAAATATGTGAGATGGCAAAGTATTATTGGTTAAACAAAAGATTGTATGACAACAACCCAAAATTAGGTTGCATGGAAGTAATGCCCTAATATTTATTTATATCGTACTTCAATGAGCTTACCTTAATTTCCTCTCAATTATTTCGCATGTGCAATACAAGAATTATAAACTCTAGCATGTAATTTCAAGGAAATCAACACCTTAAATAATCGCTGAATTTACTTGGATCTCATAATATTAAAAAAAATAAAAGACAAAAAAGTTCACGTTGTTAAAAAAAAAAGTGCAAACAAATAAACATTAAATAGAGAAATTGAGTGTTATTACAAAGTTTCAATTATAAAACAAACAATCACAATATAAAATAGAGATAATTACATTAAGTTTTGTTTGTGAAGTAACAATGGGACTTTGATATAAAAGGTCCTAAACAAGCGCTACTTTGGCATGGTGACAACTTGGGAGAAATTTGTTACATGTTGGACAAGAGTCTTCTAATGCTCGGCGAGGTAATAAAAAATGTACATTAAAAAGAGCTTTAAAAACAAGTGGAAGAGGTTTGTATCCCTTAAGCATGTGGTCGCGGGTTCGAGTCGTACCCGAGGCGCATGTGAATGGAGCAAGCCTTACTGGGAACATCGCCCCTGAAAAGGCCCGACCGTGGTGCGAGGGATTAGTCACCCAGTTGTGCGGGTGGATACCCTGGTTCATCCAAAAAAAAAACAATACTCCCTCCGGTCATATATATATAGGTCACATTCTTGAAAGTTTTCTTGATCCTAAATATAAGTCACTTTATATTTTCTATGCATCATTTATTGATTTTTCTCTTTTTTGCCCTTATTAAATGCTTTGACTATCTATGTGTTTTTTGTTGTTCATTAATGAGTGCGAATTTTCCAAGAAAAGTTAAGGGGTAAAATTGTAATGTTACAATATATTCTCATAGAATTCATAAAACCAACCACTTTTCTTGATATGTGTAATTCGGTTAAGTATGTCCTGTAATAAAGACCGAAGAAAGTATTACTCTGGCTAAATTTGTATGCTTCACCAAAATTTGGTAAACATATTTTTATTCAAATTTGGATTTAAACCATCCATAGTAAAAACAACTTACAATGCTTAACTTGATGATTTTTTCTATAATCGGATATAAAGAAACCGATTTCTCCATACATATGAGATAACATTCCACAAACATGAATCAAAATGAATTTTGAAAATGAAATAAGAGATCATTAATATAATTAATTTTTTTTCTTTAGAAAAGCGCTTATAGTACTGTAGTATTAAGGACCATAGGAATAATTTTCTATCCCAATTCTGTATACGTATCACTGTACTGTATCAGGTACGAACTACGAAGCTCCATCAAGTTTCCCGCCAGTGTGAGTTCCCGCGTACACCAAAACAAAATAGAAAATGACCATTCTCTCCCTCCTCTTACTTAAATAAATCACTCTTTCCTCAATTCATTCAAAACCCAAAACCAAAACCCTAACTCTCTCTCTCTCTCTCTCTCTCTCTCTCTCTTTGTTCACTTCCAATTCAATGGCGTCTCAGAATCTCACAGACTATGAACGCAAGAGACTCGATAACATTCGCCGCAACGATGAAATGATGGCTGCCCTCAAACTCCATTCCAAAGCAGCCCTATTACTCTCCAAGCGTCCCAGGTCTTCTTCTTCCTCTCTCTATAAATTATTATTTTTATTTTTTTTTTAATTTTGTTTTCTTCAATTTTAACTAACACTAAAGTCTGTGTCTTTCAGAGTTGCAACTAAATCCCCCAATTCCAAATCAGATAAAAAGAAACCCAAAATTGAAACCCCAACAGTTATTCGCCGCTCCCTCCGAACCAGGGGTATGCCACCACGTGATTCCGATGAAAACTCTCCAGATTCCTTAAATTCCACCCCTAGCCCCATCAAATCTCCCGTCAAAATTGAAACTTGCAGAACTTTGGGTCCTGTTGCCATGTCTGATGCTTATAGTAGTACTCACTCTGATAGGTCCTTCATTGAATCAATTGTGGGTACGGTAAAGACGGAAGCTTCCAATTCTAGTCTCGGGGAAAAGAGGGAGAAGGGTTCCTTAAAGTTGGGATCTTTGACTTTGAAACCTGGAAATATAGCACGTGTTGTTCCTGGGAGGATAACCGCTGTGCGGTTTGTTCCTTCGAGTAGTGTGAGGATGATAGTGGTGGGTAATAAGTTTGGGAATATTGGATTTTGGAATGTTGGAGGTTTAGATGATGATGATAGAGAATGTCAAGTTTATTTATACCATCCTCACCCAGCTCCTATTTCTGGGATATTGGTTCAACAAAATTGCTTATCCAAGGTATGCTGTTGGATCTCGATTCCGATATCTAAGCAATGCTTTCTGTTTGTCTAGTTTATTTGAGTTATTAGAGAAGTGAAGTAACCAGAAGCAAAACATTATGGCTCAACAACTATTTGATTGCTCTTATTTTGTTGTATACTGTAAAAAACATCTTTTTATTTGAAGTGTTCACTTTTCAGACATGCAGAATTGATTGAATTAGTTTCATAAAAATAAAATCTAAAGGAGATGTCATCTTTATGCTTTTTATAATGATTTCTATGGAAAAATCAATTTTTGTATCTTAAAATTACTTTTTCTTGTGTAATAATATATGTATATGAAATGCCCCCTGGTTAAAAATTCTTGCTCATTTTTGGATGCACTTTTTTGGATGCATACTAACATGTTTTTATGATCAATAATTTTACACAGATCTATACAAGTTGTTATGACGGAATGATTCGGCTAATGGATGTTGAGAAGGAAATATTTGATCTGGTATTTAGTAGTGATGAAAGTATATATGCCCTCTCTCAACAGAAAAATGAGGCAAACTGCCTATATTATAGTGAGGGTCGTGGCGGTTTGGCTCTTTGGGATAACAGGGTTGGGAAATGTCAGTCTCAATGGGTTATGCATGAAGAAAGGATCAATACAATAGATTTCAACTGTGAAAACCCTCACATTGTTGCTACTAGTTCCTCTGATGGAACTGCATGCACATGGGATTTGAGATACACCGATGGGGATAAGCTGAAAGCCTTGGGGACATTTACCCACAAAAGGGCTGTCCAGTCTGCTTACTTCTCTCCTTCTGGACGTAGCCTCGCAACCACAAGGTAGGGAGCTCGGAACATCCTAAATATTACTATTCTTAATACTGAAAGTAATGTAGTGTTAGTATGCTTACTTGCATGGCCTTGTTAATATCATTATTCTCTCTCTCTAGTTCAGCAAGTTAACTGATTCTAGAGTAGATGTGCTTTGTTAGATTCCAATTAAGTTATTTGCTCATGTGTAGCTACGACAACACAATTCGTATATACAGTGGAGTTAACTTGGATGATGGAGCTTCTATTTATCATGACAATCAGACTGGCAGATGGATTTCTTCTTTCAGGTATGGTTTTTTGGGAATTATATTAAGAGATGATATTTTATGCTTCTCTTTTGCCATCCTCTTAAATCCTCTGATTGTGCCAAATATATTTGTGTCTAAGCTTTTGGACTTCACATTGGATGGTTTAGAGCTGATTTTTATGTTTTGGTTAAGCTTTTCACTCATGTTGAGTAAATAGGAATCTGTTTGATCAGCATAAACTGAAACTTTTGTAGTTATGATATGAACTTGTTACGCGGTTCATTCTTATTGATACCTAATACATTGTTGACTAACCATGAAAAAAGCACTCGACTTGTATAAACTTGATTTTGTGGTAGCAGAGCAATATGGGGTTGGGATGACTCGTACCTCTTTGTTGGAAATATGAAAAGAGGAGTAGATGTTGTCTCAGCAGTTCAGAAGAAGCAAGTTATGACTCTACAGAGCCCATACATATCTGCCATTCCATGTAGATTCGATGCACACCCTTATGAGGTTGGGACTTTAGCAGGAGCTACAAGTGGAGGCCAGGTCTACATTTGGACGTTGCGCTAGGATGTGTATTCAATATGCACTTGTTGTATCATATGTGCCATAAAATGAAACTTTTGTGTTCCATCTCATGACAATTGTATCAACATGCCAAATTGCCAATTAAGATAGCTTGAAGTTTAATTATCTGCTGGACTTGCACTTGCCACACTAAGGATATGACTCAATGTAGTTCCTTTTTATGCTATGGTGTGCATTCGTATGATGGACAAACACCAGCCATCTTTCTTGAAATTGACTCGTTTTTGTCTTGCATAATACTGTATAAAAAAAGTACTATCTTTGTTAAGTTTGAAGTTTGAACCGAATGATGGCCTCAAATTCTGGATTAAAAGTTAAGATACTATGCTTAAATTAAGGGGCTACATACAGTTTCGTTTCCAATCCTTTAATGCAACATAACTAAGATATGACTAGCTATAGCACTGATCTTTAAACAAAACCGGTTGGCCATCGACTTGGAGGTTGTTTGCTACTAGTTGGTTTGTAGAGGGAAAAGGAAGGCTTGGGAACATAAAATACATTTGTTTTTACTATCAGATTTGACGTTTAATTTTTCAACAAATGATAATTTTTATGTAGTTTTTTTTTTATCAGCAATTTTCAACAAATGATAATTTTTATGTAGTTTAACAAATTTCAGTTCATTGCAGAACTAGATTTGTGAAGCATTCTTAATTCAATCGTCTAGCGAGATGACTTGTCAGCAAATTTCAAGACTTTTAGCCAAGGGCATTCATATCCAAAAGGCAAACCTATCCAAAAGAAAATCATAGATCAATCTAAAAAAAATAAATTAGTCATTAATTATGTGATTATTAGTCAAATTACTCTTTGAAATTATCAAAAGTTTAAATTAATTTTTGAGTTAACAAAACATGAATGACATTAGTCATTGACATTAATGGTCCACAAAGTCAAGGACCAATTTGACCTACTGCAATACATATCAAATGTTTACGGTTTCAATACTATTAAGTCATTATTATATTAACCAACTTTCTTAATGAACATAAAATTTACCAAAAAGATCTTATATATAAAGATGGAGGAAAAAAAAATTTTACTGCAATATTTTAAAGTTAATTTGAAATATTAATAAAAACACACTTAATTTGGAGAAGTTCCATGGCCACTGTACATGTTACTATTTGGACAGATGTCACTTGCTCCATCTACTTACGTGCCTTACATCCTAAATTGGTGAGATTAGGCCTTCATCTTCCTTTCAAGTTTTTCATAGGGGGTGGCCCATTTTATGCACCTACACTTAGGGTGCAATAGGGTTCCCACAGAGAGATCAAATGCCGTCCAAAAGCAAAGGCAAGTAGTAAGAAATAATACAAAATCCAAAACAATAAATTACTCCCTCTAGTCCTATATATAGGGTACCTTCTAGAAAAATCTTTGTACCTATTGTTTTGACTAATTATGTTTTTTTTATTCATTAATGAATGTGAACTTTCCAAGTAAAATGGAGGAGGTAAAATTGTAATGTTACAATATATTCTCATAAAATTCGCAAAATTAACCACTTTCCTTGGTCCGAGAAATACGGTTAAGTATGCCCTATATATATAGGACCTGAGGGAATACTCAATATTACCCCCTCAAATCCTTATTATAGAGCATATTTAACCAATTTACACGTACCAAGGAAAGTAGTTAGTTTTATGATTCTATGAAAATATATTGTAACGTTACAATTTTACCCTCTCAACTTTTCTTGGATAATTCACACTCATTAATGAATAACAAAAAATACATAGATAGTCAAAACATTTAATAATGACAAAAAAGAGAAAAAACAATAAATGATGCATAGGAAATATAAAGTGACTTATAATTTGAACAAAAAAAATCTTCTAGAGTATGACCTATAATAAAGACCAGAAAGAGTTATTCTCTAAAACACAAAATTTGGTAAAATTACTCCTATTCTCTTGAGAATTTATTTTTGGTCCTATATACAAGATTCTCTTCTAAAAATACTCCCTCCGTGTCTTATGTTCATATAGATTTTTCATCTTGTCTCATAAGTTATGTTTTTTTAGAAACTCAATACTCATTTATACTTTTTTTCCAAGCATAACCCTATTTTTTATATTATCTTTTCACCGCTCATCTCTATATCTCTCTTCAATATAATCTCCATACATTTATTATTACTCTATCTTATTATTAAACGAAGGTATTTTAGTCTAAACATATCAAATCCTTACGTCATTTACTCATTTCATCTATGTGATGGATTTAATAAGTGATGGATTTAGTCTAACTCATTTCTGGAAAGTGTGGATTTAATAAGTATCAAAACTTATATTTTTATTTTTTTTTTCAAGAAAAAATATTCACTCTTGGGTTCTTATTCTTAGCTCTAAGAACCGAGGTTGAGAAAATTTTTTTCCTTAAAATACCCTAATTAAGTCAACATTTTTTTTGGAATTTTAATAATAACATTGACAAAATTATTTCACTTTTTGAATGAACGTAATATTTTTCAAAGGGTTTTACAAATGAAACCGGGAGGAGTACATGTTATATGAAAAAGATGAACAAATCTAGAAGATGAAAATTAAAAATTATACAATAGCAAAACAAATCTACGAGAAAAAAAATCCAAAACTACCTATCTAGGGGATAAGGAGAGAGATCGGGGGAGTGAAAATTGAAAAATGAAAAATGAAAGAGGTATACGAGAGAGATAGTGAAATGGATATAAAGTCAATGGTGAGAATTGAGAATTTGAGATAACTAGGATGATTAAGACAATGAAAAAGGGATAATATATTAAGTAAGTTATATCAGATAAGTTATATTTTTTAATAAATCAATAATTGAGTTTGTCTTTTTCTTAATTACAAAATCATAAACACAATATTTTATTTTTACTTTAATTTGGACAAAAAATTTGAAATTTTTTCATCAAGGTGATTGGGTGGAGGGAGTAATAAAGCCATTAGTCGGTGCATTGCACGGGCCATAAATACTAGTTGCATCTATACAAGAATCACTCCACTCCAATATTTTGGCGACAAAAGAAAACGTAATTAAGCCTTGAAAAACCATCCGATCCAAAGATAAAAATTAACATCGGTTCGGTTCGGTTCATTTAGCTTAAGGAATCCGATCCGATTCGATCCAAAAAATATGGTCGGTTTTCGGCTCGGCTCGGTTCGGTTTATCGATTTGCTGTAATAATAGACAAATCTGCTGCTGCTTTGATATTAAAAAAAAAATAAAGCCGCTGGCCTGCTGCTGTGAAAGTAAAAAAAATAAGTTTGTTTGCTGATGCTGATTCGCTGGTTTAAAATCAAACAAAGTGAAACAAAGTGTAACACTTTGTTCAAATAATTCAGTAAAGTACAATTAAATGAACTAATCCAGTACAATTCAAAGTCTAGTGACTCACAAGCTAGTTGCCATTAGCCAACACCTAAGATTACATGAACTTAAAGATAAAATTAAAAATTACATGATTTGGTTCAACATTCATAATACAAAAATAGGAACAATAACAACAGCCACAAGAAGAACAGCTTCAGCAACAAGAAGAGCAAATAAATGTGTGCACAATCATAAATGGAAAAAAATAAAGGTTAAACATAAAAGCAAATAACCGAAAATAGAGAGTGATGAAAGAGCAGATACAATAACAAGTTCAAACTTAAATGAACTGCTGAAAATAGAAATATTAAGGGACCAGCCAACATAGAAAATAGAAATTACCTCCTCCATGGAGCAGAAAACCGGCGACGCAGGGAGCACTGGAGCAGGGACGAAGGAGCAGGGAGCAGGACGAAGGAGCCGGGAGCCAGGGACGAAGGAGCAGCTATAGCCGAGGATCTACGACGGAGAGAGGGGGAGGAGCTGAGCATGAGCGGTGGCAGCGGCCAGCGGCACAATGAGTGGCGGCGGCAGCCTAGGGTTTGCAGTGAGGGAATGTGAATGTGAGAAGAGGAACTGAGGTTTAGGTCATACGAAGGAAAGGGATAACACGGGTTCACTATGGGCTTGTTCAGTGTTCCCTACGATCTAAGGCCCATACGGAAACATACATATAATAAGCACCGGTTCGGTCCGGTTCTGAACACCAGGAACCGAAAACCGAACCGAACCGGTCGGTTTTGGCAGCAGCAGATCCAAAATTGTTTATTTTTTTTCGGTTTTTTTTGGATTTCGATTTTTCGGTTCGGTTCTGAACACCCAGCAATAAATAATTAAATATGACGCATGTTTCCCGCCAGTGTGAGTTCCCGCGTACACCAGAACAACATAAAAAATGACAACTCACTCCCCTCCTCTTACTTAAATCATTCCTCAATTCATTCTTTCTTTCAAAACCCTAACTTTTCTCTTTCTCTCTCTCTCTCTCTCTCTCTCTCACTCTTTGTTCACTTTCAATTCAATGGCATCTCAAAATCTCACAGACTATGAACGCAAGAGACTCGACAACATTCGTCGCAACGATGAAATGATGGCTTCCCTCAAACTCCATTCCAAGGCCACCCTACTCTCCAAGCGTCCCAGGTCTTCTTCCTCTTCCTCTTCCTCTTCTCTCAATAAATAAATTTATGTTTTTTTTTAATTTTATTTTCTGCAATTTTTACTAACTCTGAAGTCTTTGTCTTTTAGGGTTGCAACTAATTCCCCCAATTATAAATCAGAATTAAAGAAACCTAAATCCGAAACCCCAACCGTTATTCGCCGCTCCCTCCGAACCAGGGGCATGCCGCCACCCGATTCCTTCAAATACAATCTCATTTCTGTCAAATCTCCAATCAAAATCGAACCTTGCATCGAATCTACAGGTCCTGTTACCATGACCGATGCTAACTGTAGTAGTAGTAGTACCCACTCTGATCGCTCCTTCATTGAATCAATTGTGGATGCGGCGAAGATCAAAGCTTTTGACTCTAGTGTTGGCCCCGAAGTAAACTCAGAGAGTTCCTTAAAGTTAGAATCTTTGTGTTTGGAACCCGAGAACATAGGGCGTCTTCTTTATAGGAGGATAACTGCTATGCAGTTTTTCCCTCTGAGTGGCGCGAGGAAGATAGTGGCGGGTAATGAGTATGGGAATATTGCATTCTGGAATGTTGGAGATTCGGATGTTATAGATGGAGAACCCAGGGTTTATTTATACCATCCTCATTCGGCTTATATTTCTGGGGTATTGGTTCAACAACATTGCATCTCCAAGGTGGGTGGGTGGGTATGCTGTTGTTTATATCTCAGTTGTTCTTAATGATGCTTTCTATTTGTTTATTTTCTTCTAACTTTGCCTATTAGTATAGTATTAAGCTTCTGGAGATTCAAACAGTTACCGCTAAACATTAGTTTGTCTCAGTAACTAATTGTTTGCACTTAATTTGTATGGAAAAATATATATTTTTACTTTTTAGACGTGCACAATTGACAGACAAGTTTTTTTTAAAAGAAAAAATCATTAAAAAAAATAATCATGCTTTTTTGTGAACATTCCCACAGAAAATCCATTTGTGTCTTAAAATCAATTTTTTGGTCAGATATTATCCAATATGGATTACGGTTGAAAATCCTGCTCATTTGTCTATCTGCGCAGGAAATACGCTTTTTTTCGAGTGGTATACTAACCTAACAAGTTTTTATGGTTAATAATTTTACATGAAGATATACTCAAGTTGTTATGACGGATCAGTTCGGCTAATGGATGCGGAGAAGGAAATCTTTGATCTGGTATTTAGCAGTGATGAACGTATATATTCACTTTCTCAACCAAAAAATGAGGCAAACTGCCTATATTTTGGTGAGGGTGGTGGAGGGTTGGCTCTTTGGGATAGCAGGATTGGAAAATATCAGTCACAATGGGTTTTGCATGAAGATAGGATTAATACAATAGATTTCAACTGTGAAAACCCTCACATTGTAGCTACTAGTTCGTCTGATGGAGCTGCTTGCACCTGGGATTTAAGATACATTGATGATGATAAGCCGAAAGCCTTGGGGAGATATATGCACAAAAGAGCTGTCCAATCCGCATACTTCTCTCCTTCTGGCCGTAGCCTGGCTACTACCAGGTTAGGGAGCTTGTTCAGTCCTAATTATTACTACTTTTTAATATTAATGTAGTACAGTGTTAGTATGCTTACTTATGTGGCCTTTCAAATATCATTATCCACTCTCTATACTTTTGCGAGTTAACTTATTTCTTAATGGATGTGTTCTTTAATTTTCAATTATATTGAACTTGGTTTTACCTGATTGTTTATTTGATTTTATGGGTTCAATATCATCTCTTGATCTGTAGCATGGATGACACAATTCGTATATACAGTGGAGTTAACTGGGAGGACGCATCTGCTATTTACCATGACAATCAGACCGGCGTCTGGGTCATTCCTTTTAGGTATGGTTATTGGGACTTATCAAAAGATGACTTTTTATTCTTCTCTTTTGCCATCTGCTTAACTTCTGATCCAGCCAAACATTCCTGTGCGGAGTTAAGCTTTAAATTCTTCAGAGCTGACTTATGTTTTCTAATTAAGATATAAGTAAAAAGTAGTTTGTTTGAACACAAGTTTAAACTCTTGTAGTTGTGATATGAACTTTTGATGTTCTACATTCTTCTTGATGCCTACTAATACATTGCCTACTAATCATGAATAAAGTTGAATTGACTTTTATGAGGTTGTTTTGTGGTGGCAGAGCAAAATGGGGTTGGGATGACTCATATCTCTTTGTTGGAAATTTTAAAAGATGCGTTGATGTTGTCTCAACAGCTCAAAGGAAAACAGTTAAGAGCTTAGATAGTCCATACATATCTGCCATTCCATGCAGATTTGATGCACACCCTTACGAGGTGGGGACTCTAGCAGGATCTACAAGTGGAGGCCAGGTCTATGTTTGGACATCGTGCTAGGATGTGTATTCAATATGAAATTGTTGTATCAGGTGTGCATGTAAATATGATCTTTGTATTCCATCTCATGGAAATTTTCATGTAACGTGTCATTATACCGAATAAATCTGTCAGAAGCTGACTAGAAACGTACTTCTGTTAGTCTGATGTTTAATTATCTGCGGATTGGCACATGCTCTTGTTAGAGTACTTTATATATATTTCATAATTCATGCTGGCAGTCGTTTTTGTGATCTGGTTTGTGTGTTTATGATATACAAGACACCAGCTTACTTAAGACAATACAGTTTTCAGTTTTGTCCAGCATAATACTGTTAGATACACGTCCTTTGTGTTTTAAACCTGAAACTGTAAAAAAGTGGTAGTAGTCACCTCATGAAGGAAATACAAGCTATAAGGTGAAATAGTGAATGAGTAAATGCTTGAGTTACTCAGCTTAACAAGCAAAAATTGAGCATAAAAGAATAAATTAAAAATTAGCATTTGAAGTCAAAATACACGGGCAAAATCTGTTCATCTGTTGGATACTTCCTTTGTTTCTAAATATAAGTACTAGTTAATGCTTTGATAGTCTTTTTTTATAAGCTCATATTTCAATTTTCAATGATATTAATTATTTATTTTCCATAAATATTTTTATTTACTCAACATTTTTTAGAGTCCAAATAATAGTTGTAAGGTGATTTTGAAAAAATATATCAAGTATTATAAATTTCAATGTAACTATCAATATTAACTACCTTTCTTAATCCCGTGAAAAGCAAGTCCAAGTGCTTATATTTACATCCGGAGCAAGTACAAAACTTAGTTTTTAACTGACACAACCTCCGAGCAATAACATGAAGAACTAACCTGCGACCTTAATGTAGATTGTTCCTCACGAAGAAAGGCAAAGACTTCATTCCCTATTGGTCAAATTCTGCTTGCAAGGAAATTGACAATGCTATCAGCCTTCAACCATTATGCAAGCAAAACTCAGTTTTAACATGTGTATGAAAGACATAACTTCATTTAATCATACTTATTTTACTGTTTGCAAAAAGGAGCTGTTAACAAAATTGGGAAATGAAAGTAGGATTAGTACAATATTTTCAACTGTGAAAACACTCACATTGTAGCTATTAGTTCCATTGATAGAACTGCCTGCACCTGGGATTTGAGATACGTTGACACCAGTGTTGACATTTACCCACATAAAGGCCGCACAATCTGCCGACTTTTCTCCTTCTGGATGTAGCCTGACAGCTTCAAGGTAGGGAGCTTGTTAGTATGCTTACTTGCATGGTCTTTTATTCGTCATCGTTCACTCTCTTAAGTGCTGCATTTTAATTGATTCTGGAATAGATGTGAATTGTAAGTTTGATTTTGTGGTTGCAGAGTGTTATGGGGCTGGGATGTCTTTCGCTTTTAATGAGGAAAAAGCAATTCTATAAGCTTAAATATGTGGTTATGATATGAACATGTTGTGCAGTGCATTCCTCTTGATACTTAATAGTGTCGACTACTCATGAAAAGGGCAGTTCACCTTAAACTTGATTTTATGGTAGCAGAACAATATGGTGTTGGGATGATTCTCATCTTTGTTGGATATACTGAAAATATTACTCATTTGAGGAGTTCTCATTTGATTATTATCGAATCTCGTAGAGAAATTATCACTTGTTCTGGTGTTTGTTTGAGCGTTTAAGCACAGTAAACGCACGTTTGGGCCACAGCTGCCACTCAGTGGCTTTCACGCTGACGGCATGCTGCCGCAGAATCAAACACTTCTCAAGTGAGCTTGTAAATGAAATAATATTATCTCATTTAATCTCATTAACATCCATTTCTCTTTTACTCATCCATTTCGAGTTTTTCTCTATAATATAACAATATGAAAAGGATTAAATATTTTTTACCAATAATAATTTACAAAAGGCATGATTTTGGTCCCTAAAAGTTCAGTGTGTTTTGGTTTTAATCCCTAAAAGTTATTTTGACACTGACTGGTCCTTAATTTTTCAAAAATTTTGGTTTCGGTCTCATCTGTTAAAAAAAAATCAATTATTTGTTGACGTGATTAACGGAAACCTACACCAACAGCTATGTGGTGTGAGATAACGCCAAATAAGTATTGTAAAATGGATGATTCAGGTCCATAAACGCAAAATTCTGCGTATGAGACCATTTTGTGTACGGATCTATATCATCTATATAACTTATTTGACATCTTCTTACACCACGTGACTGCTGACATAGTCTTTCGCTAACCACATCAGCAAATAACAGTTTTTTCATAATGAAGTGGATCAAAACCAAAATATTTGAAAAATTAAGGAATAGTCCCAATCAAAATAACTTATAGGAACTAAAACCAAAACACGCTGAAATTTTAGGGACCAAAAGCATAAATAAGCCTTTACAAAATTATCAAAATAATGATTAAATTTTGAGACATTTAGTGTTAGCTTTTAGATTCAAACTCAATTGACTATACTTTATCCCTTCACCCAAAAAAGAGCAAAAAGACTTTTTGGCTTATAAACAAAATTGCAAAGTCTTTGTAGATGTAAATATTGGATTTAATAATCAAAATACAATTATAATAATAATTTGCATCAAGACCAAAACAAAATAATAATAATAATAATAATAATAATAATAATAATAATAATTTGCATACCAAAATAGGTTTCGTAAGTAGAATATCTTTAAAAAAAAACATGTTTGATTGAGACTTCTCAATTGTAAATAGTTAAACGCAAAACAAGGTGGACACGGATATATCGTGATTCATGATGTGCGGAAGATAGGAATAGCGCAGCCGATTCCTTTTTCTTAGAACAGATGATGGTTACAATTAAGCATCGGTAGCCAAGACATGAAGACAATATTAAACTCTATAACGTTAGTGAAAGGTACTTTCTGGGATGGGCATGTTAAGCCGGAAGTGCTTCCTCCCCACTTTAAGAGTACGTGGGTTGCAATTTACATAGGATCAAATATGGAAGCAATCTGCACGAAAACTAAAACATAAATAAAAGATTACATGACGAACACAACCACTGGCCCTTCCATGAGTCTTGTGCAATCTGCATGCCACCTAATGGGGTCCAAAAATTGATGCATTATACTTTCCTGTATATCACACGCCTTTCTCTCTTGTATTCTACTTCGTCCCTCTGGTGCATAGTTACAAGAGCTCTTCTCACCTGCAAAATGTAGCTTATATCAACGAGTACCAACAAAAAAAAAAGACAGAAAGATGTCTTGATGACAAAATCTAATGATAAATTGATAATAGACATTTGACCCCGAGAGAGAGGGGAGAAAAAAAAAAAGAAGGTAACATAAGATTGCTCAAAGCTGCATCTGAGTTTTGAGCACTAATAATGTTCATCCAATACAAAGCGATAGTAGACATAAGATAAGATAGCCTGAGGTTTGATTATCTGCTGGACTGGCACTTATCACTGTAAAAATACTTACTAATTCAATGTTGGTAGCCTTTTTTATGCTTTGGTTTAGAACATAGGACAGTCTTTTTCAGTTTAGTAGCAACTTACTATAGATTCATTCAATCCCATTCTGGTGAGGTCATCAATCAGCCTTCTTTCTGATATGTGGTTTCCGATCCCAACTCTTCTCTGTATCTGTTTTTCAGCTTGCTGCTCACAGTTCAAACAGTTAATCCATCAGTATATGAAGCTACATGAAAAAACAGAGATGGTCTCATCACAAGACAAACCTTTATTTCATTAACCATATCAGGTGTAAGATTTATTTGTTGGTTTATTCCAGACTTGGCTGCATCCATTGTAGAGACAGTGAAAAGTCTTAATGCCTCTTGCACATGCTCCTCATTAGCAGAATTAGACCTGGTATGGAAGTTAATCATTAAGGTACATTTAGTCGAAAGAAAGATGCAAGAGTGTAAAAAAAAAAGGCACTCCAAAAAAAGAAGACAAAAGGATGATTAATGTAACAAATTTGGAAACTTAAGTTAAGCAAGGCATGTTAAGGAGATATCATGAGATGTGATGGAATCAAGGAATTATGTTCCAACCCAAAAACGTGGAGGAGGCTTTTTCTATCAGCCCATAACTTCTAAATTATTGAACAACTAATACTGCCACTAAATAGAATCTCTAGGAAACCTTTTCTTGACAGTGGTCTTTTCTTTAACTTAGAAATAAGCTCGTATAGCTAGTTGTGCACAGAAACTGCTAATAAAATTTGGATGACTTGTCATAGAATATGAAACTGCTTGCTCAAGAGCATGTAATTATCCAATATTCTATACAAGTACCAAATGATTTGATATTACGAAGAAACTGCACCAAATAGTTCTGAATAAAAGTATGAACTTTAAGAAATAATAGTAGCAATACTAACAGTTTCATCTTGGCAAGTGCCTCGCTCAACCTAATAATAGCTTCCAGCTGCCTTACGGTAATTGGTATTGCAGCAGCTTCCCCAGTTTCATTTGCTTGCTGCCTCATATCCTGGATTTTAAAAAAAATAAATAAATAAAAAAGAGTGAACTTTGTTTCTAAAGGTAGATGTGGATCATCAAATAAGCATTGATAGGAAATACATAGCAATATATTGTAACAAATGGATAGTAATCTCAGAAGCTTCTGACAATGGCACCAAAGAAACAAAAAAGGTCAAATTTGTTTCCAAATGAAAACTAAAGGAAAACATGAACCTTTATGCATGCTAATGGATAATATATTCATTAATACCTGTCTGATTTTCACATAATTATTCTGCAGTAATGATGCTGCAGATTCTGATAGACGCGGGTGGCATACAGTTCGACTATATTGCAAATACCTATTTAGATAATGGCGAAAATTTAGTCCTCATTTAATTGAAATAACTGCATGAAAAAACTATGACAAAGTTGATAGTTATAGCATACCTCTTCAACCAATTCTCTTCTTTCGAAACCTTGCTGTCATCCACAGCTGCATCAGCTGATGCATGAACCTTTATGATATGACTAGCCATGATCTGGAATTAAAATCAGTCAACCAATGACTTAAGGACCATTGAAAATCTGATCATAAATATGTAAATCCTATTTCTATGGGGTCTGAAAATGAGTCCATTAATACAACATGCAAAGAATTAAAATGTTAATACTACACTAGGTAATGTAAAGACATTACCTAAGGGTCAAAAACATTACTATATCAAAAAGTGGGTAATCCTTTGCTATATACTACACTAGGTAATGTAAAGAATTAAATGTTGACACTACACAAAGAAAGTAAACAAGTTTGTGGTTGACATTCAGAGGTGCCAAAGGAAAGTCCTACATGGTGAAAACAGAACGGTCAAAGTTACCTTGTCTTGATTGTAGTTTCTGTTGTCTTTCACAATGAAGATTAAATCAAACCTAGAAAGAATAGTTGTCTGCAAATCAATATTATCCTGTGCAGTCTGGAGGAACATTTAAGGCTCCTGTTAGTCTCTTGTGATGAAGATATTCTTTTTAAGAAACTGAAAAGGACAAAAAATGATTATATGGAAGTGGACCTTAAGATCGTCATAACGTCCTGAAGGAGGGTTAGCAGCAGCAAGAACAGAAGTCCTTGAATTAAGAACGGTTGTTATCCCTGCTTTGGCTATGGATATAGTTTGTTGTTCCATGGCTTCATGAATGGCAACCCTACAATACACAAACCAAAAAATTTTCACCA
This sequence comes from Crotalaria pallida, assembly GCA_037953625.1. Taxonomy (NCBI): domain Eukaryota; kingdom Viridiplantae; phylum Streptophyta; class Magnoliopsida; order Fabales; family Fabaceae; genus Crotalaria; species Crotalaria pallida. Next base: position 181,829,340 of record CM075649.1, read on the forward strand.
TGAACTATCGATGATTAATTTACAGAGAGAAATACGAAACAGTTTACGCTACCTATCTTCCGGTCTCATCTTGTCGAACTCATCAATGCAAACAACACCTCCATCTGCCAAGACCATGGCTCCTCCTTCAAGGTAAAACTCACGCTGAATTCCACAGAACAAGAATCAGAGGCTTCTCAAACAAAATGGGTGAAGGGCTAGGTTATGACCATATCTCAAATTCTCAACAATAAGCAGCAAAGATAGAAATTTGCCATATAATATAAAACAATGTAGGAGGTGAAGAGCTTACAGTACTGCTATCTTGTATTACAGAAGCTGTGAGACCAGCAGCTGATGAGCCTTTTCCAGAAGTATAAACTGCAATAGGAGCTGTCTTTTCTACGAACTTAAGAAACTGGAAAAGGTAATTGACACCCCATGTAAGGAAATGCAAGCTATAATGTCAATGATTAAATGATTAAGTTATTCAAAGTTCCCAAGCTAAAACTGAAAGTAAAAAGAAATAGCATTTGAAGTCAAAATTCACTGGCAAAATCAGTTCAGCATTGGATACAAAACTAATAATATTACAAATGGCACAGATAGTTTTTAGCAGTTCAACCACTGCACAATAACATGGACAACAATAGTAGAGAAAGAAAATATGAAGAACTTTACCTGTGACTTTGCCGTAGATGGATCCCCAAGAAGCAAGACATTGATATCACCTCTTAACTTCACTCCATCAGGCAAATTCTGCTTGCAAAGAAATTGACCATGTTATCAGCTGCCATGAATGGACTTTTGTTTTGCCCAACAACATAGATGGACACTCAAAAACAACAGTATACCTTTCTTGACCCACTAAACAGAAGACATGCAACAGCCTTTTTGATATCATCATGCCCAAATATAGACGGAGCAATCTTAGAGCATATATTTTTATATGCATCAGGTTCAGCAGCAAATTTTTTGAATTCTTCTATCTGCAAACAATACAATACCATTATTTGTACCAGCAATCTCTGTAGTCGAGGACCATAGATAACATGTAGGAGTGAAATTGAAAGGTCTATAAAATGGGGTAACAACAACCCATATAAAAAACACTATACAGAAGCCGCAAGCATTTCTCACATTCAGCTAAGAAATGAAATTCATGAACTCAACCAACAAAGTACGAAGCAAGGAAGATGCAATCAATCAATTAATAAATGTATTAAACACTGACCTCTTCTGTTGTAAATGCAGCCGGACCTCGAGACTTGGCCTCATTTGCTTCTTCCATTCCTACAACCCTAATATAAGGCTGTCTAACTGCAACTGCTCCTTTGTGGCTGCATTTAATGCAGATAATTTAAGCACGTACATCAATTATGTATAGCACACTGAAAAATTAAAATATGCAAAAACAAAATTGATGATCATGAGCCTCACGATGTAGAGGAGTTGTAAATACTGTAGATTCCAATGACTGTCAATCTAGAGCCAGGTACCACTTTTTGAACAAGATGACGATCCACGGAGAGAAGCAGATTTCTCGGAAGCTCTCCAGTTGGAACATCCTTCAATAGACATGTAAAAGTGAAATACATGATTATAATTGCAAGTGTAGTTTATATCTTTGTCCTAATCAAATTCATTATATTTATTTATTACCTCTGGGTTTTCTTGAAGTTTCAAGGTTTGTTGATCAACATACTTGCTCTTGTCAGGAACCACAAGCCATGGATCAAGTGGGCATGGTTCTTCTCCTGGCTGCAAACAAAAACTTTGGGGTTTAAATTATACCAAAGTAAATAAAAAAACAAGTTGAGGAATAATAAGAAGCAAACAAACCTGAGGAACATGATCACAGGAACGGGGAACAATAGCTCCCCCAAGTCCAGGGCGACATGGAACTTGCCTCCCATTCTTGCAATTCTTACAAATCAGGGTTACGTAAGTTGCCTTAGCTTTAGTCCTTGATGCAGCAATAGTAATACCAGAAATTTTAACCAGCTTTGATATGTATTGAGCCTAAAACAAAATATTCCAATTCAAATCCAAATCAGCATTCATAAACATTACAACAATCAAAGTATAAAAAATTCAAAATGTATTGAGTTAGTTCTAAGCTCAAATTATGAATTGAACCCGTGATAACAAAAACGTGTCAAAGTCAATCTTAGGTCAAATTAATCACCAATTAATTAAGCAAATGTCAAACTTAGGTAAAGCAAAATTACTGCAAATCAGTTAAAATCAATGATCACTCACTCATGCAAATGTTCCGATTAGTTCTAAAAGCGTAAATTATTCACGTGTTGTTAGGTCAAATAAAATCCGTGACGATTGATTGACTTACCCCAAGGGATCTCATGGAGATAGGATCCTCCTTGGAAGAGAGCAAGACTTGAACATCGGCGGTGACAGCATCTTCCAAGAGACCAGAATCGGCAAGGACCTTGGTCTTCAAAGAGGAGAGAACCTGAGAGGCGGCGGACTCGAACAAGGGGAGGAAGTCGGCGGGGGAGGAGCGGAGCTTGGAAGGGAGGTCGGGGTCGAAGGAATCGAGATCTTCGAAGTCGATGAGGAGGGAGGAAGGGGTGTGAAGGAGGGACTCGCGGTAAGGGAAGAGATTGTTGCGAGACTCGAAGTTGCGGATGAACTCCTTGAATTTGAGAAGGAGCGAGTGGTTCGATGCGTCGGCTTCTCCCTCCCACGAGTTCGCTTGGTCGCTGTAGTATACGCCTCCTTCGTCCCAACCTGACATCTTGTATTTCTCTCTCTCTCTCTCTGTTTCGGAGAATGGAATTGGAAATGAATGAATGAGTGGGAAGAGGAGAGAGGAAGGAGAAGAAAGAAGAAGGTGTGGTTTTGGCGGGAAATTGTGGCGGGAAACTGCTGTGGCCCATGCTACCCAACGGGCCAAAAGCCCAAAATAACATCTCTCAGTTCTCACTCGTTTCAGGTGGGGGATTTTATTTTGCCATCCCATGGTCTATGGTTGCCACTCCAAATATATAATTTATACCCATCATGCCCTTTTAAAAAAACATATTTTAACATGGATCGTAAAGGTGTATTACGACCCCTTACGACCCTTTAAAAACTGAGATTTTACATGGGTCGTAAGAGGGTATCACGACCTGTAGGTCGTGTAGGATTCTCATGTTTTGATGCTAACAATCTCTCTCCAAGCAACAACATTGCCAACAAGCAAGCTACACCACATGAAGATTAGAATTAGGATTTTTATTAATTCTATTTCAATGTAATCTTTATTTTTATGCAATGCATCTCATTGGTGTGGGTAGTTTAGGTGATTTTAAGAATATTTAAATAATGTTTGATTAAGAGTGAAGATACTTTAAATCTTGATTAAATAGCTCTATTAAAAGGTTTGTGAAAATTCCTTTTAGAAAAACCTTGTTTTTATTCAGATTCTGATCAGTTTACTCGAGTAATGAGTATTGGTTCACTCGAGTAATTTATGTCATGACAGGTTAATCGAGTAATGGTTTACACATCACTCGAGTAACTTAATCTGACATGTTTTAATCGAGTGAAGTTATATGGTTTACTCGAGTAATTCAATCAGTGTTTGGAAAATTTTAAAAGGACTTAATTTTCTCTTTCACAGAGATAGATATTCATTCTTACAATTTTCTATACACTTTCAAAAGCAATTCAAGAGCTATCAAGATTCAACAAAGAACTTTTCATTCTTCACTCTATTTCTCTCATTGTTCAAAATATTCTTGAGATCATAATTTTGTTCTTAGTGGTTGTTGAAGATTTGCAATTTGTGATTGCATCATTGAAGTTTCAACACAAGTGAAGAATCTCACAAGGAAGACTTTGAGGATCAAATCAAAGCAAGAAAAGAGGATTGGTTGGAAGCATCTTCAATCAATTAGCAAGGAAATCTAGAATACTCAAAAGGGGTAGATTAGATCAAAGTGTTTGGTACACACTTTGTGTTGGGTTTTAAGATAGGAGAACTAAGAATCTAGTTGCATCTTAAAACATTGTAAAATCTACATTTGAAGATTTCTAGTGAAGAATCTCTCTTGATTCAAGAGGGGACTGGAGTAGCTTTCAAGTGGGTGAAAGTGAACCAGGATAAATCCTTGTGTCTCTTTTATTTTTTCATTCCTTGTATTGCATTAATTCATTAACAATTGCATTTTAGGTTAGAATTGGGATTTTCTTAATTCAACATAATTGATCTAAAATTGCATGTTAATATTACTTGAAATTGTTCATATTAATCATTCATAATTTGTTGAATCATCATAGCATTGTTATTCTTGAAGAACTCTTTTCAAAACTGAGTTTTAATTGAATTTTACCCAGTTTACTCGAGTAAAGTTCTTGTCACTCGAGTAATCTGCTTTCAGTTTATGAACAATACTCGAGTAGGTTTTCTGTTACTCGAGTGATTTAAAAATTGCTTTCGTAATACTCGAGTGATTTGCTGAATACTCGAGTGAAATTATTTTTGCTTGCGTATTACTCGAGTGAAGACTTGAGTTACTCGAGTAATCTGACTTGAATTTTTAAGAAAATTTATTTTCATAAAATCATTCTCTTAGGTGGACGAAAAATCTGTAATAAGGCTTCAATATTCTATTCACCCCCCCTCTAGACTATTTTGAGCCGCTTGTTGCTTTCCAACAAGTGGTATCAGAGCTTGGACGAAAAATCCAAGCCTTAAAAAGCTTTTTCGAAAAGATCCTTTTTACTTGGAAACAATGGGCTCTATTTCAAATCCTTTTGGTGGTGAAGGAACTTCCATTAATCGTCCTCCACTATTCAATGGTGAGGGTTATGCTTATTGGAAGGTCCGCATGAAAATCTTTATTCAAGCCATAGATATGGAAATTTGGAACGCCATAGAGAATGGACCTTTTGTTCCTCAAACGAAAGTAAATGATATTGTTTCAATCAAACCTCAATCAAGTTGGGACAATGATGATAAGAAGAAAGTTGCATTTGATTTAAAAGCTAAAAATATCATCACGTCCGCTCTTTCTTATGATGAGTTCTTTCGAGTATCTCAATGTGTTGATGCTAAACAAATGTGGGACACATTACAAGTCACACATGAGGGCACTTCGGAGGTTAGAAGGGCTAGGCTAAATACACTCATGCATGAATATGAACTTTTTCGTATGTTACCTAATGAAAATATAGGTGACATGCAAAAGCGGTTCACTCATATCATAAATCATCTTTCTGCACTTGGAAAAGTTATTACTAATGGTGAAGTTGTTAATAAGATTTTGAGATGTCTTAGTAGGGAGTGGCAACCTAAGGTGACGGCCATTATGGAAGCTAGAGACGTGGATCAAATTGATTTAGCAACTCTATTCGGAAAACTTCAAGAGCATGAAATGGAGCTTGGACGGTTATCCATGAATGAAGATGCCGATAGAAAGAAAAAGGGGATTGCTCTTAAATCAACTTCAAAATCTCTTAAGGCACAAGAGGAAAATTCTCAAGTGGATGACTCGGACTCCGATATAGATGATGAGACTCTTGGCTTGCTAGTTAAAAAGCTTGGTAGGTTCTTTAAGAGTAAGGGAAACTTTAATAAGAATAGACAAAGAGGTTCTAAGGATTCTCAACCAAGAAATAAGACTAACAAGGATCACATCAAGTGTCATGGGTGTGGAAAGCTTGGTCACTATCGATCAAAATGCCCAAATCATTCTAAGATGTCGGAAGGTGACAATTCTAAGTTCAACTCATCTAAAGGAAAAAGGGCTTACATAGTATGGGATGAAGAGGAGAGTCATTCAACATCTAGCTCATCGGATGATGAAGAACTTGCAAATCTATGTTTGATGACGAAGCTTGATGAAGAGGAATCTTCGAGCATTAAATCAAGTGACAACGTCAATGAGGTAGATTATCTTTCCGATGCTAGCTCTAGTTCTAATTCTCCTTCATTCAATGAATTGTACAATGTGTATGTAGAGATGCATAAAGAGTTGAAGAAACTTGCTAAAATAAATGTTGAAAGAAAGAATTTCATAATGAAGCAACATGAAAAGATTATTGAACTTCAAAAAGATTTAGAAGAACTTAAGCTTCAAAATGAAACTCTTGAACTCATTTATGCAAACTCTACATGCAATTGTGAATTGAAATCAAATGTTACTCCATCTTGTGAAAATTGCAAGTCTTTGGAAAAAGAAGTTTTTAATTTGAATGATCGACTTGCAAGGCTCATGAAAGGAGATACTTCATTAGATCATTTGCTTTCAACTCAAAGGAACAATAGCAACAGATCCGGTCTTGGCTATACCAAACCTAAGAAACGCAATTATCGCAAAGTTGGTGGATTTTCAAATAATAAGATTTCTAAAAACCCAACTTGCCATTATTGTGGGATCTTTGGGCATACCACGAATAAATGTAATATAAAGAAATTTGGTATACCAAGCGGTGAATATATTTGGATTGTTAAGGGGACTTCTCCCCATGCTAACAACAAAGGACCCAAGACCACTTGGGTACCTAAGTCAACCAAATGATTTTTTTTTAGGTGTGTCTTCGAACCAAAGAGCGCAAATGGTACTTGGATAGTGGTTGTTCGAGACACATGACGGGAGACAAAACGCACTTCATGGAACTTACTCCGAAAAGTGATGGATTTGTGACATACGGCGACAACAACAAGGGCAAAATTCTAGGAGTCGGGAAGATCGGTAACGTATCTAACCTTGTCATAGAAAATGTCCTATACGTAGAAGGCTTAGAACACAACTTGCTTAGTATAAGCCAACTATGTGATATGGGCAATTATGTGACTTTTACTCCGGAATTATGTTTCATTAAGTCTTCTATAGATGATAGTGTTAAGTTTGTAGGTCGTCGCTCTAATAACACCTACTTAATTGATTTGGATGAGATAACTTCACTATTTTCAAAATGTTTCAAATCTTTTGTTGATAAAATTCGTCTTTGGCATAGACGAATTGCTCATGTGAATGTGAATCAGTTAAACAAACTTTTGCGAAAAGATTTAGTAATTGGTTTGCCTAAACTAAATTTTAAGCTTGATGGCATTTGTGACTCTTGTCAAAAGTGCAAGCAAGTTAAAAGTTCTTTTAAACCTAAAAATGTGATAAGCACAACAAAGCCTTTGGAGCTAATCCATATGGATTTGTTTGGCCCTTCACAAATTAAAAGTTTAGGTGGCAATTACTATGGATTTGTTTTAGTAGACGATTTTACTAGATTCACATGGACTTTATTTTTATCCGCAAAAAGTGAAGTTTATAAATGTTTTAAAAAATTTGCCAAACTCATCCAAAATCAACTAAGTTTGAAAATTGTGTCTATTAGAAGTGATCACGGAGGTGAGTTTGAAAACACTAGGATTGATGCGTTTTGTGATAAGTTTGGTATTGATCATCAATTTTCGGCCCCTAGAACTCCGGAGCAAAACGGAGTTGTAGAAAGGAAAAATAGAATATTAGTGGAACTTGCTCGTACTATGTTGATAGAATCAAATGTTCCTAAATATTTTTGGGCTGATGCAGTAAACACTGCTTGTTATGTGCTTAATAGGGTTCTTATTCATCCGCATTTAAATAAAACACCTTATGAACTTTTAAAAGGGCGAAAGCCAAATATTTCACATTTTCATGTTTTTGGGTGTAAGGTGTTTATTTTAAATAACGGAAAGGAACCGGTCGGCAAGTTTGACTCCAAAGCCGACGAAGGCATATTCATAGGTTATTCAACCCATAGCAAAGCATATAGAGTCTACAATATAAGAACTTTAACCGTTGAGGAATCCGTGCATGTTGTATTTGATGAATCTTCGAAAGAAGATTGTGTTGTTTCTTGTGATGATGATAATATAGGTACATTTTTGGATCATGAGAAGTCAACACCACAACAAATGGAAGAGAATCAAATTGAAGATGGAGAGGTGCAAGCACAAGATAAAGACTTAGCACAAGAGATTCAATCTCAATTACCAATAGCTTGGAAATCAAACAAAAATCATCCGATTTCTAACATCTTAGGTGACATTGCAAAGGGAGTGGTAACCCGACGCACTTTAAATAATTTCTGTTATTATGTTGCCTTTGTATCTCAAATAGAACCTAAGAGTATCAAAGAGGCTCTTCAAGATGATCATTGGATTATGGCCATGCAAGAAGAATTAAATCAATTTGAAAGAAACCAAGTTTGGGAGCTTGTGCCAAAACCCGATGATCGTCCTGTAATTGGTACTCGGTGGATCTATAGGAATAAGTTAGATGAATCAGGTATTATTGTTAGGAATAAAGCTAGGTTGGTAGCACAAGGTTATAGTCAAGAAGAAGGAATCGATTACGATGAGACATATGCTCCTGTTGCTAGACTAGAAGCTATTCGTATTCTTCTCGCTTTTGCTTCGATAATGAATTTTAAATTGTATCAAATGGATGTTAAGAGCGCCTTTCTTAAAGGATACATTCAAGAGGAAGTTTACGTGTCACAACCTCCCGGATTCGAGAATTTTGAGCATCCGGACTACGTTTTCAAACTGAAAAAGGCTTTGTACGGTTTGAAACAAGCTCCTAGAGCTTGGTACGATCGACTAAGCAATTTTTTATTACAAAAAGGTTTTAAACGAGGCACTGTTGACACTACACTTTTTATTGAACGTTCCGGTAAGGATATTTTATTGGTTCAAATATATGTTGACGATATTATATTTGGTGCTACTAACGATAACTTGTGTAAGAAGTTTTCAGACTTGATGCAAAGCGAATTCGAGATGTCGATGATGGGAGAGCTTACATTCTTTCTTGGCCTTCAAATAAAGCAGCTTAATGATGGCATTTATATTCATCAGAGTAAATATTGTAGAGAGCTTCTCAAACGTTTTGGGATGGATTCGTGCAAATCCGCTTCTACACCAATGAGCGTTGCATGCTACCTAGATCAAGATGAGGCTGGAAAAGCGGTAGAGGTAACGAAGTATCGTGGTATTATTGGTAGTTTGTTATACTTAACTGCATCTAGGCCTGACATCATGTTTAGTGTATGTATGTGTGCACGTTTTCAAGCAAAACCGAAAGAGTCGCATCTAACTGCTGTCAAAAGAATTATGAAATACTTAAAGGGTACAACGAATACTGGACTTTATTATCCTAGGGATGCTTTTCTAAAACTTATAGGTTATTCGGACTCTGACTTTGCCGGTTGTAAAGTTGAGCGAAAAAGTACAAGCGGAACATGCCATTTAATTGGTAATTCACTTGTATCGTGGTTTTCCAAAAAGCAAAACTGTGTTGCTTTATCAACCGCGGAGGCCGAATACATAGCTGCAGGTAGTTGTTGTGCACAACTTTTATGGATGAAACAACAATTATCTGACTTTGGTTTAAATTTGACAAAAATCCCTATAAAGTGTGATAACACTTCGGCAATTAATTTGACTAAAAATCCAGTATTACACTCAAGGACAAAGCATATTGAAATTAGGCATCACTTTTTGAGAGATCATGTTCAAAAAGGTGATTGTGTTATTGAGTTTGTACAAACTTCGGATCAATTAGCTGATATCTTTACAAAACCATTACCAAGGGACACATTTTATAAAATTCGAAGAGAACTTGGTATTTTTGATGAATCAACTATTAGCTAATTGTATTTGATGCTTTTCGAAATCACCTTCAAGCCTATTTCAATGTGATTTGTATTTTGAGTTGTTGTATCTTATTAAAGTGTTTCTTATTTTTTGTGATATGTAGTTATGCGTGTATGTTTTCTATAATATGTTAATTGCTTTATTTGTATGTGTGTTACTTGCTATATGCTAAGTGTTTCTATGTGTTTGTGTATGAAAAATGTTTTTGCATGAAAAATTGAAATTTTTAAAATTCTGGACAGTTCACTCGAGTAACAGATATTTCACTCGAGTACTTTTAAAATCTCTTTCGTATTACTCGAGTAATTCTGTTTGTCACTCGATTAATTTTAAAATGACTTTCGTATCACTCGATTAGTTCATCCATCACTCGAGTAAAAATTTTTTAATCTTCGGCATACTCGAGTAACATTTCTTTTCACTCGATTACTGCTCGAATCACTCGAGTAATGCATGAACATCACTCGAGTAACTTACGTGATTTTAAACTCTGAACTGTTGAAACTGCATCATTTTGTGGCTGCTGCTGATGTTTTGTTGCTTGATTTCTATTTCATGTTTCATATGCATATTTCTGACTATGTTATGTTTCTGTTTCATGTTTATGACTCTGTGGTTACTATGTTTTCGGACCTTGTGTATGGTCTAGTTTGCTTAGTTTCGTTTGATTATTTGCTATGGTTGATGTTTTTTTTGCTTTACACTATGATTTGCTGCATAGTGTGATACTCTGATATTATTGGCTTATGGTGCTATATTCGTTGTGCGTTTATATTCGTTGTTTATATTCGTTGTGGCACTATTGTGGTTTATTTTGGTATTGTTTTTAATGTTATATTATTTTTACCATTGTGAACTACTTACCTTCAACTTTTGGCAAAGGACTTTTCTTAATTTTACTATCTTTTTAATGATGCCAAAAGGGGGAGAATATTTTGTTGATGTTGTTCTTGTAGGTTAAGTTTTATTATATTGTTCCTAGATGTTTTACATTTAGGGGGAGTATGTTAAAACTTAGTGCTTAATTGAAAAGGAGGTTTGTCATCATCAAAAAGGGGGAGTTTGTAGGATTCTCATGTTTTGATGCTAACAATCTCTCTCCAAGCAACAACATTGCCAACAAGCAAGCTACACCACATGAAGATTAGAATTAGGATTTTTATTAATTCTATTTCAATGTAATCTTTATTTTTATGCAATGCATCTCATTGGTGTGGGTAGTTTAGGTGATTTTAAGAATATTTAAATAATGTTTGATTAAGAGTGAAGATACTTTAAATCTTGATTAAATAGCTCTATTAAAAGGTTTGTGAAAATTCCTTTTAGAAAAACCTTGTTTTTATTCAGATTCTGATCAGTTTACTCGAGTAATGAGTATTGGTTCACTCGAGTAATTTATGTCATGACAGGTTAATCGAGTAATGGTTTACACATCACTCGAGTAACTTAATCTGACATGTTTTAATCGAGTGAAGTTATATGGTTTACTCGAGTAATTCAATCAGTGTTTGGAAAATTTTAAAAGGACTTAATTTTCTCTTTCACAGAGATAGATATTCATTCTTACAATTTTCTATACACTTTCAAAAGCAATTCAAGAGCTATCAAGATTCAACAAAGAACTTTTCATTCTTCACTCTATTTCTCTCATTGTTCAAAATATTCTTGAGATCATAATTTTGTTCTTAGTGGTTGTTGAAGATTTGCAATTTGTGATTGCATCATTGAAGTTTCAACACAAGTGAAGAATCTCACAGGGAAGACTTTGAGGATCAAATCAAAGCAAGAAAAGAGGATTGGTTGGAAGCATCTTCAATCAATTAGCAAGGAAATCTAGAATACTCAAAAGGGGTAGATTAGATCAAAGTGTTTGGTACACACTTTGTGTTGGGTTTTAAGATAGGAGAACTAAGAATCTAGTTGCATCTTAAAACATTGTAAAATCTACATTTGAAGATTTCTAGTGAAGAATCTCTCTTGATTCAAGAGGGGACTGGAGTAGCTTTCAAGTGGGTGAAAGTGAACCAGGATAAATCCTTGTGTCTCTTTTATTTTTTCATTCCTTGTATTGCATTAATTCATTAACAATTGCATTTTAGGTTAGAATTGAGATTTTCTTAATTCAACATAATTGATCTAAAATTGCATGTTAATATTACTTGAAATTGTTCATATTAATCATTCATAATTTGTTGAATCATCATAGCATTGTTATTCTTGAAGAACTCTTTTCAAAACTGAGTTTTAATTGAATTTTACCCAGTTTACTCGAGTAAAGTTCTTGTCACTCGAGTAATCTGCTTTCAGTTTATGAACAATACTCGAGTAGGTTTTCTGTTACTCGAGTGATTTAAAAATTGCTTTCGTAATACTCGAGTGATTTGCTGAATACTCGAGTGAAATTATTTTTGCTTGAGTATTACTCGAGTGAAGACTTGAGTTACTCGAGTAATCTGACTTGAATTTTTAAGAAAATTTATTTTCATAAAATCATTCTCTTAGGTGGACGAAAAATCTGTAATAAGGCTTCAATATTCTATTCACCCCCCCTCTAGACTATTTTGAGCCGCTTGTTGCTTTCCAACAGGTCGTAGTACCCCTTACGACCCATTCAAAAACAAGTAGATTGGGTCGTAGTACCCGTGTTAAACTTTACTTTTTAAAGGGTCGTAGTACCCCTTACGACCCGTGTTAAATCCTTATTTTTTTTATATAAACCCATTCATCTGAAATTTTTTTACCAAATCTTATTCTTCATCATACTAAAATTATAGTTGGTTGGTTTTAATGGCTGCTGTTGAACCTGAATTATCTGAGAGACAAGGTAATTTTCAAATGTCATTCATAAATTTTAGTTAGGATCAATGTTTTCAATAATTTATTGTATCCTAATTGATGAATTAATACGCAGTTGGGTTGTTTATTTAATTAAAGAGAAAATTATGTGTAAAATTTTTACCAGGTCGTAGCCCAATGTTACGACCAGTGCTTTTGTTGAAGTCGTAACACTGGTTTACGACCCATGTTTTTTTGACCAGTTTTTTTTTTATTTTTTATAATTTTTTTATAATCCTTTATTATTATTATTATTATTTATTACATTAAGTTTTGTTTATTTTAAATATCTAATATAACATTTTTTATTGAAATCCTAATATTACATTTTTTATTTTAAATTTCTAATATAACTTCTTTTTATTCTAAAGTTCTAATATAAAATTTTTTTATGCTAAATTTGTAATACAACTTTTTATTTTAATTTTAAATTCCTATAATACTGTTTTTTTTTAATTTTTAATTTTAAATTTCTAATGTAACATTGTTTTTTTTTATTTTAAATTCATAATGAAACACTGTTTTTTTTCATATTTTTTATTTTAAATTCCTTGTAACATGTTTTTTTTATTTTTTTATTTTAAATCCTAATATAACTTTGTTTTTTCATTTAACAACATTATTGCACCAGGTGTTGTCTTCCCGATGATTGAGAAATGGTTGCCATACAATCTGATCAGCCTAATGGTCTCTAGGTGCTGTCTGAAAGTAACTTCTGCACCATTAGGGCTTTGGGGGGACAACCACTTGAATATCCTTGGATTTGCCTCATTATAATCATCTTTTGGAGTGCCAAATCCAAGTCCTGAAAAATATTTCAAGATCCAAGCCTGCGAATGAGTTGAGACATGTTATTAATAAGATAATTAGAATATAACGCTTAAAAAATTTATGAATAAAATAAGTTATATTATAAAACATGTTACCTGAAGAAGTGAAGTGAAACCGGCACACTGCACCTTCCCTTTCTTCGCAGCATCAGCAATCGATGGTACACAAATGGGCCAACTGTTAACTAGCTACCTGAGTGTTGAGACCAGAGATGTTGACGTCTCAAAGGAGAACAAAAAACTAATATAAAAATTCGAGCAACTCCATCTACTTGTTGTGTTAACATAGATAAAGAGGTACAGATTCTCATGAAATCCTCATTGGAGCTATATAAGGTTTTTTTCATCAATTAGTTGATACAAGCCGGAAAAATGCCACTTCACTCCTTTATACTTGAGGGGAAATTCTAATATACTTGAGGGGAGTATATTTTTTTATGAACTCTATAAGACAGTACTTCGTCCGCTCGTTATCATAAGATAGTACTCTATATTTTTTTCCATCAATCAATCCAGCCAGCAATTTGTCTTAATCACTAAATTATACTTTTCAGCTTCTAAAAAAATCACTTTTCCAGAATCGCATTTGCATAATCACTTTTCCTATGAACCTAATCAAATTGAATTCATTTCAAATGAGGAAGAGATTAGGGCTCAGATTACCCATTTCAATTACTCATTTCAATTACCCATTTCAATTCACTTAACAAAAATTGCAGAGATTAGGGCTCACATTTAACATAATGAGGAAATTTAATAAATTAGGGTTTGTAAATTGGGGAAGTAAAATATTACCTCGAAGAGAATAAACACGGTTCCGAACCAGAAAAGATGCTTGGCGTTTGCGATTTAGCAAATGAGAGAGACGGAGATATGGGATTTGCGAGTGAGTGAGAGAGACAGAGATTTGCGATCGCGAGTGAGCCTTTGTGGAAAACGAGTGACAATCGGAGATGAGAATCGGAGATGAGAATGTGTTCAGAATGAGTGAGTGGCTGAATAAGAACTGTGTCACGACTTTGGCTGAGGGAGTGGCTGAGTGCTTGATAACTGTGGCTATAATTTCTACGGGTCGTATGTGGCTGTTACGACCTTGAAGTCGTAATACCCATTTACGACTTATTAAAAAACTAAAATTCTGCTAGGGTCGTAAGCAGGTCCTACGACTAGTGGGTCGTAATACCTGATTACGACGAGTGTTACAACTTAGTTTTTTAAAATGTCGTAAGGGGTACTACGACCTACAGGTCGTGATACCCTCTTACGACCCGTGTAAAATCTCAGTTTTTAAACGGTTGTAAGGGGGTGTTACGACCTAATGGTCGTAGTGCCCCCTTATGACTAGAGCTGTGAAAACGGGCCTGCGGGCCGGGCTCGGGCCAAAAAGCCCGGTTATAAATTAATTACCCTAGTATCAAACCCAAACCCGCCCTAAGCGGGCTTCGGGCCGGGTGCGGGCCGGCCCGCATCACCTTTTTTTTTTATATAATTCAACCACTTCAAAAATATATATATTTATTTTTCAAAAAAATTAATGAATAAACTCCTTTATTTTTTAAACATATTTTTTTAAACAATAATAAGTGTTTTATTCTTTTACACATTTTTAGAGGATATATTTGATTTTCTATTCTTACATAAATTAAAATGTATGTATAACTCATATAAGACAATTAATGTTGTGCTTTGATTTGTTCAGGTGCATTTTTGATATGTGAATATTGATAAAAATTAAGGGAATTTTATTATAAGTGTTTTTTTACACATATAAAATTAAAAAAATGTGAATTTTTTCTGGGTCGCCGGCCCGGCCCGAACCCGAACCCAAACCGGGCCGGGCTAAATAGTCCGGGTTGAATAAATAGGTCATATTAAGGAGCCCGAGCCCTATGATTTTTCGGACTTTTTGGCCCGGCCCGGCGGGCCCGACCCATTTTGACAGCTCTACTTACGACCCGTGTCAAATTTTGTTTTTTTAAAAAGGACATAATGGGTATAAATTATATATTTGGGGTGGCAACCATAGACCATGAGGTGGCAAAATAAATTCCCTCAGGTGGATGTGGATCGGACCAAACAAGAAGCCTTGCCTTGTTTATATGTAACTAATTAATTAATTAAATTAATTATTTTCACTTTAATAACAAATTTAATTAAATCTAGTCGCACCCTCAGTAGTTTTAATCAAAATTTTGTTATTTTATTTATATTTTGACATATTATTATATTTTGTAGCCTGTGTGAAACCTTATTGGTTTGAATATTGATAATACTTTAAGAATTCATATTTTAGAGAAAATGTTGTAAAATTTTCTTAAATATAATTAAAACTCTCCATTTTTATTTCGTTCGGGGCTTCAATAATATCAGGATCGACCCTGTTTCCCAAATGACAAGTGTATTGCAAATTTGCAACACTCAGAAGAATAAAAAAAGGAAGACATTGCACATTTCATATCTATTCATACATTAAAACATATCAATTTTAAATAGAGACATATCACTTTAGATTGTGATCGAATAATTCAGCTATGGATTTTTTCTCCTTATTTACTCGAACATTTATTCAGATGGACTTGGTAAATCAAAGTTGAACTTGAGCTACTCTTGGTGCTGCATGCTCAATTCACTTTTCCAGCCACGCAAACCCATTGGCCAACAAAGATAAGGTTACAATTGATATTGGGATTAATCTCAAGGAAGTGAGACTCGTCAAGGTTGAACCCTTGGCTGATGCTGGTGCATGTTTCACCTTCGTCCACGCCATGAATACTGTTACATATTGGGTGTGCAATTGCAACTGCAAAAACTTATACAAATGCAGTTATACTATGATTACGATTATTCACCCACAAATTGCATTCTTAAATCAAACTTCGCTCCGATCACTAGATTACAAACAAAAACAAATTATAATAAGTCCTGTAAATTATTTTCGCCCAACAAATCCGTCATTTCAATTAATTTTCTCCGTCAAGTAACACGTGTCACTAAATTAATAGTGTTACATGTTAAAAAATGTTTGGTTTTTTTTTTTTGTGATGCCATGTGTCACTAAACCGAGAAAATTATGACTGATTTGTTGGAGGACAACAACTTACCGTACTCATTTGAAACAAAATAGAAAAACCTTTAAAGACTAATTTGTAAGTCTTTTGTAACCTAAAAATAATTTAAGGGATCAATCTAGTATTTTATACATACATACATACTTGGATTTATTATAAACTATTCAAGTGATTCACACACCTCATTATAAACCGTTATATCTAGCACTCAATATACATAATATTATATTTATGGTTTATTGAAAATGGTAAGTGCAGATATACCAGTTGGTGTTGGTCGACTTTCAGCTGTAATAAGCATCATAACTAGAAGAACTGAGAAAATCACAGCAAAGCTAATGTTGGTGGACTTGGCCATTCTTAGCTTATTCCTCTTCCAACCCCTTTTTCAATTTATTTATCTCCAATGTTAGTTATAGTTTTAGATATTGTGCGTTTAGTTTATATAGGAGAAATCCAACCTGCATAAGACAATTAGTATTCGAGGCAAATCGATCATAAGATTTTAAAAACTAAAGCCGGTTTTACCTTAAAAGTTTTTTAAGCAGCTTATATTTTCATCATTGGTTTCACGGCATGGTGTTAGTGGCAGGCTAGGCGGTCTCAATAAGTTAATGCCTCGTGACAGAATGGTATACAAGAAGCCGACTAAGCCAATAATAATTAATTAAGTAAATAAGATTGTGTATAATTCGTAGATTGATTCCAAATGCTACTACGCTCAAGACATTTTTTTACATGTACCAAAAAGGATTTAACTAAAAAAAATAAAAAATTACAGCGAATTTATTGGTATATGCGTGGTGTGGTAATTGTTTTGGGCCATGTATCAATTATTATCCTTAGCCTTAGGAGGCAAGTAACCTTCTTTTTGCAGGAACCAAATTGCACCCTCAGCTGCACTCTCTGCTGCATCTTTCTTCTTTGATTGAGGTTCCCCAACAAACTCAAAAATCACATCTGGGGCTTCTTCCATCTCTAATGTCGCTTTGTAAGTGAATCTAGTAAAGTAAAGTAAAGGAAAGGGCAAACAAAAATAGCATAGTCAATATTGGATGGATCCACAATGCCATGTTGTTAAAAGAAAAATTGATATTTTAAGGAAGAGACTAAGCAAGCTTTCATATAGCCTGGAATGAACTGAAAGATGTTAGGTTGTATACTAAATAAATGTTAACAAAAAGATTATATATTTACAATGTTCATTATCATTGTCAATACATATCAAGTTGCAATATATCAATATATTCAGAACTGGAATTTACAAAATAATGACAAAAGGATACCAACTACTACTTGGTTATAAATTTCAAAATAGATGATGAACCATACCAGGTGGAAAAGGTGAATAATTTAGGCAAATTCACTGATTAAATTACTGAAAATAATCCATCATAATCTTAACACTACTATCCACTCACAGGCTAAATTGTGTAACACTGGAATATCAGGTTAAAAAAAAAAATCAGCAGATACCAAAGATTAAAAATAGAGATAATGGAGGGACTCACATCTTCAGGTGGTCTGGTCCCTCTTCTTTGCAGCATTCAAATGATGGAGGTTTCGAGCGATTAGAAGCACAGAATTCATACAATCGAGATCTTGCAGTTCCTTTGAAAAAGCAACCTGAAATGATATTCAGGATTAACAAAGAATGGTACTGGCTCCAATATTTGGCACAATGGAACTAAAACAGTTTTTACATTACCTGCGCTCAACAAGTCACTGTTATAACCATGATTCTCAATGGTTTCACTAAGCTGTTTCTTTGAAGAAGATCGAAGCCGCTGGCCAACAGCCACAGGCTTTGGACATGGAGTGGATATATCAACTACCTCACGGATGGGACGAATTACAGGGTCAGACTTGCTGCACTGGCCTCCATTAACCATTATGTGACTTATGGTATTATCAGCAGTTACATCAATAGGACTTTCATCATAGCCAATAAGTTTCGGTTCCATCTTATAGGTTGTTTTTAAAACTTCTTCCAAAGATTTAGACTTTGGTTTCCAGCCTTCATCCTGCACATCCACACCCACGACCACTCAAATCATTGTTAAATACAAACACTCGAGTATATGTGTCTATATATATATATATATATATATATATATATATATATATATATGTTGAGGAAGAATATATATATATGTTGAGGAAGAATTTCACCCGGATAGGGAGTGTTGACATATCTTAGTTTCAATCATTATTACTAACACATATACTTGAACTTTCTTCCCTCTTAAGAGACCACTCTGTATATTACTAATCACTGACATACACAGAAATAAGGTTTTCTCTATACAATCCTTTTTCCACCTTACACAAGTAATGAAAAGGACAAAAATAAGAAGACAGAAACAGATCTAAGGCCTGATTTCAGTAATGTGATGATCCCTTTATTTTTAAGGGTTGACAAAACAGGTGGTGAAAATTAAAAACAAAGTAACAATTAAGTTATTGTTACCAGAATGGCATATACACACCCAATGTCTCTCTACAGGAGAATAAAAAGGAAAATGAAAATTAAAATGAAGTTTGTCTATAGTGCCAGCCATGGGATTAATTGAGACAATCTATCAAGTGTTGTAAAAAATACTCCACAGTATAAAATATACTAATGTTACTGCCCATGTTCAGCATATCCTTTTCTAATTAATTCTTTTTTAATAATAGAAAGTCCCTTTCTAATTACAAAAAGAGATACAACTCCATATTTCTGGACCTGATGAAACAGCTACAGATGAAGAAACATAGAACATCTTAGACTGGAACACTCATTCCATGCATTAACAAACAAGAGCAGTTGAAATATTAAAGATAAGAAAAAATGGTTTCACCTTTAAAGGTTTAAAAATTAATTTTTAAGCTTGTTTACCGACTCAACTGTGGTGCCACCGTGAAATAAAGAAATGCAAGTTCTAAGGTGTTGAGAAAAAGAAGATGCAGTAAAACAAGCTAAGCATACTTGTTTTACCTTGAAGTATGAAAATAGGAGCTGTGAAGCAATTTTAGAAGCCTCTTTTATACTTGTGCTGGTTGCGGAAGCTGTTCTAGATACACCATTTCCAGTCACTTTGGCTTCAACTGAAAACCTTTTATTCAGTTTTGTGGTCTCAGACTCCAAATGTAAATTATGAGCTTGGCAAAGTTCTTGCAAATCCCTAATAGGACTAAGCTGCAATGTTGATGAGAATTTCATGATTGGGTCCAAAAATGAAGTCATAACTTTCCAAACTCTCTTCAAATTGAACCCTGAATCAAGAAGAATGGCTCCAACACAAGATTCCACCAAGTCACCCAGGGCCTGAAGTGGCCAATAATGTCAGTTTAGACCTCAAATATATTTTGATGCAAAATGAAGAAGCAACACAAATCTATCACAAACTTTTGAACTGCTTTCTTAGGATATTAAAAGGAATCCTAATGTTCCTACAAGAGTTACCCATATTCTTAACTCAAACCATAGAGAAAAAATTTGTCATATTCCATTTATTTGCTCCGATGCTTTCAAGTAAATTACAGAAATAGAACTTTGAAAAGAATACAGATAATTGAGCTGTAAATACGAATGATTTCAAGAGTAATTTTCAGGTATAATACTTCAGGAACCTGACTTAAGATTGCTAAATGTTACAGAAATAAAATGAATAATAGTAAATGTATCTCAGTGTAGCAATATTTAAAAAAAGAGCTCAATATCTACCTTAGGACATTTTGGCCCTTGATTGTCACCGCCATGTGATACAGGTCTTCTAATATAGTCCACATACTTCTTAATTGCCTCAGACAGTCCATTTGAATCAGATAAAAGAAATTTATCAAAACTGCGATCTACCGCAACACAGGCAAATGCCTTATTGTTCACAGACAGTGATCTCAAATCTGTCAATTGACCAGGCTTTAATTTGGGATAAGCCGAGTATAGGTATGAACAAATCAAATAATCCAACACAGCATCTCCAAGAAACTCCAATCGCTGCAAAATTATCAGGTTTCAAAATTATTAATGAACAAATGTCTCACTAGAATCTCCAGTGATATAAAGCAGGGGAAATAGTTCTTATCAGAAGTAAGAACAACGGGAATCGAAAGAAAAACAGAAATTACCTGATAGCAACCTCCTCCATGCTTATTATAAGAAGGATGTAAAAAAGCTTGGATAAGCAGACCCTTATGAACAAAGTGATGTCCTAACTTATCCTCGAGTGAAGGAATATCTACATCTGCAGAAAGAGGGACATAGGCAGCACTTCCCAAGCAAGCATTAACCACTTGTGATGCCTCAAAATTGACTGGTATGCCGATCCATGTAAGAAATGCAGCTGCAGCTTTAAAGCCACTGTCAACTAAGAAAGCCCCAACCAGAGCTTCTACCACATCAGAAATTGTTTTTTTGTGTAACCAGTGGTGATTCTTATTGCATTGGTTTTCATTTGCTCTTCCTTGCTCCTTGACAGAATTTAAACACAGGTGTATGTTTTCTTCAGTTTCCTTGCTACAAACCCTTGGGCACCGACGGCCCAATGCATAGAATTGGGAAGGATCAAATGCCTGATCGCATATATAGACCTGGAAGAGGGAGCAGGGAGATAGAGATAATCCTTGTTAGATAAAATAGAGAAATCATTCTAAAGCTTGACATCAGGATTATATAAAAAAGTTATCACGCTTATTAGCCATACTTTTTCCTTTTCTTTTATAGGCAATTTTTTTTTTTTTACAGGGAGGGGGGAAGCACTGTCACCAGGGTTTGAACCCGGAAGTGCTCACATTATGTATGTCTCACAGCCTTACCACTTGAGCAAAACCTTAATAAATAGTTGTTTCAGATAATTTATATATCTTCAGTCCTAGGGTTATAGTACTATTACTAAGAAGCTTAGATCCTTAATTAATAGTGTCAGGAACTTATTCCATGCCCCTGGGGATAAACTAGAAGAGGACCATTTATGAATATGCCAAAAAAAAATGAAATTTAATAGAGTTGGGCTTTCCCTTGCTTGTGCTGTTTGTAGCATGGTTTATTTTCTTCTGTTTATATCCTTGTATGGTACATTTATGAAAATACACGGATGCTTAACCTAATTGAGTTTGGGCCTTCCAAGTATTGTTTCTCACATCCCCTGTGGAGGATCTAAAGCTTTCTTTCATTTTGAGATTGACTACTGCATGAATTAATTTCATAAGGTTTTAGATCCTCCAATTCAGCTCTTAACACAATCTCATCATTTTAGCAGAGTCAGAAACACTAGCAGGTCCATATGCAGGAAATGCACGTCTTCTATTACAAAGTCCTTGTGTCAATCTATCTCCTAAAATGACAAGGTTGGTTAAGGAATTGAAGTAGAAGGATCAAAATTCCATAAATTATGTTTTTTATACCAGAGATAATTTGAGCAAATATATTAGATAATCTAACAGCATGGCTAGTAATTGGAATAAGTTCCCATGTAAAGCATTACGAGTCCAACAGAAGAGCAAAGAATCACGATAACTTCTTTATTTGGGTAAAGAAGATGGCATTAGAACGTATAGTTTTACCTGCAAATTGCGCTTAATAGCCAACTTAAACAAATTGGAATTATTTACAGCATTGGAACGCCTTCGTGTAAGGTCACCTTCATGAAAATTCTCATGCATGAGGAAAAAATGGCGAGCAACTGCAAATTTAAGGAAGGCATCACCAAGCACTTCAAATCTTTCAAGGGAAAAACGCTCCAGACACTTCTCGGTGGTGAGTGCCTCTAGAACCTAATAATTGTTCACAGTTGTTAGTAGCTCTAAACCAGAATATCATTTGTACAATATAAGAACTGCAATGATTAGATGAATACACTACTTATAAAAAACAAGTGTTAAGTAATATATTGCATTAATGTCTTACTGTAAGGGCTTTAATTTCAGCTGCCTCTGGGAAGAAAGATGATAGCATGTGCTTCAGCTCAATAGCAACGAGCAAGTTTCCAAGGCGATGCATAATTGAGGGTAGCAAAGATATGGAACTACCAATATCCTTTGAAAAACCTAGTATTTTCAGTTCACACACCTCAGGTGGCAAATCAATGAAGTACTCCTTCAGCTCATCAGCTTCTGTTATCGACAGTTAAAAGCTTCAATCATTTAGAGAACAGTCTGAAGAAATATCATGAATTCAAGGCAAATCCGAAATCAAGATACAAATTTCCAAGTAGTCAATGCACACTTCTTAAATGGCAAATGCCCAAAGCAAAGAGCCATAGACTATTGCATAATATTTCTACCAGATCTTGGAATACTTTAGACTATCTGAGAATATCTCTTAGGATTTATTTTTTATTTATATTTCATGATTAAATTCCCTATTTAATTAGGATTACAAATAGGACTATGAGGGTTGTCATTTGCAATCATCTCATTACGTCAGATTATCAAATATCAATATTCTATTATTTTGATTCTCTATTTTCTCTCTTCCTTCTTCACCACCTAAACCCTCCAATTCAACAATAATCACTGAACAAAAAACTTCAATTATTAAGCAAGGCTTCATAAATATAATTTGTATCTCTTTACAAACCGTTCACACAAAACTTATTGGACCTGAAATGTGGACAAATGACAAAGCAGAGATATTCCACTAGCTTGTAAAAATATTTACTGGAAGTGGTAAGAACCAAACTAAACACAATACCTGTATCTTCACGCTTCCGGTTGTGTAGGAGGTTGTGCAAATTGAAGAGTGGTTTTGCACGCAAAAGAGGTTGTTTGGGATATCTAAGATGAATGGAAAACCTGACATCATAGCATGTATCTTTTGTAAGATTGTATATACAAATATTTGAAATTCCAACTTAAATAGACATTCCCATATATCAAATTATATTACTTAATTAGTTAACCAATGTTCACTTGAGTCCCACATCAGAAGTATGGGATTCATATGGTCTTGGGCTCTCCAACCACAGTGGCTAGCTTTTGAGGAATAGTTCTCTAGTTCACCAAATCAATCAGCAATTTAAAAAAGCCCCCATAGGTATATTTTTATCAATAATGAAGTAATAGTGATGCAAAACCAAAATGAAACAAGAATCCAGTAATAAGAAACAGACACCTACTTTTCAATGTAGTGGTCCACATAGCTTGAAGGGCCTGAATCTTTATAAGGACTGAATCCATTCTTTCCATAGCTAACATTAGTGACAAAATAAAATGAGTTCTTATGTGGGGCATACACTAAACTATTCTCAACATCTCTTGCACTTCTGTAACCATTGGCAAGTGGCAGGTGAATATCCGAAGGGAAAACTTCCAGATGCAAGGTATCTGCTGGATGCTTGAAAATTGGCGAAGAAAGGCATCGCCTCACTGTCTCCCAATCTACTGTCATGATATTTTCATATTCGTGCAATATAACAGGAAGCAAAAGGTAGAAGGTTGATGTGCTAGTGTCAGATTCAGTACCCTTACCCAAGGGTACAAACTCAGAGAGAAATTCTAATCGATCAAGAACAATTTTGAGGAACATTTCTTGGAAATCCTCTGCCATCTTAATCTGCTGGATGCAAAGGTGCAAGCAATAAGTTAAAAAAATTCTTTTAGTTTCCACAACATAAGTATAAAATAAAAACAAACAACCTAGTCTTATTCTACTAGTAGGGCCAGCTGCATGGATAAAAAAATGTCATGATTCATGTCTTGACAAACCACTTACATCTAAACCCTTAATGGTTTTGGCAACAGTTTTTCTTGGTCTCTCTCTACCTCTAGCTATTTGGCTAGCCTCCATCTGATCTATTCTTTTTACTAGTGCTTATACCGTACAAATCTTTTTCACATACGCATAAACCACCTAAGGCAAGATTCTATATTTTATTATTAAAAAAAAAACATTTACCCTGTCTTTGTCAAATTCTACAACTCCAAACGGAACAAATTTTGTCAACACAGATCTGCCATGAGCAAGATGAAGATCAAGTTCCAGTTTCTCAGCCTCCACTGGAAGACAAGTCATAATAAATAGGCCAAACTTTTTGTAGACCCTATCCTCTGGATATGGGCAAAATTGTAAGTAGTATGAGTTGAGATGGACAATTTTCTCTTCGCTGGTCCATGAGTGTCGAAAGGCAGAAGGAACTAGCATCTCATATAATTCGCCTCTTGAAATCTCATCTGCATATATAAAAAAAAATTTGAATTAGTACACACAACAAAATGATATTGTTACATCACTAGAAGCCCTAGTAGTGATCAACATAATAATAGAACTACTCTGAAAATAAATAAAAAACTCCCTAATGCAATGTGCATACAAGCATGCATAGAATACAAAGTGTTTAATTATGCTCCACTGTTGGAGTTTGCTATTTCAGACTACATCTTGATCATATTTGCCAAATTATTTGAAGAGTTCGACCATGATATCAACCACCTGAGAGGTCAAAATTCAGTAATGCTGTCCCAACACATATTGGATGATGGTGTAAAAGTTTTTAACTGACTGTGAATTAATATCAAACTGTTGAGGAAAAGGTATATTTCAGAAATAGTTGCCAAAAAAGGACAATGAATAGTTTAAAACGCCCAAAAATAGGCAGCACGGCAGCACATAAAGCCTTGTTGTATTAGTCACTCTCCTTAATAGCCTAGTTGATAAGTAAACATGCTCAGAATTTTATTTCAAAATACGATTCATATGATACAAGTCTGACAACCCAATGACAGATAACGAAAGCAATGACTCATCAGAGAGCAGCTTAAGTTTGACCTTCACATCCATCTGAATTGGAAGAGCTCAAAACCTCCTCCGCTGGCTTTGAATCATCATTTGGCAAAAGAAAGTCACTTAAGGCACCTAATTTATACAGTTCTTCAATTGATTTCAGGCAAGCATCCCTTTTGGAAGCTTCCATGGACAACTGTGGCGCACTAACTATTTGGTGTATCGGAGCATTGGAAGGCAAAGTTACATGGCAGACAGTTCCCCCCAAATCATCTAAGTAAAAAAAATTGGGCTTGGGGTCAAAGTACCTGCAAAGACAGATTATCACATCTTAAAACATAAAAAATTGTTCAAATAGGTCCATGAAATTCCTTAGTCGAGAATACATTGAAAATCAAACAAATGTCAAATTTAAAATAAGACCATACTCGTCATGTGGAAGCTTTGCGCAATACTGGTGAAGCAGTGAGATACTATATCCGGAACTGACAGAAGCACCGGATGAATCAACTTTGAATATTCTTTCATCAGGGATGCTGTGTGTCTCTTTAGATGTTCGCAAAGAAACCTCCATATTCATCCGGTATTCATCTTTCTTAAAACCTTCAATTAAGTCTAACTCCTTCTTATTGCCACTACAATAATTAGCAGAGTCCAAAAATAACCAAATGGATGGATTTGCAAAAATTAGTTTTAAATGTAGTAATGTACTAAAAAGTAAGGGGGATAAGGGTACCTGTCCACCAAAAATGCATATTCTGACTGAGGCATACGTGCACGACCCCTTGACTGTATAAAGCTGGCAACAGTTTCTGGAAGATCAAATCGAATGACTAGGCAACAGGTCTGAATGTCAAGTCCCTCTTCACCCACTTTGGTTGCAACCAATAGATTCAGCTGTTAACAGCACAAACCACATACACATATTAAAAGCGCTCAACTCTTTGACAAACTAAGAAATATATAAAATATTTAAGCCATCTGCCATTATCATAAGTATCTTTATCATTTTAAGTGTTACCACCTTAACACTAATTATGCTTGAAAGCACATGCAGAGAATTTAACTTGAGTAAAATGTTTTCCACAATTTCAGTGTTATTGATCGTGGATAGCGGGTCATAGCTGTAGACCAAAATTTCGCTATACAATATAGCGGATAGCGTAGCGGCCAAATAGCGGAGGTATATTGGATTATGAAATTAGCTATATCTATAGGAAAAATGCAGCTATAAAAAGGAAAAAAAAAATACAAAAGTAATAATTTAAGTAAAATTAAACAAAGCATGAGCAAAAAAACCATAACATGAGCATAGTGTCATTATAAAATCAAACCAACAGCACTAACAATAAAGATAAATGTGCCATGTCAATGTTTGACTAACATTGAACTAGCACTACTCAAAATATAAACCAACAGTACCAAGTAAGATACCTTGGTTGACAATCCTAAAAGCAAAACAAAAAGAGAACAGATTGCGTTTATATGAAAGAAAGACAAGAGTGGACACTGAACAACTAGAAAGGAAGGGTCTTTCTTGAAAAAAGAGAGTTATTAACAATAAAACAGAATTGAAGAACAAAAAACAGAGTGTTAAGACTGAAGAACAAAAAACAGAGTGTTAATAAGACTTGAGACTTTAGAAATAACTAATAAGACAATAAAATAAAGAGTAAGCAACTAGAGTAGTCGCAGGAGATTAGGATTGCTTGAGAGGGAGGACGAGCTTGTATGAAAAGTGAGAAGAGAATAGAGAGACTTGCACGGCAGAAGGGTAAAGTGATGGAGAAGGGTGGTTCCGTGGTTATGAGGAGAATATATAAGATATTGGGATTTGGGGTAAAATTGAAACCCTAGCAGATAAGTGTATAGGAAATGGCACTTTTTAACCTAAAATTAAAATCCAGTTGAATTTTATTAAAAAAAAAAGTCAAAAATCAAGTTTTTTTTTTTTTTCCACACCTCCGCTATTCAATGCTATAGCGCTTTTATGAAAAGTGGCCGCAACGCTCAAAACAGCATTTCCCGCAACGCTACGTATAGCGTATAGAGATTTGCCTAAATTCCGCTACGCTATAGCGCTATAGCACCGCTATGGCCGCTATTTGATAACACTAATCACAAATTTCTAGAAACTCCAGCTATATCATAGTTTTGCATCCAGTGGAGGAGGCAGGCAGCAATCTATTTTTCTTTATTTTACGATGTAAAAAAAAATTAATGCCACCCCTCATTTATATATTTTTATGTATTAATAGTGTATTGATTGAAAGTTAAGAGTCTCTACGGTAATATTTATTTCTCTAATGTCTATCCCAATTTTTACATCTATGATATATTTGAAACTAATGTCGAAACCAAAGGGCCGCGCAGCCAGTATACCATAAAAAACTTGAAAGCTGGATTTCCACATTTGTGGCCCATTAAAATGGGGCTGCAATGGCCTGTCCTGTTAGGGCCGTGGTTTGAAGTGATCAGGTGCAGGTCGGTTATGAATAAGCTCACATGTTTTTGTTTTTTAAAATGATCATGGGTA
The DNA here is from genome assembly GCA_037953625.1 of Crotalaria pallida. Lineage (NCBI taxonomy): Eukaryota > Viridiplantae > Streptophyta > Magnoliopsida > Fabales > Fabaceae > Crotalaria > Crotalaria pallida. Next base: position 181,856,941 of record CM075649.1, read on the forward strand.
GGACTTTTGCCTTTCTTATAAATCTCCTCAAAGCGCGCTGGCCTTCCCAGAGAGAAAAATATGAAAAAATGGAAACTGCAGGATGCTGTATCTAGATAGGACTTCTAACAAACAGTGCCAAGGACCAGTCATGGGCTATAGAGTAACTTATATGTTATTTCCAGGTCACCGGTGCTAAAATCAGGACATGAACGCAGTTATCATTGTAATTAGCAATCGGCTAAAAGACAGGATCTTCTACATCCATTCATGGGATTATATATTAGAACAAATGGGCCTAATTCCATCTCAAAAGCTAATTCACAGAGGGAGGATTGTTCAGGTCATTCTACATGATTGTTTACCCATATACTCAACTGATGTGAGACTTTAACACTTAACACACACCCCCTCACCCAGGACTGGAGATCCGGAGCATGAAGTTTGCACATCCGGACATCAGCAGGTGGCCCAACATCAGAATAGGTCTAATACCATACCATATTAAAATAACTGAGCCTAACTCCAACCCAAAAGCTAGCTAATGGATGAAGGGTTGCTCAAGTCATTGTAAATGGTGCATTACTCATATATTAAACTGATGTAGGACTTTAGCACTATAGCTTATGTCATTTTTTAATCAAACTGAGCCAAAAATGAGCATATGGAATCTTACAAAGTTTCCAATTCTCACATTAACATTTAAAAAGTAAGGTGAAAATCCAAGAATAACACTTACCTCTCCAGAGCGAAACTTCTCAACAATGACGTTCATGGTCTTCCGTGACATACTCCTCAGCCCGGCATGGACTCCTACTAGAAAATCACTTCTCCATTGTCTTAGAAGCTTGAGCTTCTGTAGTATGTATGACAGAGACCTTGCAGTCACAATTCTATTTACAAATATTATACATTTCATGTTTTTTTGCATCCTGAAAATGGAACGTGTAAACAAAATTTGTCCATATATTAGTTTCATAACCAATCAAAGGGAAGTCATATATAAATGAGATACAGTATTTGAAAAACATGTCTTAGAGTAATGGCTTAAGCAGCATAATTTTGTCAAACTTTGAGACGGAGAAATGTTTTTCAACCTAAAGTTGGACAGTAGCCCAATGAGGCATAGAAGCTTTGATGAAAAAAAGGGCTCCGTTAATGTTTCCACAGAAGATAGAGCAGATATGCTGTCACCTACAGATTTACAAAAAAAAAAAAAAAAAAAAAAAAGGTTTAGCTGCACCACAAATGAAGGGTACATATCGCCAGACAAAGGATGACATAAGATCATGCAAAATGGAAGAACATGGTAACGGTGTATGGATTTAGTAAGGAGTTTTCAGAAGTAACACCGACGCACAAATCACACAATTAAAAGAAAATCAAGTTATGTTAAAATACCGGTCATGCATTCTGAAGTGAAGATTTCAGTTGCCTGTGCTAGATATTTATCACACAAAGAGCCATCACTTGGATATCCATCTGCCTCCACTACTTCATGCCTCTCAGAATGATCACCACTCAAAAGAATATAGCTAGCCTTGAAAGATGAACATGAATATTAGAGGAGGAAAAGGAATAAAAATCAAAACAGCAAGTTTCAAATTTAAGAAAATAGAACATTCACAGCTGATAAGCTAAAATATACTGAAAAAAATCAAACTGATAAGCTAAAATAACTCAGCGATTATCATCAAATTAGATAATATATGTAGTAAAAGGAGATATAATAGCAAAATTATACAATACATTACCTCTATTTAAGCATAAATGTCTTTCAATACTATACTATCCTTGTTCTTTATATGGTTTTGGATTAAAACAATCTTGCATGATTATGTGTGAAGATCTGGGAGGATATATTATATTTTATGCACGTATTATATACAAGCAGATAATATTCAAGTAATTAAACCTGATGATAAATATAATTTACGTAACACAATAACTCAAGTTTTCAACATAACTTTATAAATTATATTAGGCAAGCAAAACATGCCAATTGTGTTTTGACTAATGTAACCTTAACTCAATCATCAAGAAACTCCCAGCCTAGTCCAGGAATATTTTTCTTTTTTGGGTGGGGAGAGGGACCAACAAATGAAAATAAATTATGACAAATGTTCTGTCGTTGATGGATTATTATTTATAGATTCTGTTAGAAAATTATCACCTTAATTATCTGTTTCCAGTCTAATGATTGTAGAACTAAGACTTATAATCAAATAAAAGAGTCTTACTTGCAATGCTCCCCAGATGCCAAGGCTCCCCAAACAAAAAACCACATTATCATGCATCCGGTTCAGAACTCTCTTTGTGTTCATCCGCTTCTGGTGATCTTCTATATTCCTACCAAGGCTTGCTGTGCACTAGTCACATGAAATAAACTAGTGATCAGTACACCTTGTTTATCTAATATTCTAATAGTCATAACTCATAAGACCTGTATCAAAAGTGTACCTGACGTTTAATCTCCTCGAGTTTGGCAGTGTAAGTCGTGTACAAACTAGTTTCCCCATTTGCAGTTGAACCATAATCATGTATAGTAATCAAAGGAGTGGTCACAAAAGACTGCAATTCCTCGTCTTCAACTGAGTATACCTATAAATGAGAGCCAAATCACTGAGCAACGGAGCCAGGAAACTGACAAGCATAAATAAGAACTTGCCCAATAGAACCATCACCCTTACAGTTTTCATGTAAGGCAAAAATATAAGAAATATGAAACTAATATCTTTTAATAGAGTTCAAGTGCCACAATTACATAAAGCATAGCCTGGAGGAACACTTTTTCAATAATAATATAAGCTATAAATGGTTCCGTAGTCAACTCTAAGTGGAAAGGAAGTTTATTTTCTTGCACAGGAAGGGGAGGAAATTTTCGGGCAAGGTATTTTGCACCAGCTAAAATGCTGCCCTAAAACTTAATTTGAAGTAATTTAACATATTATAATTAATAGAACCCACCTTAGCATCAAGCATACGTTCAAGACTATTGATGCTTTTTGGTAGATTTATTTCACTAGAAGCACCTGAAAAAGAACAACCCACAAGTTCAGAAAATGGAAAGGGGAATTTACTTACTTATTATGAATAAACTCCACTACTGGTATTCAGCCAAGGTACTGTGTCTATAATATGCAAAAACAAGAAGAACGGAAAGAAGGATACAATACCTACAATATAGGCAAACTTTATAGGCACCCTTTAAAATCTCGCAAAGGTGGGGGGTTATAAAAATGACAACACGTCCGTATCAATATGCCAGAAGCAGAACAGGGAACATAAAATCTTTTTCAAGTATAAAAAAAAATCATATACATACATGTATAAACAAAAATTCAGTAACCTCTCCCACCCCCTCCACCAAGTCTACCCTTTATCCCACCCTTGAGGAAAATGTTTCCCCACCTTTAACTACCTTAATTCTTTTTGATAAAATTAACAACCTTCACAATTGCTAGTATCAATTCAGATATCCAGCACAATTCCTTAGACTTCCATGAAGCCATCAGACACAATTAGAGTAATAGCCTAGTGTCCATATTTTACATTTTGCTATTCTAATTGTAACTAGTAGAGTGCAGCACTGCTCCTTGAGGTTCTGCCCCAATTTTTCTGACTCAGCAAAGAGTTGGTAAGGTAGTTAAGAAAAGGTTACTGGACAGAGCTAGTATAAAAAGCTAAGCTCTCTTTGTATCACTTCAGGTTTTTCAATATAGATTCACAATTTCAGTTCCAACTCTCTGTTCTCTCTATATTTTGCAATAGGGTAGTTTGATGGTTCAGATCTTACTTAATGATAATACAAAAAAAGGGGAAGAACTGTGCAGATGAGTTAAGTTTGTAACAGAAAATAACTGAATCATCCAAATATCTTGGCTCCTGTTCACAAACAGCTTTTTCGACATAAGCAATGTTGCATTACCTTTACCAACAATTGGCGAAGCAGTCATGCCAAATATACGGGGAACCTTCATTGAATCATTTTTGTAAAAGAGCTGTGCGATTATTAAATTGAACATTGTCAGTCAATAAAGAAGAAATAGAAATAGAAAGAGATTATCCACATAGTCATGTGGCTTCCAACATGATTGTCTGTAAATTTGAGCAAAAGCACAACATACTTTCATGATTGCGGCATAAGGATGGTTGCTTTTGACTTGAGCATGATGACATTCATCAAATATCAAAAGTGCAATCATATCCATCTTGATGAAACAATGAGATAAGTTATGAAGTAATATCTGTGGGGTCATAACAAGAACCTGAAGGGAAAAAAAAGAACACCATGTAATTTTGCAAACAAGAAAGTCAATCAGATTAATATTTAATTATACAGATTTCTTTAGCGCTAAAAAAAAAAGTGGACAATATTTCTTTTTTTTTTTTTTAACTAAATAGAACTTAATTGTTGATCTCCAACGTTCTTTTCCACAGATTTTATTTAAAGTTGGCGTGTGCCTGTGTATCAAGACTGGGTATAGAATAGAACAATAATATAAAGAACATAATTTACTTCTATATGATTTAACTAGCATTGTCACCTCATATTGTTCAATCTCCTGCTCCCATTCATGATGTCTTTTCAAGCGCTTGGAACTCCCGCAGTAAATCCCAACCTTAAAATCAGAAGATTCTTCTATAACCTTCGCTTGCTGTTAAAAAAAAAAAGAAGGAAAGGCTTTAGATAACATGTAATGGAAATACATGTTCTCAAATTAGTCAAAATTTCAGTGGCAGATTACTAAATACAAGAACAAATCATTGATCCGATTTATATACAAAACGACCATGTCTCACACAACAACTGCATTACTTAAGATTCATAATTCTAGCATTTAACTGTGTGACGTGCAACACCCTCCCTCCACAGATGTCTACCAGAAGATAAATGAGCCCCCCCCCACCCCCCCAAAAAAAAATTAAATAAAAAATAAAAACACACACACACACTCACAATGTCTACCAAAACAGGTGATAAACAACAAGGATGGTGGTGTTGGAGTGTCCTTGCAGGTGGGGCCCCCACCACCTCTATCAAAATATGTGTTCAGGCTCTCGGAAACCAGATCAACCTCAATCCAAGGATCTACCACCTCCCCGCATAAACAGTTGGTTTCGTTATATTTCCACTTATGGCAAATAAAAAATATATTCCTAACTTGTCCTGGACAAAGTAAAGAATGTTAAATGCAACAATATGTGCAGCAGCTCACCTGATGAACCAAAGCAACGGTAGGGGCAAGAAAGACACATATGTCCTTCTGGGGTTTCCGTATCAAATGACCCATCTCATGCATAAGCAGCACAGAGATGTGCGTCTTCCCACAGCCTGTCCCTAAATACACAATTATATTTTCCTCTAATGCTTTTTTGCACAGCTCCAACTGATACCTTCAAAAAGACGAAAACATCCGAAAGATGCTTAAGGTTTCAGAAGATTGTGATTAATCAGAAAGAGAGCACGGTTAAAATCAAACTTCCGACATATAATCAGTGCACATTAGGAACACTTGTAACCACGAATGGAAAATGTTGCAGCCATGCAGAACAAAAGTTGGTGATGACTGATGAAGTTCAATTCAGAAGTCACATTTTCTATAGATATTTTATAAAAATAAAAAATAAAAAAAATTCTGTAATGTGCTTCATTTCTCATCAATCAAACAAAGAATAACTCACCTACACAGCAAAAATCACTGACCAATAACCAAACCTACAAAGGAGAGTTGGTTCATAAGCAGGACAAAACAGGGTTTACAAAAAGGTCTTAGATTTCATTCCTGCTGATACCACTGTAAGGAAGGGTTGTAAAATGTTCTAACATTGAAATGAGAAAACTTCCCATTCACCTAAACTTTTTAGTACCCTTGAAAAAAAAAAATCTTTTTTACAATTAAACCAGGTGATGATGAACAAATTTCACATACCCAGATGATAAACAAATAGTACAATTCAGCAGGCGGGGAAAAAGTGAAAGGGTGAATTAAAAAAAAAATAAATAAATAAAAAAACTTACTTTCTAGCAATTTTGGTAGGATCTTTCTTGAGGGGGTTGTCCTCGGCATGGATTTTGAGTTGAGGGAGAGTGAGACACTCTACATGGTCGGAGACGGTTGCGGCGGTGGTGGAGGATTCACCGTCCGGCATTGTGAGCGGCATAAGAAGTTAGAACCTTTGGAGTTGGTTCCGCTGAGAGAGTGTGATCAGAATGTAGTAGTAGTAGCAACGAGGGTTCCACCAACTTCCAAGGGGTTTTCAGTTCTCAGAGAGAGAGAGAGAGTTAAACGGGTAACAGAGTAGTGCGAAATAGTACTAACAAGCTTGCTTAGTGAAGAAGGTCGCTGACTTCATAGTGTGCGTGAGAACGTTGATTCCTTTGCTTTGCTTTGCTTTAAGTCATTCGTTTGTTTCTACAGTGCTAAGTCTACGTCTATTTTTTTTGTTCCTTACGTCTGCTGTTTTTTTTTTCTTTTTCCTTTTCTAATTATGTGGCAATAGGATGCTACTTGTCTAGTTCGTATAGAAATTTCAGCTCGAATTATAAGCAAATTCAATCACTTTTACGCTTATTAAAAAGATTAATTGATTGTATTTAATTTTCTCAAATTTATTAAAAACAGAGGTATTTTAGGAAAGTAATATTGAGAATAAAACAAAAATTAATTAAGATTACAATTTTTTAGAGATATTTTAGGAAAGTGACATTAGGAATGAAATAAAATTTAATAAAATTAGTTAATTTTGCTTATATTTTAAACTAAAAGAAATATGTTTTTTGTTGCTTATAATTCGAGCTGAAGGGAGTAGTAATTAATTTCTAAGTGACACGTGTTTCCAATTTTTAGAAAAAATTTTAAACTATTTTATTATAAAAATATATTTTTTTTAATTTCCAATAATTAGTATTTCCATTATTGTTCTTTACTATACATAACAATTAAATCTTTTCTTTTTTTTTTCCTCTAGATAATCTTATTTATTTATCTCCGGATAATAGTTTCAAATTTTATTTTTCTTCGTAAAATAATATTTTTTAATTTTTATGCACTATTTTATAAAAGGGATCGAAAATTGGAAATTGATTATAGTATTTAAGGATGTTGTCGTGGTGGTAGAAGCACATTTCATTTCTATGAGAGACTAATGTTCGATTCAAGATAATAATGTTAGTTTGGAAGGTTAATCTATTTATTTTAGAAAAAATGTAAAAGGATACCCGAGGGAGAAAAACAATTAAGTAATATTGCATGTTTTTCTTTTATTTTTTTTTTTGGTTACACCGAGGGGCCGGAGCCCGAAAACGAAAAACAAAAAACAGACTACATTAAAACAATATATATCCCTAGGCAAGGCAATGCCAGCATAGTCCAGAGACAGGAGGCTTCGGATCCCATCCAAAGGTTGATCAAAAATATGGGTTTCTTCATTTAGATGGAGGCTGAAATTAGCAAGGAAGTCAGCACATTCATTGCCTTCCCGCATAGTATGAGAGAAATTGATATTCCAAGCTTTCCTTCTCCACATGTTAATATGACTGATGAGGCTGTTGTAGCTAGACGGTCCTTCATGGGAGTTTTCCTTATTCATGAGGTTCACAATTGTGAGAGAGTCACTTTCAATTATGATATTTCTTATGCCATCGTTCCACGCGACTTGCATTCCTGTTAGAATTCCCCAAAGCTCCGCTTTGTAGGCTGTCGTAACACCAATTCTCCTAGCATAGCCAATGATCCATCTTCCTTCTCCATCCCGAATGAGACCCCCACATCCAGCCAGCCCAGGATTTCCTCTAGAGGTGCCATCAGTGTTCATTTTGAACCACCCTTCTGGCGGCTTCCTCCAGTGAATAAACTGGGTTGAAATGCTCCTGATTTTGCAATTTGGTGAAAATCCATACGCAGCCTTTACCCTGTCAACCTGCATAAAAATAAAACCCGCAGGATCAGTGGGATAAATAAAAGAGGGATCAAATAAAAGGCCCGCAGGATCAGTGGGATAAATAAAAGAGGGATCAAATAAAAGGCAATTTCTCCAGTTCCATATGAAATATAAAGCGCATAAGAAGATACTCCCCCAGGTCTCCGTAGAGAAATTTCCCCATCCTTTAAGCAGATTTAACCTGCACCAATCAAAAATATCAACACTGAAGAAGATAGAATATTCGTCTGTTTTGATGAAAGTTTTCCATATAGTTGTTGCTTTCTCACAATCCCTTAATGCATGAAGGCTGGTCTCCTCATCTGTTCTGCATAAACCACAAGTAGCATCACCAAGGCCCCACTTGTTCTTCCTTTCATTTGTTAGGATTCTGTTATGGCATACTTTCCATCCCTAGAACTTCCATCTTTCAAGACATTTGATCTTCCATAGCTGGTTCCAAGGAATTTGTTCGACCGTGTTAAGATTTGAATTCAAAAGATCATAAGCGCTCCTGACTGTGAAGCAACCATGCTTTGAAGCTTCCCAAATAATATAATCAGCGCCAAGCTCATCAGAAGGAGGGGGAATGGAAGTGATTCTATTAATAATAAAATCAGGAACCAGCTGCTCTAAACGATTCAGGTTCCAACGGCCATTCGAATCGGTCAAATCTTTAACCAAACAAATGTTTGCATCAATGTTTAGCTGGGTGATAGCATGCTCCTTCAAATAAATGCCATTGCCCACCCACTTGTCGCGCCAAAACCATGTACTCTTGCCATCGCCAATTCTGTACTCTGAATTTTCTATGACCAAGGGCCATAACTTAACCATTTTTTTCCATAACAGTGAATCTGTTTGCAAAGCAATAACCCTCTGGGACATGTTTTGGCCTCTACCATATTTTCCTTTGATGACACGAACCCACAAAGCTTCAGGCTTTGTCAAAACATTCCAGCAGAGCTTCATAAGAAAAGCATCATTAAAAGTATTTATTTTTCTGAAGCCAAGCCCTCCTTGAGTTTTGGGCAGACATATACGATCCCAACATATCAAATGCGCTTTCCTCTGATCTCTTGAGCTTCCCCAAATGAAATTCCTTTGAACTTTCTCTATCTCATTACTTATATTTTTAGGAATGACTGAATGCTGCATTAGATGATTAGCCATGGCTCCAACAACTGACTTCGCAAGAATAGCACTTCCTGCTAAGGATAATGTGTTGGCTTTCCATCCCGCCAATTTATTAGCCATTCTCTCAAGCAAGGGTTTGAAATTATCTCTCTTCCTTGAGCTTCCACAATCAACTGAACCAAGATAGCTTCGCAGACCTTTGGAATGTTTGAAACCACTTCTTCGGATAATATCATCTCTAATGCCTTGATTGACGTTAGAAGAGAAGAAAATGCTGGTCTTAGTTTCATTAACTTTATGTCCTGAAGATTCTCCAAACTTCGCTAGGCATTGCATAATAATTTCAAGTTGATCTGCAGAAGCTTCAGCAAAAACAAGCAAATCATCAGCAAACATTAAATGAGAAATTAAAGGACCATGTCTACCTGTTTTGATTGGTTTCCAATCACCTTTGTTAATCGATTCTTCAATAAGATGGGATAACCTGTCCATACAAATCACAAACAGAAACGGAGATAAAGGGTCTCCTTGTCTTATTCCCCTCGTAGGGAGAAAAGACTCAGTTTTATTACCATTCCAGATAAGCTTATAAGAAGTAGAAGAGATGCAATTGAAGATCAAATTTATAAGACTATCAGGAATATGAAGCTCACGGAGACAGTCTTTTATAAATTTCCAGGAAATTTTATCATAAGCCTTTTCCAGGTCAAATTTAATCGACATATAACTCTTATTGCCCTTCATGTTTTTCATAGAGTGAACAACTTCTTGGGCAATGATAATGTTATCTTGAATGTTCCTGCCCGGGACAAAGCCCGCTTGATAGGGAGAAATCCAACTGTTCATGAAAGGCTTCAACCTGTTCGCCAAAATCTTCGTAATGCATTTATACACCACATTACACAAGGAGATAGGTCTAAATTGAGAAGCATACTGAGGTTGCTCCACTTTTGGAATCATAATCAGCAGGGTGGAATTAATAGATTTTAAGAGCTCATTATCCTGCCAAACACTTTTAATAAAAAGACTAAAACTTTGTTTAATAATATCCCAGCTATTTTTAAAAAAGAGCGCCGGGAGACCATCTTCTCCTGGAGCCTTCAAGGATCCCATAGAGAATAAAGCCTTCTTAATTTCAACATCAGAAGCCACCCTACTCAGGAAAGTATAATCAAAATCCAAGATAGGATAAGATAAATCACAATTAAGAGCAGGTCTGTCAACATTATCTTCCATATAGAGATTTAAAAAATACGATCGGACCATATTACACATAATATCATTATCATATATCCAATCGTCATTGCTATCTTTTAACGCTAAAATCTTATTTTTTTTCTTCTCCTACTTATAGTACGAGAATGATAGTACCTCGTGTTCCTGTCACCGCTAAGAATCCACTCTTTTCTTGATTTCTGGTGCCAAAGAATTTCTTCATGATAAAGGGTAGAGTCAAGCTCCTTTAGCAGGTCTCTTTCCAGCTTTTGAAGGAAATTATTTGACGCATAATCCATAACGCGTTGAATTCCTCCTATTCTGGCCATAATTTCCTTTTTTCTTTTGAAGACATTGCCAAAAACTTGTCTGTTCCAAACCTGCAAATTAGGAACGAAAGAATTCACATTATCAATATAGTTTAATTTATTGGATAAAGATTAAAGAATGAACTTCATATATTGCATATATTGCATGTTTTTCTTTCCTGAATAAAGATTAAAGAATGAACTTCTATTAGCATATATTGTTTTCGGAATATATTGTTTACGATGAAAACCTAAACCAATTCGAATAATAGGAAAACAAAATACAAATTATTGGATAAAGCAAACCAATTCATACATATTTGACCAAAGCTAGTGCATCAACAACTTAAGCATCGTAACTTTAACTTATCTTGGGATATAGGAGCCGTTTCACATAGTAAATGAAATTGATCACTTGTAAAGGAGAAAGACAATGACTTTCCTGTACATAAAAAAAAAAAGGGTCTTACTTAAGCTTTCTAGAAGTAGAAAAAACATCACAAGTCCCAAGTCTTTCTTCTCTCCTAAACTTAAAAAACTTCAACTTTCAATGCTTATAAACCATATTTAGAAGATTGTGGTTGAAATGAATAAACTCACAATAAATTCCCCTAAGAAAAAGTGAGAATGCATCAATGGGTACCTTAATTTTTTTTCCAACATCAACAAGCAACGCATTTTGCCTGTCGGAGAAAATAGCAACCCCGAAATCCTAAAAAAGAAAAGGCCATATAAGATAAACGAATTGACCTCATCAGTAATGAATCCAGGGAATTGGTGAATGAGTTTATTCCTTTTGTGAATCAAACAATTGAAAGAAGGAATTTAAGGTAAGTTTTGAAGAGTTGGTGAAGAAAGATTAGGTGACCACCATAAATATTTCTGTTTCGGTGATTGAAATTGGAGGCGGTGAATTGAAAAGGAAAGACAAGAATGAAACACATGCAAATGTCCCTCGTAAATTCGTTGAAAGGAGAAGGGAACCTATGAACATTTAAGAATGGAAAGAGCAAACTGACAAGTGAATTTTGAGAGTGGCAAGAAGGGCAAACAAGAGAATATACGAACTCCAAAAACCCAAATTGATTCTTCCTTGATCTGAAGCGACCCTTCCCTACTCCAACTTGGAATTGATTGAGGAGTGAATCAATTTTTGAACGCGCAACCAAATATATTGTTTTTAGTTGTAATTTTTCAAATATAACGTGTCTTTTGATACTCACCTTGCTTACATTTTTTAAGCTAAAGTTTAATTATTTTTTTATATTTATTTCCTTTTTTTAATTATTTTTTTCCATTTTAATATTATGATAATTTATTATATTTTTTAATGTGTTTCTTTTTTTTTTTACTAGAAACGCACATTTTCAGTCAATTATAACTCTTGCATATTCAAATTCAAATTATTTAATACATTTATTTTTCCAATCAAACAAACATTCCTAACGCATAAATTTTCAACTTATTTATTTATTTTTTAATTTCATTTTTTAGTCTAAATATACATGTCTCCAACTCAATTAAGTCATCTCTCATCACAAATTTAATTTTGATATTTATTTGCGTAAAAGGAAATTTCTCTCATTTTAATTTGTGAATGATAAAAAAAAAGTTGTATTTCATGTGGTCTGAATGAGATTATGAAATATTAGAATTAAAAATTAAGTTAATTAAATAAAATGGAAGACTAACTTTTTTCGGGATATAAAGACACGATCTCCCACAACAAAAACTTTAATTAATTAAAATTCAAAAATGATTTATAAACCTAAAAAACTAATTTACAAATCAACTTACACCACAAAAATAATAACATGAGTACTTGTTTACTATTGATTAGTTAACAAGTGACACATGTCACTTTTTTATATAAGGTAATACATATTTCTCACCCTCATAGGTTCATCAACTCATGTCCAATTATTTTAGTATCATTCTATTATTTTAATTATTTCATTTTTATTTTTTTTATTATAAATATACATTCCAAACCTGTATCCACCTACCTTAATTGTTTAAAATTTATTTTTTAAAAAGGCTGTTTCAAATCCACAATTAAATTATCTAATGCATTTCACCGAAAATGTGTATATATATATAATGCATTAATTATTAGCGAATGACCAACATAAAAATTCAACACCGGATATTTATCTACTTAATTTTTATTTTAAATTCTAAAAATACTTATTCCCCACCCCTATTCTCTTCTCTTCTCAGAGAGGATCAACCTCTACGAATTTGATTATCATGTTAGAAAATTTGAGAATAAATAATATATATATAAAGTTTAGTAGGTTTGTATTTTTAATTTTTTCTACATCGTTGGTGGATCATCCATCACTCACGTGTATACTTTTACCTTAGAATCAATGATCAATTGAATGGTGGATGAATAGATGAAATTGTAGTGTACAATAATTGCACCACCTCTTTTTTCATATCTATATGCTAAATTAATGTGGTTTTTGAAATGTAAACAAGAGAGTGTTTTTTAGGCCGCTAGTTCAACAAAGGCCAGTGCAACCTTATAACCTATTAAGGAACTGGTAAACTTGATATGGGATGAGGAGAAACATGGTAGAAAAAGAGACCGAAGTATCTGCACACAGTTCACAGAGATTACTTTTTTCTTCCTTGAATCCTCGGTGTAATGGAATGAATACATTTGAGCCAAAATAATGAGGGGAACTATGTGTTCAAATATTTTTGGCAGACAACCTTAAACCTCCAAAGGTACAGCAGATTCAGGTTTCAAACGATTTAATCGGACAGTTCCAAGAATGTACTCGGGTAGCTCTGTCTCTTCTTTTGCCTGCAAATATAGCATCAATCAGTATCAAAATACTTAAGATGCATATGTTAATTAATATATAGTGATCTAAGAGGAGGTAAATCCTTCATTATTCCTAGCCTACACTCCATTAGAAAGCAATAGATGTGATATTGTGAACATGATCAATGCAAGAAATGAAATGAGCCAAGAGCCCAAGACATATATGTGACCATGTGACAACCACCCTTTTGTTTGTGCCATTTACTTGGTTAAAATAACTTGTGAAACATAGAAAATGGCCAAACCTCTATCAAAATTGCAAGGTCAACGACTAGGCTCGTTACATATCCCAGAACAAGGCCAATGACACTCCTAGCTACAGAGGATGAACCGATGTCCACATCGATCTGCATAATACAGAAAATTACTATGAAAGTGGAATTTACCATAGTATGGAAATGGCATCAAAGTTACATGTATACTGAAGCTCAATTATATGACCACCTACGTATCATTGCACACAATTTCAACAATAATGTTAAACTGCGAATAATTGACAACCAAATGCAAATTAAACTCAATTCAGAATGACTTATGTTCCATAAGCAAGAGGTTGATGGTAAGTGGGAATCGAGATTACATGGGATACCTAAAACAAAGCTGAGATTATCAATTTGTATATTGCTACTCACATTTGGGATTAGTTGGTTACATTCAAGCGGTGGATAGGCTACGAGGTCCTAAGGTTTATAACAATGCCCAAACTCATTTGGGGCCCTTGTTCCATCAAAAGCTTTATTTTAGAAAAAGTGAGCTTGTTAAGGCTCGTGTTACTACAGTATATTTTTGTCATCAAGGGTTAAATTGGACATAGACAGAAAATATTATGAAGTGAGTGTCTAGAAATAAATCATCAATGTGAACTTGTTCATGTCTCTCTTCTTCATGGAAAACATAGTTACCTTTTAAGGTGGGAATTGGGATAGGGTGAAGAAATGAGAAATGAGAAATGTATGCTCACAGCATAATCCTAAATACAATGTAACAATTATTAAGGGCTTTTAGACCTGTTGTTTGTCAACAAAAAAAAATGCTAGTATGTAACTATTATTAAAATTTGGAAAAAAAATTGGTCTGGTTTTGAGTATAAAATTTGCATTAGACCTTCATGGACAAACATGAATGAACAATATCTTTGAGAAAACACTACTCTGAAACTCTAATCTAATATAAGAGAACAGGCAATGATACAATACTCATGAATAAAAAAGGAACTTTACAGTTCCTCCTAAAAATTTGAGAACCAACATAAACTAATTTTCACTTCCTAGCTTGACATTCAATGACTGGCAAGAAAATCAATGACCATTATCTAACTTGAGTAGCCAAATGGGAAAAATGTTAAGGTACGTTTACCTCCAGAAAATTATCTTGTCTAAAGTATTTACAAGTCACAGCTTTCCCCAACAGGCAAGCTTTTGTTCCAACAGCTCTCTTGACCATCCAATATCCCTGTATCCATCGAAAATTGTTAGCTTCTCAATCCCCATTGCCATCAGGCATCAAACGGAGCATATAACACTTGATTGAGAATCACAAACCTCAACTATACTTGGAATAAGTTTGAATCTTGAGTCCCGAAACACATCACTTCCATCAACAAATTTAGACAATAAAGAATCTTTCTTTATTGGTCTGTCGGATGCATAATATAGAACCAAACTGTAGTTTGGTTTAGCCGGAACCTAAAATTGCAACAAAAAAAAAAAAAAAAAAAACTTTGAGAGACTGATATATAAGCATAAAAAATAAAACATAAAAAATTCCTCCACTGCAACACTTACTACACACATAAATGCAGTTATGCAGATCTCTTCAACCAACGAAATACGACAGTGGAGAAACATCGGAAATTGATTAATTAATAGACGAAGAAAAACATGTTACAGAATATTCATGAATTAATTGAATAACTTTTCAGCTACATTCAGGATCACGGATATGCTTCCTAAAATTATTCGACATGAAAGCAGGTGAAATCTTCGATGTGTTCCTCAGTAAAAGTTTGGAGCCCTTGACAGGAATTTTAGTAAAGCCACTCAATTCTTCATTCAAAGTCAAAGGCTTACAACAATAATCATAGATTCTTCCATACTAGGTATAAACAGAAAGAGTATGTGATGTACCAAAGAACCACTTGGTCAATAATTTAGGCTGTAAAGCAAGGAGTATACAGGTTGCTTTAGGCTCAAAAGAAATTTATCCATCTTCGTTGCTTTAGGAGTATTTCTTATCTTACTCTTTGAACTTTTTTGTTTCTCTTTTTGATTTTTTTTCTTTTATTAAAAGCCAAAAAAATGGCAACATGATAGCTGGCATTAAAGCTCAGGGAGCTTGAAATACAATTACATTAGAGCCATAGACTAAACAATAAATTTGAATTTATTGTAAGAGGGAGAGTAGTATACGGGTTGGCCAACTAAGCATTGATACCAATTCAAAGAGCCACTTAATTATCAAGGTCCTAATAATGGTTTTTTTTTTAAACTCTTAACACATTAAATAAACTTCACTTTGTAGAGTGTGCGAAAACAAAATCAATAATATCCATACCTGGAGATTAATGACAAGGATAAATGGAAGCTTTTTCCCCACTTCTGACTGAAATTCAGAAGGAAAAGATTAGACAGTGCAATAATAAGTAATTAACAATCTCATACTTATGTTTTCCAGAATATCAATATTTAAATAATTTCAATCACTAAGCTTTATCATGCACTGGGTTAAAAGACTTAAAGAGCTTCAACAATATTTTGAAATTGAAGAAAAGGCATGACTTTGGGGAAGAAAAGATGATGAAGAACCACCTCAAATAGCAGAATAAAAAAGGGTAGAATTTCTTCTGTGATAAACAAAGAGTAGCCAATGACACCGAAGAGGCGCAACCATACAGGAGATACGTGATATATTACATAATTGGCAAAATTAGCAAAACTATGAGGCTTCTTAGACACCTAGTCTCAACAAATTAGTGAGTTATGAAAGCTCCATTGGAATAAGGGTTTAATGAAGATCAACTTCAGAGACACCGATCTTGTACTTAACATCGAACAAATCTACCAACAAGGACTTGGTCCAGTGGTGTAAGGCCTCGCTAGATATCCAGGTATCATACATGCCAAAGGTCAAAGGTTCGATTCTTGGGTGCAACATTTGCTAGGAGGGGTAACCACGCACCCCGAAAGGGATTAGTTCCTCACTCATAGGCTGAGGGGATACCCCTGATTAACATCAAAAAAAAAAATATCGAACAAATCTAATTTACGCAGCAGTAGGTACGTGAGAACTTAAAAGCTTGACTTAATTGATAGTTTAGAGAAAACATCTCTTAATTCAACTTATACAAAGCAAATTGAGCATCTTTTTTCCAACTCTGCTTTATAATAATCTATATGAATAGTAAAGATATAAAACTTTAGAGATTTAATTTTACCTGAACCAGACATTTAGGGTGCAGTGCAATTCTGTCTACAGGTTTATTGACTGTGACCCAATCAACTGCTACGAGCTGGAGAAGAGGATCTCCTCCAACTACCTGCATGTCAAATTTCAAGTCCATAACATACAAGCTGAGCAAAATAAAGCAACATATACACAAAAACTATGCAGAATAGTTTGACAAAAATTTGTAGTTCTAAAGTTCAGATTCAATTTGCAAAAAAATTAAGCACAATTTAAGTTTAATTGAACAATATCCCTCCACTGAAGTCTGCAAGGACAGAATTAAGAGGACATCCAAAGGAGATAGAAACACACACACACACACACACACACACACACTTCTACAGCATTACTTATAGTCCAAAGTTTTGTCTTTTTCCACTATAACCAAAGGACTTAATTGATGAACTTACCTTAGAGTTGTCTTTAAGATAGTTCTTTCCTCTAATCATAAATCCTTTTCCACTAGGGGAAGTCCAACAGTTTGTGTCATTGTCATCCTTGCCTTTGTGCAAAGAACCATGGAAGTCACTTGGATGGATTGTGATAGGAGTTACATGAGGATCCAATTCTTCGCTTAGATCAGGAGCTGCATGCAAAAACCAAGTATGTTAGACTGGTATTCTCAATTAAAAGTATAAATGAATCAACAAAATAAAAGCCAAATTTAACGTCAACCAATTACTTACAAATGACAAAATGCGTCATTCATTTTAGGTGTTTCTTTTGTTCTTATGAGGATCTCTTATCCTCTTATTGTACTGTTCTCCTTGCTCTTATAATTTTTTTTTTCAAAAAAAAAAGAAAACGAATTACTTACTAAAGCAAATAAGGTACAGATTGAGTATAGGCAAAGGCTATACAATAATTTGGATAACCTGCGAAAGTGAAATTATATGGGAAACTTGAAAGAGCTCTTAACTTTCTTGGGAGTATACAATGCAGGAATATCAGGAATTCTCAGTAGACAAAATAAAAAAGAACAAAGGAAAAGAAGTGAAAAAGAAAGTACTTTGCTCAAAAAAGCAATCCGCTCCCTTTGCATATCAGACAAGGAAACATCCTTACACAACCCCATACCCATGAGGAAGCAAAGAAAGCAACGAGAGTAGTTCTTTCACAGAATATTGAAGACTTCAGGACTTAATTGGACTTAATTGCCTTTCTTTGCATATCAACTATATAATTTGCTCACATTATGACTTGATGACAGAGGGAAATAGGAGTCAGGGGGGCATGTGCTCCCCCTCATCCCTTCCTTCCCCTTCAATACAATTCATGATATCTAAGAAAATGAAAGAAAGAGCTAGAAAGTGAAGGAGAGAGAAAACAGAAAGGAGAGAGAGAAGAGTGAAATCAGAAACTGCAACAGTTGTCTTCACTGAATCAGCTAAGGATCGGATACATATATAGAGCATCTAGAGCACTAAGGAAGCCCAACTAAAAAACTAGAAGCCTAACTAATTAACTAACTTACAGCTGGTGACAGCTGTTACTTATTATCAGGCTAACAAACTGTATTTACTCTAGTACCCTTTAAAAGACACCACAGTCTAACCAGTTCAAGTTATTTTATGAATGTGCACCTCCTCAATAACTTGAAATATGTCTTTCCGCCAAAATTTTATTTTCCCGTTTCTCTATCTTTTTACCGTATAAAATAAAGCTTAGTGCTAATATAAATTCAGTTAAGGAATAGAATATATTACCATGTTACTGCATCCAAAGTGAAAGATACTTTTGTTTTTGCAGTAGTACTTGTATGAACATAGGCATAGGGTGAGAATCACTATAAGCAACTAGTAAAGAGGTTATGTTTTCTCTTACATCTCTGTTTTCAACGCTTCTCTCCCTAGAACACAATTGTTCTGAAACGTGGTATCAGAAAGAAGCCATCCACCATGAGAAATTTTTCATTTCCGCTACATTAAGTTCCCAATTTCTCATGGGACTCTTTTGTATATTGATTCATCTGCTTTAACTTTGTTTTTGTTAGAAAATATTAATGTTATTAGTAGTGAACTTGGGTTTGTACTAGTAGTACTAGTACTTGACCTAATACATGCATTAGCTTATTGTATTAGTGTGTAACACATTCTCTTGTCAATCATATCATGTTCAATCTTCTATTGTAATCCATCATTCTCTATATTCTTAAACCCTAAAATTCTCCCGCTAAAGGCATTTCGAGTCTTTTCTTGGTGTCTGATGTGTGATCAAAGTTCAAATTGAATAATCAAATGCCTATTGAATTGCCCTATTAAATAGATAAACATAAAGCTATAGTGTAGTTATGGGTCCTTTTTCCCTAGTAAATAACAACACACAAAGGAAAAGCTCACCGGCAGTTCGCTTCAAAGCTAAGGTTGTGATGGCCCATGAAATGTTCTTTAGTTTGACTCTTGGCTCCTGATAGATTGGATAAATTATTAAAATACAGATTTTAACAAAAATGATATTTTTTTCTTCCTTCCCAATCACAATCAGTCACAGACAAATATTATTAATTTCAATCATAGACTACTTTTGTTATTTATAAGTAGAATGAAGGAAACCTTGTGATCAACTTTCTCATCTTCATCACTTTCTTCATCTGATGTTGATGATTCACCATCAATTGCATCATAAAATTCATCCTGCACTTCATCCTCATATTCAGAACCAGACATGGAACCATCAGAGATTTTGGAGTGAACAATGGTGGTGCCATATTCTTGATGGAGTGCTGGATTGGCTGCAATATATTCCTTAAGACCTGAACCATTGTTTAACAACATATATTAAATGCCTCCAGAATAGCTAAATGACTAGACCACTAGAAGCAAATAGTTAGGCCCATATATTAAAGAAACAGTTCAAATACGTAACCTGACACTTGGCACAATAATGCATAAGGAATGCCCCTCTCAAATTTTGAGCACTTGTTATTCTTCCATTGATGCCAGGATGCAGAGTGTATCTCTAAAGTGTGGGTCACTAGACATTTTGGGCTATTTAATGCTACAGGAGTGTTCAAATTTCTAATCTCCCACGTAGATGCTGCAGCCAAAGTACAATGAATTTAAGGATAAAAGTAGGTCAATGGCCAAAGCAACAAAAGTCGATGGTCATATTTTCTTTTTTTTTCTTCTAAAGAACTTCCAGAGAATTCTGAAACTAAAGAATGGTTTTGATACCAGAAATTTCAAGCAAGTAGACTGCGAATCTCAAGGCAGTAAAAATGTCAGTTACTCTGTCTAATTTTTTTAAACAAGAAATAGTTTAATTATGAAGAACGAGGGAAATAAAGGAATTGTACAAAAAAATTCACAGTATATCTATAAAAAAAGATTTCTGTGTTGAAGAAACAGAGGTAAGGTAGCAAACAGAGAGTTTCAAAAAATCTTCAGGTTGCCAAACATATGGACAAAATCGAAATGATTAAAAACGAACAAGTAAATAATTCTTATTAGGATGTTAAAATTATAGGAAAGATGGAAAATCGATAGCAGAGACTTCGAATGTCATTATTTTTTGGGCGCGTTATTATAATTTGAGTATGATGATATGAGATGTATTGTACTCAAAACCAATAGACTACATTTTATTAATTGGTAAATAATAGCCTTTATATATATATATATATATATATATATATATATATATATATATATATATATATGAAAATACCACAATAAATGGCAGGAACCAGAAAAAGGTAGACCAGCATGCAATTGAGAAAGTAAAATATATATTACTACCAACTACTCCATATGATGCTTTTTAAAATTTGAAACTTCATTCACATTCATATAACTGACTGCAACTCTTGAACAAGCACAAATTCCAAGTACCACTATTCTAGTCAATTCCTAGGATATGATGCAAAAAATTGCAATCTTACGATTTATTTTTGCACGTCGATATCCAGATCTTTTAGGCTTTTTCTTATGTAATGCTGGAAACTGCAAGATAGCTGCACAAATTAAATAATCAACTACTTCAGTATATGCTGTCCAAGTAAGTTGAAACACACATGATTTCAACCAGACTGACAAACAAATCCAAGAATGATTGCTGATGAACCATGTCAATCAAGTTACAAGAACCATCATAGTATTGCCAAACTTCTATCTTAAAGAAATGGTAACATGCGTGCATAAATTAAGAAACATGGATGCTGTGAATGATAAGAAAAACTTAACTTTTGAAGCAGTATCGCAGTTTGATAAGTATTATGTACAAGCTTCAGTGTTTGTAGAATTCAACATCCAAATCATATCAGCCATGAATTTACTATACTAGCAATGGAAGTAAATGAACTAATTCATGACCATGAGACGATTTCCAAAAAACATGATCACAATAACCATAATCTTACTATATGTTCCATCTTGTCCACGAAACCATTGCCTAGAAAAGACAAAATCCTGCTTTGAATGCCACCTGCATAAAGCAATTCATCAATAAATATTTTACAACAAAAAACATGATTAACAAAAAATTTGTCTCAAGAGTTAGTTTAGTTGGTGGAGCTGTATGACATGAAGCACTGGAACCCAGGTTCAGACCCTGGTGATGGTGCAATATTTGCCTATTAAAAAAAGGTAACAAAAAAATGAGTAAAACATGCTATCATTTGCTAATGCAAAAAGGATTTTTCTTTTATAGGCAATTTTTAATCTTTTGTTTTTCAAAGGAGAGGGGAGAGAAAGGGCTACCACCGGGGTTTGAACCCGGGAGTGCTCATTTCGTGCCCCGCAGCTCTACCACTTGAGCTGGCTCTAGGGAACGATGCAGAAAGAAATTAATAAGCCAATACAATAGAAAGAAGAGAATAGAGATAACATGAAATTGTAGCTAACAGGCATCTAAAATTTCATCACAGATAGCTAAACCATGGACTGGCAAGAAAACGACCATAAGTGCACATGTTTGATATGACAAATTTTATGGAATAAAAATCGAAGTCAATAGGAAAATCAAAATTAGCAAGTACAAACAAATCTCTATCCATAAAACAATCCACACTCTTACATTTAATCAGAGAAAATAAAAAAGAAAAGCATTGAAAATAAATTTTACAGAAAAGAGCATACCATTATAGTAATCAAGATGTTTTAATTTTGAAATTTGAAAAGGTTAACATCAATTTATTACCGGCTAAGAAACTTGGGATCATATGTTCCATAAACAACATCATAGTGTCCATCATACGAATCTACCAGCTCCAAGTCGCACATCAACATATCCCACCTGCAAAAAATAATTAAAGGAGTGTCTAATTTCCCTAATATGATATCAAGACTCTCGACTGTCGAGCACTTTTTATCAGCAACTTACTCGTATCTTTTTTGCCGTTCAGTGTTCAAAAGCACTTCAAAAACAGTATCTGCAGTTGCATCAATAACTCCAACAGACTTTGCAAGGACACCCTTACCATTCTACAAAACACAATATGAAAGTCAAGACAGAAATCAGACTTTTCTTGTATGTTCAGGTTTTACATGCAAAATATTAATATAAAAAATTAAGTAAACTGAATCAGAAAGAAGAAAAGTATTATTATAATCTTTACAACTCCTGTTAGAATAACAGACCTGAATGAAATATCTAGTTTTCAAGAAACATGGCCCCAACAAGAACAAAAAACAAATGTAATTTTGTGTACATACCTTGCAATCTGAAACATCCTCAAAAATTCTAATACCTGAAACCACAAACAAAAAATATGTGGAATGATGAGGATAGGTCCAACCATAAATATTTCAATCATTACTAATACAGTGAGACTTAAAAGTAGGATAAATCAAAATCAAAAACATATTGTTAAATAGCCTAACAGCTAAATCATGCCAGAAGGAATTATGCATACAATGGTACTTGAGTTGCCTTATTCCAAATCTAGTAACGATTTCCTTTGTAGATTGTCCTTTACTTTCCTTTTTCTTTTTCCAGATTAATGAAAAATAAATTATATGACAAAGAAATAAGGACACTACAAGAGATGATACCCTTCAAAATTTTCTCCTCTGATAAACTCATTGAATTGATTGCCACCCGAGTTTATTTTAGTTCAGAGGACCCTGGCTTCCTTTTCAAAATGTTATCATGATAAACTAAACAAGAACCTTTAATTACAACCTCAGCTTATGCTAAAGGGTTCTATTACAAATTTTTGTTGCCTTTAAATTTAAGAATTTAATTAATATTAAGAAATCACTAACAGGGAAAAGGGTACTAGAGTCTAGAGCAACAAAAGTCTTCCTTGCAAATAGTGCAAGTTTGTGGCAGAAGAAAAATACCACCCATGGTAAGAACACATTTCCATTGATGGGCTTCAAATGCATCTCCACTGTCCCCTTCAAACCCATCTGCCCTAGCATCCAACTTTGATGATTGTCGTAACAATGTCTCTGGGCCTTTCAGAATGAAATAGCAGGAGTAATGTTAACATATAAAGAGGAAAAAAAATATATAATGCAGTTAAACCAAAAAATCATATAAACTAGAAAAGAAACATAGGATTCTTTGCAAAAATACAACCAATATTGATTCAAAATCCCACTTTGGCAACTATTACTCTAAAATTTCTGGTGCACATCAATACTGCTAAAATTGTCTCTCCTTTTGAAATAGAAACTAAATAGAAGCTCCACTATACTCGACTAACATGTATAAAAGATGGATTATTTTGTCCAATATGCAAATATGAAATCAGTTAAGTATGTTATAACCTAAAAGCACCCCTAGATGAATATTATTTACTAAACCATGCTTATTTTTTTTTTACCTTTGCCAATTCTTATAAGCTTCTTCAACCCATGGGCATACCGCCTCACTCTAGGTCGATGTCCTTCGAGATCGATCCTTCACAACATAAAGAGAAATAATATGCCAAGTTATGGTCGACATGTAATAAATGAACAACCTCTAAGGAAGGACACCTAATAAAAATCCCAATAAAAACTATGTAGGTGTTTCATCAAGCATAACTCACAAATTTATGAATCTGAACAATTTTATATAACTTTAAACTATCAAAATTCCTATATTTTAGAAGAAAAAATTGATGGAAAGAAAGAAAAAAAGACAAACAAGTGAAAGGACCAAAGCATTGGAATACCCTGCTAATATACATAATCTATTACCAATCAGTATTGCTTACATCACCATTCAACTAATGTTATTCAATCAGATATTAGAATGAGTGCATTTCAGGTGGGGGGAAAACATACTCAGCCTCCATGTTTAGTTTGTCTCTGGTACTAACTCTTCTAGACAGCTCATACTCTGCCTGCAAAGAGCATATATTTCATAAATAAAAAACATACGCAAACTATGGTAAATATTGACTAATTCTTTTAGCTAGCAAATCGGCTGCTCCCATAATCTTTACACATAGGAAAGACCTATGTGTTAGAAACTTCATTATAGAAATGCCAATCCACAACCCATGGTAAACTATCAATCTCAATCAAACTTGAGTTGTAACAATTACACCAATAACAAATACAACATTCGCATCATAAATGCAACCTTCTAGAGTTCTAGTTATTTTTTCATACCTGTTGCTTGGCATGGTCAAATGCTTCTATCCATCCCTGGACCTCCCCAGCTGTAGCACAAGCAATCTTGTAGAAAATGTACATGAGAAAAACTTATTTCTGTACTGTAAAAAGAAAAACCTATAACACCCATGACATGTTGTACGGGGTCAATAAATTCTAAATAAATAAGATCTCCAGTACAAACACATAATGCAGATACATTTGCATGGCAAGTAGCTTTTGATCACTATCAACAATTATTTTACAGTAAACATTATCAACAATTATTAGAATAAGCAATTTAAACTATAACTTACTTCTCCCTTTTTGGCCTCATCTAATCGGTTGTAAAACCGTAAAACATAAAGATCCTGGGGATGAAAACAAAAAATATTTAGCTTCCATCGAATTTACAAGGTAATCAAACATTTCA
Organism: Crotalaria pallida; assembly: GCA_037953625.1. Lineage (NCBI taxonomy): Eukaryota > Viridiplantae > Streptophyta > Magnoliopsida > Fabales > Fabaceae > Crotalaria > Crotalaria pallida. Next base: position 181,881,742 of record CM075649.1, read on the forward strand.
AATCACAATACAAGGTTGATGAGAGAATATGCCATCAAAACCAGTGCACAATCAGTTTGATTCAGTAAATATGAACAGATGCATATGCTAGTAATTACCCCATTGTTGACTTTCCGACGACCTAGATCCTCCACCATTAGTGTGGGCCCTGCAACCCCCTTCCTAATGGGTTTCTGCACATAGGAGAGTTAACTATTGAAAAAACAAATACAGCGACAATACAAGAAAAAAAAAACAGATAAACTAACAAGTGAAATGGCATTATGACTCAAATTTGAAAAATTTTAAGAACAAATATATAAAGGATGTGTTTTCAATTAAATATTAATGATTCATAATCAGCAGGTTCATTTTTGTCAAGTGTTTCTAGGAGTCAATAGCAGAATGCTCGATATCAAGGGTAAAAAGTAGAAGGTTAGTTTTGTTATTGTTAATGAGGCAGGACTATACATCAATGATAGGAGCAGTGTTACATAAACGCCTGCTCCTATTCGTTTCAGTGGTTCCACTGGCACAAACAAAACCCAAAGGTGTTTAATGAAAATAGAAGCATAAATTCCTCTCTGATGTTAATTTGTTAAATATGCTCTTCTGTTAGCCTTTTTAGTCAGGCAAACCAGTAAACTCTAGATTGCCACTCACAAGTCACAAGTTCCCATAAAGTCCTGACAGTATCTTACAGCGCTAATCAACCTTGGATCCTGCTTGTGCCCTACTACTATTTCCAAAAACGACTCTTTCAAATTTTAGCATAAACATCAATGTTTCTCATTTGGATGACAACATTTGTATCTATCTCCATTGTATCACTGATGATACTATCAAACTTCAAAGTTCCCAGTTCTCCATCCAAAAATAAACCTCCATTTCAAACTAGCAGCCAGCAGCATCAGAAATAAACTTCAACTGATTATATTTTAATTTTTTTTTATTAAAATTATAAACAACATTAGATAATTACTCTCTCCGTCCCTAAATATAAATAATTCAAAAGCGGCTCAGAGCCCGAGACTCCCACCTAGTAAGGTCTTCGGCCTTGACCTCAGGTCAAAATATATATATAAAATAAAAAATAAAAAATAAAAACAGAAAAGAAGAGAAGGGGAAGGGGAACATACAATGGAAGGGTATTCATGAGGGTCACGTTTGTACATAGCAACATACTTTCCTCTGATGAAGAGGAATCGAAGGTGACAGTACTGATGACCAATGGAATTAACTCCCAAGTGATACACCCAACCAAAGTACTCAAATGTCCCTTTCTCATCGCCACGCTCCGAACTTCCGCTGCTCGATTTGTTCGACGGCGAACCTCCCGCGTCCATCACACGCACTCACCACCACAACTAACTAGATGATGATGATGATGATAGATCGCAATCACCTTCAACTTTCTGCTTAATAGCTCGCTCAGCTCTCAACAAGAAGAAGCTAAGCAAACAGGTAGAGGGAGTATATTCTACTACCTTATTGGTTAAGCAATTTTATTTAATTTAATAGAGTAATTAGAGCAATTAGTTGGTTTCTCCGGTTAAGTGCAGTATTAAAGGCTAATAAGCGTGCCTTGTTGTGAAACGTAGCTGGTGATGGGTCCCACTTTGAGTTAGGCTTAGGCGGAGACTATAGTGAGGTCCCAACCGGTTGAGGTTGGGCTGACCGTCAAAATCAAAAATATGCTGCATCATCTCCCGTTCTCCACTTACCACATGCCACCTATTCTTTTTTCTTTTTGTTCATATATATCAAAATGATTGATTATAAATTTACGAGTGAAGGGACATTTTAGTCACTCAAGTTTTTCGACAGGGACACTTTAGTCCCTCAAGAAATTTAATTCATTTTTAGTCTCTCATGTTTTTCAAAAGTACCAATTTAGTCCCTCATGTTTTTCAAAAATACCAATTTAATCCCTCATGTTTTTCAAAAGTACCAATTTAGTCCCTTAAGTGGCTAACGGAAATAGGACAGAGACTAAATTGGTATTTTTGGAAAACTTTGGGGACTAAAGTTGAATTAAGTTTCTTGAGAGACTAAAGTGTCCTTTTCGAAAAACTTGAGGGGCCAAAGTGTCCCTTCACTCTAAATTTATAAAATCAACTTATAAATAAATTTTTAAAAAATGACATATATCATAAAATAATATTTTACGTATTATAATAGGTTAAAAAATTATATACATATATATATATATATATATATATATATATATATTATGATATAAATTTATTTTAAGTTGATTTATGTACTTATATATGGTAGTATCATTTTTTTACTTTGCTTACTTATGTACCCTATATCATGCCCATTGTTTTTTGTTTAATTAAGTTGTTAAATTCACCCTGAATTACCAACAAAGCCCAGCACAGTTGGTAGATAGCTGTGTTCCTTAAACATGATGTCAGAGGTTCGATCTCTGTCGTGGGCATGGAAAAGGCAGGCTTTGTTAGTAGAGGCAAAACCCACTTCGGTGATTTCTACGCCTCGGAGGGGTTAGTCTTCGGCTGTCGACTGGGGGATACCTTTGATATACACCAAAAAAAATTCACCCAGAATTCTTTACCAGCTATTAATTCCATTCAAGACATAAATTTAATTAATTAGATAGAGTAAAAATATTTTTAATAGCTAACATAATAGGAATATATCTTAAAAGGGTTATCTTAACTTTCCCGATATCAGCTTGATATTTTAAGTACGTTTAGTGCTTCTCTGTAATAAAGCTATGTTCATTAAAAAAATATAGGCTTATTTAAGTTTTTAGTCCCTTAACTTAGGTGCTCTTTTGAAATTAGTTATTGATCTTTTTTTTGTTGCTTTGGGTCCCTAAACTTTTTCAATTTTTGGAAAATGACCTTGTTGTTGCTTAAGTGATGATATGACCGATGAAATGCTACATAACCTTCGCAGTATCGATAGATAACATACTAGATGATGCCACGTGAATTTTAAAGATTAAAAAAATTCAAATTTATTAAAAATAATTAAAAATTGTATTTTTTTTAAAAAATAAAATAAAATCCTTTAATAATTTTGAAAAAAAAATTTAATAAAAAAATAATCATGTGGTGTTACAAAACGCTACATAGCACATCATTCTTCGATGTCGAACAAGTGACGTGACATTTCATTGGTCATATCATCACTTAAGCAACAACAGGGTCCTTTTCCAAAAATTGAAAAATTTAGGGACCCAAAACAACGAAAAAAATTCAAGGACCAATTCCAAAAGAGCACATAAGTTCAGGGACTAAAAACCTAAATAAACCAAAAATATATATCAAATCTAATTTTGACATGGTATTTTAAAATGAAAAATTCTAAAGAATGCTCATAAGACATTGGTTAAGGAATTAAATCAGGTAGTTTAAATCTTAAAAAATGTTGAATTTAAAACATCAAAAAACATAAACTTAAATTTTCAATACTAATTTTTCCTTAATGTATTTCTTAAACAATGTCTTTAAAATATTTGTTAGAAAGTCTTTAAAATTTTCCAAGCGGCACATGATGAGACAAGATGGATAAAAAAACGGAAATCATTTTTGCCTTTTGACTCCCTCGTATATGTTATATACCTTACAAAACTAAACTTATAGGGTGGAAGAAAAAGATGTAATTTCTTATTCTTTTCATCTAATTTCACTTATTGAAAAATTGAAGAATATTTTTTTCGAATGTTGATAGAGTACAAAAAAATGGAGTAAAAAACTAAAATATACTCCATCTTTTCACTAGGCCTTTTGGGTTTGAGCACATAAATTAAAAAATATCAATTATTGTAAGTATTATGTATAGTTTATTCAAAATGCTCCTATATAGTTCTTATTGAAAAATTGTAGTAAAATTGTAGTACTCCCTCCGTCCCTAGATATAAAGCCCTCTTGACATTTTTATTTTGTCCTATTTATAAAGTCTCATACCAATTTTTAATGATCATTAATTATTATTTTTTTCCACAAATACCCCTATTTATTTAACACTTTTTAGATTCTCAATAATATTAATAGGGGTAATTTTGAAATTACATATCAAAGTTCACATTTTCAATACAATTAACTAAATTATTTTTACTTTCTTAATGGACGTGAAATCCTTCAAAGAAACTTTATATTTAGGGACGGAGGGAGTAGTATTTAATTTTTATTAATAAGTATGTCAATTAATTAATGTATAGTGGTTTAGAGATGAGAGATATGATAAAAGTAGAATTAATGAGAAGTAAGAGAAATAATTGAATGAAAGGTTAAATTTGGAAATAATATATATATATATATATGTTTGTGTATTGAAAATGTAAAAGGTCAAACAATATGAAACAAAAAAAGGCTAAAAGGCCAAATATAGTGAAACCGAGTGAGTATATGCAAATCAATATATATATTGATGATGCAAATTTTTTTATATGGGAATATTTTTTATGTACTTCTCCTGTTCATATTTATCTGTTTTATTTCAAATAAAACACACTCTTTAAGAAATCTAATCATTACTTAGATTTCTAATACATTAATTATGTTTTTTCCCACTATACCCTTTATCATTTTATAATTATTAATTTTTTTCACTACTTACATAAATTAAGACATATTAAATAAGGACAAATATGAAAAATAAAATTTATTACACTATTGAAATCTTAAAAAAAACAAATAAAAATAAACAAAAAAATCTCTAAAAAAACATATAATAAGAAACAGAGGGAGTATTATTTATCATCTATACGTGGTACTCATTTCGTCCCTATGTATAACAGTACAAGACCTTTTTGATAGATTTCACGTTTATTAAAAAAGTTGGTTAATTTAGTTAATTGTATTGGAAATATGAACATTTGACGTGTATTTTCAAAATTACTCATATTAACAGTAATGAAAATCTAAAAGTGTTAAGTAAATAAAAGTATTTGTGGAAAGAAATTATTAGTTGTCATTGAAAATTGATACATGATATTATAAATATGAACTAAATAAAAGTCTCAAAATGATATTATACCTAAGAACTAGTATTAGTTTTACTTAAAAATCAATCATTAATTCATTATTGGTTAAGGAATTATAAATTTGATGTAGTATTTGATTAAGGAAGAGTAATAGTATTATTAGTTCCTGAGCATCAACAACCCACCTCCAGTACAAAAATTCAGATACAAAACACGTACAACAATACTCTATTAGTCTATTTAATTGAGATCCGGTATTCCGGTGTAACCAGAAAGCAATACCAAAACGTAAAAGTGGTTCAACCCGAACCGCCCAACAATCCACATGACACGTGTCCATCAATTCGCTGGTGCCAACTTTTATTTTTATTTAAAAAAAAAAATCAAATGACGTGGCCGATGCCAAACAAAACAATCCATCCCCCAACCCCAATTGGAGAAGTTACCCAATTAATTAAAAATCCCACCCAAATAAAATAACCGACACCGTAACCACCCTGGAAGAACGGTTATGGATCACGTGCACTAATCAACTTCTTTTCTTTCTCTCCCTATAAATACTCAACCATGCCCTTCTCTACCCTTCATCTTAATCCAACTTCATTTCTCTCTCTAACCATTTTTCATTATTCCCCTTTTGTCCTTCTCTGCAAAATGGGAACTGCAATTCTTCGCTCCCACGATTGCCTTCAAGTGCGCTTGCGCAACGATGCCTTCGCTCTTGCCACGTCACGCGTCAGATCGCGACCGAACTCCGCTACCCCGAGCCACAATTTCAACAACAACCGCCGATGCAGGCGAGCTCCGGTGCCTCCTCCAAATCATCTCAATCGGGATCAGATCCGCGTCGGTGATCGACCGGCGAAAGTTCCGGCCGCCGCGAATATTGCAATAGGCCAAGTGAAGATCCTGAAGAGAGGCGAGAATAATATCCCCGTGACTACGGCGAACAAGCAGATTAGGGTTTCGGATGCGAAGGAAATGATGTACGCTGGATCGGCGTTTGTGACGTCACCGCCACCGAGCTTTGTTCCGGTTCCCGGTTTTATAGGGAGGAACGACGCAGCTACCAATGATTTGAGGCGGTTACTTAGGCTTGATCTTGATGATTAATCCGATGATAAATGATTTCGATGCTTTTGCAGTTACGTAACTTTCTTAGATGATGATGATGATGATGATGGCGTCGCGTGGTCTCCAACGCGCTTTCCGTTATTTTTTCAAGAGGAATGCCGTTGGGTTGCGATCACACGTTGAATAAACAAATAAAGCAGGTTATATAAGGGATCGATTTAGGATTGAGACCAAACTACGAAACATATCTTGTTTGTAAATTCAATTCCCCTGTATATCTGAGTCGTATATAGAAAGTTTGTTTGTACGTTGTAGGTATTTGGATTCTCATAACGAAGAAGAAGAAGAAGAAGAAAAAGAATGAAAGGAAAGTAGTTAGATGTGTGTTGTTTCTTCGTAGTATCATGTAATAATACACGTCGATGTAGTTATGAAATTCAATAGTAATACAACAAATTTCTAGTGCTAACACCATCTTGCTACCATGATCTGAATTGTTTATTGTTATGGGGGTAATTCGTTCTCATCTGAAAGCTTAATTTTGGTTACTTTTCCTTTTCATGGGGTGATTAGTGAATTTAACATTTTCAATTGCATCTGCTGCTGTAGTAGAAGCAATGACCTTTTCAGTTATTTTGGTACATCTAAAGGGAAAAAAATAAGCAAATTTTTTTTTTTTTTTTTTCATTTGATAGACAAAGTTTTTGACCTTGAGGAGGAGGAGCAATTTTCGCTTTCATCATGGTTTAAGTATCCTGTGAATGCAATTTTCGCTTTCATCTTTCTTTGGCTATTATTATACCTAGGTACGGGTACAAGTTTGATTCCTAGTCCAAGCATATACTGTTATTTTCGTGGATTTGTTATCTCTTATTGCATCTTCAGATAAATATATTATACGTACATAGCTGCTGCTTCCCTAATTTTGCAAAAGTAGTACTAATTCAGTTCCTGGAACCTGAGATAGTCAACCTGTGGCATGACTTACATCTTGTAGAATTCTATTCCAGAACCAGTGTCTTCTCCACACAAATGACATCTCTTCAATGGGAATTCCCTTGGTTTCAGGTAGGAACAAATAAACAAATAATGCTAGAATCTGAAGAGGTGGTCAAATTTTGTAGTAACCATTCTTAGGGCTGAGATATACTAAGGAAATGACCTCTTTTCATCTAACATGGGTTCTGTGGTTATGCATCATACAAATGAAATGGTGTCTTGTTCAGATTCTAGCATTATTTCCGGATGTCAGTGTTCTTGTAAGCATAGTTGGAATATGCATTAAAGGGATTGTTTTTACCTGCCATGTAACCATTTGTATTCCACCGCTGATGAGAGTAGAGGTTTCCTGCCCAATCTATCTACTGTTGCAATGGAAATGAATGTTGATAAAGCAAGAACTCCTCTGATCAAGGCTGTGGAGTAGAGAGATGCATCCTACCTATCAAATCCCATGCTTTGAAATAACAAAGGAGCATAGAAGAGAATTGAACTTATGCCAGTCAGAGAATCTGGAAGGTAGGCATGAAGATTGTCATGACCAACTCTGGCCTGTTCTTTTTTCAAATAGGCTCTGAAAGGGGTGCTTTATTGAGTTTACAAATTTGCTTGCATCAACCATATCTTGGAACTCTGCGACAACGTCACTTGTTCCTCTGATTTTTTCAAGGAGTTTCCTTCCTTTTTCCTGTGATCCTCGTTCTACCAAGCTATTTGGAGTATCAGGAAGAAATATCCCTCCTACTGTCATGAAAATAGCCGGTATAGCAGCAAGGCCAAGTGATAGCCTCCACCCCCGTGGATGAAGCTTCTGTGCTCCATAATTGATCATATTTGCTGTAAAAATACCAAAAGTGGCTGCTACCTGAAACATCATGTTCAGAGCTCCTCGAAGGTGGGTTGGTGCCATCTGTGACAAATAAATTGGAACAGCCTTCAAAACAACCATCCGCAGCAGTTATAGTTAGTTTTGAAGTCTAAGGTATGAATGGATTATATTTTAACTGAGACGTAATTTAATAGACCATTAATTGACTGTTTTCATCAAATTACTAACTTTTTTCCTTCAGTATTTATGAACTTGTGGTTTTTAATTGTGGGTTCTCGGGTTGTATTTACTACAATTGCAGGACAATGCAACTGATAGTGTCACAAGTATGATCATGATGTGGTTGCGACCACCAAAAGTGCAATTTTTTGGTCATAAAATCATAATTAAAATTTTGGACAACAATTTAAAACACACAATTTAATGTTGAGCTAGTTGATACTTGATCCTTTCGCTCTAAACAGGAAATAAGTAGTTTGTTGTTCCTTTTCTAGATAAACAAATTTTCTAAATAAACTAAAGTTTTACACCAAAAAAACATATATACATAAAATTTGATCACAACAACAACAACAACTAAGCTTTTGTCCCACTAGGTGGGGTCGGCTACATGGATCAAACGACGTCATAAAGGCCTATCATAAATCATGTCTTTTGATAAGGCATTGATTGCCATATCCTTCTCAATTGTTTCGCCTATAGTTTTTCTAGGTCTTCCTCTTCCTCTAGCCCTTGTAGTACCCTCCATTTGGTCTACCCTCCTAACCGGGGCTTCCACCGGTCTCCTCCACACATGCCCAAACCACCTCAGACGAGATTCAACCATTTTTTCAACAATAGGAGCAACCCCAACTTTTTCTCGAATATACTCATTTCTAATCCGATCTTGTCTGGTATGCCCACTCATCCACCGCAACATCCTCATCTCTGCAACAAGAAGTTTATTCTCTTGTGTGCCCTTTGCCGCCCAACACTCTGTCCCATATAACATCGCCGGTCTTACAGCAGTGCGGTAGAACCTTCCTTTAAGTTTAAGTGGTACCTTCTTATCACATAACACGCCTGAGACACTCCTCCATTTCATCCACCCTGCTTGAATCCTAAGATTTACATCCCCTTCTATTTCTGCATCCTGCTGTAAGATAGAATCAAGATACTTAAACTTCGGGACTTGTGCTAAGACATGCTCTCCAACCTTCACCTCCCGAGTAAGGCCCACGTGCCTCTTGCTAAAATTACACTTCATATACTCTGTCTTGCTTCGACTTATCCGGAATCCAGACCCTTCTAAAGCTTGTCTCCACATTTCAATCTTCCCATTTATCACAGGTTAGAGAAAAATGATACTACCTGATTCCCAAATCCAGTGGCAACACCAAGCACGATCCCTCCTATGATAAGCATTTCCAGATTAATGGCTGAGGCATTCAGAGCTGATCCAATAAGAAAGCTGATACCACCACCTAGGTTACTAGCCCGACGTCCATACTTCCTTGTAACCATAGATGCCAACAGCAAAGCAACTAAACCAGAAATATACAGAGAAGAGGTAAATGCTGCAGCAAGGCCATGATTGTCGTACTTGCAGTAGTTGTTTCAATGCACGTGCAGCATTCTATGTTTGTACACCGAGGGGAAAAAATCCCGAAGAAAGCCATCCATGGCACACAGGGAGTGGCTAGGGATGGCAATGGGAGATTGCAGATGGGGATCCCCGCGGGGAACGCCCCGACCCGAGTTTGGGGATTTTTTCCCAGCGGGGGCGGGGATGGGGGATTTCTCGCGGGTTGCCTGTCCCCGACAATTTTTAGTTATATGTCCTTAAATATTTAGGCTTTATATAGTTAAAAAATAGGTTTTTTAGTAACTTCACATATATCTTTTACTATATAGTTTGTCCATTTTTTTTATACCCAAAATGCCCCTTGGGTATGAGTGGTTACTAAAGAAATAACTGTACTTCTCTACTACTTCTTTTATCTTTTACTATAATAAAGTAAACATGGTAAAAAAACTGATAAAAACTGCCATGATAAAGTGAAGGGACACTTTGATCCCTCAAGTTTTTTGACAGGGACACTTTAGACCCTCAAGAAATTTAATTCATTTTTAGCCCTCCATGTTTTCCAAAAGTACCAATTTAGTCCCTCATGTTTTTCAAAAATACCAATTTAGTCCCTCAACGAAGTGGCTAGCGGAAATAAGACAGGGACTAAATTGGTACTTTTGGAAAACTTTGGGGACTAGAAATGAATTAAATTTCTTGAGGACTAAAGTGTCCCTATCGAAAAACTTGAGGAACCAAAGTGTCCCTTTACTCTTATTATTATTAACGATTATTTTAACGATTTTTTTTAAATTGAATCTCTTGAATTTTAACGATTATTTTTCTGTAGTGTACAAATTTAAAAATGCTATTCGACGTTGTGAATTTTATAACAGGTCAAGTTGAAGTTAGGTTCTCTGTGGGGACCCGTGGGGACCCGTGGGGTGATGGGGAATGGGGATGGGGGTTAATTAACTCCCGACATGGGGAATGGGGATGGGGATGAGGGGCAAATGAGACCCGAGGATGAGGAATAGGAAATGTCTCCCCGAGCGTTCCCCGCCCCGTTGCCATCCCTAGGAGTGGCCAAGTATATATAACTATATACAAGAGTGCGGACAGAATAGATTGAGAAGTTACTTTTTCTTTACTTATGATTTATGAGTATATCAGATTGAAAAGTTATTCACCTTCTTTCTTGTCTCAACTTTCAATGGCTGTTAGGTGATAAAAACGGTATCTACATTCTGATTCAGAGAATGGATTGTAGAAGAAGAGATGAAAAGTGAGAACTATAAAATAATGAAAATTCAGAGTGAGGGATTATATGGAACAATTACCTGAAATGCCAACATTGTTAAGCCGAAGAGAGAGCCACCAGTGGCACGCAGCAACAATACATGCAAGGGTGACATAAGCTGTGAGTCTGTGACCCTTCCTTTGTATAGCTCTGCTCTCTCCTTAGCCACACCACCTCTTGTGATGAAAGATCACCTGCCATTTCCTCAATTCACCTCTCTCTTTGCAAAAGGCAATATTTTTGGTTTGCAGGAATGATCACCATTCTCATGCTGCTTAAAATTTATTCACACGTCTTGTGGTAAATGAGACTACACGTCTACAGCCATTGGCTCCAACTAAGGTAGATCACAGATAATGGTTTTTGTCAATTTTCATTAGAGTACAATCTATGTATCATTGCACTTTGGACTCACTTTGGACTCATTGCCCAACTTGGGCAATCAAAACATTGGATTTCCTGGATTATGTACTGCTGAATTTAAATCAAGTAAATTATCATATTGTTCTTGATTTTGAAAACGCTTGTTTGATATTATCAAAATTACTCAATCATCCATAAATTTGAAGACAAAAGTTACCCAGGTTGATCTTTGAAGAAAAGTACTCAAAATACAAATTTTAAAATAGAAAGAAACTTAAAAAACTTATTTGAAAAAAAAAATTAACTTATAAATCAAGTTTATTAATTTCGGTTTTTCTATCCTATACAGCTCATGCATAAAATAAAATTATGCATAAAATAAAATTTTGCCAAAAAGTAAACAACTTTGATATTAAGTATGATTAAATATTTAAAGCACTAACTCAGGGGTCTCTTTCCTAACTGGTTGCCAGAAAAATCTGATGATTCACAGGACACCACTGAACATCATTATAAAGGACTTCATCCTTACAGTAATTAATACTTGTAAAAAAAAAAATCTTAAATTAAAACTAAGGATTTAATTTTAATTCATTCATAATGTCAAAAATGTTACAGTAGTACTCCCTCCGGCTCGAATTATAAGCAAATCCAACAACTTTTACGTTTATTAAGGAGGTTAGTTGATTGTATTTAATTTTCTCAAATTTATAAAAAATAGAGGTATTTTAGGAAAGTAGTATTGAGAATGAAACAAAAATTAATTAAGATTACAATTTTCTAGAGATGTTTTAGGAAAGTGGCACTGAGAATGAAACAAAATTTAATAAAGTTAGTTAATTTTGCTTATATTTTAAACCAAGAAGAATATGTTTTTTGTTGCTTATAATTCGAGCCGGAGGGAGTATCTAATCATATAGTATTTGACTCTCATACCAGTTACTAGAAAAAATTCACCTGAAATAATAATGTGAAATTGGCAAAAAAAAGGCTTATTTATGATTTTAGTCCCTAAAAGTTTAGCGTGTTTTGGTTTTATTTCCTATAAGTTATTTTGATCGGGAATGGTCCTTAATTTTTCAAACATTTTGGTTTTGATCCACTCCATTATGAAAAAACTGTTATTTGCTTATGTGGCTAGCGGAACACCATATCACCAGTCACGTAGTGTGAGGAGACGCCGAATAAGTGATATGGCGTAGATGATGCAGATCCATGGGCGCAAAATGATCTCATACGCAGAATGGTCCCATACGCAGAATTTTGCGTTTATGGACCCGAATGATCCATGTCACAATACTTATTTGGCGTTATCTTACATCACATAGTTGTTGGTGTGAGTTTCAGTTAACCACGTCAATAAATAATTGATTTTTTCTAACGAATGAGACCAAAACCAAAATGTTTGAAAAACTAAGGACCAGTCACGGTCAAAATAACTTTTAGGGACTAAAATCAAAACACGCTAAACTTTTAGGAATCAAAACCATAAATAATAAACTAAAGTTTTCATCATTAGTTCATTACGTGATAAGAATTGGAAACGACTAGGTGATAGTGCTATCCTTATAGGCTGAAATGATGTACGAGTCATCGATTATAAAATGATGTAATAAAGCAAACAACATCCCCGACCCCGGGGGCTCTATAAAAAGTAAAAACCAATACTTTTCCTTTGGCATAGTTAGCTAAGTAGCTAACGAATCTAGAACCTTGTTTGGGTTGCACAATCCATGCAAATATGTGATAACAAAATACATGCAACTCATGAAATAATGCCCTTCAAGGATTTTTTTCCATTAAAAAAAAAATTGGTTATGCTTCTTGAAAATAATCTAATACAATCAATTGATTATCTCATCATGACAGTGATCTTATCTAATTCGAATAAAATTGCTTCAGGGAAATAAGATATTTGTTCTTTAGACCCAAAAAAACATTTAATTATCTCATCAAATCGAAAAGAATCAATTGATTCAGTGTTGTTATTTAAAGAATTAAAATTTAAAAGAATGCTTCTTCAAGAATGTTTTCGGACTTCATTCTTACTGTCATTGTTGCTAAGATGTTTTGTCAAGGTACATCTCACTCTAGTTCTGACATTACTATATATCATCTCTATTATCTCATCTATTGCAGTAAACTTTTTGCTAGAAAATGCTTGCTAATGATATTGATGCATCATGTATGTAGGCTTCAAGACTCTCCTTCTAATCTAATATGCTTCCAAACATGTAGAACTCTTCTGGTCCAAGTCCTGAATCAAGCATGGAAACTTCTAATGCCCAGCTTTCTGATAATCTGCTGCAGAATCTGATATGAAAATGTACACTTGAAGAAGAAAATATGATATTTAATTTCATGTTTTCTTTCGCAAGGTACACAATAAATATCATTAATCTCAAAATTCAGTCTGACTTTTGTGAGCAGTCGAATCTGAATTGTTCCGACATAGTTTTCTCAACGTCACTGTCTGGTGAAGTCACTAGCTCCAAATCCGTTTTCTGACTTGTCCAATTATGTTTGTAAAAATTTAAGGGAAAAAGTTGATTAAGATTTGAATATAGATGGTGCACCTTTATCTCGGAGTTTCTCTTATTTTATATGATGAGTGAAGAACAGTTTGGTTTCTCACATTTTCAATTTCTTCTGGTTGTTTTAAATTTAATTCATGTGATTTATACGCTTAGGATAATTAGATGCCGTTAGTCTTCATATAGTTAGTAGTATTAGACTTTAGTTTTCAGAATTCACATTGCTAATAAGTTTTAGTTCCTTGATGGAAATCAAGGTTTGGTTGTAGTATTCTATGAAACTTACTAGTTTTGCATTCAGAATTTCAGATCATACACAATACAGAATTTTCACAGAATACTTGTCTTTTTTATTGCATCTTGACAGAAAAACGCTGCTGCATCCTTAATTTGTTCATCCATTTCATTCTATAGCTTGGTCTAGTATTTTGCTCAATTTAAGATGACGAATCAATAAAGAAAACTGTAGATTAGTATTCATTTATGCATTATAGTAGTTACTTATCTCATTCTTCACAAAAATATAAGACTTTTTTCCTTTGTCATTTTCAACTAACTTTCCTACAATTGTTCATTTTACAAAATTACCGCATAGTACAAAGGGGTCATTGCTCTGTATAAATATTTCTGTTTTAGTGATTTAGTAGCTGGAGCCTGAGATTTAGTCAATCTGTGACATCATTCATCTCTGGCAGTATCCTCTTCCAGAACCAGTGTCTTCTCCACATAAATGACATCTCTTCGATGGGAATTCCCTTGGTTTCAGGTAGGAACAGAATAACGAATGCGGTCATGATGGTAATCCAGCCGGCGAAAAACAGGAAGATACCAAACTTGAATGAACAAAGAAGGGCTAGAAAGGCTTGTGCAATTATGAAAGTAAACAGAAGGTTTACAGCAACTGTGATACTTTGCCCTGCCGATCGGATTTCTAATGGAAATACCTCACTTGGGACAGTCCAACCAAGTCCACCCCATGACCATCCGAAAGCTACAACAAATAGGCAAATAACAACTACAACCAATGCTGAAAAGCCTTTTGACAATTCTTGGTCTTCTCCAAACTTGGTCCCTAAAATTATGGAAACAATAACCTGCTCATATGAAAAAATGGAAGTATGATCAATTGATAAAGCAAAGTACAAACACATACACAAAGTAAACTGAGACTTGGAATAAGCGGTTAAACTTTGAAGTAACCAATTTGCAAGAGTCTTGACTTGACTTCGGTGAATCCCCAATGCCTCCCAAAATTTAATACCATTCTCAGGGAAACTATGCTATTATATTAAGAAAATGACCTCTTTCTATCTGACATGAGTTCTATAGTAATGCATTATAAAAATGACCTCTTTCTTTGCATTAAACAGAATGTGTTTACCTGGCATGTAATCATTTGTATTCCACCGCTGATGAGTAGAGGTTTCCTGCCAAATTTATCGACTGTTGCAACAGAAATAAATGTTGATGCAGCAAGAACTCCCCCAGTCAAGGCCGATGAGTAGAGAGATGCATCCCCGCCAAATCCCATGCTTTGAAATAGCACCGGAGCATAAAATAGAATCGAATTTATGCCAGTAAGAATCTGGAAGGTAGGCATGAAGATTGCAATGACCAACTCTGGCCTGTATCTCTTTTCAAATATGTTCCGAAAGGGGTGCTTTATCGAATGTGCAATTTCGCTTGCATCAACCATATCTTGGAACTCTGCTTCAACGTCACTTGTTCCTCTGATTTTTTCAAGGAGTTTCCTTCCTTTTTCCTTTGATCCTCGTTCTACTAAGCTATTTGGAGTATCGGGAAGGAATATCCCTCCTACAGTCATCAAAATAGCTGGTATAGCAGCAAGGCCAAGTGACAGCCTCCACCCCCATGGTTTAATCTTCTGTGTTCCATAATTGACCATATTTGCTGTAAAAATACCAAAAGTGGTTGCTACTTGAAACATCATGTTCAAACCTCCTCGAAGGTGGGTTGGTGCCATCTCTGACAGATAAAGCGGAACAGCCTTCAAAAGAACCACCAGCAGTAGCTATAGTAAGTTTTGAAGTCTTACGGTATAAATGGTCTTACTATCTTTTAACTGAAACATACTTTTATGGACCATTCATTGACTGTTTCCACCACATTACTAACTTTATTTCCTAAAAATTTTAAGAAATTGTGGTTTTAAATTACGGTTGCAGATGCACCTGCTATTGCATTGTAATTGCAGGAAAATGCAATCGATGCAGCCACAATTCAATTTTGCTCATGATGTGGCTGCATGGACCACCAAAAATGCAATATTGCTGTCAAAATTACAGTTGAAGGCTGCAATTTATAACACAATTTTATGTTGACCCTCTCAGTCTTCAAAGCCAATTGATACTTGGGCTATCTAGTGCTTCGATTTAAACAGGAAACAGTTTTTTGCTCCATTCTTGAATAAACCAATTTTCTATATCTTCAAGTTATAAAAAAGCTTGTACATACGAATAAAAATTGATTGCAGGTTAGAGAAGAAAAAAATGTTAATACCTGATTGCCAAATCCAATGCCAACACCAAGCATAATCCGACCCATGATAAGCATTGCCAGATTAACAGCTGAGGCATTCAGAGCTGATCCAATAAGAAAGCTGATACCACCACATAGGATACTAATCCGACGCCCATACTTCCTTGTAACAATAGATGCCAACAGGGATGCAATTAAACCAGCAATGTACAAAGAAGAAGTAAATGCTGCAAGGCCCTGATTGTCGTACTTGCAGTAGTTGTTTTCGTGCGCCTTCTTTTTTTGATTGTATACCGAGGGGAAAAAATCCATAAGAAAGCCATCCATGGAAGTAACTCCTCCTGTTAGTGGATAATCAATATACATACACGCATCAGAGGTTTTTTTTTTTTTTTTTTGATAAATGACTGAAAACATTATACTTGCATATTCTGATAACGAAAATGGTAACAATTGTAACTGGATCAGCTTACAAAAAGAGGTGTAAGTAGTCTGGAAAAAAGAATGTAATTCTATAACAACCCTTCTATAAACGCGACGAGTCGCTGGGATAAATTAACTAGAATTGTTCATAATATAAGTACTGTATTAGGGTTGGGTAACAACAATACATTATCATTATTTTGCAAGGTGGGATGTGAATGGATTTGGAACAACATAGTCAAGGGAACTGACTCAGTGCAATTCAATATGGAGGTTATAAATTTTTCCATTCCATCTATAGGTATTTGAGATTCTAAGAAGGTTTAACTTCCTGGACTCAGCTTTGAGATGATAATTGGGAATTGCATCTTCTAGAATGAAGGAAGTGGGGCTTTAAACACTATAGATTGAAAAATAAATAAAAATACAAATCTAGAGTGCAGACAGAAAAGTATGAAAACATATTTTTTCTTTGCTTTCTTTTTTTTTTTTGGTTAAGTCTTTCAGAGAAGTTTCCTTGTTCACCATCTTTCTTGTTTCAACTTTCAATGACTTTGATAACACTTTTCATACAAAAAAATAAATAAATAAATAAACAAAATCTAAATTTAATGAATTAGAACATGAAGATGAAGGTGAAAACTAGTAAAAAAATAATGGAAATTGAGAATCAGAATATGAATTATGGTTTAAGGAAGAAGTGTACCTGAAATGCCAACATCATAGCCGAATAGAGAGCCACCAGTGGCAGCAACAATGCATGCAACGATGACATAAGCTGTGACCCTTCCTTTGTATTGCTCTGCTCTCTCCTTAGCCACACCACTTGTTGTTGCAATAGACCCTCCTGCCATTTCCTCAATTTCCCTTTTTTCTCACGGAATTTGGATCGCAGGAATCAACATCTGTCTCATGCTGCTTCCATTTTATACATGTGTCATGCTAATTGAGATGACACGTTTTTTGCTCCAACTAAGATAGATCATGGGATAAAAAATGATTTGGTGAACCTTCTTTTCAACAGTACGAGGTATCCTTACACCTTTGGCCCCACACCCGATCTAAAATCTTTTAACTCCACTTCAAGTAATATTCGGTATTCCATCGCATCTTTTACCTAAGTGGGTAGTTTTACAAAAAATTTACGAAAAAAGGGTAGTTTTGAAACTATTTACGTAACATGGGGCAGTCAACAAAACTATTTACGCAAATGGGGCAGTCAAAGTCAAAAAAAAAAAAAGTCTAAGAAGTCATGTGGGATGACTTAACCTAGGTGACACGTGTCACTCTTTGATTCGTCAAAAAAATTTTGCAAAAAAAAAAAAAAAATCTTGCGTCAATCCAACCTCCACGTTGCGACACTAGGCAACGTCGATTCGACCCCCGACCAGGGGGAGGAAACAACTATGACACATGGGGCAACCACTGAGCCAACAGCTTGTTTATGTTATGAAAAGAAACGACTTATATTTATTATACATATATTTCGGTTTTTAATAATTTTCTACATATTCTGATTTCATAATATCATATCCGGTACTGAATATAAAAGTATTGGTTTTAAACTTTTTTTTTTTATTTCATAAGTTTCATTTCTATTTTTAATCACATTATTTTATTTTTTTGCAATCATCCATGATAGTTTTTAATATTCATTATTCGAATAATTTAGCAATATAAAATAATTAATAATTTATCGAATAATTAGCAATGTAAAATAATTAATAATTTTTTAAATTATTAATTTTACATTATGAATTTATCGAATAATTAGCAATTTAAAATTTATAATTTATCGATAAATTTATAAATTTATTAATTTGGAAGTGATGCTAATTATTAATTTATCGAAAAATTTATAGAATAATTAGCAATGTAAAATAGTTAATAATTTTTTAAATTATTAATTTTACATTATAAATTTATCGAATAATTAGCAATTTAAAATTTATAATTTATCGATAAATTTATAAATTTATTAATTTGGAAGTGATGCTAATTATTAATTTATCGAAAATTAATAATTATTAATTTATTTGATAAATTAATAATTATTCGATAAATTATTCGATAAATTAATAATTAGCATCACTTCCAAATTAATAAATTTATAAATTTATCGATAAATTATAAATTTTAAATTGCTAATTATTCGATAAATTTATAATGTAAAGTTAATAATTTAAAAAAATTATTAATTATTTTACATTGCTAATTATTCGATAAATTATTAATTATTTTACATTGCTAAATTATTCGAATAATGAATATTAAAAACTATCATGGATGATTGCTAAAAAATAAAATAATGTCATTAAAAATAGAAATGAAACTTATGAAATAAAAAAAATAAAGTTTAAAACCAATACTTTTATATTCAGTACCGGATATGATATTATGAAATCAGAATAGGTAGAAAATTATTAAAAACCGAAATATATGTATAATAAATATAAGTCGTTTCTTTTCATAACACAAACAAGCTGTTGGCTCAGTGGTTGTCCCATGTGTCATAGTTGTTTCCTCCCCCTGGTCAAGGGGTCGAATCTCACTATGGCATTTTTGCCAACGCAACGCGACACGTGGCACTGCGTCAGATTTTTTTTTTTTTTGCAAAATTTTTTTGACGAATCAAAGAGTGACACGTGTCACCTGGGTTAGGTCATCTCACATGACTTCTTAAACTTTTTTTTTTTTTACTTTGACTGCCCCATTTGCGTAAATAGTTTTGTTGACTGCCCCATGTTACGTAAATAGTTTTAAAACTACCCTTTTTTCGTAAATTGTTTGTAAAACTACCCCACTTAGGTAAAAAAGCCCATCGGATCTTGATTATAGGTTAGATTTTATGATAATTTTTCGATTCTATTTATAAGTTATTTTGTACTCTTATAGTTTATAATTAGTATTTATTTTTCTTTTTCTTATTTGATTTTTTGTTAATTAATATTAAATAATACAATTGTGAAATTCCCAATTCAAGTAAAAAGAATAAAACTGTAATGTTAAATAAATTTTAAAGTTTCAAAAAATGTAACTACTGCCCTCTTTAAACTTTATAAAATAGTTAAATGTGACTTATATTAACATTAAGAGGATATTTTCTTTGGTCAAATTTAACTAATACTAATTTAATGTATTTAATTTTGTTTATTTTTATGAAAAAATATGATGATCTAAATTATCTTTATTATTCACTAAAAAAAGAATATAATATTATGAACGAAATAATAATTAATTGAGAAAATTAATTTAATTTAGGATAATTTAAGAGCAATACCCTTTGGTTTTTATTCATAAGTTATTTTTTTAAGGTTTTTTTCTTTTAATATAAGTCATTTTACAACAACTGTAAATAACCTATATCAAATACACGTTTAATGATTTCATTCCATATTCCATATTCGCATTAACTGGATTTCTGTCACTTTGATGCGTGTCTGTGTAGGACTCAGTAGGAGTAATCATCAGTTAGACGTGGTTTAGCGTTTGCACTGCGAATGGTTTGGTACTTTGGTTCGGTAGGCAGTTCCGTGGTTGGTTTGTTTTAGTCGCATCCATTAATCAATGACTAATTAGTCTCTAACTTTAATTATTACTAGCGTCTCGACTGACGTGTCTGTCGATCCACATTCTTATTGCCATGTTTTCGTTATAAAGTGTTGTTTGTCATAAAATATTATATTTGTAAATCGACATTCATTTTGTCACTGACAACTTTTTTTTTTTTCTTCTTCTTACTCTCTCTTTCTATTTCCTTTAGCTTTCTGTCTTTATGCGTTTTTATTTGTTTGGTTGCAGTTATTTTTTTCTGCCAGTAACTTCCCTTCCCCTCATTTTATTTTAGTTTGTGGAACAATTTGAGCAATTTTTTTTTCAATTAAGGAAGGTATAATAGGAAAATACAAATTTATGTACAAACTTGTTTTCTTTATATAATAGTATAGATAATGATATCAGCTTTTTTTTCTTCTTTTAATTAGATTTTTATGGGTCTTGCTCTTGTTAAGGTTACTATATATAAGAAAAAAAAATCTTAAATTCACGTTCATCATTCTCTCGAAAACATAAAAAATCACACTTTTTAATAATTTTTATCTATAATTACGTTCTTAATAAGTATCCTACTTGTTAGCATTTTCTTTAGATTATTACCAATTACTCCCATCACTTTATATGATTTGACCTTTTAATTTTTGTTGGTATTCCATAACTTTTATTCTTTTACAAATTTAATGTACAATCATGCTTTTTAGAGTATTTTTTACAATTTTAATTTTTTATTAAATCATTTCTTTATTCCTCGTTAATTCTATTTTTATATTTTATATCATCCTTAAACTACTATTCGTTAATAAATAGATACATTTCCTAATAAAAATTAAATTTTATTAAATTATTTAATAAAAATTAAATATGAACATTTCAGACAAAAAAAACACGAAAAATTTATAATAATCAATACTTTCTTAATATGTATACCCAAATTTAAATGACCAAAAGATATGGAATAAAGAGAATTCTAAGTAACTGCATAACAAAACCTTTCAAATAAGAAAAAAGATATAAAATGATAATATTATTTTTTTAACAGAAAAGTCAAATAAAACCTTAAAAAAGAAAAGTAAAGAAAATAATATATTTGTTTTGTTACCAAAAAATGGTATGTAAAGGGAAAAATTATTGAATAATTATGGATATATTCAAATTATTGATTTTAAATAAAATTTATAATATTAAATTTTTTTTTTAGGTTTGTGGTTTTTGCTAGCCCCCAATGGTCCATTACTATTAATGGAATCTTTGAGACTAATTAATTTCAAAGTTATGAGGGTGACTCTCTTACCAAGGTGTTTTTTCCGGTAATCGAATTCGGGGCTATTATCAATAGGATATTTTTCTAAAATCTCAGTTGATTTCACAATATCAATGGAGCTATATTAAGTTCTTAGCTAACACAAGGATAGCGTTAAAAAAAATTATTTTCCTAATGTATGTTCCATGACATGTTAAAATTATGGCTTAATTAAGTAGGCGTTGTCAAAGCCACTCATTTTATGAAAATGAGTTCGAGATGCTTAGCCTAGAACCTAGATGGGTTATTGGGTACCAGACACAAGTGGAAAGGGTTTGTGTCCCTTAAGCATGTGGTCACGGGTTCGAGTCGTTCCCGAGACGCATGTGAATGGAGCAAGCCTTACTAGGAGCATCGCTCCCGAAAGGGCCCGACCATGGTGCGAGGGATTAATCACCCAGTTGAGCGGGTGGATACCCTGATTTATAAAAAAAAAAAAAAAGGTTATTGGATGCATTAAAAATAGATTTGTCATTTTTACATGGAATCGGATAATTCGGTCTTGTTAGTATGATATTTATTTTAATTGCAATTCAATCCATTGAGACTTAAAAATTTTATTTGCGAGGCAACCGAAAATAGAATAAAATCATATGATATCATGATGCGAATAGGAGTATGTTTCTATTTAAAAAAATGAATGAAATATATTTTTTTTAAGGTAACAATGGGGATACTTTATTTGTTTTTCGTTTTTACAATGATTTATATCGAATGAAATCATATTTTTCCTTAAAAAAAAAAAAAAAAGTTAACACCACAAAATTGAGAGGTAGCAACTTTCCACTACAGCGGCGTGGTTAAGGATCCAAGGCAACATGATGGTTTTAGTGACTTCAAGATCGTTCCAAAGGATGAACCATGACAACATGGTTGAGGAGCCAAATCTTGCTTCTCTGAGGGCGCACCATCAAGCCTCCTCCACTCTCCAATTCAGGGGTTCAGGGAAGTGATTTTGGTCAATTGTTTGTGTTATTGCCAATTTTATCCTATGACTTTATTTGTAAATAAGAAACATTATTTGGGTTATATTAAAGTTTCATATTTCTAATGTCACTAATAAAATTAATCAATCAATTCTCTTATTGGATATGAATTTCTCAACAAAAAAAAAAAAAAAAAAACTTATAGCAAGGACTAAATGGAATATTTAATATATTGAGATATGATATTTTTTATTTTTCCTTCAAAACTTACTCCTTAAAATGTCCTTAACACATATCTTAATGTACACATTTAAAAAAATACAAAAAATTTGTCCCATTTTTTACTTTGAAATTAGGTTGATTGAGGACATGAGGAAATCAATCTAAGGCCAACTCAAAAGTTCATTTACTAATTCTTCATCATATTATGGGACAGGACTTTTGTCCTCATCACTAAAATCTAAAATAATTTTTTTGTTATAAACAATTCATATTTATCCAATTAGTGGATGACTATCTATTGGATTGAGTTTATCTCTATTAGCTTGGGTTTATCCTTCTTTGTGTTTATCTTTAGTTGAAACCACTTCATATCAGGGTTTCCTATCTCCCTATAAATAGGACTCACCTATGATGTAAAATGTACACTAAATATATCATAATATATTGTTGCCCCTCTTCTCCTCCTTTTCTCTTCTTCCTTATTTGCATATGTTTCATAACACGTTATCAGCACGATCGTTCTTTTCTCTAAAAGGTGTTAAAGCTAATTCATCAAAAGCAAGGTAATTTTTTTTATTTATTTATTTATTATTTTTTTTTCCTCCAATAGTAAAGTAAGCTTCTCTTCTTCTCTTCATAATTTTTTTTATCTGCAAGTGCAACGTATATGTAGAAAGAAAGAGAAAAATAGTTTGATCTGAAAAAAAAAAAAGTATGAAAGGATCTAAAGATCCCATAAGCCGTGAAAAAAAAAAGCTGTACATATACAGCCG
Source organism: Crotalaria pallida (assembly GCA_037953625.1). Lineage (NCBI taxonomy): Eukaryota > Viridiplantae > Streptophyta > Magnoliopsida > Fabales > Fabaceae > Crotalaria > Crotalaria pallida. The sequence goes on from CM075649.1 coordinate 181,905,024, forward strand.
TGGCCCATGCATATACATATGCAAATGCAAAAGAACCGAGAAAAGAAAAACAAAATAATGTATGCATATGCAAAGGAACCGGAAAAAAAAATATCGTATGTATATGCAAATGCAAAAGAACCGAGAAAAGAAAAACAAAATACTGTATGCATATGCAAAGGAACCGGAAAAAAAAAATGCAATTACCAAACTTCTCGGTGTTTTTTTTTTCTTTTTATGCAATTGCAAATAATATTTTTTTTATGTGATCTAATTTATTTATTGTAAAGAATATTTTTGGATATTATCTAATTTATTTATTTTCCTTATTTATTATAGAATCAATATGTCAAACCTTGCAAATCTTGAATTTTTTGCCCTTGATATCACTGGCAAGAATTATTTGTCATGGGTTTTAGATGCTGAAATTCATTTAGATGCAAAAGGTCTTGGAGAAACAATAAAAGAGGGTAATAAGGCATCTAATCAAGATAAGGCTAAGGCTATGATTTTCTTACGCCATCACCTCCATGAAGGGTTGAAAACAGAATATCTCACTATTAAAGATCCACTTATTCTTTGGAATAACATAAAAGAGCGCTATGATCATCAAAAAACTGTAGTGGATATGGACCCAGTCGTGGTCGTGGATATAAACAAGGTAGACATAATCGTGGTGGTTATTCGAAACACACATGGAAAAGGGGTGAAAATACTGAAAAACGACAAGGTGCTGAAATTAGCAAAAATGATGAATACAAATGTGATCGTTGTGGTATCAAAGGCCATTGGGCTCGTGTATGTCGTACACCTGAACATCTTGTCAAGCCTTACCAAGAATCAATCAAGAAAAAAGGGAAAAATATAGAAACAAATTTTGCTTTTGAAGAAGACAATCCTGATTACAACCACATGAATACAACCTCTCTAGATGTTTCAGATTTCTTTATTGATCCAAATGAAAATTTTGATTTTCTATCTGCAGATGGAACCACCAAAATTTAATTAGATGTTATTGGTTTTAGAACATTTTTTTTTAATGTTTTTATTCTTTTGTTGTTTTTCCTTTTTCCAATAAAGTATTTAAGTCTAGAATGAGTTTCCTTTTTTTTTATGATGAAGTAATAAAGTTTTTATTTTCAAGTATTATCATTTCATTTTTTTTAAGAATTCATATTAATTATCTATTTTCTTTGTATCGTAGTAAGAATGAGTATTCCTTTACATGCTTCATTGGTTGGCTACAACTTTAATCATAAAGAAATGTGTCTTGCCGATAGTGGAACAACTCACACAATTCTCAAGGATAAAAAATATTTCTCCTACCTAGTAATGCAAGAAGCAAACGTTAATACAATATCTGGTAGTACAAATATAATTGAAGGCTCCGGAAGAGCAAATATAATACTAACTGGAGGAACAAAATTGTGTATCAATAATGCATTACTCTCTACTAAGTCTCAAAGAAACTTATTAAGTTTCAAGGATATTCGTCAAAATGGATATCACATAGAGACAACGAATCAAGGAGGTATTGAATTCCTTTATATCACAAAAGTGATTTCAAATAAGAAATGCATAGTAGAAAAGTTGCCTACTTTTTCCTCTGGTTTGTACTACACATACATTACAACAATTGAGATACATCATGTCGCAAACCAAAAGTTTGTGGATAATAATAAGTTCATTGTTTGGCATGACCGGTTAGGTCATCCCGGATCTATTATGATGCGAAAAATAATTCAAAATTCTTGTGGACACCAAATGAAGAACCAAAAGATTCTTCAAACTAATTGTCTTTCATGTGTTGCTTGTTACCAAGGGAAGTTGATCATTCGGCCATCACCTGGAAAAATTGAGTATGAATCACTAACATTTTTGGAACGTATACAAGGTGATATATGTGGGCCAATAGACCCATCATGTGGACCATTTAGATATTTCATGGTTTTAATAGATGCATCAACTAAATGGTTACATGTATGTTTATTGTCAACTCGTAACCATGCATTTGCGAGATTACTTGCTCAACTAATTAGACTTAGAGCACATTTTCCTGATTACCCAATTAAGAAAATACGCCTTGACAATGCTGGTGAATTTACGTCTCAAACTTTTAATAATTTTTGCATGTCTATTGGCATTGATGTTGAACATCCTGTAGCACATGTTCATACACAAAATGGACTTGCGGAATCACTTATTAAACGATTACAAATAATTGCAAGGCCTTTACTTATGAGATCAAAACTTCCAATAACTGCTTGGGGACATGCAATTTTGCATGCTGCAGCACTAATTCGCATCAGGCCAACAAGTTTTAACAAATCATCCCCTTTACAAATGGTTTTTGGTCAGGAACCTAACATTTCCCATCTAAGAATTTTCGGATGTGCGGTATATGTTCCTATTGCTCCACCACAACGCACTAAGATGGGACCTCAAAGAAGGTTGGGAATATATGTTGGATATGAATCTTCATCCATAATAAAATATCTCGAACCAACAACGGGAAATTTATTCACGGCTCGATTTGCCGATTGTCGTTTTGATGAATCTGTTTTCCCAACATTAGGGGGAGAAAATAAGCAGCCGGAAAAAGAAATTATTTGGAAAGAATTATCATTATCTTATCTTGATCCTCGTACAAAACAAAGCGAATTTGAAGTTCAAAAGATAATTCATTTGCAAAACTTAGCTAACCAATTGCCAGATGCATTCACTGACCTAAAAAGAGTGACTAAGTCACATATTCCAGCTGCTAATGCTCCAATAAAAATTGATGTCCCTGTTGGACAAAATACAATTGCAAATGAGTCTGAGGCACGTCTAAAGCGTGGCAGACCTGTCGGTTCCAAAGATAAAAATCCTCGAAAAAGAAAAGGAGCTAAGAAAGAAGATGGTCAATTCGAGGATATGGTGACTCTTGAAGAACCTTCAGACATAATTAATAGTTCAATTCCAGAAGAAACTCAGGTACCTGAAAATTATGAAAACAAAGAGATCTCAATAAATTATGTCATGAATGGAATTCAATGGAACCGAAATGAAATCGACGTCGACGATATTTTTGCATATAATATAGCGCTTGAAATTATAAATGATGAGGATCATGAACCAAAGTCTATTAAGGAATGTAGACAAAGAAATGATTGGCCAAAATGGAAAGACGCAATTGAGGCAGAATTGAATTCACTTGACAAGCGACAAGTATTTGGACCTGTAATTCGTACACCTAAAGGCGAAAAGCCAGTTGGATACAAATGGGTTTTTGTGCGAAAGCGAAATGAAAAAGGAGAAATTATGAGATATAAAGCAAGATTGGTTGCCCAAGGTTTTTCGCAAAGACCTGGCATTGGTTTTGAGGAGACATATTCTTCCGTGGTGGATGCAAGTACTTTTCGATACTTAATTAGTCTGGCAGTACGTGAAGGGCTCGATTTGCGTCTAATGGATGTCGTTACAGCCTATCTATATGGCTCTCTTGAAAATGACATTTATATGAAACTTCCTGAAGGATTTAATTTACCTGAAATATATAATTCAAATTCTCGAGAAGGTTATTCAATTAAATTGAATAAAAGTCTTTATGGATTAAAGCAATCTGGGCGCATGTGGTATAATCGCTTAAGTGAATATTTAATCAAGGAAGGATATAAAAATGACCCAATTTGTCCATGTATTTTTTTGAAAAAGAGTGGCAAGAAATTTGCTATAATTGTTGTTTACGTTGATGATTTGAATATTATTGGAACTCCTAACGAGCTTCCAAAAGCTGTAAATTGCTTGAAGAAAGAATTTGAGATGAAGGATCTGGGAAGAACAAAGTTTTGTCTTGGTTTACAAATGGAATATTTAAATAATGGAATTTTGGTACATCAGGAAACTTATACTGCAAAGGTTCTTAAGCGATTTTACATGGATAAAGCACATCCATTATGTAGTCCAATGGTTGTAAGGTCACTTGATGTGAATAAAGATCCTTTTAGACCTAAAGAAGAAGATGAAGAACTACTTGGTCCTGAAGTACCATATCTTAGTGCGATTGGGGCATTAATGTATCTTTTTAGTCACACACGACCTGATATATCATTTGTTGTTAATTTATTGGCAAGACATAGTTCTTCACCTACAAGGAGGCACTGGAATGGAGTTAAGCATATACTTCGTTACCTTAAAGGTACAATGGATATGGGTTTGTTTTACTCAAATATGACTAAATCAAATCTTATCGGTTATGCCGATGCAGGTTATCTATCTGACCCTCATAATGGTCGATCGCAAACCGGTTATGTATTTACATGCGGTGACACAGCTATTTCATGGCGATCTATGAAACAAACGATTACTGCCACTTCGTCTAATCATGCGGAAATTTTAGCATTACATGAGGCAAGTCAAGAATGTGTTTGGCTAAGATCTGTAATTCAACACATACAACAAAATTGTGGTATATTATTTGGAAAAATGAATCCGACCATTCTATATGAAGATAATGCTGCATGTATTGCCCAATTGAAAGAAGGATATATTAAAGGAGATAGAACAAAACATATTTCACCAAAATTTTTTTATGCTCATGACCTACAGAAAAATGGTGACATAAGTGTTCAACAAGTTCGTTCAAGCGAGAATTTAGCAGATCTTTTTACAAAGTCTTTACCAACTACAACATTCCAGCAACTAATACAGAAGATTGGTCTTCGTCGTTTCAAAGATATTTGTTCACATGAGGGGGAGCAATAAATACGCATTGCACTCTTTTTCCCTTATCCACGGTTTTATCCCATTGGGTTTTCCTGGTGAGGTTTTTAATGAGGCAGTATTCATTTGCGTATCAAAATTATGTACTCTTTTTCTTTCATTAAGTTTCATAGTTTTTTTTTTTAGTAAAGTTTTTAATGAGACATATTTTTGTAATAGTCATCCAAGGGGGAGTGTTATAAACAATTCATATTTATCCAATTAGTGGATGACTATCTATTGGATTGAGTATATCTCTATTAGCTTGGGTTTATCCTTCTTTGTGTTTATCTTTAGTTGAAACCACTTCATATCAGGGTTTCCTATCTCCCTATAAATAGGACTCACCTATGATGTAAAATGTACACTGAATATATCATAATATATTGTTGCCCCTCTTCTCCTCCTTCTCTCTTCTTCCTTATTTGCATACGTTTCATAACATTTTTATATTTTTTCAACTTTGTTACTATCTCTTCTCTTCGTACATCTCAAAATAAATGACATATAAAAGTATCATTTTTCAATTAAAAAAACCAAAAATCAACCACCATTATCACCATCACCACAGCACCACCAGAGGATATATCAATACATTTGGCAATGTTATGTTTGTGCTGTGCATCAAAATAGAGCAAAAAGTTGTAACTTTAGTTACTTGTGTAGTAGTATCTCCTACCGTGCCTCAAACACACCCTATAATTCTCAATATTCAAGAGTATTTAACGATATAATCAACTAGTAATGTATACATGAAGAACAAACATATTGATGGGCATCATGAAATATAACGTGGTTTGGTACTTCGGTTTCAGGACACAAGCGTGAAACGTTACAAAATTTTCAAGTAATAGACTCCTCTGGCATCATTTGCTATTAAGCTTCTAAGCTCCTGATTCTGCGAGTGGATCTCATGAAGACCAAAATCCTTCTGTAAACTAATATTAGCCAAGTGGTCATCGCACGAATTTACTTGGCGAAGAGTATGCTGGAAAGAAATGTTCCATTGGCGCCCGATGAGATTGAAAATTCTCAGGAGGAGATTGTTGTTGACTATCTCCTTGTCATAATTTGTCCTCATGTTGTTAATGCAATTGATGACCGATTTCGAATCAAATTCAATCATCAAATCCTTGAAACCATTGTTCCAAGCCCATTCCAGTCCAATAATCACTCTCCACAGTTCAGCTTTATAAGCAGTGCAAATTCCTATTATGTAACAGAAACCAGATATCCATCTTCCATTGTTGTCGCGGAGAATACCACCACAGTCAGCTTCTCCTGGGTTGCCTTTGGAAGCTCCATCAGTATTCAGTTTCACCCTGGGATGGGGCGGCGGATACCAGCGGATATTAATGGTTTCCAAAGATTTCATGATAATACCCGTCACTTGGAAGAGCATCAGTGATATCTTTAGTACATTCTTAACGTAGAAATTGTTTTTTTTTTCTTTTTCAATGTTACAGTATCATCTAATCATATATTTTAGCACGCGATTACAATTATTAGACTCTTGTAGTAACAATTACTTCAAAAAATGCCCAGGAAATTTAATACCAGGATTGTTTAAACTCTAAAGTGTGTACATTTGTAAAATTTATGTGCTTTTTAATAACTTCGCTCATCACAGCCCAATAAAAAAGTAAATATCGTTATCGAAATAAGATGCCGAAAGCAGCTAGTTGCAAGTTACAGAGTATAATTTTATTTATTTTTGATACGCGTAAAGCAAGTTAATTAAAAGATCATTAAAATGTTAACCAATCGTGTCAATCATTAGAATGAAATTGTAATATTTGAGTGTTAAGGCCATGATCTGAATTTACATTACATTCCCAACATCAACAACCAAGCACAGTATCAAATAATTCAGAATGCCAAGAAACTTAACACTGCAATGGTATCATAACTAACAAATAATGAATTAAGCAAAACTTGATAACATTATTTTGCTATAAAATTTAGTAAGTTCCCTAGTAAAATGAGCTGAAATAAAGTAGTAACATATAAATTGAACATATCCAAGGGTCCACTCCATAAAAACTGTTCTTTGTAAGGGCTAATGAGTTTGAGAGTGTTAAGTCTTCAATCCAACTTGACCGAAGAGAACAAGTAATACACGAACCAGAACGAAGAGAGGAACCCAACTGTACCAGTAGCCAACATGATAGCTAGAACCATGAAGAGTGAATATCCCAGGTAAAGAGTTGCAGATACAGGACCACTCAGACTCTTGAGATCAAACACAAGATAGTTTACCGAGTACAAAAAGATGTATATGGCCACAGAACCGGAGGCAAAGAATGATTTCCACCACCATCTCCAGTCCTCAACACAGAGGTGCATGTAGGTTAGAACTAGAGATACCTCGGCACAAACCACCACTAGAAGAATCAAAACGATGAAGAGAAACCCAAAGACATAGTAAACACGACCCATCCAAATGCTTGACATGATAAAGAATAGCTCGATAAACAAGGTACCGAATGGAAGGGTGCCAGCACCTAGAACCAACAGCCATGAGGGGTACCTCTGCTGGGGAACTTCTCTAGGAATTTGGTTGGTTCTAACTGGATACTCAATGTGAGGAGCCTTAGCTCCAAAGTACCCACCAACAAGAGTAAGTGGGACAGAAATGCAGAACCAAAGCAAGATTAATATAACAAAGAGTGAAAATGGAATGGCTCCTGTGCTGTGACTTCCCCACAATAGGAAGTTCAAGGTTGTGAGGATCAAAAAGGCAATACCGGGGAAGAAGCAAGCTGCCTTCCATGCGACCGAAGCCCAACCCTTCTGATCACCACTGCCAATTGTCCTCCATAGCCAAACTGCAACATAACCAGCAGCAACACCAAGTATCATATAGATAAACAGCATACCTGTGATAAGTGTTCCGCGAGAGGCAGGTGACATGAATCCAAGAGCAGCGAACAATATTGTCACAACAGCCATCCCTAGAATCTGAACTCCATTCCCAACCATTATGCACAACAAAGAAGGATTCGATGGGGCACGGAAAACATCCCCCACAACAAGCTTCCAGCCAGATAACTCCTCAGTCATCTGTGCTTGAGCTTCCTTGTCAAGCTCCTCATAACGGGTCAGATCCCTCCTAACAGTCCTTAGGAAGATGACGAGAACAATACCAGCAAGGAAAGTGATCACCATTAACGAATTGAGGATAGAGAACCAATGGACTTTGGCTCCCTCCATCTTCAAGTAGGCATCCCATCTAGATGGCCACTTGATGTCACTCTCCTCAAAGGTGACCTCATAAGTAAATGCAAGTGGTTGGCCTTCCTTGATAGGCATCGCCACAGAAGAAGGATCGCATTTGATAGGCGATGGGTATCTGTTATATAACTTCAAGTTCTTAGTCGAATCGGCATTATGCAGAATGCTGCAAGGTATCACCTCAAACCCAACAACCATCCACCCAGGCTTGTCAGATCCCTCCTTACCGATTGGTGGGATCATCTCAGCTGCATCACCGGTCCCCATAACACGAGCCACGTTGGTCTCCTCATACTTATGGACAAGAACATTAAACTTCAAATGGTTAAACAGATAATACACATCCTGAATCTTGATACCCACAGGGTATCCGGTCCATCTCAAAGAGAAATCCTCTTTCTTGGTATACCGAATGGCGGGCAAACTATCCAGTAACAAATTAACCTGATACATCTCATCAATCCTCTTCTTCAAGATCTTGAACTGATCTGACGACAGCTTATCAACACGACAAAGGAAAACCTCGGACTCATTGGTGTACATCTTAAACTTGTAAGGCGAATTCTCAATCCGGTCTCCCATAAGGAGCTCGCCGAGATTCTCAGCACTATCCTTAACACCACCCTCAGGCTTGCAAAAGGGTAAACTGTAATAGCTAAAGGGCATCTCTGTATCAATTGAAGTCAGAGAATTTACCTTCACCCACAAATCATCACCAACACCATATTTGTGAGGGTAACTACCAGGGAGGTAGAACCCATTACATGATTGAAATGTTATTATTATAAAGCAGAAAGCAAAGACCCACAACCTAAATTGATGAAAAGACTCCATTTTTGAACGAATCATGGTGAGTTTGAGTAAGATCTGAAAGACCCAGATAGGGAAATGTCAATAAAACAAATAAAAATGCAAAATTTAAGAATGGGTTTCTAAGTATAGAGCGGATGCATATGCAAAAGAGCGCAGGAAATAGACAAATAGTAGTACACAGTTGAAAAGAAGAAAACGGAGATAATAACAAAAGGGGAAAAAGAACAAGATCCGAGAAAAATACTGACCTCGGAGAAAGAAGATCTGAGCGGAGAATGAATTAGTAGTTGAGGAGCATGAAAGGAGATCTTACGTTGGGGAATGGGTGGGATGGGAAACGGAGTAAGGAAGACGGTGAAGAAGGAGACCGCACCAACATTTATATGGTTCCTTCTCTTTCCACACTTTTTGTCTTTACTGCTCTCATTGTCTTTCATGCTCCATTTTTTCTTCAAATGACCTTACTACCCTTTATTTTTATCTCCCGTATTTTATACAACAAGTTTTTTTTTTGGGTGAAAACAAGTAAGTATTTTATTTTTTATTCATTGGTGATGTTACCATGTCCAGGTTTGAGTTTTGCTTGCCATACTTCGGTTGCTTTTTCTTCTTTTTTTTTAAAAAAAAAAACGTATTGTTAAGTTAAAAAATATGTTTTGTACACAAAAAAAAAAGTTAAAAAATATGTTTCTTTTCCTAATATAATTCGTTTTAGTATTAATTTTAATACGGTATTTATTTGTTAATGCATATAGTTTTATTATTAAAATGACTTTTTTAATATGTGTTCCAGGATATAGGTTAAAAAGGTTATATTGAATAATTACGTATTAAAAATTAATGTATTTAAAAATTTGTGTGCAATAATTACATCAATTTTATATGCATATTTATTGAATATAAGTTTTTTAACATGTGTTCTAAGTTACACATTAAGAAAATAAAACTATTAAAAATCTTTTTAATATTGTATTATTATTATTAAAAGAGTTTATCTTATGTGTATCGTATGATGCATGTTAAAAACTCGTATCGGATAAGTATGCAATGAGAATTTATTTAATTAATGAATACATATTTTTAAATACGCAATTTTCAATATACGAAGCATGAAAGCACAAGCCTTTTTTTTTTCTATTGAATGAACTGAAATAAAAGCACAAGCCTTGAATCATTGGTTTTTTATGAATGTTTATGTGTTGGGTAAGTTTTTTTTTCTAGGCATCTTCTAATATAAAAAAATATGTATTGTTAATGAGGAAAGATCCAAATGAGTTTAAGGTGGGTTACATTAGGTTAGTAGGTTTAAGGCAAAGCTAAGTGATTTTGTTTTTTATTTTGTACTTTGATATATGAATAAATGACATACTTATATTGGTCTTAAATATAGGAAAGTAAACTAATTTTTTATTCTTGACACGATTATTTTTAAAATATTTTTAAAAAGTTATTCTCTTGTTTAATATTTTGTTTCACATTGAAAGGAGTACTTTTTTTAAGGTTACAAATATTCATGTTTAAAAAACCCAACAAATATTTTTTTTGATCTCATGCAAATTTTCAAAAGAGTATTTGTGAAAATATGTAATTAATTGTTATTGAAAATTTGTGTCAGCTTTTATAAATAGAATCAAATTTTTTTAAAATACTAATTTATTGAGTAAATTCGAATTTTATGAGGTTTTATAGATGAGTATTTGTAACCTTAAGAAAAAGTACTGTGTTTGAGTTAATAAGAATTGAAAAATTATATCTATAAAATTTGGTTCTAAAATATATTAAATAAATATGGATATTTTTGAAAAGAAATAATTAATTTTTATTGATTTTTTTTAATTAATCGACTGTGGCAGGTCAAAAAGCAGATGGTGCATGTTGCACTGACTTTCTTCGGTGTTTTAAAGCCGGCAACATTTTAGTCGGCTATTATAACACTTTTGTACACCATTTTGGAATCAATAAACCTTGTTGTAAAATATTACTGTATTTAAGTAAAGTCGATCAAGTGGTAGACTCAATTTGCCAAGTGGCTGGTAGACTCAATTTTGTTGTTATATCATTGTACATGATGCAAAGCTTGGCAAGTGATAGATTTAATTCTATAATTATTCCATGTATCATATCTTTTATGGTATTACACTTGGTCCTTTAATCAAATGATCTCAAGTTCGAGCATTGGGTATAGAGCAATCTCCGCTGAAAAACTCTTACCACTTAATGCGAGCTCAGTTCACCAACCCCACGTCATGGAACCTATTTTGTGTCTTTAATTGGTTAGGTTGTCCTTGATCATAGATTTTACAATTGTTGCTTGGTTCTACTTTGATCCGAAATAATAATAAATAAATCCACAATTTGACCAGGGAAAGATTAATGACATTATTTGTCATCATATGATTTTTGGTCTTTGATGTTCCTAGTGAAGTACTTTTGAAAAAGTGGTCATTGCAACTTTGCTTGCGCTGGCCTTTCATATTTGCATAATTTTAGCTGCTTTTACCTTAGTTTAAGTGATTAAATACTACTAATTTTTATGTGATGAAGTGTCAAAATGAATATGAATTTTAGATTATTCCTCAGGTGATTCGGAACTTGTATATAAGAAAGGGTCTTGCTAGGGTTATTTAATATAGAAAAAAATCTTAAGTCCACATTCTCAACATAAAAAATCACATTTTCCAACAACTTTTATCTATTTTGGCTAAAGGGCACTTGTTAGTATTTTCCTATAAGAAAAGATATAGCTTTCATACGAGGATCAATGTATATTTTTTGATGTTTATTAGAATCTCATTTTCAAGAAGAAACATGCATGATTTATAGTGATTATCATATGCGTTTTACTTTTTCAAATTTATTATTTATTGGTAGACTCACTCGTTCATTGGTAGACTCAAATTTATTATTTATCCACCTGATGCATAGGATAAAAAGTAATTTTTTTTATAAAAAAAAACTTTTTTTAACCTATATATCTCATGCATAGGTTAATGAAATATAAAAAATAAACTTTTATTGAAGAACTAAATAATTATATTTTAGTTAATTAAGTGTATCTTTTTTTTAAGAAATATTTACTTTTTCAATATTGATTATTCAATCCATATGATGCATAGGATAAAAAGACTCCATCAATGTTAATTTACACTCAAACTATCACTAACACTAACCTTGCTAATCATCGATAAAAAAACTTTTTTCTTAATTTCGTATCCACGTTATCAGAGTTTCTCAATTAGATCTAGTAGTGTTAATTAACTGCATGCTCACGCTTCAGAATACCACCAACTCTCTACGTCGGTGTCACTTTGAATATTTACTTATTTAGAATCACGAAGAAAGACTCACCCTTAGCTTGTTTTGTAGCTTTAATCACATCTTTTTTGGTTTTAACGGTTAGTTAAAGTGAACTCCATTAAAAAAAAAAAAAATAATGAACTCACATCATTTCCATTTTCTTGGTAAATAGAAAAAATCTCAGCTATTGAATACTATATTTAAATGATAAAATACTATATTTAATTTTGGTTAAGAAATATTAACGTTGGACAATGAAAAATAGACAGAAGAAAATGAATGATGTATCCACATCATAAACGTGACACCCCGATATCCTTTTTAAAAAAAATAAAAAATAAAAATTCATATTGACTAGTGGTAATGTGGAATGTTGCTTCCATACCCATAAAGGAGAAATAACTTAGATCTAACCCTTTTCATTGAACTATATATTAGTATTACTTTATACGTAAATACGTAGCGTAGATATCACAGTGATTTAAATAATTAATTCCATGTAAGGAATCTTCTAGATTTTGCTGTTTGGTATGAGTTGGATGTATCACATACAGCATGCGACATATACACAATATAGCATCTTGATCATTTACCATTGGAAACAATAATCAAACCATTAATGAATGCTGCCATTTTCCCGTGATAGAGTTTGAGAGGAAAGAAATTGAGAGGAAAATAGAGTTTTTCTTTTTTTTGTTTTATACATAAGAGAAAATGGAGGGAGAGAAAAAAATGAGTGAGCCCCACAATGATGTTGTTGCTATTGTATTTAGTTGAATCAAAATAACCGTTATGGTCTTCCCTTTGTATTTGCCGTTGATGTTGTTATTTATTATTTCTCTCTCCCCAACCTTTCAATTTCTGGCACATTGCAGTGTCCATAGTTAGGGACAAAACTAAATTAGGGACATTTGGGGCCTTCTCCACACCGGTGGATAAATCGAAGGACAGTCCCTCTGGACAAAGGTTAGGGATACCGGTGTAGATGATCTTACCTCCCTATAATTTAATCCAAAACAAGACGTGTTTAAAATATACTCTTTTCGGTCCTATTTATAAGGTCCTATTTATAAGATCCTTTCGAGTTTTTTTTTATTTTGGTTCATTTATAATACATCTTTTCAATTTTTAATAGCATAATTACTTGTTTCCACTAATATCTCTATGAAATCAACGCTTTTTAGAGTTCCAATAATAATTATATGGGTAATTTTGAAAAAGTATATTCCCTCCGGCTCGAATTATAAGCAATTTCAACTAATTTTATGCTTACTAAGGAGGTTAGTTGATTGTATTTAATTTTCTCAAATTTATAAAAAATAAAGATATTTTAGGAAATTAGCATGAGGAATGAAACAAAAATTAAATAAGATAACAATTTTCTAGAGATGTTTTAGGAAAGTGACATATGGAATGAAACAAAATTTAATAAAGTTAGTTAATTTTGCTTATATTTTTAAACCAAGATAAGTATGTTTTTTGTTGCTTATAATTCGAGCCGAAGGGAGTATCAAATTTTCACATTTCCAATGACACTAACAAATTTATTCACTCTCCTTGGTGGAAGTGAAAAACCCCAAAAGAATCTTATAAATAGGATCGGAGGGAGTATTTCGAAAGACATACTCCATGTCTTATGATAGCGAGAGATGAACCAATTAAAAGCATTAAAAATTTAAAAGTTTGTGACTAAATGTCTTTAATTATTTCATTTTGTTGGTGTCTAATAGTTTTCATGAATTGAGAACCGATGTGGCCGACCAACTCACGCATTCCTCATTTTGGATCCATGGGCTTAGTAGCCTCTTCTCGTTTTCTTCTCAAAAAATTTGATGTTCTCAGAGCTCATATAGGTGATAAGTCTGTTGACATGTGTCATGTTAGCATTTATTCCAAATTACAATATCATCAATTGAATCAAGAGATAGGTCTTTGCATAAAGATTTTTCTAATGTGTGTTTAAAAACACGTGTTAAGGATTCTTTAAGAGTAAGTTTGTATAGGAGAATGTTTGTTTTATATATTTAGATAGATGAAATTTTTTTAGTTTTCTACAAAAACTCATTTTTAAATATCCTTAACATATAATACTATGAACAAAAATGCACATTGAAGAAATTCTTATAAATGATCATAATGATATTTTGTTCCAAATTATCAACTCGGATCAAAGACTAGTAATTAGCAAGATGTCATGTTTTGCACAATTTAGTTCAATTTTTTTTAGTTTGTTTAACATCATCCCTAATAAATAAGATGTTAACAATTAAAATAAATGCATTGAAATTCATTACCTTTTAAAATATTAAGTATTTAATTTTACAATGCAAAGATATTTTTTTTTAAAGGAATTTTTATTTTTGTTAAGAAAACTCACTCTCCAATATTATCCTTAACATGTGAAGGAAGATGTGATATTTTGCTCCACTTGATTAGCTCGGATTGAGATGAATAAATTTTTTTAAAAAAATTCACTCTTTTTTTTTCTTAAATATTTTAATGACTTGGTAAAAAAACAAATAAATATGAAAATAGGAGCACTACATTTTTTAATTAAACAAGGGTTAAAGACTCAAAGGGTATGCAACCTGGGAGTTGTATGCAACCTGTGAAATTCCTGCTGATCTGTATAATGCGACTGCTGCTTCATTTTCTCTAAACGGGAGCTGGAATTGGGATTTTATTCGACCCTTTCTGGATCCTCCCACTTGTTATTCTATAGCTGCAGTCCCTGCTCCTTTGACCAACGGAGATCCGGACAAACCTGTTTGGAGCTGTAATTCAGATGGCACTTTCTCTATATCCTCTGCTTACAATTTACTTGATGGTCCTAGCCTTGACGATTTTATTGATCCGTTAATTCCGAAGCTTATCTGGAATTGGAACGGCCCTGAACGTATGAAGCTATTTTTGTGGAAAGTGCTACATGGTCGCCTTCTCACTAATGATGAAAGATGCCGAAGAGGCATGATAGATGACCCCTTGTGTCCCCGTTGTAAAGTTGCTCCTGAGACGCTAACCGATGTACTTAGGGACTGTGAGATTGTGAATGATTTCTGGTCTCCTATGATTGATGATGATAATTGGGTGCCGTTCTTTAGCCTTGGAGGTTTGCCTTGGCTCCTATTTAACTTCTCTCTTCCTAACATGCATCCTCACCTTGGGCACTGGCGAACGGTTTTTATTATTGCTGCGTGGTCTATTTGGAAAGACAGGAATTCCTTTGTTTTTGAAGGAAAATCTCTTATGCCTTATATGTTTAACTCACACACGATGAATATGGTGAAGACTGTTCGAGCTAGTATGACTACTCAGCCCAGGTTTCCTCATGGTGGTTCTAGGGTGAAGAAATTCTTTGGTTGGTGCTACCCTCCTAAGGGCTACCTAAAACTTAATGTTGACGACTCCTTTCGTAGGTGTTCTAATAAGGCTGCCTGTGGGGGTCTTATTCGAGATGATAATGGTGCTATGGTTAAAGCCTTTCAAAGTAACCTTGGAGTTTGCTCTTCAGTAAAAGCCGAATTATGGGGGCTTCTTCAGGGTCTGCAAATGGCTATTGGTGGCAATGCTAGTAAACTGATTATTGAAATGGACAGCAAGGTTGCTATAAGCTTAGTTAAAGGGCACTGTTCTTCTTCACACCACTGTTACCCTCTTGTTTCTCGCATTCGAGGCTTGCTTCATCATGTTCGAGAGGTCCAGCTGCATCACATATACAGGGAGGCAAATCGTTGTGCGGATAAACTTGCCAATCTTGCCCATGAAGTTCCTTTGTCTGTTATTTTGCTTGATTCTCCTCCTGCTGAGTTATTATCACTGTTATATGAGGATGCTATAGAGGTTGCTCTCCCCAGAAGAGTTATTGCTGTTTAGTGTTTTGGGCTTTGCCCCGTTAATTATAAAAAAAAAAAAAAAAAAAGACTCAAAGGGTAAAATCCAATTTGGGGAGACAAAGTGCTTCTCTTCCTTTTCCTTTTGCACTTATCACTCTCTCTCTCTCTCAGAAACTGAAAGAAAAATGCTAAGACAAAGAAGAACTCCGCGAAGCTCGCCGCCGCAACCCCACCACCACCACTGGCTCCTCCGTCACTTCGATCGTGCCCAAGATTCCTCTTCTAAAGCGCATCGCATTGGTCTCTCCTCCTAAACCAACCTCCTTCACCACTCGCTCCTTTTCTCAATCCCAAACCCAAACCCTCGCCAATGAGAATGATGTAGATACCTATCTTTTATGCTTTTGCTTTTTTTATTTATTTATTTTTTATTTTATGTTCCAAATTCACATTTCATCAAGTTTATTAATATTACTAGAGTGAAGACTCAGGACCAAATTGGGACTAAAAATGAATTATAATTCTTGAGGGACTAAAAGTGAATTATAATTCTTGACGGACCAGTCGGAAAACTTGAGGGGCCTTCACTCATATTACTATTATCATCTTCAAAAACAAATAAACTGCACTTCCTCTTTTTTAGTATTGTCTATGGCCGTTGATTCTTGTTATTCTCATTTTTATATATTTTAGGTTTGCTGTGTCTCTGAATCATACAACAGGATAAGACTAAGTGTTTGCAATGAATCCTCTTTATTTTCAACCCCCTCCTCCGGTAGCTCCTCAATTTCCAATATTACCACCTGAACCACCACACTCATGTTCCTTTTGGGAGAACAGAAATGTGTCCCAACGCATCCGAGAGTTACAAGATACTCTCAATCTCGCAAAGGCAATGTATATATGTTGCTCTTATTTCAACTTAATACATGCTGATCATTAGCTTTTATCCACATAAGTTAAGTTTTCTTTGCACGTTATTTGATATTGTTAAATTAGATGGATTTTTTTTCCCGCTGTAGGCGGAAGGAGCTAGAGATTTTGGCGATGGTCAAAGATGCTAAGGGAACTTCAGATGATCTAAAACATAGCTTAAACGAACCTAATCTATCTAGTATTTTAAAATGTCTGGAAGATTTCTGGGTTAGTATTGAAACCCAAGAACCATTGTCTGCGGAAGCGACGAATTTTTTGATCTCAAAGCTGAAAGCTCAGCTGGAGCCATTCAGATATGTCGCGGATGAAGCAAGTCCATGGGAGGAAAAATCTGCATCGTCTAGGTTTGCGAATAAAGTGCACAAGTCAAATCGAAATAAGTTATGGAAGAACAAAAAAAGGAAGCATATGTCAGAAACACTGGAAAAGGTTATTACTTTCCCTTCTCTTGTTTTTGTGATGCATTTTCTTTGCCCTTTGTTGCAGATGTTTTTGTAACCAGTAGCATTGTTTGGTTGCTCTCTTTGTTAAAAAAAATGTAGGAGCTTGAGCAATTTGAGCAAATCAACCGTGAAGCTGATGAGTGGAGGGCCAGGGAGATTGCTAAGGACACTGCAAACATTAAGGTATTGAAATTTCGGTAAACTGTGCCTGCCTATTTTTTTTTTAAATAGCCAAAAACCCAAAATCGGTTATTGTTTTTGGCAAAGGCTATTTGAAAGACGGTGTTAACATGATTTTCAAAACCAGTCTTGTGATTATCATCCGTGACAAAATAAAAGGATTGGTATAGAAACAAGCATGAATGATTATATAATCTTCTCATAATTCACTGTTATTATTTTCTAATCCCCATCTCAGATAACTATGATGCACTTCCTATTACTGTACTGTTTATATGCCTATATAGTATATGAGTTAGGATCCGTTGACACCAGGTGTAAAACTTGGTCACTTACACCTTCACATAACTTTTTAACTTTTTATATATTATGAAATTTGTTAATCCAACCGTTGAATTATATGTTATTATCAAGTAGATCAAGTCTACAAAATTTCATAGAATATAAAAATTATTTGATACTTCATCCGACTATTATATTTTAACAGATAATACGTTATTTAAAATATAAGTAAATATGCATTATTAGATTACATACCTATGAAACTCCGAATGATCTGAAATTTGGTATGTATGGTCGTTATGATAATAACATATAATTCAACCGGGTTAAAAGTGGGCGGAGGAGATAATTTAAAGTTTTAGTTGATGATAATTTCAATGTCACATTTATACTTTTGCCTACTTGTATTCAAACTTTTTGCTGCAATGTTTTCCTTATTGTCCACTCAGGGAAAAACATTGAAGGGTATAACTGATTCATTCCGTTTGGATATTAGCTTATTGATGTATTACCAGTTATATCAGTTTGAAATGCAATTCTTAGTTATATCTGAAGCATGTCTATTTGCAGGTAGAAAAGATGAAAGAAATTGCGAAGCTTAAAGCCAAAGAAGAGAAGAAGAAACTAGAGTCTAAGGTGTCTATCTTTTTGTACAAATCACTGTTAAATCGTTGCTAATTTATGGTTGTTGTCAATTATAAAGAACTTGTCCAAATATTCTGTGAAATCAGTTATATGTTATGATTTTTGCTTCAATTGATTACTGACCACCTAAAGCACGTGAAATATTACCTTTGTTTTCCTCCACGGTATGTTCCTTAGCTCATTATCATCACATTCCTTGTTCTTCTATTCTGTCTTCTTTTCTTTCTTTTTTGTCATTTTGAAGCTGTCAAAGGGCATCCATAACCTTTTTTTTTTTTTGTGTCACAGACTAGTTAAAATGCACATGCATGACTTTCTTCCCTGTCTTGTTGTTTATTCCAGCACTAATAGAATATGGATTGCGACACTTTTTTTTTATCTTCCATCACTCCCCCCTCACTTTCTGATTGGATTTCAATTCTCTGGCATCCTTTTGTTTTGCAGCTTGAGCTACTCTTGGTAGTGGAAAAGCTTCAAGAATTACGCTGCATGAGGATACAAAAGTTGAAAAAGCAAGGTATATTTATAAGTTAGTTATCCTGTGATTGCATTGCTTGTTAGGACTTGGACTCTTCATTCGTTTTCTTGGTGATTTTAATCCACCCTTGCAACCATATTTAACTTTTGAACTTCTTATCTTCATTTATTACCTTAAATTTAGAGTCCTGAATGCAGGTTGGTGATAGATCATATTCTTTATAAATAGTGTGTGCTTGAGTTCAATCTCTGGCACTTGGCCTTTAGCTACCTTATTAACTTTATAAATGTATCATGAGAAGTATCTTTAACAAATTTGTTCATTATCAATTGAAAAGCATTCAGGCTTTCATTTTTAGTTCAATAATGTAATAGACATAATTTTACTTGCTTTTCTAATTGAATTTTTTCAATATGTTCATACTTTATGTGTGCAAGATTGTATAGCATTTATGTATGTAACATTTCATTTCTTTTATAAATTATGCAGGTCACTTTTTCCCAGAGGAGGATAACAAGTTTATTGAGAAAGTTCAGGCTGCAGTGGAAGAGGAAGAGCGTGAAGCTTTGGCTGCAGCTGAAACGGATGCTGCTAAAGATGCTATTGCAACTGCTGATGAGTCTAGGAAAGCTATTCAGAACCAAGGGAAACTCTCAAAGGGAAGCAATGGCGATAAACCAGTTAACAAGAGGGAAGAGCAAATTGTTCATAGTGTAACTGAAGAGGGCTCTGGTGCAGCTGATGAGAAGAAATCTAGTCCAATAGCATCTGAAGGACAGAGCAGAGGAGTATACGATCCTTTAGCAAATTTACCTATTGAGTTCTATCATTATTATCATGGCAGCAACAATGACATGGGCACACTTATCGAGGTATTTCAATCAAATTATGCATGTCTTGCAAAACAACAACTCTTTTCTCCTCTGTTTCTTTAAAGTACATATGCATGTAATCAGTGGAGTTTTTCTGAGTATGAAAGCTACTACTTTACTTAACCGGTACCCTAACAGCTTAATGATGCTATTTTTTTTTTATCAGCTTATGTTTGATTTGATGGCATGGTCATTATAAGATCTAAATTATTAAGGCTGCTGAATAATCTCATGCAGGTTAGAAGAGGATGGGATGCATATATCAGACCAGGAGGAAGGTAAGAAACAATAACAATAAAGCTTTTCTGCCAATGTTTCATTCTTTAGCAGTTATTAAACCTGGATCAGTCATTGGCCTGGTCATGGTGCTGGGTTTTTGGGTCATTGGTTCACAAAATTGGTAAAATCTTGTGCACGCTTGTGTGTAGTATGTAATATATTCAATAAGGTTATATATATTATTCTTATTTCAAATGCAATAGCAAGAGAGTGGAGTAATAGTAAACAAATGTTGGAAAAATAAATAGAATATATTAAATATATTTATTTAAACCATTAGACACAAGCGATGAGTTTGGTCCAGTGGCAGAGTCTTCCTTAGGAACGAAGGGAGACAGGTTTGATACCCGTTGTCATCATTTTAGTGAAAAATGAAGAATTTTTATAGAATGGTCAACTCCTTTC
Source organism: Crotalaria pallida (assembly GCA_037953625.1). NCBI lineage: Eukaryota > Viridiplantae > Streptophyta > Magnoliopsida > Fabales > Fabaceae > Crotalaria > Crotalaria pallida. The sequence goes on from CM075649.1 coordinate 181,925,443, forward strand.
AAAGGGGGTTCAGATTCGCTCAATTTATACTTGTTCAAGCCGTTTATACCAGTTCAGGCCGGTCTGCACTGGTTCTATAGCACGATTCATCAGTTTGCTAATTTATATTGTTCCTTGAATCCATGAGTGTGAAAAATGAAAGTAAAGCATTTCATTATCTTACTTATTTGATTATTATCTTTTTCATTGCAACTTTGTGCAGCCGTATTCCAGGGCACTGGGTTCAGCCTCCTCCTCCAGCTAATGAGATATGGGCATCTTACTTGGTGAGGCCTAAATGATTAGTCAACTTGCAATTCATCTCTAATTTTGCACAAAAGATGTCATATGAAGAGTTTTTAACGTTTGCTATCCGTGAAGTCTAATCCTGGTCAGCTAGGTACCTTTCTGGAGACATGTTTGTATCAGAGGTAGAATCTTGTAACAATTATTAGAGCTGAATATACTGAGAGATAGAGGAAAATTTATTTTTGAATCATTTTTCAAAATTACAATAGTGATTTAGAATCAAAGGAACACAATGAGTGTGGCACTCCGTTGATCAGTACATAGCATCGACTATTGTATCAACTATCAACTCCTATTTGTGCAATGAGAATTGCAATTTGCTTCACCTTGAAATACATGGGATATCGATATTCAGGATCTTTATTAGTTGGGTGAGGGCTATTGATATTTCAAATAATTTATCTACACCTCCTACTTCCATCTACACATCGTACTAATTATAGCATGTTTGGTAACCAACAGAAAAATCAATTCCGGCCCCAAAATCTCGTTGGAGCATAAGCAATTGTTAGTAGCGTTGATATTCCAGAATTGATTTTGGGCTTTTCTTTTAACAAAAAATTGATTCTGGGCTAACTCATCGCTGAACCAAACATGCACTTAATTGTCAAAACAAATTTGCAAGTAAAGAAATTGATGTGACATGTGTCATATTATGAGGGATAATAATATATCATTAGTTTTTATATGCGCAGAATCAATTTTACACTAATAATTTATATATAATTATTATTTTTTTTAAAAAGAGTAATTATATATAGATTTACAAATTAATTTATAAATAAATTTACACTAATAAAAAAGGTGATATATGCGCAGGTTTATTAAAAGGTACTGATGTCCAAAAATTAGAACATTCACAAATTCATTTAAGTTCTGTCCATAACCATAGGATAAATAGCATGAACTACATGATTTCTACATGATTTATAAAATAGGACAACCGCATCTTTGAAGTACAATCCATTTCAAACGATTACGTGAAAGCAAAAAAACAGAAGCGTGTCTGGCCCAACTCCCGAGTAAAGCAAGACTAAGAATGTGTTTGATTTGGCAGTGGGAGGGGGCCAAACGTGCATTTGGAAAAGTTGCCCCCTCGCAGCTTTCCCGTTTGCGGTTAATCAACCGCAGAACCAAACTCACCTTGATTTAATCATTTTTATCATGTTTGGTAATCATAATTTCCTATTGCAAATGTGATTTTAGCAACAGCTACAATCTATTGCTTTTGCATTTATTCAAGTATCTTTTTCCATTTTTAATCTTTTACATCTCTACATGCTTTTTAATAAAATAATAAATAATTTATACCTTTTTTGTACTTATTTATCTAAAAGTGATTTTACTTTAAGTTATACAAACATTGTTACTCTTTGAATATCAATTGACTTCAAACTTACTTTTAACCAAAATCAATTTGCAAAATCAATTTGCAAAATCAAGTTGATCCAAAATCAAGTTTGCATGCGCTCACATAAACAACAATAAAGGGTCACTTGCAGAACTATCATAGCATTTGCATAAGTAAATAAATGAAATATGTAATTGAAAACTCATTTAACATATTTCACTTTTTTTTTGCTGAACTTTTACAATAACTGTATCAGGCTATCAGCAATGACAAATAATTGATTTACACTTCTATATTTGAAAAATTCCCCGGAAGGAAGGTGCAAAAGCTCGTGCCAAACAAAGTCAAAATTGGATTAGCTTGATTGAAATATTCATAACTATTTCAAAATGCTTTTCTCCGGTTGAACCTGAAAGTATGAGTGACATCATGAACCCAACAGCTTCTTCAGTCTGTCCACGCCACTGCAGTGTATAATACACGAGTTATTAATACTAGGAGACATAAGAGTTGGATTTGTTTACCAGGTAACATAAAAAGTTTAATTTGTTTACTGAACAGTTATATGCCCAAACAATCATAGTAATATTTTTGTTTTGAACCTAAGCTGTGCTCCCCAATGATACAAATGAGTAAAGCAAGTTAGAAATTTTCAAATGAAAAGGCTATCTAGGAAAATGAAATCATGCATATGATATACATTTTAAGTGATGCCACCATATTCAAGGAAATGAAAATTTCAATTCAAGAAAAAATACCTATCAGGAAATGAAGGAATCAACTCATTAATTACTCGAACAATTGTTGAACCTCTTGAATGTTTGAAAGATGATGCCTGTTTCTCTGTTTCTGCAAGAAATGGAACGAGAATTAATGTTGACCAACAATTACTCTAGCAGGATGCATATTTAATAAGATGCAGCTTATCAAATTTCAATATTAATAATTGAAAAGTTTATGGCAAAGCACAAGCTAAATGTTATGCACAAAACTTTTAAACCAAATCATAAGGCAAGACAGGTCAAAACATAAATTTTCTTTGATATCTTTCAATAGGAAAAATAATGGAAACTTTAAATACCTTCCTCATCTTCAACTTGATTACTACTTCTGAGACATGAACTACTGCTCAAGTTTAAATCAAGGCCTTCATTAGTGGCAAACACCTCCAACATATGGCCAATGAGATTATATGCAAGCATACTTGTCTTATCACAAGAATCTTGGATAGAAAGGTATTGATTCTTGCATGCTGAGTCCTTGGTGGGAATGAGTTCTGTCCCCTGACAAAGCAAATTAGTTGCATTTCGTAGATCTAATTTAGTGTCAGAATCATTAAAATCAAGTCTCTTGACAACTTTTTCATCAGATTCTCTATCAGGTGAAACAGTTGTAGTAGTAAGGTTTTTGCTGGCTGTGCAAGTACTAAAATGCTCTTTACTTTCTTCTTGGTAATGGTTGGTATTCGTATTATGTGGAGTGTTTTGAAGGTCGGCAGGTTGAAGCTTTTCACTATCACTATTCAATTTTTTTCCATTGGTTGTATCTGAGCAGAATGAAACATTTTCTTGTGTCATAGAAGTAAAAGGATGGGACTGAAATGGCACAAAATCCCCAATACTCTCTGCTTCATGATCTGAATCCATTGAATTGGATATTTCATTTTTGCATTGTCTATATTTATACTCCTGAAGTTGATTATCATCATCATCCTCGTCACTGCCACTATCTTCACTTTCTTCCAATTGCTCCATATAAGCATCTGTAAAGTCTTGATCAAATTCATGGCCAGGTAATAAATCCAAAACAATTTGTCTTGTCTGGGCACTCACACTTAGTATGCGGTCAACCTCTTCTTCAATATTCTTCTTCTGGAATAACATATCGTGTGTGCTATTAGAACCCCTATTAATACTATCTAGGATCTTTGTTAGAGACTTTGGAACTCTATCCATGTCACTACACTGGAAAAGAAATTCAGTCAAAAAATGTACAAAAGTTGTCCTTAAGCACCTAGTTGGTATCACAGCCTCTGGTTCTATGAGAAGCTGCAAGTTTCTTAGCACCGGTAATGTCACAACTTTTTTTCTTACAGACCATATAGCATTCATAATATCATTCTGCAAGGACTTTACTTCAGGTGAGAATTGATAAAATTCTTTCGAAAATTTGCTATGACAACCAGCCATCAGTTTCTTTGATAAGTCTGATACTGCCATAGCTTTCGCCAATGGCTCTTGCAACTCATTTCCACTATCAAGTTGTGAAAGCATCTCCCTAACTAGTTCTTTCACTAGATTGATCAGGCGGTTTCGTCCCCAACCACTTCTGCTGGGTTGTAATTGAGGTATGGGTGCTACCTTTCCTCTAAGTTTCCTATTCATTGCGATCAAGGTCTGAGTTGGCAAGCTTTTAAGTCCATGCAGTACCTTCTTTACAGCAGCATGATCAGATTGGGATATTAAAGCAGACAAAGGCCCACACCTATCTCGAAAATGTTGTGGATTGTTGAGAAGTTCAAAAAGCTTTTTACGAGTTTCAACTTGATCAGGGTCATGTCTTTTTCTACCAAGAACACTAGAAAAAGAACCCTTGATTATCTTTTTCAAATTGCAACGAGTTAACTCGGACTTAATCGAGCCACCATGAAGTATCATAGCAAGATTGTATAGACCCTTGTTGGTCAAATTATTGAGGCATGATGATATCAACCTTTTCAATTTTACGTTGGGGATATCAATCGAATGCATATCATCCTGAGAAACACGATTCACACTTTCAACACCATGTCCTCCAAGGGCACCTTCAACACGAGCTCTTACTGACTCATAAAATATCTAAAATAAAATGTTTATTGCACATCATCAGTAAAAGAGCAATGCAACTATGCAAGTAAGCAAAGACACAATAAAGGAAAGGAACATGCTAACCAGTGCCATAAGGGCGTTGGTTAAGGAAGCAAAACAAGTATGCTTGTCTAGGGAAATGTCATGTTTAACATATTGAGAAATGTTGGACGTGGATTTCCGATGCTAACTTTCTTGTTTTGTACTATTCCTTAACCAGTGCCTTTAGGGCAATCATCAACAAGATCTTAAAGGAAATACTTACATCATCTTCCCTAAGCAAAGATTCAGACAAAAACCTAGAGTCCAAACCAAAAAAAAAAAAAAATCATTATAGTAAAACCTTGATAATAGAGTAAAAGTGTCAATTAAGTCCTTGACATTACAAAAGCATAAATTTGGCCCTAATTTAGTACACCCTCTTTTAATTTTATCCCTTCAAAATATTATACGTTTTGCGTGCGCAAAGTGAAGGACTAAATTGAAATTTATCTAACGTCAGGAACTAAATTGACAGATTGATAAGTATTAAAACATAGAATGAAGGAGGGGCACTAACGAATTTTGGAAGAAATTGGACTTGTTCAACTTGGTCTTCTCGGATTTGGTGAGTTGCAAGCCAATCAACCACCTGTGGCAGTTACACACACATACATCTATTACTATAATCTATTATTTATTATCTATTATCTATTACTATACTAAAATAAAGAGGGTTTTTTAACTAACGGGTTCCACTCTACCCCTCGTAAAAACAAAAAATTACAATTCTAACCACTCAATTCCTCTTCTTTTCTCACTTACCTTTACTTCTCTCCGTGTTTGGGTTCTTTCCTTCAAGTATTACACTAACTTAACTTCTAATCCCAAATAGCAAGTAAAAATGTGGATTAACAAACATAATAATAAATGATTATGTATGACAAAAGCACGATAATAAAAATAATGTGGATCGACAGTCACAGATAGTATACATAAACTAAAGGAAAAATAAAACAAATTAAAGAATAAAGAGAGTGAAGTTGGTACCTACCTCCTCTTAAGTTTGATGTGTTTGTCTTGGCGTTTGATTTGCGACCAAATAGATTTAGGGTCGGTTTTGAAAAAGTTGAATTCTCTTCTGTCTCGCTTAGTAACGGTGGCCACCGCCGCCGCCTGCTCTGCAGGTTCTGACGATTTAAGCAAGAAAGGAGAATGAGTAGGCGATGATGGTGAGGCCATGGCTGATGATGGAGGGAAGGGAGGGTTGAACGAAGCGAATGAATGAATGCAAGGGAAGCAGCAAAACGATGATGATAAATAATGGGCCCAGGCGGGTTGGGCTTAAAGATGATATCTGGAGTTTGAACCCATTTTTAAACCACAGATTAGTCCTCAAACCCCATATTTATCCCAAACCCCACTTTTTTCATAATACCAATAATACCCTTCTTTTAAACCCCATTATACTCCTTTTTTTCACAAACCCCACACCCCACCCTCGGAGAATTATTAGTTGGTCCCAGACCATGGATCCGGACTCATCTCAATCGTTCATCATATTAAAAATTTTAAAAATAAATAATTAGTGGTAGTGATTGTTCTGGACCATAAAGTATCGGACCACCTAATAATTTCTCCCCACCCTCATTCTTCTTCCTTCTTCACTTTCAACTCCCTCTTCTCATTGCCATTTTCACCGTCGCTGCCAAGGCATGCACGTTCTTTTTCTTCACTCCATTACCGTTCCTTTTTGTTTTATTTTTCTTTTTTCTTTTTTCTTTTGTTTTTCTTTTTGTTTATTTGATGTAGGAGGGTTTGATTTATGTTTTGTTTTTTGCTTTAGGGTTTTGTTCTTTTTCATTACTGCAGTTTTAGGGTTTATTTTTATTGTTGTTGTGTTGTTTTTCGAATTCACCATTGTTGTGTTGAAGGTATGCAGTCGCTGCAACTTTCCGAAACGGGGGTGTCGGAATTTTATTTTTTTTAAAATTTAACAAATTTTTCCGACATACACGTGTCAGAATTTTAACCTAGTGTGTCAGAATTTTTTTCAGTAACATAAAAAAAATGGCTCTCTGGTTAATTCCGACGAACCAGTGTCGGAAATTAAAAATTCCGACACATGGTTCTCGGAATTTGTTTAAAAAAATTTAACAAATTTAGGGGTGTTCGCAGATCGGTTCGATTCGGTTTTGAGGCAAAATATCATCCGAACCAATTACAAAATAAACGTGCGGTTCGGTTTGGATCGGTCCATTATATTAGCAAATCCAATTAGATCCAATCCAAAGAAAACCATGCGGTTTCGGTCCGGTTCAGTTCGGTTTCAAATTTCAAGAGAACATACAACTCTATATGAGCATATAACAGTAGACTCAAACTTCAAGTAGTAATACGTTCCCTAAAGTAGTATATTGTTATATATGTAAAAGAATTCAAGGACATAACAACCCAGAATCCAAATGAAGCAAGGAACAGAAATGCCCATCAACCCGTTTATAGAGTTAGGCAATGAATTCAGAAAGTACAATTCCAAAACAAATTCAATTCAGAAATCACAATCCAATCCATCATAAGAAAAAAAACAATAAAAACAAAAACAAATTTAACAACAAAAAATATTGCAACTTTCTTATGCCCAAGCTACTTTTTTTTTCTTTCACTTGTCACAGGATATTTCAAAAAATAATAATAATAAATCAAAATCTAGAAAAAAAATAAACAAAAGAGGTGAATGAAAACAATAATCACCTCATGGAAACTACACACAAGGATCTTCTTGATACCCCTCTTCCCAAGGGCGAAGTCAATGTCAACAGAGACATTTGGAACAACAACACCAACATGTGAAGCATCAACATTAACATCCCTGGAGTGTTCCTCATCAAGGTGAACAAGCCTAGACACCGGTGCTCCTTTGCAATAGAGAACTAGGAACGACGAAAAAGATATTGGAGACGACAGCGATAGGAATGGTCCTGGTCCTGCTTGAGTGAATGTTGAGGAGGCGGCGGCGTTAGAGGAGGCGGCGACGGTTGAGGAGCCGAGGAGAGGGTTTGTGTGATTGTGTCTTTGGGGCTGTGTCTTTGAGAACTAAGAAACCACCCAAAAAAATACATCTTTTAAGCATATGAGGAAGGAAACGCCGTGTTTCATGTGCATAATTGGCAAGGATCGGTTCGGTTTGGACCGATTAGGTTTTTCAACTGAAACCGAACCGAACCGATTGGTTTATAGAAAACCAATCCAAAAAAAACCAGTACATGCGGTTTTTTTTCGATTTTTCGGTCCGGTTTTGCGGTTTTTATTTGGACCGGTTCGTTTTGAAAACCCCTAAACAAATTTTTCCGACATACCCGTGTCGAAATTGACAAAATTCCGACACTGGTGTGTCGGAATTTTTTCGGTAACGTAAAAAAAAAACACATTAATCAGAAGTTACCTTCAACAAGGAGCAAAAAAGGCCATTAAAACTCCTTTACAAATGAAGATGGGTAAAGCTTCTGAATTTCGATGACTTTTTGCTTTAGAGAATGTATAAAAGGTGGAAAGGTGGAAAGTAGAAGGTGGAAAGGTAGTGAGATTTGGGGTTTCTTTTTTTTTTTTTAAATGTTGAAGGGCATAATGGATATTTCTCCATTAAAATAGGGTTTGGGAGATAATAGTGGGGTTTATAGACTATAATCCCCAAAGTCCCAAATGTCCTTTATTAAAAAATTGCTGGCCTTGAACCCCCTCTCTCTTCCCTTCTTCTTTCTCTCCCCTCTCCTTCCATAGCTTTTTTCCTTCAAACAACAAAACCCCAACCTTCAAACCCCATTCCTCCCTCTTTTCTCCAGCCCCACCTTTCTTCTTCTCACCTCTTCACTTCCTCCCTTCCCTTCTTCTGTCTTCAGCCACGCCACGCTCATAACCCACTGCCATCCAAAGGTAGGTTTTAGTCTGTTGGCTTCGTTTTCAACAAAAAAGTGACAAAAAATAATTTTGCGATACCCAAAATCGAAAAACCAATTATATTAAGTCAATATTTTTCTCACTCCCTTTATGATTTTTGACCCCCCTAAAATCTCTTTTTTCTCAAAACGCCTTTCGGGTTAGCATATAATGTTAAAAAAAAATTTTAACATCCATTGATCCAATAGGGTACCAATATTTTTAACCCGGTGGATATAAATTATATAGCACATACATCAGAGGGTTAGCGAACATATTAAAAACCAAAAATAACATGTATGCTCATGTCGGGCTTATGCTGCTCTTTTGAGTGAGACTTTTGTTACCCCACTTAAGCAAACTCCACTCATTTTTAATTTTTAGGTAATGAAGTACGACACTTTTTTGCCATGGAAACTAAGCTGAAGGACTTGTGCAAATTGATGGTGCAATAGGTGAGCTCATGACACGGATGGTAAATTTTAATTTTGAAAGTCACAAATATAAAAAAAAAAGAATTTTCTTAAGTTTTTAAAAAATAATACAATATCTATTTTTGCAAGTTAAAAAGAAAAAATAAAATGGGCAATGAAGAGTGAAGATGTATTCTGAACAAATGAACAGGCACGGTTAAGAAAAGAAAAATAAAACTCCAATTTCCAAGTGGTCGGTCATATTCAATACAACTATCTTAAAAAGACTTGAAACATACTCCAATTGCATACCCTTCACGAAACTGAGGTTCATTTTCTTGGGAAAAGAAAAACTAGAGACAACAAATATAGCATTTTAAAAGTGATGCTGGACTGCTAGAGACTAATACAAATACAGTCATGCTACCATAAAACTAAACTTGAAGGGAGCTTCATAAGATTTATTTTAAGCTAATATAGTTACACCAGTAATCAGAAAGCAAATGACATAAATTAACGTTTGGCACCTAGTCCTCGTGACTTTGGTAGTCTAACAGCACTCAATGGATCAGTGATGCCTTGTGAGTCTCTACCCAATCCTGTGCCTTCAATAAAGCCCATCTTTGCCATCATCTTTGATCCAAAGCCTTTGGTATGCTTTTCAAAAGCACCAATTCTTGAACTCGAAGAAGAATTGTTCCTAGTCCTGGCCGGCTCGGAAGCTGGCTCAGGACGGTTGCTCGAGAATTCCATACCCAAACCAATTCTTGAGGACTTGTTCCTAGTCCTAGCCGGCTCTGAAGCTGGCTCGGGAGGGTCGCTGGAGAATTCCACACCCAAACCAAGTGATTTAGGCCTTCTTATAACCTCAATGGGTTCTGCCATACCTTGACCATTTTTCCCTAACCCTGCTCCTTCCATATATCCCATTTTAGCCATCATTTTTGAACCAAAACCAGTGGTGTGTACCTCAAATGAACCTATATTAGCAGAGCTGGAGATACTCTTCTTGTAAGCACCATCAGTCTCTTCAGTATCGATAGCTGTAATCTCCACAGTTTCTGAATGGATTACGCCACTTGATACAAACGAAACAGGTTGATTAGCTAATGGAGCCCTTTGTCCACTTCCTTTCTTGTCCTTCCCTTTGCCGCTGCTCCGGCCCGCTGAGTACTTTGATGTCTTGTTCTGAGCAGATTGAGGATCTTGCAGTCTAAAGTCATTCCTTTTAGCACTTTTCTTTGCTGATCTCCTGTCTCCACTCACAGACTTCTTATTCGTATAGTCAGTAACAGCAAAATCAGCATCCTCGTCATCAACCCCCATCAGCTGAATTTCATAAAACAGCCAGTCACAACTATAACCAACAATTTGTAGAAAACTGCAAGTATGTAAAATTATGCAAGCAATGTATGAAAAAATCTCAATTTTGAAAGAAATGCCCAATGAATGAAAGGCCAAAAGCTTCAGATTAAGATTACAAATTTTAAACTTTCAATCATATTGGGCTGGGAGATTTTGGAATATAAAACAGGTACTTAGCCACTAGGCAGGGTCGGGTAAATGGATTCTATCGTAAATCATGTTTCCAGGAAAGTCCTTTTTTAATGTTCCCTAACCTTTTAAGATATACTCTTCTTTCAGAGGCTTCTGGTTTTCTCCTCACACAGCTAAATCACCTAAGACTAGTTTAGACCATCTTTTGTGGTTTCCCTAACCTTTAATATCTTGTTTCATATGTTCACTCATCCAGCGAAACAAGGAAAAGCATAAATGCAACTTGGAATATGCAAATACATAATAAAGGACAAGATATAATTAGTGAAAGTGTGAAACAACAGGACCTTTTCCAGGCGCTGTCTACCACATGAAGATGGCATGGATGTTGATTGTTTTCGCATCACCGTCACAAATCTGAAACCACGGATCCAGACGAGTTTATCAAATTTGCAGATACTGATTTAAATAAATAAGTGAAGATCATCAATACCTCTTTTTCCCAAAACTTTGACAACTACTGCGCAAATTATAAATTGCTGCTACTCTTTGCACCTGTGATAACATAAAAAATATAAAAAACAAAAAACAGTAAGAGATCTTCACAGGACAGGGCCAACACATATGTCAAGAAAAATAATGAGAAAAAAATATATACAGGTATAAACCCAGACTGTTTTCCAGTGAGCACATATACGATCGAAACATATTCAACCCACTGTTTTACACAAGCAAAACTTTGTAGACTAAATCAATGGTGGTGGCAAATGCAAATAATTATTGAAAGTCAGTAATATTTGTATCAGACCAGCTGGACAAATTGAATAGCTTGACCATCTCAAACTGGTTCTGAGTTCCAACTATTAGCACTAACATGAATTCCCAAGATCACTTAAGATTAAACCACGATTCAATTGCTTCAGACAAAATGACATAAACAATACAGAAATTGAATCATAGTATGGAATAAGCTGATGAGTGATTCTTGTTCTTGGTATGTTTGTTCGTTTTAAATAGCAATGCTTTGTAAGCCATACCATTTATGATGCCCCCACGAGAGAACAGTGTGAAGAAGCAGGGTGAAGGATATATACCTGTGCACAATCCCGAGAGTGCATAGGCTGAAAAGAAAATATATCCACTTGCTCCAAAACAATCTGTTCTAATTTCTAGAATCCATAAAAAGGAAAAGGAGAAAAAAAGGACTGTCAGAATAAGATTTAATTGTCAAGAAAAAATTGAATCCAGAGTATCTCATCTAAGTCCGACATGGTTAACTTTGAAAAGATGCAATTACACAACAAAGAAAAATATGATTTAGCAAACAACAATAGATCATTAGATTCAGATTAACTTGTAAGAAACCAAAATTGACATTTCAAGATGCAAAAGCAAAGTAGAAGTTGAAGGGACACTCATTCTAATAATAATGGATACAATTACAAGGGGGGAGGGAAAAACGTGAGTTCTACGCTATTGCATATTATCTTGTAGGTTTCCAGTACAGATAGCAGAAACACCGGCATTATTATTTTCCATATGGTGCCATCATGGAAAACTTAACAAACAGCGCTAATCTTTTAATTATACTATACTTATAAAACAAAGTGACAAGTTTCACAAAACAATAGAGCAAATTAGGTGTGCAACTGTGCATAGCCCCATAGAGTTTCGCCCATGTAATTCTTCCTTTTAATGGGCTTTCAAAGGCATATGCTTCATACAGCTTAGCACATGAGTTTTTAACAATAATTATGATCAGCAAAAGACCTTCCATCCATCTTTAGAACTATTACATGATTAGAAAGGAAAACTGCAGGCAAAAGTCTTAAAAGAAGGGTCATCACTCATCACATGTGAGCAAAAACCTTGTGGAATCAAACCCAGAATATTAAGATGTGAAAATTATAAAAAACAGGGACCAATTATTATAGCACCAGTTATAACTAAATCTCGTCAATTGACACAAATAATATTTTGAAAATTAATTGAGAGAAAAAGAGAGAAGGGCTGGAAATAGTGTGACCAGAAATAACCAATGTATAACATAGGAGAGGGAAAATATTTTATATCCCATACCGAATTAATTTTCTCGAGATCAACCCCGCGGTGCAGCATTCTCTCTCTACGTTTAGCAGCAATCCTTTCTTTACGAAGTTTCTTTTTTTCACCTGTATAAAATAAGCCTTAGCAAAATTAAGTGGCTGGAATTACATATTTTCTCACCAAAACTGAAAGTTTAAAAAATTACATCCAATATTCCCCCATGGTATCACATGACTACTTACCCAGTATTAAAGTTCATGGATGTTACATGCGCATAAGCTTGTAACATGCTCAAATGATGCCATCAACTTAGATATTTTTTTTTTTTATTTAATAAAAAGCAATGCAATACTATTCATAAAATTCTATAGCTCAGGCATCAAGCTCAAAGATGAAGACATACACACATTAAACACACCTGTTTAATGACTAGCTATTCGTCAATCCCCACTCAGTTCCAACCACTCGCCAAAAAAATCAAAACAGAACAGGTAATTAATGACACTAATGCACTGAAGTTCGTCACTGCATCAGCACTTTCACTGGGAAACTGAATACTTTCAAGGTTCAAAAAGTAGAATGCAAACTCAACGGACCACAGAAATTTGCTTAAATCAAAAGCTCTAGAAGTAAGAGAACATTGAACATTTAACTTAGGTGGATGTGGGATAGTGGTACCATGAATTCTTTTGGAAGCTTTACTCTTTTGAGCCTGCAAGGGCCAAGATCGAGGGAACCGAGGAACATGTTTCTTTCTAGCAGAAGCGGTTCTTGGATCCTTTTCCAGCATTAGATCATCCAAATCTAAAGGCCCAGAATGTACAGAACGTTTTTTCCATTGTCGGGATTTCTTCATGCCATATTCCCTGGAGGCTTCTTGAAGGGCAATGCCACTCAACTTCTCTAAAGTCTCGTCATAGCAACTGCTAGAAGAACCATCATCTTCCGACTCATCCAAATCAGGTTTTAGCAACCATTTTGCATCTATGATGTTATCACTACCACCAACTCCTTCCAAATAATCTTCAGCAACCTCTTCATCAATGTCAGATGTGTCCTCAGAATCATCACTTTCAGACGATCCAACTAATTCTTCTGACTCAGAAGACCCGGATCCGTCCTCATTTGATGACACTTCATTATCCTCTTCATCACTTTCATAATCTGAGATGTCCTGAGTGTATAATTTCAGGCCTCCAATTGACAGAAACCCTGAATTTCTCTCGGCAGACATCTTTGATGGCAAGTCTTCGTTCATCTGATTGCTTAACTCACAGTCGATATCCTCATCAGAACCAACATCCTTCTCAAAAGATGATGAATCTAAAACTGGAGTTGATTGAGGCATTTGATCAGAGGATGTGCCAACACCACTTGGGGTTTTATCATGTTCAGCATGGAAACCTAATCCTCTATGAGAGCTGCCACCCAAAACAAAATCTGAGCCATAGCCATAAGTATATTGTACATTGTTGGGTTTGGAAGGAGGTGTTTGGTCTTGATGAGCAATAATTTGATTCTGCTCGGAATCCACCAAAAGAAAAGGTTGCAGCTGATTTAAATTACTATCTTCACTGTTGTTCCCAACTCGAGAGACCTCCTAGTAATATACCAACAGATGCAAGTTATTTTGAAGCAATGACAGGCATAGATAGATCATCTAATCTTTATGAAATTATGTGCATAACCAGAGAAATTTGATGATATGGCGTTGGGGGATAAGTTCAATGATGAATGATATAATTTTTCAAGTATTCATCAAGTTGTAGTTTCCTGCAATATTGTTCTCCAAGATACTTAAGTTTATGAGTAGAAAACACACTCATACAATTGTGCATACACATCACTAAACTTCAAATGTCCTAGCTATCTAATTAAGTAGAGTAGTGAAGGCAGAAAAGCTAAAAAAAAAAACATAATTAACAAAGTAGACGAACCTATTTAAGGCAAAAAGTATTAATGATAAGATAATTTGCAAGTGGAAAAACCTTTTCAGCTGGAAACAAATGCATTGTTTAAAGTAAACCCAAACAGATTTTTTTTTTAATTTTTTTAAGGGACAACAAACCAATCCGATAACTATTATATATTTAATCAATCTGTCTTTAAAGCTTCATTATGATTTTAAAAAAAAATTGAATTATATATACATTTAAGAGTTTTGCTTGGCATGGCAAACCTGAATATGAGGTGAAGGATAACTATATCCAATAGTAGATCCCGAATATTTTGGAACCACTGTTTTAGAAGCAGACGGAGCTTCTGCTCTATGTACCCTCCCTGATTTAGACCCAGACTTTTTCTTTGAGCTACCATTTCCACCTGCAACCCAAAATCCAAAACAAAGCATCGAAGAAGGAGCCAAATTGAAAAGCATCGAAGAAGGAGCCAAATTGAAAAGCAAAAAAAAAAAAAAAAAAAAAAAAGATGAAACAGCTATCACGTAAAATCCAAAAAAGTTCATATTTTTACATTAAATGAAATCCAATAACTAATAATTTAATTTAATTTTTTTAAAGGTGAGGAAGGAAAGAGAAGAACCTGATGAAGAAGATGGATTCCAATCAGATAAGAAACCTCCTTCGATAAAGAGTGCATTTTTACGGTTTCTGTTGTTGTTGGATCTTGATCTCTGTCTTCTGCTTCCACCACCCATAGCTGTCTATCGACAACTTTGAGCTCTGCTTCGCTTCGAGTACTGTACGGAAGTACTGTACTGTACGGAGGAGCGTAGATTGTGAATGGCGGTGTATGGGTACAGCTTAAGATGATGATGATGTTGTTGTTGTTGAATTATTCGTCAAGAGAGAAAGTCCAGGATCCACCCGACAAAAATAACCCGACCCTATAGCATATTCCTTCATCCCTCATCACATGCCATATGGGTTTCCTCCGATTCTTAGGCCCAGTCAAACTTCTCAAATCATACTCTTCTCTTTTCCTTTTTCATTTTTTATTTTCTTTTCCAGATCAAGTATCATTGCATTGATTTTATTTGGATATAGTGATTATCAAAGTGGTTTTTTATTTTTATTAACAATTTTTTATTATCAAAGTGATTTTTGTTTTTAATAACAATTTTTTTTATCACACACACAACAAAAATCAAAAATATATTATATAAAGGCTTATTTATGTCTTTAGTCCCGGAAAGTTGTGAGTATTTTGATTTTGGTCTCTGAAAGTTTTTTTGACCTTGACTCAATCTTAAATGTTTTGAAAATTTGGTTTTAGTCCTTGTTGTCAGGATATTGTCGTATCTAACGAAACATCACATCAACATACACGTGTTGACGCATAATATAGCTAGCACTTTTATAAAAATTGAAAATAAAATAAAAATTCAATAAAATTTTCAAAATATCGGATAAGTTAATCCTATCGTCTTTGTTTGTCGATCAAAACATAGCAATACACGACAACATTCATTTATTCTTTGGATTTCAAAAATGTACTATTTCCTTATATACAAACTTGTATTTCAATTTTCAAATCTTTTGAAGGTCGCTCCCATATTTATTTTTTTATGAAGCGGCGGGGCTAAGAGCCCAACAACAAGAGAAAGCTAATGTCCTCTACTGAAAAGAACCGTTGCAGCATCAGCATACATAGGAACAGAAATAAAGGCAGGAACAGAGTCATAAATCTTCATTCTAAACTCCAAACTGTGAGCATAGTTGGCTAGAGCATCCGCAACCGCGTTAGCTTCCCGAAAGATGTGCGAGAATATGACAGATTTTCCACCAAGGCAGGACTTGATCTCATTGATAAGAGATACACAAGGATGATATTGGCTGCAACCTTTTATTAGAAACTGGATTGCACTCTTGGAATCAGATTCAACAACAATATTATTAAATCCTCTACTGATCGCTAACCGAACACCATAGAGAATACCCCAAAGCTCCGCATGCATTATGCTACAAGCACCCACCTTTGCCGCAAAAGCCACCATAAAGTTTCCATGTTCGTCTCGCAAAATGCCACCACACGTGGCCAACCCCGAGCTAGCATAAAACGAGCCATCAGAATTCATCTTGACCCAGTCAGACGGGGGAGGAATCCAGCGAATCAGACTTCTACTAGGGGAGTTAATAGATATATCCACCAGATTATTCCTACTCAGAGAAAGAATAATGGTGGAGACCGTATGATGAATCTGATTTAGACACCCTATCACATTAACTGGAGCATTCTCAAAGACAAATCTATTTCTTTGCATCCATAGATATTCCATCGTAATCCCAAAGGTTACACACCAGTGAAGTATTGAATGATTCCCTTTGTTCCCTGTCAGATTCTGAAGCATCCAACTCTCCACATCATTTGTACAAAATTGACTCCAGCATGCAGGCGACACCAGTCTACGCCATATCCTCTTTGAATAAGAGCAATCCCTCATCGTATGCAGCGTCGTTTCTTCATGGTAGCCACACAACTTGCAACTAGCATCCATCGTCAAATCCCTTCTACGTCTAAATTCATTTGTTGGAAGGGCTTCAGATGCAATTTTCCATAGCAGTAATCTGACCCGTTGCGGTCCTTCCCATTTCCAAATCAGTTTAAACATTCTTTTCTCTGCATCAGTTTCCAATCCAGCTGTCAGGGAGTAAGCTGATTTTAGGCTGAACCATCCATCATTAGTTGGGCTCCACGCTATATGATCTTCAGTACCTGAAAAAGAAGGAGGCTTTAGAGCAGTAATCTTAGCAATTACATGGTTAGGAATCATACCTGATAACATCATAATATTCCATTCCCCATTAGGCATCACAAACTCCCGCAGCTTCCTGTTCTTGTCAAAATCATCAATATTACATAAAGCCATATTAATCAAAGCACCTGCACCAGGAACCCAGCAATCTTTCCAAAAATTGATTCTATTGCCATCGCCAATCCTCCAGATAACGTTATTCTGTACAGCATCCCAATTTTTGCGGATCCCTTTCCAAAGGTTTGATTCCTTCGTTCTTTTACTAACTTTCGGAATAAGGTCAAGACCACACTTGTATTTATGTCTAACAACCTTTGCCCAAAGCGCATCTTTCTCAACCATCAAACCCCATCTCATCTTCATCATATAAGAATTATTAAGTAACCTAGATTGACGTAGCCCAAGACCACCAGTCGCTTTAGGTTTACACACATTCTTCCAGTTAACCAGATGCAATTTTCTTGTCCCATCAACTTCCCCCCAAAGGAATGATCTACTCATCTTATCCAACTTATCACAAAGCTTAACGGGAAGCATAGCTGTTTGCATCACATATGAGGGCAGAGCACTTAGAACTGACTGAGTGAGAGTGAGCCTCCCTGCCATCGACAAGGTTCTGCTTTTCCAAAAATTCAACCGCTGATTCACCTTTTCCATAATAAAACTGAAAGTATTACTAGACACCCTTTTATGAAGCAAAGGGACCCCCAAATATTTTCCAAGATCATTAGTCCTTTGAAAACCAAAAGCCTCGCTTATTTCTTCCCTGACATTATTATTGACATTTTTAGAGAAGAATATGCGAGTTTTATCCTTATTAATTTTCCCTCCCGAGCTTTCACAAAACAACTCTAAACAGGTTGAGATGCAATCCACCTGATCAATACCAACTTCCGCAAATAAAATAAGATCATCTGCAAACGCCAAATGAGTTAACTTGGGCCCACCCCTAGAAAGCTGGATAGGCTTCCAAAACCCATTATTAAACGCCACATTAATCAGTTGAGATAACCTCTCCATACAAAGCACAAAAATATACGGCGATATTGGGTCACCCTGCCTAATACTTTTCTCAGGTTTAAAAGCATCCAGCACCTCCCCATTCCAGATCAAGCTCATAACAGGAGTAGAAATACAGTGCCAAACAACCTGTATTATCTTATCAGGTATGCCAATATCCTTAAGCGTGTCAATAATGAAATCCCATTTAAGACGGTCATAAGCCTTCTCCATATCAATTTTAATGGTCATAAAACCCTTCTTGCCTTTCAGGTTGTTCATAGTATGAATAACTTCCTGGGTGATAGTAATATTATCCGTACCATGTCTACCTGGAACAAAGCTACACTGCATGGGACTAACAATATGATTCATTATACCTTTAAATCTCGCAGCCAGAATCTTAGATATAATCTTATAAGACACATTACAGAGGCTAATCGGACGAAATTGCTTAATAGAGGTAATATCATCAATTTTGGGAATGAGGATGATAAGAGTTTCATTAAGCTCTCTTATTTTCCCAGGTTCCCTAAAGCAATTTTTAATTAAATTACAAAGAGAAGTACTTACAGTGTTCCATTGACATTGGTAAAAGAGAGCCTGAAACCCATCCTTACCTGGAGCATTAAAGGCACCCATATCAAAAACAGCCTTCCGAATTTCAGCATCACTGACCTCATTGTTCAGAAGGATTAAATGATGATCAAGAAGAGGAGGAAAAGCTCCATGAAGACAAAAATCCTTATAATACGCAGCATCAGTATAGAAATTCCGAAAATAACTGTTAGCATAGTCTTCCAGAGCTGTTGTGTCCGTGATCCACTCGCCGTTATCATCCATCAACTTCTCAATTCTATTTCTTTTCCTTCTAACAATAGTAGTCCCATGGAAGAACTTAGTGTTGCGATCCCCGAATTTTAACCACTTGCATCGAGATTTTTGGAATCAAAGAATCTCCTCCTGAATAAGAATGTTATCATACTCACGCCAAAGTTCAGCTAAGAGGTCATCCAAAAAGGGATTATGACCGCTAGCCAGACTTCTATTGATACCTTCCATGCGTCTCATAAGCTTTTTCTTCTTCTGGAGAATGTTGCCAAACTCATGAGTATTGCAGTGACGAAGCCCTTCTTGCAGCTTAACAATCCTATCATTCCATCTGTATGTAGAGCACCAAATATTTTTCACAACAGAGTCAAGGTCCTTATGAGTCAGCCACGGCGCCATAAACCTGAAAGGACGGCGACCAATATTGGGACCCATATTCTGATGAAAATTGAGCCAAAGCGGATTATGATCAGACTTGAATTTTGGAAGGTGATGGACAGTCATGTGTTCAAAACGGATTCGCCAATCCATATTACACAGAACCCTATCCAACCTTTTAAGCAGAGGACCACGTTGCCATGTGAATTGAGATCCCACATATCCCCCATCAACCAAGTTGCAATCACGGATCACTTCCGCAAACTTGCTCGAGTCAGCGTTCAAACGAGTCCCTCTTTCCCCTATACACTCATAGTCATGAACAATAGTATTGAAGTCTCCCATCAAGCACCAATCACCTTGCACCTGCTGGGATAGGGACACTAACTCCATCCATAGATTACGTCTAAATTGGGAATGAGGGCTACCATAAACAGCAGATAATATCCACGGGTTATCATTCCGCCATTTCACCTTCATATGCATAACTTGATCAGACTTAAGCAGAACATCTACCGACCAAACATTTGTGTCCCAGAAGCACCAAATTCCACCAGAGTGCCCACGGTTTTCAACAACAGCAATCCCATTAAGACCAATCCTTTTTTTAAGCCTCTCAGCTTTATCACTATTAGCATGAGTTTCCATCAAGACAAAAAAATTAACACCTTTTGTCTGTTTTAGATCCATCAATAACCCAGGAAGACTCCTATTACCAGTACCACTACAATTCCAACAAAGGATATTCATCATCAAACCTGATTAAAAGATGTTGGTTCTAAGACCCGAACCCACACGGCTATCCGCAGCCTGCTCTTCTTCAACCCTAACGGCACCCATATTATCTGTCTCCATGGTGACACTTTCCACTTCGCGAATCTCCATGGCTTTGGGCGATCCACGGTCAGGAGGCTCATCCTTATTAAAATACTTTTTGAACAATTCTGCTTTCTGCTTCACCATATCAACAATCTCTTGGCTAGGAAGAACAACCTGAGTTATGAGATTATCGCTAGTAAAGTTATGAGCGCGCTGGTACTCTTCCATTCTTCTTCTATTTTCAACATCCTGCACCTTGGTATCCATGTGATTAGCCTTCTCCAAACCGCGAATTTCTGCATCAACAGATTTATCTCCAGTAATAGAAGTAGTCTTCTCTTTCACATTCACAGGCTTCCTATCCACCTTCGTACCTGATGAACTCGGTTTCTTGTTAGTGGGCTGTCCCATAATGGGCTTTCCTCCTTTATTTTGTGGATTTTTTCCACCCAATGAATTCCGGACTTTCTCATTTCTTTGGGCCACCTGTTTATTATTTGCAATAGGGCCCATTACCCTACACTATTATTACCCTCCTCATAAGGACTATCACGTGCCATATTATTGACATTCTCATCAATATTCTTTTCCTCAGTTTCCTTTTCCAGCGCCGCAAACCTGCTTCTCGTCAACGGTGGTCCAGCTTTCTTATTAATTCCGTTAGCCGAATTGGCCGTTGCAGCATTAGATGCATTATTATTACGAGCAACTTCTTTCCTTCTATACGGCCTTTTCACCAGCATCCATGGACCAAAATGATTCTCCTGTTGGACAAAATCCTTCCGCAATTCTTTCTTACCATAATTAGAATGATCTTCCTGATTCTTTGCCTGTTCACCATCTACCTCAGAAATTTCCATATCCATCTCTGTGCGTGCTTTGGACGCGCCGCCATGCTCACTTCCGACAGGTGATTCCTGGGTGGTTTCTTTCTTATTCAGATTTTCGATCGTAACAGCAGAGGTACCACATTGCTCCATCCTGTGCCCATACATACCACAACCAAAGCAAATCTGATGCAGACCTTCGTACTCAAGGTGAATTTCCAGCCCCATGACATTAATCTTAGGCACCAGACTTCGACGTAGATCAATCTCGACACAACTGCGAGCAAACTTTCCTTTAGAGTGAATGGAAGTTAATTGGTTTATTTTCAGCATAGTCCCAATTTTCCTTCCAACCCTTCTTAGGAAGGTAGAGTTATACAACTCCTGAGGAAGATTTGGAATCCTAATCCACACTGCAATTTTCTTAATCTCATTCTCACTTGGCATGAACAAAGGTCTCCATCGTTGAACGATGAGGTAGTGATCAGCCAGCTTCCAAGGTCCTTCAAAAAGTGCATGCTTGTAATCCTCTTCGGATGAGAACTGGACCAAGTAATGATCATGTTGCATACCAATGATCTTAATGGGACCATTTCTACTCCACTCTCTTATCAACTTATTCTCCATGATCCTAGGGCTTACTCTTTTGCCTAATAAATTGACGATCAACGAGTTCCTCAAAGGTCTACACCATTCTTCGAATTCTTTCTCTGAAACCTCTATGGTAGGACATGGATTGAAGCACCTCTCCTTCTCGTCACTCTCTTCATTTGGATCTTTGTACCACTTGTTCTCTGCAAATTCATCATCACTGATATTAAAATCATGGTCTCCCACATAGTTTGCTTCCTTCATAAGAGAATCCTTATATGAGACCATGCTCGTTACCTTCTCTATAGTTGCACCTGGACCATCTGTAGTTCCCACGCCTTCATACTCCAACCCATTCACGTCATCTCTTTTGACTTTTTTAGTACTTCTATTTTTCTAATCCTCCTCTTGAACAGAAGGACCATCATTTTTTTTTTCATTATCCTGGACAAATCCTAGCAGAGGATTCACGCTAGAGTCACCAGGCACCAACATTGCTCAGGCGTGGAGGAGGTTTTCGAGCACTCTTAATAGACAATCAATTCAATTTGGCTTGTCTAAAAAGAAGGTGTTTAGTAGCTCCCATATTTAATTTATTAATATGCAATCTTTTAAACGATTTTACATAAATTAAAACACAAAAAATTAAGAGTGATGTACTATCCACTTCTCAAGTGCTGCACTACATAAGCTACCCTTTAGGTAATCAGTTTTGTTCCTTTTCAAATCCAAATCTATGGCTTCAACGATGTCCCCCTCCATGGGGAAATGAATGAATCAAACAACAAACTCGTTGATTTAAAAAAAAATAAATAAATAAAAAAAAATCAGAGCAGATCCTACATATTGGAGTCTGAATTCTGCAGCTGGGTTACAATGAATAAATGAATGGTGAACAATAAATCATATCATTGTCAAGATTCAAAATTTCATAGTAAAAATTTGATTTAAAATGTTTCACACGAATGTTGCATGGCAGCATTCCCCTTCCCTTTGTTTAGTCCATCAAAAATTTGGGTTTTAGTTTATTGACCACCAATTGATTAGTTGACCCCGTTAATGCGAAAAGTCAAATATATCCTTAACAAGAAAAGGGATTTTTCACTGGCTCTTTGGATCAGCGAGCTTTATAAATTACAAGTTCGCTGACCCAGCTAGCTAGCGAAAAAAAAAAAAGAATTTTTCATTAGCTCTCTCATGGATCAGCTAGCTTGTAATTTTACAAAGCTCGCTGACCCCGAATAGAGCTAATGAAAAATCCTATTTTTAAAGCTAGCTCTCTCAGGGATAGCTAGCTTGTAAAAATTACAAGCTACTGACCCCGAGAGAGCTAGCTAGCTAGGGGTAAGCGAGCTTTGTAAAATTACAAACTAGCTGACCCACGAGAGAGCTAGTGAAAAATCCTTTTTTCGCTAGCTAGCTAAGGGTCAGCGAACTTTGTAAAATTACAAGTTCGCTGACCCTGAGAGAGTTAGTGAAAAATCTTTTTTTAAAGGTATTTTTGACTTTTCGCATTAACATGGGTCAACTAATTAATTGGTGGTCAGTAAACTAAATCCCCAAAAATTTAACAATGAAGAATTAAAAGCAGAAGGAGCCCACTGCATAAGGACCAAAAAGAGGCAGGCAAAGCAAAGATACATCAAGATGTTCTATAAAGACTATGAAATGCGATTCATGAAATTTGCATATAAAGGTAATATAGTTGTGCCAAAATTTGAAGGGAAAAAAGTTGCACCAAATAGGATGATGCCAAAATTCCCCCATATAGGTGAAATTAAGAAAATTCACGACACCTAAAACCACGCAGTTTAATATGATATGATCTTACGATGGATCAATTTCTAATCATAAGCTAGGGGTACACAACATCTGTGATTCAGAATATATCAAGATTCAAGCATCTTCCTTCCTCTTTTTGGCATGATCATCACCACTTTCATTTTTCCGCTTGGCTTCTCGGCGCTCCCTCTTCACTCCTTTAGATTTATTTGGCAAGGCCATTTCCCCAATCTAAAGAATCATAAATTGTTATAATTGTTTAGGTATCTTTTACGTGAAGTGAAAAAGGAAAGTAACATGCGCAGTTCATATACTTTTAATGAGTGGAAAGAATTCAAACAGTTGATGCAATGAACAAAAATATTCTCTTCATACCTTCTGATCTGGAACATAAATATTTCCAATCTTTCCTTGTAATACATCCTTTTTAACATTCTTCTCCTGTGACCAACAGAACAGGTACAAATTTAGACATACAACTTCATTTTACATTTTACATTAATATATAAAATATATAAATTACGTTAAAATATAAACGAGAGTTTTAAACATCCTGCAAACCTTCTTCTTTGGTTTCTCCCTTGTAGTTTTCATGGCTTCCTTCCTCAAACCATCATTAGGAAGACGGTGCCGACGAATTACCAGATCCATCGAAGGACCAACTTCTACCAATTCCATTCTTGGCACAATGGTGCCTGACTTTTTGAGCCGCAATGCACAGTGTGAAAAAAACACCTTGTTTGGAGATACAGCAGCACATACATATGCACGGTCCACCCCAGCCAGATTTAAAGTCTCCACAACCTGCATTAACCAGGTCCATCATTCGGTTCCATGATAACAAAGCAATATACAAGACTAATAGAAGCAAACATGCACCTCTCCACGAAGAAGATCAAGCAAAACTTCCTTCAAATGTTTTAGTTCTTCCACATTTTCAAATCCTTCCCCTATAAAAACAATGAAAGGCTTTGACCCTTCCTTTGGAGCTATTTTTTTATCATAGTTAAATGACTCCATGGGTTTAAAGTTTTCAACCCCAACTTCTACTAGATCATAGATATGGTGATCATATGTTCTCCCAAAAACAAGGTTATCAGGTCGCTTCTTCGAATGAGATCCATACTGCAAAACACAAGCAACAAAAACCATTGACAAATTGTTGCGCATGTGATCTTTGGGACTCTTATATTGTGAGAAATAAATAAGAAACTCAATGAATTTAAAGAGGAAGATGGGCCGAAGCCTATACGAAGATGTTCAATTCTATCATATACAATCACTTTTTCCCTATAATTCAACAAAATACGCCATCAATTCTAGATATGAGTGACACTAGCACAATCTGAAGACAAATGCAGTCGCTTTTGATGTTTACACCATAACTAAAATGTTTTTCACTACAGAAATCACCAAAGTAAAATAGCTGAAGAAAATTATACGGGTACAAATTTGCATGGTCGAAATAATATACCGGTGCTGAATATGAGTGCTTCACTAAAAGGCAGAGAGCACTTTGCTTGTGATTGACAGAGAATAATATGCAGGTTTCGTTTCTTTTTATTCGCAGTTGCCAAACAAGCAGGAGTTTTATTGAAAGGGCAGCAAACTTCCACTCATTTGGATTATGCATATATAAATGATGACATGGTAATATGATTGAAATTTGCCAAGAGCAAAGGATAAATGGATAATGGAGTGGAAATTGTTATGTTTGTGTAGCAGAGATGTTTAAATGACTGGTTAATATGTGTAGGAGCATTTGAGCAAGGGAAGTTGATGAAGGCAAATACAATATTTCTTTAATGGCACGGGTATAGCAGTCAAAGTATCAAAGTGCAGAGTTGCAGGATGCTGAAAAATACTTGCTCATATCAGTTTTATATTTTATTTATGTGCCTATGCTTTTGTCTTAGACTTACGGGTGCTTTCTAAAGTGTAATATATTGGAAGTTAGTAGGTGTGATGGATAATTATCTCTCCTAGCTTTGAGCAAATGATAGGGCAAGTCCTCTTCGACCCTTCCTCTTAGGTGTGAAGAGGTTCTTACTATGAAGTATGATACTTAAGCTAGATATCATGTTCAAATTCTAAAACATGAGAACACAAGTGCTTAAAGAAGGTTGGTGAACAAGTCAAGCAAGCAAGGACAACTTAAATATGAATAAAAGTAAAACCAATTCTGTGGCCTAAACATGATAGAAAATCTAATAAATTCTTTTTGTGAAATAAAGGTTCACATGAAGCACAAAAAAGATGCTCTAAACCCTGAGTAATTTATGAAAGGGTATTTCTATTGACATTTAACAATCGAGTGTTTGAAATTAAAGCAATGACGTCATGAGTCACTCACCACAAAGATGCTGCAATCAGTCTTGAGGGAAAAAAACTCAAGAGAGGTTTCGCCGCCGGTTTCAAATGGCTTAATGTTCTCATTCTTGCGGCTGTATTTGACAGCGCTCTCTTTCTTAAGCTGATAAATCTGTGTCAATACAGCATTCAACACACCGCTAGTCTTCGTCCCGTGCAGTATAAGGGTCTTCTTCCCTCCCTCAACCTGCCAAAAAAAACAACAAAATTTGTTGAAATTTGAAGAGAGGACACTGTAATCAACTTAAAACAAAAAGAAGGGAAAAGGGATTGGAAGAAAGATACTACTTACGAGCTTAGGAGCACGCTTCTCAAGCTCTCGTTTTCCCTTATGAGTCTTGGCAGTTTTGATTTCCAACATGATTGATTAATTGAATGGGTTCCAACTTAACTTTCAACTGCAATGGCAGTGGAAGCAATAATGGAAAAGAGAAGAAAGTTGGTGGGTTATGGGGAGCAAAATGAAAAGAAGGCAGAGAGAAGTAAAGAGCCCGTTTGATTGTGTTCTGGTTTTTTTGTTTTTGAAACTATTTTGTAATGTTGATTTTAAGAATTGTTTTCCAAAATAAAAAAACAAAAATTTCCGTTTGGTAATACTATTTTGAAAACAGTTTTAAAAACTAAAGAACAAAAAAATTGTTTGGGCAAATGTGTTCTGAAAACATGTTTTTAAAACAAAAAAAAAACAGAAAATTCGTTTGGTTTGTATTTTTTTCTTTTTTATCTCATTTTATACTTTCTTTGATAATGTTAAAGAACCTAAAGACATATACATGTTTATTAATCAAAACAATATTAAATCACGTTCAACATATTGAGATTCTAAGAAAATCATGCTATTCTCTATGAGCAAAAATTCAGATAGTAGCAAACCAAAACAAATTATAAAACCAATCAATCTTTACTACTCATAAATATATAAATGATCTATAAAAATAACCAAATAACTACTTCACTTGAGTTCCTAACCAAGTATTACACTATGTTGCATGGGTTCGGGTACCCGGTCCGTATCGGGTACGAGGTTTCGGCATTTTCGTAAAAACTAGAGTACGGTACGTTACTATATAATATAATATATATATATATATATAATATAATATATATATATATATATATATATATATATAATATAATATATATATATATATATATATATATATGACAAAATATAGCAAAATTGCACAAAAAGCTAAAGCAAAATTAATGCATAATTGCATAGCATATCACAAAAAAAAAAAGGTCCGTCCTAGGATCCATTTATAATTGCAAGCCTTTTTGCATTTTGAAATTTGAAGAGCATTCAGATTTCGAAGAATATCCAACTTGAGAATTATTTATTTTCACTTTTTGTGCCCAAAGACATGATTTAATACTCAGAGAGAGAGAGAGAGAGAGAGAGAGAGAGAGAGAGAGAGAGATTGGTATTATTATACAAGTCAATAATAAGGTACCCTACAACCCTACCCAATAGAACAGCATAGAGAGCAAGAATAAGGTACCCCTGTTCGGTAGTGACTGTCCCTGTTCTTTCTTGTCGCTGGAGGTGGCGGTGGCTCGTGGTGGCGGCGTCGGGTGTCGTGGCGGAGTGGTGTGGCGGTGCCGAGTCGGGGGTGTGGAGTTGCGTGAGTCTGGGGTGTGGTTCGGAAAGAGAAGAAAACGAAGTGTAGAAGAAGAAGGGGCAACACTGCAACAGATTGACGAAGAAGAGGAGGATTTTTAGGTTAAAATTGGATTTGTCCTGAAAACCTGTTGGGCCGCACCCCACAAGTACCCATTTTGGCCCATTATGTACCCAAACGAATTTTATTTTTATTTTTGTTTTAATTGTTGGGTACGTATCGGGTTTAGGGGAACGTATCCAACACGTACCGGCACCTGATAAGTACTCGGTACGAGGTTCGAGTCCTAAAATTGAGTACCAGCGCAACATAGCAATTATACCATATAAACACTCTAGCTACAATCTAAAAGTTAAAGCAAGTACAATTATATGAATAATATACATGTAGGAGTCCAATTTAATAACCGTAAAATTGTTATGTGCAACCCACGTCCTATTTGCTATAGGATCACGACATGCTGTCATTTTTGTTGCACCATCATTAAATAATTTTGACAAGTTGTCACTAATTGAACTTGGTACCTCTACCTCTATGCAAGAAGCTTCTCTCCTAATGTAACCTAATCTAAGGGTGAATGTTAAGCATGTCCTTCCCCTCACCCTGTTCCTCCAATAAACCCTCACTAACATACCTTACTACTTCCTCCGACTCGAAATATAAACAACAAAAAACATACTTCTCTTGGTTTAAAATATAAGCAAAACTAACCAACTTTCGTAAATTTTATTTAATTCACAATGCCACTTTCCAAAACCATCCCTATAAAATTGTTATCTTATTTAATTTTTGTTTCATTCCCAATGCAATTTTCCTAAAATACCTTTATTCTTTTATAAATCTGAGAAAATTAAATACAATCAACTAACCTCTTTAATAAGCGTAAAATTCGTTAGTTTGCCTTATAATTCGAACCGGAGGGAGTATAAATTATGCAATAATCAACAAGCACATCTTTTATTAGCTTTTATTGTTATGAGAACTAATGCAAATAAGTTATTTCTAAGGACATTTAAAAGCTTTTGACCGCTAAAGATATCCTTCTATCATGTAATGCACTATTTAAAACACACAGTACCACTCTGCAAAATTAATTATCACAATCAAACATATTACTTAATTACATCAAGATAATAATTAGAATACAAATAGGTAACTAAAGAACACGAATGTGTATAAACAAACTAGACCAAGTACCAATGTGGCAATGTCTCCCTAGACCAATCATTTAAATAAGAACACATAGTAGTTATTGGCTAAGCCAAGTTTCTTCAATGCAACAATGCCAGATTCATGTTATCGCCTAAGAGCACCCATAATGGCGGGTCTCAAGAGTTCATCCCCATGAACAAACCCAAAAGAGCACAGTTTGGGGTTGTATGAGTTTGTCCCCACGAATGAGGTTGTGGGGAAGACTGGGCTTTTTACTTAAGTGGGGTAGTTTTGCAAACAATTTACAAAAAAATGGGTAGTTTTAAAACTATTTACATAACATGGGGTAGTTAACAAAACTATTTCCAAAAATGGGGCAGTCAAAGTCAATTTCTGCTGGTCAAACAAGTCATCCGGAATGACTTAACCTATATATGACACGTGTCACTCTCCCATTGGCTCTCCGGATTTTATCTGGATAAAAAAGCAAAAAAAAAACCAACCGACAGGGCTGCCACGTGGCGCAACCCTGTGAGTTGCGTCAGACCGGTTGACGCAACCGGTGGCGTCAGACCGGTTGACGCAACTCACCACATGGCGCACTGTCCCCTCCCTGTCTCCCACGCTTCCCACTTCCCACCTACCCACCGGATTTTTCCCCCAATACTAACATGTCCCCATTTAACCGAATTAATGCACCAGACCTAATACCTAAACATAAAAAATATATCTAATAAATAAAAATATAAAAAATATCTAATTAATACCTAAACATAAAAAATATATAACTAATAAGTAAATAAAAAAAATCTCACTAATACCTAAACATAAAAAAATATATATATAACTAATAAGTAAATAAAAAAATCTAACTAATACCTAAACATTAAATTTATATTAGTTATACAATGGTTAGATTTTTTTATTTACTTATTAGTTATATATATTTTTTTATGTTTAGGTATTAGTTAGATTTTTTTATTTACTTATTAGTTATATATATTTTTTTATGTTTAGGTATTAGTGAGATTTTTTTTATTTACTTACTAGTTATATATTTTTTATGTTTAGGTATTAGTTAGATATTTTTTATATTTTTATTTATTAGTTATATATTTTTTATGTTTAGATATTAGGTCTGGTGCATTAATTGGGTTAAATGGGGACATGTTGGTATTGGGGAAAAATCCGGTGGGTAAGTGGGAAGTGGGAAGCGTGGGAGACAGGGAGGGGACATGGCGCCACGTGACGCAACCCGGTGAGTTGCGTCAACCGGTCTGACGCCACCGGTTGCGTCAACCGGTCTGACGCAACTCACAGGGTTGCGCCACGTGGCAGCCCTGTCGGTTGGCTTTTTTTTTTTTTTTTGCTTTTTTATCCAGAAAAAATCCGGAGAGCCAATGGGAGAGTGACACGTGTCCTATATAGGTTAAGTCATTCCGGATGACTTGTTTGACCAACAGAAATTGACTTTGACTGCCCCATTTTTGGAAATATTTTTGTTGACTACCCCATGTTATGTAAATAGTTTTAAAACTACCCCTTTTTTGTAAATTGTTTGCAAAACTACCCCACTTAAGTAAAAAAGCCGGAAGATTGAGTTCATATGGAAGGAAGGGGACCCACGTGTTGCTTTTTGGTGAGAATGGAGAGAGAAAGAGTGAGTGAGAGGAGAGAGAGAGAGAAAATAAAAACGCCTTTTTTTGTATGATTCGGTGGTGACCGGTGGCTTTTGTTTTCCTTTTTTTTTACTTCGTTAATTTTTTTTAGAAAAAACTAATTTTTTTTAAATAAGTTTATTCATGATATTTTTTAACACAGAGTAATATAAAGATTTATTGAAAAATGCTAATTTTTAATACAGTTTTTACTCAATATAGTTTTTAAATGATATCGATTAAAAAAATTTTAAATGTAAATCATAAAAAGAAATACATATTACCAGCAAAGAAAACACATAGAATATTTTTGAATATTTTAAAGTTTTTATTTTTTTAAATGCCTTTTTAATATTTAAAATAAATTACGAAAAAAAAATTGAAAAAAAAAATAAAACAGCGGTAAAATAAAGAAAAAGTAGCCGTTGGAACTTGGGGTTGAGTATATTGCAATTTATAACTAATTAATTAAATAAATATAATAGTGTGGGGTAGGGTGTGAGTCCCGTTTAAGAATGAAAGTTGAGTTTGGGGTTGGAGGAAAAAAGTGGGTAGAGTTCTTAACTTTTGGGAAAATGTAAAAAATTATAAGATAATGCGTGGAACCCAGTTATGAACTCAAAACGGGTTTGGGGTCGTGGATGCTCTAACGTACACCACTTTATAATCATATGGTTTTCTTGAAATGAGCACTGGATGGATAGCCCAATGAACATCATTTGCCATCCAACTTCATCACTGCCTTAATGCTTTTCTCATAGACATAGATGCCTTCGTTTTGAATTCATTCAAAATTGATATATATAGCATTTAACATCAGTTATAATCAAGATAAGTACAATGTTTTAAAATAATTATTCAGAGTATAATATTATTAATCAAACATACAGTGGAGGATAACTTACATGATGAATATAAAATATCAAAACCTTAACAAATCTAGGCGACTTCTATACTTATCCTAAAATGCAGAGGCCAAACAATCATCTAATCAGATCAAGACTTTGAAAGCAAAGCACCTTCACCAGCATTTAAAGTATTTTAATTTAAAGATCACTTAAGTCTATAATATGCAATAACATGCCCCTGTATGCTCAAAATATTACAAAATAGTGCTTTGTGCTTGAATAATCTTTTTTACAATTATGTATTTACGTAGACCCATGCCATTTCTATGTCCTACACACCTATTCTTTGAATTGCTTAGCAGAACAAGCAAAAGAAGCAACCAGAGAAAAGTATGGCATTTTCTGCATGCTAAGGGCGTTGAAGGTATTGTTTATAATTCTTCTTGTTCAATGGTCATGTATGCATTATGCATGCATGCACCTTTGTTCCACTAACTGATTTCAAATTCGTACACATAGTAGATCACCACTTATATAATAGTCAATTACATGCATCACCACTTATTCTTATATTTTAAATCGGGTGAGTATCAATTTTAGTACAATTCTAATCTTTTGCATCAAACTATGCATATTATGATGTTTCTCAAGTTTGGGTTAACGATGGAAATCCCATCTTCAATGCAGTAACTCAATGTGTTTGAGGTGGAATCCAAACTTGGTACCCATATGTTGCAAGGCCAAATCTTGCACCAAGTGAATCACACCTCATTTGCGATGCTTCTCAAATTCATTGTAACCTTTTATAAATTTCTTATTACAATAAGTTTAGGGGTGAACTTGTATATAAATATAAAAGCTGGCCACAAGTTTATCGTAACATTTTATAGCTTTTTTTTAGTCATGGTAAGATGAAGGGTGAGCGTATGAGTAAAAAATGCATGTGAGCTGACGATCAAATGTACTGAATATTAAAATTATTGGATTTGTAATTGAGCACTTGGATAAGCGTATGAATAAATAATGTATATAAGTTGATTCCCTAACGTATTGGACATAAAAATCTTCAATTTTGTTTGTTTTTGCGGTCCTCACTAAGCATATGAAATAAATAATGTATGTAAGCTGACCTCCTAGCGTGCTCGACATTAAAATTACCAAATTTGTTTGCTTTTGAGATCCTCGATCAACGTGTAAAATAAATAATATATGTAAGCTGACCCCCAAATGTAATGGACATTAAAATCATCGGACATTGCGATTCCTGATTCCTAAATCTCTAATAGAGTATTGAGAATGGATTTTAACATGTCGTTTACTTCCTTGCCTCTTAGGCTATGTTTAGATTGATGGAATGTGAAGGAATAAAGTGAAGTGGAATGATATTTTATTATGTTTCATTGTTTGGATTGCATTTGTAACAATGAAGTGGAATGAAAGTTGACGAAACAAGTTTCACCCAATTCCATTAAAAAAAAAAACTCAATTTTTCTTCCCTCCTAAATTGGAAGGAATATGATGGAACCAAAATTTTGTTTTGTTATATCCTAAATTATCCAAACAGTAAAATTGTAGTTTTATCTCATTTTACTTCAATATACTGTATTTCACTAAATTTTATTCCGTTCCAATTCCACTTCATTCATTATTTCATATCCAAAGATAGCCTTAGTTCTTACTCTCATTTTGCATCCTTTAGTGATTTTATTTGTATTCCCCTTCATTTATGCATTGATCTCCCTTGTTCCCACCTTCTGATCTTGTCAATTTACTAATGAGTAATGATAATGGAGAGTTATCTTCAATCACTGCAAATTTGCACTAGATTTCCTAGTTCACGAGCACCATCGATCCAGCTCGTTGGATCGTGCATGTCATGATTGACTTGAATTGGGCAACCTTTTTTTTTTCTTTCTTCTCAATTGAGTTAAGGTCTGATGAATTGAAAGTGATGGATTCCAATCTTACATGAAACCTCATTCGATGAAGAGTGCATCTTTGATATTTATGTTGTTATTGGATCTCGATTTCTGTCTTCTACTTCCACCACGCATAGTTGTTTACACATTTGAGCTTTGCTCTGCTTCGAGTAATGCATTGAAGTACTATATACAGAGGAGCGTAGATTGTGAATAGCAATATGTGTTCCGCTTCAGATGACGTTGTTGTTGTTGAATTATTCGTTCATGGACATATACAAAAGAGATAGTGGTGTAAATTGTAAAGAATGCAGAAAGCGTAGGATTCACCCGACAAAAATAACCTCACCCAATATCATATTCCCTCATCACACATCACATATATCATAGGCTATCGTCCAATTCCTAGGCTTAATTCAACTCCTCGAATAAGTGTGTGTTTAGTATAACTGGTAAAATGAAATTATGATTAGTTTTTTTTATATCAGATTATAATATGTTAAAATTATAATATGTTTATGTTTGGATATCTTAGTTAAAACTAAATTTAAAATAATTTGTTTTGTTTGGATAATGTAAAGAAAATTAGTTTTACTGAATAAATTACAAGAAAGGGTATGACATGATAAGTAGGTAGTTAATGTGTTAGAGTGACAAAGGTATAATAGAAAAATTACATGGATCTAAAAAAAATAATTTCCGGCTGTTATGAAGGAGCTCAAAGATTTTGATTATTATTATTTTTTAAAAATATAAACCTAGATTATAATCTGTATCGCAAACAAACACATGATTATTTTTGGAAAAAAAAAAAGAAAAGCATATCTTTAAAATTTTATTCGCGAATTGCAAGAATCTTTTAGGAATTCAACCAATTTTTTCATATTTGTCTCTAAACACATGCACAAGACATATGAATGGACAACATAATTATTTCCAAAGTTAACCCAGGAAAATATAAAGACTCGAATAAAAAGTTTTCAGTATCAATTTTGTCTGATCATCATCTTTTATACTCAAATGCCACATATATACAGTAGTATAAACCTTGCACACAAAATTCCCTGCCATTAACTATTCAAAGCAAAAAAGAAAACGGTGGCCAATCATGTTTAGATCTTTTCTTTTTCTTTTAAGAGATATGAACAATATTGAGGAATTTATTTCTCTCTATAGGACATTTCATATTATTGATTAAAATTAATTATTATAAAACAAATTAAGAGTAATTTGTAATCATCATAAATTAATAATTAATAAAATTAATCTAAAGGGAATATTTTTAAATAAAAAAAATTACTCCCTCCAGTCATATATATATATAAGCCTCGTTTGAAGACTTTATTTGGTCCTTAATATAAGCTCTATTTCCCATTTTCAGTGACATTAATTATTTTTTTTTATAAACATCCATATTTACTCAATTTTTTTAGATTTTCAATAATAATTATAGGAGTATTTTTGAAAAAGTATACCACATATTTATATTTTCAATACCACTAATAATATTAACTAACTTTTTTAAAAGATGTGAAAATTAGTGAAAATGACTTATAACAAAGAGGGGAGGGAGTGCTAACATTTCATTCCCTGCATAATGTGCTTCTTGCTCCTTCGTTCAATGAACCATCCTTTTTTTTAGGTAAAAGTTGTTGTTGAATAATTTTGGACATATAATGAAATAATACTGTTATGCTTTGCCTACAAGCACCGCAATTACCTACATTTTCCGTCATTTACTCATTTTCCGTCATTTACTCATTTTAACTTAACGTGTATCTGTCCCCTAGAGAATATGAACACTAATTCGGACAATCTTTTTTACTTCCTCATCAAGAAGCAACGACTCTTAAACACACAAACTTAATTAATTAACCAAGCTATATCCCACTTATGGTCCGGAATTGGCTCCAACATCAAGGGAAAATTATACTCCATCCGTTTCAGAACATTAGGCCTTTTACAATTTCAATACATAAACATATTTTTCTTTCCAATTCTAACCTTTATTCAATCATTTCATTCTCTCCTCATTAATTCTACTTTTATCATCTCTCATCTCTAAACCACTATACATTAATTAATGGACACACTTACTAATAAACATTAAATACTACTACAATTTTCAATAAGGATTGATAGGGACATTTTGGACAAATTATACATAACACTTACAATAATTAACACTTTCTTAATCTGTGTGCCCAGGCCTAAAAGGCCTAATGTTCTGAAACGGAGGGAGTACTATATATAACTAATATCTAATTACTCCCTAATTCCCTATTTATTTGTAATATTTCAAGCAAAACACATCATTTAAAGAATTTAGTCATTACTTAGATTTGCAATATATTAATTATGTTTTTTTCTATTGTACCCTTTCTTTCTCCGTAATCATTACTCTCTCTGGTCCTATTTATAAGACCATTTTGGGGTTTTTCACTCTCACCAAGGAGAGTGGATAAATTTGTTAGTTGTATTGGAAATGTGAAAATTTGATATACTTTTACAAAACTACCCCTATAATTATTATTGGAACTCTAAAAAGTGTTGACTTTATAGGGGTGTTAGTGGAAAGAAGTAATTAAATGCTATTGAAAATTGAAAAGTGGTCTTATAAATAGGATCAAACTAAAAACCCAAAAGGGTCTTATAAATAGAACCGGAGGGAGTACTTTTTTTTCCACTACTTACAAAAATTAATACCCTATTAAATAGGGATAAACGTGTAAAATAATATTTATTACAATCTTGAAATCATAAAAAGACAGATAAAAAACAAAAAAATTCTAAAAAAAAAAAAGACAGTTAAATAGAAAAGGAGAAAGTAATCACGTACTCACAATAAAAAAGATTTTCATAATATTTGTTTAGCAAAAGCTTATCCTATTCCTTGTTGTATCTTTCCATGGTTCATAACTCCATACAATAATAATGCAAACAAACTCTTTATACTCTTCCATCGTAATTTGGTTGCATGGTGGTCCTCATTGAAATGCCAATTATTATACGTACATAGACTATAGTCAGATAGTAGTTTGTAATACACACACAAACTGTTACCTTTTATTTTTTTTTCCTTTATGGAATTACATTGAATCACTACTACTTCATTCGATATAGTTTAGTCGCTAAAATCCATAAAAATTGGAAAGCAATTTTCCATAATTTTTGCTCCGAGAATATGGCAAAGGCATGAAAGAAAAACGGTGTAACAGTGTCCACCTCGTACATATCCCCAATACGTTAATCACAAAGGACTCCAAAAACTATAAGTCCATAACCCCATAGAAAGTTCAACCAAAGCAATAACGTAAATAACTGTAACAGAACTACATAGAGAATGAAAACAAAGATTGTTTCTAGACCCATCGATAATTCTATATTCATACACCAAGAAATCAAATATATATTTAGTTAACCAACATTCAAAAAGTCATAAATGAAAATTATTTATATATTTGGGGAAGGAAGGCAAAAAGCAAAAAGTATGGGGTGTATTGAATAGGTGACCTAAGAGGGCGTTGTGGTTATGGACTTATGGGCAACAACATTACTCCATTTCTTTGAGTTTCATTTCATTTTATTTCAAGGTTTTTCTCATTGTGTTGTAAAACATATTAAAAAACTTTAAGAAAAATAAATTTACATAAAAAATAATTCCATTAAAAGACAGTTTAAATTTTTTAAAAGTTTTTTGGATATGCATGGTATAAAGTTTTTTCCATTGTTATTGCATCATTTATCATTTATTTACATTACTTTCACCTAAAAATTACTCCTTCTGGTCCTATATATAGGTACCTTCTAGAAGAAATTTTTGATTTTATATATAAGACACTTTATATTTCCTATGCATAATTAGTTGTTTTTTCTCTTTTTTGCCCTCATTAAATTCTTTGATTAACTATGTTTTTTTGTTATTCATTAATGAATGTGAACTTTCCAAGTAAAGTGGAGGGGGTAAAATTGTAATGTTACAATATATTCTCATAAATTTCACAAAACTAACCACTTTCCTTGGTCCGGGGAATACGATTAAATATGCCCTATATATAGGACCGGAGGGAGTAATAATCACAAACCTTGAATAATAATGGATGATATGCTCACAATCACATATATAGCATAAACTATTTCTTCTTCTTTTTTTCCTGTTTTCCAAGGTATTTACTCGCTCAACTGGTTGACTAATCCTTTCAACATTGTCGTGCCCTTTTGGGGGCTAGTCTCCCAACAAGGTATCTTACATTCGCAAGAGTCGAGGATCGAACCCCCAATCACTTGCTTATCCCTTACCATCTGTGCTAGTCTACTCTAGTTTTTTTTTTTTTTTTTTTTACCCATTTGTTTGGGTTTCATTTCATTTCTACTAACTGGTAGCTGCCAACTATTGATTCTAATAACACAAGGCATGTGTATATGGTCCACGAAATGACCCGCACGACACGGCTCCCACAACGTTTCAATTCAATGGATAAAATGTGTATGTACCGTTTACCCACAACCAACTTTGTCCCTCAGGCTTCCACTATTCAATTTCGATTTTTCTAGCTTGTGAAACAGGCCGGATAAGCAATTTTTTTAATAAAATATAATATGCTAGTAATTCCGTGTAAAGAGTTTGATTAATAAGATTGGGAGTAAAGTAATTATTTACTAGCAATCTAACTAATTAGTTGATTTTTAAATGTTTATCTCATACCGTGTTGCATATATAGGTAAGGAAAATCATCATCATCTTCTTCTTCTTTCCTTTTTTTTTTTTTATTTTTTTAACATCAGGAAATCAATTTTACCAGCACAGCCAAATATAACTTGTAGAAAGCTGAATTTTTCAGTCATCGACTATTTGCTTGGAACAAAGTTGATTTATTAGTTTATATAATTAATTTAAAAATCAGATAAAAAAACATGTATCATATATAAAGTGTTATTTTTCTTATTATTGATTAATTAATCAATAAGTGATATATATATATATACACGTACTTTTTTATTATGTAAGCTAATTTATAAACTTGTATATCATTATTTCTAATAAAAATATTCCTGATTAAATATATATATATATATATATATATATATAACCATTCATATTTAATTTATAACCATCTCACAATATTAACTTTTTTTTATTAATGTGCATATAAGAAAATTTAATATAGGAGCACAAAGGATGATGCATAAAGCAATATCTAATCCATGGCAGCGATTTTTTTAATGAATTTAACATATCTTACTTTATAATAATTTTGTTTGAATTTGACTACTATTATACTTTTATTTGTCCATTATCATTATTATTTTAAATTGGAAAATGCTAAAGAGTGCCCTTAGGACACTTGTTAAGTAACTAAATATGGTTAAAAGTTATGGGAAAAATGCACTTTTTTGGATTCTCGAAAAAGTAAATACCTTGGACTTTTGAATTTTTTCCACTATTGGTATCCTTAACAAGTTTAGGACACTTGTTAGCAAGACTCTTTTAAATTTTACAATAATTTTTACTTATTTAATACTTTTTCTAATCTTATCTATAAATTACACTTAATCAATAATTACACTTAATCAAGAATACATAGATTAAAATAGATATTTCACTTCTTTTTTTTTTTAAATCTATCAATTTTTTATTTTTACTTATTTTACATGTATTATTTTTTTTAATGAGAAACTGAATTTGATTAGTTACAATACTAAAAAAATGAAATACTTTCTTAAAAAAAGTTACAATGGAATGATATATGAGACTCACTTGACGGTAGGGTCAATGCCTAAACCCTTTAAAAAGAAGTTGTCATACATATTGGCATCACCATCAAGCTTGCAATTCATAATAAAGATCAGAGCACCAACCCACCCCCTTAACAAAAAAGCAGCTTCTTTGTTAGAGAGGGACATGGCCACAGGGGCTGCCGCAGATGGGTTGTTCCGATCAGTGTATTCAGGGAGCATATCCGGCTACGACAACTGCGTGGAGCGGCGGCCTTACCACCGGAACTGTGGTTGTGCACTCCATAACAACAAGTCACCATCTAATAATAATAACTGCACTCACAAGTTGCCTAGGAGCAACAATGTCTCATATCCTTTGAGAAGGGCATGGAGTGAAGGGAACTTGGTCTTGGCTGCTTCTTCATATTCTCATCATTCCTCCTCACCTTCACCTTCACCATCTTCTTCTGATCTTCAGCTTATCCAACTTCGGCAGGAAGAAAATAACTAGTACTGTTTTATTTATATAAAGTTTGAGAAGTGAGAATAATAAAACTCTTTGTTTTGCTCCTCTGATCTTTAATTTCTTTCTTTTATTCCCTTTTTGGTACCTATGTTTGTTTATTTATATCATTCTATGATATTTTGATTCATGGATCATTTTGTCCTCAGAACAGAAAGGTTTGGTCTAATTCATTTGGTCCTTCATGTATTACAATTGTCAATTACAATTCCATTTATTATTGTGTACATATGTAATTATACATGTTAATCGAATTTATTTCTTATGTATTCTTAATCTACTTTTAGTATGAATATATAGATATATTTTAATTTGTTCAAAATTTGGGAGCAGATCGATTGCTCACAATTTTTTTTTCTGATCCACCTCTCTGCTCGCTGGTAATTGAATTGTATGTATGCAAACTTAATACAGTGTGTGTTATAGCACTAACTGAACCAAACGTGGCTGCATTCCAATAAAGAAATTGAGCAAGTAGTCCTTTTAAAATCTTTATTGATGATCGATAAATTGATCATCTAAACTAAGATATCGACATCGACAATGTTTACAGTTTACAAGATAATAGATTTCTCAATTTGGTTTTGACTTCACCATCACACGAAATATGCGTTAGAAAACGTGATTCAGGAAAGATTCTTGGAGTAGTTTCTGGTCCATTTACAATATGTTTTACATAAAAAACAATAATACAAAGAATACATCTTACAAGATGGATCACAATCATATGGTCAGCACTCAGCACCTGCATCGAACCTAATTGGGAATTTTTTATGATAGAGCGAGCAAACTACACTTTCAAAACAACTATAACAATTTTTATTCTCTAATTATTGATGAAAACTCAAAATTGCTGTCCTTGAATGTAGTATGAAGAATCTTCACACTTCCAAAGCAGGTGACCACGTGGGACGGTCACGTTGTGGCAGCACTTTCAACAAATGCCAACAATGAATTGTTGCATATATATATATGATTACATCAACAAAACTATTTTATTAAGTCTAGCTTAATAAATAAATAAGTGAATGGATCTTATATGATAAGATCACATATACGTTTGAGAGTTGGAAAATTTAGATTCGATTCTTAAGCATCATTGTTTTTTGAATTAATAGTGGCTTTAGCTTCTTTTTTTTTTTTTATCTGTCAAAAAATTTTGTCTAAACAAAATCTAGCTTAATATACCTCTTCTCGGTGAAATTGGGTACTCCCTCATGTTTTTAATAGGCTTAATTATGTCACAAGTCTCTGAAATTTGAGGTGTTTTTGTCAGATACCTTTATTCTTTTTTTTTCGAATGTCTGACTTCCCGAACTTACTTCTGAGTTTGTCATATACCTCTACTACCAATTCTGGCCAATTTTGCTGACATGTAATATCGAAATCCAGATCATACGCAGGAGGAAAAGCACCTGGTGCCCCGTGGTCGAATATTTTTTTTTTTAATTTAAAAAACTAAAAAACTTAATATTTTTATATTTTTAGTTAAATAAAAAAAAGAGAAAAAAATTGAAGAGAGATGTCATCTTCGCCTGTGTGACATCACTCGACACCATATGACCAACCTCCTGCGTCTGATCAGGATTCCGATGTCATATGTCAGCAAAATTGGCCAGAATTGGTAGTAGGAGTATATGACAAACTTAGAAGTAACTTTGAGGAGTCAGACATTTGAAAAAAAACAATAAGGGTATCTGACAAAAGTACCTCAAACTTCAGGGACTTGTGACATAATTAAACCTTCTTAATATGTTACCTTGAAAATTTCTTTTATTTTATAGTTTTTTTGTTTTATCAATTTTAAGTGTTATTAATTGGTTTTTTTCATAAATATTTATATTTATTTAATATTTTTTAAAATTTTAATAATAATAATAATAAATATAATTTTAAAAAACATCAAATATTATCAATTTTAATATTATCAGCAATATTAATTAATTTTTTTAATACTTGTAAATTCTTTCAAATAAGATCTTTATTTTGGATCGAAGAAGTATAGTACTTTCTCATAAACAGATTGATTTCCTAATTTAAGGACCCTGATCTCATATTCCTTATTCAATATCTATGCGGTGACACCTGGATGAGCTAAGACCCTTTCCAATTGTAACAACAAAAAACAGAGAAGGGAAAAGAGCCAAGGCCCTACATGTGAACTGTGAAGTCAAATCAGAGTACAGAAAATATTAGGTGGCAGCTAATGTGAGAATTTGGTTGCCAAATATCTTCTATGACACTGATTCTGGAAGTTTACGGCATTCATGAGAATCCGATACTTAGATGACATTCAGAATTCAGCAGCTCAGAATCTAATACAAGTGTCAAAAAGAATGAAAGGGTGACACAAAAGCTGCTTTCATCTTGTACAAAAATTTCAGACGTGACAAATGGATGGATTAAATGAATTTTAGGTTGTATACTTGTATATATATGATTTAAGACCACTACACGTGCATAAGTCAAAAAATCTTGTTACAAGTCGGTGAAGCTACACTTCAATTCTCTTTTGATCCTGTTATTGTTTCGGTACTGCTAATGCATGCTGCTCAATCATCTTTGAAGATTTTGTGATTTCTTTAAGGGAATCAAATCTATTTCTTCAACTGAATGTAAGGAATGAGATCTACTTGTAAACATAAGTTGTTTAATTTAGACTTTAGATTAGTGCAATAAGTAATTCCAAGTACTCAATTTTCCAAACAAAAAAAAAGTTCCAAGCAACTATTAGGGGAAAAAAAATCTGCATATCTCATAAGAAAATAAGATTATATAAAAAAAAATATTCTAACACGTGCTCTCTGCCTCTGCTTTTTATTTTTCTTAATTACTAAATTCATCTTTATAAATATTAAATTTTGAATTTTGTTATTAACTTTTGGCTTAATTATGTCACAAGTCCCTGAAATTTGGGTACTTTTGCCATATATAATTCTTCTTTATTTTTTCGATGTCTGACTCCCCGAAGTTAAGTTTGTGTTTGTCATATGTCCCTGCTACGAATTCTGGCCAATTTTATTGATATGTAACATTGAGATCTGATCAGATAGGCAAGAGGTTAGACATCTGCTACTCCGTGCGCGAAATTTTTTTTTTAATTAAAAAACTAAAAAATATAATATTTTATATTTTTAGTTAAATAAAAAAAGAAAAAAAATTAAAGGATTGAAGAGATAAGTCGTTTTCGCCCATGTGACATCACACAGCACCACATGACCAATTTCTATGTTACAAAAGTACTCCAAACTTCAAGGATTTGTGACATAACTAAGCCTTAATTTTTTTTGGTTTTCATCAACACTTTTATAAGTTATTTTGATTTAAGTTTCATATACCAAGTTTGACCGTTGAAGTAGCTTAATGTCAAGCCAACAATGAATTAGTGATCTCCATTAAACCATCTTGACATGAGAACTTAAATCAAAGTAATTTATAAAAATAAAAAAAAAATACAAGGAAGAAATTCAAAATTCACACTATTTATAATGAACGAATTTAGTAATTAAGTTTTTGTTTTTTTAAACAAGTATGACTAAAGTTTACAGAATTATTATTAATGTGTGCAAAGCAATGCTCTGTTATAGGCTGTGCAGATAACACTTTTTTTTTTCTGCCTTATCAATTCAATAACTGCATACGATCATCATTCTTTATTTGTACAATAATGT
Source organism: Crotalaria pallida (assembly GCA_037953625.1). Lineage (NCBI taxonomy): Eukaryota > Viridiplantae > Streptophyta > Magnoliopsida > Fabales > Fabaceae > Crotalaria > Crotalaria pallida. The sequence goes on from CM075649.1 coordinate 181,968,221, forward strand.
TACAAAATCAACTTACTAAACTATTCAAAATCTCTCCTCACTCAGACACTCGCACACCCTCATCATCATAATATTATATAGTTATATAGTCTTAGTCTAGTTTCTGAAAGATCCCGATTTCTGACTCATGCATGCTGAGGAAGTAACATTTCTGATCATGGTTAATTTGCCATTCAATTCGTTTGGAGACATAAAAAGGGGAGAGTCAACCCTCCACTGGAAGATTGAAATTAGTATTACCGTAGAACCACCTCCATTACCATGGAATCGAATAATATCATCTGAAAAGTAGAATATTTCGTGCGTGCCACATTTTGACTTTGTATTTCAAAGACTTTAAAGACATGCCGGTAGATTCTTTGCTGCTTAGAAGATGTCGCCCGCCTCAGCATGTTTATTAAATCAATAATTCTAGTAACTTTTACTATAATTCTATGCCAAAACCATACATGCTATGTTACCTCACATATGTTTTTAACTACATCAGTTTTAAGTTTTAATTCATGCTTTATAAAAAAAAAAAAAAAAAATTGTTTTGCACGTGCGGAAGAAACTCGTGATCCCAAATATGAGATTCGATCTTTGGTAATGCAACAATTATTAAGAAGATGTCATAATGTTTACAACTAAGTGACATCGAATACATTAGGCTAAAAACGCAAAAAACTACTTAAGATTTTTTAAAAAATGAAAATATTATTGAATAATTCAAAACCAATAATCTTGGATATGTCCTTACCATTTACTTATGCATTAATGAATTAAAATTATAATAGTCGATTCCAAATTGGTATTTTAGATGTGTTATATATGGACCATTAGACCGGAACGATTGTAACAATTTCTATGCACAAGGGTGTTAAACTACAAAATGTGCATTACCAAACAAAGTGGGGGCAGCTGGGCTTAAAGAGTACAAAAATAAAGAGAAGCTAAACTGCAAAGCACCAAGCTTGTCACTACTCCACAAGCCCATTTTCTAAAGTCTTCAATAGGCTTCCCTAGTGATGTATGTCTTGTTAACTAGTAACTGACTTTAACAAGAATCCTCTAAAGACTAAATTTGTCTCGAAATTTACGGGAAAGAATAAATCCAACTTTTCTCCTATTGATTTCTTCGTCGTCCTTTCCCACTTTAATTTACTAATAGTTACATACACTATATAGTGGCATCATATCACCAACTTACAAATTAAATCACAATTATATAGTATTAGTGAGAAAGGACGAGAGGGAAGGGAAGCATGGCAGCTACTGGAGCATCATTTAATGTATTTGAAGGAAGCATATCAATACATGATATGGAAGTTGAGCGGAGGCCATACCATAAAAATTGTGGCTGTGCATTGCACAACTTGAATACCATTTGCTCCAAAGCCTGCCCTCAGAAAACATATATCTCATTTAACAAGAAAATATCATGGACTCATTTTTCCATGTATATAACAGCTGCTTCCAACTCCAAGTTAATTCCCTATTCTTCATCATCATCATCATCAGTCTTCCTTCCTAAAACTTACTGACAAGGTCAAACAAGGATGATGCCTGTGTGACTTTAATTTGTCTCATACACTATATATAGAGAGTGTTCTATTTGAATAATGTTAATGCGGATTTGGATAGAAGGAAGAAAACGGGTTAGATAGTTAACTATTGTGTATTTATGTTTGTTACTTCTGTTTGCAAGTCACGCATTATGCTCCTTGTGATAATAAAACCAAGGAGTAAGCTAAGTGCATGGGTTCTTTAATTTCTTGCTACATTTGTATTAATTCTACTTGTTTTTTCTTTGTCATTTAAAATAACACAGCAATTACCGTAAACAAGTGAAAATAGCATCATTAGTACTTCGTAAAAAATACACAAATAGCAATAGTGACCGTGAATCATTTTCTTAATACTAAAGCAATCACAATTTTTTTTGAAAAAATGCATTCGGCCCAATATCTTTTAGCACATTTTCTATGAACTTATAAATATAAATAAAAAAATAAAAACAAGAACAAAAATACATTAGGCCTAGTTTCACTATGTTCTTTTACGTGTTTTTAGAACATTTTTGCCTACTACAAATAAATTATCATTCTTATAAAGGAGCACAAGCACATAAACACCTTTCAAATCCAATTAAATTCATTCTACAAAATGTTATTGGTGACTATTTATTTTTGTATTAGAAAATTTATTAAAAAGCAAAGAAAAATAACAAGACACCCCAAAAAATACAGAGTATTTCAATATTTAATAACAACCCTATCAAGTATCACCCAACCTACTACTTCCTTTTAGAAGCCATCACCCACCCACCCATTCTTTATGCATCAGAACCAAAAATAAGTCAGCTTATAGCAGCATACTAGTTAAAATTAAACACACCAAATCCAACCCACAGTACCCTTCATTATAAACAAAACCAGCTTCTCTGAAGTGCCAAGCCCGTCCACCAGTGTTCTGCAGAGGATTGAATGCAGTAAGACCGAAGGCTCTCAGCCTCTCAATTGGATTGGAATTCCATTCGTATAATGACATTATGTGACCCCTGTATTTATTTGCCTCTAATCCAAGACCATGTTTTGACCTTGATCTTGTCTACAGTTTCCATGCTAGAAGCCTAGAACCCTTCTTGTTTTCAAAAGTGATTTCAGTCCTCAGATAACCAGATAGAGTTCCCAAACCGTTGACTTCTTAGTTTTTAGAAATGTTTGTAACAAAGTATTAACATCTTTTTTATGGAAAAATATAGCATCTTCAGCTTGATATAATGAAATGAAATATTATCCAGCTACAATCATATAGTCATATTAAAGCATGTTATATTTAAATCAACTTGCAAATTTAAAATGTACATGATGATTAAGGAATGGAAGAACAAGCAGAGCACTACCAATCCCAATAAATAATAAAATAGTAGTATCTACATGGCGAATAATTTTTTTGGAAAATGTTTGTTTGACATTCGTATTTGAAATCAACTTTTTTGGATAAAAAGTTGTGGATCTTGTAAGAAAGAGAAACTGCAGAATCGACCAGTTTTTATCTGAAAAGGCAAGTATATCGTATAGATATCAAATACGAATGTTAATGTAAAGAGTTTTTTTTTTTTTTTTACCCGCCCCTCTCATATTTTCTGCTAAGAAGCAAGTAAAGTTGACGGGTGATGCAACATCTTTTTGCCCAACTAAACAGAAAAGAAGAAACAAACAATGAGGAGTTCATAGGAAAATGTTTTCTGTACTATTTTACTCTAAGAAGCTACAGTTTGTTCATCTGATTTCTCTGCCTACATGCCGGTACTATTTTTCAAGTATCATTAATATGTGTAAAGTGTAATTTGGTACACATTAGAAAAGACAATTTTTATTTTGCCCCTTGTGCATGCACAATGTAATTGTACTAACTATTTGTCCAAGATCATATTAGTTAAAAAAAATATATAATTATCCAACTTAGGTTTAACTTCTCATAAAGTACTTTTTTTTGGTTAAAGTGCATCAAAGGAGATTATTAATAAATATCATTAAAATGTCAAGGTTTATAAAAGTTTTTTAGATCTAACTTTGACAAATTTTTTTGGAAAAATAATAATGATCTTATTTATACATTAAAAAGTGCACATCAACTACCAACGGGGGTTGGCTCAAGTTGTGCGATTCTGTCAACTTGAAAACTTGGGAATGAGACATGAAACTAAGAAGTCTTAATTCGATTCCCGGTTAACACACCTCGCTGGAAAAGACATAAAAACTCGACTTCGTGCATGATTAGTCTCAAGGGTTCCCTGGTATTAAAAGTGCTCTGAAGACACATGTGATATTGACCAAAGAGTACACAAAAAAAAATATACATACATCAACTTTATATCATATCTGAGGATCTAACATGGTATGTTTGGTGTGACAGTAATGAGCCACAATAGTTGTTACCATGATTCTCAATAGAGGAGAAGGCATAGAAGTTAAGTAGATGGAGATAAATTAACTTGAAGCTTGAAAGTTTAATTCTAGTATCTACAATACTCAGTTGCTTCCGGTTGACATGCCTTCATGCTAACTTGAGGCTTTAAACATAATGGGCCATTGTGGGTACTTCACCCACATTGGATGGAAGGCCTCTAATCAATTGGACTCGGCGTACTTAGTCTTTGCAACACTCCTTAATTTTCATGAGAACAAATTTTGTCACCCTCGTGACATGATTATGAAGAAAATTTCACAATCGTGTCACTATCATTTTTAATTTTTTGTACTCCTTCCGTTCCATTTTGTTTGGTCTTTTATGTTTTTTTTTCTTTTCTCGTTTCATATCTTTTATCCTTTTGCAATTCTAATGCATAAACATATATTTCTTTCCAACTTTAATCATCTATTTAATCATTTCTCTCACTCCTCATTAATTCTACTTTTATCATCTCTCATCTCTAAACCACTGTACATTAATTAATTGACACATTTATTAATAAAAATTAAATACTACTACAATTTTCAATAAGAATTAAATATGAACATTTTAGACAAAATAGACATAAAACTTACAATAATCAATACTTTTTAATCTATGTGCCCAAACCTAAAAGGTCAAACAAAATGTAATGGAAGGAGTATAATTTTATTCGTTTAATAGTCATCATGACTTATGATTTCACTATTTAAAAAAAAAAAGTCACGAATATAAGCACAGCCGGAAAAAAAAAACGGTGACATGCTTGTATTGTGAGGTGGAAAAAAATTCTTTTTTTATAGGGGGGATATTATACAAATTTTTTCGTCCAAAAGTATATTTATAGAGGGTTTATAATTTAACTAAGAATATTTATAGTATCAATAGTTGTTTGACAAGTAAGGTAATGAATTCATGTCATTGTTACGTCGGCTCTAAATCACTATCATGGTAACTAAAATTAGCTGACTTATTAAACGAAGTTATTGTCCCATTATCCAAATTTTTATTGATTATATGTAGAAGTAATGTCCTTTAACTTAAACCGGGCCTAATGAATCTAATTGGTCTAAAATTAAGGTTCCCTCATCAATCAGACCCAATCGCAATTATTATTATTTTTTTAATTTATATAATAATCCCAATCTTTTTTAGTACTGCAGTATCTTTATGAGAAAATGGATATTTTTGAGGGACTATAGTTTATGTCTTCAATGTACGGGACCACAAAATAATTGCGCATGGATTTCCTGTCTCTCCAACTCAGCTGCCGGCACCTTTATGGCTATATCTCCTCCTCATCCATTCATTCAATTTAAATACTCCGTTTTTTTTTTTTAATTCCAATACAGTACTATGTAAAAGACAAATAAAATCCTAAAATAGATGAATTTCACGAGAAAGTAAATATATATATATGAATATATATTTTTTATTTTTTTTTAAAAAAAGAGAAGTTATAGTATATGTTTAGTTATTTTTAAAGAAGAAATACTTTTGCTGTTGGATATTTGAGGTTAAAAAATCCCGGTAACAAGTAGACCAAAATCTACAATATATAACAAAGTGTCAAATTCAAAGGAACCAAATGTTTTAAGCATGATGTCAAAAATTTCATCTTTGTCATATAAAAAAAGGCTTCATTCATAAAGGTAATATTCATTTCGATGATTTATTTACAAAAATTGAGTAACATTGACCGTTAGTTTTGATAACCTTGATACAAAAGAATATTTAAAATAAACTCCAATAAAGTCTAAACAAAAAATAAAAGTTTTTAATTTAAATTCAACTTTTACAGTCGGAAATAAGAGACTAAACAAAAGTATGTTTACTTAAATAACAATACATAAAGAGATAAGGGGTTTAGTTTCTTAATGATTTTTTTATGACATTTGATCTTTTATGTCAAGATTAATGTTAAGTAAATCCAAAATTTAAATATCATCTTTATACAAAACCAATCGATATAAAACGGAATGTTTTTTTTTTTTTAATTTGTAAATATCAAATAGAGTCATTTCAATTTTTTAATCAACAAATGACATCAAATGTTTTTAGTACATAAACAACAAAAAAATGTTTTTAGTGTATTTATTAAAAAATAAATATAATTAAAATTTATGAATAAATGTAGTTTTTTAAGTTTTAAAACATTTAAAAATATACATTTATGACTATTTTTCAATATTAAAAATCTTAACAAATACTTTATCCAATAACCTTTTTACAGGGTAATATAGTACTACAATACAATATTATCATAAGAATAATTCAATGATTTATTATTTTATTCCAAAAGTCATAATGCGTGACGTTTGCAGCACTTTCCACACATTTTACTACCGTATTATTATTTTTTTTTTTGGGTTTGGATTTTATTACTGTATTATTATGATTATCTTATGGTTGAATTGATATTATTATTATATTCTTACCAATCTACTATTGTCAGTGTGTGTATTTTATAGCAGAAGAAATTGTGGCGGTGTTGAGAACGCAACAGGCTCTTGTATGCACAGTGATGACTGATAATCAGAGCGGTATTTGGCATGGCAGAAGGGGGCCCACATGGTGTTAGCATGACATGTGTACGAACCTGATTCAGTCTCTCTCATAGGCCCGCACTCCTAAATCTTGGACAGGTACTACGTTTGTGGTCCATGAATCCTGAGTGCGACACGTGTCAACAGTGGGTGCAGACGTCACTGTCGGGTTGGGTAGTGGCCAGCCCAAGATCAGGAATACCAACGCTCAGTCTGGACCTCGTGTCGTCCCCACTCCTTTGATACGTCGTTTTGAGTCTTTGGTCCCTTCCTTCAACCCTCCTTTTAGGCTTGGCTCACGCACCAAATTATATTTTCCCTTGGACGGATTTTTTTTTTTGGTTAATAAGTGCTTTTAGATTATTAAAAGTGAGAAAAAGTTGATGAATTTAAGTTGTTTTTTGAAATTAAAAAAAAATCCTTACGATTTTTCATTTTTTTTATAGCATTCCTTACCATTTATTTTTTTTCTCGTTATCTTACATGTGATTATAATATGTTTTTATTCACCAAATTTTTTCGAATGACTCTTAATTGTAAATACTAGCCATGATAAAAAAGATACTAGATGTGAATATGATAATGTGGGGTGCATAAACATTTCCCCATTCACACAATTAATGAAGTGAAAATTATCATATGGTCCGAGATCGAGCAATTATTTCAATCCCTTTCAAGACAATGATCGATATATAAATGAATTAAAATGTCCAAAATAATAATCTGGAAACAGTCTGGACCATTAGTCGCATGATGTACAATAACTTTTTCACCAATTGGCTCTTAAGTATCTCTTCACATTTTATTCATCGAACCATTGTTATATTATATATTAAAAGACCATAATACTCTCATCCAATTGGATTACTCTATGTGTCATAAGCATGTGAGAGGTCCGAAAACATTAGGCACATCAAAATGTATTATACTCCACAACTCTCATATTTTGATTGGTCAAAATTTATGATTTTTTTCAAATAAAATTTTATTATATCGACAAATCAATTTAGGATGACACATATTGTGGCATAAAATGTAGGATAATATATGTTATCCCAATTTTTGTTAAATAGTAGAATACTCATATTTGATAATGAGCGAACTTAAAAAATAAAATTCTTAACTTTATTATTTAAGATTAGGAATTAAAAATTCAAAATAGATGAATTCATTTATACCCCAATACATAACGTTTTAATTTTTCGAATGTATCAACTCCAACATAATAATACTATTAAAAAAAATCATCCATATTTGGCTGGATATTCTCTAAACTAAATATCGAGATTAAGAAAGTAACAAAATGTTATCCTTTTTGTATTATTATTGTGTAGTAGTAGTATAGTGTATGTACCCTTAAAGCTGTTTCCAGAAACGAAAACGATGTCTGCCCCCAGGCACAGGGGCACAGGCACACTCACAGCTAGACCTCATCAGCAGCATTTTTCGATTGAAGAGAGACGATGAATGCAAACTGGAAAAGTAACTTGTCACTTCCCCCGATCCCCTACCACTAACGTAGTTGTAGTAGTAAATATCTGACACCTACACTTCAAAAAGGGAGTCCTTGCTGGATCTCCAAGTTTTTTTTTCCCTTTTTTCACCCTCTTGTCCTTATTATATGACATACTTAACCGAATTACACATATCAAGAAAAGTGGTCGGTTTTATGAATTCTATGATATTCCCTCTGGTCCTATTTATAGGGCATACTTAACCATATCACACGGACCAAGGAGGGTAGTTAGGTTTCTTGAAACTTTAAAAAAATACTTCAATATTACAATTTTATCCTCTTAATTTATATTGGGAATATCACAATGTATTATTTCACATTAATGGACAAAGGGCAAATAAGAGAAAATAACAATAAATGTCTCCTTGAAAATACAAAGTGACTTATAAATATGACCAAAGAATTCTTCTAGAATGTGCCTTATAAATAGGACCGGAGGGAGTAATATATTGTAACATTACTATTTTACCTCCTTAACTTTTCTTGGAAAATTTGCACTCATTAATGAACAACAAAAAACACATAGATAGTCAATGCATATAATAAGAGCAAAAAGAGAAAAATCAATAAATAATACATAGAAAATATAAAGTGACTTATAATTAGAACCAAGAAAACTTTCTAGAATGTGACCTATATATAGGACCGGAGGGAGTATTGACGTATTGCTATTCTCCTTCCCATCCCTTCAATAGTCTGTAGTAATAATATTTGACCACCCTACAATCACCCATTTTTATCCTTTAAATATTGCCTACCTACCTATAATTACCCATTTCTGTTTTTATGCACGGAGAAAAAATATTTTTTTAAAAAAAAAAGTTTTGGTGATTTCCCCTTTTTTTTCTTCCTAAGAAGTAATACAGGTGTAGTAAGGGATAATTTTCAATCCGGATACCAATAAGTAAGTGAAAAGGAGTTTGTCTCCACTCTTGAAAAATTTAATATCACTTTCTCATCATACAAATGTTTGTAAAAAAAAGAAAAAACATTTTCTCGTGCAAAATTTTATTATTTAATCCTTTTTTTATTGTGTACTTTGTATTTTGCTTCTTAAATATTATGAATCTTATATAAAAAAAACTCATTATACAATAGAATATTGGTACTAACGGGAGTGAGCTTAATTGATTTTATGAAATATCGAGATTTTAAGAATGGAATCTGAGACTCCTATTAATAGTGATAAAACCTTAAAAATGCCGTAGGTTTAAAAAATAATAAATCTTAAAAAAGTGCTTGGAACAACCAACCTTTGCTGGTTTCCAAGTTGAAAAAATGCATTCAGCATATATATAGTTGGATAGGTGGAGACGTTTGATTAAGTACTTTCAAGAGTTGTTGTTGTTGGTTTTTTTTTTTTTTTTTTTTTTTTTTTGTTTTTTTGCATTAGATAGTGCCTTTGACATAATGCTTGATGTAAAGGATGGGTGGAGTATTTGTCCTATTTGATTTTTTTTCTTATTTATCCGTATTGTTAAAAATTTTAATAATTACAATAATTTCATATTTATTTGTATTCAATAAAATCTTAATTTACCTATGTGCTAAAAAATATAATTACACAAAAAAAATTACAGTATTAAAAATAGGAGATTTCTAATATGGAATCCAAAATTGGAGTGTTGTCATGCAACCTTCTCTTGAACCAATATAAAGTTGTCATTTAATTTACCTGTGTCATGTCATCATTTGAAGTAGTCAAATTTAATTTTTTGCAATTTGGTTCAACTTAAAAAGTAAATTAAAATTTTAGTCCTTTGTACTTGTAGATAAATTATAAGTTTTAATTTTAAAAAACATTATTAAAAAAAAATCAAAGTATGCTACTGGTGGTTCGTCTTCTTCAAGTTAGCAAAACCCAACGCCCCCACCACCACCACCACCGGCCACCATCACCTCCGATCCAAATGATGTGGCATAATGTCTTAGGTCGCAAGGTTTTATTGGTTTAACGATGGGTTGTATAGCAACCATTCAATTTTTGATTGCATGGTAGTAACACCCTTAAAAAAAACACTAGTGAAAAGATGTGTTTCTTTGTATTTAGAATATATAAATAAAAAAAGAGTAAGTAGTTTTTTTTGTCACCTAGGTATCTAGTGACGCAAGCATAATAATTAATCCTTCAGATACTTTCAGTTATTTTGGGTGATCCTTCCAATCTAAATTTTTTACATTTGTAATAATTGGGGATCAAACAATCAACCACATGGATAAATGATACTGTTCCACACTAATTATGTTAGGTTGAGTGGATAAAAAAGAACAAGTTGTTTAAAATAATAAAAGTGATGGTTTTTTTAACAGAGATTAGGTGTTGAATAGAAAAATAAAGTTAAATTAGATTTTCAATGATATTTTTTTTTTAAAAAATACTAATATAAGAACATTTGTTAAAGAGTGATAATTTTTATTTTTTATTTTTTGCAAAATGCAACTTTTTGATAAAAAAATAATAAGAACTTGTGATATATTTTTTTATTATGAGAATTTTAAGTGGTATCTTCGAAATACTTGTTATCGAAACACATTAACCCTTATTAATGTAACAATAATATTCTCAAAATCCAACTTAATTGGTAGAATTGTCGAACATGAAGCATCGAAACCCGAATTTAAACCCTAATAACAGCACAATATAAATTCAGATGTTAAATTTAGATATTGAGATAAGATCGGTGGTTAATGTATTAACGAAGGTGGAGATATTATTGATGATGAATCTCCATGTTTGTCTTTATTAGAAGAAGAAATCACCAATGAGGTCGCATCATCATCATCATCACACACCCTCCTACGTTATCACCAATCCCACCGTTGGATATATCCCTCGAATTCCTCCATCTCTTGTCTCCAAAACACTTTCCTTAAAAAGTAGCAGAAGCAGTACTTTCTTCTTCCCTTCCCCTCACTTCCCTTCCCTCATTCCTTCCAATCCTCCCTCACAACCAGTCAACCAGACAACATCAACAACAACCACAGCCACTCCCCTAACAACCACAATTCCTCAAACTTAGATCTATGTGCTAACAAGTCCAAGTAAAAAAATGTAGCAGTCACAAATTAAAAGAAAGTAACACTACTATATTTACTACTAGATAGAGATATTATAAAAATAAAGAAAAAGAGAAAGGGAGAGAGAGAGAGAGGGAAATTAAATGGCATATAACGAGCATCTAGCATTTCAGGGTTTCACGGAGGAGCAAGAGTTAAGTCATGAGAGTAGCAGAGACATGCATCAGCAGCAGAATAGTAGAGTGGTGCCACCAACGTGGCTGATGAACAACGCTGCTGCTGCAGCAACACGTCATCAGCAACAGAATTTCTTTAACTTGCAAACAACAACGGAGAATAAGAGTAGTATGGATCAGATGAGTAATAATTCAGAAAGGGAGGATCTTGGAGAATATAAAGCTGATATCTTGGGTCACCCACTCTATGATCAGCTCCTTTCTGCACATGTTTCATGTCTCAGGATTGCAACACCGGTTGACCAGCTTCCTAGGATTGATGCTCAGTTGCAACAGTCACAGCGCGTCGTGGATAAGTACTCTTCCCTTCCCAATCATCATGCTGTCATTGATCAGAAGGAACTTGATCACTTCATGGTTTGTATAGTATTATTCTTCAACTCTCTCTCTTTTTAATGTAAATTAGTCTTTTTCTTTTTATTTAATTGAAATAAAACTTCTTGTCACTTAACCAAAGATTGGTTTTGTGTTGTGGTTTAGTTTGGTTAGTTGTCCTATGTATGTCCTTCTTCAACTACTTTAATTAATTCACTTCCTTAGAGTAGTGTCCTTACTCCATAGAGTACCACCATGGTGGAAAGAATCTTAATTTAATTATAACTTTTTTTTTTGTTGAGAATTTTATTTTAGCTAACAGCTAGTAATTAAGTGTGCTGTGCTGGAAAGTGTTTGGTCCGGTTTTGGGCATTTCCATGGTTTTGTGAATCCATGATGCTTAAAGCATTGACAAACGTTAGTTGTTTATTGTAGTCATGGTGTTAGTTTGTTAATCCATAAATGTCAAACCTTTGCTGTGTTTCTTTTTCTTTTCCTTCGATCTTATGCTGCTAATCTTTGACCTTTATATTATTTTTTGTTTAATGAGCAATATCAACATATATCAGCCTGGTAAAAAAATAAATTGTAATTGAGGGTAAAAAATTTGGATTCAATTTGACCCATAAAAGTGATGAGTAAGTTGATCCGATTCCCTTAGAGTGGCTGCTATAGTCTATGGACACTGTTAAGGGTTCTGCTGGTGCTCCTGATGATAATTTGCAAAATGCTTTCTGGAATGGAATCTTATTATTGTTAATGTTGTCATGGTCTTCTAAGCCACTTGTTCTCATGGTTCAGTGTCTTTTTTCTCTTTTTTGCTGAAACTTGGTTGAAAGAGCTGTTATAGAATATGTTCTGAAATAATCATGCCACAGTTGAAGCTAGCTCTTACTAAGTTTTTTCGACCTTCTTTCCTTCTAGCTTGCACATCTGCTGTAATCATCAGAAGGTATGGGAACTTGGGGATTTTTTGTACGTATAAACCTACTGGTTACAGTGCTTTTGTCCAGTAGTAGAGTATGCCTTTATGGCATGGTTGAGAATAAGGGATTAAATAAAATATGTTTATATTAAAAGATGAAATATTTCGTAGTTTGAAAAATGGTAAAATTAGTTTTGTCAATATCATTTTATCATTTTTTTGACTTGTAGTCTCTAGATAATGAAATTATCCAAACTCTTAATTTATGCTCTTAATTAAATGATCAAATTATCCAAAATTGATTATGATTTGGATACATTAATTGATTAATCCTTACCGTATTATCCAGTTCAGACAATGATTGGGGCGAGGGGATTAGTATATGTTGAACCACTGACAGTAGAGTATTTTATTAAGTTGGTTACACATTTATGGAAGTTTGCAATCATGAGGTTTATCTATTTGAGTTACATATATATCCTACATTTTCAATTCTAATTGCAGGCTATCTTGATTGCTTTTTACTACTCCTAATTAACAAGCGTGGCCTTAAAACTCATCTGATCTGAAGCTCCTTTTTAAGTTTTGCTCCTAATTTTGTTGTAGACGCATTATGTTCTGCTGCTCTGTGCCTTTAAAGAACAACTGCAACAACATGTCCGTGTCCATGCCATGGAAGCAGTTATGGCTTGTTGGGATCTGGAGCAGTCTCTTCAAAGCTTGACAGGTACGTAATTTTTGACAACGGTAAGATTGTACAACAAACTACTCTAACACATTTACAACTAAAAATAAAAGGACGACTGGTACATGAATTTGTTATATAATCATGTTGTTGCACAAATAACATTCTTATCACCAAAATATTCTTTTGCTCACTCCCTGTAAGTTATCGAACTCCCTTGAATCCTATTTATAAGTCAATTTCTAAAAGAATTTTTCAGCTGTATTTATAAGTTAATTTAATTTGTATTTTATAGGAGACATTTATTGCTTTTTTCTATTATTATTTGCCCTGAATTTATTAATGTGAAACAATACATTGTGAAATTTTCAATGCAAATTAAGAAGATAAAATTGTATTGTTAAGGTATTTTTTTTAAAGTTTTAAGAAATATAATTATTCTCCTTGGTTCGTATGATATAATTAAATATATTATAAGAAACCATATTATAAACGTATGGTAGGATGAGATAAATGAGATGATTTATGGATGACAAGATTAATAAAACCATTGCATTAAAGTTTTGGTTTAGAATATGGTGTTTCAATTATGGGCTTTTCAAGTGGTCTGATCTCTCCAATTGCAGACCCCGATAGTGGTGGTAAAAAAGCTGATAATTTGGCTCAAAGAAGGTGGATCAAGGGGGAGTGACCGATAAGGGTGGGAATTGACATTTGAAGGGGGTGATTTTTTGGATTTTCAAGTATGAGTTGAAGTCTCACATAAAATAAAATAAAATGAGTTAAAAAATTTATAAGTAACAAGATCCATAAAACTTAAAGTAATAAGATTTCCCAGATGGTCTGATGTCATCCGTGCTTGCATGTCTTAGCAAATATTTCCTCCTACTTTACATAAATTTTAAATGTGGTTTTGCTACCCTACCAAAAAAAATAGTCTTACAGTACTCTTCCTTGTTATCTCTACCAAAAAAAGACAGTCTTGCTTTCCTCTTGGTATTTGCCTTTTTAATACTGTATGATTGATATCAAAGACCTAATGGCATAGAAAAAAAAAAGAAATCTCTCAAAGATTATCTATAAATCACACTGATGGATTACAAATAATATTAAAACAGCAAGTGCTGTTTTAATAATCATCAACAATTGTTTCATTTGTTTCCACTCTCCAGCTTTTGATTTGCCTCCGGCTTTTGATTTGAAAAGATATTTTTAGCATATTCAAAGATGAAACCATTTATGTGATTTTTATTAATTCCAACATCAAATAAGTTAATATATCTGTCACCTCACCACACCTCTAATTTATAGTAGTATTTCTGGGGCCACTCCTCCTACTAATTAATCACAAAGCCCACAACATATTTTTTTTAAGCTTCTTTGAAAATCTTAATGAAATTAGTTATGTATAGTAGTTTAATTTGTACATGGCTTATTGTCACAATATAATTAGCTGTTAGCCTGTTATCATACATAGGCTAAGCTCTTTGGTAAATGCTTTCTCATAATTCAAACTGTGATGTGATGCATGCATGAGCAGGTGTATCACCTGGTGAAGGAACGGGTGCGACAATGTCAGATGATGAAGATGAGCAGGCCGAGAGCAACGCCAACTTATATGAAGGCAGCATGGATGGTACCGGTGATAGTCTAGGCTTTGGCCCTCTTGTCCCCACCGAGAGTGAAAGATCTTTGATGGAGCGAGTGAGGCATGAGTTGAAGCATGAGTTAAAACAGGTAGTAATTAATTACCATGTTGATGTCGATGAAAATAAAATTCATTTAGATGATTTCTAATTTGCAAGTGATTAATTTTTAACGATTGTCCGCCGTGCAAGTGAAAAAAAAAGTACTGTATTTAATTTGAGACTAGCATGATAGTAATTTCAAATCTACGTCACACATTACAGAACTTGGATCAATAATTTCCACTTTCTGTCAGGGTTACAAGGAGAAGATTGTGGACATAAGAGAAGAAATTCTAAGAAAGAGACGAGCAGGGAAGCTCCCAGGGGACACCACGTCACTTTTGAAAGCTTGGTGGCAGTCACATTCTAAATGGCCCTACCCTACTGTAAGCTAATAAGTTTGGACATGATGAATTAATAATCTATACATTTAATTTGCTATGTGTCTCTAATTCATTTGATTGCTCATATATACTTTGTATGTATGTGTTGCACTTGTAAACATTAGGAGGAAGACAAAGCTAGGTTGGTGCAGGAAACAGGCTTGCAATTAAAGCAGATAAATAACTGGTTCATAAATCAAAGGAAAAGGAACTGGCATACTAACCAAACAACATCTAGCAATTCCAAAAATAAGCGCAAGAGGTAGGTTCATTAATTAATATAATGTTTTCATTTGTGCAATTTGTTCACACGCAAAATTAAATTTCAATAGCAAGCAAATGAAAATCATACTATTATGAATGTTTTAACTTTTAAGAGTGCTAGAATTTAAGCCATTGGAGTTGAACTAGTGTCGATGAGAGGTTTTGTAGTATGCATGAGGCCACAAGTTCAAACCTCATTTGCAACCATTGTATATATAAAATGAGTATCATCAGATTTTCATCAACTTTCATAGTGCTATGATTGAAGATAAATAAGTTGCTCAAGTTAATACATGTATACATTTATAGGATGAAGAATTGCACTAATTAAGAGAATTTAAAAGAGACATCACTTAGAAATAAAATTGAAAACTAATTTTTAGATAATCCTGGTTAATTAATCATCACTATATATATATATGTAACTACATATTTTTGGATGGTAGCAGTGCAGGTGAAAGCAGTAATAACCAGAGCTTCATGTGAACGGTCATATATTATGAACGAAAACACTATTGGCATTCATCATTTTATGGATGCTCGCGGGATTCTTACAGTCCTACTTGAACGTGAAATGATGGAATCTGGATATAAAGGGGGAATATATGTTATAAAAAGTCAGTGTTGAGAAAACTAGTAGTATTTGATTAACTGTAGAAAACCCTAGTATTGTTTTGTTGTATATGAGGCTGCTGCTTGATATCTGATATTATATTGATGCAGGTGCAATCTATTCTATTTAATGGTTAGCATACTGATACGTATATACTGTTACACTTACACACACTTTTACAAACAAAAAACTTTATGGAAAAATAAAATGTTGGAAATTTTAATCTTATTACTCCCTCCGGTCCTATATATAGGTCACATTCTAGAAAGTTTTCTTGGTCCTAATTATAAGTCACTTTATGTTTTCTATGCATCATTTATTGATTTTTCTTTTTTTGCCCTTATTAAATGCTTTGACTATCTATGTGTTTTTTATTGTTCATTAATGAGTGCGAATTTTCCAAGAAAAGTTAAGCGGGTAAAATTGTAATGTTACAATATATTCTCATAGAATTCATAAAACCAACCACTTTCCTTGGTATGTGTAATTCGGTTAAATATACCCTATAATAAGGACCGGAGGGAGTATTAGATTTCATCAAGCAATCCAAAACAAATTAACGACGACCATTGCATACAGCATACGTTTTTTGTACGACCAATTTTATTTCTTTGGCAAAACTGTTGAAGCTAGTGGGTTTTTATTAGATGCCTGAAACTTTTCCAAAGGAGCATCTAGAGCTTATTTCTTTGCTTACAAATTTTTTTCCCTCCTCAAATAGGAAAAACTGGTGGGTGAATGAGATGAGAAAAAAAATTGAAAAAAGCAAGAAAAAAGTCTTTTTTAGATATTTTTATTTTTTTTATAGAGAAATATGGAGCAATTATCTATTATTTTGGTACTTGATAATGATGGAAAGAAAAATAAAATATTTCGACTATACAATCAAAATTTGGATGGTTATGAAACAATTCATTAATTAATCAATGATTTGAAATCCAGTTATTATGAAATAGTTAGCTGATTTGTCATACAACAATGGATTCATTGAGAAATTATTAATTGTTCAACCATTCAAATTTTGATTTTATGATAATTACTCTCGAAAAAATATCGACATGATGAGCTCATTAGAAGATTTTTTAAATTTTTTTCTTTCCAAATTTATACTCCCTCCGGTCCTATATATAGGACATATTCTAGAAGCAATCTTTGGTCCTATATATAAGACATTTTGTATTTTTATGCATCATTTATTGCTTTTTATCTTTTTTGCCCTTATTAAATGCATGTGTTTTTTGTTGTTCATTAATAAATGTGAATTTTTCAAGAAAAATTGAGAGGGTTGTAATGTTACAATATATTCTCATAGAATTCATAAAACTAACTACTTTTCTTGGTCCGAGGAATATGGTTAAGTATGTCCTATATATAGGACCGGGGGAGTATCATTTCACAAATAAATGAGGATTGAGGCGGTATACAATAATGTTCAATTCAGATTTATCAAAAATTTAGATATATTCTTTATAATCATTAATAATTTTTTTTGGGATGATTCCATTAAGTTCATCTGCTTCGCATTACTCGTAATTTTTGAGAAATAATAATTGCATCGTGTATAAAATTTTGACAATTCAAGTAAAGATGCAATGTGACCAAATCTGTTGTTCAATTAGTATATGAGGCTAAATATATGCAAATACCATTACTTTGTTTGATCCTGAATCTAAAATTTATAAGTATCGATATTTGCACCTTTATTATTTTGAGCAGGTCTCGAATTTTTTTAATGGAAATATGAATATCCCTTAGCTACATTTATCTTTCTGTCAAGTTCTTTTATTTGTAGATGAAACAAATTAGTATGTTTTTTTTTAATATATTAATTTAGAATGCATGACTATATATTACAGTAACCATTATAATCCATTTTTAGATTCAACGATTTTTTATTTTTTAGCGCTGCGGGGCTTTCCATTTTTAGATTGATTTTGAGAAATAGTTAAAATATAGAGTTTTTTTATCTTATTTATCTCGTGCATGGGATAATATAACATAAATAATAAAGTTATATTGAAAAACTAAATGTTTATTATTTTAATTCATTAAATGCTTCAATTTCCAACAAAACATTTATATTTAAGGTATGACCGTATGATTAATCTATGCACATGATGCATAGATTAAAAAAAACCCTAAAATATATTACAATAATCTTTTCTCCTAAAAAAAAATTTGCTTTTGACTGTAAGCCAAATGACAATTCTCTTAACAAAAATGAACATCTTAAGACTTAAGAGATAGATATACCTTTAAAAAAAAATGAGATAGGCATAAACCAAAGAAAAGAATATCAGCTATTTTCAACGCGTTTACTTCTGGAATACACTTTTGTCCAGAACTTCTATCATGGAATCAGTCCTCTGGAACCTGTGTATAGCAAGTTTTACTAAATCCTCTTCCTTCCGTTCATTTCTTCGATTTGGGGGTGCCTTATTCCAACCAGATTTTTTATTATTTTCTTAAGTTCGGTTGCTATTGCCAACTGGGTAACAAGAGGACGTGACAAAAAATTGCGTAATTTTGATTAAAACAAATTGAAAAATGATTAATTATTTTTCACATTTTTACTTAAAATATAGATATTTGATTTAAATATTAAATATAAGGGTATATCCAAATAATTTTACATTGATATCAATAAGTGAATATTGGCAGTCAAACATCTTCAAGAAAAAAATAAAATAAAATAAAAAGAAAACCCACCAACATGGATCATAATTCATTTTGGCGAGCTGAGGTTGCTCCAGCAGGAAGAGGAGCAGAGAACCTAGAGGAGAAAGTGGGACGTATGTAGTCTTCATCTTCGCTCTGAGCTCCACTATTGAAGTTGAGAGCATAACTTTGTTCATCGTATTGAAACCTCTTCTTTTGTTTCTTCTTCCCATACCCACTACTTATCTTTCTAATCAAAGTTTTCCACTTTGGACCAGCAATCACTTCTGAAGTCTCCTTCACCTTCTTCAACTTGTTCATCACCCATCCTTCATCCCTTTGTTCAAGTAAACGTTTTCCTTCATCCTCATCATGCCCTTGCCACCATTTCAAACTAAAAACCCGAAAGAATCCACAACCACAACCACTACTACTTGTACTCTCTTCCAGCCCATCAAAATCTAATTCCTCCTGCTCCATTTCCATCACCAATGGTCTTCCCTCATAAGCAGCCATGTTTTCCTATGTATAGTAGTATGTATGAGGTTTGAGGTTGTTTTAATTTGTCATAGAGAAAGCATTTATATTATGATATTTTAAAGAGTATCCAAGCGATAGACGCAAGGGATAAATAGTCAAAGAAAACGTAGGAGTCATGTTTGAACTTTGAATTTTTAGAAGATTCCAAGCAAATATCATTATTGATGCTGGTTTACTACGTATATAAATAAATCTACGCGATTTATTTTGCATGCTTTACACGGTCTCTTGCTCACTTGATTGTTGAGAAGCTTCTCAATTGTCAATATACCACTATCTCCTTTTGTATACCATACACGCATATAAATTTTATATTAGCGTATGTATGTCGTCATATGATGTCTACCTAAACCTTTATTATAGCCAGTCAAATTTATGATTGGTTTGATTATTAACTCCACATATATCTTTTAAAGTTATCTTCTTCTTTTCTTTCTTTTTTTTAAATAGATGGCCAATCTATTTAAATATCACACTCCATATATATATTAGTGCTTTTGAAGGATCAAATTAAATTCCTAATTCCTTAACTCAGATTTAAGCACCAAAACTACTGGTCAATCTATGTCATCATCATGCTCTATCAAGGGAATCCGCCCCAGCATATTTGAAAATTTTAATCATCTGCTCAAATAAAGTATTGAATGAAGTAAAACCGGCAGAAGATTTTTTTTTAGCATCAAACAAAAACTTTCAATAACAAAGAGCACCAGGAGTCCTCAAGACAAAAGTTTTACAACAGATATGCATATAGGAACATTAAAATGTGTCAATCTGAATAAGAAATAGAAGAATCCTCCAAAACATTTATCCAATGCCATTATTTTAGTTTAATTGCTTCTACCAACTCCACCCAATCGATGACCTCATCTTGTTGAAACACTATCTTGTTTCTTTGCAGCCACAACAACTAAACAACAGCAAACCAGATAACAGCAGCAAACCAGAAAACTGGCAGAAGATAATCAAGCTCAAGCAGCCCAGATTGAGAAAGCATGCAGCGTTTAGTTCTAAGTTAATTTAATCATAACTTAGTTGTTAGTTAGTTTGTTTGTTATAAGGTTGTTAGAGTTAGTTAGGTGCGGGTTATTTAGGTAACAAGTCAACTAAATGGTAGCATTGCTACATATATATAAGAGCAGTATCATTTATCATGGAGTTGGCTTCTTGTATATAAACACTCATTTCTTTTGTGTTCAATGAGAAATAACCTTATTTTAAATTAAAATTTATTGTCACATATAACACATCTCATAATTAAAAATTAATTCTTTGATTATTGGATTAAATTTTATAATCATATCGAGATTAAAAATTTAATTCTTTCAGGTGTTGCACCAAACCAAAGGTCAAAAATTGTATTCTTGATAAGAATAATTAAGAGGGTAGTCACACATCTCAAAAGAGATAAGTTACTATTTGTCTATAAGATTTGAAGATGTTAACAAAAAAAATTAAAATATACTCCCTTCATCCCATAAGGACGGTAGGAAACGATAAAAATTTTTTGTCCCAAATTAAAGTTAAAGTAATTAATGAAAAACTTAGAAATTGTAAAATTTGAATTGTGATTGATTTATTAATATAAAATAAATTAAATTGGGTGTTTAATAATTGACTGATGTGTTGGACAAACCATTAAATGCATATTTTCTTAAGTTTTTGACTTTTTCAATTTGTTACCATCATGTTAGACGGAGAGCATAACTTTTTAAATCATTAATTAAAAAGAATGTATATAATCTAACCATGATTGAAAATTAACAAGAAAAATTTATTGTTCACTTTATAACATCTATGTTAAAAATACTTTATTGAAATAAAAGTAAAAATTAATATATATCATATATACTATGACAATGATGATAACTTGATTCAGATTTTTTTTATTTAAAAAAATCACTACTAAAATTGGATATTGAATAAAAAAGTTGGAAACAGAAGGAATGAAAACAGATGGAGATAGAGGAAAACTTAAGCGAAAATAACATTACAAAAGGAAATGGCTTGTGTTATTTTCCTTTAAACGAAAATAAAAGAAGAAAAAAATAAATAATATTAGTGAGATTCAAAGATGAGAATTAAAAAGACCAGAAATACCAGTCGCATAAGCTTCTTTTACGAGCTTATGAAAATATGTTGAAAGAAGCTTATATTTTAAATGAGATATTTTTGTAAGTTCTATTAAACACTTACACACTCCATCCGATCTTATTTTTAAAAAAATAATTAATTCACGCTTATTAAAAAAGTTAATTGAATGTATTTAACATTCTCAAATTCATAAAAAAAAAGACTACAATATGAGGATATTTGATAGGAATAATTGTATTGTAAATAAAAAATTGGTTAATTTTTTTTTTATATTAAAGAAGTGTCTTTTTTTTACTTATAATGAAATCAGATGGAATATATTATAAGATAAGTTAAAATAAACTCTTCAAAACAACTATTATAATTTTTTTGTCCGAATTCTGTGCGGAACCATCGGTATCTCCAAGAGTATCCTTAATACTAGAGAGTTTATGAGACTAATTCGGAGCGAGCTGTGTGGCTGGGTCTCCCAGCGGGATGTTCGAGATGTTTTTAGTGGGAATCGAATCCGAGGCTACTAACATCCTTGTGCATTTCCAAAATTTCAGTTAGGATCTTACATGAACTGAACCAAGCTCCGTTCGTAAACCATGATTATAATTTAGAAATTAGAACCCAAGCACACAATTTTTTTTTTATAAAAAAAAAAAAAAAACCCACAGTTTGATCACTTCTTCTTTCATCATCACTGCTTCTTCGCGCGCTCTCTCTCTCTCTTTCTTTCTCTTTCTCATTCTCTGAAGCCATCATAGCCATAGCCATGGAAGCGATTCTCGTAGATTGCGTTCAGAGGAATCTTCGACATTTCATGCACTCCAACGCCATCTTCCTCTCTCACCGTCTCTGCGCTCAGTTCCCCTCTGAGGTACTTACTATGCCTTCCATTCCCTTCTTCTTCCTTCCCTCCTCTCTGTTGTTTCGTTCCCCATAAATTCAGACCAAAACCTAATCGGAAGCTTGTCATTTTTTTTTTGTTACTTTGCTGATGATGTGCTTAATTAAATTGGGGTTATAACTTCAAAGTTTCTTTCTTTCTTTCTGTCTTCCGTTGTTTCTCTTTTTTGTTAAAGAGTTCAGCTTCTTAGGGTATAGCCAGGGAGGAGCTTGAAGATTTGCTTTTAGGAGGTTTAAGAAAAACAATAGTACTTTTATCTAAGATGACAAAGTTAATGAATTTATGCTTTTTTTTCTTCGAAAAAATAAATTGCATTTAGGCATTAAAAACATCTAAATATTTAAAATTTGTCGGTGCCTTAACTACCCCTATTGATTCAAGAAGCACTGCCCTGAACATCGCTGACCCTTTCTTTAAAATTTGCATCCTTATAACTGTTAGTTATTACTTCTTCGTTCATGAATTTTGTTCTGGCCCTTTCTTTGGATATTCATTGTTGCTTGCTATTGCTGAAGGACACTATTAATCTCTCTAATCAGCGTTTGGTAATTATTTTACCTTATACAGACAAATTTGCAATTGTTAGCTGGCTGTTACTTGCAGTGTAATCAAGCTTATGCTGCATACCATATCTTAAAGGGTATGATTCTCGCAATATTTAGTTACAGGTTTTGGGGTTCCATTCCTATTATTTTTAAATACCATCATTCCTTTTCTGATTCTTTAATTTGATTCTAAATAGAACGTTTTAGTTTCCTTTGCTTCCTATATTATCTTGTAGCAGTGCTTCTCATTAGATTTCTCATTATCATTATTATTGAAATCATTATATCTCTCATTATTCTTTATTCTTTATTGCTTGAAGGAACAAAAATGGCTCAATCCCGGTACTTGTTTGCAATGTCATGCTTTCGAATGGACCTTCTCAGTGAAGCTGAATCAGCATTATGTCCTGCTAATGAGCGTAATGCAGAGGTGCAAAGCACAATTTAGATTGTGTTTAAAATTATTAATACCTCCAATATGTTTTTATTACATTTGTAATAATATGTTGGCGGCAATATTTTTTTTATTCCCCTTGCAATTTTAAATTTCTTTTTCTTTCCCCTCTTTTTTAAGTTGCTTACTATTATAATTTGTTAGTGCATTTGCTCCGTGAAGATGGATAACTTCAGTTTTATTGCTTTTCTTATTATTTAGGTTCCAAATGGTGCAGCTGGTCATTATTTATTAGGGCTCATTTACAGGTAGCTCATCGTCTTCCCAACAATTATTGTTCCCCACCCGCCCACCCACCTCTGAAATCCTGTTTTAGTGCTCAAATACTATTCTGCTTTTTCAGGTATACTGACAAAAGGGAAAGGGCCGTTCATCATTTTAAGCAGGCACTATCTATGGATCCTGTACTGTGGGCTGCATATGAGGAGTTGTGCATATTAGGTCAGTAAGATGAGTTCACTTGATTCCCAAAGCTCACAGGGCTTATTTGATAAACCAATTGGAGAAACCTAGCTGTTTATTTTAGGAGCTTCTTTGCTAATTTTTGTTCTGTTGTTCATTCCCATTTGAATGAGCTTATTTATGGCTTTGATCTGATAGGACAGCTGTCAATGCCAAGCAAACATGTTAAAATTTGAATGATGAGAGAATAATGCACTCATTTGATCATTTTTTGTTTCAGGACAGTTTTATTGTGGTTTGGCAGCATAATTGGAGACAGATAAAAAAAGCACTAATAGGGATGAAAACTAGAAAGAAAAAGACGTGTTTTTACCAAGATGCTTATGGCTCTACCTCTACCAAATATTGAAATCATCATATACTCATTAGGAGCGAAAGTAAGCTAGGAAAACAATGCAAAAGGACTTGATGTAATTAAATGGACATTTCATTTTGTTTTTTTTTGTTCGTTTGTTTGGATGATTCTTTATCCTCCTCATTCCTCACTCTGTGATTTTTTCTCTTCATGTCAATAAAATTCTTTTATATATATATATATGAAATAAGTGTTTCTTACATATTCTTGTTTTAAATTAGATCCATGTATTATTCTATGGTTTCATTCATTATGTAGTTGTTATTGTTATCATCATTATAATTGTACCATTTTCTTAATATTTAGGTGCTGCTGAAGACGCAACTGCAGTTTTTGGTGAAGCAGCTGCTCTTTGCATGCAAAAGCAATACTTAAATTACACAATATGTACAAACCCGAATTCATCAGCTGAGGATTGTAGCATTGTTGCTGCTAGAAACTGTGAATCTGAAGATGCTAGTCCAAGACACCTGAGACACATGCAAGGCCTAAAGGATATTGCTGGTGGTCAATCTATTAATAGTGGACCATCTCACATGTCATATTATGACACCCCATCTCCAATCGCCACACAGGTAATTGCATGTAATGTTCTGTGTATTAATGTTTACTAAGAAATTGTGGAAAGCTAAACTGTAGTGCAAGTAATAGTTTTTCTAAATTTGAATATGACCAAGATTCAGAAATATATGTAAAGGTATTACATTTTTCATAAATTATAATATGGCTTCCTTGGTGAAGTGGATCTGTATTTAATATCTACTTGTCTTTTCAAATGGTTGCCATATTCTCTTCTTCTCTTTTGCAGGCGTCAAGTGTTGCCCCACCCCCTTTGTGTAGGAATGCCATACCAAATTGCCCAAATATTAGTACTCTTAGCACCGACAGTTCTCCTAAGTCGACAGTGAACTCTACTATTCAAGCCCCTCGGAGAAAGTTTGTGGATGAAGGAAAGTTAAGAAAGGTTGGTTCTGTTGCTTTTCCTCTCTGCATCACTAAATAAACATATCACTGTATCTTACCTGGCATTTTCTTTGTATATAGACAATAGACACTGATTTGATTGAGTGGCTTAATCTAAAGTGACGTGTCGATATTGAATATATTTTTCTTTGGGCTGCAGTCCTGTTGCTTTATTCAAGTCTTTGTTATGTTAACATGAAAACTGCCAATTTTCAATCAAGCATTGAGCAAGAAGAGCCTTTCATAATAGGAATGCTGAACTTTATCTGGATTCCATTATTGGGCATCAATTTTATTTTCGCTAGTCATGACTTCATGAGCTACTGAATTTATTGTTTTTATTGTTAACACTGATTCTTATTCATATGATTCAGTTGAATTGGTCCAACACACATTAAAATTTTATATTCTTTGGAATTTATTGCAAATTATTTGGTTATTTGGCACATGCTAGATAAGCTTTAGCATATGTTGATTATGGCATTATGCAAAATCAGTCATTGATAGGAGGTCAACCTTTGATTATTTTATGCTTTTGGGTGAGAATTTAGTAACATGGAGAGGATTAAGAAACAAAACGTGGTTCTTGGGGCCAAGATTTGAGTTATGCCACAAAGAGTTTGTTAGTTATTATGGATGATGATTATATTGGATGATCATAGAATAAAATATATAGCTCCTATGAAGATGTTTTGTGACAATAAATCTGCCATTGACATTGTTTATAATCCTGTTTAGCATGGCAAGAAAAAACTCATTGAGACAGATTGGGACTTCATCAAGGAGAAATTGTATAGTTGACAGATCATCACATGTTTCTTTTGGATTTTGGTTGCCAGATGCCTTAATCAAGGGGCTACCCATATATAGGTTTCAAGAACAGAAAAGATGGGCCTTACTTTACCCTAAAGAACTAGTCATTATAAATGGTTCTTTATTCATATAAACTGGTGTAGTACTTTAACACTTAAGATACCCCTCACGCCAAGATTGGATATCCAGAGCATATGTTTGCAGGACTAGGCACCTGCTGGAGGGCCATTATTAGGGTAGGCTCTAAATCCACCCCAAAAGCTAGCCCATGGAGGGAGGGTTGCTCTAATCATTATAAATGGTTCTCTTCACCAGCTTAAGGGGCAGTGATGCAATGGCCCCACACACATATGGTTATTTCACAGATTATTAGTTATAGGTAATTTAGCCCTGTTTTCGGCTAGCAGTTATTTTGCTAGGTCTGTATATTGTAAAGTAACCATGTTTAGTTTCAATTTACTCAGAAATAATATTCAATTTTTTTCATTCATGTGAGTGTAATACAGTTACTTAATTATCTTCTTCTCAGCTGAACTATAGGGCATTTTGCATGCTACTCGTTGTGTATTTTTGCTTCCTGGTTAGTGTCACAGTGTCATGCATTGTATATGAACTTCTAAATATATATGCCATAGTGATGTGATTTAATTGGTCATTTATTTTATTGAGTAATTTCTAAGAGTTTTTGAATACAATAATATGTACTTTGGGTTGAAAGCTTCACTTTTATAGATTAAATGATATTATTATTCTCTCATTTTTCACCGTTCTTTTTTTCTTTTTAATTGTACATTGTTCCAGATTTCTGGTAGATTATTTTATGATTCTGGTCCTCGACGTAGTTCAAGACTGTCCAGTGAAACTAGCATAAATGCAAATGCTAATGCAACAATTGTGCCTGGCAATGGAACTAGTAACACTTCTAAGTATCTTGGAGGGTCAAAGCTTAACCCTACAGCATTTCGTACCATGACAGCTCGTAAGGGACAGTCATGGGTAAATGAAAGCATTGACGAAGGTGATGAATCTTTACATCTATTATTAATTATTAAGTTATTGTATCAATTTGTTATTGACTTATAGAAGTGTTTCCCTTCGTAAATCTATTGTTTTGGTGCAGTGCTGGTGAAGCCATTTATTTACTTGTTCATGTTGCATCTTTGTTGATGATGTTATATTTCTTTTTAATTGTCTTCTATGCTATTGCTTTTCTAAAGATATAATCCAAATCAAAATTCAAATTGATGGTCTTTGATGGTGCCTTTGAATTCTGTTTATTTAAATTGGCAGTGCTAGTGGTAGAAATATGAATTTACTACTAGGTGGCAGCCTAATATGTTCAAGTCTAATAAGCTGAAGGGTTTGTGCATCCATTAGTGATCGTGGCTTACTCATTTTTTCTTTCTAATATTATCGTTTTTGTCAAATACTTAATGAGGTCTCATTTCTTTATTTTTAGGGATTCGTAATGATGTCCTAGATGATTCTCGTTTAAATGTTACATCAACAAGTTCTTGTTCATCTCTGGGCATTGAAGCTAAATCTTATGAGCCAGATGCAGCGACCTTTACTGTTGGTGGGCTGGCAGTAAGTGGTTCTAAAGTTGTCTCTGGTGCTTCAGAAATACTGACCCTTCTAAGAGTTCTTGGTGATGCTTTTAGACTTGCCTGCTTGTATAGGTGCCAGGTATTAATTAATTAATTTTTGAGAAAATCTTTATATCATTTGTATTATCTTAATTATCTATTTATTAATGTATTGTAATTAGGCATACAAAAAGAAAAAAATGAGGGAAATACATTTCCTCAATTGCATTTTGTCTACTTATATTTGTTTATTGGTGGAATAGGATGCACTGGATACCTTTCAGAAACTTCCTTATAATCATTACAATACTGGCTGGGTTCTGTCTCAGGTAATTTTCATGGCTCAACTTGCATTCTCTGGTCATGACAATTCTCTGTGCTTTAGCATTGGTTTGGATTATACTACATCCAGGAATATGACATTACATTCCGATGTTTTGTTGGCTGTACCTAGGAAAGAGAGAATGCTTTCCCTTGATTGCTGTTATTTTCTTCATTTCTCCACTTGCATTCTCTTTTATTTCTATTACTGGTATTTATGGTCTCATGAAAAGTTGTTGATGATGTGATTTTCTTGACATATCATGGAGTACTCAACATAGTAAAAGACTACAGTTGTGAAATTGGTAGAGTTTCAGTTAAATTTAATTTAAGGTTAGAAGATTGCATGAAGTTTTATTCATATATGGTCTCGCCCAAAGTTGTAAATAATGTGGGTTTTTTGACATCTTGTGGAGTATTCAAAAAATTAGGTTTCAAATATAGAAAAAGATTACAGTTATGAAATCCTTTGACTTTCAGTTAAAATTTGATTCAACGTTAGAATATAGGATAAAAAGGATTTCATATACATATGATGATATGAAAGTAATATTTTTATTAGATAGGAAAGTGGAAAAGTACAACTGCTTGACTCTTAAATGTAAAACCTGATTCATTTGCTTTCCATTGGGTTCTTTGATGGTTCTTGTGCTGGAGATTCTTACCTGTGCATCTCACTAACTATTTTTCACAATACTTGAATATGTTTTAATGCAGGTTGGAAAAGCATACTTTGAATTAGTTGATTATTCAGAAGCTGAACGAGCCTTTAGTCTTGCTCGCCAGATCACACCTTATAGTTTGGAAGGAATGGATATATATTCAACAGCCCTTTATGTGAGTTAACATACTTTCTCTTCTCTTCAAAACTTTCTTTCTTTGTTGCCTTTGAGTCTTGCATTGTTTTGGTTGATTTAACTACTAAACTCCTTGTCCTATTCAAAGATGTTTTCTTGTCCTTGACCCTGGCTCTTGGCCTAAAATTGCTCCTTTAATATGTTTTAGACCAAGACTTGTCTGGTGCTTCCAACTATTTACGTTAAAGAATTTGTTGTTCTCTGTTTGCCATCTACTAGTTAAAGAACCATGATCCATGAACACTGGTGTGTGGCAATAATTTTTCAATTTATATCTTGTTTTCCTTTATCTTCCTGCTCCCGCTTCAAGTGTAAAACTTCAAATCTGTACCTGCATGTTACTGCTTTACCAAAAGTCTAATTTATCTTTATATTGCAGCATATAAAGGACGATATGAAGTTAAGTTACCTGGCTCAGGAACTGATATCAACCGATCGCTTAGCTCCTCAATCTTGGTAGGCATATATTGAACTTTCTTGCAATTATTGTATCTAATATAATAGTTTTACTGACTAAGTATCTTATCCCGATGTCAAATTGTGTGTATTTGTGTGTGTGGGTGCTCAGGGATGGACCTACTTGTAAGCTTATGGGTGCCCATATCCTGCCTGCTTTTGTTTTAAAGTTTCTTGCATAAAATATTTGCTTAAATTTTCCTACCTGAGATATCTGCTTGCGAAGCCTTTCTATTAATAAATGCTTGTATGATATTACTATATGTTACTTAAGCACCATGAGAATGTGCTCTACATAAATTAGAGCATGAGAATTAAGAGTTTTGCTGTATTTGCCTATTTTATTCTTAATTATTATCATTTATGATTTATACTGGTTTATCATTTCTGTTGAATGCTGCGGCAGGTGTGCCATGGGTAATTGCTACAGCCTGCAGAATGATCATGACACTGCACTGAAGAATTTTCAACGAGCTGTTCAACTGAATCCCAGATTTGCATATGCACATACCCTTTGCGGACATGAGTATGAACATGAACTTTCTGTTTATGATACACATGCCTGTGCAGACACACATTTTAGCAACTTTTTATGATCTTATTCTTCATTGCTACTTGCAGGTATGTTGCTCTTGAAGATTTTGAGAATGGGATTAAGTGCTACCAAAGTGCACTCAGGTGTGATATTAGGCACTATAATGCCTGGTATGGGCTTGGAATGGTATATCTTCACCAAGAGAAGTTTCAATTCTCTGAACATCATTTCCGGATGGCTTTCCAAATCAATCCACGATCTTCTGTTATATTGTCTTACCTTGGAACTGCTTTGCATGCCTCGAAGGTATCTCTTGGTACACTGATTGTAGCAGTACAAAAACTAGAACTGCATCTGTCTTTTTGCTTGTGTCGTTGTATCAAGGACTCTGAAATTAGGCTTTCATGTGTTTGGCAGAGAAGTGAGGAAGCATTGGTCATAATGCAAAAGGCTATTTTAGCAGATAAGAAAAGTCCGCTACCCATGTATCAGAAGGCCAATATACTCGTGAGCTTGGAAAAATTTGACGAGGCTTTGGAAGTCCTAGAGGAGCTTATACAAAGTTCTCCCTGTGAAAGTAGCATCTTTGCTATGATGGGCAATATATACATGAGGCGCAACATGTACGATCGAGCATTGTTTCATTATGGTATTGCTTTGGATTTGAAACCATCTGCTACCGATGCTGCTACCATCAAGGTGATTGAGTTACAACACTAATCCTTCTGCTCTTTACATGTCAACAATTTTTATAGTTAACTAATCTTTATGCTATCTGATTTGTTTGGTGAAATTCATTAACTTCACAATTTTATAGACTGCTGTTGTTGAATGACCACTAGAACTTGTAACATTTGATTGTTATCACTTTTTTTGTGCTATGTGACTTAAATTTTTTTTTTTAAAGGCTGCCATGGAGAAATTGCATGTACCAGATGAGACTGAAGACAACTTATAGCTCTTGACTGAAGTGCAGAACTGCTAAGTTGATGTACTTCAATCCACATTTGAATCCTTGGCCATTACTCGTTGGCTCTGCTTGTGCTATCAGCTAATTGTGTATAAAAGCAGTAGAAACGCTTGAGGAGTAATTCATTCATGCTGTCATGACTCCCATCTAATTGCCGGATCTCAGGATCCGATTCCAATTTTGCAGAACATTCACATAGGCGCTTGATATTACAAAGGTACTAGGAAGCTCCCACACTTGTATGAGTAGTTGTATCATGGAATAGTGCTTTTATCAATAGTTTGTCTATTCATTTGTTGTAAATCATAGCTTTAGTCTGTCATTTGCTAGAGATAGATGCAGTTGCTTTTGATCTTTGTGAGCTATAAATGTAGAGACTTGTAAGGAACACAAGACATTTGTGTCGACGTAGTTAGATCCTACCAGTAGTTTTAAAGTGTTGTGCCAGATGTGAAGGTTGATATCAGCTCTTGAACCAACTCGTGCCATAGCTGCAGCCGTTAGCAAAGCTGTCATTGTTGAGACTGGAGCGACTGAAGAGGGCAAAGTTAATCTGACGGCATTGTGTGAGCATGGCCATTTTGAAATGGCAGCTTATGAAAAAGAAAATCACTACCTTCAAGTTGAGATCATACTAGACTTCGTAATAATGAACTAAGTAATGTAATGATGGTGGTATATGTAGTTCGGGTGAAGTAATAATATGTAAGGTTCGATTCTTAATTGGTCCAACTATTCTTTGACTAGGTATCAATATTTCTATTATATAAAAAGTAGAACAATAAAACTAGTTTTCATATGTTAAATGAAAAGAGAATCACAAATAATGTGTGTAGCGATTAGTTCTATTTGGTGAAAAAGTAATCAAAATTGTCCATTATCTTTTTGTGAATGACTTAAAGCTTTTGCAACTTAAATGGATATGATTACAAAAATCCTAAATAAATGCAATTGATGTGAGAGTTGGAAAAATAATTATCTCTAAGAGTTTATAGTTATTTTATTTTTTTCTCTTCCAAAAAATGTAGGACTTAGGATCTTTAAGAGTCTACAATTATTCTGAAAAATGTAGGAGGATTCGGGGTCTCTAAGAGTCTATAATTATTTTATTTTTTCTCTTACAAAAAATGTAGGATTCGGGGTGTGAAATTAGTTTTAATCATAAATTTTCATTCTTTGTCGCTATTTGGGTGTACCACTTTTTAATGAGTAGGTTTTCATATCCATCATCTCCTTTTTTTTAGGATGAGGTCAAGTTTGAGCTCTTTAGGTGAAGATCTTTTTCTTTTTTATTGTTTGATGAGAAAGCCTCTTTATTGAACATGAGCTCAAAATCTTGTAATGTCTCATTATGCAAACTTTTTTTTAATCTCAACCAATGTGTGTGAGAGAGAGAATATTGAAAAGATTTATTGTGTCTTTAGCCAGGGGGCTTTCTTGTAAGAAATAAATTCCAACTAGTCTCTTAAGGAGGATGTGTGTGTTACTTAAAGCCCTATGTGAATACAGGGTTTCATTCCATGAGACATCTAAATAGAGTTTTCATTATGAAGTTAGATTGGATTGTTCTCTCCGGTGACGGATCCAGGAATTTTCAATCGTGCGGCGAAATATTAAAATTAATAATAAGATTTTTTTTTTAATATATGCCTTTCTAAACACTTAGCAATATGGATAAGAGGTTGAAAATAATTTTTTTTATTGAAATATTAAAAATTTAATATTTAAGAGATAGTGAACATAATTCCCCAAAATACTTTCCCTACTTTTTAATTTCTTATTTTCAACCTATAGCAAACTCTTAAACCTATACTTGATAATTGCAATATGTAAAGCATATATACAATATTCATATGACAATAATGATAAATTTTAAGGAAAAAAAATCTGAACTATTGCAATTATTGCCTATAAATTAATAATTTTTTACTTTAGAGTAACTACTACAAGTAAGCAAATATTTAATATATAGTATATATTTGGCGGAGGCTCCGGTGCATGTTATATGCACCAATGCATGCCTT
Source organism: Crotalaria pallida (assembly GCA_037953625.1). Classification (NCBI taxonomy): domain Eukaryota; kingdom Viridiplantae; phylum Streptophyta; class Magnoliopsida; order Fabales; family Fabaceae; genus Crotalaria; species Crotalaria pallida. The sequence goes on from CM075649.1 coordinate 182,000,874, forward strand.
CTTTTTTGGGTTTTTTTATTTATTTATTTTTTAAATTTAATCAATTAAAAATATTCTATGCATTTTCTTTTTTACTGATATGAAGTGATTTTTATAATTTGGATTTTTTTTTTACTCCGTGTTCTTAAAAAAATGTACCGAGTAAAACTGTATTCAAAATTTACATATTCTAATAAATTTGTATACGAACTTGTGTTAAAAAATATTCTGAATAAATTTGTATTAAAAAAATTTAAAAAGCAAAAATAAAATTTTCGCATGCACCAGAAACTCCACCTACATATACTAGTATATGTTTATATAGTTTCTAGTGCAACAATGTAGCATTGATTTGTAGTTGAGTGGACTGTTATCCTAAAAAAATCCCAAAAAAGAAGGCATGCATCGGTGCATGTTATCTATTAACATGCACTGGAGCCTCCTGCTTCTGAGATACTTTGATATATTTTAATGAATTAACCAATTCATTTTATTCCAAATAAACGACAACAGGACCATGCACCATCAAATTTGCTCACTAAATAATATGAATCTTCTATCACAACTTTGCATGATCCTGTACAACTTTTTTCTTATCACATTCTACTAACCATGAAGGATGAGATATTTTTATGATCTACACAAAATATATGAATTATCACGAAGAATTATCAATAGGTGTTTCCTTGGTATTGCAATCTTTCACTATTTTTTTTTTTTGTTTTCCTTCTGCATAAGATCTAATATATTGTCTAAACCTAATGACATGGCAATGCTTAGCTTGATATGAACCTTCCAATAAATAATCCTTGCTTCAAAATGCCCAATAAATCAATTTTTTTATCCAAAATGGGTAAGGGTGGTGTTTATGGTTCAATGAACAACGCATAGACATTCTGAGAAAGGATAGTTTTTAGCGAGCCTTGGTCCTAGCCTTTATTAGATGGACCGGTAAAATTTGCAATCATCTTAATATATCTTAGTTAATGAAGATTATGATTTAAGAGTTTATAAAGCCAACAATCATAGATCAACCCAAACTTGAATGTTGTGAGCAAATCCTACATGCTATCTCAGGTCCTTTTGAAGAAGTGTGTTAAAGTGTGCCTTCTTTTAAGTTTTAACACACTTCTCAAGTAAATGATAAATTAGTACTTAAATTGGAATTCATAAATGAAAAAAATTAGGAAAGCAACATGATTTCTAGATACAAATACAAAGAAGATCAAACAGTAAAATATGTATCAGCCTTGCTATGGCAAAAGGATCTGGTATAAAAATTCACCATATCCTAAAATATATCGTTCTCCTTTTTTATAGTTTGGCAAATACGTTTTATTTCATCTCGGCATTTTTTTTTCCTTTTATTAGTTTTTCATAAACTGTTTTAAAAATCATACTATTACAACTAGTTCAACTAGTTAGATCACTATATATGGTTTTGGTTTGATTGTTTTCTAAAAATATTCATTCTAACAAAAAAATTGTAAAAAGAAAAGGATGTTAAGGCATATTTCTTGGAGCTTGATATTGTAGGACATGATCAGGAAACAAGGCATGCTTATATTTAACATTTATCCATTAAACAAGAGTTTCATTATATGTAAATTTATACTCGAGTTCAAAATTTCTAAGGAATATCAAGGCAAATATCAACAAATAGGCTTAGAAGATTCTAGAATTGTGGGATGTGGATTAAAAGCTCTTAAGCAAGAATGAAATGAAGCGAATGAAGTAATTTAATCTAAATGTAAGGAAATTACACCCTCTTCCAAAAATCACATCTTAGCTTCCTCTACCTAGTCGCCACTACTGATACCGCAAATGAATCCTAATTAATAATCCTAACAAGACATGACCCCCAAAACCAGCACAACCCAAAGGAATGAAAAGCAAAGATAGAAAATGCATTTAAATATATTTGTAATTATTTATTATATTTCTTAAGGTCATATTTAAAACATTTTTTAAAACTCTTAGAATATGAAACATAATCATAAATACAAATTAATCCATATTTTAAAAAATATACTCCCTCAATTCCATTATTTTGGTAAAAAAAAATACAAAGAATTTTGTCTCAAACTAAAGGAAAAATAAAAAATGAAAAATATTAAAATTATATATTATATTCATGATTGGAATAAGTATGAAAAAATACATTTAATTAAAACAAAAAAGAAGATATGATGATCTATTAATTTTTAAAATCTTATTGTTCTATTCAATTATTTTAATTTTTTTAACATTAGTGTAACATGCATTAATGTTAGTGATATGGAGATTTGTGTAATGTCAATTTATAATTAATAAGTGAATCATATACTTCCTCCGTCTCTAAATATAAAGTCTCTTTGGGGATTTCACGTCCATTAAGAAGTGAAATAATTTAGTTAATTGTATTGAAAATGTGAATTTTTGATATGTAATTTCAAAATTAACTCTATTAATATTATTGGGAATATAAAAAGTGTTAAATAAATAGGGGTGTTTATGAAAAAAAGTAATTAAATGATCATTGAAAATTGGTACGAGGCTTTATAAATAGGGACAAAATAAAAGTGTTGAGAGAGTTTTATATTTAGGAACAAATGGAGTATTATATTACAAATATATTCTCTTATTTTTATTGACTCGTCTAACTTTTATCAAGATAATGAGACGCATTGAATATTTTCTAAGGCAAATGCTAACAAGTGTACAAAGGCACTTGATAAACAACTAAAAAGAGATAAAAAATATTGAAAATATATTTTTTGAGATTTTAAAGAAAAAATAAATGTTAACTTATGATTGTTTTTCTTATTAAAGTAACGAGTGTCATGACATAACCCTTTTTCTAATCACTTTCCGAAAATAAACCAAGATTTGGTAGATAATATACCAACGGATCAATCAGTTCAAACTTGAAAGGGTATCGGGATTGGGATTTGGGATTGATTAGTGAGAATAACTTCTTACCCACTTTATTTTTTTACTTGACAAATCATGATTGATCTGGACTACAAATGACATGGTGATCCAGGATCAACTGATAACTTCTCGACATTGAGATATGCATTAGTAAGGGTGTAGGTGGGTCAGAATTGACCCACGAATACGATGAACCCAATCCAACCCATATTTGATGGGTTGGGTCAATTTAACGACCTGGGTTGGTTTTTTTTATTCTGTAACCCAATCAAGTATGAGTTGGGTCACGAGTTTATTATCTTAAAAACCGATTAACCAAACCCAACCCACTGATATAAGTATATTTTATTTATTCCTAATATATTTTATGCTTAACTTATCATAATTTAATGCAAAATTGTGTAATTGTATAGTTCATGGATAATATGGTTTATAATTTTGTAATTTGGTTGATTTGGATAATATTTAATTACTTATTTATGTGAATTTTTGTTCTATTTTTAATTTTATTTTTATATTTACTTAGATTTTTGTATTTTTGTATTTTATAAAAATCAAAATACATAAACTTAATTACCCAACCCACCTCGATTCTAACACTCAAATTAAGAACAACCCAACACAAATTTATTTTGGTTGGATTAGGTGTTAAACCTCGTCAAAACCCAACCCAATGCATTAGCTTTGCCCCTTTGTCACGTGACCAATTTTCAAAAACAGTCGATATAGCACGTGCCACCCACCGTCATTGATTTTTCACTTAGGCTTTGTTTGGTTACACAAAAGAAAATGGAAAGAGAGAAATGAGGAAGAGAGAAACATGGAAGAGAGATTATAATAAGAAAATGGGTAGATTTTGTGGTTGTTTGGTATGAGAGAAAATGTGAAGAAATGAGAAAAAGAAAAAGTTGGGTTTTCTTTCTTTTTCGTTTGGTTGGAGAGAAAAGAGGGAAGAGAAAAAACAACAAATTTATCAAAAGATAACTAAACCCTTGTTTTACAAAATAGAAATAAATATATTTTTTTTTCTTTTTTACATGTATGTATATTTAACATAGTCAAAGATTTTTTTTACTTCAATTTTTTATTACATGTTAAAAATTCTTAGTCCAAAATATTTTTAAAAAAAACATTTTTTTTTATAAAAAAAGCTTTATTTTTTTACAATTGAATTAAAAAAAACCATCAAATAAAGTGAATAAATGAAAGACACATAGGTAATTTTATATGCAAAAACTCATTTTCCTCTCATTCTCTCTTCCATTCAAGAGAGAAAATTTTTTCAGATGGAACCCGCCTAATTTTCTCTCCTATACCAACCAAACAAAAAAAAATTTATTTTTTCTTTGTTTTCTCTCTTCCAATTTCTCCTCCCAAAATCACTGCAACGAAAGAAAGTTTTAAATAGGACACAGTAGTAGAACCCAAGCAGTAGTACACAAAATATTTTTTTTTCCTAGTTTAAAAAAACCCCACAGTTTGATCTCACTTCTTCTTCGCGCGCTCTCTCTTTCTCCGAAGCCATAGCCATGGAAGCGATTCTCGTAGATTGCGTTCAGAGGAATCTTCGCCATTTCATGCACTCCAACGCCATCTTCCTCTCTCACCGTCTCTGCGCTCAGTTCCCCTCCGAGGTACTTACTATGCCTTCCATTCCCTTCTTCTTCATTCTTATTCTTCTTCCTTCTCTCTCCTCTGTTGTTTCGTTCCCCATAAATTCCGAGCTAAACCTAATCGGATGCTTGTTAGAGTGTTTGTGAATTTCTCAAGACTTAGGATTTGATTTTTTGTTTTCACCTATTTATTGTTACTTTGCTGATGATGTGATTAATGAAATTGGGGTTATAACTTCAAAGTTTCTTTCTTTCGGCCTTCCCTCGTTTCTCTTTTCTTATAGAGCTCAGCTTCTTATGGTATAACTAGGGGAGGACCTCGAAGAATTTATGCTTTTATTTAAGGTGGCAAAATTAAAGAATTATTGTTTTTTTTTTTCCTAACAAATAAATTGCATTTAGGTTTTTAAAACATCTAAATTTTTAAAATTTGTGGGTGCCTTAACTACCCTATTGATTCAAGAAGCACTACCCTGAACTTAGCTGAATTTCCATCAGAACAGGTGAAGGTTGCCGAGGTTAGAGTGTGGCTGCAGAAGGCACTATTTTGCTCAAGTAGTCAAGTTAGAGGTGATACTTCAAGGCTTAAGTGAAAGGGAGAAGATGTATATATGGAGGATGGGTACTTGCCAAGGAAGTCACCTAGGAACTATCAACCCCTACTATTACTATTGATTTTAGCATGTTATTCAATGATTTTTGGAGATTGGTAGGGCGTTATCGTATTCGCTATTTAGGGGATATGGTCGTTATCTAATGAGGCCGAGATGATTAAATTAAACTCATGATTTGTTGAGCCCAATTGTGGTGGGCCTAGGTATGAAATCGTAGCAAACAAGTTGGATTATGGATTATGGCAGGGGTGGAGGGAATTTCCGGTGGAGTGGTGTAATGCATAGAGATCAGAAAGAGCTTCAAAGGCAAAAGCACTCTGATTGGCAGACATTGACATTGATATACAAAAGCTAGGGGAGCAAATGGGATTAGATATCTTAGCCGTCCTAGCCGTAAACGATGGATATTGCGCATTGTGCATATCGACCTGTGCATGCTGTAGGCCCGTAGCCAATGTGTTAAGATCCTGACTGGGGAGTATGTTCGCAAGAATAAACCTAAAAGAATCGGAACTCTTTTTTTTTTTTTTAAAAAAAAAAGTAATGAACAATGGATGATGATTTTCCATCTTTTGAAGTTGCCAATGCAGTAACACTGAAAGGGGTATATTTTCTGAGGGTTATTTACTATTTATAATTTTATCCAGTTCTAGAGATTTTGGTGTAACTTTCACTTTTTATGTGGCCATAAATAAATTTCTTTATTGAAAAGTTTTCGGCTTTAAGGTTAGACAATATTCTGTGCTGCTGAATACACTCTTGTTGTCCCAGACAAAATTTATTCGCAACAAATGTGAATCACACTTATCAATTAAAAAGTTAACATCATGTAGGCCATGTCTTTATTTATTAATGTCTCCTTCTTGTTTATTGGGATTTTCCAAAGACATGGATTTTTATTTTGGATTTGCCTGTCAATCTATGTTACATGCATTCGAATGTGCCTAACCAGTAATGGAGGATTTTGCATCCTTATAACTGTTAGTTATTGCTTCTTCGTTCATGAAATTTGTTCTGGCCCTTTCTTTGGATATTCATTGTTGCTTGCTATTGCTGAAGGACACTATTAATCTCTCTAATCAGCATTTGGTAATTATTTTACTTTGTACAGACAAATTTGCAACTGTTAGCTGGCTGTTACTTGCAGTGTAATCAAGCTTATGCTGCATACCATATCTTAAAGGGTATGCTTCTCCCAATATTTAGTTACAGGTTTTAGGGTTTCATTCCTATTATATTTAAATACCATCATTTCTTTTCTGCTTCTTTAATTTGCTTTTTTATAGAATGTTTTAATTTCCTTTGCTTCCTATATTATCTTGGAGCAGTGCTTCTCATTAGATTTCTCATTATTATTGAAATCATTATATTTCTCATTATTCTTTATTCTTTATTGCTTGAAGGAACAAAAATGGCTCAATCCCGGTACTTGTTTGCAATATCATGCTTTCAGATGGACCTTCTCAGTGAAGCTGAATCAGCATTATGTCCTGCTAATGAGCATAATGCAGAGGTACAAAGCATAATTTAGATGGTGTTTTAAATTATTAATACCTCCTAAAATGTTTTTATTACATTTATAATAATATGCTGGCGGCAATATTTTTTTTATTCCCCTTCCAGTTTTAAATTTCTTTTTCTTGCCCTTCTGTTCGAAGTCGCTTACTGTTATAATTTGTTTGTGCATTTGCTTGGTGAAGGTGGATAACTTTAATTTCTTTGCTTTTCTTGCTATGTAGGTTCCAAATGGTGCAGCTGGTCATTATCTATTAGGGCTCATTTACAGGTTGCTGATTAGTCTTCCCATCCACTATCCATTGGTTTCTTTTTCTCCTAAAATCTATTTTTAGTCCCAGGTCAAAGGAAAGAATATCATCCTGGCTAAATCAAATCATACATGTGGACGATTATTTAACATCAAAGAAAACCTAATCAGATATGGTTTTGTTCTTACCTCTAAGTGGAGCATAGAAGAAGCTAAAGAGAGTTTTAGTTATATGATCATCCAAAGAAATATTGAAAAGTTGCACTGAGTTTTTTATTCTTTTCCTAGATTATATTCTTTGCAATTTGCTACAAAAGTATGGATAACTGCAAAAAAGTATCTTTAGAAAATATCTAAGGCATGTTGTTGAGACAGTTCTAGACAATGAGGTGTGGTTTTACGAGTTTTTAAACCACTTCTGTCTTCTATAGAAATGTTTAAATTGGTATTGTTCAAGATTTTGCATAGGATTTCACAGCATAGTGGATTGTAGATAATCTCCCTTTTGAACATTAGCTCATCCCTTTTTCTAAATCTCTTGCATTACCACCTGCACTCCTCCCTCTCAGGCATGGTTGTCATTTGGTGGTTGATTCCCATTAAGTATTTGTTATTGTGCTTTGAGGAGATTTGGTCCTCTGTCTACCTGGGACTGATCTTCATTTAATTATTTTTGAATATCTATCTTTGCTTGAACTTGCAATTTACTTTTATACTAATTTCAGATCCGTATCGTTCCTTCTATTTTCCCTTTAATCACTATTTAACCTTTTCAGGTACACTGATAGAAGGAAAAGTGCTATACATCATTTTAAGCAGGCACTTTCACTAGATCCTCTAATGTGGACTGCATATGAGGAGTTGTGCATATTAGGTCTGTATGATGAACTCACTTGAATCTCAAGGAAATCCAAGCATATTTGATATGATCTAACTGCAATTCGAGAAATCATGCAATTTTAGGGGCTGTTTGCTAAGTTGTTTAGTAGTGTGGTTTCTATTTTTCGATGAGCTTATTTTTTGCTTTGTTTAAGCAAGATGCTTTAAGCAAAGCAATCATGTTAAACCTTGTATGATATCAGAATAAGATGCATACTGTTCAATCATTTTGTTTCATTGACTGACTATTCGGTTTAAGTTTGTTGTGGTGAATTTGCAGTTCAATCATATGGTACATACCTTAACTGGTGAATTTGTGAGAGATTAAAAAAACTTAAACTGTGATTGGCACCATAAAAAAAGTCTAGTTTTTTTTCCCTTCCAAAATGCTTATGGCTACCAGATATTGAAGTTGTCATATTACTCAATAGAAAGCAGAAGTACGCCAGGGCCCAGGAAAGCAATACAAAACTAGACTCAAGTGTATTTAAAAGGATCCTTCATTTTTTAAATAATCTAAATAGTATTTGTTTATTTCATTCATCGTGTTGTTGTGATTATGTCTTCATTATTATCATTGTACTGTTTTCTGAATATTCAGGTGCTGCTGAAAAAGCAAATGTTGTTTTTGGTGAAGAAGCTGCTCTTTGCTTACAGAAGCAATTCCTAAATTGCGCAACCTCTCCAAGTCTGCATTCATCAATTGAGGATTGTCACGAAGTTGCTGCTAGACACTGTGTTTTTGAAGATGCGAGTCCAAGACAACTGAGACACATGCGAGGCCTAAAGGATAATGCTGGAAATCATCATGGAGCATCCATGTTAGGAGGATTGGCTGGTCAACCTATTAATAGTGCTCCTTCTAATATATCATTTTTTAACACCCCATCTCCAATGGCCACACAGGTATTTGTATGTAATTTTATGTTGTGTATGCTTATTAATCCTTTTTTTAAAAAATGCGTAAACTGTAGAGTAGGTAATAGTTTCTATTAATTTGAATACGGTCAGCAGGAGTAGTAGTTACTATAAATTTGAATAGGGTCTGGCGGTCTGCAGGATTCAGAAATATATGTAAAGGTGGTATCCTTGTTAAAATGGATCTGCGTTTGATGTCCATTTTACATTTCAACTGGTTGACATGTCTGTTCTCCTCTGCAGGTGTCAAGTATTGCACCACCGCCTTTATGTAGGCATGTACTGCCAAATGGTTCAAACCTGAATACTCTTAGCAGTGACAGTTCTCCCAAGTCAACAGTGAACTCTACTATTCAAGCTCCTCGAAGAAAGTTTGTGGGTGAAGGAAAGTTACGAAAGGTTGATTCTATTGTTTTGTGTCCCTTTGCATCACTAAATAAACATATCACCTTATCTTTCATTATCTTTTTTTTATAGACATAGATTTGATTGACCGCTTAAGCTCAAGTACCATGCCAATAAAATTTGTGCTGATTTATTTGAAATTCTTGTTGTTACCATTCCAATGAAATCCGAGTCCTTTTTAATTCTTTTACCTATAGTTTTTCTTGATCTCCCTCTCCCTCCACCTCTAACTATTAAACCTTTTTCAACTTGTTCTACCACCAAACTGCCTAAGATGATATTTTACCATCTTTTCAACAATAGGTGTTATCTTTACTTTCTTTCTAATGAACTCATTCATACTTCTATCTTTTCTTGCATGCCCACTCATCTAACAAAACATCCTCTTCTTTGCAACAGAGATTATGCTCTTGTTGACTTTTTCAAGACTTTTTAGTTGTGCGGTAAAATTTCCTTTTAAGCTTGAGAGTTAAGAGACACTTTTCTATCACAAAGAAAACCTGAAGCACTGATCCCTTTAATCCACCTAACTTGAATCCTATGGTATCTCCCTATATTTTTTTGGTATTATATGATATATCCAAAAACCTATCTGAATAGAGTGACTTCTGGTATGGTATTATGATCTCCATTTTTCACTTCTAAGCTAGTAATATTGCACATCTTGATGAACTTAATTCCATATGCTTTGTCTTCTGCTTAAATAGAAGCCACATGCTTCCACAACTTGTCACCATAGCTCTAACTTCCCATTTATTTCCTCTCTTGACACTCCAACTCGGACTATTTCATCCGCAAAAAAAAAAATGGATTGTGGTACTGGGTCTTGGATATGCTCAGTAAGCTCATCCACGACCAAGGTAAAAAGATAGGGACTCAAAATTGACACTTTGTGCTATTCTTTAGTTATAGGAAAATCCTTTGTCATGCATATCTTCGATTGCTTGAATATGGGCGACATGAGCTCCTTTGTCTTCTCTAAAGCCTGACCCAAACCCAACACCTCTCTTGGTACCCTATTGATGGCCTTTTCCGAATCAATGAGAACCTTGTGTAGGACTAGGACTGTAGGTCTTTTTACCCTAACATAAAAGGTATAATTTTTGTCCTCCTCTAATGTTTAGAATATCAAAGTTCAATAATGTCATATGCCCCTCATTAAATAACTTGTGAAATTAACCCTTATGTCTCTCCTTGTCCTGTTCCATAACCCTTGATGCATTTCACTAGTTCCAAATCTTTTGTCTTCCTTTTCCTTCATAGAGAGCTTGCAAATAGTTGTTTCCCTATTGCCTAAAGATTGGTATAGCTCATTGAATGCTTTAGCTTTCATCTTGCACACTGACTTCTTAGTATCTTTCTTAGCTGCCTTATATTTTTCTCGATGCTCATCATTTTTAAACTAGTGCAAGCATTTTATCACTCTCTTTTAACCATAACCTTAACCTTGTCTTGCACAATTGCGTCCCACCACTGAGACTCTTTAAGTCCAAAGCCTCTTTGATAGAGAACTAGTAGCTATCTACCAATAAATTAAGCTAATTACTCCTACCCCTAATAAAAGCACTAAAAAGATAATGAGACTAAACTCTGATTTCTTCATTGATTGTACTACTATCAGCCCTACAAGTGACTGAATCTTACTCTATTTAAGAACATTCCAGAATTAAACATATTAGTTACAATAATAAATAATGAAACTCATCATTCCGCTTTCTTGCTAGTAGGCTTAATAATCCTCTTTATTTGAATTAGGCCCAACAGCCTATCACTCTTGATTAAATGAGCGTCTCTCTTGTCACCTTCCTAATCATTTTGACATTTTGTCCTGCATATCATTAGCACTCCCTTGTGACTCCTCAATTTATTCCTCAAAGAGATCATTTATCCTATTATGTTGATTTCTCCTTACACATAATCAACCCTAATATATTTGGACAACATACTTGTGGGATATAATTCATTGCTTTCAGACAAAAAACCTAGCGTTAACTCAATCATTTATATGCTTGAAATATATTTTCTATCGGTTATTTGCATTCTAGTCTTTGCGGTTTTTTATGCATGGGTGGGATTATATAGTGCGATGCAGTGTAAAATGAATTTCTAAATATATCTGCCCTCTTATGACATGGTTTAGTTTACCATATTTTTTGTTTAGTGACTGTATTTTGATGGATTTTTGCATTATTGCAACAATGTGAACTCTGGATTGAATGCTTGACTTTGATGGATTACTTGATGTTATATTCTCAGTTTTCACCATCCCTTCTTTTTAAATTTATATTGGTCCAGATTTCTGGTAGACTATTTTCTGATTCTGGTCCTCGACGTAGTTCAAGACTCTCTAGTGAAGCAAGCATAAATGCAAATGCAACAGTTTTATCTGGAAATGGAACTAATAACTCTTCTAAGCATCTTGGGGGGTCTAAGCTTAGCCCTAGAAAACTTCGTAGCATGACAATTCGTAAGGGACAGTCATGGGCCAATGAAAACATTGCTGAAGGTAACGAAACTAGTTTATTGTATTTAATTTATGTCACTACTTTATTGTATCAATTTATTTTGACATATGGAAATATTTCCGTCTTAAGTACTATATTATTTTGGTTCAGTCCAAGTGAAGTCATTCATTTACTTGTGCACGTTTCTTCCCAGCTTATGATGTTAGATTTCCTTTGTCAATTGCCTTCTATACTATTCCCTTACTAAAGATATTAGCAGAAGCAAAATTCAAATCATTGATGGTCTTGCTGGCACCTTTGGTACCTGTTAATTTGAATCGGTAATTCCTGATAGAAATGTTCATCTATCAGATGGTGACCTAATATATTGAACTCTAATAAGCTGAAGGGTTTTGTGTATCCATTAGTGATTATGGTTTATGCATTTTCTTTTTAAAGTTGAGTTTTGTCTAAAATTTCTTTTCATACAAGTACTTAACGAGTTTGCATTTCTTTACGTTTAGGTATGCACAATGATGTTCAAGATGATTCTCGTTCAAATATTCCATCAAGAACGTCATGTTCATTTCGTGCCATTGAAGTTAAATCTTGTGAACAAAAACCTGGTGGTGGTCTAGTAATGAGTGGTTCCGAAGTTATCACTGGGGCTTTAGAAATACTGTCCCTTCTAAGAGTTCTTGGTGAAGGCTATAGACTTACCTGCTTGTATAGGTGCCAGGTATTTCTGGAATTCCAGATATCATTTAAATTAGGAATTTTTGTTTTGTTATTAGGGATAGGAAAAATAAATAAAAATGACGAAAATACCTTGTTTTAATTGCATTTTGTTTTTTAAATCCTGTTTGTTGGTTCAACAGGATGCACTGGATACCTATCTGAAACTTCCATATGGGCATTACAATACTGGCTGGGTTCTTTGTCAGGTAATTTAGGTGGCTTAAGTTGCTTTCTCTGGTCTTTCATATGAATTCTTATCACAATGACACTGATTTAGAAATATACTGCATTTAGGATTATGGCGATATATTCCAATGTTGTTTTGTTGACTGTTCCTAGAAAATAAAGAATGCTTTCGCTTGATTGCAGTAATTCCTTTAGTTTGCCACTGATGTACTTTCTTTTATTTCTAGTATTTATCAAAGTTGCAACCAAATATAGTCAGGGATTAGGCAATTATAATTGGTAGAGTGACAGTTTAAAACTTAAAATTTTATTTGAGGTTAGAACCTCAGGCAAAAAGACTTCATAAAGATAAAAATATTTTTTTTTTTAGAGAGAAAAGTAGAAAATTTTGGCTAAGGGGAGGATAAGCTATCCTCCAGACATGGAAAACAGGAAAAAAAAAATTGTTACAATGAGGAACAAGAAAAAACTCAAAAGTATAGCAAAGCTACCCAGGTTTTTTTTTTTTTTTTGGATAAGAAAAATTTAATTCCAAAGAGGCAAAAGTATAATCAATACTTATGCACCAAAGTCTATAATCAACTTGAAAAGAAAAAAAATAAGAAAAAGAAATCACCCACAGGCCAGGTACTGGTTCATTTATATAGTATCTTATTTTATGGCTAACCTGGGAAAATTCAATATTAGTATCTTCTGACTGTAAAAACTGGTCCATTTATATGCCATTGGACTCTGATGGTTCCTGTGGTAGAGATTCTTATTGGTTTATTTTACTAACTATTTGTCATGATACTTGAATATGTTTTAATGCAGGTTGGAAAAGCATCCTTTGAATTAGTTGACTATTTAGAAGCTGATCGGGCCTTTAGTCTTGCTCGTCAGATTACACCTTATAGTTTAGAAGGAATGGATACATACTCAACAGTCCTTTATGTGAGTAAGCATATATTTTTTTCTCTGTAAAATGAAAACTATTTGTCTCTCTTTCTCTGTTGCCTTTGGGTCTCATATTTCTGGTTGTTGAAACTGGTAAAGTGTCTTCATAGAAGAATATTGCCTTCATCAAACAATTCTTTTTTGTCTTTGTCATAGGACCCTAGCAAAAATTGCTCCTCAAATATATTTGAGGCAAAGATTTCTCTGATGCTACCACTTATTTGTATAAAAATGTTCCTTTGTTTTCAACATTTATAAAAAAAAAAGTAATAATAATAATAATTCCTTTATTTTATGGTTGTCATCATCATATTACATAAGTTTGATGTGTTTAGCAATAAACTTTTATCACAATATCCTTGTATTTCTTTAGCTTCAAGCTCCTAATCCAAGTTTATAACTTCATAGCCACACCTGTATGTTTACTGCTTGACCAAAAGACTAATTTATCTCTGACACAGCATTTAAAGGAAGATATGAGATTGAGTTACCTGGCTCAGGAACTGATTTCAACTGATCGCTTAGCTCCTCAAACTTGGTAAGCATACATTGGACTTTCTTGTAATTATTTGGAGTACTGAAATTTATTTTTTCTTACTGAAATTTGTTTCCTTAATATTTTACTTTCTTCATTTTGTTTTATGGCATGCCTGTGTGGGTGTATGCATGCATTCAGCCAAAAAAATGTGTTGTGTTTGCGAAATGTGCTTTTCTGTTTTTTTAATGCAGTAGTACAACTATGCAGGAATAGAACATATGTGAATGCCTATATCCTGCCTACTTTTTAAATTCTTCTGTTATTAATATAAAAGTCTTGGTCCTCTTCTATTCACGAAGTATAAGGTCTTCCATACCATTTGTGTAATTTGTCTTACCTAACCTATCTGCTTGCAAAGCCTTCTGTTGATAACTAGTCTTATGACAATACTGTCTGCTACTCAATCACCACAAAAATGTGTTTTGTTCAAAGTAGAGCGCAAGAGTTGAAAGTAGAAAAAAAATTTCCAAGTTTTTGTATGTTTTGCTGTATTTTGTTGTCTTATCCTAATTATTATTACTTATCCTGCCTAGTTATTCATTTCTATTTAATGCTGCGGCAGGTGTGCCATGGGTAATTGTTACAGTCTGCAGAAAGATCACGAAACTGCACTGAAGAATTTTCAACGAGCTGTTCAGCTGAATCCCAGATTTTCATATGCACACACCCTTTGCGGACATGAGTATGAACATAGACCTTTTGTTTATGATAATACACACATGCACACACGTGGTTTCAGAAACTTTTTATGCTCTTGTAAGTCATTTCTAATTGCAGGTATGTTGCGCTAGAAGATTTTGAGAATGGGATTAAGTGCTACCAGAGTGCACTCAAGGTTGATGATAGGCACTATAATGCCTGGTATGGACTTGGAATGTTATATCTTCGCCAAGAGAAGTTTGATTTCTCTGAACATCATTTCCGAAAAGCTTTCGAAATCAACCCACGATCGTCTGTTATAATGTCATACCTTGGAATCGCTTTGCATGCTACAAAGGTTTTTCTCTTGCTGCACTGATTGTAGCAGTACAAACTACAACTCCATTTGTCTTTTGCTTTTCATGTTGTATCTAGGATTTTGAACTCATGCTTCGATAATTTGACAGAGAAGTAAGGAAGCGCTGGTAATAATGGAGAAGGCTATTTTAGTAGATCAGAAAAATCCGCTTCCCATGTATCATAAGGCTAGCATTCTCATGAGCTTGGAGAAATTCGATGAGGCATTGGAAGTGCTGGAGGAGCTTAAACAGTGTTCTCCCAGCGAAAGTAGTATCTATGCTTTGATGGGCAATATCTACAGGAGATGTAACATGCATGGCAGAGCAATGCTCAATTATTTCATTGCATTGGATCTGAAACCATCTGCAGCAGATGTTGCTTCCATTAAGGTGATTGGCTTACATTGCTGATCCTTTCGCTCTAAACTTTTTAAATTTTTACACTTAAGTACATAACTGATCCTTCTGCTCTCTGATTGGTTTGGTGAAAGTTAAATTATTTTGTAAAATTTTGTAAACTGTTGAATGATCACTTTGGAACACATTGGAGCTTCTGGCTATTCTGACTTGACGCTTCTTATTATTTTCTAACAGGCTGCCATGGAGAAATTAGATATACCCGACGAGATAGAAGACGACTTGTAACTCTTGTATGAAGTGCAGAAGTGCTAATCGGATGTAATTTAATCCATTGAATCCTTGGTCATAAGGATATGCATCTGCTCTTGCTTTCGGCTAATTGTGTATAAAAGCAGTTTGGATGCTTGAGGAGGATTCTCATTCATGCAGCCATCACTCACATCTAATTGCCGGATAGAACTGACCTCAGTTTTGTAGGACAATCACATAGGCACATTGTGTAACAGAGGAAACAAGAAGGTACCATACCTGTAGGAATAGTTCTTTTAGGGAAAAGTATGTTTATCATTAGTTTATACTTTTGTTTGCTTATAAATTATAGCTTTAGCTTGTTGGTTCTGGTTAGCATTATTTGAAGGGTCGAATGGCTCATTTCTCATTCATTTTATGATTTCAATTTCCATTCTCCTATATAATGAACTTCATCTTTCAAATTCCTTTTTTTTTTTAAAAAAAAAATTTCTTTTCTTTTTGACACAAAAAAATATCTTAATTTTGAGGAAAGGGTGGTCAGGTCAGGGTGGTAGCGGGAATGAATAGTGGTGGTGCGGTGGTTGGAGGTCGCCAGAGGGAGGGGGGTGGGTTTTTAGGTTGGATTGAGGTGAGGGTTGGTGATTGTGGCTGGTGGCTTGGGAGGGGAGGGTGGATTGATTGGTGGTGGGGGTGATTGTGGGAGGATAGTGGCAGGTAGCTTTGGAAGGGGAAAATGAGGGTAACTTCTTTTATGTTTCTATGGTAAAGCTCTTTATGGACTAAATGACAAAGAGGTCTATGATGTATACAATTTTTCTGCAAGTGAAGTTACTTTCATATTGCAAAAATACCAGGATCTAACAAAAATATTCCAATGGCATCCACCACCAAAAGCGGTGCAAGACTTGCAGAGCATAAGGAGAAGATAACCACATTGTCATTTCTATTGATCCCGAGCTTGGCGAAGTAGTCAGCACACTTACTTCTTCAAGAGTGTGATTGAAGCATAGTAGTATCAAATTGTAAGAAACAAATTATTTAACATCTTCAGTAGTCACATATTTGAGGTGAGTAGTAGGAGTCTTTATCGACATAACTATATCTTTTAATTTATGTTGAGTCCAAACTACACTCTTTAAACCGTATGATTCCAAATAGCTCCCAAGCCACATATAAAAACCAAACATCTTCACACAAAGGTTATTCATTGTTCCCCAGTAAACACTAAATATCCTCCCGGGGCTCCCTCATTGCTTGGGAGCTTGTGCGCATCCCGCCATATCATTTATGATATTTGGATTAATTACTCGTTATGTTGATTTAGCCATTTTACTTTGTCTCATAAGTTATGTTTATTTAGAAATTATATACTCATTTATAATTTTTTTCCAATCATAATCTTATTTATTACATCTTTTTTATTACTCATTTCTACATCTCTCTTCAATATAATCTCCATGCATCTATTATTACTCTTTCCTATTATTGAATGGGGGTAATTTTGTCAAAATATATCAACTTCTTACATCATTTACTCAATTTTTAATCTATGTATAATCTCTAAATCAACTTAATTTATGGGATGAAGAAATTAATATTCATCCTCTAAAGAACAATGAAGCTTCACGGGATCTTTTGATTAGGACATCAAAATATAAAAATATGTCGATCCCAATTAATCATCCTTCTTATGAAGATAGTATTAATGCCTCAGAATAAAAGTTAAAGCACATTTAGATGGGTATTTTGTTCTTTTTGGTTCCTAAAATTATGCAAACTCCATTTTGGTTCCTGAAATTGACAAATGTTATTTGCGTTAGTCCATGAGAATTATATGCCATTTAACGCCATTATCGAACGTTCAATGTAGACGGTTAACGCACCCAAAGTGATGTCGTTTTAGTATAATGAATTCACCTTAATTCCTAAATTTGTAAGTTTCTTTCACTTTGATCTTTCTTTGTAAGTTGCTTTCACTTCAGTTCTGTTAATCTCTGAGAGCACTAACTGTCACAAGACATTAATCTAATTAACAATTGTAGTAATAGCTTGATTATTTTAATCTAATTTCATGGACCAAAATTAGAGTTTAGTCATTAATAAATAGTTACTGCAGAGTACCAAAAATCAACTACTATAAGATTATTTTAGGCTATAGAAGTGCTTATCAAATGATTAAAAAATATTTATAATTTTTCACTAAAAGTGTAATATTCAATTTTTTTACTAATAAAAAAATGTATTTAAGGGTTATCCAACCCATCTAAATTATCATCAAGGAAAACTTGTATTAAAAATTGGAACAATTTTCTTATCTATTAAGTATATATTTTTTAAGAAAAATCTCCTTTTTAAATATTATTATCATATGCATGAAATGTATAAGTTAGAAAAATCTTATATTTGAATATTAGGTTTTTCTAAAATATACTAGTATATATGACACATTAAAAATATTTTAAAAAATTAACTTGTGTGAACAAATGATTTATCTAATAATTTGAGATATTATATTTTGAATTTTCCTATAAAAATTAAGTTTTTTTTTTTTAAAGTATTCCTATCATCCTATGGTATAGCCTTAAAACACACAAAAAGCCTTAAAACACACAAAATGATTCTAGTTTTATACTGAAAGCCTCCCTCACCGTCAGCCACATCACTCCCACATGGCATGAGACATGAAGAAAATAAACAACGTCCAATAAGATACAATAAATAATCAAGATATTAAAATTAAACAGATAATTAATTAACAACTAAAACTGTAAGTAAAAATTAAAAAAAAAAAAAAATACTCCTAAATAGTGTATAATATAAATCACAGTCTCTCTCTGATTCTGATGGTTTTCCCAACTAGACCATGACGTCAAATAGCAGCGTCGCTATCTGCCAGAATATAGTACAGTATCAGTTACGAGTCCACCACTTCCACTTCCACTTTCACCACCTCTTCCTCCTCAACGTATTTTCATTATCAAATGCTACTATTTACACAAATTAAGACATCCAATCCAATCTAATCCAATACTAACAATTACTATTAACTGATAGAGCATATATAAAATAAGATACCACACACACCATCATTACCTTTCCATTTCAACCTTTTTTTTTTCTTTTCTTTTTCCCTTTTTCTTATTCCCTCTCCTTTGCTTGCATTGTGCCGAAATTTAATTGCAATTGCATTGGTGGATCTCTCAATGACGTTATCTACAACAAAAGATTGGAGTATAAAACAAAGCGCAAAGCTAAGAACGAACAAAACAATAACTGCTTCTAAACGCAGCGTTTTGATCCTTAACTACTACTGCTGCTACTGTTGAACCGAACCTGCACTGAACCGCTATCCTCTACTCTCTCATTTTAAGATCTGATGCTACATTTAAGATCAAATGAGAGAGCGGCGACTTCGACGGCGGCGGGCGCGGCTGGTGATGCATCGGACGGCGGAGATTGAGGAAGCCTGGCTGAGAAACTCTTGAGATCATCAAAGGACCTGTCATCGGCGGCGTCGTCTTCGAAATTCAAGGCGTAACTGAGAGGATCGTAATGGAAATCGGCGGAGTGACGGCGACGGTGGCGGCCGATACGGGAGATGAAGTTGGAGCACTTTTCCCTGAGGTGAGGCAATTCGGTTAATAAGGCAGAAGCGGCGCGTGGTTTAGTGTGAAGGGAGGAGCTGCGAACGAGCCTCGGCCTGATGCGGTGGGTATGGGGAAAGCAACAAGAAAAGCAGAGAGTGGATCGGAGTTTGTTCTTCAGAGAGTGTGGGGAACCGGGAGATGAAGAATCTGCTTCTTCAGCCATGTGATGTGAGAGAAACGAAGAGAGAGAGAGAGAGAGAGAGAAAAGATACGGAGGATGGGGAGGGTGGTGAAGGAAGGGAACGGGGTCCAAATGATATGATATAGGAGGTGTTGGGAGTGAGTGAGGGCAGTTTCAAGTGCATCCATCGGATTCTACGGAAGGCTGTTTCTGTCATTTTACTGATTGAAATGAAAAATATCGTACCAGTTTCCGCCTGCTCGTGTAACGCCTTGCTTTTTTTTTTTTTTTTTTTTTTTTATCTATACTATCTTATAAAACAAACTCTATTTTTTAATTGTTTGTACATAATTTTGTAATTTTTCATTATATCATCTCTATGGAAGGGAAGTTACTGCAAAAAAAAAAATAAAAAATAAATTGTTGCATCAACCAGTAAAGCCAACTGCTTGGGATGGGTTGATTACTTTACCGCAACCAAGCAAAAAGGAAAAAAGATACAAAAATTGACTTTCTTACTATCCCATAACAATACCCATTTTTATTACTAGAGGAGGGTTTGGCAAGGACAACTACGGTAGAAAGGCATGAAACTCAAGTTATGAAAACTCTACTACGTCATGCATCTAGATAAACATATTAAAAAACATTCATATAGACCGATTTTTCAATATATTATTTTACTATAAACAACCCTTTACGACAAAAATACGACAATGAGAATGCGGGGCGACAAGCACAGACACGCTAGTATGTATAAAAAATTTATTTTGCTAAATACTATTTCCGGTCTATATTACGGTATAAAAAAAGTAATAAAATCACATTTGTTAAAGAAAAGTTAATTGACTTTATTAAATTTTCCCAAATTCATAAACAATATAGTTACTTTAAGGAAGTTGCATTGAGAACATATCACAAATTAAATAAAATCATTAATTTTTAGGAATAATTGTATTATAAATATAAAATTATTTAATTTTTTCTTATATTAAAAACCGGGGAATATAAAATAGTATTAGTATATGCTAATTTTTTTTTAAGACTTTAAGGTCAAACTAAATAATTAGTTTTTATGATTTTACTATTTTTGAATATTATTATCTATATACTTTCCTCTTTTAGATATTTATAACTTAAAAAAAATTAAAGATATTTGTAAATTGTGAACGGCCTTAAAAAAAATTGTAAATACCAAATTAAGTTAGACAATAGTATCAAAATCACAATAAAATCTCAATAACTTTGATTAAAGTTTCAAGGCTTATTTATGTCAGGTGCTTCTGTAGTTTGCACCTATTTTGTCAGACGCCCTTTAACTTTATTTTTCAAGAAATATACCCCTATAGTTTGCTCCGGTGAGCCATATACCCCTGCATGCCATTTCCGGCCACCGGTGCTGACGTGGACCACCGGAATCAGCAAGTTGTAAAAATAGGAGCCCTTGTAGTTTGAGTCTTTTTTGTCAGATACCTCTATATATAACTTCAAAAATTCATATCTTTTAAACCGTGAGTCCAAATTTTATGTCAAAACGATCGTATTGAAATATAGAATTTTAAAATGTAATTATTTTATTTTTATGGATAGTTTTGTAAAAATTTGTTTTTTGGGCAATTTCCTATACAAATTTTGAATTTATGAACTATTAAAAATAATTTATGAATTGGATTGAACTAGTTTTTATTATAGTTTGAGGAACATAAAAATCATGAGTTTTGACTATGTCAGTCTCCGATAATTTTAAATTTAGTTTTTTTTATAGCTTTTTTTTTTATAGTTTTTTACAATTTATTTTTAAAAGTCAAAACTCTTGATTTTTATGATCCTCAAACTATAAAAAAACTAGTGCAATCCAATTCATAAATTATTTTTAATAATTCATAAATTCAAAATTTGTATAGAAAATTGCCCAAAAAATAATTTTTTACAAAACTATCCATAAAAATAAAATAATTACATTTTAAAATTCTATATTTCAATACGATCGTTTTGACATAAAATTTGTAATTTTTGGATTTACGGTTTAAAAGATATGAATTTTTGAAGTTATATATAGGGGTATTTGACAAAAAAGACTCAAACTATAAGGGCTCATATTTTTACTACTTGCTGACTCCAGCGGTCCACGTCAGCACCGGTGGCCGGAAATGGCATGCAGGGGTATATGACTCACCGGAGCAAACTATAGGGATATATTTCTTGAAAAATAAAGTTAAAGGGCATCTGACAAAATATGTACAAACTACAGGGGCGTCTGACATAAATAAGCCAAGTTTCAACTACCATAACGTATCATCGCAGATTCAGCCAGTTTGAATGTTACTAAACAAATTCTCGTGGTATAGGAAGCGCAAGGATCAATTATGTGCATACTTCCAGTCAGGGTTAAGGGGTTAATTCCTAAGGATCAAAATTTTAAGAGTTTGTTTGGTGTACAAAATAAAATTAAGATGGATAAATAAAGAACAGAATATGATATGAATTATGTCCTATATTTGATGTATATCACATGATAATAATAATAATAATAATATTGATGTGGTGGTGACAATGGTGATAATATGATAATAATGACTGATTTAAAGTGTATTCTAATCATAGGATAGGATTTAGCTTATTTTAATCTTGTCTTTATTAATTTTTCCCATAAAATAGACCATGAGTATTACTGGTAATAAAGACTTTTCGACTTAAATTTCTAATTATTATTAGCAATATATTTTTCATAGGGTTTTTTTTTTTTTAACTCATCTCTAACCGAGAATAAGAATTTAAAATTAAAGTGAAAGTGTTTCATAAAAAATCATATATTTTGATAAGTTAAAAATTTATAAGTTTAGTTTTTCAAAAAATAATTTCCACCTTGTATTCTCATCATCAATCATAAGAATTAAGGTTAAAAACACTCTTCCTAATATAATTTGTTCTTGAATCTTATGCATGAGGTTTAATTTAACTTTTTTAACTACAAAAAAAAAATTACTTATATTGAAGTGACAAATCGTGTTCAACGTATCATAAAAAACTTTGCATGTTTACATTAAAACATGAGTTTTCTTAACAAGTGTTTTACTTGTTAAGATTACAAGTGTTTTTGGATTTAATTATGAGTTCATCATACTTCATTTTTCAAATATATGAAAAAACACATTTTTCACAACATTTAAATACATTTGGATGCTTAATCTGTTATCATACATATTTAATCAATGGTTGGGTGTAGGAGTGGGAACCAGGCAAATCGACTAATGGCTCAACTCGCTTAAGGCTTGACTTGACTTGACTCATTTAATAAAAAGGTTAAATTCAAACTTTTTAAAAAATCTATATATCTAAATAAGTCGAGTCCAAACTTCACAAAAAAGCCTATTAGGCTTATCAAGCAAACCTAACTTTATAAATATTTATATATACTATATTTTATTAATGATTTAAATTATAAGTAAAAAATTAATTTATATATATATATATATAATATTATAATTAAAATAAAAATATAATTTATTTCACTCTTTATTCTATTCCATTCACATACTTTGAGGGTATGAGAGAACTTTATGTTTTTACTTAAGTGTGAGAATTTTATTGAATAATAAACTTTTTGTAGCGGATTTTTGGGACAATCCAGACTTTGAAATAGGCCGAGGTTAGGCTTAAAATTTAACCCATGATGAGCCATTGAGTCAGGCTTGGCCCTGAGTTTGAAACACAGGCCATGCCTATTTTGGTTAAGGCCTAACTCGGCTTGACTCATTCTTATTCCTACTTGGGTGACATGTTTAATCAGTGAGATGACAAAAGCTTTCCTTTAATGGACTAATTTGCAATTACAAATTTTACCAAGTTATGATTTTCTCAATTATAAATTCCTATCTTCTTTTTTTTTTTTGGCAAATATTTTTTCCCTATTTTCTTTAATAATAGGGAGCTGGAGCATCATCATCAAGAATCGAACAATAGGATTTCAACAGTTTATATCTTATAGTTTTATCAAAGGTTTAATTATGTTTTTGGTCCCTATAAGTTGACCTCGTTTTGAATTTAGTCCTTAAATCTTTTTTTGACCTTGAATGATCCTTAAATCCTTTTATGATGTTATAGAGAGCGTATCCTCTCGCTCTCGAGTATGAGGAGCATACTTCCCGCTTTGGGTGTGAACGACGTTCCTGCCCGCTTTGGGCTTTCTACTAAAGCTCAAATCTCTCGCTCTCTCATAATAATTTTTCTCTAATAAATTTGTGTTGATTCGGTATTCAAGTTCTATTGTTCAAATATCCATGGCCTAAATTAACACAACACACATTCATCATAAACATCTATTACATATTCTCATCTATTATTGTGCAGAACCTTCACAAAATATTTTCATCATAATCCAAAGAAGGTATTTGACAAGCTTGTACACATGTAATAAGGATTTGCATATAATAATAATTAAAAAATAGTGGCAAACTCATGTGACAAACATAAGAGATTATAAATAATAATAATAATAATAATAATAATAAATAGGGATGGGAGCTGCTAAGCATAAAAAACATGTAATAACATATAATGAGTTGCAAAAGTCAAAAGAGATAGAGAGACTTAGCTAACTCTTTTGAATAAGGATCAGATCTCATCTTTTGTCCTATGTGCAAGTTGCACTGATGTCAAAGATTATTTTTTCCCTTGGGTAAAAACCTTTGGTTAGTTCCTTGGGTTCATTATTTATTCTTCTGCTCTCTGAGAGTATATTGTTTTTATTGGATGAAAATGTTTTCCTTCGTCAAAGCAGATAGTTGGGAGAGCGAGCCTCTCGCTCTTGGGTATGGGGGCGCAGTTCTTGCTCGCTTAGGTTGTGAAGGGAGTTTCTGCCCGCTATGGACTTTCTACCAAGGCTCAAATATTTGACTCACACATTTCATGAACATTTGATTCCCACATTTCATATTCTTATATGCTATTGCCTATAGTTCTAATAAAAGATTTTTGTCATGATCTATCAATTTTGTCACTCAATAATATTCACATAGTAAGAAATTGTATGTCATAATAGAGATGGTAGCAAATTTATAAGCATGTGTCATGTCTCTCTTGTGTTATATTTCACATGAGCATTGGCAAGCATAAAAAGAAAACGTAATTGCTAAGCATAAAAATATAATAATAATAATAATAATAATAATAATAATAATAATAATAATAATAAAATAGTGAGTTGAAAAAGTCAAAGTAGATGAAGTGACTTAGCTTTATCCTGTTGATAATAACCAGATCTTCTTCTTCTTCTGTCCTTTGTACACATTGCCAAATTCCTGTCCCTTTTTTTATATCATATTTCAATCCTCTTAATATTTTTTTTTGTCTCCCTACCCACTGCTCCTCTTTTATTTGACCAAAAATCAAATTGCTCAGTGTCATGTCTTTTTCCTTTCCGCTGAACATTGCTGCTATTTACTCTCTTTTGCTTTGACCCAAAACGAAAAAAAAAGGTGTTGTCCCTTTCCTTTTTACTGATCGAAAAAACCCAATCACTGACATTCCTTTCCTTTTGACTTTGCTTGATCAACACTTGAACACATGAAACACTCTTTCTTTATCTCCCATGTTTACTATTGCTTATGCTTGTGGATTTTGCATGTGAAATATCCCGTGACTGTGAGTCTGTGATTGTATTTCCATTCCTTCATAAAATTCGCACTAATTTGCTGTTGGTCGCCTGACAGAAGGTCAACATTCTTTGTGATATTTAATGCATTCTTTTCCTTTTGACTTTGCTTGATCAACACTTGAACAAGATTGGTGGTTTTGCTCATGGTGGGCCAAGGCGATTCTGGTGATGATAAAGCAGACCCTGGCTTTTTCCTCCTCCTGGAAACAACAAGGCGATCAAACGAGAGCGAGTGTGTTTCCAAACAGCAAAACGACCAAACGAGAGCGAGTGTGTTTCCAAACAACAAGGCGACCAAACGAGAGCGAGTGGTTAAGACTGTGCAAGAGAGGAAAAACGGAAAGGAAATTAAGACTGGACAAAAATTATTATTTTTTTTAGTAGAAACAAATATAAGAGATTATGAAATAAAATTAAGAATGAGAATTGCTAAGAGAAAGTATAGTAAATAATAAATGGTGAGTTGAAAAGGGAAAATAGATAAGAAGACTTAGCTTTCTCCCTTAGTAAGAAGCAAGTGCTTTTTTTTTTGTCCCATATGCAAGTTGTCTAAGATTCTTTTTCATTGGACAATAACCCCAGGTACTTCCCTCCAGGAGGATCGTTTTTTTAATCTTCTGCTCTCTAGTTCAAAAAGTCTTCCTCCGCCAGTGTAGATACCATCATTTTTCTTTCTCTTTCCTTCGTCCTTTTCCCCTTTTATTTATTTTTTCTTTTCTTTTCCTAATAAAACTTCTTCACTTTCTTTATGTCAGTGTGTTGTCTCTTTCTTCTCTGCTGGCCATAATAACTAGAAAGCTCTTCCTTTCTCTGTCTCTCGTCCTTTTCTTTTACTCAAAGGTTAAAATCCAAAATTTTATTCATCCCAACATAACACTCTTCTCATCACTTTCTTCTCTATGCCATCTTTTTTTTCTTTCTTCTTTAAATTTTCCACTCATTGTAGTTCCCAAAGTATGTAAAATTCACTTCTTTCTTTTAACCACAGAAGACTTAACCAAACCCATATGGAAACATCCCTTTCACTATCTTTCCTTGTATTTGCCCAATGAAATTTGACCTGGTATACTCTGAACACCCCTATTTTCTCTCTCTTCCTTGTATCGCTCCTCCACTAACTGGTATGTCAAGTCCTTAGAAATAGGCAAAGCAGGCGGCTCTTCCTCTTCTCAACATCTCGCCCAACTCCTTAGAAATATGAAACGCTTCGCTCTGTCTTCTGCAACCGGAGCGAAGCTCTGTGCTATGTCTTCAAGAAGCGACCCCTCCTGTAGAAATCTTTTCAATGGATCCCTCCAAGCTTCGCCTTCCGCTCCTGCTACTTCCTCCTTTCTCCTTGTACATCTTCTTCTCCTTCTTGTCTTTAACCGTAAACCAATGTCACAATGACACATCCTTTTATTTTTATTTTATTGAATCTTCACTGTAATGAAAAATAAAAGTTGCTAAAGATGTTTAACGAGCCTTGTATTTTGTTTATTTCTGGATTTTGGTTTTGTCCGCTTCCCTCCGTCACATCTCAATGTTCTTAGCTTCATACATACATCTCCCCAGCGGAGTCGCCAATTGTTTTGGACCACTTTTTGTAAAAGAGGTTTAACAATAAATAATGAGATTCTAAGTTCGTAAGCTTGAGAGATGTATGTAGAAGTACAAAATCCATGCCTCCGTGGCTTGGAAAGAACAGATGGAGCATCATGAAGAATCATCGGGAGGATCGACCGGGGTACTCTTTATCCATGACACTAGTTTGGGAATAATGAAGGAGTGGATATTATGACTCTGTTTCTTGGTTTCTTTTTGTGTTCTGGGTTTAGATGGGTATTTAAGATGCTGAGGGTAGTGAGAATATTGGAGTTCAGAGAGTTGGTGATGGGGGAAGTAGTCTAGGTCTCCTTTTTTCTCTCTCGTTCTTGTTCTTTTCTGTTTTTGTATCTGAGTCACTCTTTTATAGGGCTTTGGAGGGACTTAAGGGTAATAGGGCAAACACTTGGTGACCAAGTAAACTTAGTGACAAAGTAAACTTGGTGACCAAGTTTTGGGAGAAGGAGTGTCAACCTTCGCTCTCACAATAAGTGAGTTAGTGGACGAGCGAGGCCAGAGGGTAAGAGCGGACAGGTTAAAGTGGCTTTGTCCTAAGGCGTCCTAGGTCTCAGAGCGTCATGGGTGTCAGAGCGTCCCCGTCCCTTATCTATCATGAAGGCGCTTTGTCAAGGCATGAACGCCTTGTGCACTTTCCTCCATCCAAAGTCTTCCAAGCCACGTAGTCCATGAAGTTCCCAACTTAGTGGTGCCACCGATGTGTCGTCCTATACCGAGGTGGCATGGGCCCACTAAGTACTTTACCGTTTCGCCTTTCGTCTTGGTTGCAATTATGATTATCTTATCTTTCCTGCAAGATTAAATTGTTAAATAAAGATTATGACCCTAATAAAAAACGGATCCAAACACAAGTGAAGGGAATTAATATAGTATAGATTGAGTTGATGAGAGAGAGAAATGATAAATGGAAGAACGGACAGAAATGATGTGAAGCTGGGTTTAGAAATCTTCGCTTGCAAAGGAACAATAAAGTGGAAGAAATTTTCATGGGTTAGAAATTTTATCTTAACGGTGCCTTTAAGCTCAACGTGGATGACGAGAAATTTTCATGATCTATGCTAATAATCTGTTCACTTTATTTCTTTGATTTTTATAATTTCATTTTTTTTATGTATCAAATTATTATTGACTTAAATCATTAAATGATATATTAATCCAAGGCTTAATTATGGTTTTTGTCCCTATAAGTTGACCTCGTTTTGAATTTAGTCCTTAAATTTTTTTTTACCTTGAACGGTCCTTAAATCTTTTTAAATTTTGTTTTTAGTCCTTAAATCTTTTTTTGACCTTTAATGGTCCTTAAATCTTTTTAAATTTTGTTTTTAGTCATTCTGTTTGTCTTCTTCCGTCATCTGCTGACATGACAAACATGTGTCATGTCAGCCCTTACATTGACTGCCAATGATGCATCTGATGTGGACCTCCTACTCATGTGAGCAGGAACCAAGCATTAACCGATCATGAACCGAGCATGAATTGCCAAACCGAGGGGAGATATCGACCGAACACGAACCGAGCACGATGAACTGAGCACGAACCAAGCTATGTCGTTACCAATTGCATCGTACTCGGTCGATATCTCATGCACGGTTAATGCTCGGCTCATGCTCGGTTCATGCTCGGTTCCTGCTCACATGAGTGGGAGGTCCACATCAGATGCATCGTTGGCAGTCAATATAAGGGCTGACATGACACACCGTTTGCCATGTCAGCAGCAGATGACGAAAGAAGATAAACAGAAGGACTAAAAACAAAATTTAAAAAGATTTAAGGACCATTCAAGGTCAAAAAAAGATTTAAGGACTAAAAACAAAATTTAAAAAGATTTAAGGACCATTCAAGGTCAAAAAAAATTTAAGGACTAAATTCAAAACGAGGTCAACTTATAGGGACCAAAACCATAAATAAGCATTAATCCAAAACCAACTAATAATTTTTCGTGGTCACCCTAGTAAAGGGAATCCGGGACCTGCTGCGGGAGGTGGGTTGGTGGGCGATTATGCTGGAAGGTTGGTGCAAGGACTCAACTTGAATATTGGTGATTGAGTCTTATTCTCAATCACTTGTTACTTGCATTAATTTAGCTTTTGAACTAACAAGCAGTTTTTTTTTGCTCAGATTAGAGTTTGGAAAGAGAGACTGAACCTGGTGTTATGCATATATACAGGGAAAGGAAATACATGCACATGCACATATATACTGCTTTACCAATTGAAGCTTTGAATCTGTCTTGTACTAGGTCAGTTCGATCACCGAGGCCACAAGATGAGACCCAATGAAGCGGTTTGACCTAGATTCGCTATATGATTCTTTGAGTTTCACAGGTATCAGTTGGATAACCTGGGATGCCCTACTCACTGTGTGTGCAGTGTGAACTTAGGGTTTAGAAAGCGTACCTGGGCCCCATGCAGCACTGTACTACTTATAGGGGTGGCTGAATACCTAATGGGCTTGTTAAGCTTTGGCCCAGTTGATTCAGCCCAGTATGAGCCGTGAGAGGACACGAATGCCAGAACCAAGTTGACGTCGTCCTGTTCTCGTCGGCTTGAATGAAGTTGTGGCCGGGCTGGTAGGGCGAGTTCAACCTGCTTAGGCATTAGCTGTCTGAGTGTAAGGCATTGATCTCGTCCTGTTTACGCTGCTCAACGTACGGTGTAATCTCGGTTAGCTAAGAATCTGACGCCCTGTGATCTCGGCTCAACGACTAGTCCATCACATAAGCCCCTCAGCTCGGTAAGACTAAGAGAGTCTTGCAACGAGTTCAGAAGTGTTGTGGGTGTCAGAACAGCCAACAGCTGGCGTGCTTAATCTGTGTTATCTTTTCGGATTTGACGCCTGTCTTTTCGCTTGTCTAGAGAACCCTTTGCTTAACTCCTTTCCAACACGTGTCATCCTCCTTTGTATACCAACGTTTCATCATTGCTAGCGTGCGGATCGAGACACGTCCCTTGAATGATATTGGGACACGCGTCACGCTTGGTCAGTTGTCCTATGGGTTGGTTGTTTTGGGCCCAAAACTGTCCTTTAAGCCCATTAATTCAAAACGAGAGGAAAGTTTAGAAGTTTTTTCGTTTTACACCCTTTCTCTCACTTTCCCATTCAGTTTTTCCCCACTAAAACATCCTTTGTTCTTCCTTCTTCTTCAAAACGTTTCCTTTCCTTCAAAACGTCAATTTGTCTCTTGATCTTCTCTTATCCATTATTCATTGCATGCAAAAGGAAGATACTCCACCCTTCACCGTTCTTCAACACGAAGCACTCCCCTTCCTTCTTCTTATCGTTTCTCACTTCCCCAGGTACTGCACTGTTCCTCTTCTATACCTGTTTCTTCTTTTTCTATTTCTCTTTGATTTTCATTGTCTGGAGTTGTTTGGTTTGGTGCATTCTTCTGAGTTTCTGTACTTTGATTCTATATTTTTGGGTTTCTGAGTGTTGGTTCGTTGGGTAGTTGCCTTGTGGTTCCTGGGTTCTGGGTGTGATTTCTGGGCTCTGTGTTCTTCATTTTGTTCATAACAGCTATGAGTGGAAAATGGTATAGAAAATGGTGCGGGATAGACCTTCTAGATTTTAGCAGTGATGATGACAGTGAGGGTGAGTCTTCTTCTTCTGGCGATTCGGTCGAAATCATTCCCTTCCCTCGGCCTCGTTGATCGAGGCCGTACCCGATACAAATAAAAACAGTTTAAGTATAGTACTAGGAAGTGACTCCTAGGTCGTCTCCCAAGGAATATCTTATCAAGCAAAAGGTCGAACACATAGTATGCATAGAAAATAGGGGGGGTTTTTTTGTATTGAATATTGAATAATTGAAATCAAAACAGAATTAAATCAAAACGAAGAAACAGATAAGGAAAAGCGGATAAACCCCTTTGGCTCGCGTTCACAACTCTATCATCGGTCACAAAAGATCAATTTCTTTCCTCTTCACTGTCTAACTCGTGAGAATTAAATACTAAGCGAAAATTCAATTCTCACCCCAAAACCCAAACCTCTAATTAAGCATTAAAAGCCAAAGCATGGAGTTTTTACGAGTTTGCATAAATTAAGCATTCATACACATGGATTATCTCTATAGAATGGAACTAAGCGAACCATAACATATCAATAAGCATGAAAACAGTGAATAAAAACGAAATAGCATTAAGAACAAAACCTCAAGAGTATGTGATACATTACCAAAGGGATTTAACCTAAGAGTTTAGCCTTCCATGATGAAATAAGTCAAAAACGTGTAGAAAAAGGGAAGAGAGAGAAACCCTAGCAGCCACCACAAGCTTGGAGAGCAAAACTAAGCCTTCTCTATGAGAGAGAATGTAAAAAAACGTGAATGGAAGGTCTCCCAAGGGTTTACACGAATTTGGCTTTTTAAATCACAAAACGGGCCTAAATCATGGGCCCAAATCCTAAGGAAAGCTTATCTCTAAATTAAATCTAAAAATATCTTATAGATAAAATCTAAATCTTAAAAGATATAACTAAATCTCAACTAATCCTAAAGATAGATTACAATCTTCACTTCATCATATATCTTCTCTTCCAACATTAAATCTTCATTCCCAAAATGTCCAAAAAGCCCTTGTGCCAAATATGACCTGAAAATAGAAATAGAATTAATTAGGCTAAATAATCCCAAATTAAACAATATTCAGAATAATAGTCCAATAAACTCTAAATCACTAAATCAAGCTAAACAATGTCAAATAGGCAACAAGTATCAATAATAGGAGTAAAATAATGCAAGGAATAATGGGAAATAAAATGCTCATCACTCGTAGTATCTATCTTAGGAAACATGAAGTAGTGGTAGAGGATGTTGAGCCCCTGGATGTCTATCATCCAGCTACCCTAGCTGAGAGAAGGGAGAACATAAAGCAGTATGTTGACGCCGAAATTAGGGCCGGCGAAGAGAAAACCGACTTCAAGAGGAAATTGAAAAAGGAACAAAACCAAAGGGTTTGGGGGAGAGGGCTAGAAGTGGAAGAGGGGAGGTGTTCACCCCTTGGCACCACCGCTCGGGGTTTCCTGGTAGGGTTACTTTTTGTTACCCACAAGTTTAACGTCGAGCTCCCCTCTTCTTCTTCAAGTTCAATGGCTCCTCGAAAGGTTGTGAAGGATCCTGCTGCCTATCCTGTACCCCCTGATGCCCAACAATATTTATGGGTGGACCGTGAAGTGCTGGGGACCCGATCCACGATGCGCTCTGAGGAGAGTGTCGGATCAGTTCGACAGTTCCTACTTCCTTGCCCCGAGGATCGACCGGGGACTTCATACCGAGTTCTACCTTGCACTGATGATGATAGGGTATGCTCGGCCACAGATAACAACACTTTTTACTTGTACGAAGACTTGGTGGTTACTCTCGGTGTTCGCTTGCCGTTTACCGCTTTAGAAACTCGGGTGCTAAATGCTCTCGGAGTTGCCCCTACTCAGCTACACCCTAACGCTTGGGCGTTCTTAAAAGCATTCGAAAGGTACTGTCATGCAAAGGCTTTGGTTTGCACGACAAAAGTCTTCTTTTGGCTTTTCAAACCACATGTAACGGTAAAGGAAAGTGGAAAATCCGGCAAGATGTGGGTGTCGGTAAAAACTCGGCCATACTAAAGTCTATTTTCCAAATTTCACGAATCTTGGAAACACTTCAAACCAAGATTTTTCAAATATCAGTACGTTGGCGAAGGCCGACCATGGTTTCGGACTGAGAACGATCCCATCTTCCCCCTTCAATGGAATACAGATTTCTACACCCGACATGAAACTCCTCGAAACTGGACCTCGAGCCCGTTGTCTCCTAACGAGCTGCTGACGACTAAACATTTCTTTGAAGAGTATAAGGCAAAGGTCAAAGAGTTGGCGCAACTAGACATTCGGCGTATCATATGTTGCGCCGAAGAGCAGGTGTCTTCCGAGATTGGTAAAGGAAACTTACACATACTAATATACATACTTTTAGCTTCTTTTTTTTAACACTTGTTCTACTTTTGTAGTTGATTACTGGAAAGAGCTCGAAGAGGTAGATCCGGCCGAGCTAGCGGAGCAGAGAAGGAGGGTTAAGCCGAAGCTAACGACTATCTGTGAAACCACCTCGGAAGACACCGCCAGCACAGGCGAGGATATGGCGAGCAAAGCTAAGAGGTTGCTTTCGGCCGCAGCTATGCGGAAAAGAAAGAAGCCCGAAGGTTCTGGCACTCCACCCCAAATAATACCTCCCGTCATCCTCCCTCCGGAAACTGCAAGAGAGGTTGCCACGCCTGAAGTCGGCGTGCAGGATCTAAATCCACCCCGTACGGAGGTAATGAACTCGGGGAGTGTCGTGGCTGTCCAAGCAAGTTTTAACAAACCACTGGACCTGGGGAGGTTGACTGCTGAAGATTGGAAACGGATTGCTGAAAACTTGACCGAACATCTGCAGAACTCGGCGAATCTGATGGCGGCCATTGCGAGTGCGCCGGCCGATGCTGAGGCGGGATTTTCTTCAAAGGCTAAGACAGAACTCGGGAAGCTTGCTCAGGCCGAGAAGGAAGCCGTCGAAGCTAAACGACAACTGGCGGATCTGCAGAAGACGCACACGGAGCAAGTGGCCAAGTTGAAAGCTGATGGGGAGGCCGAGGTGGAAAAGGTCAGGGGACTGTTAAGGAGGCGAGCCTCTCAGGCCTTAAGCACAAGATTGCGGCTGCCAAGGCAATGTCCGATTTGGAGGCGTCTGCCGACGACTTGTTTGCAAATGCTGTGGAGCAGATTCGTGTGCTCAATCCGGGCCTGCGACTTCAGTATGTCGGCGCTCATCCCGAGTATGGGGTGTGTGACGATAAGCTCGTGGATCCGAACAACAGCGATGCTGAAGTGGATTTGACCCGAGATGACCTGCCGGATCCCCTGGCCGAGAAAGATAAGCCTGTATTCGACCCACACTCGGTCGTGTTGTCTGATATTGATGAGTAAGCGTAAGACCCTTATGTTGGGCTGCTTTTTGGAAACTTGTTGAACTATTTCCTGCTTTTTTCCTTCTTTTGATGACTTATGTTTTTTAACATTGTTAGTTCCTGAACAAGTATTATATTTAAGGTTTTCGCATTTGATTTATGCAACTTGCTTAAGCGTTTATGTAGTTGTTTAATGTATATTTGTGTAATGCGATGGGAGTCTCGATCCAAGCACTTGAGCCAAAGTGTGGACTTCGTCCCCTGACTGTACTAGGCACCACAATGGTAAGTCTGTTAGAGTCAGGTGCTCCCTGTACCTTAGGAAAATTTATAAGCTTTCCTCTGAACAGAGGTGCTGTGTATAAATCGCACAGTCCCATTTAGGTGGCTAGCCAAAAAATGGAACGGCATGTACATGGCGCATGTATAAGACGCAGCAAAAAAGTAATGGAAACTGCAAAGTGTACTATTTATTGGAATTGAGAAATTGTCAGTACAGAAACATGCAGTATTATTGAAAGCTAAAAATTGGTAACTGAAATTTGAAACAAGTAAAAACTAAAAAATAAAGAACAAGTTCCGAGCATAATAGTTAATGGCAAAGAAATTTGGAAAATAGGAAAAGAAACAGTGGTCCAACATCAGCTGAAATAGGCTCTAAGTTTCGTTGCGTTCCAGCTGTTTTTGATCTCGGTTCCGCCGAGGGTTTCCAATCTGTAGGCTCCCGAGCCTGTTTTGGATATTACCCTGTACGGCCCTTCCCAATTCTGAGCGAACTTTCCTTCCTTGGCGTTCTTCAATCCGATGTCGGCACGACGCAAAACCAGATCACCGACTTCGAAAGATCTCGGTGTTACTCCTTTATTGTACTGCTTCGCCTGTCTGGACTTAGCCTTTTTCTCCAGATCTGCAGCTTTTTCTCGGATTTCCTCACTCAGAATCAATTCCTTCTTTAGCAACGTGTTGTTAGTTTCCTCGGGTCTGTAAAGCATACGGAATGTTGGAACCCGACATTCTACAGGAATCACTGCATCACACCCGTAAGTGAGTCTGAACGGCGTCTCGCCTGTTGAGCTTTGTATCGTTGTCCTCAAAGACCAGAGGATCTCGGGAAACAAATCGGCCCAGGCTCCCTCAGCTGCTAGCAACCTTTTCTTTAGGCCAGTGAGGATAGCTTTGTTCGCGGACTCGGCTTGTCCGTTGGACTGTGGGTGTTTAATGGAAGAGAATCTGTGTAAAATATGCAAATGATCTGCCAGATCTCGGAAAGTATCCGCTGTGAACTGGGTGTCGTTGTCTGTGACAATTGAGTAGGGAACACCGAAACGAGCTATCACATTCTTAAGAAAGAACTTTTGGATTTTCAGAGACGAGATGGTGGCCAATGCCTCGGCCTCTATCCACTTGGTGAAGTAGTCGACAGCGACGACCACATAGATCAGCTGTCCTGGTGCCTTTGGGAACTTACCCATTATGTCCATGCCCCACATGTGAAAGGGCCAAGGTGAAGCCAAGGAGTGCAATTCCTCTGGTGGTCGGCGGTACAAGTCGCTGTGGTGTTGGCAAGGTGGACAACGACGAACGTGATCTAAACAATCAGCCATCAGGGTTGGCCAATAATAGCCAGCTCGGAGGATCTTTCTGGCCAGGGATTTCCCTCCCAGGTGATGGCTTGCAATTCCGCCGTGGACCTCGTCCAGAACCAATTCAGCTTCTTCCTTGCCGAGACACCGAAGTAAAGGTGACGCAGCTCCCCTCCTGTACAAGATTCCGTCCATAAGGACGTAGTGAGCTGCCTTTTTCACAACCTTTTTGGCCTCCAGCTGGTCAGAGGGAAGCAAACCATGTTGCAGGAAAGATCGGATAGGAGTCATCCAGTCTGATGAAATACTTATGGCTAAGACAACGCTGGGTCCAGCTATTTCCTCCTGTATGACACTTTTATTATTCCCAGCCCCCTTAGTACTTGCCAACTTGGAAAGGATGTCGGCCCTCTCATTCGAGCACCGGGGGATGTGCACAATCGAGAAGTGAGAAAATTCTGAAGCCAACTCTTTTACCTTTTCCAAGTATTTCTGCAGGATTGGTTCCTTTGCCTGATATTGGCTAGAGATCTGTGAAACGACTAATTGTGAATCACTGAGGATCTGCACTTCCACCGCACCAAGCTCCTTTGCCGTCCGTAGTCCTGCTATCACGGCCTCATACTCGGCCTGGTTGTTCGAAGTGATAAAAGCAAACTTCAATGAGTACTCGATACTCACACCTTCCGAGTTTTCAACTAACACACCTGCTCCAGCTCCCTTCTTGTTACTGGAACCATCCACATAAATCTTCCAGATATCAGAGTTAGAGGATTCATTCGACTCGGTGAACTCGGACACAAAATCAGCCAAGGCCTGAGACTTGATAGCTTTCCTCGGTTCGTATGAAATCTCGAACTCGGATAATTCAACCGACCAAGCCATCATCCTACCAGCCAAATCCGGTTTTTGTAGGATTTGCCTGATCGGCTGAGCGGTTCTTACCTCGACTGGGTGACACTGAAAATATTGACGGAATCGTCTGGCCGATAAGACTAGACAAAAAGCAAACTTCTCAATCTTTGAGTACCGGATCTCGGCACCCTATAGAGCTCGACTAACAAAATAAATCGGAAATTCAAATCTGGCTTCCTCTCGTACCAAGGCCGAACTGACTACCAAATTTCCCAACGATAGATACAGGATGAGTTTTTCTCCATGTTGGGGACTTGACAGGATTGGGGGGGCCGAGAGGAAGTCTTTGATCACCGAAAAAGCGGCCTCGCACTTTCTGTCCCAAACAAAATCAACACCTTTTTTCAATAACTGATACCAGGGGAGTGCCTTCTTCGCGGCCTGGGGCAGGAAACGGGAAAGTGCAGCTAACCGACCTGTTAACTGCTGAACTTCCTTGAGATTCTTCGGGCTTCTCATCTCAAGAACAGCCCGACATTTGTCGGGATTCGCCTCAATCCCGCGTTCTGTTAACATGAAGCCGAGAAAAGCCCCGGCGGGAACTCCGAAACTGCACTTCTTGGGGTTCAGCCTCATATTATGTTTCCTGACTCGTCTGAATACCTCTTGCAAATCTCGTACGTGGCTGTCTTTTGTTTTGCTCTTGAAGATCATGTCGTCAATATACACTTCCATCTTTGGTCCAATCAACCCATCAAATACCCTGTTCATCATCCTCTGGTACGTAGCCCCAGCGTTCTTTAAATCGAAAGGCATAACCGTATAACAATACGTTGCCTTCTCGGTGATAAAGGTTGTTTTGTCCTGGTCGGGCGGATACATCGGTATTTGATTGTAACCCGAGTACGCATCCAGAAAGGAAAGAAGTTGGAAACCTGCTGAGTTATCTACCAACTGATCTATGATGGGCAAGGGGTATTGGTCTTTCGGACACGCCTTATTAAGGTCTGTGTAGTCCACACACATACGCCATTTGCCATTGGACTTTTTGACCAACACCGTATTAGACGGCCACTCAGAATATGAAACTTCTCTTATAAAGCCTGCCTCCAATAATTCCGAGACCTTCTCCTGTATGGCCTTTGACTTCTCGAACCCGACTCGCCTTTTCTTTTGTGCCACGGGTTTAGCTTTTGGATCCACGCTAAGCCGGTGGCAGATGAAGTTTGGATCGATGCCTGGCATATCGGCCGATGTCCAAGCAAACAAATCCTTGTTGAGCCGCAAAAGAGCAACGATGTCTTCTCGGATGGTAGCTGGAAGGTTGGAACCGATCTGTACTGTTTTCCGAGCATCAGAAGGATCTATCGAGACGGTCTCCCACTCCCCTTGCGGACGAGGCCGAAGGTCGTCTTGTTCAGCCCGGACATCTAACTCGGCCAGGAGTACTTCGCCCTTAGACAGTGGTGCCTGCGGAATCCTTTCAACCTCGCTTTTTTCTTTCTTAATTTTTCCGAGGCTAGCGTTATAACATAAACGGGCGGCCTCCTGCTCAGCTTTTATCTTGACTACTGTATCATCTGCGCCCACAAACTTCATTGCCAAATGGACCGTTGATACTACTGCTCCGAAAGACTGGAGGCAAGTTCGTCCCAATATGGCGTTGTAGGCCGACACACAATCTACCACAAGAAACTTAATGATCTCGGTCCTGGTTGCCGGCTGTCCACCTAAGGTCATCGGGAGCCTCATGACGCCTAGGGGCCGTATTGAATCCCCTGTAAAGCTAATCAAGTTTCCCTCAAACTCTTCCAAATCATCCAAGCGAAACCTCATCTTGGAAAAAGCATGCAAGAAAAGGATGTCGGCAGAACTTCCTTGATCCACAAAGACTCTGGCGACATCGAAATTTCCGATTCTAGCGGAGATGACCATCGGATCATTATGGTCAGGCAGGACTCCCTCCATGTCCTTGTCCGAGAAACTGATTGGAATATTCCGAGATGGCTTCTTCCGAATTGGGCGATTATGGACTGCTAAAACCTGGTTCACATACCTCTTCCTTTAAGATCGGTGTTCCCCTCCTCCTGAAATCGTCTGGATAGTGAGATCATTTGGTGACTTATCAAGTTCGTCAACAATCACAATACTGACCTGACCCTGATTTTCTTGTTTTTTTTCTGGCGTGGATTCTTTTCTCCTCTTCGCTTTTTCGGGACTTGGGGTTCTCCTACGAGGTCTATTTTCCATTGCTTCTCTGATATAGCGTTGGAGCTTTCCCTCCCGAATCAAATCTTCAATGGCGTCCCTAAGCCAAGTACATTGATCTGTGGTGTGGCCGTATCCCTCATGGAATTCGCAGTATTTGTTCCTATTCACATTTTTTTGATTCCGCAAATAGGGAGGCCTGTTGATGTGGCGGAGCTCGGTTTGCATTGTTTCCTTCCAGATCTGAGATCGAGGAGCGTTGAGTGGAGTATACGTGTTGTACCTGCGGGGGAGTGTGGGTGGTGGCGGCGGTGGTTGACGACGCCCCTCTCTGTCCTCTCTTCTGGGTCGGCCCCGGGAGCTGGTGCGATCTTCTTGTGTGGTGTCACCTCGGTTATTAGCCATCCTGCTGGACTGTCCCTTGTCAAATTCCTCCAGGTTGATGAACTTGTTGGATCTTTGCCGAAGCTCGGCCATATCTCGGGGAGGTTTCCCAATAAGGGCTTTTTTGAAGCCCCCGGGAGCCAAACCCTGGGTGAAGAGTAACACTGCCACTCCCGGTTCGAGATTGGGAATCGAACTCGACTCATTGTGGAAACGGTTGAGATAATCCCTTAACGTTTCTCCTGGTTTCTGGGTTACCGTTGCCAGTGTGTGATCCGACTTGGGCTGGATGCAACTGGCGGTATATCTATTTAAAAACACCCTTTTCAACTCGTTCCACGAATTGATCGAATTCGGAGGAAGAGATGCATACCACCTCAGTACTGGTGCTTGAAGGGTCATGGAAAATGCTCTACATTTCATCCGACCTTCCTATCCGTAAAAATTCATCGCACCTTCGAAACTCAGAATGTGATCATGAGGATCCGAGAGACCATCGTATCTCTGAATGTTGCTTGGTCCGAGAAAACCTTGCGGAGTCTCGAAAGCCATCACGTATGGGGTGAATGGGTGGCCTGGATGCTCTTGCTCGGGCTCCAGCTCGGGATTCAAAGGTGGTGGGGGAAGGAGAGAACTTTCTTCCCTCCCGAGAGAGTCCGTATCCCGAAAGGCCCGAGATGACTTGTGACGTGTCGGAGTCTCTACTGGTACTCGTTCGACCACGCGTTCTAAACTTCTTTCCGGAGCCATTCTTGATGCTCGTTCGGCTTCTCGTTCCCGAGTTCGTGGCGGAGCTTCAGGTGCAGCTCGTTCGCTCACGGGACCTACGCTTCGTGCCAGAACCGGTTGTAGGGTTCGTTCAGCGTTACGTGCCATGGTCAGCTGTTGCAAATCTGCTATGGCCTTGTTCTGTTGCTCCATAATTCGCATCTGTGTGCGCATCATGGTTAAGATCTCATCATCATGGCGTCGAGAAGATGAGGTAGATCGACGGGATCAGTGAGAAAGGCCATCGGAATACCCATGCCCCCGATCTTCGTGATGGTGAGAAGGAAAGTTCTCTACGCGATTGGGCTCTACTGCCCCGCGGTGGTCTGACTAATGATGTTGGGCACCCCTTCCTCCATCCGCACCACGATACGACGACTCACCTGAGTACACAATGTAGGGGCCACTGTGGGTATGAGTGAGATGGGGTTGGGGTGGTACCACCACGGGTTGTGGCTGCACTGGCAGGATCGGATCTGCCACCTGTGGCTCTTCGTTGGGGAGGGGGACGCCACCTGCATGCTGATCCTCGTGAAGTGGCTGTTGTTGCGCAGCCCTGTTGGCCTGGAGGCGCTGGCGAAGATCTGTCCTCCGTGGCGATGCGGCAGTCGCTTTTGGGGGACGTCCCCTTCCCCTACGAGCTTGGTGGTTACGATCTGCGTTCTCCATTGAACGTTGGGTGGTGGTGGGAATCGAAGTTTATCGTTCCCACAGACGGCGCCAATGTCTTGTACTAGGTCAATTCGATCACCGAGGCCACAGGATGAGACCCAATGAAGCAGTTTGACCTAGATTCGCTATATGATTCTTTGAGTTTCACAGGTATCAGTTGGATAACCTGGGATGCCCTAATCACTGTGTGTGCAGTGTGAACTTAGGGTTTAGAAAGCGTACCTGAGCCCCATGCAGCACTGTACTACTTATAGGGGTGGTTGAATACCTAATGGGCTTGTTAAGCTTTGGCCCAGTTGATTCAGCCCAGTATGAGCCGTGAGAGGACACGAATGCCAGAACTAAGTTGACGTCGTCCTGCTCTCGTCGGCTTGAATGAAGTTGTGGCCGGGCTGGTAGGGCAAGTTCAACCTGCTTAGGCATTAGCTGTCTGAGTGTAAGACATTGATCTCGGCATGTTTACGCTGCTCAACGTACGGTGTGATCTCAGTTAGCTAAGAATCTGACGCCCTGTGATCTCGGCTCAACGACTAGTCCATCACAGAATCAAACTTAGGATTTCATGTTGTTCATGAACTACCTAGTGAATGAGCCAGATTTGTGTTCGATGATTTATCAAGGGTTGCTTTACGCCTTTACCCCGAACTACTATTTGTATTTTTGTTTCATTGCTTGGCTCTAAACTCGTCTATTAAAAAAAAGTCTTAACCAACAAAGCCCAGCACAGTTGGTAGATAGCTGAGTTCCTTAAGCATGATGTCAGAGGTTCGATCTCTGCCGTGGTCATGGAAAAGGCTTTGTTGGTAGAGGCAGAACCCATTTCAGTGATCTTTACGCCTCGAAGGGGATTAGTCTTCGGCTGTCGGCTGGGGGATACCCTTGGTGTACACTAAAAAAAAGTCTTAGTGTGCTGATAAGTGAATTTGAGTACTTGTTAAAGTTACTACATATGGAAAAAAAATATCAAACTCATATTTATCACTTTTTCAAAAACATAAAAACTCACATTTTTCAATAACTTTTATCTATAATTACTTTCTTAACAAGTGCCTTTAAGACACTTGTTAGCATTTAAAAAAAAATAGAAAATGATGTGAAGATGGAAAAGTGAAATAAAGTTGGGACTTGGGAAGATCAAAACTTTAATGTGAACATTCATTTTGTCATCAGCTTTACGGCATATACAATTTGTTGGGCTTTCTTAGTCTAAAGTCTAAACCAAAAGAATTAAGGCTTAATTATGTTACAAGTTTTTGAAGTTTCAGGAATTTTTATCAAATATTTTTATTTTTTTTAATGTTTGATTCCCCGAACTTATTTTTGGTTTAGTCATATACCCCTACTATTAATTATGGCCAATTTTGTTGACATATAACATCATAATCTTAGTCAAACGCAGGAGGTTAGACACGTGGTGTCATGTGGGTGAAGATTTTTTTTTAATTAAATTAAAAAACTAAAAAACTAAATATTTTTATATTTTTAGTTAAAGAAAAAAGGGAAAAAATGATTAAAGAAAGAGGTCGTCTTCGCCCGTGTGACATCACACGACACCATATTGCCAATCTCCTGCATCTAAGATTCCAATGTTACATATCAGCAAAATTGGTCAGAATTGGCATTAAAGGCATATGACAAACCCAGCCATAAGTAAGTTCGAGAAGTCAGACATTGAAAAAAAATAAAGGTCTAAATTTTAGAGACTCGTGGCATAATAAAGCCAAAAGTTAACTATTGACAGGTAACCACCCTGGACTCTAACATTGTTTAAATATTCATACATTATTATTTCTTATTATTAACAATAGGTTACTAACTTTCAAAAAAAAAAATAGGTTACTAACTTCATGTACTTAGAAAATAATTTATTTGTTTATTTTTTTTTCTTTCAAACATATAGGCTGTATATATAAAATAGGCTTATTTATGTATTTAATTCATAAAAGTTTAGTGTATTTTGGTTTTAGTCCTTAAAAGTTATAAGAGACTAAAGCTAAAACACACTAAATTTTTAGGGATCAAATACCTAAATGAGCCTTTTAAAATAAAAATATTTTAAAAATAAATCTTTTAGGAAAAAATAATATTCTTAAAGAATTTATAAATTAATATTTAGTTCTCCAAAATAAATTTTATTTTTTATATTTGTTTATTTTATACATATGTGCATAAGTTCAATTTTTTTCTTCTTATATTCATAAAACAAACAATAAAATTGCACATAGATTAGCTAGAAAGTTAATGCAATAAGTGATTATATTAAGAACGGAAGGAATACATAAGGAGTGATCTTGAGAGCCTTGACCTTAGTTGTAATGCTGTTTTTCATCCTTGAGTAGTTTTAATAAGATCCTTTTCCATTTCAAGAAAAAAAAAATATAAATGAGTTTTCCTACTATACATTATTTTTATGAAATGAGGGTAATGTTTAAAAAATTAAAAATATTAAATTTGTTTAAGAAATGAAGTGTTTAAAATAGTACGTAAGAATCAAATTTTTTAATTTTTATTGGCAAAAGCTAATAATTATTATCACATTTGTTAATAAATCCAATACCATTTTATATTATTGAAAAATATTATACTATAGTTTTAATAGTGCTTCCTCCAATTTTATATATAAGATTTTTTTGAAATTTTATTTTGATTTTATTTATTAGATTGTATTTCAATTTTTAATAACATTTAATTACTTAATTTCACATATAATCATATTTACTCAACACTTTTTAAAGCGGTAATAACTAAACATATTTAATTTTGAAAAAAATATATCAAAATCTCAAATTCCAAATGCCTTTGACAAATTCAACTAATTATATTACAGTGATCGAAATGAAAAATTGCAAAAGAACCATACACATAGAACCACCAGAGGGAGTACTATTTGAGAAGCAAGAATCAATATGCAATTTTCATTGTTTTTCTAGAAGGAAAATGTTTACTTGACATCCGTATTTGACATCAGAGAGGAAACACTTGTTTTTTTGATAAAAAGTGATGGATTCTATGAGACAGATAAACTGCACTCACCAGTTTTTGCCTTAAAAACAAGTGTCTCGTGTAAATGTCAAATACTTATGTTTACGTAGCTAAGTTGTTTTTTTAAGTGTAATACTTGTCAGCAAGAACAGTAACAATGGATTTGTTTGGCTCCTGTACTTTTTGACCGAGAATGTTGTGATTCGGAAAGTTCGAGGATGTTGCTGCGTAACTTCCTCCAACCTCATCGCGGGTCCATTAATTGCCAACTAACTTCCTCCTCTCTCACTATTTCATTGATTCTGATTTCTGACAGTTCCATCTTGTCCATAGTGAGAGCAGAGTTTAAGTTTGATCACAATGGTAGGAGTGATCCCTGGAGTAGAATGTGCTCGAAGAAGACGCTTCCATGATAGCAAAAGATCCTATGATTCTTCCTCAAGGCGCTCTTTCTCTTTGTATACACCACGCAACATGGAATCTCTTCTTTCTTCTTCTCCCTCATCATCATCTTCTTCATCTTTACTGGTTCGTAGTACATATAAGTTTTTAAGTTTATTTAAGTTTGAACTCGAATAATCTTTTGAAATTGATTTTTGAATTTTTATTTTTATTTTTATTTTTTTTATTTTATGTTTTGAGTTCTTAAACTATGGTCCACAACGTGCTCAGATACTAAAAACTTATTATTTTCACTTGGTTTAATTTTTAATTTATTTTTTGAATTCGAATGTAAACAGGCAAGAGGAATATTAAACGAGGCATACTCATGTGACAACACTAACAAATTGGGAGAAGCAGCCAAAGAAGCCAAACAGAGGTTGGATGACAAGTTTAATGCTTACAGAACATTACAAGACAACCAAAAGCAGAAGCAGAAAACGAAAACCATTTTTAATGGTTTTTGCCTTCTTCAACTTTAATTTGATTTTTGGGAGAATAGTCCAGAAGAACAATCCCAGATCTATTATAGTTTTTAAGTCTATATAGTTATATACAGCATCTATGTATAGAGAATGAGTGCAAAGCAGAACGCCTTCGCAGAAATCAGTCTTTTAGTTTGAATGGTGTGTGTAGCCTTTCCACATTTATACGCAGAAGGTTTGATCTATTGATAAATGAGTGCAGCTTAATATAAACATTTGACTAATTTCACTCTTTTAACAAAGTTAGTTAATATTGTTAGTGGTATTGAAAATGTAAATATTTGGTATACTTTTTCAAAAGTATCTATATAATTATTATTGGAAATCTAAAAAATGTTGAGCAAATAGAGGTGTTTGTGGAAAAGAAGTAATTAATACTATTGGAAATTAGAAATGAAACTTATATTAAGGACAAAAAAAAG
The DNA here is from genome assembly GCA_037953625.1 of Crotalaria pallida. Lineage (NCBI taxonomy): Eukaryota > Viridiplantae > Streptophyta > Magnoliopsida > Fabales > Fabaceae > Crotalaria > Crotalaria pallida. The sequence goes on from CM075649.1 coordinate 182,045,158, forward strand.
TCTTCAAAATTTGCCTATATGGAGGACCGAAGAGAGTATAAAATTGTTTGGATATGATATTCCAAAATGAATTTTCCTATCAAAGAAAATAGGTTTAAATACGAAAATGATCCATGTATATTTATTGGTTTTTTTAAAATTAGTCTTGATTTTTTTTTTTTGTCTTTGATTTTTTAATTTGTTTTGGTTTTGATCTCTTATATAAATTATGAATGAAAAATAATAACATGACCTAAATGCCACGTAAGCGAAAATACATCAAATTTTTGGGAGTCACGTGTTTTTGAATTTAGTTCCAACGCTTTTTTCATTAATTTTGGTTCATGTTTTTTCAAACCAATTTGATTTTAGTCATTAATGTCAACAAAAAGTATTAAATGATAAATTTTACATCTTTTAAAAAAAGGCTTATTTATGTCTTTAGTCCACGAAAGTTAGGAGTGTTTTAGTTTTGGTCTCTAAAAGTTTTTTTGACCTTGACTCATCCTTAATTGTTTTAAAAATTTGGTTTTAGTCATGCCTTTAGGAAAAATCCATTAATCGTTGATGTGGCTAACGGAATGTCGTATTAACATACACATATGCAAATATTGTGTGTCACCGGTAGAATGACGTGGATGATTCGGACCTGCAAGAACAAAAAGGTCAAAGCTCAATCCACAAACACATTTGGGTTCGACTTTGGCCATTTTGCTCTTGCAGGTCCGGATCATCCACGTCATTCTACCAATGACCTGTAATACTTGCATACATGTATGCCGATCTGATATTTCGATAGTCACATCAGCAATTAACGGATTTTTCCTAACGGCATGAACTAAAACCAAATTTTCAAAACAATTAAGGATTCGTCAAGGTCAAAAAAACTTATAGGGACCAAAATCAAAACACTTCTAACTTTTAGAGACTAAAAACAAAATTAAACCTTTAAAAAAACTTTATTAATTAGCCATTTTAATCTATATGTAAAACTACTTCAAATGTTTATATTTTGGTTGGATGTTCAAAGTTATGAAACTTATTTAAAAAAAAGTAAAAAGTTATACAGCCTAGTTAAAATAGAAAAACAACTTAAGGTATCAATGCAATAATTTTGCGTTAGCCCCTATGTTTCATTAAAAAAAATGCAATAATTTGCAAAAACGAAAAAAAAAATTAAATTAGTGAGTTTCCTCTCCTATTTTGTTAAAAGATTTTAATAATGAATCCTCTAATAATATTATTTAAGGAATCAATAAAAAAATATTTTATAATATATATAAATAATGAATGATAGAATGGATACGTTTATATCAAGTTAAATTACATAAATTTTTACATCGCTTATAATTTTTTATACAATGTGAATTTCATTGATTCATACGTTTTATTGATAACTGTTTTATTTAGATTATTTGCGTCAAATTTGAGAAAATTTAATCATTGAATATATATTCAAATAACTTCATTTTCATATACTTTTAAAACATATATTTCGATCAATTTGACGTAGTATTTGATACTATAATTTAATTTAATATCAGCGGATCCCTCGTCTTATTGAGATTATTATTATTTTAAATAATCCCCAAAGGCATTCTTAAAAATTGTACTCCTTCCGTCTCAAAATGTTAGTGAAAAACATAAAATAATTTGTCTAAAATTAAACAAATTAAAGTTAAAGTAATGAATAAAAAAATTGAAATTTCATATTATATTTTGTGATTGGATTAACTAAAAAAACGTGCATTAAATATTTGCTTTGATAATTGTTTTATTTGGAAGACAATTCGTTAAAAACATATTCTTTTATTTTTGTTGAATTTTACTCCATCCGCTCCTTATTATATTTTTGTTGAATTACATATATATACATACCATTATATTTTTCTTGAATTACACACACGTATATATATAAAGAAAGTAGTTAGTTTTATGAATTATATGAAAATATATTATAAAATTATAATTAAGATAATTTTTTTTAAAATGTAATCTATACTATATATTATATAAAGAAAACCATTTTTTTAACTGTTTTATAACTAATTTTTGTACATAATTTTGTTATTTCTATTATACCCTTCCTAATTGAAAAAATTATCACATCTTTCCCACATTGTAGTGTAAAATTAAACTGTTATAGCAGTTCCATTAACTTGCAAAGGAAAAAAAAAACTGCCGCAACCTGTTGATGTCCACTATTCCTATATAATACAAGTAACTACCAGCAACTTGTATGGTTTTTAACTACTAGCATTTATACCCGTGCGGTGCACGGGGTGTGGTTCTCTGGTAATCTATGATAAAAACACGAGGAGTACATTTTGGGACGGTGGGAGTAGAGTTATAACTGAAAAGTAGTCTTTTCATTTTAAAAAGGTAAAACAAAAAGAAAACGACGACGTTTGGCGGGGTCTTTACTCTTCACCGTCCACACATGAAACACAACTCACAAGTCACAAGCCAGGAAGCCACACAACACAACGGCTAGTTCCAGACCATTAAAGTGACCGTTTTAGCTCACCATCCCAATATTCAAAATCTCATAACAACACACACACACACATACAACAAAAACAACCACAATTCTCAAACACGCACTTTCTCATCTTCCAAATTTCACCAACACCTTTGTTCACTAGTCCAACCAAACATTCCAAAATGGTGTACTCTTACAACTACACACCCAAGTACTACTCATCTCTCCAAGACTCAATCACCTCACTCTGCAAGACCATTCTTCCTTTCAGCTTCAAGAAGCGGTCTTTGCCTTCTGCGGAGCAAAGGTTATCGAGGTTGCAAACAGAAAACCTTAAATGGCAGCAAGACTCATTCCACCAGGTTTTGAACTTGATGGGCCTTCACAGAGAAGGCATTGTTACTGAAACTGAGGTCTCAGCTTTCAGAACTCACTTGCTCGAGACCCTTATCGCTTCTCCTCCCGAACAAGAGCATCCGCTTATACTCAGAGATAAGCTTCTTTTTCTTCAGGTTAGTTAGTGTGAATGAGTTCCATTCGAGGGCGTGTTTGGCTAAACAACTTAATTAAGCATTTATTCAAATTAGCGATTATCACACGAGAGCTTATGTTAACAGGTACCCTTTTGTTGTTAACAGGAGCTCCTTTATGCCAAGTGCATTTGTGAAGAAGACTATCATTCTTCTAAAAGGCCATTGCTTCAGAGACTTGCAGTTCAAGGAGCTCAGATTGAAGCAAGAGATGTGATCATGGCAAGGCCGAAAGACTCAAAAGAGGGTTCAGAGGAAGAGTGGACTGTGATTGACTTGAAAGATGAGAAATGCTTGATGAACAAGGAATGCTCTAATTCTAAGAACAAGTCAAATCAAGGATCATGTGTGAAGCAGGTTAAAGGAGGATCCTCAGTTTTTGGCTTTGTTTCTTCTCACAAACATGGGACGGAAAAGAATAGAATTGATTCGCCTTCTTTGGCTAACAAAAATGAACAACAAAGTGAAGGTGGTTCAATTCTTATGGAGGAAAGTGGGCCTCCACAACCATTGAAGGAAAGCAGTGGTCAAGACAAGTTGAAGAGGAAACCATTTAGGAGTTTGTTTGGTGGAGATGGAGGTTCTGAAGCAGAAGATCAAAGAGCAGGGAAATCATTGAAAAAGCAATGGGGGTTTGATGGATTCAAGAAATGGAAGAGAAATGACTCAGATAATGAGATAACTCCTTTGCCTCTCAATGATAGTGAGGCCTACTCAGCTTCCTCTAAAATTTTTGCAAGGGCACTTGGGGAGGGACCTGACACCAAGTTGATAAAGAAAAAGTTGCATTCTGATGGCTCCCCATCTGATTTTTTCATAGACAAGGTTTTGTTACTTTTGAACCCTTCCTTCAATCTGGTTCAATCTGTGAATCTCATTTCCTTTTAAATAAAAGATCTAAATTTGAACATATAAAATAAAACAATTACTTTGTGTAGGTTTTGGGAGACAAGATAAAGAAGGAGCTGTCTAGAATTCAGACAGAACTGAGCAGCACAAACCCAAATCTTAAGTTTTCGTAAGTACTTTCTCAATTATATATTTTCATTAGTTATTTTGTTATGTAATATCGTGTGCATTTAGAAAATCTGATGCTAGTTGCTTGCTTAGAATTGCAACTATTGCTTACTTCTGTTCAGTTGTGTACAAACAGAAATGATCAAATTGAAGCAATTTCTACCAAAATTCCAGTGGACAAGGCTGAGTTGAAAAACTACTTTCCCAAGTGAGCCAACATATTTGCTTTTACTTAACACTATATTCATCTATTTCAAGATCAGTGTGTTGCTGTTACTTAAAGTGTCCTCGACTTTCTTCTGTATGTTTTTTGTGTTGAAGATCATGGTGTGACCGATACGGTGACGTTGTGCTAGATGTGGTGAAGAAAGAATTCAAAGAGCATGTTGGAGAAATGGAAAACAAGCGCAACATTGCTAGAGAAAAACACAGCAACTCAAGGCGGTGGACAACATTTGATGATGATGAAAACATTCACCCAAATCTCTTTGATCATCGTGATAATTCAGTTCGCAGCAGTAACATCAATCCATTCTCACATGGTTATGCTGAGAGTAAGTGGAACTAAGCTGAGGTTCTGGATCAGCTTCCTCCAGGAAAAACCCCATCGTGTTAGATTGTTAACCACCAAAAGGACTTGTAACAAATGTTTGAATTATCGATATCGGCTTATTAATGGTTTTTTCCCTAAAAGTTCAACATATCTTGGTTTTCAAACATTTTGGTTTTGGTCCCATCCGTTAGAAAAAATCAATTATTTGTTGACATGGTTAATGGAAACTCACACCAACAACTACGCGGTGTGAGATATTGCTAAATAAGTATTGTGACATGAATGATATAAACACAAAATTCTGCGTATGAGACCATTTTGCGTATGAGACCATTTTATGTCCATGGATCTGTATCATCCACGTCATATCACTTATTTGGCGTCTCCTCACACTACATGACTAGTGATATGGTGTTTCGCTAACCACATCAGCAAATAACAGTTTTTTCATAATGGAGTGGATCGAAATCAAAATATTTGAAAAATTAAAGACCAATCAAAATAACTTATAGGGACTAAAACTAAAACACACTGGACTTTTAGGGACCAAAAGCATAAATAAGCCTTGATATCAATCTTTCCAAAAGTTTTATCAAGCATATTACTAGTGCAAGCACGCAAGGTTCCATCATGTTTTACTTTCTATTTAACACTGTCAATCCACACATGAACCTGACATAATGTGTAAAATGATGTTAAGTTATAAACTAGAGATATTATACACGATCCTAGCATAATTTGCAAAATTCATTTTCTTGTGACTGTAATCCTGGCATAATCCTGGAGTCCCACATCGAGCAAAAAGAAAGCTCAGTGTGGTACTTTAATCATGAAACTCCCCCAACTAAGTCTTTTGGGTTAAACTGTTTTTATGTGCTTAAAGTCCTAACGCCATGTGGATTCAAAATATATAATTATATGATTTTCCTATATGATAATGGCAATGCCACATGATATAAAACTAACCAATTGATATAAAACTAACCACGATAGACTTCCATGTGAAATTATTTAGCTTTCTGTGGACAGATAAAGTTAGGAAAGGGAATATGGGAAACATCACAAAAACCGGAAATAATAAAATCTTACTTTGTATATCTGACTCTAAAAGGCTGTTTTTACATGTATGATTCGTTGCCAAGGGTCAAATATATTTGAAGATTTGAATATTTACATTCATGTGTACAACTACAACATCAGTGAGATTGAACTTCTGTGTGGGCAGACTCCGTAATTCCTCCACAAACATTGCCACGGCAAAGAGGACATACACTGTTAAAGAGGGAAGCAAAAAACAGATTATGGGTTATTTATGAAATAGGAATTGGTAAAGACCAAAATATACAGAATGAGGAGTTAGTTTTGGTTGCAATGACAATACCCATGTATTTCTTTAAGCCACTTATCAACACACATCATGTGATATTCATGATTGCAAGGAAGAACTCGTATTTGGTCCCCTTCTTCATACTCCGCCAGGCATATGTAACATCTATCAAATGGAGCATTAATTTTTAATAATCTTGGAAAAAAATGAAAACATTCAACAACTAAATAAGCAAAAATAAATAAAATAAAATAAAACCTTTCATGTAAGCATAAAAATTTAGAAGGCCATAATAAACTATCATAACCACATTGACGCAAACTTAAAGCATGAAAAGCCAAAAACTATTTAAGCATAACCTAACTGAAACATAAACAAACCCATTGTGGTTCGGCTTAACCTCATCTGTGCACACAAATTTGCTAAGATGATTTGGAATTAAGAGGCTTACTGTTCAGCTTCATTACCACCATCAACTGCATCAACCTTTTTGTGTGACTTCAGAGGGAAAGAGTCAACAATTGATTCAGGTGCAGGGAGTGAGACCATGGATAGGGATAGTGACACAGGTTGCCGATGGATTTCATCTAAAACCTGCAGAGGAAAAATATGGTCGGTAAATTGGTTTTGGTCCCGTATATAGGACTCATAATCCAATAGCAAAGTATCAAATTTTTATCCAAAAAAAAAAAAAAAAAGAGAAGACGAGAGAGAAGCAAGGTATATAACCATTTGGGGTCAATAAATTATAACTGAAGAGGCAAATTTCAGGTAACCAAAACATAATATATTCAAACCAGTTCTTTATGCACAACCACAAAACATCTGTAGCTATCATAATAAAACAATATCTCTAAGATGCTCTATGGGCATGAAGTGTTAAAAATATCAAGGAAATACAACTAGATTTTACATCTATAAATAAAGGTAAAGAAAGTATTACAGCATAAATAATGTAGACAAACAAAAAGGAGGATAAGGTTCAGAATATGAAGACCTTCTTACAGGGTATATTTGGATATACCCAGTCAAGTTTGCGTTTTCCTGATGACAGAAACTTGAGCATATTTTAAAATATAGAACAGATTAACATTCTGAATAATTTGAGCACTTATTTTATTGGAGATTTGGGAGAAGTGCATACCCTTCCTGAAAAGTCTCCAACGCAAAGCTAGATTGAAAGGATGCAATGATCATTTAATAAACAAACACTAGATGACATCCTAGCACTACAAAACATTTGCCGATTTACATAAGCAATAAGAATTTGTTTCGTTTTAAAGAAATTGCATGATAAAAGCAGTCCAAGATAATATTGGAAAAAGCCTGACTAAATTATGAAATCCAAAATCTGATCAATTCAGTTATCAGGAAACATGACTCTGTAGAAAAGAGGCTTAAATGAGGAAAAACAGAACCATTGGAGCATCCACACTCACATAACTTATCCAGAAAGCACTCTACCCTGTCAATTGTATCCTAGTTAGACATAACCTATTGACACTCTACAAGAACCAAGTTTAAACTAAATGCCGAAAACATAAAGCAACAAAATTAAGATGCATGGAACTAAAATTATTCAAGAAAAACATGGGATGAGAGTGGAGCTCTAAAATGAAACAAACAAGAAGTATACAATTCGAGAGAAGGTTAAAACCTCAAACAGAGCCTCTGCTAGCATGACTATTCTGGAAATACTTGCTCGAGTGCTGGATTCCTCAGCAGTGTCGCAAGAACACGTACCATCTGCATGGAGTCCTAGTGGACATGAAGAATTCAACTGACCAATCTCATCAAGACCGCCACGAAGCCTTTCCCAGATCTATTAAAAGTAAAGAAAACAGCTTGAGTTACAAGAAAGGGATCACAAAGTCAGTTATCAAATGAAAGTAACATAAGAAATTCAAGGCATTCTATACTCCGAATATTTATTTTTTCAGAATCACCTCAGATCTTGAGTGACGCATTCGTTCATTTAATCTGTGAATCCTACTGCCCGTATAACCAGAAGAACTTCCGACCCTATCATTTGAGAAATCACCACCAAAATCAACAAGCCATCGATCCTGAGATTCCAGATCATCGGCACCACCAGAAGAGAAGACAATTGTCGAAGAATCACCAAGCCTTCTAGAACTGCGTCGCGAAAAGGCATCCCAAAATAATCTTCTACCACTCCTTCTGGCATCATGATCACTAGCATCAATATTGCTGCCAGACAACATGTTGGAAGATATAGTGACCACATCAACTTGAAGCACACCATCACTTCCCTGCCTTCTTTCTCGATTGGACACAAGAATACCTAAGCCAGAAGGTATTGCCTCCCGACGTGGTTCTTCTGGCAATTGAGAATTTGCTGGTGAATTGGAAGCTTGAGCATCAGGATTGGAAGAAGAACTGTGGATAGCTATGAATGCACCAGCGTGATTCTCAACAGGAATTTCACCAGAACTTGATATTCCATGCTCTTGAAAGGCTGAACTCCCTGGATGCATTGTCTCGCGAGAGATTTGAGAGATACCACTGAACACTGAATCATCAACATTATCGACTGCATCCTTGTTAGCAGAAACATTTACAGAGACTGGATCTGAAGACTGCTGTTCAACTAATGAAGTACTAGCTGTGTTGCTACTATCCCTATATGATTCATGACGACTATGACCAGCACTTACCTGATAAGGAGGGACTAGCTCCTCAAATTCAGACAAGCACATCCTTTGACTACTTGAAGCAACATTTCTGGATGAACCTTCAACAGTAGTATTCCCATAGAACTCGGTTCTAGTATCAGATGAGATTGCGGATTCCCCATGGGAACTGCCGCTAATTCTTGCTTCTGTACACAATAAAGATGATTCCTCGTTGACTTTCTGAATTTCATCATCAAATTCTGTAGCTGAATCAACCTGAAGTTCAGATGGACGCTCTTCCATCTAAAAACACAATATAAGAATGTCACTTTTTGTATCAGTCATTCAGTATGAATCCATCTAAAGGCTCCCAATTGTTGCACGCGTGAGAACACTTTACATGCTTTGTGCATAAAATTTCAAGTCATATCCCTCGTGATAGTGATCAACAAGTTAAGTACAAACATGATTTTAGAATTGCATCCCCATATACTGATATATAGATGCATAAATTAATAGCAGCTAACATGCTTCTAAAACTAAGATAGCTCATCTAATCAATGCATTATAAAGGAGTGCCACAACTTTTTGATGATGGAGAAAAAGTAAAATTCAAATACTTCCAGGTTTCAGCAGGTGAAATTCTAATTTTCGAAGAGTTCAAAGGTTTGCACCCTTCTCGGAATCAACTTTAGGAATACAAAAACAATATGGTAAATCCCAGATTCCTGATAAAGAATGATTCCATGAACAGATAATTTCAATCGTATCATACAAGTGAAGCCATATTGATCAGGCTTATCAAAAAAACATACTTTGACAAAATTGCGTCAACAAAAAGGTCAAGCTCGGTAGATTGACCTTTGAAAATTCTCAACAGATTAAAAAGCAGGAAAGAGCTCACAGATGCTTGGTATGGATGATTGAAAAGGGGGACCGGATTAAATGAATAGGAGAAGTGAAAAAGAATAAAAATTGAAATGAAAGAAGAGTCGATGAATGAGAAAAACGAAATGGGTATGAGAGGAAATAAGGGATAAATGAAAGGGGTGGGTGGGGGGAACCTGATAGGTAGAACGTGAGGTGGAGGAACCGCAGAGAAGAGAGGATACGGTGAAGCGAGAGGTGCGGTTGACCCTCCTGTTCCTGTTCCTGTTCCTGGGAGTAGATGATGATGATGATTGACGAGAGCTGAGTCTACTAGACCCCGAACCCATGTCGGAGAGAGACACCAAAAAAGAAGAAGAAGAAGAAGAAGACTCAGATGTGAGGATGAAGATTCTTGCTTATTATTATCTTCTTCTGTTCATGTCAATTCTCAAATCCAAAGAAAGAAAGAATGAAAGCTCACCAACTCTCTCTCTCTCTCAAATTTTCTTCGATTTCATTTCAAAAATTTATTTCCTGAAAATTTTTTTCTTACATTTGTGACAACGACAAAACTCAGACATACTTCCTCCTTTGTTTGTTTTCTTTCAAAATAATTGAGTTTCTTTTTCACTTCTTTTTTTTTTTTTAAAAAAAAAAAAAAAACTTTTCGTTTGAATGGATGTTTTGCTTCCCTTAATAACATTTTTTATTTCTTTACCCAATGACTCGGTTATGTTTTGTAATTGGTTCATTATAATTATTTTCTCCCGTTTTATATGTAAGGTTCTTAAAAACTTTTTTTTATTATCGACATAAGTTTTAATTTTAATTTTCAATAATAATAATAATTATTTTTTTATAAACACATTTATTTAATAAATATTTTTTAAATCTTAATAATATTTATATAGATAATTTTAAAAAACACATTAAATATTTACATTTTCAATGTCACTAATAATATTAATTATTTTTTTTAAATAATATATTTTTCAGTCAAAAAACTTACATATAAAATTGAAAAAAGTATAATTATAATTTCAAGAAATTACTCAAACTTAGCTCCTACAATTAGCCTGGTCCTAATGACTATGATTCTTTTAAAAATTGTGTTTGATAAACTAAGTAATTGACTTGAGTTTAGTATTTATAAGAAGTTTGAGTAATTTGTTAGGTTTCGTATATTACAACCTTAGTACTCACCAAAAATATTAGATCCTTGTTGGCATCATTGTGGGGGAAAAAATCCCAAACAAATTAAAAAAAAAACAAACAAATCTTGTTTAGCCAGGTAGGAAATAAATAAATAAAATAAAATGAGGCAAAGATAAGGAAATGGGAAATGGATTTTTGTACAAGACAGTTTGGAGAATAACAAAACCAAGTCCTAAATCAGCTCATACCAATTAGTAAAGGTTTCCTCGTTTTTGTTGTTGTTGTTGTTGTTTTTTTTTTTTTTTTGTGTCTTTTTGTTTATGGCTTCAGATTAGATTAAATGTGCGGTGGATAATATTAAGATGTTGATAATAGAGCACGATACTCATTGGTAAAGTGGTCAACACACAAAATGTTGGCTTCAATGAAAAAAGGAACACCACAAGTCCACAATACTCAGCGTGAAATAGTAAGACATTGTTGATTAAAATAAAACACTTTTCCGTTTCTTTCTTTAAATTAACCCATTTTGATTTTTTTCCCTGAGGTATCTACCCGTGCAACTAAGTGACTAATTCTTTTTTTTGGTAACAAAACTAGGTGACTAATTCTTTCGACATCGTCTGGCTCTTTCGGGGACTAGTCTCCCAACAAGGCTTCTTACATTCGCAAGAGCTGGAGATCGAACCCCCAACCACTTTCTTAAGTAGCAACATATCATTTACCATCTGTTCTAGTCTCCACTAGTCTTCATTTTGATTCATGAAAAAGTTAATATGGCATATGAGAAAATAAACGATGCATTAAAAATGTAAAGTTTTTTACATGATCACTATATTATTCACTATTTCTATATTTATAATTATTAATACAAATGAACGGTAAATAATAGTTTGTCAATGTAAAAAAATTTACATAATCAATGCACATCTATTAAACTATATTTTTACTTTTTTAATTTAATTGAACCTTTGATTTTTTATCTTATTTTAAATATTCAATTTGATCCTTTATTTTGGAACTTTGTTAAAAAAATTAATTTGATTTTTTTATCAACATCGTCGTATTTTAGGATTTTATTGTTGCATTTTTTCAATATTTTTAGTTTTTTTTATCAAATACATCATCTCAATTCTCGACCTTGTTTTTATTTTTAAAAATATCAAATTCATAAAAAAAATTACAAATTTTATAACTAAAAACAATCTTTTCGATAAAAATAAAGAACCAAATTGAAATATTTTTTAAAAATTAAAAGATAAAATTGAGTAATTTATTAATTAATTACTAAATTGATTTTTTTAAAGATAAAAAATAAAAATTAAAAAATTAAAATATAATAAAACAAAAAAAATATATAATTAAGCCTATTTTTCCCCCTCCCATATTCAACAAGCTTCATATTAGATGCAAGTAAATGAACGATGCAAAAGGGAATTCATTTTTTAACTCCCTTTTTTCTAGTTGACCCATTCCAAGTTTTTTTTTACCAAAATACCCCTTTCCTTTTCCTTCTCCTTCAACCCCTATCTCCTTCTCCTTCAACTTCCATTTTCCTCTTCCTCTCTTCCTCTTTCCATTTCCATCTTCATCTCCTTCAACCTTCATTTCCCTCTCTCTCTTCCCTTTTCCCCTCCTTCTCCCTCTCCACACTTGTCTAACATCAAAAATAATAAAGTATGAAAATGAAAACAGGAAACAAATTAAAACTCCCATGATAATATTAGATCTCAACAAAACTAACAAACAAAATACCTAATTTTCAAGATAGGAAAAATAATGTACGCTTTTGTGTGAGCGGACAATTTTTTAAAAAAAAATTCCCCACATACGCTGATCCACTAACATATGTGTAATTTACACGTATATTGGGAGGTCAGCATACTAAATAAGGAAAATAAAAAAAAAGTCTTGTCTATTATGCTTATCCCAAAGTATGTGGGGATTTTTTTAAAAAAAGAAGTATACTCTGCTCACACAGAACATATTAAGCATATCTGTTTTGTAAAGAAGTGTAAGTAAAGGAGGAGAGGGAAAGAAATATCTGGGGAGAGAAAAAGGGGAAGAGGGAGATATTGGAAAAAAGAAAGAGGAAGAAGGAGAGGGAAATTGAGAGGGAACCAATCAAGAAAGAAAAACCATGAAAGAGAGAAAATAAAAAATAAGATGAATTTTTTAAAAAAACTTTAAAGATATTTTGGATTTTTTTTTTAAATTAAGGGGGTTATCAGGTAATTAGGGAGGTAAAGAAAGACTAAAGTATTTATTTGGTTATTTACCTTATTTTAAATTTCAAATTGGTCAGTTATGTTTTTTAGGTATCATAGTCTCTCACGTTTTTTTTCATTATCAATTTGGTCCTTGAATAACTGTTCATGTTATGTGGACGCACACGTGTCGTTTCTCTCTAAAATATTGCAAATGTGAAGCAATAGGATGTTGACACGTAAGATGAAAATGACTTAAAAATTAGTTTGATAGCAAAAAAAAACAAAAGGGACCAATCTGAAATTAAAAAAATAACCAAACACATAATTTAGCAGTAAAAAAAAAAAAAAAAATCATGATTTGTGAGGGTTGGCGTAGAATTGGGCCGAACCCACTGGAAAATACCAACCCGTCTCTTCTGAAGTAACCTAAAAACCCAAAAACCCTCAACCGCCTCAAACGACGGTGAACCTCACTCTCTTCTCCTACTCTCAGCTCTCTGCTCTTCACTCCTCACTCTCCTCATTCATTCACTCCTAACTCTAACTCACCACCATGGATGACAGCTTGTACGACGAGTTCGGCAACTACATCGGTCCCGAAATCGACTCCGACCCCGACGACTCCGACAGAGACCATGACAACGACGACGACGACGACGATGACCAAGACAGGCTCACTCACCACGACGGCCGCGCTTCCGACGACGAGGGTCCCACCAACGGCTGGATCACAACCTCCAACGACGTCGACATGGCTGACAACCAAGTCGTCCTTGCGGAGGACAAGAAGTACTACCCCACCGCCGAAGAGGTCTATGGCGACGACGTCGAAACCCTGGTCATGGACGAAGACGAACAATCCCTCGAGCAACCCATAATCAAACCCGTTCGCAACATCAAATTCGAAGTTGGAGTCAAAGATTCATCGACCTACGTGTCTTCTCAGTTTCTACTTGGCTTAATGTCGAACCCTACGCTGGTGCGAAACGTTGCGCTCGTTGGGAACTTGCAGCACGGGAAGACGGTGTTCATGGATATGCTTGTGGAGCAGACGCATCATATGTGCACGTTTGATCCGCAGAGTGAGAAGCATTTGAGGTATACTGATACTAGGATTGATGAACAGGAGCGCAGGATTTCGATTAAGGCAGTTCCTATGTCGCTCGTGCTGGAGGATAGTAATTCCAAGTCATATTTGTGTAACATTATGGATACGCCCGGTCATGTTAATTTCTCCGATGAGATGACTGCCGCGTTGAGGCTCGCTGACGGTGCTGTGTTGATTGTGGATGCTGCTGAAGGAGTCATGGTAGGTGTCTCTAATTGTTGTCATTTCATTGAATCGCTTGTTTTGTATTGTTGTTATAGTAGGTCTTTTGATTTTACTGGACTTGATGCTCAGATTTAGTAAGCTTAATTAAAGATAGTTAGCTTTGGGCGTCGGTTAAATCTAGTTTCAAAGAGAGAATTCTTATTTGGGTTTGAACCATAGTGCATTGGAATGTTGTTGTGTCGGATGGGTTATCACATTCGACAAGATAAGATTAGGAAAGGATGCATTAGAGAGAAAGTTGCAGTAGCACCAAAGTATAAAAAAAGATGGTTGAAATGTTGAATGTTGCCTTATGGTAGTTTGGGCATGCGTGGAGAAGAAATGTTGAAACCTAGGAAGGAGGGTAGATTAGATGGAGGGTAGCCCAATCACTAGAGCTAGAAGGAGACTACAGGCCAAACCATTAAGAAAAATTAAGATGTAAATAGTTTGTCTGTAGACTTGATTTATGGCAGGACATTATGGCATCGTTTGATACAAATCCCTTACCTCATCAAGTGGGGAGTGACTTGGTTATTGGTGTTGTTTGAATTATACTGAGTTAATAACTTCATCACTTGATAATTGATATCCTTTTAAATAATATGTTGTTGTTGATTGACTGTTGTGAACTTGATGCTGAAATTTAGAAAGCTTAGTTATAGTTATTTTTTTGGGCATTGGTTAATTATAGCTTTGGAGAGAGAATTCTTATTTGGGTTTGAATGATAATGCTGCATTCTATGAGTGATCACAGTCAGGAACAAAGTATATTAAAGATGTTTGAATCATGCCTTAAGGTAGTTTTGGCATGTGTGGAGAAGACCTGTATAAACACCCTAGTTATGAGGGTAGACTCGAGGGAGGGTAGTCCAGTTGCTAGAGGTAAAGGAAGACCAAGAAACTATAGGCAAAACCATTCAGAAAAATTAAGATGTACTAGTAAATTGTTTGTCCATATACTTCATTTATGTTAGTTTTGGCATTGTTTGATCCATATTTTTGACCTCACCTAGTGGGGAAAGACTTGGTTATTGTGGTTGTTTGAAGTATACTGAGTTTTTTTTTTTCCAGATAAGAAAAAGTTTCATTCCAAAAGCAAGCAAAGAAATAGAAGTATACTGAGTTAATAACTTCATTACATGATATACTTACATATAATATGCTGTTTTGTTTTATAAAAATAAAACTGCCAACCATATAATACTAGCTAGTTACAATTAGCTGCAAGCAATGAGTTTTTAGTATCTTGGGATTTGTAGGTTAACACAGAGAGGGCAATACGCCATGCGATCCAGGAGCGACTACCTATTGTTGTTGTAATCAACAAGGTAAAAGATTCTGCTTTGATGTTATTGGAAACTTTAAGTACTGATCTTTTGTCCCCCTGTTCTATATTTATTTTTGTTAACTGTTCTGTTTTTAGGTTGACAGACTCATAACTGAACTTAAATTACCTCCAAAAGATGCTTACCATAAACTAAGACATACTTTGGAAGTCATTAATAACCATATATCTGCTGCCTCCTCAATTGCTGGTGATGTCCAAGTTATAGATCCTGTTGCTGGAAATGTTTGTTTTGCAAGTGGTACTGCAGGATGGTCCTTTACATTGCAATCATTTGCTAAACTCTATGGGAAGATACATGGCATTCCTTTAGAAGCTAATAAGTTTGCTTCTCGTCTGTGGGGAGACTTCTACTATCATCCAGATACCAGAACCTTCAAAAGGAAACCCCCTGCCAGTGGAGGAGAACGATCTTTTGTTGAGTTTGTGTTGGAGCCACTTTACAAGATCTATAGCCAAGTCATTGGGGAACACAAGAAGAGTGTAGAGACAACTCTTGCAGAACTTGGAGTCACACTAAGTAATGCTGCTTATAGGTTAAATGTAAGACCTTTGCTTAGGCTGGCTTGTAGCTCAGTTTTTGGTGCGGCTTCAGGTTTCACTGATATGCTTGTTCAGCATATACCTTCACCAAGAGATGCTGCAATTAAGAAGGTTGATCATATATATACAGGGCCCAAAGACTCAACCATCTATAAAGCCATGTCACAGTGTGATTCTTCAGGGCCCTTGATGGTCAATGTGACCAAGCTGTATCCAAAATCTGACTGCAGCGTCTTTGATGCCTTTGGTAGAGTATACAGTGGCAAGATACAGACTGGACAGACCGTGCGAGTTCTAGGAGAGGGATACTCTCCGGATGACGAAGAGGACATGACTGTAAAAGAAGTGACAAAGTTGTGGGTTTATCAAGCTAGAGATAGGATGCCAATAGCTGAGGCACCTCCGGGTTCTTGGGTTCTAATTGAAGGTGTAGATGCCTCGATCATGAAAACCGCCACTCTTTGTAATGTGGATTATGACGAGGATGTATATATATTCCGACCTCTTCAGTTCAATACTCTGTCAGTGGTAAAAACAGCTACTGAGCCATTAAATCCAAGTGAGTTGCCCAAAATGGTGGAGGGCTTGAGGAAAATCAGCAAGAGTTATCCTCTAGCAGTCACTAAAGTTGAGGAATCTGGGGAGCACACTATATTAGGGACTGGTGAACTGTACTTGGATTCTATTATGAAGGACCTTAGAGAGCTCTATTCTGAAGTAGAAGTCAAGGTCAGCTATTGTTTTTACTCAATTCTTCTGTCATTTATTTGCATTCTCTTTTGAGCTGGACATTGACTTAAAAGCTGCTCCTTTATTGAAGATTATCCTTTCCTTTGCTTTTGTAGGTGGCTGATCCTGTTGTCTCGTTTTGTGAAACTGTTGTTGAATCTTCATCAATGAAATGTTTTGCCGAAACACCAAACAAGAAGAATAAAATTACTATGGTAGGTGTCCACCTTCTTGTCTTTTTGTGCAGGGTTCATCAAAAATAGTATGTGGTTTAGTTTACAAGTACCTTTTCCTTTTTGTGCTGATGTATTGTTCACTTCAGTCAAAGTAACCTTGATAATTCTTTAGATTGCCGAGCCACTGGAAAGAGGTCTTGCTGAGGACATAGAGAATGGTGTTGTTAGCACTGACTGGAACAGAAAGAAACTTGGTGAATTTTTCCAGACCAAGTATGATTGGGATCTCCTTGCTGCGCGATCAATCTGGGCATTTGGCCCTGATAAGCAGGTAATTTCTTTCTCTCTCTCTGTCTTTTTGTCTGTCTCCCTGAATTTCTGAATTTCTGTATAACATATGCAAGTATAATGCAGGGCCCAAATATTCTGTTAGATGACACCCTTCCCACTGAAGTTGACAAGAATCTGCTGAATGCTGTGAAGGACTCCATTGTTCAGGGGTAAACATACAATATATTGAATCATTTAGATATTCATTGATTAATTGACTACACATTGATTTTAAGTTTTTATGTCATTTGATAGATTTCAGTGGGGTGCACGAGAGGGACCTCTCTGTGATGAGCCTATCAGAAATGTTAAGTTCAAGATTGTTGATGCGAGAATAGCACCTGAACCACTTCATCGGGGATCTGGCCAGATCATTCCAACAGCAAGACGAGTTGCCTATTCAGCTTTCCTTATGGCGACCCCTCGACTTATGGAACCAGTATATTATGTAGAGGTACATCCTATTTTAACCTTCAATAGTATCTGATATCAAATTTGATTTTAGTCATTCTGTGATAGTATCTTGCATTCAAGGTTCTGCCCTTCTGCTTACAAGCTAATGAGCAGGTTTCCATCTCTTAAAAGAAATCTTGTGTTTGTACTGATTTTAAGTTTTGGGAACAATAATGTTACTATTTCATTGATACTTGCTTCGATGGTAATGTAATTTTTTTTCTTTTGCACCAGATTCAAACACCAATAGACTGTGTTTCTGCAATCTACACTGTGCTATCTCGTAGGCGTGGACATGTTACCGCTGATGTTCCTCAACCAGGCACCCCTGCTTATATTGTCAAGGTAGGTGGCCAATTTTTGCATATAACTGTTTCGGAAGATCTTATCAACAACCACTTTTCTATTTCCCACACCTGTCAGATGATCCATCCGACTGTGTAAAATTGTGTACAAAAAAATCGGATGGCTTATCCGACTCTGTTAATGGGTGGGTGTGAGTAAGGAAACATGTGTGATAATAAGATCTCCCAACTGTTTTTGAGGATATTTTGAATTTGAGTTTCTTGATTTCCTAACTTTTTCTCCACTTATCTCAGGCATTTTTGCCCGTGATTGAATCTTTTGGTTTTGAGATAGACTTGAGATACCATACTCAAGGTCAAGCATTTTGCCTCTCAGTTTTTGATCATTGGGCTATTGTTCCCGGTGATCCTCTGGACAAAAGCATTGTTTTGCGCCCACTTGAACCAGCACCCATCCAGCATCTTGCCCGGGAGTTTATGGTAAAAACAAGGCGTAGAAAGGTATAGCTCTTTCATTTTTTTTGGCAGTCACCATGGTTATTTTCCTAAATGCACCCTAATTTATTTGAACCTTAGTTATTTTCCTTGGATATTATTTTATATTCCTTATTTATGCTGAAGCCTTCCTAGCTGATGATCTGTTTTAATCCTTTTTGTGAGAATATTTTTTACAGAGTATATTTGCTATATATCTAATTAAAAGAGCATCTATGGTAACTGCTATGCATTTAATACATGTTGCCTCTTGCATTCTATCTTGGTAGGGAATGAGTGAAGACGTAAGCATAAGCAAGTTCTTTGATGAGGCTATGATGGTGGAACTAGCACAGCAGGCAGCAGATCTTCATCAACAAATGATGTGATTCTTTATAAAAAGCTTCTATCCGATTCAATCATCGTTTTGTATTTTTCAGAAGTTCGGTCCATAGGCTCCATCGTGAAACTGGAAACAAATTGATGTGATGCAAGCAAAATTGAAACTACTCAATATTTAAAGTTCTGTTTTATAAGTTGGCAGGGTTGTGGCATAACAATTTCACGTACAGGTGTAAGCTCCAGTGCCATTGAAATAGTAGCCTACTATCTCCCATGTGAACATTTTTATTATAGGCAGGGAGAGCATCTTTGTATGTAGTTTTTATATATTGCTAGTATAACTTATTTTGTAAACTATTAACATTTTTTCCCTCTATGAAATGAACAATCGTATATTCAGTGCCTCCATACTATAAAGCCTCACGAAAATTCTTTTAGCTAACGTACGGCTAGTTACTGGCATCAGTCAGGGCACATAAACCAGATAAAATTTCAATTTGATCCAAAGAGTGGACATATTCTTTTTTGCGTCATGTACTAAATAAGCTTGAATTTAGCCAAGCCTACCAACTTCAGGTTGTTGTTCAAGACTTGATGAATATCAGACATAAATAATATGGTGATTTCTATGGTTTTTCCTAATAGGTATGTTTAAAATAATGGGAAAAGCAAAACTCGATTAGTCGATTTGTTCAAGGTCCGAGTCACCATTTAATCACAAAGATTCCTTCCCGTTTACATTGTTGAACAAAGATCATCAAGTTCTGAAGTGGAATCAAGAGTAGTGTAGCATAGCCGTTACCCGACCTTTTTAGAAAATAGAAACATGACTCGCTAATGGTTCCTATTTGATTTTGGTAAATGGTGGTATACAGCCAAACGGGTGTCTTTTACTGATCTCATTCATCACGTCCTCATTCTTTATACGCTTTATCATGGTAAAGAAACAAATGCTAATGTATATCAATAACGATTTCCAGTGAGCCAAGTCAAAGCTTCATGTTGTTTCTCTCTCTCTTCATACACCCTTCAATGAAAAATAACTATGGTTTTCTCATGTGGTGGACAATCCTTTAAATTGTCGGTACTCTTTCGCTTTGTCTATCGGTTGAGCACTTGAGCGTTTTCAATCTCAATGAGGAACGTAATAAACTCTTCGAAATTTTGACCTGAAACATAAGCTAAGACACTTAACCATAAAGTTGTCTCAAGAACAACCGCGGTTCAGCTGGTTCTTCTTTAACCATGATAGAATAAAATCATTAAGGAAATATGTAGCAAAATATTAGAGGCATCTCGCTGCTCCTGTAGCTGACAAGAGAAATGCCTGTACTTCATGTAATCCATCTTCAATAATAAACTTGAACGTTATACAACAGTTTCCATTGATTTAACTTTTAAATCAATGTAAAATAAGAGTACAATGATTCAATGATGTGTGCACAAATCACTTTGTCCTACATATACATTATTCATTTCCTCTAATGAGTTGGCACTCTCACTGTCCCTGTAACAATGGGATAAATTAATTACATGACAGTAACACTTTTATTAGAAAATTGGAATTTGGAACCTCAGTTTGTTCTTTTTCTATATTCTCAGGGGGACTATTATGTTGAGCAGCAGCAATGAGAGGAGGCAGCACAGGAAGGCAATTTCTGTGTGACAGATGAATATATGTACATAATCGCAGCTTGAAAAAAATTATCGGCAACATCATTTGTCTTGCAGTCAACAATGTTCTATCCTTCTAGCAAGCATTTAAGGTTCTGAAGTCCCTCAGCGGATATGCTTCTCCTGACTCTCGCCCTTTCTACGACCATAGGTGGTGGTGGATCTGAGTGAAAACATACCATCACAACTGTTAAGTTATCTGTTGCTCCTCTCTTTATTGCTTCCTCTACTATCTCCTTGCAACATTGTTTCACATCATTATGCGCTTGAAGCCTCCTTCTAGCAAAATCTACAGCATTTTGGCTACGAAAAACGTCCCAAATTCCATCACTGCCAATTATCAATAACTCATCTTCTTTGGTTAATGTCACCATTTTAAGTTCAGGCTCAGCAATCAATGGTCCACCTCTTCCACTCTTTTCCTTCATTCCTTCAAGATGCCAATTACCTAAAGCACGAGTGACACCTAACAGGCCATTCAGGTAATCATCATCGACGAATCCACCAAGGGACTCGATCCGCATCCTTTCTTTAATGCAGAAAGGCCTATGATCTTTAGACATTTCTATAGCCCTTCCACTACGGCACAAAACAGCTCGGCAATCTCCAGCATTGGCCACAAGCAAAGACCTGTACAAGACAATGACATTTACTTAAAACTTAAAAGACATCCCTTATATCAAAATAACTGCTTCAAAAAACTGTTAAAAACATTGTGCAATGGTTCAAGATTTCTGTAACTATCACATTAGTGAAGAGTAGGAATATGATTATATGAGCACAAATCTGTCTTCAAACTCAGTGTGTGTCAGTTCACGAATATAAGCCGAAAAATTTAGAACAGTGAAGACAAGAGTGCATACCTTCCAAATATAATTGCAGTGAGTGCAGTTGTACCAGAAGAAAGGGAAGAGTCAAGAGAACATGTTTTTGCAAACTCTTTATCAGTCTCTACAAATGACCTTGTGACCACCTTCTGAAGTTCAAAAGGAAAGTCAGCATCCTCAACAATCACCCTTGGCAAGTGATCACGAACAAATTGTGCAGCACTCTTCCCTCCATGTCCATCAAATACCTACACAGAAAAACATTCGCCATTTACATGTCAAATCCTGATTAAATCACTGCACAACCTATGCAAAATGACTACAAGAAGTTTTTTCTCCTTTCTTCTAATTTTTTCCATTTTTTCCATGCTCATAGAATTGGCACAAGGGTATTCTCAATACTAAATTTTATGAACTAGTTCAAGCATTTAATAAATGCATATTAGGAGCATATATTAAATGGAATATGTAATCAAATATTCCCATAGATTATCAAACAAAAATGAGATAACTAAGGAAGAATTAAATTGAAATTTATGATAAGCCTGTTCAGTTAGATGGCTTACACCATAGAAAGAAATGGTTTCCCCACATAACATGTCATAACCAAATTTCTTTGCCAAGTCTCCAATGCTTATGTGGGTATCCTCCATGTAAGGGCGACCTCCAATATCAGACCACTCGCCGGACCGAATAGCAGGGATGAAATTCATCTGGTTCTGTCTCTTGTCAGAAATTTCTGAATTCTCACATATGCTTTCTAGCTAAAATGTGGCACGCCATAAAGGAAAAAAAGAAAGAACAAATGAGTTAAGATAATAGGAATTTTAATAAATGATACTAAGCAACCTTTAGAAAGCCAAAGAGAATAAGAAAATTAAAAAAATAAATAAATAAATTCTCAGGAAGTACACAAATACATCTAAGAAAATTTAAAGATCACATGACACTAATAAGTCATATTTCAATTGAAGGTTTTCTTCTACCAAAGATAAACAAAACAATACAGACACAGAAATATCTTTGACCTTAAATAAAAGAAGAACATGGAAGGAAAATGGACTTAAAAACACTTATCATGGCTTGTAAAACGAATTAGCATTCAATTCTCTTATAGAGTTCTACTGAGTCTGATTAAAAGAGTCGGAACAAAAGCTACTTTGTAGTAATGAAAAAATAAAATGGCATCACATGAAGGAACAAAAGAGAGAAAAGCTGAGTGAAAAAAAAAAAAGAAAAGAAAAACCATTGGAAAATAGGATATCATGGAAAGCCAAAACTCACAGGAACTGAATTAGCAGTAGAAGTTGTAAAAGAAGAGGCTTTTTCCATGTGGAGATCACAATGCAAAGGCCATGACATCCTTCTGTTATCAACGTTCTCTGTTTCTTGAGCAACTTGCTCCCCCTTTTCCTGCACACACATGATGGGCACTCACTCCAGTTATAGATAGATAGGTAGAAAGACTACTAGTGGTACTTTCAATTCAGCAACTTGTAGCAGTTACAGTTGCAGTTGCAAACTTAGAAGAATTTGGAAACTAATAAGAGTTACAAACAACTTCTTATGTGGCTTATAGTCTTTACTAAAAAGGTAGTGATAGAGAGAGATAAGGAAGATTCTTAGAATATGTTGAGAAAATGATGGAGTTTCTCTATGTTTTAATAATAATAATAATAATAATAGTAGTAGTTGTATTTAGAAGGAGTGTGAAAGAAACAAGAGCCGTTAATTTCCAGATTTTTTCTATGGAAGTGTGGTCTCAAATAAAGCTTTGAATAATGTCATTTTCTATGCTTACCTAAGCTTATCACATTGCCACCCAACTATTCCATTTCATATTATTTTCCTTCTCTTTTTCTACCTTTATTGAACTTCCTTATAATCCCACTAGAAAAATCTTCTTTTGATATTTATACCAGATTCTATGCATTTATCTTTCTTGTATTTGCTTAAGTTCTTAGGTAGGAAGTATTTGTTAAGATTACTTAAACTGATAAAGTATTTGTAAGTGCATATTTTTTTTTAGAATTTCAAAAAAATATATTTTATAATAATTTATATTATATTTGATTTTTTAACAAGACTCATTAAGTTTATTTTTTTTAAATTATTATTTAAAATATGGTAAAAAGTGTCTTAAAACACTTGTTAAAAAACTAAATGTGATTAAAAATTATGAAAAAATATACTCCCTCCATTCCTAATTATAAGGCCCTCTTAACACTTTTATTTTGTCCCTATTTATAAGGCATTTTACCAATTTTCAATGAGCATTAATTATTTTTTTTCCAAACACCTCTATTTATTTAACACTTTTTAGATTCTCAATAATATTAATAGGGGTAATTTTGAAAATATATATCAAAAGTTCACATTTCCAATACAATTAACTAAATTATTCCATTTTCTTAATGGACATGAAATCTCCCAAAAGAGCCTTATAGGAACGGAGGTAGTAATAATAATAATAATTATTATTATTATTATTATTAAAATATATTATTATTATTAAATTTTAATAATAATAATAATAATAATAATAATAATAATAATAATAATAATAATAATGGCTTGTTCAAAGCTCAACTTGCTAGGGATGACTTTCATCATGAAAGTAAGGTAACTGGTGTGGAAGTTGGAAACATCAAATACAATACTTCTCTCTGTTACACGAGGACTCCCTCGAAAGATTTTACATCCATTGAAAAAGTTTACTAATTTTTTTTTTAATTAGATTCGAAATATGAACTTTTCATATGTATTTTTAAAATTATTATTAAGAATCTAAAAAGTGTTAAATAAATAGGGGTGTTTGTGAAAAAAAATAATTAATGATCATTGAAAATTGGTACATGGTCTTATAAATAGGGATAAAATAAAGATGTCAAAAGGGTCTTATATTTAGAGACAGAGGTAGTGTAAGTTTTTATTATTTTTTTTGGTCCGTATTCCTTGCGGAACCACCGGTATCCCCAAGAGCACCCTTAATACCAGGGAGCCATTGAGACTATTCCGGAGCGAGCTGCGTGGCTGGCTCTCCCAACGAGATGTTTTTAGTGGGAATCGAACCCGGGGCTACTAGAACTCGTGTCTCATTCCCAAGATTTCAGTTGGGGCCTTACACCAACTGAACCAAGCCTCGTACTAATTATGATAAGATAAATATAGTTATTTGAATATTATTAAAGCTTTTTATAATGTACGTACTAATTATTAATTATGAATGAATATTAAGTTCAAACATAAAACAAAATCAAACTATAAAATTTGGGTTTTGTTGTGTTCTTTGTTTCTTTTTACCCTATAAATTATTGAGGGAATTCACTTTAAAAAATTTAGAGGATTAGAGTCAAACACTAATGTAAAATATGTTTACCATTTTGTTATTATTTGTTTTAAAAACAATGGTTAAGATTATTCATATCGACTTGTTCACCAAAAAAAAAAAGATTATGTAACCAAAAAAAAAAAGATTATTCATATCGACTTTAGATCCACAATACAGATCCAACCAGAAATCTAAGCAATATTTCAACCTAAAATATGCTTAGATGTAAATAATTGAAGTCATATGTTTTGTAAATAGCAAAAAACTAACTAGGAAAAAGTTCTTCCTTTTTCATTTTTGTTTCTTTTTATTAATATAAGAGTATTATGTTAGGAGAAAAAAACTTAATTACATAAGCATGAAGGAAATCAACCTAATACTTTGTATGAAAAACAATTGTGTGGTACATCCTACCAATGATCAATTTTGAATTATGTTATTTCTTTTAAATTAATTGCAGTATATGAATAGTCAATTATTTTGGTGTCTAAAATATTAACAACCATCATTTGTAAACGTTGGGAAATCCTTCGAGATTATGTTCCATTGAGGACGGCATCCATACGTAAATGATTTCCTTGAGAGTTAGGTATACGGATTTCCAACTGCCAGGTTGAAAGCAAATAACTTGATTATTCTTTTTCCTTGAGTTAATCATTTCTTATTTTCAAACATGGTTTTCAAACTTTATACTTTTCAGTATGTACCATCTTTACTAATATGCAAAATTCAACTATTATATGCTTTTAGGTGAGGAAGAAGAAACCTACCTTTTTCTTTTCTTAAAAAAAAAAAATAAAAAAAAATAAAAAATTCAAACTTATGATCTTTGATCGTTAGCCACAATGGCAGCTAATGCTGGTATGATCCTCCTCCTAACATGCTCTTGTAATTTACAATAATGACAATTTGAGGTACAAGCAAAATCATTGTATTGTATATATTATTACCCCCGTCTTTGAATGTAAGATCATTTTGACATTTTTATTTTGTCCTTATTTATAAGATCCTATACCGATTTTCGATCATTAATTACTTTTTTTTTCATAAACACCCCTATTTATTTAACACTTTTTAGACTCCCAATAATATTAATAGGGATAAATTTGAAAATACATATCAAAAGTTCATGTTTCCAATACGATTAACGAAATTAATCAACTTTCTTAATGGACGTGAAATCTCCCAAATGGGTCATATACAGGGGCGAAAGGAGTATTATATATCAAGCTAAATTATAAAAGGTAAGATAGAATATCTTTTCTCATCCTAGTACTATGGAGATGATGTTATCGATATTCAAATATTTTTTTATTTATTTTTACATCATAGAGGTTTGTACAAAATGTGAGATTTAACACAATGATAAAATGGTTGTTTAATGGTCACGAGGTTACGATTTCAAATTTTGGAAACTTTTTTTTTTCTTGAGAAAATAAAACTGTGTATATTTACTTTTTCCAAACTCTATTAGATAAAAAGCTCGTGCATTGGACCACACTTTTTTTTATTGTGATTCCTATATGATTGATCTTTATCTAAGAAAAAAACAAATGCAAATATATATAGTCTTCGAATAGTTGAGATGCATTCACATATCTTTTTAGAGAAACTATCAATTAGAGCATGTTATATTATTTTTGGCTAGAGCTATTCTATGATGAAGCAAGTTATTTTAGTTTACAATAACTTATCGGGCAAAACCGTTTTTTTTTACATTAAGTTTGTTTTTTAATGATTCCTTAAGTTTTTTATTTTGGAAAGTGATCTTTAAATTTTACTTTCGTTAGCATCATTAGTATTTTTGTTTATTTTTCTATTAAATCCATTAAAATACTATTTTTTTTCTCTTCCAATCCAATCTTTTATCTTCTTCGATTTTTTCCGGACTTTATTTGTTAGGTGATAAGGTTTTGTTTTTTACCCCTCTTCTTCTACATTCTCTCATGTTTCTCACACCGTATCATTCCATCTTTATTTCTTTTCATTTCCGGCACAATTATCTTCTTCTTTTCTTTTCTTTTTTTTCACTTTTTTCTTTTTTTTTCCCCACCTGTCACCACCACCGCCACCGCCACCACCAGCAGCCATCAACACTGACTTCAATCTATATCGATAAAAACTTCTTAAATCTACATACATGTGTAATTTCTCCTCTTATAGTTCCAAATCAAAAATCCCTTTTTGAAACCTTAGAAACCTGTTATAAAAAATCATGAGAAATATATTGACGGAAAATTAAAGAAAAAATCAACCACACTAATGGAAGTAAACTTGAAAATTTGATTTTTTTTTTTTTTTAAACCACTGAAATGACTTTAAACATAATCAAAGAAACAGTTTTACATAACTTACCGTCTTGGTTGTAATGAATAATGCATGAAAATTGATACATGTTGTCAAACAACAAATTTTATTTAATGGAAGTTGGTGAGATGATAATGAGTTAGAAGAAAAGTTGACAACGGAGTTTGCTTTATTTTATTAACTAACAATAATGACCCAAAATGATATGAAAGCAATGTCATAAAAAGTTGATTGGTTAGTAATAGTAAAGGACTTGTTCAACGAAAAGATATTAGGCTAATCAGGTAATGACCAATGACATTAGATTTCTCCACCCCGAGCTTCCACAATAGACCTAGCGATGAAAAGATGACAAGGATTTGATTTTGTAGGATCAAGTGCTCTGTGACCCACTGTTACATACTATATATTGATCTTGGAGTATTATTATTAGCATAGTGCATAATGCAATAATTTTTCCTCTAGGCTAAACATTTGATTTTTTTTTTTTTTAGGTAAAGATATTTTTTTTTTTTAAGTTATGAGAAAGTTGTCAAGATTTGAACTCATACACTCGAATTTATTATTACACAATTTTATCAATTAAGTTGATTCTTAGATAATATATTTGAGTTTACCTCAGTTTATCAAAATGTTAATCAAAGTTCTTTAAAGATGAAAAATATTTGGAGAATCAATTCCAAAAATTTTGTGTCTATCCCAACTAGGAATCCAACAAGGTCCATAATTTTCATTTAACAGTGGGTTTTAATGGTAAAGTCAAGCCACCCCAAAGTTGTCAAGACAGTAGCAACCTATAAGAATATTTCACATGCCTTGATGGTTGAACTTTAACTCTAAAAGTGGGACACTGGTGTTCATTGAAGATTTGTTCCCATGGCATTTTGGTATCAAGAGGGACGGGATTAAATACTTCGTGTCCTCATTTGGTTCATATGATATAGGAGATATTTTCATAGGTAGTGGTCCTAATGGCCTACAACAAATGGTGCACACGAAAAGGAATAAGTCAACTCAACAAAAAACAATGGGACGTATATTTATGGAGCGTGTACTAGACTAAACTTTTTTCTAGTGCAATTAGAAGTGTCAGCAAGTTGAATTGCGTGGTTCTGATTCTAGGGACACATTTCTCCAACGCCCTTGCATCTATGCTTTATTTTATGGCTCGAGAGGAAGGGAAAATGAGAGATCGAATATGTACTTTCACCAGCCCAATGGCAATGAAGACTTGAGAAAAAATAGCAGCACCAATACGATGACTCTCTCAGTATTTATAATTTTCTGGAAATGTTATAAATTAGACTTAAATACATTTTGATCATTTATCTATTTACAAATGTTCAATTTGATCTTTTATTTTTATTTTTTAAAAAATATTCAATTTAATCTTTGTGCAAAACTAGCGACAAAAACCAATGAGTTTCTCGCTGTGAATGGTGGATTTGAAACGTGGTATCATTGAATGAGTTTCATCTACACAAGTAAAGAAGAGAATGATATAGATGAATAAATAAATTGATTTGGAAATATTTGAGTTTTTGGTGACGTAAAGTAGGTCAAGTTTTAGGTCGAGCACTTTCATACATATAGTAGTACATCATGAGATAAATTCTTTCGAAACTCGGGATTTCAGTTAGTGATAGACAGCTTGGCTAGCTATCCTCTAAAAAAACGGTCATTCAATCTCAGTAGTGCGTGGCAGGAAGAACGCAGCTCCCAGGCGTACTGATAAGGCTTAACCGGAATAGAAGAAGGTTGGATGGGAGTGCACTTCTTCAATCTAGGAGGTATCCGATATAAACCAATGACAAGGAAAAACGAACTTAACAGTTTTTAGTGTCGTTTGTATTTTCGGCACTCAGAAAGTTCCACAATGTGCAACAATGATAGATTTGAAGGATGGAATAATATTTTAGAATATTTCATTTAAGTTAATGGTGTGTTGTTGGAAAAACCAATTTGAATATTTTTGAAAAGATAAAAGATCAAAATAAATCCAAAAAAAAATATAAAGAACCAAATTGAATACTTGTAAATAAATAAATAAAAGACCAAAAAGTATAGTTAAGCTTATAAATTAAGATTATTTAAAAATAATAATTTTACTCAACAATTATTAGATCAACTAAATTAAAAATGATAAAAGATATTCACTAATGGAGAGAAACAAATTTTTTTTTTTTCATTACATTTTAGATGAGTTGGGTTATAATTTATGAAACTTAGTAAAGGAAGGGACAAGCTTCATGGCCATGTACTCACAAATTATTCATCAATTAGTACTTGTATCAACAAAGAGATTCAAATTCTAACTTGCAACCTTTTGGGATATGCGCTGAATAATTATCAATCAAACTATTTGTTGGCAATAAGCTAATCATAATAAACTATATTTTCTATATTTTTATTTATATTTAATAATAACATTTATCTTAAATTTGAAAGATTAAAAAAAAGACAAGAAACAGAGAGCAACTGTTATGGTAATGATATGGAGATAACTTATGTTACCTCACCACTAATTCCAGTCCAGCACCAAGAGGTAATCACCCAACACCATATAGCCAATATGTTGGTTGAATGACAAATATATAATGCCCATTTTGACAGGGTCCCTATCTTCCAATTATGCAATCACTTATGGACTAGTCAAACTTTTTCACCATAAGAGTCATGAATTTTGAACGTTAGAAAATTGAAATCAAACCTATTTTAAATGCAAAATGACCAAATTACCCTAGGCATTATTTTTGGCAGCTTTGTCTTCATCCCTTAATCACCATCAAACCACCACCATCGAATAAAATCCATGATCATCGCCAATTCTACAAATTCTTCTTCCAAATCAACATCCTCCACCACTTCTACCGCATGGAGCATTGACAGTTCAAAATGCTCTTGATCAAGTCCTCCAAATCATTGAAGTGTACCCTCCAATCATGTTTCCAGGAGAAGCTAGTAGCGTCAAAGAGAAAATAGGTTAGGAGGATGCTAAGGGAAACAGGTTTATGTAACAAGGTGGGGATTGGGCCAAGAGTTTCAAGGAGGTCAGTGCTAATAAGGGACACTTTCCGTGTCATTCTTCAAATGGGTGTTGTTATGTTTGGTGGACAAATACCTGTTATCAAGGTTTCTTTACTTTTATCCTTTTTCTTCTATATATTCATTTGATGGAATTGGAATTTCTTTTACAATAATATTTGAAAGTTGAAACCTTTTGCCGTTAATGGAGAGAGATAGAGGAAGTTGGAGATTAGGGAAAGAAAGGAGTGGGGGTGGGTGGTTGCAAGATGAAGAAGGTTATATTTTTAGATTGAGACTCTGATCCAATAAAAACAAAGGTTCAAAACTTTGTATTGATAACTAGTTCACTCCATGAGATTCACCCATTGCCCAAAATTTCCTCAAGCAACAGGCACACATCAATATTCCTCAGAAGTCAGAAACCAATGGCCGTGTGTAGCAAGAACAAAACCTAGATTTCAAAAAATCACCAACACTTTCCTTTTATTTA
The DNA here is from genome assembly GCA_037953625.1 of Crotalaria pallida. Classification (NCBI taxonomy): domain Eukaryota; kingdom Viridiplantae; phylum Streptophyta; class Magnoliopsida; order Fabales; family Fabaceae; genus Crotalaria; species Crotalaria pallida. Next base: position 182,075,585 of record CM075649.1, read on the forward strand.
ATCGAAAATTAAATGGTATGGTAAAACGAGTTTGAGAAAAAACACAAAAGGATAGGAAAAATAAGTCAAACCTTCTATATCAATAAGATAATAAAATGATATCTACACCAACATTTTACTTAAAACCTTCTATATGCAAAATTCGCACTCCATGCGCATCAAAAGGAGTGGGCATCATACTAGAGTAGATGAAAACGCATTCATCACTTTAGGAACCAAATAAAATTTCACTGAAATACAATATTCATACTAGAGTAGAAAGTCATTATCAAGAGGAGATTTATCAAAGGGATAAACTATCTGATCAGAGTAAAAGCAATGCAAAGAAAATATTGCCTAACCAGCGCACTCATTGCAAGGGGTAGAGAATTTGTTTGCTAGGGTTCACAGAAATGAATGAAAATTCTCCACGTGGTTCATATGAGGTTCATGTGAGATACTTTTTTGTGCATATACTACCATTTTTTTAATTCACAAATCAAGCACATCATATATGTGACCCAAATCCCAATCCTGTGGATGTAAAAGGAACCAAATAATAGATAAACTTGAACAGCAGAGAGGAACAGTTTGCATAGTGCCAAAATAAATGCTAATAGTATTCAGGAAACATAATGTATAACAAAATTCTTAACAAACCTCAAATAAAATCCAAAATTGTTCAGATCTTTAAAATTGACACCATTCCGAAATAAAACTAACTAAAAAGGCACCACTTGCCCTTTATCGAAAACTGACTATCAAATCTTAAATCCCAGTAAATGCCTTCTTTGCACCACTTGAAGATCCAGCAGGGATCACCTTCAGCACATTGAACCTCACTGTCTTTGAGATTGGTCTGCAGAAACGATATACATAAATGCAATAAGATACATATCTATATGACTATATCTATATAATACAACAATAGGTTCTTCAAACAAAAGCTCACCTGCATTGGCCAATAATAACATGATCTCCTTCCTTCACACGGAAGCAAGGTGAAATGTGAGCAGGGATATTTGAATGCCTCTTCTCGTACCTAAATATAATAAAACAAGAAATAGATTAAAATATTAATTAGTTTCTCCTTGTGCACTCACCGTAACTTGACAACAAATTTATAAAAGGAAATACCTTTGATACTTCTTAATAAAATGAAGATAGTTCCTCCTGACAATTATAGTCCTATTCATCTTCGCACTGTGGCAAGTTCCTGCTAAGATACGGCCTCGAATTGAGACAGTGCCAGTGAAGGGGCACTTCTTGTCAATATAGGTTCCTGCAAATGGTTGGGATAAGCAGAAATTACAATATACAAATACACAGAAGTAACCTAGTCCTTTCATACACTACAGGCATGGCATAAAGATTATGACCTGACATAAACAATGGTACAAAGAGAATACATGACACAAGCAGAATGTAAATAAGAGCTTTGAATAAGATACTAAGGAACCATGAGCTTCTAACTTGGTCATCAAAATTTTGGATTACTCAGCTATATTATTCCATCAAATAAATTAAAGTAAATTTCCAAATTCCAACAACAAGAGCATGATACAACACGCAAGCATTTACAATTATACATATATAAATTTTCTCTGATCAAAAACCTGATTACAAAATACATGGACCTATGCTTAGGTACAGTAAGCAAAATAATGAAAACATTATATAAGTCACACGCTTGTTAAGAACCATCACAATAAAACAGTAAGCACTATAAATAACCAATATTTTTTACTCAATCAGAACTACATAAATTGTATGCATTTATTTGGTATCATACACAGCCTTCCAGAACTACAAAATATTAACAATTCCACACACAAACAACATTAGATCCACATGATAAATCAAAGATTTATAATAACTCAGTAAATTAAAAGCAAGGACTCTAGAACCAAATTTAATAACATCACACATAATAAAAATTTAAACTTTTATCATAATCTGAAGATACCCACATATCCACAACAATAACCAATTAGATACACATAATATACACAAAGTTTAATAGCAAAAAAGTGAAATCAAAGTAAAGAGAAAAAACCTTCAATGGCTTCCTTGGGTGTCTTGAATCCAAGACCAATGGATTTCCAGAAGCGATTGCCACCTTTCCCAGGCCTCTTTCCCTTCCCAGATTTCTTTGAGCTGTCACAATCAACCAACAAAACAAAATAAATATTATTACTATGCATTTACATTTTATAATAAATAAATAAAGTGAAATGAAGCATTTTTAGATTAATATCATGAATACCTAAGAAACACCTTAGGTTGCTTAAGAAAAGCCTTCTCAGTCTGCAATACAAAAACAACAATAGTTTCATAAACCAAACAACAAAGAAATAAATAAATAAGTAAATAAATAAATAAATGGAAGATTCATAAAAAGGAATAGAAGTTAAAAAGGAGCAATGGATCTGAAGGGTGTTAGTACTTGTTCAGCCATGGTGAAAAGAGGTTAGCGGCGAATGATGCAGAGGCGAAGAGGGAAGTAATGGAAGCAGCCGCACTCAGAAAAAAAACCCTAATCACTCACTCTCTCTGTTTCGGGACTCTGATACTCGATACTTATTTCGTTTGCTGGTTTTTTTTTCGGGCTTCAGCTTATGGGCTTTAATAATTGGGCTAATTAGATAGGCCCAAAACAAATAAATATAGGACCTGCTTAAAAACAAAAAGTTATAGCAATGTCAAATCTAATAATTTTTCATATTTTATTAATGTATTTTATAAATGTATATATTTATAACATAATTTATATTTTATATAAATTATAATTTCACATTATCTTTTCGATGATGACTTGCTAAATTGTTTTTATAGTACACACACAATTGTAAATTTAATCTCCTTTCCAACTCTAAAGCTTGGCATGTTTGATTGGGTTTGGTTTAAGATTGTAGTTTTGTTTTTTTTTTCAAAAATAATCATAATTTAACATGTTTGTTCGCGAATGCAGATTATAATCTTATATATATTATATTCTTCAAAATATAATCTAAATCTAAAAGCTCCCTTATAGTAGTTGGAGATTATTTTTTTAGACCTGTGTAATTTTCTTATTATACCCTTATCATTCCAAGTTCCAACACATTGACTACCCCTTATCACTTCATACCTTTTTTGTGATTTACTCACTTAAAATAATCTTTTTTACGTTACCTAAACAAAACAGATCAGCTTAAACTCATTTTTCAACTAAGATACTCAAATATAAACAGATTATAATATGTATCAGATTATAATCATAATCTCATTTTATCAGCTATACCAAGCACGCACTAAAAGAATTGAAATGAGTTAAGTATCATGAATTTTATGATTGAAATGTGTAAAGGTTTGGGGTGATTGAATTTCAGTATCATGTAATTAATGATGATGGTAGGGGTAACAGTGATAGTTGTATTGAGTTATCATGCCTCTGTAGTTTCTCCATATATCATGTGTGTTTGTGGGACGATGTTTCTTTAAGAGGATGGAAATATAATGAGATCGGTAGGTTTTGCCTAAATAGTCCTAAGTTCATGACTAACTTGGAAGTCTATTTAAAAACATAATGAAAATCTTTATATTTCGAGAAAGCAAAAATAATGAAAATTTGTTTGGTTCAAGCCTTTTCAATATATGAGTATGGTTATTTATGCATGTTAATTTATCCATATTTATAAAAATAAGAAATGAAAAAAAAAATACATCAATTTTCTTAGAGAGAATTTATTTGTTGGAAATAATTTTATTTTTAAAACTTCCTTTCATTCACACATGGTAAATAAGATGAAAAAAAAACACACACGCACACGAACACACTTGTCTAATTGGTTGTCTGCCATCTTTCTTTTTAGTATAAAAAGCTATCATAATGGAGCCTCCACAATGCTCCTTTTTGAAAATCTGTCTCCTGATTAAAAGTTGAGAATTCCTCAACAATTAGAGCATCCACATGGCAGTGGTGGTGATTATCACTTTATAAAAAACTGTCCAACTGTTTCAATTCTTTCTTAACCTTTTTTCTCTTCTCTCCATTCATTCTCTTATTCTTATCTCTCCCCTCTATATTAACGTTTCTCTCTTCATTCCATATTTTCATAACTTCGATCCACTATGAAACCAATCAAGTGAAATCTTAAAAGAATATCTAATCCTGGTACTACAGTGTTTCTCACTTCCATTTTTCTTACTTCATTCTTACTTCGTTCTTTCTTGGTTGGGTATCTAAATTTCAATATTTATGGTACTTTGTATTGTGAGTCAGTAAACAATTAGCATGGTTTTCTTAAGTAAACAATTAGCATGGGCAGCAGCCTTTTCAGTTTCTTTCCTTTCGTCATCATGATATTGATTACGAATCAATTAAAGTAAATGAAAAATTTACTTGACACTAAACATTTTTGTTTATTATTTGTTAGTGAACTTTTTTTTTGTTAATATTTTCTTTTGAAAATTCTTTATTATGATGAAAAATTTACTTGACACTAAACATTTTTGTTTATTATTTGTTAGTGAACTTTTTTTTTTGTTAATATTTTCTTTTGCAAATTCTTTTATTATGGTAATAAATTTTTTGTTCATATTTTTTAATTCATGTCCTTGAAAAAAAAGCAAATAAAGATATATATTTTTAATAATAAAAAAAGAATTTTATATAAATGTTAATGATATATTTGGTATAAATAAAAAAAAAGATAAAGATATATTTTGTCTTTCTATTATTCATGTATTAGTGTTTTGTAGTTATCTAATCAATTGATGGAAAACAAACGGAGTACAAAGAAACTTATGTCAGTTATTGGTGGTTATATATATATATATATATATATATATATATGAATATAGGCTTCATATTTGCTGATGTGGTTAAAAATGAATACTTAATCATGTGCAGGTTTGATTTAGTATTAAAATTTTTATCTACTTCACTTAATTAAATTTAATTTAAGTACACATACCCTTATTTATACATCTTATATAAAGTTATATATATATAATGTTGGTACTGTATTTTTGAGATATATATATATATATATAATATGTTGGTACTATATTTTTGATATATATATATATAATATGTTGGTATTGTATTTCTGAAATTAAAATAAAATAATAACTATACGAGATTGACACTATAATACAATAAAAGAATGAGACATTATATATCGATAGTATGTTTTGACGAACTTAATCATTTAAGTTTCATCAAATGATTTTTTTTTTACAAATTAGTATGATAACAAATCAATTCGAAGACACAAAATAATTTACAATTATTATCTATTTAAATTATCCAATAATAATTAATGCAACAAACAAACATCCCGTGCAGTGCACGGGCTTAAAACTAGTGTAGTATATGTTTAGTGGCAATGTCTATACGAGGGTTTCTCCGTTCTCACATCTTCACTATCGTTTTTGTTCCAATATGACATGTTGTTTACATGTAAACATATAAAGTGCTTGTTTGTATCTGCGTTTGCAGCCCGCAAACGCAGAAGCCAGTGAGGAGAAGCTTCTCCCAAAACGCAGAAGCCAGTGAGGAGAAGCTTCTCCCAAAACGCGCTTCTGGCCTCCTTGAACGAGAAAACAAACATATCTAAAGTCATGTTAAGACTCTACCCAAACAACCATCAATGGTACTAATACTCTATAAGACTATAACCATGGAGTTCCCAACACGTTTTCAAATTCCAAATATGTCATTGAACTTTTATCACCTTGTCATGTTCAGGCCCGGTTATAACCTAATTTGGGCCCTAGGGCGAAAAAAAATTTGGGGCCCCTAATTCAAAAAATAAAAATTATTATAAGTATCAATTAAAAGTTTAGTATATATACGAATAATCAATTAAAACATTGACAAATTGACAAAAATCAATAATAGAATTAATTATTAAAAAATAAGATTTGAAATAATATAAAAAATTATTTAGTAAAGAGGTAATAAAATACCTTTTTCATGTTGGATTACAAAAGTAAAGTTCATTACTTCATATATTTTTAAATTAAGTGAGCAAATTAAAAAACAAATTAAAATATTATGCTAAAAATCATTGATAGTTAAAAGATAAAAAGAACTCACAATTATTAATTTTTTTTTCAAAAATAAATGTACCATTAAAAAAAATTATGTGCCCCTAAATTTTTTGGGCCCAGGGCGGCCGCCCTTGCCGCCCTCCCTCAGGCCCGGCCCTGGTCATGTCTCGATCTTGAACTCTTTGTCTGATTCATTTATTTTAGTTTTACCAACGGTTAAGTTAGAGAAACACGCGTTGTAATTGCGCACTTCAGGCTTCCAATGTTTTGAATAAATCAGTAAGCTTCTATTGTGGCCATTCCGTTCCTAACCCAGAATCCCCCTAATGCTAAGTAATAAACCTTCATGGAGCGATTTCGTCCAACAATTTCGGAGCAGTATCCAAAGCACTCAATTTAGCATAAAAACAGATTGTAGCTTCCGTGAACAAATTTAAACCATAACCATTAAATAAATAAAACATGAAAATGGATAATGCTATCAATTTTAGAGCAAAAAGATAAACCCAGGCGTGATCAAAGAGATGAAGGTGTAAGTGTAACTTAAAAGTGCAATTTTTCAATCAAGGACAGGTGCAGGCAGAAGAGTTAGTGAAAAGTGAAAACTATCTCAAAGGAAGTTTTGGTGAGGGAGTGGAAGAGGAATGAGTCAACGTGGAGAATAGAGTGAAAAGAGTGAGCGTAGATCGTATGAGTGACACAATATATTGTGAAGAGCTTTAGTTATGAGAGTCCGTATGAACAAGTATACGGGCAGGAGTGATGCGATAGCGGATGGACAGGTAATGAATTTGGTAGGATGAAAGTGAAAGAAACTGAGGAAGCTTAAGATAACAATGAAAAGAAACAAGATTCAGTATAATTACAATGTTGCCACCACGTTTTTAACCGACGTGTTTTCACTTTCCAAAATTTTCACGGGAATGGTGTAAAGATAATTTCACATTCTCATGTTTTCACCCGTTTTAAGAAATATTTTCAAAATAATCTTATCAAACACGTTTTCATGCATGTTCCCTATGTTCAACAATCAAAAGGAAAACAGGAAACATGCATAACAAACATGCGCAAGTTTTTCAACTTCCAGAATTGTGCTAGAGCCATTACATAACTGGCATATGTATGATGGTTTAAAGTTTCAATTTTAAAAGACATACCAAATGAAACTTATATTATGGCAAGTCTCAATTCTAATGTAGCTATTTCCAATTTCATGTACCTACTAACTTAATTAGGAGAAGATTAATATCAGTGCCCCATATTGTATTTCATGATGATACATTCAAAGAACACTCTTCTTAGATATTGTCTACAGCTGGAGAAAGTCAAATCAAGCTTGATACATAATATCAAAATGAAATCAACAAATCCGCCCAGAAGTCTGATATTTATGATAATCTTGCTCGACCGCATATTGTACATTATCCTCCCCATCACTCTGTCTGCATCAAGAAGGCATACATGCAGTAAGTCAGTTCTCGAGCTATCAAAGAGTAAAGTTATGAGAAATGTTAACAGGAATTAAAAACCAAGGGAAAAAAAAAGTTTCCATCATGCCATATCTACCCAACCCAGCCCACCACACTTCCATACAAGTTTTCCAGGGCCCATTACTGACACATGCAAGACGAACCAATTTGACATTATATTTAAGGTGCATGCTATTTTTACAATTGCAAGCATATAAAAACATTAACCCTGGTAGATAAACTAATGTATAATTACAAGATACAGGGTGTTAAAAATAAAAACTTCGTTTGGGATGTTAGCCTAAAATTTAACTTACATTTCAGATTTGTTGATAGACAAGTTTCAACCTAATTTATACTTTCACGAAAACTTGTTTATGGAGATTCACTAGTGCAATAACATTTGCTAGTGCATCTTTCTATTAAGGTAATTACAGTGTGTTTTACGGATTCACATAGTAAACTTACCTGCACTTTTTAAGCAACTTTTACTGGTTTAAATATATTTCCCATATATGCAATATAGAACTTGACACACACACACACACACACACACACACACACACACATATATATATATATATATATATATATTATGACACCATGCAGATATAATCAAAACCTAAACGCACATTCCCTTATGTCCTCCCTAGGCTGGGATTTTAAAATAAAACTTGTTAAAGATCAATTTATTCAGAGGTAGAAGGAAAACCTTTTGACGTTTTGGATTTGGCAGGGTCGGTTCAGATTCACTCTCTCTGCGTGATGTCTCAGCATCAGTTTCAACCTGCACACATTCCACTTTTCAGCTGCTTTATTTTCAAGAAGGGATAATTACAATGATTAATTTTCACAATAAAATACTCTAGTTGATCATGGCAAAACAGAAAAAGAAAATCCTACTGTTATCCTAAGCTACACCTATTCAACAACCTGGGGTTAGGGTGACCCAAACTGAGATTTGAACAAAGATACAAACAATAGAATTCCCACTTTCAACTATTGGGATATTCCAAGTCCCCATCAAAGTCCAGTAGTTCTCATGTTGGTTAGGGAGAAGAAATTCAGTAATTGAAGTTGAGATAGGAGTAAATTTGATCATGCAATAGAATTGGGAAAGAAAGCAATGAAACATGCTTACCCGGGTAGAAGCATCATGAGCCATATGATCCTCTGAAAGATTTCCCTCAGACCCAGCTTGTTGAGATATGAGGGGCATGATCTCCCGAAGAACATTGGACAAAAATATTCCTTCATCACTAGCTCTAGGTTCTGCTTCAGGGACATGGGAAGAACCCCCTGTTGTTGCAGCATGCCCTGAGGTAGACCCCGCAGTTGTTCCTTGTAAATTTGAATCTTCAACATGAATTTCTCCACCAGGAAAGAGTGCCCTTAAAAATTGAAGTACACTGTTTGGTATCTGTCTCTCAGGTTCTTGATTGCTTTGAGCCCCACCAGCAGACAGGATATTGATATTCACAACACGAGAGTTTGATGGTTCTTGTCTAGTGCTAGGAGTTGATGAGGATCCTATAGCAAAGTCCAACAACAAACCACATAAAATCAAATTACAGTCCTGAAGATATCCTTACTCTTTATATCAGAGAATTTCATACAAGTAAATAAAATAAGTAAACCATAAGCTATACAAGCAATCTATGATAGGACGACTAAGTGGTGGACCATATTAGCAACCTATTGATGCTCACAAAGTGTTTAAGCCACAGAGAAAGAACAGGAAGCTGTACTGAAGAATACAAAGCTACAATTTGAAAATACACACACACCCACACACACACACACACACACACATATATATATAATAAAAAAGAGGGAACAATCATCAGCCTGAAAAGTTAAAATGCTCATTTGTTTAATTACCATTGCTTGCAGAATCAACCATGATTTGCCTTTGCAGTGTGGATTCAATAGATGATTGTTGTGCAGCATGATGCTGACTTGGTGGTTGAGATCCTTGTTCACTGTTTGCAAGCCCAGAAGACACAGGTTGCAATCTCCCAAGAACTGGATAGTAAAACCCCATAGAATTACTAGATGGTTCTGAAGGCAGGCGACCTATGGGACCTGGAACTGCTGCAACCATGGTTCTAAGTGGCACTACCCTTACTCCAGGCTCCCCAACCATAGATGCATTTGGACGACTTGAGGTTGCCTGATTAACAGAACTTTCACCTTGATTTCTTTGAACTGAAGCAGACTGTGTATCACTGCGCTCTTCGTGATTGGCATTGGGTGTGGTTGTTGATGTACCTAGTATTAGAGAGGAAAAAACTAGGTAGAAATTAGGAGCACTATGCAAAACAACAAGACAAGAATACAGAAAAGTGAAAAAAATAAATAAAGTGTACCTCGTCGTATCTGTATATCGATACGCCTTGGGAAAAAACTTGAGCCGAGACCACTACCTAAACTTGAATTAGAATGTGCAGCGCCCACAGGGACAGCACCAAAACTTACTCCAGGTTGAAAAGGAAGAGGCTGGAAGCAAACATTTCAATAAGCAACAGCAGGATAATTTTCACAAGAAGAAAGACAACAAGGCAAGTACAACCTGAACCATGATATGGTTAGGACCAGATGGAGATATAAAAAGTGCAGGCCCGCCATTAACTACAGCTTCAGACTGTACAGGAAATTAGTTAGTGGCACCAACAAAACAACTAACTAACAAGATGCTGATGATAAGAAACCAAGCCTACCGCCGTTTGACCCAAACGTGTTGTCATGGTTGTGCGGCCAAGCTCAAGTAAAAGTGCACCAAGGTTATAAAATAGAACTCCACTCCTCATAGCCCTAGACTGGGCGCTTGCCCGCAAAAAGGAATCAGTTACATCTGCTTGATTCTCCAGCTGTCTTGCAAGTTGCTGTGGATGTAATGAAATCACAGCAAATTAATATTATTAGCAGAATAAAACTATAACTAAATCTCGCAGATAGATACTTGGGGGAAAGGCAACAAAGAGAAAGAGTAAAGACTTTTTTCTATTATTGAATAGCTAGTGATCAGTTCAAACGCAGCTAACAAATCTAAAGACATGATTTAGAACATACAAGTAGGCACTCCCCAGCTTGTTCAACAATCATTTGTCTAGTAGAACGCAAAATTTCTGCCAAGGATGTGGTTGATGAAAGCCCTTGTGATGTTGAACCCAAATGCGAAGGAACAGATCCCATTTCTTCATTCCTAAGAGCTTCAAATGCTTGGACATTGTTCACCCCTTCTCTGACTGCAAGTAAAATGCGTTCCTGTCATTCTCAAGAAACTAGCACAATACAGGAGCCAAACATTGATAACTATAAATTTCAACATGGCATGCTTACCAATTGCATCAAATTCATTGCTTATATAACTCAGGTATTGGGACAAAGTTGTCAAAGAATCAGGAATGACCTACAAAACCACACACATATATGAATAAATAAATCAATATTGTAACTTAAAAACTTAGCTGGGGGCTCAATTCAAATCTGGAAAAATAAGTACATCTGAATAAAGTAAATAAGAAATTTAGCACATACGGGAGGCTGTAAAGACCCCACAGAAGGAGGTCCAAAGAAATTATGCAATCTATCAGACGAAATCCGGACACCAGGTTGTTCAGATTGAAGATGAGATGAATCTGATATGCCACTAAAGCCTGAAGTTCTTCCAAAGCCTTGGGAATCCTGCTCCTTCACCCAATCCAGCACATCCAAGATGTCATGTTAAAGACTTTCAGATGAATAGGCGCATCAAGAGACATGAATATTTTTATAATCTGAAAACAATTCCAAAGATACCTTTTTTCTTTTTTTGTGATCAACATACCATTTTTTCTTTTATAGAAGATTTTACTTAACTAAAATAAGGAAAGTTAAGGTACAAAAAAATAAGATAAGATATCTTAAACAACGACAACAAAAGAAAAGAGAAAAAAATATCTGCAGTGTATGCAGTAGAGCTCTCCAATTCAATGCACACTGTAAGAACAGAGAACGCTTATTGTAAATTTTAATGTTATTGCTTCTCCTGAAGTCGCATGATTTCTTAGAATTGAAATCTTATGTTCTGTCCGTTAATATTCATCTCTCTCCCCCTTTCCAACATCTTGCCTTCGAGTGTGAACATAATTTTGGGGGGAGAGGGGGGCTGTTCACCTTTGCATCGTGAATTTGGCTTGTCCCAATAGCAGAAAAAATTAACAAACATATAAAGGCTGAATTTACCCTGACATCAATCCCATCACTGCCACTCATTGGAATTCCAATAGATCCTAGAACAGCAGAAACAACCTGCACAAAAGTAGGAAAAAGGATAAGCCAACAAATACAAACAAATCAACCCCCCGAATGTGCCTCCTTTCTGTTCTAATCTGGAACGTACCCTATGAAAATCAGGAGAAATTCCATCTCCCTGGACAGGCACGTTGAAAGATTCAATGAATACACCAGGGGCTACTTGATTGCCATGACCATGGCTTGTGCTTGAATTTGGGTCTGTCACTGCAAAATAGATGTTCAGCAGTAAATACCGTATCTCTTTGAGGAAAATTTTCTTTCTGTTATGGATGAGCGTGCTGCATAGAAAACAAATAAAGAATCCCCTGCCCCTCACCAACATATATATATATATATATATATATATATATATATATATATATATATATTTAAAAGGTAAAAAATTTACAAGTACCAGATGGCAAACTATCAAATTCTAAGACAACATAAATGAGTTTCTGCTCATACAAATTAGACCCCCTTGGCAAAATCTGGCACCAAATTTTCCGAGTTTAACCAATTGAATAGTCTAAATCTTGCAGGTGCACCTAAGGCAATGACATTGAAAATGTGTGCTTTTTGACTATATTACCTAATTCTCCAAGCACAAAATTAAAATTTGACAATATACAATGTAAGCAAACAACAACAACAACTAAGCCTTTGTCCCACTAGGTGGGGTCGGCTACATGTATCAAACGACGCCATAAAGGCCTATGATAAATCATGTCTTTTGATAAGGCATTGATTGCCATATCCTTCTCAATTGTTTCGCCTATAGTTTTTCTAGGTCTTCCTCTTCCTCTAGCCCTTGTAGTACCTTCCATTTGGTCTACCCTCCTAACCGCGGCTTCCACCGGTCTCCTCCACACATGCCCAAACCACCTAAGACGAGATTCAACCATTTTTTCAACAATAGGAGCAACCCCAACTTTTTCTCGAATATACTTATTTCTAATCCGATCTTGTCTGGTATGCCCACTCATCCACCGCAACATCCTCATCTCTGCAACATGAAGTTTATTCTCTTGTGTGCCCTTTGCCGCCCAACACTCTGTCCCATATAACATCGCCGGTCTTACAGCAGTGCGGTAGAACCTTCCTTTAAGTTTAAGTGGTACCTTCTTATCATATAACACGCCCGAGGCACTCCTCCATTTCATCCACCCTGCTTGAATCTTATGATTTACATCCCCTTCTATTTCTGCATCCTGCTGTAAGATAGAACCAAGATACTTAAACTTCGGGACTTGTGCTAAGACATGCTCTCCAACCTTCACCTCCCGAGTAAGGCCCACGTGCCTCTTGCTAAAATTACACTCCATATACCCTGTCTTGCTTCGACTTATCCGGAATCCAGACCCTTCTAAAGCTTGTCTCCACATTTCAATCTTCCCATTTATTTCCTCTCTAGTATCCCCAATAAGCACAATATCATCCGCAAAGAGCATGCATTTGGGCACTGGTTCTTGGACATGTTCCGTAAGCACATCCAAGACCAGTGTAAAGAGGTAGGGGCTCAAACTTGACCCTTGGTGTAGACCTATCGTGATGGGAAAATCCTCTGAAATCTCACTTTGTGTCCTCACGCTCGTCTTGACCCCGTCATACATATCCTTAATGGCTCTAATATAGGCAACACGCACCCCTTTCTTCTCGAGAGCCCTCCATAGTACCTCTCTAGGCACTCTATCATAAGCTTTCTCCAGATCAATAAAAACCATATGCAGGTCTTGCTATCCCATTGGTGGTGGCAACATTTGCACATCGTGCATAGTCGTCAATGGATGCAAACCTGCCTATGTGGTGTATGCTGCATAGGTGGAATCCTACCTATGCGGTGTATGCTGCATAGCCGGTCCTAAGCCCGGATAAAAGGTGAAGGTTGTGTTAGGCCTCGACAGCCAACGTAAAATTTTGTCGAATCTATGATACAATGTAAGCAAATTATAAAGAAATTAAAAAGCCCCATATAAATCATACTATAAAGGACACATTCATAAAGTACATAATCACATCAAACCTGAATGATTGAATGAACTTCCAGGTGGTGGTAAATCAGGTTGCCTGACAACCAGATGCAAGGTATGACCATCTTCAACATCTACTTGTGTTAAGAAGAAACCTATATTGAAGAAAGGATATGAAAAGGATAGGGAGAAAGTTACAAAATTACAAGAATTACAAACAAAACAATTGCCAGGAGAATGGCAGTTGGCAGCAACAAAACTTGTTTGTCATAAAAAGCATGGCTTTTGAAAATCATTAATAGAAGGCCTGTCATTTGTAAACTTGAATCCTAAACAAGCATGCTTCATTGTTTTATTCATTAAACTAATAGTCTCATACTAACTATTGAGTTTCTATTTTAAACGCTTGGTAAACCAAAAATGAACTATAACATGAACACATCTTTTAACTTCCAAGTATTTCCTTTTGAAGGTGCAAGGCACACAACCCAAAAGTCACTTTCCTATAGAATTTTTACTGTTATGGCTACTATATCCCTTCTACTAATTTGTGTTTTTCTTTACTGGATCATTTTGCCCCAAAATCTCAAACATTCAATGATATTTTTGACAAAAAAATACCAGATGACAACAGTAAGGATCATATATAATTTTATATACACATACATCAACAACCAAGTCTTTTCCCTATGTGAGGTTGGTCAAATTGATCAAATGACGGCATAATTCTCTATTGTAAATGGAATATATATATATATATATATATATATGTATATGTATATGCACATGTAAGAGGAAATTTTATCGAAATGAAAGAAGAAATTACTTCACAGCATCTTGCTAGACAAGTTAAAGGAACAAAGTAGAAAGGAGACAACAAAAAATTTCATTTTGTTTTGTACTATGGTAACTATTCCAAATCCTTTCTTCGAAACTATTCCATTGGAAAGTTGACTACTTTGTTAATCTACTGCGAAGAAAATGCCACATTATCTTGCTTTTTTTAAAAAAATAGTCCCTTAATACAAATTCGAAAGAGAAAGACAAAGGATACGGTAGGCGGACAGGAGTTGATCATCCTTTAGAACTTTTCCTTGGCAAATTAAGCGCTGCCGCTCTGATAACACTCCAGTTACAGAAGCAATCTGTTCTTTCAGAGCAGGAACTGGCATCTGCAAAACAGGGAAAACTGTTGGAGGGAGAGCAAAAGTATAGATTCTAACTAAGTTGCTAACTAATAGCAAGATGGCAGCATAATGGTCAAGATAACATAAAATAAATAAATAAATCTTTTTAACTGCCTGGTTAACATGTTCTACTTGAAGGGAGCAAAAAAAACAAGATTATATATAAAGAAATAAGAAGTGTAGATTAGAAATTTAAAAAACAAGTGAAAAAGGACTATAAGTAGTCAAGGAATTACCTGTTTATCCACTCTGAGGGTGTATGTCTGTGAATCCAATGTTTTGATCTTTATCTCAATAGTGGGTTCTGAATTTCCAGTGCTGCTATTGCCAGGGATCTTTTCAGTAGCATTACTCCCCATTAATACCTATAAAATGAAAAAAAGTATCAGAAACTGTTGGTAGTTTGTTAAGACATAAGGAGATTATTGAGAAAATCATGAGAAACCAACTAAACAATACAAAACAACAAAGCATACAATGCCATATTTGGAAAAGTATGTATGCAAACATATACACAAAACGAATAGTGCAACTTGCTTGCTAAGTATAAAAACCTCTTCACATGTGAAAAACAGCTAATATTAAATGAATGCTGTGAATGAAACATGAAATTATAAAGCTGACACGATTCCAGGATCCTCTACTCCAACTATCCAACATGGGCTTGTTAAAGTGCTTACTGCCTGAGTGGAAGTATGGAACTTCAAGGAGAGCCCGCTCTTAAAGGCAACATGATAAAAGGGGAGAGCCTCTACTACAAACTATAAATGGCAGCTAGGAAAAATGTGCAATTAGCAAATCAGACAGATACGGTGAAGAAATGATCACAAGGGACTGAATTTCTTCAATTGAAAATGCAGGTAGGGGATTGAAGCATAAACAATTTACGAACATGATACAAGTGAATCTAGACAAGAATAAAAGACTAAATGAAAACATGTTATTCCTAAACTTCAGCAATATTTCATACAAATTGATGCTGCTAATCCTAACACAGTATTCTCATGATGATTTAAAATTAAAGCATAATTAACGGATTGCATTTAGATTTACACATTAACCTTCTCATATCAGGAAATATACATGTCAACAACCCATGAAAGAAGTCTAGGCCATCATTAATATTATTTGTTTAGAGCACCTGCTCAAATCAGAGTACATAATGAGGCAAGTTCACAAAGCTATGTACAATTTTGGCTCGTTTACAGCTTTAGCATTGCTTGTATTGATAATAGCATTAAGAAAAACTTGGCATGCATCTCAGCACAGATGACACAATGCAACTAATGATAACCGGCAAAACAAAAAGCACAACCTTACCACTGAAACCGGTCACAAAAAGAGACAACTATAGTGATATAGTCATGACAATTTAATTTGTATGTCACATTTGTTTTAAAGTCTATGGAAGATTGAAAATTTACTACAATGAAGGAAAAAATAAATCCCTCAAACTTTTTCTGGAAAGGATGACAACAGATAGTTCAGACTGTTTCTTATCAGTAAATAAAAGCGAACTATACTTTCTCACATGGCAAACAAAAGGCATTAAGCACATTCTCATAATGGTGAATAATAAATTATATCCAAAGCCAATGAATAATCAGCATTTGCATCTTCAAAGATCACCAAATGCTCCAAAACATTGAAGAAGGCCAATATCATTTTCCCGCTTAGGAACAAAAATACTGGTGGTAACATAGTTTCAGTAAACTCTGCATACATAAGATATCAAAATCACTTTGATGGCGAGCTCGGTCCACACATTCAGCAATGACAAAAAAACAAAGTGTAGCTTTTGCCAGAAAACATGATTTTGGGATCATTGAAGCTATGCACCAGGTAAGATACAATCAAACGCATAAATTAACCGAACTTGCATGATTAACAAGTAAATCACGAGTGAAAAGAGTTGACGGACTTCAATTGTATAAAGAATGTTTGTTAAAGGACGCAACACTGAACAATGGTGGAGAATTAAAACCTAGTAGCTGTGAAGAACAGTGATGAATGAAAAGCAGAAGCGATACAAGTAACGCAAACCCTAGGTCAGTTATTAAAAAGGAATCAGAAACGAAACAGCAGAAAACAATTGCTATGATGATGTAGAGGCGAAATCGGAATAAAGAATTAAAAAAAATTAAAAAAAAAAAAAAAAGTTGAAGGAAGGGGAATGAATCTACCTGAGAGTGAGAGGAGAAGATAGTGAAGATTGGGAAGGTGGATGAAGTGAGAATTTAGGGATTGGGGAGTGTGGGGGGTTTGGGTATGGGTATGGGTGAAGAAGCAGCAGCAAATTGCAATTGGCGCTTTTCACCGCTGAGTATCTTGCGCACACAGAATTTCACCTGAAGCGTCGTACAGTAGTGCGAGCGCATCTACGTTTGTTTTGTAACTTGTACCACTGGATTCATATCCCCTTACTTTCATTCACTGTCATTTTTTTTTTTTTCCGTATTTCCTGCGGAACCAACGGTAACCCCAAGAGCACCTTTAATATCATGGAGCCATTGTCCATTGAGACTAATCCGGAGCGAGCTGCGTGGCTGGCTCTCCCAGCGGGATGTTTTTAGTTGGAATCGAACACGGGACTACTAGCAGTCGTGTCACATTTCTAAGATTTCAGTTTGGGCCTTACACCAATTGAACCAAGCCCCGTTAGTCACTCTCGTCATTTTTTTTCCCCTAAGAACATCACAACAAATTTCAAAGAAAAAAAAATCAACAACATATGTATTTAATTATTTATTTAATATATTTTGTATTGATCAATTAATCACAATTTAAAGTTTAAAATTTTTAAATATTTTATTAATTATTTTAACTTTAATTTGGAAAAAAAATCATCTTTTTTTTACTCATTTTGGTAATAGAAAAAATGTTATTTTAAGTGATAATTTTAAATTGAATCTCTTATTTTAAAGTTCAAAATAAGATCGTTACCAAAAAAGTTCAAAATAAGATAAAAACTCAACATACTATGAGGCTTAGCTTTTTGTACTTTCTCTTTTTCTTACTTTGTGTCACCTTAATAATATTAAACGAATAAGGAAATAATGATGACGATAAAAAGTAAATCATTGATAATAGGATTTTCTTAACCTCAATCCTTAGGGTTAATAATAAACAACTTTAATTAGATAAGTTTTTTTTTTAAGAAAAATAATAAAGATGTAAAATTTTATATCTCATAAGTGCATCATTCCCCATAAAACTTAACAATTTTTAGGTTAAGTAAATAATAATGATGATAAAAAGTAATTCATTAATAACAATAAATAAATAATAATTTGTATCCTTGATCTCTTTTTACTATACATCACACTAATAATAAATAATTCATTAATTAAATAATGATAAATAAATAAATATAAATATTTATTTTTATATTTGAATATGGAAGAGGCGATCAAATTATGAGAATTTGAATTACGTTGTACTGGTGTTATTTTTTTAATGCACTTTATAATTTTAAGTACATATCATTAGCTAAATTAAATTTTTATTGTGTTAATCATTACATAATTTCAATTTTTAAATATTATTTGAATACAAATATAAATTTTAGAAATTTATAAATATTAATGTATTCAAAAAAATTATTTGTAGTAATTTTAGAAATAATAATGATGATAAAAAGTAAATAATTAAATAATATTAATTTAATTTTAGAAATTTTTAATGCAAATAAGTAAATAATAATGATGATGATAAAGAGTAAATCATTAATAATAATAAATAATAATATTAGTAATTTTTATACTTTATCTATTTTTACTGTACATCACCCTAATAATAATTAATTAATTAATTAGTAATAAATATATGTTTTTATATTCAAATTAGGGAAAAAAATTATAATTTGATTTAGTTTGAATTGAACACCTATTTAGGTAATAATAATCATAACTATTAGCTATAAATAATAAAATAATTTGTTTTGATTTATTTAGAAAAAAATAATACCATAAATTAGATATGTAGAAACTTACTCCCTCCGGTCCTATTTATAAGACCCTTTTGGGGTTTTTATTTTGATCCTATTTATAAGACCTCTTTTCAATTTTCAATAGCATTTAATTACTTCTTTCCACTAACACCCATATAAAGTTAACACTTTTTAAAGTTTCGATAATAATTATAAAGGTAGTTTTGAAAAAGTATATCAAATTTTCACATTTCCAATGACACTAACAAATTTATTCACTTTCCTTGGTGAGAGTAAAAACCCCCCAAAAGGGTCTTATAAATATGACCGCATGGAGTACTTGACAATACTATTAGCTCAATATTAAAAAGGTGAGAATCCGCTATTTAATTAAATTCATTGTTATAAAAAATTTAGGTTAAACAACTCATTTAGTCCCTTACATTCTTTTTCAATTTCAAATTGGTCCCTTACGTTTTTTTATTTCATTTTGCTCCCTTATGTTTCTTTTTGTTGTCAATTTGGTCTCATAATCACTGTTCATCCTATGTGGACCAAAATGTTATGGACATGTGTCACTTTCTCTCTCCATCAATATATACGTGGACCAATATGATATTGGCATAGGATGAACAGTGATTCTGGGACCAAATTGACAGCGAAAAGAAACATAAGAGACCAATATGAAACCAAAAAAAGGTAAGAGACCAATTTGAAATTGAAAAATAAGGTAAGGAACCAAACGAGTAATATAAAAAAAAACTAATTGGTTTTGATGTGTATGATACATGTTTTAATATGGAAATTTAAAATTTTGAAATTCAAGGTCATGATGACATCAACAATTTTTTGTTGTCAATTTTTTTTAGGGATTACGAAAAATATTTTGTTGGTAAAAACACAAAAGTTATTTTAACAAATTTTACGTTTTAGAGAATATTAGTCTTTGACTATTAGTTTAAGGATATCTTTGGTAAAAAAAAATCACATAATCTTTTTTTAATGAAAAAATAAGAAATTCCAAGGAAAAAGAAAAGGAGGGGAAAGGGGTCACCAAAAATTATACCGAGGAATTGATCATTTTTCCTTAAACATGTGCCCTAAAAGCTTCTAAAGTTCTACAATAATTTGACCTTCCATGCTTTAGACAATTTCTGCAATATCAATGCTTTGCTCAATTGGTCATATACATGGTACAGTGCAAGCCATCAAGGCGCGAGGGTTTTTTATTTGAATTCATTTAAAGAAAATAATGAAACCAGTAACAATATTATAGGTTTGTTCAATAAAACTAACATGTAATTATAACTTGTAATTATATGTTTTTATTATGAGAAAATAATATATGCATTGACAGTGTAAAGATTCTTTACGCTGTCAGGATATCATCCATAGTTGATGGGTTAGCAATGTCTGACTTACAAGTAAAAATAATTCGTATGGATGGTGAATGATGCATTGACACTATAAAAAACTTTTACACACACAAGTAAGATATTTATGTGCCTTATATGTAGAAATACAATATTTATAATTTTTACATATAAGATAAACACACGCGCGCACACATATATATATATATAAATTTTAGATGTACATTTAATATTTTTTTTGGGATCTTTGAGGGATAATCCTCTCTCAAGTCGCAACAGTCGTCTATACCACTTGCCAAGAACCTGAGGCTATGTTTGGATATCAATGATGAATAGAGTGAAATGGAATGAAGTAAGGTGAGATGAAGTAGAATGGGGTGTGATGAGACAAAATTACCATTCAATTATTTGAGTATTTCATGATGGAATGGAATCATGTTTACTCGTTCCATCCTGCATGCCCTAAATTGGGAGGGACCCAAAAATGAGAGATTGAATGGAATGCATCCCATTATATATCATTGCGTTCCATCCTAAATTACACAATCTAAACAATGAAATGTAATTTCATTCCTTTCCACTCCACTCCATTCCCTCACTCACCATCAATCTAAACAAAGCATCATCGCACCTTTTTTTTCTTGCGGTCCACCGCAATGTTCAAGGAAATGGGCCTCAACAGTGTACATGGATGATTCATTATCTTACATGTGAGCCCACATGCATGCATGAATGACCCTTCATACAATTGCATTCAATATGTGAAACACGTGGACCTAATTGTTGGGTGAAACAAGACAATAGGTCATTGGTCAATTAAAAATAATACTCCTTCCGGCTCGAATTATAAGCAAAATCAACTAATTTTACGCTTATTAAGGAGGTTAGTTGATTGTATTTAATTTCCTCAAATTTATAAAAGAATAGAGGTATTTTAGGAAAGTTGCATTGAGAATGAAACAAAAATTAAATAAGATAACAATTTTCTAGGGATGATTTTGGAAAGTGACATTGGGAATGAAATAAAATTTAAGAAAGTTGGTTAGTTTTGCTTATATTTTAAACCAAGAGAGACGTGTTTTTTGTTGCTTATATTTCAAGCCGGAGGGAGTAAATTATAGCATCACCCGAACCAATAATCAAGCTTATTAAAAAAAAACCGAACCAATAATCAAGATAAACTAACTTATTAGTTGTTAAGAGCCGAGAAACATGAAGTGAGGATAAGAGAAACATGAACTTAGGAATGAAATCTATCATCTTCACTTCATGTTTAAAACTTGATATTCAAATACTAACATACTGTTCTTATATGCACGTCGTCACATTCTTAAAGAATTGTTTGTATGTGTATATAGATTACTTTATAAGATACTTAATGTTTTAATTAATCAACTTTATTAATTTTTTACTACTATAAAAGAAGTAATGCAATGCAATAAAAATGAGTAAAAATGTAAATTTATAATTTTCTTAAAACAAAGAGTTAACTATATTCACCTCGATTCATATGTTCGGTTAAATGTGATTTATAAATAAGAACATAGAGAGTAATCTTTGAGTTGAAAAATATATTTAAAAATTTAATGTTCAAATAATATAACTTATATAAATTTTAATAATATGAATATGACGTGAGTTTTAAAAATACATTTTGTTTAAAATGCACAAATTCAAAATATTAAATATGAAAATTTTAATGATTGATTGAAAATAATATACTCGATTATTAAATTTGCATCAAATTTTGATATAAATTCATGCATTTAAGCTTCAATGCGCAAGTTCACGAGCCCATCCAATAGAAATATACAAAAAGAAAGGCAGCCCCGATTCTCAAACTTTATATTTTACGGACTAGGCCAAAGTCCCCCCACAGTCACACAAAAGTGTGGGAGAAAGAATTGGCAATTTCATCACCAAATTCATTCCACATGCTGGCATGCCCGTATAATTAATGTATGTGGAGGGGTTACTTACCTTTTGATAAGGGTAAAAAGGGTACTATGTTGTAGTAAGAAACATCAATTTTATTTTTTTTGTCCGAATTCAGTGTGGAACCACCGGTATCCTTAAGAGTACCCTTAATATCAGGGAATCCTTGAGACTAATCCAGAACGAGCTGCGTGGCTGACTCTCTCAGCGGGATGTTTTTAGTGGGAATCGAACACGAGACTACTAGCATCTGTATCTCATTCCCAAGATTTCAGATCAGTTGGAGTTTTACGCCAACGGAATCAAAACCCGTTGGTGAAACAACAATTTTATTATACCCATTAAATCAATATTTTTTTATTATTTGATTATTACAAATGAATTATTTCATTTTACCTAAACTATATACTCCACGAAAGATGTGTCTCTAAATTTATACGTGTGTCTCAAAATTTGCTTTCACTGGTTGATGAAATGACTATCTTAATGCATCCCGTTTTCCATTCGTATTCCGCAAGTCGTTTGAACTGTGTCAAGGGAAAACTTTGAAGTGAGCAAGCATTATTTACATTATGAAAAATGCACACGTTGTTACATAAACAAAAACTGATGTAAGTGCCACTAAGATTTAAGAAGTTAACAGACTAACAGAGTATGCACTCATGGCTACATCATCAAAAAGATATGTTCTTAAAAATAACTATAATCAATAAAGGTGATAGCATATATATTTATATATATAATGCACAAATAATTCCTAAGCCTAAAAAAACTGCAGCATTTCTGTAATGCTGTCTAACTTTTCTCTCACTATATATTATTTATCCTAAGATATTATAATAATATATATTAAACTTGGTCTGTTATATATTTCTAGTTGGTCGTCTCGGATCAGTTGTGTATGGGAGTCTTTCTCCTAGGTGGAGAATAGTCCATCTCTGTTATGTCTACTACAAGGTCCGGATATTGCTCCTGGTGTTGTTGATCTTGTTGGTTCTTGGAATCAGTACTCATCTTATTTACTTTTGTTTCATTTGCTTCTCCATTGACTTTCACACTTCTAGTGTTGCCATTTACCAAGGGGTGAACTTCATTCCCTCCGTTATTCACGTTCTGTCCATGGATAATAATTTATAATATCATAAAGAGGACAAAGAAGAATTATTGCAAGGTTTATATCATTTTAGTTGAAACTTATAACAAGAGATTACTACTACAGGTTTTCAATCATGTTTAAACCGTTGATCATATATTAATTAATTGAAATTATAGAAGTGTATTCAAAAATCAACGTTTGGATGTATCTGGAATTATTATTAATCAGAACTATGCAATAATTTCTCTTAAAATTAAAGCATAATATAATTATTTGTTTTTGCTGTTCAAAAAAAAAAAAATTATTTGTTTTTATCACACTACCAACCTTTGAAATGGTGTGGGTAGTAGAAACGGAAGTGGTAACAAGTTTCCTATTCTTTATCTTTCCTGCAAGTAACAACACAATAACATTTAAGTTGCTTATAAAACTAATTTATGTATGAATATAGTATTAGTAGAAGTGAATAAGTAAATGAACTAATTAAAGTTCATGTTTTACTAAGTTTTAGACCAAAAAAACAAAGAAGAAAAGAATGAAGCCTTGCATTTTAATTTTCAAGCTAAGGCAGGTAACCACAAAATTAGTAAGTCATCATCCAGAGTTTTTGGGACAGAATTTGCAGTGATTAAGGAATACATGATGGTCTCTTTTGTAAGGTTCTGAATATTGCTTGTTTAGTAAGGAGAAAGAAAGCTAAGAAAAAAAAATCCTAATTAAATAAGAGCTAATGGTGTTTGGGTCTATGGTGCCTAGGTCCATAGTAATCTTCATGAATGCTTGGTAACTTGTCGTTTGATTTTTTGGATACTCTAGACACTCTTTTCTTCATGGTACCTGTGCATTGTTCATCTTTGCTGCAGAGAATAGCTTCCTCATCAGGATCACTAATATTGCTTTTTTTCGACATAGCACTTTCCTTATCCTGCAGACAGAAGTGTAAACTTCTACATTAACATCCACAGAAACATGAAAGCATAGAAGGTTGAAATTTAGAATTAAAGAAACCAATGCTATACATATTATATAATTATACAAAACTTCAAAGTGATTAATGATCTCACTTACATGTTGTCTGTGTTGCTGAACTACTAAAGATGACCCTTTTCCCAAGCGAATCCCTGAACAAAAACAAGGAACATTAGAAATCCATAAAAGGATTAGGCCTAATAATAATTATTAACTAATGAAGTAGTGCTGTTGAAAATATAGTACTAGTGATTATCAAAAAAATAAAAAATAAAAAATATAGTATTAGTTACATACCTTGAGTCTTTGTAAGGAGGAGTAGTGACAAAAGCAGAATAGAGACTACAAAAGAAGGCCTCATCACGAAGAAAAATCTTGAGAAGAAAGAAATGGGTATATGGAAGTTTCTTTGAATACTCGAGCTAAGTGGACGAAATTTTCTTAAGGTCGGGTCTTTCTTCTTCGTGCGAGAGGATAGATGGATGGTTCATGGTCGCTTATTATATTCATATATATAGAAGAGTGTGTGTGTGTGAGAGAGAGAGAGACGCGTAGAGGTCCACTTTGAAATTCAACTTAAACTGAGACAGGGTTTTTTTTCCCTTCCTTTTTACTCCCTCCTGTCCTATTTATAGTCCTATTTATAGGACCCTTTTGGGGTTTTTCACATTCACCAAGGATTGTAAAAAAATTTGTTAGTGGCATTGGAAATTTGAAAATTTAATATACCTTTTCAAAATTACCCCTATAATTATTCTTGGAACTCTAAAAAGTGTTGACTTTATAGGGGTGTTTGTGGAAAGAAGTAATTAAATGCTATTGAAAATTGAAAAGGGATCTTATAAATAGGACCAAAATCAAAATCCCAAAAGGGTCTTATAAATAGGACAGGAGGGAGTAACTTTTTTGTCTTCTGCCACTCCTCGAAGTATGTCGAAGGAAATTACTAATTAATCAATCATTTGAACCCATAATCAATTAGGCTTAAAAGGGTTTTGAAGTTAAATGATCATCGAAAATATTATGCAGCAAAGATATATTCAGTCAGCTAGAATATTCTCACTGAATTACTATTAAACAATGAGATTGAGAGAAGAATTTTAATTTCTTCATTTTCTTTTCTCTATTTTCCTGTCAATTTTCTTCATTTGGCGGCTATCATTTCAAATAACATTTAATTTACTATTTTGCCAGTTTTTCTTGTGTGTGATATCTTATGACACAGTTACATATATTTAAATGAACAATTTTTTTTAAACTGAAAATATCATTTTTTTAATGTATTGAACAAATTACTTTTTTGTAAAAAAAATTTAGGTATTTTTAATGTGTATCTTACGACACATATATAACAAAAAATCCTTATTTTATTATATAGGTAAATTAATGAAGGGGTGAAGTTTTCAATCCTCCGTTTACTTAAGAAATGAAAAGAATTTGTACTCAAAAAATACATAACTTGAACAAAAAAGTACTACTCCTTCTGTTCATATTTAACTCTCCGTTATCAACGAGGCTTGGTTCAAATGGTGTAAGGCCCCAACTGAAATCTTGAGAATGGGACACGGGTGCTAGTAGCCCCGGATTCGATTCCCACTAAAAACATCTCGCTGGGAGAGCCAGCCACGCAGCTCGCTCCGGATTAGTCTCAAGGGCTCCCTGGTATTAAGGGTGCTCTTGGGGATACCGGTGGTTCCGCAAGGAATACGGACCAAAAATATTTAACTGTCCGTTTTTGGAGAAGTTTTTTGTTTCTTTTTATCTGTCCTTTTGATTATTTTAAGGTATAATACTTTCCATGTCTACCCCTATTTAATAGGGTATTGATTTTCGTAAGTAGTGGAAGATAAGTAATAATTATAGAAAGAGAAAGGGTATAGTGAGTAAAAACATAATTAATGTATTGAAAATTTAAGTAATGATTACATTTCTTAAAGGGTGTGTTTTGTTTGAAATATGAAAGATAAATAAGAACGGAAGGATTAATTCCAAAGAAAATAAGTGATGAATGGGTGAACTATGAAGCATCAAGCTACTTAAAAAAGTGTAAAGTGAGAAAATAAAGATAGATGTTTCCCATAATAACCTAAGGTGGTAAGCAAAGTAAAACTTTTGTATTAGGCTTCAATTTTTATTTTTCCCAGACATTCCCTACTAAAAAATCGGCCTTATCATCTTATTACAGTAGTGCTTCGTAGCCTGAAAAAATATTGTCAATCGCCAATCTCTTAATTTTAACATAAAAAACATCATCCTATTATTATTTTCGAAGTCCATAAAATATTCTTCACATTCTTAATATTATTTATTGTAATTAGTTTAAAAACATATCGACTTAAGGTTCTCTTTAAGTTGGCATATATATGCAACTGGCTTAATCCTATCCAATATATTTAAACTCGTGAAGATTAAATAAATTCGATTATTAAATTTGTATGAATTTACTTATTTAAAAAAGTATGCATTAACGTAACATATACTGTATAACATACATTCACATTTAATAGAAACTCATAATTATT
This sequence comes from Crotalaria pallida, assembly GCA_037953625.1. Classification (NCBI taxonomy): domain Eukaryota; kingdom Viridiplantae; phylum Streptophyta; class Magnoliopsida; order Fabales; family Fabaceae; genus Crotalaria; species Crotalaria pallida. The sequence continues at coordinate 182,102,330 of CM075649.1, forward strand.
GGTTCACATTTAAACTCTGCCATAAACCAAAGAGATCATAATGGGTGATGATGTGATAGAAATTAAAATTGGTCAAAAAATGGCAAAAAGTCAGAGTTAAATAATTTCGAGAATTGGAATTTTATAAGAGTCTTGACTTTATATTGGTCAAAAATGAAGTTTTTGTTTTTTTATCATTAGTTATAAAACATCACCATTTTTTTTCCCACCTAGTTCGATAAGTACTACCTAGTTATATCCGGATCCGACTCGGGTCGCATGTTTGGCTATGACAACTTAGTTTTCCAACATGAATTTTCTGCATTTATAAGGACTCGAACTCGAGACATTGCTTAAGCGAAACCGAGCCGCTTACAACTCGTCCCAACCCATATTGATAAAAGCATCACCATTTTAAATGTTTTAGTCATAGAAAAATGTTTTTGGGTGCTTAGAATAAAATTTGAATAGGTGAGTGAAAGTGTAAACTTGATGGTGAATTCACGAGTTTACCAAGTTTACATATTCAGATATGAGTATTTTTACGAGTTAGCTTGATTCTTCTACCTAAAATTGTAAACTCGTATGAGTTAACTCCTCAGTTTAACAATCATGATTCATGATATCGGCCCATTAAATAATTTAAAGTTACACACCCTTTTGCCTTTTCATTTTAAAAAAGAAAAATTCTATCAAGTGTATGTTTTTAGGATATTGTTTAAAAAAGTAAAATAAATATGATTTTATCTTAAAAAATAATAAATTTTAGACTTTAAAAATTAGTGATAATTTAAACTTTTAATAAATTTTTTTAAATATATTCATTAACTACTCTCTTTGTCCCGCAAAGATGGCAACAAATTGGAACACTTAAAAAATTAAAGAGACATGCATTTAATGATTTGTCTAAAATATCAATCAATTATCAAATACCTAATTTACTGCATTCTGTATCGATCAACCAATTACAATTCAAAATTTACAATTTTTAAACATTTCATATATTATTTTAATTTTAATTTGAGACAATTTTTCTTTTCAATTTTTATCATCCTTGTAAAACGGATGAAAAAAAAACTCAATTTGATGAATTCTTCACGAGGCAGAGGAAGAATTGTATGATGACTTTGCTATACATACATAATGTAATACGAGTAATAATTAATTTGATAAGAACATTTGTTAAAATAATTTTATTAATCTCAGTATTTGATAAGCACCTTTAATTAGATAATTTTTTTTTAAAAAAAAATAAAGATATAAGATTTTATCTCTACTAAATATATTATTCCTTATGAAGCGTAACCATTTTTGGGTTCGTATCGATAGCTCTCAGAGCTAAAGTTAAGCAAACTTTGTTAAAATTAGTATATATAATTAGAAAAATAATTATGAGTATACAACATTTTGTTTCATAAAAACACTTAAAATTACATTTTCTTTAATAATATTTGATTCATTAACTTAGTTGTCCATGTTTACAAGTTTGGCACATTTTGCTATTCTTTGTTTTCGTTGTCCTTCGTAAATGCCAGCTTCCATGTTTCCAAATCTGCATAATCCCTACCTTTTTGTTCTGCCTGTTCACTTTTGTGCAACAAGAGAGTACAAGACCAAGTGTTTTCCCCATGTTCATTTCGTCGTGATTTAGACAATGCCCTCTTCTTCTAAAAGACAACACGATCTATTTTCTCATTTCCAAGCTTTTAGATAGATAGCATAGCTTAGCTTGTCTCTCGTCACCAATACTCCAATAGTGTAATTTACTTGCTCTAGCTAGCTAGCTAGGCATAGGGAATTTTACATTAATGTAACTTATCCTAGCTACTAATAGCTAGCTATCAACACTCCTTCTTCCACCAAATCACCATATATAAATACATACAGTAGTCATATTATACTACTCCTTCCGATCCATATAATAAGCATCTTTTTTGTGAGAGAGGAATGTTGTTTATAATATGGACCGGAGAGAGTATTTTCGTGATTAATCAATATCAGTCTTATTATGAGAAAAGAAATTTTTATTCCATTTATTCATTCACTGCTGGATGGAAGAAAAAATTTAGTAGTCTTAGCTTGGACAAAAAATGTTGCAATGTACTAGTATATTAGAGCCCAAATCTATTTAAATCCGAGGGATATCATTCTCTCTCACATAAGTTGCGTCGCTCTTTATACCATATAAGCAAGTGATGATTCTCAAAATAATAGATTTTTTATTAAAAGTAGAATTTTATTTATAAATATGTCACCGCGTTTTCTTTTACATCGAATTTTATTTAGAACTTTAAACGACCGATTTTAAAATTATGATTTTAAAACCTTTTTTCTAGAGGTGAACAGTTTATAACTTAAAATGAATATTGACGATGATACCGAGACTTTTAGCTTCTATCTTCGGAAATGTTCAATTGCGCAGACTTAAATACGATAGCAAAAGCTCTATTTCACTCGCAATTCACATTGATAGGGAGGGTTGATCAATTTCGTCCATTGACATTGACATAACCAACCACAAATAATAAAAGGGAGAGAGAGAGAGAGAGGAGAGGGTAATATTTAAAAAATGTTATTCCCTCCGTTCCCAATAATTAGTAAAAAACATAAAAAAAAATTTGTCCTAAATTAAAGTTAAAATAATGATAAAAAATTGAAATTACATTGTATATTCTATGATTAGTTAACTAAAGTAACATGTATTTAATATTTGTTTTGGTAATTAGTTAATAGGGGAACAATGTATTAAAAGAATGTTTCTTTATTTTTGTTGAATATTTAAAAATTTATTAGCTTTTTGGAATAAGGGAATATATGAATATCCAGATATCAAATATTGACTTGTCTTAGGAGTAAATAGAAAAGATAAAATAAATATTTATTTTATTATTTCTATATTTTATCACGTATTTGTGCAAATATCAAATTTAGATGTTTAAGTAACACTTGTGGAATATTAATGCATTGATGATATATATATTTATTTATCATGAGCAGTGGCTACGTGGGAATTTGTCGTTTAGTTGCCTTGTGTTGTGAAGACGGGGAGGGAATGGACCAGTCCACGTGGAAGTCGACAATTCTGTGTGAAGTGGCCCCATAACGACCACGTGGGCACCGCCACTTGACGTGTGGTATTGCACCTCCGGAGCAACAGGGTAACATATCTGTGGCGACCTTGTCAGAAAATGTCACGTGGGATTGTAGTAGAAAAGTCTATCCCATTATTATTTTTTTTTTTAAATTCATCTTCTTCAACTGCATTCTATACATATTTAAATTGATGGGTGTTAGTATCATGCAATCAAAAATTGAATGATTGATGTGCAATTCATTGTTAAACCAATAAAATCTTGTTATCTAAGATATGTATGTCATATCATTACTTAAATTAGTCAAAATTAAATTTTGCAATTTAGTCCAACATAAAAACTAGATTATTGTAATCTAGTCTTTTTACTTTTAGAGAAATTGATGAAGATGATGGTGGATCTGACTAATACGGAGAAGGGAGATGAGCGAAGGAAGCAGGGAAAGAAATTGAATGGCGGGTGGCGGCGGTGGTGCCGGCGCAGGCAACGGCGGTGGTGCCGGCGCAGGCAACGGGCGGCGGTGGGTTTTGAGAAGTGAAGATGAGTTCTGGGTTTAAATTTTTTTTTTATATATATAATAAAAAAATTAAAATTTCTAATTGTCTAAAAGTACAAAAAGACTAAATTACAATAATCTGGTTTTTATGTTGGATTAAATTGCAAAACTTAATTTTGACTAATTTAAGTAATGATGTGGCATATATGTCTTATGAGGCAATGTTTTATTGATTTAAGAATGAATTGCATAGCAACCATTCAATTTTTGATTGCTTAATAAATACTCCTCCCGTTCCTATTTATCTGTCATATTTCAAATAAAACACATTTTTAAGAAATTTAATTATTACTCAGATCTCCAATACATTCATTATGTTTTTCCCCACTATATCCTTTCTCTCCCCATAATATTAATTTTTTTTCACTATTTACATAAATCAAGACATATTAAATAGAGACAAACATGGAAAATAGCATTTATTACACTCTTGAAATCCTCAATACGACAGATAAAAAGAAACAAAAAAATCTCTCTGAAAAACGACATATAATAAGGAACGGAGGAAGTAATAAGCTATTATGCATGCAAAATTGAAAATATTGAATATTTTGATTTCTATTTATTTGTAACACTGTCTTTTCAAATATAAAAAAAGTCTTCTTATCCAAGAAATAATTTAAAAAATAATACTCATTTTAATTTCAAATATTAAAAAAAATTAACTTCATACTTATTAAAAAAATTAATTAAATGCTTTAATTTTATCAAGTTCATAATAAAAATATTTTAGAAAACTAAAAAAACAAAAATTAAATGATACAACTACTTTATGAAAATATTTTAGGTATAGCTGTATTAAAAAAATTAATTAATTTTTACTTATATTTAAGGTTACTAATAAAATATTTTTTGTTATACTACTTGAGACTACCGAAGGGAATAATTCTTAATTGTGGTGCATGTAGATATATAAAAACTGAAATGGCTATTTGACTAACTATTGACTCAAACGCATTATTATAGTATAATGAAAATGGGGTTAAAGAGTAACGAATAGATTTAAATATGAACTAAATAAATCAAAAATCAAACATATTTAAGATGACCACTTCGTGGATTTATGTTTAGAATAACTAGGAAAATTGTCCGTGCGATGCACAGGTCTTAAATTTTGCTATATTTCCTTTTCTTAAAAGGGCTTTCCATTTGTTCAAACATTAAATATTAATTTTATTTACATTTGATTGAATAAATTGAAATGATAAAATGAAAGAAAGACTTTCATGATCAACATATTATAAAAAAAGAAATATTGAGAACAAATATTGTGTTAAAGATCAACACAATATTGAAAAGAAATATTATTATACACACACGTTTACAGTTATTTGGGCATTAAAGGAATAATTTAAAGTAAGAAAGAGGATTCGTGTCAGCATCCAAAATTGGGTAAAAATGCCAACAGCTTGCATGTTACAACTTACAACAACTTTTGTGAGACAACTTGAAACATTTTGATACCCCAAAAAAATAATAATAATAATTGAAATTATCAAGGTAATATGTTTAATCAAAAATTTAAATGATAAATTGGAAGGAAGACTTTCATGATCAACATATTATAAAAAAATAAATATTGAGAAGAAATATTGTGTTAAAGATCAACACAATATTGAAAAGAATTTAACTTACTTCTTCACATTCTTTGATCTTCTTTTGTGCACCATCAAGTCTTAAGTCCCTGTATTAAGAAATGTTTGAGCAAAATTCAAACACTTAAAAATACCAAAAAAAGAATGAAAAAGCTTTCTAGCTACCAATTAAAAAAAATAATACTGTTCATATGTTTAATGTTTATGACAAATAAGGAAATAAAATATACTTAATAAGGAAATAATTTCAATTGAAATGAAGGCTTTCCACCAATTTAAAAAATAAAAAATAAAAAAATACTAACTGCTCATATGCTCAAATAACCAAGGTTTCCTTCTTTATACGTTTTTTTTTGCAAGTGGCATTTTGATACCAAAAATAAAAAAAATTCTCATTGAAAGACGAAAGGTCGATAACAAATAAGCTTTAAATAGAAAACAAAATGACCAAGCATTTATATATATATATGTGTGTGTGTGCAGATTGTAGAGGTCTAGAGCGGCAGGAAATATACGATGGTGCACATAGTAGCTTTGATAAAATAAAAAATTTGCATAATAATTTGATGGACTACCTTGTAAGTTTGGTCACCAAAGAAGTGAATTTCATTGAAATCATCAAGATAATATGTTTAAACAAAAATTTAAATGATAAATTGAAAAGAAGACTTTCATGATCAACATATTATAAAAAAAGAAATATTGAGAAGAAATATTGTGTTAAAGATCAACGCAATATTGAAAAGAATTTCACTTACTTCTTCACATTCTTTGATCTTCTTTTGTGCACCATCAAGTCTTAAGTCTCTGTATTAAGAAATGTTTGAGCAAAATTCAAACACTTAAAAATACAAAAAAAAAAAAATGGAAAAAATACTAATTGAAAGGAAGGCTTTCTACCAATTAAAAAAAAAATTTACTAACTGTTCATATACTTAATGTAACCTTGTCACTTTTCAAGCTTTCCATGACTATCAATTGTAAGCGGTCATAATAGCATTTATTGCATCGCACATTGAAAGGAAATAATGAAAAATACTAACTGTTTCAATTATAAACAGTCATAAAATGAAAGAAAAATGAAAAGATTAAAAATATATGGACGGATGTGATTTACTTGCAATGGATGATTAGGATTAGAATGAAATTTAGGAGTGATATGAACGGATCTGATTTATTTGCAATGGATGGTTAGGATTAGAAACAAATTTGGATGGAAAAACTATCATGGAGGGAAAGTAAAAAATACCTCTCAACTTCCTATTTTAATATATGTTGATATGTTGATGATAGACTCTTGAGAAACATCTGGTTAATGCTTTAGTTTTTGTGGAATTCCAGATAGTCGTCATGATCATGCGACTACGTGCGTTTTGCTTCTGTACCGCACCAAAATATTAATCCCTTACGAATTGAAATATGACATATTTTGACAATTTTTTTATTTTTACATTGATATAAAGTACTATTTATTACATTTGATACCTTATTTTTATATTTGATATCTCAACCGATAATACCTTTTTTTTTTTTTTAAGAAAAAGGTAATACTGTCCAAATAACATTGTTACGTTGAAACACTGTTGTTTTGGTAAAAGTAAACAGTGAGCCCACACTTCGTAATCAAATGATGCGCAACCCTAAATTTAGCTATGACTTAAATATTGGCCTTAATAGATACAGTAGTTTACTAGTAACAGTAGGTCACCCTGTTTTTTATAGTACATGCGAAGGGACAACACCACAAACACTAAAATCGTTTTTTTTTATTTTTTTATTTTTCCTCTGTAACTTTTCGTGTAACCCACGAGTAAGTTGAACTTCGCATACGGGAACGAGCTACAGCTTCCAAGTTATTAAAATATTCAAAAGATATTATTTCTTTTAGCAAGTTAGAATTGCTTTTAGAAAACATAAGTCCGACATTGAGACGTCACTTTTGAGACTAATAATTTGGACTGCCTAACAATTGGAGAATGTAGTCACCTTTCTCTGTCTCTCTTTTCTTTTTGGATTATACAAAACACTAAATCTCGATACTTGATTTCTGATTATGTGCCTGTTTCTAACCAAACAATCCAACTTTGGTAACGTTATTTCGTTTGTTTAAACTCGGATTTCCCACGACAAAACCTAACAAGATCCTACTCTCCTATCATGTTTGTTTATAATTTTGAAATGAGTTCAACTTTGAATATGTTATTTTAGTGTACGAGTTCCACTTTATTTGGTGCATTTATACTTCATCATTTGGTGCTTATGTAATGTAAAGGGGTAAATACGAGTAGTTCAATTTGCGAATGGAGACCAAAAGATAATTTATAGATCGAAATATTATAATTTTCCACGTAACCTGGATGTTGATCATTCCTTATATATATGCGTCCCGAGAATAAACTAGAATAGGCTTTATCGTTTCTTTTTTCTTGGGGCATATGATTTGATGACCCTTACCTAGTATTAAACGAAATAAATCTATGTCAATTATTTTGAATTCAAAACTCAAAAATGAATTGCATACATACATCAACATAATTGGCTAGCTTCTTATTTTCTTGAACTATTTCGATTAGAATTTCTATGATTGTTTATTTTTTTATGTGAACTAAGAGTGTTATTTGACCTAGCGATAGTCAGGGATTAATTCCTTTCGAGACGGAAAGATAAAAAAATGGGTAAAACCTTTCTCAACAAAGTTTTTTCTATATCTACGACATGTGTCGAACCCCTAACATCATTATTAAGGAACTCAACTATCTATCGACCATATTAGGCTTTGTTAGTCTATAATCTATTTATTGATTATGTAAATTTAATTCAATTTCGTGGAGAATAAAGGGTTTAATTAGTAATACTAGGGGAAAAAAGTTTTGTATAATAAACACTTGCTACCAGAATTAATTGCACAACTTTATTCTTCACTTGCTCGTGATCATCTATCGCATTCTAATTATTGTGTTCTTGTTGTAATGAATATATTTGTGTATGTATGATTAAAAGTTAAATATATATATATATATATATATATATATATATATATACATATTTAATTTTTGAGGACTTTCATAAACCATATCTTAGACCATGTTTTTATTCTACAAAGGAATCAAAGGCCATATTGAATTCTTTTACGTCTGCTCTATGCTTTATTTATAATTAAGTATAATAAATATAATGATAAAAAAAAAGAATTATAAAAAAAATAATAAAAAAGATATTGACAATGTTTCCTATGAGATTCTTGTTGATATGAGAAGAAAGATAGATAAAACAAAAAGGCTGTGGATGACAATGGTTGTAGAGTATTTGGAATAAAACTGCATCACAAAGATTGGTTTCAAATTGCTAACTCTCGTTTCCCCATTGAAGAATTAACCATTTTTTACTCCTCCTCCAGTGGTGGGGCTGCATGCGGGCTGCGGTCATCGTTTTTTCCACAAATGAATGAACCTAACAATGCATACCACCTTATCTTTCCATCAATGTGTTCACAGTTATGTGATACATGGTAGGGTCTCGTATATATCAGATTTCAAACATGGAAACTAATTAAGACTAAAATAATTTTTTAAGATCAAACAAAAAAACGATCGATGTTTGAAATCAACGTAAGGAAGCAAGAGGCCGGGAAGAAAAAAAGAGATAGAGGAGGCAACTGGACCCTAAAGACCCTACAATCCCTACACTCAGAAAGTTGAAATGCTAGTCAAATTAAACCAACATTAGGATCACCGATCTTGCACCCACAAGACATAGAAGCAATTTCATGCATGAAGAGAGGGAGAGCTTCGAACTTTTTTGTGAGCTTGTCCCTTCATGGTTGTTCATCAATTATTGTATAGCTCAATTCCAAAAAGTGTTAGGTTTCTCTTACACACGTCATCATCAGTACATAGAAATATACACCATAATATCCTTCTTGATTTATGGTTATATTTTCCTATAGCCTCCCATACCTATGTGTTGTGACCCCTCAGTTAGAGTCACTGTTGTGACCCGTTAAATAGTTTGAATCACATGTTCTTGTCCGGCATCCCATTAGCACATGGGCGTGAACACTGTCACATTAAATTTCCATATGTATAGAAATTTTTATATGGTTTGATATTAGGGCATGAAAACGGGACAAGTTTGGCAAATCTTAACCCCATCCACATTATGAAGGGGGCAAATTTTAGGAAATTGGCAATGAAAAAGTGAGATGTGAACTCATCCTTGATGGGTTTGGGAAAACTCGCTAATAACACACCATTATTTTTATTATTTTTGTAAATTACCTTTTATTGTTTTAATTAAAAATAAAATATATCAATTACATTCTTTCAAGAAAATAAGTTTGTTTAAATGTAACATATAAAATATAAAAATAAATAAATAAAATTTAAAATGCTTAAAAATAAAAGGGTTTTCTTAGCATCAAGTTTTAAAACTGAGGATAAAACCCTAAAAATAAATATCTTTCAATAGGAAAAAAATAATAAACTTGATTAATTAATGATATACGAGAGCAGAAACAGAGCAAATTGCTATTTTTATAATTTCAAATATTAAAATTGAATGTTGGGTGATGTCAACCACAATAATCACATTCACATTTTACTTAGCATTATTGGGTTGAGCTTGGTGTCCATGTATCAAGTTGACATTAGAGGTATTATTACTAATAGCACATTTGGATATGCAGTCGGAAACGTAAAAAATCACGTTTATGTGTAAAACGTGAAAGCTGCCCAAGGCAAGCTTTTCAGCAAATGGGCTTTTGGAGCCTCCAAACGCTGAAACAAACGGTCTCTAACCAATATGCACATGATTTATGTGCTTAGACCTAATTGCCAACTTAACACTTCAAAAAACTTGCTGCTCATGTGAACGACATGACATTGCTTTAGGTTTGGTTCCTTCGCCGAGTTTCTTAGCTTTCCATATATAGCACGAGATATGTGTGACGATTGTTAGGTGATCAGAACCGAGATAAGATATCTTGCCGTGTTTCTAAGCAAGTTGTTTAAATGTCTCTTTTTCTTTGTTTGAAAAATACTCCAACAATAAAATTAAGAATATTCTACCATGCAACCAAATTTTGGATGGTTGCACAACAATCCCTTAAATGAACCAATGATTGTTTGACACGTCAATTAATGAAGTTCTAAGTTACTGTCATATCAGCTCAGATTAGCTGATTTGCCAAACAAACATATTGGTCCACTAAAAGATTGTTTTGCAATCATCCAAAATTCAGTCGCATGGAAATACTGCGCTAAAATTAAATCTACAATGTAAGTTACCGTATAAATTAATAAAGACTTGAACCAGAGAGAATTGGAGGTTACGTGGTTGACAATGAGTCATTAAGAGTTAGTGCGTTGATTTAAATAACAGGCTTAATTATGTTACTAGCATTTGAAATTTGTGGTATTCAGATATCCTTATTTTTTTTCAATATCTAACTCAGCCCCCTAAAGTTACTCATGGATTTGTCATATACCTATACTATTAATTTTGGAATTTTGGCTAATTTTATTGACATGTAACGTCAAAATCTTACTCACACTAGTACAGATTGGTCATTTCAGACCGGTTCCGCACCCCATTTCAGACCGGTTCCGAACCAGTCTTAAAAGTGGCGGTCTTATTGCTATGCCTTTAAATGAGACTGGTTCCGAACCGGTCTCGTTCCTAACTAAAGAGACTGGTTTCGAACTAGTCTGAAAATCAAAAATTAACCAGTCTCTATTAGAAGATGAACCAGTCTCATTGAGTATTTTGAACCGGTCTCATTTAAACTAATAACCAGTCTGATTGAGTGATTTGAACCGGTCTGAAAACAAAAAATAACCAGTCTCATTGAGTATTTTGAACCGGTAACATTAAAATCTAAACTAGATCTCAATTAAATTTTTAACCAGTCTCGTTTGATGTTTTCTACCGGTCTCAATTAAAAAAACACAAACATATAATAAAACTAATAAATAATAATTATCTAGACATAACTAGATTCTAAAATTATATTATAAAAACCTCGTTATATGCATATTTAGTACAAATTTGATCAACGCAAGTATTTAACACTATGCCTAGTGAAACTAACATAAACTACACAAAAGTCTTATATCTAGAGCGATAAGCTGCAAACTATCCCTTCCTGAATCAAAAATGCATCATTCTATCTTCTCCAGCCATCACATCCCGCCTTCTCCAGCCATAAATATACTGCATTTTAAGAAAAGGATAAGATGCATAAAATTAGTAGCATTATCAAGATGACCAAAAAAAAAACAAGACATGAGAAATAGCAGACACATACAAACGGGACAAACAGAATTACAACATGTCAAAATAAGCCAAAATGCAGCAAGAATAGAGAAATGCACCAAATCACACACAACACCAGTGTCAACATCATAAGTATGCAGCAGCAGCAAAAAGAAAATACATGCAGCAGTCAAAATCAACTACAAATTTTAGGTTCAATTCGGCAGTCAATTAAAATAAAATAGAATTAAGAATTGAAGTATAAAATTACATTGAAATGTAACAAAACATATTCAAACTTAGTTCAAAAAAAAAAAAATTAGATAAACTTGCCAAAGTGAACTTAAAACATATGCAGCTCATAGTGCAAAGCTCAAATCATGATCAAAAGCAGAACCAAAGTGCTGCACTCGAATACCACTAGTTGAACCACTTGAATGCAACATAAAACAAACCAACATAACCAAATATACATGAAAATCTGATGCCATACATGCACATATAAAACAAATCAGTCTAAGCAAACTTATATCATTCAAAGCACGTGCAATAAGAAAAAAAAAAACTAGCACCAACTGAGTTCTAAAAACCAGCACAAGATTCAAAACCAGCCTGAACTGATTCCCAGATCAGGATCAAACTTGTGATAACCACCTGCTAAAAACAGAGAAGAAATCACTTGAATCAAGCATTAATTCCAATGCATAAACCAAATAGAACTCACATTGAAACCATTAATTAAGCATTAATTAAAGATCATAAAATGAGATTATAAGTAAATTGAAATCGAAACAGAGAAGAAATCACTTGAATCAAGCATTAATTAAAGATCATATTGAAACCATCACAAACCAAATAGAACTCACACACCAAAGAAATATGAATTCCAATGCATAAAAACAGTAAGAGTTGGTCATGTGAATCTCATCCTAGAAGCTAGAATTCCAAAGTTGGAAATTGAGACGTAAATACGTAATTTACTGAAAGGCACAATCTTTAGACAAAAAAACTTGTCTTGTTGTCCAAATGAATCCTACATAACAAGTAGAAACATTACAACCCAATAAGCAAGCATTACAACCAGAAACTATAATCAAATAAGCAAATCTATAACTAGAAACTACATCCTAGAAACATTACAAGCATGATCTAATAAGCAAATCTATAATCAAAGAATCGCAATTCATCATAGTCAGTCACCTGCATTACAACCCAAAAAAAATGCATCAAAACAAAATGAAAAACAAAAACTTTTGCTAAGCTTGATGCTTGTACAATTTAAAACAGAAAAAATAAATTCAACTTAGAAATTGAGATTGAAAATTAAGCCAAAAGGGGAACCACCCCATAAATGAGATATACAAGTAGGGGAAAAAAGCAACTTATTCGTAGGAACACCGAACATGTTAGGTTGTGGATTAGAATGACCATCTAACCACAGTTGACTAAAAATCAATCTTAACATATAGGAGACCATAGTTCTGAATACGAAGGAGTTTTAGTCTTCTCCTTTTTGTCTGTTCATGTCATGGATCTGTCAATACATTAAGGTTTCGCGACTAAAAAGGTACCCTACGGCTGAAAAAGGCATTCATATTATTACATTACTCTACAAAGAAGTTCCATTTTCTTTCCCCTGGTTTTGACCACAAGAGAGACTGTTTCTGATCATGCACTCATTCCTTCATTATTTAAAGCTTTTGCAGTAATGCCAATTTGGGTTTACCATAGAAACAAGGTCAATTCTCTTTTCCCAGGATTTGACCAAAAGATGATACAGTTTACTGCTCTCTTATATTTATTCCTTTAATATCTAAAACCTCGCACTATTACCATCAGCTACCAACATAGTTCCTATATTATTAGTTACTAACATAATTCCTCAGTTACTTTTTATCAGAATAAATTCTTTTTTCTTACCTTCATTCGATTTTGAGGACCCTTCTCATCTTTCGGGGGCAGAGGTTCTAAAGCAGCCCTCTCAAGTAGAAGTAAAACATCATCCACCAGCACAAACATATCTTTCTCAACACGAATAATTGGCGGTGCCATTTCTTCTGCATCCAACAACTTCACCTTACCATTCTTGCACTTAGTCTGGCATTCAAGAGCCTTCAATCCGCTATACAAGGAGTCCATTACCAAAGTAGAAGTCACTTCTTTCTCTATAAAGAAGTGCTTTACAACTACTTTCAAAATCACATCTGTCTTTTCCCTAGACATGCGACGCTTGGAAGTTTGATGAATTTCCCTCCAGAAAGTACAGAAGCTATGAACATTGTAAATAAAAATTTGATCAGTAAATAAAATCAGACATCAAAATTAAAGATCTAACAAGAGTGGTAAACAATATATTAAATAGGATAGATAGCTTATGTCCCTGTTAAATAACAATATCAAGATAGATTAAACTTATCTTAGGATATGCATAGATTACATGAAGTTGCCTACATATCTAACCATTGTCAGACTAACCAGATTTAACCATTACCGTAACTTGAATATTGATTTATTTGTAAGTTTTATTTCAGATTATTTGGTCATGTATCTTGGGACTCCTCCTAATTCCCTTTGATTCATGAATCGTAAAATAAGTCTTCCAATTAACAACTTGAATACCAATTTGAAAACCATGGATTCAACCACAGTATCCCTCCTTTGAAATCGTTCCTTCACTGCTTGACATGCCCAACATTTTTCACTTATCTAGATTAGGCAGAAAATGAGTCAAGTCAAATATGATTTGACAGATCAATCAAGTATTTATATACTAATGATTAATGATCATGGAGAATGAAAAGGAAATGATTTAATGATCCTGAATTTTTTATATTTTACATATATGTTACAGGTAAGCATGAAATACCTCAACCACCTAGCTTTATCCTCTATCAACTTTCCAAGCTTTCCTCTTCTTTCCTCCACAAAACGCCGGCAAATTTGTTCAACATTAGTCAAATATACCCAACAAGTTCTCTCCTATACTGACAATCAAGGCAACGAAAAGGCTTGTCGGCTTTTTCCCTGTGCATAGAAACCCTCTCAGGCCCAGGCCAATGCTCCATGCGCCTCCCCAAACCGTCTGGTCCATCGTCCGCCGCTTCAACAAGCCCCACCTCTACAAACACTTCATCAAATCACGCTCCGTTCGAGTAGCCGCAGAAAGGGACCTCGGCTTCACCATTGTTCGACTCGAAGGAAGACGACAGCGGAAACCAAGAAGACGAACCGGAGAGAGAAAGCAGAGGAGACGCCGGCGGAAGGAGAGGATGAATCGATTGTTTTTGAGGGAAATGGGAATTTGAGACTTTTGTTTTAGGTTTAGGGAAGGACTTTTGTCCGTGCAGTGCCCAGGGGCACATTAATGTATTTTTTTAGATTGGTTGTCTAAATGAACCACTCTCATTTAAACTTAATGTCAATTCCAGATCGGTTCAACACGGAACCGATTTTAATAAAAAGTCTAAAGAGACTGGTTCCTTAATAAACCAGTCTGATTTGTACTAGTGTATGAGATTGGTTCCGTGCGGAATCAGTCTGATTTTAACAAAAGACCCAAAAAGAGACTGATTACTCAAGGAACCAGTCTTATTTAATATATTTTCAGACTGGTTATACAAAGTAACCAGTCTAGTTTTAACAAATGTCCATTAAGAGACTGGTTCTGCACGGAATCGGTCTGTTTCAACTTGTCTAAAATGTGCTTTTTGTACTAGTGTCAAACGTAAGAGATTGGTCATATGATATTGCTGATACGGGCGAAAACAACCTCTCCAATCTTTTTTTTTATTTTACTAAAAATATAAAATATTAACTATGCAAGATAATATCTCGAAAGCAGTTTAAACAATTTTCAAGGTTCAATAGCCTATTATGGCCTACCAAATAAAGGGGACTTCATGCCTTTTGCATATACTCTATGCAACTCAAATTATAAGCAACTTTAATTAATTTTACACTTATTAAAGAGGTTAGTTGATTGTATTTAATTTTTTAAAATTCACAAAAGAATAGAGGTATTTTAGGAAAGTTGTATTGAGAATGAAACAAAAATTAAATAAGATAATAATTTTCTACGAATGTTTTAGGAAAATTGCATTGAGAATGAAATAAAATTTAAGAAAGTTATTTAATTTTGCTTATATTTTAAATCAAAAATTTTTTTTTTTTTTTTTTGTTTATATTTCAAGCCGGAAGGAGTAGTATTATGGAGAGGGGACAAGTAAAGAGGAGAAATAACACATTATCAATAAAAACATCATTGAATTAACGTTGTACAGTGTATTGTAAATATTAATCTTGAACGGTCCTCAGTATAAGTTCATTCTTGGGAACTTTTTTTTCCCTTATTTATAAGCCAATTTATCAACTTTTAATGACATTACATTTTACAAACCCTCTTATTTATTCCATAATTTTTAAAATTCCAATAACAATTATAAAAATAATTTTGAAAAAAAATATAACAAATGTTTACAATTTCAATATTATTACCAAAGGAATTGAATGCTCCTTGAATTGAACTTGTTTATTTTACGTGCAGAACTTCGCAAGAAAATCAGAATTAATCAAAATACCACTATAGCCTGAAGCCCTGAAGGCTCGTTGTTAGTACTTGGAAGTGGGAACGAGTGAAGAAACTCAAAATGACAGGAATTGGGGTCTCTCGCTCTGAAATGCACCATTCAACAAAATAATAAACGCTAAATTAGTCTCTTACCTTATTTTTTAATTTCATATTGGTCTCTTATTTTTTTTGGGTTTTATATTGGTCCCTTATGTTTCTTTTCGTTATCAATTTCACCTCAGAATCACTGTTTATCCTACGTGTCAATATCATGTTGATCCACGTATATATTGTTGAAGAGAGAAAGTGACATGTGTCCATAACATATTGGTCCACGTAGAATGAACAGTGATTCTGGGACCAAATTGACATCGAAAAAAAACATAAGAACCAATATTAGACAAAAAAAAATGTAAGGAACCAATTTGAAATTGAAAAACAAAGCAAAGGAGCAAGCGAGTAATTTAGCCAAATAATAACTAAAACACGCTTAATATTTTTTGGGACAAAGCAACAGCTTAGCGCTTTTCATGTTTCCTCTAAAAACAGTAGAGGATCTAAATCAAATTGAAATTACTACGGAAATATCAAAAACACACTGATATAACAATTCATTTTTGCCGGTCCAAGATCTGATTGCAGAAAAAGGAAGCACTATCAAAAAAAAAAAAAAAAAATCCAGAATAAAAAAATCTGGAATTACAAATATATTTAACTGTCTTGCATATACACAAGCAGCAACAAAAAACCAAACAAACTTGAAAACCAAGGTCTCTCCCGGAATCATCTGCTGATGCGGAATGACTGACTTAATTAATGTCCCTCACTTGTACTACTAACTCCTGGATCACTTGAACTTATCTGCTGCAAAGTAAAAAAAGGAATGATAATACCTAACAACTAATAATAAGCAATAATAAAACAAACATATATGGAGAAAGAAAAACTTGTTTTGGGGTGAAGGTGAAAGCAATACTTGAGGAGGAGAAGGAGGTGGTGGGGCCTGAGTAGAGATCTTTTTCATCAGAGCACTCTTGTATGAAATTGGATTGGTAGGTAATATCAGAGATCATGCTGGCAGGCATGGGATATGGATTGTCTAACATTAGGGAATCTATGTTCCTCTGCCATAACTATCTTTGTAACCATTGGATTTATCCAATAGCTCACAATGTAACACGTGTCCATTACCAAAATTTAACCGAAATGCAAATAAAGGGTTTAGTTCCGCACAGAAGCTTCGTTCCAACTTCTTCCAACGAGCAAGACACGAAAGTTACACCATGTCCTCCGAATCCTCTCCGGTTCCGGCCACCGTCGTGTCGCCGTGAGCAATACTTCAACCATCGCATTGCTCCTGCTTTCCAACTCGTTAAGAGTTATTATATTTGCTTTTGTAGAAATCAAATCATATCATGGAATCCTCTAATTTTTATTGATCAGTTTGTGTTGTTACGTAGGCACCCCTTGATGAATTAGATACTCCAACATTTGACGGCATGTCTTTTAACTCCTGATTATGGAGAGCATTATCATTTTTTGACACTGTAAATATTTGATGGATACATAATGATATCATTGGAATGTAAAGGTTTAGACTTTAGTTATGGTGTTGTAATTTGTTTGGTGGTCGTAGATTGATATCGTAGTTTGGTTTGTCATTTAAGCATTATGTATGCAACGTTTGAGCTTGTAGTGTTTGTTGTTGGAGTCAGTTGATGATTGCTTCCAAACACAAACAGTGTAAAATGTCTCAATGTTCAAGTTAAGATTTGAGATTGCTTCCATTTGAATATTCTAAACAGAGAAGTAGTATTCTGTCAAAGAGATACAAATTTGTGTTTTGCTATTATAGAGAAGAACATAATGCAGAACATACTCTGTTTCCAAATTTGTATTATACTTGAATCATATGCAGAACATAATGTATAAAGAGAAGATATTAATAGAGAAACCACAATGATTTCAATAAGACAAAATTTCATTAATAATAAAGAAGTACATTTTTTGTGATATATTACATTGTCATTCTAAATGGAATTTTAGATTATACTGGATAACAAGTCTAACATAACATCTAACATAAAGCAATTAGTCTTCTTCTTTGTTTGATCCTTAGGTATTTTTCTTCTTTAGTAGCTCCAACAATTAGTTATCATTGCTTTTTTCTTCCTCTTTCTTTCTTCTTCAATAGCTTTAGCTTCTTTGAGGCTGAACCATATCAGGTCAGGCTATATCCTACAAACAAAAGCATCATCAAATTTCAGTCAATGTTAGTGGTATCAGCAAAGGAGAACGTAATATTGGCACGAAGAATTGAATTCAACATATTAGTATTTACAATAATCTCAAGCCCCAAAGAGGATCAAAGCCACCATAATTCCAAACAAAATAGCCAATTTTTGGAACCAAAAACAAGAGCTTTCTATTTACAAACAAAAATCAATATAACCAATTGGCACCAGAGACTATACAAAACAGCAAAGTTAACCAAATGCAGGGCATGGCCAGTAACAACATAAGAATTGAGATGATTTTATTCAGAAAAAAAAAAAAAAACAAAAGCAAATATATACCTCGGGTTGCAGGAGGTTTTTTGTTTTTTTGCTGAAAGGCTGCGGGAGCTGCTGCCTGGTATTTTTAAAAAAAATAATAAAAAACAAATTTAGTTAAAGCAACAGGAGAGAAAGAGTGTAATAAATAATAATAAAGTGACTTATATACATATGGTTTTGGTTAATTATATTATCTTACATACCCTCCTCGGCAGAAGGTGGTGGTGGTGGTGATGGTGGCGGTGATTGATCTGGTGATGATGCAAACTCATCGGTAATAGTAGTAGAACTCGTATATCCTTTATCAAGAGGATCATCATCGCCATCAGTACCATCCGAAAAACATCCAAACGGATGATCGTCATCAGTATCTAATAGATATGCCACACAAAAATTAATTCCTGGTTTGGATAAGCCGGGGAGGTGGTAGTACCTAGTTCTCGGACGTGCTTTCTTCTCCTCCACCTCCATCTCCACCTCTTCTTCGATTTCTGCTTTCTTCTCCTCCACCTTCGCCTCTTCTTCGATTTCAGCTTTCTTCTCCTCCACCTTCATCTCTTCTTCGTTTTCAGCTTTCTTCTCCTCCACCTCCATCTCCACCTCTTCTTCGATTTCTGCTTTCTTCTCCTCCACCTTCGCCTCTTCTTCGATTTCAGCTTTCTTCTCCTCCACCTTCGCCTCTTCTTCGTTTTCAGCTTTCTTCTCCTCCACCTCCATCTCTTCTTCGATTTCAGCTTTCTTCTCCTCCACCTTCATCTCTTCTTCGATTTCAGCTTTCTTCTCCTCCACCTCCATCTCTTTCTTCTCCTCCACCGCTTCTTCTTTGTCACCGCCAGACATCATTGTTGCGTTAAGTTAGGGTTTCCTCACTTCTTCCTTCAATTCAATTGGGTCGCGGGCCTTATCCCAAATTGGGCCGCCTGTTTTGCTTCCTCTCCCCATCATCATCTGCATCTCACGACTATTTTTTTTTGGTAAACGATTTTTTGGCTCCCACTTTTAATTTTTATGGATCAAGACACTATTTTATGTGTTATTATTTTCGGCTCTACAAAGATGGAAGAGCGTTTTCGTCCTGCAGAGTCGAAAATATTTTTCAGCTACACAGAGTGAAAAATTTTTCCAACTTGCACCATATATTTTCCTATTAGTTTTATTTATGAGAGCCCTTAGTAGTAGGGATGGGCAAAATACCCTTGCCCGCGGGTACCGCACAAATACCCGCAACGGGTACCCGCACTATTCCCTTATGGGTGGGGATGGGTATTATGGTACCCCGCCCGCGGGTACCCGTATAAATAAAATAATATTTTATTAATAAATATATATACATATTAGTATAAATAATAGAGTGTGTGGCTTGATCCACACCCAATTTTGATACTGCATCGCCCAATCTTGATGCTACAGGCCCAAAGTAGAACATATAGTAGCTGTATAGATTTTTCATATAAGGAAATAGATAGCCATATGATATGAACGAGTGCGTACGTATCTGTACCAATCATATCTACCTTCACTGCATAATTATCAATTTAATTGGACATATCATTTTACTACTCCCTCCGTTTCACAATGTTTGGCCTTTTAAGTCTGGGCACACAGATTAAGTGTTAATTATTGTAAGTATTATGTATAGTTTGTCTAAAATGCCCCTATTTAATCCTTATTGAAAATTTTAATAGTATTTAATTTTTATTAGTAAGTGTGTCCATTAATTAATGTATAGTGGTTTAGAGATGAGAGAGATGATAAAAGTAAAATTAATGAGGAGTAAGAGAAATGATTGAATGAAAGGTTAATATTGAAAAAAAAATATGTTTGTGTATTGAAAATGTAAAAGGCCAAACATTGTGAAACAAGGAAAAAAGTCTAAAAGGCCAAACATTGTGAAACGGAGGGAGTATATTACAATTGTTTGATGAGCGGTTCAGTATATATAGCGTCTTGTGCAGTATAGCTTTGGCTTAATTTTCAAAAAAAATAATAATAAAAGTTAAAACCCGTGGGTACCCGTAAATACCCATTACCCGCATAAATACCCGTAAATACCCGCGGGTAGGGGCATGGATATGCCCTACCCGTGCCCATCCCTACTTAGTAGGAATGACAATGGGTCCATGTGGGTCGGGCTACCCGGACCCAGACCCGTGCAAAGTTTTTTGGACCTAGACCTACCAGGACCTATCCGAGTACCCGCTGCACAGCGGGTAGACCGGTTCCCACGTACCCATTGTCCCTTTAAAAAAAAAACTTTTCTTTTACTAAAATTTTCTAAACTTTTTTCGACAAAAAAAAAAAAAAAAATACATACTGAAATTTCATAACATCAAATGAAACAAACTTTTTTTTTTACAAACAAAATTCATTAAGGTGCACAACCCAAAAACAAAGAGACTAAGACCAATAGTTAGCGGACTTCTTAGCAGCAGTCAAATGAAACAAACTAACTACATCAAATGTAACAAACTAAAGTCACACCATCAATAACATCAAATGAAACAAACTAACATTTTTAAAGCATTAACAAGCATAAAATATTTTCCTATACACCCCTTCATTAAGCACATTAAGCACGCCTTCACTACTCATCATCCTCCTTATTCCTTAATGCACATTAAGGACCCCTTCATTAACATCAATTGGGTCTCGTGCTTCCTGCAAAAGCAAATATACAAGTTAAATATCAAACAATCAATAACATCATTGCCTTCAAAAATTAGAAATTTAATAAATTTACTAACATTATCATCATCATCATCTAGTATTGTGGTAAAATTGATGTTTATATGTGACTTGGAAGACCCTGCATGAAAAAGAGTATAAGTTTTCTAAAGTCGAAATCATTATAATAAAATGATGCATGTATAATTAAATTTAATAAATGTAATTACCTTTGACATCATTTCGTAACCAATCTTAAAGACACATCAATCCCTCCAATGTACACGGACGCAATCTACTACAATGTGGAGTAAGAAATCAACCACTAGTACTAAATGCTGACCCTGAAGCAACAGTGGAGATAGGAATTGCCAGCAAATCCTTAGCAATCATTTGCAAAATAAAATATTTTGCCCCATTTGTCTTCCACCAGTTTAGGATATCAAACTCATTTTCTGTTATTGGCAAAATTGACTCATCTAAGTAGCGGTCTAACTCAGACTTGCAATTTGTTGAATTGTAATTTTCAACAACAAATTGGTCAAAATCCACATCATCCCAATCTTCATGGATTCTACCATTCAAGTTTATTGTTGAATATGAGGAATTAATCTCATTACCCCGAGATTTTTACTATACTCTACTATCAAGTCTTGGCAAATAGAATTTATCTTTTCCACTTCAAAATACGAGTCTTCTCCATAAACAAAACTTAGGAAAGTAATAAGTCAACAAAGCCAACTTATACCTAGGATCCAAAATAGTACCTATAGCCATTACACTGTTGATAATACCCGTGTCGGAATTTTAATAAATTCCGAGTCTGGCCTATCGGAATTTTTAACAGTACGAAAAAAAAACTTAAAATTCTCTTTCTATTAAAATTCCGACATACCCGTGTCGGAATTTTAATAAATTCCGAGTCTGGCCTATCGGAATTTTTAACAGTACGAAAAAAAAAACTTAAACGTATATACGTTCCTTACCTTCAACAACACGTCTACAATGTCGTATGCACATTCTTCTGAGCGTCAATGATGAAAAAGTGGAAGCTTTTGGAGAAAAAAAGTGATAAAGATGAAGGCTTTGGAGAATGAGAGAGATTGCAGTAGAGGAACATGAAGAGTTTATGGGTATTATGGAGGTTTCTTGTTTATTAAGGTGAAAGGTTGATGGGGTTTGGGTTTTACATAAATTAGGAATGAGGTTTGTGGCTAATGGGGTTTGGGGACTATGTTTTGGAGGGAAATTATTAAGTAAGGGTATTTCAGACTTTTCACTATTAAATTGGGGCTTGGGGCTAATACATGGGGGCTGAGAACTAAAACTCTTCAGAAAAAATTTTGGCACCCAAATGCAAATATATTCACCCCACTTTATATTTTTCTAACTTCAGATTTTAGGATAGAGGATAAAAACTTTCAAATTAATTCTTCTTATTAAAAAGTTTAATACTTAAAGTTTTAAAAATATCTTTTTCCAATAAAAATGATTTATTTACGAATTTTTATCCTCTATTTAAAGGATGGGATTAAAAATATCCTTAAATTGTTAACAAAGACATTCAACGAATCTAGCAATAAAAATACAAGTTAGTATAAAGACTACTAAACACTAATCTTCTACTCTTCTTTATCATGAACTAGCAAAAGCTCTACCATCACTTTGATATCACACTGCATCTTCTACTTTTTCCCATTCTGATTCAATCCCATCATTTACTCATCTTCCGATTAACCTTATTTATTAAAAACTAACAACAACTATAATTATTTATTTATTATTTATTATTTATAATATTTTTGAATTGTTTTTAGGAGTGCCAAAATGTAAGAATTTTCATCTCCACCTTCTGCAAATCTGGAGGAGCCTCTGACACAAGCTTTACCCAAAGCAACAGTCCCACTACCAAGTACCAACGTAAGAAGAGGATGATAGTTGAGGGTAATCTTGGAATTTAGCATAAAAACTCTCTTTTCTCTGTAGTTTTCTCGTCGATAGTGGAGAAAATTTTTTTTAGGTAGGTCCCACAATTAGTTTTCTCTCTTTCCATTTTCATTCTACAACCAAACTGGGGAGATTCCAACTTATCCACCTATTTTCTCTCTCCCTCTTTTCTTTCCTCCCAAATTCTTCGGTTCCAAACGGAGTGTAAAGGATAAAGGGTCCTGCTAAGTAGTGTCTTTAAGACATTTGTTTTGTTAAGATTTTCATAATAAGAAAAAACATTATGAGTCTTTATTTATTTTTCTTTTGGAAACATCAAAAATTATATTTTTAAGAGTTTTTTTTTACCACTTTTGACTTTTTAATAAGTGTCTTTCCAAAAATAAATTGGATATCCTACAAATCCAAGGGATTGTAAGCAAAATAATGTATTTGTTGGCTATAATTAGAGATTGCAATGAATGGAAACTTACCCGGATCCATTGCTTGAAGTTCCTTGATTGTTTGTCCTTATGTTCTTTGATCACCTTTTGGTTTTCTCTCCTTTGTTCCTTCTCTTTTCTTGTTTTTCCCTGATGATTAGAGAATGTTCTCTCTTATTGTAATAATATAACCTCCTTTTAACCGCTCCCTCAACTGATACTTATATATCAGTGTTTCCGAACAGTTGTATCCTTTCGTTCAACGGTCATATGGTTTAACAATTACTTTTCTTTTAAAGGCAGAGGAGAGGGACTTTTAAATCATAAAAAGACTCAATTGATTCTAAATGACTTTAATAAGGTTAACCATCATCACAATGAACCTTCTTTAATAAGAATCAATTCTTTAAATTACGTGAGCCACCATAGATTATTAAAATAATCTAACAATCTCTCACTTGGCTCATGTGATGACTTGAATGTTCAACTAACTATAATTTGTACACTATACGTTGAAACTATTAAGCCATCATCTTTAATTGAATTAAGATGATCGGATCATGGCGGTCACAAGTAAATTAAAACGACATGATTCCTTCCATGTATCACATAACTAACTTAACCCAAATAACTTTTATCCTTGATGCCTTTCATAGACACAATTCATTATCACACTAAACAATACATATATATAACATAATGTGGATAACAAATAATCAAAAACGGAAACATAACTTTAATTGAATTCATAAATAATGTCATTACAATACGAGCAATATAACTATACATATATGTACATATCTTGCTTTTATGCTAACAAGGTCTTATCTATGATGTCCATCTCTCTAACATGGCCAATGAATGTTTTGGGCGGCAACCCTTTGGTTAGCGGATCCGCTATCATCATATCAGTACCAATATGCTCAATCAACACTCTTTGTATCTGAACTTCTTCCTTGACACTCAGGTACTTCAATTCCATGTGTTTCGCACCTTTAGAGTACATATCATTCTTAGAGAAGAAGACAGCTGCAGAATTATCACAATACATTCTCAGCGGCCTAGCTATACTGTCGACAATGCCAAGCCCCGAGACAAAGTTCCGCAACCACAATGAATGAACAATGGCCTCAAAGCACGCCACAAATTCAGCCTCCATAGTAGAAGTAGCAATCACAGATTCTTTTCCACTCCTCCATGAAATTGCCCCTCCAGCTAATAGGAAAACATAACCAAATGTGGATTTCCTAGAGTCCACACATCCTGCATAGTCTGGATCCGAGTATCCGATTACCTCTAGGTGATCTGACTTTCTGTACGTGAGCATGTAATCTTTGGTGCCTTGTAAATACCTAAGAACTTTCTTTGCAACTTTCCAATGATCCATTCCGGGATTACTTTGATATCGGCTTAACACTCCAACAGCAAAATTGATATCTGGCCGAGTACATGTTTGAGCGTACATCAAACTCCCAACAACTGATGCATAGGGTATAGACTCCATTTCCTTTCGTTCCAAGTCATTTTTGGGACATTGCATTTCACTAAATTTATCCCCTTTTTGGATTGGAACTATTTCAGGAGAACACTTTTCCATTCTGAATCTTTCTAGCACTTTATTGATATAGCCTTTCTGAGACAATTCCAAAAGTCCTTGTGATCTATTACGGAATATTTCAATTCCTATCACATAAGATGCCTCTCCCATATCTTTCATTTCAAAGTTCATAGAAAGAAACTTCTTTACATCATGTAACAAACTAGTGTCACTAGCAGCAAGTAGGATATCATCAACATATAGAACTAATATAATGAACTTACTCCCACTGACCTTCATGTAGATACACTTGTCAACAGCATTTTCTACAAAACCATATGACGTAATGGTATCATTGAACTTGAGATACCATTGTCGGGAAGCTTGTTTCAATCCATATATTGACTTCTTTAACTTACACACTAAGTTTTCTTTTCCTGTGATCACAAATCCTTCTGGTTGGTCCATATAAACTTCTTCTTCCAAGTCACCATTAAGAAAGGCGGTCTTTACATCCATTTGGTGAAGCTCCAAATCATAATGAGCCACCAACGCCATGACAATTCTTAGGGAGTCCTTCTTTGAAACTGGAGAGAAGGTCTCTTTATAATCAATGTCATCCTTTTGAGTGTAACCTTTGGCAACAAGCCTAGCCTTGTATCTTTCAATGTTGCCTTTCGAGTCTCGTTTGGTCTTACAGACCCATTTATTTCCGACCCGTTTTGATTTTTCAGACAACTCGGCTAGTTCCCATACATTGTTGTCATCCATTGATTTCATCTTCTCTTTCATGGCATTAAACCACTTTTCAGAATTGCTACATTCCATGGCTTGTTTAAATGAGACTGAATCCTCATCAATGCTTAAGTCACATCCATCCTCAACAGAGTAAAACCACATAGTCGTTCGGAATAGCTGATCTTCTATGTCTTTCAGACCTTCTTAATGCTACTTCTTGTGGTTCATCTATCGCTTGTTCATTTTCAACTTGCACATCATTAACTGGTTCATTTCCTATATGTTTAGCTTGTGGGTTTGGAATATTAAGTTGTTGTCTTGTCATGTTGTGTGACTGTGATACAACAAGTGGGACAACAACTCGAGGAGGAACACTAGATATAGGAGTTTCTATACGAATCTCTCTAATATCCACATTTCGTGGTTCTTCACTCCCACTGAACTGACCATTCTCAATGAACCGAGCATTTCCAGACTCAATTATTCTCGTACTATGATTAGGACAGTAAAATCTATACCCCTTTGATTTTTCCGGATACCCGATGAAGTAACCACTAATGGTTCTTGCATCAAGCTTCTTTTCATGTGGATTATATACTCTTACTTCTGCCGGGCAACCCCAAATGTGAAGATGCCTCAAACTGGGTTTCCTTCCTGTCCACAGTTCATAAGGAGTCTTAGGAACTGCTTTACTGGGAACCCTGTTCAACAAATATGTAGCAGTCTTTAATGCATGCATCCACAGCGATATAGGTACAACATTATTACCATTACTTAACATACTCCTAACCATATCCATAAGAGTACGATTCCGCCTTTCAGCTACACCATTCTGTTCAGGTGTACCGGGCATTGTATACTGTGCGCATATGCCCTGACTTTCAAGAAACTTTGCAAACGGGCCTCGACATTGTCCACTTTCATTGAATTTACCATAAAACTCACCACCTCCATCAGACCTCATTACTTTCACTTTTCTATCTAATTGCCATTCAACTTCATCAATGAACACCTTTAGGAAGTCCACTGATTGAGACTTTTCATGCAAAAGATACAAATAACAATATCTAGAGTAGTCATCAATAAAGGTAATGAAATACTTTTCACCGCCCCATGACGGAACATCAAATGGACCACAGATATCAGTGTGTATTAACTCAAGTAATTGACTACTTCTTGTGGCAGAATTCTTTGATTTATTTTTTGTTAGTTTGCCTTTGATGCAATCTACACATATTCCCAGTCATCAAAATCTAATTGAGGTAAAATTTCATTTCTCATTAACCTCAGTATCCTTTCTCTAGATATGTGACCGAACATTTGATGCCACAAGAAAGCAGAATTTTCATTATGTGCACTACGTTTAATACCAACATTATGTTCAACATGAAACAGGGATTCAATAAAATTAACATCAAGATTAAAACGATATAAACCATTAATTAATGTACCAAAACCATAATAGT
Source organism: Crotalaria pallida (assembly GCA_037953625.1). Classification (NCBI taxonomy): domain Eukaryota; kingdom Viridiplantae; phylum Streptophyta; class Magnoliopsida; order Fabales; family Fabaceae; genus Crotalaria; species Crotalaria pallida. Next base: position 182,129,700 of record CM075649.1, read on the forward strand.
ACTTATCTTTATATAATGAGAATACACCATGTCCAATCTTAAAGTTAAAACCTATATTATCCAACATCGGAACAGAAACTAAATTTCTAACACAACCAGGAACATAAAGACACTCTTCAAGATCCAAATGACAACCAGTGTCCAAGATCAATCTATACGTCCCAATTCCTTCTATTCGTGCCTTCATTTTGTTCACCATATACAAAAACTTTTCATTTCCTTTTATGGTTTGGATCGAAAGAAATCCCTGTGCAACATGAGAAACATGAGTAGTAGCACCAGAATCTAACCACCAGGTACTATTAGGTACTTCAACAAGATTTGGTTCAAAATTTATTAGGTACTTCAACAAGATTTGATTCAAAATTTACTGAAACATAGTAAATACCTTTCTTTTCGAACCAAGCCTTCCTTTCAGGGCAGTCTTTCTTGAAGTGACCTTCTTTCTTGCAGAAATGACATCTCTGCTGCTTCTGGATTCTACCTTCATTGAGGCTTTCTCCTTCTTTTTACCCTTCGAACCTGGCTTTCCCTTGCTGCTGCTAGCACCATCATACCCCACGAGATGGACGGATTGATCCTTCAGTTTCTTTAATCTCCCTTCCTCCTGAACCAACATTGCCTTAAGTTCTTGGAAGCTCCACTTTTCCTTGATAGTGTTATAGTTCACTTGGAATTGCCCAAATTCTGGAGGAAGCGAGTTCATAATAAACTGAACCAGAAATGTTTCATTCACCTCCATACCCATGGTCTTTAATTTTGCTGATAGATTTGCCATACTAGTTACATGATCATGAATGGACTGTGACCACTCAAACTTCTTTGTTGTTAACTCACTCATTAGGCTCCCAACAATGGACTTGTCAGTAATGTCCGATTGAGAGTACTCCTTAACCTTCATCATAAATTCCCTAGCATCATCGGTTTTGGGCATTGACGGCTTTACATTTTCTGCCATTGTCATCCTCATTAAATTCAAGCTCAACCTGTTAGACCGCTCCCAAGCCTCATAAAGAGATTTGTCAGCCTTTGTACTAGTCTCGTTAATGGTTGCGAGCTTCTCATCCATAATCAGTGCAAGGTCCAAATCCATCACACCAAGTTGAAACTTGATTTGCTCAGACCAATCAGCATAATTCAGCCCGTTGAATTTAATGACTCCACTGCCCATACCATATAAATTAGCGGAAACTGCAAACATTTCACATGCCCATAACATTAATGCTTTGAGTAAACGTAATAGATTCAAACATATACTAACTTTAACTATGTATTTAAATTCACCTTTGGGTTACACCTAAATCCATAATTTCTAACAATAATGATGCTAACACCAACATACTTAAATAGACAATTAGTCCCGCTTAAATGAACATGCAAGTTATCTTTGGATATACAAACATATTCTCCAAGTATGTCAAATAATTCTTTAATATTATTAATTATAAGTAATGGTATACCTTTGGGCAACACATGAAGACCTTATTGTTGAAAACCAACAAGCGGGCTAAGCAAATACTAGAGGGGGGTGAATAGTATTTTGAAGCACTAATACCAAATATTTCGATTGATAATTGAAGAATGGAGCTTAGACTGAATTTTCTGGAATCAGAAACAAAAGACTCGAGTCTTTTGTTAAATACTCGAGTTTTTCAGGATGAACAACTCGAGTCTTTTCTGAAATACTCGAGTTTTTACTATCAGATAGCAGAAAAACCAGAAACGAAAACTCAGCAATTTAACTCAAATCAATTCAATAATAAACAGGAACTTATCCAACAGAATAGCAAGTAATCTAAATAACTTTTAACACAAAGATTCCTTGAACTTGCTACCTAATTGTATAAATCCTAATTGATTGAAATGACTTAAGTCTATTGAGCTAGAAAGTAGATTAAAAGCAATAAACCAACACTCAAGCAATTTTATCCTGGTTCACTCCAACAATGAGCTACATCCAGTCCTCCTAATCACTTAGGAGTTTCTACTAATAATCAAATTGTTAGAAATTACAAAGGATTGCTTGAGAATGGCCTCACTCAACCTAACCCTTTCAAGAGTGTACCAAACTCTTGATTTCTACCCCAATTTGATTCCGGTGATTGAAGAACTCTTCACAAAGCTTCCTTGAACTCCCTTCAAGAAACTCCATCGGGCTAGGAACCTCCTAGTCTTGTGCTTGAGAACCTCTCAAGACTTCCAACACCCTAAGCCACTTAGGGTTTGCTTGGGAACAATCCAAGACTTTGAATAATCAAGCTTTTTGTATGTGTATTACTAATCTCACAATGGATTAGCACAAATAAGCACAGCTCAATGTAAGAATTGAGGCCTAAAACTCAACTTGGAATAAAATGACAATATGAGTGAGAAGTTGAGCTTTTTGGGAATTAACACTTGAGAAGAGGAAATTAAGAAAGCTTGAATCAATATGATCTTGTTGTCTTGTTTGTTCTTGCACAAATTCAAAGAGAAATTTTACAATAAGGTTCTGAATTGCTCTCTTGGGTTAGATGAGACTCAAATGCCCTCAATTGAGTTTTTGAGTCTCTCCAACGTTCATTTTTGCTGACTGGACAAAAATACTCGAGTCTTTTGGTAAATACTCGAGTCTTTTTGGTCGGTCACGAGTGAATTGGTGCACGAACAAGACTAACGGTCATAATTGCTGACCTGACACAAATACTCGAGTTTTTCTATAAATACTCGAGTATATACTCGAGTCTTTATCAAAATACTCGAGTATTTTGATCAGATATGGGAAAAATTATTTTTCAATTTTATTTTTCCTCTCAAGTATTAATTTTTGGTCAATCTCAACTTAATAAACATATAAAAATTTATTCCTAGAAGAGACTAACTATTTCTACCCACTCTCAACCACTCTCAACATAAATTAGAAATTTACAATTAATATTTGATTGAGAATGATTGGGCACTTGTCTTCTTTTCTTGACTTCTTGTTGATGTTGATGTTGCAATATCTTCAAGGCATGATTTGTTAATTATTTTGTCATCATCAAAACATAATCCACATAATTAGGAGCATTGAATTCACAATCTCCCCCTTTTTGGTGATGACAAAATAATTAACACTTGATCCATTTGTTAAGCTTGATCCACTTGGAGATGCAACTCCCCCTCACTATATGATACTTTTCACCTATCTAAAAATTCAGCTTGAGCAAGATGTTATGACAATTTAATTTTAGCACCAAGCCTATGGTATTAGAGAATTTAACAATTATCAGAGTATATACCATAATTAGAGATTTTAGGTGCAACAATATCAAGACAAGACAAGTGTAATATCTCTCCCCCTTTTTGTCATACGCCAAAAAGATGTAACAATTTAGAAAAAGATCAAGGGAGGAGAGGTGCATAATCGGAAAACCCCATAACCAACTATGCAAAAAAAAATAGACTTAATAATAAATATAAAGAGCTCCCCCTGAAGCGTTGCACAAACATCATAATGAAAACCAAATTCATTAACATAAAAACATCATAAAAGGTCCAAATCAAAGGTGCAATAATAAACCCAAAGTCTCAAAACACCAAATTCTCAAAATACAGAAAATGTAACAAAGACCAACATGATAAAAACAGAATGAAAACTAAGATAAAATCCAAAGGTCAACATCATCAAAACATCGAAGGAGCTGGAGCATCTGGAGGAGGATAAAATCGAGAGAAGAGTTTAGAGGATGAAAAACTAGTAAGATTTGACAAAACTTTGAGGAAAATCTGAGTTTTGAGGAGAGAGATATGAGAAAACCGAGAGAGAAGAGGGTCGCAAAAAAAAACTTGAGTCTGAGAGTATATATAAACAGTTCAAAATACTCGAATATATTCATAAATACTAGAGTTGTTCTTTAGGATATACTCGAGTTTTTGAAAATATATTCGAGTCGGTCGTGACTCAGCCCAGATTTCCCCAGAAAAGTCGAGTAAAAATTGAAAAACTCGACTTTGGTCCGAAAGTTCAATTTTCAGGAAAACGTAAAATACTCGAGTGTTTGGAAAATACTCGAGTTTGGTCTGAAAGTTCAAAAATTTGGGGGTTTCGAAAGACTCGAGTGTTTTGAAAAACACTCGAGTTATTCAATAAAGACTCGAGTTTTTTGATAAAAACTCGAGTATTTTTCTCAGACCCTGATTAAAAACTTTTTCAATTTAAAACTGATTTAATTTTGAATTAAAATACTCGAGTGTTTTTGGAAAAACTCGAGTATTTTGACAGAACAGAATGTAAAAACTCAGTTTTAAAAGACCAAACACAAATCAAACACAAATGCTTCACTACCAACTTGGAATACAGTACAGAATCACACACAATTAACATATACAATTTCAAATATCATCAAGGACAATTTAACTAAGAATCAATAACACATTAGAGTAAGACTAATATGGTGATTTTCCAAAAATGACACACAATGCAATTAGCCTATATTAGCTTCATCTAAAATACCAAGTTCTCTCCTAATATGATAAAAGGTGTCCCTTGGTAGATGTTTTGTAAAAATGTCGGCTAATTGATTTGTGGTACTAACAAATTCAATTGTGCAATCACCCTTTTGTACATGATCTCTTAAAAAGTGATGTCTTATTTCAATGTGTTTAGTTCTTGACTGATACACCGGATTCTTAGTCAAATTGATTGCACTCGTGTTATCGCATCTAATCGGAATATTTTCAAGTTTCAAACCAAAATCCGATAATTGTTGTTTCATCCATAACAGTTGAGCACAACAACTACCGGCTGCGATATATTCCGCTTCGGCGGTAGAAAGAGCGACACAAGCTTGCTTTTTAGAAAACCATGACACCAATGAACTTCCCAAGAAATGGCAAGTACCACTGGTGCTTTTGCGATCAAGCTTGCATCCCGCGAAGTCGGAATCCGAGTAACCAACTAAACTAAGATTGGCATCAGCAGGATACCATAAACCAGTGTTAATTGTTCCTTTTAGATACTTAAATATATGTTTAACTGCGGATAGGTGAGATTCTTTAGGATTAGCTTGAAATCTAGCACACATGCATACACTAAACATAATATCCGGTCTAGATGCAGTGAGATATAGGAGACTACCTATCATACCCCTATACTTACTAACATCAACCGGTGTACCTTGTTCATCCTTGTCTAGGTAGCATGATGTGCTCATTGGAGTGTAGGCTTCCTTGCACTTGTCCAATCCGAATTTCTCAAGGAGCTCTTTGCAATATTTCCCTTGATGCACAAATATCCCCTCCTTGACTTGCTTTATTTGTAAGCCTAGGAAGAACTTGAGTTCTCCCATCATTGACATTTCAAATTCCTTTTTCATCAAATTTGAAAACTTTCTCTCCTTCATCAACTTTTGATTTCTCTCTCTCTTTTTCTTCTTTTGAAAAGTCAATGCCATCTTCACTAGCATCACATAAAACACTATCTTCTTTTGAAGACTCATTAAAAACCACATGAATTGATTCCTCAATAGTTAAAGTTCTTTTATTGAAAATTCTATAAGCTTTACTATGAGAAGAATAGCCTAAAAATATGCCTTCATCGGATTTGGAATCAAACTTGCCAAGGTGTTCTTTTCCATTATTTAAAACAAAAACTTGGCATCCGAAGACATGAAAATGAGATATATTTGGCTTTCTTCCCTTGTAAAGTTCATAGGGGGTTTTATCCAAAGAGGGCCTTATCAAAATACGATTTAAAACATAACAAGCCGTATTGACGGCTTCGGCCCAAAAATATTGAGGTACTTGAGAATCATTTAACATGGTTCTAGCAAGTTCCTCTAGCACCCTATTTTTCCGCTCTACCACTCCGTTTTGTTCCGGAGTCCTTGGTGCGGAGAATTGATGCTCAATACCATTTTTAGCACAAAATCTATCAAATTTGTGGTTTTCGAATTCACCACCATGATCGGTACGAATAATAATTACTTTTTGATTCACTTGGTTTTGCAAAAGTTTGACATGATGTTTAAAAGATTTGTAGGTCTCATTCTTAGTAGTTAAAAATAAAGTCCAAGTAAACCTAGAGAAGTCATCAACAATCACCAATGCATAATAGTTGCCACCAAAGCTTTTTACTTGTGATGGTCCAAACAAGTCCATATGAAGCATTTCTAATGGCCTTGATGTGGACATCACCATTTTTGATCCAAAGGTGTTTTTAGTTTGTTTACATTTCTTGCAAGGGGAACAAACACCTTCAATAGAAAAATTTAGCTTTGGTAAACCAACTACTAGATCTTTAGATTGTATTTTCTTCAATTGGTTTACATTAATATGAGCGGTCCTACGATGCCATAACCAAGTGTCATTTTCTTTGCTCACTAAACAAGTAGAGACCAAAGAAGTGACTTTGTTCAAATCAACTAAGTAAGTATTATTTGACCTTCTACCAACAAATTTGATTGATTCATCTTTGTCACTTTTAATGAGGCAATGGGTAGAGGTAAAAACTACATGATTACCAACATCACATAATTGGCTTATGCTCAAGAGATTATGTTCTAATCCTTGAACATAGAGCACATTATCAATAATCAAGTTTGAAGAGTTTCCGATTTTACCAATACCAAGGATTTTGCCTTTGTTGTTGTCCCCATAAGTGACATAACCATTTTCCTTTGGAGTAAGCTCAATGAAGTGCCGCTTATCTCCCGTCATGTGCTTCGAACATCCACTATCAAGATACCACAATTGTTTTCCCGTTCGAAGGCACACCTACAATATGAAATCACTTGTTCACTTTGGGTACCCAAACAATGTTGGGTCCCTTAGGGTTAGTGTTGGGACTTTCTCCCTTCTTAATCCACATATAAGTGCCCTTATTCATTTCAAACTTCTTAATATGGCACTCAATGTTGATATGTCCAACTTTTCCACAATAAGTACAAGTTGGTCTCTTTGATGAGTTTTTCTTAGAAAATGTTCCAACCACCTTGTACTTTTTGTCCTTTTTATGAACATATCCTAAACCGGTTTTGTTGTGATTATGTCTTTGAGAGTTCAACAACCGGTTGAGGTTTCTATCACTATGTGAGATTGTGAGTTTGTTTTTCAACTCTTTCACTTCTTTTTCAAGTTCATCACATCTCTCACATGAAGTGATAATTTCCTCATGATTTGCACAATCACTTTGATGACTAGAATTAATAAGTTCCAAGGATTCATTTTGAAGTTTCAACTCATTTATAGATTTTTGCAATTCATCAATTTCATGTTGAAACTCCAAAATTTTCTTTCCTTTTTCCTTATTAATTTTAGCAAGCCTTTTAAATTGAATTAACATTTCATTGTAGGCTTCTTGCAAATCATCATATGAAATGGAGTTTGAAGAGGAACAAGAAGAACTAGAGGTTACCTCATCATCACTTTCACTCATGCCATGATTAGCTCTTGATGAGGACTCATGATTGTTCTTGGCCATGAGACAAAGGTTTGCATTTTCATCACCGGAACTACTTGAAGATGATTCATTGCTCTTCTCCGGTGCATCCCAAACAATGTATGCACGCTTCCCTTTGGTCTCTTGGGTCTTCTTGTCATTCTTCTTCAAGAATGTGGCACATTCCATTCTTATGTGACCAACCCCACCACATTCATGACACTTAACTCCATCATTGGTACTCTTTTCTCTTTGTTTGGAGTCTTTGGTTCTCTTGAAATTGGATGAAGATCCACCTTTCTTCCCTTTGAAGAATTTGTTGAATCTTTTCACAAACATCCCAAATTCTTCTTGATTTGGTTCACCATCGGAATCTCCACTTGTAGAGCATTCTTCAACTTCTTTTGTAGCTTTGGTTGAAGCTTTGAGTGCTATGCTCTTTTTCTTTTTGTCCGATTCCTCATGCATCCCAAGTCTTGTAAGCTCCATCTCATGCTCTTGGAGTTTGCCAAACAAAGTGGCTAAGTCCATGCTATTTATGTCTCTTGATTCCTTGATGGCGGTTACCTTGGGTTGCCAACTCCTATCAAGACATCTTAGAATTTTGTTAGTAGTTTCACCATTGCGAAATACTTTTCCCAAGGAAATCAAATGATTAACAATGTGAGAGAATCGCTTTTGCAAGTCACTAATGGTTTCATTTGGCAACATGTGGAACAATTCATATTCGTGAGTTAGAGAATTCAATCTTGCATCTCTAACCTCACTTGTTCCCTCATGTGTGACTTGCAAAGTATCCCACATTTCTTTTGCCGATTTACATTGGGAAACTCTATAAAATTCATCATGGGATAGAGCCGAAAAGATGATGTTTTTAGTTTTTAAATCAAATGAGACTTTTCTCTTTTCATCATCATTCCAACTACTCCTTGGAATTTCAACAATTTCATCATTTATTTTCTTTTTGGGAATGAAAGGACCATTTTCAATTGCATCCCAAATATCCATATCAATTGCTTCAATAAAAACTTTCATGCGAGTTTTCCAATAAACATATCCTTCACCATTAAATAGTGGAGGACGGTTTATTGAAGCTCATTCTCCACCAAAGTTATTGCTAGAGCCCATTAGGTTTCCAAAAGGATCTTTTTCGAAAAAGTTGTTACACTCGATCTTTCGACCGAGCTCTGATACCACTTGTTGGAAACCAACAAGCGGGCTAAGCAAATACTAGAGGGGGGGGTGAATAGTATTTTGAAGCACTAATACCAAATATTTCGATTGATAATTGAAGAATGGAGCTTAGACTGAATTTTCTGGAATCAGAAACAAAAGACTCGAGTCTTTTGTTAAATACTCGAGTTTTTCAGGATGAACAACTCGAGTCTTTTCTGTAATACTCGAGTTTTTACTATCAGATAGCAGAAAAACCAGAAACGAAAATTCAGCAATTTAACTCAAATCAATTCAATAATAAACAGGAACTTATCCAACAGAATAGCAAGTAATCTAAATAACTTTTAACACAAAGATTCCTTGAACTTGCTACCTAATTGTATAAATCCTAATTGATTGAAATGACTTAAGTCTATTGAGCTAGAAAGTAGATTAAAAGCAATAAACCAACACTCAAGCAATTTTATCCTGGTTCACTCCAACAATGAGCTACATCCAGTCCTCCTAATCACTTAGGAGTTTCTACTAATAATCAAATTGTTAGAAATTACAAAGGATTGCTTGAGAATGGCCTCACTCAACCTAACCCTTTCAAGAGTGTACCAAACTCTTGATTTCTACCCCAATTTGATTCCGGTGATTGAAGAACTCTTCACAAAGCTTCCTTGAACTCCCTTCAAGAAACTCCACCGGGCTAGGAACCTCCTAGTCTTGTGCTTGAGAATCTCTCAAGACTTCCAACACCCTAAGCCACTTAGGGTTTGCTTGGGAACAATCCAAGACTTTGAATAATCAAGCTTTTTGTATGTGTATTACTAATCTCACAATGGATTAGCACAAATAAGCACAGCTCAATGTAAGAATTGAGGCCTAAAACTCAACTTGGAATAAAATGACAATATGAGTGAGAAGTTGAGCTTTTTGGGAATTAACACTTGAGAAGAGGAAATTAAGAAAGCTTGAATCAATATGATCTTGTTGTCTTGTTTGTTCTTGCACAAATTCAAAGAGAAATTTTACAATAAGGTTCTGAATTGCTCTCTTGGGTTAGATGAGACTCAAATGCCCTCAATTGAGTTTTTGAGTCTCTCCAACGTTCATTTTTGCTGACTGGACAAAAATACTCGAGTCTTTTGGTAAATACTCGAGTCTTTTTGGTCGGTCACGAGTGAATTGGTGCACGAACAAGACTAACGGTCATAATTGCTGACCTGGCACAAATACTCGAGTTTTTCTATAAATACTCGAGTATATACTCGAGTCTTTATCAAAATACTCGAGTATTTTGATCAGATATGGGAAAAATTATTTTTCAATTTTATTTTTCCTCTCAAGTATTAATTTTTGGTCAATCTCAACTTAATAAACATATAAAAATTTATTCCTAAAAGAGACTAACTATTTCTACCCACTCTCAACCACTCTCAACATAAATTAGAAATTTACAATTAATATTTGATTGAGAATGATTGGGCACTTGTCTTCTTTTCTTGACTTCTTGTTGATGTTGATGTTGCAATATCTTCAAGGCATGATTTGTTAATTATTTTGTCATCATCAAAACATAATCCACATAATTAGGAGCATTGAATTCACACTTATAATAATAAATTTAATTTAATCCATAAATTTACTTTTATATTGCATCGTACTTATGGGTAATTGGAACAACCGTACAATTTTGGAATTAAAAACTAAGATTTGACTACTTTGGTAATTAACAAATCTAACCCATAATATAATTCCAAAATAATATCCATAATGTATATATAAATTTAAATATACATAAAGTAGGGCACGTTAGTTTATATATACATATATATATATATATATATATATATATATATATAAAATGGTATACTATCATAATATATATAAAACTTTGAAAACACAATTCAACAGCGTACAGTAACAATCATATAAAACTCGTATATATTACTTATATACAGTACTACCGCCATTGTTGAAAGTGACTTCATTGGGCAACATAAACCAGTAGGCGACTACATGAACCAGTAGGCGACTACAACATTCAGTATATAATGATACGCCAAAATAGATGTGTAGCGGATACATAAACCCCATTCAATTATGCGCCAAAATTTGGGAAAACAATAAAATAACGATGTGCCAAAAATTTACTGTGCAGCGGATATTATATAAACAATGATAGGCCAAAATTTGGGAAAACATCATTTATGGAGAATCAAAAATTCAGAAACCTTGTTCTGATACCAATTGTAAGCAAAATAAGATCTTGAATTCATGATTCTCACATAATGTATTTGTTGGCTATAATTAGAGATTGCAATGAATGGAAATTTACCCGGATTCATTGCTTGAAGTTCCTTGATTGTTTGCCCTTATATTCTTTGATCACCTTTTGGTTTTCTCTCCTCTGTTCCTTCTCTTTTCTTGTTTTTCCCTAATGATTAGAGAATATTCTCTCTTATTGTAATAATATAACCTCCTTTTAACCGCTCCCTCAACTGATACTTATATATCAGTGTTTCCGAACAGTTGTATCCTTTCGTTCAACGGTCATATGGTTTAACAATTACTTTTCTTTTAAAGGCAGAGGAGAGAGACTTTTAAATCATAAAAAGACCCAATTGATTTTAAATGACTTTAATAAGGTTAACCATCATCACATTGAACATTCTTTAATAAGAATCAATTCTTTAAATTACATGAGCCACCATAAATTATTAAAATAATCTAACAATTATGCCTTTTTGTGCATGGATGGAATGGACTTATGGATTTATCCCATAATATAACCCTGGGAATTTTACACTAATCTGCACATTGAGTGAACCTACTGTCTCACTAGTCACAACTCACAATAGACTTACATTTATGTCATTATCCTAGCTACATTATCCAAAAAAAAAAAAAGATCCTGGTTATCTTTTTCGTCAATTAATTATATTCAATCCCGAATTTATATTCATTTGTTAATTTAGTAAAAAAAAAAAAAACGCAAAAACAGGAATCCCGACAAAAGTACATTGCATAGAGAACTCTACATTTGCACTAAAAGATACTCATTGTGAATGCTGAATATGAAACTCTAAGGGGAGCATTGGCAATAAACAGACCTTTACAGAGATAGCCTATCGTTATTTCTGTGATGTTCCAAAAACTCAAATATTAACTCACTTTTTCGCTTTATTAATCTTAATGTGAATTACTCCCACTAGTCCTATTTATAAGACCCTTTTTGGGTTTTTGTTTTTGGTCCTATTTATAAGACTCATTTTTAATTTTCAATAGTATTTAATTACTTCTTTCCACAAACACCTCTATAAAGTCAACACTTTTTAGAGTTCCAATAATAATTATACGGGTAGTTTTGAAAAAGTATATGAAATTTTCACATTTTCAATGTCACTAACAAATTTATCTACTTTTTTGGTGGGAGTGAAAAACCCGAAAAGGGTGTGTTATAAATAGGACCGGAGAGAGAGTAGTATTTACTCCCTTATGCAATACAGTACCATTTTCATTCCTCATATGCAAGTTTAGTTACTCTTAAAATGTTGATACACTTTATCATATATTGGAGCAACAGAACAATAACAATTAAAGAGAGTTTATGATAGATCAAGCGGATGGCTGTCAATTAAGTCATATAGTTCATCCCCAATTCCGAATCCAAGCATTCTGGCCATATCATTTGTCTTTAATCTAGGCTTGGGAATGTTGTGATGCTTGAGCCAGGAGTACACAATAAAAACTTTCCTCATTACAAAGAGTTCCAACGCCTCCGGATTGAAAACAACACCCATTTTCATATTCATCTGCAATATCAGACAGAATAAGGAGTGAGATACCATCAAAAGTCAAAACATATCTCTCATTCATTCCCTATACAAATACATACATACGCACACTAAAGCATGCACTTATTTACTATATCATCACCTGATGTGGAACCAACATAGCAGCATACCGAGCCAACTCTCCAGCTCGCCAGTCCAACAAGACAGGCAACCATGGATAAGTAGCATCGAGTCTCACAAACCATAGCCTAATATCAGGATACTCTGATAACTCTCGAGGATCACGAGGATCTTCTTTAGTATAGTTAATTGTAAATCCAATTCTGCGGTCAAGAAATTCTTTTGGTTTTACTGCAACATTAGTACCACCAGGCAGCAACCAAGTTAACTATGCAAGTTAATATCAGGAAAGCAGTTGAAACAATTTTCAAGGTTCAATAGCTTATTATGGCCTACCAGATAAAGGGGATTTCATGCCTGTTGCAGATTGGAAAGGGGACAAGTCAAGACGAGAAATAACATCATTGTCAATAACAACATCAAATCGGCCTTCAGCTGGGGGCATAGGAGGTGCAGCTTTAGACTCATCTGTTAACCAAAATCTGTTCAAATATAGTCCCATTAAAATGCATAGAGCACTACTACAACATAAGATTCCACTATTTTCTTTATTCACTAATTGTATTAGCATTTTACTAACCTATATGTCTAAGTTCAAATTATTTTAAATAGAAAGCAGACGAGTATTCTAGTCCAAAAATATGTTAGTGTGGCTTGCTATCAGCAGCACAATTTCTGCTAATGACAAGGGCTAAGCAGGAAGATTCAAAACACATCAAGAGCAGCACATATATTTTAATGTTAATATGTTATCTTTAATTTTAATGCTCCACAGGTGACAATTTCATTATTCTCTTTACACCACCAATCATATTTATATCTTTATATGATAATTGGACTAGCTAGCTCTAGCATTAATTAGAATAAAGTACCATGCCCATCTATCTATCTCTCCTAATATATCATTGGTCCATTTGCTATTTTGTTCTAATGAATTATGAGAATATAATAAAATGACTGAGCAATACAAGTGTACAAAATTTAGGTGTTACCATCTTCATCAAATAAAGAGATGTCAAAGTTTCCTTGGGGGTTGAAGGCAACTGAGACTGCAAAATTTCCCCTGTGATACACGGTAGCACTAGAACTACGAGAAATTGAAATGGGTTTGCAGGAGAGGCATGAAGTTGGAGGGGATGTAGTAGTTTGTGTTGGCAAAGGAGAAAGTGGAAGCAATGGTTTGATGGTGGTAGCAGCCATTAGTTTGCAGTTGCGGTTAATACAGTTTCTTTGTTTATCTACATATGAAATTCCTTAGGCCTTATGTTTTTCCCAACAATTCTATCCGCTTTCTTCAAATCATTTTTGTAATTTTCAGCCAAAAATTTGGGCCTTTGTGTTACATTATCAAACTCCTAAGATGTAACCCAATGTTCTCTGTATCCTCTACAAGCCCACATATGGATAATAAGTTAACTCACTTTCCTCTTTTCTTTATTTAAAGTTGATTTTAGATAATAAAATTTTAGTTTATTTTTAGAAAAAAAATTTCTTTTATAATTTAAATTTGTTATATAATAACTGGATTAGATTAAAAAAAAACAAGATTAAATTATAAAATATATTATTTAAAAAAAACAAGTTAAGAAAAAATCCATTTAAGAGAAACTTATGATTGTTTCTATTTTTCTAATACGTAATATTTCACATTTTTCATCTTATTTTTTCATTCTTATTACATCAATTTCAACATTCTTTTATGTTATACTCATTTATATCCTTTTTTTTTTCATAAAACAAGTTAAAAAAAATCTAATTAAGGGAAACTTATGATTGTTTCTATTTTTCTAAATAATATTTCATTTTTTTCATCCTATGTATTCATTTCTACCACTCCCATTTCAACGTTACTTTGTGTTACACCAATTTATATAGTTTTGTAAATAAATATGAAAAAAATAAAAATTTTAACACCATCCAAACAAAACTTTAAATTTAAAACTATCATCACACTAAAAGAAAGTTTGAATCAAAAATTTAAATCTACTAATTCTCAAATTAAGAATATTTATCATTTTTAAAAAAAATAAAGTTCTTATTTTTATTGATTTCAACAACAAATTGATAAACAATTAAACACTTAATTGCGACTTTTGACCATTGAGAGAGAGAGGCAAGGCAACCATGGTTTTTTGGCGTGAAGAGAAAGAAGAAATTGAGTTGCATCATCTACCCCGAATTTCAGCATTTTTATATGGCATGCTAAGTTCATGTGATGTACTAATCAATAAATGAACAAGCTAAGAGAATAGAAGAGGAAGAAGTAGTAGTACAGTAGTAGTTTTGCATTGAGTTCCATGGCCATGGCTTCTGCATCAGCTTCTTCTTCTCTTGTTGTGCATAATAATCTGCTCCAATTCCCCAAAAGCCCCTACCTTTCTTTTCAATCCCAATTTAATCCTCTTCGCCTACGCTTCCCATCTTCATTCTTCTCATCAACAACTACTGCATCATCAACCATTCGTGCCAGTTCCGCTCTTCTTCTGGACTCGGTAATGCACTAACACTCACACTTAACTTTTCTAATTGACCTGCATTCTGATTTCCTTTACGGTGATTATTATTAGGAAAAAGCTAAAGAGTGCCCTCAGGGCATTAGATAAGAAAACAAAAGAGGAAGTTTTATCTTGAAAAATGCTGAATTTAAAACATCTAGAGAACTAGTGGACTTAAATTTCCAATGCAAGTTTTCCCTTAATGGATTCCTTAAACAATGCCCTTAGGGCACTTGTTAGCAATACCCTTTTTCTTCGGAATTCGCGATATTGCGATAGCTTTCATTAGCTGTTCATTGTTATTTATATTCTCTATTACTGATAGTGTTGGCGAAACAAAACTCATGAAAATTACTCCTTTCCTTTTAGAGCTTTGTATATAATGATGGTCATAAAATTAAACAAACATTTTCAAAGGTTGTTTTTCACTATTTGTAAGTTTTAGCCTGCTACAATAATCTGGCCTTTAATATCAATAAGAATCGAGCTTCAGATTTTGATGGCTTCCATGTCAAACGGAGATTAATGTAGTATTAGTAAGTGAGGTTATTGCAGTGCATTTAGCAATAGATGATTCTTTCTTGCTACTCAAGTCACCATCTTTTTCAGTCCACTGTGCATCATAGTCTTTGGTTGAAATTTTTTAGTACTGTTGGGCTGGACCGGCTGGTTGTTCCACAGCCATACTTAATTCGTGAAGATTAATACATAATTGGTAATAGAGTAAGTCTATCTTGGTTATATCTGTTTCCCTAATACAACTTAATATTTTAAGTACTGATAATTTTGCCTCAGGAGTCAAGTACGCAGCAGGTTCAGGCGATCGAAGAGGACTTCCTCGCATGCCCAATATGTTATGAAACATTGATAAGAAAAGGTCCTTCCGGCCTTAACTTGTAAGTTGGGTAAATAACTAAATGTGTATGCATATCTATATTGAGCTTCTTAGGTATCTAAAAACCAGCTTTACAGTAATTTACTTAATGGATCCAAAACTTCAGATCAGCAATATACAGATCTGGTTTCAAGTGTAAAAGATGCAACAAATCATACTCTAGCAAAGACATGTATCTGGATCTGACTGTAGCTTCTGGGTTGAGGGATTACACTGAAGTCCAACCAGTTCGCACTGAGCTTTTCAGGTATAAATAGATTGGTGACTTAACTCTAATTTTGTTATATCACCGTGGTAATGTAAAACATGTTAATGTCAGATATATACCTGTTGAGCATAGATTATCACATAAGGCACAACCCGATTTTCTATTTCAACATCTTCTTATTCATATCTTTTCCCTGTATGTTTTTGTTTAATGGGATTTTTTATTTTTTATTTTTTTGCATTTATTTGATTAGTTTTTCAACATATGTGACACAGTTGTTATCAAATACATTTTTGCATCGCTCAGTCATTCGGGAAGTTCTTATGTTTTCCTTTTGATCTCTACCTTTTTGCCAGGAGTCCACTTGTTTCATTTTTATATGAAAGAGGCTGGCGTCAGAATTTTAATCGAAGTGGCTTTCCTGGTCATGATGAAGAGGTATGCTGTCATTGCCTGAGCTACTTATTGTGTCTCACAGAATGGAAGTCGTGTGATGCCACCCATACATCTTGCATTTTTTGCTTGTCTCGTTGGAATGCTATGCATATTAAGCTCATTTCATTTCCTTTATATTGCAGTTTAACATGGCTCAAGAGTACTTTGAATCTGCTAAAGGTGGTCGTCTTGTTGATGTTAGCTGTGGTAGTGGTTTATTTTCCCGAAAATTTGCCAAATCTGGAACCTATTCTGGAGTCGTTGCACTAGATTTTTCTGAAAATATGCTTCGCCAATGTTATGATTTCATAAAGAAAGATGACATTCTCTTACGCACGTACGGTTTTCCTATTCTTCTGCTTGATTATTAAATCAATGCAGCTAAAGAATAAGAAATTCATTTTTTTCTGTTTGTAAGAGGAGTCATTGATGCCCTGAATTATGTTTCATTCCATTGCTTGCAGTAATCTTGCTCTTGTAAGGGCAGATGTTTCTAGGCTTCCTTTCTCATCTGGTTCAGTTGATGCGGTACATGCTGGTGCAGCCTTGCATTGTTGGCCATCTCCTTCCAATGCTGTAAGTGACGTATTTTTGCGTGATCAACATTTGCATGTTTACTACTGGCTAGCTTTCAAACAGAACATTGGGTTGGAGCAACCTTATTAAGGATTAAGCAGACTGTTTCTAAAACTTGAATAGGCCTTAGAAAACAAAGCTGTGTGTATGCTTTAACAGTCAAAAAACGGTTGGACATTGATAACATATATGCTTGCTCAGATTTAGTGGTGCTGCTTTCCTGCATCTTATAGGGTAAAACTTTTTGAAGATTTTCCATATGAGCTTTGGTCTCATATCTTCAACTAATGGCAAAGCAGTTTCTTTGTTGGACTTCTTAAGCAATAATTGTTTGCTAAACAAATTGTCTTCTGATTCAGTGTCATCTATAACTAGGGCATGACCATGGCTGAAGATATCTACAACTGCTCTTTAGTTATTTGGTGGAGATGAAGATAGTCAATCTTTGTCTTCACATAGCCACTACCTGATATTAGAATAAGATCTGAAACATATTTTTTTTTTATGGGGGCGTTTACTTCTTTCGTTCTTTTTGGATAAGTAATAATGCATTTAAAGGTGGCTAGACTCCCAAGGCAATGTTTGTTAACTAGTACTGGGAAACATAACTAAATTTGAAAGGAACTTCCATATCCATGAAATAATGCAAAAAAATATATGGCCTCAATACTGTGAAGCAAGCTGGGAAAGTTCGTTGTTGATTTCAGTTTAACTGTAGTATTGCATCAAGAGATACGTAAAGACATTTCGAGGTGGAAATTGGCAGAATTTGTGTTTGCAATCTCTTCCTGAAGCCTGAAGGAGTGTTTGATTGTAATAATTTGTGTTGTGGCAGTTACACAGAATTAAAATAAAGTTCATAGCTAATTGATTTTATTTAGTTCAAGTTAATTTTTGACATGATATATACTGACATATGTATATTTGTATGTAAATGTGTTTGTGTGTGCCTGCGTATGCTTTTACTCTGTTTACAACTAGACTTTTAGACTGAAAGATACATCATACATATCACTGTATATTGCTTGTAGTCTCACCAAATCCGCAGTTGCTGCTCCTCTATCATCTGGCAGAGCATTTAATTATTGTGACTCAGAATAATGGGACTTCCTTTATTTTTTTAGGATTTCACATCTTTCACAGTGTGAATGACTTTCATCTTAACCATTTGAGTTGCATGTTCTTCCACATATCTGTGTCAAGTCATTTAAATGTATGTGATTTTCTTAATGAAACTCCCAATATTAAACTTTTCCAAGGTTGCTGAAGTTGCCCGGGTACTAAGAAGCGGTGGAGTTTTTGTTGGAACCACTTTTCTGGACTTTATGCCCTGGATTTTACGCCCTCTCAGAGAGGTAAAGTCTGATGATTGTTGTCTTCTTTCATTTTTGCTGTGGCATTTGTCTTAATAATAATCTTAACTTCTCCCATTTTGCATCGGGATTATGCTCAATGTCCTTGATGCCCTCTTACTGCACCCCTCTCCACCAACTATTTGCTTATATTCCAAGTCCATGGATGAAATATCTGTCAAACAATTTAATTGGTTTCACTTGAATCCTAGCCAAGTTAATTTTATGGTCTTTTGGGTTGCAGAGGATTGCACAGACACGTAGCACTTTGACAGGGGAAGAGATTGAAGACCTTTGCATGTCACGCGGTCTTACCAATTACTCATGCAAAATTCAGCAGTCCTTTATTATGTTTTCTGCTCAGAAGCCTTAAAACTAGGTTTGATCTGTTTGTAAAATTGACTTTTCTGCTTCAGTATATTAATTTTTTCTACATATATGTAATAATTTTTCACCTGTAAATAATTTGCAAATAAACCTTACAGAAAGGTGAAAATCGTTGTCACATGTAAAGGTTCACTTTGTAAAATGCATATGTTGGATGTCTAATACTGTATCAGAATTCTGACAATTCCTTAAATTAAGAACATCTTCTACACTGTTGATGTCAGATTAGATTTGGTTTTTGTGGGTTATGTTAAATGTTGAGGATATGTTGAGTGCTCAACACAAATATGAGGATCATTCTTGAGCCAGGTTTGGAAATTGTAAATGTGGTCGTCTTACTCAACCAACCTAATTTTAACCCAGGTTCTGTTCCGTGTTGCTGCTCCACGTGATATGTTCTCTTGTTTTTACATTGGCCTTTATAAAAAGTAAGGAGTAATGTGACAGAGGCAATTATTAGAATCACAAATTCACAGTTCAAAAATCACTGTGTTAGGATGAAGTTAATGACATATTTATGTGTTAAAACTGTAAGATTAGTGGTAGTTCTAATGATGACGATGAAGTCTATGGCAATGAAATGATATCATTTCACTCCTGTGAGATTAGTTTTTTTTCCACTATCATTTAATTTTAGAGAAGAGGGGATTTTTTTTTTTTTTTTGGGACAAAAGTTTAGATTATGGGAAGATACACTGTGAGAGAAGACCACAAATCTTAATGAAATTTATAGGAAAGTTTATATATTACCTATCAATAGGGAAAATTTGAGAATCTTTAAGACTCAAACTTAAGTCATAACTAGGCTCGTGTACGGAGAGGGGTGTATTGAATCACAAATACTGTAAGTTGCAACAGCTGTTACTATATTACTAGTATATGGTTAAGAAGTGAGCTTCTGTGAGAGTAGCTTGTTATGAAGTTATGATATCTTTGGTCTTTGGAAAAAGGTCTGCACGTGACATAGGCATTAAAAATAAGGGGTAGGGCAATAAAATAGGACATGTGGGAGTGGGAGTGGCAAAAGGGAGATTAAACAAGAAGGGGGCAAAGTGAGGCTGAGGTAGAATTGCACTGGGCTCTGCAGATAGATCCCCTCGTGCGGCTCACCCGCTGACCCACACTTTGTCATTCTTTCTAACCTCATCATCTCTCTTCTGGATCTTTTGACCTTTGACCAAACCAATACAGTAGTAGTACTTCATTAGTCACATACTGTAATTTAAAAGTTTAGAGATTATACTGTATTTCTCCGGTCTTTATTATAAGCCTTTTTTTGTGAAAAAATGTACAATGATGCTTAGTTAGACTGTCTATATCTGAATAGTATTCTTTGCTTATAAAAGAAAACTGTTTTTTGGGATGCATAGGATAAAAAAGTATAAATTTTTTAAGGGATAATTTTGCATAGGTTAAAAAAACCCTACTGTAATTTAAGCGGAAAAAGGGCTTATAAAAAGAATAGGAGCGAGTATAAGTAGCATGAGGAAAAGGGTATTATATCTATATGGTCTGTCCCCTTTTACACTTAAATTTTGTAACTAAGGTCCTTGGATCCTTTGCACGTGAGGTCCTTTGCTACTATGATGCCATTCTGCTTTTCATGGCACGTGGGGGGTGGTGACAATTCTCTTCTACCATCATCAGTTACTACTATTATTTTGGCACTTGTTTTCTTTTGTTCTGTTTTTGCTCTGTAATTTTAACTATTTTCACTTTAAGTGTCTTTTTAACATTGAAATTTTGTTTCAAAATAAGTGTCTTTTTACCAAATCTAGGCAACATTTAATACTGTTTTTCCTTATTTACCCTTACATTTAATGTTGTTTTAGTTTTGAAATTTGTAATACTAGTAATGATGCATTGACAAAATAAAAATATTAAATAGGGTATTTTTGACAAAATATACATAAAACTTGCAATAATCATCATAATCAACACTTTCTTAATCTATGTGCAAAAATCCAAAAAGACACTTAAAGTGAAACGAGGGAGTAACTATTAACAATATACACATGCAGTGTCCTACTTCCGTTGGTCGGTGTTGATTTTATTACAAGTTCACTTCCATTATGTATTTGTAGTTACGAGGTTTATGTTCATTTTTATTAATTTTGTGCTATCTGGACTTTGGCCAATGCTAAGACAAAGCTTTTATGGAAATTGATTATATTTAATGTATAGAGGTTTATAAAGTGAGTTATTATCCTACTACCTTAGTCGTGTAGCAGGGGAACCAATACGTTAGAATAAAGGATTTTCTTTTGGGTTTTTTTTTTCTTTTGGGTTTTTTTTTAACTTATGCACAATTATCCCTTAAAAAATTTATGTTCTTTTATCCTATGCATCCCAAAAAAAAATCGTTTTCTTTTATAAGCAAAAAATACTGTTCTGACATAGGCAGTCTAACTAAGCATCATTGTACATTTTGTACACATGAACCCTTTTTCAACATGATACTTCTTTTAGTTTATAATATAAGGAAAAAAAAACTAAAATCACAGTTGTTAAGAAAGTTGGTTAATTGTAATTAACTTTTTCAAATTTAACAAAAGTAGAGGTATTTCGGAAAGTAGTGTTGAGAATAATACAAAAATTAAATAAGATAACAATTTTTTAGATATGTTTTAGGAGAGTAACTTTGAAAATGAAACAAAATTTAAGAGAGTTAATTATTTTTGCTTTTATATATATATATATATATATATATATTAATTTTTTTTCTTATATTTTAAACCAAAATTATATTTCAAATCGGGAAAGTACTTATTAAAATTGTTAGTTAAAATAAGAAAATTAAAATTATTAAAATAAAAAAATAATAATAAATTATGTATATATATTCTAATGACTTTTTACTTTTTTTTTGTCCGTATTCCTTGCGGAACCACCGGTATCCCCAAGAGCACCCTTAATACCAGGGCGCCCTTGAGACTAATTCGGAGCGAGCTGCATCGCTGGCTCTCCTGTCGGGATGTTTTTAGTGGGAATCGAACCCGAGGCTATTAACACTCGTGTCCCATTCCCAAAATTTCAGTTGGAGTCTTACACCAACTGAACCAAACCCGTTGGTGACTTTTTACTTTTTTAAGTGCCTAACATTTGCCTAAAATAAATTGAATAACCACATGGTGAGTTCCAGTTGAAAGAAATTGGAGTAGGAAGAAGAGGGGGAAAGCCAAAAAGGCCCTACTCTTGTGAAAAGCATTAGAGGCACTCTTATACAACACCGGCACTTCCCTTGTGATTTTAAATTGATCAAGAGTATTGGTATCTTTATTAATGTAAGTCTTTTCCCCCATATTGTGTGACGTATAATTAGGGATGACAACGGGGCGGGGATAGGGCGGGGGTACTTTCCCATTCCCCATCCTCGAGTCTCATTCCTCCCCCATTCCCATCCCCAAACCCCATCTCGGGTATAAATTGTTCCCCATCCCCATTTCTCACGGTCCCCACGGTGTCCCCAAACATATGCGATTTTTTTTAAAAAAAATCGTAATTTCCATTTGAGTCGTCATAAAATTAACCCTGCTTAATAGTATTTTCAAAAGATGCATAGTACTTAAAAATAATCATTAAAAGTCAAATAATTCAATCTAAGAAATAGAATAAAAATAGAAGAACAGTGACTAGCTGAGAAGAACTGAGAAGAACAATGGCGGAACAGTGAGGAGTCGCGATAGGAAGAACTGAGAAGAGAAAGGGGCGGCGCGGTCTGGGCGGAGGCCGGAGGAGTCGCACGGTGAAGGAGGACTGAGAAGAGAAAGGTGCGACGGAAGAGTGAATCAGCACGGTGAAGGAGAAGAAGAAATTAGGGATTTAGTTGAAAGTGGAATGGGCGAATAACTGTTGCAGTACTGGTATGTAGTTGAAATTAGGGTTGAAAGGTGAAATTACCAAAAAAACCAATTCTTTTAATTACTTAAAAGTTAAAAACTAAGGGTGTATATGTAAAATAGGCGGGGAACGGGGCCCCGCGGGGACGGGGGGACCTATCCCATTCCCCGCCCCGAAATCTGTACGGGGGAAAAATCCCCCATCCCCGACCCCGACAGAGAAAAATCCCCGAAATCGGGACCTGAACGGGACGTTCCCCGCGGGAATCCCCGAATGGCGTTCCTCATTGCCACCCCTACTTATAATGTTCGTTTTTCACAAAATCAATCCGCATAATCCAAAGATTTGACACTGTAAAATTTGACGGTCCAGATTTACGAATTAAGTTGTTTTTTTTTTTTTTTTTCGCTTCCCTTTCTTCACCAACACCAATGATGGCTTTAGATTTGTCTTTTGGGATAAAACCTTTTCGGTCCATGTGCTAAAAGAAAATGTCAAGTTTAGCAACATAAGGTATGGTAAGGGTTAATATTAGTCCGTGTAAGACAGCCCAGTTGGTGGCTGCAGGGACACTTAGGATTTCCCCCTTCCCCAGGTCATGGATTCTAGTCCCAGACCTCCCATGTAAACCAAAAAAAAAAAAAAAGGGTTAATATTAAAAAACTTGAGGTTTAAGCGGCAAAACTAATAAAAAAAAACTATGAGAATATGTGAAGCTAATAAATTTTGTGGAATTGTTGTTCAAAATTAATACATACTCCCATATACTCCCCCAGTCCTATTTATAAAACCATTTTGGGTTTTTTCACTTTCACTAAAGGAAGTGGGTAAATTTGTTAGTGTCATTGGAAATGTGAAAATTTGATATACTTTTTCAAAATTACCCCTATAATTATCATTGGAACTCTAAAAAGTGTTCACTTTATAGGGGAGTTAGTGGAAAGAAGTAATTAAATCTTATTGAAAATTGAAAAGGGATCTTGTAAATAGGACCAAAATAAAAACCCCAAAATGATCTTATAAATAGGACCGGAGGGAGTAACTAGTTAATTGAATTAAAATTGAATCAAAAGTATCTATAAAAAAATTGAATCAAAAGTAGATGTATGATTGACTAAATAAAATTGTTAAATAATTTAAAAGGCATGCAAAATTATACTAGTATTAAATTGAAGGATACAAATTAGAGATTAATGAATATGTATTGATGGTGTAAATTTTTTTACACTATCAGTTCATTATTCATCATTCATTTGTATTATTTTTATCTAAAAGTCAATAATCATAAACACATAAATGGTGTATGATACACCGAAAATGTAAATAACCTTTACACTGCGATGCACCATCTATTTTTTCAAGAAATTATCACTTAAAAGGTAAAATTGAAGAAAATAATTAATGATAACTTTCAACACAAACTCATAACTTTTGGAAAGCTATTTGAAGTGAATTTTTAAAAGCAAATTTTTTAAAAGTTACAATTTTTTCTTTATCTTTTCTGTTTCAGTCAAAATAAGCTGCTATATATATATAGCTAGTCTTGTCAAATAAGTTCTAAAATTATATATTTTTTAATTTATAAGTTATCTTCTAGAATAATTTTTTTGTTTTATTTATAAGTGTCGAAAAAATTCTATTTATAAGTCACTTTGTATTTTACAAAAAATATTTTTTTTATTTTATTTATCCTTTATTCATTAATGTGAAATAATAACATATTTATGAAATTTTTAACATAAATTAAGAGAATAAAATTGTAATGTTAAAGTTCATTTAAAGATTCAAAAAATATAATTACCCGCATTAATCTTTATAAAGTAGTCAAGTATAACTAATAATAATAACCACAGAAAGTAATTGAATAGTTAAAATGTGAATTACACACATGCTTAATATAGAGATTTTGTGTTTTTCTCACAAAAGCTTAAGATTATGATGCTCTCACAAAATAAGAAATCAGAAGAAGAAATTGAACTATGCTACGATGGTATCTATCTTAGATTTTTGCAGGTCATTATGATTCATTACACATTGTTTTGGGGTGCAAAATTGCCTTAATTAGAATAATTGACAAAAGCTAGCTTAGGACCTAGTATATTGAGCTGAACTTTCAGTATAAATTAAAAGAAAATATAAGAAACACCCTAACAATTAGTAATTTTGTTTCAGAAATTTCAGCTTAACAATTGACATTTCTTGGAGTAATTATTAATAGGTCCTGTATCATCATGTTATACATGATTCACGTCAATCACAATTAGTCAAATATTAAAATAAAATTAAAAAATAAAAGAAAAAAGTTAATGAATAATTATTTATAGAATGTGTCAAATTATTATTGGCCTAGACCATGAATGACATAATGATCTAGAACCAACTAATAATTTATCCAATTCTTGAACTTACATTTTTGGTGCTTACTTTCTTATTTTTATAGTACTATCATTTCTTCAACGAATACTTTTTTTGGTTCTCTATGTATGATTTTTCTTTTAAAAAAATATGGTCATTAAAAAATGGGTTAATGTTGTTATTGGTATTAAAAATGTAAATATTTAATATATTTTTTCAAAATTACCTTTATACTCGATTGTTATTGAAATTCTAAAATAAATTGACCTAATAAAAATATTTTTGACAAAAATAATTAAAATAGTTTCCTAAATATTATATTAAACATTGAAATAAAATCTTACAAATAATATTTTTTTTTCTTAAAAAAATCTTATACATAGCATCTGAGGAGTAATCCCTAAATTAAACTCAACTTCTTCTACTACTAAGTGCATGTTTAATTCTGCAGTGAGTTTACTCATAATCCATTTTAAAATACCAACGTTATAAACGATTGATTATGTTGCAACGTAATTTTGGGGCCATAATTGATTCTGAAACTCAAAATCAAACGTGCCTCATTTCTTGGTAAAATTGTTTTTCCACAAGTGACCCCATTCACTGTCAGCTATCACGCCAAGCGGCCAAGGTTAAGGATCACGTGAACATGGTCTATGAAAACCATATACCAAGGGTAAAGGGTAAAAGGGGCAAGAAACAAAGATCAATGTCCTATTCTTTCAAACCCCAAGAATAACTCTTGGTTATAGCCTAACGGCACATCCAGCACGGTCCTCAAAATTTGCACTAAATTAAGCCCTTAAATAATTTTTCATTAATTTCGCAGTTACGTAGTGCTTAATGAGTTGTGCCTGTCTGTCAAACGTTTGTTACAAATCCACATACTTATTATTAAAGTGCACAGAAATTGGTCTTAGTGGAGTGGTTGATTGGTTTAATGTTGCCCATATTTGATTCCCCAAAAAACATGGGATTTCATCGTACATGTCCTGTTTCTGATTTTAGCTGGCTCAATTTTGGCGATGGTGCCATTCTTGTTCTGTGCCATATGCACAGCACATAGGATTAGGAACATTTTTGCTCTGAGTGACTGAATAATTAAGCATGGAAATTAAAAATATAATAATAGTATGTGTCTAATTGCCCTTGTTTTAGTTAGTCAGGAAATGGAGACGGGATTTGAGAAAGATTGGACAATTACTACTATATCACACTAATTTCTTAGGCTTTGGATTTTGTCAATTTTGAAAAACAGTGAAAACTAGCAATGATTTATCTAGTTGCTTCATTTTCTATGTGACCACCACCAGTAGGATTAGGAGTTACGTTGTGAGAGAAGCAGAAGAAAATCGCCTAGCTGAGCCAAAATACCAATTCCTACTAACTACTACTACCCCCATTTGCGACAATTCCATATAGTCAAAAGTGGAACAATCAAATTGGTCCCACAGATTTCCCTGTCACAAGAACGATCGAAAACTATTCCAATGGTTGTCCCTAGCACCAACATTCCCAGCTGCGTTAGTATGTTCATAAAACATGTCATTTTTGAGTAAATGTCATAATCAAGGCCAGTTACCTAGCTAGGAAGTTGTTCGGATCGGAATTATTGCATTATGATCAACTATTTTCACTTACAATTTAAAATTAGAATTGAAACTCACTGTCCTCATTTCACTATATTCTAGTCTCCTCAAAATCTCACTATTTATGCATGTGCATCTTTAGAAGATTACGTTCACAGTAATAAAAAAAAATATTCTTTAGAACATCATACTTTGATTGTATTAAGATACTTTTATGTTTATTGACTTCATCAATAAGTTATAAATTAAAATTGTTTGGTGAATAAAAAATTAAAAAAAAAATCATAGTAGTTTTTGAAAAAAGAGTTTATAACTTTTAAAAGTTAGCTTTTAAAAAACTACGTAAAGTAACTTTTATATATATATATATATATATATATATATATATATAAAGTTTTCAATTAATTATGTTTCAATTTTTGCCTTTTATTTTTGTCCTGATTATAATTACATATCCATATTCAAATTATGTATTTAATAAATTTTAGTTAGTCCGAAAGCTAATTTTGACAAATAGGTTTGAGTTAATAAGTTAAGTAAGTTACACAGCTATGCCTATAAGTTTCTAGTTAAGTTCATAACTGTTATCTACAAATTCATAACTATCAATTATAAACCCATAGTTATGAGATAGTTTTGTCAAATAGATTTAAATATGTATTTAACTTTCATTTAATTTTTTTTATAAGCATTTAAAAAAAATACTACATCAAAAAGCAAAGAAACAATATATCACTTTAAAAAAATTATATTATGAAATCTTTAAATATGAATGGTGGATGATGCACTGATAGTGTAAAAAACATTTACACCGTCGGTGCATTCTCCATTTTCTCTTTAATGAAACGAGACAATCAAATAGAACTGGACTCGAATATAATCCCTCCGCCCCTTAATTAAATGTGAAACTTTTTTTTCTTCTGTTTAAAAGATAATATCTCAATTTTTTAATAATATTTTATTTTTTCATAATATTCTTATTTATTCAATGGAGCATTTTTTTAGAGTTTCGATGATAATTATAAAAGCAATTTTAAAGAAATATATGAAATATTTACATTTTCAATATTACTAATGATATTAAATAATTTTTTATGAACATGAATTTTACGAAAAAAAATAAAATCATATTAAGTAACGAAGGTAATATTTTTTTCTTTATTGTTTATAGTAAATGATAGAAATCCGTTTTATATGTAATGCATTTGAAGGTTATACACGAGTTTTAAGAAATGTTTAAATAATGTAAGAATTTGAGATATTTCAACTATAATGTCTCTATATAACATTATTGAAAATGAAAAAATTGATATATAAAAATGTACATAAAAAAATAGCAGTAATTATATTAGGTTTTGTAAAAAAAAAAAATACATATGAACAAGATAGAAAATGAACAATGGAAAGGAGGGAGTACTTTGAATTTACTTTAAACTTACTCCTTTCGTTCCTATTTATCTTTTTAATTTCAAACAAAACATATTTTTTAAAAAATTTAATTATTACTTAGATTTTCAATACATTAATTATGTTTTTTTCATTATATATTTTTTCTCTCTATAATTATTAATTTTTCTTTACTACTTACATAAACCAGGACTTATTAAATAGAAGCAAATATGAAAAATAATATTTATTACACTCTTAAATTTAAAAAAAAACAAATAAAAAGAAACAAAAATTTCTTAAAAAACAACGTATAAAAAAAACGACAGGAGTATATACAAGTTCACTTTCTCATGTAGGGATTCAACTTCACATTATTTCTAGCCTAGAAATTAAACGTGGGAGCAATTTGTTATTTTTGAGATCTTATTTTAATTTTTAATTATATTAATTTATTTTTTTTAAAATATCTTTATTAAGGGAGCGTTTGACTTTGCTAAAGATTGTAGTTTTGCTTTTTTTTTAATAATTATAATTTAATGTATTTGTTTGCTAATGCAAATTATAATTTTATATTATATTCTTAAAAAAAATCAAAATCTAACAACTTCCTCATAGTAGTGAAAATTATTATTTTTAAGATTATTTTTTAGATTCATGTAATTTTTCTATTTTACCTTTATCACTCAAACACATTAACTAGCCCCTTTATCACTTCATACTTTTTTATAATTTACCCAGTAAAAATAGTATTCTTTATACTATCAAAACAAAATAAATTAGCTTAAATTCATTTTCAGCTAAGATACTCAAACATAAATATATTATAATTTTAACAAATTATATAATCTTACAAGATTATAATTACAGAAAAAACAATCATAATATCATTTTAACAGCTATATTAAACACGTGTTAAGTCAACACTTTTTAGGATTCCAAAAACAATTATTAGAATAATTTTTAAAAAATATATTAAATATTTACATTTTTAATATCATTAATAAAATCAACTCACTTTTGATGAATGTAAATTTCTTTTAAAAAATTTACATTTAGCGTTGGAGGGAGTATTTATGAGTGACGAAAATTTATAAAATAGTACTCACTCTGTATCTCACAAGAATGACAACAATGATAAATTTTTTGTCACAAATTAAAGTTAAAATAATCAATAAAAATACTTTAAAAATTGCAGATTTTGAATTGTGATAGATTAATCAATACAAAATACATTAAACTAATTGTCTGATAATTGATTAATATATTAGACAAACCATTAAATACGTGATATGCTTAATTTTTTGACTTTTAAACTTTTTACTATAAAGAGATTTCTTTGTAAACGAGTTAAAAAAAATTTTGTTCGCCAGATAAAGGTGCAGTTATCTTTATTACAAATTTCCAGGTCTCAAACAAGTATGCTCTTAATCTCCGGTGCCATGTTTCATGCTTTGTTTAGTTAAGTAAGTTGTTTTATAATTGATGTAGCTCAATCTCTTGTATGCTTTTATTGCTTAGCTTTGAAGTCATACCATAACAGGATTATTCATTATGCACACTGAGGTGATCATCAGAGATGTGCAGAAATTAATCCAACATAGCACAAAAGACATTAAAGAATGGTTACCCGAAGTTCAAGTTCTGTTGTGCTTTCTCAACTAAATTGTCTGACTTTTTCCTTTCCCTTTTCAAGCGGTTGGTTTTAAACTTCTGCTGAGCAATTGGCCGATTTGTTAAAATATTAAGGCAGAATTGATTCCATTGACATCCTTGATAAAAATAATTTTATTCAATGCTTTGCGGATAGCTCTTTCTCTTGTGTATATAAGTAAAAATAAATAGAATTTTCTTAATTTTTAATGAGAATAAGCATCAAAAAATAAATATATTTTTAGAAAAGCATTTTAAGATGAATTACATCAACAAATTTTAAAAAGTAGATTTATAACATGAATTTAGCTTATACCCCGTATTGGAGAGTAGACTTTTAACATGAATTCAAATAACAATCTATGTTATTAACATGCATTAAGTAAAATAAATGAATTTAAAAATAGAATGAAGGGACACTTCGGTCCTTCAAGTTTTTCGACAGGACACTTTAATCCTTCAAGAAATTTAATTCATTTTTAGTTCCCAAAGTTTTCCAAAAGTACCAATTTAGTTCTTGTCCTATTTCCGTTAGCCACTTCGTTGAGGGACTAAATTGGTACTTTTGAAAAACATGAGGGACTAAATTGGTACTTTTGAAAAACATGGGGACTAAAAATGAATTAAATTTATTGAGGGACCAAAGTATCTCTGTCGAAAAACTTGAGGGACCAAAGTGTCCCTTTACTCTTAAAAATATTTTTAACTTCAGTTAATAAAGGTTGATTTAAGATGGGTTGTTCAACCCAACTTAAAAATCTAAAATATCCTACGACAATTTTTTTTTTAAATTTTTTGGCAATAAAAAAAACAAATCTTTGCATTTTTTAAAGTATTATTTTTTTATAAAATTTATTTACTTATGAAGTGTTTATTCTCAATTCTTTAGTATAAGGTTAACAAAATAAAAATAAAATTAATATCTAAAGTCAGGACACATTGGCCATATTTGATAAGATATGTTTATAACTTATTTGGTAGTTTTTAACTTATTGACTCGGATAATAAGCTACTAAAGCTATTTGGTGAGAAAAAAATAAAAGAAGCTTATAACTTTCTAAAAGGAAGTTTATAGCTTTTAAAAGTTAGTTTTCAAAAAGCTATTTGACGTAGCTTTCAAAAAAAATGAAAGATCTTTTAATAAATTATATCTCAATTTTGCCATTTATTTTTTTCCTAATTATTATCATATATTTTGATCAAATTATATTGTTTAAGTCATGATTTAACAAATTTTAGTTAATTGTATAGTTGGTTTTGCCAAACAACTTCACTTCAATAAATTAGTTATATAACTATAAGTTTTAAGATACAATTCCTCAGCTAGATTCACAACTATCAGTTACAAGTTTATACCTATCAGTTATAAATCCACAATTATAAACTAGTTTTGTCAAACAGGTATATTGAAACCACGAGAGTCACTCAAGTTTCTTACACTCAAACAAACAAATATATATATATATATATATATATATATATATATATATATATATATATATATTGAGGTATTAAGTCTATACAGAGAGAGATATAAAGTCCCCTAGAATAATTATGATAATTATGATGTGAGACATAAATCATATATGCACAGTGCTAAAGTTAAAATCTCACAGTGTTTTACTGCATTCCTCTTTTTTTCATTCTTCTCTCTCCTTCTCCCATGGAGCTTTCTATGGGCATTCCTTTTGGACCCAAGTCTAAAGATTTTGAGTGTAAAAAAAACTCCCATGGTGCTTCTGTTGGCATAAAAAAATTCACAAGTATGAGAATCTCATCTTTTGTTTATTTTTGAAAAGCTTAAGAAATTAAGTTCCGGAAAATGCTTCATAAATTAAAATCAATCATTTCCCTTTAATAATTTCATGAATATTTCAGAAAAAATGGATTTACTTTGAATTCAGTAGTGACTTTGAAGAATTGTGACTCTGCTAACTTTGGACTAATATGTATCGACTAATATGTCAACGAAGGTTGAATCAAGATGTACAAGTTTGTTTTATTTAAAAGCAGTCCGCGTAAGACAGTCCGGCTGCAGGGACACTTAGGATTTCCCCCTCCCCCAGGTCATGGGTTCTAGTCCCAGATCTCCCATGTAAAAAAAAATATAAAAGCAAAAATCAAAGCATGTATGAGTTTAGTATATGGAAAAAAATCTTTATCGTAAAAGTTAAACCTATTATATTGTAAATGTTTCTCGCTCGAACATAATTGCTTTATATAAAAGATACCTGTTGGCTAAAACAATTTACTAGTGACTAATCTTGAACTCAATTGGAAATTACTAATCTTGTTTATTAGCAGCGCTCAATAACTATATATCAATTGCAGAAAATAATGAATTTTACTCTCCATTTCAAAGTCCAAAATCAAGTGGCTACTAACAAACTAAGTAGTGGTTGTTTCCAAGATATGATATATTGAATCAAATTAAGGAAGTGTCAAACTGTCAATTATATTACTCACATAGGAGTAATTTTATACAGTGTTTTTTTTTACAAATGCAGCTGGTTCAAGAAGAGATTAGTTTGTTTAGCAATAGAGCTCTTACGCCAAGGAGATGAGCAGAGAATAGTTTAGAGAGAATGGGAGACACGGAAACAGCGCCCACGTTCCCCCCCTCACATCTTAACTTGTTTCTTTATTGCTTTCGGTTTCTCTCTCTCTCTCTTTACTCTCTCATATCATATCATAAGCCCTTCACCTATTGACAAATTTTGTCTACCTATAATATCAAGCTAAGCAATAAATATATACCCATACCCCTCTTGTGAACCTCCATAAATACTCATATCTCCTTGCACTACTACCCCTTCTCTCTCTTTGTCCAGCCTCTCTAGTGTTATAATCACTGCACTCACTATATTCCTTACCTAGCTCAAGGAGATTATTGAGAGAGGCTCTCTCTAAGCTAGCTAATTGCAAGTGTTAATTTCCCTATACTATATATATCATGGTTTGAATATATAACTCCCTTCATTCTTTTTAATTTCTTATCTTTCAAGTAGTACTTATTCTTTTGGTGCATAAATGATGAATTTATTTTTTTGATCATGTGGTTAATAATACATATTTATACATATAGGGATACCAAAAGCCTGCATGGTTGGAAGCTCTGTATACAGAAAAGTTCTTTGTAGGATGCTCTTACCATGAGAACGCAAAAAAGAATGAAAAGAACGTTTGCTGCTTAGATTGTTGCACTAGTATTTGTCCTCACTGCTTGTCATCTCACCGTTACCATAGGCTTCTTCAGGTTCGCCGTTACGTTTATCATGATGTTGTTAGATTGGAAGATCTTCAGAAACTCATTGACTGCTCCAACGTTCAGGTATATATCTATAACTAGTATATATGTATATATATATATGTGTGTGTGTGTGTGTGTGTGTGTGTGTGTGTGTGTAGTAGTATATGAATATAGTTAAGTCAAGTTAATTGCATATACTAGTAATGATCATAGGATGCTGAAAAATAACTACTACTCTACAAGATTGCTTTATTAGATTGCAAAATTCAATTTCTCTACATGTAATTCAACTTCATACTGTGGTTTAAATTGCGAATTATTTACATACAGGCCTATACAATCAATAGTGCCAAAGTGGTGTTCATCAAGAAGAGACCTCAAAACAGACAATTCAAAGGGGCAGGAAACTACTGCACTTCTTGTGATAGAAGTCTCCAAGAACCTTTTATCCATTGCTCTCTTGGATGCAAGGTACATACATATATACTACATGCTAAACAAACAAAATAATTCGCTCCTTAAAGCTTGTGAAAAGTTTATTAGGAGTAAGAATTATCGATTAAATCATATAGTTCCTCATGCAATATAGCAACTCAATGCTCTTTTGTCATTTAACTTCGTATATATGTTTATATAAACAACGTTGAGTTTTGATGATGAGGAGGGGAAGGGAAAAATTGTATGTGCTACTGTTGGGGATCAAACTCAGGTGTTCGAAATTAATGCCATCTGCTAAGCTACTTATTAAGGACGTATTTATTTATGAACTCGATTACACTTGAATTGAAATTGAAATTGAGCTTCAACAATTTAATTAAAATACATATGTATCTCGTATTTGATCCATTAAGTAATGCTATAATATAGTACAAGATCAGTATGAGATTACTATATCTTTTGTAAGTGCGCATAATCATTAAGTACTAGATAATTAATTAGTTTGATTTTATATGGTTCTTGTGCATATATATACTTATGTAGGTGGATTTTGTGCTGAAACACTACAAGGACCTCTCACCCTTCTTAAAGACATGCAACTCCTTACAACTAGGTCCTGACTTCCTGTTCCCACAAGACATGGGAGAGGATGAGATGACTCGTTCAAGTTCAACCATTGTGGATTGTGATGAGCCAATGAGTTCGTGTTCGGGGTCATCAGGGTCAGAGAACATGAGCAATATGGCATGCACAACAGAGATTGTGAGAAAGAGAAGAAGTGGATGGAGTGTGTGTGCAAGATTAATGACAAATAGCAATAAAGTTTCAGATGAAGACATGGCCACCAGCATGAGTAGAAGAAAAGGCATCCCTCATAGAGCCCCTATGTGTTAACTAAATCCAAGGTTTTAAATTATGATCCCACTCTTAATTACGATAACATTGAGCAAGTTTATCGCAATTATGAAATAATGCAGTAAAATGTGATCAATGTAGTCGCAATTACGACAACAATATGATTGCAGATACTATCAAAATTATCAATGTTGTGAGCTCAATTGCGGAAGTAAACCTACGCTTGCAACATGAATGAATAAGTCCCAAGAAAGGGAGGAAAAGATTACAGTACTAGCTAATACTAGTAGTTTAGTAGTACTTTAATTTTCCTTAATTTTTAACTCTTTTTTTAATTACTATCATATGATATTTTGACCGAAGTGAATTGTTCAAAGCTCTGTGTCTCTCTCGAAATCGAAGTTTTTGTTTTAATTAATCACTTGGTCGGGGGTTTTGTCTTAATGGCATCACGTGATTACCAATTCCAAGTTGTGGTCTGCACTTTTAGATGTATCCCTATATATAAAATCATTTTGAGGTTTTTATTTTAGTCATATTTATAAGATCATTTTTCAATATTTAATAGCATTTAATTACTTCTTTTCACTAACATCTCTATAAAGTTAATACTTTTTAGAGTTCCAATAATAATTATAGGGATAGTTTTGAAAAATTATATCAAATTTTCACATTTCCAATGCGACTAACAAATTTATCTACTTTCCTTGATGGAAGTGAAAAACTCCAAATAAATAAGACCGGAGGGAGTATATGATATGATGATACTCCTTCCATCC
The DNA here is from genome assembly GCA_037953625.1 of Crotalaria pallida. Taxonomy (NCBI): domain Eukaryota; kingdom Viridiplantae; phylum Streptophyta; class Magnoliopsida; order Fabales; family Fabaceae; genus Crotalaria; species Crotalaria pallida. Next base: position 182,164,673 of record CM075649.1, read on the forward strand.
ATTGATATAACACATTTTAGTAAAAAAAATCGTCTTTATTTAATACTAGTATAAGATTCAATTGTTTATTAATAGTATTATTTAATAATTTCTTTTTACAAACACTTATATTTACTCAATTTTTATTAGAGTTATAATAATTATTGAGATAATTTTAAAAAAAATGTATTAAATATTTATATTTCCAAAACTATAACAAAATCATAATTACTTTTTTTTTATAAAAATAAAATTTTACAAAAAAAAATACTAATCAATACCCTAATGCCCTCAGGCATTGTTTAAGGGAGAAAACCGTTATGGTTGTCATTTGTGACTGAATATAATTTAAACCAACGATCGTTTTTTAAGTTAAAATATCAGAGTACTGTATTTAAGACTAAGAAATTGTTAGCAATTTTAAGAAAAATATTAAACTCAGCCTTTATAAGACAGATGCTAAATAGCTTACCGGAGTAACTTTTTGAATTGAGAGAAAAAAAACGAATTTAAAAACTTCAAAAATATGGTCCGCGTAAGACAGCCCAGTTGGTGGCTGCATGGACACCTAGAATTTTTCCCTCCCCAAGTCATGGGTTCTAGTCCCAGATCTCCCATGTAAACCAAAAAAAAAAAAAACTTCAAAAATATGTACATAAATTAAATTTCAATTATAGTACCTTTATTTAAGGCTTATCGTGAGTCCTAAAAGTTGAGATTGACAATCCCTAATTACTCTAAGAGAAAATATTCATCTGGGTCCAATCAACTATAAATTTTGATGGAAAATTTGCTAATACAACTTAGGATTCCTTTCACCTAAATTAACTTAAGAAGTACTAACGTCTAGAAAAAAGAAAATCTTATTATATGACACATAATCGGACAATTAAGCGATGATTTTACACAAAAATGATATTTGTCAATCTATGATTAACATATTTAAAGATGATATTGTTGCCTTTTAAAGTAAAAGTGGCACCCAAGCAATTCCCTTTATATTATGTTTGGTGAAAAAAAGAAGGTGGAAGACTGGAACTAAAGAAAGTTGATGGGAAAGAAAATTAAGTACTCCCTAAGGATCTTATTATAAGCATCTTTTCTCTCTCACAAAAAGGGGGCTTATAATAAGGGTCGGAGGGAATAGTATAAAATAAAGTGATTTTTAATTGTTTGGTTTAAAAGAATATAAAAGAATTTTACGTGAAATGTTATATATATAAATGGAGTTTGGGTATACATGTATAAAAGAAAAGTAAGCAAAATTCTAAAATCACCAACATTTTTTTCGAATATTTCTTTAAGATTGTGGTTTGTGGTGATCCATCATAATTTTTTCTTTGCTTTTCTCTTTTCTCTCCATTCCAAACAATTTTTTTTAACAAATTAAATAACACTAGTTTTTCTTATATTATATTCTTAAAGGATATGTGAAATGATCCCTTCTTAATTAATTTTTGAAAAACAACACATAATATAAAAACTCCATCCTCTAAATCAACATATAATCAAATTGGGACGAGTATTTTCGTAAGAATTATGATTTATGTCTATACTCTAACTTTTTTAGACTCGGAAATCGGAATACATATATAAATTCACATGTATGAAAACTCAAAAATTAGCGAGTTCTTTGAATATCTCTTTCTAAGTTTGTGATTTGAGCAACCAAAGTCCTAAAGGTTAGTTGTCCTGTTTATTTAATTTTTAGCAAGAATAAACAATTCCATTCATAAAAAGAAGAACATAAATTCTGCAGAATTGCTGCCGTTAGTTGAACGCGTAGCCGCAATGGCAAGGCGTATTTTTTTTTTCTTTTACAAAGGAGATACTTGAGACTAGAACTCAGGATCTGGAGGCCTAAGCTATTAGGTGTCCCTGCAGCTACCAACTGAGCTGACTTACGCGAACGGCAGGCGTATTTTTTAGGTAAGCAGAGTATTCATAACTTATATGAGTACCATGACTAATTCCATTGCGAGTTATAAATATTTTATATATTTAATATACAAAAACATTAAATATAAATTTATGAATTAAAAATATATATGAATTTATTTTGAATCAATAATTTGGATGTGTTCATAGTGTATTAAGCTAATAATAATAATCTAATAATAATAATCTAATAGTAGTATAACATCATACCACCACCACCATAATCATTTTTTTTAAATAAAATTATTATTAAGAGATTAATGATTCTAGAGAAGACAACCCGCTCGAGATGGGATAAAAAGAAAAAAAAAAAAAAGATAAAAACGATAAAAAATAAATAAATAGTTCGTGTAAGACAACGTAGTTGGTGACTGCAGGTACATTTAGGATTTCCCCCTCCCCTAGGTCATGAGTTCTAGTCCCAGACCTCCCATGTAAAAAAAAAAATAATAATAAATAAATAAATAAACGAAAATTCAGGAAATAGCCAAAGAACGGAAAATCAACCGCCAAGAGAACGGCGACAATTACAAAGAAGAAAGTCATAAATCATGAATATCGATCCTGGATTTGTAATTCAAGCTTCTTTATGACATCACTTTCGTCTCCTATGTATTTCACTCCAAAAGATTTGGCCAACCCCCATATTCTGATGGATCTATTGTGAATTGCAAGCATAAAATCCGTAGAAACTTCATTAATAGATATTTTTTTAAAAAAAATAAAAAAAATTGAAGTGACTCTTGCTGGTATATCTTCATTTACATTGATTTCAGACTTATTATCCTTGTCATCCATAGTAGCTTTAATGCAATCATGCTTCTTTTTAGATTTCGATTTGTTCCTCTTTAAAAAGTGAGGGATACAAGTCAATTAGAGGTTGATTCCTAATTTTCGACTTATTTTGAATGACCATTCTAATATTGTCCAATCTATAAGCTTTAGAAGTAGAATTTTCGAAAGGGTGTTAGTTTTTTTACCCTAGTTAATTAGTTGACCTCCTTATTTATGTGAAAATCTCATAATAACCTTACTAATTTCTTATAATCCCAAAATATCTCCCTCTTATTTTATCCTTATCCCTCCCCTTTTCCCATTGTTGATGGTTAGCACGCTTAGGGCTCATCGAGGATGTTAAATTTCTGGAATTTTAACACCCTCGCTGAGCCCTAAGCATGCTAACCCTCAACAATGGCAAAAGGGAATTTTAACACCCTCGCTGAGCCCTAAGCATGCTAACCCTCAACAATGGCAGAAGGGGAGAGATATTTAACACCCTCGCTGAGGGTGCAGCGAGGGTACAAAAATTATAGAGTACTCTTGCTTTGGGTGCAGCGAGTGAGTTAAATTTGGTTTTTTATTTGCATTTTATATATATTACTAATTTTATTTATTTTTCTGCATTTGCTTGCTGATGAAGACTTGCATGAAATGACAAACCTTTGTTGAAGAAGGAGTGGATGAAGGTTACTTTGGGTTGATGAAGTGGAGGAGAAAGGTGAGTTTGTGTTGATGAAGAATAGAGGAGGAAGGTGAAGAAAGAGGAACGTGAAGAAGAAAAGAAGGAAGAAGAAAAGAAAATGCTACATGCATGCGAAAGGAGGGACATTTTGAATAGTTTGGTTTTTAATAAGGTCAATAGGGTCTTTTCAAAAGAAAGGGGGTTAACTAACTAATTAGGGGATCAAAAAACTAATTCCCTTTTCAAGAAGTAAATGTAGCCCATTTTTGTTTGCAATACCAACCACAACTTGGTCAAGCCCAACATCATCATTAGAATTTGAAAATTGTTTTTTCTCCTTTGTTCGACTTTTTTGCCCCCATTTCAAATTTCCGTGTTAACATTTTTGGTTCTATGAAGTCGGAAAAGTCATTATGGTTTGGCTGAACCAGAAGCAATTTATACATATTCCGGTACTTCTGAACCGGAAAATGGATTCCGACTTTGTAGTACTGAAAATAAATTATGATTTTCGATACTACACTGTCGGAAATTTGCGCCATGCTTTTTACGATCCTTGCAGTTGCGTATTCATTACAAACATGACCAACTAACAACACCGGACAAAATCAAAACTAATTAGAGAGATGACTTCAAGGTCAGAAAAAGATGCAATCTCATATTAGATAAGTATCAATATCTGTTCTGTTTCACGCACTAGCTTTTCTTCTATACAGTTGCAACAAAAAGACTAGGACACAAACTATTACGCCAATATACTCAATAAACATCAAAATATCCGGTATGGTAAAGATTTCTCAGCTGGAAGTTGGAGTAATTCTCAAATCCCTTCAAGAACCTGCATTGATACAGTGAAAAAAAAAATCCTCATAACTCCAAGCAAAGTACGTGAAATCAATTATTATATACATATATGACAACTTCCTCAAAATATCTTCAGGGAAAATTCAATTTTGCTCAGTTTCAGAAATATGTCAAACATTATTTAACTTTTCTGGTAGTGCAGTACCGGGAATTATTATTTATTTTCAGTACTACAAAGCCGGAATCCATTTTCCGGTTCAGCAGTACCGGAATAGTGTTTAAATTGCTTCCGATTCAGCCAAACCGAAATGACTTTTTTGACTTCATAGAACCAAAAATATTAACATGCTTAAGAATATTTTGATCCACGAAAATTTGAAATGGGGCCAAAAAATCGAAAAGGGGGAAAAAGCAATTTCCTTAGAAATTAACTCATCAAAATAGGCCTTTGGAGAGCCCATAATCATTATTATTATGCAAATACTGATAAATAAAAAAGGAAACGTAAGTTTATCATATATTGTGGGTTTTTCTAATGTTAAAAATACTTAAGTTAGTAAGTTTTTTTTTTCTTTTAGAAAATTAAAATTATCACATTTCAATGTATTAAATATGTAATTTTTTTTTTATTTTCTTATGTAAATTTACTTTTCAAAATATGTTTAGCATGTGTTAGAAAAAAAAACACTATTATTATATGTAACAATGTTAGGCAAACACATTTTCATATGCATCACTCATATTAACTCGCTCTCCATTTTATAAGCATTTTCGTTTCTGTCACACAAAGTAATGTAGACATTCTTTCAATTGCTTTCTCTACATTTACTGTTTAAGTGTTTATTATTTCACTGCAGTGATCAACTATTTTCAGTGTCCATATTTGCTCTCGTATAATACTATCACATGTTGATTAGAAAAAAAAAATGTTACTATCTCCGTCCCTAAATATAAGACCATTTTGACATTTTTATTTTGTTCTTATTTATATGACCCTTTGCCAATTTTCAATGATCATTAATTACTTTTCTTTTCATAAACACCCCTATTTATTTAACACTTTTTAGATTCCCAATAATATTAAGAGAGTTGCTATCATGCAATCCAAAATTGGATGGTTGCTATGCAACCTTTTCTTAAACCTAGTTAAAATTAGGTTTTTGCAATTTAGTCCAACATAAAAAGTAAATTAAAAATTTAGTCCTTTGTACCTATAGACAAATTATAACTTTTAATTAAAAAAAAAAATTAAAAGTATTAAAATTAGTCACTTGTGTAAAAAGGTTAATGCAAGTGACTAAATTTAAAATTAAAAGTTATAATTTGTCTATAGGTACAAAGGACTAAATTTTTAATTTACTTTTTAGGTTGGACTAAATTGCAAAAAATTAATTTTAACTACTTCAAATAATGACATGACATATGTGACAACTTCTTATTGGTTTAAGAAAAGGTTGCATAGCAACCATCCAATTTTGGATTGCATGATACTAATATTAATAGGGGTAATTTTGAAATTACATACTCCCTCCGGTCCATATTATAAGCACCCTTTTTGTCTCACAAAAAGGGTGCTTATAATATGGATCGGAGGGAGTATGAAAAGTTCACATTTCCAATACAATTAACTAAATTATTTCACTTTTCTAATGGACGTAAAATTTTCCAAATAATTTTATATTTAGGGATGGATGGGAGGGAGTATAACTTTAACTTCAGATTTTTCTTGCCAACAAATTGAAATAGGACAAGCTAAGTAGTGATCGTCTTCCCCTATTCCCTCGTGTCTCAGTTATAAACAAAAAATGTTACTTCTTCCGACTCTAAATATAAGACTCTTTTTATCATATGGAGTGTGTAAAGTATTTAATGATCCAGATCTTGTAAGTTGCGATCTCAGAGGATCTAGAGTCTACATAATTTGACATGTATACTTTGTGGATAAACAACATTTTTTATTTGAATCAAATCTTTTTTCCATTTTTGTAAGCAAATGAATAATATCTTGTTAAAGAATTTAACATAAAAAACTACAATATTAAATTAATGTTATTAAAAATATAGTAGCAATTATCTCAAATAGAAAAAGCTGACAAATTATTAAGATAAAAAAGTATAGGGAATCTCCACATTTTTCATTTTGGTAACGCGGTTACACAAAAGTAAAAAAATAAAAATTGCCATGTAAAAGATTAGAAGGGAGAGAAAACAGTACTTTTCGATTTCGTAAATTAAGCGGTTTAACATTATGTACATAGACTAAGAAATGATTCAATGATATAAGAATTTGATATATTAAGTATCTCCATTTAATAATTGAAGAGAAAATAATAATATATTTATGAAAATTATATTTAAAAAATTAAAAAATAAGTGATACTCCCTTCATCCAAAAGGCTATGTTCATTTAGCCAATTTATTTTGTCGTATAAGTTATTTACTTTTAAAAATTCAATACTCAGTCATATATATTTTTTTTTCAAATATACCCTTATTTATTATATTCTATTTTTCAACATTCATTTCCCCGTCACTCTGCAATAGTCCGTCTAATTTGAAATATAAGTAAAAAAAATAATTATCTTGGTTTAAAATATAAGCAAAATTTTTTTTTGAAAGTTTAAGCAAAATTAATTAATCAACTTTCTTAAAGTTCATTTCATTTTCCATGCTATTGTACTTTACTAAAACATCCATAAAAAATTGTTATCTTATTTAATTTTTATTTCATTCGCAATGCAATTTTACTAAAATACTTTTATTCTTTATAAATTTGAGAAAATTAAATACAATCAACTAACTTCCTTAATAAGCGTAAAGTTAGTTAATTTTGCTTATAATATGAGCCGAAAGGAGTATTAATCTTCATACATTTATTATTACTCTCTTTCTTAGTATTATTGAATGAGGGTAATTTAGTCAAAATATATCAAATTCTTACATTATTTACTCATTTTTTTTATTCTATGTGTAATTTCTAAATCAACATAATTTATGAGGGAAAAAAAGTAAAAAATATGATAAATAAAAAAATACCAAAAAAGAAAATTTGAATAAGTATTAAATTTCTAAAACTATATACTTGCTCCTGTCCTTGTTACAAGTCCCTTGACTAATTTTCACACCCTTTAAGAAAGTTAGTTATTAGTAATATTGAAAATGTAAATGTTTGGTATATTTTTTTAAAAGTACTCATATAATTATTATTGAAAATCTAAAAAGTGTTGAGTAAATAAGGGTGTTTTTGGAAAAGAAGTAATTAATACTATTGGAAATGAAACTTTTATTAAGGAAAAAAAACTTTCAAATAGGCTTATATATAAGACTCGAAGGAATATAACATAGGAAATGAAAAAAAAAAAAAAAAAAAAGATGGTGGGGCCTGCAACACGAAAAACACGTCAAGAGGTGTTTTTGGAAGAAACGTGTTTAATGTCTGAGTCAGTTTAAACATTAAAGTACAAAATCTGAGCTCAGAATTTAAGCAGCTTTCTCACGCTGAGTACTCTTCTTCTGCTGCTGCATTGTTTTCTTTCTCTGTATCTCTCTCAAACAAATTATAAGAAAATAAAAATAAAAAAAAATCAGTCACCACCTTAATCAGCATCTTCTTCTTCTATGTCAAACTCAAACCCCTCACTCATTCTTCTCTTCTTTTTCTTCTTTTCTCTCTTTCTTTCTTCCTCTGCCTCCCCTTTACGTAATTTACCAGGTGAGGGTGAATGGGTGATATAATCCGTTTCTTATATAATTCTTTCTTAATTTCTTGATTAATAATATTATATATCCAAGATTCTTTCATTTTTCATAACATGGGCAATTTACGTTTGTACGTGTGTTAGATGGTGTTCAAATTCAACATGATTTGGTTGTGCCATTGAAGAAAGCGGCAGAAGAAGATCACGGTGGGAATAAGAGTAATCTTGTTCTTGCAAAAGAAAGAACTAGCAGAAAAGATATATTCCACAATTTGGAACGTTACCATGGTGGATGGAATATCAGCAATCCCCGTTATGTTTGGGTTTGTCTCACTCGCTCTCTCTCTATATTAACTCTCCCAATTGCACTTCATTACTTAATTCCATTATCACATTTAAATGATATCGGTGGTCAAAAGAAAACTCAGATGGTAACAGGCTTATTTATTCTTCTGGTCCGAAAGAAATTGGGAGTGTTTTGATTTTGGTCTTGGAAATTTTTTTAACTTTGACATATTCTTAATTGTTTTGAAAATTTGATTTTAGTCTCTATCATTAAGAAAAATCCGTTAACTACTTACATGATCAACATCCACGTGTGCAATTATGGAATGTCATCGGTAAGATGACGTGGATGATCCGATCGGCGGAAGCAAAAGGGCCAAAGCCCAATCCACAAACATATTTTGGTTGGGCCTTGGCCTTTTTACTCCTACGGATCCGGATCATCCACATCATCCTACCGGGACATGCAACATTTGCACACGTGTACGACGATGTGGCGTTCCATTGACCACCTAAGCAATTATCGAATTTTTCCTCATGATAAGGACTAAAACCAAATTTTCAAAACAATTAAGGATGAGTTAAGATAAAAAAAAACTTTCAGAAACCAAAATCAAAACACTTCCAACTTTTAGGGACTAAAACCATAGTCCATAAATAAGCCGTTGGTAAATTTTAAAACATAAAATGCTAAAACTCGAATTTGAACCCCGAAAACGACACTTTCTTCTTTCTCCTATAGAAAAAATATTTGTTTACAAATTACTACCTTGGTCTTTAAGATTTTTTTTTGACATTTTTATTTTGTCCATATTTATAAGATTCTTTACAAATTTTTAATGACCATTAATTACTTTTTTTTTCACAAACATCCCTATTTATTTAACATTTTTTAGATTCCAATAATATTAATAGGGTAATTTTTAAAATACATATCAAAAATTTACATTTACAATATAATTAACTAAATTAATCTAACTTTCTTTATTAATGGACGTGAAATCTCCCGAAGAAATCCTATATAAAAGGACAGAGGGAGTTTTTTTTTTTTTTAAATGACACTCATCTTCATCAGTGATTTGTTTAAAGTCTTGGCGGTAAAATTCATGTTAATCACTGATTCTATGCATGCGTATCCAATTCTATTCAATCTAATGAAAAATATACTATCCGGTTGACCATTTTTTAGAAGATATATACTCCATCCGGTTCTTATTATAAGTCTCATTGACTAATTTTTATATCCTTTAAGAAACTTAATTAATATTGTTATTGGTATTAGAAATGTAAATATTTGGTATACATTTTCAAAAATACCTCTATGATTATTATTGAGAATCTAAAAAGTGTTTAGTAAATAAGAGTGTTTGTGAAAAAGAAATAATTAATGTCATTAAAAGTTGAAAATAAAGCTTATATTAAGGATCAAAGAAAAGTCTTCAAAACGAGCTTATATAGAACTGGAGGGAGTATTTATTCCCGCATTTTTTTTTTGTTTAATTATCAGTGGCCACCTACTTATGCTTTGGAGTGAATAGTTATATTTTTTAATTTTTTACAATGAATAGTTATATTTTTTAGTGTAAAAATGATGTTAGAAAAAAAACAGTGTAAGATGAACATTTTTCTTTCTCCTAAATTCTTCTTCGTATATGATAAAAAGTTTGACTATTTGAAGATCAATTACCTGAATCCTATATACATAGAAAGTGGTATTTGATATTTTATTCGGTACTTATATTAAGAATATAATATTTGACTTATACATTTAGCATTATTTTGTTTATTTTTATCTTCTATATATAGTAGATGCATTTTAAAAAAATTGTAAACATGCGCGCAAAACCAACAGTAATTAGTTGTCCTATTTTGATGTTAAAAGAAATTAATTAAAAATATCCACAAAAAAAAAAGGAATTAATTAAAAATGTATAGCTACATTCAATCAATAATAATAATTTAGAATATCTTGCTTTGAGATCACATAAGAATCTATTTGTAGTGGTTATCAATTCTAGATAGTATCAATTTTAGATATTCTTTACTCTTTATGAATGTAACAGAGTATTTTATTTGATACTCCAAATAATAATGCATGAAATTGTTGGGTTTTGGTGCAGTCAGTAATTTCTACTGCGGTTCCCTTCTTTGCTGCTGCTATAGTGTGGTTCTTGATTTTTGTACTTTCTTTGAACTTCATCTGCCTGTGTTACTGCTGTTGTCCCAAAAAGACTTATGGCTATTCTATATTAGCCTATGCTTTGTCCTTGATCTTCCTCATCCTCTTCACTCTTGCTGCAATGTATCTCTCTCTATCCCTCTCACTCTCTCTTTATGTTGTGTTATTAGTTTTAGTTGCCATTTTTTTTTTAACATCCCTGATCATATATATATGTTTGATTATGTCAGAGCTGGATGTGTAATCCTGTACACTGGTCAGGGGAAGTTGTATGGAACCACCTCGGAGACACTGGATTATGTTGTGAATCAGGCTCAATTCACTGCTGCAAACCTCAGGAATGTGTCACATTATTTTAATACATCTGAGCAGGTTGCACTTTGGACGGATGAAACTGTTTTGCCAAAAGTTGTTCAAAAGAGCATTGATCAAATTGAAACCAAAATCTCAACTGCTGCTGCTACTCTTACCAAACAGACTGAAAATAATTCAAAGAAAATACGCCAAGGCATAGATGGAATGTGAGTACAAGTTAAAGATTGAAATTTGATTTTTGAAATATTAATTTGATAACATTCATCTGTTATGCTATGTAGGGGATTGGTTCTCATTATTATTGCTGCTGTTATGCTCTTTCTTGCATTGCTCGGATTCGGTATGTTTGTTGGTTTCCTTGCTCTATGATGGATGTTTACCAAAATTTAGTCTCAGCTACTTGCCTGCTTTGTGTTGATTTTGTGAAAACTTTTTATGCAGTTTCTTCCGTACTCGGGACGCGGTTTTTTGTATATTTGTAAGTTGAATTCATTGAGCTGTTTTTTTTTTCTTCCCTTCTTTGCATTTGGGTTATTGATGGGTTTGTGTCTCACTAAAGTTTATGTCAATAAATGATGTGTTTCCCTTGGCTGCAGCTTGGTAATTGTTGGAGGGATTCTTGTTGCAGGCACATTTATACTTTGTGGTGCATTCCTTTTTCTTCATAAGTAAGTTTATGCTTGCTTGTTGAATTTATAGCCAGTTTATTTCAATTTTCGGCTTTACAGAATAATGGATGTATCCTTGTCAAGAATTATTATAAGTTACTGATTTAATGTATTCTTCCTCTTCGGACAAAACTGAGGACTCAAAAGTAATGGTTAGTTAGTGTGAGTATATGGTGCTGATAGTGAGCCTTGATGTTTTGAAGCTCTAACAGTTTCACTAGGGATAACTTCATATATGTTTATCATTATTGAAGCAAAAAAAGCAAAACACCTTAGAAATTGTATGAAATAGTTTATCAAACTCTAGATCTTGAAGTTAATTGTTTGTCTTTTTAAATCAATATAGAACTTGGCTAGCATTCTGACAAATTAATGACTTGATTGTGAAGAGCACATGCTGCAATTATGATAGCTGAAATTAAGGTAAAAACTAAAACGGACCTTATGAAGATTGTCCAAGGTAAAAATTGAGCAGCTAAGGAGTATACAAGTTTGAACTGTCTAATATGCTTAGCGAGAGCCGAGAGAAAGGCATAAAGGTACGAGAAAGAGTAGCTAAAATACGGGCTGTTTAGGTTTTTCCATACTTATGAAATCATCAGTCCTTAGCTTCAATTTAATCTTGAAGTTTCAGATCAGATGGCAGATGAGGAGTTTTCACCAATGGCCTAATTGCCTAAAGAAAACTGCTCTACCTAAACGAAATGGTTAAATGCCTATTGTAAATGTCTATCTGTGCATCATTTTATTAAGTTGATGACTGCTTCTATTATTTATGTTGAATGTGTATGCATGTAAGAGAAAACTTACTTTAATGCATACTTTTGCACTAGTGCGATTGGCGATACATGTGTTGCCATGGATGAATGGGTTCTGAATCCTACTGCCCATACAGCTCTGGATGATATTCTTCCATGCGTGGAGAAGGCACCTGTTCTGGAATCCTGGATAGTAAGCAAGAATGTGACACTTTCACTTGTTAACGTCGTTGACGTGTTCATTACGGATGTCGCAAATGGAATTTTAGGGCCTCCCCTATACAATACCTCAGGCCCTCTCATGCCTGTTCTCTGCAATCCATTTGAATCCGACCTCACTGTTCGACAGTGTGCAGCAGGGGAAGTTACATTGGAAAATGCTAACCATGTAAGTGCCAATTTTTTTTTTACTGAAACGTAAATCTTTATGTATATACATGTAGGACTAGTAGAATGCCTAAAGATATTCATTCATGTATGACATTCATAATGCAACATTGCGAGTTTGCGACATAAAATGTAACATTATATTCTGATCTTGCATCAATCGAGCAGGTATGGAAGAATTACATTTGTGAAGTTTCTTCATCAGGCAATTGTTCTACGCCTGGTCGGATAACCCCCAATATATATACCCAACTGGCAGGTGTAGTGAATGTGACCTATGCTTTATATCACTATGGTCCATTTCTTAAAGATTTAATGGACTGCACTTTTGTAAGGAAAACATTCTCAGATATAAGCAACAATTATTGTCCTGATCTGCGGAGATTCACCGAGTGGATTTATGTTGGATTAGTTGTGGTGTCTGTAGCTGTAATGTTGTCTTTGACATTTTGGGTCATCTTTGAAAGAGAGAGGAGGCACCGTTCTCGCACCAAACGGTATTATGGAGTCCATAACTCAAGATAAGAGACAATTTTCAGCAAATCTGGCACTATACCTTATTAGCTCATCAAGGTGACCTGATTAAAGCTACTGAGACCTTAGAAATAATATTAAACATAAGGTGATCCTCATCTACATTTGAGTTTAGCTTGTATTCATCATTCTATCTCTTACTATACATGTGATGTAGAGTGATTTGGATTGCTTACAATTACTCATCCTTTGTGAATAGATGTAATTCAGGAAGCAACAATATATTAGAAATTTTTACTGCACTATGCCAAATTAAACGTATCATGATGGGACATGCTAAAACAAGATCGAGTTTGACCATATTTCAATTGCCTCTGCAAAGGTGGGATGAACCATGGTCAAGCTCAATCCAACTTTAGCGGATTCTGGCTTATTCAGTTTAGCACCATTAAGCCAAATCCAATTCAAAATTAAGCATAAATACTCCCTCCGGTCCCATTTATAAAACCCTTTTGGAGTTTTTATTTTGGTCCTATTTATAAGACCCTATTTCAATTTTCAATAGTATTTAATTACTTCTTTCCACAAACACCCCTATCAAATCAACACTTTTTAGAGTTTATTATAGGGGTAATTTTGAAAAAGTATATCAAATTTTCACATTTCCAATGTCACTAACAAATTTAATCACTCTCCTTGATGGGAGTGAAAAATCTCAAAAGCGTCTTATAAATAGGACCGGAGGGAGTAAATGAAATCATTTGACCTGCATTGACATTGTTTTTGAACTTGGGTAAATCTGAGAAATGCATGTCTGTGCTATTCCTTTGTACAATGTCCTCACACGACATGGACAAAGCTTCAAGGCAAAGATCCTAATGCAACGTACTGTTAGTTAAGGTGCAAATGACTGTTGATTGTTGAACGATTTTTCGACCAATTTTTTATTCACCCAATCACCCCAAAAGAATTTAGAATTTAGAAAAAAATTGTATTTAGAATTTAGAATTTAGAAAAAATCATCATTCATTCATTCTTTAGAATTTAGAAAAAAATTGTATTTCAGCCTACAAAATCATCATGCAAATTAGTTTACACCCAAAAGAATGTGACATATATTATAAAGTAGTACTTTACTTTTCAATAATTATTTAACAAATAATATATGTCATTTTTTTAAATATAAGTTGATGATTTTTCGATGAAAAACCTTTTTTATTATTATTTTTTTCTGCGTCATGTACATTAGTAAAGTGTCAGTGCCATATTAAGATCTCTTTTAAATATCAACATGCAGTCCGCGTAAGACAGCTCAGTTGGTGGCTGCATGGACATTTAGGATTTTCCCCTCCCCCAGGTCATGGGTTGTAGTCCCAGACCTCCCATATAAAAAAACAAAAAATATATCAACATGCATGCTGTCAATAGTTTCCTCTTTCTTGTATTCCTGTCTTCATACTTAATTTTGTTTGATGCGTCAATCATCATTACCAGGAATGTGTCCAAAAAAGCATCATCTGGGTTAATTCTTCGTTCACAAGAAACTGAGAAAGAAAAAAGTCCATGTTGTCCAAAAAGAAGAGAGAAATTAATTAGGCAAGTAGTCCACTCAACTTGACCAAGGAGTCAACTTCATTCACTATTGGAACTTTATGACTCGATTATCTACCATCGCATACAAGTCTAAGTCAAATTAAATACAGTATGATTGACTTGCTCATAAGAGGAGGAAAAAATAGATAAAGTATATTTAATACGTTTAACTAAGATATAGTATTAATTACTTAAGATTATGCACATAGATTAATAAATGATTTGATACAGTAATATAATTTTTTTTACATTTTGATTAAAATATATTTATTTAATCATTGAAAATAAAGTAATAATGTAATAAATTTGTAAAAGCTATTGAAAAAAAATGAAGAAATAGGAAATAAAATAAAGTATAATATAAAAGTACAATTGAAAAAGGAAATATAAATAACAAAAATAAATATTGAATTTCTAAAACAACATAACATTGGAAAAAAATGTTAAAATAACATAACTTATTAAACAAATGATTACTACCCAGGAAAAAAAAGTTAAAGTATTGATCAAGAGAAAGATTAGTTTGCCCTTCTGACATTGATCCTCTAACTCAAGCATATTCTTAACAAACTAATTCCAGTCATTATTTATTTGTCCAAATTTAATGCAAATTCTTCTATGTGAATATTATCATCATTTGTAAAATCAATTTCAGCACTAACACGGTATAAATTCATTTGATTGATAAAAAATATTAGGTTAGTGATTTTATAAAATAAGTAATTCAAAATTAATTTTCTTTTTTTTTCTTTTTTTCTTTTTAACCCAGCGATGTAGGCGGTATAAATCTTTCTCATAACACTTCGTTTTTTTACATTTTTCTCCTCCTCAATTTCTTTCACCAACATTACCACTTCTACAATTAGTTCTACCCAAAGATAAGATAAGCCCAAAACCCAACAATAAGCTATAAAATTGCTCATGCAACCCTCTAACTTACTAAGAATTCCTACTCTTCATTAAGGTGTTGACCAAATATAACAAAAATATCTACTCTATTAATCGTTCTTCAAGGCTTTCTTCCAAGCCCCAAAAACATTCAAGACGAGAATCGCACGCTTCCTACTCTCTTCATCCGGTTTGAAAGTTGGAACTATATATTATTCCATGGCCTCAAGAAATTTTCCTTCCATGACAAAGTCCCACAATTCCCATACAAACACCACACCAACACCACCATCACGTACGTGCTTGTGTTCACCCACCAACCATCCTGGCTCCTTCCGGTGCAACATGCACAAGAAGCCGCCACGAGCCACTGCGGCTCGACCCTTGCCTCGGAGTCCATCGTCAACCAACCCTCATCACTTGGACTCACCTATGCTTGTCAAAGCTAATTCATTAAAGGCAATTCTTCTCCAAATAATTAAGCCTTCTAGTCATGACCTTCATAAGAGGAAGACTTTCCACCCTAAACCTACTCGGTTCTGTTTGATGAATAATGGTAACAGAGATGCAGTCGCAGTTTCTTGATCACATATTGATTCTATTATGATCTTTCCTTGTTTTATGTTATATCCCCTTATATGTGAATTGTGATCATGCGGGGGAATCTCTTGCTCCCCTTTATTCAATTTTAATTTATTCACCCTATGGGTTTGTACATAAGGTTTTGCATATAGTGGAAATATTAAGAAATTATAAGTTTGAGATTGAGGTTTCAAAAGGAGGTTTGAGAGTGTGTTTGGCATAGTTTTTTTTTTATATTTCTTTTTTTAGTGGAAGTTGGGTTAAACACATTTTTTTCAAAAAAACACTATTATTTTAAAAAAGCTTAAAATTTATATGTAAAACAAGAGAAAAATGAAAAAGCTCCAAAAAGAACTTCTCAATAATTAAAGAAAAAAAGGAGATTTCTAATATGCAATCCAAAATTGAAGTGTTGTCATGCAACTTTCTCTTAAACTAATAGAAAGTTGTCATTTAATTTATTTGTGTCCTGTCATCATTTGAAGTAGTCAAATTTAATTTTTTGCAATTTGGTCCAACTTAAATAGTAAATTAACATTTTAGTCCTTTGAGAAGTGAAGATGAGTTCTGGGTTTAAGAATTTTTTTATATATAAAAAAAATTAAAATTTATAATTTGTCTAAAACTACAAAAGGACTAAATTACAATAATCTAGTTTTTATGTTGGACTAAATTGCAAAACTTAATTTTGACTAATTTAAGTAATGATGTGGCATACATGTCTTAGGTGACAAGGTTTTATTGGTTTAACAATGGGTTGCATAGCAACCATTCAATTTTTGATTGCATGGTAATAACACCCAAGAAAAAAACGCTCTTTGGATCACCCTTGGAAATAGGGGTGTAACGGGTTGGGTTGGGTTTTGATGAGGTTTAACACCCAACCCAACCAAAATAAATTGGGTTGGGTTGGGTTGGGTGATTGGGTTTATGTATTTTGATTTTTATAAAATAAAAACTAAAAAAATCTAAGTAAATATAAAAATAAAATTAAAAATAGAACAAAAATCACATAAATATGTAATTAAATATTATCCAAATCAACCTAATTACATAATTATGAACCATATTATCCATAAACTATACAGTTACACAATTTTTCATCAAATTATGATAAATTAAGCATAAAATATGTTAGAAATAAATAAATAAATAAAATATATTTATATTAGTGGGTTGGGTTGGGTTAATCGGTTTTTAAGATAATAAACCTGTGTCCCCTGGGCTTGGTCCAACTGGTAAAGGGAGAGCACGCTAAGGCTGGGTTTACCTAGTGGCTACGTGTTCGAATCCTGGTCAGGACGGACATGCCTAAGATTTATGAGGGAGGCGCTCCAGGGACGGGGTAGATATCTCCCCCCAGTTTGGCTAGCCCTCTCAGGTCCAAGGGTCGACGTGGTTGGGTCCAGGCTCTGGGTTATAAAAATAAACCTTTGACCCAACCCATACTTGATTGGGTTACAAAATAAAAAACCAACCCAACCCGTTAAATCGACCCAACCCGTCAAATATGGGTTGGGTTGGGTTAGGTTCATCGGGTTTGCAACTAACCCGCTTACACCCCTACTTGGAAACCATCCAAGTATCCAACGGCATAACATATATATCTTTCACTATTCTGTTAACAATTCTGTTTTATCTTCTCTAAAAAATAAAGAGATTAATGACTATGCATTGACGGTGTAAAGTTTTTTACACCATCAATCAATCATCCATCATTCATTTGTATTACTTTAATTTAAAAATCAACCACCATAAACGAATAAATGATGGATGATACACTGATAGTGTAAAAAACTTTACACTGACGATGCATTACCAATTTTCTCAAAAATAAAACCAAAAGACAAAGCAGTCATAAAATTTTTCTCTTCCCTAATCTCTTATTTTCTTCATGTGAGACAATACAAACAGCAACCACAACAATGGTGCACAAGTGATGGCTAATTGGCTATGGTAAACAAGCAACAGCTCCGGATCATATTTAGTTCATATTTTAGCAATCCCTTTCTTACACAAATAATCAAAGTTCTACTACCAGTTCTTATATGTTTAATTTAAAAAAAAATAATTAACTAATTTTTTATATAAATATTATTTTGAAAAAAAAATATTATTGTATAAAATCAACATTTTTTATGTAGAGTTTAATTTTTTTTTTATTTTTTTCTATTTTTATTATATAGTTTTTTTAAAAAAAATTTATACCTTGAATGCAAATAATGAAATCAAAATTCTAAATTCCAAGCAAACATAGAATTTCAATTATGAACCACCATATATACGTCAAACAGACCTTAAATAAAGTAAGGGACCAGTTTGACAGCAAAAAAAAACATGAGGGACCAATTTGAAATCAAAAACGTAAGGGATCAATTTGAAATTGAAAAATAAGATAATGACCAAATGAGTAATTTAACCATTTAATATACTTACACGTTTTAAACTTAATTTTTTTAAAATGTTTAAACAACAACAACAACAAAAACAAAATCTCACTAGTTGGAGTTGGTTACATGGATCAAACAACACTATAAAAGTCTACCATAATTTATGTCATTTGATAAAGCATTTATCTCCGTAACCTTCTTAATTGTTTCGTTAATAGTTTTTTTTGTCTTCCTCTTCCCCTAACACCTGAATTAACATCCATTTGATCCACCCTTCTAATTAACTGGGCCTTCATTCTACTGGTCTCCTCCACACATGACCAAACCACATCATGTTGTGTGATAGACCCAAGATACTTAAACTTTGGAAATTGTGTTATGACATGCTCTCCAATCCGCATCTATAGGGTAGGGCTTATGTGCCTCTAAAATTACACTTCTTATACTCTATTTTACTTCGACTTATCCGAAAACCATGCACTTCTAAAACTAGTCTCCACATTTCAATCTTCTCATTTATTTCCTCCCTATAGTCCCCCATAAGAACAGTATCATCGGCAAAGAGCACGCATCGGGGCACTGGCTCTTGGACTTGCTCAATAAACACATCTAGAACCAATGTAAAAAGGTAGAGGCTCAAAGTTGACCATTGGTGTAATCCTACAATAATAGGAAAATCTTATGAGACCCCGCGCATCTTATGTTCTCACGCATGTCTTGACCCCATCATACATATCCTTAATTGCTCTAGTGTAAGCAATACGAACCCGTTTCTTCTCTAGAGTCTTCCATAACACCTCTATAGGCACCATATCATAAGCATTCTCTAAATCAATGAAAACTATGTGTAGATCCTTTTGTTGACTCTGGTATTGCTCCATCAACCGTCGTAGCAAGTATATTGTCTCCATAGTCAATCTCTTTGGCATAAAGCCAAAATAATTATCGGTAACATACGTTTCTTGTCTCAACCTCCGCTTGATCACCCTCTCTCAAAACTTCATGGTATGACTCATAAGTAATTTGCACAATCTTATATGATCCTTTGTTGTTGTAAATAGGCATTAAAATGATTCTCCTCCGATAGAGATTAAAACATTGACAGATCTTAGAAAGACACTTTTTTCCTAAAACTATAAGTCTGTGTTGGGTAATCATTTTCTCATGTTTACCCTAACTGTTTTAGCAAATAACAGTTTGTGCTTCAACCCAAGATAATAATTAAAAGGTTAAAGAGTATGCATCGACGGTGTAAACAATTTTACATCATTAGTCCATCATCCACCATTCATTTGTATTACTTTAATCTAAAAGTCAACGACAATAAACGGATGAATGATGGATGATGCACTGATGGTGTAAAATTTTTTTACACTGTCAGTGCATTCTCCATTTTCTCAATAATTAAATGTTATTTTAAGCCATTGAACAAATTTTATGTATGTAATTATTTAAATAACGTGCGTGTCTAAAAAAACCTAATTAAATCCATTAGTTAAAAACTTTTCAAGTTTCAGCTATAAATTCACAACATTAAAAAAATCTCACATTTATTTGGGTCTGTTTCACAATTATTAATCATAATTTCACAACTTTCTACTAATGGAATCAAGATAAATAACATATGTTGTTCCACAAAAGTATGACGCTCTTCCGTGTGATTTTTTTTTTTTTGAAAAATTTATTTTAAAATTGTTCAACTTAAATATTTAATAGCTCAGTATTTTTATTTTAAAAAAAAAATACATGAAGTGACACACTTTATCATTCATTAAATTTTTTGCAAAATATAACGGTGATAAAATCTGTTATCTACTATCTATATATATCTATATATAAAAGGATCCCTTTTCGACACACCACGTTTGCCGGAGAAATTTTCGAGGCATCACGTTTGTCCCGTGAAGCTTTCCTCGCACCAGAGAGTTTATAGGCGGTAGATAATCATTATCTCTAATCAAAATTACAATTTAAAATTAATTAAATTATTTAAATTTATTTAATCATTATATGTATGTAAAATTATTATCCTCAATTATTTGTTGGAAAAAAAAAAGTAATCATTGTCCTCAACTAAAGTATTGAAAAAAATATTAAAAAATCACAAATTTATTTAATCATTATCCTCAATTTGTTAAAAAAAGGTAATCATTATCCTCAACAAAAATATTAAAAAATTTATAATAGGATCTCACATTCAATTTTACATTTTTTTCACCTTTAGATCTCTCTAATTCTAATAATTTTGTTCTCCTATTATTTCTTATTTTATATCCTAACTAGCTCTTACCCCGTGCAATGCACTGGTTGTTGATATTTTAATTTTTTTTATATTAAATATTTTAAATTAATGATTATTATTAGCAACAACTAAAAATAATTATATAAAAAGGTAGGAGTTCAAACCAAACTGTACAACGAAATAAAATTAATCTAAATTATTTTGTTGATAAATAACATTATCTCAAACCAAAATTACAATTTGAAATTAAATTAATTATTTAAATTTACATAATCATTATCTGTATATGAAATCATTATCCTCAATTTTTTGAACAAATCATTATCCTCAACAAAAATATTTAAAAAATATTTAAAAAGTCACTATATATATATATATATATATATATATATAATAGACTCTCTCATTCAATTTTTAAAGTTCTATCTAATTTTAAGAATTCTCTTCTCCAAATTCTCTCTTTTATTTTTATTTTTTCCCTCATTCCTCTACTTAAAGCTCTTAATTTTGATTTTTGGAGTGTTTTATGAATTTCTTATTAGATGATGCATATTTTGTTATACTTTTAATTGACTTTTGTTTATTCATCTACTTAGAGCTCTTAATATTGATTTTTGAGTTTTTGATGAATTACTTATTAGATGATGCATATTTTGTTATACTTTTAATTGACTTTTGTTTAATGCTGATTTCAGGATTAATGGCAGCAATGAGTTACTTCAAACAAGAGCATAACCTTGGTAAGTTGTTGTTTTTTTTTTTTTGAAATTTTGGTAAGTTGTTATACATACTTACTTTGATTATTCTTTATTGAAAGAATATGCAAATAGTTGACCTACCATAAATGTAACACCTAGGATTTTTACCCTTAATTTCCCCTTATGATAAAATACGGACTTGAAAATTCTTTTTTAGTTTATTAAAATCAACCGTCAAACAGACGGAGTTTTGTTTGTTTTTCGGACAATTCCAAAATTCAACATGTGGTAAACAATTTTAATTAAACAACCAATAGCCAGCAGGGCTTCAGATTATATATATAAGTCAGATCAAGGCCCAATTGGGCTCCAAATATATCAGAGTGCATCAAATAGTCGAGTTTCAGCGGAAAATACTAAGTTTGAGTATCAAAAACCAAAACGTATAACTTTATCAAAACAAAACATCCTAAGCCTCATTTAAAAAGATTTATAACAAATTTACATCAAAATAGTATAGGAGGCTTAGGTCCATATTATGATCTAAAACCCATAACACCCTACTTTTTTCTCCTTTCCTTCTATCATCAATCTCTTCTTTTCAATCAATTTGGTGAGACTTTTACCTCTTTGAAGAAACAATGTTTTTCAATTTATTTATGATTTTTTTTTCCGTTTTTGTCATAAGATAAGATAATGATGATAATGATGAAAAAGATCAAAATATTTAAATATGAATAATAATAAATGTGATAATTATATTAAAAAATAATAATGGTAAAAAAATATTAATTTATCCATAAAATAAATATAAGAAATATCTTATAATATTATCCAATAAAAAAATAAGAATGTATAGTTTTGGTTTAATTATATATAATTTTTCATATTAGATGTGATAATTATATTTAAAATATGCTAAATTATCATGTCTTATGCAATAGAAAATATTTTGATTTATATTTAAATCTACTCATAATACCATCAAACAAAAAATATAAAAAATTTTAATTTTCATTTCACTCTAATAATTAATCATAATATCATGATAAAAGGTGTTAATTCATCGATCAACTAAATAAGGAATACATTAATTTAATATTCATCTATACATAGACAAATATAATATTAAATATATAAAAAAAGAGTCAACATTATATTCATAATAAAATGCAATGTGTTAACCTAAGATAGCCAAAAATAACAATTTCAATGTCGTCTTCATGTTCTATGAAATAGTGGATATTACAATTTATCCTTAAATTTTCTCATAATACCATTAAACATAAAAGATCAAAATATTTTATTCTGATTTATATTTAATTATCATAATAAAGTTGATAATCATATAAAAATATTAATTTATCTATTAAATAAATAAGGAAGATCTAATTCTGATTTACTTTTAATTCATCGTAATAAAGTTAATAATCATGTAAAAAAAAGTTAATTTATCCATTGAATAAATAAGGAAAATCTCAGATAAAAAATGTTATTTTTTATTTATATAAGGAAGTACAAAATTTTTCAACAAACTCATTTTTTATTGTTGTTTAATAATAATCTTTACTTTAAAATATTTAAATATTAATAATCCGTGCATTGCACAAGATAAAGATAAAAAGTTTAATTTTGATTTCACTCTAATTAATAAAAAATGATAATTATCGATCAACTAAATAAGGAATATATTATTTAATATTGATCTATAAATAAATAAATATAATATTAAAAAACGAACTGTCATTATCTTCCAATGAATTCATGTCCAATGAAATAAGGGATATTATGATTTATCATTAATTATTCTCATAATACTATCAAACAAAAAAATCAAAATAATAATAATAATTTTTGATTTATCATAATAAAGTATATTGAATAATCCTTTTTTATAATTATTTTTGTTATTGTTTAATAATAATCTTTACTTTATAATGAAAATAATAATAATCTTTAATTTAAAATATTTAATATAAAAAATTTAATATCAACAAACCCGTGCATTGCACAGGGTAAGAGCTAGTATCGTGATAAATATATGTCACTGCAGGTATCATTAACTATAATTGACCAAACAAATAGTACTCCCTCCGTTTTTTTTGTTTCATATCTTTGGTCCTTTTACAATTTCAATACACAAACATATTTTTCTTTCCAATTTTAACCTTTCATCCAATCATTTAATTCACTCCTCATTAATTCTACTTTTATCATCTCTCTCATCTCTAAACCATTAAACATTAATTAATGGACACACTTACTTATAAAAATTAAATACTACTACAACTTTCAATAAAGATTAAATAGGGACAGTTTTGACAAAATACATATAAACCTTACAATAATCATCATAATCAACACTTTTTTAATATGTGTGAACAACTCCAAAAAGACCAAAGAAAAAAATGGAGGGAGTACTTTTTAAAATTACTTAATTGAAAAATCTAGTAAAATATTAGTATGTTACATATCATATAGTACAGTGATACATAAAGTGATGACAACATAAACAATGTGAAACATCAAATTTTATCCCAACAAAACATCAAATTCTGCCAAGTACCAACTGATTGGAAATTGTACACTACGCCACGATATATGCTGAATTAACAAGTTAAGAAGTGCAGTTAACAAAACAAACCAGAATAGAACAAAATAATAATTACAGTTGGCAGATATTTTTATACATATTCGGTTCATATAGGTAATGTCGTGGTGGATAAGATCTTAATTAATGTAGTATTATATTGGACTGATCAACTAACGTTACGGGTGAAATTAGTCACCTAATTTACTTTCCTCAAGACAAAGTAGATGTCACAATCATTATCAAAACAAAGTAGATGCCACTTCAATTGACAAGGTAGGAGCGCCTTCACGCTGATTCCTTTTCATGAATAACATATAGAAAATGAAGAAATGTTCACATCAAACAGAATTAGATGCAGGCCAATATTATATATAAAATTCAGATAAGATCGAGGATAAGATTTCAGTTATTATATCTATGCCAACTTGCACTATGAGTATTTTGTAGAGTCTAGCAAAAGTTTTGCTGATTTTTTTGGAAACGGGCCAAAATTCAGTACAAATTACAAAACATTACATTATTATTTTTTTTATATATTTAAAATGATGGAAGGGAGTTTCACGGTCTCGGATGCTGATGCAAAGGAAATACGCCTTCTCTCCAAGAGTTTTGTTTCTAGCAAGAAATCAAGTTAGGAACTTTCTCATTGGAAATACTCCTGTAACACTCTCAAATTTTATGAACTTAGCTTATTTTCACTAAGCCAAAACCCATTTGAGCAAGATTACATTATCGAATAGAAAATAGGTAATCCTCGTGATTGCATAAAAAAAAGTAGCACATAAGCCATCCTAAATGAGTAGCTAGCACCCACTAACGAGAACGACCCACATTAATTAAAAAAATCAACATCGCCCCTGCTTCATTTTTCTTATTCAGTCCCCCGTTTCAACCATGGCAAATACAGTAATTCTTATTATTAACACCATCAAATCTTGAAACATGGAAATCCACACTGATCTGTCGTAGAATATCTGGTACCTGAACTAAGCGATCAGGTGTCTAAGTATTCTGCTTATTGCTTTTAGACTGAAGATTGGTATCCTGATTACCAGGATACCAGTTTTATTGTCGTTTGCTTGGGTGTGGTGTGTGTTTGTGTGAGAATGAATGATGCATACCTGGTTACCTTCTACTCTCCTATATAGGCTGAAATCATTACCGTTGGGTTTCCTACTCATCAATGGGTATTACCGAATTCCCACTAACGGCAGGTAGTAATGGTAAGAGTAAAGGGGACATAAATGGATTACTGCTGCTCATCGTTGTATAGAGAATCCGAGGAAGTCCTGCTTTATTGCTTTGTCTTCTGAGTAACCGCTATACCGGTATCGCGAGGTAAAAGAATCCTAGGCTTATTCATCAGAACACTTCTTCTCTCTTGATTCGAGGGAATGGAGGATTTGGGCCACTAATGGACCTCATATACCGCTAATCCGATTTTATGAGGTATTGGACTGTGAAAAAGTCATTCAAGGTTTGGGCCCTTAAAGGGCCTTTTGAGCTGGTAAACCGGTTTCACTAACTCTAGGCATCTTACTGGGCCTCTTTAGTCTGGTAAACCGATTTACTGATGACTTGGACCCTTAAAGGGCTTATAATACTGGCTAACCGGTTTCATGAGGTCAAAGATCCTAACTAGACTTGACCTTACAAGTAAACCGGTTTTCCGACGTATAATTCCACTTCCGCTCCATAACATACACTATTTATTATTTATCATCTGAGGGTGATAAAATGTCCTCCTAGTAATTATGGAAAATACGAGTTTCTGATTTTCTTTTAACCTTATTCAATCTAGAGAAAGAATCTCTCTTTCGTGAAGAAGTTTCCCAGGATAAAATAAATATAATTGTTAATAATGAAATACTGTATGAGATAGGAACAGAACAAGTAAGTAGACACTTAACCTTGTAAAGAAACATGCCTAGACAACTAGCTGGCAACTCCCCAATGATGGGACCCTAAAGTTCCAAACTTCTTGCATGTACCGCCCTTGTTGAAAAAGGAGGCCATTATATTCGGCGCGGATTATATAATATTCTATGCAAGTGGAAGACAAAAAAAAAAATACATGTATGCAATTAGTTGAACAAATTTGTGTAAGAAATAACGTATTGTAAATACGAACATATATATATATATATATATATATATATTTTACATGGGAGGTCTGAGACTAGAACCCATGATCTGGGAGAGGGGGAAATCCTAAATGTCCCTGCAGCCACCAACTGGGCTGTCTTACGCTGACAAATATGAACATATTTAAATATATGTATAATAAGCATTTTCAAAATAATTTTTCATTGAGAAAATATGACATATATATATAGGCAATTTTATAAGATATATGAAATAAAAGAAGATTCGGAATCAGCGTTATTACCTTCATCAAATTAAAATCCGTCTTCATTAAGTATATATTATGACACCCATTTCGTATCGCTGAGTAATTTTTTTAAGATTCATTTTCAAAAAGAATCTTGCTAACTGTTAAGTGCATGTTTGTTTTAACTAGTAAAGTGAGATTATGATTATTTTTTTTGTGATTATAATTTTGTAAGATTATAATATATTAAAATTATAATCTGTTTATTTTTTAGTATCTTAGCTGAAAATTAATTTAAGCTAGTCTGTTTTATTTCGATAGGGTAAAGAATATTTTTTTATTGAGTAAATTAAAAAAAAGTATATGAAGTGATAAGGGGATAATTAATGTATTATTTGAGTAATAAGAGTAGAATAGGAAAATTACATGGATATAAAAAAATAATCTGTTAAAAAATAACCTCTAGCTCTGTGAGAGAGCTTTTAGATTTTGATTATTTTTCTAAAAATATAATCTAAAATTATAATCTACATTAACAAATAAACACGTTAGATTATGATTATTTTTCTGAAAAAAACCAAAACAATAAATTTTAAGCAAAACCAAACATAATATGTATTGAAAACAACAATTTTAATTTAAATGGTGAGTGCGAAAATAAATCAAAAGTATTGTATTATCATTTTTCACAATTTATTTTATATTTTTTAACTCACAAAATAAATAGTGAATGATGATGATGCATTAAAATTTATTATTCTTGAACCATCTAATAATTTTTACACTCTAAAAAAGAAGAGCAATGTTTTCCCTCTTCTTATCCAAGGACAAGAAGGAGCCTGCAGCTTCTGTAAGTTTTGTTGACTATTGACCCGTGATTAAAACATATAGTTGAAGTATCTCCATTGAACTTTCAATTTCCTAGCCCAAGTACATCAATTGTCATTGCTTCCATTTGGTTCGTTGTTAATCCCGTTAAAAAAAATGATAAGATAAAGATAAAGTAGGAAGTTTTCATGCATGTAACAAACTCAATTATATATATATATATATATATATATATATATATATATATATATATTTTTTTTCACCCAACCGATAGCCGACTATTCGACTAATTAATCATCTCCAAGACGTAGAAATCACCTAGTAAATTTTATTTTTATCAACAAAGTTTTTTTCATATTCGTGGCAGATATCAAATCTCTGACATCATGGTTAAGGAACTCAACTATCGGCAAACTATATTAGGCCTTGTTGGGTACAAACTCAATTTATGCTTTGCAGTTTTCTAATGTGACATGTTAAGGATACTTTATATTATAAGTATTTATGAAAAAAAATTAAAATATTATATTTTGAGATATTAAGTAAACTAATTTCTCATGTTAATTAATATTTTTTAAAGTATTTTTAATATGTATTTCAGGTTACATGTCGGAAAAACTCTTATGCTGTTAACCAACAACAATGTGCTTTCACGTTGCTGAGATTTTTTAATTAATACTCCCTCCGTTTTTTTCTTTGGTCTTTTTGGAGTTGTGCACACAAATTAAAAAAGTGTTGATTATGATGATTATTGTAAGGTTTATATGTATTTTGTCAAAACTGCCCCTATTTAGTCTTTATTGAAAATTGTAGTAGTATTTAATTTTTATAAGTGTGTCCATTAATTAATGTTTAATGGTTTAGAGATGAGAGAGATGATAAAAGTAGAATTAATGAGGAGTAGTGAATTAAATGATTTGATGAAAGGTTAAAATTGGAAAAAAAAAATATATTTGTGTATTGAAATTGTAAAAGAACCAAAAATATGAAACAAGGAAAAAAGGCCAAAAGGATCAAAGAAAAAAAACGGGAGGGAGTAATAATTAACCTGAGCATGGCAATCCATGATTAGCTAAATTTAACATATTTTACATTTTATATTCATAGATGGTAGACATTCAGATTCTGCATCGCTACAAGTTCATTGTTAAATATTTAAACAATTCAAATTATGAATAATAATGCATCAGTTGTTTTCTCTGATATGGTGAGGGGAAGTTCACACGTGGTGGGAATCGTATAAAATTCGCCTAATTTTATACTACTAATAGTAAAGCCATACAGCACCATGGGTTGAGACGAGTGGTAACCGGCTCGGTCTCGCTTAAGCAAGGTCTCGAGTTCGAGTCCTTGTGAATGCAGAAAATTCATGTTGGGAGACTCACCTGCCATAGCCAGGCACGCGACCCGGGTCGGATCCGGATGTACCTAGATAGTACTTAGGGAACCGGGTGAACAAAAAAAAAATAGTAAAGCCATACAAAAGCAGCGAGGACAAACTTTAATGTACAGAAAAATAAATGTATCATCATGTTAGATCATGGCACGAATTTGAAGGAATGTAAGCTCGTATCATCATAATTGCGGTGGTGTCTATGATTCGGTTATACTGCTCCCTCCGGCTCGAAAAATAATTAGCAAAAATTATTTATTAGCAAAAATAATTACCTATAAACTCTGTTTCTTTTTATCTGTCATATTTCAAAAAAAAAATACGCCCTTTAAGAAAATCAATCATTACTTAGATTTTCAATACATTAATTATGTTTTTTTCCCACTATACCCTTTCTCTTTCTATAATCATTAATTTTTCTCCACTACTTACGTAAACCAAGACTTATTAAATAGGGGCAAACATGGAAAATAACATTTATTACACTCTTGAATTTCTCAATATGACAGATAAAAAGAAACAAAATAACTCTCCAAAAAACGACACTTAAAAAAGAACAAAGGGAGTAGGTATTAAAAAAGTTAGTTGAGTGCATTTAATTTTTTTTCAAATTTATAGAAAAATTAACTACTTTAAGAGACATGCATTAGGAATGAAACGAAAAATAAATGTTGTAACCATTTTGTAGGGATATTTTAAAAATAGTTGTATTGAGAATAGAAAGTTAGTTAATTTTTGCTTATATTTAAAACCATTAATATGATGTTTTTTTTCTTATAAATAAAACCGGAAGGAGTACTAATACAGTTATAGTTTTGGAAAATGCGTAATTAGTACTCTTCCCATCCTATATATATATATATATATATATATATATATATATATATATATATTAGGTTTTTATTTTATTCTTATTTATAAGATCTCATTTTAATTTTTAATAATACTTAATTACTTTTTTTTTCACAAACATCTCTATTAATATTTCAATATTTTTTAAAGTTTTAATAATAATTACCTATAAGGGTAATTTTGAAAAAATATATCAAATTTTCATATTTTCAATATCACTAATAAGTTTGACTATTTTCCTTGGTGGAAGAGAAAAATCCCAAAAAATCTTATAAATAAAATCAAAGGGAGTAATTGGTTTTAAAAAATTTATTTTTGGAAAATAATGGATAAAATTTTTTGAGAACTATAAAAAATTAACTATAAAAAATTATATTTTCAATGCAAAAATTTTCTTAGACTATATTTGGATAAAGAATTTTAAATTCATAGAAATTTATAATATTTCCAGCCTTTCTAACACAGGAAACATGGATGTGGGGTAAGAATATAAGATTTGGATAGTATTGAGAGTAATCATTCTAATATGGAATTTTGAAATTTTTTATCAACTTCTAATCTTAACACTTTTCAAATCCTATCTTTTCTTTTTTGGTGTACACCAAGGGTATCCCCCAGCCGACAGCCGAAGACTAATCCCCTTCGAGGCATAGAGATCACCGAAGTGGGTTTTGCCTCTACCAACAAAGAATCCTATCTTTTTTGTTCCACTTCTTTCACGCTATTTGCATTGAATTATCTTGAAATATTTTAAATTCTTAAGAATATAAAATCCTTTCATTCAAACGTTCTCGTATATGTATTCATTAATTTTGTCTTTTGAACACCGATAGCAAGATCTTGATTTTAATGTAACTATCGAGAAATGCAACGGTAATTACTTCTTTATAAAAAAAATTAATAAATGGTTAAATAATTAATAAATGGTTAAAAAAATAATAAATGGAGTATAAAATTTGATATATTTTATACTATATATATAATACCTTTATATAATCATTATAAAAGAGAAAAGAAGATTGAAAGAGAAAGGAATGATTGGTTAATTGTAAAAGAAAAAGTATAATTATATATTAAGTTTGTAAAATATATATATATATATATATATATATATATATATATGTGAAGAAAAAAATTAAATTACATAACATATAAAATGGATGTAATACTATTATGATGTCACTTTGAGAACCAAAACTGTAATAATAAAATGATAGTGATTGCAAATGGCAATTTAAAACTTTGAAAGAGCTCGATATGTGTCTTTTTGATAGATGCGTGTGTAGTCAAATTCTTTCCAGTCTCAATTATAAAAAAGTTATATTATTTAAGAATTGTAAGATTAGAAATTAAAAAATTTTAATTTAAACAATAACTAGTTTTTAGATAAGGATATTATAAAAATTATAGTAACATTTAGGCCCAGCTCAAAGGGAGTGTAGTAGCACGCAGGTGCCTTCCAAGATCATTCTTGTGTTCCTTATTATGGGGAAATGCTAAAAAAATTCATTAAATTTAAAATATATGAATATAAATTGATATTTCCTTTCAATATTTTGCATTAACGTTATCAATTCTTCATAAATTAAGAAGCACATTATTTACTAATAATGTAAGGTTAGGTTTTTTTTTTTTTACAAAATGTAAAGTTAGTTAAATTTTAATTATATTAAAGATTACTAATGTTTTTTTAATAATCGAAATCAAAGAGAGTACATAGATAGGAGCCTGAAGGAATTCATCAACATCAATGATTTTCGAATTTGGATTTATCGTCACGGTGATGAGTGATGACTTGCTGATTTTAATTGAGATGGCAAAATATAAGACACGAGGAAGGGACACAAGGACAAGACAGAAAATTTATATTGCAATTGGTTTTGCTCAACGACTCGATCGGCCATACACATGTAACTAATTAACTTATGTTTAATTTTACAGAGATTAATGGGTGTACACTGACGATGTAACGTTTTTTACACAATCGGTTTACTATCCATTATTCATTTGTATTAGTTTTATTTGAAAGTCAACCAGAGCCGTTCCTAATATTTTTGGGGCCCTGGGCAAAATTAAAAATAGAGGCCTTCTCTTATAAAATATTTAATTACGTAAAATTAACTACATAAAATTTTTGCAACATAAATTACAACATGATAACATAATAACATTATCTTTTTTTATAATTAAGAAATTTCCTTAATAATATAAGTTTAAGTAAACACCATAGTAGATATACTCCCCACATTCTAGGAAGGGTTCGAGAAACCCCCCACCCTATCATTTGCTTTAAACTTGATTAAAAAAACACATCAACTATCGAATCATATCTATACGATGTAAACTTCCAATTTTTAAAACTATGTCAAACCACCCTTACATTATCATTAGCCCTCAATCATCTATATACCTATCGATAATCCTTATTACAAAATTAATAACCATGAACTATAATAACACGATCCCAAAAAAATCACCAAAATAGTAAACATGACAGCAAAATATGGTAATCCTCCGTGCCTCGTCCCAAATCCTAGAGCTGAAATCAGTAGTAAGAGACAATATGAATCATCACTTAGTGAGAAATTAAATAAGTTGAAATCATATTATAACATAATAAATTACCAACTCTAATTTTATTAGAGAGTGCCAATTTATCACACTCCAAAAAGACATTTGGCTAATTCTAATTTGACAAAACCCTACTACTAATTAAGCCAAAATGCTAAGATTGATGATTATAACACAGTAAAAGAGTAAAAGACCAAGAGTTAAAATATATAACCAAGCATACTTAAGGAGTTAGGATTTGAGATTTCTTAATTCTTACCTATGGTCGTTGTTGTTGCTCACTTGCTCGCCTCGGTCGCTGTACCTCTACGGCTTTACTGCCACCACCGTCGCTAGTCGCTACAGTTGCGCTGTCGTCCTTGTCCCCTTGGTCACATGAGTAAAGTTGCTTCTTCTCTTCGTTCTCACCCTGACTCCCTCTGTGCAGAGTCGTCCATTTCTCTGTGTTCCACGGTTTCACCTTTTTGTTTTCCCTTTGACCCTTTCTAAATTTGATTTGAGTTTTTCAGAGTGTCTTGTGTGTGGGCTTGCCTTGTGGGCTGTGACTTTGCTATGCCAAGCTATCGAGGGACTATACTTTTGTTTCTTAATCAACTTTTTTTTTTAAAAAAATTTCAGATATAGTCTATAGGTATAAAAAAAAATAAAATTGGGGCCCCAAAAAATTGGGGGCCCTAGGCGGTTGCCCTTATTGTCCTGGCCTATGGGACGGCTCTGAAGTCAACGACCATACACCTATGAATGATAGATGATGCACTGATTGTGTAAAAAATCGTTACATTGTCGGTGCACCATCTATTTTCTCAATTTTATATACAAGAAAAAATGGTAATTATATATATATATATTAAGAAAGTTAGTTGAATGTAATTAATTTTTTATTTATAAAAAATATATTATTTTAAAAAAATTGCATTAAGAATGAAAAAAATTCAAATAACACAATAACTTTGCAATAATATTTTAAAAATAATTATATTGAATATATAAAATTGATTATTATTTTTTTTTAATATTTGAGTTCATTAATATTTTTTTAATATTTAATATTTCCATGATGAGGGAGTACTACTTTGGTTGGCAAATAACTGTAATTTTGTCAAAGTTCATGGATCAGGATCCTTTGTCCTAAAACATGTTCTCAACCTTGTCTCCAGTCAATCACATTCCATTAAATATTACAAAAATGTCATAATATTTAAGAAGTTATTTTTCATAATGAGATGTGATTGGTTGAATTTAGGACAAAATCTGCATACAAAGTCTTGGCCACCCAAATGAATGATAGGCCTAGCAAGTAGCATTCACAACATAGTCGGTCTTGTTTTGTTTCTCTTTAAGAATCTTCCTAATGGAGGGGTCTACATATGAAATGGAAGAAAACTTTCGGTTCCATATGAAGCAGCTAGCTGGGCTTGATTTGATTCCGAGTGCAATTAAGTATGAGTTTTAGTTCTCAGCCCCCATATTTTATTCCCCAAACCCCCATTTTATTAATAATCCTAAAATACCCCCCAAACCATTCCCCAAACCCCACCTAAAAATAAACAACTCTTCAGTGCCTAAATCTCCTTCCCCAATCAGTTCTCCACCGCCTCCAATCAGTTCTCCACCGCCTCCAATCAGTTCTCCACCGCCTCCACCTCCCTTTCATGTCGTCATCCCCCTTCTCCGGCCATGTTTTTCTTCGGTGTCTGACAAATTTCCGAGAACCCCGTGTCAGAATTTCAAGAAATTTCGTCACTGGTTCGTCGGAATTGTGTATGGTATTCAATTCCGACGAACCTGAAATTCCGACACGGGGTTTTCGAAAATCTATTATTTACATAAATTAATTTTATACCTCTGAAGACCGCCGCCGCCGAGGTGGTTAGATTGAGAAACAGAAACGCAGAAAACCAGAACCAGAGGAGGATCAAACGAGCTTGCTCCCCTCGCCGTCAACGCCATCACGTTCTACAAGTCTCCGAATGCATCACTCTTCCGCCGCCACCGGTGTAAACCGCACCATCGATGGTGGTCCTTCTTGCCGCACCACCCATGGTGGTCTCGGGTCCCTGCGGCAGCCACCGTGTTCATGGTGAAGGAGGGGACCTTAAGGTTCTCAAAGGAGGCTGCTGTTGGGGTTCAATGGGGTTTGGGGTTTGGAGTGTAAAGGTGGAAGATGAAGGAAGAACATTTTTGACTTTTCGCGATTAAAATGGGGTTTGGGACTAAAATGAGGGGTTTGGGAACTAAATCTCATTAAGTATTGCGACTTGTTCAGCTGATTCATAAATAAGGGCCACCCATGACCTAAGTGTCCCATCCCATTTAATCAAAACCCCTTTTTCAGTGGTTCGCCTTTGCTTAAACATGGTCCTTACTTTATATCATCGATCATATGAATGGTTCAATATTCAAACATCAGGCAATTTGGATGACTCGAACTAATTTTGGAAGTTTCTTCAAACAACCCCAAAAGAAAATTTGAAAAGTCACTAGATGGGAGCCAAATAAATTAATGAAGTAGGGAATTTCTCATTAAACAAAAAATCAAATATTAGAACTTATCTACCATCTTCGTTATAGGACTTTCCTCTCCTCTAGTTTCCCCTTCTATAGGGAAAAGTCTCGTTGCTTTACGTGTTGTTGCCAATAATTAGTTCCCAGACCTAATTAATATATATTGGCATCTTAACGAGGCAATTAATATGAAACAAAAATATTGATAAACTTACAAATTAAAATTAATTTACAAATAGACTTATATTAAAAAAAGTGATATGTGACATTTATTTATTATTAATTTGTTAACAAGTGAATCATATTACTTTTTTATGATATAAGTTTATTTATAAGTTAATTTTACAAGTTCATTTATCATAATTCCGAAATATGGCTAATGCTTCTCTCGCTCTTATTCCATTATATCCTCGGTACAAATAAATTTGCCTTATGTATGTGGTTGATGTCCTTATAATAAAAATAAATAAATAAAAAATTGCTTCTCAAAGAAACCTGTGTATAAACTATACTCCCTGCGTTTCATATTTTTGGTCTTTTAATATTAGACACACTTATTAGAAAAAGTATTGAATATGGTAAGTTTTATACTCCCTCCGGTCTTAATTCTAAGAAGAAAAAAAACTAATTTCACACTTATTAAGTAAGTTAGTTGAATGCATTTAATTTTCTTGAAATGATAAAAAAAATAGTCTACTTTAGGAAACATGCATTGGGAATGAAACAAAAATTAAATGATACAACCACTTTATTGAGTTATTTTAGGAATGATTGTATTGGGAATGAAAGGTTAGTTAAATTCTGATTATATTTGAGACCACTAATGAGATATTTTTAGTTGCTTATAATTGAGACCGGATGAGTGTGTATTTTGTTTAAAATATCCTTATTTAATCTTTATTAAAAATTATAGTAGTATTCAGTTTTTATTGGGAGGTGTGTCCATTAATTAATGTACGATGATTTAAAGATGAAAGATATAATAAAAGTAGAATTAATAAGGAGTAAGAAAAATAATTGAATGAATGGTAGAAATTGTAAAAAAAAAATGTTTATGCATTGAAATTCTACAAAGACAAGTTATGGAATGAAAAAAAAACCTAAAAAGCAAAAAAAAAATGAAATGGATGAAGTAAAACATTAAATATTTTATTAATATGAGGACTAATCTAAAAGAAAATATTTTATTTATTTTAATGTAATACTTCTTTATAAAATTTATCATATTTTTAATTTTTATACTCAATCTTAAAGATTGAGATTAAGAAACCCAAATATTAAAATTCATTTACCACCCCTCCCCCCTCCTCCTCCTCTCAACTATAACAACCAAAGGAAAAAAACTTACATCAAGAAGAGTGTGTGTGTGTGTTTTTTTTCGATTTCCAATAAAAATAATTTTATTATCAAGTACTCCTTGGTGTATTAGTATTTGTTGAGATTGGGGACGTTTGTTTCAAGAAATGAAATTATATTTCCGGAAATTTCATTTTAAGAATGTTATTACCGAGAATATTATGATTGAGTATTTTTTTAAAAAAAAAAGCATATTCGGTTAACATTTGAAAATTATTAGAAATAATTTGAAAGTCTGTTTGGTTGATGATGAGAATATATGTCATAATTACTAAAATATTTTTAATATTTGAAAATTATTTATTTATATTATTTTTATCTTAGTTGTTAGAATTAAACGATTTTTTTAATATGTAAAATATAATATTTTTCATAAAAAAAATATATAAATATGTTATCAGCATTATTGTGATAGAATGAAATTGTGTAATTAAATTTAATTTAAGCCTAATAACTATAATAATTTGTTCACATAATATGTATGGTTTTTTACCACGTTCTTATGTCATTTAATTGGAGCAAATAAAAATTTGTCTTAAAATCTAAACTTAAGATGTAACTACGTGGAGATAGTGACAAATAGTTAAAGTGGTGTTAATTTTGTAATTTCATCAAGACATTTTTACCATGCGAATAAACATATGCATCCTTCAAGGTGGAAATGAAAAATGATTACAACATAAAGAAACTACTTTCCTAAAAATAATTCACTCTTGAGAATAGTTTTTTTAAGGGTTTGCAAGGGCTGATGATAAGAGTCCAAAAGTAGTTAAGTTTTATAGAAAATAGTGTATTTAGGAGAGATAAAACTTTATATTTTTATTTTTTCAAGAAAACAAGTCTAGATTAAGGTGCTTATCCTCAGCCCTTAGGGCTGAGTTTAAGAAAATCCTTTTTTTAAAGCTTGAAACAAACATATGAATATTTTATAACCATCTTTATATTTTCGAGAATCATTTAAAATCCCTTAAAAAATATATTTTAAATAATTTTTTATTATATTTGATTCCTTAACATGTATTACACTAAGAACACTTCACTGACAAAAAGTTTGTACAAAATATTTTTTTGATATTTAAGACCAGAATACATTCGTACTTTATTTTTTTAAAAGGCTAGAGTGTATTTTTGGTCCCTTGAGTTTACATTTTGCAAAATTAGTCTCTTTACTTTAACCAACGAGGCTTGGTTCAGTTGGTGTAAGGCCCCAACTGAAATCTTGGGAATGAGACACGGGTGCTAGTAGCCCCGGGTTCGATTCCCACTAAAAACATCTCGCTGGGAGAGCCAGCCACGCAGCTCGCTCCGGATTAGTCTCAAGAGCTCCCTGGTATTAAGGGTGCTCTTGAGGATACAGGTGGTTCCGCAAGGAATACGGACCAAAAAAAAAATCTCTTTACTTTTTTTTCTAAGCTAAAATAGTCCTTTATATTTATTTTTTGTGCAGATTATGCCCTTCTGTCATCTTTTCGTTAAAAAACTAACGACGTTATCACATATGGCAGAATCCACCAATCATATGTTGACATGTGACACTTTACAGAAAAATAAATTAAAATTACATAAAAATAAATTAACTAAGAAAAAATAAAAAATTCAGAAACAATATGTATTAACTTAAAATAAATAAAATTTTGAAAAATAAATAAATTTATAAAATTAAAATTAAAATTCTGAAAAATATCAAAATATGCTTCGTCGACCTTACAAAAATTATATCACCAAAATATTCTAGGCTCATTCATGTAGTAGTAAATTTTAATTTTTTAAATATATTTATTTTTGCCGGAGTTTTATTTATTTTTAGTTAATTTAATTTGTTTCTGAATTTTTTTATTTATTCTTAGTTAATTTTTTTTCCTAGAATTTTAATTTTATTAATTTAGTAATTAGAATTTTTTAATTGATTTATTTTCCAAATTTTTATATAATTTAGGTTACTTTAATATTTAATTAATATTTAGGTAATTAAAATGCCACATGTTAGCATATGGTTGGTGGATGCTTCCACATAGGATAACACCGTTAGTTTTTAAAGAAAGGATGATGGAGGAACGAAATCTGCAAAAAAAAAATAACATAAAAGACAATTTTAACTCAAAAAAAGTAAAAGGACTAATTCTGCACAAATGAAAAACTTAAGAGCCAAAAGTGCATTTTATCTAAAAAACATAATGATACTTGGAGTCGGAGATTACCACTCCCTCCGACTCGAATTATAAGCAAAACTAACTAATTTTACGCTTATTAAGGAGGTTAGTTGATTGTATTTAATTTTTTTCAAATTTATAAAAGAATAAAGGTATTTTAGGAAAGTTGCATTGGGAATGAAACAAAAATTAAATTAGATAACAATTTTCTAAAGATGTTTTTGAAAGTTACATTGAGAATGAAATAAAATTTAAAAAAATTGGTTTGTTTTGCTTATATTTCGAGTGGGATGGAGTACACATTTTTGTAGGTAAAGAAAGAAAATTTGAGCAAGCGTAGAGGATAGTTTGGTCATACAAAAGTGGCAACGGATTATTTTGTGGGGTGGTGTTAGTGCGTGGCAGTGTGGCACTGACTTGAGAGGGTTTGAGGCAGGGAAGTGGGAACCCGTAAAAGGTGTGAGTCAGTGGGTGGATTAAACGGTTTTATGTTATTTTGTCGTTTCTCCTGTGATTATTATGGGTAGCCCACAGCTTTGTAAAAACTGAAAGCCGCTGGATCCGCAATTCAGAGGGCACAACGTCCTCCATTCAGGTTAACTAACTTAACCCAACCGTATAATTTCCCCCACTGACTGGCTCTACTCATTCTTCGTGTCACTTTGCTTTTGCGTCCCTAGTCCCTACCCTTACGCTTTAAAGTTTACTAGAATTTTACTAGATGCTTCCCACCTTAACAAAACTTTTTTAAACTACTATTATTTAAAATAAAATATTGTTCAATCAATCCCTAGAGTAATCTTTATGAGACAATATAGTGTCTATTTGATAATCAAAATTTCCTCTATCACTTTCTTCCTCCATAAAGCCAACCGATTAAATGTATCAAATATGTTTTCCACTACTTTTTAATTACTTTCTAATTACGTTTAAAAAAAAAGTTACTTTTATATTAATTTTTTTAACCTTATCAAAAAATTCAAAGTTAAAAACGGAAATAGAAAATTGAAAAATCAGTTCACCAAAAAAAAAAAGAAAATTGAAAAATCAAATCCATTACTTTTTCGATTTATTAATACTTAACATTTTTTAAGAAAAAATCTACTGCCTTCATCTCGTTATTTTCGTTAAAAAAACATGAACTTTTTTCCGTAAATTAAAATTAAAATGATAAATCAAATATCTTAAAAATTGTATATTATGTTTACGGTTGAATAATTAATAAAAAACACATTATGTTACTAAAAAAAT
This sequence comes from Crotalaria pallida, assembly GCA_037953625.1. NCBI lineage: Eukaryota > Viridiplantae > Streptophyta > Magnoliopsida > Fabales > Fabaceae > Crotalaria > Crotalaria pallida. The sequence goes on from CM075649.1 coordinate 182,203,844, forward strand.
CGTGATTCATTAACAATAAAATAAAATAACATAACGAAATGATGAAAATATACATAATTTTTATTTGAAATTAATGCATTGTATTAAAGCTTTTTTTTTGTACTTTTAAAAATTTTACCAAAATATTGGGAGAGAAAGAGTATTTATTTCTTTACTTTTTTCCTCCATCACTTTTTTGTTTACTTTAATAATATTATAGCATATTTTTAAATGCTCTAAAAAATACTACTAAGTAAAGTTATATGTATAAAAAAATGGTATTTTACTTATTGACAATTAGTTAGCAAGTGACATATGTTACTTTCTCATTATATAAACTAATTTATAGTTTGGTATATTATTACTCAAGATAAAATACATATTAAATATATGTTAAAAAAACAAACATTTTAAAAATAGATGAACATGTGTTATTGCATTTTGTGTAGCACAATTACGTGCTATTTATTTTTATTAGTTGGTTTATTTGAAAATTTGATAACTAAAATAAAAAAATTTATTTTCTTAATGATAAGAATAAGAGTGAAGTAACAATTTGGTCTATGATGTTTTTGCATTGTACCGGTTATTTAGTCTCTGAAAATTTATAAATATACATTTAATACTTCCAGATTTTTGGATGTACCACTTTGATTTTTTAAGATTTTAGTCTGACAAATTTGGTCCTTTAATTAACTGAGGGACAATGTTAGTATGTTCAAAAATTTTGAAGGATCAAATTGACACATTTAAAAATCTTAAGAAATTAAATGTGTATTTATAAATTTCTAATAATCATATTGGTACAATACAAAAATCAAAAACTAAATTGTTATTCCCCCTTGAAATAAATGGATCAATATGCCATACACTACTAACTAGTTATTCCCCATTTCTTGATATAAGTGATTTTTAACTCAATAAAGTTAATTACTTAATTTCAGTTTGACTTTTTTATTTTAAAAAAATTACAAATTTACAATTTTATCTTCATTTAATATTGAAATATTTAATATGATTAATAGTTTGAAAATAACAAATTAATAATTTAAACCTAATATATGTGAACAACTAATGATTCGTTAATAGTCCTCAACCAGTAGCCTAGGGGTATTTGTTTGGAGGTATAAAATTGTATTCATAGGAATAAGAGGTAGTTATAAAATATGCTTGTGTTTGGTACAAAGTAAAAAAAATATATTCACAAAAAAATTTCATTCCCACTTCCATGTTCATTTTCCTTCATTTTCATTCCCACCAAAAAGCTTGAGAATAGATCATTGCTATCTCTCCCTAATTGCAAAAGTACTATTTTTAACCCTTAATTCCCAATAATCACATATGTCAACCAAACATGTTTTCTAAAATTCCTGGCAATGATATTCCTAGCAATGAGATTTCTGATAATAAGATTCTTGGGAATGCAATTTTACCCCTCGAAACAAGAGTCCCCTTAGTGTGTAAAGTCACGAGAAATAAAGTATAAATATCTATATTTAAATTCTAGTAGTTGTCCGATTTTCTCATCCCTTAATTTCCATTACATAAATGAAAAATGAGTGTTGCAAAAAAAAAAAAAAAATAGAAATAAATTTTTTTAAAAAATTACTAAAAGTTTATGAAATGTGATTTTTAGTAAGAACAGGACGAAGTATTATTACAAAATCAATCAATTATTATTAAGATAACGATGATATTATATAATTATGATAGGATAGGATATAATAAAGGTGAGGAAAACTCTTATCCTATATAATGTTTGGTCCACGTACACAAAATAACGATGACATTGATGATGATGTTATGATGGTGATTGCATGGTGATAATGATGCTAAATTATTAACGGAAAACTATATTCTTATGTTATATTATCATATTATGTTCATTTCTGACTCAACTACTTTTTCTTCAAGCTAAAAAATACATTATACAAATATGATATAATAAAATAAGGAATAAGCTATCATGATACTAATACTATCATATAACTATTGATTCATCAAACATTGAACAGTGACAGATAATGACTCGTTATTTTTAGCAACAAATAAATACAAAGTAATTTACCGGATTACTAATAAAACCGTTTACACCTTTTCCATTCTCAACTATTAAATTCTGTATTAATACAGATACATGCCTTCCAAACCAAAATTTACTTGTTTTAACTGTATTTTACGATATTCAGTTTATTTTGCCAAAATGCTACAAAGGTACGTTTAAAAAAGAGACACGGAAATAATACGCAAGAATAAGAAGGGCTGAAAGTGCAATACGACCAAGTAAATATACCAACCAGAAAATATGATGTGGTAATTTACCGCGCCCACAGAATAGAGAGACTCTCCAACTCATTGCTGGTATCTTTCGAAAATCCTATAAATACATAGCTTGAGTGAAGCTAGGTTTGCCGCACCAGAGAGCCAAACCCACTTTTTAAGAAAGAAAGGCAAAAAAAAAAAAAAATCTCTTTCCTCTTCTCTCTCTCTCTCTCTCTCTCTCTCTCTTTTGAAATGGCGACACCTTCTAGAAAATCAAGAACACCAGCAGTACTCCGATCCCTTTCACCTTCCCCTAGATTCTGTAATTCACGCTCTCCTTCTTCATCTTCCTCGGCCTTCGCTTATTCTAGCTCTAGCTTCACCTCACGCTCCGCCACCACCACTTTCTTTAACCGTCCTACCTCCCCCACGCGCGTCAGCCTCTGCGGTTCTACGTCGTCGTCCACGTCATCCGTCCGATTCTCCCTTGACCGGTCCAGCTCTCCAACCCGCTCCATATCCGTAGCCCCACGCGCCAGCGTGAAGAGACAGCAGAAGAGAACATGTATGTGCTCTCCCACCACGCACCCTGGCTCGTTCCGCTGCAGCCTCCACAAAAACTGCGGGTCCCACTCTGTAACGACTCCTTACTCTCCTAACAGACTCAACGCGCGTAGATCTGCCATGACGAATTCTCTTGTTAGGATCCGTGGCGTTGAGGGAGATCTCGTTAAGAGAGCCCTTGCGGCTTTGATTCGTCCCTCGTCACATCATCAAAGACGGAGAGGCGATTTTCACCCTAGACCTAGCAGGCTATCAGTTATGTCCAAAGCGGAAGAGGCGAATTCATGACCTTACATGCACCTTCATCGTTGATTGATTTTGGAAACCGTCGATTTCGGTAGTCGCGCTTTTGCGACTCGGACCGCCGTGAACGGTTGCGATGACGCCGGGTTCAGTGGAAGCGGATTCGGATCTAACGGCTGCTCTGGCTTTGAAACTGGAAAAACTCAATCGAATGTGCTTCACCTTTGTCTATATACATAGAACAATATATGAATCAGTGGTAGCAGCCATGAATGGCGAATCTTGGAGCTTCTGGACCTGATTACATGAAAATAGTTTTAATTAAAATATTACAGTATATTATTATAGAATTAAAAAACTACTACTATATTAAATTCAGTCAAATTTTTTGTTGATGTGAATTCTTTCCGTTCGTACTTTTTTTTCGGCGTGCATTTTTTTTACGTCAATTTTTTATCTTCATTCCTACGTAACGTTTATTACTCAAATTTTTGGGATCTCCGTTCCGTTATTCCTCGTCGTATAGTATGGTATGGGATGTGTTTGATGTATTCCGTATGTCGTACATATTCTTGGGTAATTATTTCGATTTCTTTTTTTTTTTTTTTTTGAAATTTCGTTTTCTTCCCCTTTGTGAAAACGTTTTCTTTTCTATTACTCCATACTTTTTTGGTCAAATGCTTTTTCTTTTCTTATGATTTTTTTCTTTGGGTACATTTCTATGATTGATGATTGATAGTATATTGTTATTTTATCTTATTATTATTATTATTATTATTATTATTATTTGTGTGTTTGTTTTGCAGGGAATATATTTTAGGTGTGAATGAGATATGTTTGGGAGCTAAAATATTGGACATGATATAGAGTTGGAGCATTACTAGCTTGACACGATTTAACACATATCTTCATCACATTTGCGTATATGCAAGAGACTTTTCTGAATGAAATTATGATTGGCGGTGCCGTGGATAGAAATTGGACTGTGGAATATGACACCAGGGATGGGATGGAATACGATACGTATAATCAAGATCATTAATGTATTAAATTTTTTATATTTAATATTTTAAAGTAAAGAATTTTTTATTATAAAATAATAATAATTATTAAATAACAATAAAAATCAATTATGAAAAAGATAGTGGTTCAAATCAAAACATATATTTAAAAAAATGATTTTGTTGATAAATTTTGCATTTTATCATATGAATTAAAAATAACATTTTTATGAGATATTCTTCATATATTTGAGCGATAAATTAATATTTTTATATGATTACTAACCGATGAACTTAGCAGAAAATTTCAATTTTATTTGACATAAATTCACATGAAAATAATGATTATATTTTTTTTAATATCATATTTGTTTATATATAAATTAATCTATTTCTTATTCATTTGATGAATATTATTTACTTTATTAACATATTATGACTAATCTGAATTAAACATTTTTTTTTATAAAATTATGAGTCGATGATTTAAGGATAAATCAAAATATTGTATATTTTATGTGACATTATAATTTAGAATTTTTGATATAATTATTACATTTAATATGAAAAATAAAAATTGAATCAAAATAGAAAATTATTGGAAGTGTAAATTTTTTTATGTTTTTAGAGGATCCAAATCCGAAAGTCTTTTGACGTTGAGAAATAATACTCCCTCCAGACTATTTATAAGACTCTTTTTGAGTTTTTATTTTGGTTTTATTATAAGACTTTTTTTCAATTTTCAATAACATTTAATTATTTCTTTTCACAAACATCATTATTAAGTCAACACTTTTTAGAGTTCCAATAATAATTACTCCTATAGTAGTAGTTTTGAAAAATTATATCAAATTTTCACATTTTCAATGCCACTAAAAAATTTATCCACTCTCAAGAAAAAAACTTCCAAAAGAGTCTTATGGAAGTACCATTGAAAAATATGTGAAATCCGAAGTATGCAGGGGTAGAGGGAAAATGGCCCTTGAGGTGCGCAAGGGTCTCTTGAAAATCAACGAGTGACCAGAACATCATTTTAATGGTTTTGTATAGTTGCGCACTGAATGGTGGAACAAAATTGGAGTATATTACAGTATACGATACTCACTCCGGTCCCTATATAATAATTTTAGTTTCTTAATATTAACAATAACACTTGCTATTTCCTACTTTTAATACAAAATTATTTATTTTAAGGAAAATGCTAATAAGTACCTTTATGACACTTGAAATGACATTTGTTAAAACCTAAATATATAATAATTGAAACTTACTCCCTCATGTTTCAATTATAAGAAAAAAAATCCTACTAATAATCTTGAATATAAGCAAGATTTAACTAACTTTCTATTCAAAATACAATCATTTCTTAAATATATCTATAAAGTAGTTGAATCATTTAATTTTTGTTTCATTCTCAATGTAAGTTTACTAGAGTAGTAGTATATTTTTTTATAAATTTGAGAAAATTAAATATACTCAACCAACTTTTCTTAATACCTATAAAGTTAGTGGTTTTTGCTTATAATTAAAACCAGAGGGAGTATTATTTTTTCCACTTTTATGAAGCTTAACAAGTATCCTAATTGCATTTATTAACAAGACACTTATTTTAAACACCACGCAAAGAGCACCTTTTAACGTTATCCATAAATACTCCCTCCGGTTTCTATTATAAGAAAAAATAACCGAAATCACATTCATTAAGAAAGTTACTAGTTAAATATACTCTTCAATTTTCTCAAAATCATAAAAAATATGATTACTTTTAGAAAGTTGTATTGAGAATGAAACAACAATTAAATGAGATCACTACTTTCTAGAAACATTTTAGGAATAATTGTATTGAGAATAGAAAGTTAGTTAATTTTTTCTTATACTATTTGAGACCAAAATATGTATGCACCTTTTTTCTTATAATAGGGATCGGAGGGAGTATTAAGTTTGGTGAATAAAAATGTTGGATTTAAATTTATTTTAAATGCTAATAAGTGTCCTTAAGCACATTTGTTAAGAAGTTACATGTAGTTAGAAAACATTGAAAAATGTAGTTTTTGATATTTTTGCAAAAAAAAAAAAGAGACTTGTGTTTTTTTTTTTAATTTCTAGAAAATTTAAAAAGTAAACTTTAGGAAGACCCTAAATTTTAATAACAATTTCCCTTTTTTTAATTCCTTTACGAGTGGCCTAAGCCTCATCTTAAAATAACCTTATAATTATATATTCAAATAATTGTTGCACATAATAAAACGATGCATATAGACTTGGGCATAGCTTTGAGACAAAGATTCGTAATTAAAATTTTATTATGAAATTCCCAAAATAATTAATTTTTGACATAGTTGATGAACTTTCTAAGAGTAGCATGGTTAAAGTTAAGGGTTGATTGAGTTGCATAAAAAAAACCTGAAATTTAATATTTAAATACACCACTCAATTACTAATAAAAAGCATCTTTTAAATAACTAGTAATATATGTGCTTGGGCAATGCACGGATTAATATATAGTAGTATATTTTAATTTTAATTTTCTTAGGCATGATAATCAAACAAGAGCTCATGGTCACACATCCATCACTACTCTAACCAATATTGTAAATCATGATTATATGTGCAAAGACGAAAATGCAAAATTAAATACCCAACCTAAAACTCAACTTAATTTGTGAGTTTTTAGTAACAATTAGCATTTGAGATGAAATGAACCAGTTCGAGTTATTCTGTATTTGAACTCTCAAGCCCATTACATTATTCTTGTGAGATGGAAGAAGTACTAGTATGATTTAGTAAAATTAATTAATTTGTGAGTTTATATTGAAAGAGATACTATAAAAGAAATGAAGACATATCCATCCATCCACTAAGATTGAAAAGAACAGGGAGGGCCCTCAATCCTCATATCCATGATCCACGGCACTCACTGCAAATGGGATCGAGGGGGCTGTTGGTCCCTAGTGCGCTTTTGCTATAAATAAAGCGAGCCTTTAAACTTGCAGTTGTAAGGAGATAAGGTTGATGACCTCTCTCGATTGCGACGGATTTTTTTTTTTTTGGTGCGTGCGTGAGTCGTGACTGCTTCTTTGATGTTAACATTCCACATGTGTGAGGGAGGGGCATCATTTGGCATCCAACTTGATCACTGGTACCTTAATTGCTTTTGTCATAGACATAGATAGCTTCATTTTGAATTAATTCAAATTTGATACAGTATTCGACATCAGTTGTAATCAAGACAAGTACCATGTTTTAAAATAAATAAGTATTCAGATATATTATTCATCAAACGTAGGAGTAGATTTGTTGGATCACTACATCCTCTCTTGACTTTTTACTATTGTTCAATGACTTCAATCATTTTTTATTTCCTAGAGTTGTGATTTGATAAGGAGCGGACCAAGTTGGAGCTATGATCAAAATAAAGTTTAATTTTCAAGATCTTCCAAGAAAATTAAACCCCTTCGTACCTGAGCCAAATCTGATTACTTACTTTATCAGAACCGGCTTAGGTTTTATTTTGTTTCAAACAGAGCAATTAGGTTGTTTGCGTTGGTAGTTGGCAGGCCCACCTCTCGTCGCAGCTCAGGTGAAGATTCTACGGTAGTAATTTCTAACCCCGGAAGCAGTAATTACTCCTTTCGATCCTATTTATAAGTCTTTTTTGGTTTTTATTTTTATCCTATTTATAAGAATTTTTTTAATTTTCAATAGCATTTAATTACTTTTTTCCAGTAACACCCCTATAAAGTCACTTTTTAAAATTTCAATAATAATTATATGGGTAGTTTTGAAAAAGTATATCAAATTTTCACATTTCCAATGTCACTAATAAATTTATCCACTTTGGTGGGAGTGAAAACTTCAAAAGGATCTTATAAATAGGATTAGAGTGAGTACCATTTAGCATAGTCATGCTTCCTTCTGTTTTTGTATATAAGATCTTTTTAATTGATTTCACGTAAGTTGATTAATTTAGTTAATGATATTAAAAATGTAAATATTTAATTATTTGATATGTATTTTTAAAACTATCTTTATGTTATTGAAAAATTAAAAAATGTCAAATAAACAAAGATGATTATGAAAAGAAATAATTAATAGTAAAATTTTTTTATAGAAAATATTATAAATAAAGAAAAAAATAAAAATTTAAAAAAGATCTTATATCACGAGAGGTGTAGTGAATAGACCCCAATCATAATGCACATATCAGGAAAGCCAATCTATGTAAAAAAATGATGTTACCGGCCTGCGGCCTGCTCATAAATACTTGTTCAAATTTTATTATACATGTATAACTTATTAAAGTACGTTCTTTACATGTACTTCCACCCGTTTAAAATACACTAATATTACTTGTACATCCAAAATTGACATTCGGATGTACATATTTTTGTCTTATATGCAAAAATTAATAATTGTTACATATAAGACAAACAGATATCAATTCTGGATGTACATATAACATTACTCTTTAAAATATAAGAATTTTTTTTGGGTTTAAAAATATAAACAAAAATAATTAATCTTTTTAAATTTTATTTCATTTTTAATACTAATTTCCTAAAACACACTTAGAAAATTTTTATCTTAATTAATTTTTGTTTCATTTCAAATATTACTTTCCTAAAATACCTTTATTTTTTTTATAAATTTAAAAAAATTAAATATAACCAACTAATTTTTTTAATAAGTGTGATTTTAGTTTATTTTCTTATATTCTAAACGGAAGGATGTATTTTACTTTTGTGAGGTCTTAACATGTAGTAACCATAATAAAACATTTTAATATTATGATGAAGACACTTTGTACCCATATTATATGTCCGGTTCATGCGAGTAGATAGCGATCACATATTAAAAGTTGGGAAAAAATTTAGGTTAAATTGTTAGAAGTATATAATAAGCATTTCTTCAAGATTTTTTTACTATAGTTATTATTCGCACCGATGCTGTGATGAATTGAAGTAAAGGCTTGATTTCCAATCTACTTGTGAGGAGACTCTAGATACGTGTCATACTAATATAACAAAAATAAGATATAATTATATTGATTTCAAATATAAGAAAAAGTTAATTAACTTTCTATTATCAATGCAATTATTTTTAAAATATTCTTAAAAAGTAGTTATTTATTTAATTTTTATTTCACTTTCAATACAACTTTTTTAAAATAGTTATATTTTTTATGAATTTGAGACTCGACTAATTTCATTTTATAAGTGAGATTTTGGATATTTTTTCTCATAATAAACGAGGGAGTACTACTTTGGTGATTGTTTGCTTTGAAATTGAATCCATAAACGAAAAAATTTTGGATTTATATGAGAAAAATTGAAAAACAACGGTGGGATTGGTCCTTCTGCTTGTGGACTAGTGGGTCCTTGAGTATATATAATTCGAGAAGAGTTCAGGATTCAGTGCGTGACAAGAGACCATGTGCTGATAATAATAATAATAATAATAATAATAATAATAATAATAATAATAATAATAATAATAATAATAATAATAATAATAATAATAATAATAATAATAATAATAATAATAATAAAAAAAAAAAAGGAGAGAGAGAGAGAGACCATGTGCATGCACCAGCTAGCCCTGTGGGGGTGTTGTTAGTTTCATGTTTGGATGGGAGGATATGGTGCTACATCTGCCGTTTGATTCGGCCTGTATTTGTACAACATATGTAAGAGATAAGGATAAGATATAACTGGTTTTGTTTGCATCAAGCAAGGAAATGCTGCAGCTCATGTGCTAAATAAAATGTTGTACTGGTTGGCAGTAAGTAAAGGAAGCTATCCTCTTGTCAATTTGTAAGGTGGTTTTGGGATCAGAGTGTTGTGATTGTGGATTTTATCCAATGCATTGCTTTGACCAAACAACCTAAGGTGTTCGTGCTTCTATGTGGTGTAACATGTAGTACTACCCAAACTAGAATGATTTGATTAAATTTTGGAATTTATAAAGTTGGTTAACGACTTAACGCTTTCACAATATACATATTCAATTCATTAGAACTTTTCTTAGGACATTATATATATACTGTTTCTTAATTTTTTTGTGCCGAATAATTATGACTTTTGAGACCAAGGAAACCTATTCTAAAAATATGTTAAAATAAAATTAAGAGGTGCTTATGCCTTTGCATTTACTAATTGAACGAAGTCTTAATAAATTTGTGTTACTATGATGGTTGCAGCACGTCGTTTTCTCAACTTTCCTTGACTGGATTCAGTGTTGGGTTAGTTAATGTTTAGCTTAATTATTACTCCTACTACTGTAGTTCATATAAAGCCGTGTTGGCATGTGATGACACAGTATGTGACATTATTGAGGCTATATTGGGTTTCCAATCCTGAAATCAATCCTGATCCTAAAAATACGTTGAAACAGAAACAATTTATTACCGTTAACATTTTACAATTGATTCTGGACTAACTGACCACAAAATCAAACATGCATGGAATTTGTTTGCGAAAGCAAATGAACTTCGTGTAGCGTTTAATGTATCGTATACTGTATTTTGATAAATATTGAAACCGTGACTGATAATTATTAACCATATAATTGAATCTAATCTAAACTTCGGTTTATAGCCAAAATCATAGAGAGTTTTATTTGAAACAAAACCTTCCTAAAACTCATGACCTGCTCAAAAGTTTATGTCATGAGCTAAGGTCATTACTCAACATTTTTTTTTCAAGCTTCACTTTAACCCATTGTCACTCATGGCTTTTTTATGGAATTAGTAAATCATTAAATCATTTTCTCGTATTTTATATAATTTTTAGTTTATAAATTGTGAATAACTTTGATTTTTTATTTTGTTTTTAATTATAGGGTTGGGAACTGGACTTGCCACCTGCTCAAAAACTCGGGTCATGAGCTAATGTTACTATTCAAGTTTTTCTCCTTTAAAAATTTCACTTCCTTTGTTACTTACACATCGTCAATCATGGCTTTTTTTATGGAATGAATTGATTTTTAAATCTCTTATTTTATATTTTAGACAACTTTTAGTTTATGAATTGCGAAAAATTTTAGTTTATCTTTTTTTAATATATATTTTATACCAGGTTATGACTACCTAACCTTATACCTTATCTTTGCATAATTTTGCAACCCATTCAATCATCTAGAATGCCATCCATTAAGTAGTGTCACATAATTGTCGCAATCTGATACCTTAACTTTGCATAAACCCCACCCATTCAGGGCCACATAAGTCACGACGTCATCATCATGCATGCACAATTTAGACATTTAGTGCCTTCAATTGTTAAAGAAAAACACAGGTTTAGGTTGTGAATTGAATCACAACCAGGCAGGGTGCAAGACTTTGATCGTGAATCTTAGACATAATCGTAATTGTTGATTTGGGTCATGACTTATATTTATGACCGGAACATTGCATGTAAAAATAGGATTATTTTAGTATTTCACATCCCAAATGAGATGCATTTTTTTGAGAATGGGGGTGGAAAATCTCTCTCATAAAAGAAGAGTACTAGTCCCCAAACCCTAACCTTTAGCCACAACCCCCAATTTAATTAGAAAATGACATAAATGTCCCTCCTTTTATTTTTTCCATTCAAATCCCTACCCCCTACCCACCACCCTTCTTCTTCCTCCCTTCATCAATTCTTCTTCTTTCTGCAGCCCCAAAATCATCCTTATCCGTCTTGAAGCTGAAAAGCCTCTTGAAGAGGTCCTTGAATGCAAGTTCAAAGCCTAGCATAGCTGAATTCGAATTGCAAGGTCAACACCACATGGAAGGAAATAAAAAAGAATCAGAAGGAAGTAAAAAGGAAAACAAAAGTACAAATTATCTGGGTAGGGAAATAACACCGGCCACACAACCCGAAGCCGCCACACCACCCGAGGCCACCACACCACGCCACCATGGCACCCCCTAACAGCGACACCGACAGTGACCCAACCACTGCCACGATAGCGACGTCACACACAACGACGTTGAGAACTTCTTCGGATTTCCTAATGACGTCCTCGGCGGGGAGCTCATGGACAGTTGCTGCAAGCAATGGGAGCGATTCGGCACTGAGATCTACACCAAACCGTTTTCAAGGTCGATTTCTCTAACTGATTTCAGAACTGTCGAAGTCGATTCAATCGTTGTAGCCACGTGGTGCGGCTGAACCTGGAGGTGGCGGCGGCTGATCGCGATCGCTGTCCTGTCCCTGTCGCAGGCTGGCTGGGTCGTGGCAGTGGCGGTGTGGAGTGTGGCGACGTGGTGTATGGCGGTGTGAGAAGAAGAAGTATCGACGAACTTAAGAAGAGAAGAAGCGACCTTCCTCACGGATGGGGCGGCAGCTGGGGGTTGGGAGGGAGAAGAGCTGGGGTTTGTGAAAGAGAAGGGTATGTTTGGGATTAACAAAAAAATGGGGGTTGAGGACTAAAGCATGGTGTTTGAGAACTAAAACTCATAAAAGAATATCTTTTTGGGTTAGTGAATGGGATCGGAATAAGGCCTTACAAGTTGTTGTGGCCCAAAAATTGAAGAAAATAATTAAACAAAGCGAGTCATAATAATAATAATAATCCTCTTTGGTCATTAACAGTATTTTAACATGAATTTATTTCAGTTCAGACCAGGAGAGGAGGATAATAATAAGGGTCTTTTTAATCTATGCACTATGTTGATTATATTTTAAAAAGTAAAGTTTTGTTAGAAATTGAGATATTTTATGAATTAAAAAATTAATTGTTTAGTTCTCCAATATAATTTTTTTATTTATGATATTTTATCCTATGCATGAGATACATATGATAGAAAAACCCTACCAATAATTTGAATAAAATTAGGTGTTAATTTTTAGACACTACTACTTGTTATGTCTCTTTTCTAACAAGAGAGCCTAGGTAGAGGTGGCAATTTAAGCTATCCGGTCGGATTCGGGCCTGGCTATTTTGAGCTCGTGCCATGATCGAGTTGGGCTACAAAGTTTCGGATAAAAAAAATCCAACTAAACCCGATATCGGGCCATTTTTTTAGATTAATTCAGACCGGCCCACTTCAGGCTCAGGTCATGATCGGGCTGGATAAAATTCGGACAAAAAAATCTGACTAAACCCAGTAACGACTCGTTTTTTTTTTTTAACCAATTCGGGCTTTTTAGGTGATCTTATCTGGCGGCCCGAATGCTTGACATGTTCGGACTAAAATAGTCCTGGATCTATTTTGATTGTATTTTAAGAGTCTAAACTTGCTTATATATCGAACTTATTTGGGCCGGGGCGATTTTTTTTTTTTCCCCTTCCGGCTCTTAGTCTAAGTATAGCAATTTATCAATGAACCAATAGCTAATTCATCAGTTTTGTCCCATTTGTTTCCTGTTTATAGTTTACCACAATACTCTCACCCTCACACGTACAAATGTTCACAATATAGGGGAAGGAAAGGAAATTAATGTGAAGCATGGTGAGCTCGTTATAGCTAGACCCATGATCCAGACCGAAGCCCTTAAGTATCAGTGTATGGGCCTGTGACTTTTTGAGATAGTTGAAACGATGATAGAGATATTTGTTCCATCGTAGATATTAGATACTACTACTTCTAGTATGTCAAATTTAAGCACAAATTATCAAGAATTTGATTCACTTGTTGGTGTAAAACTTTTCACCAATATTACCACACATTATATGAATTCAAAAAATCAACATAATTTATTCAGCATTTGATTGGTTAAATTGATCAATTTCAATACTACAAAGTTTTAGGTTAAATTGATCAATTTCGATCATTCAAAAAATATTTATTCAACTCACTGAACTAAGCTGCTCTATCCAAATAAAACTTACTCGTAAATTTATTCCTTTATTATTTCAATTTTTTTAGTTGACTGCCTTTTTTTTTCAGTAGATGGTCCAACCCACAGTAAAAAATGTTGCTAATTCAACTGTCGTAACTATTAAATTGTCATTTAAGATTTTATAAAAAAAAATTACTGTAAATGCTTTAAATTTTAAGAAAACTAAGTTAATTTTATTATAATATTCATACTTAATACTCCCTCTATCCTTATCTATAAGACCTTTTTGACATTTTTATTTTGTCCCTATCTATAAGACCCTTTTGCTAATTTTCAATGATCATTAATTACTTTTTGTCACAAACACCCCTATTTATTTCACACTTTTTAGATTCTCAATAATATTAATAAGGGTAATTTTGAAATTACACATCAAAAGTTCACATTTCCAATACAATTAACTAAATTATTTCACCTTTCTTAATAGACTTGAAATCCCCAAGGGATCTTATATTTAGGGACGGGGCTCGAATTATAAGCAAAACTAATTAAATTTGCGCTTATTAAGGAGGTTAGTTGATTGTATTTAATTTTTTCAAATTTATAAAAGAATAGAGGTATTTTAGAAAAGTTGCATTGGAAATGAAACAAAAATTAAATAAAATAACAATTTTCCAGGAATATTTTAGGAAAGTTACATTGAGAATGAAATAAAATTTAAGATAGTTGATTAATTTTCCTTATATTTTAAACAAAGAAAGATGTGTTTTTTGTTGTTTATATTTCAAGCCGGAGGAAGTACCTTTAAACATTAGATATCCCCTGCTCATTCAACATAAAGTTACTCTTTATTTATAAAAAAAAAAAAAATTACTTCCTCCGTCCCTTAATATAAGTCGCTTTTATCTAATTCACACATATTTAAAAAAAGTAATTATTACTCTCAAATTTATCAAAAAATATGTTGTCATTCCAAAGTTACTCCTATTAAATATTTACAACTCTATTCATTTCTCTATCTATTGTAATTATTATTCTATCACCCCTATGTAATTATGAGGGGTGTATTTGGAATAAACTCTTTAATACTACCTAAATACTATTCCAAAACGACTTATAAAAAAACGACAAGAAATCTACCAAAGTAGTGTCCTATATTAAAAGACGGAGGGAGTATTTAATTCAAAAATTTAATAAATAAATATTTTTTAAAGTACATGAAATAAATATTTTGCAATTTTTTTACAAGATATGTTAACTCAAATTCAAATGCAAGTTAGTATTTTCAAATCATATAAAAGGAGTAATTATCGTTGACAAAGAGTTGATTGAATGGGGTTACCTCCATGAAAGAGAAAGAGAACCATTTGTAGTAGCTCACTTAAAGTCATTCCCGTGCTTTAAAATACGGAGTAAAAAAGTCACCACTAGTGCAGGGTGACGTGCGTGAAAAAAACTCCACACTTGGATCCACTAACTCAGTTCAACCTCTGACCCTTGCTGTTCGTGACTCAAATCAAATATTGGAAAGTGAAGTGAAGAATGTTGAGTTTGAAGGGAGGAAGCAGGCCACCATGGGTGGGACTAGGAGCTGCAGTGTGGGTTCAGATAGCTTCAGGGAATGGCTACACTTTCCCACTTTACTCCCACTCTTTGAAATCTGTTCTTGGTTTCAACCAACGCCAGCTTACTCTCCTTGGTGTTGCTAATGATTTTGGTGAGAATGTTGGTCTTCTTCCTGGCCTTGCATGTAACAAGTTCCCTCCTTGGCTCATCCTTTTCATTGGTGCCATCTTTTCTCTCCTTGGCTTTGGCCTTCTCTACCTTGCTATCACTAACACCCTTACCTCACTCCCTTACTGGTTGGTATGTTCTTCTCTTCTTCCTTTTTTTTCTTCTCTATATATATTATGCCATTTTAATTCCTACTTGCCATAACTTTTTTATTTTATTTTATTTTTTTACAAACATGATTAATCACTTATTCACTCTGATGTATTTGAATCTGTTTAGCTGATTCCCTAGAGATTGGACTTCTCAAACACAACTTGATCTCAGGTTTAGGGGAGCTGAGCGAAATCAAAGAAAAGACAATAGTATCAAACTTGTTTGGACACTAATATGAATTCATTTTTTTGATAAATTTTGTTTAGCTCCATGATTATCATGTTATAGTATTGTTAATTCTTGAGATGAATTTACTAATTGCCATAGGTAGCAAATTGCTTGCTAACCCAATAATAATCATGCTCGGATTGATTTTTCCATTAAATCTCTGGTCATATACAACCGATATAAGTTTTGGTTATATACGACCAACGATCTAATGAAAAAATAAAATTTGTCATGACACAAATGTATGAAATAGATGTTATCAAGGTTGTGTTTTAGATCCAATATAACATTATGGAAGGGGTTTAACTATGGTCTCCTTGTGTCCTATTACAGCTATGGTTGGCCCTTGCAGTTGCCACCAACAGTTGTGCATGGTTATCCACTGCTATTCTTGTAACCAACATGAGAAATTTCCCTGTTAGTAGAGGCACAGTTGCAGGAATCCTCAAAGGTTATGCTGGCCTCAGTGCCGCAGTTTATACACAAATTTACAAAATGGTTTTTCATAATTCTTCTTCTGAGTTCCTCTTGTTCCTTGCGGTTGGTATTCCGGTTTTGTGCTTCAGTACCATGTTCCTTGTTAGGCCTTGCACTCCAGCTTCTGCTGAAGATTCTGCAGAAAGAGGGCATTTTCTTTTTATCCAAGTTTCTAGTGTGGCCTTAGGTTTATACATTATTGCAACTAATATATTTGCTGAGTTTCTCCCCATAAATGATGTTGCTTCTTATGTTTTGGTTACTGTGATGATTCTCCTTCTCATAGCTCCACTTGCTATCCCTATAAAAATGACACTATGTCCCAGAAAAGTCACAAGATCAGAAACACTTGAGCAACAACTTGGATCTTCAGAATCAAATTCTCTGATTCAAGAAAGCAAAGAAGACTGCACACAACCCCTCCTATCATCTGCATCAACTAGTGCCCTTGGAAGTTTTTATGATAACGATGGTTCATCTGAGGTGGCTATGCTTCTTGCTGTGGGAGAGGGAGCAGTGAAAAAGAAGAGAAGGCCTAAAAGAGGTGAAGATTTTAAGTTCACTGAGGCTCTAGTAAAAGCTGATTTCTGGTTACTGTTTTTTGTTTACTTTGTTGGTGTTGGAACTGGGGTCACTGTTCTTAATAATCTGGCTCAAATTGGCATTGCACAAGGTGTGGAAGATACCACTACCTTACTATCACTTTTCAGCTTTTTCAATTTTGTGGGTAGGCTTGGTGGAGGAGTTGTCTCAGAACATTTTGTAAGGTGAGTGACATGACATCTATATATGCTATATAAAACTCATGATTAATTCTCACAATCACATCAGTTAGAAAAATGTTACGTAGTACCACGATATATAATTAGATATGCATAAAACATATGGGGCATATTGCAATCATTTTGAATAATTAGATGCTACTTTCGACAATTTGCAGGACTAAAACAATGCCAAGGACAGTGTGGATGACATGCACTCAGACAATTATGATCATCTTATACTTGATGTTTGCCTATGCTATCAAGGGGGCCCTTTATCCTGCAATTGCATTTCTTGGAATATGCTATGGCGTGCAATTTTCCATAGTGATTCCAACTGTTTCTGAGCTTTTTGGGTTGAAGCATTTTGGCTTAATTTGTAATTTCTTGTCATTGGGAAATCCACTAGGAGCATTCCTTTTCTCGGCAATACTATCAGGGCATGTATATGACAATGAGGCAGCAAAGCAGCAGCATGGTCTAGGCCTCATTGCTTCAAGTGTTAGTACATGTGTGGGTCCAAATTGCTTTAAGCTCACATTCTTGACTCTTGCTGGTGTCTGTGCTATGGGTACCATCATGGGTATTATCTTGAGTGTGAGAATTAAACCCGTTTACCAAATGCTTTATGCTGGGGGATCCTTCAGGGTACCTCAAACCTCTGGTCCCTAAAAAGTAGTGAAGGCAACGGACTTTCTACGATGGATGTATGACTCATCATCAATCTATTAGACAGCAAATTTTAGCTCCAACAAGTTTGGTCCTACTGATTTTGTTTTGTAAAATAAGGTTTAAATTTTGGCATTTCACCTGTAACAGAAATGATCACTTAATACTTAGAGGTGACCAAAGTAAAATGATCTGATACGTGGTATGTATACACTAGGTTTAAAGGGAACTGATTTATCAGAATCGTGGAAAGATACTAGTACTGAGCTTTATATATCTGTATTAGCTATTGTTTAATCTAATTATGTGTGATTTTAGACTTTTAGTCTTGTTTCAAAGTGATTTTGGGAATCCGGCACATTAAGCCAGCTAGGCTTCCAATACAGAACTACCATCACATCAATGAACCACCATGTATGCATTGAATAGAGAGATCGATTGCTCTAGGAGCAAGAGAAATATCTTCTTATGTACTCGTATTGTTTAATATGTATCTTATTAATTCTCAAAAAAATTTCTTATCAGTTATATGATCAAAAGATGAACTCCCTCCTGTCCTAAACAAAGATCTTTTTGAAGAAATTTAAGTTCATTAAGAAAACAAATAAATTTTGTTAGTGACATTGAAATTTAAATATTTAATATGTTTTTTCAAATTTATTCATATAATTTTTATTAAAATACTAAAAAATATTGATTTAACAAAAGTGTTTTTAAGAAGAGTAATTAAATACTGTTGAAAATTTGAATGCGATCTTACAAATGGAATTAAAACAAAATTCCCAAGAGAATTTTACAAGAACCTGAGTTGGAATTTTGTGTAAAAACTTATAATTTCGAAGAGCTAACCCCAGATTCTACGAATTCGTGAATGTATAGGAAAAAAAGAAGCTAAATTTGAAAAGAGTCTAACAGAAGAGGACGGCTGCAAGCAACCTCAATTTCTATATTTTCCTCAAACTTTGACAAAATGAAAAAAGAAGTCCTTCATTTCTCCTATTCTTTTTTGTATTATCTCCATCAAACATAAATTCCTCGAGATATATGGCTGTGTTACTTTATAATACAGTATAATAGTATTATTACTGCCTCATGTGGAGTTGTCCTAAATTGTGTCAGCTCTGATCTTGAGAGAATGTGCTCCGTCAAGTGAAACATAATAATAATAATAATAATAATAATAATAATAATAATAATAATAATAATAATAATGTACTTATAAACAAGTGGGTTGAGAAACCAGGGACAATGAATACAAACCAAGAAAGCGTTGCAGCAAAAACATGACATTTCACATGCTAGATGCCATCATGTCACCATTATAATTATAATTTACTATAAAATACTATAAACTATTGAAGAACAAAAAATATGTTACCCGTCATTCACTACGGAACGGCACGCCAAGAAAAAGAAACACAAAATAATCAAGTTGGCTTGAGATCTTGAAACAAGGTAGGCCACAGTGTGTGATCATCATCATCATCATCAACATCATAATCCAAATCATTAGCTTTGGGCTTTTTATAAGGACTATAACTACCCATTGGGTTCTCAACCTCAGCCCTTGTTACATCAGAAGCCCTTGTTACCACTCTTGCTGGATTCAGAGGCCCTGATGAAACTCTAGGACTCTTTGCTGTAGTAGCATTAAACCTTCCTCCATCCATATGCCTAGAAATCAAAGGGCTTCTATTTGTGTACATCATCATTCTCTCATTCATCTTTCCATCAAGAGGCCCAGATAGCCTCAAGGCTTTGGTGTTCACCATTTTCTCATGCATTCTGCTATGATCCAATGGCCCTGACAATGCTATGGTTCTGCTTCTGTACATAGGGACACGTGGCAGCTTCTCATCCTTCACCTCTTCAGTCCCATGATGCTGCTGTTGCTTCTTAATCACCTGTGTCCCTTTCCATTTCCCTTGGTTGTACCAATTTGGCTCTTGTAGTTGTGGTTGCAGCAGTGGTGGCAGTGGCATGTCCTTGATGTCTTTTAAGCCCTTTATGTTGTTATTATCATGATCTTCACGAAAAGTAAACTTGCTCATACACTTCCTTAGACACTTCTTAATGACCCCAGAGAATTTTTTGTTGGGAGTTTTTGCTTCTTCTTTTTTGACAAGCTTGAGAATTTCTAGCCTGTGTTTGGCAATTGAGATTCCCATGCTTTGTAGAAACTCGTGGTTGAAGTAGGTAGCATCTTCTAATTGAAGCTCATTGCGTGCAAAGGTGAGGCCATAGTCATAGATAAGTGAAGGGTCAAGAGTGGTTTTGGATAGCCATGAGAACCAGTCCATGACTATTGATGATGGGGTTGTGACAAAATGGTAGGATATGCTAAGATTTGAGGTGGGCATTGAGATGCTTTATAAGGGATATAGTAGTACTGTAGCAGAAAATTAGAGATAAGGAGGTATGGGACATTGAGAGAGATATGAGAGTCAGTGCATAAATGATAAATGTGGTGGTTATGTGGCTATTTATTTTGGGTTTTAAAACCAGTGGCATTAGGTCCCATTTACTAGTAATTTCTACTTTTCATACGAGAATTAGGGTGTGTTTAGATCTGAGCTGTAAACCTATGTTGGGTCAAATTTTCACATTCAGCTGAAGCCATTATTACTTGCTTGTGTGTTCCAAACGTGAGTTGGAACAAATTTTAATGCATTTTCAACATTTACTTGAAAATTTACTCTCTCCGTTATTTATTATCTGTCCATTTTTGAAAGATTTTTTTGTTTTTTTTAATCTGTTTTATTGAAAATTTCAAGAGTATAATAAATGTTATTTTTCATGTTTGTCCATATTCAATAAATCTTGGTTTACGTAAGTAGTGGAGAAAAATTAATGTTTATAGAAAGAGAAAGGGTATAGCGGGAAAAAACATAATTAAGGTATTGGAAATATGAGTAATGATTAGATTTCTTAAAGGATGTGTTCTGTTTGAAATATGACAGATAAACAGGAACAGATGGAGTAAATTATTTCACTTTCTTAATGGACGTGAAATCTTCCAAAGGGGTCCTATATTTAGGGACGGAGAAAGTATAAGAATTTAAGTTATTTTGATTAAAGTATTTTTGTGAAATTTTTATTCAAAAAATAAAATGAAATTAAAAATATAAAAAATATAATAAATAAAAATATAATGAAAATAGTATAATTTATCTTAATGCGTCAAAAATTTAGAAAAATCTTATTTAAAAAAATTCATAAAGGGATATTATATGAAGGGAGGGAAGTAGTATTTATTTGTTGATTTTGTTGATTTTTTAAAATGAAATTTGGATGTTAGTTGAGATTGAGAATGACAACAGCCAACAATTTGGTACTATGTGCAAATTTTTGGCATTACATTAAAGTTGGGTCACGGGTATAGATACTACTGCCTTTTTTCTTTATTATCTATTCTTTTAAAAAAAAATTATTCTTATTTATTTGTTCCATTTTGAAATTTAAATTATGGAATAAATATTATTTTTTATATTTATTCTTATTCAAAAGGATGTTAATTTATGTAAATAATGAAGAAAATAATAATTACAATAAAAAAGATATATATTAAAAATTAAGATAATTATTGTATTTCTAGTATGTTTTTTTTAAATAGAACATGCATATAAAAATGGAGAGTACATGTTTATGAGAATATTAGTTATTACCTCATGTTTGGTGAGAACCTAGTCAACCTACTATCTATTTTAGGATGCTAGAGAGTAGAGAGTACAAAAACTGTAGACATATTACGTAGGGAACTAGTTCTTACCACTAGGGAAAAAAAGATGAAATGGGACAAAGTCTTCTGCGCGGGTTTTTATTGTGCCTAACCAAGTTAGACTATGACAGTGGGTGGCAAAAGAGGGAGGTGAAATGGGTAAAAGGCAATCAGGGCCCAAGAAAATGGAAGTAGTTAAGGCAAATCAATTGGGTAACCTACTACCCTTCATGCATACAATAATATTATTCAAATATTTATATCTAATAGTGTAGTACTATTTAAGTTCAATATTTATCAATTTGGATAAAAAATGATGGTTCTTTAATTTATCTCTTTTATTATTTTTTTAGAGCTTTACTTAAAATAGTAAATATTGAACTTAAATATTAGCTATAAATATCTAAATATTATTATTATTATTATTATCCAAGTGGAAGTACAATTCACTCCACTTTGAATATTCAGCCCCACTCAGTAGCACATATACCTGCCAGCCTTAATTAGATGAAAAGTACCAACTTCAGGTTCGCATCCTCAAGGAGTGTGTTTTATCGGAGGATCATATTAGCTAATTCTCTAAAAATATTGGTTAAAGAATTACAAAGTAAAAGCTTAATGTTAATTTTTTTTAATGATTTTTAATATGTTAAATATGTCATTTTTAATACAAAATTTAAGTATTTAATTAAAACAATTCGTTTAGGGTACTGATTGATTTTTTTTTTTTAAGTCTTAAGTTCAGTTTTTGTGAATAAAAAATACAGTAGATCTTAAAAGAGTTATGCTCCCTTAGCTTAAATTGTTTTTCCAGCACCCCTTGGATTAATCAAAGATTCAGTGTGACTTTTGAAGATCAATAGTTAATTAAGATGAGAAAAAAGAAACCATGGTTGGTGCAAGTGCAGATGAGCATGTGATTATGAGTTATGAGTTAGTATGAATGAAAATAAATCATCCTTCTTCTTAACCACAATTATGCCAATTTTTAAAGATAGATCTTAAATCTTTAGGAATCTTATAATATCATTGGCCATTGACCGAGTTACTAGAGTTGACTGATCTAAAGGTGGGCAAGCTACACGTAGTATACAACTGCTATTGCCTGACCAATATAAAGCAAAAAGGAAAAAAAAAAGACTTAGAATAATTATTTGTCTTGTCATTGGTATGTTAAGATTTTATCTTAAAATCAATTGATAATAAAAAAAATAGCTCAATAAATATTTAAATAATACCAGTAGGCAATGAAAGATTTATAACCGGTACCATGTTATCCTCGATTTGGTGTACTGGTGGATGAATTTGTCAAATGAAATAAAGTCACAACTGTGGGGCAATTGGCTTTCCAATACACAATTGGTGACCTGGTGGGAGAAAATGGGAGAAAGACAATCGTATTAGGTAAACTTTGGCATCAAGCTCATCACTCCGTTTCAGAAACTATCGAGGTCGTTTGAGTTACAAGCCATATAAAGGGTTTTGATTAAAGGAAATCTTTAGAAAAGCTTTGTGACTGATAAGCTCTAATTTGAAAGGTGAGTTGAATAAATTTAAAGGCATTACTTTCATGCAACCAAAAATTTATTAATGAATAAATTAATTTGGGACATAGTTAATGCTATCCAAGAGTCCTTAATAAAGAAGGATATGATTTCTATAGAAGTGAACAATAACCGCGGATTCCATGTTCAGTGGCAACCTCCTCCTACAAGCTGGATTAAGATCAATTCAAATGACTCTTTCAAACATCAAACTAATTAGTTGGCTTCTTGTGGTGGGATTCTAAGAGATGAGGATGCTAACTTTCTGGGTGCCTATGCTGTTATTCTTGGCCCCTGTTCGATTATGCATGGTGAGCTTTGGGGAATTCTTCATGGAGCCCGGTTGGCGGTTAGTCATGGTTTTTCCAACTTTATTGTTGAAGCCGATTCATTGAGTGCTATTCGCTTCCTTCAAGTTGGTATTTCGCATACTTTTCCTGGTGCGACGCTTGTTTCTGCGATCAAAGACTGTTTGTAAGGACACAATGTTGTGTACAATCATGTCTTTCGTGAAGCGAATTTTGTGGTTGTTGCTCTCTCAAAGTTTGGTCATACGCTTGATCATGAATTATGTAATTTTGATGTTGCTCCGGATTTCCTGGTTATTCCCCTGCTTGCTGATATAGCAACTGTTAGTTTTCCTAGAGGAATATAGTTGTTTTGTTGGAGTTGGGCCATAAGCCCCCTTGTTCATCAAAATAAACAAATAAATGATCGAGTGACATATCATTCAACAAAGTTATGTTGTTACTGTCACGTCAGCTTTTGGTGATCAAAATTGAATGATTTGTCACCAAACTATTGATTTATTAGTAAATTGATGTTACAATCCAAATTTTAGTTGTATGATACAAATATTATATATTTATATTCCTTCAAGTTTTATTTGTAAGTTGTCTTCTAAAAGAATTTTCTGATTTTATTTAATTATGTATAAATCATTTTGTATTTTTTGATAGGCATTTATTTTTCTATTATTTTTCAATTGTTCATTAACGTGAATGATACATTTTTAATTTTTAATACAAGTAAAAAGAGTAAAATTGTAAGGTTTATTTACACTTTTAGTTCCTAAAAGTTCAGTGTGTTTTGGTTTTAGTCCCTAAAAGTTATTTGGACCGGGACTAGTCCTTAAATTTTCAAATGTTTTGATTATTTTAGTCTCTGTCGATACGAAAAATCTGTTATTTGCTAATGTAACAAGCGAAACACCATATCAATAGCCACATGTCGTGAGGTGAGACATAATAGGTGGTATGATGTGAATGATACGTGGCTCATCCACCTCTTGTATCATCCACGTCGTACCACCTATTTGATATAAGCTCAGACTACGTGGCTGCTGATATAGTGTTTCGTTAGCCACATCGGAAAATAACAGATTTTTCTAAATAATGCGGACTAAAACCAAAATGTTTGAAAAATTAATGACTAAACATGGTCAAAATAACTTTTAAGGACTAAAACCAAACATGCTGAACTTTTAGGGACCAAATTCATAAATAAGCCAAATTATAATGATAAATTACTTTTTCAAAGTTTTGAGAGATATAACTATATTCACAATTTTTTGTAATATATTTAAATATAGCCTATAATAAAGATAAGAGATAAGTTTATAAATCCTTGATTCATAAGTTTTTTTGCATTAGTCATATAATTAGGGTTTTTCTAACCTATCTATCAACAACCATAAAAGATAAACTTATATTGAAAAGCTAAAGCATCACTCTTTGAACCATTATGTTGATCATTTTCTTATAAAAATTTATCTTTTTAAATTTGATTAATCTATGCATATGATCTACTATATGATTAAAAAAAAAAACCTACTAATCAATATAGTATTTCTTTCTCACTTTACATTCAAGGCTTAAATGTTGTTTTAGTTCTTTTTCTCATTTTTAGGTTTCAATTTGATTCCTTATTTTTAAAAAGAGTCAATTTAGTTTTCCATATTCATAATGTTGGTCAATTTTATCCATCAACAATAACAATATTAAATTTTCATCGGAATATATTGATTTTGTCAAAGATTCCTTCTTCCGATCACCGAAATCTGCATTTTCTTGCCAACTACATTTAAATTCAGTTACACTTAAGAAGGGTTTTATTCATCCACCTATACGACAACTACATTGGGTTGGTCTGAATTTTTGCTGTAAATGGCCTCAGCTGGAGTTGAGAAACAAATGCTGAATCCAACTGATATCACGTGAAATATTAATGATGACCGATTGTTTAGGCAAAAATGGGCTGAAATTGAAAAATATAAAACAAACATACAAATAAAAGGGACAAGGGCAGTACAGATAGTTCCTTAATGCCTACCTCTCTACTCTTTTTTTTTTGGTACGCTTAGTAGTGATAAATAATAAATAATAAATAATATTATAAATAATTATAAAATTAATAAATATAGTGTGAATTGAAGCAGAATCTTCATTCAAGGACTCCATCATCATCTAGATATATGTATATACAGTGTGGGGTAGGGTAAGGTTTCAATTAGAAATGAATGAGAACCACTAACTAACTTAGTAAGTTACAAAATGAGTAAAAGGACAACGCCCACACAATTCCCGCTCAATCCTACGTACCACAATTGGGTCAATGCCTTCTGTTATCAACGATCAGTGTTCCCTCTTCAACATTTTCTCCAACAACCTCAACTTCTTTCTCCAACCTAAGCAACATTGTTATTTGTATTTGTATATTTGAACATTTATATATGCTATACCTATTTGTTTGTCCCGTGTTTAAGAATCTCAACCATAGATATTTCCAAAAACAAAGAATCTCAACCATAGTCATAGCATGTTTTCTTGGAGAAGAAGTTTCCAATTGTCTCTTCGGCTTTACACAAGGCCGTTGTGCACCAAATCCCCACGCTCCACCACCACCACCACATATTCATCATCATTATCATCGTCGTCGTCGTCATCGTTGAGCTCCTTTGGTGGGTCCAGATATGGTGAAAACAAGGGCAGAGACTTGGAGGCATTTCTTAGAACAATCACATCCGGAGTTGCGGTTGTTGGGTCCACATTAGGCTACTGGTATTGGTCTTCTTTATCTTCTCCTGGTGCTAATTCTCTTCAATCATTTGCTGATTATGCAAATGAGGATCAGCTAGAACAAAGTTATGGAGACAAACCCAAGTTCCTCTTTAATGGTAAATCTTCATCATTTACATTGCATGTAGTATTCTGCTTTATTTCATTTCTCATAAAACATTTGAATTGATGAAGCTATTCATGTTTGATTCAACTTTTGACTTTGCAATGCCAAATTTGTTATGGCTTATTTATGTATTTAGTCCCCGAAAGTTGGGAGTGTTTTGATTTTGGTCCCTGAAATTTTTTTTGACCTTGAATCATCCTTAATTGTTTTGAAAATTTGGTTTTAGTCATTGTTGTTAAGAAAAATCCGTTAACTACTCACGTGGCTAATGGAACATTACATCAGCATACACGTGTGCAAATATGGAATGTCATATGGCGTGAATGATTCAGACCCGCAGGAGCAAAAGGGCCATAACCCAATCCACAAACACATTTTGGTTGGACCTTGGCCATTTTTCTCTTGCGGGTCAGAATCATTGACGTCATCCTATCGGTGGTATGCAATGCTTGCATACATGTATGTTGATGTGACGTTTCGTTAACTACATCAACAATTAACGAATTTTTTCTAACGGCAGAGACTAAAACCAAATTTTCCAAACAATTAAGGATGAGTCAAGGTCAAAAAAAACTTTCAGGACCAAAATCAAAACACTCTCAACTTTCAGGGACTAAAACCATATATAAGCCATTTGTTATTCTTAAATTGGGGTTGTGGCCGCGGATATGTTGCATTTATAGTTTATAGCAATTACAAAAAATTGTGTGAGGATGTGGCCAATGCAACAGCATTTGCAGATTGCAATTTAGAACCTTCATAATCCTATCTATCATGGCGAATAGACTTACAAGCTAGTTAGGATTGGACAAATTTTTTGCATTTTAGAAATATGAAGGATATGGATCATACGAGAAGATTGCACTTTAATTGTTGGTAATTTATTACTTTGGCCAAGTACTTAGATATCTTGTGTGGTGTTTCTTTTTCTTTTCTTTTTTATCTGCAGAAGGGTATAGAAGAAGAGTGTTCTTCAAATATGAAAAACGTATTCGCTTGCAGAGTCCCCCAGAAAAGGTAATCAATCCTGTCCTTAAGCGTTTGATTAATGATAACCCATTTTGTTAGTTTTATCAACTTGAAAACAAGCATGTGCTTTATAATTACGTTACCATGAAATGGAATGTTTAATTATCCGGCTGCACCATGTTTAACACCAGGTATTCGAGTACTTCGCATCAATCCGAAACCCTAGTGGTGAAGTTTATATGACACCTGCAGACTTGATGCGTGCTGTCGTTCCTGTCTTTCCTCCTTCTGAATCGAACCGTGTTAGAGAGGGCTCTCTCAGAGGGGAGCAGGTTCCTGGCACGTTATACTGTGCTCCTTCCGAATTTTTTATGCTCTTTGACACTAACAATGATGGACTCATTTCTTTTTCAGAGTGAGTTTGTGTTCCATTTAAATATTTTTTTAATTTCTTAATTTCTTACCATGTGCTTCTAACAAAACCTGTTGGTTCTTGACATCAGGTACATCTTTTTTGTTACCCTCCTCAGCATACCAGAGTCCAGTTTTGCAGTGGCTTTTAAAATGTTTGATCTTGACAATAACGGGTAGAAATCTTCTCCTTTCCTTCCAGTAAATTTCATAAAATAGCTTTGGTCTTCAATTTCATTGTTGGGATTTGTAATGAGCTCCAGTGTTTTATGTTATCGTAAGCATTATTATACATTTGTTAGTGGGATTGCCCAAAATTTGACTATGGATGTGTCTTATAATGGATAACTGGTTTTCTCCACTATTATTCCAAAGAAGAAATTAAATATAATCATCTACTTACCTTTTGGCTACGACGCTACAGTGTGTTTCCTATTGATCACACTCGTGTTTATTATATTAACCCTTTAAACAAATTTAATGTGACACGAGAAATTTAAGAGTGGCTAATGCAGACAAGATTCATCAGTTACAGTATTCAACTAATTGCAGAAACTGATTAGGATTACTAGTTAGTATTGTGAGTAGAAGAGTTTGGATTTCTGTTTTAGGTATTTATCCATTTGAATTTTCTAAAAAAGAGTGTGTCAACAGGGAAATAGACAGGGAAGAATTCAAGAAAGTGATGGCCTTGATGCGATCTCAAAACAGACAAGGGGCTAACCACAGAGATGGACGACGCCTTGGCATTAAAGCTTCTGTAGAAAATGGCGGTCTCTTGGAGTATTTTTTTGGCAAAGATGGAAAGACTTGTTTGCAACATGAAAAATTTGAGCAATTCTTAAGAAACCTACATGATGAGGTATGCGTGGCCCTCTTAAGGATTGTGAAATGTCTTTTATGTGAAATTTTAGGTTGAATCTATGTACCTCAAAGATTGCATAGGTCTTTTATGAACAACTTGCATGTTACAAGATAATTTTTTGTTCTGAACAGTGTCAACTCTGCTCTGATAATTTAATTTGCAGATCTTGAGGTTAGAATTTTCCCATTATGACTACTTCCAAAAAGGAAGCATTTCAGCCAGAGATTTTGCCCTGTCCTTGGTTGCATCTGCAGACATCAATCACATAAACAAACTGTTGGATAGGGTCGACGAAATAAGTGGCAACCCTCACCTAAGAGACATAAGAATTACATTTGAGGAGTTTCAAGCTGTGGCAGAATTGCGCAATAAGTTGCAATCCTTCTCTCTGGCTATATTCAGTTATGGAAAAGTTAATGGAGTGTTGACAAAGTCTGATTTTCAAAGAGCAGCATCTCAAGTACTAATACCTCCCTATTCTTAAAAATAAGCGTGCATAAAGATATTGACCATTTTTAATCTATGAATATTATATCTTATGAGGTATTATGTTATATTCATGCAGGTATGTGCCATCACTATGACAGATAAATTGATTGACATTATTTTTCATGTATTTGATGCTAACCGGGATGGGAACTTGAGTGCAAGCGAGTTTGTTAGAGTTGTTCAAAGAGAAAACAATCCATCACGTGTTGGTATAGGAGGTTTGATATCTTGCTGGTTGAGCTGTGCAACCAACTGTTCCTCGGCTAAGCTTAAATTCTGATAGAGTATAAGCATCCATCATCATCTCTCAAGAGGAGGGTGAGATATGCATCTAATTTCTTCTGTAATGAATTCAACCATATAAAGGACCACTTGCAGGAACTGGCAGAAGAAGGGTTCCCTTAGCAAGGGAGATTTGCTATGACATTGTCACACCATGACATGGTGGTTATCCACTCAGAAATGTACAGACTACAGTGTTCAAAATTGCTGTCTAATATCTTTTATTTAGGGGCCAAGTCTTCGTGTGTTAATATTTGTACATACTGACTTGCCCGCTACATTGTATACACCTTAAATATTCTTACTTCTGATCGTTATTGTATTCGCTTTTATTGTATTCGCTTTTATGCCATTTTACCCAGTGTTAATGCTATGCACTAATAGTGATTACTGGATATATTATTTATTATTTATTAGAAATTTGAATACATAAAATTCTTTGTAACTTCAGTGCAAACTTGCATCCATTTTATTTGCTTTTAGGGTTACATTATATGCTGCATATTGGCAAACCAATAATTCAGTTTAAGTTAATTTAGCTTCATCATATCATCAACAAAATATTCCGTGGCAATTTTCTCTTCATCACAACTGATGTAACAGAGGAAGATTACACAATCATTGAACTTCATGCAGGTTACCTTGCTACATAAGAAATTTAACCAACTAAATCACCATGTCATTTAAGTTAACTCAAATAGAGAATACTAATACAAACACCTTCACAATTCACTCATGAACTAGATTCTTATATCTTGCTACTTAATTCTGTTAACTAGCTACTCAGGCAGTTCCATAAAAACTAGCTACTCCATGGCATTCATTTTCTATGGCTCACCCGACTCAAATGCAATGCAAGCGCATCCCTTATGCTCAGTGCACTCTCATCTACACTTCCATCGAAAGCAACAAAATCCCCTTCCTTTTCCAAACAACTCACGTCTTTATCTGGCATGGGCTCGTTGCACCTAACAAGAAAGTTATGCAGCAAACAACCGGTAACAATCACAAACGGCAAAAACTCAGCACACTCTTGTTTCCACTTCCTTGAAACCGACAGAAGCTTCCACCTAGCCCGAAGCCTCGCAAATGCATCACCAACCAAGCTCATCGCATTGCTATGGGCACAATTGAATGCCCTTTCAGCCGAACTAAAACTATCTTCCTCATTGACCCTATTATACGGTGTTAAAAGCCACGGCAAAAGTGGAAAACAAGAATCTCCTAATATATACTGAGGAATCAAACGATCATCACCAAGCTTATAACACGGTCCCTGCAACAATTCCTTAGAATCTTCAACACCGAGATAAAGCTTACTCTGACGCAAAATTGTTTCAGGTTTCATTGTACTAGGCCACCCTGCAGAAACATCCAAGAACCTTCCTTCAGAATCAACCAACGCTTGAGCCATCAAGCAACCATTTTTACCGAAAAACTCGCCATCAATCGCAAATTTCGCGAACCCCAGAACCCCAAAACAATTGGGAAGCGAACTAAACCCGAAACCCACAACAACCCTCTCGGAATCAGTTCGAAGCTCGAACAAGTGCCCTAAATTCTCATTCACCGCTTTGCAAACAGTGAAAAACGCGCGGCACGCGTCCGCATGAGTTATCCCAAATCGGCGCGCCACCGCGGCGTAGGAGGCGGCGTGTGCTAATCGGAAAATTGCGGCGGCTAGGGCACAATCAGGGGCAATTTGGGGAATTGAATTGAGGGAAGGAGAGAGAAGGTCGAGGAGGGTGTGGAAAGATTGTTTGGACATGCGGAAAGAGTGGAGCCATTGGGAATCGGAGGAGGAGAGGAAGCGGCGGAACCAGGATTCGGGCGGTGGCGGTGGCGGTGGAGGGGAGAGGGGGAGGGGGAGGGAGTGTTTGGGGAAATGAGAGAGGATGGAAGAGAGAGAGCGAGAAGTTGAAGAGATGAGGGATTCGAGGGAGAGAGATTGAGAAGGGAGAAGAGTGAGATCGTGTTGAGAGAGGAAGGAGAGTGCGGTGTTGTTGACTTGAGAGATTATTGCAATGAGGTTTTGAGGGTTGGGTCGGTTTAGATTGTGGGATTTTTTGGGTTTTCGTTTTCTGACGCCGCTGTTTCTTCTCCTTATTCTTCCTTTTCTTGAGGTGTTGCCACCGTCGCCACCGGCAACCATGACAGGTGATTTTGCCTTTTTTCTTATCTTGCCGTGCGTAGAGCAGATTAGGAAGTCGGTGGATCCAAATAATATACGACTTACTCTAATAATAATAATAATAATAATAATAATAATAATAATAATAATAATAATAATAATAAGACTTAATTATATTTTTGGTCCCCGAAAGTTGAGCAAATTTTGGTTTTGGTGCTTAAATGTTTTAAAAAAATTCGTTTCAGTCTCTGCTGTTAGACTATGTCATTAACAATGACGTGGCAAACGAACAATTTAAATAAATAATAAAATAAATAATAAAAAATTAAAATTTAAAAAAAAAAATCTAGAATCCAACCCCTCCCCTCCCCTCCTTCTCTCTCCACGGTGAAACCTTACCCCCCTCCCTCTCTTTCATGAAAGCACCACCCACCACCCCACACCTCCCCTCTTCCTCTCTCCTCCGTCCCTTCTCCCTCCTTCTCTCTCTTTTCACCGCCTTCATCTTCTCTCTCGTCTCTCATGGTTCTTTTTTTTCGGTCCTCTCTCTCTCTCATCTCTCATGGAAGAATCGGCGCCGCCTCCCTCCTCCTTGGACAGGTTCCTATTTTTCTCTCACTCGTGTTTTTTCTTCGCTCTCTCTCCTTCGTTCCCCTTTCATCGCCTCGCCAAGCTCCATCATCGCTGCCGCCATTAGCGAATCGCGAGTCCTCCCTTTTTCTCGACTCGTGCCGCCATGTGCGCAGCTCGTAGCACTGGCCACGAACCGAGACCTCGCGATCTCTCTCTCCCAGGGTTCCTTCACCGTTGTTGTTGGTTCTTGTGCCGCCGTTCGCCACTTCCACCACCTTGGAGC
Organism: Crotalaria pallida; assembly: GCA_037953625.1. Lineage (NCBI taxonomy): Eukaryota > Viridiplantae > Streptophyta > Magnoliopsida > Fabales > Fabaceae > Crotalaria > Crotalaria pallida. The sequence goes on from CM075649.1 coordinate 182,236,133, forward strand.
TTGCGGCGTCCAACCTCACCATCGTGGTTGGAGAGTCATGCGAATCACGAACCAAACCACATGAAAGCGATGGCCTCCGTCTTCTCATTTCATCGCCGGCATCTTCTACGGGTTCGAACCGAACCGATGGCTATAGGGCTTTGCTCGCTGCTGTGTGCCGCCGCTTGTGTTAGTGTTGCTGTGGAGGGTGCGTGGTTGGGTGTGGGCGTGTGGCTGTGAAAAGAGAGAGAAGGGACGGAGGAGAGAGGAAGAGGGGAGGTGTGAGGTGGTGAGTGGTGCTTTCATGGAGGAGAGAGGAAGGGGGTAGAGTTTCACGGTGGAGAGAGAAAGAGGGAGGGGTGGGTTTTAGATTTTTTTTAATTTTGATTTTTTTATTATTTATTTAAATTTTCTGTTTGCCACATCATCGTTAACGGCAGAATCTAACGGCAAGGACTGAAACCAATTTTTTTAAAACTTTTATGGATTGGGACCGATCAAATAAACATTTAAGGACTAAAACCAAAACTCGCTCAACTTTCAGGGACAAAAACATAATTAAGCCTAATAAAAATAATAATAATAATATAAATTGTTATTATTATTATACTGTACTCATCCGTTTATATTTAATTGTCTTTTTTTGGTAAGCTTTTTGTTTCTTTTTATTTTTTTAAGGATTTCAAAAGCATAATAAATGTTATTTTTCATGTTTACCACTATTTAAGTAGGATATTGATTTATGTAAGTGGTTGAGAAAGAATAATGATTATATAAATAAATGGTATAGCTGGAAAAAAAAACATAATTAATGTATTAGAAATATAAGTAATAATTATATTTTTATATGATGTGTTTTATTTAAAATATGATAGATAAATAAAATTGAAAGTAATAACTATAACTTAACGATCATTTTGATCCTTGAAAGTGTAATAAATTGTGATTTTAGTCCTTTATATATTGAAACTACAAATTTAATGTGTGATTGATATAACAGCTAAAATGAATTAAAATAATATTTTATTTATGTTTGGATATCTTAATTGAAAAATAAATTTAAACTAATCTGTTTTGTTTGGATTTTGTAATTAAAATTAATTTTACATAGTAAATTACAAGAAAGAGTATGAAATGATGAATAATAGTTAATGTGTTGGAGTGATAAGGGTAGAATATGAAAATTACATGAGTCTATAAAAATAATCTTACAAAAAATAATTTTCAGTTGTTATGAGAGAGTTTTTAAATTTTGATTATTTTTCCAAGAATATAATCTAAAATTACAATTTGAATTGACAAACAAACACATTAGATTATAATTATTTTTGAAAAAAAAACTACAATTTTTAAGCCAAACTGAACACGCAAGTTTCTGAAAATCGTTATTGGTGAAGTTTATTTATAGGCCTGCTCCTCATACAACCAAAGTTATTGGTAAAGTTTTGCATAAATGCTTGATAACTTGGAATTTGGAAAAAAAGTTATCCACCTTGACTATTGATAATTGCACAACAAATGATGCTGTGATAAGGTTCATTCAAGAAAAAATTAGCCATAAGTCATTCATTTTAGGTGGTAAATCGTTTCACATAATCACATGCGATGTTCTGCGCATATTCTGAACCTGGTTGTCAAAGATGGCTTGTCCATTATCTCTAGTGCTATTGAAAAAGTTAGAAGTAGCATTTAATATTGGACAATCACACCTAAAAGAGTAGAAAAATTCCAAGATGTATGTCTTGATGTTAACTTGGAACATGAAAAAGAGCTTCAACTTGATTGCAAGACTAGATGGAATTCAACTTTTTTAATGTTGAGTGTTGCTTTAAAATATAAAAATGTTTTCCCATGCTTGGCACAACTTGTGGATGAATACAATGATAAGCCAAGTGAAAGTGATTGGGAGATGGCAAGTGAGATTTGTAAAAGATTGGAGTTGTTTTATAAGGTAATTGAGTTGTTTTCTGGCACCCAATATCCGACTCTAAATCTTTATTTTCCAAAGATACGTAAAATTAAATTGGCATTGATGGAGTGGTCTAGATGTTCAAATTCCACTATTATGCAAATGGTTGTACCCATGATGGAGAAGTTTGATAGGTATTGGGGTGTTATCAACAATGTGATGACTATAGGTACTACTTTGGATCCTAGGTATATGTTGGCTTTATTGACTTATTACTTTCCTAGGTTTTATTTATGGAGAAGACTCATATTTTGAAGTGGAAAAGATAAATTCTATTTGTCAAGACTTGATAGTATATTATAGTAAAAATCTCGAGGGTAATGAGGTTAATTCCTCATATTAAACAGCAAACTTGAATGCTAGAATCCATAAAGATTGGGATGATGTGGATTTTGACCAATTTTTTGTTGAAAAACAATTTAACAAATTGCAAGTGTGAGTTAGACCGCTACTTGGATGAGTCAATTTTGTCAATAACATAAACTGAGATTGATATCCTAAATTGGTGGAAGAGAAATGGGGCAAAATATTATATTTTTGCAAATGATTGCTAAGGATTTGTTAGCAATTCCAATATCCACTGTTGCTTTAGGGTCAGCATTTAGTACTAGTGGTTGATTTCTTACTCCACATCGTAGTAAATTTCATCCGTGTATATTGGAGGCATTGATGTGTCTTCAAAATTGGTTACGAAATGATGTCAAATGTAATTCAATTTATTAAATCTAATTATACATGTATCATTTTATTATAATGATTCCGACTTTAGAAAAGTTATACTCTTTTTCGTGCCGGGTCTTCCAAGTCACACATAGACATCAATTTTAGCACAATACTAGATGATGATGATGATGATGTTAGTAAATTTATTAAATTTCTAATTTTTGAAGGCAATGATGTTATTGATTGTTTGATATTTAACTTATATATTTGCTTTTGCAGGAAGCACGACCCAATTGATGTTAATGAAGGGGGTCCTTAATGTGCATTAAAGAACAAGGAGGATGATAGGTACTGAAGGCGTGCTTAATGTGCTTAATGAGGAGTGTCTAGGAAAATGCTTTATGCTTGTTATTGCTTTAAAAACGATAGTTTATTTCATTTGATGTTATTGATGTTGTGACTTTAGTTTGTTACATTTGATGTAGTTAGTTTGTTTCATTTGATTGCTGCTACTGCTGTTAAGAAGTCTGCTAACCGTTGGTCTTAGTCTCTTTGTTTTTGGGTTGTGCACCTGAATGAATTTTGCCTATAAAAAAAATTGTTTTATTTGATGTTATGAAATTTTAGTATGTTTTTTTGGTCGAAAAAACTTAGAAAATTTTAGTACTCCCTCTGTCCCATTATCTTGGTAAAAGTCAAACAAGTCAATGAAAATAAGAGAGTATCTATTTAATATAATGCATGATTCATTCATTAATTACAAATTGATACTCCCTCCAGTCCATAATATAAGCACTATTTGACCACTTTCACTCCCTTTAAGAAAGTTAATTAATATTGTTAGTGGTATTGAGAATGTAAATATTTGGTATACTTTTTCAAAAGTACCCCTATAATGATTATTGGAAATCTAAAAAGTGTTGACTAAATAGGGATGTTTGTGGAAAAGAAGTAATTAATGCTATTTGAAATTGGAAATGAGGCTTATATTAAGGAAAAAAAGTCTTCAAAATGTGCTTATATATAGGATCAGAGGGAGTATTTCACAAATTTTCATATCATTACAATTAATACACATTACAATAATGCTTTTAAAAAAATCTTTAAATATGTTTTCCTTACTTACTTATCAATCATCGATACAATATATAATCTTTAAGATTTTTCATTAATTTTTTTTAGTTTAATATGGGACAAAATTTTTTGCATTTTTTTTACTAAGATAATGGGATGAATGGAGTAATTTTTTTTAAAGGATAATGGGTACCCGTGGAATCTGTCTGGGTACCCAGGAACCACAGCGGGTACTCGAGCAGGTTCGGGTAGGTCTGGATCCAAAAAACTCTGCACGGGTCTGGCTCCGGGTAGCCCACTATCCGGACCCACCCGAACCCATTGTCATCCCTACTAAGGGCTCTCATAAATAAAACTAATGGAAAAATATATGGTGCAAGCTGTAAAGATTTCTGACTTTGCAGAGCTAGAAAAAATTTTCGACTCTGCAAAGAAGGAAATACTCTTCCATCTTTGTGCAAACGAAAATAATAACACATAAAAAAGTGTTTTAGTCCATAAAAATTAAAAATGGGAGCCAAAAAGTCGTTTACGGAAGAAAAAAAAAAGGAATAGTCGTGAGATATAGATGATGATGGAGTAATAGATTACATACTCCCATTAGTATCCCCAAACTCCTTTTTTAAAAGTGTAATTACCATAATGCCTTAATTAAAAAAAACGTAGAATGCAAACCCCTTTTTTTATCCCTAATCCCCAAAACCCTTTTTCTATCCATAAAACCCAAACCCCTTTTTCATATATCCTATCATTGAAACTTCATCCTCCTTATTCTTTAAGAAAAAAAGTCACAAGGACGACTCAATTGTTCTTCGTACCATATGATGCATAGACTCAGTTTGGGAATGCTCTTTGACGACTTTCGACATCAAAAGTCTCAAATTTATGTTTGGTAAAAGATTTTCATGACCATAAGGTCTTTAGAAAAGCAACCAAGAGGACGCTTTACACAACTGTTATGGCAGTCATAATATGAAATAACTAAAAAAAAACCTTGACCATCTCTTAATTTAAACTATCTGTTAAAACTTCATAGTATATGTTTTACTAGTAATTTTTGGTCCTTAGAGCAGCTTTGCAATAATCTTCACAAAATAAAGTTAATGCAAAATTAATGGAAGCTTTTATTTATCACATCTGTACCAAACAAAATCTCGATGACAATAGCTATAACAAGTTGCAGCACTCTTGAACAAGACCTTAATAAGATAAGGTAGCCTAAAACTCCATATTCAGGTTTTATCACATTCTTTTTATTTTTTTTTGGAGAGAATAAGGAGGATGAAATTTTTATGATAGAATATATGAAAAAGGGGTTTGGGATTTATGGATAGAAAAAGGGTTTTGGGGTTTGGGATAAAAAAAAGAGGTTTGTATTCTACGTTTTTTTTTAATTAAGGCATTATGGTAATTACACTTTTAAAAAAAAGGTTTAGAGATACTAACGGGGGCTAGTCTACAAACCCCACTCTTTAGGTCCCAAACCCCCGTTTTTTCCGATGGGGTTCTCTCGGAATTTTTTCCGATACGCCCGAGTCGGAAAAATGCATTTTTTCGAATGCTCGTTTATTAAAAATGAGATTTTAAAGTCGGAAAATGCATTTTTCTGACTCGGAGGTATCGATGATGATCCTCTTGATAAAGGATATACGAGTTCTACTACTATTACCGATGAGTTTGCATCATCACCAGATCAATCACCACCACCATCACCACCACCACCACCTTCTGCCGAGGAGGGTATGTAAGATAATATAATTAACCAAAACCATATGTATATAAGTCTCTTTATTATTATTTATTACACTCTTTCTCTCCTGTTGCTTTAACTAAATTTGTTTTTTATTATTTTTTTAAAAATACCAGACAGCAGCTCCCGCAACCTTTCAGCAAAAAAACAAAAAACCTCCTGCAACCCGAGGTATATATTTGCTTTTGTTTTTTTTTTTTTCTGAATAAAATCATCTCAATTCTTATGTTGTTACTGGCCATGCCCTGCATTTGGTTAACTTTGCTGTTTTGTATAGTCTCTGGTGCCAATTGGTTATATTGATTTTTGTTTGTAAATAGAAAGCTCTTGTTTTTGGTTCCAAAGATTGGCTATTTTGTTTGTAAATAGAAAGTTTTGCATTTTCACAAACCCTTATTCCATTGACCTAACATAGCCACAATGGAACCCCTGAACCCGAGACCTTCGCAGAGTCACAGCGAATGGCCCAGCCATGGAATTAGGGTTTCCTGAGACTCCTAAAACTGAACTTGGTAAAATGTTATGACGTTTGTGTTTCTGAGAAAAATTTGACTAGGTTATATATTCCCTACAGAAAGAGGGGTATCTCAATGAGGTTACCGAGGATAGAAGTTGAAGTAAGTCTATAATACCGTATACGGCAACGTAATCTCAACCATTCAATCCAATCCAATCCAAAGGGTTGAAAATCAGCCCTATCACTCATATAATTTGGCCTTTCTCATGTGATATATCTCCTGTATATGTGCGTCTCTCTCTCTCTATATATATATATATATTGGGATTGATAGCGTTTTAAGTTTAAAAGATATGGAAAAAATCTTTTTTACTCATGTTTTGTTAAAGTATCTCATGCATGTTCTCTAAACCTTGATAATCTAGTTTCATACAAGACTGCTCTGATGCAAGCTGAGATGAAAAAGATCCTTTCTACTCAGCCTTGTGCCCTTCCTCTTCCTCCTCCTCCTCCTCAGGTATTGCTCTAACCTTCCCCCAAAGCTAGTTTTTCTTTCTCCATGCTTAATTGCTTACTATTAGTTGTTAGGTATCATCATCGTCATTAATGACTAGCCTTGTTACTTTGCAGATTATCAAAAGATAAGTTCAAGTGATCTTGGAGAGCCTTTGGTTCTGCACATGTTTTCCATGTAGCTGTTGAAGTTGCTTCCTTGTTTTCTTTTCTTGCTGCTTGCGTATATCCAAGACAGTTAAATAAATTTGTAATTCCAGATTTAAAAGATGTTGCACATGCAAAAATGAATTGTCATGTCCGTATGTTTCTGATCTTTCAGCTGCAATTTCAATTGGATCCAAAATATTCTGCGATTTTTTAGTTTTTGTTTAGTTAGACGGTGCATTCCGGACAGACTTGATTTTTCACCACCTGTTCCTTCTCGGATCCCTCATCTCTAATTGCCAACAACACGCCTTCAAGCTATAGTGGTATTTTGATTAAAACTGATTTTCTTTGAGAATTTCTGCTCTTAAATTAAAGAAGTGCAATTCAATTGGAGCTCCGTCATGAAGGGTTTTATACCCCTGTGCTGATTAGTCCATGACTGCTTCGCTGCCAAAATCTATCTGTTGGAAATAATAACAATTGTTTTTTAAGGACTAAATTGTCACTTTCGTCTCTGATTTTGTCACGACTCCTCACTTTAGTCTCTAACATTACGAAAATCCCCTGACTTTGAAAAAATGTCTTCACGTTAGTCTCTTGTTAACTTAGCCATTTGCTGGTATTAACGGAAATCCTATGTGGCAGTTAACAGATCTCAAAACGACGTCGTTTTATTGCACAGAGACTAAAGTGAAAAAAATGCACATACCACGTGGACTTTGGTTTAGGGACTAAAGTGAAAAAGTTAGAAAGCTGGTGGACTTTGGCTGAAATGAAGAGGTTGGTTGCAGAGAAGCAAAAGACAGTTGCCATTAACAAGAGTGAGGTTCATCACAGACTTTGGCTGCCATTAACAAGAGTGAGGTTCATCACAGACTTTGGCTGCCATTAACAAGAGTGATTATTTTTAATCAATTTTTTCGCACATCGTATTTATAGTTATTGTTCTTTTCGCTTTTCATTTCAGTGGATCCCTGAATTAAGGCATTACGCCCCTAGTGTTCCAATAATTCTAGTTGGAACAAAGTTAGGTAAAGCCTTTGCCTCTTCCCTTACTTGAATAATGGAGTGACTTATTGTTATTGGTGAACCATTTCAGATGATCATGTTTTGGTTATTTTAAGGCCGTGAGGGTTTTCTTAAGTTTAAACTTCTCCTTGCTTTATTTCCTTATCATCAGCACACACCTTCTAATTAATGGCATTTGTCTTCTCTTCTCTTTGTATACATTTACTTTTTACTTTCTTTTATGCATACACCAACCTAGAGTATGAAATACTTTTGACTCCAATCTTGAAGTCATTTGGCTTCTTATTTCCATAGGTCACAAGACTAATATGTAATCAGTGTTTTGACATAGCATGAATGAAGTAACAATTTTCTCTTTCTTACTATGACATTTATTCGCAATTAAATTCATTTCTATTGTGAATCCGGCAAGAAATAGTTTTTGGCCAATTCATCACCAAAGTTAATTGTTTTAACAACTGTAAATTCTGAATTTGGTCTGTAGATCTTCGGGATGATAAGCAATATTTTATTGACCACCCTGGTGCAGTGCCAATTACTACAACACAGGTACGAAATACCATGGTTACGGTTCTGAATATGCTGTACTCATTAGTGAGTTTCTGGTGGATGAGGATGTCTATAAACTTTTTCATTCTCTCCACTCATTGATTCTGAAGTTATGTTGATCTACTCATTGAAATTTGATTCAATTTTGGCCGAAGGAAGAAGAATTGAGAAAGCTAATTGGTGCTCCTGCCTACGTTGAGTGTAGTTCAAAAACACAGCAGGTGCAGTTTCTCTTGCTTAACATTTATGCTGTGATTTGTGTTTTTTTTTTTCCTTTTGTTGATAATATCATGGGACTTGGTATGACAGAATGTGAAAGCTGTCTTTGATGCTGTCATTAACAAGAGTGAGGTTCATCACAGACTACGTGGGATGTGCATTTTTTCCACTTTACTCCCTGTGCAATAAAACGACATCGTTTTAGGGTCTGTTAACTGTCACATAGGATTTCCGTTAACACCAGCAAACGGCTAAGTTAACAAGGGACTAACGTGAGGACATTTTTTCAAAGTCAGGGACTAAAAAGAGATTTTCGTAATGTTAGGGACTAAAGTGCGGAGTCGTGACAAAGTCAGGGACTAAAGTGACAGTTTAGTCGTTTTTTAAGAGCCCTTGATAAACTAAATGCAGATAAAAAGTATTGAAAAATATAATTTTTTGAGATTCATGGCATCAAAAGTGACGTATATGATTTGGATGATATATTTAGCATTTGTGCAGACATAAAGTGAGTTTTCTTTAAATAAATTGAAGTGTGAAGCGTATTTGCGGCTCTGCTCGTTTGTCACATTTTACTTTTGTGCGTGAAAACAGTCAACCAAAGCATGTTGATTAAGCATTGCTCTGCCATGTATGTTACATCTCTTGTATATATTGCCCATCAAAGCATGGATACTACTTTCGCTTGGAGAACACTATTTAAGCTCCTCTAGCACTTCCAATGCCTCATCGAATTTCTCCAAACTCATGAGTATGCTAGCCTTATGATACATGAGAAGTGGATTTTTCTGATCTGCTAAGATAGCCTACTCCATTATTACCAGCGCTTCCTTACTTCTCTGTCAAATTATCGAATCATGAGTCCAAAATCCGATATACAACATGAAAAGCAAAAGACAAATGGAGTTGTAGTTTGTACTACTACAATCGGTGCAGCAAGAGAAAACCTTTGTAGCATGAAAAGCGATTCCAAGGTATGACATTATTAGAGTTCAACATATTAGGTCGGCATCTGATAGATGAACATTTCTATCAGGAATTACCGATTCAAAGGGACAATGGGTATTGGGAACCGGTCTACCCGTTGTGCAGCGGGTACTCGGGCAGGTCCTGATAGGTCTAGGTCCAAAAAACTTTGCACGGGTCTGGGTCCAGGTAACCCGACCCACATGGACCCATTGTCATTCCTACCAAGCGCTCTCATAAATAAAACTAATAGAAAAATATATGGTGCAAGTTGGAAAATTTTTTCACTCTGCGTAGCTGGAAAATATTTTCGACTCTGCAGAGACGGAATCACTCTTCCATCTTTGTAGAGCCTAAAATAATAACACATAAAATAGTGTTTTGGTCCATAAAAATTAAAAGTGGGAGCCAAAAAATCGTTTACCAAAAAAAAATAGTCGTGAGATGCAGATGATGAAGGGGAGAGGAAGCAAAACAGGCGGCCCAATTTGGGATAAGGCCCGCGACCCAATTGAATTGAAGGAAGAAGTGAGGAAACCCTAACTTAACGCAACAATGATGTCTGGCGGTGACAAAGAAGAAGCGGTGGAGGAGAAGAAAGAGATGGAGGTGGAGGAGAAGAAAGCTGAAATCGAAGAAGAGATGAAGGTGGAGGAGAAGAAAGCTGAAAACGAAGAAGAGATGAAGGTGGAGGAGAAGAAAGCTGAAATCGAAGAAGAGGCGAAGGTGGAGGAGAAGAAAGCAGAAATCGAAGAAGAGATGGAGGTGGAGGAGAAGAAAGCTGAAATCGAAGAAGAGATGGAGGTGGAGGAGAAGAAAGCTGAAAACGAAGAAGAGATGGAGGTGGAGGAGAAGAAAGCTGAAATCGAAGAAGAGGCGAAGGTGGAGGAGAAGAAAGCTGAAATCGAAGAAGAGGCGAAGGTGGAGGAGAAGAAAGCAGAAATCGAAGAAGAGGTGGAGATGGAGGTGGAGGAGAAGAAAGCACGTCCGAGAACTAGGTACTACCACCTCCCCGGCTTATCCAAACCAGGAATTAATTTGTGTGGCATATCTATTAGATACTGATGACGATCATCCGTTTGGATGTTTTTCGGATGGTACTGATGGCGATGATGATCCTCTTGATAAAGGATATACGAGTTCTACTACTATTACCGATGAGTTTGCATCATCACCAGATCAATCACCGCCACCATCACCACCACCACCACCTTCTGCCGAGGAGGGTATGTAAGATAATATAGTTTATAGCAATTACAAAAAATTGTGTGAGGATGTGGCCAATGCAACAGCATTTGCAGATTGCAATTTAGAACCTTCATAATCCTATCTATCATGGCGAATAGACTTACAAGCTAGTTAGGATTGGACAAATTTTTTGCATTTTAGAAATATGAAGGATATGGATCATACAAGAAGATTGCAGTTTAATTGTTGGCAATTTATTACTTTGGCCAAGTACTTAGATATCTTGTGTGGTGTTTGTTTTTCTTTTGTTTTTTTATCTGCAGAAGGGTATAGAAGAAGAGTATTCTTCAAATATGAAAACTGTCCTTAAGCGTTTGATTAATGATAAACCATTTTGTTAGTTTTATCAACTTGAAAACAAGCATGTGCTTTATAATTACATTACCATGAAATGGAATGTTTAATTATCCGGCTGCGCCATGTTTAACACCAGGTATTCGAGTACTTCGCATCAATCCGAAACCCTAGTGGTGAAGTTTATATGACACCTGCAGATTTGATGCGTGCTGTCGTTCCTGTCTTTCCTCCTTCCGAATCAAACCGTGTTAGAGAGGGTTCTCTCAGAGGGGAGCAGGTTCCTGGCACGTTATACTAACCTCCTTCCGAAATTTTTATGCTCTCTGACACTAACAATGATGGACTCATTCCTTTTTCAGAGTGAGTTTGTGTTCCATTTAAATATTTTTTTAATTTCTTAATTTCTTACCATGTGCTTCTAACAAAGACATTCAACGAATCTCCATTTTGGGCCTCAGCATCTCAATTAACATCATCTTAACCTTATTTTCCTTCGCCTCCTTTCGTTCCCTGTATATACTAGAAGACATTGATTAAGGATATAAAAGTTCTTATATGAATGCCCATTACTCTTTGTTTTGTGCTAATGTGCCACACTACAGTGCAGATCTTTAATCACCAATCCATCAAACTCTAATGCTATAAGCTATTATTCTAATCAACATACTACTATCATCTTTTGTATATATGCATATTAATTTTAGCTTATGTCATCATATGATGTCTACCTAGACCTTTACTATAGCCAGTCCAACCTACGATATATGCCTGGTTAACTTGACAGATATCTTCTAAAGTCATCATTTTTATAGATGGCCAATCTAAAATATCGCACTCCATATATTAGTGCTTTTGATGGATCAAATTCCTAATTCCTTAACTGAGATTTAAACAGCAAAATGGTTAACATCTATGTCATCATGCTCTATTAAGTGAATCTTCCCCCAGGCCCGGGCCAGGGCAGGGGCGTAATAGGCGACCGCCCTGGGCCCAAGATTTTGAGGGGCCCCAAAAAAATATTAGTACTACTATACACGGTTCAGAAATTTAAAAAAAAAAAAAAATTATACTCCCTTCCCTTCCACGTCCAGCGATACAGCGTTAGTAGAAGTGGTCTCTCCATCTTCTCTTCTCTGCCACTACACTACCTCTTCTCTTTTTTTATTTTTTACTATTTTTCTATTTTTTTTTATTTTTTATTTTTTACTTCACACTTCTCTTTCTTTACTTCTCAAACTTCTCTGCTACACTCTTCTCTTTCTATATTTCTTTTATTCTTTACCTCTAAAGCCTTCACCCTTCTCTTTCTCTAGTTCTCTAATAAACTAACAGAACTATGGAGTTAAGGAGAAGAAGGGCGAACCGCGAACCACCGCCGAACAGCAGAAGCGCGCCGCCAATGCACAGACCGCATTCCGTGCCATGACAACCACAAACCCACAGTGTCGACGTGGCTGAGTTGCAATCACCGAGTCGATTTTCCCGGTGGTCGGTGGCGGTGCCCTCTCACCCTTTGGTTCCAAACACTGTGTCAGTGTGACCAAAGTAAAGAGTAAGGAAGGGATTTTGCCTTCAATCCTAATTCCTATGTGAGTAAGTGAGTTCTTTCAATTTCATTATTTCAAAAATTATTTTCATTTTGCCTTCAATTTCATTATTTCAATTTCATTTCAATTTGTTAAGGAAGAGGTTTTTACTTCAATTTCGTTATTTGAGTTGTGTGATTACTATCGTTGAATTGTGTTGTCACTGTTGTACGTACTTGTCTGTTTGTTTAATTGTTTTATAAAACACGTTTCCTAAAAAAACATTTATCTTTTGAAGTGAAAAAAGAAAAAAAAAAGACTAACAAACCAATTTGTAGCATCACTAAAGTGAGCTCTTGATAAATTTGTGAAGAAAGTAAATTTTTCTAATAGTAATAGTTTTGAAAGATTGGATGTAGATAATCCTAAACTATCAAACCAAATTTTAAATGAAGTCGTACCTATTATTGAGAACATTGGTGATTTGAATGAAAACGCTATTAATTTATTTATTATGATTTTAATACAATGTTATAAAAACTTTTTACTTATAATATGTTAAATTAAGGATTTGCAGAATTTTGGAAAAATCCGTATCATACTAAAGTTTCTTTGAAATTTGAAAATTATAAGTTGATTTTTTTTTAAAAAAAAAAAAATTACTGTTAAATGTTTACATTGATTGGGGGTCCCATTTTTTATTTCGCCCTAGGGCCCATAAAACGTCAGGACCGGCCCTGTCTTCCCCATTTGAAAACTATAATCATCTTCTCAAATAAAGCAAGACAGAAGGGTGTCGCATGATGGACATGTCCCACCATTACTTGAATTAACAAGACCATTACTTGAATTAACAAGAACCTAAACATGTATGGAAGCCAGCCAGCTAAATATTTATCTCCTAATATACAAAATAATGGAATGCATATCTAGTACAATGTTATGCAATGGAAGATTCCTGATATTGAACGCATCAATATCAAACATGTAAACCTTGCATATCGGGCAACGTGGATCTCGGAGATTCACAAGCAATTTGTCACTTTTCAAGTCTTAGTGTACAATGTTTTTTCCGAGCAGATATACTCCATACCAAAAGCCATATCCATTGCAATCAAAAGACGCTTGCGGTTGTCGAGATTCCTAACATGACACCTTATCTTTCATTATCTTTGTTTATAGACATAGATTTGATTGACCGCTTAAGCTCAAGTACCATGCCAATAAAATTTGTGCTGATTTATTTGAAATTCTTATCGTTGTTACCATGCCAATGAAATCTAAGTCCTTTTTAATTCTTTCACCTATAGTTTTTTTTTATCTTCCTCTCCCTCCATCTAACTATTAAACTTTTTCCAACTTGTTCTACCACCAAACTGCCTAAGATGATATTTTACCATCTTTTCAACAATAGGTGCTATCTTTACTTTCTTTCTAATGAACTCATTCATACTTCTATCTTTTCTTGCATGCCCACTCATCTAACAAAACATCCTCTTCTTTGCAACAGAGGTTATGCTCTTGTTGACTTTTTCAAGACTTTTTAGTTGTGCGGTAAAATTTCCTTTTAAGCTTGAGAGTTAAGAGACACTTTTCCATCACGAAAAAAACCTGAAGCACTGATCCCTTTAATCCACCTAACTTGAATCCTATGGTATCTCTCTATATTTTTTTGGTATTATATGATAGATCCAAAAACCTATCTGAATAGAGTGACTTTTGGTATGGTATTATGATCTCCATTTTTCACTTCTAAGCTAGTACTATTGCACATCTTGATGAACTTACATTCCATATGCTTTGTCTTTTGCTTAAATAGAAGCCACATGCTTCCAAAACTTGTCACCATAGCTCTAACTTCCCATTTATTTCCTCTCTTGACACTCCAACTAGGACTATTTCATCCACAAAAAAAATGGATCGTGGTATTGGGTCTTGGATATGCTCAGTAAGCTCATCCAAGACCAAAGTAAAAAAGATAGGGACTCAAAATTGACACTTTGTGCTATTCTTTAGTTATAGGAAAATCCTTTGTCTTGCATATCTTTGATTGCTTGAATATGGGCGACAATATGAGCTCCTTTTTCTTCTCTAAAGCTTGACCCAAACCCAACACCTCTTTTGGTACCCTATTGATGATGGCCTTTTCCGAATCAATGAGAACCTCGTGTAGGACTGTAGATCTTTTTACCCTAACATAAAAGGTATACTTTTGGTTCTCCTCTCTAATGTTTAGAATATCAAAGTTCAATAATGTCATATGCCCCTCATTAAATAACTTGTGAAATTAACCCTTACGTCTCTCCTTGTCCTGTTCTATAATTCTTGATGCATTTCACTAGTTCCAAATCTTTTGTCTTCCTTTTCCTTCATATAGAGCTTGCAAATATTTGTTTACCTATTGCTTAAAGATTGGTATAGCTCATTGAATGCTTTAGCTTTCATCTTGCTCACTGACTTCTTAGTATCTTTCTTAGCTGCCTTATATTTTTCTCGATACTCATAACTAGTGCAAGCATTTTATCACTCTCTTTTAACCTTAACCTTAACCTTGTCTTGCACAATTGCATCCCACCACCGAGACTCTTTAAGTCCGAAGCCTCTTTGATAGAGAACTAGAAGCTATCTACCAATAAATTAAGCTAATTACTCCTACCCCTAAGAAAAGCACTAAAATGAGACAGAACATAGAGAGTACAAATGCTTAAATACTAAATGGAAAGTAAACCCTAAAGCTAGTACTACTATCAGTCCTACAAGTGACTGAATCTTACTCTATTTAAGAACATTACAGAATTAAACATATTAGTAATTAGTAACAATAATAAATAATGAAACTCATCATTCCACTTTCTTGCTAGTAGGCCTAATAATCAATCCTTTATTTGAATTAGGCCCAACAGCCCATCACTCTTTATTAAACGAGTGCCTCCATTGTCACCTTCCTAAATCCTAATCATTTTGACATCTTGTCCTGCATATCATTAGCACTCCCTTGTGACTCCTCAATCTATTCCTCAAAGAGATTATTTACCCTATTATGTTGATTTCTCCTTACACATAATCGACCCTAATATATTTGGATTTTGGACAACATACTTGTGGGATATAATTCATTGCTTTCAGACAAAAAACCTAGCGTTAACTAAATCATTTATATGCTTGAAATATATTTTCCATCGGTTATTTGCATTGCAGTTTTTTATGCATGGGTGGGATTATATAGTGCAATGCAGTGCAAGATGAATTTCTAAATATATCTGCCCTTTTATGACATGATTTAGTTGACCATATTTTTTGTTTAGTGACTGTATTTTGATGGATTTTTGCATTATTGCAACAATGTGAACTCTGGATTGAATGCTTGACTTTGATGGATTACTTGATGTTATATTCTCAGTTTTCACCATCCCTTCTTTTTAAATTTATATTGGTCCAGATTTCTGGTAGATTATTTTCTGATTCTGGTCCTCGACGTAGTTCATGACTCTACTGAAGCAAGCATAAATGCAAATGCAACAGTTTTATCTGGAAATGGAACTAATAACTCTTCTAAGCATCTTGGGGGGTCAAAGCTTAGCCCTATAAAACTTCGTAGCATGACAATTCGTAAGGGACAGTGATGGGCCAATGAAAACATTGCTGAAGGTAACGAAACTATTCTATTGTATTTAATCTATGTCATTACTTTATTGTATCAATTTATTCTTGACATATGGAAATATTTCCCGTCTCAAGTACTATATTATTTTGATTCAGTCCTAGTGAAGTCATTCATTTACTTGTGCACGTTTCTTCCCAGCTTATGATGTTAGTTTTCCTTTGTCAATTGTCTTCTATACTATTCCCTTTCTAAAGATATTAGCAGAAGCAAAATTCAAATCATTGATGGTCTTGCTGGCACCTTTGGTACCTGTTAATTTGAATCGGTAATTCCTGATAGAAATGTTCATCTATCAGGTGCCGACCTAATATGTTGAACTCTAATAAGCTGAAGGGTTTGTGTATGCATTAGTGATTATGGTTTATGCTTTTTTTTTTAAAAGTTGATTTTTGTCTAAAATTTCTTTTCATACTAGTACTTAACGAGTTTGCATTTCTTTACTTTTAGGGATGCGCAATGATGTTCAAGATGATTCTTGTTCAAATATTCCATCAACAACGTCATGTTCATCTCGTGCCATTGAAGTTAAATCTTGTGAACAAAAAGCGGCAACTTTACCTGGTGGTGGGCTAGTAATGAGTGGATCCGAAGTTATCACTGGGGCTTTAGAAATACTGTCCCTTCTAAGAGTTCTTGGTGAAGGCTTTAGACTTGCCTGCTTGTATAGGTGCCAGGTATTTCTGGAATTCCAGATATCATTTAAATTATGAATTTTGGTTTTTTTATTAGGGATAGGAAAAATAAATAAAAATGACGAAAATATGTTGTTTTAATTGCATTTTGTTTTTTCAAATCTGTTTGTTGGTTCAACAGGATGCACTGGATACCCATCTGAAACTTCCATATGGGCATTACAATACTGGCTGGGTTCTTTGTCAGGTAATTTAGGTGGCTTAAGTTACTTTCTCTGGTCTTTCATATGAATTCTTATCACATTGACACTGATTTAGAAATATACTGCATTTAGGATTATGACGAAATATTCCAATGTTGTTTTGTTGACTGTTCCTAGAAAATAAAGAATGCTTTCGCTTGATTGCGGTAATTCCTTTAGTTTGCCACTGATGTACTTTCTTTTATTTCTAGTATTTATCAAAGTTATGATTTTCTTAAATCTTATAAAGTATTCATTAAAATAAGTTGCAACCAAATATAGTCAGGGATTACACAATTATAAAATTGGTAGAGTGACAGTTTAAAACTTTAAATTTTATTTGAGGTTAGAACCTCGGGCAAAAAGACTTCATCAAGATAAAAATAATGTTTTTTTAGACAGAAAAGTAGAAAATTTTGGCTAAGGGGAGGATAAGCTATCCTCCAGACATTGAAAACAGGAAAAAAAAAACTTGTTACAATGAGGAACAAAAAAAAACTCAAAAGTATAGCAAAGCTACCCAGGTTTTTTTTTTTTTGGGGGGGATAAAAAAAATATAATTCCAATGAGGCAAAAGTATAATTAATACTTAGGCGGCAAAGTCTATATATAATCAACTTGAAAAGAAAAAAAAATAAGAAAAAGAAATCACCCACAGACCAGATGCTGGTTCATTTATATAGTATCTTATTTTATGGCTAACCTGGGCAAATTCCATATAGTATCTTCTGACTGTAAAAACTGGTTCATTTATATGCCATTGGACTCTGATGGTTCCTGTGGTAGAGATTCTTATTGGTGTGTTTTACTAACTATTTGTCATGATACCTGAATATGTTTTAATGCAGGTTGGAAAAACATCCTTTGAATTAGTTGACTATTTAGAAGCTGATCGGGCCTTTAGTCTTGCTCGTCAGATTGCACCTTATAGTTTAGAAGGAATGGATACATACTCAACAGTCCTTTATGTGAGTAAGCATATATTTTATTCTCTGTAAAAAGAAAACTATTTGTCTCTCTTTCTCTGTTGCCTTTGGGTCTCTGATAGGTTTGGTGAAAGTTAAATTATTTTGTAATTTTGTAAACTGTTGAATGATCACTCTGGAACACATTGAAACTTTTGGCTATTGTGACTTGAAGCTTGAAGCTTCTTATTATTTTCTAACAAGTTGCCATGGAGAAATTAGATATCCCGACGAGATAGAAGACAACTTGTAACTCTTGTATGAATCCTTGGTCATAAGGATATGCCTCTGCTCTTGCTTTTGGCTAATGGTGTAGAAAAGCAGTTTGGTTGCTTGATGAGTATTCTCATACATGCAGCCATCACTCCCATCTAATTGCCGGATATAACTGACCTCAGTTTTGTATTACAATCACATAGTCACATTTTGTAACAGAGGGAACAAGAAGCTTTCATACCTGTAGGAATAGTTCTTTTAGGGAAAAGTATGTGTATCATTAGTTTATACTCTTGTTTGTTTATGAACTAGTGTAGCTCCCGTGCACGGGAATGAAAAACTATTGTAACCTACATTTTAATAATTGGGCAATAAAATTGAGGACTTTTCCCTCCCATTTTGCCATTGCTAGTGGTTCCCACCTCATCAACTTAACACACTAAATGATAAAATAAAGCATTAAATAATATTATTTGATGTTGTGGGTAATAGTTGGGAGAATAAAACATTATATGTAAGCTTATAGCAAAAGCTTCTTTCTTTCACCCATTCTAAGCTTCCAGAAGAAGCTTTCATTTTTCCCTCTCTGTCCCGAAAACTTATGCTGCCTCTTATCTCTCCTTCTTTCTCTCTCACTCAGTCTCTTTCTCCCTCATAATCGACCCTCTTTCTCTCCCTCTTAACCACACCACAGTCATCACCCCAAAAGCAGTTATCACCACCATCAGCATCGCCGTTTACCGCCACACATAAGCCTCCACTCTTCTCTCCGTGTACACCATGGCTCCCTCCACTTTAAGGTATCATTTGTTGTATTTTTATGTTTTCATTTTCATGTCTGATTTTGTTTTCTTTGCATTAAGGTATCATTTGTTGTATTTTTAAGTCTACATGTCTGATTCTGTTTTCTTTCTCATGGGTGTTGTATTTTTATTTTCCATTTTCACCTCTAAATTAGCTAGGTTTAGATACTATTCATAGTGAAATTCGTAAGGCACACCAACTGCTTGACAAAATGCCCAATCATTCCAAAAGGTATTGTACTCATTCTCTATTCACGGCACACCAACTGCTCAACAAAATTCTTGCATTAATTTTTTTTTTTTTTTGGCGATTGCATGACAGGAAGTCAGGAACCATGATGAATATTTAGGAGAAAATGACGCATTATGGTAAGAATCATCTTTGATATTTTATCTTTGATGTCACATTATGGTAGCACGCTTTGGGACTTGCTATGTGTACGTGATTTTATGTCCCATGTAATTTTGCATCTTTGAGCATTGTGTGAGCCATTGTGTGTAACCCACTTAAATTTAGTAAGCTAAAGAAGTACTTGATCCATGAGAAAATAGCTTTTCAAAACTCAGATGTTATCACCACCATTAAGACAATTCATACTCCCTCTTTTTCTTTTTTGGTTTTAGGGATTTGATTTACTCTCTCTCCCTTCGTTTTTGCTTTCAGGTCACAAGAACAATTTTCCAGAACTCATATTTATGAGGAAGGTGAGATTTTGGTTTTATTTAGACTCCCTTTGTATATGCATACTTTTGTTTTGTTTAATTTAGGGATTTGATTTCATATTAGTTAGGGTTTTGATATGGTATTTTCCTTATTTAGGATTATAAAGGGAGTATGCATTTTGATGTCCATATGTTGTGCGTTGTCTTTGTGTGTTGTGCCTTAGATGCATTCTCTGTTTGAGGATATTTAGTTGTTTTCAATTGAATCAATTTTTGCTTCCCTCTTTGGTGGTTTAATTTAACAGAGAGTGCAGGCTCCAAATCCTATTTGAGTGAATATTTATAATAATGTTCATATGCAGTAGCAAGTTTTAAAAAAAAAATTCATACCTTTCTCTTTTGCATTATCAAAGTAAACTCCTTTAATGGTAGTGATGGTAGTGAACTTGTGAACTCCTTTTATTGTAGTCAACACCTCTGCAGTACTGCTAGGTGATGACAGTAGTTACTCTTTTTCATTGAGAAAGGGTCAGTTAGGGCAAACTCTAAGGTAAAATTAGGCCCAAAATTTTTAGGCCACCCAGAATTTTGGGAGACTGTAAATTCATTTTTATTCTATTATGATTATAATAATAAAAATCGACTTTAAGTGATAGAAGAAAAAATGACATTAATGTTTTGGTTAGTTAGAGTTCTTTGCTGATGCTGACTTCGTAAGTCAATAGAAAAGGGAATCCTCTTTTTTGACTGACTTGCCTTCTAAGACTTCCAAGCCTACCATATCTCTTTAAGCAGGGGATTGAGTCAAAACCATTCATTTTATATTGAGGCTGACTTGAGACTATCCTTTATTCTCACCATCAGGAATGATAGTAAGCCCTGGAAGGGAGTTGGATGAGAAGCCTAGGTAAGAACCTAAATATCTCTTAGCTGCTAATGTAGTTAATTACTTTATTTAGATGGTTTTGATTTCCTCTTTTGGATAAGAAGAAATTAGTAGGCTTTGCTTATAGCTACTAAAGGAGAATCTTACCTTCAAAGGCTGCTTTTCTTCCTGCAGTTAGGCCTGTACCTGCTCGCAAGTAGACGAGTAGGCCTTGTTGTAAGTGTATGTGTAGGCCTTGATAAGTGTATTTTTAAGTAGGACTTCTAAGTCAATCTTCTTACTTGTTCCGACTCTGCTCTATTTCCTCAACTCTAAGTCTCCACTCTCCGACTTCTTTGCCTTCTTCGTTACGTTGATCCCTTAAGTAAGGGACTAGTCATTGCTTTTCCGGGCTATTCACCATCAGGAAAGAGAGAAGTCAAGATAGACTGCAACTTCGTCCTTCGAACTTGATAGATTTTATTCTCAGGCTTTGCCTCCGTTAGTTCCCTGATCAGGGATTTTATTCATTAGTATGTTCCCAGGGGTAGTATGTTCCCAGGGGAAGAGATGGGATGAGAATCTCATGCTTCAGACTTGTAGCCTTCCTCCCTTCGTAACTCAATCTAACTAGGATGAATTCACTCTTGCTGCTCTTCTCGTTCTTAATGCTCTTCTCTCCTAACTACCTAGATCCCCGGGGAACTAGTTAAGCCTAATAGACTAGACCATATCTTTCCCTTGCATTCTTTCCTTTATAGCTTTCTCAGGGTACTGTTCTTTCTAAATCACTTTTTTCTTCTATTATGATTATAATAATATAGGACTTAACGCAACTTTACTACTTAAGTTGATTTTTATTATTATAATCATAATAGAAGAAAAAATGAATTTAAAGTCTCCCAAAATTCTGGGTGACCTAAAAATTTTGGGCCTAATTTTACCTTAAAGTTTGCCCTAACTTACTCTTTCTCATTGAAAGGGTAACTATCGTTTTGAAGTTCACTACAATCAAAGGAGTTCATTTTGATAATGCAAAAGAGAAAGGTATGAAATTTTTTTTAACATCTACTGCATATGAATATTATTCTTTTTTTTTTTTTTAATGAAAAAAAGGGGTTAACACAACCAAAAACTAAAACGAAGCTGTAATCCTATGAAATAAAGGGTTGCTGAAAAGTCAGTATGTACGTGTAGGCTTAAGGCAAAAGGGGTTAACACAACCCAAAAACAAAAACTATAATCCTTTGAAATAAAGGATTGCTGAAAAGTGAACAAAACAATTCCATATTCGTTTTGCAAACTCACAGTCCCTTCGGACATGTATATTTGTTTCCTAAACCGCACATAGGACACAGGACAGGTTCCAATCCCAATCATGTGTCTTAAATACATAGACAAATTGTAAAACTGTTATTATTTCATTTCCTAATGAATTTACAGTCTCTTCTAGTTTTTGTTTTAAACATAGTATCCATTCTTCACAATTAGAAATTGTATCTTACAATGGCAAAATAAAATATTGTTGCAATTGCAATTCAATGTCAATTCAATATCAAATATTACATCATTGTTCAATATACTATCAAAATTAAATATACTATCAAATTTAAAATTGATGAAATGAACTCTAAGGTCTGTTCGGGTTGTTGTTTGGAGGTGTTGTTTTTTTCACTTGACTACTCTCTATAAGAATTGCTTTATAAGAATTGCTTTTGTGACATCGGTAAACAGCTAGCAATAAGAATTGCTTTTGTGACATTGGTCAACTTTGCTAGCTTTGGAGATTATGTTTTAATCTTGAATAACACCATTTGGTTTCTAATTTTCATTTTGAGTAGCATGATCGCATTTTGTGGCATTTTTGCAGAGAAATGTAGAGTATTTTCTTCTTTTTTATTCTTCTTATGAAGAAAATATTGCTCAAATTTGAAAATTCTATCAAACCTTTCAGGTTAGTGACTTTGTGAAGAGATTCGTATTCGAATTGTTCCATGTTTTTAAATTTCTGAAATAAAATATTTAGTAAAAAAAAATTCATATTTTAGATTTGATTAACTATTAATATATATATATATATATAGTCTTCCTTCTTTGGTGAGCATGTTGATTGGTATGTAATCCTGAACAATTTGAGCTTCCTTATATTTTGTTCTTATTGCCCAAACGAATAGATTTTTCGTATTTTATGCTGCATTTTTGTCTGTACATCTTTATTGGCAGTTCAACTGTTGCTGTAGCATATATTTTTTCAATTTTGTTTCATGCAACCTAACGAATGTAATGTTAGGTAATGTTATCTGTGTTATATCAATTTATTAGTATATGGTAATGTTAACCATATTACCTTCACATCTTTGCATTTATCTAATCCGAAAATGTTTCTTCGGATTAGAATTTCAACATCTATTTTTTTTCGGTGTTTGAGAGAATTAACTTGTAAAATATCTGATTTCCTTTCCTGTGTAATTTTTTCCTGTTTGAAGTGCAAAACTTGGCTGTATCGCCACATATTCTTTTAAAGCTACACAGCCAAGTCACAGATAAAAAAATAAGGTTAAAACTACACTAAAAAAGGAAATCAGATATTTTACAGGTTAATTCTCTCAAACATCGGAGAAAAAGAAGAAAAAAAATAGAAAATATTGAAATTCTAATTAATATTTTTGGATTGAATAAATTCAAACATTTGAAAGTAATACGGTTAACATTACCTTCAACTCTTCTAGAAAAAATATACTAATAAATTGAAGGTAATACAGATAACATTATCTTTGTTACATTGCTAGAAATAAAATTGAAGAAATATGCTAGAAATAAAATTGAAGAAATATGCTACAATAGTTGTACTGCCGACTGACAAAAATGCAGCATAAGATACGAGACATCTATTCGTTTGACAATAAGAACAAAAGATAAAGGTCCTCAAATTTTTCAGGATTACATATCAATCAGCATGTTATTCACGAAAGGAAACATGAACATAAACTTATACCACAAGGTAAGACTATATATAACATGGACATAAATATATATATATATATATATATTTTAATTCTTAATCAAATTTAAAATGATTTTTTTTTACTAAATGTTTTATTTCAGAAATTTAAAAACATGGAACAGCGACTAGAGCACGAATCTCTTCACAACTGAAAGGTGTGATAGAATTTGCAATTCGACCAAATAACCAAATGGTGCTATTCAAGATTAAAACATAACATTCACAGCTAGCAAAGTTAGCAAAGATGTTTAACGATGTCACAAAAACAATCTTTATACAGAGTCAATTGAAAAAAACAACATCTCTAAACAACAACAACCCGAACAAAACTTAAAGTTCAGTTCATTAATTTTAAATTTGATAGTATATAGTGTGTTGAATAATTATGTAATATTTGATATTGAATTGCAATTGCAACAATATGTTATTTTGTATTTATAAGATACAATTTCTAATTGTGAAAAATGGTTACTAAGTTTTAACGGTTAAGGTTGAATGTCTGGACAGATTTAGCAGTTTCCATATAGCAGTTATTTTTTATTTACACCCGCATCAATTAATCCTCCACCAAAAATTTCAACAGATTGCATGTTTCTTGAATGCTACATAAGTAGGTAGGAAATAATATTCAGCCAACAAGATAACTTCATGCATATGTAAACCTATGATTTCCATTATGTCAACCATCACTCATTTGGTATAATGAAAAAATAATCAAAAAGTAAGTTAGTGTTGGATGGAATTCCTAGGTAACACTACCTCCAATAGTCCTATAAAGTAAAGTTGAAAAAAATATTCTGTTACAAATATGGTAAAAAAATCAGAATGATATACAAATGTAGAAAAAATGCAGTTTAGGAGTAAGTAATGCGTCCTCCAAAAAGATCAAATTTTATTAAGCCAGCAACAAACACCAATCAGAAAATTAGATTTGAAGCTGTTGACATAAACTAAATTAACTACAGCTGGAGGAGAAGTTAATTGCAAAATACTCTATTCGATTTTGTTTATTAGCAAAATAACTACCGGCACAAATATTAAGAAAGTTAGTTGAGTGCATTTAATTTTTTCAAATTCATAAAAAAATTGACTACTTTAAGAAACTTGTATTGGGAATGAAACGAAAATTTAGGCCTTTTAAACTTGGACAGAAAGTGTTAATTATTCTAAAGGTCTATAAAATAGAAAGAAAAGTGGTTTTCTGGAGGGAGTAATTTGGGTAGATTAAAAGAGTCTTCCACTGATCTGAATAAAAAGTAAAATGGGTAAATCCGATATAATAGGGAGACAGAACAAAAACGGCTGAGGGAAACTTAAAAGAGGGATGAGATTTGATATTACAAGTACATAAAGAGGGTTTTATAGAACTCGGTACATAAACTCATTTTTATCCGTTGTACCAATTAAGTACAATAAAAAACGAGTTATTTTAATTTCAGTTTTAAAGATTAAGGATAAATAATAAAAAATTAATTTTTTTTTTTGGAAATTGATGTAACAAAAAAATAATTCATTTTGAGGTTTTTATTCTCAACTTCAAGAACTAAAGGTAAAAATTTTCTTTAAAAAATGGACCTAGTTTTCCTTGCTTTTTTTTTTTTAATACAACACAAAAAAGACAAGAAGTGACTTTTTTTTTTTAATCTATAAGGCATATTTTAAAAAGGGTTTTGATTTTCTAACCTCCAAAGTTGGGTTTTTGACCCCTTTATATTTTTTTTTCAAAAATGCCCCTCTTCCTTCTTCGTCACCCATTTTTCCTTCTCTTTTTTTTTCTTTTTTTTCCTTTTTCTTTTTCTTCTTCCTCACTTACATTCACTTATTCACACTCACCCAGTTCCTCATTCACCCCACACTCACATATCTATTATTCTTATTTTTTTTGGCGTAAAAAGTGCTTTACGCTTATGTCAAAGCGTATAAAACATACCCGTACGTTTTGACAAAAGCGTAAGCTTTGTTCAAAAAAAAAAAATCGTAGTGCGTCAAGGTCTGGACGTACATGTTGTTTACACGAACGCTCAAGCCCTGACATACTAAGTTTTTTTTTTTAATTTAAAATTTATTATATACGCCCCTGGTAGGGCGTACTGGGCATTATTAGAGTTGATGCTTTCACATGGCATTCTGACTCTCAAAATTATAAAGTGGTTTATTTCCCTAGCGCTTTAATATGTTGTATGTATATTTATAGAATTTTAAAATAGTTGAATCTAAACCAAATCCAACCTTAACATATTTTTTTTTTATTATAATAATGCAATAAACCACGTAGTCTCAAACAAAGCAATCGAAGGTGCCATATATCAAATGACAAGTGAAAAAAATCATCAAAGGTGTCATATAAACCACATATGTGCATGGCAATTTCTAGTAGTTTTAAATATGGTTAAGCAATTATATGTTGTCATATTATTAATTTTAACACCCAGTACGCTCTACCAGCGGTGTACATAATGAATTTTAAATAAAAAACCCAATACTCCTATATTGGGGCATACGTGTTATTTACGTCTTGGCGTACTGGGAATTTTTTTTTTTTTTTGAAAAAAGCATGCGCATCTATCGAGGCGTACGGGTATATTTTGTACGCTTTAAAACAGGCATAAGACATATTTTATACAAAAAAACATAATAGTGGATATGTCAGTGAGAGTTAGTGGAGGTGAGTGTGGGATGAATGAGTGGGGAAGATGAAGAAGAAAAAAGAAAAAAAAAACAAGGAGAAAAAGAATGAAAAGAAGGAAAATGAGAAATGGGTGTGAAGAAGAGGAAGAAGAAAAAGTGAGAAGGAGTATTTTTGGAAAAAATAATTAAAAGGAATCAAAAACTCAACTTGGAGGGTTAGAAAATCAAAATCCTTTAAAAATATCTAAATATGTAAAATCTCGTGCTCTTTTCATTTTTATTTATCTATTTTATTAAAAAAATATAAATTTTAAAAAATTTAATAAAATGTAATAATTATTTTGATTTTCAAGATATTAATTATAAATTTAATTATTATTTTTCTCATTTGCTTAACTTTCTAAATGAGATATACAAATAAAAAAATTATCGTGTCCAAAAATCACAAATAAAAAAAATAAATAATAAAGACGGAAGAAATAAAAAAACAAAAAGTAAAATAGTACTCAAAGTATTAGATAATCAATTGTTTATGTAAATTTTTATTTTTTTTAAACTTTTTAAAATTAAATAATCCATTTCTCACGGTACACATGAGCATGAGGGAAACTCGCGTTTCAAAAAGACAAAAGAGAGAGAAACCGAGAGACAGGAAAAAGACATTATTAAATTTGAGAATCTGAGTTGAGATACCAAACTTACGACTCAGATTTCCTTCCCTCCCTTCCTCTGCCTTTTCTTTTTCTTTTTTTTTTTTTGTTTTTTTGTGGCGTAAACTTGATTCTTCTCTTCTTCCCCATTACCTAAACGACAGCGCAGCAACGTCAACGACCTGGTTTTCTTACATTCCTCTCCCTCTCTCTCTCCGTTTCGTACTTCCCTGCCTTGTCGTCTTCAAGTTTCAAGCTTTTCCCCATAATTTGTCACCTAGATAAGTTTCTTTCCATTTTCAATTCCTGGGTTGTCTCTCTCTTTTTTTATTAATTTTTTAGCTGAGTTCCCCTCACATTGTAATCCCACTTGTATTGTTCATGTTCCTCCTCTCTTAGTTGGGATTTATTTTGTTAGATAAACAAAATCTTCATTTGGGGAGAGAGAGAGAGTGAGAGAGAAACAGTGTTTAGATTCAAGCCAAGCCTTCATTGTTATTTTGAGAGGATAAAACAGTCATTCTTCACTAGCACAACCAACTTTTTAGATTTCCTTTTAAATTGTCTTTTCTTATTTATAAAAATGCCTTGTAATTTGGTTATCCCGTGTGTGCACTTGATTTTTTTAATTTCAAGAAGGGGGGATTTTTTTCCTTCTTTTTGGGATTGATTGGTTTGAAATTTTGTGCTGTGCTATAAGAGACGGAGATGTGATTGCTTGGTCTACTTTCATTACTATCGTGCAGTTGATTTATTTCAAAAAGGGGTTTTTCTTTTTCCTTCTTGGATTGAATGGTTTGAACTTTAGTGCTGTGCTATAAGAGAGGGACAAGTGGTTACTTGGCCTATTTTCAATTACTGTTATATAGTTGGGTTGGAAGATGGGGAAGAAAAAGAAGCAAGTTGGAGGGGAAACAAGTGAAGATAGTGGAAATCAAAGCAAAGTTGGAGATGGGAGCTTCAATGCATATGATGATGACGACGACGATGATGATAATGATGATATTATGTTTTCTATATCCATGTCTCGAGAGTTGAAGAACGAGGGGAACAAGCTGTTCTGTAAGAGGGACCTTGAAGGAGCTTTACTTAAATATGAGAAAGCCCTCAAATTGCTTCCAGCAAATCATATAGATGTGTCCATTCTTCGAAGCAGCATGGCTGCATGCTACATGCAGATGGGACTCAGCGAGTACCCGAGGGCAATTCATGAATGCACATTAGCTCTTGAAGTAACACCGAGTTATAGTATAGCTCTGTTGAAGAGGGCAAGGTGCTATAAGGATTTAAATAGGCTGGATTTAGCTCTGAGAGACGTTAGCGCTGTTGTGAAGATGGAGCCAAATAATGTCACGGCATTGGATCTCTTGGAAAAGGTGAAAAAAGTACTCGAGGAAAAAGGATTAAGAGTAAATGATACGATAATCGAGTTGCCTGCGGACTATGTTGAGCCTCCTACTGCTTTGCCTCCTCAAAAAGTAGTGAAAGAGAAGACACGCAAGAAGATCAATAAGCAGGGGGAGTGGATGCTTCCTGATGATGAAATTACAGAAAAGCAAGATGAGGAGAAATTTGAAGAGAAGAAGGGTCGGGACAGTATTGTAGAGAAGAAGAGCAATAAATTCAAAAGGAAGGCTCAGCGAAAAATCGACGAGAAGAAAGATGATATTAAGGAAGTTGTAGAAGAAAAAATTAATGGCAGAAGGGAAGATATACTTAAGAAAACAGCAAAACTAGTTTTTGGTGATGATATAAGGTGGGCTGAATTGCCTGTAAATTGCAGCCTCTTGCAGCTTAGAGAAGTTATTCGTGACCGATTCCCTAGCCTAGGAGCCATTCTTGTCAAATACAGAGACCAAGAAGGGGATTTGGTTACAATTACTTCTGATGAAGAATTAAGATGGGCTGAAACAGGATCTCAGAGTTCTATCCGGTTGCATGTAGTTGAAGCGACTCCTGAGCAGGATCCAACGTTTGAGAAACTAAAAGTAAAGGCAGGGGAAAAGGTTGAGATTAATTATGGACCTGAGAATGGTTGCATGGTAAAAAAAGCAAAGGAAATTATTAGCTCATCTTGCATTGAGGATTGGGTAATTCAGTTTGCTAAACTGTTCAAGAACCATGTTGGATTTGAATCTGACAGATATTTGGATTATCATGAACTCGGGATGAAGCTCTCTTCTGAGGCTATGGAGGAGACAGTCACAAGTGAAGAAGCACAAGGCCTGTTTGACATGGCAGGAGATAAGTTCCAAGAGATGACTGCTTTAGCATTGTTCAATTGGGGAAATGTTCATATGTCCAGGGCAAGGAAGAAAGTATACTTCACAGAATATTTTTCCAAAGAACAACTATGTGAACAAATCCAAAAGTCATATGAATGGGCACAAAAAGAATATGCAAAAGCAGGAGAAAAATATGAAGCGGCTGTTAAAATCAAGTCAGATTTTTATGAAGGCTTCCTGGCACTAGGGCAGCAGCAGTTTGAACAAGCAAAACTCTCTTGGTATTATGCACTCAGCAGTGATGTGGATTTAGCAACATGGCCCTCCCCTGAGGTTCTTCAGCTTTACAACACTGCTGAGGATAATATGGAGAAAGGAATGCTGATATGGGAAGAATTAGAGAAGCCGCGCTTGGGTTTAACATCTAATTCAAAGGATGTTAGATTACATTTGCAGAACACAGGGTTGGATTGGGTATTTAAAGCTATATCCCCGGATGACATTGCTGCACAGGCGGCAAATATTACATCTCAGATAAATCTCCTATGGGGTACCATGCTGTATGAACGTTCAATTGCAGAATTCAAATTACAGCTACCGATGTGGCATGAATCTCTGGAAGTTGCAGTTGAGAAGTTTAAACATGCTGGAGCCTCTCCAACAGATATAGCAGTCATGTTGAAGAACCACTGTTCAAATACTACAGCAGTAGATGGTATGATTTCCATAATAGTTTGAAACTTTGTAGCTAAATAGATATTCATGTATGCTGACACTTTTTGCTGACAGGCGTAGGATTCAAAATCGATGAAATAGTACAGGCATGGAATGAGATGTATGATGCTAAAAAGTGGCAGAGTGGAGTTCCATCATTTCGTTTGGATCCCTTATTTAGAAGGCGAGTTCCAAAAGTTTATAATGCATTCGAGCTTGCATGAGTTGCATCTTTTTCTTAAAGTTGGTGAAGAATAACAGAGCCAACAGTCACTCAAGCTGCTTCTGTGCCTGAGATACTATTGTCATCTGAAGGTAACTGATAGTTGCACACTGATACTAATTTTTGACATTTATTTTATTGATTTTCTCTAAGTAGTACTTTTAATTATCTAGTATCATATTTAATAATCTCCATGATTTGTTCCTTGATATGCCCATTTAATATGTAGAATGAGAGTGCATGACTGTATCTTTCAAAAGAGTTTTACTGATTTGAGCATTAATAAGTAGTTGAAGAATATTGACACATTATTTTCTTGATTAATCTTTTTAGCAGTTTCTTCTGCAAATCCATTTTACAATGCACAAGCTGCTCAGTGTATCCCTTATTTGGCTGTAGGAGTAGAAAATGATTGACATTGAATTGTTGTCATTGTTCATGGCTCTATAAGTTTTGGTGGAGGAATAAGGGTCCAATTAGTGAATGCTGGATTTTGCGAACCTAGTATAGTTAAGCTTTTTCTGTTATGGTACTAAATGACCTGAACATTCGGGTCATGTCTGTTGAAGTCATATTTTCTTTCCACAGCTCAACTCTAATGCTTTGCTGAGCGACCACAGTTATGTGCATGCCTTTTTTGTTCTTTGCCAGGGTATCCCCTGCATGGTTTTTTATGTGCATTTCCCTTCTTTCTATTATACTGCCGTTGTTCATAAAACATGTGTATAGTTTATTGCTTCGTGACAACCATTGGTTCAAATATTGTGCAGGTTTTTCTTGCTAGTTGCTTCCTGTAAGAGTTTGGATTCAACATGGTACTATTCTTTTCGTTCCACATACATGTTCCAAGAATGCAAGGGTCTGCGAGTTCCTTTACCAAAAAATCACAATTAATTGTTTCAAATTTTCTCTTTCTCGAATGGAATATTTACAGAATTCCCATGAATAGGACCAAACCTTATTCCATGATATTTATGGGGAAGATGGAGTTGCAGGAATTACCTTTTATTTTAGTTTCTGCCTTCACTCATGTCCCTTTAATTGTTAGATCAATCATGGTTTGTAGGATATTAAATTTGCACCAAAAGTAATGGGAGAGATATGTTTGTTTTTTCCTGTTGGCTGTTATCCTTGTTCTATGTTGTTCGTTAGAGTTAGTTTTCTAGAGAGAATTCCTTGTACTAGACTATTTGAAATTAATAGATGCAACACTTCTTTTTCAAATAACAAAGAAATAAACATGTCTAAAAAATTTACAAGTAGAGTGCAGATATTAATCCCGATATGTTCATAATTCATACACATCTGACAATGTGTATAATAAGGTCGGTGTGGTTACTTTTTTGGGTGAAAGGGTAATGTTTTTTGCATGGGCAGGCAGGCCATCAAGGCATGTTATTAT
Source organism: Crotalaria pallida (assembly GCA_037953625.1). NCBI lineage: Eukaryota > Viridiplantae > Streptophyta > Magnoliopsida > Fabales > Fabaceae > Crotalaria > Crotalaria pallida. The sequence continues at coordinate 182,267,418 of CM075649.1, forward strand.
GGCCATAAACAAATCAGATGTTACACGCAAACAGCTGATATTAGGCCCCAAGGCAACCACAGCTAATTAGTCTAGGGTCAAAGCATTAGAAGTGAGAGGTGGAACTGTAGATTTTACACAGCTATTATTCCTTCAACTCCTCGAATTTTAGATGTAGCGGAATTGCCCACAAGTGTAGTTCCCCACCCTGCAAAAAAGACAACGATGAAAAGAAAAAATCTCTAGTTGCAGTGAGGTTAACATGGCACAAAGGATCTGCTGGCACTTACTGCCTACTACATTATCTCACTATCCATCCAAAAATCATGAATTTCAGGAATGGTTCATCTGCCAAATGCGCGCACACAGCACACAATGCAAATAAAGCATAACTCGAACATTAGAATAATCACTTAAGAAACTAATAATGAAGCAACGTCACTGTCTTTCAAATAACTATTATCATACATCAACATCAAAACGTTAAACATAGTGCACATATATTTATATATAGTCGGCATCCACATCATCCACATCCATTCTCCGACAAGGAAATGCACCACAATGCAAATAAAGCATAATTACATTCTTGCTTGTATGTACATTGTTTAGAATCACCCCTCCTATTAATGGTAATTTATAAATATCCAGAACTGGAGCTATATACATATATGTACAGAGATTGTTCATCAGGCTGATAACAGAATTCTCACTTTCTGCATGTCTATTCTGGCCGGAAGCTAATCAAATTTGGAAGGTCAGCAGACTGAAGCTTCTTGATTTCAGATGCAGTAACCTTGCAAGACTCCAAGGAAAGACTACGTAAATTCTTTAAAGGCTTCAAATACTGAAGTCCCCCATTGGTTATACGAGAATTAGAAACATTTAGTGAACTCAATGCAGTCATTCCTGTAATTAGAAAGATATACAAAAGGTCTGTTAACAAAAACATAACTTGTTATTTGATCCAAGGGGACAGGAATTAGAAACAAATACAAACAAAATAACATTCTCCATCTATCTGTTTTTTTTCCTTTTCATATATAAATTCTGACCATCCAACTTGGTTAACAGTGATCAACAGGTTAGGCATGTAGCGCATGTTCCTTTAGTGCCCTACTCTACATCTAATTTTTCTCCCTTATTGCACAAGAATTGAATAGCAAATGTCATGTTGGTTTACAAGCTTCAAGTTATCCAACACATGTGGTGCTTGATTGACATCCAATTTGAAATTGCAAGAGGTTAGAATTTCATTGACTAGACATTCAATTTACAGTCTTATGTCTGTATTAAATCTGCCAAACTGATCAGATCATTGTTGTTGAAAAGAAGTAGCAAAGTAATAAAGACAACAAAAAAATACCTGATATCAGTTCCAAAGTTTTATCTGTCAAGTTGCAATTCTGGGACAGGTTTAGCTGTGTCAAGGAGACAATATCGCTTATATTTTTCACACCAGCATCAGTTAATCCTCCACCACATATTTCAAGGGATTGCAGGTTCTTGAATGCTACATCATGAAACATAAAGAGAAAATAATATTCAGCCAACAAGATAACTTTATGCACATGGTTATGTACACCTATGTTTTCCATTATGTCAACCATCACTCATTTGGTATAAAATACTAAACAAAATGAAAAATAATCAAAAAGTAAGCTGGTGTTGAATGTAATTTCTAGGTAGCACTACCTCCATTAGTCCTTTATTATTAGGTAAAGTTGGAAAAATCTACTGTTAGTGTACAAGAAAAATGATAAATTCAAACAACTATGGTAAAAAATCAGGTTAATATATACATACATCGTAAATATGCAGTTCCGGAGTCTGAAATGCGTGCTCCAAAGAGATCCAATTTTATCAAGCCACTCAGACCTATGCACGACACACCAATCAGAAAGGTAGATTTGAAGCTATTGACAAACAAAATTAATTACCGCTGGCACAGAAGTTAATTACATATTAATATGGACAATGAAACAAGATCTCAGGTCCATGTTTAATGGTTATAATTGTTGTTTGTTTACCAACAAAGCACCCACTATACATATACTACAAAACAGTTCATACTTCATACAACAAAAGCACCGACCCAAACAATCCCGGGTTCACATAATAGAAACACATGGCCAATATATGACTATATACAAGGAAATGCTTACTTGTAAGATTTGCAAGTCCATCGTCAGTAATCTGTCGGGCATCCAGATTAAGTGATTTGAGATTTGTCAATCCTGACAGCCTTTTCAGGCCACCATCAGTTACTAAGGTAAATGATAAGTTTAAATCTTCCAACTTGTTTAAACCTGGATAAAAGCAAAAATCATATAATCAACACATGCAGCTAAGCATTGTCTTAAAAGATATCTAACAAGACAAAATCAGATAGATAGATAGATGGATGGATGGATGGACCCGTGACCTCCAGGTCATTATTAACCAAACGACATAACTCAAAATTTGAAAATAAAGAGTACCTCATTGTCATACCTTTGCACCACTATTTTAATAATTATGAATTTATGCATCATGAAGCATAAAAAAAACGAATTTTAAAACATATCAATAATCTAATTCAAATTCTTGCTTGCCTATAAACTCTCACTAATTATTGAATTTAAATTCTTATTTGATAACTGAATAGGATTGTGTCCTTCAACCTGATATAGAACGAAGCCCGCTGCTCCCAACTTCAGTGTCAGACAACACTAGACTTTTCAAGAGAGTGAGGCCTGAAATAAAAAAAAAAAATAGCTTTCATTCATACTACAGGTGATACTTCATATCCAAATATCTAATTTCTAAAATCTTATTGATTTCAAAGGACAGGAAGAACATTATAACAGAGCAAATTAAATAGATTAAGAGGACAAATTAAAAGTATAAATAATTACAACTGCTAGACCAAGCATGGTGAATATCTGTCTGTAATCTGTATGCACGGAGTCTAGACAAAATGCGTGATGGAAGTCCTCAGATAATTTTATGAATACAGATTAAAACCATGTTTTCCAGTTGGTTTATACCAAGTTCAATGCTTCTCTATGCCTAATGTTCCGGTCTTTTCCTTTTCAGTTTACCCTCTTTTCAGGATTGTCTGTGCATTCATGCCCTTGAACAGGATGCTATTGTATTGACATATTTATTTGGTTTCGGTACTGTTGGATTGAGTTGATCACCAAATTCTGAATTAGATGTTTAGAAGTTCAAGCAAAATTTTCTGGAATAAATATAACTCATGGCATCAGAGGATAGAGTCCTATTCAGATCAAGAGAACATTGAAAAAGTACAAAAGACTATGTAAAACTTTAAACAACATGGCTATTCAAATCTAAGAAAAGGAAAAATGTGAAATCTAATGCTAAACCTGTCAAATTCGCAAGCCCGTCATCACCTATCTTGCAGGAATCCAGGTTCAAGTACTCCAAATTTGTCAAACCTTTCAAAAAGAATCAAATAAAGGATATAAAGGACAATTCAAGTTAAAACACTAGAACAAGTTACAAGCATGATGTTAATTAATTACACATGAGCATCTGTGATCCAACATGTGGAGCTTGAAACCAGCAATAGTCCCAATAGCACTTTAGAAAGTGAAGGGTCAGCAAGATGCACTTACTAAATGGCAAGTCTATGGAGAAATTTAAAGCCTATAATTCAAATAATATGCGCCTAATAATTTATAAGTATTTTCATGCCTTGGTTTCATTTGTAAGTCCTTTTATGAGGCTCTAGCCTTCTTATTTTCGAGTCAAAATATCATTCAAGGAACTAAATGTAATAAAACTATATATAATAAATGGATATTATAGATGACAATAATTTAAGTACTAAAAAATAATAATAATCTTCTATGAAAACTAGATACAGTCAGTGAAAAGAAATATTTGAGGTAAGTACCCATGAAATCTTTCTTTCTTAATATTGTGTTTATTTACATTTACTTCAAAATTGCATGTATTCATTTGACAAATATTGGTGTGTGGAAAAATTATAATAAAGATTCGTTTTTCTGAAGAAAAGTTTTTTAACCTTTCATTTTTCTCATTTGCTGCAGGGAGTATTTTTAATAGATAGAAGAGAAACATGAAGGAGACATCTTAGAATGTTTATGTGAAATTATTGAAGTGGAAGAATTGAAGAAATGAAAAAACAAAAGGGAAAGGCCCATTCAAAAATTATATCACATCTGAAAAAGGGGTAATAAATTAAATAGTACAAAACTTCAAATCAAGTCTCATTCCAACATAGGGAAGCAGCATGTGGAAATGATAACCGCTCTTATAAGAGAGGTAGAGATTTTAAGCACCTTTCAGATGAACTAAACACTCGTCCGTGATCTTGTTAAATGCCATGCTTAACCTCTTCAAGCTTTTAAGACCTGCAGGAAATGGAGAGCATGATGTAAACCCAAGTAGGGTAGAGTTTATACTCTAATAGTTAGTTACCATTCATCCTTGGAGCTACAAGTTTAATCATGGTACAGGGAGTCCTCAAATTTGGTCATTATATATCAGAATCAAACCTACCTGAAAATTTCTCAAATCCATCGTCAGAAAGACCACATCTGTTGAGATTTAAGTATGCCAAGGCAGTTAAGGCTGTACCAGAAAGAAATATATAATATATAATTAAAGAACTTACCAGTAAAATTTTAGACAACAGAACAAAAACAAGCAAGTATAAGTTTTCAAGTTCAAACAGTCTTTGCAGCTTTGGCACCATTTTATAGATGCCAGACTGTCAAATCCTTAGTTTCTCAAATAAAATTGGATGACAAGCTCATGCATATCAAATACTTCCCGAACAAACAAAAATTGCTGCCTGTAATTAAGGGGAAAAAATAGTGTGGACAAAAAAGTACCAGAAATTGACTCTAAACACGCAGCAGTGATATTACATCCTTCAACATTTAATGTGGTAAGTTTCTGCAAACCTACAAGCCACAGAGGAATATTCAGGAAATAAAGAGAACAGAATAACATAATACATAAAGCATACTGCATTATGAACTTATTCCACAAGTCAATGTTCCAGTTTGATGATTAAAAAAAGTTCAAGAGTGAACATTAAATCACAACTGAAGATGTGCTCATGTGCATAAAACAGCAGTTGAAGTAGCTATAGTATATATATAGACAGCAGCTATAGTCTTGTAAAGTGTAATGATACTTGTAAATGATAACAAGGGCAATGGAAAATACCTCTTAAATAAGCAATCCCATGATCAGTAATACTGCTGTTGGAAATTTGTAATTCCTTTAGATTTATAAGCCCTGAAACATTAAACGAAGAAGGTCAACTCAACATCGATCATGCCCAATTTTGTGTGCCTAAATGCAAGAAGTAAAAGCACTGGCAATATGCACATGAATTTAAGAACTGATAATATCAAGCAGCTACAGATTACAGTTGCAAGACCACATAATCAGGTATACACTCTTTTTTAAGCTAAGCATCAGGTATGCTCTCAACTCAACCAAGGGAAAAAAGAAGCAAACATGGTAACATTTTATTGGCAATTGACTGGGAAACTATTTTTACATGTCTAGTGTAGAAAAAGCGAGCAAATACAACTTTTTATATTTAGAAGTAAAAACAAGCATGGGGAGACACTTTCATGAATAATTTTTTTCCCAGGTAAGGCGCAAAATGTACAACATCAAAACATTCTCTTTTGAACAAGCATGTGAACAGCAATGCATACATGTACTGTTATTGTGTATTATGTAGCACAATTCATATCGGGCCAAGTTGAATATGGGCTGGCTTGGACCTAACCAAAATCTTCACTGATATTTCTAAGACCCGATCATGACCCTAATAATGACCATGCTGAGAACAGCCCAGCCAGATGAAATACCATCAAGTCAGGTTAGGCCAACCAAAAAGTGCAGCTCAACCCCAACCAGGAACTAATATTGGGTATAATTTTAAAGACCCACATGTGGCCCAATTAGGTTGATGACAAGGCTTGTAATTGAATAGGGTTATGTCATGAGCACCTGTTTTCACCACATAAATAAACCTAAAACATAACAATAAAAATCACACGATCTTTTGATCAATACCTGAGATAGCCTTCATGTCTGAATCCACAACACATTTACAGCATCCAATATTAAGAGATTGAAGCTTTTTCAGACCTGTATAAAAACAAAAAGGAAACTAAGTCTATGACCTAGCAATTCCAAAATAAAAATTTCTATAAAAGGGCATTTTAAGCAAAGTAGTTTCTGATATCTAAATGATAATGATGCTTGACAGAGCCAATGAGGATTGGCTCAACCAGTAGGATCAAGCAACCTTGACACAATGGTCTCTGGGTTAGCCGTGCTAAGCCTTATGGCATGCCCTGCCCCAAGATTAGACCAATCTCCCCACCCCTTAAACATTTTTTACCACAAAAAAGAGGTTCATTGAAGGAAGGTACCACTTATCATCGCCATTACGGCATTAAGCACAGGCTACAGCTCAACCAGGTGCCTCAACCCACCCAAATCCCCCAATTATCCATTAACATCTAACATCAACTTTAAAGATTAGTCTAACTCAAGTACTTGTTAATAGATACTAACAGCAAAGTTTTTTTAACTAAAAGAAACTTAAATACGTCAGATGTATTTTACATTTGCAATTCAAAACTACAAAAATATTTGTATTAGAATAATGATCATATTCATCTTCCAGCCTGATGAAGGTCATATTGTTCATATTACCCTATAAACCATTCATATCTCATACCTAACTAGTTATTTCTGAACAGTTAAGCTTGTTTCAGATTACCATACAATAGGCAGGTCCTTAACAACGAAAATTACATAAAGAACTAGTCAACTTCTTACATAAAACTAGGATAATATAAAGAACGGAAACCTTTAAGATGAACAAATCCACCATGAATCTCAGAACACCTCTCAAGGTCCAACTTCTCCAAGTTAACTAAGCCGGAGAAAGCGCGCATTCCATCAGGTGTGACAGTGCTGCTCTTTCTGATACTCAAGGAAGTCATGTTCGAAAAACCTATGCAAGAAAATTGCCATGCTCGTTTGTGTTAAACTTTTAGAGAGTCAATCCCAACCAACAAGACACGAGAACAAATAATGCCATTATTCTATTGGCAAAGCCTGATTCCAATAATACATAATGTTCGGTAAGAGTTTTCCCAAACATAGAGTTCCATCACATTCATTCATATTACAACTACAAGGCAAAATAATATTACTTTATCACTCAGAACAATTCTGTAGGTATGTCATACAATCAACACAAGCAATGACACAAAAGAAGATGACACTGAGAGAATATAAAAAAATAAAATCAACCTTTAGAAAGTTTCACTGATAAAAGTCCATTTAACTCCAATATTTTCAACATGAACCCAAGCTTTGTTAAATAGCTTTATACTCAGAGGAGCAGCCATAACTACACTCATGCAGGGAGCACACAGGGAGTTCAAATGAGGCTGTTAAGTATGATTGATAAAATTCTTGATTGCTTTTGAACAGGTCATGAATGAGATCAATTAGAAATCATTATTTAGTCGGTGGATTCTATTTGAGCACAAACAAATTTCCACACCTTAATGATGATTCATAGTTTTATTAATACAGAAAAAATGTGAGCTGGGACAGGTCATGAAAGAGATCAATTAGAAATCATTACTATTTAGTAGGGAAATTCTATTTAACACAAACGAATTTCCCCAATCTTCTTTCTTAAGACATACTAAAACCTTAATGATGAGTCATAGTTTTAATACAGAAAGAATGCGAGCTGGGTATTAAATATCATCACCTCAGCACAAACCACAAAGTCCTACAATTTGAATAATTTGGGTGATCTGACCATGTTTACAAAGAAACAAAAGCATTCTGGTTTAAAGAAATTCTAATCACAAGGAAAGAAATAGTAACTCTACCACTAATATGTTTGAGCCCATGTTCCGAAAATTGGTCACAGTAATTGAGAGTTAATGCTTGGAGATTTGAGCAATCCTTTAGAAGACGCAAACCATTATCTGTCACATGAGAATCAGAAAGATCAACTGAAAGTAAAGATGACCCTTGAGAAGAGATGACATCCATCCAAGCATCATTGACTCCAGGATATTCACCCAAGTAACAATCCTGCAAAGCGGAAAACACATATCAGATTCTCATAAGTAGGGTGATCTTTGTGACTGAAATTTTCGAGTACTACAACTTAAGCAACATTTTCAATCCTACCAAGCCACTTTGCACACTACCTGAAGAGCGCAATCTCGAAAAGCTTGGAGAGATTCTTCTGTTAAGCAATGAGAATCCACCAATTCATTGAAGATTTGCTGGCTTATGTCTCGTGGAAGAATCGAAAAGGAATTGTACTTGCGAAAATCCTGTTATTACAACTTAACACGTGTGGATCAGTTACAGTTACTTAATAATGGAACAAAAAAATAATAATAACCAAAGGGAAACGATTATTAAGCAAAAGGAAACATGCATGCACCTCGCGAATCTTATATAAGCATAACTCCAAGAGGGAGGGGACAGTGGCCCCTCCAGGGCAATGATTTGCCTTAGAACGTAAACTTCTAGCTCCTAACCATTTTGTGCTGCCACTTCTACAATACCTTCCCGAGACTCCTCCTCTGCGAGGATCATCTTGAAGGACCTGTTGATCTCTCTTTCTAGAACAAATTCCCCCCATCGCTTAATTATCGATCATAAATGCAAGGGAACGTGACAAAGAAAATCAAGTTTCCATTTCAGAGCAAAATGATGTTGTTGTGATGAACTGCAAGAAGGAACAAACAAACAAAAAAATACACAAGTAGTAAATAAATAACTGTCATAAGTAATTAGTCTCTTCCTCTCTCTCTCTCTCTCTCTCTTAAGCAGCTTAAGATATTTGTCACCTTTATTATTATTATTATTAGGATTAGGATTAGGATAAAAGATAAATAGTAGATGGAAAAAGAAAAGGGAAAAGGTGTTGTTAGTTAGCTTAAGTTGCATAACACCTTTTGTACTGGCCGGAGATAGCGAACAGAAAAAGGGAATATTACGATAAAGTAAATGATGATGATGATGAGGAAACGGAAAGAGGTGAGTGAACGGAGATAGATAGATACCTTGATGAAGGTCACTCTCTCCGAAGAGAAGAGAAGAGAAGAGAAGAAGATAATGAGCTTAATTAATTAAGTGGAGGAGAAGTCCATTAATGAAACAAGTTTTAGAGAGAGAGAGAGAGAGAGAGAGAGAGAGAGAGAAACTAAGAGAGGGAGAGTGGGGGGGTTGTACTTGTGCTTGTGGGTGTTGAGAAGTGTTGAGGGAGGAAGAGGAAGCGGAAGAAGAAAGTGGAAAGAAGACGCCACCGGATGAGTGACACGTGGCAGTGTGCGCGGGTGTGAGTGGAATTGGTACGTGGGAGGAGTACGAGTTTGGGATAAGGGCGAGAGAGTGGGGTCGGTCATATGATATGACACGAGTGGGTCCCATCCCCCGCCTATTCCGTTCTATTCTATTGGATCTCTTCTTCTTCTTCTTCACACTCTCATCCTCCGCCGCTAACGCTGTCGTTTCCCTCCCACTCTTACTATTATTTTCTTTTTCTTTTTGTCATTTTTTTCTACTCTTAAATACGAGTAATTACTAGTAGTAGTTCTTAAATAAGTTTTTTTGAAATAAAATGAATTTGTTCATAATTATCATTATCATTTTTAAAAATTTGAGGTAACGTTATTTTTTATTTTTACGATTTTACTTTAATTTAATTAAAAGGAAAGAGATAATTTAAAAAATTGAGGTATCGAAGAATAATGTTTAGTGCTTTTAGAGTTAGAAGACTTAGTTTTCAAAGGCTTTTTGTTACTTCCTCCCTTCCTAATTATAAGATCTTCGTGGACATTTTTACGTTCATCAATATCGTTGAATTCTATATTAAAATTGATATGTTTTTCCAAAAACACTCGGCTACCAATTATTAGAACATAATAATTTTTTTCATTTTTCAATAATTAATTTAATTTCTAGATATTCCACCATCTATGTTTAATGTAGTGAATCAATTTCCAAGTCATTTACACCATTAAGCAAGCTCCATTTCATATTCTAATACAATTTTATTTATTTCTTCTCACAAAAACTTAGACCACAATGATTAGATGTAAGAGTAATTTTGGAAAAAAATTACAAGAGGATCTTCTATTTAGGACCAAATTTTTTTTTATCTAAGAGGATCTTATAATTAGGGACGGAGAAAGTATTTTTTACTCCTTGTCCTCAGTTCTAAAGGTTGATATTAAGTGAATAGTTAAAAAAATTGATCCTTCTATTCAAATTTATTTATCATTTAATATTTTTAATTTATTCCAAATTATTTATCTTTTTAAAAATTTGATGATGTATTAATTAATTCTTTATTTCCACTTTTGACATTACTTTGAAATATCCAAGAATAATATAGGTAAAAAAAATTAACTTATACTTCTCTTAAAATTTATAACATTAAATAACTTTTTTAATTGATAGAACCCTAAAACAAAAGGCAAAATTGAAAAGATAGAGGAAGTATAAGATTGGGCTTTATGTTCAAATTTCAATGATGCATCCTAGACCTTTGGTCATGACAATTATTACAATTTTTTTAAGGTAACATGTTGTTTAGATGTATATATAATGTATTTCTCCAATTCTAAATATATTTTTTTTTAAAGTAAAAAAGTTGCTTCAAAATATAAGACCCTTTCTTTTTTTTTTTCTAAAATTGTACTTTTATGGGAGTATGGTTTTTATTGAAAAAAATTCCACATTTACTCTATTGTTTTCATATGAAATGAGAAGTGTAAAAGACAAATAATTCAAAAAGGTACATCAATCAATCAAATAAAAGAAACAATTATGTCCAATAATTATTCAAAGAGTATTTTTAAAACAATATGCCAAAATCTATTAATTTTTAGTGCATATTTGGTGGGCGTAAATTCTATTCACAGATATCATGAGCATTTCAAGTTTAATTATTATATATATATATATATATATATATATATATATATATAATTTTTTACTAATATAATGTGATAATTCCTTGTCACTATGAAATAATAAAATTATTAGAGATTATATATGATTAAAATTTAAAAGTTATAAGAAAATTATAATATACATAAACTATTTATTTGAAAAATAAATTCATAAGTATACTGGTATCCACGAAAACAGGTATTATAATACTCGTCCTAACTCCTAACCCATCACATATCATTGTGGGTACTCGTATGATATGAGATTACTGTGATAAAGTATCACGGCCAATCTTTTTATTTGCGTTTGGTTCTGTTTAGAAGATGATTATGAATACATGTATCAATGTATCATGTCCAAATGGATTCACTAAGTTATTTTGCTTTTAATTTCAAAGTGTGCTGTTTATACTTGAAAATAAATTTGCTAATTTATGTAAAATGATTTTTCAGTTGGTACATTTTAGCATAGTATACTAGTTTTTAGGAGACAAAAAAACCCTCATACTTTAAGAAGACATGAAGTAGTTTTTAACAGGGATATTTTGATAATTTTCATTTTTAAATTTAAAAAAATAAAAAATCCCCCCAAACCCTAACTTTCACCTCTCTCTCTTCCCTCATTTTTCTAAACACTTTCTCTCTCAACCAACCACCGTCGCTCACAATCAACCACCGCTACCAATCCCACCGGTAACGACATCACTACTTGAACGCGTTCCACCATCACCGGGGGTCGAGGATGGGTGTGGGTCACTGGTGCGGCTGGGGTCATGGTTACGATTGAGGGTGTCCTCCTCATCTCGGTGGGGGGTTGCTGTCAGGGTGGTGGCTGTTGGGTTGGTTGTTGCGATGGCTTGAGGATTTCGCGACTAGGTGGGTCGGTTGCGTGTCGCGCCGAGGGAAGGGGAAGAGCTGCGGTAGGGTGTCGGGACTGGTTGTGGCTGTGGCTGCTGTGTCAGTGTCGCTGATGGTGGTTTCGGCTGGGCTGGGGCTGCGGGTGGCGGAGATCGCGTATGGCTGGGATTGGGAGATGACGGAGAACACGTCTGCGGGGCGGTGGGGCGGTGGTGCTGGGTGGTGGGTGGTGGCGGCTGGGCGAGGGGAGGAGATGGATGATGGGTGACGGGGTTGAGAGTTAGGTGATTTTTTTTTTATTTTGAAAAATGAAATTATGAAAATACCCTGGTTCTTAACACTCAGTCCTTTTAATATTGAAGATATTTTTGTTTACTAAAATATGGTACACAATGTTAAAGTGTTCCAATTAAAAAACCACATTACGCATGTTAACAAACCCCATATATATATATATATATATATATATATTATAAATATAAAATATTTAATATATACGAATATTTTTTTTCAAAACTATTTTTATGACTATTATGAAGATTCTAAAAAAATATTGATTTAATATAAATGTTCTTGAAAATAAATAATTAAATGTTATTAGAAATTGAAATAAGTTCTTTAAAAAAGCGCCAATTTTTTTTATTAAAAAGATCTTACATGTAAATCGGAAAAAATATTGTATAAATTTATTGATGCTCATATTCCTAATTGAAAAAATGAAGAATGTACCACAACGGTGTAAAACCATTGTTGGATATGTAAAAATTTACACTTCCAATACTAGTGAGTCAAAATATATTTTCGATAATGATGTGTCAAAGGTGTATTTTTTTTGTTGGCGATGCTTCGAAGTCAAAAACTATACTCTTTTCGTTTCATTGAGTTTCGTCTTTTAGGCTTGGGCACATAGATTAAAAAAATGTTAATTATTGTAACTATCATGTATAGTTTGTCAAAAATAGTCATATTTAATCCTTATTGAAAATTATTGCAGTATTTAATTTTTTATTAGTAAGTGTGTCCATTAATTAATGTATGGTGGTTATAAGAGATAAAAGAGATGATAAAAGTAGAATTAATGAAGAGTAAGAAAAATGATTAAATGAAGGGTTAAAATTGGAAAAAAAAAATAATATTTGTGTATTGAAAATGTAAAAGATCAAACTCAATGAAACAGACGAAGTATATTTTTTTTTTTCAGAAAAATCCAATCCAATGAATGATACTGTGGATGATAGGTACGGCGTACCAATTACCAAATCCTCTCTAATTCGCAAATGGGGGACGGAGTAATCTACACTGCAAATCGCGCTGACTCAAAAGTTGAAAGTTTCCCTGTTCGATTCCAACTAAAAACATCCCGCTGGGGATAGTCAGTCACGCAGCTTGTTCCGAATTAGTTTCAAGGGCTCCCTGATATTAAGAGTACTCTTGGGGATACAGGTAATTCCGCAAGGAATACAGAAAAAAAAATTAAAACTTTCACTCTAGTCATTATGTTCCTTCTTCTTTGGGTGGTGCATAGTAACATGTTCAATTTTTTTTAAGTAACTTTGTTTGTTTTTTTTTTTTTCGTTTTGAGGATAAATTAGGATAGATTCTCTAATTTCAATTTTTAAAATTTCAATAATTTCATATTATATTTAATTATATTTAAATATAATTTGTTTTATTTAATTAATCAAACAAAATATTAAAAAAAATATTTTCAGACATACTGTAATATAAAATTATTAAAGTTGGAAAAATTAAAATTAGACAATCCAAATCCACTGCTCATGCATGATTCCTTTTTTAGCTAGTGCAGATTACCAGATTTGTTACGGGATTTTGAAAATGCAAAACGAAATTCATTTTCTTTTTCCTTTTGCTTTAGAGTTTAATATTTGTAGACCGATAATGTAATTTTTTTTACACTACCGGTGCATCATCCATCATTAATTAATATGCATTACTTTTACTTATAAGTCAACCATAACTAATTAATTAACAATGAATAATATATGTTCATGGTGTAAAAAATCTTTACACTATCAGTACATACACTATTTTCTCTTTGCTTTATCTTATGAGATTTGGATTTAAATACTCTAATTTAATCTATATCTAACTTACAAATTTTAGTTATTAAATATTTTTGGTGGTTTAAATTTAAAAATATATAATGGATGCGATATCTATCCCAATAGATAAAATTTGTGAATAAGAAATATATATATATATATATATATATATATATATATATAATATTGAGTTAGAGAGTTGAAATCCAATTTTTAATGAAATTTTACTAAATAAAATTCTTTATCATTTATCCATAATCTTCGTTAATTAATTACAGTACAATTTTGAATTAAAATCAACTCACCAAAAAGTGCATTGGGAAAGTTTTGCTGAAAAGCACAAGTCGCCCTCCCACTTCTCATCATGCTCTTCTACTTCTAAAGAAAAGTAACTGTTTATGCAATTATATAAATTTATTATTTCGATAAAGATTTGCTATCATCTTATTAAAATTTACTGGATACTTTATTCAAATTGTCTTTCCATTATAATAAAGAAAAGTAATTGATTCAAAAAAAAAAAAGAAAAGTAATTGTTTATGCAATTTTATGAATATATTATTACGACGAAAATTTACGATCATCTCATTAAAATTCATTGAATACTTTATTCAAATTTTCTTTTCCATTGTTTATAACAAAGAAAAGTAACTGTTTATGAAATTGTGTGAATTTACTATTATGATAAAGATTTACTATCATCTTATTAAAATTTCTTGAATACTTTATTTATTGGCTAAATTACTCATTTGGTCTCTTACCTTATTTTTCAATTTCAAATTGGTCCTTTACCTTTTTTTTTCATATTGGTCCCTTATGTTTTTTTTCACTGTCAATTTGGTCCTAGAATCACTATTCATCATACGTGTCAAAATCATATTGGTCCACATATATATTGTTGGAGAGAGAAAGTGACACGTGTCCATAACATATTGGTCCACATTGGATGAACAGTGATTCCGGGACCAAATTGATAGCAAAAATAAACATAAGGGACCAATATGAAACCAAAAAAAAGTAAGGGACCAATTTGAAATTGAAAAATAAGGTAAGGGACCAAATGAGTAGTTTAGCCATATTTATTCAAAGTTTTTTTTTCTCCATTCACCGCAAGTTTGAACAAGAAAAGCAATATAAGGAGTAATTTATACACCCTCCGTCTTATAAGTTATGATCTTTTGGAGACTTCATATAGATTAAGAAATGAGTAAATGATGTAAGAATTTGATATAATTACCCCATTTAATAAAGGGATTGAATAATAATAAATGTATGAAAATTATATTGAAG
The DNA here is from genome assembly GCA_037953625.1 of Crotalaria pallida. Lineage (NCBI taxonomy): Eukaryota > Viridiplantae > Streptophyta > Magnoliopsida > Fabales > Fabaceae > Crotalaria > Crotalaria pallida. The sequence continues at coordinate 182,282,620 of CM075649.1, forward strand.
AGATATGAAAAAGAGAATGTAATAAATAAAGGTATATTTGAAAAAAGAAGTATAAATGAGTCTTGAATTTCTAAATGAACACGACTTATGAGAAAAAAATTTTCTTCAAGATATCATAATTTATGGGACGAAGGGAGTACCACGGTAATAAGAGGGAGAATTGGTAGGGGGAAAATTGAGCAAATATTGATACTCCTGTCTTAAGATATCTACTATTGTTTTAAAGAAGAGTTAATAGTCACATAGGTCCCCGAAAGATATCCGTGAAATCAGTTAGGTCCCTGAAATATTTGTGGAATCTCTTAAACTCCCCAAAGATCAATTTGGCATCACGTTAGTCTCCCATCCAATTTTTTTTAGGAGGGACCTAACAGAATCCTATGTGACACATTAAATGCTTTGTTGGCCCCCAATGCCATGTTGGAATGTTAAGAATGTGCTACGTTTGGGACAACAAATCATTTAATATGCCACGTAGAATTCTTTAGGTCTTTTATAGGGAGATTAACGTTATGTCAAATTGATCTTTGAGAGGTTTAAGAGATTTCATAAATTTTTCAGGGACCTAACTGATTCCAAAATAATCTTTGGAGGTTTAAGACATTCTAAAAATCTTTCAGGAACCTAATTGATTCCACAGGTACTTTTCAGGTACCTATGTGACTATTATCTTAAAAATCAATGGATAATACTGTAGTCATAATAGATAATACTGTACGTCGCAACCAACAAAATCAGATACCAGTCTCGATTCAAAGTTTTCAACATGATGGCCGGCAATAATAGAGACATAGACATAGCAAAATAAATGCTAAATGACGATCATATAGTCATGTACTCATAATTCGTGTAAATAAAAATACGAATACAGTATTTAAATACATCATACTCCTTCCAATCTCAATTTATATATATATATATATATATATATATATATATATATATATTAATGATTTCAAACATTAAAAGAAAAAATTAAGCAATTTCCTGCCATTAAATACTATTATTCTTAAAAGCGATTTTTTAATGGATGTCTTAGGGTATGAGTCAATATTACTTAAGTGAGTAAATTCTAATGAAAAAAAGTAAAGGCTTATTTAAGTTTTTAGTCCTTAAACTTAGGTGCTCTTTTGAAATTAGTCCTTGATCTTTTTTTTTTGTTGTTTTGGGTCCCTAAACTTTTTCAATTTTTGGAAAATGACCTTGTTGTTGCTTAAGTGATGATATGACCGATGAAATGCTACATAACCTTCGCAATATCGATAGATAACATACTAGATGATGCCACGTGAATTTTAAAGATTAAAAAAAAATTCAAATTTATTAAAAATAATTAAAATTTGTATTTTTTTAAAAAAAAAATAAAATCCTTTAATAATTTTGAAAAAAAATCATGTGGTATTACAAAAGGCTACATAGCACTTCATTCTTCTATGTCGGACAAGTGACGTGACATTTCATTGGTCATATCATCACTTAAGCAACAACAGGGTCCTTTTCCAAAAATTGAAAAAGTTTAGGGACCCAAAACAACGAAAAAAAGATCAAGGACCAATTCCAAAAGAGCACATAAGTTCGGGGACTAAAAACTTAAATAAACCAAAAGTAAAAACATCAACATCTTAGGTATCAAATGTATATCATTTTCTCATGTAAAATTATTTTTTTAAAGTAAATTTGACATGTGTCATAATACACTCATCAGAAAAATCAATTTTAGAATATTCATATTTAAACTAGTTGTCTGAATTTTTTTTCATTTCCAATACTATATTTCTAAAATACTTTTAATTTATTTACAAATTTGAGAAAATTAAATTCGATCAATTATTTTTTTTAATAGATGTGAAATTATTTTTTCCTTAGAATAGTAAATGGAGGGAGTAATACTCTTTTCATTAGGATTCATGTTTGTCCACAATTTCATGTAGGATTTGAAGATTGTTGACTTTGATGTATGATGTTGATAGATAGCTAATTCTTGACAAAGGAACATAGCAATATAAATCAATATTTGCACGTCTGTTTACTTAGGATGAATTGAACATTTACATGGATGACAATGTTGGGTTATATAGAGACGTAGGTAACTTGATTTATTTTTTTTATAAGAGTGTTTTTCAAATTGCTATGATAAAAACAATTCTAAAAGTCATAATTATCTCGATCAGCTTATCAAATAAGATAAACTATCATCTTAGACAGTCACGTGAATAAACATGATCAAGTCAATCTCGAATCTTTTGAGTTGGACACAACCAATTTGGTCAACTTGATGAGCTTGTTTAACCCTGATACATCGATTATTAGTAAAATTTTAGTTGAACCCAGTTAACTAAGTCAATTAGACAAACTTGGTGAACTCGGTCAAGATGGATTCTTTGAGTAGCAGTATCATTTATTTTAGCAATAGTGGTTGAGCCGACACTGGATAGTACTGTAACTAGTAATAACACTCTTTAGCAAATACCACAGAAATTTATATATGAATGGTAAGATATGCATGATATAAAATAAAACAAGGATGATACTTCATGGAGATGTTATTAACACTCATTTCATTACTACTCGCACTCAATTTTTATAATTTTTTGCATTTATTAGCCAATATTACTCTTATATTAAACCTCATATCCATATATCTAATACTCACACCCTAATCATATTATTTACACCCATAATTGTAAAAACCTCAAATTATCATTACTTATACCCATCATTACCTTCAATCTCTCATCCTCAACTCATATAATCATTTTCAACCTCTCACCTTTCTCACCCAATTCCATAAAATTAAATTAATGTCCCAAAAAAGTCATAAATCCAATAATAAACTAACAAAGTAATACATCCTCTGCCTCTAAAACACGAGATCTTATGGTTATGGGCGAGTTTGGATACTGAGCCGTTTGCAACGGTCTGTAGAATTTTCATCCACACAATTCAAGGCATCACGCTTATATATCAACATGCAAGTCATTTGATGATTATGTGGGTTTATGACTGTAAAAAAATTTGTCGTTACATACAAACATTATGTGGGGTTATATCTACATGCAAGTCATTTGATGTTACATAAGATCTGTAGAATTTTTTTCTCATTTAAATGTGTGAATTTTGTAAATAAGATTAAGGATGATTATGTCGGTTAAGAATGAGAGATTAAAAATGGTGGGTGCAAGTACTTTTTGTGGGATACTAATTAATTTTCATGGAATTGGGTGAGAAGGATGAGAGGTCGAGGATAATTATGTGGGTTGAGGATGAGAGGTTTAAGATGGTGGGTGTGAGTAGTGATAATTTGCTAAGTATTAGGTTTTTAAAATTATGGTTGTAATAATAGGATTAGGGTGTGTGTATTAGATATGTGGATGTAGGTATTAATATAAGGGTAATATTGATAAGTAAATGCAAAAAATTATAAAAACCGGATGCGAGTAATAATGAAACAAGTGTTAATAACATATTTCATACTTCATTACCCAGTTGTGTAGAAGCTAGGAATTTCAGAGGTCACAAAAATTTGTTATCACCTTTCATAAGTGATAACATCATAATGATCATATATACCACAATGTCATTCTATGATCATCCAATTGATAAAAAATGAAAATAATAATTTAATTTAATCTTCATTAAATTTTACTTTTTTGATCTGGAGTTGGCATAGATAATTGTACAAGCTATCCTATAAATGAAACAAAAATTGGTTACAAAGAGAAAAACAAAAGTGAAGATGTACCAAAAATTTAATAAAAGAAGACTAATATGTAATACCACAAAATTGCACCTATATGGTAAAAAAAAAAAAAAGAGCCACAATAAATTGATTTAAACAAACTAAGCCAGATGTGTGCCTATGATACATTACAGTTAGGTACAAACCACCAGACATGTAAATATCACGAGGGTGCAACAGATCTGGCGTTCCGTCCAAGGCCAACAAGACCTAAGCCCTTTGGAATGCTATCATTTCTAGTTTTGCCATGATTATTATTATGGCTACAATTTGAAGAATGAACATGACCATTATTATGACCATGATGTGTTTTGGAGTTGTTGCTACTGTTGGAATTCACATCAATAACAACATGACCATTTCCATTGCCCTTTGAAAGATCAAAGTGAGAACGTGAGTCTCCATTACTTAAGTTTGAGCTCCTTGTCATGTTCATCATTCCTATACCCTCCTCTGAATTACCTTCTTCAATGCACTCCACATCTTCATTGTATCCATTGATCAGGAAATCAGAACAATTCTTCTTGATACCGTGATCATACGGGTTTTTGAATCTACCACCTGGTCCTCTGAGGTAGCTATAACGCATAGCATTTGCCATTTCGTTTGTAGTAATATTGCGTGATATCTAGGGAAAGAAAATAAAAAATAGGACACAAGGACACATGCTTCAGATCATAGGAGAAAATTTTCTTATGCACAAAACCAAAAATATATAAATAAATTAAATAAAAACTAAATGGGCCTGCTGAAACATACCTGACTAGCCTGAACAACTGTCAAAGCGAACACACCGAAGAATAGGAAAAAATCAGCAATCAAGAATGATATGGCACCAACATGATTCTTACCAACATACTGAATCCATGCTCCAAATGAAGGAGGAGCAAGTGGATCAGTCAATACTCCTGCATACAGTAAATTGGTTTCGATCAGCAGTTAAATTGCAGAAAAATGAACAACGGAACGCTTTATGTCTAAACACACATACTTGAAAGAGAAACTCCACCAGTAACCAACATTGCTGAAACTTCGAGGACAAGAAAAATAAAGAAATCCCATTTGTTCTTCTGTATTCACAGTGCAATAAAATCAGGTCAATTCGTCCAGCATGGGAAAAAAAATCAGGTCAATTCAATCGACGAGAAAGAAAGTTGCATGGTCAAAATATAGGAAAATGAAAGAGTTATTAAATATACTATTAAATTTAATAACATTATCATTATAGTAACAATGTGAGATGATAGGATTAATAGTCTCACCTAACTGAAATGATTTACCAAACATAAATGGCTTACTGTAAGATCCAACTAAAATATAGTTTATTTTAGACAAGAAATATTTTATTTGCAGTTATAAAACAGATTTAAACTAAATACTCACTATCACCTCACTCAATCAAGACTGATGAGGTTCATGAGGTGCATAAAACAAATATTTGCAAAGGGGAAAACGGGAACAGTAGAAATGTCTGAAACTAAATTCTCTCCTCCATCCACTCCTTTATCAGTAGAAGTCGGTGAGAATGAAAAGTTTAACCTAGTCAATTAACATTTAAATGCAAAGCATTCAAATTTAAAAAAAATAAATAAATCATCCAGAAGTACCTTGCCAATGCAATTAGATACCCAAGGACAATGATGATCAAATTGTTCCACACAACGATCACATGTAGAACAGTGTTTCGCACGAAGAGGCCTGACAATCTAAAAAGAAAAAAAGCAATATAAGAGATTCTGTACAAAATGAACAAAGGATTGATAGGAATGTGTATCTTCGTGTGCAAAGTATTGATTATGGGTGAAGAATGATTCATAGTTTCACTCTAATAAGTTAAACAATATAAAGAAAGCAGAGAGAACCTTGCATGTTGCACAAAGCTGGGACCAATTTCCAGCTAGCAAGGCAGGATTATTTATCTCAATCTTTAAGAGAGGCTCCTGCAATTAATCATTCAACCTTTTAATGTCAATGATGTAAACAAAGAGAGATTGGTTAGCTCATAACATAAAAAACAAAAGAAATAGAAGTCATAAAATCTTAGGAGCAAGGACGGCACTGAAACTCAAAATAGAGACCAGGTAGAACAGAACAAAACTTACATCATCTTTCATATTCTCAGTGTCATGCACATTCAGTTTGATGTAACCTGGATCCTTGCTATTAAAAAAACAAGAGGGAAAGATTGAGAAAACAAATAAAATAATAATGCAAAAAAAAAAAAAAGTAAGGCAATTAGAAAAAAGTTGCAACTAGTCATAGAATCAGCTTTAGAAAAATGAACTACTACAGGCCATGCATGTCTTATTGCGGGTCAGTTCCCACTGTATTTATTTCATACCACCATAGAAAACAATAACTCCTTGGAGGGAGTGCCATTAATTCTGTTAGCTTGAGAACTTGAACACAAAAGATAAGGAACTGTTGAAAAGGTTCCACCAGATTCTAAATGATCACCGGCATAATTTTTAGAAATATTTCCACCTACAGTCACAAGGAGGCTACTTGGAGAATATAGGCCAAGAAGCAAGCATCAACAGATGGCAGATGGTCAGATATGAAGGCACTAACCTCCACATAAAGGTGAGGTATCAAGCATTCCCTTAGACACGCATGTTAACAAACTTGCTCTAAACTCTAAACTACTTGTACGCAGCCAACCAATTAAATACATGAGGAATGCTCTCCTTTAAACAACTCACATGAAAATGGGAGTAGTCCCACCAAAACACTTGAGTAATGCATTTCATGGCCATACTTACATAGGGCTACATAATAACAATTACATGGTAAACCAAAAAAAAAAAAGTCTCCTGAACCTATAAAAAAATGAATCAAGGTCATTTAGTTTTTAGAAAATATAAATAAGCAAGAGTTCTTATAGATATAATGGCCTATAGAGTATTTGTGTGAAGCTGTGACGTCCATATTACTTACCTGCTACACTTGTAAAACATAGCCAATCCCACGGTTGCAAGTAAAACTCCAAACCATGCAAGAAGGCCAGCTGCAGCAGTCAGCTTTGGCAGATTCGTTGCTGCAGAAAAGATTGAAATGATAGTAAGACACAAAGGTGCTCATATGCACAAATAATTTATTTCAAATGTGGAAGTCAAGGTAGATACCCAAGATAACTGAATGAATATAGGTGACCAAGAGCACAAAAATTATACACCATAGTACAGGAGCAAGTCCTAACTTGGAAATCTTTCCAAGGGGGCTGTTATTATCACACCGTTTGTCAAGCAGTCTTCGGGCATTTCCCTACACAACAGATTTAGTGAGGAAACATAATCAAATTGGTCAATATATCAACCCAATATCGTAAAAAAATGTTCAGCAGATTTGGCATCAGTTACTAGAACAAGGAGGCAATATTTGCAAAGCATGTCTTCAGAAGCAGCAAACTTATGTAAATGTAGAAAGTAAAAAGCAAAGCCCATAGGCCATAATGGAGACGATGTACCACCAATTGTCAAAACATACTTTGTAACTACTTTGTTATAAACTCTTACACAACAATACCCACACATAATACCTAAGAGTCTCTTTATAATTGCTAATGACCTTATGATGTAACAACTATGGCATACATAATAGAGGACAAGATATTTTCTTTTTTAACAATAATTTTTTTCCAGATTATTATGATTGTACAGTTTGTAAAGATTAGGAGTTAAGGCACCGTATAATTCTTAATAGAAATAACTTTGATATGTCAGTTACTTAAGATCTGAAAGTGATTTTTCATGCAAAGATAGAATAAGACTAAATTTAAAACTTCATCACGACATAATCAACACTCATCACTAATCTGAACAATACCTTTACAAATGAAAAAAGGTTCATTTTCTAATACGAGAATATGCAATAGCAGCTTCAAAAACATTATTATTATCAGGGATCAAGATGTCCCACTCGTATTGTGGCAGAAGCATGCAATCAACATTAGTAATACAAGCCAGAGATAGGAACTCAAGCAGAATTAGCACATCAACACTGGAAGTGCATTTCTTCAATAAGAAAACACGCATAAGAACTCCCCTAAAGCACCTATTATACAGAGGCAATGAACGCAACTGCTTTTCAGACAAGCCATCCAGCCCAATTCTCAAAACGATGCAAACATACATTTTGAAAGAGGGATGATGAAGTGCCATCAAAATGGTATAACTAACCAAATTATAATATTTTGATTATAAAACACCTACAAGGAAAAAAGCAACTTGTCGGTGATTCTTATCAGATGCAAGCTGTGCTGGTGTAAGGCCAGTATTATCAGTCACCATCAAGTCTTCCTTCTTGCCAGCCTGTACTAACACAGTACAGGCCTCCAAGTTTCCCCTGATAGCAGCCCAATGAAGAGGTGTGCAGCCTGAATAAATTAAGGAAAATAAGAATTACAGCAATGCTTTGAAAATAAAAGATCAATTCATAATTTATATCAGTGAATTAATAAGTTCAGCAAACAATAAAAGGATTCGGGATAGAGCAATTGAACATACCCTCTTTATCTTGGCGTCCCCTATGTGCATCAAGAAATAATAGTAGACGTATAGAATCGGCAAACCCTTTGTAAGCAGCCCTAAAATTCAAGCCATGTGCAGGAAGAATCGATTCAAGAACTTAAAAACAGTGACGAGTTGCAGAAATAATTCACTTAAGCAGAACCATTCAAAATCTCATTTTAAAAAGGAAATATGCATGTGAAACCAGATGAATGGTACAAAAGATAAATAATTCATTGACATTGTAGATTAAAAAAACAATTTCAATGCCAAAAAATAAAAAAGTTAAAAGTAAAATATTGGTGAAACTTTTTATACATTATCCTGAGAAACAAAAATACATATGCAAAACTGAGCCAAGATATCATTATATTATTGAAAGAATTGAAAAAAAAGTAAATACGATGAGTTTAGCTGAAAAGGTAATTTGAATGATGTATTCCATCTACTGCTCATGGCACACTGGTTCAAACATCATCCTTCATAATCCACAATATCGCATGGACAATAAGCCAAGAATAAGTTACAGAATCAAAGCATGGTAATAACAAGCACCTTCAAAGTAAAAGAATCGAAATTATGGGAAAATTAACAATAGCCAAGGAATGTTAAAGCATTTCCATATTTTCATTTTCTACTAGGCAAATTGGAATCTACTTCTCAGACAATGTTTTCACTAAAACTCTACCAAATACAAATTTTAGGTTCATTTTCTGTTTCTAATGGCCAAACCAACTATGTTGAAAGTTTTCTCAAGGAAAATAACTCAACATATTAAACCAGCAGAAACATGTCTGGGCACACATGTTCGACAAAGAATTTGCCAAAGCTTCAGCTCACAAATTGAGTCATTGCTTGATTGAAGAGCAGAATGTAACAAATATAAAATCGGTTGACTTGTATTTTCTTCATTACCAATGCAAGGGGCTTCTTCCATCATTATCAGGAACATCAGGGTCGGCATTCCACTTTGAAACAACGTGGTAAAGGAAAGCCGTCTGACCATATTGAGCAGCAACATGTGTTGTCTGCACCCAATTTTATTATAATTAATAAAATCAACATTTATAGTGACACTAACATATTTCAAGTGAGAAGAGAATCAGAAACTACCAATCTGGCACAATTAACCAGATACGGATCAACAAGTATAAGGGTCACATAATAAAATTGACTTCTTGAATTATTATTTCACGAGGTGAATATTCTCTTTCATATAAAAATCATTAGATTTGATGTGCATTGACGAGTTTGCATTGCTCTGAACACCAACGGTAATAACTTCCTGATATAGTAAGCCATGAAAATTGGCAAAGCACAAGGCAGTGTCACATCGATAAAATCCTCGTGTCGAATCCAAACTCTTAAATAAAGGTGAAAAAGAATCAGGTGAATCTAACCTGATACCCATTCATATCGGAAGCATTCACCCGGGCACCCTCTTGGAGTAAAAGCTCTGCAACTTGGATGGCACCCCGAACCGCACTCCAATGTAATGCAGTCTGGCCAGTATGATCTGTTGCATTTACATCACCCCCATGCTGCCAATCACAACACCGATACATAAATAGTAGGTTAGTGCCAGAACCACCCATCAATTTTGCATACTATCACATGCAACAACAATCAAACCTTTTTCATACTACTACATGGGGTTGGCTACATGGATTGAATGACACCACAGTGTTCTACCGTAAATCATGTTTACCGACAAATCATTAATTAATATCTAAATCCTTCTTAATAGTTTCCCCTGTAGAACAATTAGGCTACCCTCCATCAGATCAAGTCTTGAAGCCAAGTTAGTGAAATTCAATTAGAACATAAATAATACAAATACCACAATCAGTTTCCGTTTCAATAATACATAGGAGCTGAACTAAGCTAGCTATAGGGCATCATCATCATGATTCAATTCAATTCAATTCAATTCATCAATCAAGAAGACATAACATAGCATAGTAAGAAGCGATTAAAGAAAGGAAGAAAGAACCTCACCTCAATGATGTACTGGGCAGCAGCAGTGCGATTGTTAAGAGCAGCCCACTGAAGGGCGTAGTAACCCAACCCATCAGGCTCCGTCACGGTGCAACCCTCTTGCTCTACCAATCGATGAAGCTTCTCTAAATCCCCGTAAGCTGCCGCCGTGTACACATCGTTACGGAGGCTCTCATCGGAGACTTCGCCGGCGGTGCCGTTGGAAGACGGAGAAGCTGAAGGCAATTGGGATTGGACCTCTTCCTCCTCCACAACCTCGATCTCTGACGACATAGCTGCGTTTGGTTTAGAACAAGTTGGGGATGGGGAGGGACGAGAGAGAAGGGGAAGAGTTAAATTAAATAGTAATGAATAAATAAAAATGAAAGGGGGAGAGGGGGATCGAGAATTGAAGCGTGCGTTGACTTGAGGAATTAATTGGGGGAATTGATTTGGGATTCTAGGGTTTTGGTGGTGGTGGTGGTGGAGGAGAGAGAAAGGGAGAGGGTTTGGGTCATTGCCGTCGCGGTTGACCGACCCTCTGTCTCTGTGTGTGTATATGTCTCCGCAGCTAACAAGAAGGAATCAAATTATCAAAGGACGTTCACTTCAAAATTATCAAAGGACATTTTCAAAATAAAATAATAGTAAAAATAAAAAATTAGTATTAAAGGACACAACGCTCCCATATCATCGTCATCATAATATCATTTCATTCATTCATTCACTCATTCAATGCGGATTTACGATATTAGGCAACTTGGTGAGGCCACCACATACTTACAGTATCAATTCTTTTTGAGAAAATGGTTTATTTGGTCACAAATAGCAACTATTTGGTCCCCAAAGAATTTGGGCATTAAAAATATCCCTCAAAGTTAAAAGTGGCATCCCTTTAATTGTAACGTCTCATATAGACAAATGGATTGCGACTGTCCTGACAGATAAAAGGGACTAAAGTAGTATTTTTTAAATTTCTTAGGGACAAAAAGTAAATTATAATTCCTGAGGAACTAAAATGTCACAATCCAAAAATTTGAGGAACCAAATTGGATCTTTACTCTAAAATTTAAGAAGATTGATTACTATTATTTATATTTTAAATAAATGAAATGTGTTTTCTTATATTTTAAACCGAAAAGAATATTATTACTGGTGTGATGTGATAGCTAAACCATTGTTGGTATTGTTGTACCGTATTCCTTGGATTAGAAAAAAGGTACCGGCTATTGTGTCTCAAGGAAGCGCATGAAAATAAGGTTGTTTAAGATTGCTGCTACATGCTATGGTACTAAACTGTTTTCCACAAGAACAGTGCCAAACGGTTTAGGCTCTAGCGAAGAGCTTTTTATTTAGTTAGGAGCTTTAAGATTCAGTCAATAAGCTACTAGCTTCGTTCGATGAATACAGATTAAAAGGAGTTTATAGCTTTTAAAAAAGGAGTTTATAACTTTTAAAAGTTAACTTTTAGTAGCTTTCTAGAAATTAAATTAGCTTTCAATAATTCATATACCAATTATACCCTCAAACAAAATTTAAAATTATTTTACTACCCTTTAATTAATTAATTACATAATTAATAAATTAAGAAAAGCAATGAATTTAATTAATTATAATTTGTTTTTTATATTTAATTAATTAATTAATTATTTAACTATCTATTTAATAAAGAAAAAATTTGAAAAAATTTAAAATAATAAAATGTTACGTGTCCCTTTTGGTTATTTAATAACTTTTAGCTACTTCAAAAATTAGTTTTGCCGAACAACACTATTTCAAATAGTCAGTTAAACATCTATAAGCTCTCAGCTAGCTTAACAGCTACGAGTTAAAAGTTCATAGTTACAAGTTACAAGCTCACAGTTATAAACTAACTTTGCCGAACAAACCCTTAAGCTTTCATCACATCTAAACCTTTTTTATAAGCCAAAAAACAATTTATTAGTTTATCAATAAAGTAAAACATTCATTTGCTCTAAATCTTAATTACTTGTATGGAGAGGACTCTTACCAATTACCACGATTCATGACTCTTACCAAACTCACCACACCACCCACACAACAACCACAGCCAAAGCTGAGCTCTGTTGCAACACAGCGTCATGGATCCTCCACCACACTGAAATCACTAAAACCACACTCAACGACCTCTCTTGTAGTTTAAACTAAAACCCAAAAATCCTATTATTGCACCACTTGCAATACGATACCTAGACTCCTAGAGGCTGTAGTAGCTTCTCCTAAGCAAGTTTTTAAAATCTTCAAATCTCCTTTAAAAAACGATAACCGCCCTTTATTTTTAGTTCACCAAGAAGCTATACAATATTTATGTCTAAGTTAATAAACTACAATAATCTACTACTCTACCAAATAAGCTCTATTTGTCATGCCAACCACACGCATTCCACAACACCCCAAGCTCCACACAAAATCAGACTCCCCTCACGCACTACCATGTTTTGAATTCTCAATACATGAGCATAGCAGAAAAAGTTGGATTCTTGTGTCACTGAACAAGCACGGAATATGGTTTGTCAAACAGTGTTGGCCTTGTCAGTCAGTGTGTTGCAGGGGAGGCTGTTTAACTAAGCAATGGTTTCACCAAAATTGCATTGCAGCCAGCAATGCCACCAGACTTCTAACAAAGATGAACGAAGGTCATCAAGGACTAAAATGAAAAGTTGACTAATAATAGATTCCTCTGTAAAAGTTACATAGTCCTCCAGGATGCCGAAATGTACATAATACCTGAATAATTGGAAGTAAACGTGACACTTAGGTTACCAAGTCAGCAGATATTTAAGCAGAACTAGAGGCAAGTAGCTTCAAGTACTCAAGGCCAAAGTTTGATACCCATCATATGGAAAAACAAATAACCCTTTTTCTGGGAACTCAGGAGGGGCTAACACCCTTGAACCTGAAGTCAAATAGAAACACTTTTGCAAGAAGGAAACATCAGCCAAATCATCTAGAAGAAGGCTCTGTACCACCACACCCTATGAATAAAAAAAAGGCCACCACAATTTGAAGGATGAATCTTAACACATGAACACCAAGGCCAAAGTCATGGAAATCTGATAGCTTACCATAAATGGCTAGGTCATAGCCCTAAGCCCATACAGATAACAACACAATGTTACAGAGTTGAATGCTAACACATAATAGTAATGATAGTGACATATACACTTTATTCAATCCTCGGTCTTTGCCAAACTACAAAATAACATTCAATGTTTTAATGTAGCCTCAAAATCCAACACAAACCTAGCATATTACATGCAACCATCATTTCCTTGGATATAAATGGTTTACTGATAGAATGAAAAATATATCATTTATTCATTGGAGTTGCCTATCCTGCTTTCCATTCAATCGACAGTAACCTACAAAACAGATCATTATCATAACAATCTCAGTAATGTCAGAGGATGCTTCATTGATGAACTTACAACTGAAGTATGATAGGTAATCAAGATTCTTGAAAAAAAAAATAAAAAAGAATGGCTATTCTTCTAATATCTAGTTAAAATCTTATCGCATATGAAGCAAGGAAAATTTTTCCATGAAACTCATTAAATCAATGAGAGGATAATCAACAACTGTAGCCTTGATTGAGTTTTAAGTTTTAACCACCAGAGAGGATGATAATATATACAGTACTTTGCCGAGGAAATGTTTAGGGAAGAAAATAATTCTTCACAAATAAGTCATGCACACACGTGGAAGAATTTCAATAGCCCTTCTCCTAATTATAGGTTCTCTTTTTTTTACACACTCAGATAACTTAAGTGTAGCAGTCAGACAGTGTCCTTAGTTTAATTCTTCTCACAGCGCGTTTGCCTTTAAATTTCAGACCAAATAAACTGTATCGAGCAATTCACTAGTTCAACAACATGATGAGACTGCCTATTTGATTTCAAATAGATTCTATAGTGGTCACCTAATTTGCACACTATCTCTCTCACTCACTTGCACATTCACACACAAACCAGCCAGCCTGCTTGTTATTACAAGTGAGGGTGTCATTTTGCCACAAATTTGCTGGCACCCATTGAGATACATTTGTCATTGAAGATCATTTCATTGCTCCAAGGGATAATAAGCCTTAAACGGGAAAGGAGCTATGAGCATAGCAATAATTGTATAAGCATGTCTATAACATACGAACATAAGCCACAAAGTATATATATACCATATCCTAGAAAGTAGAAACAAACTGGCCTTACGTACTACATACTAATTTAGAACAACAAAGAGAATATAATAAACTAGCTTAGTTAAAAATGATGAATTTGACTCACTACGGGAGTTTCCCGGATCGAAAAATGGCGAATTTGGATGCCTTGGAGTAAGAATAATCAATTCCATTCTCCTTCAAGAAATCCTCAAGAACCCTCTTAGCTTCATCAGGATCAGCACTCTCACATTCAATCTCATACAAAGTTCCGAAATCAAACATAGTTTCATCCACTTCCAATTTCAACCCTTTCCACTCATACACACTCCTCACATTCCTAAAACCCCCTAACCCCACAAACCCATTCTCCTTATCCACAATCCCAAACTCCTCCTTCACCCTCTCCAAAACCCTATTATTATTATTATTACTATTCCACAGCTTCCCCGGCTCCGCCACGCAATCGCGACCGATTTTAGGGTCAAGATCCTCCTCGTCTTCCTCCACGCGGCTCACGCCGTTCACCAGCACCGCCTTGGCCTTCAGCGAAACGACGCAGCGCTCATCGTCGTTGTAGAATCGTAATCGGAGCACGGCGCGCTGGGAGGAAAGCTGGGAATCGGCGCCGTCGAAGAAGAGGTTGTGCTGGCGATGAGTGGTGACGTGGAAGGGGGAGAGTAAGGTGGTGACGTGGCGGTGAGAATCAGCGTTTGGGAGACGGAGCTTAACTTCAACTTCCATAGGAGAAAAGAGGGATTGGGTTTGGGATTGAGAAGAGGAGCGAGTGGTGAAGGAGGTTGGTTTAGGAGGAGGA
The DNA here is from genome assembly GCA_037953625.1 of Crotalaria pallida. NCBI lineage: Eukaryota > Viridiplantae > Streptophyta > Magnoliopsida > Fabales > Fabaceae > Crotalaria > Crotalaria pallida. The sequence continues at coordinate 182,297,835 of CM075649.1, forward strand.
GGAAGAGGGAGAGAGGCCAATGCGATGCGCTTTAGAAGAGGAATCTTGAGCGCGATCGAAGTGACGGAGGAGAGCAGAGGGGCCAGTGGTGGTTTCAGTGGTGGTGGTGGGGTTGCGGCGGCGAGCTTCGTCGAGTTCTTCTTTGTCTTCGATCTTGAGTTGGATTTTGGTTGGCTTCCTCCTTAGCATTTTTCTTTCAGTTTATGAGAGAGAGAGAGAGAGTGATAAGTGCAAATTGCAGAAGAAAGAGTTGGATTTTACTCCTCCTTTTAACCCTACCTTATTCATTTACTTGTTTAATTAAAAAAAGTAGTGCTACTATTTTCATTTTTCTTTAGGCACGAAGGATATCCTCTGGTTACAACCGGTGAAAAAACACCACATGATCGTATCGATCCAAATAAACACGATAAAATATCGGGTTTGGATAATAATTTTGGAGCACGAATTATACCTATGTTTTTTTAGTACGACTCGAAAAGCACGAAACACGACTAGGTTTTTGCCGGACCAACACGACACGACACACCAATCCGATTTAATTTATTATTTTATTTTTATTTTTAATTTGCTGATGTTTTTTGCTAACACGGGAAAGAAAAGGAAAGGATCAAGTAATTCACTATACTATTCAATGCTATTTACTTACTCCCTCCGGTCTCAATTATAAGAAAAAAACTAATTTCACACTTATTAAGGAAGTTAGTTGAGTGCATTTAATTTTATTGAAATGATAAAAAAAAATAGACCACTTTAGAAAATATGTATTTTGAATGAAACAAAAATTAAATTATGCAACCACTTTATTGAGTTATTTTAGGAATGATTGTGTTGAGAATAGAAAGTTAGTTAAATTTTGCTTATATTTAAGGGATTGCTTAACCTCAGCCCGATAAGAGGTGAAAAAGTAGAAAAAATGTCTTGGAAAGCTAACCCACTAAATTTTAAAGTCTTAAACATTTATTTTTTCAATACAAAGATACTTTTTATAGTTTCTTATCCTCAGCCCTAAGGGCTGAGATTAAGAAAATCCTATATTTAATACCACAAATGAGATGTTTTTAGTTGCTTATAATTGAGATTGGAGGAGTATTTACTATTACATATATGTCATTAAATACATATAACTAGTGCTACTAACAATTAGATATTGTCATACGTGTATATATATATATAATTGGTTGTTGGGCAGCACGCAAAAGTACGAAACACGCACGATGCGGGCCAAAAGACAATTTTTGAAGCACGATTTTAAGCCATGTTTTCTAGGCACGTCACGATCAAAACCCGAACCCGAACCGAACAGATACAAGTATGGTCGGGTAGCACGAATTGCCACCTCTATCTCCGGTCGATAACAATCACCGAAGTGGGTTACCTCTACCAACAAAGCATTTTTCATACCCACGGTAAAGATCGAATCTCTGACATCATGATTAAGAAACTCAACTATCTACCAACTGGATGTTGTTGATTACTATTTTCATGTTTCAGTGCACAATAAAAAGATGAAAAAAAATTGATTAAATTAAATTTGCATTCAGTGAAGTAATGGGTAGTTGGATACTTAGATATTTTGTTAAATACTCATCCGACTCAAATTATAAGCAATTCCAATCCTTTACGCTTATTAAGAAGATTGGTTGATTGTATTTAATTTTCTCAAATTTATAAAAAATAGAGGTATTTTAGGAAAGTAATATTGAGAATAAAACAAAAATTAATTAAGATTACAATTTTCTATAGATGTTTTAGGAAAGTGACATTAAGAATGAAACAAAATTTAATAAGGTTCAGTTGGTGTAAGGCCCCAACTGAAATCTTGGGAATGGGACACGGGTGCTAGTAGCCCCGGGTTCGATTCCCACTAAAAACATCTCGCTGGGAGAGCCAGCCACGCAGCTCGCTCCGGAATAGTCTCAAGGGCTCCCTGATATTAAGGGTGCTCTTGGGGATACCGGTGGTTCCGCAAGGAATACGGAAAAAAAAAAACAAAATTTAATAAAGTTAGTTAATTTTACTTATATTTATTTTAAACCAAAAGAAATATATTTTTTGTTACTTATAATTCGAATCGAAGTAAGTATGATATACCGTAAGAGTTTTTTTTTTTAAATGATATAAGAGTATTTGATTCTTGTACAATAAACAGAAACTTTTTAATTGATCGAGACAAATTTTATTTTAGTAATTTATAATGTGCATAGTAGATTAGTATGGATAAATCTTGCCTAATGTGATGCAAAGCATTTGTCTTCAAGGCGTGGCTTGTTAAAAAATAAATTGACACCCTTACACCTTATTTGATATAATAAAAAGAGAGATAAAAAAGAAAGATAAATAATAATTCATGATATGATATGAAATAAATAAACAAATGAAATATAAATAAAAATATATTAAAAAAATAAAATATAAGAATATCACTACTTTAAAAAAAATTAAATAATCAAAACCATAGTATGACTACAGGAGTACAGGGGTAGAAGTTTTCAACACACCTCCTTCTTATTTGGCTTCTTAGCTGACGGTATGGGAATGTCCTTTTCTAGGACTTAGTTTTTGAGTGTTACTTTTTTGAACCCTTTTGTTTACTCATCGACCTTCATTTTTTCCGCCTTATACAAGGCGGAAGTACATTTTTTCGCCTTATACAAGGTGGTAGTGTAAAATTATCATATTTTTTCCGCCTTATACAAAGCGGACGTGCAAAATTACCATTTTTCCGCCTAGAAAGAGGTGAAAAATACTGATAATTTACACTACCGCCTTGTATAAGGCGGAAAAATGCACTATCGCCTTATATAAGGCAAATGGGGGCCGGTGAATAAACAAAGGGGTTCAAAAAGTAAGACTCTAGTTTTTCTTTTTCTTTCCTTTGTAAAAAAAAAAAATTCCGACCAATGAATTAACAATGCTACTATCTGAGTAGGAGAGAATAGTATAATTAATAATACCATCATCTCTTATTATCTCTTCCTTCTGTTGGAAAATTTCATTATTACTCTTTCCGTTATTATTTATTTGTCATATTTCAAATAAAACACGTATTTTAAAAAATTTAATCATTATTCAGATTTTCAATACATTAATTATGTTTTTTCTCATTATACATTTTCTCTCTCTATAATCATTAATTTTTTTCCACCACTCACATAAACCAAGACATATTTAAATTAGGGACAAACATGGAAAATAGCATTTATTACACTCTTGAAATCCTCAATACAACAGATAAAAAGAAACAAAAAATCTCTTCAAAAAACGACAGATAATAAAGAACGGAGGGAATATAAAATATAAATAATACTAGTATCTCAAAATAATCACAGGAATATATACAATTGGTACTCTATAATATAAGAGTAATTTGGTTTAAGATTAAATAGTGATAAGATTTAATTAGCTTTCATTATATTTTGATAATGTCATTGAAGTAGTTATTATGTTCTTGTCCCATACGTAGCACTCTTACCACATGAGTATAAAAAATGGTTTTACTGAGGATATTAAAAATGGAAAACATTCATAAGTCCAAAGTATTTACTTTTTGAAAATCCAAAAAAAGTGTATTTTCCATAAATTTTTACTACATTTAATCACTTAACAAGTACTTTAATAGCACTTTTTAGCATTTTCCATAAAAAAATCTCTTTCTGCTCACATTTTCTCACAAAATCTCTTAAGCTTTGTTTTCCTTTTCTCAATACTCTAAAGCCAATTATTTGAGTAAAGTTGTTCATACATATTTGATCGTTGACTATTGAATAAATGAATTTTTTTTTTTTTTGGTTTACATGGGAGGTCTGGGACTAGAACCCATGACCTGGGGAGGGGGAAATCCTAAGTGTCCCTGCAACCACCAACTGAGCTGTCTTACGCGGACGAATAAATGAATTGATTATGGACATTTAGAAGTAGTATACTATTTTCATTTCATAATGTTAGTAAAATTTTAAAAACTCAATAAAAACAACAAAACATGCTCCTTCCGGCTCGAATTATAAACAACAAAAAATATACTACCTCCGTCCTTAATTATAAGACCCTTTTGGGAGATTTCACGTCCATTAAGAAAGTAAAATAATTTAGTTAATTGTATTGAAAATGTGAAGTTTTGATATGTATTTTCAAAATTATTCCTATTAATATTATTGAGAATCTAAAAAGTGTTAAATAAATAAGGATGTTTGTGGAAAAAATAATTAATGCTCATTGAAAATTGCTAAAGGGCCTTATAAATAGGGACAAAATAAAAGTATTAAGAGAGCCTTATAATTAGGGACGGAGGGAGTACTTATCTTGGTTTAAAATATAAGGAAAATTAACTAACTTTATTAAATTTTGTTTCATTTCCAATGTCACTTTCTTATAACATCTCTAGAAAATTGTAATCTTAATTAATTTTTTTTCATTCCTAATACTACTTTTCTAAAATACCTTTATTTTTTATAAATTTGAGAAAATTAAATACAATCAACTAACATGCTTAATAAGCGTGAAAATGATTGGATTTGTTTATAATTCAAGTCGATGAAAGTATTATAAATGTATAACTTTATTAAAGCAATAACTTAATGCATGTTTAGAAAATAAAGCTCTTCCTTATGATAGTAATAATAAACTTAAAAAAAAACAATTGTCATTATTTGGTTGGATAATTTTCAAAAATAGTTTATCTTAAAAAAATGATGAAACCAAACTCAATAGGAGAATTTTCATTTTTGCTTTAATCTCTAGAATATAAATCCTGCATTTTATCCACAAACCTCATTTATATGGTTAAAATTTTAAAGTACACTTGATTCATATTTTTTTTTCATATGGAAGATATCATAAAATCTCAGTCAGAGAATATTCTTGAAAAAATATTATTAATTTAATATGTTTAATTTTCCAATCCGAGGGTATAAAAAAATATTCCGAAAAATATCAGCTGCAGAATAACGAGAATAATTTTGAATTTCAAAAAGTAAATGATATTTTTTCGATAAATTTGAGAGTAATAATTACTTTTCTTAATATGCGTGAATTAGGTAAAAGTGATTTATATTAAGGGACAGAGGAAGTGTGTGTCTATATATATATATATATATATATATATATATTTCAAGAAAAAAATAATCAAATATTATTAAAAATTAAAATCAGATTAGATTTAAAAAAACTCCAATAAATCTTAAGGAGTGAGTATCATATGAATGTTAATTTTAATGCGAGGCAGTGGAGAAGCAAAAAGAGCCATGTATGAATTTTGCTCCCTCGGTCCCTCCGTCTAGATTACTCTTATAACAAAAAAATCTAATGAGTTCCTCGAGCACATTCTTTAAAATACTAAAAAAAAAAGTAAAAAAAAAAGTAAAAAAAATAATTTTTTTTAGCAAGTGTTGTGGTGTATTCAATAAATTAAGAAGTTATTAATAAGGCTTAATACAGTTATTAGATAATTGAGTTGTTTAAAGATAATTTCAGAGATTTGATCCATGCCATGAATATGAAAAATGTTTTGTTTTTTTAGATAAAACTCACTTTGGTGATTTTTATGTTTCAGAGGGGATTAATCTTTGACTATCGATTGGAAAATATCCTTATACACACAAAAAAAATAAATCAATAAGTTTTGTGTGTATGTTTCCATTGAAATATTGTTTTTTTTATTTATTGTTTAAAGAGTGTCCTAAGGATAGTCGTTAGCAATATCCTAAAAAAATATTAATTTCACATTTATCAATGAACTTAGAACTTAATTGGGTACATTTAATTTTCTCAAATTAAATGAATACATTTATTAATAGACACTTTGAAAAAGTTGCATTAAAAATGAAATACTACTCTAGGATCTAATACATGAAAAAAATAATATATTTTTTACTGGTCCCAAATATAAGAAAAAGTTAACCAACATTTTATTTTCAATATAAAATCAGTATTTCTAAAATATTTTGATAAAGTGGTTCTTTCGTTTATTTTTTGTTTCATTCTCAAAACAATTTTTTTAATATAACAATTTTTTTTAATATAAACATGAGAAAATTATATACACTCAACTAATAACTTTTTTTAATCATATCAATGTGAAGTTAGTTGATTTTTTATTGGAGTAATAATATATCAACCTACACCATAATAAAGCAAGATGTCTAATTAGTTAACCAATCAATAATAAGCAAGAAACACATATAATTTTCTTTGCGGTGTAAATTGATTTGTGAGCTAATTTTAAAGGTATACGAATATTTTTGTTTTTATTATAACGGTGACTGATCAGAATAGAAAAGGGGGATGTAACTTTCAAGGTTAGCTTGGACCTTGGACTCTTGGAGTAACTAAAACTTCACCAAACATTGAGACCTTCTTATTACATCTAATCTAAGAAACCAACGTTGCTGCGGAATTGCGGTTGATTGTTCAGGTCTTTGCTGTCACTAATACTACTAATCCGAAAAGCGCGCGTCAAGATCCGCATATGGTGGATTTTACTTTAAAACTCAATCAATAATGTAGTGGCCAAAAGCAAGTTGAATATGGACCCATAACAACTTCATACATACATCAACACTGCTACCCTAGTACTAATATCTATTAGTAGTATTTAATTTTGGGGTAGATATGAGATAATGAGAAGGTTATACAAATTTGGGTATGAGTGTGATTGAGATAGAGTCCTTAGGCTCACTTAGATTTTGCAATTGTAGCAGCTCAACAAATTAAAGTTTGAGACGTGAAAGTACGTAATGGTAATGGATTAGATTAGAGTAGATAGCATATATCATTTGGCATGCAAATAGAAAGAGAGACACTACTTACTCCCTACTCGATTAAAATAGAACAATTATAAGTGTATAACTTCACCTAATTAATTAATTATATCCGTGCACTTTTGCAACAAAACAACAATTTTTCGGTGGGCACGGCACCATGTGAGGACTGTGTTCCTTGCCATATGTTAACATGCTGGTATTTTGAACTTTGAAGCGTTAGGTTTATACATTGATTGGTTTTTATTTTACTTTAATTTAAGTTTTTTTTTTTTTAAATTGACGTGACATATGCATTTAGGGTTATCGACGTGATTAAAATCTCACATTTTTTTTTTCATATACATCAACCGGTACCAGCTAGATTTGGGATCCGACTCATCTAGTCTAACCCAACTGAGCTCGCACTAAGCGGTAGGGATCTCTCAGCGGGGGTTGCTTCATACCCAAGGCTCGATCTCGAGACCAGTTGGTTAAGGGACCAAGTGAGTTACCACTTGACCAACCCCACGTTGATGATTAAAATCTCACATGAAAATTTAAAGTATCACATTCCAAAATACTGAACATATTATTTTCCAAAATAAATTTATTTTTTAAAGATATTTTTAACATGTACCCTAATATATATACATTAAAAAAACCTTTAATTCAATTAGCTGGTTTTCCGAAAGAAATACTAAAATCACATTAATCATTTGAAATATTTTAAGTTTCATTTGAAAAAGAGGACATGCAACCATCAAGAACATTACATATGTGTTAGGAAGAAGATAAAGATCAGAACTCAAGATGATGAATCTCTAGAAAACTGGATAAAAAACTAAACAAAAGACTTATTTCATTTTATTGCTTGATTATAAGAAGAGAATACAAGAACTTAAATACTAAATAGTAAATCCTAAATTGATGATTAGCCGTACAAGTGACATAATCTTACCAAGTAAGAAGATTCTAAAAATATACGAAACTCTAACTTATTTAATTATTTAAAATAACCCATCTTTATCCTATACCCTTTCTCAGACTTAATAATTCTTTTAATTTTTATTAAGCCTAACATTCTATCAATATGCCGCTACAAAACAAATGTAAGTCGTACATAAGAGGTAGTTATGAAGTTTTAATCTGCAAGGATATTGTTTGTTCTCAATCTTAAACAAAACGCTTTTTAACTGATGGGCTAGAAGAAGCGTTAATTAAGTCAATGATATTTAATGATATTTTTGTATAGTACTCGTATAAGTTAAGTCAATGGTTTAGCATACGCATTATGTAAAAAGTTTTGAATGGTACAAGAAGAAAACAAAGTAAAAAAACAAGGGAACCTATTTATGGAACCTGCCTGTCCAGACCAACCTACTGTATACGGGCACGGAAGCAATTTTCAAAGATGCTAATGCTTACACTGCCAATTATAAAAAAAAATTTAAAAAAATTTCCATACATAAACCACAGAGCTTACGGGTATGAAAGCAATGTTATGCTTAGACTACCAATAATGATACAGCTGCTTACCCACCTAGTTAAGCCTTCCTCGATTAGTTCATCCCAAGTCCAAGAAATCCCTACATCACTCAAGCAACACCAATCTCCAATCTCCTTAATTAAGCCCTCGAATGAATAAAAAAAGCTTCAAGAATTTTACAAAAACAAAACACTTACAGAATATTTTTCCTTGCCAATTCGTCAATATAGATAAATATTTAGCTCATAAAAAAATGTATAGATAAATAAAAAAAAATGAATATACTATATATACACAATAGTTCAGAGGAACTTATTAGTGAGCTCTCACTCAAACTGTCAAACAGTTTTTTGAAGCTCATGAAAAGTAGATTGAAGTCTAAGATTTGATTCTCGTGTCATGAATTAATCTGACAGGATTAAAGCCAGTACCCCAGCAACTTTTTAACGAAAAAAATAAGGTAATTTTTAGCTAGAATGATGAAAATGGATGAAGTTGAGTAGAATATAAGGGCATGCCCATTGTTTAGATTGTTTAATGAATTCATTCCACTCATCCCATCCAAAAAACTCTATTATTTATCTTCCTTCCTGGCCCATGCTGGCCTGGCCTTAGGGTAAGTCCGAGGATTGACCACTTAGGACACATGCTCAAAGAGAGCCCCCAAAATTATAAAAATATTTCCTATTTTTAAATTTAATTTTTTAATGAGCAACAATAATTAAATATAAAAATAAAATGTATTTTATGATCAATCAATTTATATATACTCATTTTTTGTTTTTAAATTTTTATATAAGAGTTTCACATAATTATATTTTTTTTTATAAGTTAAGGACTATTCTTACTTTTATTCTACTCTCACAATTTTTGCGGATTCTTTCAGTTTTAATCTTATTTTAATGCAATCACTATAATCAATTTTTTTCAGTTTTAATCCTTTATTCAATTATTTCTTTTATTTCCCATTAATTTTACATTTATCTTTTTTCTTATCCTTAGACTACTATATATTAATTAATAATTTTTTTTTATAAAAATTAAATTGTTACTACAAATTTTTATAAAACATAAATAAGAGTATTTTAGATAAAAACATAAAACTTATGAGAATTAACACTTTTTAGTGTTTACTATGTGGTTAAACATAAAAGCTAAAAAATATGAAATGAAGGGAATAGTAGTATTTGATAATGAAATAGTCAAAATGTAACGCCCAAACAAACAACAAGGTGGTGGATTTTTATCCCGTGTCAGACAAATGGTACCGGAGACAGTGAGGTTTTCGCTGGGGTTGAAAAGAAAAAAGAGAGAAGTTTTATTTGTCCATTTACTTAACTATATCTTTGTACTTCATTTAAAAAAAGCAGACCGGCATTGGCCCCACCATCAACCAACCTCACCTTATATTCTTTTTATCCATATATGCAAACCTCCACCATTAATTAATGATATTTCCAACCAGCAGAAAATTACAAAATAATGTAACAAAAAAAAAATAATAAAATTACAAAATAAATAGGGAAGAAAATTGGAAAAACTAGAATTGCATTTCTAACAACCATTAATATATCTATTTATATATATATATATATATATATATATATATATATCATGATTCATGAACATAGAATTAAGAAGTTAAAATAATTAAATCTCTAATAATAGAATAATCTTTCTCATGTACCAAACCAAAAAAACGAATAATCTCATCTCCCCTTAACGGTAATCTTTGTGCTTAGTTTTCATATTTATGAACACTAAGTTAGGACACCAACTCCTATTAGAATACTTTATATTAAAGACAATATAGGAAATACTTGATCACTAATCAAAGCATTTATTAATTAATTGCATATATATATATATATATATATATATATATATATATATATGCAATTGCTAACTTCCTTTAACCCTAATTTTAGTTGGAGGATTTTAACAATGTCTACTTAAATATTTGGACAAAATTATCCCTCTTATCTCAATTTATATATATATATATATATATATATATATTTTTTTTTTTTTATTTTATTTTTTTGAAATTTTATAACTGATCTGAAGAGGAGGGTGGGGCAGTATAAGTAGGCTGCTGTAATGTCCACGTGAAATGAAGTGTGTTTCCATCAAAGTGTGCATTATTTTTGTACAGACACAATTTTTTCCTGCTAACAAAGTTTCGATGTCATTATAATACTCTATCAAACTTCTTTTACATATTGCAGTACCCTTTCTTTGTTTTCATGCCTGCAAATTTTGCAGTAACAACACAAAGCCCTTCCACCTCTATGGCTTCTTCCTCCTAGTTACAAGCTTCGAGAAACACTAAACACAAAGATCTTGACTTTGGGTTATTCAGGAAATGGGTTTTAATAAAATAAGGCTTCTCGGTCTGTGTTCATATCTGTTATGTCTTAGCTTCTTCATTGTAGTGAATGCTGTGAATGAAGAAAGAAGTGGAATAGGAGATGGAACTGAGAAAGGTTTTGTTTTTATTCATGGGAAATCTTTTATTGGAAAGATTGATGATGATTTTGTGTGTGCCACTCTGGATTGGTGGCCTCCTCAGAAATGTGACTATGGTAGATGCAGTTGGGGTCTTGCTTCTCTTCTCAATCTGGTAATGTTACTTTCCTTTTCACCTTTGGTTTCTGAATCCGTAAAAAAAGAGTTTTTTGTTTTTTTTTTTTAATTTGTCATTGCCTCAATAGAACATATCCTTTACTAAAGATGTCTTTTTTTGGTCCTTAATCTGAAATGCATGTTTAAGATCTCTTAGCTCAGCTGCAAAATAATTCATGAATAAACAAATGTTACGTTTTTTTGTTTTGTTTTGCATATGTCATCATCTAGAGGAGAACAAATTAATAACTTTTACACTTATGTAATGATGAAATTGAAGGGTATAACTTTTTCCCTTAATTACTGAATCAATTATTCAATTAATTAAAGATTATATTAAACTCATAACTTTTATCCACACCTTCAGAATCTTATTCAGTTTGGTAAATGTAAGAGAAAATTTACATCTAATAATTTTGTATAATGCAGGACCTCAACAACAAAATTTTGTTAAATGCAGTGAAAGGTAAGAGAGAAATCATATCTCTGTAAATCTTACATTTACTTCAATGTCAATACACTTATTCAATGATTTGCGATTATTTTCAGAGCTAATTAAGTGATCAATGCTTCAAAATGTTGTGCAGCCTTTTCACCCTTGAAAATTAGATTAGGAGGCACTTTGCAAGACAAGGTCACATATGGTACTGAAGATTATCGCCACCCCTGTACTCCTTTCGTTCGGAACACTAAGGAAATGTTTGGTTTCACTAAAGGGTGCCTACCCTTGCATAGGTGGGATGAGCTAAACAGCTTTTTCGAAAAAGCAGGGTAAAAATCAGTTATTCCTTCCAAAGTTTACCTGTGTGTGCGACTCTGATTCTGTTTTAGGACTAAACATGTTCGTCCTGTTGATATGGCGACTGTGTTTTTAACAAATTTAACATTAATGATAGGTATATTTCAGGGCTAAGGTTATCTTTGGATTGAATGCTCTTGCTGGAAAATCTTTACAGACTGGTTCTGCAGTTGGACCTTGGAACTACACCAATGCAGAATCTTTTATACGTTACACTGTAAAAAAGAACTACATCATTCATGGTTGGGAACTTGGTAAGTGTATGCTGCTCTTATTACAAATTTCAAAGTAGTAAGTGTTACTGGCACAATGAGACTAAAATTGGAAATATTGATATTAAGGCTATTGTTATCTTTATGCCAGGAGCTTTCGAAAATGATAATCATTCATTCACAATTTATGATTAAAATATTTGTAATTATCAAACACTTTCTGCTAAAAGAAACAAAAATGACAAATTTTCCCTCTATTGAATTAACTGTGCTGCTGTAATCATAATAAACTTAATCCTTCATACTAACTAGAAAGAGCTCTTTTCGTGAGCAGGCAATGAATTGTGTGGGAATGGAATTGGAACAACTGTTTCGGCAGATCAATATGCTTCTGATGTTGCTGCTTTAAGAAACATAATTCAAAATGCATATAGAGGGGTTGAGCCTAAGCCACTAGTTATTTCACCTGGAGGCTTCTTTGATGCAACTTGGTTCAAAGAATTTGTAACCAAAGCGGGTAAATCTGTGGATGTGGTAACTCACCACATTTATAACCTTGGTCCAGGTATTTTCCGCCAAACAGGATATATAAGTTATTATGTTAAATTTTATCAATTTCCATAAACCTGATTATAAGTTTATAACTGAAGGCTGCTCTATCTTAAATGCAGGAGTTGATGAGCACATAACTGAAAGAATTCTTGATCCTTCCTATCTTGATGGAGAGGCTAGCACATTCAACAGCCTCAAAAATATTCTTCGAACTTCAGCTACCAGAGCAACAGCATGGGTTGGTGAGGCAGGAGGGGCTTACAATAGTGGCCATCATCTTGTGTCAGATGCATTTGTTTACAGTTTCTGGTTAGTGTAATTCCTCATGGTTCATCAGAATACCAGTAGGGTTTTTTTTTACTAGTGTTTTCTCTAATGTTATGATATACACACAACATAGGTATTTGGATCAACTTGGCATGTCAGCTACTTATGACACTAGGACTTACTGCAGACAGACTTTGATTGGAGGAAACTATGGTTTACTGAATACTAGTACTTTCATGCCAAATCCAGACTACTATAGGTACTGAATTTTGAATTTCATATTTGAAGAATGGGCAGCATAATTATGGATTGATTTGGTACAGCATCATTTATCATTGTACCCGAGCTGACAGATATTGATGCATGTGTCATTAATGCTTGTCACATTGTAATGGATCCCATTTCTTCTAATAGAACAAAAAGTTTTTATTAGGCGGGGCCTTTTGAAGTAGATTCATAATTTTACAAGTTTATAACATTTCTGAGGTTTGTGTTTTTCTTCCTTTCAGTGCTCTTCTATTTCACCGACTCATGGGACGACGTGTTCTGGCAGCTAGCTTCTATGGGACGAAGAAGATAAGAGCTTATGCACACTGTGCAAAGCAATCAGTGAGTGAAATTTTATATCAGTATGGTTATATAGTAGGTGATTCTATTTGTAAAATCTGATTTAATACTACTCTTGTTACAGCAAGGAATCACCATACTCTTGCTCAACTTGGACAACAGCACCACTGTTCAAACCCAAGTGGCCTTAAGATTCACTAAGCAACCTTACCATCGTGTAAAAGACAGAGAAGAGTACCATTTAACAACAAAGAGTCAGAACTTACATAGCCAAATCATGTTACTAAATGGAAACATTCTAAGTGTAAACGAAGATGGTGATATTCCTCCTGTGAACCCTCTACAAGTAGACCCATCAAAGCCAATAGTAGTTGGTCCTCTTTCTGTTGTATTTGCACATATACCAGATGTTATCCTTCCAGCTTGCACTTAGCTCAGTGGCACCAGGTGAAACTGAGAATTGGTTTCACTGGGTGATAGAGAAAATAAGAGAGAAAATACATGAAAAATATGTAATTTTTCAATTTATTTGTCAAAGTTGTTTTTTTTTAAAAAAAAAAAATTTATTTGAGTGGCCGAAAGCACTAGAATTTTGATTGGTTTGATTTGTTTCCCAATTAGTACCATTCAGTTCTTATGATATTTTCTCAATTGTATAAATTGAAAGTGACATTCGATTCCTTGTCATCAGTAGATAAGTCATTTTCACTTTCTCCTGCACATTCAATGCTTGATTCCTTATAACAGTTGGTCTAACATAAATAAGTTAATCCAGTGAAGAGAAAAAATGGTTATCAGAACTAGAATTTCAAGGACATTACATGATCCTTAATTAAATGAGAGCCATAGCTGTCAGTCTGGCGGGGACCTCTCACCAAACATGTATAGGCAGAGAAAAATTAGCTTAAAAGCAAGAAACTATTGCATGGAAAGTTTGGTGAGACGTCAATGATTTAAAATGTTGAGATTATTCAAATGGTCATTGGTATGGTTGAAGCTTGAACTCCAAGGATAGGTACACAAGAAGTTGGTAGGAATAGTACAACATATTCTTGACTTTCAAAGATTTAAAACTCAAGTACATTTTTTGGTGGCCAACCATCAGCATCTATTCAAAATATACAACAGCTGAAAAAATAAAGTACAGCTAAGAAAATGTATATAGCTATTTACCTATGCTATCATTTCTTTGTACTAAAAAAGTCAAATGATCCGATTTGTATATGAAAGCATGGATCAGACGACCTATCAAAAATCAATTTAGCATTAAGGATTTCTTTAATTTCTAGGTTGTTTTCAGAATAATTAATGATTGAAACATGGATCAGTTTCGCTTAGAAAAACTTTGAGGTTTACTGCTGGCGAACACCAACCATACGACGGTACCAGTCAAGTACAAGAAGATTGATGGTGCAAATAGTGACACCTGCATTGTATAGAGATGAAATATAAACCAAACACAGAATAACATACATAATACAATGAGAAAAAAAGCTAACATTGGCAGCAACTTACACTCCATGAATGAGTTAAATCAAGAAGATAACCAGTGAGGGCTACACCTACAATTCCAGGGATAGCCCCAACAGTATTAGTTATACCCTGAAGCAAAACAAAGAACAAAAAGTCAGATACAATTAATATGAAATATATGAAGCTCTATTCGTTATAGTTTTTTATGTCTCCAAGAGTCAGCTTAGCTGATAGAGCTGCGGGACATAAAGTGTCGGAACCTGGGTTGAAACCCTAATGCCGACGCTTTCTTCCCCTCTCCCATAAAATAAAATAATAAAAGAAGAAAAAAAAACAATTACAATTATTTGCCTATAATACACACACACACACGAAGGCTACATATATAAAAAGAATCGATATCACTTTAACCTCTCAAAGAATAAAAGGACTAGGATTTAATCAAGGAGCAAATAGAATTTCTGAGAGAAGAGGAGCAAATATAATCGTGTCCCTTATAAGAATTTGATGGAAAATCGGGCTGCCTTCATTAAGATTTCTTATATTGTATGTCAAGGACTCAAATAATGGCAGAAATGCAGAAACTACAAAATGAGAGTACTGTATATGAGGATTCAAGATGGCACTAGCCAATAAAGGTTTCTGTTCTTCTGAATTATTCACCAAATACCGTCTCACAACCCTCTCATCTAATGAAACTTCTTTTATTATTTAAATAAAAATAAAAAGAACATTTCTCACTACCTTCCGTTGTATTATGTATATGTTTGTAAAAGTGGAAGCTCACATACCAGAAGTATACTAGCATATTCTGGTGACATGTCTTGATGGGTACAGTAAAGTCCTGCAAAAGCAGATATATGCACCGAAAGTGGCATAGATAAGTATATGTTCTAATTATTTGTTATATTAAAAAATAAAAAATCAGACCAATTATATTTGCAGAATTATCTACTACCTGACAAGGCGAAGCTTGAGAGAGCTAAACCACCTGTGAGAATCCCCACAACCTCCCAATGCGGTAACCCTAGATCCAGCGAGGAAAGAGTCATGCAGAGTGCAGGGGACAAAAATGCAATTGATTGGCAGATCTTTCGAACCTAATTTTTTTTAAAAGATATTCAGGCAGCCAATAGATGAAGAATAAAACTCAAGACAGGTATGTTCAAATAATTTGCAAGTTGTGAGTGAAATGTTTGCATTGTGTCTGCAGGCACAACATGTACTGTGTCAACGTCCTGCAAGGTGAAGTCATGTCTTTACCAAATGCCAATGTATTGTGTCTACAGCCGATAGTGACAAAAAAAAAAAAGTATGAAATTCCACTTTATAAAGTATGTTGTCAACTGTATGATAAAGAAATATATTGATATGAGAAACATGAAGTGCTTTACAGACCAACTAAGCATGGGTTTTCAGACTAAGTGAATTATGATGTTTCAGTGCCTCCCGTACCTTGGTGGTTTCAACTCCTCTTGAAATCAGATTGTCAGCTAACTGTGATGCAATACTAGTCACCATTATTGAAGCCAGTGGCGGAAGAATAGACACCTGAAGTGATTAAAAATTTACAATTGTTAGTATGTCAGCTGGGCCGGTTTCCCCTCAAATACTCGCAATGTTTTAAACACAAGACTAGAGGTCAACTGGCCTGGTGTTTATTCAAATCACACCCTAAAATAAACAGTCAAGACTGGACAAAGCCATTGAAATCTGGGATCAACTCGCAGAATAAACCAGATCGAACTGGAAAAAGGCTGCATTTTTGTATTTTTAATAAATGTATGTATTTGATGCTTGTTTCTTCTATAAAACCACAATTTTACGAACTTAAATAATAAATACAGTTCAATGTGGTTAAACTTGTACAATATGCAATTTTGTTGCACTTATTTTGTAATTCATTTAGCTATTTTACATCTATGTTTTTTATGTGGAGTACAATTTTTATATGTATATTTTATTTTATTTTTTTATTATCACTGCTCTTGACCAGAAGTCAAAACTGGGTGGACTGTAAACTGGAGGCTCAGAGGTTTGATGTCTGGTTCAGTTTTGCCTTCACGTCAAGTAGAAAATGTGTAAGCAGGATTGTCCATGACATTTTTCATCGAAAACCAGTTAATTATATGATGATATGCGAGTTTTGAGGTCCAAAGCAGCATTACACAGCTTGTGGTCTTGTGTATTGAACTAATAAAAAATATGGCGGTATTATAACCATAATTTCAAGCACAGTGTATGAGGTCATCTAATGATGAAACTACTAAGTCGGTAGTGAGCAATGATGGGTTTATCATGTATGCTCACCAGACTAGTAAAGAATGACAACAGATAATTTTCCTTCTTCAAGGCATGAAGAAGCTGGGTTAGTTAAAACAATAAAGAAAAATAAAATTAGTCTTACCCATGCAGCTTCTGTCAGATTCAGATTCAGCTCCTCACTACATAATTCGATAGAAGAATTAGATTCTCCGTTGGGTCAAAGCTGTAATAATGCCAAAACTAAAATGTCCTATTCAAATTTAATATTAAAACCTTAAGAACTGATGATCATCAGATTATGTAAGCCACAATTTTTGTAATCCCTCATGAGAATTTTTCATTCATAAATACACTTAATATATTGTCAAAAGGCTGTCAGTAACCATCAGCATGCATCAATATAGTATCTCAAAGTAGCTTTGGGTTTTTCCAAGGTGTTATAGATATTTTCATTATTCAGGAAGTTGCAACCACAAAGAGGTTAGGATTTGATGCATTAATATGTTAAACTGTCATCAAAGCACCATAAGATCCAAAATCTCAAAATAAAGCAAGGAGAAATTGATGCAAATCCATCGGACAGAAATCGGAAACAGGAAAAGCAACAAATCTGAACCAACTCCCTCGTTAGTAGACTGCAATGAAAGATAGCAAAAGGAAGAGACAGGGGAACCATCAAATGCTCAGAGTACCTAAAAAATGTGGGAAGCCATGATAGACAAGTGTAGTGACCCCAGCTCCCACAAAAATGAGCATATATCATTGCCCATACAGCACGACTTTGAAAAAAGGCCTTCCATGGTACATCCTGTATTTTAAGAACAAGATATGAAACAAAGATCCAATGCAGATTTTGTAAGCACTCAAGAAAGAGGATCTTTTCTTCTTTTTTTTGGGTACTCAGGATTGTCACAACTAGGAGTACAGCTCACTTAACACTGCACGCAACCCTTGTTGGTACTCAAGAAAAAAAGGATCTAACCTTGGGTAAATCTCTTTACACTGTCCGAAAAAAAAATGATAATATATAGGTTTAGGGATCATATCTAGTGAGAGAAGAGTGAATGTTAACCATCGAGTCTTGCATGAATGGTTAAAATCAAGAATGAGACACTTATAAGAGAGAAGAAAGTAAAAGCAGATACTGTTAGGGTATCATCATGCCAAATGAAATCAGACAACCCCCCCTCCCCCAATAAAGAGGACACACAAAAGAACAAGCTACTATTGCATCATCAACTATTAAGCCATACCTGCAGAGAGCCATTCATTTCATTTAGAGAAGTTTTCCATGATTTTGGCATAGTAACTTGGGCGGCTGAGAGACAATCAAATGCAAAAGAAGTGAAAAATAACTAATTAAACCATGGCTCAACATGGTCAATAAAAAAATAATGAAAGAATTAAATTGGGCACAGCAAAGGCAATTTCTTTATGAACATGAAGGCTACCTTCAACACATAACATATGAAGGATGGTATGTTAAGAGATAGTATCTTCATGTTTAATTTCATTCAGCACCTCATGAAGCAAAGTATCATATATCATCAACATTCAGTCCTTCTGCTTAAATTAATAAAGTGTGCATAGTAAAACAGATTAAGAGCTCACGTGAAAGAGATTCAGCAGTTAACTGTGTTGCATCTCCTTCAACAACTTGAAACCCCAAAAACCTTCAAAATTCATGGCAATAACAGAAGTCATGATTTTAATCAAATTACCAAATTTGCAGCTCAAGACTCCTCCTGAAGGAACTTAACTACTTTCTTTGAACTAATAAGCATGTGACTATAGGAGGTTATGCATTTCTACTTACCAAGCAACCCCCAAAAAACCAAATATATAGAACACCGATTCCCAGCCAAGATTTTGGATAAGGGGTGGAGCCAAAAGAAGCCTGACACATAATATTACAGTGTTAAAAATTGAGGGTGGAGTGATAGACAATGAAATAAAACATAAAACATTATGATCCCGTGTGATTCTTGTTCCTATTTATATCAGACTGCATGCTAGAAAATGCATACCCCATAACACTTCCAACACTCAAGCCACCAAACACAAATGCTACTGCCCGTGAACGTTCTTCCGTTGGTATTGTCCTGCGCATGGTGACAAACCATACCAATCAAAAGGATGACAAAAATAATTGGAAGGACAAATGTATAGTATTTGGTAAAACCCCTCATTTGGCTTACGACTTAAAAGACCAAATACACACCAAAATTAAGTTTAACTAAATAAATAGTAGGCTGAGGCAGCAACCAACTATTTCTCTTAGAGGTTGGATTTTACCAAAACACCCATTTCCTCCACTCACAGTTAGCATAAGGACTTTAATTTGTATAAAGAATGGCCTTTAATAAGGAGTAAACAGAATGCTCATCTAGGACCTAACCCTACAGCAACATGCTCTTATCAATTTTGGGAGAGTTGAGTGGATAGGGGAGTGAAATCGTTAAAATATTTTGGTCCAGCCCAAACCGCTCTTCTTAGAGTTCTGAATCTTTATTTTGCTTTGGATTATTATCTTCAACAACAACAAAAAAATAAGTTTCCGCAAAATTTTTTTTAAGGTGTGAAACTAATGGCACTAAAATTATTGTGAAAAGGAAAATAATCTAAAAATCATCATGCGGACTAGAATAGTGAGCAGAAGACAAAAATAAATAGAATTTTTTTTTTTTAAAAAAAAAAAGGAACACCAAAATCAATTTGAACCAAATACATATTTGGATGTTTACATGCCTGGCAATGAGATCAGTAGCAGCAGATGGTGAAACTCCCTCACCAATCCCAACCTAAATATGGAAAGGAAAGGAAGTGCTTAATAGTGTAGAAAAGAATAATGAAGGCAAACCAGGATGCATGCTAAATAGCAATTGGTGTGTATAAAGAAACACTAAATAGCCGTAGCAGATAGAAAACCCATTGGAAATCTAAATACAACAGTACCATGATATTCTGCAATATCAATCAAGTAACATAAATCAACATTAAATCTGCAAAGTAAGAAATAACAGGCATAAAAGGGGGTAGGGTAGAAGGAAATTGCTGACCAAAATCCTTGAAAATAGTAAACCAGGCATATATCCAGCAAGAATAGGAACAAAAGCTGTAGCCACTGACCATACCAATACTCCAACCTGTAGAACTTTACTGGAACAAAAAAATAACAGAATACCATCAAAAAGCCAGAACCAAACTATTACATTTAATGTTAGAATGAGGTAATAGTCTAATTACTAAAATGACTCTCATTTTATAAAAGGAAGTTATAGATGGATACATTTGTAAACAATATATTAAATAATGCTTAGATACTGATTAGGTTAAGAATATGTAATAGCATACACACCGCCATCTTCATTTATAAAAGATTGAAGTTATAAGGAAGCATATCATCCAAGTCCATACTTCATAGTTCATATAGTCACATAATCTAATTCTCCCTCCTTAACCTAGTTCGAGGACTGAAACAAACTTGTGTTGCGCTAGATTTGGTAACTAACCTGCCACCAAAAATCTTGGCTAGCCAACCCCCAGGCAATTGACTCAATGCATAGCCCCAGAAGAATGATGACTGCACCAATCCTGCTGTTGAAGAGTTCCACCCAAATTGATGCGATATTGGGATTATGGCAACACTCAAATTCACCTGCCCAATTCCATTAAATGCCTATTAATATGGATATAGTAGTAGTTCATTACTAATATACCCCAAAAATGTTTTCTTTACTATTATTATAGCCAAGAATTGGTAATAACACACATTCTTTTCTAAGCACTCTACACACTACACTCTTCATCATTAGCAGATTTCACGTGGGACCATTAAATCAAATGTGTCCGTTCTCTATTTATTTTTATTTTTGTTGCCCACCCGGTTCCCTAAGTACTACCTAGGTACATCTGGATCCGACCCAGGTCGCGTGCCTGACTATGGCAGGTGAGTCTCCCAACATGAATTTTCTGCATTCACAAGGACTCGAACTCGTGACCTTGCTTAAGCGAGACCGAGCCGCTTACCACTCGTCCCAACTCATGTTGGTATGTCCGTTCTCTATTTAGTACTAGGTTACTTCCTTCAGCCAGCAAGTGTTAGCTCCCGATTATGGAACATCGAACAGGATAGACATGAAAAATATTAATTATTGCAACTTGAACTTTCAAACAAACAGATAAAAAGTTTGAACTTTGAATAATAATAATAATAGAATAATAGAAAAACAAAACAAAACAAAACAAAATTTTGTATTGAATGAAGAGCATTGGTAGAACCTTGTCCATGTTACAGATAACAAAAGCGAGGGAAGTGGTGGCGATGAGCTTGTATCTTTGGGGAAAGTTCTTCCAAGGTGGCCAATTCCCGACATCATGGGATAAGTTGTGGGAATCAGAAACATGGGTTTGGTGCTGCTCCAGTGGAAGTTTGGACATGGAAACTGTTGTTGCTGTATGAGTATCTTTAACATGGTGTTGTTGGTGTTGATGTTGAGTAGTTGAAGACAGTGTTCGGAGTCTGACAAGGTTTGAAGGTGGGAAGTGGAAGTGAAAGCGTTGAAGGGAGGATTTTTTGAGAAAAGGGGTTGGGGTGGTTGTTGTTATAGTGTGAGGAAAGAAGCATGACCTATTAATATTATTATCTGCTGCTGCTCTGAGACTGATGAATTTCGCCATTCTATTCTAGTATCATAAAAGGGAAATGAAAAAGAGGAAGAAGAAGGAATGTTTGAAAGTAGAGTAAGCTGCTAAGTAATGAGGAATGGTGGGATAATAACCTCATACATGGTCAATCGGCCATGAAGTGAATTGAATTGTTACCATTAGTATTTCTATTATATTTATTGTGTACTACTTATAGTCTTAATACACATTTACACAACAGAGAGAGAGAGAGAGAACATGAGGTTGCCACGGAGAGAACTCCTGCTTGTGGCTCACATCTATCTGGATTCACCATCACAATCAGCACAACAAAACAAATATGAATTAACTACTAAAAATTTTTCTCATCTCTGTTACGGACCTAAAAATATAATTTTATACAAGAAAAAGTTACATTTAGTACCATAAGAAACAATGAACTATTACCGATATCGTTGGGACGAGTGGTAAGCGGCTCGGTCTCGCTTAAGCAAGGTCTCGAGTTCGAGTCCTTGTGAATGCAGAAAATCATGTTGGAAGACTCACCTGCCATAATCAAGCACGCGACCCGGTTCAGATCCGGATGTACCTAGATAATACTTAAGGAATCGGGTGGAGAAAAAAAATAATGAACTATTGATGTCAGTGTTTTAAGGAACATTTATCATTTTCCACTTCTTAAAAGGTGGAAGTTAACGTAATCTTTTAAAAAAAAAACTATAAATTCCACATAAAATAACATATAACGGAATAGTATTTATATCACCAATAAATCAATAATTAATATATTCAAATGACCCAATGCATTATTTATGTGATTAGGAGAATTTTTAAAATTATTTGCCATGAACATATATATTTTTGGTGAGATTATGAGTTTTTGGGTTGTATTTCCCTTCGTAGTGATATTAGCTTATTTTTTTTTAAAAAAAAAAACCTTCTTTTTTTGGAAAAAATAGTCATTTGTAAAAAAAAAAAAAACTTATTTTCCTCCGTTATGATTTCGGATAAACACATGTTTTTATATTTTTTTTTAATTTCAATTTTGTCCTTATTTTATTTTCATGATTTAATTTGATTTTTGTTTTTTTTATTTATTTTCATTCTTTAACTTTTAAAAAAAAATTAATTTGGTTCTTTCATGATAACCATGTTATTTTTATAGACATATTTAAAACCAAAATTAGTAGAAAAAAATTAAGGCTTATTTAACATTTTAGTTCATGAACTTAGGTGTTTTTTTTTTGAATTGGTTTTTAACATTTTTTTCGATGCTTTAGGTCTCTGAACTTTGTTTAATTTTTGGAAATGATCCTTCGTCACTTAAGTGATGATATAGCCAACGATACGTCACGTCACTTTCACAATATTGGTAAGTGACGTGTTATGTACAGCCACGAGATACTACATGATTTTTTTATTAAAAAATAATTTTGTTTAAAAAATTTATTAAATTATTCGATTTTCTTTAAAAAAAGTATAATTTTTAATTATTTTAATAAATTTGAATTTTTTAAATTAAAAAATTCACGAGGCATCATATGGCACGTTACTTATCGATGTGACGAAGGTGACGTGACATCGGTCATATCACCACTTAAGTAATGAAAGGATCATTTTCAAAATTTGAACAAAGTTCAGAGACTCAAGACATCGGAAAAAAGTATAAGAACCAATTCCAAAAAAACACTTAAATTCAGAGACAAAAACATAATTAAACCAAAAAATATTACGAACATTCATAAATATTGAAAATAAGATAAAAAATAAAAAAAATATATAGACAAATTTTAGGGGATGGAAAAAAGAAAATTAAATCCATTAACAAATAGAATTTTCAACTTTCAAATCTTAAAACTTATACATGTACACACTTCTTATATAGGACAAAAATGTAATTAAGTTTTTTTTTTAAAAAAAACAACAAATAAAAAAATGGAATCGAACAAAGTATGACTCGATATGAAAAATGACAAGTGTCCAAAAACGTTTTGAGATGGGTGCAAAAATGAAGAAACAAATAGATCACTGATCCCAACCACATATACTATATGAAATTTCTATAAAAGAAAATTCCATTTAAAACACCATTGCTCTTAACAAATACTGAACCAGATTCTACTGTTCATTAAGCAATCATTTACAATAGACATGGCCGGCAACCTACTCAGTTCAGAGGAGAAATCACTGCCAAGAAGCATCCAAGAAATGTCCATAGATGGTGATGAACCATCACCACAATTTGTAGTCAAAGGAAATAGCATAGTGTCTAAAGAAACTGCAACAGAACTGATTCAAATACCCATAATTGATCTAAGTCTCCTCTCATCATCAGAAGCTGAGCTAGAGAAGCTAAAATCTGCTCTAAGCTCTGCTGGATGCTTCCAGGTTTGGATTTAAATAAACTTACAGAACACTTCATTAGTCTACAGCTGCTGTTTAGTACCTGAGAGAACATCGTTGACTTAGATATACATACATATAAATATCTCAAAGTATCACAAGTTATACGTTACATATAATATAAATGGACTTTTGCTCCTTGAAATGGAAGGTGGGAAAAAAAAATCTAAACTTTAGGGAAAAGGGTCATTTGGAGTTGATCTAAGATCCGATCAGAATGTAAAATACATAGCCCCTCAGTTAGGAATGGGATACCCAATGAAATGAAACGAGATTTGAAACCATGAGTCAAGTGAATTAACACATAAATGATGAGTTTGATACGGCATCTTTATCCAAAATCTTAAGATAATGAGTATTCTCAAATATGTAGTATACTTTAACTTATCAATTTTTACTCAATATGTGATTTTTTTTACTACATAAATCACATTTGGAAATTCTTGACACCCGCTTATTCAAGTAAAAACTTTGGTAGAATCATAATCAACCATAACTTCTACAAACTGCATTATAGTATAATAACTCATAATAATTATCAAATTTTGTATTGTTCGTTGGTTTTAAAATTTTTACTGACCATAGTTCTTATCTGGAGAAAGTACGTGAAGTTGCTAAACAATTTTTTGCACTTCCAGAGGAGGAGAAACAGAAATATGCCCGAGCTGTTAATGAATCTGAAGGGTATGGGAATGACAGAATAGTTTCAGAGAAGCAGGTCCTTGATTGGTCCTATCGCCTAACTCTTCGTGTTTTTCCAAGAGATAAACGACGTCTTTCTCTTTGGCCTAAAAATCCTTCTGATTTTAGGTATACCCCTTTTAATTTGTATCAGTTCTTGCCACTTCTTCCCTTCTGCATAGAAGTGATAGTTGAAATAGATAAAAATTGTTGGTAAGTTCCACATCCCGCGCCTCATTTTGCAGGGTGTGGTTTATATACCGTTTAAGCTAATTCATTCATTCTTAATTGATCTTGAGGTAAAAACTTAACATCGTGTACAATCCTATATATCCATTAGGTTATTCTTAAGGCCATTTGGTTTTGCTATGCAACATTGTACAAAACTCTGCTAGAATTTATATCTTATGGTACGAAGATTTCTTAAGGCTATTGTTTCTAACGTTGCTAACATAATTAATCATTCTTCACGAATTTTGAAATTCTGCAACATAGCGGTAGGTTATGCTGTATTAAATATCTATTGGTATGGAGATTTCTTATAGGTATTTTTTTCTAATATAGAGCAATTATTGAGCTTAATTTTCTTAATACTACTTATGCAGTGATACATTAGAGGAGTTTAGCACGAAAGTGAAGTCAGTGATGGATTATCTGTCTAGAAGCATGGCAAGGTCACTGAATTTGGAAGAGGATAGCTTCTTAAACCAGTTTGGGGAACAACCATTAATGCTAGCTAGGTTCAACTTCTATCCACGTTGTTCTAGACCTGATTTGGTTCTAGGTGTCAAACCTCATACAGATAGATCAGGAATCACGGTTCTGTTACAGGACAAAGAAGTGGAAGGTCTTCAAATCCTGGTAGATGACAAATGGGTCAATGTCCCTACAATTCCTGATGCCCTTGTTGTCAATCTTGGCGATCAAATGCAGGTACATTGCTTATATATCAAGTATATGTTTGATCCATACACATAACAACCGTCTTCATTTAAATCATATGCTTTAACTTCAAAGGTGTTCTAGCAATAACGAATGGCAAGAACCAAATTGAAAGCAATTGTACAGAATTGAATTATATTGAAACATCTTACATAGAGGAACCATGTTGAAGATGAGCATAAAGTTAGCGATAAAAGTATACTTTAGCCAAATAAAATAGTCAGGTATTGTTTGGTTGAGATAAAATTTGTTATTTTATGTCACTTAATATTGGAAGAATAAAACTTATTTTCTTGCTTGTCAAAGTTTTGTGATTGTCCAAAACACAAAAAGTTTAATTGAATCAATAAATTTTTGGCCAATTGTAAGTTTTTTGCACAAAATAGCACAAAATGTATGACATTCAAATTTCTTTTACTATATTCATTATAGAGTATAAAAATATTACTTTGTTTTTACTTTATTTTTAATTTTCAAATTAATAAAATAGTACAATCCAACTAAATTAAAAACAAATCATATCAGGATTGGTATATCCGAATAGATTTGCAACTTGTGTTCTTGTTAATGAATATAGGAATGCCCTTGGCTTGATTTTGGGGTTGAATTGGTACTCAGTTTGGAGAATATAATGCTTAATGTGGGTTGTGTTATATTGCAGATAATGAGTAATGGAATATTCAAGAGCCCAATGCACAGGGTTGTGACAAACACAGAAAAGTTGAGGATGTCTGTGGCGATGTTCAATGAGCCAGAACCGGAGAACGAAATTGGACCCGTGGAAGGCCTCATAGATGAAACAAGGCCTAGGTTGTACAGAAATATGAAGAATTATGGTGATATCAACTACAGGTGCTACCAAGAGGGGAAGATTGCACTTGAGACGGTCAAAATTGCACATAATTCTGATCAGAAATGAGACTATTTCATATTTGAATTCCCACTGATAGTTAAGTTATTCACCATTACCAGACAGGTAGGCAGACAATTGGAATAAGCATGCTTGCTGGTTAGTATTAAGTTTAAGGGGAGGAGTGTTAACGTACAAGCTGCACTGATCCAAACTAATGATTAGATGGCTGTGATGGTAAAACTTTTCAAACCACATAGACAAATTGAATTGCACTATAGCAATGGTTGATCCCAACGAGCTGAAATGATTGTCACATTTAAAATCTGACCCTTCTGTAGTTCTCTCGAATTCGTCTTGATCCAATGATTTTAGGTTGGATTAGAATAAGTTCGATTAATACAAAAAAGACAAACAAAAATCAAAAGGAATAGAGTCGATACGAAAAGAAAAGGGTTCAAGTATGTGCTTTCATAATCACAATTTTATATAGGTGATATTTTTTTTACTACACAAATAATAATACAAGTGTCTTATTTAGGATGTTTGAGTTATATAATTAGATTAAAATTCTCGTGATTTTATCTATTTGAATAATAAAATCTTTTGATGTTTTTCACTTTATTCAAGTTTTGTAAAATAGTACTACATAAATAATGTAGATTTAATTCCATAATGGGGAGACATCACAAAACTTAGCTATTATGAAATCAGCAGCATTGAAGGATATGAAATCAAGTAAATACCCCTTTAATACAATCCGGCAAATAAAAAAAAAATTGCCATGAGGAATCTATTGTTTTATATCATTTCTTGCTATTTTATAAATTTTATATTTACCCTCTCCATTTCATAGGTAGTGTACGTTAATATTACGTGCGAATTTTAAGAATTGATTAATTAATGTAAAAATTTGGGATATTTCGATGATAATGCTCATATATAATCATTATTAAAAAGAAAGAAACATATTAGAAGCGAAAAAGAATGCAATACACAAAAAAGTATGATTAAAAAAAACATTAATTATGTATTGAGTTTTTTTAAAAAAAAAACAATATATATTAAACATGAAAAAATAAAAGTTATATGAACAGTAACAAGGGAAAATTATTTTTGTCTTGAGATAACCCGATCTTATCTTATCCCGTTCTCATTTGGATACATCTTTATATATATATATATATATATGCTATTGTTTGTTCATTCTCCTCTCCCACATACATAATAACAAATGAAATGGAGAAAGATTCATCAAATGAAAGATGGGAAGGCAATGTTTCAGCCAAGCTGAAAAACACCACTGCAGAACAAGCATGGCCGCTTCTCAAGGATTTCTTCAATCTCCATAAACGCTTCCCTACTTTGGCCACATGCTACGGTATCCACGGATCCAACGGCGAGCCTGGTTGTATAAGATACTGTGAAGGCTTCTCCATCCCATCCAACGGTGTCAGCTGGTCAAAGGAGAGGCTCGTAGCCGTTGATGATGCTGACCGGAGTCTCAAGTATGAGATTATAGACTCCAATATTGGGTTCAAGTCCTACGTCTCCACCATCAGGGTACTCAACCATGGCCATGATGATGGGTGCAAGTTGGAATGGTCCTTTGCCGTTGATCCAGTTGAAGGATTGGTACATGAGGATCTTGTGGGGAAGTACGATGTGGGACTTCAGCTCATGGCTCAGAAAATGGAGGATGAAATCACTGGTTCAGTCAATGGAAATGTAGTTTAATTTCAGCAAGCGGGTATAGCAGTAAGATCATGTATGTGTATTATTCTATTCTATGTTGGATTATCAAGTTATGATGAAAATAAAGCAGCTTCTATTTTGAATTTTTTTTTTTTCCATTACACCAACCGGTACCCGGATTTAGTTTATCTAGAATTCGATTCATTCGATCCGATCCAACTAAACTCGCATTAAGCGATAGGGGTCTCCTAGCAGGGGTTGCTCCATATCCAAAACTCAAACTCGTGAGGTACAAGTTGACCAACTCCACTTTTGCTTTGATATATGTAATATATTTGAACTTTTTTATCGTGCTTTACTTATGCTACTCCCTTGTTTTCATAAAGATTTTTTTTTTTTTCAAACTAATGTTAAAATAATTAATACTCCTCCCTCCCACGAGAATAGTAAAAAATGGCAAATTTTTTGTCCCGAACTATAGTTAAAATAATTAATGAAAAGTTTAAAAATTGTAAACTTTGAAGTGTGATTGGTTGATCCATGCAAAATGCATTAAATGAGTTGTTTGATAATTGGTTGATGTGTTAGACAAACTATTTAATGCACGTGTCTCCTTAATTTTTTGACTTTTGAATTTTTTAACCATCCTTGTGGGACGGAGGGAGTAAAAAATTTAAAAATCATAAACTTTGAATTAT
Source organism: Crotalaria pallida (assembly GCA_037953625.1). Classification (NCBI taxonomy): domain Eukaryota; kingdom Viridiplantae; phylum Streptophyta; class Magnoliopsida; order Fabales; family Fabaceae; genus Crotalaria; species Crotalaria pallida. The sequence continues at coordinate 182,326,737 of CM075649.1, forward strand.
GATTGGTTGATTAATATAAAATACATTAAATTATGTGTATGAAGGATGGTTTTGGTTTTTATATTTTTTAAAATTATGGTTTTAGTCACTAATGAACAATGTGGATGACTCTTGTACGTGATGCATATCATGATAATTACCAACATGATAAATTGTAATATTGATACATCATCCATCAAAATCTTAACCAAAATTTTAGAATATATAAAATAGCAAAACCTAAAAAAATTATGAATTGGACTAAAACTAAAACTCCTTGACTTGTGAAGGATAATAACATATTTAAAATGTTAAACTATCATAGCATAAAATTAGTAGACAGCAATAATAGATGCTTGAAAGTTGAAAGGGAAGTAGAATACGAATAATGGTATAGGCGCCCCACGGATATGTTGACACAACACAACCACGCGCCAGTATAAGATTTACTCATAAATAGCTAACTGCTGTATTTTATATGTAACGTCAACTACAACAAATGGCAAGATGGCACTGAGAAATGAGAATCGAGAAGGCGAAATTGCAGATAATTCTGATCAAGAAATGAGACTATTTCATATTGGCATCAATGATCCAAAAATTGGCATCATGAACTTTCCTGTCACATGTAAAAAAATAAAATAAAAAAAATCCCTATTTAAAATTGAATAATAAAAATAAATAAATCCACACTACGTTGCGGTCTTGCGGAAGAATTTGTTAATAAAAAAAGGAGATTGACTTTCTGACGCAAAAGAAAAAAAAAATTGCAGTATTAACTACACCAAAAGAAAATAAAGAGAACCAATGCACGTGAAAATGTGATGGGCCACAAGATCTCAAGATGTAAAAATTGAACATAATGGAACAAGGAAGAGACCCTTCTTAACCCAAAAACAGATCCAAAATCAATACTTTCTCCCATCCTAGACCTAAATATAAGACTCTTTTATAAACATTTAATATATTTTTTCAAAATTATCCTTATAATAAATATTAAGATTTTAAAAAATGTTGATTTAATAAAATATTTATGAAAAGAAGTTATTAAATATTATTGGAAAATGGAATGAAATATTACAAATAGGATCAAAACAAAATTCCTAAAAAAATCTTACATCTAGGATCGGAGTGAATATCTAACTGAAGCCACCAACAGTCAGATCTGTAATTCGGGTTATATACAGCTGGCTCAAATGAAACCTTGTTTAGTTGCTACAAATCACCTCATAGCTCAATGAGGAATCTTCCTTGACATATTAAGCTACAACATTCTCCATTTGCCTCAGCTGACATTGATCCGCCTCTTGTGGAATGTGGATCATTTTGTAGATAGGCCACATCTCTGCTAAACTTTCTTAAAAGAGTTCATTTTACTTAAACCACCTCCCCTTCAACCACTTGAAATTCACCATGTTTTCTTCTAGGAAAAAGTTATATGGAGGTTAAACATATTCACAATCACACCACAAATATCGTTCTCTGCACACGCAAATACATTAAACTGTATTAAAAGGCTATAAAGAAGTCATGAAAATACAAAGGATTACATTTAACAAATTATCTGGAATTAAGTAAACACTGATGTAATCCAACTTTACTTTACTAATAATCAGTTATGAATAGAATCAGTACAACTCGAATTTGTTACAAAGTCACCAAGCTAGTTGTATATTGTAATGCATATCACATTATCACAAGTGTGGATTAATTTCTGCCATGGTACAAACTATAAAAAGAGAACTATTGTTCTGCCTTGAATGATAAAAAGTGGGTGAAATTGGGTAAGAACCTTAGAAAACCAATAAACGACAAACACACGAGAGGAACTATTCCACAAAGAAAAACAAAAAAAAAACACATGGAGATGGACACAAACACAAATGCACAAAAGGAATAAGCGAATGGAGTTAGATATCATATATTCATATCTTTAAATTCCATTTGTTGCAAACTTCAAGTTCTCAAATTGATTAGATTTGCGAAACTCCAAAGATAAACTGCACATAGAAATATAGAATGAAAAGAAAATTGGCGATATATGGGAAGAATTGATGGCAGCCATTAATCAGAACAAAGAAGAAAGAAAAACAAAACACTCTGTACTATTAATACTTACCGATGTTTATTAATCTAAGATTAAAACTAATTGAAATATTCATTTTTTCTTTACCAGGGCACTTCCTCGACAGACTAGATTCTCCATTAAATGTTTCATGCATTTATCTCTCTACTAATGTTATTCACCTTCCTCTCTTCCTAAGTTTCTTGCTTCAATTTTCTAAGCTCTTCCGTACCAATGGATTTGGACATTTAGTATCAACATTTACATGAGCACACCATTTTCAATGATCTTTACCAGCCTTCAGCTAAACCAAGTGAGTATTTTCAATTTCAAATCATTCCTAGAGATATAAAACTTTAATCAAAAGGCCTATCAAAAAAAACTTTAATCAAAAGATTCTAGAGTCTAAACCAAGTGAGTACTTTCAATGATTTTTATAGCATTGAAAATCTCTCTTCATATTATGAATTCTCGATTCTAGTTTCAATGCTATAAATAACAAAAAAAAACATATGGACATGGAAGTTCCGATAAATGTCAAAGCACAAGATAGACACTTATAAAGAAAGCATTTTTATTAAGTTAGAATATCAAAGAATTAAAATAAGCTACAAATTTCTGGAAAGATTGAACATGAAATTTTAGAAATGACAACTTCGTTAAACCTACTAATGGAATAAACAGGGCACTTACCAATAAGTTGGAAACCTTTGGAATAAATTTAATTAGGGTCCTGCACAGAACTTGAGAGAGAAGATGCATTACTATCATCAGATATCTCCGGCAACAGAGACCTCTCCGGGACACCAGAGACTTGTTCTTCATTTTCAAATATTTGCTTTCGGTAAACCCAATGCAGACAGTCAAAAAGCTGCTTCTTCAATGATTCAAAAGCTTGATCCAATCTTTCGAGCTGTTCCATGGCATTTTTATTATACAAGAACAAACCATAGTACAGATCAAAACTGTCTCCCATGGTATTCTCCATCAAGTTCAACAATGTTTCATAGCCCTTTGTGGTGATTGGTGTTTCCCGCGTTTCCTCCAATTTCAGTTTTTGTAAAAATCTTCCTGTGGTGTGTGTGATGAACTGGGATCCAGCTGCATGCCGATCATGTTCAGCACACGACATTTCAACCATTTGGCACCCTTCATTAGCAAAAATGTCAAGAAATCGATCACACCGTGATATTCTTGATTCATGTTTTTCTACTCTGACTTTATCATAAACAAAAGGAAGGCCACTCCACCCATTTTTCCCACTCTCTGGTCCAAACATAGGATGAGCACAGAGAATATCAAAATAAGGTGGCAAATGCTGAAGAAACAAGGTTCTAGGAAATTCTTTGACAGAAAGAACATCAACAAACAAAGTACTTCTCTTCAATCTCTGCACAGGCAATGATTTAAGAACTTTCTCTGTGGAAAGGATGGAAGTGCAAAGTAAAATCACTTCTGGATGCTGTTCACAAAGATCATCAGCATCAGTGAAATAAGTAACCCCCAATTCCTGAGCCACGGCATAATAATCAGATCGAGAGTATGCTAACACTTCATGACCATGATGTACAAATGCTTTTGCAAGGAACTGACCGAAGTTTCCAAAACCAATAACTGCAATCTTGAGCTTTGAGCTCTCACCAGTCTGGCTAGAATTATTTGATTTATTTAATTGAGCAACACCATGGGTTCTGAAGATCAAAATAAAATGCAACCGTAAATTAGACTAGAACCAGGTTGGAAAGACCAAACCAAAAGAACAAAAATATGAACAATAATTGTTTTAATGCTCGTAGTGAAAAGTTGTTGTTTATTAGTTATTACATTGAAATAAGACTCTTCAAACATTTAGCCAACTGAAATAAGAAAACAGCAGAAATCATTCAAAAAAGTAAAGCTAAGTTGCTCTACATGTATAGTTCCCCCCTAACATACCCACACAAAAATGATAAAACAAATCCATCTAATCTAGTGTACTACTAAATAAGTAAATAACATTGAGATTTCTAAGTTCAGTAAAAGATCAAAACAAATACCTGGCATCTTTGGAGGATAGTACGAGTGCAGATCCGTTTAGAGAGTGCTTCTGCTTCAGCACACCATCGTTCTTATCTTTCAGATTTGGCAATTTACCTGCATTTTCAAACCATTGTTCCCTAACAACATGATGCAACCGAGCCATGAGTTGTTTCCTCAAGTCCTCAAAAGCAAAATCCAGCTTCTCCAACATCTCCAAAGAATTCTTATTGAACATAAAAAGACCATAATAGAGATCAAAACTATCTCTAGCAGTATTTTCCACCAAATTCAACAAACTCTCATACCCTTTAGTATTAATCGGAGTTGACTTCAAATCCAACTCTTTCAAAACTCTCCCAACAGTGTGAGTTATAAACTGAGACTCAGCTGCATATCTATCATGATCAACACAACTCATCTCAACCATCCTACACCCTTCTCTCGCAAACACATTCAGGAACTTCTCGCACCTCGCGATTCGATGTTCCTCGTCCAAGATTCGAACTTTCTCGTAAACAAATGTTAGTCCATTCCATCCATGGCCCCCACTCTCAGGTCCAAACATGGGGTGCGAACAAATGATGTCAAAATCGACAGGCAGCACATCAAGCAATAGATTCTTAGGGAATTCTTTAACCGAAAGAACATCTACGAACAATGTGCTACGCTTCAAACGCTGAAGGGGAAGCGAAAGGAGAACCTTTTGGGTGGAGATTATAGAGGAGCAGAGGAGAACTACCTCGGGGTGTTCTTCGCAGAGGTCATCGGGGTTTGGGAAGAAGGAGACACCCATTTCGCGAGCGGGGAGGGAGTAATCGGAGCGAGAGTGAGCGAGGACGGTGTGGCCCTGGCGGAGGAGGGTGGCGGCGAGGAACTGGCCGAACTTGCCGAAGCCGACGACGGCGATTTTGAGCTTCTGGGAGTTGTGGAACTCGAGGGCGAGCTTCGATTCGTAGTCGAAGTGCTGAGCTGCGTCGATGGCGTGAATGCGAAGGGGTTTGGGGAATGAGTGATTGGCATTGCGGGAATGTGAGGTTGAGAGAGAGAAGGGGAGAGGGTATTTGAAATTGAGACTGTGGGGATTGGAATGCAATGATGAAGAAGGTTTTATTAGGAATGGGTGAAGGGTTGAAAGAGAGAGCATGGCGGCGGCGTGCGGCGGAGGTGGTGGTGAAAAAAAGGAGTGGGTATTTATTTTCCCTTTGGTAAATTGGATTCGGAGAAATGTAAATTAAGGAAGAGGAGGACTCTCTAATAGTCTAATTAGTGCATGTGATTTAGTGGCATTGTCTATGTTGTATCTACTAAAATTTGGTTCATTGATGCACTAAGTAAAAAAAATAGGGAAATTATTTGCAGAAGGTAAGCCCTTACTTAATTGTGTATTTGCAAAATAAACCTTTAGTTTTAGCCCTTACATCATCCATATTTTTTTAGCCCTTACTTCATCATATTTTTTTTGGTTTGCTTAACCTCAGCCCTTAGGGCTGAGAATAAGAGTCCAAAAGTAGTTAAGTTTTATAGAAAATAGTGTATTTAGGAGAGATAAAACTTTATATTTTTATTTTTTCAAGAAAACAAGTCTAGATTAAGGTGCAGGTTAAGAAAATCCATTTTTTGTACGGGGGTAGAAAAATAGAAATAAATTTATCAACAAAGTGTCAAATGAAAATTATCAAAATCGAACTTGAAATTTTCAATTTTAAATTTTAGGTTAAATTATGTATTTGGCCAATTACTTTATTTTTCAATTTCAAATTAGTCTCTTATATTTTTTTGTATCATATTGGTCCTCATGTTTCTTTTTACTATCAAATTGATCTTAAGTCATTGTTCATCCGGCGTGTCAACATCGCATTGGTCCACATTTGCAATGTTGGAGAGAGAAATGACATATGTGCATATCTAATTGGTCCAAATAACATAAACAGTGATGTAGAGACCAAATTGATAGTGAAAAAAAAAACGTGAAAATAAGAGATTAATTTAAATTAAAAAATAAGGTAAAATACCAAATTCGTAAATTAACCTAAATTTTAAAACTTGATTCATGATCGGCTTACACATATTTGTCTACCTTCTTCCAATTTGTTCCTCTTCCTCCAATTATGTCATCAAATCAAATCGCCAACAATTAACCACTTCTATTTAAAAAGAATTAACGACTTCTGTCTCGGTAGGGTATTGAAAGAAGGCGGTGCTATGCTATGTTATGCTAATGCTACCCTCGCAATATCAGCTACTACCCTCCTCTCTGCCGCGAGATGAATGCTACCGGTGCATAAATTGCACGGAAACTTAAGTTGGTGCAATATAGACGAAGCCTTGGAATTACTCCCTCCTATCCTATTTATAAGATTTCTTTTGAGGTTTTTCACTTTTATTAAGGAGACTGGATAAATTTGTTAGTGATATTGGATATGTGAAAATTTGATATATTTTTTTAAAACTACCCCTATAATTATTATTGAAACTCTAAAAAGTGTTGACTTTATAAAAGTGTTAGTAGAAAGAGATAATTAAATGCTATTGAAAATTAACAAAAAAAAAAATACTATTAAAAATTAAAAAGGGATCTTATAAATGGAACCAAAATAAAAGTCAAAAAAATCTTATAAATACTAGCAATTAAGGGAGTAAAACACTTGTGCCGGGTGGACGGTGGGAATCTTAAGAGCAATGACAAATTAATTTCATATTGCCTTCGTTCTTATTTAATTGTCTTTTTTTAGAAGTTTTTTTTTTCTTTTTATTTGTGTTTTTGATGATTTTAAGAGGTAATAAATGATATTTTTCATATTTACCCCTATTTGATAGAGTATTGGTTTTCGTAAGTAGTTGAAAAAAAAATATTGATTAGAGAGAGAGAAAGAGTATAGCGAAAAAAAACATAATTAATGTATTGGAAATCTAACTAATGATTGCATTTCTTAAAGGGTGTATTTTGTTTGAAATATGACAGAAAAGTAGGAACGGAGAAAGTACTTGTTAAAAAAGGTAGTTGACTGTATTTAATTTTTTGATATTTAGATAAAAATTGACTATTTTAAGAAACTAACATTTTCAATAAAACAAAGATTAAATGTTACAACTATTTGCAGGGATATTTAAGGAATAATTGTATTGAAAATTTGACTATTTTAAGAAACTAGCATTGAGAATAAAACATAGATTAAATGTTACAACTATTTCTAGGGATATTTAAGGAATAATTGTATTGAAAATACAAAATTAGTTTACTTTTATTTATATATGAAACCATTAATATAGTGTTTTTTTCTTTATATATGAGACCAGAGAGAGTACTCCCTCCGGTCCTATATATAGGTCACATTTTAGAAAGTTTTCTTGGTCCTAATTATAAGTCATTTTATATTTTCTATGCATCATTTATTGGTTTTTCTCTTTTTTTACTCTTATTAAATGGTTTGACTATCTATGTGTTTTTTGTTGTTCATTAATGAGTACGAATTTTTCCAGAAAAATTAAGGGGGTAAAATTGTAATGTTACAATATATTCTCATAGAATTCATAAAACCAACCACTTTCCTTGGTATGTGTAATTCGGTTAAGTATGTCATATAATAAGGATCGGAGGGAGTAGTATTTTATTTTTTTCTGTACTTTTTGGTCAATACCACAGGTGTTCCCAATAACATATTTAATACTAAGAAACCCATGAGACTAATCCTGCACGAGGTCGCGTTCCTATGCCTTTCCTAGCATGCGTGTTAATCGGGAATCAAACCTGACACTTCTTGATCTCAGGCTATATTCTTAAATTCTCAAGTTGGCATAATCGCATCACTTGAACCAATTCCATTAGCAGAGAGAGTAGTATTTTAAATGAAACGTGACAAGCACCTAACCTAACCTGGCCACACCATAAAACGTGGTTTTATAAAATAGTAAAAAAAAAATTTTAAAAAAAAAAAAAAAAAACAATGACACTCGCTTCTCGAACGAGAAATTGTCAAATTTTCAATGCGTGTACCATGTTAGACTGTTAGAGTAGTTAAAAATTTAGAATTAGTACACACCCTCCCGGTTTTTTTTTAAAAAAATAAATAAATAAATACTTTTATTAAGAAAATCAGTGGATTATACTGTATTTAATTTTCTTAAATTTGTCAAAAATAAAAATATTTTAAAAAAGTAACATTGTGGATGAAAAAAATTAAATGAAATAACAATTTTTTAGATATGTTTTAATAAAAAGAAAATAATATTGGAAATAAAACAAAATTTAAATATAATTATCATCATTTTTTTATAATACTCAATTTCATACTTTTCCTGTATTCTATTATAGCACTTAAGATCCATTAAATTCACAAGACTCATTGCATCATCGCATACTTTTAATGATCTTCATCAAACTTTAAAATTTTTTTTTAAAAAAATTTCTGATATTAAGAGAATATAGTCACATAGAACATATCATTGCCGCATCATGCAATTGTTTAGTAAAGGTGCTGCTTCCTTGATAAAACATTAAATATAACGGTCTCAATGTGGCACCCAGAAAAACGTGTTACCGTGGACCTCGTGGTAGTATTTTTTTAAATTTTCTTTCATTGTATGCATTGCGTCACAGATCATAATATTAGTTGTAGCGTCCCATTGTCGCTATTTAAAATGACTTTTACTTTTTGCCCCATAAACGACTTTTCGGTCCCATTTTCAATTTTTATGGACTAAAATATTCTTTTATGTGTTATTATTTCCGACTTTCAAGAGTTAAAAAATTAATTTTGATTCTTGCGAGTCGGAAAATTAAACTACATACTATTTCCGACTCTCAAGAGTAAAAAAAAAAAAAAAATTGACTTTTGAGAATCGGAAAATCTTAGTATATCTTTTGTCGGAAAACTTTCAGCTTTTGGTTCATCTGGAGTGTTAGCAGACCATCAACTTCAAGCTCAATTACAGGAGCATTCTCTGAGAAGGTGAGTTAGAATTTGAAGTTAAGTAGAGGAATAAATGTCAATAATTTTTTTTTTTATGGAAAATATGGTTGGTTAGTGCCCATCAAGTTTATTGTATTATGCTTCTTTGATTGTACCTCCCACGATTCTTGTTCTGTGTTTCTTGGTCTTGATTGGGTAGTACTCTATCACCTTATTTCTGAAATTTTCTTGATACCTCTATCTACTTATGTGATTTAGTTGCAACAAACTTGATACTTAATAGAATGAAAGTCTCAGGTGCAGCACCTCAGCTTAGGTATGAGTGTCATTGAGGACAAAGTCTTGGAATGGTTTTTTCTAACAAAGTCTGCATATACTTTGATTTTCCGACTGACAAAAGTCAAAATTTTGTTTGACTCTTAAAAGTCGAAAATAGTATGTAGTTTAATTTTCCGACTTTCGAGAATCAAAATTTTTTTTCACTCGAGAGTCGAAAATAATATGTAGTTTAATTTTTCGACTCTCAAGAGTCAATTTTTTTTTTTTTTTACTTTTAAGAGTCGAAAATAATAATACATAAAAGGATGTTTTAGTCCATAAAAATTGAAAATGGGAACCGAAAAGTCGTTTATGGGAGCCAAAAGGCAAAAATCATTTAAAAAATATGGAAAGAGAAAACGTTTGCCTCCCTTTTAAGTTTTATCATGGCAAAAGAATTATAGTAGCGTGCAATCAATCTAAAAGCAATTCCAAAAAAAAAAAAAAAAAAAAAAAAAAAACTAAAAGAATCGATAAGCTGGAAGAGAAATTAAGAAAATGACCATGTCGCCATGTTCTAATATAATAATAAATCAAATGGCAACACCAAAACCATTCGCGGAAGAGAATGTAAATTTCATCATCGTCATCCACCCTTTTACAAGGAAAATTTTCTCTGCAGATTCAGCGTAATTAAGTACCTCAAAGCTAAGAAGGATGACTGACACTAAAATACTAAATATACTCTTGCTTGTTTTGAGGGGGTAGGGGAAAAAGGGAAGACCAAAAAAACAAGAGAAATAGAATGGGCAACAGCGGAGTTAACACTAGAATAAGCATGGCAAAAGGATGAATTTTTTGCTTGCTCAACCATTATAGGAAACTGATGCTTTTCTCTTTGTTGAATCTCTTAGATCTTGAATAGTAAGCCACCATGGGTAGCAAAGAAAGGAGCAAACACAAGAGACTCGACGGCCATCAGCTTGATCAGGATGTTGAGTGATGGTCCGGATGTATCCTTGAGAGGGTCACCGATGGTGTCACCAATAACAGCTGCCTTGTGTGGATCTGACCCCTTTGGACCAAGGCTTCTTGCATGTTCAGAAGCACCAGCCTGTGTTACACACCAAACCCACAAAATCCACATCATTCATTCATTCACTACACCATAAAACAATAATCATATACATCATGAATTCATGATAGAAAATTTACCTCGATGTACTTCTTGGCATTATCCCAAGCACCACCAGTGTTTGATGCAGAGATGGCAATCTGTAAACATGGAACATAGAAACATAACTCAAGCAACCAGTAAAAAAAGAAGCTAGAGCACCAAAGAAAATGCTTGCCTATAAAAAAAACTGAATAAATTGGGGTGAACTAAAAACATTACCTGAACACCAGACACTAGAGATCCAGCAAGGACACCAGAAAGTGTTTCTACACCAAAAAAGATTCCAACAATAAGGGGAGTAAGCATGACAAGAGCACCAGGTGGAATCATTTCTTTAATAGAAGCATCAGTGGAGATCTTGACACAAGTAGCGTAGTCAGGCTTAGTAGTTCCCTCCATCAAGCCTGGGATGGTATTGAATTGTCTACGTACTTCCTCAACCATCTTAAGGGCAGCACTTCCCACACTCTTCATGGTCATGGCAGAAAACCAGTAAGGAAGCATAGCACCGACGATTAAACCAATGAAAACCTTCGGTGTCAGCACATCAACAGTTGTAATACCAGCTCGGCTCACAAAGGCACCAAAGAGGGCCAAAGACACAAGGGCGGCAGAACCGATGGCAAACCCCTATAACATAATAACGATGTATCAGGCATCTACCATGATAAGCAATGCTTACAATGTACTTCAAGAATAAGATTGAAAGAGAATCCAAAGGGGGCGGGGAAAAAAGGAAAAAAAAAAAAGAGTAAACCTTTCCGATAGCAGCAGTCGTGTTTCCAGCAGCATCAAGGGCATCAGTTCTCTCACGAATTCTGTGACTCATCCCAGCCATCTCAGCAATACCTCCAGCATTGTCACTGATTGGACCATAAGCATCAATGGCCAACCCAGTGGCTATGGTACTCAACATCCCGAGTGCAGCAACAGCAATACCATACATGGCAGCAAAGCTGAAACTAACAAAAATACTGATGGCAATGGCAAAAATTGGAATAATGACGGACTTGTATCCCAAGGCAAGGCCAAATATAACATTAGTAGCAGCACCAGTCCTGCAGGAGTCTGCAACATCTTGCACAGGGCTGCAAAATCAATTAGAAAAAGTTAGGTGGAGATAAAATCTAATGACACAGAAAGGTATACAAAGCAAAATATGAAACTAAACTACTTACCTATATGCATTGCTGGTATAGTACTCTGTTACAAATCCAATAATAAGCCCTGCCCATAGACCAACGGCAACACAGAGGAATAGTTGCCTGCAAACCAAAAATAACCCCCATGAGTCCCTCAGTAATAAAATTTATTTATTTTTATTAATAGAGAATAAGAAGACATTGTTAAATGTTTGCTTCACCAGAAAAGTGGATCCTAGCAGAAACTAGTGAAACTTACCAGTTCTTGACAACTTTCTGCACTCCGAAATTGAAGATAGTAAATGAAGATGGGAGTGCAAGCCAACTAACAAGTGCAATCCCAACAGTCATGAAAATGGTGGAAATAACAAGCTGTTTTTTCAATGCTGGCTCAATTTCCTTTACAGCCTTGATCTCAAAAAAGTCAGTTGCAAATAAGGTGGTAAGCAAGCAAACAAGGATACCCACGGAACTGATAATGAGTGGGTATAGCATAGCAGTATACTCGTGATTCACCCCAAAAGAAGAGATGGAAGCAACAACAAGAGCAGCACAAGATGACTCGGCATATGAACCAAAAAGATCAGAACCCATGCCAGCAATGTCACCAACATTGTCACCAACATTATCAGCAATCACCTGAATTCACAATAATTTGTTCAGATATAACAAAGAATTAACAAAGATATATTCAAAACAAAATAAGGGAACTAGTTTCACAATGATTTTCTTACAGCTGGATTTCTTGGGTCATCCTCAGGAATGTTCCTCTCTACTTTGCCAACAAGATCAGCACCAACATCAGCAGCCTTAGTGTAGATACCTCCACCGACTCTTCCAAAAAGTGCCATAGAAGAACCACCAAGACCATAACCAGTGATGGCCTCAAAAAGACCACCCCAGTCTTCGCCATAGTAAAGCTTGAACAGGTTGATGGTAATGTAAAGAACCAAAAGACCATTGGCAGCAAGAAGAAATCCCATAACTGCACCAGATCTAAATGCTACAATGAAGGCCTTTCCAACACCCTTTCTAGCTTCCAGTGTGGTTCTTGCATTAGCATAAGTTGCAATTTTCATTCCAAGGAAACCAGAAATAACTGACGTGATGCCACCAAGAAGGAATGATATGGTGCTGAAAAGGGCAGTGGCAAGAGCTGGCTTACAGATCTTGGTTTCATCATAGGTGCAAGGCTGGTGGCTTGTGCTGAATCCTTCCACAGAGCCAAGGAAGAGGAATATCAAGGCGGCAAAAGCCACCATGAAGATTCCCACATATTTATATTCGGTGAAAAGGAATGAGGTTGCTCCTGTTAATGTTCAAACACGAATAAATAAGTGAAACATTCTATACCATCCACCAACAAGCAATAATTTAAAATAAGAACAGGGAGTAGATAAGAGTGGTTGAGAAAATATCCCCACAAAAACAATAAAAGATTAAATGGTGAGGTAAATGCAGATGTGTTACTGTTACCAAAGCAACAGTTGTAACTAGTATCTATGCTGTTAAATTGTTAATATTAAATATATAAACTGACTAAAAATTAGAGCTTATGACTTATGAGAAATGTAATCAAACGACTTTAGGTAATGATGCTAAATTTAATTTAGCAATACAGGGTTAATTGCATGCAAACTGATAGGGAAGTAATATGATGCAAAGAAATTATGATAAATGCACCCATATAGAAAAGAGGACAATGTGCTCCAAAATTAACCAGATTAACTCTTTTATCCCTAAAATGACACACATCTTAGAAACTCAAGACTCACTTATAGGATAAACCACCAAACGAATTGTTTCAATAAAGCCGCATACAGATAATAAGCACATATACTGCTCAAAACGAAGGATCAAAAGGTAAATTACATGTGGAATGTAGAAGCACATAACTTTGCAAGAATTAATTATTTATCAAATTATCTGTATTGCATCCTTTTCCATACATGATACATATGCTATGATATAAAAAATTGCAAGGCAATAAAATAGCACAAGAGAAGCAAATGAAAAGAAAGAGGCACATAAAAAAATATATAACGAAACAAGTTTTGGGTGCAACTCGCAAATTACTGTAAGATTTGGATTTTGGACATGTGGGTCCAAAATCTATAATCAACATCAATCATTTAATCTTAAAAAATAGTAATAGAGGGTTCAATCCATGTCCTGCCTAGCTAGCTCAATAATGTTTCAGATTTCCTGAGATATTTTTTTCCAAAAAAAGAAAACGTTTACGAGTAAAAAACAAAGCAAAGTTCATAATCACAACCGACACAGCATCAAACACCATATCCAAGTGCAAAGATTTAAAAAAAAAAAAAAAAAAAAAACTGCTTTCCAACCTGACAAGGTTCACCTCCAAAATAAAAAATTAAATCTAAAAGCTTTCACAATCAAAATCCAAACAAACCACGCAGAACTAAAACAAACACATACCGAGATCTACCGAAAAAATTTAAATCCACACCCACATAATAATTTCATTTTCCTTTATTATTTTTCAAAAGTTTGAAGCGAAAAACAAAGATCTGAACTAATGGGTAGATCTTAAAATCCTTAAAAAAACAAAACTTTACAATAAAAACAAAAAAAAAATAAATTTCAATGAGAGAGAGTAAGAGAGTGGCATAAACCTTCGGAGATGGCGTTTTGGATTTCGGCGCATTTGAGAACGACGTTGTGGTCATTGATACCCTCCTCTTCTTCGATGAGATAATCGTTGTAGCCATTCTTACCCGCAGCGTTGGGATTAGGGTCTCTAGCAGCGGTGAGCTTAACCCTAGAGACGAGAAGCCATTGGAAAAGAGCGAAAGCGATTCCAATGATTGCGCAAACAGGGATCAAAATCTCGGTACCGAGATCTGGGAGAATGGCTGCACCCATGGCTCTTGCAGAGAAGAGAGAGAAAAGAGAGAGAAAGGGTTAATGAGAAAAAATGGTGTGAGAGATGTGGGGAGGGTTTTTATTTATTTATATATATACTCCATGTGATATGGTAGAGAGAGAGAAATGGGAATGTGTGTGGTTGAGAATAACATAATTTACCAAAAATTGGGATGAAATGGATAGAAATACATCATTTGTCTATTTCTTAATTGCCAGATCTGATTTTAAGGGCTCAGCTTTTCCCTCTTTTTTTATTTTACTCTTTTTCCTTCATTCCTATCAAATGATTCTTAATTTGGTAAAACTTTGTCCTATTTTTATACTGTCTTCTTGGAAAAAAACTTTATCTTGGAGAAAAAATTTCTCATCTAGTAGTGAATTTTTTACAAAATCATTACAACATTATATATGTTTTTTCCAATAAGTTTAATTTATACTATGTATTAATACTATAAAGTTTTTTATACTCTCAATATATTATTTCGTGTATACAATTTAAACTTTTTTACAATTACACATCTACGTATAATAGAAAAATAACATAGAACTAAATAGAAAAATTATATACAAATTTAACACAAATAGCTATTTTTTTCTCTTTGACTTTTTTTTCGATTTCATAACTTTTGTCCTTTAATAATCTTAATGCATGATCAATTTTTTTATTACAATTTTAACTTTCATTCAATATTTTTTTATTTCTTGTTAATTTTACTTTTATCATTTTTTATCTTTAAATTACTAAAATATTACAATAATTAATGGACATGTTTTTTAATAAAAATTAAATACTATTACAATTTTCAATAAACATAAATCTGTACATTCTTTACAAAACACATGCTCTATAAAACTTACAAAAAGTGTTAATTATTGTTAACTACATTTGATAATCTAGCATCATGACCTTTAAAAACTTATTTTATGGAATAGAGTTATGTCTTTATTGAATCAAATTAAAGATGACTTAAAACATTAACTGGAATCATTAATGAAATAATTTATATACTCTTATTTATAGGTCATATCAAGAAGAGTAGTTACGTTTTTTTTTTAAGTTTAAAAGGGTACTTTCACATCACAGTTTCATTCTCTTAACTTACATTCAAAATTTTACAATATATTGTTTCACATTAATAAGCAAATAACAATAAATGCTTATTATAAAATACAACGTGACTTATGAATATGACCAAAGAAAATTTTTAGATTGATCGGATGAAGTATATTAAATTATCACTTTTCATTGTTTTAAATTTTTTTTCTACAAATAAAATATTTATTTTATTCATTGCATTACAATATGTAAAAATATTAATTGTTTGACTAATCTTAAAAATATTTCTTAAAGTCAAATAATTTTTTTAATCGTTAAGAGTTATTTTAATATATATACATTCATTACATGACAATATGGTAAACTTATTACTAATTGTTTGTCTAATCTTACAAATATTTCTTAAAATATATTCATAAAATATTTTAAGTCAAATACAGTTAAATTTTTGTTGGGTGAATCGTGAATAGGCTTTTTTTTTCTAATAAAATGAAAATAAAAGAACCAAATGATATGAGCAATGAATCAAGCCCGGTTCTAACTTATTGTATTCATTAAAAAAAATTTATCAAAAGTAAACCAGTTAAAAATGTAGTATATATATAACTAATCAATTCAAACAATTACAACAATCAATAATAAAACTAGTTGTTAAAAAATAAGATTTAAAATAAAATAAAAAATTATTAAGTAAAAGGTAATAAAAAAATCCTTTTTATGTTGGGTTGCAAAAGTAAAGTTCATATATTACTTCGTTCATTTACATATTAAGTGAGCAAATAGAAAAGACAAATTAAAATTTTATGCTAAAAATCATTAATGGTTAAGAAATAGAAAAAAACTTGTGACTATTTTTTTCCAAAAATAAATATGCTATTAAAAATATTATGGGCCCTAAATTTTTTGGATCCAAGGCGATCACCGTTTTGGCTCTTCCTCGAGATTGGCACCGCAATGAACTAATCAATTTTAAAATATGTAATCGCCCATCATACAAGAACTTTCCTCAGCTCGAATTATAAGCAAAATCAATTATTTTTAAGCTAATTAAGAAGGTTAGTTGATTGTATTTAATTTTATTAAATTTATAAAAAATAAAGGTATTTTATGAAAGTAGTATTGAGAATAAAACAAAAATTAAATAAGACCATAATTTATAAAGATGTTTTAGGAAAGTGGTATTGAAAATGAAACAAAATTTAATAAAGTTAGTTAATTTTGCTTATATTTTAAATCAAAAGAAGTATATTTTTTTGTTGCTTATAATTCGAGTCGATGGGAGTATCGTTCTTAAATTGAATCTTTTAACCTTTAACCCCTCGTACACAATATGAAAAATCAGACATATTACACAACTTGATGAACTCCTTGTTTATATCATGCAAAATTATTTTGGTAAAGAATCAAAATTATTTACTCCATCAGGTCTTGTTTATTAGCAAAAATAATTAC
Organism: Crotalaria pallida; assembly: GCA_037953625.1. NCBI lineage: Eukaryota > Viridiplantae > Streptophyta > Magnoliopsida > Fabales > Fabaceae > Crotalaria > Crotalaria pallida. Next base: position 182,343,688 of record CM075649.1, read on the forward strand.
CGTCACATGTATTAAAAAAGTTAGTTGAGTGCATTTAATTTTTTCAAATTCATAGAAAAATTGACTGCTTTAAAAAATTTGCATTGAGAATGAAACGAAAATTAAATGTTATAACCACTTTGTAGGGATATTTTAAGAATAATTGTACTGTGAATAGAAAATTGGTTAATTTTTGCTTATATTTAAGACCATTAATATGATTTTTTTTGTTTATAAATGAAACCGGAGGGAGTATCGCTCATGCATTGTGCCACATGGAATTGGACATTGGGATTTCAATTATAATTTTTTAATATTATTTTGGAATTGAAATCACAATAGAAAATGTTATTTTGTAAAGGTAAAGTTGCTTTTTTTTTCATAAGTTAAGTTATTTATTTGTTTTAAAGTAATTTTTTAAGTTTTTTTTTTCGAAAATGGTCACTCAAGTTGTTTTTATCAAAAGAGGTTATTCTGTTATTTTTTTTGTCTCCGATCATTTTTTTTATAGAATTTCAGACCATTATCTGCCTACAAATATTTAGATCGGATCACTATTCTTTACCACATCCAATTTAGTGGGGTTGGAAATAAGAGTCACTCAGAGATAAAAGAGAAAAAAATGGAGTAATTTTACCAAAAAAAAGACAAAAAAAAATAATTGAAGATGGAAAATTTGAGGGAAAGACCAATCGTGTTAGCGAAAATAAATTTGGAAAATCATTTAAAAAAATAAGGGTATTTCTATCATGCAATCCAAAATTGGATGGTTGCTATGCAACCTTTTCTTAAACCAATAAGAAGTTGATACCTATGCCATGTCATTATTTGAAGTAGTTAAAATTAGTTTTTTGCAATTTAGTCCAACATAAAAAGTAAATTAAAAATTTAGTCCTTTGTACCTATAGACAAATTATAACTTTTAATTTTAAATTTAGTCACTTGCATTAAGCCTTTTTACATAAGTGACTAATTTTAACTACTTTTAATTTTTTTTTTAAATTAAAAGTTATAATTTGTCTATAGGTACAAAGGACTAAATTTTTAATTTACTTTTTATGTTGGACTAAATTGCAAAAACCTAATTTTAACTAGATTTAAGAAAAGGTTGCATAGCAACCATCCAATTTTGAATTGCATGATAGTAACTCCCAAAAAATAAACTTGAGGAACAGTTTGAAATGAATAACTTAAGGTGGCAAAAGTAATTTTTTTCCTAAGTACACCAAACTTATATTCATAGAAGAAGAAGAAGAAGCAGCAGCAAGTTACACGCTCTCTCGTCCATGAAGCTTTCTTGTTGGTGAAAAACAACTCAAGCTATTTTGCAAGCCTATTATGTATATTCACTTAATGGGTGTCATCGCTAGTGTTAGTTAGTCATCCTCGTGTCGTAAACTCGTATTAATTTCACCTGTAATCATTTTTGGTGAATACTTCGGTACCCTTTAGTTTATGAAGGGTGTGGTATCCTCTCTATGTGGATCACTTAGATGATGACAAATGTATATGAGTGCATAGTCAAACTTATTTGGTTGAAAAGGTCAATGTTTACAATTAAGTCTTTAAGGATCCAAATGTAAAAATACAAAGTTATTGAAGGAAAAAAAATGCAGAACGTGAAACTTTATCGTTTTGCAACTCTGTTCTTCTTTTTTGACTACCGTATAGTATTTAGATTTCATGTTTGTAAATCCTAATTTCAACACTCAACTAATGAATTTTTAATTTTGCAACCCTGTTCATTTTTTTTTTACTATTGTTTCTTTCCTTTTCCTTTTTTATTTTTTAAATTCAAGTATCAACATGATTAATTATTGAAGTAGTAATTCAGATGACGCTAACTAGTAACTGCATGAATCAACATATATATAATCATTGGTTCTGATGAATTGGTTTCAATTTGATATCACATAGAAAGGGTACCAAACCCTTCATAAACTAAAGGGTACGGAAGTATTCACCATCATTTTTAGAGCCTTTAGAAGCTAGTATACGTGAAAAGAATAATGAGTGTTTATAGCTTATAGAGATTAGATGTGCAAAAATTAATTGGAGTTTAAAATGCAAAGTGCAGAAGTGCAACAAATAATTATTATCTGAAGCAGAAGATGCTAGGTTTGCAAAAAAAAAAAAAAAAACTTTTTTTTGGTCTTCTCATTAACAATGGAAAATTATTAGTCGTTGTGCTGATGACCAGACGAAGCTCTTGTTTAATTTGGAGGATAAACCAAGATAAATTCTTGTGTTTCTCCTATTGTTATTTCACTTGTCCGTTTATAAGAAGTAACTGGACTATGAAAATCTTGCAACTCAAATTAAGGTTATATTTGACCATGCTTTTTTAAAACTGAATGTTGTTTGGTAGTTTCACTTTTCTTTTTTACTGTAAAACCGGGGGGGGACTCTGCTACCAGGTAGATTAATATATCGTTATTTTTTTTTTTACTTATGTTGTTTTACCTTATACTAATACTTTTATCTTATCTGACCAGTAAACAAGTTTTTGATAAATAAATTCTGTAGGATAAAAGTTTTGAGTTTACCCTATATTAATATGTTTGCTTTTGAAAAAGCTCCAAGAACACAATTTATTCATTTTAAGTTATTTTGCTTATTTCACTTGCTATATCTGAATTATTTCTCATTTTGATCCGGTTACGCAGTGTAGTTATCCACAATTTTGTTTATAACAAACGTTAACAACCTTTTTTTTTTGGTGGAAAACGTTAACAACCTTTAATCTATATAAAGAAGCTAACTTTAATACTAGTTTCAACGGCGCGGCTGTTATTCCTTCATTTTCTTTGTTACAATTTTGGTCAACGAACGAGAAAAAAGGTAGACAATTTGAAGAGCTGGTATACAATTTTAATTTTTAACATATCCTAACAGAAATAGATTTCATTCCACGTTAATACCTCTTTTTTCCCTTGCAAGATATTGTGTTAGTCGTTGATTGAGAAAAATATAATACGTGCTTTTTTAAGAGAAAATATAAAGCAAGTTGTGGGCTTGTGCCATTGTAATTAATAGTGGACATATAAAACACATTATAATGAAGGGTTTTTTTAAGGTTAATCGGGAAAAAAAAAACTTGTTTAGGCCAAGAATATCCGTATCCATTGTATAATATGGCAAACTCTATATTTTTTAATATGGTTGACAGTTGACACAATTCGAATTTTGTTTAAGAAAAAACATTTTAGTTTTGATATATTGTTGATGTATTATTTTTGTTTTTTACACTCTGAAAATATCATACATCATTTAATGTATCCTCACAAGATACAAAATCGGATTACTACCTTCCAATCTTCCATGAGTTGGCAGCTTGAAAGAGTAGTTGATTCACATCCACGTTAGTATTGTTGATACCCTATGGTTGTGACGCGAAAATTAACCATAATAAACTTATTTGAATTATAAAAAAAAGCCATAACAAATTAATAATCATAACAGATATTATATTCGGTAATAGATAACTCGCTCGTTTTTTTTTTCCAATCCAGTTCTCCAAGTGTTACTTAAGTACATCCGGATCCAACCCAAAACACGTGTTTAACTATGATAAGTGAGTTTCCCAACATAAATTTTTTGCATCCACAAAAAATTGAACCGGCTCATTTTTCATCAATACTCCAAAAAGGATTTGATAAAATATATTTCGTATACATATTTTTTTATATACTTAAACAAAAATGCTTATATTTTTTTATATCTTTTAGCTATATCAACTAAATTATTTTTTAATGGTTATCCTGCAATTTATATATTTTATAATAAAAAATTAATGTCTATTAATTGTTTTTTTGAACCGGTCTATTAATTGTTGAATAGGTTGTTTTTGGCAAAATTTATACATCAAGATTTCGGAGGCTTCCCATTTCACATTTCTTGTTAACTGCTGGCTTAGATTATTGGATATTGGAGAATTTTACTAAAATAACCAGCCCCAAAAAACTATATGTGAATGAATATTTGAGGGTCACTAAGGTTCTAATATCATATTAAAGCATAATTGAGCATAAATTTATCTCATGCTCTAATTAAGAGGATTATTGTTTAATTCATTATTATAAATAATTAATTAGCCTCATTTTTAACTAACAATGTGAGACTTTGATACATAAAAAAAATGATATCAAAGGCATGCAAAACCATCATGTATGTAAATTAACTTAGCTTGTCCCAACTTAAAAATAATTAATTGTGTTGAGTTTTTGGGAAGAATTCAATTATACAGCAAGTTATCTTACCATATTCTGAAGTCTCATCATATTAATAATATAGGCAAAATTGTTTCCTTCTCCCTTGGTTATTTATTTGTTCTAAAGTGATTTTTTAAATTATTTTGTTAACACAAATATTTAAGTTTACTTTCGTCAACACAATTGATTCTTTCAATAAATTTTTCGTCTCTAATTATTTTTTCTAGCAAGCTTCTAATATTTTTAAGCGAAACACCACCTTTTCGACCAAACTTCATTTTTTACGGCTAATCTCTTTAATATCAACTCAACTTCACTTCTTTCATGCACCAACATTTTTTAAACCCTTTTTTTTTACCCAATTTGAAGGTGAGTTGAAGGTTAAAGATATTTGCCAAAAGAAATGAAGTTTGGTCAAAAAATTGGTTTTTCGTTGGAAAATATTAAATGTTTGCTGGAGAAAATGATCGGAGACAGAAAGAACAACGGAAGGACCAAGTATACTGATGAAAGTAAATTTAAGAAACCACTTCAACCAAAAAAAACAACGCACCACCTTTTTTTTTACACTTTGGTATCCGGCCCAATGGGCCGACTAATCCACTTTAAAACAAATAAATAAGTTAAGATAAAAAAAATTGTTTTGTCAATACAATAGAGTTTTACTTTTCGGCCCCCATTACTGAAATTTTGGCCCCTATTTCGTATTTTTATGGACAAAATTGCCCTCAGTGCGTTTTAAATTTCCTCCTGCCGAGAGACAAAAATATTATGTTATGTATTACACGAAAATATTCTGTCTACTCCGTGATGAAATTTTTCCATCTGCAGGGAGACGTAAAATTTTTGTCTGCCACAAAACGGAAAAGTATATTTGTTCCACTCGTATCCACAAAACAGCAAATACTTTTCCGTTTCTTGGCAGACGAAAAATTTTCGTCTCCCTGAAGATGGAAAAATTTCATCACGGAGCAGATGGAATATTTCCGTGTCATGCATAACGAAATATTTCCGTTTTTTGGCAGACGAAAAATTTAAAACTCACTTAAGACAATTTTGTCCATGAAAATACGAAATGTAGGTTAAAATTTTAGTAATAGGAGCCGAAAAACGAAGCTCATACAATATATTAGCGTTATCTGGACGTCCATAAATGATGTGAAGGCTCAATAATTTCACCTCAATGCGAGGCCCTTACTTTTTTATTTGAAGGGGACCCTAAACCTCATTTTTTTTTAATAATCCCCAAAGTACCCTCCCTTAAACCCCTCCTTATACTGCCTTCCTTTTCATTTCAACAAACCCCACACCCCACTTTCAGAAATAGTTCATCTCCCTCTCCACCCACTCAACTTCCAACCTTCCTCAACCTTCTTCCATCTTCTTCTTCCTCAACTCTGGCAATTCCCCTGTAATGGACTACAATTTCCCTGTGATCTACCTCCTTTGATGTACTGCAATTTCCTTGTGCAATGTTATTATGGAACATCTTGTCCCTAAGTGACATTTTTACCTATATCCGCAGGTTGCTCTTGTTGTACGTAATATGTATGTGGAAATGGTAGAAGCCCTTTACACTATGAACAGGGTAAGTGCAGCAAAAGCTTACACCATGTATTCGTTATTCACACAGAAAAAGGATTCTTTTCTTTGATAAAACCCATAAAAGGATTCTAAATCACATCCTAAATATTTTAATATAGAGGAATACTCAGGGTATGCTTTGTAAGTTTAAAATTTTAAATTTATTTTTAAATGCTCCCCCTGTATCTTTTCCTATAAAATTGCGGAAGGAATTATAAAAATGGAAAACAGTGATTTTTACCCTTTATCAGAGGATGATTTATTAATTCATGACAGAGATAATTGTCATAATGAGTTATAAGTAGTTATGTATTTAGGATAAAGTTATGGAGAGGGAGAAGAAGATGGAAGAAGGTTGAGGAAGGTTGAAAGTTGAGTGGATGGAGAGGGAGATGAACTGTTTCTGAAAGTGGGGTGTGGGGTTTGTTGAAATGAAAAGGGAGGCAGTATAAGGATGGGTTTAAGGGAGGGTACTTTGGGGATTATAAAAAAGTGGGGTTTGAGGGATAAAATTGAGGTTTGTAGACTAATTCCCTTATTTGAATATTCTAGAAATAAAATTATTTTTAAAAAAAAAACTCGGCCCATTGTAGGCCCCCTATTTTTTTAATATGTTTTTCAATGTTTTCTTAAAAAAAAAAAAGTTTATTTAATCATATTTTTTTTAACCTTCTGGGTTAGGGTATAAAGTTAAAATTTATGTAACCTGATCTCAAGCTTCTTAGATATTTTGAATCTCGTAGTCATTTGACTTATTTTTGAGCTCGTGGTAAGCCTATAAAGTAAAACTCTATATAAGCTGACCCTCAAACTTACTGGATATTAAAATCATGAAACTTATTTCTTGAATTCATGGTTCAGCATATGAATTATAAAAATGCGTCTAAGTTGACATCAAACTTGCTGAATATTAAGATCATCAAACTTATTTTTGAACTCTTGAATCTGAAATACTAAATATTAAAATCACAAGACTTTAAATATTAAAAGGCTAACCTGTTTATTTGATTCCTTACCTTTTTTTTATTATTATTATTATCAAATTGGTCACTCACGTTTTTTTGGTATTATATTGGTCCTTTACATTTCTTTTCGCCATCAAATCGGTCATTGAGTCGTTGTTCATCCTATGTGTTATATATTATCATATTAGTCCGCATTTGCATCGTAGAAAAGGAAAATGACACGTGTGCACATTATATTGGTCCAAGTAGGATGAACAAAGACTCATGGACCATTGATAGTGAAAAGAAACGTGAAAGACTAATATGATACCAAAAACTATGATGGACAATTGATAGTGAAAACACGTGAAAATTTAATATGATACTAAAAAAAATATGAGGAACCAATTTAATAGCAAGAAATAATAAAAAAAAAAAATCAAATGAGGCAACCCCGACAGGTGTGGATCACTAGAGGTGGCAATTCGGGCTACCTGGTCGGGTTCTGTCCGGCTCGTTTTGGGCTCAGACCAAGACCGAACCTGGCTAAAAAACCGGATAAAATTCAGGCTAAAAACCATCTTATTAAACACAGGAGCGAGTCATTTTTTTGCACTAAATCGAGCTTTTTTTTAAGGGGACCGCCCGGATGTTTAACGGGTTCGGACTCTAAAATTCGGGCTAAAAAAACTCGGGATCTATTCGGGCTACGTTTTAAGAGTCTAAGCCCGCTTTAAAATCGGGCTTATTCGAGCGGCCGGATTTTTTTGCCGGCTCTATCGATCACGAGTTGAATGTTTAAAAATAAAACATCTCGGTTAGTAATAAGATTTTTACACTTAAATTAGTAACATTTCATAATTGGGTATGCCTAATTGGAAATTGTGAAATTTAATAAATTAAAAAATAATTATTTAGACTTTTAATACAATTTTGCAATTTTGCAATTTTACTTGACCCAATTCCATCCAACTCTTAGCTCTTGGCTATATTCAAATATCATGTCAAATTCCACCTAAATTAAGATCATCCCAACACGTCCGATCCCATGCATGCATCCATCCTAGTGCCATAGATAACTTTAGTTCAATGAGCGACAGAACGGATTACAAAGACATCCGATGCCCGAATACACTTTTCTCACTACTTATTTATCCTTGTTATTATTTTTTTAGTTAATTGTAAAACGTAAGAATTGAGGATTTTAATGGATGCTCTTTTCTTCCTATAATGAAATTCTGATCGATGTTATTTCGCTATCATATAGTTCGAATGAACCAAATCATCATACATTTACAATCAAGACGGCCTACCAATTGTATTCTCTCTCACTCAAGTAACAGCTAACCACTGAAAATGACCCTTAAAATAGATTCGCGTCTATGGTATATGGATGCAACGGAATGTGGTCTTTTTTCTTTCATCCGTAAAAAAAAAAAAAAAAAAAAATGAAAGTGAGAGCAAATAATTCATTTTCCACTTCACAATTAAGCAGAAATAATACCGATCACAAAAATTACTGTATAAATAAATGGTTCGATGTTTTTTGACTTTCAATTGGTGTGTTCATTTCATTCCGATTCGAGGTCCACTGCATTAACTTCAAAGTCAAGTTTACTACATACCAATAACTCGAAATTAGAGTTTGTAGTTTTGGATTTTTCTTTTCAATTTTTTTTATAATTTAATCTTAATTCAAATACTTTTTTTATTCACAGAATAAATTATTTAATTTTTATAAAAATAAGTCAAAACCTTAATTTTTAAACTTTATCAAATATGCACTAAGTTAGTTGCTGCGTTATATACTTATTGTCCCTTGTTTGTTCGTAAATTTGCATTTTATGTGAATGTTCTCTTTGGTATGTAGTTGTTAATGGTTGAACTCGTTACCAATCATTGAAAAGGCAAAGAAAAAAACTCAATGCTTGTTCATATGTCACAAATCATTGTACAAACCCATGTTACTGTACCGGAGTAGTGAAAGAATTAGTAAGACCTGTGCATCACATGAGTGCAAGCTTTGATTATTTTAAACATATCATCACAGTATTCCCTCTAGTCCTATTTATAAGGCATATTTAACCATATCACACAGATCAAAGAAAATAGTTAGATTTCTTGAAACTTTAAAAAAATACTTCAACATTACAATCTTACCCTCTTAACTTACATTGGGAATTTCACAATGTATTACTTCACATTAATGGGCAAAGGGCAAATAAGATAAAATTACAATAAATGCCTCCTAGAAAATACAAAGTGACTTATAAATAGGACCGGATGCAGTACTAGTTTTCTACAGCCCTTAATTGTTTGTTGACACCTAGGCAGTTATGTCGGTGACACAAGTGGTGCCAAAAGAATCCTTCATTAAAAATACAATAATATGGCCAATTTAATGCCCGGTCATATTTTAACAAAGTACTGGTACTGTTTCTTAAATCAAAATCAACCATAGCAAATACATTGGTTGTCCTAGTACTAGTATAATGCAGCCATTTTGCATACAAATTAGTATTACTTATTCCGATAATATTATTTGCCTGCCAGACAATTAACTGATTTTTGTTCACCACCATATATAGTGTGACAGCTTAACCAGACATTTAAATAATCTATTGATTACTTAAATTAAATTAAATTCATTGTTTCAGTGTGTTAGTTTGTAGCACTTTGTAGTGTGATACTTAAAACCTACGTAACTAATAACATCATTGAATTAAATTTAAAACAGAAGATTCAAGTGTCAATAACATTAGAAGCATAGCTAGCAACCTAGCACATGGTTGGGTGAGTGAAGCTAAGAGTGTGCTGTCAAGGATGGTGGAGGGTCCGAATGGGTCCATAGGTTGCTAGCGAAGCCCCATGTCTGTGTGTTGTTTCAAGTTGTCAGCATTTATAAATTGTAGTAATTGCAAAATATGATGATAAGGGTAGATCCAAAATCCTCATTTGTGGGATTATTGTCTCATTTTTAAGATTTTGGTTGGAGGAGATTTCGGTGGGGGATCGGATCAGGACTTCTTTTGATTTTAGAAAGAGGATCACACGTGCTATGTGCGAATATACTTTCGTGGAGTCGGGTCGGACCATTTTTATTTCCTGATTTAATTTCTTTTTTATGTTGTTCAAATTTTATGTTCTTCCTTAAAAACAATTCATTTTGGATTTGATATATTTGCTAATTGCCGGTCCAATTAATTGGTTTTGCTGTACCGGCAAAAAACACATTACGATTTTAGCGGTGACCAATTTTTTTTTATTTTTAAGTTAACCAAAATCCAATTTGGTAAGAACATTAGTTTTTTTTTTTTTTAATCAAGATAAGAACATTTGTTAAAACATAAGAATGTAAAACTATTTGTATCTTATGGATTAATTTTATATAGGGATGATAATGGGTCCAGGTGGGTTCGGGTATTCTGGATCCGTCCCGTTCATGCATATCCGAATCCGTCCTGGACCTGCACGGATACCCGCTGTCTAGCAGGTCAGCGGGTATCCAAACGAGTTTACGGGTATCCATTATATTTAAATATATATATATATATATATTAAAATTTTAAGCTTTTTTTATGAACAAACATAAAAATTTCCTATTTTTACTTGTCAAGCACTTGATATATTATTAAACAATTCACAAACAAATTCATTAGAGGCAAAACAAATTCACTTATAAACAAAACCTCTTGCACAAACATACTTAAACTCCAAATCAATTGAATTATAAGTATTTTTTTGGGTGTCCGGATACCAAGGGTCCAATACCTCATTACTCGAACCCAGACACATTTTAGGCATTACCCACGGGTACCCATTTTTATATACCCGCACACCCATTTTTGGATCGGACGACTGAGACCCATTACGAGTATTGCCCGACAGGTACGTGTCCAATTACCAAGTCTAATTTTATACCTTTATAATAATGAGGGAATAAAGGAAGAAATCATATTTTTATTTTAATTTTTAAAATTAAAAAGGTACAGTAATATTTTATTTGTTAAAAATTGATCAAAGTAATTTAAAGTTACTTAAAATAGTGAGGATCAAAATACAATAAATTAAAATATGATTTCTAAACAATAGAGATGATGACATGGTTACTCGCATAAAACAGTCCAGTTGGTGGCTGCAGGGACATTTAAGATTTCCCCTTGCCCGACCAGGTCATGGGTTCTAGTCCTAGACCTCCCATGTAAAAAAAAAAAAATGATGACATGGTTATTAATGTAAGGTAAATACATCTTCATTGGCAGATTGTTTTGGGTACGAAACCCACACTTTTACCATAGTAAAAAAAACCTCCTAAATTGTTATCCCATTACCGAAGTTGGGCTCTAAAATCTCGGGGCGCCTAGCATCATCGATAATTTTTGAAGGGTGTTGCTTAGTGGGAATACGAGGGAAATTTGCATTTAAAATTCAAGTTCATTAGTTCTCGAAATTTTAAATTTATTATTTTTTAAAATAAAATTATCTTTTTACGTACTAATAACACTTTTTGGCTTTTTCCGATAACAAAAAGGGAAAGAGACCGGATTCATCTAGAAAGAGAATCCCACGATAAAGTTAAGCAGATTAATCTCACCAGTTAATAATAGCAGTAGTAATAATTAATTAAAGATTTGCCATTTAAAAAAAAAATTAAAGATTTGCAATACCACTTTGCAACATTTGGTAACTTTGTTAATGCTATACAAAAAAAAAAATATATATATATATATATATACCTTTAAAATTTAAATGCGTTGTAATCAGCGGGAACTTGTCAAAGTTGTGAAGTTGAATTGACGGTATCAATATTTTTTTTTTTCGGATCTTGCTAACGAGTGTCCTTTATGCTTAGAAAAATAATCATCAATGCACATTATTTCATGTCTTGAGAATATAAAAATATGTATTTTTCAATGGTTATTTACTACATTTAGCTTCTTAACAAGCTAAGTGTACCAAAAACACTTGTTAGCATTTGCCTTTTTTTTATGATCAATTTTCTTTAAGAGTATTAGAGGTATCCAACCAACAAATTGCAAAGGTTAAGTAAATCCGGTAAGATATTTTAAAAGGTTCAAACACCACTCAAAAAAGTAAAAGTCGATTCACTAATAACCTACCAAAATTTAACCTTAAATTTATCCCTAATGTCCATACCAAAGTGGAATTGGCAGTTCCAACTTCTAATGGTCAATTCTAGCTAACTAAAATCTCTCTCAATTTTTATTTCTCTTAATCTTAAGATATTTTGGGTTTATTTTACGAGTTTACGTGTCTAAATTAATTCATCCGAAAATACAAGTCGTAAATAGTACGACATTTTCCCAAAAATTATTGTCTCATAAAAAATCATGCCTTATATATGAGACTTTAATTAAATTTTTTTATGGGTGATTCTTTGATGCTCCATTTTTAATTTTGTTTAATATCATTGACATACTAATTAAAAATTTTGATGATTGAGATTAAAAGTTAAAATAATGATAAATTGTAACATTGACTTTAAGGAAAATAGAAAATAACGATATCTACTATCATTTTTTTTGGAAAATTGTTAAGGTCAATTATGCTATCATGTTTGTGTAACGACTTTCTTAAGTGAACCTAAATACAACAACAACAGTATTTTTTTCTTAAGTGAACCTAAATACAACAACAACGATAATAAAATAGGGTGAGCGATGTTGAATTATTTCTAGATGAGTAAAAATAGATAAAATTTGAGGTTAAAAGCGACCCTAAAAAAAATTTATGAACAAAAATAAAAAATGCATGAAAATCATTTAAAAAGGGGAGGATAAAATTTTTTTCCTATACCTAATCAACTACTTATTGAGTTAACCCACTTGGATAAAATATCTCTCAATTTTGATATGCTGTGTACAATTAATAAACGAGTAAATATGTTTTACGCAATCCTATAAAAAAATATTACTATCACTATTGCTATATATTCATATAAATTTAAATTCGTGGCAATACAAGGCAAATCGAATTGTTATTGTTGCAAAAGTAAATGGTACAAGTAAATCGAATCTTTTAGTTGAAGTTTAAGCAATTTTTTATTTTGCAGATGAGATGAATATGTAAGTAGGACACTGGCACTTACGTTACGCTGACTAGGTACATAGCGCGGTTTCGAGATAAGACTTGGTGTTGAAAAATTCAGAATTTCAGATAACCACAACCATCTTCACAATAATTAGCGTAAAACTACAAGAAATACGTAAAAGATAATAATAATAATAATAATAATTATTATTATTATTATAATAAATACTAATACAAGATTAATTATAGTAAGTGATCCTTCATCATTTCAAGATTGCAACTGGGTCATTGGTTGTGAGTGTGTTACAAATTGAGTGGCTTATAGCGGATAAAAAACGGAGTGGATAGAAAGGGTTTTGAGCTTATTCGAGCATCTAACTCTTTAGGCCTTATCCACTCAATGAATCTTGAGTGAGGAGATTATTCAATTCACGTCAATTAATTCTTTGCTTGTACCATTAGTAAACTATGCCAAACTAATCAAAGAACCTTCGCGAATGATTCATTAATAGTATTATGTTTACATCGCTTCCATTTTTTATGATAAAAATGGGAGTAGTTTGTGTGAGGATAACTTCAATCTTTAATCAAAGTTCTGAAAACGTGTCAAAGTTTATACAATTATACTCCTACATGACTTGATTATATTAGTAATAGTTCCAAAAAGTTTCCCATTAAAAATATACTAGGACCAGATTACTTTGAAAAACTATCTCCCATTTTCATTTTTAACTATTGTTATTTATTTTATAAATTTTATTAATTACAAATATGATTCATGTTTTCATTATGTTTCCAAATATTTACTATATATAAATAATAGCGAAAACAATTTTTTATTGTTTTCAATACAAAACTTTGAAGATAAAAAAATAAAAACGCAACATCATGTTCATATTGAACAAAAAATAAAATAAAAATGCTGGATTATAATTATAATTATTATTAATTTTTGAAAATGAAAACATAGAATATTTTTGCAAAGTAAACAAATTCTTAATATGTCTTTTGTTAATATTAAAAAAAAAGAGTAAAACATTTTTTGAGTTTAATATAAAAATTTATTCAAAATTTACCTCTCATTTAATAAAAAAAATGTTACTCCTATTTATATACCTATAATAGGACAATTAGAATTGTTATATGATTTTTTTTAGCTATATTTTTTGGAATGTACTTATTGATAAAGATAAAATCTACAGTAATAGGCATATAAAAATAAAAGTTTTTGTTGAAAAAAAAATTGTTAAATTCAATTATACTAATAACACTGTTGTTTCATAAAAATAGTGTGCTTGTAAGACTCTGAGCCCATGAAAAGTGTACTGTTTTGATTGGTCTTCCTTGTGAGATCCACACAGTTAGAGCATCCTTAGCGGGGTTGCCACAGAGTTGCCAAACGAAGTGGCGAATTATAAAGTTGGTTCATTGCCGGTGGAAAAAATGCATGTTGTTGCCATTTCACAACGAGTAACTATTTGGAAATCGGTTCATACTTATGGATGAGAGAGAAACAACAATAAAAAAAGACATAACCCTCTCTTCTTTTTTTGCATTTTAAATTTAATAAATTAAAAAAAATATCATATGTATTTTTATTTTCATGTCATTTGGACTTAATTTTTTTTTTAATCTGTGCTCTCTGACAGAGGTTAAAATTTTTTTCCTTGTTTTCAAATGTACTCAATTGAAAAATATTCTACGTGTATTCTTTTTCGCTGATATGCAATAGTTTTTATGACTTGGATTAATTTTTTTACTCTCTGCTCTGAAAAAACTATATTGAGTAAAAATTGTATTCAAAAATGACATATTCTAATAAATTTGTATACTAACACGTGTAAATAAATATTTTGAGTAAATATGTGTTAAAAAAAATTTAAAATGAGGTTAGTTTTTTTAACTATAAAAAAATTAGTATAAGTAGTATATGTGTTGTGAAGTAGTATATGCACATATACTACACGTTGTGACTGAAAAAATTTAGTCGTTGCATATATCCGTTGCATATATACGTTGCAAAATTTATACTTTTGAATCAATAAATACTAGTTTTATTTTCATCCAGTTCACACTACAACTCTTCTTCTTCAATCTTCATTCTTCAATTTGAGTGAATTTACATCCCAAATTCTCATTCTTCATTTTTGTTTGTCTACTTTTATTCATCAATTTGTCTACTTCTCATTCTGGGGATTTTGATCATCACGCTGATCTTGTGGGCAGTTCAGAAACACATAATGATCGTGATCCAGATTTTCAGGAGTACTTACGTATTAGAGCTTCTCTTCATGATAAGGATGTCCATAACCAACTCCAAGCCGATTTGATTGAGCATGTATGGAATCACTGTGAAAGTGTGGATTATTAGAGTAAGATAAATGTATTTTTAATACTTTTTTATAATATTTATCGTGTTCCTAAAGTAATTTTGTGTAATTTTTTTAAGTCATGTGAAATGTATTTTAAATGTGTTATTATAATTACCAATAACCATTACTAATTTGAGTTTATGATATTTCATGCTTTTGTGTTTTTGAATTTGTGGGAAAAAATAGCCGTTGCAAAAATTAGTTTGCAAAAAATAAATAGTTGAAAAAAATAGTTTAAAAAAATTAGCCGAAAAAAATAAGTTAAAAAAAAAATTAGCCGTTGAAAAATAAATTATTCAAAATGTTGTTAGTTTTTTTGGGGTATAAAAATATGGTTAGATGATGATGGTTATATTTATTATAAAACATTAGGAGTGTGAGGTTGGTAATGTGACCCATTTATGAACTAAAAGTAGGTTCATGGGTGGAGTGAAAAAGTGGTTCACGTTCTTAGAAGTTCTTAAAGTATAAAAAAATGTGAAAAATAATAAAATAATGTGTGGGGTCCATTTAAGAAAAGGAAATTGGTTCACCGGTGGTGATACTCTTACGATGGTAAGCTTTTGTTGTTGCAGCAGAGTCTCAAACTCTCAATGCCTTGTACGGCGAAATTTCCTTCTTACTTACATGCTCGTGGATAACAGAATATTCTCTTTGGCACCTTTTATATCCTTGCATTTGATTTCCGGCACTTCTTATCGGGTTTGGGAAAACTTAGGCTGAAATCCTTTAAAAAAAAAAGGTAAATAATAAATATGGTTTATAAACATTAAAAGTTGAAGTTTTTTAAGTTTAGGAGAGAAGAAAGAATTGGAACTTGTGATTTTTTTTTTTATTATTTCTAGAAAACATAACAAGCAAAATCCTTTAAAAAGATAAGATTGGATGAGATAGGAATAAGATTGTTATTATTAGTCCTGCTTTGGCCTTAAAATCTATCTACTATATACTTATTATATAAAAACATCCATTTTCGAGGCAGCACGTTTGTCCGCTTAAGGAATACTCGCACCAGAGTATTTGTAGGTAGATAACATCTTCCTTAATCAAAATTATAATTTAAAATTAAATAAATTATCTGTCCAAAATTAATATTTAAAATTAAATAAATTATCTATATGTGCAATATGTGGAATCATTATCCTCATTTTATTAAAAAAAAATCATTATCCTCAAAAAGATTGATAAACCCAAAGAGATGATACTTGAGTTCATGATAAACCCAAATATCTTTTCAAACTATAAATATGATGATTTCTCAAGTCATGAAAGTCACCTTCTTCATCATTCTCCTCTTTTTTTTATTGTTCATGAATCACCGCCTTTTCCAATGTGTCACCATATAAGTTGCAATCCCACTACACGCATTTATCACCATTGTCATTTTGCATTGGCAGAAGCTTCATCTATAGGAATGAATTCCCAACAACAACATGGGAAGATAGAACAACAAGCTTCATATGTTTCATTGCTGCGTGAAGAACTATGATTGGGGACGACCATTTAATTTAAGTCTTTATCATTAGTTTAGATTTGTTAAATGTAAATAATGATGTGGCAAGGGAGTACATGTTACTTTAACCATGTCAAGTAAAACACACACATACATCAATATATTAGTTGAAAGAGATGAGACTTCTATGATAAATAAAAGTGATAAGCCTTATGAACACGTGATAATGGTAATCATCACTTATCTCATACTCCATAGTTTCCATTCATGATTTATCTTTTTTTTTGTGAAACATGGTTTATCTTTTTATAAACACGTGATAATACTCTTCATCAAGAAAACACATGAAAGTGAATAAAAATCAAGATAATTGCAATATATTTTCTAAAAATATGCAATAATATTTGATGATTATCTCGAAGAGGATTGGATCCATGATTTTTAGAAAAAAAAAACCAAGCCCTTATCCTTTTTAAATTAAAGAACAAAGGGAATGGTAATCATCACTTTCTTTGATGAAAGTGATAAGCTTCATCTAATTCCAGAAAATATAGGATAATGGAAACGTTTTGAAAATAGAATAAACCATGAATCATTTTTTTTTCTTTTCATGATAACAATTTAATATACAATTTTTAAATTTAAAGAACGGTGAGAACAAATTTTAGTTTTTTTTGGTAGACCTAAAAAATATTCAACAAATTTTAGTTTTTCTGTTTGATTTTAATGGGGAAAATAATATTCAAAGCATAGTGGAGAGAATAAGGTATGAATGTACTTTTATGGATTTGGCAGTTTATGATATTCTTCTTTATATCTATAAAATTTACTAATAAAAAATAAAAAATATTATCCTCAAAAAGTAATAAATAATATTACCCCACTAAAAAATATTATCCTAAAAAAGTAATAAGTAATATTATTAAAAAAAAGTAATTATTATCCTCAAAAAGATAAATCCAAAGAGATGAGACTTTTATGGTCATAGCATATGTCTCCGTTTTTTAATATTAAGATTTGATAAGTGT
The DNA here is from genome assembly GCA_037953625.1 of Crotalaria pallida. Taxonomy (NCBI): domain Eukaryota; kingdom Viridiplantae; phylum Streptophyta; class Magnoliopsida; order Fabales; family Fabaceae; genus Crotalaria; species Crotalaria pallida. The sequence continues at coordinate 182,361,310 of CM075649.1, forward strand.
TTAAAAAAGAAAAGAAAATAAAATAAAATAAAGATTAAGATCCAATAAGATAAAAATAATTATAAAAAAATAATAAAAATATTTAGCTTGAGATAAGATAAAGATTTTTAGGATTTAATCTTATTATTAACTTGAGATAAGATAATTTATTAAAAAGATAAAAATATTTAATTATGATTAATAACAACAGATTTGATAATCATATTAAAAAAAATACTAATTGTACCAAAAAAAATAATTCATCCATCTCATAAATATAAAAAAAATTCAAAATGTTCAATTCTTATTTAATATTTATTTATCATAATAAATTTGATAATCATATATAAAAATGTCAATTTATCCAAAAAATAAATTAGGAATATCTCAGATAAAAGTGTACATTTTTTGTTCATATGAAGAAGTATAAAATTTATCAACAGGATCATTCAGATTAATTTTTTTAAAGTACAGGGTTTGGTTTGAACTTCTATCTTTTTATATAATTATTTTTGGTTGTTGTTTTTTTTGTCTGTATTCTTTGGTCAGTATCACAAGTGTCCCCAAGAGCACTCTTAATACCAGGGAACCTTTGAGACTAATCCTGCACGAGGTCGCGTTCCTATGTCTCTCCCAACGAGATGTGTTAACCGGAATCGAACATGTCACTTCTTAGTCTCAGACCTCATTCTCAAGTTTTCAAGTTTGCAGGATCGCACCATTTGAGTCAACCCCCATTTATATTTTTGGCTGTTGGTTAATAATAATCTTTACTTTATAATAAAAATAATAATAATTTTTAATTTAAAATATTTAATATAAAAAAATTAAAATATCAACAACCCGTGCATTGCACGGGGTAAGAGATAGTTATAATATATGAATTAAATAATTTATATTATTATAATTATAATAATTACAGTATATCGTGAATTTAAACTATTGTATTTAACTAAAATCATAATTTAATCTTTAAGTTTGTATACATTGTGAAAATTCTTGACATTTATTTATATAAGTCATTTAAATTATGCATTTCATATACTATAGTAATTTAGAAAATAATTGAAATTAATGGAATAGGTTATCCGTCAGTTTATCCGAAACTAGAATGAGATAATTTTGGGTTCCAATTTTTTATCTCACTCTTTTTAAACTCGCCTTCAAACTTACCTTAATCTTTATAAGTGTGGAATTGAAATTGACGAAATCCACTTCTGATCCAATTCGTTCTCATGCCTAATATTTTGATTTGGGAGTCGGGTGCTGAAATCTACATGGAATATCTTGAGTTGCCCTTCTCCATTGTCCATCTGTTTTGCTGCATGTTTAATTGATCACCAATTCACCATGTGTTGCTCGTTTTTTTGTTTTCTTTTCCCACTTCTAACTTAAAAACTCTTGGTGCCATTTGAGGCTTTTAGCTTGGTGATCTTTTCACTGTCTAAAATTGTCACCACCCATGCTGTCATGCTAAGGTTCGAAACTTGCTAAAAAGTACCATCAATTTGAACTATTAATTCGATAATTATTAATTACATGGTGTCATTAAGGGTTCTTTTGAATGTTGAAACATTTTCAGTTTTACCTGCTTTTCTAGGTTATGTTCGGCAAGGGTGGCTAAGAGTTTTTTAGCTAGCTAGGAGCTTTTAGATTCAGTTAATAAGCTATTAGCCTCATTCGGTGAACACAAATTAGAAGGAGCTTATAGCTTTTAAAAAAGGAGCTTGTAGCTTTTAAAAACTAGCTTTTAGTAGCTTTCTAGAAACTAAACTAGCTTTCAATAATTCATATACCAAATATACCCTCAAACAAAATTTAAAATTATTTTACTACCCTTTAATTAATTATTAATTATAATTTAATAATTTTGTTATAATTAACTAATTAATTTACTACATAATTAATAAATTAAGAAAAAATGAATTTAATTAATTATAATTTAATATTTTTATAATTAATTAATTAACTATCTATTTCATAAATAAAGAAAAAAATTTAAAATTTTAAAATAATAAAATGTTGCATGTCCTTTTTGGTCATTTAACTAAACAGTTAGCTAAACAACTACAAGCTTAGCTAAACAACTACAAGCTTATCGCTCCTAACTTGCTTAACAGCTACTCGTATAAGCTAAAAGTCCATAACTACAAGTTACAAACTCACAGGTTTTGGCGAACAAACGCCTAGTGTCACATGTAGTCATGTAATTAGAATATGTGATTCTATTCCTTTTTGTTAGTTGTTTGGGCTTTGACCCGTTGTAAAAAAAAAAATAATTAATAAATAAGACCCCTCCTACCAGGATATTGAAATAGAAGAATTACACTCTTTCACAACTTTTTGATACTTACTCCCAGCTTATATGATTCGTTCTCTTTTTACATACTGATTATGTTATTAAAGTTTAATACTAAGCAGTAAAGTGTAAAAAACCAATTAAAATATGTGTGAATTAGAAAAAAAAAAAGGAAAGTCTATTTTGAAAAAAAAAAACCCACTAATTATCGATGTTCCAAAAATTAAAAAAATAAAATTAATGTTGTTGTGCATTCTTGTGTACCACAATTTCAAGAGTATTCATCTTTGATTTAATGTAATGCTGATTAAATGATTCAGTATCTTTAGTTTTCTTAAATTTTGATATACATGAGTGGTCTAAAAGAATATGGAGTTCCCAATAGATTGGTGCACAGGCATGTTTTGTATCTCAGTATCTAGGTAAAATTTTCTAAACGTGCGTTTAAAATGTAGAAGCTAGTAATATCTGCTTCTGTCTAAACGTGAAATCATGGCCAAAATTGAGTTTGAAATGCACTGCCAAACATGCTGCTAATAATGCCATTGGATATAAAATGTAAGCTTGGATACTTGACAGTTGACACCTACATAATTTTTTCTCTTTTCACAAAAATTTGTCCATAAAAATAATAAAAATGCTAATGATTGTTCTAATGACACTCTTTTAAGACAGGAAAAAAAAATTAAAATGTTATTAGGAAGCGTTGAATTTAATAAATTGATAAGTTATATATATATATATATATATATATATTATATATTTTCAATGAAATAATGTTTTTCATTGATTGCTTAAAGAGTGTCCTTAAGATACTTGTTAATAAGAAAAAAAAATTTTAAGAGAAGTTGAAAAGGGACTATATTTTCTAAAAGAGCATTGGTCCTCCGCCCCCACTTTTTAGTTCTCAGGTCCCATTTTTTTCCAATGGGTTTAATCGGAATGTTTTTCGACACTCCCGAGTCTGAAAATGTATTTTTTTCGAATATCCTCTTATTAAAAAATATATTTTTCTGACTAAGAAGGCGACAAAAAATTTTCCGATTAAACCCCATTAAAAAAAAGGAGGCTGGGAACTAAAAAATGGGTCGATGACTGATACTCTTTCTAAAATCTGGAAAGGAAATAAATAGTTGGGCTTGGCCGTGAATATTTGATCTGGGCCTTCTCAGTGCCTTATGAGCTCTTCTGTAAACAAGTTTGGGCTTGAAGCCTGTTTCTGATCATTTTCTGGGTTGTGTTCATGTTTAATGAGCTAGCTTTTCTAAAAACCAGCCCTAATTTTAAATTACATTAATTTTTTTTTTCAAACACTCATATTTTTTTCAACATTTTATCAAATATCCATAATATCAAATGATATAAATTTTAATGTCATTAACAACATTTACAAACTTCTTCAATTCTCTTAAATTTTTCAAAAAAGACATATATTAAGAAGCAGAGAAACTATATCATAATAGGATTTTGCTATATATTTCCCTTAAGGCAAGGTTTTAAGAAGTCTAAAAATGTATAGTCAACATTGAAAAACTACAAATTTAACTTTAATACATCAATTCTATCATTTTATAGACTAACTTTACACTTGTAGTCATGCCTAGTTTTTACCTATTTTGGATCCTATGGCAAAAAAAAATTAAGGCCCCAAATTCATAAATTTATTTTATTAAAAATCATTTTTTTAATCTCAGTTCTTATAACTAATAATAAATATAAAATCTTTTGATTCTTTTAATTTAGCGCTTCCTTATTTAATTTAAAATAAAAAAAAGACAATGATCAATAATAAAACTAATTATTAAAAAAATAAATCTGAAATAAAATACGAAATTATTAAGTAAATAGGTAATAAAAACTGACACTCTTTTCATATTGGGTTGCGAAAGTATAATTTGTCAATTAACTTATTTATTTGTCAAATAAGCAAATGAAAATTCTAAATTGTGCTACTATTACACTAAGACCCATCAAGACTTGAGAAATTTTTTTGCAATTATTAATTTTTTTAAAGTAAAGATAATGTTAAATTATTTTTATGAGCCTCCAAATTTTTAACCTTGGAAGATGGCTCTCATGACCCTAGCATAGAGCTGGGTTGTTTATACTCCTTCCGATCCTATTTATTTGTCATATTTTAAACATAATATATCCTTTGAAAAAATATAATCATTATTCAGATTTCCAATACATAAATTATATTTTTCCCACTATACTCTTTCTCTCTATAATCATTATTTTATACTTACATGAACCAATACATATTAAATAGGAACAAACATGAAAAATAACTTACACTCTTGAAATCCTCAATACGACAGATAAAAAAAAAAAATCTCTGCCTTTTCATAATAAGGAACGGAGGGAGTAGTTCCTTCAAGACTGTCCTCAGCAAATCCTTTCATCATAATAATTTCACTTGAAAAGAATGGACAAATATTAATTAACTCGCCAATTATTTTTTTTCTCCTTATTTATCTATATTTTGTTCACGTGACAATCATGTGAAAAACCAGAAGATGCAATCCCCACCTGTGTTACATTTACTAGCTACAGTACTGAATAATATCAGCTCATAAAAAAAAAGTAGTACTGAATAATATCATTGATATAGGTAGCCTATGCAGAATTTGATGCCATACAAATATCTATAATGGTCGGTCACAGACTCGCACTTTGTGGTTTCCAAGCTCTAACCTTTTTAGTAACATGGTGACCGTCAAAATGACAATTTACCCCTGTAATTTTTTTTTAATTAATGTGTATTTATCTCTAATTTTATATGGATATTAAAACTTTGAGATTTTCAAAATTTCAAATTGATTTTTGAGATAAAATAATATAAGTTACTTTAGTTTATGATGTTCATGATCATTAGCGATTCATAACCTAAATTAATGGAATGATAAAACGACTTCATTTTGGTTTTAAAAGAAATAATTAACTATATATCAAATTACTTCACGGTGTTATGAATATCACTAACGTGACTCATTTTTACCCTCTCAAAAATTTATTTGAAATTTTGATAATTTTACGAACTAATTCGATCGATGTTCATAAAATTTGAGACTAATATAATTATTTAATCATTTTTTCCCTAATTATTCCAGGTTATTAGTATATTAATTCTACTATTCCCTGAAAGTAAATAGTAGTAGTGCTATTATTTTTGTAGGCCGTTCATTAATTCATTGATCCAAGAAAACATATTATGCTGCTTTGCATTATCAACGCAGAGCCACAGAGAAAGCTTCACAAACTCTAAACCCCTCTTCCTGTACTCCTACATTTGGTGGGTCTTTCTCCACCATCAACCCTCTATTTGGAAAAAACAACCAAAAAATAATTAAAAAAAAAAGAATAATTATTACCATGGGAAAAAGGAAACGGGTTTCTGATCAAACACAGAGCCAAAGAGATCATCACCAACCCCTTTCATCTCCTCCTCCTCCTTCTACAGGTACCCTTTTCTTTCCTTTCCTTTCCTTTCATCCTTTCTTTATTTTTTTACTCTTCTGATTATTTGTCTCTTCTTCTTTTTTTTTTTTTTAAAGTGTTATTATTTATTAGTTGAATGTAATGAGGAATTGAAGTGAAAAATCAAATCTTTTTTTTTTTTTTTTTTTTTTGAGCTACTTGAAAAGGTTCCATTGATGGGCACTTGAGAAAAATGTGATGCGTCTGGCAACCTTTTTTTTTTCAGGTGGGATTTCCATTCTAACTCTTGTCTGCTTTTTACAACACAGAGTGAAGGAAATTTTTTTTACCCCTCTCCAGTTCTAAGTGGTTTTAGTGGGGTTCCAAGGTTTCATTATCATTGTTTTTTTTAAAGTTCGGCTTCCAAATTTTGATGCCTTGGTATTTTTTTCCAAAATGTGTTGGAAATGCTTGTTTAGATTTTGGTTCTTCCGGATTGCTTTTATTAATTTTTTTGCCCCTTTTGCATGTTCAGTGATCAGCATATTTGGGAATTCAGTGGAAATGGATTTTATTTTATTTTTTTTAAATAGATGGTTTTCCAAATATAATATGCAGAGTGAATTAGTATACATTGCTGCCTTTTTTTTTTTTCTGAGAAGATTTTCATGTGTTTTACTTCATGACTCTTGAACCATCTTCTATTCCACTCTTCAAATGGTTGATTACCAGATTTTCATGTGTCTGTATTTTGTTCTATTATTTTTGCAATTACAAGCTTTAATGATAGTTAGGTAGTTCCACACTTCAACTCATAACTAGGATCTCAAATATCTTATGCACATTCATTCTCCATGCTTATGCTTTGACCACTTCTTCTATGAAGGACGGTCACCTTTTGAAATTAGCATCATCCATCTTAATTGGTTTAGTTTCGTCAGTCCTTGATCACATTTCATATTCTTTTTGTATTCTTTGTACAGATAGTCAGTGATTGAGATTTTTAACCCAGCGTGTCAGGGTTTGTGTCATAAGAGTAGAGTTACGGTTAAGAATTTGGAATTTAATATGATCTGCTATAATTTACATGCTATGGTTTATGGGACTTAAGAGTTGTTTAATCTGTTTCCAGTTTCTTACAATAACAAGATATATGTACCATGAACTTCAAACCCAACAATGACATGTTGGTTGCATTGTCTATCTAGAAGAAATTAGGAAACAGATCCTTGTATCTCTTTTCCTTTATTTGTTTTTAACCTTTTCTCCTTTATGTGTGTAATTGATCAACCATACTACTAATGATTGATTGTTGTGCTGTTTATGAATATTGCAGAAGCCGTTCAATGCTCTTCCAACATGGAATTATTGTCAGATAAGGTTGGCTTCCTTCAATGATTTACTGATAATCATTCCAAATATAAAATTACTCTTTTTGCTTTTTATCATTCTTATTCATTTTCATCCTTAAATCATCGGTTGATAAATGTGGTCATACATGAATAAACTTGTGCAGGTACAGAATGTACACTTCTGCTTATATTTGGAAGTTGTATGAAAGTAATCCACAAGCATCCATTGCTTCCTTTTGAAAGCATTATACATAATTGATAAGACTGACTTCTTTCATTTGCTCCTTCTCTTTCCAGAATCCTTCGCATTCAGGTGACCCTGGGGCACTTGCTCTGCCATCTGTGTTGGATTTAACAGATGGGTCTATGAAGCTGCTAAATACCCCTCCAACTATGGCACATCATCATCAGAGTCTTGGTCGTTCAATTTTTTTGAAACGTTCACGACATTACTATGGTCACCAGTATTCTCAACGTAACTCAGCCAATCATGCCAATGCATCTTCTTCTCGAGGCAAGGGTACTTCTTCAACTGATGATAGTAGACTGTCTTTTAAGTTAGCTTCTCAGCCCAACTCACACTCTAGACAACATGCAGGTGTGTCTTTAATGTTTATTTTCGTGCTGCTCAAGTTAATTTTCAAATAATTTAGGAGTAGTTTACCTTTATATTTTTGTTGCAGAATCTCACAAGAAAAATTACTCGTTATACGATGCTTGTTTCTGTCCCTTATCATAATAATGCTTTGTGTTTTTATCCTATTCCTAACGTTGAATTTTACAGGAAAATTTCGTATTCTTTTTATTTTTATATTCTCTTGGATGATCCATTTTGTCACCAACTCAGTTTTTCTACTTTGAATGATTGATCACATTATTCAATCCTTTTCCTTGTTAACAGTCCAACTATATATATGTATATATTTTTCAGAATATAGAGAGAAGACATTTTCCAGGCCAGAGAGAATCCGGTCAAGTTCCCTAGGGATGGAAGCAGTATCACTGGATGTAGTGAAGATGGTTTGTGGAATTTGTCAGAAGCCACTGAGACGGAAATTTTATTTTATGGGGAATTCACTGGCTCATTGCGAGCCTTCGTTTGTGGCGGTTTTGGTCTGCGGTCATGTTTATCACGCGGATTGTCTGGAGCAGAGAACCAGCCTTGAAGAACAACGTGACCCACCATGCCCTACGTGTGCAGGTTCATCTTTGCAGGTTCATGAACAAGAGTAGTTTCCAAGTAGATGAATATTACAACATGATGTTGATTATCATCTACAAGTAACAGGACAGGAAGATAGCTAAATGAAAGATACTAGGTCATTTTGCTGCAAATGGACTATGGTAGTTAGGATAAAGATCTTGTAGACTCTCGGGATCTCTGCATTACCGGTAGAATTTATATTAGTCTAATGTTTAATTTCCTTGTGTGTTTTTTTCTTTAATAGGTGCATAGGTGATTATGATATAGAGCAACTTGATGCTTTGGTTATCTGAGTGATGATATCTAAATTCTAGTAGCTGTAAATGTTTTTGAATTTCAATGATATACTGATTGAAATCAATCTCCATCCTTTGTGCCTACCACTTATTTTTAGTAGTCATTTTAGTTGTTACACGAATATAAGCAGTATCTCTATCCTCAAGGATTTGGAAATGTCTTTAGCAATGAAGAGAGAAGGAGGAGGGAGAGAGGCCGTGAGGGAGTGGTGGCGTTTGGCGAGGAGAGAGGTTGGGGTGAAGGTGGTGATGAGGGAATCGATAGTAAGGGATATTTTGAGGGAAATTCTAAATACCACCATGGCACGGAACCATATCTTCTGTCATTAACCATGTTCCAAACCATGTTTCTAATTAATCACATCTCATTATGGAAAATAACTTTCCAACTGTTATGACATTTTTGTAATATTTAATGGAATTTGATTAGCTAGGGATAGGGTTGAGGACATAGTTTGGGACATAGGATCCTACACTATCCACTATTTGTATTTCTCATCTTTTCTAAAATATTTCAACCTTTAACTTCCTAATATATATATATATATATATATATATATATATATATATATTAATTTATATTCTCTCATCTTTTCACTTTTAACCTCACACATCGAACACATTTTTTATATCCCCTTCTTTCATCTTGTTCCTTCATCTTCTTTGCTCTTCTTTGCTTTCCCTCTTTCCCATAAACCCATTACACGTAATTTTCATTGCAATGAAAAAATATGAAAAGATAATGTGGGAAATAATTTAACAATGCTCCGTGTATACTTGATTGCACCAGCATTTCCAAGTCTCAACAAATCTTGTTGTACTATCAACCTTGCTTCTATGTCTCTTGCTCTTTGAAAATGATATCAGCAAATCAGATACTCCCTCCGGTCCATATTATAAACACCCTTTCTCTTTCACAAAAAGGGTGCTTATAATATGTCACAAAAAGGGTGTTTATAATATGGACTGGAGGGAGTATTATCTTCGTTCTCTCTGCAAAATAGAAGGATTGTATGTAACATGTTGGCTTAATTGATGTGAGATACAAAACATGTTCATTATACCATATATCTAACCACTCATATAATCTATTGCATCAACATTCACCTCAAATCTTACATACAAATGTTGGAACTAAAATATATATACATTGCATATGTTAAGTGTGGGTACAAATAATTTTGGGAATTGCTTTTCGGCCCCTGCATATGACTTTTTGGCCCCCATTTCATATTTTCGTGGACCAAAATACCCTTAAGGTTGTTAAAGTTTCCGGTAATATCAAACCGGAATCTTTCCGGTTTCCCTGAACCGACAAAAAAAATTAGACCCCTTTCCGGGTTTGTTTGGTAAAGTTGTGTACAAATAACTACCGAAAACTTTTTGACTATGCCAAACCGGAAGAACTTCGGTTATCCAAAACCGGAATCATTCCGGTTAAGCAAAACCGGAATCATTCCGGTTAAGCAAAACCGGAATGAATTTAGACCCCGTTCCGATTTTGTGTGAGCCAGTTGCACTATAAAGAGTTGTTGGAATCTTTCCGACTATTCCAAACCGGAAGGCTTTCGGTTATTCAAACCCGGAAGAAATTCAGTTAAGTAAAACTGGAATCATTCTGGTTAAGCAAAACCGGAATAATTTTAGACCCCTTCCGGTTTTGTGTGATCCAGTTGTACTATGAAGAGCTGTCGGAATCTTTCCGACGTTACCAAACCGAAATGATTTTGGTTCCGCCGAACCGGAAAGTTTTCGGTTCTGCTGAACCGGAAATTTTAAATATCTAAAGGGTGTTTTCGTCCATGCAAATTATAAATGTGGGTAAAAAGGTCGTATGTGGGGGTCGAAAAGCAATTCCCATAATTTTTGAAATAATTTTTTGGACCTCTTTTTATTGGGGGCCCTACGCTACCACTTCTCAGGCCTACTTTCTGGGCCGGGCCTGCATATGACAGAAACCTTTCTCATCATTCATAAAGAGATTTAGTTCTCAGCCCCCATATTTTATCCCCCAAACCCCCATTTTATTAATAATCATAAAATACCCCCAAACCATTTCCCAAACCCCACCTAAAAATAAACAACTCTTCAGTGCCTAAATCTCCTTCTCCGGCCATGCCGTCATCCCCCTTCTCCGGCCATGTTTTTTTTCGGTGTCTGACAAACCCCGTGTCGGAATTGTGTATGGTATTCAATTCCGACGAACCAGTGTCGGAATTTCTTATTTACATAAATTCCGACACGGGGTTTTCGGAAATCTATTATTTACATAAATTAATTTTATACCTCTGAAGACCGCCGCTGCCTAGGTGTTGGGATTGAGAAACAGAAGCGCAGAAAACCAGAACCAGAGGAGGATCAAACGAGCTTGCTCCCCTCGCCGTCAATGTCATCACGTTCCACAAGTCTCCGAATGCATCACTCTTCCGCCGCCACTGGTGTAAACCGCACCATCGATGGTGGTCCTTCTCGCCGCACCACCCATGGTGGTCTCGAGTCCCTGCGGCAGCCGCCGTGTTCATGGTGAAGGAGGGGACCTTAGGGTTCTCAAAGGAGGCTGCTGTTGGGGTTCAATGGGGTTTAGGGTTTGGAGTGTAAAGGTGGAAGATGAAAGAAGGACATTTTTGACTTTTCGCGATTAAAATGGGGTTTGGGGCTAAAGTGAGGGGTTTGGAAACTAAATCTCATTCATAAATACGTGATCCTTTCATATATTTTTAAAAACCTTAACATGGTAAATTGCCATAATCTCACCTTTAAACCCTGAATATGCTTTTAATCTGTGTAAAAATAAAAAATTAAAAAAATTGGATTTAAGATTCTACAACCTTGTTTGTTTTATCATTCATTCATGTGTATTGCAACCAAAGCAGGCTTGTTATTCAAAAATAATTGTGGCATCATATAAATCTATTTGAAACAAGTTGGCCGGTGAAGATTAAAATTATATGAGTCTTTCTAACAAGTGTAAGGGTATTTTTTTTTTTTTTTTGGTTTACATGGGAGGTCTGGGACTAGAACCCATGACCTGGGGAAGGGAGAAATCCTAAGTGTCCCTGTAGCCACCAACTGAGCTGTCTTACGCGGACAGTGTAAGGGTATTTGTTAAGGTTATTAGAAGTAGTAAAACAATTACTATAAGTTAGCATTAGTTACTTTCTCAAGAACTCCAAAAATCACATTTTTTATAACAATATACTATTTTAAATTTCTAAGGGCACTCGTTAGCATTTATCAAATTGTATTTGGGAAGGAAGAAGGCATCAGTTTTGTGCAGATTTAAGTATTATTTTATAAAACTTGATCTGTTTGTTAATTTATTATTATTTTGCGCCCATGGGCAGTTCAGGACTTTAAAAAAAAAAAAAACATCAATAGCAAAGGAAGCTGAATTCCTCGTCTTAGTTAGCTCTCCACAATTGGTTTAGGGTTTGTTTGGCAAAATTAACTTATAACTGTGAGTTTGTAACTGATAGTTTTGAGCTTATAGCTGATAGCTATGAAGCTAAATTATAGTTGTGAAATATAGCTGAAAACTTATAGTTATATAACTAACTTATTGAACTAGAGCTGTTTGGCAAAACTAGCTGTACAACTAATTTAAACATGTTAAATGATTGAAAAGGGTAAATAATTATATAATTTAGTAAAAAAAAAGGTAAAATTGAGATATGATTTATTGAAACCTCTTATTTTTTTTTCTCAAAGCTACCTGAAGTAGCTTTCTAAAAGCTAGTTTTCAAAAGCTATAAGCTTCATCTTTGAAAACTATAAGCTTCTTTTATTTTTTTTCACCAAATAGCTCCAATAACTTATTGACCAGATTAATAAGTTAAAAGTTACCAGAAAAGCTATAAACTTGGCTTACCAAACACAACCTTCCTGTTTTATAGAAGTAGCTTAAGGTTGAAAGGAATGAAAGATGTTTATAGTTTTATTTTTATTCCGTTAATGTCCACTATGTTAGTTCCATGATGAACATGATGAATGTTTTGATAATGACAAAGTGTTTTTGAACAAGCTACAAGTGTTGATCAAGTTTCAAGCTCAACAAGCAACAACAAACATCAAATGAAGAAGAGAGAAAGCAAGCTCATGAAGACCTAAGTTTGAGTGTATTTGTATTTCTTTTATCTTTTGCCTCTCAAGCTTCATAGGTTTTTTATTTGGGTAGATTATTATAGAGGGTAGTGAATCTCATTCATAAGTCATGATTTAATCATAATTTGAGTTTTCACTTAACCTAGAATCAATAGGTGGCTTAAAGGTTTTAAAGGAAAGGTTGAATTTTGAGAAAACAAGTTTTGAACATGTGCAGTACCAACTTAATCGATTAAGTGACTAACTTAATCGAGTACTACTCGAGTAGTCTGCAACTTAATCGATTAAGTACTGCTGAACTGATTTTTAAAATACGTTTTTCACTTCTCAAAATCAGTTTTCAAGTGCTACAACTTTTGGGTATTCTATATAAACCTTTTCCTATTATTTGTGATTAATAAGAATCATTTTTCATACAAGTTTTACAAAGAATCAAGCCACTCTATTCTCTCTCATTTTCTAAAGATCAAAGTTCTCATATTTTCATATTCTTTGATCAAGAACCTTTGAATCTCTTATGGTGAATTGTCATAACTCTTGATTGAGATTCATAGGATTGTTTTGTGTTTTCTATTGTGTTGTAATCTTTGCAAGAAGGCAAGCCACTACAACAAACAAGAAGCCTTGGTGTGTCGATTTTATCATCAAGCAAGTGCATTCTTATTGAAGAAGAAGAAGAAGTCTTGGTTGTGAATCAAGCAAGGAGAAGCCTTGGTGTGTGGATTATCATCAAGCAATTGAAGACTTGTTGTGTCGATTATCAACAAGGGGTAGAGGTTAGATTAGAGAGAAGATCAATAGGATTACAAGGTAAGGGTGTCGGTTATCTCTTGTAAGCTAGCAAGAAGGAAGTCTTGTGAGGCAATCACTTGTAATTTGATAACTCTAATTCCTCATAGTGAAGAATCTCTCTTGGTTGAAGAGGGGACTGGATGTAGCTTTCAAGTGGATGAAAGTGAACCAGGATAAATCACTGTGTCGTATCTCTAAACCCTTACTCTTTATATTCAAGTCATTTGATTGCATTCTTGGTTGAAAACCTAGAAAGATTGATTTTCATAATTGATTGAATTGAATCTTTAATTGTTCAAATTGATAAAGGGAAAATCATTTTCATAACTAGGTTAATCAATAAGAATATAGGTGTTAATCATTTCTGCTGAATCTCTGATCTTGCATGTGAATTGATTGATTTTCGTATTCGAATGAAAATTGATTTTTCTGTTTTCTGTCATATCTAATCGATTAAGTTCAAATTTAATCGAGTACTACTCGAGTAAATTGCAGGTTAATCGATTAAGTGCTGTAGAATTTGCAAAAATCATTTGTTTTGATTGTTTCGATTTGTTTCATTCGAAAATCTTTCAAGGTAGCTTCAACACCTATTCAACCCCCCCTTCTAGGTGTTTTCCTAGGGTTCCTTTGTCTCTCCAACCACCAATTGCGGTTTCCTCAATTGGTATCAGAGCTCGGTCGAAAGACACGAGCATAAGAGCTTTTTCGTAAAGATCCTTTAAGAAAATCGCAATGGGATTCGTACCCTTTGGTGGTGAAGGTGCTTCAATAAGTCGTCCTCCATTGTTTACCTGAGAAGGCTATGCATATTGGAAAGTTAGAATGAAAATCTTTATCCAAGCCATAGATAGTGAAATTTGGAAAGTAGTTGAAAAAGGTCCTCATATTCCCTCTAGTTCAAAAGATGGTGTAGTAACTCCGACCCCCGAGGACAAGTGGAAAGATGATGATAGAAAGAAAGTACAATATGACTATAAGGCTAAGAATATCATCACGTCCGCTTTGTCATATGATGAGTTCTTTAGGGTTTCCCAATGTTCTAGTGCTAAGGAAATGTGGGACACTTTACAAGTGACTCATGAAGGAACTAGTGAGGTTAGGAGAGCTAGATTGAATGCTTTGATGCGTGAATATCAGTTATTTACTATGCTTCCAAATGAATCTATTAATGATATGCAAAAGCGTTTTACTCATATTATAAATCATTTACTTGCTCTTGGTAAAACGTTTCTTCAAGGTGAACTTTCTAACAAAATGTTGAGATGTTTAGACAGGAATTGGCAACCAAAAGTAACGGCTATTGTTGAATCTAAAAATTTGGATGCTATGGATCTAGCAACACTTCTCGGAAAGCTTCAAGAACATGAAATGGAGCTTGGACGATTAAGTATCAATGAAGAGTCGGATAAGAACAAATCAAGGAAAGGACTTGCTCTTAGAGTCAAAAGTGCATATAAAAAGAAAGATAGTTCCGATGATGATGATAGTGAAGATTCCGATTCCGATGTTGATGAAAAAGACATGAAACTTTTGTTAAAAGAGTTTGACAAGTTTCTAAGGAGAAAAGGAAGGTTGAACAAGGACAAAAGTAAAGAGAAGGATTCCCCACACTATAAGACCAAAACTTCAAAAGAAGGTGTAGTTTGCCATGAATGTGGAAAGCCCGGACATCTCAAGTATTCATGCTCTAGGTATCTCAAGAAGAAGGAGAAAGACAAGAAGAATTCTAAATCTAAAAGAGCATACATAGTTTGGGATAGTGATGAAGATGACAAGAAAAGCACATCAAGTAGTTCATTGGATAATGAAGAAGCCGCTTGTCTCAACTTGATAACTCTAGTAGATGATGAAGAACAAAGTTCAAATGATGAATCAAGTTATCAAAGCGAGGATAGCAATGTAAGTGAATCTAAATCCGAAATTTCTTCTAAATATGAATTGTTACATAATGCTTATGAAGAAAGAACAACTTGAAAACTAGCTTTGAAAAACATTGAAAGAAAGAAGCTCATTTTGAAACATCAAAAAGAGATTTTAGATCTTCAAAAACAAGTTGATGAGCTTAATCTTGAAAATGAAACTCTGTTGAAAACCAACAAGCGGGCTAAGCAAATACTAGAGGGGGGGTGAATAGTATTTTGAAGCACTAATACCAAATATTTCGATTGATAATTGAAGAATGGAGCTAACACTGAATTTTCTGGAATCAGACACAAAAGACTCGAGTCTTTTGTGAAATACTCGAGTTTTTCAGTGATGAACAACTCGAGTCTTTTCTGAAATACTCGAGTTTTTCCTATCAGATAGCAGAAAAACCAGAAACGAAAATTCAGCAATTTAACTCAAATCAATTCAATAATAAACAGGAACTTATCCAACAGAATAGCAAGCAATCTAAATAACTTTTAAACACAAAGATTCCTTGAACTTGCTACCTAATTGTATAAATCCTAATTGATTGAAATGACTTAAGTCTATTGAGCTAGAAAGTAGATTAAAAGCAATAAACCGACACTCAAGCAATTTTATCCTGGTTCACTCCAACAATGAGCTACATCCAGTCCTCCTAATCACTTAGGAGTTTCTACTAATGATCAAATTGTTAGAAATTACAAAGGATTGCTTGAGAATGGCCTCACTCAACCTAACCCTTTCAAGAGTGTACCAAACTCTTGATTTCTACCCCAAATTGATTCCGGTGATTGAAGAACTCTTCACAAAGCTTCCTTGAACTCCCTTCAAGAAACTCCACCGGGCTAGGAACCTCCTAGTCTTGTGCTTGAGAACCTCTCAAAACTTCCAACACCCTAAGCCACTTAGGGTTTGCTTGGGAACAATCCAAGACTTTGAATAATAAAGCTTTTTGTATGTGTATTACTAATCTCACAATGGATTAGCACAAATAAGCACAGCTCAATGTAAGAATTGAGGCCTAAAAACTCAACTTGGAATAAAATGACAATATGAGTGAGAAGTTGAGCTTTTTAGGAATTAACACTTGAGAAGAGGAAATTAAGAAAGCTTGAATCAATGATGTGTTGTTGTCTTGTTTGTTCTTGCACAAATTCAAAGAGAAATTTTACAATAAGGTTCTGAAATCTCTCTTGGGGTTGGATGAGACTCAAATGCCCTCAATTGAGTTTTTGAGTCTCTCCAACGTTCATTTTTGCTGACTGGACAAAAATACTCGAGTCTTTTGGTAAATACTCGAGTCTTTTTGGTCGGTCACGAGTGAATTGGTGCACGAACAAGACTAACGGTCATAATTGCTGATCTGGCACAAATACTCGAGTTTTTCTATAAATACTCGAGTATATACTCGAGTCTTTATCAAAATACTCGAGTATTTTGATCAGATATGGGAAAAATTATTTTTCAATTTTATTTTTCCTCTCAAGTATTAATTTTTGGTCAATCTCAACTTAATAAACATATAAAAATTTATTCCTAGAAGAGACTAACTATTTCTACCCACTCTCAACCACTCTCAACATAAATTAGAAATTTACAATTAATATTTGATTGAGAATGATTGGGCACTTGTCTTCTTTTCTTGACTTCTTGTTGATGTTGATGTTGCAATATCTTCAAGGCATGATTTGTTAATTATTTTGTCATCATCAAAACATAATCCACATAATTAGGAGCATTGAATTCACAATCTCCCCCTTTTTGGTGATGACAAAATAATTAACACTTGATCCATTTGTTAAGCTTGATCCACTTGGAGATGCAACTCCCCCTCACTATATGATACTTTTCACCTATCTAAAAATTCAGCTTGAGCAAGATGTTATGACAATTTAATTTTAGCACCAAGCCTATGGTATTAGAGAATTTAACAATTATCAGAGTATATACCATAATTAGAGATTTTAGGTGCAACAATATCAAGACAAGACAAGTGTAATATCTCTCCCCCTTTTTGTCATACGCCAAAAAGATGTAACAATTTAGAAAAAGATCAAGGGAGGAGAGGTGCAGAATCGGAAAACCCCATAACCAACTATGCAAAAAAAATAGACTTAATAATAAATATAAAGAGCTCCCCCTGAAGCTTTGCACAAACATCATAATGAAAACCAAATTCATTAACATAAAAACATCATAAAAGGTCCAAATCAAAGGTGCAATAAGAAACCCAAAGTCTCAAAACACCAAGTTCTCAAAATACAGAAAATGTAACAAAGACCAATATGATAAAAACAGAATGAAAACTAAGATAGACTGCAAAGGTCAACATCATCAAAACATCGAAGGAGCTGGATCATCTGGAGGAGGATAAAATCGAGAGAAGGCCGCCATCATCTCATCAAACCGGCGGTGCATCTCCCCTGACTGCTGGTCCAGGCGGGCATTAATCTGGGCCGAGTGCTGATCCAAATGAGAATAAAACATGGCAGACTCTGCACTCATCCTAGTGTCTAAGCTAACAAAATCATCACGCTGGCTGTCCAAAGCATGCACAAGGGAGTCCATTCTCCCATCTAAAGTGTCCAGACGTGTGATCACATTCTCTCTCCAGCCCGAGTTGTCAAACCCAGATTGAGATCCAGCGAAGTCATCAAAGTTAATCTGATCAATAGGATCCCCTTCTTCAGCCTGGGCAAATGCAGCAGCTTCCTCTTCCATCTGATGGGCATCCATCCCTTGTTGAGCTGCCACATTTGCAACCCTCTCTAGCTCAGCAATATCATATCGGTACAAGTATTGACCAGAGGGTTCATGGAATGCCATGTCCTGGTGACTCAAGGTGCCTTTGTTGAGGCAATGCTGGTTCACATGAAGAGTCTTTTTCTCTTCATTGCGTGGGATAGGCACCTTGAAGTAACTCAACAGATAACAAACATGCATGGCATAGGGCAAGGTTTTTGGGTGTTTAGACTTAGCAGCAAGGAGCATTCTATCCAAAATTATGCGACTCCAGTTCAGCTTCTCATTGTTCAGGATGGCACTAAGAAGCCTAAGTTCATTGTTTGTGGGTTTGGCATAATTGGGTGAGGTTTGAGGCACTAATTGATGACAAACAATA
Organism: Crotalaria pallida; assembly: GCA_037953625.1. Classification (NCBI taxonomy): domain Eukaryota; kingdom Viridiplantae; phylum Streptophyta; class Magnoliopsida; order Fabales; family Fabaceae; genus Crotalaria; species Crotalaria pallida. The sequence goes on from CM075649.1 coordinate 182,379,788, forward strand.
TAATGCAACACCCTAGATTGGACAGTCATGTATGAGGAATGCTTAACTCCTTCGGTCCATACACGACCGGGGCGCAAACAACTTTGAAAAATGCCGTCCGCATCGGCCTTTAGAGAATTGTCCCCGTGACGGGTTGTCCCAAAAGCTACAAAGAGGTCCTTAGTGCTAATTTTAAAACGAACACCCTCAACCATTGTTTCTATGACATTGTCCTTTAGCCTAAGGTTTGCATAGAATGTTCTAACTAACCTAGGATATATAGGTCCATGAAATTCCAGAAATTGAATCAGTTTCTGATATCTAAGGTTAGTAACAAAATGGAAACCCTTACTCTCTAGGAAAGTACTATTGATCCATGTGATTACTCCGAATTCTCTGGTGGCAAAGCCTTCCATCCTTTCCAAGCGTTCATCCTCTTGATAGTAGTCGGAAATTTCCTCCTCGGAAGATGAGTCAGCAATCCTTACTCTCTTTCCTTTGCCAGATGATGAAGCCATAGAGGAATTGATGAAAATTGAAGTTTTGGAAAGTTAGGGTTTGAAAAGGGGGTGACGGATTTGAGGTTGAAAAGAGTTGAAATTCGTTGAAATAATGGTAGAAAAGTGATTAGAGGATGTAAAACTAGTAAGATTTGGCAAAAATTTGAGTAAAAACGGAGTTTTGAGGAGAGAGATAGGAGAAAACCGAGAGAGAAGAGAAAGGGGTTCGTGAAACTCGAGTTTGTGGGGGCTGGAGTATATATAAACTGGCCAAAATACTCGAGTATATTCAACAATACTCGAGTTGTTCGTTGAAAAATACTCGAGTGTTTGAGAATATACTCGAGTCGTTCATGACTCAGCCCAGATTTCCCCAGAAAACTCGAGTAAAAACGTAAAAACTCGAGTTTGGTCCGAAAGTTCAAATTTCAGGGAAAGGCAAAATAATCGAGTTTTTGGAAAATACTCGAGTTTGGTCTGAAAGTTCAAAAATTGGTGGTTTCGAAAGACTCGAGTGTTTTTAAAAACACTCGAGTAATTTAATAAAGACTCGAGTGTTTGGAGAAACACTCGAGTATTTTTCTCAGACCCTGATTAAAAACTTTTTCAATTTAAAACTGATTTAATTTTGAATTAAAATACTCGAGTGTTTTTGGAAAAACTCGAGTATTTTGACAGAACAGAAAGTAAAAACTTAGTTTTAAAAGACCAAACACAAATCAAACACAAATGCTTCACTACCAACTTGGAATACAGTACAGAATCACACACAATTAACATATACAATTTCAAATATCATCAAGGACAATTTAACTAAGAATCAATAACACATTAGAGTAAGACTAATATGGTGATTTTCCAAAAATGACACACAATGCAATTAGCCTATATTAGCTTCATCTAAAATACCAAGTTCTCTCCTAATATGATAAAAGGTGTCCCTTGGTAGAGGTTTTGTAAAAATGTCGGCTAATTGATTTGTGGTACTAACAAATTCAATTGTGCAATCACCCTTTTGTACATGATCTCTTAAAAAATGATGTCTTATTTCAATGTGTTTAGTTCTTGAGTGATACACCGGATTCTTAGTCAAATTGATTGCACTCGTGTTATCGCATCTAATCGGAATATTTTCAAGTTTCAAACCAAAATCCGATAATTGTTGTTTCATCCATAACAGTTGAGCACAACAACTACCGGCTGCGATATATTCCGCTTCGGCGGTAGAAAGAGCGACACAAGCTTGCTTTTTAGAAAACCATGACACCAATGAACTTCCCAAGAAATGGCAAGTACCACTGGTGCTTTTGCGATCAAGCTTGCATCCGGCGAAGTCGGAATCCGAGTAACCAACTAAACAAAGACTGGCATCAGCAGGATACCATAAACCAGTGTTAATTGTTCCTTTTAGATACTTAAATATATGTTTAACTGCGGATAGGTGAGATTCTTTAGGATTAGCTTGAAATCTAGCACACATGCATACACTAAACATAATATCCGATCTAGATGCAGTGAGATATAGGAGACTACCTATCATACCCCTATACTTACTAACATCAACCGGTGTACCTTGTTCATCCTTGTCTAGGTAGCATGATGTGCTCATTGGAGTGTAGGCTTCCTTGCACTTGTCCAATCCGAATTTCTCAATGAGCTCTTTGCAATATTTCCCTTGATGCACAAATATCCCCTCCTTGACTTGCTTTATTTGTAAGCCTAGGAAGAACTTGAGTTCTCCCATCATTGACATTTCAAATTCCTTTTTCATCAAATTTGAAAACTTTCTACAAAGAGACACGTTAGTAGCACCGAAAATGATATCATCAACATAGATTTGTACTAACAAAATGTCATCCTTGGTTTTATAAATAAATAGTGTATTATCAACCTTCCCTCTTTGAAACTTGTTTTCTAATAGAAAGGAACTCAATCGATCATACCAAGCTCTAGGAGCTTGTTTCAATCCATAGAGTGCCTTTTTCAATTTATAAACATGGTTTGGAAATTCACTATTTTCAAAACCGGGGGGTTGTTTGACATACACTTCTTCATTTATAAACCCATTCAAGAAAGCACTTTTAACATCCATTTGATATAAAGTGAATTTCATGATTGAAGCATAAGCAAGTAAAATTCGGATTGCTTCAAGACGTGCAACCGGAGCAAAGGTCTCATCATAATCGATACCTTCCTCTTGGTTGTACCCTTGAGCTACTAGTCTAGCTTTGTTTCTTATAATCAACCCGGATTCATCAAGTTTGTTTCTATAAATCCATTTAGTACCAATTATGGTATGATCATCGGGTTTAGGGACTAGATCCCAAACTTCATTTCTTTCAAATTGGTTTAATTCTTCTTGCATAGCAAGAACCCAATGATCATCCTCAATGGCCTTTTTAATTGAATCGGGTTCAATTTGAGAAACAAATGAGACATAGTGGCAAATGTTTTGAATAGACCTACGAGTAAGTACTCCCTTTGACATATCTCCTATGACTTTGTCTATAGGATGAGCCTTGACCGATTTCCAAGTTGGAGGAAGTTCTTCCCTTACTTCTCCTTCATCAACTTTTGAATTCTCTCTCTCTTTTTCTTCTTTTGAAAAGACAATGCCATCTTCACTAGAATCACATAAAACACTATCTTCTTTTGAAGACTCATTAAAAACCACATGAATTGATTCCTCAATAGTTAAAGTTCTTTTATTGAAAATTCTATAAGCTTTACTATGAGAAGAATAGCCTAAAAATATGCCTTCATCGGATTTGGAATCAAACTTGCCAAGGTGTTCTTTTCCATTATTTAAAACAAAAACTTGGCATCCGAAGACATGAAAATGAGATATATTTGGCTTTCTTCCCTTGTAAAGTTCATAGGGGGTTTTATCCAAAGAGGGCCTTATCAAAATACGATTTAAAACATAACAAGCCGTATTGACGGCATCGGCCCAAAAATATTGAGGTACTTGAGAATCATTTAACATGGTTCTAGCAAGTTCCTCTAGCACCCTATTTTTCCGCTCTACCACTCCGTTTTGTTCCGGAGTCCTTGGTGCGGAGAATTGATGCTCAATACCATTTTTAGCACAAAATCTATCAAATTTGTGGTTTTCGAATTCACCACCATGATCGGTTCGAATAATAATTACTTTTTGATTTACTTGGTTTTGCAAAAGTTTGACATGATGTTTAAAAGATTTGTAGGTCTCACTCTTAGTAGTTAAAAATAAAGTCCAAGTAAACCTAGAGAAGTCATCAACAATTACCAATGCATAATAGTTGCCACCAAAGCTTTTTACTTGTGATGGTCCAAACAAGTCCATATGAAGCATTTCTAATGGCCTTGATGTGGACATCACCATTTTTGATCCAAAGGTGTTTTTAGTTTGTTTACATTTCTTGCAAGGAGAACAAACACCTTCAATAGAAAAATTTAGCTTTGGTAAACCAACTACTAGATCTTTAGATTGTATTTTCTTCAATTGGTTTACATTAATATGAGCGGTCCTACGATGCCATAACCAAGTGTCATTTTCTTTGCTCACTAAACAAGTAGAGACCAAAGAAGTGACTTTGTTCAAATCAACTAAGTAAGTATTATTTGACCTTCTACCAACAAATTTGATTGATTCATCTTTGTCACTTTTAATGAGGCAATGGGTAGAGGTAAAAACTACATGATTACCAACATCACATAATTGGCTTATGCTCAAGAGATTATGTTCTAATCCTTGAACATAGAGCACATTATCAATAATCAAGTTTGAAGAGTTTCCGATTTTACCAATACCAAGGATTTTGCCTTTGTTGTTGTCCCCATAAGTGACATAACCCTTTTCCTTTGGAGTAAGCTCAATGAAGTGCCGCTTATCTCCCGTCATGTGCTTCGAACATCCACTATCAAGATGCCACAATTGTTTTCCCGTTCGAAGACACACCTACAAAATGAAATCACTTGTTCACTTTGGGTACCCAAACAATGTTGGGTCCCTTAGGGTTAGTGTTGGGACTTTCTCCCTTCTTAATCCATATATAAGTGCCCTTTTTCATTTCAAACTTCTTAATGTGGCACTCAATGTTGATATGTCCAACTTTTCCACAATAAGTACAAGTTGGTCTCTTTGATGAATTTTTCTTAGAAAATGTTCCAACCACCTTGTACTTTTTGTCCTTTTTATGAACATATCCTAAACCGGTTTTGTTGTGATTATGTCTTTGAGAGTTCAACAACCGGTTGAGGTTTCTATCACTATGTGAGATTGTGAGTTTGTTTTTCAACTCTTTCACTTCTTTTTCAAGATCATCACATCTCTCACATGAAGTGATAATTTCCTCATGATTTGCACAATCACTTTGATGACTAGAATTAATAAGTTCCAAGGATTCATTTTGAAGTTTCAACTCATTTATAGATTTTTGCAATTCATCAATTTCATGTTGAAACTCCAAAATTTTCTTTCCTTTTTCCTTATTAATTTTAGCAAGCCTTTTAAATTGAATTAACATTTCATTGTAAGCTTCTTGCAAATCATCATATGAAATGGAGTTTGAAGATGAACAAGAAGAGCTAGAGGTTACCTCATCATCACTTTCACTCATGCCATGATTAGCTCTTGATGAGGACTCATGATTGTTCTTGGCCATGAGACAAAGGTTTGCATTTTCATCACCGGAGCTACTTGAAGATGATTCATTGCTCTTTTCCGGTGCATCCCAAACAATGTATGCACGCTTCCCTTTGGTCTCTTGGGTCTTCTTGTCATTCTTCTTCAAGAATGTGGCACATTCCATTCTTATGTGACCAATCCCTCCACATTCATGACACTTAACTCCATCATTGGTACTCTTTTCTCTTTGTTTGGAGTCTTTGGTTCTCTTAAAATTGGATGAAGATCCACCTTTCTTCCCTTTGAAAAATTTGTTGAATCTTTTCACAAACATCCCAAATTCTTCTTGATTTGGTTCACCATCGGAATCTCCACTTGTAGAGCATTCTTCAACTTCTTTTGTAGCTTTAGTTGAAGCTTTGAGTGCTATGCCCTTTTTCTTTTTGTCCGATTCCTCATGCATCCCAAGTCTTGTAAGCTCCATCTCATGCTCTTGGAGTTTGCCAAACAAAGTGGCTAAGTCCATGCTATTTATGTCTCTAGATTCCTTGATGGCGGTTACCTTGGGTTGCCAACTCCTATCAAGACATCTTAGAATTTTGTTAGTAGTTTCACCATTGCGAAATACTTTTCCCAAGGAAATCAAATGATTAACAATGTGAGAGAATCGCCTTTGCAAGTCACTAATGGTTTCATTTGGCAACATGTGGAACAATTCATATTCGTGAGTTAGAGAATTCAATCTTGCATCTCTAACCTCACTTGTTCCCTCATGTGTGACTTGCAAAGTATCCCACATTTCTTTTGCCGATTTACATTGGGAAACTCTATAAAATTCATCATGGGATAAGGCCGAAAAGATGATGTTTTTAGCTTTTAAATCAAATGAAACTTTTCTCTTTTCATCATCATTCCAACTACTCCTTGGAATTTCAACAATTTCATCATTTATTATCTTTTTGGGAATGAAAGGACCATTTTCAATTGCATCCCAAATATCCATATCAATTGCTTCAATAAAAACTTTCATGCGAGTTTTCCAATAAACATATCCTTCACCATTAAATAGTGGAGGACGGTTTATTGAAGCTCCTTCTCCACCAAAGTTATTGCTAGAGCCCATTTAGTTTCCAAAAGGATCTTTTTCGAAAAAGTTGTTACACTCGATCTTTCGACCGAGCTCTGATACCACTTGTTGGAAACCAACAAGCGGGCTAAGCAAATACTAGAGGGGGGGTGAATAGTATTTTGAAGCACTAATACCAAATATTTCGATTGATAATTGAAGAATGGAGCTAACACTGAATTTTCTGGAATCAGACACAAAAGACTCGAGTCTTTTGTGAAATACTCGAGTTTTTCAGTGATGAACAACTCGAGTCTTTTCTGAAATACTCGAGTTTTTCCTATCAGATAGCAGAAAAACCAGAAACGAAAATTCAGCAATTTAACTCAAATCAATTCAATAATAAACAGGAACTTATCCAACAGAATAGCAAGCAATCTAAATAACTTTTAAACACAAAGATTCCTTGAACTTGCTACCTAATTGTATAAATCCTAATTGATTGAAATGACTTAAGTCTATTGAGCTAGAAAGTAGATTAAAAGCAATAAACCGACACTCAAGCAATTTTATCCTGGTTCACTCCAACAATGAGCTACATCCAGTCCTCCTAATCACTTAGGAGTTTCTACTAATGATCAAATTGTTAGAAATTACAAAGGATTGCTTGAGAATGGCCTCACTCAACCTAACCCTTTCAAGAGTGTACCAAACTCTTGATTTCTACCCCAATTTGATTCCGGTGATTGAAGAACTCTTCACAAAGCTTCCTTGAACTCCCTTCAAGAAACTCCACCGGGCTAGGAACCTCCTAGTCTTGTGCTTGAGAACCTCTCAAGACTTCCAACACCCTAAGCCACTTAGGGTTTGCTTGGGAACAATCCAAGACTTTGAATAATAAAGCTTTTTGTATGTGTATTACTAATCTCACAATGGATTAGCACAAATAAGCACAGCTCAATGTAAGAATTGAGGCCTAAAAACTCAACTTGGAATAAAATGACAATATGAGTGAGAAGTTGAGCTTTTTGGGAATTAACACTTGAGAAGAGGAAATTAAGAAAGCTTGAATCAATGATGTGTTGTTGTCTTGTTTGTTCTTGCACAAATTCAAAGAGAAATTTTACAATAAGGTTCTGAAATCTCTCTTGGGGTTGGATGAGACTCAAATGCCCTCAATTGAGTTTTTGAGTCTCTCCAACGTTCATTTTTGCTGACTGGACAAAAATACTCGAGTCTTTTGGTAAATACTCGAGTCTTTTTGGTCGGTCACGAGTGAATTGGTGCATGAACAAGACTAACGGTCATAATTGCTGACCTGGCACAAATACTCGAGTTTTTCTATAAATACTCGAGTATATACTCGAGTCTTTATCAAAATACTCGAGTATTTTGATCAGATATGGGAAAAATTATTTTTCAATTTTATTTTTCCTCTCAAGTATTAATTTTTGGTCAATCTCAACTTAATAAACATATAAGAATTTATTCCTAGAAGAGACTAACTATTCCTACCCACTCTCAACAATTAATATTTGATTGAGAATGATTGGGCACTTGTCTTATTTTCTTGACTTCTTGTTGATGTTGATGTTGCAATATCTTCAAGGCATGATTTGTTAATTATTTTGTCGTCATCAAAACATAATCCACATAATTAGGAGCATTGAATTCACAAACTCTTGATCTTATATATGCTAGTTCTTCTTGTGATTGTGCTAGTAGATTGAATGTTGTGGTTGATTGTGAGAGTTGCAAGTTGCTCAAGGATGAAAATGCTATTTTGAAAAATAAGCTTGCAAGTTTCACCATTTGTGATATTAAATTGCGCACATTGTTAAATTTTCAAAGAGAAAATTCAAACAAGTTTGGTTTGGGTTATACTAATGCTAAGAGTAAATCTCATAGAAATGTTGTTGTTTTTTCTAAAGTTGATTTTTCAAATCCTCCAACATGTTTCTATTGTGGTACTCATGGACATACTTCAAATGTGTGTTATGTTAAAGTGCATGGTATACCTAAAGGAAATTTTGTTTGGATGAAAAAGGGTGAGAGCCCCTACACTAATAAAAATGGATCCAAAATCATTTGGATACCAAAAAGCAAAGCATGATTGTTTTGTAGGTTTGATTGAAGATGCAAATGAATGACACATGTTCTCAATTGGTCTCAACTATGAATGTCTATATTCACATCTTCAATTGGTATCACACTTGCATCTCAAGTGAATGTCCTACAAAGTGGTAATATTTGATATTGATATATTATCTCAATTGGTATCTTCTCAATTGGTATTACTTTTCTAAATGTTTAGTTAATTCAATTGGTATCATTGAGTTGATTAAAGCATGATGATCATATAATTGAAATCTTATTAAAGTATGATGCTTTGGTGTTATATTTCTTTACATTGATATCTTCTTTGTTAAGTGATATTATGATCTTTTTAGTTCTCAATTGGTATTATATTTCATTGTTATATTCTCTTGCCAATTGGTATCACATTTCAAAGTATAGTTCTATTGTATTTGTTTAATTGGTATCAATGTTGTAAAGAAATGATCATTGATTTCTTACCTTGGCTTAGATCTTATATTTCAATTGGTATATATATTACTTTTTGATAATCCCAAAGGGGGAGAAATATGATGTTTTGAATTGAATGAAATGTTTCTCAAAGGGGGGAAATGGTATGTTTTGAAACATGGGAGAAATATGATATTATATGGGAGAAATATGATATTATATTTGGAGAAAGGTTGTTTTGTTGTTTTTATGTAGGTTGAGCTAAGTTGTTTAAGATAGGGGGAGAATCAAGCTTCTATCTCAATTGGATTCAAGTGTTAAAGCATTGATTGAGGGGGAGAAAGAGTCTTCTCAAGTGATCAAATGTTTCAAGCATCAACAACTTCAAGCGATTTCAAAACATGGGTTGTCATTTTCAAAAAGGGGGAGATTGTTAGTTCCATGATGAACATGATGAATGTTTTGATAATGACAAAGTGTTTTTGAACAAGCTACAAGTGTTGATCAAGTTTCAAGCTCAACAAGCAACAACAAACATCAAATGAAGAAGAGAGAAAACAAGCTCATGAAGACCTAAGTTTGAGTGTATTTGTATTTCTTTTATCTTTTGCCTCTCAAGCTTCATAGGTTTTTTATTTGGGTAGATTATTATAGAGGGTAGTGAATCTCATTCATAAGTCATGATTTAATCATAATTTGAGTTTTCACTTAACCTAGAATCAATAGGTGGCTTAAAGGTTTTAAAGGAAAGGTTGGATTTTGAGAAAACAAGTTTTGAACACGTGCAGTACCAACTTAATCGATTAAGTGACTAACTTAATCGAGTACTACTCGAGTAGTCTGCAACTTAATCGATTAAGTACTGCTGAACTGATTTTTAAAATACGTTTTTCATTTCTCAAAATCAGTTTTCAAGTGCTACAACTTTTGGGTATTCTATATAAACCTTTTCATATTATTTGTGATTAATAAGAATCATTTTTCATACAAGTTTTACAAAGAATCAAGCCACTCTATTCTCTCTCATTTTCTAAAGATCAAAGTTCTCATATTTTCATATTCTTTGATCAAGAACCTTTGAATCTCTTATGGTGAATTGTCATAACTCTTGATTGAGATTCATAGGATTGTTTTGTGTTTTCTATTGTGTTGTAATCTTTGCAAGAAGGCAAGCCACTACAACAAACAAGAAGCCTTGGTGTGTCGATTTTATCATCAAGCAAGTGCATTCTTATTGAAGAAGAAGAAGAAGTCTTGGTTGTGAATCAAGCAAGGAGAAGCCTTGGTGTGTGGATTATCATCAAGCAATTGAAGACTTGTTGTGTCGATTATCAACAAGGGGTAGAGGTTAGATTAGAGAGAAGATCAATAGGATTACAAGGCAAGGATGTCGGTTATCTCTTGTAAGCTAGCAAGAAGGAAGTCTTGTGAGGCAATCACTTGTAATTTGAGAACTCTAATTCCTCATAGTGAAGAATCTCTCTTGGTTGAAGAGGGGACTGGATGTAGCTTTCAAGTGGATGAAAGTGAACCATGATAAATCACTGTGTCGTATCTCTAAACCCTTACTATTTATATTCAAGTCATTTGATTGCATTCTTGGTTGAAAACCTAGAAAGATTGATTTTCATAATTGATTGAATTGAATCTTTAATTGTTCAAATTGATAAAGGGAAAATCATTTTCATAACTAGGTTAATCAATAAGAATATAGGTGTTAATCATTTCCGCTGAATCTCTGATCTTGCATGTGAATTGATTGATTTTCGTATTCGAATAAAAATTGATTTTTCTGTTTCCTGTCATATCTAATCGATTAAGTTCAAATTTAATCGAGTACTACTCGAGTAAATTGCAGGTTAATCGATTAAGTGCTATAGAATTTGCAAAAATCATTTGTTTTGATTGTTTCGATTTGTTTCATTCGAAAATCTTTCAAGGTAGCTTCAACACCTATTCAACCCCCCTTCTAGGTGTTTTCCTAGGGTTCCTTTGTCTCTCCAACCACCAATTGCGGTTTCCTCACACTATTTGTTAAAAAAAATATTAATTGGGAAACAAACGAAGAAATAAATGATTAAGTTATATATATATATATATATATATATATATATATATATATATATATATCAGGAGAGCATTTATTTTCACAAATTAAAAACTCAAATAAATTAATATTAAATTATTGACTAGCTTGAACTACAAAACAGCGATAGGAATTAAAAAGAATTAAAACGGCAATCAATATATAATCAAATGGACTACTAGAGTTTGGCAGTGGGTAGGTTTGGGACAAGTATTGCAAATCTCGATTCCCTTTTTAAAGATGGGTCCTACTTTTTTGACTACCTGTTTAATTAGTTAACCCCCTTGTTTAAAGGAAAATTCCATAATATCTTTACAAATTTTCAATAAACCCAAAATACATCTTTTTTATTTAGTTTATTAACCCCCCAAAGTTCATGGTGTAATTATGAAATATGTAAAGAAAATAATTTACATTTCAAGAAATTGCAAAGCGGCAATCACTTTAGCTGCATATTTCATTTATTAAATCATATAGAAACAGCATACAATGTACTTTGCAGCATATAAGTAAAACATTCAAATGAGGCATGAAGAACAATTAATCACTTTCTAGACTAGAAAGCAATCATCGGTGTTTAAAAAACTTAAATGAAATAAGGATCAACACTCTCTCCACTACTATTGGAACCGGAACCCTGAATGAAGATAAATACTTGTAAAATTATCAACAATAAGATTCATAATACAATCGAAATTAACAAGAAAACTGATAAATCTAACTAAGGAATAAGGATATATGCACAGAGTTGAAGAATTGAAAGGAGAAGAGAGTTAGTTACCAATTTACGGACGAAGAAAATGAGATCATCGTCTTGGCGACGACGCGATTCCTTGGAAAGGACAAAGTACAAATCGAAGACATCACGCTAGAATCTCATATCCATTTCAACATCAGAAGTATCTTGCTCCTCCACCATCGTTTTTCCGATTAAGTCCGAGTGCTTCTTCACCATGCTCAACAATTCATACCTTTAAACCAACGTTGAACATTCGAATTACGAAATCGGAAGGGAAATGAAGTTAACCGAAACGAACCTAGAGGGGGTTTCGCCACCAGCGCTGAGCATTTGCATGACCAAAACCTACCAAGGAACTCGCTTTGCCTCCAGCGAGAAGGAACTCGCTTTGCCTTCAGCGAGAAGGAAAAAAAAGAAAAAAAAATAGCTCGCTGAGGTTCCAGCGAGCTACACAAATTTTACACTTTCGCTGGGACCTCAGCGAGAAGTCAAAAAAAAAAATAAAGTAAGGTTAATAGAGTCTTAAAAAAAAAAGTGGGTTAACTAATTAACGGGGTGGGTCAAAAAAGTAATTAAAAAAAAAAAAAGAAACTCAAATTCTTTCCTGGTTAAAAAAATCAGCAAGTAATTCATTCCATTATTTATATTTATCTTTCTAAATCATTTTTTCGAAATTTTAAAAATAAAATGTATCAAATACATTCTAATTTAAATAATGCAACATAAAAATAAACACTAAGAATATTAAGAATATTAAAAAAAAACTTAAAAATTAAATCAAAACTTTAGAAAAATATGTTTGTTTGATTGGATTATTTAACTGCTTTTGTAATCCGGATTATTTAATTTTTATATTGTGGTTTATTCATAAGTGAGAGTAAGATGAGTACTTATAATCGTTAAAAAAAAAATGAGTACTTATAATTTCAAAGAAGTATTGCCTCATGTTTTAAAAGTGGGTTTGGATTTGAATTTACAACCCCGTATTCCAATTTTCAATAATATTGATTAATTATTTTTCACAAACATTTTTATTGACCCAACATTTTTTAGAATCTCAATGATAGTTATAGGAGCAATTTTGAAAAAATGTATCAAATATTATCAATTTTAATGCTACAAACAATATCAACTGATTCCTTAACTCATGTGAAAGACTAATCCAAATATTTATATTTAAAGACGAATGGAATGATGCATAGGATTCCACGTTAAATATAAATTACGGATTTGAATTCTCTAATTTCATTTTTTCCTAACTTCAATAATTTTGTGTTATACTGTACTATTTAGAAATAGTTTGTTTTATTTAATTAATTAATTAAAAAAATATAAAACAATGAAAAAGAAAATTATTTTCAAATATAATATAAAGTTATTGAAATTAAAGAATTCAAATCCACCAAACTCACATTAAAAAAAAACTACAATACTCTCTACGAAAGTTTATAAAAACTCTCTCGGAGTATCATGTAGAAGTTGTCCCATCGATTTGTCTTATAAAATTAATTTTATTTTCATATGATTATGTTGGTTAACACTTAGACTGTTAGATAATTCTAATCTGTGATAACATTACTGTTCCCATCCCTGATTAGATTAATTTGTCTTCCTCAATATACAGCCATTACAGGCTGACATGTTTCTTCGCCAGCTAATCACTGAAAGTGAGGGAAATTATATCACTCGATGTGCACAAGCACGACGATCACAACCCAGTTATTATTAAAATTCTATGAACTTATTTGCATTGTAGTCCTTCTACTTTTGTGGTACTCGTATTACCTTTTCTTTTATCCTTCACTCCACTTATCTGTTATACCTTATACTGGTCAAGCCACTTTCAACTTTGGTCATGGCGATCCACTTGGTGACAAAAGTAATTATATGAGCTTTGATAATCATATTTAACCAACTTAAAGAAAGGAAAATCCAGTTCCAAAAAAAGAAAGAAAAGAAGATCAACATTTGGAAATTAAAACAATCTAAAAATATTTTAAGGGCAATTACTCATTAATATAATCCATAAGTTTAATTGATTGACAAAACCAATAATTCAACTTTCTACAAAGTCTAGAGTATATAATCTGGACTGAATTTTGATATAGTTATCAGGGGCCCTAGTTATTGATTGATTAATTGATGTATAATAATGCCAACCACATATCATATTTTATAAGTCTAGTTATTGATTGATTAATTGATGTATAATAATGCCAACCACATATCATGTTTTATAAGTTTAAACTGGCACTCCCTTAAATTTGAAATATAAGGAAAAAAAAACATAATTTTCTCTATTTAAAATATAAGTAAAACTAATTAATTTTTTAAATTTTTATTTCATTCTCAATGCTATTTTCTTAAAACATTCCTAAAAAATTGTTATCTTATTTAATTTTTGTTTCATTTCCAATGATATTTTTTTAAAATATCTCTATTTTTTTATTTAAAAAAATTAAATATAATTAATTAATCTTCTTAATAAGTGAGAATTTTTTTTCTTATCCAAAAAACTGTACATTTTAACCACAGAAACATTTGGAATAAGCATGTCCCAAAGTAGTAGTAGTAGTAGTACGTAAGTTCGTAACTAATGCCAATACAGTATTAATAAAACACAATTATTAAATGCTAGTATAAAATCGAGAACCAACCATTAAAAAAAAATAAATCGAGAAGCGATTTCAAATTAATTAAAATTGTTGAGAGATTAATTTGATACTAACTTAAAATTCGATGAAGCAATCGGGTACTCCCTCCGTCCCTAAACCCTATAGGAGTATAGACTAAAAACTTGACAAATCAATTCATTACTAAACAAAAACATGATAAGCGAATTTGATACTAAATTTTAATGTTTTTAGGAAAAAAATTAAGGATAAAATCAATAATGTTAATAAATATAAACTTGAAAGATTAATTTAATAAAGAAAAAAAGATAACTATGTTACTCCCTCCGTTTCACAATGTTTGGCCTTTTAGACTTTTTTCCTTGTTTCACAATGTTTGGCCTTTTACATTTTCAATACACAAACATATTTTTTTTTTCCAATATTAACCTTTCATTCAATCATTTCTCTTACTCCTCATTAATTCTACTTTTATCATCTCTCTCATCTCTAAACCACTATACATTAATTAATGGACACACTTACTAATAAAAATTAAATACTATTACAATTTTCAATAAGGATTAAATAGGGGCATTTTAGACAAACTATACATAATACTTATAATAATTAACACTTTCTTAATCTGTGTGTCCAGACCTAAAAGGCCAAACATTGTGAAACGGAGGGAGTACCGATGAAACAAACAATTAACCATTTTTTTTTATTTCCCTTTACTCTTGTACTAGTAAATTCAAAAACTACTCCATATTACTATTTCCTTACAAGCAAAATGCTGCCAACTCTATGAAAGCCGTTGCTTCCAAGTTCCAAGTGATGGTGAGGCATTGACAGAGGTAGGGGCAAAGCAGTCAAGCAGCCATGCATTTATCAATTACTATAACTACAAAATAAAACCCATCATTTTTCGCGAGGCTTATTTATGGTTTTGATCCCTAAAAGTTCAGCGTGTTTTGGTTTTAGTCCTTAAAAGTTATTTTGATCATGACTGGTTTTTAATTTTTCAAACATTTTGATTTGATTTTGATTCCATCTGTTAGAAAAAATTAATTATTTGCTGACGTGGTTAACGGAAACTCACACCAACATCTACGTGGTGTGAGATAACGCCAAATTAGTATTTTGACATTGATGATTCAGGTCCATAACCGCAAAATTTTGGGTATGAGACCATTTTGCGTCCATGGATTTGTATCGTCCACGTCGTATCACTTATCTGGCGTATCCTTACACTACGTGACTGCTGATATGATGTTCCGCTAGCCACATCAGCAAATAACAATTTTTTCATAAGTGGATCAAAACCAAAATGTTTGAAAAATTAAGGACTAGTCACAATCAAAATAACTTATAGAAACTAAAATCAAAACACGCTGAATTTTTAGAAACCAAAAACATAAATAAGCCTTTTCTCAAATACCAATACCCAACCAAAACAAAACAAGTGCAAATACATTATATATACTCCTTTCATTCCAATGTCGTTTCAACGGTAGTTTCACGCATGTTATAAGGAAATTTCAAATTTTTAAAAAAATACAAGACAACTTTATTATATTATTTTCATACTATATTAATTATTATATATATACATATATATTATATATATTTCACATATTTTTAAATAAATTTAAAAGTCAAGATAAAAAAGGAAAATTTAAAAGTAAGGTTAATGATGAAAAAAATTAATTAATACACACTCAAATTTTTAAAATGACAAATAATTTAAAATAAGTTGAAAATATTAAATCAAAAAATAAATTACTATTATTTATACAAAACCAAGTAGGGTAGGGGGCATGAAAGGAAAACTCCGAAACCACAAAAGATATACTAAGTGTTGGAAACAAATTGAAGAAAAGATTCGAATCTTCGAATTCGAACATTCCATCTCAACAAGGAATAGCAGATGAGATCAGATCCTACGGCTATGATGCATCAAAACCACGCATCTTACAAAAAATTCCAAGGCATAATTCTACCACTCTTTAAATAACCAACAAACAAAAACCACTCTTCACCCTTTAACTTGTCACCAATCATTTCATTCCCCTGTCTCTCTTCCTTTCTCAACCACCACCCTTCTCTCTCTACCTCTCTTCCCGCCCGCCGTTCAAACTCTCTGTTCCCGGCGGCAGGAACGAGACTTGGCCGGTAGCTGAGAACTGGGTTTTCTTGTTTCGCAAGAAAGATTACTTTTTTATTGGTTCTTCTTTTTTTTTTTATTGGCATGGAGGTTTCGGTTCCGCCACCGAGGAAGACGTTAGCAGAGAAGGTTTTCGGAGGGTACCATTATGGAAGCAGCAGCAGTAGCAGCCAGAAGAAGAATAATGGCGGGAATGAGGGTCATAGAAGTTATGATGAGGACAGCGATGGAGGGGTGGAGTTGATGGAGATTGGAGCCGAAAGAACGAAGAACGTTTTGATTCTAATGAGTGATACTGGTGGTGGTCATAGAGCTTCAGCTGAGGCCATTCGTGATGCCTTTCAAATTGAATTTGGTGATGAGTATAGGGTAATAATCATTATTCATTAATCACCCTCTTTTTCTTTGTTTCTTTTTTTTTTTATTCCTTTGCTTATTTAGCAGAATTTATGGTTTTTATTTTATTTTATTTATGTGTTTGTGTTGATGTTTCTTCTGGATCTGATACTATTGTTGCTTGTGCTTCAATTTTCCTACAACTTCTGCAGTTTATGTTGCAATATTTTTTTTTTGGGTTTAGTTTTATTTTTTTTTTGCTCCTGTTTTCTCATTTCTTACTTTAGAGTTTTGTTTTGTGCTAGAGTTTCTTCGTCTTAGTTATATTTTATGTGTACGTATGCTCTTGTCATGTCTGGCTTTGAGGTCATGTAGACTTTGTTTTTATGTTCCATTTTCTTGTCGGAGCTATTTGTTTTGTCTTTTCTCTTCCTTTTTTTATTTTTTTGTGAAAAAGAAAATTCATGGTGACATCAATTTTATCTCCTTTTTGGTTCCATTTTTTTTTTTTCAGAAATTCAATAAAATGTTTGTTCCTTTATAGTTTACAGTATCTGTTTCTGTGCTGATCAGGTGACCTCTTTAATTTTCAGGTATTTGTTAAAGATGTTTGGAAGGAGTACACAGGTTGGCCATTGAATGACATGGAGGGACAGTATAAATTCATGGTTAAGCATGTGCAGCTATGGAATGTTGCCTTTCATAGCACTTATCCCAGATGGATTCACTCTGTGTATTTAGCTGCCATTGCTGCCTACTATGCTAGGTAAATTGAACTTTGATCAGTAGTCTTGCCATCCAAATTTGATCTAAGATATTAATTTATGTAATTCAACCCTTATTACTCATGTTCACTGTTCATGTTCTTTTCCTAAGCAAGTGACTTTATGGACTATTTGCCATCATTTAATCAGTACAATTATTTTGTTAAGCAATAATAGACATTCACTTTTCTTCAAAGTAGCAATAATTATTTTCTGCAGCTAATGGGGCCTTTCCACCTTTTTAATTTGTGGAGTCCAAGAATATATAAATAACCCATATTTTTACATTTCCTTAAAAAAAAAAAAAAAACATCTTGTTACATTTATGAAATTAAGTGTTTTCTAAGCTGACTCATTTCCAGGGAGGTAGAGGCAGGGCTGATGGAGGTCAAGCCAGATATTATAATTAGTGTCCATCCCTTGATGCAGCATATTCCATTATGGGTTCTAAAGTGGCAAGGCTTACAGAAAAAAGTGATTTTTGTCACTGTAATCACAGACCTTAGCACCTGCCATCCTACTTGGTAAGTCCACTATGGCTTTTAAATCTTGTTGCTTTGAAGTAAAGTTCATCGATTTATGTTTACATGCTCTAACCTTTAAGCTGTTTCCAGGTTTCATCCCTGGGTCAATAGGGTGTACTGCCCTTCTCAGGCGGTGGCCAAGAAAGCTTCACAAGTTGGCCTTGAAGAGTCTCAAATCTGCGTTTATGGCTTGCCCATCCGGCCTTCTTTTGCCCGAGCAGTTCTTGTGAAGGTATATGCATATTGAAGATATAGGAAATGTCATGTGAACATCTTTTCTCCACAACTTTGAATTTTATAAAAAGAAAAGTTGTTACTTGTTGGAAAAGTTTTCCTCCTAATGGTTCGTGGTTTGTACATATAAGTGTAACAATTACCCTTGAAGATTGTTTAGGAACTCTTAAAAACTGAGTTTTTCTTACTTCAATTGTCTTTGTTATAGGATCAATTAAGAGAAGAACTTGAGATGGACCCCAACTTGCCAGCAGTATTATTGATGGGAGGTGGTGAAGGAATGGGACCTGTCAAAAAAACTGCAAAGGCTCTGGGAGAAGCACTTTTTGATAAAGAAACTGAGAAACCAATCGGGCAGATAGTAATCATATGTGGCCGTAATAAGAGCTTAGTATCAACCCTTGAATCTCTTGAATGGAAGGTCCCGGTGAAGGTAGCTGGCTTCACTCCTTGAAACTCTGATATCTGAATGGCGTCAAGTTGAGATAGACGAGCATGATAGAATGACAGCCACTGAAACTTTGTTTCTATATTTGTGCAGGTTAGAGGATTTGAGACTATTATGGCCAAATGGATGGGAGCCTGTGATTGCATTATTACAAAAGTAAGTTAATTAATCTAATGAGCTTCTTATGTGTTACTTCATTTGTCAGCTAGCATAGGCTCATTTGTTCTATGAATTTTTCAGGCTGGACCAGGTACAATTGCAGAAGCATTGATCAGAGGGCTTCCCATAATCCTCAACGACTATATCCCCGGACAGGTTAGAAATTAAAATGTTGTGCCGATTTCCATTTAGTCTTGTTTTTTATTCTACCCCTTATTGATTCTCAGCTGTAATGGTATCTACAGGAAAAGGGTAATGTGCCTTATGTGGTAGAAAATGGAGCCGGTGTCTTCACCCGTAGCTCTAAGGAAACAGCAAGAATCGTGGCCGAATGGTTCAGCACAAAATCAGATGATCTGAAAAGAATGTCAGAGAATGCACTGAAATTAGCACAACCTGAGGCCGTGTTCGACATCGTGAGGGACATTAATGAGCTTGCTTTGCAACGTGAGCCGTCAAAATTTCCATACATGCTGACCTCATCATTTACTAGCCTAATCTAATCCGTTAGTTAATTCTGCATCTCTCACATTAGCCCTTTTTTCCATTAGGGTTGACATGTACAGTTAGTTGTTAAGTTATTCTTTATCCCAGAGGCTTGGTTTTACCATAATAAGCTTCAAATTGTGGTAAACAAGTTCTGGTTTTTGAAGGCATGGTCTTGAGATTTGTTTAGGATGCTTGTGAGAGAGGAGATGTATTGTCTGTATCTGTAAGCTAAAGGTTGTTTAACTTCCTGCTGTACATTTCAGTCTAATGGTTTTTTCTTCAATTTTTTCTTTGGAATTGCTCTTACTTGCATTTGAATAGCTTAGCTTGCCATTATTACGTTGCTTAAAATCTACTAGTAGCAATGTCAAACGTAAGCTGATGAAACTTGCACATAATCTTAGCAGGAAGACTGAAACTTGAAAGCATGACAAAAAATAGTGCATTTCTCAAGAAACGAAATCAGGCTGTCCATTTGGAATTTTATAACTTGGTTGTGTTCTTGATAAAAATAAAATAAAATAAAATTTAGAAAAGAAAAGGTGGAAATAAAAAGGTGTATAAACTTGATATGCAATGTCAAATTTTACTTGTTAAATTACCTGTGCATCAATTTTTAAGTTTTAGCCATCATGCTTCACATTCGTATACACTTGTCTTTATTTTTCACTTATATTTTATCTTCTTTATATAAAAATAAATCAAAAGGCCCTGTCTTAGGATACTGATGGCAAATAATGTGAGCTTGAATTCAAACAATAGGGTTTCATTTGTACGATACTCGAAGCATGGATTACCAAAAGGAAAAATCGTACAAGGGTTTAGAAATTGTTAAAAGAACTGGACGTAGTTGTTGACACGCTAAAAGCCAAAATACTAGTAGTGTCACACAGCCAGCCTGACAAGAAAATACATGTCTTCTTAGTTGCCTCAATTAAATTAAATTATTAAATTATATTTATATTATTGGAGGAGTATATAAAATGTAATTAAGAATATTAAAAAGAAAATGTCGCGTTTAAATATGAATACATGTCTGGAGTAAACACAATGCATCGACTGTTTAAAAACATTTGAGCTTGGTAAGGCGATCGCCAGTTGGTGACATACTGTCATGGTCCAAAAGCACGTTATGTGATTCCAAGAAGAATCACAAGTACTTGGCATTGCTGTTGGTTGAGGTGCTTGCGTCTATCACAAAAATCAGACACCAAACATAACTAATGTTGCATTGTTTCAGGCTGTACTACTATCGCTTGCGTTTGATAGGAAAATCATTGAGATCGCTTAATTAAGTTAAATGAGATATGGATTATGGACATGATGTCACTAAATACTTGTGTATAGTTAATAAATTCAATCTGATTGTTGATGAAAGAAAAAAGAATGGATTGCTAGGTTAGTTTGACTTGACTACCGAACATATACAGGTCGTTCTTTCTATAAGCAAGAAAACTGTATTCATTTTAAATTTTATTAGAATTTAGAATTAGTGAGCGAGCTAGAGAATGACACTAGTTGACTAGCTTGATGCCAAAGACTATTTCGGTATTCCCCCTTGAGAACTTCCAAGGGAAAATGTAATGCTAATGCCTTCATATACTAGTCCTACTCATGAGCCCAAGTGGCAAATATTTATACTATATATATATATATATATATGTAAGCAACAGAAGATGTATTATTAATAACAACATTAAGAAACGTAAATATCTGGTCTGAAACCTCGGCCAATGACCTCACATACTAATATCAGGACAAGAAATATAAAAACTTAATTATTTCTCCATTACATCAACAAATATTCCAATTAAAATTAGTCACTTTCAATTGCAAAATGTTAGACTTTTCTAAGATAGGTTTAAGTTATATTTGAATTGAGGAAATGTAATAAAATAAGGTGAAGTGGAACAATTTTTTATTATATATCATTATTTGAATTGCATTTATAGCAATAGAAAGGAATGAAAGATGATTCATTTCATTTAAAAGTTTACTTTTGCTTTTCTCTCAATTTGGGATGTACCAAATCAAAATGGAACCATTTTTTTTTATAAATATTATTATCAAATGATCATCTTAACCTTTCATTCACGATATTAAGGTCACCTACCCCATTTAACTTCTTCTCTCACTCATAACAACTTTTCATAATCATGTTTTCATCTCATGAACATTCTTGTATCTATACGTTAAATGAGAACCTATCTGATGTTGCCATGTTGGTACATAATGCCTTTTCCATAAATACTTTTGACATTATGTTCATAACTTGTGTATTTGATACCTATCCCTATTTGCTTCTAAATTCAATTGTAATAAAAGCCATATGTTGTACACCAGATGGATACTTCATCAATGAATGTGTGTATCTAATCGTAGAGAAGCATAGATAATAAGGGTATCACATGAATAATATAATTAAAATTTTCATCATCTTATCACTTCATAAACAATGGAATGAAACTTCTGTTCTATTTTATTGTAAAATATTTAAATAATAAAATAGTAATTTTATCTCATCCAATTTTATCCCATCCAACTCCACTTTATCTCATTCCTTCTCGCTGCCTTCATGTCTAAGTATGTCTAAGTATCGAAACATAGCCTTAGTTATTATTAGTTATGTATATATTATTTTACAAATAATAGTTAGTATGATGAAAAATAATATTAAAAAGAGTTATTGAACGATGTCGGCTTATTTTTTGTCATTGAACGGGCCACGCTTAAAAGTGCAAAAAAGCCCAACGTTTCTATGGGCTGAATCAGTGTAGGCTTTAGTGCAGGCAGGCCCAATATAATTATTATGAAGCTTCTCTTCTCTTCACTTGTCTGTTACGTTAAATAAAAAAGAAAAAAAAATCGGATCCCATTCATTTTGAGCTGAGCAAGTTCCCTTCTTCTGAATACCTTTTTGGTATCTTAACTTAATTCATCAAATTTTACTTTAACTTCCCCAATTTGTCGTTTCCCCTTTTCTTAATTTATTACCAATTTTCATTTAATCATTCCAAACAAGCATTAATTTATTTTTCAATTGCAGAAATAAACATTTGGAGGTAATCTGGATTCCTCTCTCCAACAAAAGACATGGTATGATGATGATTCAATTCTATTTCTTTTATTCAATTCAATTCAAATTCATACTTGAAATTAGTTGATTTTGTTGTTGTTGTTGTTGTTGTGATGGGAAGGTTTATCACTCAAGTTTTGTTGATGAAGAAGGAGTGAGTAGAGCATGTGGGTGCCCACTACTTCCTCTCAAGAGCCACATTAAGGGACCTGCTCCTGTTTCAAATCAAGGTTTCCAATTTCCATTAATTCATTAATTCCATTTTGTTATATATGCTCTTTGTTTTGTGTTTTCTAGAATCTCATGAGATATGTATGTATATATACGATTTGCAGATACAACTGATATTGTGGATGAAGCTATCACTTTCTTTAGAGCCAATGTGTTCTTTAGAAACTTTGATATCAAGAGCCCTGCTGATAAGCTTCTTATATACTTGACATTTTACATTAATGTTGCTCTTAAGAGGCTTGAAGGTTGCAGAACCTTAGCTGAAGGAACCAAGGCTGTCATTAACTTGGGTTTGGAAAAGGTTCCTGTCCCTGGAGAATCCGGCTTTCCTTTTCCGGGTCTTTTCCCTCTTCCTCAATCGAATCAAGAAGCAGGTCAATGTCTACTTCTCTCCTTGAAACCTTGTTTATGAGTAAGTAGATGCAGACAGTTAGGTTAATTGTGTAATGCCTGTTTTGCTTTCTAAGAAATGTGATATATAATGTATTTCATGCACTGTGTTATTGAAGATTTGATAGAATAGAAACTTCCCATGTGTTGTTTCGGTTAACCTTTAACTTGCTTGTCGAAATGAGTGTCCATGGCTCGTCATGTGGCATTGTCGGAAAGACAACAGATTCTAGCACTAGTTGGTCTTTTTTAACATTTAATGCACTTGACAGTTGACACATCCAAACAAGCATGACAAGGTGACAAACAATGTAGTAGCCCTGGGTTTCTTGGTCTATTTAGGACAAAGTATGATGAAAATGGAAAAATGAAACACTGTAGTGGCTGAAGTCTTGGACAAATAGAAGACAACCATTCCTAGTATCTTCCTTGCATTATCAGTTTTATGAAAGTAAGGATATGTGCATAAACAACAAGCAGCAATTAGATAGGTATTTTACGAGATAGCTCCAAAGAATATATGCATGCAATGGAGTGAATACCAGATGGTAATGGATTGGTCATCAAAGACCTAAATAGATAACCAAAGGATGGAAATCTTTCATTCAGAAAGGTTCACTTTTAAATTGCTTCAACTCCAGCTTTTATTTTTATCTTCAGTGAATTCAAATCCAAGTTTTACTTTATGACTGCAATCTGGCTGTTGGGAACTATATTGTGCAGTGATTTTGTGGGTGGATTGGTGCTTGAATATCAACTGATGGTTAAAAAAAATTACAGAAGAAAGGGAAGCATTACTTTCTTAAATAGAGTATATAATAAGTACTTTCTCAATTATTAAAAGTTCATGAGAATGAACTCTTCAGGTTTTTAACTTTCTTCATGACATGCTATGAAGAATTTTCAGCTTGTATGTACAGCAGTATATGTTAAATAGGTTTTTATTTTCTTGTCTTTTATATTCTAATCATGAGCCTTCTTTGTAGAGTCAAGTCAAGCGGCTTTGTGCTAATATTTTTTTCAGAGCTGGTGACTTGTCATCGACTGAACAGCATGTTATGGTTTTTGGGTTTCCATTTGATATGATATGTATCAATATTTATTGGTGCAATCGTCATTGCCAACATAATGGATGATTGGTTACTGGCTAGAAAATTGTATCCGTACCGAGATACCACACTGTTCATACTAGTATTACTTACATTGAATTTATGTAGTGTTTTTTCTTTATTCTGCTTGAAGCAAGTTGGAATTTAAGATCATATGTTCTTATATTTTCTGATTTTGAACAATGCAGAATTGTTCAGAAATTATTTGAAGCAGATAAGGGAAGAAACAAGTGGGAGGTTATTGAGCGTTGCATACAGACCCAATGGCACTCCAAATAAATGGTGGTTGGCATTTGCGAAGAGGAAATTTATGAATATAATTGCCCCTTGAGTTGTTGTGACCAACAGGCAGTGCTTGAACCATAGATTGAGCTGTGAAAAAAATACTCAAACACTGCTGATCCGTCAATAAAAATATAATGATGCTTGAAAGCCATGTTGTTCCTTGTCTGTTTTGATTGTGGATATACTGAATTATTACTGAATAGTGAATACTTATAGCTAGGTGGTACCCATTTTCCCAACTCCTTTGCTTGTCACGTCTACTTTGCCCCCACCATGAAGTTGATTATCATAATTGAGTTATATTCCTAACTTTGCTTGTGCTGGTGGTGCTTGTCATGCTTAGTTGTTGTGTTGTCAATTAAGTGTCGCAAAACTGTATTATGGATTTATGGATACATCATTTTCATTCCTACAACATTTATTTCAGGAATTTTCTTTTCACATGAGTTTTAAATATTTCCAATGAATTTCTTGAAATTTTGTTGTATTAAAAAAAGGATTTTCTTAAACTCAAGAGTTGAGGATAAGTGACTAAAAGAAGTGCATTTTTATAGAAAAACTAAACATTTAATGATTCAAGTGATACTGGACATAGTTTTTCTAGGTTTTTTTTTACTACTTTTAACTTATTATCTTCAGTCCTAAGGGCTGAGGTTAAGCAAACCCTAAAAAAAAATTAAGATTTGCTTAACCTCGGTCTTAAAGACTAAGAACAAGATGTTTAAATGAAATAAACATGTATAGGAAAACTAAGTCTCCATGTCTCTGAAGTATTAAATTTGTATATTACAAAATTTATCTTTTAAGGTTTTTATCATTTTCTCTAAAGATTATTAAGGTTAAGAAAATTCAAAAAAAAAATAAATAAATTAATGCACATTTTTTCCCATTCAAATATTTCTATTCTTGTGTGGGTGGAGGAATAATGTGGTAGCTCTTGATTTTATTCTAGAGATTTTCTTCAAATGAGTTTCAAAAATCCAACAAATAAAAAATGTTGCACCATGTTGCATTCTAGTTGCAGCTCTTCTTCACTTCACCATAGTCATATATTTTTTAATCACTAACAAAACACTATGTTGAAGGAAGGAGGGGTGAAATCAGTAATGATCGTCACTATGGTAGGAAACTAGGAAAGGTGGATAAATAAGACTTTCCACGAGCAGAAAAACAAAAAAAACTTGGTGTGTTATATGGTGCAGTACTTCTTTCAAACTTGCCTCTAAATTAGGGATTTATTAGAAGTATAAAATGACTGACCGTTGCATTTTACAACAAGTGCCCCAAGAGTAATGTCTAAGAAATACATATTTAAAAACTTAAATCCAACACATTTTGATATGTTAAAAAGTCTAATTCTTAAGGCAAAATTTATCTTTTATTTTACTTAAACAAAACACTTTAACCAACAGGGTTTGGTTTAGTTGGTGTTTGGTTCAGTTGGTGTAAGGTCTCAACTGAAATATTGGAAATGAGACACGGGTGCTAGTAACTCCGAATTAGTCTCAAGGGCTCTCTGATATTAAGGTGCTCTTGAGGATACCGGTGGTTCCGGACAAAAGAAAAAAAAACACTTTAAAATTCTCTTATGCTAAAGGAATCAATGTACTGGGCCAAATATGAGTAAAATGAAAGGGCCAAAGCCCAAAATAGGCACAAGATCCAATAGAATATGGCGTGGAAGGAAAGATAATGGGGTGTGGGGTGGCAATAGCTACAGAGTCACAAAAACCCTAAAAAGGTACTACAAGGCTCTGGGGTTTACCTCTAATCAGATTCGGACCACCCTTTGACTCCACTCTCTCTCTTTCTCTTTCTCTGTGTCTCTCTCTTTCTCTCTCTCTCTCTCTCTCTCTCTCTCAGTGATATTTTTTTGCGCAATGGAGGTTCAGCAGCTTCCAATTCTCAGCGCCGTGGAGCTTCCTTCTCTTCTTCAGGCTGTGGTGGCCAACACTCTTCTTGCTGTTGCTCACTCTCTCGCTCTGGTATAAATAATTTCCCCTCAATTTTTTTTTTTTAAAATTTTTTAAATTTATGTTTTCATTTTCATTCCATGCTCTTATTGTGCATTTCGCCAATTTAACTAAATAGGTAAGCTTTTTGTGGAACTAGGGTTTACTTATTTCAATTTGAATTTTTTTTTTAGGTTTTTGCTTTTTGTTTTTAGCATCTTGAAGTGTTTTTGTTGCAAGGATTTATTTCTATTTTTTTTTATGTAACTAGGTTGAATGTGAGTAAACTGCTGGATCCTCATTAACTGGTTGAATGTGTAATTTTTTTCTTCTTGATTTGGGTGCTGTTTTCCCATTGAATGATGTTGCTTTTGTGTGCTGCTAGGTTTTGAGCAATTCAGGGTTTATTTTGATGCTTGCTGTATCTGTTGTGAATAGTTGTTCTATTAGATGCTTTGGTTTTGTTTGTTTCTACAAACTATTTGACATGCCATGAAGTAAACTTAGGTTCCAACGTAAGATTTGGGAGTTGGGACTTGGGACAAATGCTGGGATCGTGTGCTAAAGTGCAGATCTTACATTGGTGTTTCTGCCTTTTGCGCATACTTGGTTTTTCAGTTTTGGTCGTACAATTTGCTGTTGCGTGTGGCTTACGGCTTTCCACGGAATTCTATATGTATCTTTGAATCTATGAGATCATATTATGGCTAGTAAACAGCATTCTTTGTGATTCAAATTTTCAACTTATTTAAAAAATAATTAATTCATCAAGAAAGGAAGCCTATTGAACAATATCAGGGATTCTCCTAATTATACAAAAGAAGCTACTGAATAACGGAAGAAAAAAGAATATATCAATTCAAAAGAACAATAGTCCATTCATTCTCTTCTTTTTTAATTGGAGTGTTTTATAGATGGGCATTCTGAGTTGTTCAAACTTCTTAGTAACTGATTGTTGTAGTGTCTGGGGTTTAATCTTCTATCTTCCTCAGGGGTATTTTCACTTTAGATTGACTGTTGACAAGTTATGACTAAATTTGACAGTTATTTACATTATTGTTTCTTTCCTGAATATGTCCAAATCTTAAAACTGCGATGTGGGCTAGCGTTATATTATAATTTTGTCGACCCATGTATGCCATAAACATGGTTGGTTTAGATCTGTTTGATTAGTTTAGTATGGAATATCCCTGGCACAAGAATCAATTGCAATGACTTTAATTAATATTTTTTATGTAATGTTTATTTTCCTTACAGATTGGATATGTGTTGAGTAATGTCACTGTATCAGTGGTACCAAATTTGAGCTCAATGGATGGAAGGTAAGAATAAACTTCTGTACCTCATTTGAAGCCAATATGTTGTTTGAATATGGAAAATTTAATTATTGTGATGTATGTTATATTCTTGTTAGGTTTCCTTTTGAAGACCTTTGTGGGAGGAAACATGCTTTCCTAGAAAACAAGAATAGTGAAACTGAGGAGGATGATGATGACGACGAGGATGATGTACCAGATGAGGATGATGACGGAGACGAGGAAGACTACTCAGGCGAGGAAGGGGAGGATGATGGGGATGATCCAGAAGATGATCCCGAGACTAATGGTGCAGGGGGAAGTGATGACGATGACGACGACGACGATGGTGATGACGAAGATGATGACGACGGGGATGATGATGATGAGGGAGATGACGAAGATGAGGAAGATGAAGAGGACACTCCACAGCCACCATCTAAGAAGAGAAAGTGAGAATTATATTGGTAGGAAATTGTTTCCATATGCAGTGATTAGAACAGAGAATTAGCAAACTTGTTGAGTGAACCTGTGTTGCTATCTTTTTATTTATTTCAACTGATGATAATCGTTATATTAATACTTCGAATTGTGTCTTTTATGCTTTCTTTGGGCTAGTTGTTATTATCGTCAGTGTTGCTTTGAAAAGTGCTATCTATGTGTCATTTGTTTGAGTTGTCTATTCGACGTGATTGCTCAATATTCTTGAAGATATGCTACTGTCTGAATCTTGGTCTGGTTAGATTCAGATTTTCTACCAAATGTAGCAGAATCGCTTGCTTCACTTGGTCGGTTTTTTTTTTTTTTTTTTTTTTCTAAATCAAAAAATGGTCTTTCAAATGCGGTATCTTGAAATTTTGGAAAAGAAAATAGAGGTTTCTCAATCAATTGAAATTGATGGTTTTTAATTGAAGAAACTTGATTTGACAGTGTAAACTTTGAAGGGGAGTCAGAGCTGGTAAACACATATGAGAAAGTGTTTTGTTTTCTTCTTGAAAAAATAGTTTATTTTAAAAGAAAAAACAATTTTGTATTTAGATGCAACAGTTTTAAGTTTTATATCCTAAACTACTAATATTTAAGTACTTTTTCTTTTGCTTCTTGTATGGTTCAAAGTAAGAATTAGATTTGTATGGTCGTGCATATTAGTATATTTTTGATTTTGAGACGATTTGTCATGATAAAATGTCAAGGGAGATTTAGTAGTATAATGAATCATGTCGAATATTAATGAATAAGTTAAAGAGTATAATAGGGAAAAGGTTTACGAACTTCATGGTTTAATGTTTTAGATTAGGATATAATGTTGAATTCACTTATGTGATTCTTCACTTAGCTTATGGAAGAATATCTCTCCCAATGTTTATGCTCCTTAATCCTAATCAGTGGTATCAGATCAGAACTAATGGTTTAGTTAGGACGAGTACTGTGAATGACAATTATTGGGATCAAGTTGTCCCTTATGCCGAAAGCTTCCAAGCAAGGTGGAGTCTAGTCGACTTATTTTGTTAGAGGCAGTGGAGAATAAAACTACATGAGCATCACTGGCTCGATTGCTAGGTGAGTTGGCCTCTCTGATGCCATCAGAAAACTTGGAAGTCTTTTGCCCAACGGAGAACATGCTCTCATGTGGATAACTCACAATTTAAGGAAGATTGATAGGAATCAAGTGTTAGTGAAATAAGTCTCACATTGAATAAAAATAGATAAATTGAAGAATATATAACTAAAAAGACCTATATTTCTAATGCATTAAAATTTTGGGTCAAATGTGTTGTTACGTACTTACACCTACTTAATTGGTTCTTCAATTAGCCTATGAAAGAAGATATGTGTTGTGGTTGGACTTCCGAGTCTAACGAGTAAAGATACACTAACCATTCTAAAGTCCATCTTAACAAATACTCGTACATTCATCCTTTGTCAAATCAAAATTATGAGAAGTATCTTGTGGTAATTGTTGAAAAATAATAACCAACATAGAACAATCAAAACTTTAAAACACAAAGGAAGGATTTAATTGCAAGTAGATTTTCCTCGACTAATTAGCTACAAAAAAAAATAAAAAAATATAAAAAAAAACTATTTAGTTACACATAGCAGATTAATAAATGAGAAATCAGATCCGGTAATAAGATATTTGCATCATCCAAGTCAAAATCAACCACAACATTTACAAAATAAAGAAAAGATGGAAAAGTATATCAACCAACCTGTACTGACATTGGTAACACGCACGCAATCGAAACAGTGGTTCTGCTATCATGAGAAACTTGTTTCATTAAAACGCTCCCTGATTTACTCAATGTAGGACTTACACAGAAATTTTCGAATGTGAGGACGATGAATATAAATCAATAACACTAAAAATATAATATATTTTTATAAACAGAAATTGTCATTATTAAGGGATACTCAACCCGCAATATTACATACATAAGATAAACTATATACCAAAATAAAGAAAAGATGGAAAAGTATATCAACCTGTACTGACATTGGTAATGAATAGATCTCACACGCACGCAATCGAAGCATCATATTGTGTCACAACCACAATCCCAACCGCCATTTCAGTGTTAACGCATTACCACAGTGGTTCTGCTATCATGAGAAACTTGTTTCATTAAAACACTCCCTGATTTACTCAATGCAGGACTTACACAGAAATTTTCGAATGTGAGGACGATGAATATAAATCAATAACACTAAAAATATAATATATTTTTATAAACAGAAATCGTCATTATTAAGGGATACTCAACCCGCATTATTACATACATAAGATAAACTATATACCAAAATAAAGAAAAGATGGAAAAGTATATCAACCTGTACTAACATTGGTAATGAGTAGATCTCACACGCACGCAATCGAAGCATCATATTGTGTCAGAACTACAATCCCGACCGCCATTTCAGTGTTAACGCATTACCACAGTGGTTCTGCTACCGTGAGAAACTTGTTTCATTAAAACGCTCCCTGATTTACTCAGTGCAAGACTTACACAGAAATTTTCGAATGTGAGGAGGATAAATATAAATCAATAACACTAAAAATATAATATATTTTTATAAACAGAAATCGTCATTATTAAGGGATACTCAACCCGCATTACATACATAAGATAAACTATATACTAAAATTTTATGATAAATTTGTATTACCGTATTAAAATTTCAAAATAAAAAATCATGCATACCAACTTTATAATTGTTGTCTACGATATTGTTTATTCATGTCAAGAATATCTCGATTTTTTTTCACACTAATTTTTTTTTCATCTTGAATTTTCTTCATCTTTAACCTACAATTTTATAAGGCAATTCATCATATTCATCGATCACCAATTTATCGACTTCAAGGCTTGGACTTTAAAAAAAATATTAAAAACTCAAAGCCCATTAAACTTTTAGACTAGAGAAACACTTAATTACTCAGAAGCCATACAATGAAAATGAAAAACGAAAATAAAATAAAACCCTAAAAGAAAGAAAAACAAAAAAAAGACCAAAATAATCAAAATAAGAGAGCTAACCTTCGTTATCAAATTGGAAAAGCTTCCTCCTTCAATCAAACAAATAAGAGAAAAGAAATACAAAAGCGTAGATTGAGGGGAGATGAGAAATGAGCCATTTGATTTTTATGAATAGAGCGATAGAAATTTCATTTCAGAAATCTTAAGATAAAACAGAGATGAAGAAAAGGGTAAGAAGGAAAAGAGAAAAATAATATAATATATTTACGTTTAGGAAAAGATTTCGTTAAAATAAAAATACTAAGTATGAGGGACAAAACTTATATTGCCATGTGGAGTCTTTTCATTGGGTCGAACAACAATGACTTCCAATTGTCGGCGATTAATTGGTCATAGATTTCCTCGCATGACCTAATACATTGTATTTTATATTTTTTTTCAGTAAGAGGCTCGTCAAGGTTTTTCAAAAGGAAGTAGGAAGTGAAAATTAATGGAAAATTGTCGAAATGATCATTCGTAGATTCGCATTTCAACATGCACATTTTATATTTCTTAACTTAACCAGTTGAATTGATTTTAAGAAACTATACATTGTATTGTATGCATCATTGTTTCAAATTCACCATGTGTGCATCTAGTTAATAAATACACGAATTAATATAAAATTTGGTATATGTTAAAATTATGCGTGTGTTTACGATGTCAATGATTTTACTTTTATTGAAATTCAAACTCAAATATTCGATTTCATGGTTTAAATATTTATTTTTGCATAATCTTGACGTCGTGATTTATTGCTAAAGACAAATTCAACATAATAATATTTACCTTTTGAACGAGATTAATTTGTTAAGTCGAAAGAATACATTTGGAATGATTTTGTTTTTAGGGAAAAAGAATTTTCAGGAGTGTAATGGTCCGATTTAGTCTGATCTTTGAAAGAAATTACAGACCGAATCAAATTTGTTCAGTCAAGTCTAAATATATTACAAACACAAAGGTGAAACTAGACCAAACCAAACATAAATGGTACAATCTGACGATCTCATGTTCAAAACTAATCCCAAATAAAGGGAATTCACTTTCCGAAACCCTAAACCTAGCCTCTCTCTCTTCCAGCGCCACCAAAGAACCATCAAGGCTCCATCTCTCGCTTTCTCACTCATGGTTCTCAACCGCGAATCCACCGCCATTCACTTTCTCACCAAGGCTCCATCACCATGAACCCCAAGATGCGATTTGCCTTGGAATCACTCTCACACTCTAGCAATATCCTCTGCCTATGTTGTTCGTACCACCCTCAAAGAATGAAGACACGTAAACATGCAATTGTGGAAGGTTGATTGACAAAAATATTGAAATAGAGAAGAAATTTTTGATTTAGGTTTTAAATTTTTCCTTTTTGAGAGATCAAGAGAAGGGAATGAGTGAAAATAAAAATAAAAAAAAATATCTATTCCAATCCAATTTTCACGATCTCAAATTTTGTGAGATCATCAACCAATTATAAGATAACAATTTAGACAAAATGAGAGTGGACTAAATCACGAACAACTTACACCATTAACAATTTTGCATAAGTTAAAATATGGATGGACTAAAAAATAATATTGAGGGAGGGAATAAAATAAAATATTCATTAAAGTTGAGGATCAAACAAAAAGAAAATCCCGAGAGAGATGCAACTTGCAAGTACTGGAGTGAGAAAAAAGTGCAGCTCAACATCTGAGAGCCCACTCACTCCCAACTCCAAAGCCTAATCATCAAACTCTCTCTCTCTCTCTCTCCAATCTCAGCCGTTGATTCTCCGATTCATGATCCTTCGAATCTAGGGTTATCAGCCACCACATTTTCACCACCGTCCTCCGCCATGTCATCCAATATCAACGCTCAGATCGTCCCCCAGCCATGTCCTCATTTGGCTGAGTTCCGCCGCACCTCCTCCAAGCCATTCCGTTCCCTCCACCACTGCCTCAGGATCAAGCCTCCCGGTGGCCGCGCCGCCATCCGCCGCGATCCCGATGAGGTCCCATGCTGCGCCACCTGCGGACTCTCCTCTCCTTCCCGCCTCTACGCATGTATGACTTGCGCCGCCGTTTCCTGCCACGCCACCACCGAAGACGGCCTCTCTCATGCGGCGGCTCACGCAGCCTCAATGCCGTACGGTCACCAGATCGCCGTCGACGTCGACCGCGCTGAGCTCTTCTGCTGCGCGTGCCGTGACCAGGTCTACGATCGCGACTTCGACGCCGCGGTTGTGATCGCTCAGACCACCGCTTCAACACTAGGCGGTGGATCGCCGTCGATCCCGCCGCTTCAGCCGGAGAATCTCCGGAAGCGTCGCCGGGTGAATTATCTACCCTGGGCGCCGGATCTGCGTGAGCGAGCTCTGATCGGAAGCTGTTCGAGCCCGATCGATGGTGGCGCCAATGATTCCTCAGATTTCCCGCGGGGATTGCGCGGGTTGAACAATTTGGGGAACACGTGCTTCATGAATTCTGTGTTGCAAGCGTTGCTTCACACGCCGCCGTTGAGGAATTACTTCTTGAGCGATAGGCATAACCGTTATTTTTGTCAGAAAACGAGCAATCGTGATGGTGATGGTGGCAGTGGAGGGAAGAGAAGCGGTGGTAACAATGGGAA
The DNA here is from genome assembly GCA_037953625.1 of Crotalaria pallida. NCBI lineage: Eukaryota > Viridiplantae > Streptophyta > Magnoliopsida > Fabales > Fabaceae > Crotalaria > Crotalaria pallida. The sequence goes on from CM075649.1 coordinate 182,413,486, forward strand.
GAAGAATGGACGAATATGCTTAGCTTGTGATATGGATGCAATGTTTTCTGCGGTGTTTTCGGGTGATCGCGTGCCCTATAGCCCCGCAAAGTTCTTATACAGGTGCTTAATCCTGAATTGTTGTAGGTTGAGTTTTTAGATTTGTGATGTTGTGACTTCAGCATAGGGGTGTAGAATGATTAATGCTGTATAATTTGTATATTAATGTATGTAATTACAGACTTATAGTGCAATTAATCCTGGTTTGGGCTATGTATTCATAAATTGTAGTAGGGGGAATGGAATGCATGGTATGAGATGGAATGGGATGAAACAAAGATTCTATACCATTGTTTGGATACTTAAGGATAAAATGGAGAATGGTTTCCATTCTATTGTTTTTAAATTTAAAATAAAACAATGATAGCCAAGTCCATTTCACTACATTCCATCCCTTAACACCAATCCAATCCGAACTTGGTTTTTCAGTTCATTAAGGTTACATTTTTTAGAAACCAGAAAGTTTATCTCTTTGATTTGTTGCTGTTGTTATATATTTCAGCTGGTGGCATCATGCAGCCAACCTTGCCAGTTATGAGCAGCAGGATGCCCACGAATTTTTCATTTCCATGCTTGATGGAATCCATGAAAAGGTGGACAAGGATTGTCGTAAGCCACATAGCGAAGGTAATATATTCTGACAGTGACACCATTTTATTATTTTCACCTTCTTCAACGTGCTTTTTACTCCACTCATATTACGATAATACTTGTACTGGTATTTCTGTTTTTATTTTGGGGGATTGTGACTTGGGAGAGAGGGGGATTAGGTTTGAATTTTGTGCATGAAAGAGATTCTTTCCAAGAGGCCACTTCTTGAACTCCTGTGATTTTCAATCAAAACCAAAAGTAAAAAATATAATTAAAAATTGTGAGGTATGCTGGAATTTCTCAACTCGTACCTTTACTACTGGGATCTGCAAAAGTGCAAATTGGCTTCTTCGGTTTATTCAACAAATCATTTTCTAGATATGATCAAATATGGTCTGTCTTGCCAAAGCAGTGGCTTGTAGCTTTGTTAACTTTTGTGGAAGCTCAAGTTTCTTTGGTTTTGTTCAAATCTTTATGATATGTTTGTTTTGGTGTTTTCAAGTCATGTTTCATGGGATAATTTCAATAATGTGTTATTGCTATGTTAAGACCAATATGTATGCTGGCTTATCTCAGTCTCCTGTTTTAAGGCAAACCGCAAACCTCACCCTATGGTTTAATGGTTACTTATTTGAAAATTAGAAACCTCAAAAGTATTAGGATGTTGAACTCCATGGTATTAACAGTAGTATTGGATTGTTAAGAACATAAATCCCGTAGATGGTGTAAGAGGTTCATCTGTTATCCATTTCAACAGGTGCCAAGTCAATGGATTAGCTTAGCATAATCATAGTTGCAGTCATGCTGATTAATGTATGGAAGATGACCAACAGAGCGTCAATATCTTGCTGTTTTCAATGGCTAGTTTTTCTTTTAAACATTCAAAATGATTTAAAATACTCCTATTTTAGATAACAGTTACTGTAATATTTAACTGCAGGGAGGGTTTAGGTATCTTGCTTGTTGCCCTAGGAGTTAACAATTGCTCCAAGCCTCAAACAATTAGGGCTAATTTTCAACCAAATCCTGCTGGCATGACGGTGTTAGCTGCTACAGTCCAGTGAGCACCAGTAAGTCAATTTATCCTTAGCCCGCTCGTTTCATCATTATAGGAGATTCTAGATCAAATGATGCTAATCTTAGCTCCACCTTTTGCCATGTTTAGGCTCTGATTGAACAGGGCTTGTCCTATCCTCGAGAGAAGCTTGTATTAGTTTTCTGACCACCATTAATGTGTAAATACTAAATACTACAAGATCTTTCTAATGAATTGGCTTCGATTTTGCCCTTGAAATTCTTTCTACTTTGGTGTGTGTTATATCACACATAAAACACCCAATTTCTTTTTTGTCTTTTGTACTGAAGTATGCTTCCATGAATTTGTTACCAGTTAAATGTCCTTATTTAGGATGTTGTCTGTTATAATATACAACCAGTAACCAGTCTTTGTTTATGAGTCATGTGTTAATGCAGGGGTCAACAAGATGATGCTAAAACATTTTCTGCTTTTAACATGTCAGCTTAACATCAGGGCCTTGCTTATTTTGTAATTTACTAGTTTTAATTATCTTACAAGGAATTTATTTGCTACCTTCTTTGTGTGCTGAAGTGTAAAAATTATTTCTCTTATCTGAAATTATTTGTATTAGGAAACATTTTGGGTGATCACATTTCATTGATGGTGCAGGCAACGGTGACTGTTGTATTGCTCATAGGGTATTCTCCGGTATCTTGCGATCAGATGTTATGTGTATGGCCTGTGGTTTCACTTCAACAACTTATGACCCATGCATAGACATCTCACTGGACTTGGAACCAAATCAAGGGGGTTCTACCAAGAAGGTTTCTGCATCATCCATTCATACTTGCAATGGTGAGGCTGATTGCTCGAGCCAAAACTGTGGGACATCTACCCTGATGGGATGCTTGGAGAGATTTACAAGAGCAGAGAGATTGGGGTCAGACCAAAAGTTTTTCTGTCAGCAGTGTCAGGTGAGGCAGGAAACTCTCAAGCAGATGTCCATTAGGAAGCTTCCCCTTGTTTCTTGTTTCCATATAAAAAGATTCGAGCATTCTTCAACAAGAAAAATGTCCAGGAAGGTGGACCGCTATCTGCAGTTCCCTTTTTCACTTGACATGTCACCTTATCTCTCATCATCTATATTAAGGAGCCGGTTTGGGAACAGGATCTTTCCTTTCGATGGGGATGAGCCTGATGCTACCACTGAGGTGTCTTCAGAGTTTGAGTTGTTTGCTGTTGTCACTCACAGTGGTAAGCTGGATGCTGGCCATTATGTAACTTATCTACGATTAAGCAATCAATGGTACAAGTGCGATGATGCTTGGGTTACTCAGGTTGATGAGAACATTGTGAGGGCTGCTCAGGGTTACATGATGTTCTATGTACAGAAGATGCTTTACTATAAAGCAACTGATAAACAGGTTGCCTCATGATTTGCTCAGGAGATGGTCCAAAATCGTTGGTATGCCATGGTTACTATCAATTTTCACGGTAATGGACATGCCATGGCTTTTTAATTTATACATGAGGAAGGAAAGTATTATTTCTTGTTATAACTAGCAACTCTATACCTTTTTTAGAGGAGTTGAGAGTTAATTTATACATTCAAGTTGGAGCAAGAAACGAGCCAGAATTTTTGAGGCACTCCAGTTTTTGGAAACTTGAGGGTATGGATTCCTTAAAAGTTGTTTCTGCTTTCTGCTTTCCTACGTTCTGTCCTTCTGCACTTCCCCTTTATTTATCTTTAGAGTATTTAATAGTAATTTGTTGCGTTGTCTATATCCCCTTATTGACAAGATTCAAGAATTTCTTGGGTGGGAACTTCTTGTCTTGATCGTGTAAATAAATTTTTGACATGTTAAATGTTGTCTTAAAAGGGATAACTGTTTTCAATTAAAAAAAATGTATAGAAACATCCGTTTTTAATCACTCGAATCTAGACAAATGTTATAGGTTCGTTGGCATACTTAACGTAATAAGCCGCTCCACCAAAAAAATCTCTCGTTACTATATTTCCCAAACCTTTTTCCGTCGACAATTGAAGACACTCATTGAAGGTTTTTTCACGCATTGCAGAGATGAAATTCTTGACACATACTTAAGGAGCCCATTTATATATCAACTAAGCTATGATGGACTTCCTGATTTTGTTTTAAACTTCTTAAGTCGTTAGTTTTAACCAATACAGTACATCAAGTATTAGTTAAAAAGGACAAAGATCACCTATTCTGGAGTCTGTTTCAAACCCTGTATCCAATACACAATTTTTTAAAAACTGAAAATTAACTTCCCAACTTGCATGACATTTTTGTAATAATTGATTAAGTATGATTGGTTGGAGACAAGGAGACAGGCAAATTGGAGACAGAGGATCCTCATCCAGGTAAAAGAAGGCGAGGAATAAGCGTGACATGTTATCAAAACTCGAGAATAAAAGTTTTAAGTGCTTTGCGTATCTAGCCATCTAGGTTCATTTACTTGAGAGCATGCCTATCGATTTTATGAGTGATTATTGATGTATTTATAGATTATTCACCACGTGGTTTTTTATTTCAGTATCATGATTCAAGTTCATGTGTTTGTAGGATATGAGGTGAATAAGCTTGATCATGACATATTTTGGACGTGAGTGTGGTAAAGAGAATGTAATCTATAGTTTATTAAAGGGTTTTCTTAACCTCAGCCCTTAGGGCTGATGATAAGAGGTTAAAAGTGGACATCATGTGTTGGAAAATGGTACATTGAAAGAATAAAAACACTTTATATTTAGTTTTTCAAAACACAATATCCACTTTTAGCCTCTTATCCTCAGCCCTAAGGGTTGAGGTTAAGAAAACCCTTTATTAAAAGCTATCAACGTGGGGTTGGTCAAGTGGTAACTCACTTGGTCCATTAACCAACTGGTCTCGAGTTCAAGTCTTGAGTATGGAGCAACCCCCGCTGGGAGACCCCTACCGCTTAGTGCGAGCTCAGTTGGATCGTACCGGATGAGTCGGATTCTGGGTAAACCAGATCCGGGTTCCGGTTGGTGTACCCCAAAAAAAGTTTATTTGAATATTGTTTTTATCAAAATAAATAAATAAAAACGTATAAGTTTATTTACCTTCAATCTTAAGAAAAAAATTTGGGACCAATTTTTATGTTGAGTTCTAGATGGTCGTACCCATGTTTTTTGAGATATGAGTTGAATTCTTATCATTAAATCAATTTTCTTTTATTTTTATTTACCATTTTTTAAGAAGATCATTTCACTCTAAAATCTCATCTTCTAGAAAAAAAAAATTCTCTATATATTTTTTTATGATCAATAATTTTCATTATTGTCATGGTTTCGTAGATGCAAAATCCACCAATAATTGTGGGATTGTTTCAATATAAAACTTGAATAACCATAAAAAAGATTTATGTTCCATCTAGTCTATGGAATTACGTTTACATTAATCTATTAGGAGAAGATTATTTCATTTATTTATTTGTGTTAATTACTAGGATTTTGAGAGTTAAAAAAAAGGAATAAAATAAAATAATTTCATTTCACTATTACAAAGAAAATATAATAATGAAATAGAGTATTATCTTCTCCTTCCTGTTTTTAATAATCAAACATGTCCCAACAAAAAACATGTCCCAACAAAAAAATATTAAAAAGTAGAGTAGTAAGTGAATAGTGTAATTTGGTAGGTGAGGTTAAAAAAACTAGTTTTATTTGATTGTGAAGAAAACAAAAAGGAAAGAGTGCTGGTTGCTGGCTCTGTGAGGTGCGTTGTCTGTCTTATCCATCTATCTACCCCTTCTCTTAACATTTGGCATCCTTTCGCGGGTTTTGCCCTTTTTCTTTCAATTTCCTTATCTCCTCTTCAATCAATTAGAATTAGGGTTTTCTTTCTCTCTCTCTCTCACTTCTTCCTTCCCTCATTCATTCATTCCCCCCACCAACTTTCTCGGGATTTGACTATCATCAAACGTGTTCCCTGTGCTTGATGCTTTAGTCGGCTCTAATATTCTCATATTTTAGGTGAACTGCTCTTCGCATTTCAATTTCTTTTTCTTTCACTTGCTCAATTGTAATTGTGCTACTTGCAATTATTCGTTTTCTTGATTTCTGTTTCATATGTTTATAGGTCATTCTTTCTCTCTTACTCTACATGGCTTTGTTTATTTTTTCCAATTTGTTCATGTTCATGGTATATCCAAATTAAGGGCTATCCAATTATTTGTTCCTTACTTGCACTGACACTCATAAAATAAGGTGGTGCTTAGAAAGTATTTCCAATTTCTGATTGATGTTTCTACTCTTTTTAGAGCTGTTATTTTAGTTTGCTGAAAAATGAAAGTATCATTTTGTCTCACTGATTTCAAAACTCTTAACCATTTTTTTTATATGGACTTTTCCTTACATTTATTGCAGTGGGATGAAAGGTATTAGAGATTGGGTTTTCTCTCAGATACTGTCCAATTCGTTGATCCCGTCTACGTCATTATCAGGCAGTAATCGTTCCTATGGTGAAGGGCACCGGGATGAAGAACATAATGAGCAAGGTACACCCCTGGTTTTAATTGAGTGTAGAATTACTGGAAAAGCACTTAGATGACTACTCACAAGAGAAGGTCTTATCGGACTTCTCCTCCTCCCCAATGGTGGGTGGTGAAATAAGATAATGCTAGTTTAAATTTATGCCATTGTGTCTGAGGCTGAATGCAGCTTTTTGTAATTTTCATTAATTTTTGTGTAGATAATTTTTCGGGTTTCTAATTTTTACTTCTCACTTTGCTATGCTGCTACCACAGATTTATGCTTTTGTTTCATGCATGTTAAGCTCAGCAGATAAATAGTTATTTGGCCTAAGTAACACTGTTAAAATTGTGTCATGCTATGCATACTTTTTCATATGACAGCATGGGCTTGTGATAGGTCAAAATGCCTAAGCCCACCCCTTGGTGCTTAACCACTAAGTTCAGCAGGGAACGCTACCTGCATATAGATGAAAGGAATTATGGAAGCTTTGTTTGGAATTGATATCGTGGTGCATTTGAAATGGGGTCACTTTTAGGACATTGATATACTACCATGCCGTAAGGCTGCTGCTTGGATTCAGATCGAATATTGAGCTTGTTGAAATACCCGTCTATCATTGAGCAAATACTTTGATGGTGTAAAAGGAGAATTATACTTACCTTGTTAATTCTATTAGATTCTTAATATTTAGTTATTCACTATATTCAAGATCTTAAAATTACTATTAAGATGGCTGAAGCTGCTGGACTTCCTTATCGGCTGTTATCTGCCCTCTATTTCTTCAGGAATGCAATTATGATGTAGTTATCAGATTTTGCTGGTTAGTTTCTTTTGATGTTGGGAGAAAAAGAAGGGTTATGTTTCATGTCTTGCACAGTGAACTATTAAATTGAAATTTAACTAAATTGTTCGAGGAATGCAAAATTGTCCACTAAATATAGGTGTTCTGGTGTTGGTTTAAGGGCCTTTTTCTCACATGTCTGTTGTTGAGGATACCTAAAGCAAGTATTGCTAGATTCCATGCCTGAGAACCAATTCTGAATCACTATTTGCACCAATTCTAATTTTGACTGATATGTTTCTCATCAGTACAATTTAGATAGAACTGATGCATATAGTTTTTCTCAGGTGCAGCTCACTATGCTAGTTTGGTAGCATCACCTTCTGACACATCAAGCTCATCTTATGGTAATCAGAGTAATCAGCATAATTCCACCTTGCAGCAATTTTCCGATACTGAAAATTCTCAATCTCAGCATAATGTCAATGGAAGACGGAAGGATACTTTGGGTAAGGTTGAGGATCTCCAAGTTAAATTCTTTCGCCTGCTCCAGCGCCTTGGTCTGTCTCAAGAAAATGTCCTGGTCGCAAAGGTTCTTTATCGAATGCACCTGGCAACTTTGATTCGTGCTGGGGAATCAGATCTAAAAAGAGTTAATCTTAGTAGCAGTAGAGCCCGAGAAGTAGCCAGCCAACAGGAGGAAACTGGTATTCCCTTATTGGATTTCTCCTGCAGAATACTTGTCCTAGGTAAAACCGGAGTTGGTAAAAGTGCTACAATAAATTCTATATTTGATCAAGCAAAAACTACCACTGATGCATTTCGACCTGCTACTAATTGCATCCAAGAAGTTGCAGGATCTATCAATGGGCTTAAAATAACATTTATTGATACTCCTGGTTTCCTGCCTTCCTCTGCCGGCAATGTGAGGAGAAATAAGAGGATAATGCTTTCTGTAAAGAGATTCATTAGAAAGTCCCCTCCGGACATTGTCTTGTACTTTGAACGGCTTGATCTTATTAATGCTGGCTGTATTGACACTTCACTTTTGAAACTTATGACTGAAGTATTTGGTGCAGCAATATGGTTTAACACCATCCTAGTCATGACTCATTCCTCCTCTTCTATTCCAGAAGGACCTGATGGCTATACTATTAATTATGGGTCATACATTTCTCATTGTACTTACCTAATGCAGCAGTATGTGCATCACGCATTGTCTGATTCAAGGCTTGAAAACCCCGTACTTTTGGTGGAGAACCATCCCGACTGCCCTAAAAATATTAAGGGGGAGAAAATTCTTCCCAATGGACAGGTTTGGAGATCTCAACTGTTGTTATTTTGCATTTGTACTAAAGTTCTGGGTGATGTCAATGCTCTTCTTAAGTTTCAGCACAGTTTAGAACTGGGACCAGCAAGTAGGGACCGAATTCCTTCTCTGCCCCATCTCCTCTCATCCCTTTTACGCCATCGGCCTGAACCCAATCCAAGTGGAATGGATGATGAAATTGAGGAAATTTTACTCTCAGAAGATATTGAAGATGAATATGATCAACTTCCATCCATACGAATCTTGACGAAATCCCAGTTTGAGAAGTTGTCCCAGCAGCAGAAGAAAGATTATCTGGATGAGATTGATTACAGGGAGACTCTTTACTTAAAGAAACAGTTGAAAGAAGACTATCAAAGGCGCAAAGAGAAGTTGCTCTTAAAAGAGCAAAAGTTTTTGAATAGTGATCATTCTGATGATCAGCAAGCTCCTCCTGAACCTGTTCTGTTACCGGATATGGCTGTTCCTCCAAGTTTTGACTCAGATTGCCCTATACATAGATATCGTTGCCTTGTTGCGAATGACCAATGGCTTGCGAGACCTGTTCTTGATCCCCAAGGATGGGATCATGACGTGGGCTTCGATGGTATAAACTTGGAGACAGCTACAGAAGTAAAGGAGAATGTATATGCTTCGGTTGTTGGACAGATGAGTAAGGACAAGCAGGATTTTAGTATTCAATCTGAGTGTGCTGCGGCTTATGTTGATCCCCGGGGTCCCACTTATTGTGTGGGTGTTGATGTTCAAACCGCTGGTAAAGATCTGGTATGCACACTTCATAGCAACACAAAGTTGAGAAACATAAAACACAACATCGTTGATTGTGGTGTTTCTTTGACGTCCTTTGCAAAGAAGTATTATGTGGGTGCAAAACTTGAGGATACTGTGTTAGTTGGGAAGAGATCAAAGTTTGTCATGAGTGCAGGACGCATGGAAGGTCCTGGACAAGTGGCATATGGTGGAAGTTTTGAAGCTACTTTACGAGGGGAAGATTATCCTGTGAGAAATGACAATTTAACTCTGACAATGACAGTTCTCTCCTTCAATAAAGAGATGGTGTTGAGTGGAAATTTACAGTCCGAGTTAAGGCTAAGTCGAAGCTTGAGAGCAACTGTTAGTGCCAATTTAAATAGTCGCAAAATGGGTCAAATATGTATAAAGACGAGTAGCTCTGAGCACTTACAAATTGCCCTGGTTGCGGTTTTCTCAATTTTCAAGGCGCTGTCACGTAGAAAGGCTACTAAGAACAGGGTGAAGGAAGCAATGGACAGAGGTTAAGTTCTGTTTGTTTGCTGGTACGCTTCTTTTTTTGTTCAAAGAAGTGGAAGTGGTGAATCATTTTACATGCCGAACTTTTATATGGACCTTATTCCCCTGTGTAGGGAAGACAGAAGTATAAAATTGTATTATTATTTTTATGAAGAGGTTAGCTTGAGTTTTATTTTTATTTTTTTTATACTTAAGATGCCTGTTTTTGGAAGCCTCTTATAGGTAATGCTGGCATCTTATACCTTTTTCTGTCTGTAGATTTTTACTCAATAATCGGTGGTACGATCTTCAACAACTTTTTGTATTCATTTCTAGTACTAAACTCATAACTGTATAGCCTCCCTCCCTCTACCTCATTTTGTGAGATATATAAACACATTCTGATGCCATTATTGATAATTACCAAGTTTCGAAAAGAAAAAAAAAATTGAATTATTATGAGGAATGTTGCAATAGGTTATTTCATGTATACTTATGCAAGGCATGTCCATAATTTAATGTAAGGTAAGACTACTTCTAAATATTTACTTTCTATGTATGAAATAATATAGGTTGTTTTGGACATATTTATACCCAAAAAAAATCACAAATACCGTCGTGATTGTATGACCGACAAAAATTGGGAGATATGGATGAAATTATATACTAAAATAGATTTTATACATTATTTTATTATTCTTCACACTTCTTCAATTTAAACTAGAATTTCAATCTTTATAAAAAAAAAATAGAATTTCAATCAAAAATTTTTTTTTTGAACAATTTTTTATTTCATACATGCATCAACTTTTTGTTTCTAAATGGATATTACTACCTATTTTACAGTAATATTTTACAATAAATATAAACCATTACTAATTGACCATATTTTTTTTACCGTAAAAATATAATTATATTTTGAAACACTCTACTCTCTAAAAACAGCTAAGTTTTTTTTTTTTTGAAAACTAATTTTTTTCTACTGACGCATTAATGTAAACGCATTCATAATAGTTATTGATATTAATTTTTTTATAAACTTGTTAACGTTATTATTTAAGGAAAATGCTAACAAGTGCCCTAAGAAGGTAAAAGTAATATTTTGTCATAAAAATACGTGATTTTTGGAATTTTCGAGAGAGTGATTAATGTCCATCTATGATTGTTTTATTACTTCAAACAACCTTAACCATTGCCCTCCTTAGCGAGACTCGTTATTTAATTAATAGTTAGTAAATTGTTCAAAATTAAGGGACAAAAATGTACGGTATTAGTTTAGAAATCAAAATTAAGGGCCCAAGGAAAACATTGCCCTTTGCATTATGAATTTAGTTTTATTGCCTCTTTAATTTAGATTAAGAACGGATTAGATAAATTGAGAATGACAGGGTTGAATAAGAAGGCTAAAGATGGAGAGACAAGCAACTTGGTTGATGGTGACTCCCATTTATATGCATGTTAAAATGTATCCGTAAAGAAGTGGTCCGTGCACTATGGCTACTCTAGCAATTCTCTCGAAGTTTTCATATTGCCAATTTCTGCCATTTCCTTTGAAGTTTGAACCTTTGACTAGTTCCTCTTGGAACAAACGGCTCAGTCAAAGTAACTAGAAGCTAGTAGCTGAGAATGAGAAGTTTCAAGGGGTTTAGTTAGTTTAGATTTTTAAATACTCCAATATTTTGGTTTTAGTTCTAACGGATAATGTGTCAACATTATAATTAAGGGTTTTCTTAACCAAAGGCTAAGGATAAACATCCCAAAGTGGTTGGGATTTTTTGAAAATGATGCATATAATAAATCAAAGGACTTATGTTTTTATTTTTTCAAAACATACTAACCACTTTGGGGTGTTTATCCTCAGCCCTTAGGGCTGAGGTTAAGAAAACCCTATAATTAATTACATGAACAATTATTACAGTATATGTTAAATACTCCATTCGGCTCGAATTATAAGCAACAAAAAACATCATTCTCTTGGTTTAAAATATAAGCAAAATCAACTAACTTTATTAAATTTTGTTTCATTCTCAATGCCACTTTCCTGAAACATCTCTAGAAAATTGTAATCTTAATTAATTTTTTGTTTCATTCTCAATACTACTTTCCTAAAATACCTCTATTTTTTATAAATTTGAGAAAATTAAATACAATCAACTAACCTTCTTAATAAGCGTAAAAGTTGTTGAATTTGCTTATAATTCGAGCCGGAAGGAGTACAGGAATTCCCTTGCTTCCTAATATCAGAAAGCAAGCAATTGATCATATTAAATGAGTGATTGTGTATTTGTATGCATACATCTTATAAGAAACCAAATGATCATATAAGAAAGCACTGAGCAACCGCAAACAGAAACTAGGATTAGCAGGAAGAGAAGCCACGCAGGTGAGTAGAATTATTGAGTGATTATGAGCCATTGGATTAAAATTAAATGAATGGATGAGATTAGGAGTAAGAGTTTAAAGTTATTCTTCTGAGTAACTTGATCCTTTCTCATATATATATATATATATATATATATATATATATAAAGATATATGTAATGTGGTTTTAGCATTTGTCCTATGTTTCATACATCTTGGTTGTTTTATAAACTCAATACATAATTGATGTTATTTTTCCAAACACACCCCTATTTATTACAATCTCTTTTTCACTTTAAATACTTTTCTCTCTTTTCAATAATGATTATATAAGAGCATTATAGTCAAAATATAACAAATGTTTACATCATTTAACTATTTCTTAAAACCCGTGCATAACCTTAAAACACATTACATATGAAACGGAGGAAACGGTATAATTGCATTCCAGACAATTTTCACTTGAAAAAATATTAGTATCAGAGACGCAGACCACAGTGAAAAATTCCGGCTTCTGCGCCTCCTGATTGCCCGCACAAGTTGGTTTAGGAAAAACCTTTTTTCAGGCAAAATGGAATATGCCATGACGATTCTCTTCATAATCCTGATTCCTCAACCAGCAACCAGCATGCTGACCTGTCCTCAGCATATTCGGTGTTCCAAATTCCAAATTCTTCTCCCATTCTATTGCATACCTACCATCCATTACCTTCATTTAAGTCGCTACCCGTGAAGAACAAACAAAAATTCTACTCCAAATAATAGGTCTAGTGCAACAAATGCATTTTCCACCCAACTTAATACTACTAACAGTGACACACGTTCTATGAAATCAAAGAATGTACATGGCCTTAATGACATGACAAAAATGTTTAACGATTTCTCACTGCACATACCCAAATTACAACATACTATACACTTACAATGTCCTAAATGAAGAAGAAAGTACAATAATATTATTACACGTTTACATACAGAACCATAATTGAACAATGGAATCACCTATTTGTTCCTATCAAATTCCTAAATTAAGGTCCAAAATGACAACAACTATGACAGTGTAGAATATTGTAATAACCATGATAGCAACCGCAATTTACTGCATTGTTCCTACCATTTCCCCCAACACTGACTTTTAATTTTATTTTCACAAAGAGTAGCACACTTGACACTAGGGTGAACAACCCCACAGAACCTCAGCAACAATGGTGGCACATTCAGCATCAGAAACACATGCCTCTCTAACCCTTATCAAGATTTCTCTTTTATAAGCCCTTTTCTCCCTCTGCCTCAACCCTTCTCCTATCTCCAATTGCACTGCAAACCTCGCCACACAGCTTGCAAAAGGGTGCTTCTCCAAGAACCTCTTGTCCTTATCCAATTCAATCAAATCTCCGCCAACCTCTGATCTCTGCAGCTCCACCAGCTTCTTCACAACACCTTCCTTCAACATAGCATCCACCGCTTCCTTGCGCCCGAAGCAACCAATCTCCAAAACACAATCCATAGCCAAAACCCTCATTTCCAAATCTTGGTGTGAATCCAATAAAGCAATGATTTTTGGTATCTCCCCATTGGATTCAATCTCATCCACAAAAGGGGACCTAATTAACCTAATCAACCAACACAACACTTCAATCGAATTCAAAGATTCCATACCCACCAATGCTCGAATTGTGGGACCCATCGAAACCTGACCCACGAACACGTCCTTGTTAAACCGAATCAACGCCGCCACAGCTTCAGCAGCGTGCTCGCGAACCCTCTTAGAACACTTGGGATCGAAGAGAACGTTTTGGAGTAAAGGGAATATCTTGAATTTGAGAACCAGGTCCTGTAACTCGCGGTTGAAGCCGTGGGAGGAGGAGACTCGTTGGTTGAACTGAGTCAGGAGAGCGAGTAACTCGTCCGGGTTGCGAAACGGGTCGCGGAGGGTTTGAGAGAGTGAGTCCACGCTCTGGCGGTCGATCCAGGATTGGATATCGGATTGGATATCGGAGGCGAGGCGGGAGATGGAGTGGGTGTTGAGGCGGCGCGTGAGGAAGGAGGGTAGGGAGAGATGATGTTGATGATGGGGGTTGGGGAGCGCGTGAACAAGGGAGTTGAGGCGCGTGAGGTGGAGGGAGAGAGAGGAGAGAAGAGGGTCGGTGGAGAGGAAGGTGTGGTATTGGGTGTGGAGCTGAAGGAGGGCTTGGATGGAGTGATGGTGATGGTGTTGTTGTAAGTCATGGGAAGCTTGTTTAAGAGCTTCGAGGACTTGTAACGTGATGTGTGGGTTGTTGGTGTTGGTGTTGTTGTCGCTTTTTTCATCTTTAGAATTTGATGATAATGGCTCCTCATCCTTTCCCTCCAAATCCATGTATGTGTGATTGTGGCAAAAGTTCAAGAGAGAGATGCAAGGAATTAGTGTATTAGAGAATGGAAACTACTTCCTTTTTTGCGTAGACGACTTTGTAATAAGGACTTGGACTTTGCTTTGCTGGTCATCGTGTAGTAGTAACACTTAATATACGCAACGCAACTCTAGTTCACTCATCATGCCGCGGGACAACAAAATTTGCTGTCTTCTTCTTCTTTAAAAAAAAAAGAAAAGAAAAGAAAAAATTACCGGGGGTGTGATTGTGTGAATGAGCCAAACTTTTCCTGAATTATTTAAACTTGGTTGGTTGAATACTTATCAAACTTGTTAATTTGAGGTTGAAGTTAAGCTTGATTATTTATGAGTCAAGTCCAAGTTTATAAGTTTCACATCAACAGATCTTGAATAGTCTAGCATACATATATATTTATCTATCTATCTATATATCCCCATATATATATATATATATATATATATATATATATATATATATATTATAGCTTCTCTCGTAATATGAATAGATACTTTATTGTGTTTTCATATAAATAGGTTATTTTCCTTTTTATTCATCAGTGTAAGAAACATACTAAATAAAAAATAATTTGTAAATAATAATCAATGAATTTCTATTTGCATCTTGAAAAAAACTATAAACGATTAATTTTGTATCAAATATATAAATGCTAATAGTCAAATCATAAGAAAATATTGACTATCACCAAAACAAAAAAGAAAAAAATATATATTGAAAATTCAATGTTAAACTTGTAATGCCATTTAAAAAAAAAACATTTCAAAAACTTTCATTTTTAATTTAGTTGAAAAATACTTAGGTTTCTAATACGTTTTCAAAAAAAAAATTATTTATATTTAGTTAATTGTATTTCTAATTTAAACTTGATTATTAAATTACCAAGTTTTTTTTTTTAATATGAGCCCTAGGGCACTTATTAAGAATACTTAAACAAGTAAATTTTCATGAAAAATAGTTTATTCAATGTCATGGGTCTAATGTTTTTAGTTTTCTTATTAATGTTTATTCCCTTAAGTATCTTTAATACGTGTTTTAAGACACATGTCTATTCCACAATTATTTGAACTCAAATATGAGATTGAAATATTTATTTTTCTTCCTATTTTTAAGTTAACTTTTAGTTTATTATCTCATTTTACCATCCATAACAAGATTTACTGTCTTATTCTCCCCTTCTACTTGCTCTTTTTGGTTTCCTCTCTTCTCTACGTATGATAACCATAAAAGGGAAAGAAGATTTTATCCTCCCTCCCCTTCTTTTAGAAGGTGTGCGAGTTTTTCTCTTTCAGTTATATTTGGGTTAAATAATCTTGCCTTTGTGCAAGTGATGTGATTTTCTTCTCCCAGTTTCATCTGGGTTTTTGTTTTGAGTGTGGGAAAGCATCTCTATAGTGTTTGTTTGTCCAGATCCGACGCCCTTCTTATTTTCTCAAATAACTAGAAGACTAATATTCGGGACAGATCTTCCCTTCCAGATTTCTGTTTTATCTTATGTCCAGTTGCTTTACCTCCACAAATCTGAGATTCTTTGTTGCCGAAATGTGTTTACTTCTGACATCGATGAGATAGTTATCTTGGAAACAAAGGTTGTTGAATCTCTTGTTAGAGTTCGAGGCTGGATGTTGATGATGATTTATGTCCAAAGGAAGTTTGTTGTTATTGCAGAGTATCTAGTATTTCTTAACAATCTTTATTGTATGAAAATGTGTTTTGTTGTTGTAATGTTAGATCTACTTGTACTATTCTATGTTATGGAATGAATTACATATTTTTCCTTAAAAAAAAAAAAGTTAACTTTCAGTTTTAAACAAGTAGCTTGTATTTTTTTATGAGGTATATTTTGATGGTTTAAATTGGGGATAAAAAAATACAGATAGTTGGGAATGATTTATATTTATTGTAAAATATTACTCATTCTGTTTCATATGCAGTGTTGTTTTAAAATCTGTACTATGTTTCATAAGTCTTGTTGTTTTATAAACCTAATACATAATTAATGCTATTTTTCCAAACACACCCTTATTTATTACACTCTTTTTTTCACTTCCAATACCTTTCTTTTTCTTCAATAATGATTATATAAGGGCATTATAGTCAAAATACAACAAATCCTTACATCATTTAATCATTTCTTAAAACTCGTGCATAACCTTAAAACACGCTATATATGAAACGGAGAGAGTATGAATGTGACATAGGTTGTGAGAGACATTTATGAATATAAAGTAGGTTCAAGAGTACAGTGAAAAAATGGTTAAGGTTTACAATGCATTAAGAAATGCGAATAATAATAAAATGACAAATGCTAACAAGTGTTCTTAGAGTACTTGATAAACAACTTAAAATAGATAAAAAAATATTGAAAAATGCATTTTTTGAGATTATTGAAAAAAAAAACAAAGCTAACTTATAATTGTTTTGACTCTTAAAGTAACCTTAACAAGTATTATCCAATTGTTAACAAAACCCTAATAGCAAAATAGTGCATGAGACACATTTAAGAACCAAATTTTTGTTCATAGCCAAAAAATTCTAAAATGTAATGGAAATCTAGACATAAGTCTGCACATAAAAATGAGATATTTGTCATTTGTGTTTTTTTATTTTATTTTTTTAATTTAAAAAGTAACAAATTTCAAAATCTTGTATTATATTTGCTTTCCTATATAAGTTTCTTAATTATTTTTGCTCTAACAATATTAATTAATGTGTTTACTTAACCTCAACCCTAAAGACCGAGAATAAAAAAATTAAAAATGACAAAGGGGATTGAAAATGAAATCCACTGTTACCTAAGTATTAAATATTTAATTTTTTAATATAAAAATATTATTTTAAGCTTCTTATCATAAAATCCTTAATTAATTTTTTTAATGTAGGTGAAAACAAAAGGGTGTGGTGCGCGTGTTGTCGCTGTTTTGTTTTGTTTTGACGTTAATCAATAGTATATGTGGCTCGCTTCCATATGCATCAAATGATTAACCCAACGACCCCATCTTCTTCCCCCTTCCTTCCTTATAATCCAATCCACGCTTCCCCTTCCACTTATTCTCTTCCTTCCTCTCCCTGCAAATGCTTCAACCTTTTCAAAGGTAATCCTCTCTCCATGTCCAATCACATTTGATCCATCACTGAATACAATAATATTCCTCATTCTAATCAAATTAATACTACTACATTCGTTTGTTAATCATACTTACTTAGATTCAAGCTCATCCACCTCAGTTTTTAACTTTTAATTTAATACATAATAATACTACATGTCATTGTTATTAACAAGGTCCACCACAGTTGACAGAACAATGATCATAGAGGTTTGATTCTTGTCATGTGTATGAAAAATACTTTGTCGACGTAGGCTAAATCCATTTTGGTGATGTCCATAGCTTGAAAGGGTTTTGTTTTCGGTTGTTGGTCCGAGGAACCCTTGTTGCACACCAAAATTGCCACTTTTCAATTGCACCATATAGTAGTTGGTTGTTCACGTTTTATACAGTAAATATATATAGTAGTATTAAAGAATGATGGGTAGCTCAGCTGTGGGTGGTGGAAAGAGTGTGTAGTTCATATTTGGCAGATATTGAAACAGCTTCTGCTTGTTGCACTTGAATTTAAAACGCTACCTTGTGTCTAATTGATTGCGGTTTTACCATATCATAACTGGATTCAGTCAGTTATTGATTTTGATGATGGAAAGAGCAAAGGTAAACAGAGATGGAGGGAGAATTGGGGAAAACCATTAGATATTTTTTAATTTCCAAATTATTTTTGTTCACTCTGAGTTAGCACATACACTGTATAATAATAGAGCAAAATGACATCAATTGGGATTCTTGAGTGCAGATAGTTAGGGCTCTGGTAAAAGGAAACAATTTCGGCGCTGGATACAAGGATGCAGCCCATGTTGCTTCGTTTAGTTATTGCTTCCTTTGTCTTCTTGAGCTCTATCAAAGATGGGAGTGCAGGGATCACTAGCTCTTTCGTTCGGTCCGAGTTCCCATCTACTGATATCCCCCTTGATCATGAAGCATTTGCAGTTCCAAAGGGTTACAATGCACCTCAACAAGTATGTCTTTCGCCCCCTTTGCTTTTAGTATTATTTATTTGCTTATATCGTCTGATGAAATTGTGATGATGATCCTAGGCCTCAGCACCCAGATTGGACATGTGAAGCAGTTTTAAATTCTTAAGTTATTGCTTTTATTCATGGATATTCATATTGGTTGTCCGACCCTTCCCTAAACGGGAGCTTTATGTCATCAGGTTGCCCTATTGGCTTTTTTTTCTCGATAAACCACAGTCTATAGAATATTCAGAAGATCATTAAAGAATTGGTCTTTTTGAATAAGCAAGTAACCTAACACTAAAAGATCAAAGATTCATGTTGAGAAATATGTATCTGCTACTGGAAGTGTCGATGCCATGTTTACACGAAAGCATTCCAGTGGTAGAAATTTTATACTTGAGCCGAAAAGATATGGCCTACTCAATCATGATGTCATGGTGTATCATGTTGTTTAAACTTATGATTTTGTGCATTGATTGTTTCCACTGTAGGTGCATATCACCCAAGGTGACTATGATGGAAAAGCAGTAATTGTATCATGGGTGACCACAGATGAACCAGGCCTTAGCAGAGTACAATATGGCAAATCAGGGGAAAAATTTCAAGCTAGTGCAGAAGGCACAGTTTCAAACTACACATTCTACAAATACAAGTCTGGTTACATTCATCATTGTCTTATTGAAGGCCTTGAGGTAATTGCTGATGGGATTACGGAGCTAGATTTTTCATAACTGTCATTAGATCTGCAAAAGTAAAATAAATTGAGAAGCAGTGTCGAACATGGGACATAACATAATTTTTTATTTCTCAAATAACCACACAAACTTTTATAATTTTGCTTGTGGAGAATGCGTTCATTCGGTTAATTCGATGATTTATCCTTTTCAGTATAAGACTAAATACTACTACAGAATAGGAAGTGGTGATTCTTCTCGGGAATTTTGGTTTGAAACACCTCCCAAAGTTGAGCCAGATGCTCCTTACAAATTTGGGATCATTGGTTAGTTCTGTTTTCTCACACTTGCTCTACTAGAAAATGGTTTTTGCATCTTTAATGTAGTAGACTCGTTCTATTTCTACTTCGTAAAATATCTTTCAGGATTTTGCTTTGATTTCTCATAAATCATAATTCTTGTTTTTTTTGGGCTATCTTAAATGAATTATTGCATGTTGCAGGTGATTTGGGCCAAACATTTAATTCTCTATCCACTCTTGAGCATTACCTACAGAGTGGGGCACAGACTGTCTTATTTGTTGGAGATCTTTCTTACGCTGATAGATACCAGTACAATGATGTTGGTTTGCGGTGGGATACTTGGGGCCGGTTTATCGAAAAGAGTGCAGCATATCACCCATGGATTTGGTCAGCTGGAAATCATGAAATAGATTACATGCCCTACATGGTAGTGGACTGACTAACCTGAGGCTGCATGCGTCTTGGCTATTCGTTTCCACTAACTCACTTATAGAATGAAATAAAATCATTATTTTCTGTGGCAATAAAATAAACCATAATCGTGATTTCGTCTCCTTTTTCTTTACCTTTTGGATTAGAAGTCATGGTTTATTCCTTGTCTTGAAGTATACATGATTATTGCTCTGGAAGCATATTTTAAGTCTCCAAGTAATGCATTCTCTTGTTAGTTGTTACATAGCATAGCCTAATTGATGCATGCTCATTTACCCGATACAACATAGCTGACTAACGGCTCCATCAAAGTATCAAACTATGGTTTGGGCTAGTAATGATCTGTGTTTTATATGGCGTCCTTCGTATTTATACAGTTTTGGAGCAAATCCCATATAATTTCTTTAGAACTTTGTCAGTCAGCAGGCAGCATAACATATCCCAAATTTCAAGGGACAAATAAAAATTTCTTTGTACAGATTACAGAAAGTCGCTTGTTATTAGGTTGCTGAATCCCAATTGATACCATCTGCAAATGAAGTGAATATTCATGAGATTGTTGTAAAACTAAGTTGACCTTTGTGAAGTTCTTTCAGTTTAAGACTTCAATTTTCTCCTGTTGCCCATGTTGACTCTGCATTGAAGATTATAAATTGGCTCTGATGTTCTTAACTTGAATAAATCTGCTTTTTCAGGGTGAAGTTACTCCTTTCAAGAACTTTCTTAACCGATATACTACTCCTTATTTGGCCTCCCAAAGCAGCAACCCACTCTGGTATGCCATTAGACGTGCGTCAGCTCATATAATTGTGCTATCCAGCTACTCACCATTTGGTAACAAATCTCTCCATTTTTACATGTTAATTTTCTGTACGTGCTTTTAGATTTTTATTTCAAATTTTTAGATAGGAGCAAGTATCTTTGTTTTTCTTCTTAGACAAAACTATGCAAGATTGACATCACCGAGTAGCAAATGATATTTCTCCTACAGAGGTGTCATATTGCTCACTAATAATGAGACATAAATGAAGAATAAATGTTCTAAATTCAAGCAGAAGGGTCCTATTGGAAGTTGGAACAGGGTACCAATATAAGCCGCAAGCAATAAATTTTCTAATAAGGAAACATAAAAAATTAATGATATTTACTTCTACACCAGGGCTCAAGTGCTGGTCTTAGTTGTTAGTTTGTCTTTGAGAATGGTGGGGACCCTCATGTTGATGTTTGTAGGTCTTAAGTCTGTACATTGATACTGAGAGCTGTTTCTGTGCTGGTTGAAACAGTTGCTGCCATTGACGCATGCTTCTCAACTGCCAGGATTTGTTGTAGTATAGTTTTTTGAAGCTAGGATCTGCTTTCTTATATGATATTCTTTCACTACACTGATAATTTTCGTAACAGTAACGTACACACCCCAATGGACATGGCTCAAAGAAGAGCTCAAGAGGGTTGATAGGGAGAAGACACCTTGGCTCATTATTCTCATGCACGTGCCACTTTACAACAGTAATAATGCTCACTATATGGAGGGTGAAAGCATGCGAGCAGTTTTTGAGAGCTGGTTCATCCATTACAAAGTTGATATCATCTTTGCTGGTCATGTCCATGCGTATGAAAGATCAGTATGGTTTTTACTCCCAGCTCTTTTTTTTTTTTTTTTATTGTCCTTGCTTAACACGGACAGTTGCATGTTATTTAGGAGTTACTAGCATAGGAAATGTGATGCTTTAGTCATGTGATGCCACAATGAATTCTTGTGTTGAATGTTTTTGTCTTGTTTTCAGTACCGGATCTCCAATATAGACTACAACATAACAAACGGTCACCGGTTTCCCATACCAGACAAATCAGCACCTGTTTACATAACAGTTGGAGATGGAGGAAATCAAGAAGGTCTTGCTTCAAGGTAAAATAAACTAACCGCTTTGTCATATGTAGGCAGTCATGCAATTTAAAAAAGATTATCTAATAACTTTCTTAGTTTCGGTTTCTAGTTAATCCTTTATAAATTAAGTGCTCATAGGAGAACGGTATTCGTAGTTATCATTTATCAAAGGTGTCATTTAAGTGTAACCCTTTCTTCCTTGGTCTTGCAGGTTTACGGATCCTCAGCCAGACTACTCTGCATTTCGAGAAGCTAGCTATGGACACTCAACACTGGAGATAAAAAGTAGGACTCATGCTATCTACCACTGGAACCGCAATGACGACGGCAAGAAAGTGCCAACTGACTCTTTCGTATTGTATAACCAGTATTGGTAGGTTAAACTCATCATTTTTCTGCCTTAGAAATCACAGTGGCAGCGAAAAATCTGTCATTGACTAGCAGTTGTGACTAGTGATGTATTATATGATTTAAAGTTGTCACTGCATTTGCACAATTGGCCAGTCACAAAAGGTTGGAATATCACACAAAATAGTGGTAGTAAATTAGAATCTTCACTGGCCTGCATTCCGGTATCATACTTTACGGTTGGTTTGTGTGACATTTTCATCCTTTGGGAAGCTTGATTGGAAGCAAGTGAACCTTAGGTTATCTGCTACAGAACACAGAAGAAATAAATTTCTGTTGGCTCTCAGAAGAGTCAACCTCAGAAGTTTAAAATTCAGAGCTTGTTTAGCACAACTAGGCAAATAACTCCACCAGTAAATTGCAAAATAACCGGCATGCAATATACGTTGGCACTTGGCTAACAAGAATCAAGATAATTTAGATAGTCATATACTGCACACAACTTAGTATGTTTTCTGTGTCTTACATGAGGGATAAATGAAATATACCTTGTGTGAAGTACACATTCCATTCATATATACAAACCATGCTGGTGTTTCAATATGTAGAACACTTTGCCATTATGCTGCAATCTATTGCTTTACTTTGATTCATGAAGAGATATGCATAAATCAATGATGCAATGACTTGCTTTATGTTAACGTGTGTGTATATATGTATATATATTAGTGTTTTTGTTTCATTCAAAGAATAGTTGAAACATAGTTGAGTTCTGGTAATGCAGGGCAAGCAATCGGAGAAGAAGAAGAAAACTGGAGAAGCATCTTCTGATGGCAGTTATCGATGATGTTGTGGGCATTTAATGGGAACTTGAAGCACTATGGTCTTTGAAGCTGTGAAATGAATAAAAATATGCTACACTGTTTAAGATTTGCAGCTCAATAGTATTAATCTACTAGCAAGAAAAACGAAGGTCATTAGAATCAGTTCTGTGTGCTTGTATTCTGCTTGCTGGCATGATAGCTGGATAAAAAAAGTTGAGTCTTGAGATCTTCTTTTATCTTTAAGTGGAAGTAGGGACGGAGTGAGGGAGAGGGGGCATGGGCTAGAACCCCCTCCTTCCCCAATAATTTTTCTTCACTTTGTTGTGCGGGTTTTGGTATCTATATTCATGTTAATTTTTTTTTTTTTTTTAAAAAAATTATTTTACTTCTTTTATAGTACTACTACGTATAAGATTTTGCACTCATTAAATCCATGAATTTCTTTTGTGTTTGAACTTTGATAAAGTGACGTACATCGTGGAGGAGATTAGTTTTTATTAACAATTGAAAAATATTTTTAATACACATAAGAACAATAACTATAGTAAACCTAAATACCTAATTTTAATAAAAGTAGTTTTAGAGTAAACCTAATTATCAATGCACACATTATATCTTCTTTATTTATTTTTGTTTTCTGGGTTGAGCTTTAAAGTTTGTTTGATAAAATTAGCTTATAATTATGAGTTTATAACTAATTGTCATGAGCTTTTAGCCATGGGTTATTAACCTAACTAAAAGTTGTGGGATTGTAATTAAAAACTTATAGCTAGCTTATTGAATTAGAATTATTTAAAAAACACAGTTTTGTAAAGAAACTTGTTAAATGAATTTAAAAAACATAATTTGAGTTCGGATATATAATTAGAATTTTAAAAAATAAACAACAAAATTGATATAATATATATAATCCGATCTCTTTTCAAAAATAATATTATATGTTTTGTTTTTGTCAATGCAGACTGCAGAGTATATAATATTAGATTACATTCTTGAAAAAATAATTAAAATTTAATAGTTCCTCACAACATTTAGAGATTATTTTTTTAGACCTATTTAATTATCTTATTTTACCCTTATCGTTTTAATAACATTAACTACCAAATAAATAATTTCATACCCTTTTGATAATTTATTCAATAAAAAATCATTTTTACACTGTGCAAGTAAAAGAGATTAACTTAAATTCACTTTTTAAAGTAAAATAGCCAAAAATAAATATATTCTAATTTTAACATGTTATAATTACATAAATCATAATAATAATCTCGCTTTATCAACTACTCCCTCTAGTCTTATATATTGGGCATATTATAGAAGAAATCTTTAGTCCTATATAGTGTATTTTATATTTCCTATGATCATTAATTATTTTTTTCTCTTTTTTGCCTTTATTAAATGTTTTGACTAACTATGTTTTTTTGTTATTCATTAATAAATATGCACTTTCCAAGTAGAGTGGAGAGATAAAATTGTAATGTTACAATATATTCTCATAAAATTCATAAAACTAATCACTCTTTTTAATCCGAGGAATACAATTAAGTATGTCTTACGTGCAGTACGGAGGGAGTATATCAAACACACACTTGTTAGCTGTTATGTTACGTTAGGCGTTTATCGTTATCCTCAAATTTAACGGCATAAGTTTTAGAAAAAAAAAATTAAAAAATGTTGCCGACAAGTAAGAGAGAGAAGTTGGAGACTTTGAGTGCCTTTCAACTTCCGTACAACACAAAATATATTTTTTGAAAAAAAAAAAAAAAGGTCACAGCGTTAGTAGTTGCAATCAGTGGTTTCCTTTTTACCTTAACCGACATCTCTCGATTACACCGCATTTCATTCAACTCTTTTCTTTTCTTAGTCTACTCTACTCTCCTCTACTGTTCTACTAGTCTCTGTCTTCTCACTCTTGCTCCCTCCGTCACACCCCACTCCCACTGTAAAAATCAGCTAACTTGTTCTTCCATCACCCTTTCACTTGTGAATTGTGATCGGAGATAGAAGATGGGTTTCGTATTCGGAGTGGTGATGGGAATAGTGGTGGGCCTGGCCATCGTGGTTGGGTTCGTTCGCTCCGAGAATGCTCGCTCCAAGCAACGATCTCAGCTTGCAGCCACCATAGCCGCGTTTGCAAGGATGACTGTGGAAGATTCTAGAAAGCTCCTCCCTCCTCAGTTTTACCCTTCTTGGGTTGTCTTCTCTCAATACCAGAAGCTCACTTGGCTTAACTCCCATCTCACCAAGATCTGGCCCTATGTTGATCAGGTACCCTATACCCTATACCCTATACCCTAACCTACCTACCCACTACTCCACTTGTAGGTATTTCATAAATTATGATTTGTTATGTTGTTGTGCTAGGCTGCTTCTGAGCTCATCAAAACATCCGTGGAACCTATTCTTGAACAGTATAGGCCTTTTATTTTGGCTTCCCTCAAGTTTTCCAAGCTTACCCTTGGCACTGTTGCACCCCAGTTTACAGGTCACTCCCTCACTCACTCATTTCTATTCATACTTCATCATTCATCCTATCCTTTTATTTATTTGTTTATGGTGTGTTTATTTGGTAAATGGTTTGATAAGTTTTCTGCTAGTAATGCCAAATAGATTATTGACTCTTATTTGTTGATGTTTTTTAGGAGTGTCTATAATTGAAGATGGAGGGGAAGGTGTTACAATGGAGTTAGAAATGAACTGGGATGGGAATCCTAGTATTATTCTCGATATTAAAACTCTCGTTGGTGTTGCACTACCTGTCCAGGTACGCATCTACTTTTTTGCTTCTCGTTATCTACCATGCTAATGTTGCCACTCTTCCTTTCTTTCATTCAATTAAACCAGTGTAACACCCAAATTTTTCCATTTTAATAAGAAACCTTACTGTTATCTCTGAAACTGAATGCAACTTTAGACTTATTGGCTCTTTAATATTACATGAATGGGGATGGCATCCCATTGATACGCGGACTGGAGCCATTTGACAGGGTGTAAGAAGGATTCACCTCCTCCTCCCATTGTCATCATTGTTAACATGCATAAAACTAGGAATTTATGTGACCAAAAAGCTTTCTGAATGTAGGCTTAGACGTCAGGCATTTGGGCTCAATAATGTATACTTACTCGTGAGTTTTATTCCTAAATTGATTATACTTGATTTTGCATTCTTATACTCTCTGTTCAGGTAAAAAATATAGGATTTACGGGCGTTTTCAGGTTGATTTTTAAGCCACTAGTGGATGAGTTTCCTGGATTCGGTGCTATTAGCTATTCTTTAAGGCAAAAGGTTTGGCATCTTATCTTAATTTCATTATTTTCAGCGTGTTCCAGTGCACCTGCATTGTTATTAGGCTTTCAATGGATTTATTTATTTATTTGTTTTTTTTATGTTGTTGTTTTGGTACAATGGGTCCCCAAAGACCCTCTTGAGGTTTATTTTTAATTAAGGCACATTAAGGCTATGTGATTTGCAATATATAGTCAAATGACTTGTTAAAATAATTGCAGTAGTCCCACATATAGACTATTTTAGAATTGTATTTAACATAGTGAATGAGCGTTGGGACAACGGTTATGTTACTGCGTTGTAACTTGGTGCATAGTTGTGCTAGTCACAGAAACAGCATCTCTGAAAATGGCTCCTCTCTCTTCAATGTTCTCAAATACACACAACTGAATCCATGCAAAGCTCTTGTTTCACTCATTCCATGTGCAGGCTATAAACAGTTGCCGGGCCATATTTTTACATAGACACTAAGCACAATAATAAACTTAATTATTTCATAAAATTTTACCTTTCAGAAAAAGTTGGATTTTACGCTGAAAGTCATTGGAGGCGACTTATCGACAATCCCTGGATTATCCGATGCAATTGAGGTTTGGACTTCTCCCTTCGTCTGCTAATGATACGCTTGTGCAACTATTCTTGATTGTTTTGCTATGTCTTAGCATTTATTCAAATTTATTTGAAGCATGGTTTTCACTGTTTGCTATCTAGATTGAAAAGAAATGGCAACAAGTTTGTTATCATTTTACTTCATTTAGGGGAAAGCCAATTGCTTTCAAGTAAACTTTTGTAACTGAGTTTTAGCTTTCAGTCTTTACTAAGTATCAATGAAGAGAACAGGAGGTGGATTTCCATCTTCCCCTTTTTGACAAAACCCAAAAATGTTCTAAAAGTTCCTTGTGTATAATTTTTTGTTTTGTTAAGCAAACAAATAAAAGATATAGAATTATAAATGTAATTTGACATTTAAAACATTATTTTTTATAATTACATATTTACATATCACTTCCCCTCCTGTCATTCCACTTTCTCCACTTCATTTTCTATTGCAGATGCATGTGTTCAATTTATAGTATCGAGTAAGAAAATTTAGATGTTTTTATAATAATTAGGTCTAGTAAATTAAATTACAGGGGGCGATTCGGGATGCTGTTGAGGATTCTATTACATGGCCTGTGAGAAAAGTCGTGCCCATCTTGCCTGGAGATTACAGGTATTCAATTGGATAAAGAATTACTCAATCACACTTCAATTTTATCACTATTGATCCTTTTTGTTATAATCAGGCTTCCACTAATTTATATTCTTGATTTGTTGAGGATTGATTTAAAGTTTCTACTGCAGTTGAGTAAAATATATTTCCTCAAATTCTGTGTAAAATCCTTAACTGCTTACATATCTTAGAGGAATTGGAATCATTGGAAGATCTAATCTGAGAATTTGTAATTATATAAGTAATGACTTTCCAATGAACTATAAACAAGAATCTGCATCTAGTCCACGATACAAGTTATGGTTCTACCTCATTATCATATATGAAAAATAGTGAGCCACAATACTGATATACATGCATAATTTCTAGACTGAGGGTGGCCTTTGGAAATATGTATCTCCCTATTGCTTTATGCCTGGTCTGCATGCCTAAACCTCTTGACCAGTCATTTGGCAGTGGTGCCGATTCACGTGGATTCTTCAGCTGGTTAAATCTCAGATTTGCCATTTTGAACCTTACTCTAATTTCCTGTTCAGTGATCTGGAGTTGAAGCCGGTTGGTGTACTAGAAGTGAAGCTTGTACAAGCAAAGGAGTTGACTAACAAGGATATCATTGGGAAATCAGATCCATATGCTGTATTATATGTACGGCCTATACGAGACAGAACAAAAACTAGCAAGACAATTGTAAGTTATTTTTGTTTTTTTCTGTGTCTCTCTCTCAAGTATCTATTGGTTCTCAATTCTGGAAAAATAACATTATTTTGTTTTATTCCTCCAGAACAATGATTTGAATCCAATTTGGAATGAACACTTTGAATTTATAGTTGAAGATGTGTCCACGCAGCACTTGGTAGTTAAAGTTTATGATTCTGAGGGTTTGGGATCGTCTGATTTGATTGGGTGTGCTCAGATAAGGCTTAGCGAACTTCAGCCTGGTAAAGTAAAAGAAGTGTGGTTGAAGCTGGTCAAGGATTTGGAGATCCAAAGAGATAACAAGAACAGAGGGAAGGTAAGAATTTAACTCCCACTAGCACTTAGAGATTCTGTGATTTCTGAAAACGAATTATTTAGTGGAATCCAATCCATTTAGCAGCATATCCGGTACTAGATAAAGATAAAGCTGAACTTGATAAACTAATTTACCATATATCTCCTGTTTTTGCTGCTTATTGAAATTCGGTGGTACCAAAAAACAAACCAACAATAAGCAAATGATGAGTTAAAACTCCCTTGTTCTTTTCTTTTATAATTCTCAAGGGAAGTGTTCGAAAAAAGAAGATAGGATTCATCTTAAGGGCCTTAAATCACTGGTTCTTTCTATTCTGTCTTTTTCTATGGATAAAGTATACTATTTGAGTCCGCATCATCCTCTTCTTCTTGACTGTCAAAATGTTTAAGCATCTTCATGTAGCATGTAAAATGAAAATTTGGCTTGGTTGTTCCATCTATAATTTATTTAAAAATTAACTTGGTTGTTCCATGTGCAAATGGGAGTATCTACTCATGCCACTAGAAATTCATTTTGCAATAATCGGTCCCTCTTTCATGCATAATTATAATTGCGACTTATGAGCGCATGTGTCCATTGGCTGGAAATTAAAACCAATCCATGAACCATGACTCAGGCACCCTTTTTTCAGGTGAAAACTTAGGGGAGGCTACAATAGTTTAACATGCTTTTGAAGGTCTGATCTAGTTCTAGGATGTTTACAGTTAGATCCAGGAACTATGAAGCATAGACATTGCATGGCTCTTGTGCCATAGGAAAAGGATAACTTGGACCAGCCAAAAGTTTAAGGCTCAACTAGTATATATTAAGATGACTAAACATTAAAACATAAACACATGTATGAAAAGGGTGATTCTATTAACACCCACCTTTATTTAGATTCACACCCAAACATATTTTCGGATAGCCTGTCCAAAATGCTTTTTTTTTTTCATTTTCGGATAAGCTATCCAATGGGTGTGATACTCGAAGTTGTGGGTGCAAGTAGAATCACTTGTATGAAAATATGACTAAGATATATGCAAAATACGTTCAAAAGTAGCAACTAAGAGCATCAACATCCATGCTTCTTAAGTTTGTGAACAAAGTTGTTGTTTTAGAAGAAAAAAAAATGGCTGAGCGAACATTTGGAGTTGCTTATTTAAGCATATGGGTTAGATTGTGGATTTTATTTAAGTAACTTCTGGGAGTTATTGATTTGAAGTAAGATGTTTATTGAGTTACTTAAATGATATGACATTATGGTGAAGTCATTGAAGTGTGAAAAAATGTAAAACAAAAAAACAAAAATATCTAACCAACCTCCCGTGAATCTGGGATGGAGATGCTCTAAGAAGTGGTTAATTTTACTTATGATATCAAAAGATTTCTGAAAGTGCTGGTCAAATGTGTTTGTGATACGAACCTTCATGGAACCACATCACTAAAGCTAGCCATTGTGGTTGGTGAGCCGAAGGCCATATAAACCCCATATCGGAATTCCATACTTCTAATGTGCAACTCAAGTCCAACCTTGCAACTGGATCCTAACATCCCACCATGCTCTGCATCCTCGACACCCCTTACTAATCCCAGGCGACACTGCAATTCTGGTGTCACCACGCACCACCCACAACACTTGAGTCCAAGACCAAACCCCATACTAGAATCCCATAATTCTACTTGAAGATAACAGAAATATGGATGAATTGTGTGTCTTTGACTGATCGCATAAGAATTTATTATGTAATGGGCTAAACATTAATTACAATGATACGCAATATCTGAATGGATCTCTAGTCGATCTTAACTGATTCTATCATATTTACATAATATATTACTATATCATATCAACTCCCATATCAACACTGATTCTAACTAGATTCTAAATCTTCTGATGCGAGACTCAAGTCCTATACCTTACAACTGGATCCTCATGTTTGAGAAATGGACACGTCCCTCTTAAAGTGTAGATGCTTCACATACCATTATTCAGAAGTACTTAAATAAATGAGTTTATATTCATTTCTTGATATGTAAATTGTAAACAACATACTTTCCACCGTAAGTCTAACATTATATATATATATATATATATATGTATGTATGTATGTATGTATGTATGTATGTATGTATGTATGTATAAATATATATAATATATTAATTGATGTTCTTAATTCTTAGGTCAATTTGGAGCTTCTGTACTATCCTTTTGGCATGGAGAATGGCTTTACCAACCCATTTGCTCCGAATTACTCAATGACGTCCTTGGAAAAGGTGCTTAAAAGTTCAAATAATGGAATTGAGTCTGAAGGAAATGAAAATGGTGTTACACAGAAGAGAAAGGAAGTTATCATTAGAGGAGTCCTTTCTGTTACTGTGATATCTGGTGAAGACTTGCCTGCAACAGATCTCTTGGGGAAATCTGATCCTTTCGTTGTTCTTACCTTGAAGAAAGCAGGAACTAAAAATAAGACTAGGGTAAGATTTTGATGGACCAAGAACCATAAGTAGCATCTACTTTATATTCTTTTTGAGAATCACAGAGACGGGCCTACAACTGTTTTAGTTGATAAACTTTATTTATTATCTCTTCTTAGATATTTTTCCTTTATTCTTGGATTGGGTTAGGGCCTTTGTGGCATTGGGGGAGGATATATTTAACGTGCATTGTTAGTTTGTTTATGCTTTCTGATTTAGCGGCTTACCTAAGTATCTACATATTATGAACCTACATGATGGTGAATTTTGTTAATTTCTCAGGTTGTTAATGATAGCTTGAATCCTGTCTGGAATCAAACATTTGACTTTGTTGTTGAGGATGGCTTACATGATATGCTACTCGTTGAAGTTTATGATCACGACACATTTGGGAAGGTAAATTGTTTTACACTATGTGTTGTGTTTAATCACTACGAAGATTGCCTTTTTTTTTTTTTCCATGTCTTGACAACTTTTATTAAGTTGATTGGCACTCAAGTTTAAATACCAATCATCTCAGAGCAGATGAATAGAGGTTGGAAATTTATGAGCTGTCCAAATCGTTGTGTTTGAATTTTATAAATAAAAAAAATAATCCACTGTCGATATATATTATACTAACATATTAAAGCAGATTTATTTATAGACATGCTGCAAACAGTTGCGATTAACTATCTATGAGTTGGTCATTGAGGATTTCCTAAGTTGATAATTAGTGTATAACGCGTGCATGCAGGATTATATGGGCAGAGTCATATTGACCCTTACAAGGGTCATTCTGGAGGGGGAATACAAAGAACGTTTTGAGCTAGATGGTGCCAAATCTGGCCTTTTGAATTTGCATCTTAAGTGGATGCCGCAACCAATTTACCGCGATTCTTAATTTTCCCATTCCTCCTTGTACACTATAGAGGATGCAGTTGCACATTTGTATACCATATTGTAATGTCAACAAACATACATTGTTGATTTTCTGAATTTGTATCTTTGATAGCAGTTATAGTTTTAGCAATGTACATACATAATTGTCTTGTCAAACATAAAGAATTTTGCATATTATCCTTTACGGTCTCTTTGCCATGTTCTACATGTTAATGAATTGGTATTAAAAGGATGGCCAATCATCTTATATAAGCAAATGCTTCTGATGTATTTAACTATTTATAATTGGTCGTTCTGTCATGTGTGCTGTGATATACTCTAGTATATTTTGTGTGATATATACTTCTGACTTCTATGGATGAGCTCACAAACAAATATTCCTTTATTATGTGAACTTTTTAAAAGGAAATTATTTTATATTTGGAGATAGTATTTGAAAGGTAAATTTTTAGATTTATTATTGTTTGAATTTTAAAAGTTAAAAGTATTTTTGATCTAAAAAATTATTTATGTATATAATTTTCTTGCGATAAAAAGTATCCTCTTTCAGAGCTCAAATTGTGCTTTTTAGAATATTTTTTTGTTCTCTCGTTCATCCAAATAGGTTAAACACTAGCAGAAGTATATTTATTTATTTCTGAGACTTTTTCTAATCTTGAAAAGCAGATTCGATGAGGAGGGGTAGGTTCATTGCCAAACGCCAATCTTATCAGACGATTCTTAATACATGAGTTGGTCCCCAAGTTAAAGGCTAAAGACTAATATTAGATTCCTGAAGTTCATTTCAAAAAAAAATAAAAAATAAAAAAAATATTAGATTCCTGAAGTTTTCACTTGCACCTATATGATGATGATGAGACACATTTGGTTAATAGGGAAAATATAATATCATAATATATACTGTATCATTCTCTTCCGTTTTTAATATAAGCTCATATTTAACAAATTTACAAAAGGAAGAAGGTTAGATAATTTTATCTGTGACATTTAAATTGATAAGAGTTAATATATTTTGTAAAATTAATCCTATGGTTGTTATTGATACTCTAAAAAGTGGAGATAAAAATATTTATAAAAAAAAAGTAATTGATGCTATTAAAAATCAATAAATGAGCTTATAAACAAGATAAAAAAAATTCCAAAAAAGACTTATATTAAGGATTGAATAGAATACTATTTTTAAATGTTTACACTCAAGGGTACATTTTTTATATAATTGTAAAATAGTAATTCATCAAGAAAAAATTGAATCGATGAATTGATCATCCTCCACTTGGATGGATCCTTTGTTAGTGATAAAAATGAATTGCACTTGGTGGCAATATTTCAAGTGCAATATCTCAATGACCCGTTTACTTTGTAATAGTTGAGCTTCTGTTTGTACTTGGTTGAGCACCCATTGTGCTCCCTTTCAATATATTTTGGCTTATTTGAAAAAAAGTGCAATTTTTTTTTTCAGAACACAAGTACCCAACAACACTGCACAGTGCACACTCGTTTCCTTTATCCCAACCCATACCCATATGGCCATGTATCGGGTTTGAGACTTTGAGTATGGAAATTAGGATTTTTTTTTTAATCTCAATTTTTAAGGTTAAGAATTAGAATAAGATGTATCTAAATTATTTTTTTTAAAAAAATATATTTAAAAAATAAAAAAAAATTAAGTATTTAATTTTTTAATAAGATGTACAATACCTATTTTAAAACTTATATCCTTAATTCTTAAAATTGAGATTAATAAAATCTTAAAATAATAGAAATGAAAGGTTCTGATTAGAAAAATATTCCGAGTATATCGAAAGTATTTATTGAAAATTTAAGTTTTCTCGATTTTCAAAATTTAAAATTCATACTTAATTTGTAAGATAAAATTATCAATTTTTACTTTTTTTAATAGTACTCTCTCTCCTTATTTATAGGACCTTTTTAGGCGATTTCATGTCCATTAAAAAAGTTGATTAATTTAATTAATTATATTGGAAATGTAAATTTTTGATATGTATTTTCAAAATTACGCTTATCAATAATATTGAGAATCTAAAAAGTGTTAAATAAATAGGGATATTTGTGGAAAAAAGTAATTAATGATTATTTAAAATTGATATAGGATCTTACAAATACGGATAAAATAAAAGTATTAAAAGAGTCCATAAATATTTAGGGGCAGAGACAATAATATTTTAAAAACACTTAAAATAGAGTACACTTTTAGAGAAAGATTACACTTTTTTTTAATAATTCCTGGTACTTTCTTTCTTTCTTTTTTTTTTTTTTAAATTTCCACGTGTTAGATTCCTTAACAAATGTATACATACATTTGCCAAATAAAAATCAAATCTTTCTTTTTCTCCTATCACTCGCTAGCTGAGACTCGGAAGAATAATAATCCATCCGATCCTATATATAGGGCATATTCTAGAAGCAATTTTTGGTCTTATATATAAGACATTTTGTATTTTCTATACATCACTTTTTCTCTTTTTTGCCCTTATTAAATGCTTTGACTATTTATGTGTTTTTTGTTGTTCATTAATGAATGTGAATTTTTCAAGACAAGTTGAGAGGGTAAAATTGTAATGTTACAATATATTCTCATCGAATTCATAAAACTAACTACTTTTCTTGGTCTGAGGAATATGGTTAAGTATGTCCTATATCCGTCCACTCTTTTCTTTCCTTCCTCTTCCTCAAGCGGTCAAACCCACATACTTCACTACTCAACCATCACCCATGTCAACCAACCACTTCACTAATGGCGATTCCGACCGCCTACCCTTACTCTCTTCTCAACGATCCATTGTCAATTCCTCTTCCCAGGTTGCCATCGTTGGCGCCAATGTCTGCCCCATTGAAAGCCTTGACTATGAGTCAGTCTTTTTTTTTTTTTTTCATCTGGGTTTTTTTTCCTTCCTACAAAGTTGGAATATTTCTCACGACCCATTTCTCAAGTTTGAACCTTTTTGTTTTCGGGTATGCAGGATTTTTGAAAACGAGTTCTTCAAGCAAGATTGGAGAAGCAGAGGGAAGGTTCAGATATTCCAGTATATATTAATGAAGTGGCTTTTGTGTTTAATCATTGGTTTGATCGTTAGCCTCATTGGATTTTGCAATAATCTCGCTGTTGAGAATCTAGCTGGCATCAAGTTCGTTATCACATCAAATATGATGTTGGAGAGAAGGTACTTGCTGACTCTAGTCACTGTAAAAAATTCTAAATTTGACTCCTTTTTATTTTTTTGGTTATTGGTTTTGATGGATCTCATTCAATTTTAGAAATTTCCTAGTAGGTTAGCTAGAACTTCATGAATTATGATTAGTTTTCAGGATTTATATTTTTGGCTTGTAATAGTACTACGTTGAATTGTTTTGTTTTTGTACACTCTTTTCATGTAAAGTTGCTAATAAAGCTTATACATTTCTTCACAGGTTTATATTGGCTTTTGGAGTGTTTTTCGCTTCAAATTTGGGTCTCACGCTATTTTCCTCTATAATCACGGCTTTGATAGCACCTGCTGCTACTGGTTCAGGTATACCAGAGGTGAAGGCTTACCTGAATGGCGTAGATGCACCTGGAATATTTACTTTTCGAACTCTGTTGGTTAAGGTATGACACACATGGCTGTTTTAGTATTGGGGTTTTGCCTTCATACTTATCATTAACCGTCTCTACGATAAGCTTAAGGTGAGCGTGTGCACATGTTGGATTGATTTATTATATCACTCGCAATACTGCAACTCTTAGCCTTTTCCCATAGACAATCATGTGAGCTCGTTCATTAGATGGTAAGATTTGTTGTGATCTTGATGTGTTCTGATGTCAGACTAGATGTGTCGCTATCACTCATGTTTTGAGGAAAAACTTTTGTAGCACTTAAGCTACATAAGCAATTAACGTCCATGATGTTATATTGCTAGATATTAGGTGGAGTAGATAAATAACACGAAGAGTTGGTGCTGGAAAGTGGAAAATTGAGATTGTCAATCTCAGGTCAATTTATACTTCATACATCTGTCAACTTTCAATTACATAGTTGTAGTAACTTTTGAGTTTAACGCACCTCAAATCCACTCTCTTCTATTCTTCCTGCGATATGTAGTTATCTTATTATATGCTAGCCCTATACAATGTCTTCCTTCCCAGATTGGCTAGGAATTATTTTACTATTTCTACCCATTGTTTGTGACATCCAGATATTATCTAAATATCTATACGATATTTGTGGGACAAATTGAATGGTTCTGTTCCATACATGGGTAGTCTTTGTAACTAATACTATGGTACTTTACAGTATTCAATCTATTCTTTTACTTCTTTGATACATGGAGTTCATGTCGTGATAGAAATTCTGTAAACTATATTAAATTTGTTCTATGCTAATGTAGAGTTGAGCTTCAATACTTCATTGACATTATTATCTTTTAATAAGTACTCTTTATTCCTATTTAATTCAGACAGAGAGGAATTGTCATTTTTCCTGAAGAAGGGATTTACTTACTTTCATGCTGGTTCTATCTACAGATTATTGGAAGCATCACAGCTGTGTCATCGTCTCTTCACATAGGGAAAGCAGGGCCTATGGTCCATACTGGTGCATGCGTGGCATCGTTATTGGGTCAGGGTGGGTCAAAGAGATACGGATTAACATGGAAATGGTTATGTTTTTTTAAGAATGACCGAGATCGACGAGATCTAATAACATGTGGATCAGCAGCTGGAATGGCTGCTGCTTTCCGTGCCCCTGTTGGTGGGGTGTTGTTTGCTCTTGAAGAGATGGCATCTTGGTATGTATGCCTATTATATGTAGTTACAACTTTTCTCTTAAACTGTTAATTTTACATGGCACCTCACTTGTAGATTGGAATCATACTTTTGTCATATGACTAGTTTTTGTCAATAAAGTTGTGAAGGTGTTCAATTCCTCCTCTTCCTATTATTTCTACAAAAGGAAAATTAAAATATGATCTTGCCTTTATATTTGGCTTTCAACTGGTACTTTGTGTCTGAACTTTGCTCAAAATAGGTTTTATTTGAGCACTTTTGTTTGACATACAATAATTTTTCAATAATCATTGGATCTTATTTTATTATGGGTGTGAATACATTAAACCAAACTCCTCTGGAACAGTGCTATATATTGAACTGAAGAGGCCTTCAATTACTTATCTGGATCTTATTGTCCTAATTCTAAAAGTTCCTTGTTCTCTTTTTCCAATATACCAAAAATATGTCATGAGTTATAGACCGCTAAGCGTCATACTGAAGGCCTCGACTAAATTTGTTTCACAGGCTTGTTTCGAAGTGTTTATCTGCAAAAGGTTTATTGAGTACCTTCAAATTTCAGTTGGCAATTGCAATGGAAGAGTCTTTTGTTTCGTTTTCCAGTTTTCCCTTATTTGTCTTCTATAAATGAATCTGTTATTATTTTTCAGAAAAGGTTTTCTCCAATTATAGTGGATAATTTGTTATTGATTTATCTTACCAGTCTTATAAAGCCATGAGTCAATTATGTTCCCTCTCGATATCTCAAAAATATAATTACTCTTGTGCAGGTGGAGAAGTGCCCTTCTGTGGAGAGCTTTCTTCACAGCAGCGATAGTTGCAATTATGCTTCGTGCTATGATTGATGTATGTTTAAGTGGTAAATGTGGGTTATTTGGTAAAGGGGGGCTGATAATGTTTGATGCTTATTCAGCAAGTATTTCATATCATTTCGAGGATGTTCCTGCTGTTTTTGTTCTTGCCATTATAGGGGGGATACTGGGAAGCTTGTATAATTTTTTGCTGAACAAAGTTCTTCGCATATACAATTTCGTCTATGAGTAAGCTTCTATTTTAGTTAAGTGTACACCAAAATTAACTTTTCATTACATTGTATGTTATGTTCTAACAATCTCACTCGTCTCATCATTTACTCTTGCAGGAAAGGCACCATTTACAAAATAGTTCTTGCTTGTTTAATCTCCGTTTTTACCTCCATCCTTCTTTTCGGATTGCCATGGTTGATATCTTGCCGACCTTGTCCACCTGATGCAACTGAGCCTTGTCCTTCAATAGGTCGGTCCGGAAACTACAAGAAGTTTCAATGCCCTCCTGATCACTATAATGATCTTGCCAGCCTCATTTTTAACACAAATGATGATGCTATCAGAAATCTACTCAGCAAGAACACCGATGATGAGTTTGAGTATAGATCAATGCTCATGTTTTTCATCACGTGCTTTTTCTTAAGCATATTAAGCTATGGAGTTGTTGCTCCGGCCGGGCTTTTTGTACCTGTTATTGTGACTGGTGCATCTTATGGACGCTTTGTTGGAATGTTGGTTGGTAGAGGGTCCAATCTTAATCATGGCCTTTTTGCTGTACTTGGCGCTGCTTCCTTTCTTGGTGGATCGATGAGGACGACAGTTTCACTATGTGTAATTATTTTAGAACTGACCAATAACTTGTTATTGCTACCCTTAATCATGATGGTGCTTTTGGTGTCTAAGACTGTAGCAGATGCTTTCAATGCAAATATATATGACCTTATAATGAAAGCCAAGGGTTTTCCTTATTTAGAAACTCACGCCGAACCATATATGAGGCAGCTTACAGTAGGGGAAGTAGTCACAGGACCACTTCGGATTTTCCATGGCATCGAGAAGGTTCGTGACATAGTTTTTGTTCTCAAAACTACGGGACACAATGGGTTTCCTGTAATTGATGAACCTCCTCTTTCCGAAGCTCCAGTTTTATTTGGCATAATTCTCCGTGACCATCTTCTGACATTGTTAAAAAAGAAAGCTTTCCTGCACACACCAATGGAAATAAGTAATGATGCCTTTAATAAGTTTTCAGCAGAGGATTTTGGAAAGAACGGATCAAGCAAAGGTGAAAGGATAGAAGATATACAGTTTACGGAGGAAGAGATGGACATGTTCATAGATCTACATCCATTTACTAATGCTTCTCCTTATACTGTTGTGGAGACAATGTCACTAGGAAAGGCCCTTACACTATTTCGAGAAGTTGGTTTAAGGCACCTGCTTGTGATACCCAAGATCTCTGGTGTAAGTAATTTTATCACATCTTGCTGCAATTTTGATTTAGAAAATTAACTGCGTTATAGTTGGTAAACACACAGTTTCCTTGCTTTTTATCTCCTAGAAAGATTCCTTTTGTTAATTTTGGTGCCTGTATAGTCACATATGTAATTTATGTGAGAAAGAAGCAAAATGTTATTTTTAAAAAATTTGCCTTATTTTGAACTAAAAATGCAGTTTGATTACTCGTGCTAATTATATCCATCTTACTTGAGAATTTTATTTTCCACCTGCTGGTGGCCATTTACCATTTTTGTTATTTTTTTTAATCTGTAATCAATGAAGAAAGTATTGATGGAAGTATGGAACTATTTAGTCAAGAAGTATGCTGTGTTATCTTCATTACAAGCAACTGTAGTTGTTCTTCACCAATTCTCTGTTATTCTTCTCTGTTGTAACTTTCATGCATACTAACTGCAGAGAGCACCTGTGGTGGGTATACTAACGCGGCATGATTTCATGCCGGATCATATACTGGGTTTGCATCCTAGGCTGGTTAAAAGCAAGTGGAAAAGATTGAGATTTCGGCTGCCTAGCTTTTAGTGCTTATGACTTATGGGCAAGGTTACCAAGCTTGACCTTTAACAGTAAGTTTGTAAATATTCTTGTGTTGCACAAGGCATTCACGAGACCAGAGTACCAATGATGGTTTTTTTACCAGCTTCATCATGGAATCCAGATCTGAGCAAAGTCATTTATAAAACCAATGATGGCTTTTATTTTTCTTTTTTCTTTTAGGTGAAAGGAATTTTCAGCACCAATTTGTGATGTGTGAATAAGTACACATCAACACATGTAATTTGAAATTATCTATCTTATCAATATTTTTTTTTGTTACAGTACTTGTAGTATTTATTTCAGCTCTTTTAAATAAAAAAAAAAAAAAAAAAGTATGCGATTTTCTTTCTTTAATACCTCCCCTGTTGGGTGATGCAAATCGCTGAAGTCAAAAGTATGATGGTCCATTGAGCTCGTTTTCAATTCAATTATTGCTTCGCATTTTGTAGAAGTGCACTTGACACGCCATTATAAGATGGGTCTTGTTAACGTTAGGGCACTTGTTAAGGTTACTAAAGGTAGAAAAAAAATATAATAAATCAGCATTATCTTTTCTCTCGAAAACTTTATAAAAATTTATTATACTTGGTTATTTAAAAGTGTCCGAAGGACATTTATTAGCATTTTCTTTATAAGATATTTGAAATATGAATAAATGAAGTGGATCTATGATATAGTGGGTTCTATTATATATTTTTCCTAATGATTACAAAATACAAATAAGTTGATATGGGGTACTCATTTAAAGTGATATTTTATACTCTCCAAGAATTTTTATATACACCTATATAAATTTCTGGATAGACTATCCAATAATATTTATTTTTTTTAATTTTTGGATAAACTATCCCAAAATTTTACTGTGTCGGATAAACCAACGAATAAGTGCAAATAGCAATTCCTGGCTACGAATAAAATTTTCCCATATAAATCCTATTCATTTCTTCCCCTTTTTTTTTCATTGTTCTAAAATGATGGTCATCAATTTTTTATTTTTTTTTATTAAAATTTAATTCAAACTTTTAATATATAACTAAATTATTTAAGGGTTGAAATATTATACATTTACCTAAAAAATAAAGAGAATATGGACTCATTTAAAAAATTAAAACCAACGGGGCTTGGTTCAGTTGGTGTAAGGCCTCAACTGAAATCCTGGGAATGGGACAAGGGTGCTAGTAGCCCCGGGTTCGATTCCCACTAAAAACATCCCGCTGGGAGAGCCAGCCACGCATCTCGCTCCAGATTAGTCTCAAGGGCTCCCTGGTATTAAGGGTGCTCTTGGAGATACCGGTTGTTCCGAAAGGAATTCGGACAAAAAAAAAAATTAAAACAAAATTATGATTGATTAGTTGGATAACAGACAGTCAACGTCTCAACGACCTTCCTGGTTCCTCCTCCTCCTTGCTTCTCAAGTATGGAAAATGGAGTACACTTCCACATGTTTTATTTTCTAAGCATCTTAATGGCTAGTTGAATTGGTTTCTCAATAGACTCTTGAACATAATCAGCTTCACTGAATTCGCAGAATATTGAACTACAACAATGTAGGGTTTTCTGGTATTGCTTAACCTACTTTCTAGTTTTAGAATGATTTTCTGCTGGTAGCATAAAAGAAGATAGACCAAAATGAGAATAAACTACATTTTCACAATGCCTGAAAAACAACCATGTTTAGGTAAGATAAAGAAAGAAAGAAAGAAAGAAAGAAAGAAACTAAAGCACTGACTTCACAATATTATCATTATGTTTCACTAATTATCCTCTTGTTGCACTCTTGAGGTAATCTGCCCTTATCGTCCACA
The DNA here is from genome assembly GCA_037953625.1 of Crotalaria pallida. Taxonomy (NCBI): domain Eukaryota; kingdom Viridiplantae; phylum Streptophyta; class Magnoliopsida; order Fabales; family Fabaceae; genus Crotalaria; species Crotalaria pallida. The sequence continues at coordinate 182,454,599 of CM075649.1, forward strand.
ATTGCTCTCCCACAGATTTCATGTCAGGTCGATCTGCTCGAACCGGTGCTGCGCATAGAAATGCCAAATCAAACATCTTCATGAGAACATCAGATTTTACAGCTTCCTCCATTAAAGGATCCACCAGTTCCACATAACTCCCTTCATTAAACTTCCTGAAGGCCTGCACATAATTTGAGTGCTTACAAATGAATATACACAGCAAAGCTTTGTATCTTGTACTAAAATAATGACTAAGCAACCACAACGAGAAGCGCATTTTGTCACCATCACAAGATTGGAACATCATGATTTCTTGTTCACTAGATATTCCTGCATGCATAAATATGACCAAAAAGTACAAGATGACACTACAGTTCTTCTAGGGGGGAAATCACAGTCAGTCTGACCAAATCAAAAATACCAATGGACCATGGAAACATAACACCGGACCAAAGAAATATGAAGGTATTAATTTTTCAGGTCAACCCCATCAAGAGATAGATGACACAAGGTTACTTATATTGTTCTGGAGTGACAGAAGAACTTATTTAATAAGAGGTCCCTTTCATACAGAGTCATTGTTGGATACTAGGAAGAATGCCTTAAATGCTATAACAACTTTCAAAAGTATAAGAAAATTACAATTTTCAACTAAAACTTGTAAGGAAAAAAAACATGTAAAAACACGACATTCATCTTAGCAAGAACAAATTATGAACATACCCATCTTAGTGTAACACGCTCTTCCACGGATTTCTTTAACTCCAGAGGACGGCGGCCTGTAACAATTTCTAAAAGCAAAATCCCAAATGAATAAACATCACTCTTAGGAGTGAGTTGGTATGTCTTCATATACTCAGGGTCCAAATAACCAACTGTTCCCTTCACTTTGGTAGAAATGTGTGTTTGATCAGTGTTCATTGGACCAAGCTTTGCAAATCCAAAATCAGCAACTTTAGCTCGCATGCTTTCAGTCAGAAGAATGTTGGAAGACTTCACATCTCGATGGATAATTTGCTTTTCTGTCCTTTGATAAGACGGAGTTTAGGGGTCTATTGGCAGATCAATAAATATACTTCTAAAATGTAGTGAAGAATAATCTTAACATTTGGCTTGATGCAAAGAAAATATGGACAAGGTGAAAAGGATTCACTGAATAGAGGGATTACTGACCTGCATAGAGATGCAGATAGGTCAGGCCATGAGCTACATCAATAGCAATTTCAAGGCGCTGATTGAAGTCCAGGATTCTTCCACGCAGACCTGCAATAATATAATATGGACATGATTTTCCACATTTGTTTATGTACTTAAAGACAGACATTGGCAAAGAATGGTGCATGGTCTTACCATCCAAATGTTCTCGAAGAGTACCATTTGGCACAAACTCTGTAATAAGAATGCGTTCATTTCCTTTGTCAATGTAACCGAGTAACTTCACCAGGTTTCGATGATCAATTTTGGCCAGAAGTTCGACTTCACTTTTGAATTCAGTTCGCAAACTCTCAAATTGTTCCTATACATTTAGGTCATGTCAACACAGCAAAAATTAGTAATACTATTTTTAGTGGTTAAAAATAGTCTAATACAGTATGGAACTTCGATACATAATTCCCTAATACAATAGTACAACCAAATCCAGAACTATAGCACTCTAAAGTTGACTGCAGAATTTTAAACTGCTATTAACAAATACTTCTTACCCTTTTCGCACGTTTTACAGCCACGACGACGCCATCTTCTAACTCAGCCTTGTAGACATTTCCAAAACCACCTTCTCCTATTTGTAATGATTCAGAGAAATTTCTGGTAGCTCTTGCAACCTGACTCAGATTGAGATGTAATGGATCGAGTTTACTGAGTTTTGGAGACATTGAGAATCTTGAAGGACTAGCTGGCACCCTAAGTGGACTCGCTGGGACCTTAGCAGAAACGGAGTTTCCTTCTAAGGAGGAAACTGAATCCACTACAGTAGCAGAATTGTTCATTACTTCATTAATCATTAATCAAGTATTACCGAAAGAACAAGCTTTAAAAGAGGAAAAGAAGACGAAGTGTGCACACTAACAGTAGAAATTTTAAAATAATGCAGTAACAGACTACTTGACAAATTGCTGCAGTCAGAATACCCCTACCCCCTCTCCAAATTCATAACATTTATGCACATGTCTGGCTAGGAAAATACCCAAAGTCCAAAAAGGAATGGTAAAAGTAGATGACTAGATATAACTATCAACTCACTTGAATTTGGTTCCTTGGACAGAACAGCATGAGAAGTTGCTTTTAGTCTCTTCCTATAAAAACAAGGGCAAAGAACAGCACAACAAACTAACAAAGCCCCACCTGCAAAAATACCAACTTTGGAGACTGGCAGAGGCTTAGAATCACCTTGGGATGTGGTCATCGGTTTATTGCTTAAATCTTTCTGCAGAAGTTTTCTTCCTGCTTTTGAAGGTAAATTCACTGCAAGCAACAAAATCCAATATAAAGGTTAGTGAAAAGCTGTTTTGATTGAAAATTCTATGAAAATGTGCATAGCTATCTTTTCGAAACCATACCAAAAGAAACATCCAAGGCACAACAGTTGTTACTTCCAAAGTAGTCTTTCACATCACAACCGTTTGCAATGAACAATTGGAGAGTCTCACAGAAATCAACTTTGTTTACTACATTCCCATTTATGTAAAATAGTTCTTCACCAAGAGAAGAATATGAATGAGCTAACCAATTATTGCCACAATCCTTTGACTGCAAGATAACTTCAGAGCCAAAAACTGTTGCCAATTGAAGAAATAGGAGCAAGAATAATCCAGCAATAGCCATTCTTCTTAATTAAACGGTGCAATCAAATTGCTGTAGTTTAAACCCTCTGGTTTCACAATTCCAAAACATTGAACAAAAAGAAAAGTTTGTTTTTTTTTTTTTACACTCTAATATTCCCAGCAATAAACCAAGTCGTTAGTCCAATTCACCAAATTGGGCTACTGTGAATTGATGAAGCTATTACGAAAAAAGATCAACTTAGGCAAGTTCAATTTCAGCAAAAGATCATAAAATAAAAAAGAATTTTACAAGGAACCAGCTGGGAAAGAATCCAACACCGCCGAAAGATTAAAACTTTGTGGGGAACACAAAGGAAAGTTGATAACTTGGGATCTGGGTAGTGCAAAAGAAGATGCTATAAGCTCAGAGAGCTAAGAGCTGAAGAAAGAAAGAAAGAAAGAGAGAGAGAGAGAGAGGCGGCTATAAGGAGGAAAATTGATTGGTGAACAGAAATGAACCTGGTTCACACTTGATGAGGTTGTCGTTTATAAACATACTCCGTAAAACATAGTAAGATAGTACTCGTAGGTGCCTATCAGATAAGAAACAACATTATTAATTGTTCAGCATAGTTAGTTATAGAGAGAATACAATAGTAGAGGAGAGAGAAGGAAGAACAAGGGCAATGGTGGATTATGACGTAAAAACCATTGCCGTCTCTACTTATGTTATTAGACTATTAATTGATATACTATTGTTTTATAGTAGTGGAAAATATATGCTCAAATGTTGTGTTACGTTGTATTTAACTCCCAAATAGTACTAGTATTTGGCTTATGTAATTTAGCTTAGTTATTTATATTATTTCATGATCGCCGAAAATGAGAAGATGCCGTGGTTGACCAATGGAACTTGAGAGTAGGGAGAGAGATGGTGGAATTGCCTGGAAAGTATCTAGAGGGCATGTTTGTCATTATGAAAAATCCATTGCTCGCGTCAGGAGTGGTGTCATTTGAATAGAATAAAAAGGCCGTAAGGGTGTAAATACAAAATATGTCAGGTCGATCTATCATGCTTTATGTTAAGGTTATAGGTCAGTTATTTTATTATGCTTTGTTTGGTTGCACGAGAGAAAATGAGAAGAGAGAAATAGGGAAGAAGTAGGGAAAAGAGATTATAGGAAGAAAATAAGTAGAGTTTATGGTTGTTTGGTATGAAAGAAAATGTGAAGAAATAGAGAAGAAAAAAAGTTAAGTTTTTTTTCCTTTCGTTTGGTTGGAGAGAAAAGTGGAAAGAGAAAAAACAATAAATTTGTCAAAATACAACTACACCCTTATTTTACAAAATATAAATAAATATATTTTTTTTATTTTTCACATATATTTATATTTAAAATAACAACAAAAAAAATTTACTTCAATTATTTTCTGTTTAATAAAAATTTCGAGTCCAAAATATTAAAAAAATAATTTTTTTATTGAAATAAAAATGCTTTATTTTTTTTTAATAAAAAATTAAAAAAGGTCAAATAAAGTGAATAAGTGAAGGACTCTGTGGGAAAGTGGCTCTTTGGCTTCTACAACAAAATTGGGATTACTTCGGCCTTTTCTGCTGAGCTTTGGGGAATCCTTACGGGCCTCAAGATAGCATGGGATAGAGGTCTCAAAAGCGTCATTGTGGAATATGACTCTCTAACTATCATCAACCAGCTCAATCAGGACAGATATGACAGAGTTCATAAGGAGAATAATCCCCTGCTGAAACGCATAAGAATTATGCAGCAAAAGGACTGGAGAATTGTGTTTTCTCACTCTCTTCGAGAAGGAAATAGTTGCGCTGACTACATGGCTAATTACTCCCTTGACAAAGAATATGGATCCAATGTTGTGGAAGAACCCTCTCATGGTTTAAGAAGTTTGCTGTTTCATGACTTCTCTGGGACTATGTTTCCCAGAGACTTCCTTGTAGTTTAGTTTCTTTTCTGTTGGGCTTTTGCCCCTTTGTAAATCAAAAAAAAAAAAAGGTGAATAAGTGAAGGACAGATGAGTAATTTTGTGTGTCAATCTCAATTTTGTCTCCATTTTCTCTTCTCTTGATGAGAGAAAGCTTTTTCTCATGGGACCCACCATATTTTCTTTCCTCCCTCATTTTCTCTCCTAAACCAAACGGAGAGAAAACTTTGTTTTCTTCCTATTTTCTCTCTTCCCAAAATCCCTTCCCCCAAAATCACCCCAACCAAACAATGGGTAAGGTTTTTCTTAGAGCACCCACAACGATGGGTCTTCAGCGGGTTCATCAGTATTAACAAACTCGTTTTCTTTGGTTCGACGTTGGTTGGGGTCGTCGGGACGACCTGGATCGCTGGAGCGAACTGGTTCTTTAGCAAAGAGAAGGGACCTACTTGTACTTTCTTGGCTGAGAATGGAGAGAGAAATTGGGGGAAAAACAATAACAACGAGAGAAATGAAGAGAAATCGGAAAATTAAAGACCCAAAATTATAGCAGAAAATTGGTGTTCATGAATTCCAAAACAACACAATAAATTCCAGAAATTCAAGATTTACCGAAAATTATAGCAGAAAATTGGAAAATTTAAAAAAAAAGAGGGGTGAAGAGAAATCAAAATCTTGCATGCATGATGATGATGATGATGGCATTGGCGATTGAGTGGCGTTTGTTGTTGGCGATTGAGAGTGGCGCCGGATCGGAGGGTGTGAGATGCTGATGGATCGGAGGGAGTGAGATGCTGATGGCTTGGTGGCGAGCGGCGGACCAGAGGCAGTGAGGTGATGATGGATCGGAGGGAGTGAGGGAGTCAGATGATGGATCGGAGGAAGTAAGGGATGGGAGGGAGTGAGGGAGTGAGATGAGGGAGATAGAGAAAAAAGTGAGTGGTTGTTGGAGTGTTGGAGTGAAAGTAGTGAAGCAGTGAGATGACGAAGTTGCATGAGGGAGATGAGGAAAAAAATTGAAAAAGAAAATAAACAATAAAAATTTAAAATTAATATTTTTTTTGGTAAAAACATTTTAATGAAAAAATGAAAAAAATAATTAATATATTTTAATAAAGTACTAGCTGTTACATTTTACTATATTTAAATATTAATAATATATTACTATTATAGTTATAATTAAATGTAAAATATAATAGTGTGTGGTAGGTTATGGGTCCCATTTAAAAATGAAAGTTGAGTTTAGGGTTGGAGGAAAAAAGTTGATAGAGTTCTTAACTTTTAGGAAAGTGTAAAAAATTATAAGATAATACGTGGGACCATTTATGAACCAAAAGTGAGTTTGAGGTTGTGGATGCTCTTAAGGACATAGCATAAAGAATAGCATGGGTGTAAGTGATCTGGTCTGATACCGCGAAATCGGTCGGATCAGACCAAAAAATGCAGTTCAGTCTGGTCTCATGGTTCGGTCCACTATCAAAAATTTTAGACCGTTGTTATATGATCTATCCACGGTTTTAATATTTTTGAGATCGTTCAGACCGGACCGGACAACATACTTAAAAGCTTAACATAATTTTTAGACCGCATACTTACATGATCCACACATGTGAACTCTTAACATATTTTTTTTTTATATATATAAATCTTAACATAGGCCTTTGAAAATTATTGCAAAAAGATCTGGTGATAGGTGCAATAGAGGCCTTTGAAAACTATTGCTAAAAGATCTGGTATGAAAACTTCGTTAAGTTGTGTGAAAAAAAAGTAAAATAAAATTACTGTGTGTGTCTTGATAGGTGCCCACCGCCTTGCTACAGTAGGTGCAACTTTTTTAATTATTTTTTTAATTGCCAAGTAATATGGTCTAAATAGATTATATTGGACCGGGTTCACAAAAAAAAACTGAACCGGACCGAATCGAATCATTTATAAATGGTCCAGTTTTTGTACATAAAAAATGTCTGAACTGAACTAGATCGGACCATATAAATTTAATTGGTATGGTCCCTAATGTTCATCAAAAACCGGACTCGGATCGTTACACCCCTAAAAAATACAGTACAATAATAAGTTAGTACAAAGAATTTATATAATTAATATATAGAAATTTTATAAATATAATAATTTTTAATGTATACTTATTTATTATGGGTTTTTTAACCTATGTTTTGGACATATAATAGAAAAACCCTTTTTAATAAACTGGTTAGATTTAAGTTTTTTGAAAAAAAAAACAAATTTAACTGAAATATGTCAGGTTTAATTATTTTTAAGATTTAATTATATAGTTTTATTATATATTTAATATATTTATATTGTTTTTTATTTATATTAAAACTTGTATGCATTTTTAGATGCAGCTCAATTAGTTCAATTTTAAGTCAATAATGTTGGTCAACTAAAAAACTCGACCCAATTAGCTCATTTTAGATAAACTTGATATATAAGTGAATTTAGACTATTAAAATGTAATCTAAATAGATCTTGGACATATTTAGCTCGATTAATAAAACTCGAACTCGTCCAACTCCTGCCCTATCCGCTAATAACACCTAAAAGAATAGCCCGAGCTAATTAAAATATGACTCATTATCAAATTTATTTAAATATTTTTTTGACCCGAATTTCATCCGGACATTTTCAATCCGACTCGATCATGACCCGAACCCGATTGAGTAGTCCGAATTGCCACCTCTAATTGGCCTATATATTATAATGTCTTACATATATATATGTTTAATTATACCATGGAATTTAGAATCATATGCTACAAATATATGACTTTTTATTTTTATTTTTTTAAGGATTATTTGAATATGTTTGTTAGGTCACTAAGTTTTTTTAATCAGGTCATTCAGCTATTTGAAAGCCTTATTAAATAGGTGGCTTATTGATTTTTAATATGTCGGGAAAAAATGTAAAAAAAATGGTTTGATTAAATTTTTAGTACATTTGTGTAATTGTGTTTGTTTTATTCTCAATAAGAAAACTTGATTTCAAGTTTCAACTATAGTCTAAACTCAAGAGTTTGATTTACATAATATGTTATGATAATTCTCGGTTATAAATAAAGGGAGATGTTATTAGTAACATTCATTTCATTGTTATTTGCACCCGTTTTTTATAAATTTTTAAGTTGTTAATATTACCATCTATTGCTCACACCTCAATTCTATGTAATGTTGTTTTAACATTTGTATTATGTTTCATAAGTACTGTATTGTTTTTTTATAAACCCAACACATAATTAATGCTATTTTTCCAAACACTCTCATGTTTATTACCGTCTCTTTTTCATTTCTAATACATTTTTATCTCTTTAATAATGATTATATAGGGGTATTATAGTCAAAATACAACAAATCCTTACATCATTTAACTATTTCTTAAAACTTGTGCATAACTTTAAAACACACTATATATGAAACGAATGAAATATTATTTACACCTATAATAATCCTATCCATGTATCACTACTCACACCCACCACCTTCTCAAAATCCTGCTCACCCAAAATCTTCCCAAAACTTAAAAAAAACCTTATCACCCAAAATAGTGTGAATTTTACTTCATTAGTTTGTTGTTCTCAATCCTACATAACATTCTTCTTCGTCATTTTTTTTTTCTTTCTTTGTCTTCTTCACTACAAGTCATAATCTAACCTTGTAAATTATTTCATCTTTATTTTTTCTCCTTGGCAGAGAATTGGAAAGATGTAATCCCGGGAAGAAAGTTGTAAACACAAATCTAGTACCATATATCAATTAGTAATAAATAATTGATGGCAGTATGTCGGTTATGCTCTGTCAAGGAACAATTGCATATTTGCATTATTATGATTTTAACTCATGGAACCAAAGAACCAATACCTTATTTTTTTCCTGGCTTCTCCTTTTGGATAAAAAAGATGTGACAATACAATGCAAGAAGCACAAGTTTTAACGGATCTGAAACTTGCAGTGAAGAAGAAGAATATGCAGTAAGCTTCAAAGAAGAACATGCAGAAAACCAGTATATATATAGGAACAAGAACATGCAATAATCAAATACTAATCTTAAGAGAGAAGTTGCAGAGAACAATAATGATGGAGGTGGAAGGAGAACAACGATGGAGAAGAGGGAGAAGTTTTGGACGAAGTTGAGAAGTTTGTGAGGTTTGAGAAGAGTGGGGGTGGGAAGGAAAAGAAGGGTTTAGCATAAGCAGTGAGTGTGAGCAAATATGAAAATAATAGTTACTCCCTCGTGTTCTTTTACGGGAAATATTCCCTCCGTCCTTATTTATAAGATACTCTTAGAAGATTTCACATCCATTAAGAAAGTGGAAAAATTTAGTTGATTGTATTGGAAATGTGAATTTTTGATATGTATTTTCAAAATTACCCCTATTAATAGTATTGAGAATCTAAAAAGTGTTAAATAAATAGGGGTATTTGTGGAAAAAAGTAATTAATGCTCATTAAAAATTGGTGGAGTATCTTATAAATAGGGACAAAATGAAAATGTCAAAAGTATCTTATAATTAGAGACGGAGGTAGTACTTAATTATATTTCTCGGACCAAGGAAAGTGGTTAGTTTTGTGAATTTTATAAGAATATATTATAACATTAAAATTTTACCCTTTCATTTTACTTTGAAAGTTCACATTCATTAATGCATAACAAAAAAACATAGTTAATCAAAGCATTTAATAAGGGCAAATAAAGAAAAAAAATTAATGATACGTAATATTTTGGACCAGAGGGAGTAGTATTTTGGAAAAAAGGTAAAATTGGTAGATATGTGCAAAATATTTTAAAATTTAAGTGTGAGTAGTAATAAAAACGGTGTTAATAAAATGTCCCATAAATAAATTTTAAAAAAAAAAACGAACGAACGACCTTATTTGCCTAGATAAGTTTTTGAACAATAAGTCAATCGTTAATTTTGACTAAGAAAGCATGACATAGTTGCTAAATAAATAATTTTATAAATATAATGATAAAAGTTCAATCCTTACATTTTTCAACCATCGAAAATACCTTAATGCGAAAAGAAAAAGTAATAGATATTATGTGGTAACATGTTCAACTAATTTTAACAAACATTTTTAACTTATTGAAGTGACTCTTAACTTTTACTTCCTTCGGTCTTATTTATAAGATCTTTTTGATATTTTTCACTCCCATCAAGCAACTGGGTGACTAATCCTTTCGATATTGTCTGACCCTTTCGGGGTTAGTCTCTCAACAAGGCATCTTACATTTGCAAGAGTCGATGATCACACTCAATCACTTGCTTAAATAACAACAAATCCCTTACCATTTGTGTTAGCCTCTATCGTCGTTAACTCGTTAAAAGAACATGCAATTTTGCATTTAGAGTGAGGGTTAGCGTAGCAATATTTTTCCTTATTTGCACAATTGCACTCATCTTCTCTCACTCAATCTCAGCATCAAATCTCCCAAACAACTCATATCAGATTTTTTATTTTTTTTTTCTCAATGAACATTATCATCCTGTGAAGCCAAATCACCAAAACCCTGAACTCAAATTTCCTCAACTTCTCAAAGTTTCAACCTTTACCCAAAATCCAATTATCTTCAAATTCTCAACTCCCTTCCCAAAGTTCCCGTGCCTACTATTGTGCACAGCTTCAAGAAGACAAAGACCGCTGATGATGAAGCTTGGCAAGTTTTGAAAACCCGAGGTTTCTAGTAGCAATGTGAACTTTGACTTGTTGAAGGTTGGGTTTGGAGCTATGTGCGAATTGCAAAGTGAAGGATTGGGGAGAACTTGGGTCAGCAGTCGGTGCATGACCGTAGTGAGGGGTGACCATCAATTTTCCTTAGGCAATGTTTGCATTGCATTTGTGGTATACTGCTATTGGATGGAATAGTGAAATAAAATTTAACGAGCTTCTATTATTTTTTTTTGGTGCTATGGGAAAACTAAACAAAACTAGCAGCGAACAAAAGAACGTCCCAAAGCGTCATCCAACAAAGCTTGCAATAAACCTGCAGGAGGCAATATAAAAGCATGCAGGGGCTGATGATAAGTAGTGCCCAACTTAGCCAACACATCTGCATAGGCATTAACTTCTAGAAGGATATGCATGACCGAAACAGTCCACTCACGAGCAAGCAAATGGCGAATACTCATCACAATGGCACCAAAAGCATGACAGTCCAGGGATTCATTTGTAGAAACAAGTCTAAATGCCTCAAAGGAATCAGTTTCACAAAGCACATCTCTAAACCCCTTGTCCCACGCCAATTGCAGGCCGCGACTTAAACCCAATAATTCCGCCAACAACACACTGTTGGATTGGATGCAACCAGTAAACCCCATAATCCAGGTGCCATCTGCATCACGAAGCAACCCACCAAAACCAACCAAAGGCTCACCACGTCTATAGCTGCCATCAACATTAAGCTTAACCTTAGAAAGAGGGGGTTTCTGCCAAGAGATTACCCTTTCCACTCGTTGATTATGATTCACAGGGGGAGACCACTTCAATAGCTCACAGAGTAATGCATTAACACGGAAGCACACTTGCTCTAAGCTCCAACGTTCAGATCCCAAAACCTCCATATTACGCCACCACCAAGCCCACCAAAGGACCGCAACAAATTTGAGACACGAACTGCTAGCAACCGCAGTACGAACCCAACACCAAACATCTAGGGAATAAAAGTTCTGATCTGTGAAGCCAAAATGAGAACATAAACTCCTGCTAAACGAGCAGTCCCTGAGACAGTGGAGCACCGTTTCACTAACACTGCCGCATCTACTACACGATGGAGAAGCAGCCAGCCCACGATTACAGCGGAAGTCATTAGTGGGGATAGCATTATGAAGCATAAGCCACATCAAAAACCGTGTCTTCTCCGGACAAATAACTTTCCACAGCCAGGACCAAGAATCATCAGAGAAATGATTTCCAGCAACATGACACAACCATTTGTAGCCACTAGAAGCTGTGTAAATACCATCATCCTTACCAAGCCAGCTCCACACATCTTTTACCTCTCCCAAACCCAGAATGCGAACCTGATTCACCATATCAGTAATCTCCCTTGGAATACTGGTATAAAGAGAATCCCAGTCCCACGTCCCGTTCCTCCAAACATCCCGGATAGATTTATCCGTGTCAGAGATGTGTACATAAGGAACTGACTCACACAAAGGGCCAGCCTTGCACCAAGAACCATACCAAAAGGAAGTATTTCCTTCACCAAATCTGAAGCCAAACCCATCTTTCAATCTGTAAAATTACGAGCTTCTATTATTTTAATTGTATTAAGTGTGATAGAATGGGATGGTATATGATGGATGAAGTTTATCCCATTTCATCCAAAACTTTTAATTTTTTGTTTTCCCAAATTAGAATGTATCTAATACTTCTTTCAGTCTTATTTATAAGATCCTTTTGATATTTTTCACCTCAACAAGGAAATGGGATAAATTTGTTAGTGACATTAGAAATGTGAAAATTTGATATACTTTTTCAAAACTACCCATATAATTATTATTGGAACTCTAAAAAATGTTGACTTTATAGGGGTGTTTATGGAGAGAAGTAATTAAATACTATTAAAAATTGAAAAGGGGTCCTATAAATAGGAACAAAATAAAAACCCCAAAAGGGTCTCATAAATAGGACTGGAGGGAGTAGAATATATTTTTTTTCCATTACATCATAAAATACCCACATAATGGAATTATAATTTTATTCCACTCCATCTCATTCCATTCCACTCCATTTATCATTGCTCCTTCCTTTTTTTTTAGTTATTTTATTTTATTTTATTTTCTCAAATTTATAAAAAAAAATATAGGTATTTTAGGAAAGTAGCATTGAGAACGAAACAAAAATTAAATTAATAAGATAACAATTTTTTAGGATGTTTTAGGAAAGTAACATTGAGAATAAAATAAAATTTAAAAAAGTTATTTAGTTTTTCTTATATTTTAAACTCAAGATAAGTATGTTTTTTTTTAGTTATATTTCAACCCGAAGAGATTACATATCCAAACATAGCCCTAGGTTATGTTCCGATATCTAATATTAAATGTAGCGGAATGGAATGAGATGGAATAGAATGATGTAGAATAAAATTATAATTCAATTGTTTGAATATTTTATGATGGAATGAAAAAAATTACATTTAATCCCAATTTGAAAAGATAAAAATAAGAGGTTTGGGATGAAATGAGATAGATTTCATCCTATCTTATTTCATCACTTTTGATACAATCTAAACAATGGAGCTTGATTATATTTTATTCTACTTTACATCATTTAATTTTATCCAATATCTTTAATTCAAACATAGTTTTGATATGCAAAACCCTTAAAAAGTTGGATTTTTCGTAAAAAATTGAGAAAATAAACCATAGTAAATCTGTAACCTTTTTTTTGAAAAATACAGTTTAAAATTTGTCTCATCGTGCAATACCCTTCCTTTGGAACAATGCAATTTTCAAAATACATTACATTAAGGTATATGTTTTTTTTTTCTTCAAATTCAACATATATGCTACTTCTAGTATTGGTAATTTGGGCGGACGGCACAGGCGCATGCCCGCGAATGCCCGCCCATTAATTTTTTTTGACCGGAAAATGCATGCCCTGCCCTCCTAAGGGGGGGCTTGTGGGCGACCCGTTTAAATTTAAAAAAATTTAAAAACTGAAAAAGGCCAACAGCAACAATCCTATAAGTTGTGAGTTGTGTTTGTGTGTGAGTTGTGACTCATTGTCACTTGTGATGTGAGACTTGGATGAGAAGGACAGAGGATTGGAACCTCGAGGAGTCTGAGACTTTGTTTAGGACTTTAGGGTTAGTTTTTTTACTTTTGGGTTTGGTTTTGGGCCATTTAGATTTTTTTTAGGAAATTGCTTTTTGGCCTCTATGACTGACATTTTGGCCCCCATTTCAAATTTTCATGGACCAAAATACCCCTAACAGTGTTAACATTTCCAGTTCTATGAAGCCGGAAAAGCCTTTTCGGTTTTGCTGAACCGGAATCAATTTAAACACTATTCCGGTTTTGCTAAACCAAAAATTGGATTCAGACTTTGTAGTACCGAAAATTTTGTAGTACCGAAAATATATATTTCCAGTACTACAGAAACGGAAATTTGAAATGACTTTGTAGTACCGGAAATATATCTTGGAAATATATTTCCGGTCCTACTGAACCGAAAATATATCTTCTAGAACAAAGCCAGTGTGACATATCCAAGTGGCATTATGAAGGTTATGTTAGAGGTTGCTAAAAAGAAAAGAAGTTGTATCTCCAAACCAGCGCGTTCCTCTGTGTGGGGAATGCTTGGGAACACTGAACATTTGTTTTGAGCAAGATAATGAGCTTGGGGTCAGTGAAGCCATGGGCCAAGGATTGGGGAACGCTAGAAGAAAGAAGAATTTTAATGTCCACCCGTTAGTATGAAGGGTGAAGATATGGTTTGGGCAATCAACGGCTGATGTTAGTGATCGGATACCTGCTGAAGGTTGGTGTGCCGCACGGCCAGCAAAATGTGGAACACCGTAGCGAACACCGTAGGAGCAAATTGTGGGCCGCTCCAGTTGGGCTTCAATTTTTTTTTTTTTACAAAGGGTGAATTATGATTATGGGCTTCTAATATATGAGTATCTAATGATAAATATATATATATGAGTATGTAATAATATGTAACGTAATTAGACATTTAAAAAAAAACGTAATTAGTAATAATTTAGTACAATATGTAATTATTAATATGTGTGCCTACTTTTTTAAATAGTAATATCAGTTAAAATAATTTGTTAATGATTAAGTTGTGGGGTTGACCGCACTAAAGCGTGGGGTTGACTGGGCTAACTTGGCTAATATGTGGGGTTGACATAACTGAAGCATGGGGTTGAGTGGGTTAACTTGGCTAATGTATGGGGTTGACATCACTAAAGCGTGGGGTTGAGTGGGCTAACTTGACTAATGTGTGGGGTTGACATCACTAAAGCGTAGGGTTGACTGGGTTAATTTGGCTATTTCCAATACAATCATTGAATAATTTTTAATATGATAATTTTTAATATTTGTACTTATTATTATTATTATTATTATTATTATTATTATTATTATTATTATTAAGATTATTAATATAAGTACGATATTTTTTTATTATTGTTGTTACTTTTATTAGTAATAATATTATCGCTACTATTATGAGTAATATTACTATTATTACTAATATTATCTGTATTAAAATTAATATTATCTGTATTAAAATTAATTTGTTACTATTATCTATAAAAAAAATATTTTTTTTATTATAAAAAAAATAAAAAAAAAAAATCTTCTTCTCTGTTGTAGCTCTTCCCCTTCCTTCTCTGCTGCGGCACCATTTCTCCTTCCTTCTCTAGTTGAGTGTGGCACCATGTTCACTTCATCTTCCGCATTTCCACTTTCGTCATTGCAACACCACCATCGCGACCCTACCTCTTCGCCCAATCGCTCTGCAGACACGACTCCTTCCCCTCCCGCAGCCGTCCCCAGCCACTGCTCTGCACAACCCCTAACAGCCAGCCCCAGCCACCATTTCTCACCACGAATTCAAGATCCTAAGCGATGGTATCTGGTGTGTTCGACGGCAACGATATGGCAGCGGTGAAGGGCGCCAGTGTTGTTGGAAGAAGAAAAATTGTGTATGATGGAAGGAGACGCCCATGGGCCATGGCAGCAGCAGATAAGGAAGGAGAAGAGATGCAGTAGTTGAGAAGGGCATTATTTTTTTAATTCTAGATTCAATTTTAGATTAAAATACATATTTTTTTTTGGTAAATAATGGTTCTCCAAGTTGCTTATATTTACAAAATTATCAAGTTCCAAAATCTTCTACACCAGGTATAAAAAGCAGTGGATAGGTCCACCCGAAAAAACGGGTGGACATTAAAATCGTTCTAGAAGAAAGCATCAAAGTGGCAAAGCGATTAAAAATGGTGCAAGTTCTAGCTCATTGAATTCAGGGCAGAAATCTTCTGCATCAACTGGTAATGTTCGGTTGAGAGTCAAGATTGGGAAAGAAATTGATTTAAGTCGCTCAAGTAATTTTTTTTTTTGGTGAACAAAGGGGGCTAGGCCCCAACAGGAAAGAAAAAAACTACAAAGTCGTTTTTAAAAATTGATTTAAGTCGCTCAAGTATTTTAATTCCAGAGGCTGATGATGACTTGACTTCTCCTTCTCACTTAGGGTACTACAAAGTAGATATATTTCCGGTTCAGAATTACTGGAAATCTATATTTCCGGAAATATTTCCGGTACTACAAAGTCATGTTAAATTTCCGGTTTTGTAGTACCGGAAATTTATATTTTCATATTTTCGGTACTACAAAGTCAGAATCCAATTTCCGGTTCAGCAAAATTGGAAAGGCTTTTTTGGCTTCATAGAACCGGAAATGTTAACACTGTTAGGGGTATTTTGGTCTATAAAATTTTGAAATAGGGGCCAAAAAGCAATTTCATTTTTTTAAGTGGCCAGTAGGAATTAGAAGTCATGTATATGAATTTTTTTTAATTAAATAATGGGCGGCCCGCTGCCCGCCCAAGAATGCCCACAAAAAATGGACAGGGCGGGCAGTTTTTTTATTGGACACAAAATCAATGCCCTACCCATAAAAAATTGCGAGCGGTCCCATGAGCATCGGCCCAAATTGCCAATACTAACTACTTCTTTATTGTACATGTAAAATTGCAAATAAGTTACAGATAATCACCGGGCAAAAAATGGTATTTAAGACATAACATAAGAAAGATATTTAAAAAATAAAAAATTAAAATGAGGGATAAAAAACTCGATCCATAAAGAAAAGGACTCAACAAGAGAGAAGGGGCGCGCTGAACCGTTGAATGCTGATTTTTTTTTGAGAATGCTGATATTGATGTTAGGCTTGTGATGATGAATGACCCAAACTTAAGGCACACACAATTGTAAAAAACATCATCGATAATTTTAATTTTAAGGTATAACAATTGAACCCACATTACGTATCTGTTTGAATTTCATTTGATTTTGATAAAAGAAATTTGTTTTAATTGAGTTCGGGAAAACGAAACTCACTTTTAAAATATTGGGTGGGGGGTGGGAATGAGATTATAATTTCTCATTTTGCCTCCGCTCCAAACCCAACCACGATGTAAAAATTAAATAATTTATATTACAGTGAAAGTATCAACTTAATCTCTGATATTTTTTCACCATATCAATTTAGTTCTTGAAAATTTATAAATACACATTTAATCCTTCAAGATTTTTGGATATACCAATTTGGTCCTTAAGATTTTCTTCCATACCAATTCGGCCCCTCGTGTTTTAAGGACGAAATTAGTACAACCGAAATCTTTGAGGGACCAAATTGGTATATCTGAAAATCTTGAAAGATTAAATGTGTATATATAAATTTCAGTGACTTAACTGGTATAGTGAGAAAACATCAATGACTAAATTAGTACTTCGCTATTTATGATTATAAACGATCCTGATTCTCTTTGGGTTTGAATCCTCAAGGCTAAGTACAAATTTATGGATATTCATACTGTCCCTTCTGAGGTTAGAGGAGCAGCAACTTATGTTTGGAGGGGTATTGCAAAGATGTGCCCTAAAGTGATTGAGGCGATTTATCGGATCCTTGATAATGGCCACCGCACTCGTTTTTGGTTGGATAAATGGATTACGGGTTTTCCTCCTCTTGTTTCTTAAGAAGGTATTCTAGTCCCTGATTGGTGCAAGGATTTTTCTGTGGTTAGCTTTTCTTCAGTTGGTTTGTGGAATTGGGATCTTCTTAATGATTTGCTGCCCAATGAGGTAATTTCTTGCATCATGGGTGTTCTTCCTCCCTCTTTAGATAAAGGTGATGTTTCTGTAGCCCGGAGTCTTGAGTCATCAGGTATATTTTCAGTTAAGTCTGCTACCAATGTTGTTCTTTATGGTGCTTCTACTCTCACCCCGCAAATCTATGATCCCATTTTTTATCTTGTCTGGTGTTGGCCGGGCCCGCAGCGGATTCGGGGTTTCTTATGGAAGGTTTGTCATGATAGGTTGCTTACTAATGTGGAGCGTTGTCTCCTCAAATTTGTGTCCTCGCTGTATTCATGCCCCTAAGTCTCTCCTTCACCTCTTAAGAGAGTGTGATTCTGTGCGAGGTATTTGGTTGCAGGTTGTTTGTAGTAACAAACATGATTTTTTCTTCTCTGCTGAGTTGGAGCAATGGTTGCAGTTTAATCTCCTGAATTCTGATGTTGGTTGTGTTGGTGTGGAGTGGCAGGTCTTTTTTGCAGTGCTGATTTGGAGTCTTTGGAAAGAAAGAAATGAGTTAGTGTTCAATAATGCTTCTAACTTGAGTTCTTCTTTCTTTGCTAAAGTCCTTAGTTTCTCTAAAAGCATTGTTAGGAGCTCCAATTGCCCTATGCAACAGCGAAACATTAAGCATGAGGAATTTATTTCTTGGTGCCTCCTAGAGAGGGCTTTTTGGAGCTAAATGTCGATGGGTCTTTCTATCATGATAGCAGGACTGCCGCTTGTGGGGGCATTTTTCGGGACAGCTCAGGGAAGTTTGTTACAGGCTTTCGTTGCTTTCTTGGAACTTGCTCCTCGCTTCTTGCGGAATGTTGGGGTCTCCTTATGGGAATTCAGCAACCCATTGCTTTGGGTTTCAATCAATCGGAGATTGAAATGGACTCACCAGTAACTATTGATATGGTTTCTGGAACCTGCAGGCCGAATCATTTGTGTGTGCATCTATCATTTCTAAGATTTGTGGTCTTCTAGTTCATGTTCCCCAGGCTAGCATTTGTCATGTGTACAAAGAGGCTAATCGTTACGCTGATTTTTTAGCTAATGCTGGTCATCTGGGTTCTTTTTCTATTACTGTTGTTTCTGTTGTTCCTCACTCCCTTTTCCGTATTATTTGTGAGGATGCTTATGGGATAGCTTTGCCTCGTAGTATTGTGTAATTTGCTGTCTTTGAGTTTTAGCCCCGTTGATTATATAAAAAAAATAGTTATATGGTGAAATTAAACTAACATATTTAGCTAAAATTATGATTTAATTATAAGTTTTCAGTTATTATTAAAAATTCTGATATTTATTTTTATATATTTAAATTATAATGTACTCCCTTCGTCTCACAAGGATGGTTAAAAAATTTAAAAGTAAAAAAATTAAGGACACATGAATTTAATGATTTTTCTAACACATCAACCAATTAATTAAACAGCTAATTTAATGCATTTTGCATGAATCAACCAATCACGATTCAAAGTTTAAAATCTCTAAATTTTTCATTAATTATTTTAACTATAGTTTGGGACAAAAAAATTAGTTATTTTTATCATCCTTATGAGACAGAGGGAGTATTTAATACATGATTTATATTTAAAATAGTAAATATAATTTAGAAAATAATTGAAAATAATAAAGCGGTTATCAATAGGTTTTCTCAAAATCCAACGAAAATGAATTTGAGTTTCACTTTTTCATCCCCTTTCTCCCTTAATTCGCACTTGAACCAATTCTAATTTTCACAAATACAAGATTGAAATTAACAAAACTCACACCAAATCAGCGTCATGCCTAATAAATTCATGTGTTCTCTCAAAATTTCATGTAGCACCAAGTACATTTCAAAAATATTGTAAAATTCTAAAAAGTAAAAAAAATAAAAATAAAAATATATCTTTAATGTAATAATGCATTCAATGCTGAATTTAGATCATCAATATAATATCAACCGGGTTTGGTTCAGTTGGTGTAAGGTCTCAACTAAAATCTTGGGAATGGGACACGGATGTTAGTAGCCCCGGGTTCGATTCTCACTAAAAACATCCCGCTGGGAGAGCCAGCCACGCAGCTCGCTCCGGATTAGTCTCAAGAGCTCCCTGGTATTAAGGGTGCTCTTGGGGATACCGGTGATTCCGCAAGCAATACGGACCCCAAAAAAAAAAGATCGTCAATATAATAGTATTAGTATTACTCCCTCCGGTCCTATATACAGGGCATACCTAACCATACTCCCCGGACCAAGGAAAGTGATTGGTTTTGGAAATTTTATGAGAATATATTGTAACATTACAATTTTATCTCTCCACTTTACTTGGAAAGTTCACATTCTTTAATGAATAACAAAAAAACATAGCTAGTCAAATCATTTAATAAGGGCAAAAAAAATAATTAATGATGCATAGGAAATATAAAGTGTCCCATATATAGAACTAAAGATTTCTTCTAAAAGATGTCCTATATTTAGGATCAGAGGAAGTATCAATTACTTCTCCAGTGCCCACAAGGATGACAAAAGGTGACTATTTTTTTCTTAAAGTAAAGTTAAAGTAATTAATAAAAAAGCTTAAAAATTGCTAAATTTGAATTATAATTGGTTGATTAATATAAATACATCAAATTAATTATTTGATAATTAACTAATATGTTAGACAAATAATTAAATGTATGCCTAATTATTTTTTTGACTTTTGTAATTTTTTATCATCATTGTAAGACAGTACTCCCTACGTCCCTAAATATAAGTTGATTTTGAGATTTTTATTTTCTTCCTATTTGTAAGACCTTATATCAATTTTTGATGACAATCAATTACTTTTTTCTATAAGCACACTTATTTACTAAACTTTTTTTAGATTTTCAATAATATTAATAATTCTAAAAATACATATTAAATGTTCACATTTCAAATACTATTAACTAAATTAATCAATTTTTTAATAGATGTGAAATTTATCAAAAATATCCTATACATAAAGACCAAAAAGAGTACTACTTCCGTCCCTAATTATAAGGCCCTCTTGGAAGATTTCACGTCCATTAAGAAAGTGGAATAATTTAGTTAATTGTATTGGAAATGTGAACTTTTGATATGTATTTTCAAAATTACCCCTATTAATATTATTGAGAATCTAAAAAGTGTTAAATAAATAGGGGTGTTTATGGAAAAAAATAATTAATGCTTATTGAAAATTGGTAAAGGGCCTTATAAATAGGGACAAAGTAAAAGTGTTAAGAGGGCCTTATAATTAGGGACGGAGAGGGTATATTAGTTTATCGTATAAACCTGATGCATAAGTTAAAAAAACCAATTTCGAAAAAGGTCTTGCTATCAAGTTTTTTAGCTTCTAAAAGTGGAAAAAATAACACAAGTCCCAATTCTTTATTCTCTCGAAAACCTAAAAATTACTCCATTCGTTTCATATGTAGTGTTATTTTAGCATTTGTACTATGTTTCGTAAGTCTTGTTGTTTTATAAATTCGATACATAATTAATGTTATTTTTTCAAACATACCCTTGTTTATTACACTCTTTTTTTCACTTCCAATGTATTTTTCTCTTTTCAATAATAATTATATATGGGCATTATAGTCAAAATACAACAAATTCTTACATCATTTAATCATTTTTTAAAACTCGTAAATAACCTTAAAACACACCACGTATGAAACACGAGGAGTATATTTTTCAATACTTTCAAACCTATCTTTTACAAATGTCGTTCCAGTACTCGTTAGCATTTTCTTTTTTAAAAAAAATATCAAATCATCGATCCCAAGACAAAAAAAGAGTTTGATATACATTTTATGGACCACTCAAAAATAGAGGACCGCAGGAGGGCCTTCATTATCTTAGTGCTATCTGGGCTTATCCAAAAGCAATAATATCGCAGTTTTCGCCTATGGCTACTGCAAGTGTACTACATAAAAGCCAATTTCATATGCAATGCCTCCAATTCAACCCTCTCTGATTTTTTGTACCCTAAAACGACGTATATATACGATGATAATTTTGACCCACTAGCGTGGTTGAAGGATGATAGAAGCAAAAGTCTGGTCTTGGCAACAATTTTGACTCGCCAACGCACGTGAAGAAATATAGCAGCAAAAACTGTTCTCTTGCTCTTATACATGCATTTAGTAATGAAAGGCATGCTTGATATGCATAAATAAATAGGGTGTATAAGAAAGGGAGAGCAGCTAATCAAGGACTAATTTCATCCCTAATTCGACGTTAATTTATCATTTCCAAAAAATATTTGAATTATTTCATGTATGTGTTTTCATAATTATATGGATTCTTTGTTTTTGTCGGATAGATTTTGTAATAGGTATGAGCTATCCATGCTTACTAAAGTCTTGCTATATATATATATTCTAAAAATTCTTCTGATGCTAAATAAAGAATTATATGTTCTCACTAAAAACTACTATCTTTATATAATTAATACATTTTCTTTTAAAATGCTAGTGTATGATTATGGTACAAAATTTGTTGTTGGAATATCAACTGACCACATGACATGCACTTTTGTAGCTACAAGAATTTCACATGCAGCGGTAGGAATACCCTACACGTGTAACGTGTTATTGGCAGATTTCATTTTGTATACCCTTTAGCTGGAGCCTGGACATACAGGAACAAGTACAACTGATTGAACTAATTCCAAATTTGCTGCCGGTGCACTAACTTAGCTTACTATACATTAGCGATTTGCAAGCTATCCTCTTTTGAAATGTTTTTTCTTAAATCAATGGTATCCTTTCCCTTAATCGATAATGGGTAAATCTTTTTCAGATTTGCGTGACTGTTATTTTCTATTAGTGTTCTTTTCAAAGATTGAATCTTAAATCTTTTATCTTGATATATAAAAATTTGACATAATCTTACATTATTAAATCAACTTCATTTTCTTTGCTTGAAAACTAAATAAGCAAAGCCTTTGTAATTAATATTGGGTTCGATTCGTTAAGTATTTCCCCTGTCTGTGTCTGCCATGCCTAACTCTGCTGGTAAAGATTCGAATTCCGTTTTCCTAATCTATATGCTTATGAATATTAGGTTTTTGTCAAAACACTTAAGCTACCTTATGACATTTTAATCTAAGTATTAATAGTGGAAGAGATTATACCGTTTTAATTTCCATGACTAACAGCGTTAACGCATGGCTCATTAAAAAAAAAAAAAAAAAAACAAACAAACAGCGTTAACGCACAATGGAATATTAAAAAGATTTACAATGAAATCGCATCAGAATTTTCTGTTGAACACCGCAAAGCTCAAACATATTCGTTGGATATACTGCTGATGAGTTATTATATATTTATTTCCTTAACCTTAGATAAAGAGATAAAAAAAAATATTGAGAAATGGTTTATTTAAGTTTTTAGTTTTGGAATTAGTCCTTACATTTTTTTTTCAATGCTTTGAATTCCTAAATTTTGCTCAAATTTTGGAAATGGTCCTTTCATCACTTAAGTGTGATATGACCGAGGATATGCCACGTCACCTTCGCCACATCGATATGTAACGTGTCAGATTACGCCAGTGAGTTTTTTAAATTAAAAAAGTTAAATTTATTAAAAATAATTGAAAATTGTATTTTTTTAAATTGAATATTTTAATAAATTTTAACAAAAAAATTTTTTAATAAAAAAATCATGTGGTGTCTCGTGACTCTACGTAACACGTCATTCATCAATACTATGAAAGTGACGTGACATGCCGTCGGCTATATTATCACTTAAGTGACGAAATGATCATTTTCAAAAATTAAACAAAGTTCAGGGACCCAAAACATTGAAAAAAAGTTTAAAGATAAATTCCAAAAGAGCATGTAAGTTGAGGAGTTAAAATGTTAAATAAACCATCTATTATTCTCAAACAATTAAATATCTCATCTTTCTGTATAAATTTATTTTGTTAAATCCCTTGTTCTAAACCTTATGATTTATGAAAGAAGGTTAATATATAAAATTCATATATTGTTGAGATAATTTTTAACCTCATACCCAATAAGAGGTTATGAGAACCATATATGCATAGTAAAACTAAATATTACTAGTAATATTTTAAGAGATAGTAAATTTAGAATTTTGATACCTCTGTTATATTTTTGAAAATTTTATTCTCAATCTTAAAAGTTGAGATTATTATGTTGGAAGATTCACTTGTCATATTCAGGCACGCGATCTGGGTCGGATCCAGATGTTCCTAGGTAGTACATGAAAAATTGGGTGGGCAACAAAAAAAAGTTGAGACTAAACAAACTTGTATTATTATAAAAAATGCCAAAGTAATTTGGGTTTTTATTTTGTCACCCCAATCTCTATGGATGTCACCCCATATGTATAAATTATACATATTATGTCCTTTTTAAAAAAACAACTTTTAATTCGGGTCGTAAGAGGTACTTACGACCTGAAGGTCGTAGCACCCCCTTACGACATTTTAAAAAATTAAATTTTAACACGGATCGTAATCAGGTGTTACGACCTATAGGTCGTAACGTACACCTGCTTACGACCTAAGTTTTTTAACAGGTCGTATGTTAGTTCCATGATGAACATGATGAATGTTTTGATAATGACAAAGTGTTTTTGAACAAGCTACATGTGTTGATCAAGTTTCAAGCTCAACAAGCAACAACAAACATCAAATGAAGAAGAGAGAAAGCAAGCTCATGAAGACCTAAGTTTGAGTGTATTTGTATTTCTTTTATCTTTTGCCTCTCAAGCTTCATAGGTTTTTTATTTGGGTAGATTATTATAGAGGGTAGTGAATCTCATTCATAAGTCATGATTAAATCATAATTTGAGTTTTCACTTAACCTAGAATCAATAGGTGGCTTAAAGGTTTTAAAGGAAAGGTTGGATTTTGAGAAAACAAGTTTTGAACATGTGCAGTACCAACTTAATCGATTAAGTGATTAACTTAATCGAGTACTACTCGAGTACACGACTTGCTTAATCGATTAAGTACTGCTGAACTGATTTTTAAAATACGTTTTTCACTTCTCAAAATCAGTTTTCAAGTGCTACAACTTTTGGGTATTCTATATAAACCTTTTCTTATTATTTATGATTAGTTTAGAATCATTTTCATACAAGTTTTACAAAGAATCAAGCCACTCTATTCTCTCTCATTTTCTAAAGATCAAAGTTCTCATATTTTCATATTCTTTGATCAAGAACCTTTGAATCTCTTATGGTGAATTGTCATAACTCTTGATTGAGATTCATAGGATTGTTTTGTGTTTTCTATTGTGTTGTAATCTTTGCAAGAAGGCAAGCCACTACAACAAACAAGAAGTCTTGGTGTGTCGATTTTATCATCAAGCAAGTGCATTCTTATTGAAGAAAAAGAAGAAGTCTTGGTTGTGAATCAAGCAAGGAGAAGCCTTGGTGTGTGGATTATCATCAAGCAATTAAAGACTTGTTGTGTCGATTATCAACAAGGGGTAGAGGTTAGATTAGAGAGAAGATCAATAGGATTACAAGGCAAGGGTGTCGGTTATCTCTTGTAAGCTAGCAAGAAGGGAGTCTTGTGAGGCAATCACTTGTAATTTGAGAACTCTAATTCCTCATAGTGAAGAATCTCTCTTGGTTGAAGAGGGGACTGGATGTAGCTTTCAAGCGGATGAAAGTGAACCAGGATAAATCACTGTGTCGTATCTCTAAACCCTTACTCTTTATATTCAAGTCATTTGATTGCGTTCTTGGTTGAAAACCTAGAAAGATTGATTTTCATAATTGATTGAATTGAATCTTTAATTGTTCAAATTGATAAAGGGAAAATCATTTTCATAACTAGGTTAATCAATAAGAATATAGGTGTTAATCATTTCTGCTGAATCTCTGATCTTGCATGTGAATTGATTGATTTTCGTATTCGAATGAAAAATTGATTTTTCTGTTTTCTGTCATATTTAATCGATTAAGTTCAAGTTTAATCGAGTACTACTCGAGTAAATTGCAGGTTAATCGATTAAGTGCTGTAGAATTTGCAAAAATCATTTGTTTTGATTGTTTAGATTTGTTTCGTTCGAAAATCTTTCAAGGTAGCTTCAACACCTATTCAACCCCCCCTTCTAGGTGTTTTCCTAGGGTTCCTAAGTCTCTCCAACCATCAATTGCGGTTTCTTCAATTGGTATCAGAGCTCGGTCGAAAGACACGAGCATAAGAGCTTTTTCGTAAAGATCCTTTAAGAAAATCGCAATGGGTTCCATGAATCCCTTTGGTGGTGAAGGTGCTTCAATAAGTCGTCCTCCATTGTTTGCCGGAGAAGGCTATGCATATTGGAAAGTTAGAATGAAAATCTTTATCCAAGCCATAGATAGTGAAATTTGGAAAGTAGTTGAAAAAGGTCCTCATATCCCCTCTAGTTTAGTTGAAGGTGTAGAACAATTGATCCCCGAGGATAAGTGGAAAGATGATGATAGAAAGAAAGTACAATATGATTATAAAGCAAAGAATATCATCACATCCGCTTTATCCTATGACGAGTTCTTTAGAGTTTCTCAATGTTCTAGTGCTAAAGAAATGTGGGACACTTTACAAGTGACTCATGAAGGAACTAGTGAGGTTAGGAGAGCTAGATTGAATGCTTTGATGCGTGAATATGAGTTATTTACTATGCTTCCAAATGAAACTATAAATGATATGCAAAAGCGTTTTACTCATATTATAAATCATTTACTTGCTCTTGGTAAAACATTTCTTCAAGGTGAACTTTCTAACAAAGTGTTGAGATGTTTAGACAGGAATTGGCAACCAAAAGTAACGGCTATTGTTGAATCTAAGAATTTGGATGCTATGGATCTAGCAACACTCTTTGGAAAGCTTCAAGAACATGAAATGGAGCTTGGACGATTAAGTATCAATGAAGAGTCGGATAAGAACAAATCAAGGAAAGGACTTGCTCTTAGAGTCAAAAGTGCATATAAAAAGAAAGATAGTTCCGATGATGATGATAGTGAAGATTCTGATTCCGATGTTGATGAAAAAGACATGAAACTTTTGTTAAAAGAGTTTGACAAGTTTCTAAGGAGAAAAGGAAGGTTGAACAAGGACAAAAGTAAAGAGAAGGATTCCCCACACTATAAGACCAAAACTTCAAAAGAAGGTGTAGTTTGCCATGAATGTGGAAAGCCCGGTCATCTCAAGTACTCATGCTCTAGGTATCTCAAGAAAAAGGAGAAAGACAAGAAAAATTCTAAATCTAAAAGAGCATACATAGTTTGGGATAGTGATGAAGATAACAAGAAAAGCACATCGAGTAGTTCATCGGATGATGAAGAAGCCGCTTGTCTCAACTTGATAACTCTAGTAGATGATGAAGAACAAAGTTCAAATGATGAATCAAGTTATCAAAGCGAGGATAGCAATGTAAGTGAATCTAAATCCGAAATTTCTTCTAAATATGAATTGTTACATAATGCTTATGAAGAAATGTATGAACAACTTGAAAAACTAGCTTTGAAAAACATTGAAAGAAAGAAGCTCATTTTGAAACATCAAAAAGAGATTTTAGATCTTCAAAAACAAGTTGATGAGCTTAATCTTGAAAATGAAACTCTTGATCTTATCTATGCTAGTTCTTCTTGTGATTGTGCTAGTAGATTGAATGTTGTGGTTGATTGTGAGAATTGCAAGTTGCTCAAGGATGAAAATGCTATTTTGAAAAATAAGCTTGCAAGTTTCACCATTTGTGATATTAGATTGCGCACATTGTTAAATTTTCAAAGAGAAAATTTAAACAAGTTTGGTTTGGGTTATACTAATGCTAAGAGTAAATCTCATAGAAATGTTGTTGATTTTTCTAAAGTTGATTTTTCAAATCCTCCAACATGTTTCTATTGTGGTACTCATGGACATACTTCAAATGTGTGTTATGTTAAAGTGCATGGTATATCTAAAGGAAATTTTGTTTGGATGAAAAAGGGTGAAAGTCCCTACACTAACAAAAATGGATCCAAAACCATTTGGATACCAAAAAGCAAAGCATGATTGTTTTGTAGGTTTGATTGAAGATGCAAATGAATGACACATTCTCTCAATTGGTCTCAACTATGAATGTCTATATTCACATCTTCAATTGGTATCACACTTGCATCTCAAGTGAATGTCCTACAAAGTGGTAATATTTGATATTGATATATTATCTCAATTGGTATCTTCTCAATTGATATTACTTTTCTAAATGTTTAGTTAATTCAATTTGTATCATTGAGAGATTATTAGTTGATTATCATGCTTTTGTGATTATTGATATTTCTTTACATTGATATCTTCTTTGTTAAGTGATATTATGATCTTTTTAGTTCTAAATTGGTATTATATTTCATTGTTATATTTTCTTACCAATTGATATCACATTTCAAAGTATAGTTCTATTGTATTTGTTCAATTGGTATCAATGTTGTGAAGAAATGATCATTGATTTCTTACCTTGGCTTAGATGTTATATTTCAATTGATATATACATTTCTTTTTGATAATGCCAAAGGGGGAGAAATATGATGTTTTGAATTGAATGAAATGTTTCTCAAAGAGGGAGAAATGGTATGTTTTGAAACATGGGAGAAATATAATATGATTTTTAGATGTTTGTTTGGAGAAAGATTGTTTTTGTTGTTTTTATGTAGGTTAAGCTAAGTTGTTTAAGATATCTCAATTGGATTCAAGTGTTAAAGCAATGATTGAGGGGGAGAAAGAGTCTTCTCAAGTGATCAAATGTTTCAAGTATCAACAACTTCAAGCGATTTCAAAACATGGGTTGTCATTTTCAAAAAGGGGGAGATTGTTAGTTCCATGATGAACATGATGAATGTTTTGATAATGACAAAGTGTTTTTGAACAAGCTACATGTGTTGATCAAGTTTCAAGCTCAACAAGCAACAACAAACATCAAATGAAGAAGAGAGAAAGCAAGCTCATGAAGACCTAAGTTTGAGTGTATTTGTATTTCTTTTATCTTTTGCCTCTCAAGCTTCATAGGTTTTTTATTTGGGTAGATTATTATAGAGGGTAGTGAATCTCATTCATAAGTCATGATTAAATCATAATTTGAGTTTTCACTTAACCTAGAATCAATAGGTGGCTTAAAGGTTTTAAAGGAAAGGTTGGATTTTGAGAAAACAAGTTTTGAACATGTGCAGTACCAACTTAATCGATTAAGTGATTAACTTAATCGAGTACTACTCGAGTACACGACTTGCTTAATCGATTAAGTACTGCTGAACTGATTTTTAAAATACGTTTTTCACTTCTCAAAATCAGTTTTCAAGTGCTACAACTTTTGGGTATTCTATATAAACCTTTTCCTATTATTTGTGATTAGTTTAGAATCATTTTCATACAAGTTTTACAAAGAATCAAGCCACTCTATTCTCTCTCATTTTCTAAAGATCAAAGTTCTCATATTTTCATATTCTTTGATCAAGAACCTTTGAATCTCTTATGGTGAATTGTCATAACTCTTGATTGAGATTCATAGGATTGTTTTGTGTTTTCTATTGTGTTGTAATCTTTGCAAGAAGGCAAGCCACTACAACAAACAAGAAGTCTTGGTGTGTCGATTTTATCATCAAGCAAGTGCATTCTTATTGAAGAAAAAGAAGAAGTCTTGGTTGTGAATCAAGCAAGGAGAAGCCTTGGTGTGTGGATTATCATCAAGCAATTAAAGACTTGTTGTGTCGATTATCAACAAGGGGTAGAGGTTAGATTAGAGAGAAGATCAATAGGATTACAAGGCAAGGGTGTCGGTTATCTCTTGTAAGCTAGCAAGAAGGGAGTCTTGTGAGGCAATCACTTGTAATTTGAGAACTCTAATTCCTCATAGTGAAGAATCTCTCTTGGTTGAAGAGGGGACTGGATGTAGCTTTCAAGCGGATGAAAGTGAACCAGGATAAATCACTGTGTCGTATCTCTAAACCCTTACTCTTTATATTCAAGTCATTTGATTGCGTTCTTGGTTGAAAACCTAGAAAGATTGATTTTCATAATTGATTGAATTGAATCTTTAATTGTTCAAATTGATAAAGGGAAAATCATTTTCATAACTAGGTTAATCAATAAGAATATAGGTGTTAATCATTTCTGCTGAATCTCTGATTTTGCATGTGAATTGATTGATTTTCGTATTCGAATGAAAAATTGATTTTTCTGTTTTCTGTCATATTTAATCGATTAAGTTCAAGTTTAATCGAGTACTACTCGAGTAAATTGCAGGTTAATCGATTAAGTGCTGTAGAATTTGCAAAAATCA
The DNA here is from genome assembly GCA_037953625.1 of Crotalaria pallida. Lineage (NCBI taxonomy): Eukaryota > Viridiplantae > Streptophyta > Magnoliopsida > Fabales > Fabaceae > Crotalaria > Crotalaria pallida. The sequence goes on from CM075649.1 coordinate 182,484,366, forward strand.
TTTGTTTTGATTGTTTAGATTTGTTTCGTTCGAAAATCTTTCAAGGTAGCTTCAACACCTATTCAACCCCCCCTTCTAGGTGTTTTCCTAGGGTTCCTAAGTCTCTCCAACCATCAATTGCGGTTTCTTCATCGTAAATAAGTGTTACGACTATTACGACCCTTCACAAAGTCACATGTAGTGTTCTCTGCCCTTTCTTCATCCTCATCACCCGTCGCTTCCCTCACATCCCTTGTATGTATTCATATTTGCTTTCTCACCTTCTTACTTATGCGAGAGTGGCGTCACAATTATTATAAAGTTATTGTTGAGATTATAGGAATTATTATGATTTCTAACACCAAACTCTCGCTTATCATCAGTATCGGAGCCATGCATGTCACTGCTTATAATCCATTTTAAGGACCTCATGCTTCTATTACAGAGTTATTTTTCTAATTATGTTCAGCAAACTGTTTCTGCTTGCTTTTGGTTTTTGTCAGTGATTCTGCGCCATAGTATCCTGTTACTTCGGTAAATTATTTCTGCTTGTGTGTGACATGTTGTTAGAAATAATTTTGAAGAGGATATTATTTGATTCTCGGCCACTGTGGCTTAGAAAGTTCTCGATTTCCTGATATTCAATGTTTTTCTGCTTAAATAGGATATTAAAACTCCTAATGTGGCTTTGGCGTCAACCAAACCTTTGCAACAGGGTAAATTTATAATATTTAAATTTAAATTCCATTAAAGCCTTGTTTCTCTCTCCTTAGACGCTGAAGTTTATTTGAATTGGTTTTGCAGTATGTTCACTGTGGATGCATTGTATCAAAGACTTTGTTCAAGCACCTTGATTTTGGAGGCATTGGTTGCGTTAATTGTGTTCAACTAGTAAAGACTTTGTGAAGGGTCGTATGTGACTGTTACGACCATAAAGGCGTAACACTCATTTACGACCTGTTAAAAAACTTAGGTCGTAAGCATGTATTACGACCCATGTCAAAACTTAGTTTTATAAAATATCATAAGTACTTCTTACGACCCGTATTAAAAGTTGTTTTTTTAAAAATGATATAATAGGTATAATTTATATATATATATATATATATATATATATATATATATATATATGGGGTGACATCCATAGACCTTGGGGTGGCAAAATAAAAACCAGTAATTTAAGGATAATGCCTTCAAAATACTCTACAATTTTGTATTAGTAAATTTCAAATTTAATACTTAAAGAAATAATAGACTCAGTGTCTCAATGAACAATTACTTTATTTAAACTTTTTATCCTCAATTTTAAAAACTGAACTTAAAAAAAAAAAAACTTATTACTCTTATTTAACATAATGATTAAAGATCTACTCCACAGATGTGGGATCATACACTAAAACCCTTTGGAAAGGAATAAATATTGAATAGTCATATTGTCTATTAGTTACAATCAAATAGTTTTTCAAAAATTATATAGTACCATTTTAGTTACGATTTCAATTGTGATTAAATACATAAATAGATTAATGAGTATGCACTGATGGTACAAAGTTTTTTATACCATTAGTCCATCATCTATCATTCGTTTGTATTACTTTAATCTAAAAATCAACTACCATACTCGAATAAAGGGTGAATGATACACCGATGATGTAAAAAACCTTTACACACTGTCGGTGCATTATCCATTTTCTCATGCATAAAATGTAGCAAATTGTTTATATAACCGTGGTTATATAGACCGTGATCTTTTCCCTAACATTTAGCTACATCCATTTACCTACATTTTAATCGATAAATATTGGTTTTGGCTACGTTCGGTATGGTTTGTTAATGTTTAAACGTGCCTACTAAAAGTTTCTACAAATTTATATACACGCTGTGATGCCCCTTCCCTCCAATATAGTAGTATTCCATAAACCAATCCATGACTGTGCCTATTACAGTCGTGCAAGTTGAACACTCCAAAGACAGTTTTAAAAGTTTCTACAAATTTATATACACGCTGTGATGCCCCTTCCCTCCAATATAGTAGTATTCCATAAACCAATCCATGATTGTGCCTATTACAGTCGTGCAAGTTGAACACTCCAAAGACAGTTTCGTTTCAATTTCAAGTAGTGAGCGGTGTTAAATAATTTTTAGAAACCAGCTGGCCATCATTTGATTGTTAAAAGGACCCACGTTTAACATTATCTAGTAAATATAAAATTTTATAAATTTATTTTTCAAAAAAAAAAAAAAAAACGTATTTAGAGTTGTTGGGTATTTAGCTTTAACCCTTTAAGAAAATCTTTATATTATTATCGGGACATTGCATAAAAGTGTTTGCCTTGAAGTTTCTACGTGCCTGCTATTCTCTTAATTTTCCTCCCCTCTTTTTCTTGGATTACTTAGTTTTCTTTTCACCCAGAATGCGCCGGGACGAGTGATAACTAACTAAAATGTAGGCTTTTTAAATTGTATTTTTGCTAACAAATGCACTTAACTGAAAAAACTTGTTAAAGTTTTCATAATAGAAAAAAAAAATCATATATTCATATTTATTTTTCTCTCAGAAACATTTCAAATACATTTCACTATTTTTAATTAACTTTTTGACAAGTGTCTTAAAAATAATTAATAAAAACACTTGTTGACATTTTTCTTTTAAATATATGTTCACTGGTACTACGTTTTAAGAATTAATTAAAGCAAATTTTCCCGAGAGAATTGTTTGTTTGAATCCCAAATATGTGAATACATAAATTTATACACCCTCACTTACAATGTAAGCAAATCTAATTATTTTCGCACTTATTAAAAAGGTTAGTTGATTGTATTTAATTTTCTCAAATTTATAAAAATAGAGGTATTTTAGGAAAGTAGTATTGAGAATGAAACAAAAATTAAATAAGAAAACAACTTTCTAGGTATATTTTAAGAAAATAGCATTGAGAATGAAGTAAAATTTAAGAAAATTGATTATTTTTGTTTATATTCTAAACAAAATAAAATGTGTTTTTTGTTGCTTATATTTTAAAGCGAATGGAGTAATAATTTTTTTAACCCTTGATAATATATTGGATACGCTTGCAAAAAAAAATTCTTTATTATATAAGGCATGTAACGTTAAAAAAATATTACGCGTGCATCACTATTTCACATATTTTGCTTTTATGCGAGAATATATTCGATGCCACGCTCAAGATTCGAGTCCAGTGACAAACACATATCTACTTTGTTTATATAAAAAAAAGTTATTCGAGGCTAGAAAAATTTTCGAGGTATCACATTTATCAAAATAAAATAGATTATCATATAAAAAAAATTATTCATCAAATAAATAGATAATATTTCAGATAAAATATGTTATTTTTGATTTATATGGGGAAGTATAAAATTTATCAACAAAATTATCTAGATTGTTTTTTTTAGGAGTACATTTTGGTTTGAACCTGTGTCTTTTTATATAGTTATTTTTATTTGTTGTTAATAATAATCTTTAATTTAAAATAAATATAAAAAAAATTAAAATATCAATAACCCGTGCATTATACGGGGTAAGAGCTAGTTGAATAATAAGTTTTCTTTAATTAAAATGTTTATACGAGTTGAATCTCAATATTTTCTAAGATTATAATGAGAAATTTCATGATTTTTTGGACATGTACAAAAGTATTTCTATATTATTTATTAACATAAGCATTAAAATTAAAACTTAAAATCTTATAAATTATGAATCAATTTTTTCATAATTTAATCAAACTTTGTTAATCACTTAATAATTTCACTAAAATAGCAAGTAAAAAGTATACATATGATAGAAAATTATTTTTTTGTTGTACACCAACCGGTACCCGGATCTGGTTTATCCAGAATCTGACTCATCCGATCCGACCCAACTGAGCTCGCACTAATCAGTTCGAGTCTCCCACCAAAAGTTGTTTCATACCCAAGGCTCAAACTCTGATAGAAAATTATTTGATGCTACTATTTTTAAATACTACAATTCATGGATCCTTTTACTTGATATAGGAGTATATAAAAAGTTTTTTTATCCATGCTTTAAATCTTAAATTTTGTCCATTTTTTTATATCTCATTCTATTGTAAAAGATTTAACATTATTTATCTTACCCACTATAGTTGTCTTATTCAAATTCATCTATGACGACCAACGAACTGTTGGTACAGTGGTGTCAGGGGCTGCACTTGGTAGGGCGAACCACGGTTCGATCCTCCGCAACAACGTTGGTAGAGGAATAAAACCTTAACCCCGGGACCCCCCTCGAACTGGATTAGTCGGCCCAGTGGACCGAATACCAGGGTGCAAACCAAAAAATTTCATCTATGGCGATTGTTTAATTAATGTGGCTGCATGCATGATCTCGACAATCTTTTTAAAAATGATGATAAATGTCATCATCTCTTACTTATCTTAAAATCAATTTTATCATTTATCATTATTTTAACTTTTAATCATAATAATGAAAAATTTTAATTGCTCTCTCTATCCTTAGTTATAAGGCCCTCTTAACACTTTTATTTTATCCCTATTATAAGGCTCTTTACCAATTTTCAATGAGCATTAATTATTTTTTTCCACAAACATCCCTATTTATTTAACACTTTTTAGATTCTCAATAATATTAATAGGGGTAATTTTGAAAATACATATCAAAAGTTCACATTTCCAATACAATTAACTAAATTATTCTACTTTTTTAATGAACGTGAAATTTTCAAGAGGACTTTATAATTAGGGAGGGAGGTAGTATTAAATTTTTTTTACAGTGCACTGCATAAAGAATGAGACGTTTCCTTAACAACAGCAAGTGAACCCGTGTGACAGTCCTAGTGGAGAATTCAATTTTTCAAGTCCCATCCCATGAAATTGTGCGGACCAAAATCAAAATCAGAGAAAAAAAATATAGAAAGAAAAAAAAAAAGAAGCATTTAACCGCTTGATCAAATGGAGTGAGAGCGAGAACCCCACCCCCCGTAAACCAGGTTCTCTGTCTATCTCAGTCACTCCATTTTCCAGACTTCTCTGTCTCGCTACCCCCCTCCTCGAATATTCTCTTCCTTCTTCTTCTTCTTCTTTTTTTTTTTTTAAAAAAAAATTTGTTTGTTCTCACTCCTCCTCCCTTTCCCTTCTTCCTTCATCTCTATAAATAAATAAATGTTTATTCAGTTCCGCGTTTAAAAGAAGCATAATCAACTTTAGTAGTAGTACTGTTAGCAGTAGCAGTTGGTGGGTGCGATCGATGGCAGGGAACGATTGGTTAAACAGTTACCTTGACGCCATACTTGACGTCGGTCCTGGTCTGGAAGGTGCCAAGTCCTCTCTCCTTCTCAGAGAGCGTGGCCGTTTCAGCCCCACTCGCTACTTCGTCGAAGAGGTCATCGGTTTTGATGAGACCGATCTCTACCGCTCCTGGGTTCGGGTACTGCATCTTCTTCTTCCCTCTTCCCTCTCTCTCTCTCTACCTACCTGGCCTGCAGATCCATTCACTCACTCTCTCTCTCTCACTCACATGATTATGTTCTTTTGATTTCAGGCTTCTTCCACCAGGAGTCCTCAGGAGAGGAACACCAGATTGGAGAACATGTGCTGGAGGATTTGGAACCTCGCTCGCCAGAAGAAGCAGGTTCTACTCTATTCTATTTCATTCCGTTGATTATTCTTCGTTTTCTGATCTTTTGTCTTGTCTTGTGTTGTGCTGTGTTTGATTATATATATATATATATATAGCTTGAGAATGAGACAGCTCGGAGAATGAACAAGCGTCGTCTCGAACGCGAGAAAGGACGAAGAGAGGCTACTGCTGACATGTCTGAGGACTTATCCGAAGGCGAGAAAGAGGTTTCCACTCACGGCGACTCCAACAGAGGAGGCAGGTTGCCGAGGATCAGTTCCGCCGATGCCATGGAGACTTGGGCTAACACTCAGAAGGGCAAGAAGCTCTACATTGTCCTCATCAGGTATGAATGAATACAATACGGTGTCGCTTTGTGTAATCTTTTATACCCGGCTTTGTGTGGTTTATGCTCTTGTTAACAACTAGCAGTCTGCTAAATGCAGTATTCATGGTCTGATTCGAGGGGAGAATATGGAGCTTGGTCGTGATTCTGATACCGGTGGTCAGGTAATACTACTTCTTTCCATTCGGGGAGAGTGATGATGACTTCCGTTCAGGTTTGACTTAATTACACTCGACATCGCTTGTTTTAAAAGCTACGCTCGCTTGCCAAGGTGTCAAGTGGAATTAAGTCAAACCAAAAGGGAAAGTGCAACTGGTAAGTGCGGACCATGTCAACTATGTTGCCTGGTTTGAATCGCTGACTCGTTGAGCCATCTTTCACCCCTAAACTTTTGTCCTTTCTTGCTAACCCATGCAACTGGTTAAGGAATAAAAACTTCATATCGGAAATCACAACTTTTAAAATTTTAATGTCTTATATGCATTCATTCTCGATGCTATCTTTGATACCTTGAACAGTATGCTTATAGCACTTGTTAGCATTATCCAAAATTAAACTTTAAGAATCTGTTCTCTTTTTCCTTGCTGTCTGCATGATTATGTGATATTAAATGTTGATAACACGATATCTTCAGTTGGTGATATGGGAAATTAAACTCTTTCTGTGTATTTTTCTCTCTATAATGGGCAGGTAAAGTATGTCGTGGAACTTGCAAGGGCCTTGGGGACAATGCCAGGAGTTTATCGGGTTGATTTACTAACTAGACAAGTGTCCGCACCGGATGTAGATTATAGTTATGGGGAACCAACAGAAATGTTGACTCCAAGAAGCACGGATGAATTTGGAGATGACATGGGAGAGAGCAGTGGTTCCTACATCATTCGTATTCCCTTTGGTCCAAGAGATAAATATATTCAGAAAGAACTTCTTTGGCCTTACATTCCTGAATTTGTGGATGGCGCACTTAACCACGTTATACAGATGTCCAAAGTTCTCGGGGAGCAAATTGGTGGTGGGCATGCTGTCTGGCCGGTTGCCATCCACGGACATTATGCAGATGCAGGTGACTCTGCTGCTCTTTTGTCTGGTGCTTTAAATGTTCCAATGCTTTTCACTGGCCATTCACTTGGTCGAGATAAATTAGAGCAACTTTTGAAGCAAGGTCGACTATCAAAGGATGAAATAAACACAACTTACAAGATTATGCGTAGGATAGAAGCGGAGGAATTAGCCCTTGATGCTTCTGAAATAGTCATAACAAGCACAAGACAGGAAATAGATGAACAATGGCGCTTGTATGATGGTTTTGATCCAGTATTGGAGCGTAAAATACGAGCAAGGATCAGGCGTAACGTGAGCTGTTATGGTAGATTTATGCCTCGCACAGCGGTAAGTACCAGATCACTTGAAGCAAAATGTCATGATTTTTAATTGGTGGCTGGTTTTAGCCTTTCAGTCTAATTTGGAACTTAAAAGCAAAATGTCTTGCTGCTTTATCTGTACTTGATGCGGTCACCTTTGAGCAAATCCTCTGTTTTTCATTTAAACTTGGGGGAAGACACGGTTTTACTGTCCACTTTTATTTTTATTTGTAATGTCATGGCTCATTAGTTTGTCCAGGAAAGGAGTAGCATTATGTTGTGTGTATGATGACAAATGAAGACATGGCTAGTACTTTGCATTGTAATGAATGCATGGGTTAGAAAGACTATAGACTAACCTCCTGGTTTGCATAGTTCTTCTTGAAAACAGCATTTCTTGCACAGTCATGTTCCAGATGCCAGATCTTTTTTGGTAATATTTCATTCCTATTACCATATAATGTAAAATTAGATGTTATATTATAGTTGTGTCCCGCAGGTAATTCCACCTGGTATGGAGTTCCATCATATTGTTCCACTAGATGGTGATATAGATGGCGAACCAGAAGGGAATTTGGACCATCCTGCCCCCCATGATCCAACTATTTGGCCCGAGGTTCGAATGTGCTTTCTGCTTTTCTTTTAATATCCAATTTTATACTTTTGTTTTATAATTTATCGGATGCAACTTGACTGTAAAATTCTGTCTTAAAATCCAATACAAAATATAATTGATGCAATTTAAACTTTGTAATTTTCAGATAATGCGCTTCTTTACCAACCCTCGCAAACCTATGATACTAGCCCTTTCTAGACCAGACCCCAAAAAGAACATCACAACTTTGGTGAAAGCATTTGGAGAATGTCGTCCTCTCCGAGAGCTTGCTAACCTTGTATGAAACTATGAAGGATCAATCTGCACTTATTTGAGCATCATTTGTTTTAGATTTTCGAGTCAGCTGACTTGCATTGCTTGTCTGATTTAATATCTATCACTATTTTGGGTTTTTCAGACCTTAATCATGGGTAACCGAGATGGTATTGATGAAATGTCAAGCACAAGTGCTTCTGTTCTTCTGTCAGTACTTAAGTTGATTGACAAGTATGATCTGTATGGTCAAGTGGCATATCCTAAACACCACAAACAATCTGATGTTCCTGACATATATCGTCTTGCAGCAAAGACAAAGGTAACTTAACATATTGGATTGAAATAAACGACGATGCATCAATTTAAGCTTTAAAAAGGACAAAATTTGGCATAATTGATTTTACATGCATAACCCTCATTCCTTCCTCTCTCTTTAGCAAATATCAGGCAATCATAATGTTTTGCATGAATTCATGCTATTGTGTATATATCTCATGATATAAATCTTGTGCATGTACATTCTCTGTTGGATATATTTCTAGTGATATAATAGTTATGCTTGAATGCACCACACATGTGAGTCAATCTATACTTTCTTCATATCTTGTGTATCTCTAATCCGTGCAAGCTATTTTGTCGTTTTCCATTTCATTCGTATCCAATGTGCATGCAGGGTGTTTTCATAAATCCAGCTTTCATTGAGCCATTTGGTCTTACCTTAATTGAGGTGATTTTCTGAATCTTGGATTATTTATAAGTGGCTGATTTCTTTTTGGAGATATAAATGTTAACTTATTTATTTGTTGAACAGGCAGCCGCCTATGGTTTGCCCCTTGTTGCTACTAAAAATGGAGGTCCTGTTGATATTCTTCGGGTATGCATACTGATTGGTGGTTATGTATTGATTTGAAAATGTTCCCTTGGAAATTGATTGTTTATTAATACAGGTACTTGACAATGGTCTGCTTATAGATCCACATGATCAGCAGTCTATCGCTGATGCTCTTTTGAAGCTTGTTAGCAACAAACAACTTTGGGCAAAATGTAGGCACAATGGGTTGAAGAATATTCATTTATTTTCATGGCCTGAGCATTGCAAGACTTACCTGTCTAAAATAGCCACTTGCAAACCAAGGCATCCACAATGGCTGCGGAGTGAGGATGGAGATGAAAGTTCGGAATCAGAATCACCGGGTGATTCCTTGAGAGATATTCAGGATTTATCTCTAAACTTGAAGCTTTCATTGGATGGAGAAAAGAGTGGGGGTAGTGGAAATGATAATTCTTTGGATCTTGATGAAAACACTGCTGATAGAAAGGCAAAATTAGAGACTGCTGTTTTGTCTTGGTCAAAGAGCATCTCCAAGGACACACGTAAGGGTGGGGCAGCAGATAGATCAGATCAAAATATAAATGCTGGTAAATTTCCACCGTTGAGGAGAAGGAAGCATCTATTTGTAATTGCTGTTGATTGTGAGACCACTTCAGGTCTTCTTGAAACCACCAAGGCAATCTTTGAGTCCGCTGGGAAGGAGAGGACTGAAGGCTCTGTAGGGTTCATATTGTCAACTTCATTAACATTATCCGAGATACAGTCATTTTTGGTCTCAGGCGGTTTGAACCCTAGTGATTTTGATGCTTATATTTGTAACAGTGGCAGTGATCTATACTATCCATCCCTCAATCGTGAAGATCGCCCATTTGTGGTTGACTTGTATTACCACTCACACATTGAATACCGTTGGGGTGGAGAAGGGTTGAGGAAGACTTTAGTACGTTGGGCAGATTCAGTTACTGATAAGAAGGGTGAGAGTGGTGAGCAAATAGTGACTCCAGCTGAACAGCTTTCTACGGACTACTGTTATGCATTCAAAGTGCAAAAGCCAGGAAAGGTAACTTTTCATTTTAGTTGTTTATGAATTTTTTATGAAATACTGTTGTTAGTTATTAAGATTCTGAGTGGAACTTTTTTGTGTAGGCTTGTTCTATCTATATTCACTTTGAGTTGTTGTTTTGTCTTTTATTTCCAGGCCCCCCCTGTGAAGGAGCTTCGTAAGTTATTGAGAATCCAAGCTCTGCGTTGCCATCCTATATATTGCCAAAATGGGACAAGACTGAATGTTATTCCAGTACTGGCTTCTCGTTCCCAAGCCCTCAGGTATTGTCGAATCATCATCATTTCAAAACATTTCGATGTGCCAAAAGTTGTTTATTGTTGACATCTGATGATTGTATGTGCTTCTCCTTTAGATACCTATACGTTCGATGGGGTTTTGAACTGTCAAAGATGGTGGTGTTTGTTGGAGAATGCGGTGACACAGATTATGAAGGACTGGTTAGCGGCCTACACAAAAGTGTGATATTGAAGGGACTCGGAAGCAGTGCAATCAGCCAACTCCATAATAACAGAAGCTATCCTCTTTCAGATGTCATTCCACAGGACAGCCCCAACACCGTTGAGGCAACCGAGGGTAGTAGTAGTGCTGATATCCAGGCTTTGATTGAAAAAGTAGGATATCTAAAGGGATGAAAGTCCTTTTGTCTTCAGTTATGCCTCCTCTCTTGAACCTACTTCCAAGCAAACTGATAATCCGGTATTGGTCCACACTGTTCATAAAGCTTTCTTCTTCTCCCTTCTCTGTAATTTCTATAATCATTGTCTTCATCACAACCTTGCCCCATGAAGCATATATCCTCTTGTTCTGCCAATGCTGCCGCTTGTTGGTTTTGTACCTACAACTACATGTTACAGTTTAATAAAAGGAATTCTGATTTCTACCTGCATGCCTTGTTTGTTTCTTTTTGTCGATTTTCTCGGGGACTTTCTCGTGGTCACAATATCACTAGAGCAAAATTTCCTTTTATGCTCTCGTACTCTTCATCCTTTTCCTTTCCCCTTCCAAGTTATGCCCGGTTACAAGAATTCCATAAATAAAGGCTACCAGGTTGAAAATCAAGATCTCATACTGAAGATTCCAGAACAAAACGGTGTAGAAGATTCGATTCAGGTGAACAATGATGATTGTGATATGTAGCTTTATGAATCATACAGAAATTATATGGTTTCTACTCTTGCAAGGTGTAACGTGCCTTGGATGCCAAATACATGTTTGTTTTGCCTTTTTTTGACATTCTTGGTTTCAAATAAGTTGCTCATCATATTTCGTGTGATGTCAGAATTCATAATCTAATATGATACTATAGTTATGTCTATGAGCCCCATTCATTTGCAATTGGACTTGTATGTTCTTCGTTACTTCTGACTTCCGAGTTCCTGACGTTTGATGAATTTAAGAGGTGTGTAAAGGCAATGTAAATCAGTTTGGTCCATCTCAGTTTATCAAACCGAAAAAGAAAATGGTCCATACGGAAGCCTTTATCGAATACCGGACACATCCCCTCCGGACTCCGTCTAAGTTCAACTCATTTTAGGGCATGGCACGGATAAGTCCTCATTATGGGGCTTTGACTTCTAATTCGAACTACTGATATTAAGAGCTCTGAACATCTCCACATGTTACTATGAATGTTAAATAACCATTAATTCTACTCCCTCTGTTCCTATTTATCTATCCTATTTCAAACAAAACACACCCTTTAAGAAATGCAATAATTACTTAGATTTTCAATACATTAATTATGTTTTTACCCACTATACCTTTTCTCTTTTTATAATCATTACTTACGAAAATCAATACCCTATTAAATAGGGGTAGACATGGAAAGTACGGATAGTTAAATAGGAAATGAGGGAGTAAGTTCTAACTCGTTAATAACCATTACTCTGAACATCTCTCTCTCTCTCTTTTTGTTGATAAACTTTTAAGTTGGTCCGTTTAATAGTTCTAAATTATATCATTTTCAAGATCGCAAATGCTAATAAGTGCATCAAATTAAGAAATAAAGATGTACTGTATTTTTTTTTAGTTTATTGATATACTGACTAATGTGCATTTATGATTAGGATTTTGTTAATTAGTGTTTTAAAGATATTGTTTAAGAAATATATTAAGGGAAAACTTGTACTTCCTTCATCTCACAAAGATGATAAAAAATGGCTAAAATTTTTGTGTCAAACTATAGTTAAAATAATTAATGACAAGTTTAGAAATTGTGATTGGTTGATCATTGCAAAATGCATTAAATTACTTGATTGATAATTGGTTGATGTGTTAGACAAGTCATTAAATGCATGTTTCCTTGATTTTTTTATTTTTGAATTTTTTAACCACCCTCGTGGGATGGAGGGAGTATTAGAAATCTAAAGTCCATCATTTTTCGATATTTTAAATTCAACATTTTTCAAGATAAATTTACTTCTTTTAATTTCTTAACGAATGTCCTAAAGACACTTTTTAGCGTTTTTCTTATGATTATTTTTTTAAGTATTAAAATCTTTAAAATAATTAGAATTGAAAAGATAAATAAGAGACGAGAGAGGATAAAAAGAAAATTAACATATATTAAGGAGACTAGTTTAATGTAGTTAATTTTTTAAAATTTATAAGTTATAAAATAGAGATATTTTAATAGTGTAATATTGAGAATTAAAAAAAAGTTAATTATGATAATATTTAGCAATATAAAATATTATATATTTTTTACCTATTTTTGAGATCATCAAGTAGAATGTTTTTTTTTTTTAATTTTAAATATTCAATATCGAAGGGAGTATACTATCTTTATCACTGTCTTTTAAGGATATAGCGCATAGATAAATATTTTAAAATGTCTTTTTTTTTAATAAGTCAATCTTTGTATTAACAATTTTGTTCTATATCTCTATGTCATAATTGGTTTTTATATTTTCATTGTTTATTTCTCCTATTAATTATTCGCTCCACTTCACAATAATGATAAAAAATGACAAAATTTTTAATTTTAAACTAAAGTTAAAGTAATTAATGAAAAAAAATTATAAATTGAAAATTTTGATTTGTAATTAGTTGATCAATGCAAAATGCATTAGAATAGTTTTTTTTTATTTTTATAATTGATTGATGTGTTAGATAAACTATTCCATGCAAGTCTTATTTTTTTTTACTTTTGTAAATTTTTTTGTCCGTATTTCTTGCGAAATCATCGGTATTCCCAAGAGCACCCTTAATACCAGGGAGTCCTTGAGACTAATCCGGAGCGAGCTGCGTGGTTGGCTTTCCCAGCGGGATGTTTTTAGTGGGAATGGAACACGGGGCTACTAGCACTCGTGTCCCATTCCCAAGATTTCATTTGGGGCCTTATACCAACTGAACCAAACCCCGTTGATTACTTTTGTAATTTTTAATCATCCTTGTGGGATAGAGAAAATATATGATATAGAGTTATAAAGATAGTAATCAATTGTTGTATTGAAGTATGAAATGATACACTAATTAAATAATAACAACTATTTTCTTAAAATAACAATTACTATTATTTTTCTCCAATTCTAAATGTAATCAAGTCTCTTTGATTAAAAATATGTTTTTAAAATTATCAATATAATAATTATTATTGAAACTCTAAAAAATATTAGATAAAAATAAATGTTTTTAACTTTTTAATTTACATGAAATTAGGAGTCTCTTGTGATGGATTGGAGCATTTTGCTTCCATATATGATCGGTGTGCTGATTTATGCTTAGTATTTTCCTTCTTTTAATTGTAATTTTTTTAATTTCTTATCCACCCAAACTTTTTTTTTTTTTGGTGATGATGCTTCTATAGATTTGTTTAATCCATTTTTTGGGTGTTAATCTGGTTGATTATAAAAATAAGAATATGAGGGTTTTCGAAAGTTAGAATTAAAAATAAAATTTACTGTACATGAAAAAAATCTTTAAAAAATTTTACATTAAGAATCGGAAGAATTATTCAAAAACGGATGTACTGTATCTTGGGTGACATTGTTAGGACTTGACACACATTTAATTATATAAGGGTCTATGAGTAAGCCACCTGTCGGCTAATTTTGCTGTTAACCAACTAGTCACTCAATCTAAGGCTTCAATTCAATTAATGCGACCGCAAGCAGGTGGATAGCAGCTACTCCACCAACTAACTTCGATCCATATTTTAATTGAATGGTCTTACAAACAAGTGTTCTTAGTATACTTGTTAAGTTTTTTAGAAATGGAAAATACAACATACTCCCTGTATTTCTTAATATAAGTCATTTTTATCTAATTCACGTAAATTAAGAAAAGTAATTACTGCTCTCAAATTTATCAAAAAATATGTTGACATTTCAAGGTTACCCCTATTAAAAACTTTACAACTTTATTCATTTATCTCTCTATTGTAATTATTACCCTATCACCCTTATGCAATTATGAGGGGTGTATTTGGAATAAATTCTTTAATACTACCTAGATATTCTAAAACGACTTATAAAAAGGGACACCAATTCTACCAAAATGGTGCCCTATATTAAGGGACGAGTAAGTCCCAAGTTTTTTTTTTCTCGAAAATATCAAAGACTACATCTTCCAATGTTTTCCAATTATTTATAACTTCCTTAACAAGTGTCTAAGTGCCCTAAGGGCACTTGTTAGTCCATCCGATTATATATATATTACATACTTAACCGTATTCTCCTGACCAAGAAAAGTGGTTAATTTTGTAAATTTTATGTGAATATATTGTAACATTACAATTTTACCCTTCCACTTTACTTGGGAAAGTGCACGTTAATTAATGAATAACTAAAAACATAATTAGTCAAAACATTTAATAAGGACAAAAAAAGATAAAAAATAATTAATGATGCATATGAAATATAAAATGCCTTATATATAGTACCAAAATTTTTTTCTAAAAGATGCCCTATACTCCATCTTGTCTTATATATAGGGCACCTTCTAGAAGAAATATTTGGTGCTATATATAGGGCACTTTATATTTCCTATGCATTATTAATTGTTTTTTTTATTTTTTTGCCCTTATTAAATGTTTTTTTTAATTCATTAATGACATACACGGTCGAGGAAATTCCTAATATGTAATACTCCCCCTGGCTCGAATTATAAGGAAAACTAACTAATTTTACGCTTATTAAAGAGGTTAGTTGATTGTATTTATTTTTCTCAAATTTATAAAAGAATAGAGGCATTTTAGGAAAGTTGCATTGAAAATGAAACAAAAAATTAAATAAGATAACAATTTTCTAGGGATTTTTTTGGAAAGTGACATTGAGAATGAAATAAAATTTAAGAAAATTTGGTTAGTTTTGCTTATATTTTAAATCAAGAGAGATATATTTTTTTTTGCTTATATTTTGAGTCATGAGGGATTACTCTATGGTATTGAATTACTCTTCCTTGTGGTCATATGTGTAAGATTTTTTTTTGAATTTTTCATATTCAATATAGAAGTTAGTTAAATTTGTTTGTGATACAGAAATATGAAAATTTGATACTCTTGTAATTATTATTGGAATTTTGAAAAGGGTTGAATAAATAAAAAGATTTTCTTAACCTCGACCCTAATATCTTAATCTATACTCGGTACTTGTTTTCTTGAAAAAATAAAAATGTAAAACTTTATCTCTCCTAAACTTTATCACTATTTTTTATAAAACTTAACTACTTTTGGACTCTTATCTTCATTCCTAAAGGCCAAAATAATC
The DNA here is from genome assembly GCA_037953625.1 of Crotalaria pallida. Classification (NCBI taxonomy): domain Eukaryota; kingdom Viridiplantae; phylum Streptophyta; class Magnoliopsida; order Fabales; family Fabaceae; genus Crotalaria; species Crotalaria pallida. Next base: position 182,500,149 of record CM075649.1, read on the forward strand.
TTATATATAAAACCGGAAAGAATGGTATCATATATATTCTTTGGAATTATAGAATCAATGATGAGGTAGTTCATCAAGTAGTAGTATTATTATTTAAACTGATAAAGATTCTCTCTTTTCTTCTTCTCGGTTATGTTATGGCTGATATGGTTGAGCTACGAATCTAACAAAAGTGACAAATTTCTTTCCTACACACCTACTATTTTATTCCCCCAGCGGTGAAAGAATACATACATAACTCTCCAAACCAGAGCTGTATGGATAAAATGGTTGATTCTCCATGGGCGTCACGAGTGCCACTCTTGCTTGTTTTGCTTTAATAGTGTGTGATACATAGTACCATACAAGTCATTATTAACTTGGTCTATCCTTTTTTGAAATACAAATAAAACTAAAAATTTACTGTGTACTGTACTATTGTCCTCCAAATTTAAGTTTATAGGATTACGTATTTTGTTTTCTTTCAATTTATGGCTTATGCTGTAGCAGTTATTATTACCACATTGACATTGATAATTGGTTTTAATTTGAGTCTCTCTTTTGACATTGATAAAGAGCATGGAGAATGTATTAATATTTGGTAGGAGGACCAACCACCTTTGTCTCCTTTCTTCACCATGTAATGAAGAAAGAATATCCGTTTTATGCTTCAACAAATCAACACGATTATACATTCCCTCCGTGTTAGTACGGAGTATTTTTTATATTGTAATTAATTTTTTGGCTTAAATATCAAAATGGTCCATATAATTGTTGCTCATTTTGAAATTAGTCCCTATAAAAAAATTTCTTTGGTTTTGGTCCTTGACATTATTTATTGTTTTGGTTTTGGTCCCTGACATTATTTATTGTTTTTGTTTTAGTCCCCCATGTTTAAATTGGATGGAGATCACTGACGTGACCTACCAGAATGGTGGTCAAGAGGCTGTTGCTACTGAGAATGGTGGTCAAGAGGTTGTTGCTACTGGGAACGAGCAATCATCTGCACAACTTGCACGGTCATGTAGAAAGAGGGCTAGATCAACTGATGAAGCCCTCTTTCTACATAACTGTGCAGGGTGTGTAGACGGATGATCATTCATAGTAGTAGCAGCCTCTTGACCACCATTCCCAGCAGCAGCCTCTTGACCACCATTCCGTTAGGCCATGTTAACGATTTCCATCCAATTTAAATGCGGGGGACTAAAACCAAAACAATAAATAATGTTAGGGACCAAAACCAAAGAAAAAATTTTATAGGGACCAATTTCAAAATGAGCAACAATTATAGGGACCATTTTGGTATTTAAGCCTAATTTTTTTAATCATTCTAATCTATCATTTTCAATTTTTTATCTCTTCAATAATAATTATATATGCAGTTAAAATAATAATAATAATTATATATGGAATATTAATATCAAAATATTCTAAATTTTTACTATTTCATTTAATCATTTCTTACACATCAAGCATAACCATAAAATACAATATCTTTAAAAATGAGGAAGTAAAAAAATAATAAACATACATAAAAAAAGGGCCTTCAGCACTTATTAATAAATACTCTCTCTCTCCTATCCGTCCTATATGTAAGATTTTTTGAGAAAAAAATTTTGGTCCGACTATTTGTTAGATTTTATTTCTAGTAATATACTAATATTTAATTACTTTTTTTCAAAAACACTCTTATTAAATCAACACTTTTTAAAGTATTAATAATAATTATAAAGGTAATTATGAAAAAATATATTAAATGTTTACATTTCCAATACCATTAACAACCTTAACCTACTTTCTTGCTAGACACATTTTTTTTTTCAAAAGTGTCTTATATAGATAGGTTCAGAGAGAGAGTATAAAGTTAGTAAATAATAAGTATTAGAAAACTAAATTTAGTGATACTATCAATCTAGGTCTTTACGCTAAATTGTGGTATTTGCAAAAAAAATAAAAAAAATCATCTTGCTTCATTACTCCAAACGTTCTCTCCATACTACTACGAAGTGATGATGAATGTGCATTATTAAAAGTTTTTTCAGAATTATTTGGTGCCTCATGTTGAAACTAAGATCAATAATACCTTATTTTTAAATATGGTATCGAATATCCTGTTTATCCAGATGCCTTTAATCCACCATATAATATCGACTTAATAATATAAAAAAAAAAAGAAAGAAAGAAAGAAACAATATTGAATTCAATGATGACCATACTCTATGGTAATAAATAATTTCAACAATAAATTAAAGAAGGAAACATTATGTGGTGATCGAGGAAAGTTCGCCACTTATGTGTTAAACGCATGAAGAAAAACTCGTTTATTATGTTTTGATCCTTCTCAGTTCTCACTTAACGGATAAAAATGTGAAAAACATATCAAAATCATACACAATCGTGACATTTAAAGTGGAAATGCAATTTCTCTCTCTATAATGTGATTGATCAACCTACTCTGGGATGCATGTTGTCACGCCATCCAATATAATCCTATAATGCAAATGTCGTCAGGCATGCTTCAAAATTTATAAAATAAATAAAAAATAAAAAACGTTTATTTTAAAATAAAGATTGTATCGTATGTCATTAGCAATTTGAAATGGTCTAAATTAAAACTCTGGATCCTTAAATCATAAAAAATCATGAGCAAAATCTCTGTAACTTTTAATTTTGCCACAAATTACTTCTAATAGTCATGAATAACTCTACCAATAAAACCAATGGAGCTTTGAAATTGCTCTCTCACACGTCTCTGTAAGCAAGGTAATATTGTGTGCAAATGTATCCACTTTTGTTTCTTTTGTTCAATTGTAGTTATGATTTATTGTCCACACGCCACCGTTGGAGTGGTAGATTCATTATAAGTGACCTAAATAATACATTGACATGGCAAATGTAAAATATAATAGTACTAGTAATACTTAATAGTATTAATCTCTATATAATGTTGTAATGGTGTTGTAATACACCAAGCCAAGCCCAAACCATACATTCCAGCTATCAAGTCATAAAAGTGTGCCACTTAACAAACCCCTTAGAAGTGCCAAACCTTACGGGGAGGTCCTTAAATGCTGCAGTTGGTACAGTTGTGAAGCCTCCATTACTGCATTAACACATAGCCACTCCCTAACAATAAGAGAAAGTCAGAGATCACAAAGAGAAATATATGCTCTAGCATCTAGACTAGATTCTCACGTTTTTTTATTAAGTTTTTTTTTTTTTTTTTTGGAAACTAAAACCATCTTGCTTCTCTTGTGAATTCAGTGGTGGCTAAAAAAGAGCTATGAACTGTGGTGGTGAGACAAGATCTGTGGTGAAGAGGAAATGCAAAGAAACTAATGAAACATTGAGTTTTACACGTGCAGAACAGAAGAAGGACAAAGACATGTTGTCTCAACAACAGGACAGGAACAGGGGAAGAAGCAACAAACTTCTGAGTTATTGGGAGCTGCCTGATTACATGAAGGACAATGAATACATTCTGCGTTATTACAGAGCCAATTGGTCTCTCAAAGATGCTTTCTTTAGCATCTTTCGCTGGCATAATGAAACCTTGAATGTTTGGACGTAAGATAATTATTATTAAGTTTTTCCCAGTTTCTTCAACTCATCCTTTGTATTATTTCATTATTATTAGTAGTAGTAGTAATGTTTTTTAGTATTTGATTCGATATGACCGAGGTTATTTATTTCTCAAGCCCTAATGGGGTTTTGTGGTTTCCAGGCATTTAATTGGATTTTTTCTGTTTCTGGGATTGACCCTGGCGAATTTGATGAAGCCTCAGGTGGTGGATCTGTTAGGCATGCTTACCAGGTTTGTTTTTTAAAACCCCTTTCTCCAATTGTTGGGTGTGTGTAATGAGTGTAAGACAAATAAACAAGCTCAGCTGCATACTCATTGTCAGAGACTGAGAGAACCAATCTCTGTGAATAAACAATATAGAAGATACTGGAATCTTGAATCCACTTGCTTTATCAACTAATTTTTTTTTTTAATAGAAAATATCAGAAACTCTGACTGCAGAAACAAAATTATTATTGAGCACACATCAGACATATTTAACATTCTCTTATATACTCACATGTTTCATTAACAAATAGTGAAAAACTAGGAATTGGGGGCATGGCTGCTAAATTATGTGGGGACAAGGAAACTCAAACTTTCATCATAAGAGACCCTCTATACACAAATCTGCTAACAGCAGTCTTCTCTCTAGTCTCTAATACTTGTCCTCCGTACAAATTTGGCAAGAAACCACACTAATGAGCCCTGCGTTTAAAACTTTAGGGTCTTTATATCTACTATAACTTTTACCTAATAAAGCTACATAGATTAAAAAAAAGAAACTCATAACAAATCTGTTTCCATATTACTATATGATAATATGAGTTAGCATCTGTTTCTACCTTTCCTGTTGTATATTAGCCAGTGTGGATGTGGTAATATTAGGTAAACTGCCTGACTAAAAGCATAGTAACTTTTACCAGAATAGTCAACTAAATTGCACATATCAATTTTGTAGGTCTTTTTCTTCAAGTGGAGACAAAAATGTTTCTCATAACTTCAAAGATATATTACTGGTAAGTGAGCTCATGATCACATTAAAAACATGCACACATACACACCTTGTCTTTCCATTTACATAATTACCTAGCTACTAGTAGAGTAGTATACTACTAGTATTTATTAGTACTTCAAGACTTTGACACATTGCAATAACTTGCAGGGAACAACTTTACTCTTCGATTTAAGACATCAAGTACCTTTGAAAATGCAATTTCAATCTCAAGAGCTGGTTACAGCAAGGTGGCCATTCTTTGTTTTCTTAGGAGGCTCTATGTTCTGTCTCATCTCTAGCAGCATTTGCCACCTCTTCTCTTGTCACTCCCGCTCCTTAAACCTCTTCCTGTTGCGAATTGACTATGTTGGGATCACGGTCATGATCATCACCTCCTTCTTCCCTCAGATTTACTATGTCTTCCTATGTGAACCACATTGGCAACTCCTCTACCTTGTTGGTATCACAGGCATGGGACTATTCACAATTGTAACATTGCTTTCTCCATCACTTTCAACGGGAAAATACCGCGCATACAGGGCCATGTTGTTCTGTTCCATGGGACTTTTCGGCATTGTTCCCGCGGTACATGCATGCTTTGTGAATTGGGGCAATCCTAGACGCAATGTTACATTGGCATATGAAATTGCCATGGCCTTATCTTATTTGACAGGGACATTGTTCTATGTGACAAGGATACCAGAGAGGTGGAAGCCTGGGTGGTTTGACATTGCAGGACATAGCCATCAAATATTTCATGTTCTGGTGGTAGTTGGGGCATTAGCACATTATGCAGCTACTCTTAAAATGTTGGATTGGCGTGACTCTTTTGGGTGTGGTACCATTGTTCAATGATGCACTAGCTATTTCACAACATTTATTCTGCAGAGATGTATGAAGCATTATTATCATCACATTGTTGGATTTCAAGCAACTGTATGTGAGATACTAATTAGAAGTCCAAAACATGCTATCATTTTACAAGCCATTCATTAAAGCATTAATACTTGTCCTCTTTCTCTAAGCAGAGTATCATTATTGTTATTTTTATTATTTGAATTTGTCATTCACGAATAGTATGTGACTGTACCTAGAATTTATGTAAAGGGATTTACTCTTTTCACCCTTTTTTAATTGTTTTTGAATTTTCCCTTTTTAATTGTTTTCTGGGTGGTTATTAAGGAATTTAAGATGAATATATTGCATTCGTTCCTTGTTATTCTGTTAGAAATCGCAATCACAAGTGTTCAAAGTTTGGAACATAATGGCATATTGGCATCTAAGGAGGTGTTTGGTTTAAATTAAAATTATGTTTAGAGTTTTTTTTTTTTAAATGATATTAATTTAACGTGTTTTGTTGTAAATGCATATTATAATTTTAGATTATATTCTTGAAAAAAAAATCAAAATCTAACATCTTCCTAATAAATGTTGTAGAGTTTATTTAAAAAATACTTTCTCATTTAAGTGTGTATTTAGGACTGAAGTTTGAAGAATAAAAGCCCGAATCAGCCAAAAAAAAAAATCAAAATCTAACATCTTCCTAACAAATGTTGTAGAGTTTATTTAAAAAATACTTTCTCATTTAAGTGTGTATTTAGGACTGAAGTTTGAAGAATAAAAGCCCGAATCAGCCAACCAATCAAATTTGATTGGGTAACCATCCTTAGGCCCAGCAAAATTAATGGCACTACCACTATTATTTATATAATTGTTCTACATAAGGTATTTTGATTGCTTAAAAAGAGTTGTTCAATTATTTTTTTTATAGTATCACTATCCTTCTATTTCTTGATAAGGATAACTTGTCCCGAAACCTGTTCCAATGTTCCATCCATACAACTTTTAAAAAACTGAAAAGTAATTACTCAACTATGATGACATTTTTGTAATATTTAATAAGATTTGATTGGTTGGAGATATGAAGACAGAAAATTTAGGGACAGGGGATCCAAGTCCCTATTTCTTATGTAAGTGATTAATGTTTTGAAATATCAATAAAGAAACATTTAAACAATAATTCTTCCCAATATTTTTTTTTACATACATATGGATTCAAGAATTGATCTTAGGATTACATACTTAAGTAATCCAAATTCTTTTATTTATATGATAGAAGTTCCAACATACAAGCCTATGTAACGCTCTTCATAACAACTAATGATTTCGTAGTGTCGTTCTCTTTAGCATCAGTCATTCATCTATCAAAACATAAAACTATAATTTCTTGATCTCTACTAATTAAGCCGCGGAAAATCAGTTACTACTACTCTGCTGCTAAAAAATTTAGTACAGTATCATAGAGTAGTAATAGTAGTAGTACTAATAGCAGTACTAGTAGTCTAGTACATCATTGAAGCAATTGATAATTCTTTTAAACTTTGCTCAATTAATTGTTGTGAATACGATGCACTGCTACTTTTTGGGTTGACGCCACGTTCCTTAAACTACAAACAAACTGTTAATAAATCAGTAAAACTTTTCATAAAGTCCTTGGAATAAGGTTAACGTACGCTTGCAACTTCTTAGACATATGCTCACATGATTTTAGATTGCTTATTGAGTAGTACAAAGCAGTATAAAGTATAAACCATTATATAGCTACTTTGGTATTTGATGAAGCCAAATGTTCATTCAATCATATTTGAACCAATGGAGGCCTTTCGAAGCCCCACAGTTTCTCTATTACTCCCATTGTCTTTCCTCCTTCTTCTTCTTCTTCTCATCTTCTTCATTCCCTTGAAAGGAAATAATATTTCCCCCTTAGATTTTCCTCTCCCCCTTACTAGTCCTAGCATAAGAGACAACAACATCGTCACAACACAGGTACAAATACAACATCACCCTGAATTTCTGCTTCCCAGCTCTGACGATAACAGAAGCACTGAGCATAAACCAACCATTAGCATTAAGGTAAGCAAAAATTTATTAAGAAACCTCAATGTTCAAGAGCCAACTTCAATAATATTATTTTTGTCTGACCAAAATTTCTCATTCTACATTTAAATACTGTTGCATGCAGAAAATGACTACTAGCTTGGATAGAGTTGAACAAGGTTTGGCAGAAGCACGAGCTTCAATTAGAGAAGCTATTCGGTTAAGAAACTACACTTTATCGAAGCCATTAAACTTTATACCCAAAGGGTCCCTTTACAGAAACCCATTCGCTTTTCACCAGTTAAGCTAGAAACTTTCTGAACTAACTTCATCTTCTTTTCTCATGATACATATAATTATGTATACAAGTAAATAAGTAACACTTAATCAAGGTTACACAAGAAGAAAACATACCTTGTGGCTTATTATTATTGGAGTGCAACTATATACATGCTAGATACACACTTGTACATATTAAAGTTCTATTATTCACTTGTACTTCAATTTTGTCACATAAACATATGCTAGAGATTGTGATGATCAACAATTTTTATTACAGTTCTATTAGTCTATTTCTAACAAGTTTTTTGTATTAAAATAAAAAATATAATATGCAGGAGTCACATAGAGATGATTAAAAGATTCAAGGTGTGGGTGTACAAGGAAGGAGAGCAACCATTGGTGCATGATGGACCATTGAACAACATATACGCGATTGAAGGTCAATTCATAGATGAAATGGAGAATAGCATAAGGAATCCCTTCAAGGCAAGGAACCCTGATGAGGCACATGTATTTTACCTTCCAATTAGTGTGGCTAATGCGGTTCGCTATGTTTACTTGCCCATCATGTCCACAACGGACTACAACCGTGACCGTTTGTTTCGGTTGGTGGAGGATTATGTTGGTGCGGTTTCTCATAAGTATCCCTATTGGAACAGAAGCAATGGTGCTGACCATTTCTTCCTTTCTTGCCATGATTGGGTACCCTTCTTACTTACATCAATTCTTTATTGCCATTCATTTACTAATAATTGAGAATTCAATTTCTAGTTGTTAAATATAATGAACCTCCGTAAAATGCTGTCACGTGTAATGTCTCTGTATATGAAAGAATAATTTAAATTTACATTTGACTGACTACTGATCGGATGTTTAAAAGAAGTTTAAAAATACCAATGACCATACGATAAGGTATTTTCTGAATTGAAAATTATGCAGAGGCTCTGCAAATGTTTAACCATACAAGCTAAGTCTGAACAACAACAACAACAACAACAACAACAACAACAACAACAACAACAACAATAATAATAATAATAATAATAATAATAATAATTTCTAGCTCAGCCCCACTTTTTTAATTGAATAAATGGGAAAACAATTAATTTTAATTCTCAGTGCTTTCTTGTGAATTAAAGTATTGAAGGAGTAAGCCCAATGTGTTGGTTTAAAGTATTTAAATTTTGATAACGTGAATATGTGATCACACTGCCACAAGTTGATTTAAATTAATACTAACAGTATGAAGCATTGAACAGATGCTATATCTACTTGATGACCTTATTGTCAGAAAAGAAGTACTACTGTATTGTATTGTTGTAATTGAATTAAAACCTATTGAACAGATGCTTTACTTGGGGATTCATATTTCATATGCTGCCTTTCACTCTGGATTTTGATTTGTCTTTTTGGGCCTTTAAACAGAAAAAGAAAAATTTATTGTGACAATAAGCGGTGACGGTGCTTTACTTGATGATTCAGGCACCAGAGATTTCAGATGCCAATCCACAACTCTTCAAGAAATTCACGAGACTCTTATGCAATGCCAACACTTCAGAAGGATTCCAGCCCAAGAGGGATGTGTCTATACCTGAAGTGTTCTTGAATGTTGGACATCTAGGCCCACCAAATCTGGGGCAAAGCCCAATGAACCGCACCATATTGGCCTTCTTTGCTGGTAGAGCCCATGGTGACATTAGGAAACTTTTGTTTGACCATTGGAAGGACAAAGATAATGAAGTTCAAGTTTATGAGCACCTTCCAAAGAGACAAAACTATACCAAATTAATGGGACTAAGCAAGTTTTGCTTGTGCCCAAGTGGGTTCGAAGTGGCTAGTCCTAGAATCGTGGAATCAATTCATGCAGGGTGTGTTCCTGTTATCATATCTGATAACTATTCTTTGCCCTTCAATGATGTGCTGAATTGGAATCAATTCTCACTAGAAATTCCTGTGGCCAAAATATCAAATATTAAAACTATATTACAAAGTGTTTCAAGGAATAGATACTTGAAATTGCACATGAATGTGTTGAGAGTTAGAAGGCATTTTATTTTGAACAGGCCGGCTAAGCCATTTGATATGATGCACATGATACTTCACTCTCTTTGGCTCAGAAGACTCAACTTCAGGCTCACAACTTGACAATAAAGGGATGGTCCACTTCTAATGTTTTTAGAGTAACATACATTAATTTTGGTTAAGTAGCTGATGCCCTAAAAAGTTGACATATGAAATTGCAATGGCCTTGTATATTATTTGACAGGGACATTGTTCTATAAGGTTACCGGAAAGGTGGAAGCCCGGCCGGGTGGTTTAACATTGCAGGACATAGCCATAAAATATTCAATGTTCTGGTGGTAGTTGAGGCATTAGCACATTATGCTGCTACACTTAAAATGCTGCACCGGCGTGACTCTTTTGGGTGTGGCACCACGGTTCAGTGATGTACCTTTCACGACATTTATTTTGTAGAGATGAATATGATAGATGGAGCATTATTAATTGTTATCACATTTTTTTTAGGCTTATTTATGGTTTTGGTCCTTATAAGTTGACATCGTTTTGAATTTAGTCCTTAAATCTTTTTTTGACCTTGAATGGTCCTTAAATCTTTTTAAATTTTGTTTTTAGTCCTTAAATCTTTTTTTGACCTTGAATGGTCCTTAAATCTTTTTAAATTTTGTTTTTAGTCCTTATGTTTGTCTTCTTCTGTCATCTGCTGACATGGCAAACGGTGTGCCATGTCAGCCCTTATATTGACTGCCAACGATGCATCTGATGTGGACCTCCCACTCATGTGAGTAGGAACCGAGCATGAACCGAGCATGAGCCGAGCATTAACCGTGCATGAGATATCGACCGAGTACGATGCAATTGGTAACGACATAGCTTGGTTCGTGCTCAGTTCATCGTGCTCGGTTCGTGCCCGGTCGATATCTTCCCTCGGTTTGGCAAGTCATGATCGGTTAATGCTTGGTTCCTGCTCACATGAGTAGGAGGTCCACATCAGATGCATCGTTGGCAGTCAATGTAAGGGCTGACATGACACACCATTTGCCATGTCAGCAGATGACAGAAGAAGACAAACAGAATGACTAAAAACAAAATTTAAAAAGATTTAAGGATCACTCAAGGTCAAAAAAAGATTTAAGGACTTAAAACAAAATTTAAAAAGATTTAAGGACCGTTCAAAAAGATTTAAGGACTAAATTCAAAACGAGGTCAACTTATAGGGACCAAAACCATAATTAAGCCTTTTTTTTATAGGAAATTCTTTTTCTTTTTAAAAGGGAGGGGGACAATGCGGGTGGCGGGTTTGAGCATTATTGTTATCACATAGTTGGATGAAACGTATGTGAGATAATTAGAAATGCTTTTACAAGCCATTCATCAAAGTATACTAGTAATATTTAGAGTATCTTCTTCCTCTAAGGAGAGTGTCATTATTATATGAATTTAATTTGTCATTCATAATATGTGACAGTACCTAGAGCTTAATTATTAAAAGGCATTTCCTCTTTTCTTCCTTGTTTAATTGATTTGAGTGGTTATTAAGAATTTAAGATGAATACTATGTTGCATTCGTTTTTTGAAACTATGATTTCAGAAATTTCAATCACCAAGTGTTCAAAATTGTTTGAAACTATGATCAACATGATGGCATCAAAGTACAAGATCATTATAATTAAAGAGGTCCATATTACTAAGAACAAGATCATTATCAAGAGGTCCATATAGGTAAACCGCAGCGGTGGTGTGAGGCTACACGGTGGTTGGATATTACCTACCTCCATCGTCCCTCGGTCAACATTCACCTCCACCCACCGCCGGCAATCCCTAGTTAGCAATGGGAGTTGAAATTTGGATGAGGGGATAAGGACGGGTAACACAGGTTATGTTTTGTTAATTTTTTATTTTTTTATTTTATTTAATATAGTAATGAATTTGGCAAATCTTAAATACTGTGGCAACTGTTATAAACAATTCATATCTATCTAATTAGTGGATGACTATCTATTGGATTGTGTTTACATTTAGTTGATACCACTCCATATTAGGGTGGATTGTGTTTATATTTAGTTGATACCACTCCATATTAGGGTTTACTATCTCCCTATCAATATGACTCAACTATGATGTAAAATGTACACTGAATATATCACAATATATTGTTTCCTCTCTTCTTCTCTTCTTCCTTATTTTCATACCTTTCATAACACGTTATCAGCACGAAACTCTAACCAAAAGGTGTGTTGAAGCTTATACATCAAAGAGTATTGAAGCAAGGTAAATTTTAATATTATTAATGTTTTATTTATTTATTCATTTTTTTTCTTTTAATATATTATATATTGATCCCAAAGTATCAATATTATATGAACATGAACATTTTATAAGAGATACAAGTTCTTGAGAATTATAGCATTTATCATGTCCATCATAAAAAAAAAAAAAAGATGCAAATCGAAACAGATTTGAAAAGATGCAAACAGAAGCAGTGTTGATTGATTTGAAAAGTATGTAAATCGAAACAGATTTGAAAAGATGCAAATAAGGCAGAAGCGATTTATAGCTCTGCAGTAACCGTGGTATTTATATATATTATGTTTGCATTTCATGGCAAGCACGGTAGCAATAAATGGCAAGCACGGTAGCAATAATCACTGCAAGTATGGCAAGTCATGGGTTCAAGACTGATCCTTGAATTCTATTTTATATATTTTTTAAAGAATGATCGAAAAATAAAATAGCAAAATTTTTCTAAGATTGGAATCTATAGAACCCGATGTGGAACTTGGTTTGTTTCACCAGTCCAAGGAGTTACAATCTATTTAATACTATGCCAATGAGGAGTTTCAATCTATTTAATACTATGCCAATGGATGACAAGGTTCTCAGTGCCCAAATCTTACTATTAGTGGTGACAACTTCTTAAAGCAATCGAGGGACTTGTATTCATTCTTCATCTCCAATTTGTAATGTCTAACTCTTGCTTCAACTGTGTGCAAATATCACAAAATGAAGAATACACATCGAACCAAGATGTGCATAATCATGTCTAGTGCTAAGGATTTCAAGTATTGCTAGAGAGTTTAAAGAGTAAATGCATCATTGGAATTTGAACACACTGACACTTATCATTGTGCAACTCCAACCATTTGGGCAGATTGTCTTATTGAATTAATAAAAATTTTATTAAAAAAAATTGTTGTTTTCACCGAGTATTGTACTCGGGATCCCACGGGTCATTCCAATTGTTGTGCCTTTATTGATGAAATCAATATTTGATATCATTTTATTAAATTGGATAATTTCACTATTATATCGACATGTTCTAATTTTAATGCAAATATTTCTTTGGTAGTGGTAATCATTATTTGATGTATCAATGATACTGCTCATGTGTCATAAATTATTAGTTTTAAATGTTAGCACATTTACTTTGAGAAAAAATAATTTTCTTTATTTTGCCTTATATATTTAATTGCGTTTATTGTCAATTATTATTGATCGTTATGTTGACACATGAAAATATCAATGTTTTTCATGAAGTAAATTAATACGATTTATATATTTTATCATTAACAATTTGACATTAAAGTAGAGCTTTATTTGATATAATTTTTGTTATTGTTCCCTAATGATCCCCGTATGAGTTGTTTTGAAAGTTATACAAGGAAGATTATGCTTCATCAAGTTGACTCATATCTTATGTCGGCTTCTATTTTCTTGGCTCTACACACATGTTGAGTAATACTTTTTTCGAGGTTAGTTATAAAATTTTTAAGCTATTGTCATATTAAGAATATGAATAGGTGGAGAAATTTATCCTAAATGAGTACATGTGCCTTGTCGTTTTGTTTTTCAATATGAAATTTTAAGAATGTGATAATCTCACAACATGAAATTTATGTGCTTCTTTATTGGCATGTTTTAAAACTATTAGCGATGAAAAATTCTAATATTTTTTTTTATTGAAAATGATTACTGTCATTATGATAAAGAGAAAAATTTGCCAATATAATTATGGTTTACTTGCGCATTTGTTTATACCATTGAATGACGTCAATACTTGTTTGAATATGATATTATTAAATGATATTGATCACATATGTTTTTTTGTAGATATTTGATGTTTGTTAGTTTTAGCAAGTAAAACTATGCAAGATCTCGTATGATCTTGTTTTGAATTCTATTTTCAATATAAATATTTTTTTTTTGATATTTCCAAAAATAAGTCTCCGCTTAATTAGATTGGATTGTACGAGCCACATAAATAATTGATCACATGTATACATAATATATTTTTATAACAAAAGTTTATGGATATAAAAAAAATTAAAATAGCATATCCTATTTTTTTATTGAGGTTAACAATGTGTTATAATGTAGTGGATCATGAATAAATATGTCAAGTTTCAAATGTGTATGTAAAATTTTATTTTCAAAATAGCTTAGTATATTTTATCAAAATTAATTGTTCCAATATTTATTTTGGTGAACTTGTGGACAAGGAGTTTTAGTGCATTATCTTTTAATCTTTTATACAAGTATGTATATATAATAGACTCAATTAACGAAATAAAAATCAAAACATAGTTTACGATATAACCTTTTCATACTTTTTTTACATTAATTTGCAATATTAACTTTAATAGAGTATTTTTTTATGGCGGAAATAGTTTATTCGAAATGTTTTACAAAATGTTTCTTCCATACTCTACTAGTTATACAAAAAAAAATTTCTTCTATTTAGTATTGCTAAAAACCGTTGGTAACAATATATTCGTGTACGATGATAATTTGGAGATCAAAAAGATTTGTTATCCAGAGGTATTGAAAAAATTTTCAGTTTACATGTATATAGTTGAAATACCTCATATCGTAAAACCAAAAGTTTATAAACTAGAAGTTTATAAATAATAATATAAATTTTTTTTTGTTTGGCTTGACTGGTTAGACCATCCCAGATCAACTATATGATGCGAAAAAAAAATTAAAACTTATGTTGACATCCAATGAAGAAATCGAAGTTTCTTCAATCTGATTATCTCAATGTGCTAATAATTGTTCCAAAGAAAATTTGTTCAGCCATCACCATAAAATTTGGATTGAATCTGACATGAATACAAGGTGATATTTATGTGTCATTACTTTCATCATGTGAATCATTTAGGTATTTTATATTTTTAATTGATGCATCAACTGAATGGTCCCATGATTGTTCATTGGCAATTCACAACCAGAAGATTGCGAGATTACTTGTGCAATTGAATCAACCAAAATCTAGTTATTAACTATTGTATGTCTATTGTCATTACTAATTGCGAACATGTATGACACTGATTCGCATCAAGCTATTAAAATTATCACAAGTTTCCCCTTTTACAAATGGTTTTTGGTCAGAAACCTAATATTTCTCATCTAAGAACTTTTGGATGTGCGGTATATTTTCCACCACAACGCACTAAGATGGGACCTCAAAGAAGGTTGGGAATATATGTTGGATATGAATCTTCATCTATGATAAAATAACAACTCAAATCAACAATAAGAGAGTCATTCATGGATCGATTTTCGATCATCGCTTTGATGAATTTGTTTCCCAACATTAGGGGGAGAAAATAAGCAGTTGGAAAAAAATAATTTCGAAAGGGTTATCATTTTATTATCTTGATCCTCGAACAAAACGATTTGAACTTAAGTTCAAAAGATAATTCATTTGCAAAATTTAGATAACCAATTGTCAGACGCATTTACTGACCTAAAAAGAGTGACTAAGTCACATATTCCAGCTGCTAATGCTCCAATGAAATTGATGTCCTCTTCGACAAAATTAAAATTGCAAATGAGTATGAGGCACGGTTGAACGTAACAGATCCATCGGTTCCAAAACAAAATAAAAAAAATACAAAAATCCTCGAAAAAGAAAAGGAGCAAAGAAATAAGATGGTCAATTCGAGAATGTAGAGACTCGTGAAGAGTCCTTAGACATAATTAATAGTTCAGTTCAAGGAAAACTCAAGTACCTGAAAAGTGTGAAAACAAAGAGATCTCAATAAATTATGTCATGACTGAAATACAATGGAACCGAAATGAAGTCAACGTTGACGATGCTTTTACATATGATACAACGCTTAAATGATATAAGATGAGGATCATGTATCAAAGTCTATTAAGGAATATAGACAAAGAAATGATTAGCCAAAATGGAAAGACACAATTGAGGCATAATTGAATTCACTTGATAAACGACAGGTATTTGGACATATAGTCCGTACACATAAAGGTGTAAAGTCAGATGGATACAAATGTGTTTTTGTACATAAGTGAAATATTAAAGAAGAAATTATGAGATATAAAGTAAGATTGATTGCCCAAAGAATTTCACAAAGACCTAACATTGATTATGAGGAATAATACTTCCATGTGGTGGATGCAAGTATTTTTCGATACTTGATTAGTCTAGCAATATAAAAAGGATTCAAATTATGTCAAATGATTTTATAGCAGATTTTTATGGTTAACTTGATTAATAACATATATATGAATACTCCTTAAGGACTCATTATGCTCGAAGCATATGCTTAAACTATTTAATATGGTTGAACCATATCCATGGATAATTAAAATGTTTGAAGCATAAAGTGTAATATGTCGACACATGCACTTTAATTAGTTAAATTGCAAAATGCAATAATTTTGAACTTATAGTTCAAACTCCAAGAGATTTTTAATAGACTCGAAGTTAGAATTCTAGCAAACATAAAATGCATTATATGTTTATGTTTGCAGCCATTATCATGGTTCATTCGAGAATAATATCATTATATCAATATGAGAAGAATTAAGGATATTGTTATATACATGTTTATATCTATTTAGATTTAGCTAATAATTTATGTTTTTTAGTTATATATTGTTTGACTTATATATATGATGTCATGTCGTGCAATCATGGATATGTTTATGACAATTGTTTGAGAATACTTATATGATTATGGTTCATGTTATGTATTTATTTTAGTATTTATGTAGTTTTATTTTAATATTGTTTGAATTACTTAAAGTTAAAGGAAACAATTCAAAATGAAATAACTCGGTCTGAAGATCGAGCATTTAGTAAATTAAATTTGTGCCTATCAAGTTGGGGAAAACAACTTCTAAAGTGAGTTGCTTTGATAAATAACAACTAATTTATATGATAATCTCTATTAGATTGTTAAATGTCATACGTGACTTAATATGTCATCTGATATTAATTTATTAGCAAGATATTGTTATTCATTCACAGGAAGATGTTGGAATGAAGCTAAACACACATTTTAATATGATAAATTGAATATTATTAGAATTCCTGAAGAGCTTTCAAATGTTGTAAATTGCTTAAAGAAAACATTTGAAATGAAAGATTTGGAAAGAACAAAATTTTATTTTGAATTACAAATGGAATATGTAATGAAATTTTGGTACATCATGAAACATATGCTGCGAAGGTAATAGTGTAATATCTCAAAGATAATTATTCGCATCAGGGGGAGATATAAATACGCACTGCACTCTTTTTCCCTTAGTCACGGTTTTTTCCCGATGGGTTTTCCTGGCAAGGTTTTTAATGAGGCAGCATCCAATTGCGTAAGAAGAATTGTGTACTCTTTTTCCTTCGCTAATTTTTTTTATAGGGATTTTCTTATGAATGTTTTTAAAGAGGCATATTCTCTTAATAGTCATCCAAAGGGGAGTGTTATAAACAATTCATATCTATCTAATTAGTGGATGACTATCTATTGGATTGTGTTTATATTTAGTTGATACCACTCCATATTAGGGTGGATTGTGTTTATATTTAGTTGATATCACTCCATATTAGGGTTTCCTATCTCCCTATAAATAGGACTCAACTATGATGTAAAATGTACACTGAATATATCACAATATATTGTTTCCTCTCTTCTTCTCTTCTTCCTTATTTTCATACCTTTCATAACAGCAACATCTTATTGAATTTGTTTGCCCACCACGTTACTCTTGGAGTGTTGGGTTGTGTGTATGTGTGTTTTTTTTTTTTTTATTTATAAATAAAGTATTTTTTTTATAAAAGATAACAGAGGGCTCTCGCAAAAATAATAGAGGGCTTATAAAAGATAGGTGTCATTTGTTTACTATTATTGGTTAATAAGTGATATATATATATATATATATATATATATATATATAAATTTTGTTAGTGTAGGTCTATTTGTAAACTAATTTTATAGATCCGCATATTATTATTTATTCTTATGGTCCTACTATAAACCATTTTCTAGAATTTTTGATGGATCTTTTAATAAGATACTCCCTCTGTTCCTTAATATAAGTTACTTTTACCTAATTCAAGCAGATTAAGAAAAGTAATTATTACTCTCAAATTTATCAAAAAATTTGTTGTCATTCCAAGGTTACCCCTATTAAAAACTTTACAACTCTATTCATTTCTCTCTCTTTGTAATTATTACCCTATCAACCCTATGCAATTATGAGGGGTATATTTAGAATAAACTCTTTAATACTACCTAGATATTTTAAAACGACTTATAAAAAGGGACACTAATTCTACCAAAATGGTGTCCTATATTAAAGGACGGTGAGAGTACATAATACGGAGTATTTTATATATGAAGTGTTAGTTAGTTTTTTTTTATCTTTATTGAATGTTTTGATTATTTCTAGTTTTTTGGATAGTGATTGAAAAAAAAAACCAGTTAAATTAATCAATAATATGATTAAATTATAAAACTAGCTCTTACCCCGTGCAATGCACGGGTTATTGATATTTTAATTTTTTATATTAAATATTTAAATGAAATATTTTATTATTTTAATATAAAGTAAAGATTATTATTAAAAAACAACAAAAAATAATTATATAAAAAGGTAGGATTTCAAACCAAACCCTATACTTAAAAAAATTAATCTAAACGATCTTGTTGATAAATTTTGTACTTCCTTGTATGAATAAAAAATAATATAACACTTTTTATATGATATATTCCTTATTTATTTTAGGGATAAATTGACATTTTTATATATGATTATCAAATTTATTATGATAACTAAATATTAAATCATAATTGAACATGATCTTTTTTATATTTATGTGATTGATGAAATAGTTTTTTTTTGCACAATTAGTATTTTTTTTATATATGATTATCACATATGTTGTTATTAATCATATATAATTAAAAAAAATTATCTTTTTAATCAATTATTTTATCTCAAGTTTTATCTTATCTCAAGCTAAATATTTTTATTGTTTTTTATGATTATATTTATCTTATCGGATCTTAATCTTTATTTTCTTTTCTTTTCTTTTTTTTAACACTTCCCATATCTTAATACCATGGATTACGTGGAAATTTCTAGATTAGACATGCAAATTTTTTTTATATGTTTTATAAGTATTAAATCTATCTCGTATTTGTAATTTGTGGTAGCATCAAAATTTTTTATTCTCGAATATCCTAACCAAATAATTCCTAAATTTCTTTTATAGATTAATCCCTCCTTTTTTAATATAAAACTTTTTATATTAATTATTATTTTTTCATAATTATTATGATAAAAAAAACAAATAAATTTATCTCTATAATACATTCAGATAAAGTGGTTACAGAAAAAGTAGGAAGAGATTTAGATTAAATTAGTTGTTTTTATCTTTGGATATGTAGTTTGTATCATGTTTTTTTTTAATGTTGTTGTTATCTTTTAATATATTATGAGAATTATTTATAGGATTTTAATTTTAATTTATTTACTAAATATAATTAATGATGAGATTCTAATGTTGTTGGAATAATGATTTGGAAAATTTGAATAATTTATTTAACTTAATTTTTACCCCGAATTTCTAACAATGAGAGGCATTTACCAGATTTTGAATAGAGTGGTCATTACTATTAAAACACGTATCGTAGAACTTTGTAATTTTGCGGTCATCATTTAAGATTTTATGAAAATTTAATTACACAGTATTGTGTTGACGGCAGTGAACAGTGATATACTGAGATGACGCGACCTTTAAAAATAATGAATTATGAGACGACCTTAAAAATAATGAATTATGTTTTGAGGACGATAATATTTAACAATGTAATAATACTTACCTTTTTCTTATATATTCATTGCTATAGATGAAGCTTCTGTCAATGCAAAATTGCAATGGTGATGATGAATGCGTGCAGTGGGATTACAACTTATATAGTGACACATTGGAAGAAGCGATGGTTCATGAACAATAAAAAAGAGAGGAGAATGATGAAGAAGATGGTTTTCATGACTTGAGAAATCATATTTATAGTTTCAAATATGTGATAACTAAAAAGATATTTTGATTTATCATGAACTCAAGCATCATCTTTCTGAGGATAATGATTTTTTTTAAACAAATGAGGATAATGATTCCACATATTCCACATATAGATAATTTATTTAATTTTAAATATTAATTTTGAACAGATAATTTATTTAATTTTATTTTAAATTATAATTTTGATTAAAGACGACGTTATCTACCTACAAATGCTCTGGTGCGAGTATTCCTTAAGCGAATAAACGTGATACCTCGAAAATTTCTCTAACAAATGTGTAGCCTCGAAAAGGGATGTTTTTATATAATAGATAGTAGATTGGTGGTTTCAAGACTATCAATTACTCATATAATTGTCTAATATCAAATGAAAGTACAATTTATAACGTTACAATATTTATTTAAAAAATCAAAGTTCATTAATCTTAATTTATTTTATTTTATTTTTTAAATTATATTAATTAATTTTGTTATCTTGTATCGGTTAAAAATAATTTATAATAATAAAAAAATTGAATATTAATTAACTTTTGCAAAGTCATGTGCGTCTATAAAATTTGATTTTGTTCTCATAGAGTACTCCTTTCGATTTAAAAGTTTTGATTATAAAGCTTTTTTTTTATTTGTATATTTTAATAGTTTACAAATTTAATACATAATTATTTTTTTTCTACTGTACCCTTGTTCATAAATACTTTCTTCTTTACCTTCAATTTTTATCATCTTTTCTCTCCTCTCTGCTCAATAATTAATAATTATAAAAAATAATTTTAATTAAATTACGCGAAATTTTTATATCATTTAATTATATCCTATAATCTGTGCACTTTTGTTACAGCCAAAATTTTTAATTTGGACAAGAGATGGAGTAATAACTTAGAGCTTTTCCCTCTTCTAGGAGGTTGGACTTTTTAATCGCAGCTTGCATTCCATTGATCAACAAGCTCCCATGCCAAGAAGTCTGTGATCCAAGAGATTTGAACTCATGTATCACTCTTTTCTATATACTCCCTCCGTTCCATATTATCTGTCACTTTAGCATTTTTAACTTGTTCCAAATTATTTGTCGCTTTAGGAATTCGAGGATGTATTAATTGATTTTTTCCACATTTAACCTTGCATTTAATGTGTTGAAATATGTGAAATGAGTGATAATTAATGTACTTTGAGGATATTATAGTAAAGTTATTTAATAATTCTCTTGAAAATTGAAATATTAAATGACTTTCTTAATCTGTGTGAAATTGCTAAAGTGACAGTTAAATTGGAACGGATGGAGTATGACATTATGACATATCCTCCCTGTTTATATATTGGTTTTTTTTTTAATCTATACACTATATTATTCTTTTTCCGGTTTTATTTATACATAGGTCATATTGTATTTTAGGGAAAAAAAATTTGCTCAAATTTATAAGTTGTTTTGTATTTTTTAGGAAGCATTTATTACTCTTTTCACTTATTTGCAATTTTGTTCATTAATGTAAAATAATACATTTATGAAATTTTCAATAATGCAAGTTAAGAGAATAAAATTGTTATATTAAAATATTTTTTAAAATTTTAAGAAATGTAACTATCTTTTTTAATCATTGTGACATGATTAAGTATCACGTATAAATAAAACTATGAAGGAGTATATCATATGTATAAATGAATCAAACATAAAAGAATAAGATTTTATAGATAAATGATGTCATTCGATCCCTCCGGTTTGAAATATACGAAAAAAAAATTAATTTTACACTTATTAAAGAGATTAGTTGATTATATTTAATATCTTGAATTTATCAAAAAATATAGGTAATTTAGGAAACTAGTGCAAAAAATAAACAAAAATTAAATAAGATGACAATTTTCTAAAGATATTTTAAGAAAATAACATTGAGAATGAAAGAAAATTTAAAAAAATTACTTATTTATTCTTGTATTTTTTTTGGTTTGCACCCTGTTATCCGGTCCACTGGGCCGACTAATCCAGTTCGAGGGTGGTCCCGGAGTTAAGGTTTTATTCCTCTCTCAACGTTGTTACGGGGGATCGAACCGTAGTTCGCCCTACCAAGTGCAGCCCCTGATACCACTGCACCAACAGCTCGTTGGTATTTATTCTTGTATTTTAAACCAAGAAAAACATTTTTTTCTTATATGTCAAATCGGATAGAATATTTAATAAATCTGAGTACTTTTTAATTTTTTAATACAAATATTTATTTTATGATTGTTTACCTATCCATGAATACATAGGGTTAAGGATGAGCATGGCCCGGCCCTACACGGAGAGCCGTCCCAATCCGGCGGGTTCGGGCCGGGTCAAACCTGTCATTGAACAAGTGAATGAACAAACCCGTCCCTGAAGAGGTCAGATCCGATCATATTAAGGACGAGTTCGGGTCCATGCTCGGATCACCCGGACCCGGACTGGACATATTAATTTATATATATATATAATATTTATATTTACAAAATTAATTAAAAATGTATAATTATTATTATTATTATACTAACTTCTAAAAACTAAAACAGTGAAAATAAAACTCATAAATAAAAAAGAGATTTAAATAAAGATATCTGAGTGTGTGATAATTGAGTGTGAAAGCGTGAGACTCTGAGAGTGGATAGCGTTGGACTACTAGTGTTACACCTTAATTAATGATCCAACGGTTATGTATTTGAGTATTTCTATTCTTTGTATCTCTTCTTTTATTCTTTGCATTTCTCTTCATACGTTACAGGTTTTTTTTAGAAGATCTTGCATCATCATTTTGAATGGGAATTCATCCCGGTAAGACTTTATTTATGTTCCACTTATTGAGTTTTATTTTTGCAATAATGATAGTGAATACACACTTATATTATTTTGTGTCATGAATTGATTGCTTAGGTTCAAAACAATACTATAATGATAAAGAGATTTATTGATTCTTTACCAAAAGGAGGGACGGAATATGCATGGTGCAGGATCAACAAAGGCGAATTCTTCTCTTCTGTGAGTAACGAATTATAGAATTATACTTTTTTGTTTTTGAAGGAATTATATTAGTATTAGTATATTTCTTGTGACTGGTTATAGAATTCTAGAAAGATTTTGCAAATTTCAAAATTTGAATGGTTTGAAATTTTTTTTTAAATGTTATTCATCCGTCCCGGGTGAACCTGGATCCGTCCCTATTTGGATCCGTCCTTACCTTGTCCCTCTATAATTAGAGATGAATTCAAGTTGAAAATTTGACCCGAACAACTTTTCGAGACGGGTATGGGTCAAGCCCAACCAATCCCAACCCATCACATTCTCACCCCTACACAGGGTCATACAAACTCTTACCTATTAACTCACCACACTAATGCAAAATCCCTAAACTATTTATAGCTAACTCCCTCCATAAGAAATTAAGAACTAATGATTTCTAACTGTTTCTCTTTAAAATCACTCCTTTGTCTATTAAATCTTAAGACTGTAATTTGTTGATCTCCATCAAGTAAATATCGAAAAATCGATTACTACCAGTCTACCACTAGAATTTTCAAACTGACGCTGCTAAAAAGTTCATCATACAGTCAGATTTTTTTTATAAGCTTCATATAGTCAGATCTGATCTTAAGCAATTAAAATGTGATTTCCTTTTTAACCTTTGACTCAAATAAATGTCGTTATCATCGATGTACAAGGTTGTAAACTACGATGCACTACTTTTCAGGTTGCCTTAAAGTGCAAACAACTACTATTAATTAGCAAAACTTTCATATAAAACCTTTGAAATAAGATTAAAGTACGTTTGCAACTTCTTAGTCATATGCTCACATGATTTTAGATTGCTACGTGGTGAAACTTAATCATATATATGCACTGAAACTATACTAATTCTTAACTTAAATTAAAAACTATAAGTTCTTAATTGTAGAGATACATGCATTAAAAAAATACAGTAACATAATGTTGAGATATATAAACCAAACAACACATGGACTAAAATATGGTAAGTTGAACAATATATAAGTAGAAAGACCCATGAACCTAATGTCTTAAGGTTTTAGGTTAAGACATGGTGTCAAATCATTTATATTATTGTTCAATTAACCTCATCAATAAAAAAAAAACAAGATTAATTGATTTAATTCATACTCCCCAATTAACAAAGGACTTGGATTAAAGGCCTAATACTAAATATACAAAATTGTAATATGGTATCAAAGCCTAATGATCCAAGGACCATATAAAAACAAAAAGACCTGGGCCAACTCAAGTCAAAAAGTAGCACTTGCTCAGGCGCTCAAGAATGAATGCGACCTAGAAAGGCAGGCTCACTTGAAGTACAAGCCCATGGCAAAAAAAATTCATGACAAGTCTCAACTAGGTTTAGTTTCCCTAGTTGGACTTGAGGGGGAGTGTTGAGATATATAAACCAAACAACACATGGACTAAAATATGGTAAGTTGAACAATATATAAGTAGAAAGACCCATGAACCTAATGCCTTAAGGTTTTAGGTTAAGACATGGTGTCAAATCATTTATATTATCGTTCAATTAACCTCATCAATAAAAAAAAAACAAGATTAATTGATTTAATTCATACTCCCCAATTAACAAAGGACTTGAATTAAAGGCCTAATACTAAATATACAAAATTGTAATACATAACACTAGAAAATACATAAACACTAATTTATGAAGTATTATTGCGGGAATAAGTTTATATTTCCAACATTTAGATTGCTTCCATTAAATATAAAGTAGTACTCTCTCTAATCCTATATATAGGACATATTCTAGAAGCAATCTTTGGTCCTATATATAAGACATTTTGTATTTTCTATGCATCATTTATTGCTTTTTCTCTTTTTTGCCCTTATTAAATGCAAGTGTTTTTTGTTGTTTATTAATGAGTGTAAATTTTTCAAGAATAGTTGAGAGGGTAAAATTTTAATGTTAGAATATATTCTCGTAGAATTCATAAAACTAACTACTTTTCTTGGTCGAGGAATATGGTTAAGTATGTCCTATATATAAGACCGGAGAGAGTAGTATAAACCATTACTATATAGCTGCATTGGCATTTGATGAAGCCAAATATTGATTCAAGTAATTGTGCACAACCACATGGAGGCTACTCGATGCCCCGCTGTTTTTCTGCTACTCCCATTGTTTTTCCTTATTCTTCTCATCTTCTTCACTCCCTTTGGACGAAACAATCTTTCCCACTTAGATTTTCCTCTCTCCCTTTCTAGTTCTAACATAAATGACAACATCACTACACAGGTACAAATACAACAACCCCCTGATGAATTTCTGCTTCCAAACTCTGAAGATAACAGAACCATGATTGATCATAAAGCAACCACCATTAGCATCAAGGTGAGCAATAATTAATTGATAAAAACTCAGAGTTCAAGAGCCAACTTATTTTTGTCATTTTAAATTTTAATGCAGTTTGCATGCAGAAAATAACTACTAGCTTGGATATAGTTGAACAAGGACTGGCAGAAGCACGAGCTTCAATTAGAGAAGCTATTCGGTTAAGGAACTACACTTCATGGAAGACAGGAAATTTTGTTCCCAAAGGGTCCCTTTACAGAAACCCATACGCTTTTCACCAGTTAAGCTATAGAAACTTTAATTTCTGAACTAACTTCCTCTTCATCTTCTTTTCTTATGATATGTATAACATACACTTGATCAAGTTCACACAAGAAGAAAATATACCTTAGCTTGAAGGGTACACACTTACACAAAAAAACTTCTATGCTCTCATATTTTTATATTATTGTCTGCAACCACAATTGTCACCACAACTGCAATTGCAGCTGCATCGATTGTATTTTCACCCAATTTTCGCAATTTGGTAAACAGAACATAATGCCAACTTATAATCATATACTTATGCTTAAATTATTCAGTATATAGGCTGATTCTAGAGATGTATGATTAACATTTTTCACTATATATAGTGCTATTACTAACGAATAACAATTCTTTTTTTTTTTTTTCTATGAATAAAATAAAACACATGCAGGAGCCACATTGAGATGATGAAGAGATTCAAGGTGTGGATTTATGAGGAAGGAGAGGAACCATTGGTGCATGGTGGGCCATTGAACGACATATACTCTATTGAAGGCCAATTCATTGATGAAATGGACACCAGTAACAAGAGCCCCTTCAAAGCAAGGCACCCTGATGAGGCACATGTCTTTTACCTTCCCTTTAGTGTGGTTAGAATGGTTCAATATGTTTATAAGCCCATCATGTCCAAAAATGATTACAACCGTGATCGCTTGCATCGGTTGGTGGAAGATTATGTTGGTGTGGTTGCACACAAGTATCCCTATTGGAACAGAAGCAACGGTGCCGACCATTTTTTCCTTTCCTGCCATGATTGGGTACCCCTTCTAAAATTTTACTGCTTTTACTAATTATGTTAACTTCTTGACATGACATTCTAGAACATGCATGGCACATGTATATTTGACTCTCTCTGTTGCTGTTTAATACTAAAATACTGATATGGTATTTGTTGAGTTGACAATTTGGTCATGTTAATAAGTTAAGGTGCTTGTTAAGGGACGACCTCAATGTAGGACAAACTAAAAAAAATAGACAGAGATGCTCCTAATGAGACTACACATATTGTCTCAGTCCATGCACTCTTCCATGTACAGTATCATTTATTTTGGTTACTCAAATAAATAATAAAAAATATTTAATAATTCATTATTTAATAGGAGTAGTAGTTTTTTTTACTAATCAACATAAGTGGCACATATATAACCATACAAATTTGAATAATAAGTACTGTACTAATAATGTCCGATTGAACCCCTATATAGGAGAATTTTTTTTTTTTTGGATGAATGAACCCCTATATTTTAGTTAAACTAGTGGAAAACATTTCATTTTGATTCGTAGTGTAATTAAAGTACTGAATAAATGAAGCTCCATGGGTTGGTCACTCGTATCCAACTATATTTATTGCTTGGGACCGGATTGTAACTAATATTCTTATCAATCTCTTCTTCTAAATGGATGACATAGGAGTACCTTTGACCAGACGATAGAATAATATCTATAAGTTTTTATTCAAACACCAACATTAATACCGAAGTATGCTATATCTACTTGATGACCATATTATCATAAAAGACTAATGTATTGTCGCAATTGAATTAAAACCAATAGAGCAAATGCTTTACTTGATCAATCATATTTCTTATGCTGCCTTTTACTTTGGAGTTTGGTTTGTCTTTTTTTGCCTTTAAACAGAAAAAGAAACATTTTATTGTTGCCTTTATTGTCACAACAATATTATGTGGTGAAGGTGCTTTTTATGACTGCACTCAATGCAGTGTGATCTGAGTTAAAATTTACATTACTTTTATGGGCACTTTTATTTTATGATTAAGGCACCAGGGATCTCAGTGGCCAATCCACAACTCTTCAAGAACTTCACGAGACTCCTATGCAATGCCAACACTTCAGAAGGATTCCAGCTCAAGAGGGATGTGTCTATCCCTGGATTGTACTTGATACCTGGACATCTAGGCCCACCAAATCTGGGCCAAAGCCCAATAAACAGAACCATATTAGCCTTCTTTGCTGGTGGGGCCCATGGTGACATTAGGAAACTTTTATTGGATCATTGGAAGGACAAAGATAATGAAGTTCAAGTTCATGAGTACCTTCCAAAGGGACGAAACTATACCAAATTAATGGGACTAAGCAAATTCTGCTTGTGCCCAAGTGGGTTTGAAGTGGGTAGTCCTAGAATTGTGGAATCAATTCATGCAGGGTGTGTCCCTGTTATCATATCTTACAATTATTCTTTGCCCTTCAATGATGTGCTGAATTGGAATAAATTCTCACTAGAAATTCCAGTGGCTAAAATACCAGAGATTAAGATTATATTACAAAGTGTTTCAAAGAGCAAGTACTTGAAATTGCACATGAATGTGTTAAGAGTTAGAAGGCATTTTATTGTGAACAGGCCGGCTAAGCCATTTGATATGATGCATATGATACTTCACTCTCTTTGGCTCAGAAGACTCAATTTCGGGCTTTCAACTTCAGAATAAAGGGTTGTTTTTAGTGAGTAGCATTATTTTTATTCAAGTAGCCTGAAGCTACTACTGATGCTGTATTTATTTTGATCACTGAACTGCTTTTCCAAGTAACTATTGTTGTCCAGTAAACATTATGGCATGGAGAGGTAGGTTAATTTGTGCATCAGGTGTCGTAGCAGTGGCGCCAATTTATTAGAAGAATGTGGCATCTTCGAGACGAGCAATTATTAGGTGATCCGGAACCACATGGTCCAGGATAATCACCACCATTTATTATTTAGCTTTTGAATTTTTTTAACTAAAAAATAAACTATGAACGGTTGAGATGTGTCTGGATCACATGGTCCAGGAGACATCCTTGGAAGAATATTTGCAAACCCACTAGAAGCTACAACAGCTTAATTAGCCGTTTATGCAAAGTATAAATAGACTATGCGAAGCTTAAGTATAAAAAGAGTGCTGCACGGTATGCTTGCCCAAGCAAGAAACCGAGAGTGGTGCTGGCAAGCAAGTGTTATGCTCTTTAGATAGGTGAAGATAATGCTAAGAATCTTTCTTAGTAAGACATACACCTAAAGTTAATAATTGCGTGTGAGAGAATAATGCACCAATTACATTAAAAAACATATTAAAAATGCTAAATAGTACGAATTCTTATTTTGTAGAATCCACTAACCGTCTAAAAATTGATTGATATTGTCATGTTTTTCTTTCCATGCCATACTCAACGTATTTTCCATTTCATAAAAGACCTTTGAATAAGGTTAACGTACGCCTTCGACTTCTTAAACATTGCTCACATGATTATAAACTTTCATTTAGAACAAATTATAAATCAGGTGTGACAAATTATAATTCTTTTTTTCTTTCTAAACTTTTCTTACTAAATGAATTCTAATTAACTAAGTTCAATCCTCCGTAAAATGAATAATGTAAATAAAATAGGTAAAATTTATATTTTTTTTTTAAAAAAAAAATAAGAAATTAATTACACACATTGTTCCGTGTATTTCGATAAAATGTGACTTATAAATAAAAAAAAAAGTAATTCATTGCCTTTTGAAATCTATGATTTACTAATATTTATTCATCCCTTTATATGGTATATATTCGTTTCATTTCGTTTTGGGTTTTGTCGACTCAAGAATATTCGAGTTTGAGTCCAAACTAATGCCTTTACGAAGCTTTTGGATCAAGTTCGGGTTAAGCAAAATTTATCAAACACTTATCCATCGTAAATCATTATTATCAAAGTTTTAAATAGCGTTTTGGTCATGGTTTTTGAATGTGGCTTAAATCTTGGTATTACGGGCCGGGTAATTTCGAAATAGAATCAATGCGATGGCCATGCAATTTCAGCAATTACAGTGACGGATATTGATTGATGACCTTGACCATTATATATATACAGCTACATTGGCATTTGATGAAGCTGAAGCCAAATATTGATACAAGTAATTGTGAACCGCCACATGGAGGCTACTACATGCCCCACAGCATCTCTGCTGCTCCCATTGTTTGTCCTTATTCTTCTCATCTTCTTCACTCCCTTTGGAGGAAACAACCTTTATCTCTTAGATTTTCCTCTCTCTCTATCTAGTTCTAGAATAAATGACAACTACACAACTCAGGTACAAATACAACAACCCTCTGAATTTCTGCTTCAAAGCTCTAAAGATAACAGAAACATTGAGCATAAAGCAGCCATTAGCATTAAGGTGAGCACAAATAAATTACTAAAGCTCAAAGTTCAAGAGGCAACTTTCCTAAAGTATAAAAGACATGACACCATCAAGTCAAACACTCAAACGACCAATAAGTTTCTCCACATTTTGCTGATTAAAAAAAAAAAAAGTTTTTCCACATTTTATTTTTTGATAAGCAAACATTTTTCTTTTTCTCATTTTACATTTTACTGCTACTGTTGCATGCAGAAAATGACTACTAGCTTGGATAGAGTTGAACAAGGTTTGGCAGAAGCACGAGCTTCAATTAGAGAAGCTATTCGATTAAGGAACTACACATCATGGAAGCCAGGAAACTTTATTCCCGAAGGGTCCCTTTACAAAAACCCATACGCTTTTCACCAGTTAAGCTTGAAACACTCTTATGTAACTTCATCTTCTTTTCCCGTGATATGTATATAAAACACTTGACCAAGGTAGGTCACACAAGAAGAAAATATACCTTAGCTTCTAGGTCACTGTCAGAGTACAACTATGTTAGATACACACACTTATACACAAAATTTTGGCGGAGGTTCCGATACATGTTAATGGATAACATAACATGCACCGGTGCATGTGAAAATTTTATTTTTGTTTTTTAAATTTTTTTAATTAATACAAATTTATTTAGAATATTTTTTAACACAAACCGGAGCCTCTGCCCAAAATTTTTCTATGCTTTCATGCATGCATAACTTTAAATTAAGGTCACAACCACAATTATCACTTCAAGTCTTCAACTACTGCATGCATCTGTTGTATTTTCTCATAATAATTTTTCTGAATCTTGATAAACGACATAACCGCAACCTCAATTTAGAATCACATTTATATTATTCAGTATAAGTTGATACTAGAGAATATAGATGTAACATTAACACTTTTCACTACATACAGAGGCATTATTACTATTCCTTTTTTTTTTAAAATAAAATAAAATAAAACACATGCAGGAGCCACGTTGAGATGATGAAGAGATTCAAGGTATGGGTTTACGAGGAAGGAGAGCAACCATTAGTGCATGGTGGGCCATTGAGCAACATATACGCCATTGAAGGCCATTTCATTGATGAAATGGACACCAGTAACAAGAGCCCCTTCAAAGCAAGGCACCCTGATGAGGCACATGTCTTTTACCTTCCCTTTAGTGTGGTTAGAATGGTTCAATATGTTTACATGCCCATCATGTCCAAATTGGACTACAATCGTGACCGTTTGCATCGGTTGGTGGAGGATTATGTTGGTGTGGTTGCACACAAGTATCCCTATTGGAACAGAAGTAATGGTGCTGACCATTTCTTCCTTTCATGCCATGATTGGGTACATATACACTGCATTTACTAATCATTTTAACCTCTGGCTGTTTGATGATTTTCCTTTTTCCACAACAATGCATGGCATGTGTATAGTTGACTGTTTGTTGCTGTTTAAAAATACTGATAAACTAGTACTGTTTGACTATTTGTTGAATTGAACAATACAGAGTTACTCACTGCAAATATCTAACCATACTGATGTAAGGTATTTGACTAATTGCTGATTTACGCTCTTATTTTCATTTCAAGTCACATTAAAGTTGTGATAAAAATGTTATTCCTTGTTATTATAAATATTATTGAAATTCTAAAAAATATTAAATAAATAAAAATATTTAATGAAAAGATAATTAATTGTCAATAAGGATGAATGACTCATCCCTTATCCTAAACGGGACACGTTAGCAGCCTTGTTGGACCTACGTACGGGCCCACAAGGTACAATGTCACCCCTATAAATAGCTGTCTCCAGCAAGGGTGTAACATCCCTGGCAGGCAAATGGATTGCGACTGTCCCCACATACCAACACGAGTCTTTTCAGCGTGCTTTGTCCTCACTCGCACACTTCCCGAGAAAACTTCCCAGGAGGTCACCCATCCCAGAATTACCCCAGGTCAAGCACGCTTAACCATGGAGTTCTTATGTGATGGGCTACCGAAAAGAAGATGCATCTTGTTTTCGGTAGCCCATCACTTAAGAACTCCATAGTTAAGCGTGCTTGACTTGGGGTAATTCTGGGATGGGTGACCTCCTGAGAAGTTTTCCCGGGAAGTGTGCGAGTGAGGACAAAGCACACTGAAAAGACCCGTGTTGGTATGTGGGGATAGTCGCAATCTATTTGCCTGTCAGGGATGTTACAAAGGGGCTCTGGTACGTTCTCTATCTCCCTAATTGCACATTTGCACGCACCAGTGGTTAGGGAAACCCTAGCTGTCCCAACTGGACACCTAGCATACCTAAGAAATCATATACTAACATCAGACTACTCTCTATCTCACTGGTCTCTCAATACCTTTGAGCTAGGGATACATCTGGAACACAGTGTCCTAGACACTACACGACCACTTTCCTTGGTATGTGTAATTCGGTTAAGTATGCCTTATAATAAGGACCGGAGGGAGTAAAAAATACATTTTTTTTAAAATTCCAAGATATGAAGTAATGTGCATTTATAATTGTTTTTTTTTCAATATAAAAACCTTAACAAATATCGTTAACACTCATTTTAGAAAAAAGAAATCTTATTTCATGGAGAGAATGGGAGTAAAACACAAAATGCATTTGATTGAATAACAATGTCAGCCCCACATTTTTAATCGCGAGCTACTAGTGGAGAACATTTCATTTTGATTCCTTGTGTCATTAAAGTATCGAATAAATGAAGCCCAATGGGTTGGGTTGGCTTGAAAGTGAGAGATCATTAATAAATCATATCCAACTGTATTTATTGCTTGGGACCAAGTACTACTTATTCAATTTTAGTTCAATAAATCTCTTATTCTAACTTATACACCTCTAATTCCTCAAAAAAAAAAAAAAAGAAAAAACGTATACACCTCTAAAGCATGGTACTCGTGGGTACACACAGATTTTTTTTTTAAAAAAAAATCTAAAAAAAAATTGATACTTGAAAGGGTACATATCCACCAAACGTACCCATCATGTGGTACGATTGAAGGTAAATTTTTTTTTTCAAACAATGTGTTTTGTTCATAAGGATAAGAGAAAACCATATTTATTCAATATTTTTCAATTATCTTCTCACCTTCTTTCATTTTAACCCAAAAAAACACTTTCAAGTCTCAAGTTTCTTTTTCCTCTCGTTGTCTTATCCCCTCCGTCCCTCATTATGCTTGACCCCCTCCACCACTCGTTGTGCTTGACCCTCTCCACCTCTCGGCTCTCGCAGTACCCCTCATTATGCTTCCCTCTCCTTCATTAGTTTGGTGTCTCCCTCTCCTCTGTCTCTGTTTCCCCTTTCTGTGGTTTGTTCTTCTGGTACTTCCGTTTTTCATGTTCTATAAATATTTCTTTGTTTTCTTTTTCTTTTTTGTGATGGAATAAGGAATACTATCTTAATTTAAAACAACAATCTAAAGTGGTTTGATGGTCATATTTTGTTTTGATTTTTTTGCACACCAAGTATTTAAATTAGTTTAGGAATTGATGCACCACTTTTTTTTTTTCCTATTTTGTGTTTTTTTGGATGTTTTTGATTTTTTTTATTAATTGTTACATAGTGCAAACATTATAGGTTTTGGAGTAGGAAATTATTAATTATTATAAATTTCAATTTGTTGATTGTATTTTTTATTTTTGTAATTTTTATTTTTTAAATTAAAATATCATTATATTTATAAATTAAATATATATAAAAATGTACCCTGATTTTTTTTAAAATGTCGCATCGAGTGTCAGTACCCGTACCCGTAAGGGGTACCGGTACCGTACTCATGCAACAGATGAGAAAAATGCATCCATAAGTTTTGATTCAAACACCGACATTAAAAATGATGTACCGAACATATGCTTTGCTTGAATAATCATATTTCACATGCTGCCTTTTAATCTGGAGTTTGGTTTGACTTTTTGTGCCTTTAAACAGAATAGAAACAATTTTATTGCCGCAATATTTTAAGTGCTGGCTGTGCTTTTTCTGATGGGTTGATGATAAACAAAATGCTTTGCTTTACTTGATAATTCAGGCTCCAGATATCTCACATGCCAATCCACAACTTTTCAAGAACTTCATGAGAATCTTATGCAATGCCAACACTTCAGAAGGATTCCAGCCTAATAGGGACGCCTCTATCCCTGAAATGAAATTGCATATTGGACATCTAAGCCCACCAACATTGGGCCAAAGCCCAATGAACCGCACCATATTGGCCTTCTTTGCTGGTAGGGCCCATGGTGACATTCGGACACTTTTGTTTGATCATTGGAAAGACAAAGATAATGAAGTTCAAGTTTATGAGCACCTTCCAAAGGACCAAAACTATACCAAATTAATGGGACGAAGCAAGTTTTGCCTGTGCCCTAGTGGTTTCGAAGTGGCTAGTCCTAGAATTGTCGAATCAATTCATGCAGGGTGCGTTCCTGTTATCATATCTGATAACTATTATTTGCCCTTCAATGATGTGTTGAATTGGAATCAATTCTCACTAGAAATTCCTGTGGCCAAAATATCAGATATTAAAACTATATTACAAAGTGTTTCAAGGAATAGATACTTGAAATTGCACATGAATGTGTTGAGAGTTAGAAAGCATTTTACAGTGAACAGGCCGGCTAAGCCATTTGATGTGATGCACATGATACTTCACTCTCTATGGCTCAGAAGACTCAACTTTAGGCTCACAACAATTTCACAGTAAAAGGTTGTTTCTATATAAGCTACTGATGCTGCATTTATTTTTTTATTTTGATGTCTGGGTTGCTTTCCAATTAACTACGTCATGTAAATTTTCCAGATTCAATTTCACTAGATTGGGGGAGAATTGAAAAGATGAATTCCACTGTTCTACACTTCCACTTCAGCTTGAGCAATCTAAAAAAAATTGGTATTCTAAGTATAGAAGGTGTATCTTAAATTAAGATTGTCGTTTTCGGTAACTTATAATGTCTTGGTAATTCAATAAGAAAACGTAAGAGTCCTATTCTGGACATGTTCACGTGACATGAGCATCAACGTCCAACTCAGGGGCCATGGCTGATGGTACCATTTATCGGTTAGATTGTTTGCTAGTTACTATATTAGTAATTATTTAAGTTACAAATTTCTAGAAAAAGTCATTGCCTTCCATTTTAATATAACAATGATATACTGGTAGTATATTGTATTCTTTTGAGATAAGATATTTTTTTATTAGATGAGGTATGTGTGACTTATGTCATCATTTATTATTGGAAAATGGTACTCCCTCCGGTCCTTATTATAGGGCATACTTAACCGAATTACAAGTATCAAGGAAAGTGGTTGGTTTTATGAATTCTATGAGAATATATTGTAACATTACAATTTTATCCCCTTAACTTTTCTTGGAAAATTCGCACTCGTTACTGAACAACAAAAAACACATAGATATTCAAAGCATTTAATAAGGGCAAAAAAGAGAAAAATCAATAAATGATGCATAGAAAATATAAAATGACTTATAATTAGGACCAAAAAAACTTTCTAGAATGTGACCTATATATAGGACAGGAGGGAGTAGTAATAAATAGTAAGAGAAGAAAATTCTCAGGTGCATTAATTAGTGTTTTAAAAATACTCTCTCCGGTCTTATTTATAAGAGCACCTCCAACCCCAAGATCCACTTTTGGATCTTAAGTGGTCCCCACAGCATTTTTTATATTATCTCACACTTCCTCATACCCTAAGCAACTCTATCACAAATTCGCTCCAACCCCAAGAACCCAACCATGGATCTTGAATGGACCCCACACTCTACCCCACATTACTTTTTATATATTATTTCACTAATACATATTATAATAAAAATTAAATTGTAATAATTTAATTAATACCAATAATTCAACAACATTAATTTAAAATTACTAAATTACATAAAAAAAACCACATTAATTTAAATGTAATAAAAAACACATAAATAAAAAACACATTAATTAAAAAATAAAAAAAACACACCGAAAACAAACTACATTAATAAAAACACATACAATAAAATTTCAATTTTGATCATTGACACGTCTGTGGTGCTCCCAAACATGTTCCACTAGATCGGCTTGAAGTTGGTGATGAGATAGCCTATCACGAACAGCGAATCTCCTTTGCAGGTAATCTTGGATATCAGGGTCACGACCGTTGTTAGATTCTTCGACCGTGTCGTTACCAACGTCAGAATAATTGAGATTACCACCATATGTGTCTCGTTCATCTTCGACAATCATATTATGTAATATGATACAAGCATACATTATACGCGCAAGTGAGTCTAATTGCCATTGTCGAGCTGGGCAATGTACGATTGCGAACCGAGCTTGGAGTACTCCAAATGCTCGCTCGATATCCTTTCTAGCACCTTCTTACTGCTTCGCAAAAAAATGTCTCTTCTCTCCTTGTGGCATTGGGATGCTCTTCACGAATGTAGCCCATTCAGGATAAATGTCGTCTGCTAAATAATACCCCAAATTGTACTCAGTTCCGTTAACAGTGTACTTCACCTCTGGAGCTCGGCCATGTAGAATATCGTCAAAGACAGGTGATTGATTCAACACATTAATGTCGTTGTTTGAACCAGCAACCCCAAAGAATGCATGCCAGATCCACAAGTCCTTTTATGCCACTGCTTCAAGCATAACCGTAGGATTCCCATGATCACCTCGAGAGAATTGACCATTCCATGCGACTGGGCAATTTTTCCACTCCCAATGCATACAATCTATGTTCCCCAACATACCTGGAAAACCACGATCCTGCCCTATTTGCAACAAGCGTTGAATGTCATCAGTTGTAGGCCTCCTTAGATATTCTTCCCCAAATATGTTGATCACACCGCTTGTAAATTTCTCTAAGCATTCCACCGAAGTGCTCTCCCCCATTCTGACATAATCATCAAGGCTGTCAGCAGGTGATGCATATGCCAACATACGAATAGCAGAAGTGCATTTCTGAAGTGGTGAAAGGCCTTGTCTACCACATCCGTCCACCCTGACTTGAAAATACTCATCATGCTCACCAAGGGCTTGTACAATGCGAAGGAAAACATGCTTGGACATTCGGAACCTTCGACGAAACTGCTCATCCGTATACACCGGTTGTTCAGAGAAATAATTGTTAAACAATCTTGTATGTCCTTCTTCACGGTTCCTCTCTATGTGCCTTCTTTTCCCTGTACGCCTACTAGAGCTACCAGCTTGTTCCTCTCTTTGGCTTTCAAGGATGAGCCTCATCATTTCCTCCTCACTGTTGTCGTTAATAACATTGTCAAAATACCATTTAGCAACATTGTTCAAGCTGAAAGGATCTGAAGGGTCCATTGGAATAATTGGAAAGATGAAAACTGAGATAATAATTTGGGAGATGAAAGAAGAATTTCGGAAAGATGATAGAAAGACAATCATAGGAGAACTAGAGCCACTGAAGTATATATAGGGTTGGACGAAACGACTATTATTAACGGCTAGCTTACAACGGCTAGTTTTTTAACAGGTACTTTACAACGGCTACTTTTTAACTAGTATATTTTTAACGGGTAGTTTTAAAAAAAAATAAATGAAGATGATAAAACAAGATGATCATACATAATTCATAAAATAAGATGATAATACATAACTCATAAAATAAGATGATACTACATAATTCATAAAACAAGATGATACTACATAATTGAAGTACATAAAAAGAACATCGTAAAACATAATAATAATACATCACACATTTTTGTACCTAATAAAGTTCATACTAAACTATGCCATATTTCTCCCTGATGAAGTTGCACAGCACCTCATGATCTCGTAGTTGTCTCTCACTCATGTCGGATGTATCCTTCGTGAGGATTAGCAGATCATTTATCTTTAACCTGTCGGCATCCTCCTTCATCTTTTCTTGCTGCGCCTTCGCCATCTCATCAAATGCACGCTTGAAATCTTGTATTGCCTCAACTTTTTTTTGACAAATGGCATTGAATTCAGAAACATCGATTGAATTCGATGTTTGACCCTGCTTCCCTTTTGCCTTTCTTTTTGCAGCTTTTTGGCCAATCGGACGTTCCAATATAGGCGCTGCTGGGTCGCAATCAGAACTTGTTGGGGTTGGTGGGTTAGAAGATGATGAATAAGCACCGGAAGCAGAAATCTTGGTTCTTTTTGAAGAACACTCAAACACACTGGCAGCCCATTTTGGTTCATCTTTCAACAAACGCCAAGCATGCTCAAAATCAAATTTACTTTCGCCTTCATCTTGACAATAGATCTTGTATGCATTTTTCATGATGTCATCATGATTACTCCCACTCTTCTTCTTCTTTACTGCTTGCTTGTAGCATCCAGCAAACTTCTGGGTTGCACTATTCAACTTTTGCCATCGTGATTTTAGCTGAATCACTCTCCTTGCAGAATACTCTTGACGGTACTGGTTGTAATTGTTCTCAATTCTTCTCCAGAAACTAGATGATTTTTGATCAACTCCAACAACCGGATCTTTTGAAATGTTTATCCATGCCTCAATGAGTAACTTATCTTCATCTGGAGAAAATTTTTCTCTTTTTATCTTCTCTGTTGCTCCTCCTTCTTCTTCAAGATTAATACTCTCCAGTCCGACTTGAGTTGAAAATTCTGGTACTTGAGTTGGAGAAATTGACCCAACCGGTGTTTCAGGTTCTTCTTCAATCAATTCAACACGACTATTACCCATGGGGAGGTTGGTTTGTGGTGGTTGATAGAAAGGGTGTTGGTAATATGGCATTATAAATGGATGGTTGTGAAAATTTAGATTATAATGTGGATTAGGAAAACGGGGAGGATTTTGGAAATTTCTAGTGTTTGAATTACTACCTTGTGTGTTAGGAGTAATTGGAGAAGAATTATTATTTGGGGGAGGTGAATGGTTTTGTAAGAAATTAAAG
The DNA here is from genome assembly GCA_037953625.1 of Crotalaria pallida. Taxonomy (NCBI): domain Eukaryota; kingdom Viridiplantae; phylum Streptophyta; class Magnoliopsida; order Fabales; family Fabaceae; genus Crotalaria; species Crotalaria pallida. Next base: position 182,538,887 of record CM075649.1, read on the forward strand.
TAAGCATTATAAGGATTTTGATTGGGATCCATTTGGATAAATTGAAAATTGAAATTTTGGGTGTGAATTGTTCGTACAATTGAGTCATATTTGTAGAACAAAATCATCAACGGGCATAAACGACTATGTTTGTTTTGTTTCTAACGAATATATTTGTGTCTCAACGGTACACTATTTTCACTACTCCATGTGAAAATTCTACTACTCCCAACTACTCAAATTAATAAAAATATACAATTAATTTTCACTCCCTCACATAACACTCTCCCTCACGGTTCAGTGTTCACTCTTCCTCAACACACCATTCCTTCTCCCTCAACAAACACTCACCCTTCTCAACTCAACACTCCCTCACAGCTCTCAAACTCCCTCAGGGCTCTCAATCTCCCTTCCTCCATCAACAGCCTCCCTTCCACCATCAACAACGACCCTTCCTCCATCAACACCGACCCTTCTCCCTTCCTCCATCAACAGCCTCCCTTCTCCATCATCAACACCGACCCTTCTCCCTTCCTCCATCAACAGCCTCCCTTCTCCATCATCAACACCGACCCTTCTCCCTTCCTCCATCAAAATCGATTTCCCCTTATCCCTATCTCCCCCATGATCTAAAAAACAATCAAACTCCCTCACATGCAGCAACAAATGCAACAACAATAACTTTGGTTCTCACTATCTCCTTCACGATTTCCCCTTCTTCTTCACGGTGTCGATTTTTGTTTCCCCTTCTCCCTAAAGGTTTCGATTTTGGTTTCCCCTCCCTATCTCCCTCATGTTTTGGATCTCGTTTTCACCTTCACGGTTTCGATTTGGCCCAACAATCAACGAATGAATCACGATCTGAGAAGGAGGGTCGGATTTTGGTTTCCTCTGTTGCTGCATGTGCTTGGAGCATCATCAATTCAAGATCTGGAAAGAGGAAGAGGAATCTAGGGTTTTGTTCATCCCTTTTCTCATTTTAGTTTGCAATTTTTAATTTAAATTTCGATTCTTGTAAGAATGGGTGGGATTGTTTATTCACTGTAATTTTCATCTTCTCCTGTTATGGTTTATGTTATTTTTTGTTGAAGATTTTTTGACTTCTCTCTAAACCAAAGAGGAAGATGACACTGTTCATCTTTATGTAATTTTTATAATTTTTTTTAATTTGAGCTTTCATCTTCTCTGCTTCTTCTGGAAATTGCTTCTTCAAATTTTTTTCTTCCTTATTGTTGAACGGATCAGAGGAGAGGAAGAAGAGAACAACGACTACATTTCTATATTTTTTTATTCTATACATCTGCAATCCGTACAGTGGGCCCGGCTGGAGCACCGGAGCTTGGTGAAGCAACTGTGCTTCCCAAGCTCCTCCACGTCAGCTCCCTCCAACGCCAAGCACCAGCACCTTCTGGGTGCTTCACAGTTCCCAAGAGCTAAGCTCTTCCCGTTGGAGGTGCTCTAAGATCTTTTTGGGGGTTTTCACTTCCACCAAGGAAAGTGGATAAATTTGTTAGTGACATTGAAAATGTGAAAATTTGATATACTCCCTTCGGTCCTATTTATAAGACCCTTTTGGAGTTTTTTACTTCCACCAATGAGAGTGGATAAATTTGTTAGTGACAAATTTGATATACTTTTTCAAAAATACCCCTATAATTATCATGGGAACTCTAAAAAGTGTTGACTTTATAGGGGTATTAGTGGAAAGAATTAATTAAATGTTATTGAAAATTGGAAATGGGTCTTATATATAGGACCAAAATAAAAACCCCAAAAGGGTCTTAGAAAAAAACAAGGTGTTATTGGATATCAAGGTTGGGTACTCTGATGTTGAGCCTTCTGAGCCATATGGAATGAAGAATCATATGAATCACATCAAATGGTTTAGCCGGTCTATTCAACACAAAATGTCTTTGCACTTTCATCACCCTCTTTTGCAATTTTAGATACTTGGCATGTGTCACACCTTTCAATATTGTCTTGATTTCAGGAATCCTCTGTGATGGAATATGCAATGAAAATTTGCTCCAATCAAGAACATCACTGAAGGGCAATTGATAGTAATCTGAAACAATTACAGGGACACACCCTGTAGTGATAGCTTCCACTACTCTAGGACTTGCAACTTCATAGCCACTTGGGCACAAACAAAATTTGCTACTTCCCATAAGGGCATGATAGTCTTTGCCTTTGGGAAGATACTCATGCACTTGAATTTCTTCATCTTTGTCCTTCCAGTGTTTTAACAATATCTCTCTAATTCTACCATGAGCTCCTCCTGCAAAGAAAGCAAGCATAGAACGAAGATGGGGATCTTGGCCTCGTGATGAGCTTGGCTTTAAACCTATCAAGTTCATTTCAGGTATTGAGACATCCTTCTTTGGATCAAACCCTTCAGATGTGTTGGCATTGCATAATGCTCTTATCATGTTCTTGAAAAGCTCTTTGCCTGACTTCTCTTTAGAGATATCTGGTGCCTGCAACAAATAATTAGATAATAAACAGTATCAATAAAATTGAACAAAATTTAGAGCAATACATAACATGCATCAAAGTTCATATTAAAAAAATCACTTCAGCATAAAATAGTGAACTAATGCAAGCAAGATATATATAGTTCTAGAGTTAAATTTGTGGTCTATTGGTTTCTTGAGTGGTCTTTTAATTTAAGGATGATTCTTTCATGCATACTTTTTATTTTTTTTGATTTGATACTTCCTCTTCACAATATCATAAATTTATTAATTAAAAAAGTCAACGGTTTATATTAAATGGTGAAAATATATAAGAATGTTATTTACCTTTTTTATAGTATCACAGTTCACCTCCATCACCCTTTTATGAAAATGTATTGACCGACAATAAAATTGTAAGGGTGAAATTAAAGTTGCCAAGATTGTATACTAGTAAAAACGTGATAAAATAGTAGATGAAAATTTAGATTTAAGGTGAAAAAATAATGAAATTTCATGTATAAAAAAAATAGAGGAGTGCATTAAAAATCATTTAAAAGAAAGGTTCAAAGAATTGTCCTTATTTTAACTATACTTTTGATGCCATAACTTATGAATCATGCCTTGTATATTAGAGGCTAAGTATCTTCCTTCGAGAGCATCTAGGAACCTCTATGATTTTTAGTGTTCGTCTCTAATGTCCGCCTGTTCACTAGTGAAATACAAAATTATATGGGACAAGATGCGTAATTTCAATCAAAATGCAAATTTTGAACTTCAATTTTGTGCAAATCTTGAGCATGCATTATTCCTATATTAGAAGAATCAAGGATATATTATAGTGGAATAATACTATTACCCAATCATGACAAGAGGCCAGGAAATGGTCAGCTCCTCTGCTCCTATTCCAGTATGGATGCCTTCTGGCTATGATATTGGTATAATCAATGGTGACTCTCATTAGTTGATCACGAGAATAGGTGGTGAGAGGCTTATATAGATAGTGCACTATGTAGGCCACACTTAAGGGTAGCATGAAGGCATGGGCCTTATCAGGATGGCGGGCCGAAAATGGGCTCAGTCTATTTTGGATTTCAGTCATGAAATGACCCTCAATACCGTAAATTGAATTCAAGGGAGCATCATGTATTAGGGGTGGTTCACCTTCTTCATAAGTCCACACTTTGAATCGTTTCAACATCTCAATGTGACTCCTGAACAATCAGAAAGTAACTTCTACGAAAGTTATGACGTAAATAAAAACCAACTAAAAATAAATAAAATAAAATAAAATAATTATGGTAATGGCCTTTGATTACTTCCACTTTTGCGAATTGACCCGGCTAACAGCATTTTTGTCATGCTTATAATTCTATAACCAAATATGCAACCATCCGATGCAAATTCCTTTTACCCGAATCAGCGCACATGCATTTGCACGTTGTACAAATTTAGTTTTTGGAATTTGTAAATAATATTGTAGCCTTAAATATTTTTAAAGTGAATTAAATTAGTGTCTAAGATTGGTTTGAAGTTTTTTTGTTTATATACTAAATTGGAAAAAAAAAAGAATTGACCGACTTTAAATATATTTAAAAATTAAAATATCTTTATAAACTTTGGTAACTAAATTGGTATCAATTAAAAATTTCTTTCTTTTTTAACCATGCATGTCCTTTTGATCTCCTTGTGCTCTCCATAATAATACCAATTACCAAATACACAGCTGACGCAAAATCAACTCATATATAATCCACGTGAGTTGCTTAAGGTATCATAAATGAGTGATACCAAATAAATGCACCGTGATATTTGACACTCCCTCTATAAGCACTTTCTGACCAATTTTACTCTTTTTAATAAGAAAGTTAGTTAGTGGCATTGGAAATGTAAATATTTGATATTATTTTCAAAAGTAACCCTATAATTATTATTGGGAACGTAAAAAGTGTTAAGTAAATAATGGTGTTTGTGGGAAAAAAAAAGTAATTAATGCCATTGAAAATTGGAAATGGAGCTTATATTAAGAACAAAAAAAAATCTTGAAATGAGACTTATATATAGGACCGGAGAGAGTAGTATTTAATTTAACCGTTTTGATATACTCAACTCGATCTTAGGGCTGAATTTAAACATTAAATAGTTTCTTCTTTTCACTTATTCCAACAACAACATTTATTAGTATTAATTAAGGTTAATTAAAAATTATCTTTTTTATTTACTACCTTTAATTCTTTTGATTTAATATTTTTTTACAATATTATTTTTATCCTTTTCTCTTTTAAGTTTTTTTTTAAAAAAAAACTTATAAAAAACAAAAACCTACAACTGAAGAAAGGGATAATGGAGGGGTAAAAAGCCAGCTTCACATATACCTTAATATTTGTGCCTTATTTATTTGAAACTTTATTTTTAAAATCACAAAACAAAATATACCACCTTGTAAAGGAAAAACCCTTTGTTCAATTGTAGATTGTTATTTTTTATAATTATTGGCTTAATTATATTTTTATCATTTATCTTATTTTAAAGAATTATTTTGGTTTTTAATCTTTTTTTAAACCTTATTTTTATTTTTTTCAAAAAAAATCAGTTTGATCCTTTTATCATAGCATATTAGTTTTATTGAAATATTCACATCCATAATCGAAAAATAACAAATATTGCCGAAATTTGGAAATATTCCAAGTCACCACCAGATAAAAATAGGAACTGTGGTACTGCTTCACAAATGATGGAGCAATCTCGGGGCAATCAACAACAGCGTTAAATCTCGGGGCCAGCTGTCTCATCCATTAGAGGTGCCTACAAGCCAGCGAGGAGATTAGTCACTGCAGTCGGCGGTGGACATTCCGGTCATGAACAAAAAAAAAATGATGGAGCAATCTAGCTCGCGATATGGTTGATTGATATGGATAGAAATGACAATGTGATAAAGATTTGAATGAAGATGACATTAGGAACTCTATCAAGATAGAGCCGTAAAAATATTTGTTAAACTCTATTAATGAAATGTAATAAGTATGAACATTACGAATAATATTATTGTTACGGAAGGACCATATTAAATTTCTTGAAAAAAAGGTAAAGGACCAAAATAAGTCAAAATAAAGATTAAGAACTAAAGTGAATATTGAAAATAAGATAAAAGACCAAAAATGTGATTAAGCCTTTTTTTTTATATAAGCAAAACTTAAAAAAGAAAAGAGAAAAGAGAAAAGGATACAAAAGGCATTGTAAAAAATATCAAATCAAAAGAATTAAAGGTAGTAAATAAAAAAGATATATTTTTAATTAATTATAATTAATACTCCCTCAAGTCTTATATATAAGCGTCATTTGAAGACTTTTCTTTGGTCCTTAATATAAGTCTCATTTCCAACTTCCAATGACATTAATTATTTCTTTTTCACAAACACCCATATTTACCAAACACCCCTATTTCCCAATACATCATAGGGGTATTTTTGAAAAAGTATACCAAATATTTACATTTACAATACCACTAACAATATTAACTATTAACTAAGTTTTTTAAAGAGTGTGAAAATTAATTAAAAGGATTTATAAGTTAATCACTAAGATGCCAGGGTATGAAAATTAGAATGTATGTAGCACTTCAAATATAAGTTGAAAAAATTTATATATTTAAATTTGGGTTGTTATTATGAATGTGAAGCAGTCATAAGCTTGAAGTTTAGCCTTCTGAGCCAGAGTGAGTGAAGTATCATGTGCATCATATCAAATGGCTTCCCTGGCCTATTAATCATAAAATGCCTCCGAACTCTCAACACTTTCATATGCAACCTCAAGTACTTATTCCTTGAAACCCTTTTTAATATTCTCTTGATTTCTGGTATATTCTTCACTGGAATATTCAATGAGAATTGGCTCCAATTCAGCACATCACTAAAGGGTAAAGAGTAATTATCGCATATAATCACGGGTACACATCCTGCATGAATTGCTTCCACCACTCTAGGACTTGCAACTTCGTGTCCACTGGGGCACAAGCAGAACTTGCTTTGTCCCATTAATTTGGTGTAGTCTTGATCTTTAGGAAGGTATTCATGTACTTGAACTTCACTATCTTTGTCCTTCCAATGTCGTAGAAGTAATTGTCTGATGTCACCATGGACCCCACCGGCGAAAAATGCTAATATAGTGCGGTTGTTTGGGTGAAGGCCTAGGCTTGGTGGGCCTAATTTTCCTTTGGGTAAGTTGACTTCAGGGATTGACACGTCTCTCTTGGGCTGGAATCCTTCTGAAGTGTTGGCATTGCAAAGTGCCCTAATGAAATTCTTGAAGAATTCAGGGTTGCCATGTGAAACTTTTGGACCCTGAATCAATATGTAAATCATGTGTCATAGTCATTCTCATTCATAAAAGAAACATTGCTAAATGATCAAAAGGAGAATAAGAATGGAAGCAGAGTCAAATTATTAGCACATGATATAATCAAGCAAGCATATGTTATGTTTTCTGTTGAAAAATACCCATCCAAAAAAGAATTAATCATTACAGATGATGTAAGAAAAGAAGAATGTTTGGTTCACATCACTGGATTCACATTGCTTCACAGTTAAGCAGAGGAATGCTATCAAACACTCTCTTGCACACATTCATTGTACTTGGCTAGAAAAATCACATGATGACACTCTTTACTTAGTCAATTTCAATGAATTCCAATAGTAATATGCTAAAAAAGAATGTTCAAAATTGTTGTTAGCATTTATAGTGTTTGCATTTTTTTTGGGTACAGGGAAAAATAAAACAACAACAACAAAAATCAAAGACAGACTGCTATTTAATTTATAGTGTTTGTATGCAGAAAATAAAACGAGACCAGTTGAAATCAAACAATAAAAATTATGTAAATTAAAGTGATATATGCACAAGACTATAACTATGGCATTATAGGGGAAAAAAAGAAAAAAAGAAAAAAAACTAGGTGCGTGAAATATATATGAACTTACATAATCATGACATGAGAGTAAAAAATGGTCTGCACCACTGCTTCTATTCCAATAAGGATACTTAGCTGCAATAGTAGTAATATAATCCTCTGCCAACCGCTGGAGGCGTTCAGGTTGGTAGTCATAACTGGACTTTCTAGGCTTGTAAACATAGTGAATAACGTTAGCTACACTAAAGGGAAGGAAGAAGACATGTGCCTCATCAGGATGCCTAGCCTTGAAGGGGTTCCTTTCATTCTCCATTTCATCCATAAATTGGCCTTCAATTGCATATATATCATTTACTGGCCCATCATGCATTAACGGTTGCTCACCTTCTTTGTACACCCACACCTTGAATCCCTTCAACATCTCTATGTGGCTCCTGTTTTCATATGTTAATTTTTTGTAAGAAAAAAAGTTGACATCAATAGCTATTACAATTTACATGAAATTGTGGGAAAAAAATGTTGAGTATATATTAAATTATGATCTTTTCAAGCTTAACTGGTGAAAAGCACGTGGGCTCCAGTAACTGGAACCTTTGGGGATAAAAATGTCTTTCTTTGATGAAGTATAATTTCTTGACAGGATTGATTCATGAATTGAGGCTCTTGCTTGTGCTAACCCTTCTTCCATTTTCTCCAAACTAGTCTTTTGCTTCTATAGGAAAAACAAACAAGGGAATCAGAATATGACAAAAATATGTTAAGATAAAAGGAGTAACTATAATGACTTTGTTCATAAAGAAAATGATTGGTATCCTTCTTATTTAAAATTATGTATATCTGTCTCTTTTTTTCTGATCATATCCTTTAATAAACTATACACATTTGATATTTTTCTTATTTTAAATTGCGGTTACAGTTAAAATCATATTATGTTGCGAACTATTGCAAGAAAATGAGGTCGAAACAGACACAATTATAATCATGTGATACGGTCCAGGAGACTTTGAAAACATTGAGCCCTTACTTCTAACTTAATAATAATTTCTACGTCTCTCTCATGTATGATATAAAATGTTAGTATAGTTACTCTTAATGAATAAAAGTATAAAAATAATTTTCGTAAACAAAGTTTAGCTCCCTATCTCAGATTCTCAGTCATTAACTTGAAAAAAAACCTGCACTACTCAATATCTTAGTCATTATCTTTAAGGTTCCTCACCTTAGTTGTACTGATTTGAAACGTGCTAATGGTATTATTAATGTAGCTTTCATTTGCTGGGGTGGTGAAATTGGAGATAAACACAGGTGGTTGCAATAGTATGGGTGAGGCTTTTACATTGGAAAGAACCATATGAGAATGGAAATGGATTTTATGATTTTGTTCCTTGGAGGGAGAGAGGAATATGAAGGCAATGACAAAGAAAAACAAGGAGAATAACATAGCAGAAGTGGGGCATCTGAAGCCTTCCATGGCTGAATTCAGATCTTCAATGATCCTTGTGTCTTCGGTGTCTTCATTAATCACTGTAACTATCACTGTCACTAGTATGGGACTATGAGAACCCGGGGCCCCTTTTTGCTGCATAATATTAGGACTCAACAACCTAAGATCAAAAGCCAGGTGTAACTAAAATCGAGTTAGACTAGGTTCCATTTTTTTTATGATAAGGCCAGTTTTTTTATATTGACATTTTCATCCCTTTACTCATGCAATGCCAATTATTCCCTTGTTCTGTTATTCCCCCTTGCTCTTAGCATTTATTTTCATGACCTCAAGTATCAAACATAATAATTGTAATTTGGATTTGGATCCTCCAACATAATTTTTATGTTCCTTTTAAATTTGGATCACTAAAAATATCTAGTAAATAAAATTTATGAGTTAAAAAAATATCAAGTTAAAAAAGTTATTTGGTTGATACTTAAGTGTATTTTTAATCTTTTAGCATGATGGATTTAAAAACATGTTCTGCTTAATTTATTCCAAAACAATATATTCCAACTAGATTATAATTCAATAATGTCGAAGATCGACGAAATTGAATCAATCCAATATAATGACTAACTAATATATAAATTTTAAAATTATGCATAATTAAAACGTAAGAAACTGGAATTAAGTTATATAAATACATTAGCATGTAACAAATCTTATTATATACGCCTAGTTGTAAACAAAAAATCTGAATTCTAAAAGCGTTGGACATGCATAGACAGAACCTGAGTCAAATTTGAAAAACTCAAACTTCTGTCAAGTAGCTTCAAGTTGAGACATATTAGTGTGATTTGATTTGAACGGTCAATAATTTGGCGGAGTAGTTAAGCACTCAAGCTTGTGCATCCCTGTCCTAGCATGCTGCTTACTACTTAGGTTGCTCACCTTTGATGCAGCTTACTGCTTGTACTTTACCCAAGAACAACAAATTCAGCATAGCTTCTTTCAGGCTACTAAACCACTATAAGCAAAGTTAGTAATGAAAAAGGAGTTTATGTAGAATCTTTTATTGTGATGCTGTAAGCAAGAAATTCTGCCTTCTGAGCCAAACTGAGTGAAGTATCATATACATCACATCAAATGGCTTTGCTGGCCTGTTTATCACAAAATGTCTTCTAACCCTCCTCACATTCGAATACAACTCCCTGTACTTATTTTTTGAAACACTATGCAAAATAGTCTTAATATCTGGTATTTTATCAACTGCAATTTCTAAGGAGAATTGGCTCCAATTAAGCACATCACTAAAGGGTAAAGAGTAATTGTCACAAATTATCACAGGGACACACCCTGCATAAATTGCTTCCACCACCCTAGGACTTGCCACTTCATGTCCACTGGGGCACAAGCAGAACTTGCTTAGGCTCATCAATTTTGTGTAGTCTTGACCCTTTGGAAGGTACTCATGAACTTGAACTTCTTTATCCTTGTCCTTCCAACGCTTGAGCAATTTTTTTCTAATGTTGCCATGGGCTCCTCCAGCAAAGAAGGCTAGTATTCTGGGCTTGTTCGGGTGTTGCGCCATATTAGGTGGGCCAAGCTTTCCCACAGGCAGATAAATTTCAGGTATGGACACATCTCTGTTGGGCCTGAATCCTTCTGAGGTGTTGGCATTGCAGAGTCCCCTGATGAAGTACTTGAAGAGTTCAGGATTGGCATATGAAACTCTTGGACCCTGAATCATCAAGTAAAGCATGTGCCCTTGAGATTTGAATTCACATAAAATAAAATAAAATTGAATAATGCAGTTACACATCACATTCATTCTTCACATCAAAGCTTTTACCATTTGACTATAATTGTACATTCTAGATTGAGGTGAGCAACTGTCATCAAGGACGCAATATTGTGTTTGTAGCGGTCTTTGAAATTATGGATACATTGACTGCATTATTCCACAATTATCCACAAATGCGGTAAATGCAACAAAATTACAATCTTTCAACCACAATTTTCAATATTTAGCCAAGTCATTTTGGTCTGAGGTGATATGCACAAAGCAGTATTCACAAATAAGATAGGCAGTAAAATCATTGAAACATGAAACCAAAGCCAGAAGTCAATAGTGAACATGAGAGGAGTGTATGTAAACCAACCCAATCATGACATGAAACTAGAAAATGGTCAGCACCTCTGCTTCTGTTCCAATAAGGATACTTATTTGCAATGGCAGTAATATAATCCTGCACCAAATGCTGTAGGCGTGCAGGGTCATAGTCGGTTCTGGTCCTTCTAGGCTTGTAAACATAGCGAATGACCTTAGCCACGCTAAAGGGGAGTAAGAAAACATGTGCTTGTTCAGGATGGCTAGCCTTGAAGGGGCTCCTCTCACTAATGTCTATTTCATCGATGAATTGGCCTTCAATGGCATATTTGTTGTTCACAGGTCCGTCATGCACCAATGGTTGCTCCCCTTCCTTGTATACCCACACCTTGAATCTCTTCATCATCTCCGTGTGACTCCTGTTCTTTCCATATTGTGAAATACAGTAGAAACCATTTTAGCCTAATTAACCTGGTGCATTATTTTTTCCCCTGCTAATTGCTATACTTCATTCTTTTGAAACAACTAATTGCTAAGCAAAAGCAAGTAAATGTAAAGCAAAGGCAGATTGTGTTCAGCTGAATTTGTGGACTATACTAGACAGTATGGGGTGAGTTGTGAAATATACTCCCTCCGGTCTTCTTTATAAATACTCTTTTAGAAGAATTCTTCAACCATATTTATAATTTATAAGTCACTTGGTATTTTCTAGAAAAACATTTATTGTTTATTAATGTGAAACAATACATTTGTGAAATTTTCAACGCAAGTTAGAAGGATAAAATTGTAATGTTAAAATAAAATTTCAAGAAATGTAACTACCTCTTTGATCTTCTTAAACATGATCTATAGTAAGGATAAGGGAGAAATTTTTAATTGTTAAATGTTTCTGTAAGCATTATATTTTTACTGAAGTGATTCTAATATAACTAACTGTCCTGGAATCCTGGATGCAGTCATAAATTAAAAAATTACAGTACAAATAATTACAATTTACAGAGACTATCCACAAGTGATTTATAAGAGATGTTGTTATGCAACCATTCTTTCTATACACATAATAATGACTCTCTTGGTCGTGAATCCCCCAGTATCCAAAACTCATTTATTCTATTGCATGCATATTAAAAAAACGGGGTTTGCGGGATAAAATATGGTGTTTGTAGACTAATCCCCTTTTGCTTAAACTTTCCATTACCAGCATTGCTTCCCTCCGTCCAATTCAACTAAAGTTTCGTTAATCGTCCGCATAAGACAGCCTAGTTGGTGACTGCAGGAACACTTAGGATTTCCCCCTCTCCCAGGTCATGGGTTCTAGTCCCAGACTTTCCATGTAAACCAAAAAAAAAGTTTCATTAATCAAGAAGACTTGGTACAATTGACAAATGATTAAGTTTTTTTTTTTAAAGGTTTAACTACATTTTTATTTTTTATTTTATTTTCAGGATTTAATTTTGTTCTTAATTCTTTTTTTCTAAAAAAAAACTTTTTTGGGCCTTTATTTTTAAAAAAAAAATCAATTTGGTCATTTTATCATAATAGTGACAGTCGAAACTTCATTGGTGGAGCCGTAGGAATATAAGTCAAGCTTTATCGATAGAACGGTAATGAGTGCAAATATTTTGGATAAAACTAACATTGTTATGATTTAATGAACAAGTTGAATTTTTTGGAAAAAATAAAAAATTAGTAAAAAAAAATTTAAGAACCAAAATAAATCTTAATAATAAAATAAATGATCAAAAATATAATTAAGTCTTTTTCTAAATATGATGGGAAGAGTTTGATTTTTTTTTTACTCTTTGGTCAGTACCACATGTGTCCCCAAGAACACCCTTAATACAAGGGAACCCCTGAGACTAATCCTGCACGAGATCGTGTTTCTATGTCTCTCCCAACTGGGTGTGTTAACCGGGAATCGAACATGAGATTTCTTAGTCTCAAGCCACATTCTCATGTTCTCAAGTTGACAGGATCGCACCACTTGAGCCAACCCCGTTGGTTGGGAAGAGTTTGATTGATAAAAGCAAAACTCATTTTACATTTCGAAAATAATTAGTTTTATGTATTATTTCAAAAAGAAAAAAAAACTATTATTAAAAAGGTAACGTTTCATTAATGATTGACAACTCAGAAGTTGGCATAAGGCATAGTTGGTCAGCATCTTCATAAACATTTTTCAACATTTTTCACTGATCAAATTTGCCGGTGGCCATGGTAAAGATTCCATCAAGGCTTGTTGTATTCTTCTTGTCATTGCTTTTCTTTCTCATCCTCATCACCTTCTTTACCTATAACCAAAACCACATAGCTTTACCTTACGACTCTGCCCTATCATCAGTTACATACGATCTCGAAACTCCCGACCCCACAGTGGAACCGCTTACTACTCTACCCTTGAAGCCTCCCCTATCCTCCATTATCGCTAATAATGCTAACCACATCAAAGTGAGTCTTTAATTTTCTTTTTCATTGAATTAATAAAATGTTTGTTATATGTTATATAATATTATTTACTATAATTCATCATATGCATATATATTGAAACTTACAGAAGAGGAATAACATTGGTTTGGCTAAAGCAAGGGCAGCAATTCGGAGAGCAATACAAACGAGGAACTTCACATCAAGCAAGAAAGAGATCTTTGTCCCCAGGGGATGCATTTACAGAAATGCATACGCCTTTCATCAGTTAAGTTTGTAATTTAGGGAAAATAACAAAATTACACCAACTTCTTATCTCTCTTGAAATTACACCAAATATAATTCTTGCTACACCAAATATAATTCTTGCTTTAAAAGACTAATAATGTAGTAGCTTTTTGAAGGGAATCAACTCTTGCTTAACTCTTGCATCAAGAGTCATTTAAAATAAAAGATTTAAGTAATTTTTGCTTCTACTCAACTTGTGTCATTTCATGTTTAAAAATTTACGGAACTCTTGCTTTTAGCTGATGCATGCCAGGGGAGTTCCCTTTATCTGTCAACGTTCTATCATGTACTTGCTTATAGCTAATGCCGTGGCAGTTACGTTCCTAAATATTTAAAAGACTAACATAGCTAAAAGCAAATACATGATCAAATCTTGATTTGAACTTTTTATATATTGTTATCACCCATTTATTATTGGATTTCCATTGATAATATATTTTGGTTTCTAACTTTTAATTTTGATTTTTACTATATCTCCTATAAATTTCTATTATTTCAAAACTAAATAAAGGAAATTTAAATTAAAATAGTAAATACACTATTGTCTTGAGATATTTATATAAAAAAAATATTTAAAAAATCTCTCTATTTAGTAATAAGTCTCTGTTTAGTAATAAGGGATCGGAGTTCAAATTAACTTCTATATATTCCTTTTGTTTTAATTTATACTATGTCATATCATATTTAACCATATCACATGGATTAATAAATGTAGTTATATTTCTTGAAAATTTTAAAAGTAATCTAACATTACAATTTTATTATCTTAAGTTGCATTGAAAATTTCACACATATATTATATTTCATAGTATTAATTAACAAATGGCGAATAAGAAAAAAATAATAAATATTTCATGTAAATACAAAATGACTTATAAATAGAATTTTTTTTCCAAAATGTGTTTTATAAATAAGACCAGAGAAAATATTAAGTTTGAATCATTATTATTCTCAAATGCATTATTCATAGATCATAATCTCTCGTCTCCCACCACGCCATGCTTCAGTTAAATATAAGTTGAATATGATTACTTATTCTAAAATTGTAAAAAATATATTATATATATTTTAATATCATCAAGTATAGTTCCTAAGAGCTAGCTCGGGTAATAAAACTATGGAACATGGAATGTTGAAATCAAGGTTCAAATCTGATTATAATGTTAAATATTCGACTATAAAGAAAATATCATCAAATATAAATGCAATATTTTCCAATATTTACGAAATCTGCATGATTACTTTTGTTGCATTTTTTTTTTTTGGTGTACTGTTGCATTTTTTTTTACCAACAATAGCGGAAAAAGCATTTCAAATTGAAGGTTTTGGAAAGAGGCAATAAACATTTAAAATCAGGAAATATGGGTTAAAAATTGAAGAATAATTCTAAATCCGTTATTTTCTAGGAGGGGAGCGTCTTTACCATTCTTTACAAAATCCCTCAATTTGAGGGATACTTTTTCTACTTATTGAAAGAAAGGAATTAAATGAAATGAAAAAAATATGTAAGCAGATTTCATCGTAAATTACTAATTTAAATTATAAAATTAAAATAATTTTTACATTTATAGTAATTAAAAATATTTTCTCGTGAAAATGAAACATTTAAATGAATAAAATAAATAATCGTACTTGGATTTATATTTAAAAAAGTGAAGTATGCCGTATTGTGGAGGCGAGAGGTTTTATGGATAATGTGTGTTGTTCAAGAATTATTATTCAAAATTAATAAACAGCCATTTTTATGAATTAATAGTATTAAATTAAATTTTATTTCCAATCTCTCTCCTCTTTTACAAAAAAGACTTTGCTGCTTCATCATTTTTCTTTATACATAAATCTAAATTTGATCACTTATCACTTATCATTTTCATTTTATTGTTTCCTTTCAGGTCAATGTTTGATTGCTATAATTTAATAATTGCTCTAATTTTATTGATACAATTTTATTATATTACCCTAGGAAAACACGAGTAGCCATTACCCTTGTTTTCTTCTTTGTTTCTGTTTAAGCCATAACATTTATCATTGTACAGGAGTCACATTGAGATGTTGAAGAGATTTAAGGTGTGGACTTACAAAGAAGGTGAACCGCCGTTAGTCCATGACGGGCCCATGGCCTCAATTTATGGCATTGACGGACATTTCATGACTGAAGTCGAAAACAGATCCAGCCCATTCTGGGCCGGCCATCCAGAAGAGGCCCATGTCTTCATGCTACCCATTAGTGTGGTCAACATTGTGAAGTACCTATACCATCCTCTCACAACCTTTTCACGTGGTCAATTCAAGAGGGTCACCACTGACTACACCAATATCATAGCTCGAAAGTATCCATATTTTAATAGGAGCAGAGGAGCTGACCATTTCCTAGCATCTTGTCATGACTGGGTAACAATTTCCATCATACTCCTCAACATTCTTGTATATAAGCATAATGCATGCTTGTGCACCAACATAGTACATGTATAAAAAGAGCATTTTGATTGAAATGATGAGTATTGTTGAGTATAGTTTTTATGTTTCATTAAGTTAAGGAACCAGTGGACATTATAATTAAGTTGAGGTTAGTTGTTTCTGACAGGAAAATATAATTAAATTTAAAGTATAAGACAAATGAAAAGAAATGTCATCAATCTAATGGTAAAGAGCAATATAGAAATTTATCACTCTAATTATATATATATATATATATATATATATATATATATATATATATATATATCACAAGGAGAACCATATTTCTTATCACTTAGACCAATATGCTTTACTAGGAATAAAATTATATAATGAATGCATGCTATTTATTTGATATAGCACCCTTTATTCTTGGTGCTGTGATTTGTAGATAACAATCATGTCTTGCATGTATTGTAAGTTACTGATTCTTATTCCTCTTCTGTCTAATTTATTTTATGACACAAAACTAGGACTATATGCGTTTAATTTGTTGCAGGCACCAGATATATCAAGAGGAACAAATGGCAAAGTGCTTTTCAAGAACCTAATTAAAGTGATATGCAATGCCAACACATCCAAAGGGTTTAATCCTGCGAAGGATGTCTCAATACCTGAAATGAGCTTACTAGGTTTTGAGCTAACCTCATCTGGCCAAGACCCCAATCATCGCTCTATACTTGCTTTCTTTGCTGGAGGGGTTCATGGCAGTATTGGAAAGATATTACTAAAGCATTGGAAAGACAAAGATGAAGAAGTCAAAGTGTATGAGTATCTTCCAAAAGACCTTGACTATCATGACCTCATGAGAAGTAGCAAATTTTGTTTGTGTCCAAGTGGCTATGAAGTTGCTAGTCCTAGATTAGTGGAAGCTATCAACACAGGGTGTGTCCCTGTGATTGTTTCGGATCACTATCAACTACCCTTCAGTGATGTTCTTGATTGGAGCAAATTCTCATTGCATATTCCATCAGAAAGGATTCCTGAAATCAAAACAATATTGAAAAATGTAACACATGCCAGGTACTTGAAATTGCAGAAGAGGGTGATGCAAGTGCAAAGACATTTTATGTTGAATCACCCAGCTAAGCCGTTTGATGTGTTCCATATGATTCTTCATTCCATATGGCTTAGAAGGCTCAATATCAAACTACCCAGCATTGATATTCAATAATTTGATTAGGCTCCAGTATGAAAAGAAATTATTAATTTTTCATCGAGTTACAATTTTCAACCTAACTCGTTAAATCGACCTTTTTTTTTTTTTTTTACCGTGGATAGATTTACAAATAATTTACGTAAAAAGAATAATTTTAAAACTATTTATAAAATATGAAATAATCAACCAAATTATTTACAAAAATGGGTAGTCAAAATCAAAATTATTTTGGTGAAACACTGACATTTACCCAATCCAAGTGCCACACTTAGCCAATGTCAGATTTCATTAAAATTTAAAAAATAAATAAATAAATGCTTCGCACACTCCCCCCACATGTCTTCCCACGCGCCCATCCTACTGCTGCCCAACAGGGGTGAGCATGGGACGGGTAAGGGTCAAGTTGGGACGGGTTGGGCTTAACCCTTACCCGTCCCAAAATGTTGCATGGGTCAATTTTTCAACCCGAGTTCGTCCTTAATTAAAGAATGACAAGGTAAGGACGAGTCTAGAATAGGACGAGTCCTCATATGGACGGGTCCGGGTTTACCCGGAACACGGATGAATAACATTACAAAAAAAAATTCAAACCATTCAAATTTTGAAATTTGCATAATCTTTCTAGAATTCTATAACTAACCACAAGAAGTATACTAATACTAATATAATTCCTTCAACAACAACAAAGTATAATTCTATAATTTGTTACTCATAGAAGAGAAGAATTCGCCTTTGTTAATCCTGCACCATACATATTCCGCCCATCATTTTCCAATAAGTATAAGGAACTCCTGTATAACAAATGAAACCTCCTGACAACTTGGCAAGTTCATACGGTATGTATGTATGTATGTATGTATCTCACACACCGTAGTATACTTTTAGTTTTTTTGTTTTTGTGTTTTACTGTTTTATATTTTTTATTCATGTTTTAGTTTTTAGAAATAAGAATAATAATTATAATTAATATATATATATATACTTAATTAATTAATTATAAGTCCAGGCCAGGTCCAGGTGACCCGAGCATGAATCCGAACCCGTCCTTAGTAAAACCGGGTCTGTTCTTTTCCCATTCGGATTTATCCTTTTGAATGTTTGAAGACGGGTTTAACCCAACCCGAACCCATCGGGTTGGGACGGGTCTCCGGGTATGACCAGGTCGTGCTCACCCGTACTGCCCAACCTATTCTTCCGTCCCTACACACAATCACCACAACTCACTATCTGCAGCTCACTGTCAATATATTTTTCTTTTGTATTTTTTTCTTTTTCAACTCTTCATTTTACCCAATTTTTTTCATATTTTTTAGGTAAATTTTTTATATTTATATTTATATTATTATTGGTTAATTTTAGTTTTTTCTTTTTATATACTTGTACATAGAAAGAGATACTCTTACTTAATGTTTTATGAATTTTATTTTTATGTACTTGTAGGTAGAGCTTAATACTCTTAATTATTTTATTTTTTGTGTTTTTTATTTTTATGCACTTGTACGTAGAGCATAATACTCATGTGCATAAAAATAAAATAAATATAAAATAAAAATAAAAAGTACACTCTTATTTTTAATTTTTTTTGTGTTTTTTATTTATTTTATTTTTATGTTCATAAAAATAAAAAGCACAAAAATAAAAATAAATAAGAGTATCCTTGGCGTGGGTACGAAAAAGGCTTTATTGATAGAGGCAAAACTCATTTCGGTAATCTCTACGCCTCGGAGGGGATTAGTCTTCGGTTGTCGGCTGTGGGATATCCTCAATGTACACCAAAAAATAAATAAGAGTATCACACTCTATGTACAAGCGCATAAAAATACAAAAAAAAAAATAAAAAATTAAGAGTATTACTCTCCACATACAGCTACATAAAATTAAAAAGGAAAAAAAATAAAAAAATAACAAAATCACACTTTACGTAAAATGCTGAAAAATTAAATTCATAAAATATTAAATAAGAATATCACTTTCTATGTACAAGACATAAAAAGAAAAAAACAAAATTAATAAAAAATAATATAAATATAAAATATTAAAAAAATTTACCTAAAAAATATAAAAGAAAAATACATTGAGAGTGAGTTGTAGTGTTTGAAAGTAGAGCTAAGGAGGAATATATTGCAAGGAGTTGGGACGGAAGAGTATAATGGGATTAATTGGGAATTGGGAAGGTTTGAGAGTGGGTGGGCGCGTGGGGGAGATAAGGTATCCGGGAGTCGAATCTTCTTTTTTTTATTTTTTTAACAAAATTTGATATTGACCAATAGCAAGTTGTCACATGACATTTGGATTGCATCACGTAACGCGTTTGATCAAAATAATATTGGCTTTGACTACCCATTTTGTGAATAGTTTGATTGACTGTTCCATATTTTGTAAATAGTTTTAAAACTATTCCACGTAAATTGTTTGTAAATCTATCTCACTTAAATAAAAAAGCTCGTTAAAACAGTTAGTAAATATCAGATTTGGTATTACACCGTTTAAGTATCTTTAGTATTAGTCAAGGAAATAAGCTCCATTTTAAAAGTGCGTTGCTATCTATGTTGAACTAAATTACACTGATAAATGTAACGAATTCAAAACTAACTTATCTTGAAATTTATAAGTGGCATCCGTTAGTTTTGAATTCGTCACACTTTGTACAGAATCATTTCGAACTCTACTAGCAATGTTGCTTTTAAAATAGTTGAATCATATCGGGTCAAGTTCAAGTCACAAGTCATCTGCAGTCTGCACTCATTGTGAACCACACGCTTGAGTCAATGATCAGCTCATCAGGACGCCACATGTTGCAGCACAGGAAAAAAAATTACTTCAGTTAGAAGGTGCTAGTACCTATGCCCGTGCATCGCACGGGCCGATAATGTTTGGTTTTTATTGATTGAAAAATGAAATAAATCTCGTTACGGAATGAAATGAGTAAACTGAATTTGGAAAGCAACATTGCTAGGAGGTCAGAACTTGTAGGTGCTGCGTCATTGCAGGCTGAGGTAAACATATAACATGCACCGGTGCATGCCTTTATTTTTGAGTTTTTTATTATTTTTTTTAAAATTTAATCAATTAAAAAATATTCAATGTGTTTTTCTTTTTTACGGATATGAAGTGATTTTTATAATTTGGATTTTTTTTACTCCGTGTTCTTAAAAAACTGTATTCAAAATTTACAGATTCTAATAAATCTATATACAAACTTGTGTTAAAAAATATTCTGAATAAATCTGTATTAAAAAAATTTGAAAAACAAAAAAAAATTAAACTATGCACCGATGATTAAACCATGCACCGGAGTCTTCCCCGTCATTGTATGATAAAACTGAGGGAGTGGTCACTTCAGAAGTTTCCACAAAAACTAAGTCCTAAACATATGTTGACTGCATATTGGTAGATTGATTTTGTTCAACTTTTAACCGGATGAGGACATGTGGCAAAACTATGATTTAATGGCTAGGATTTAAAATAAAAAAAATAATGCTTTTAATTTGAATAAGAAAATAAAAAATAAAATCTATTCAGCCTCCCTCTCTCTTCCTTTTCTTCTTCTCAGTGTGACTCCTCCATAACAACACTCATAGTCCTCCACCGCTGCGCTTACCAGGCTCATCACTTCACTAAACAATAGTGTCGGTGACAAGAGTGCAAGCATCGCCACCCTTCTCTTCACTACTAAGTCACCATAGCTACTACTCTTTCTCCCTCACCTCCCTTCACTCATGCGCAGTGGTTCCTATCATCGCTTGATTCATTGTTGCGGTTAATCTTCTTTGTTCATCGACACCGGCGTCGGAGTACTTGAGATGGCAGACTTGTTATCGCTTGATTCATTACATCGCTTGATTCACTGCTGCGGTTAATCTTCTTTGTTCATCGACGCCGACGCCGGAGTACTTGTGACAGTGTATTCAGACTTGTCATCGCTTGATTCACTGTTGTGGTTAATCTTTGTTCATTGACGCCGGAGTACTTGTGACTGTCACCAAGGCTCATTCGCCACTCAAGATGGGGCACACGACGACAACGTGAGGATTGCCTTTGGGGAGCCGAGAGTAGTGGCGGAGCTCCCCCTCAAATTTTATACAAACTGAATATATACATATTGCTAACGCAATATACTATAAATTATTTGCTTGGCGCGGTGGTAATATGCATGTCTTGTTGGTCTCAAGGTCGCCTGATCGAATCGACCTGAGTCATAAACACAAAATACCAATAAGCTAAAACATTTTTATTTGAGGTAATGGAAATGTTTTATATATATATATATATATAT
This sequence comes from Crotalaria pallida, assembly GCA_037953625.1. NCBI lineage: Eukaryota > Viridiplantae > Streptophyta > Magnoliopsida > Fabales > Fabaceae > Crotalaria > Crotalaria pallida. The sequence continues at coordinate 182,560,368 of CM075649.1, forward strand.
ATATATATATAACTTCTAATATATTTGTTGCACCCCCTCATTTTTTCTTCAAGCTCCGCCACTGGCCGAGAGCATCGTGATGGAGTAAGAGGAGATAAAGAGGGACTGATACACAGAGTTACAGGGACGAGTTTGTTTATCTTTTACGTATTTAATTTTAAAATTGAATTAATTTTTGTTTTTAAATCATGGCCATTGAATCCTTATTATCCCACGTGTCTTCATCTACTTGAAAGTACTGGACCCTCCAGTACGGGAGAGGATCCCGAAATTGTTTGGTAGGAACATTGAAGGCTTATTTATGTCAGGTGTCCCTGTAGTTTGCACCTATTTTGTCAGACGCCCTTTAACTTTATTTTTCAACAAATATATCCCTACAGTTTGCTCCGGTGAGCCATATACCCCTGCATGCCATTTCCGGCCACCGATGCTGACGTGGACTGCCGGAGTCAGCAAGTGGTAAAAATAGGAGCTCTTGTAGTTTGAGTCTTTTTTGTCAAATACCCCTATATATAACTTCAAAAATTCATATCTTTTAAACCGTAAGTCCAAAAATTACAAATTTTATGTCAAAACGATCGTATTGAAAATTAGAATTTTAATATGTAATTATTTTACTTTTATGGATAGTTTTGTAAAAAATTGTTTTTTGGGCAATTTTCTATACGAATTTTGAATTTATGAATTATTAAAAATAATTTATGAATTGGATTGAACTAGTTTTTATTGTAGTTTGAGGAACTTAAAAATCATGAGTTTTGACTATGTCAGTCTCCGATGATTTTAAATTTAGTTTTTTTTATAGCTTTTTTTTTATAGTTTTTTACAATTTATTTTTAAAAGCCAAAACTCATGATTTATATGATCCTCAAACTATAATAAAAACTAGGGCAATCTAATTCATAAATTATTTTTAATAATTCATAAATTCAAAATTCGTATAGAAAATTGCCCCAAAAACAATTTTTTACGAAACTATCCATAAAAATAAAATAATTACATTTTAAAATTCTATAGTTCAATACGATCGTTTTGACATAAAATTTGTAATTTTTGGACTTACGATTTACTAAAACATATGAATTTTTGAAGTTATATATAGGGGTATCTGACAAAAAAGACTCAAACTACAAGGGCTCCTATTTTTAGCACTTGCTGACTCCGGCGGTCCACGTCAGCACCGGTGGCCGGAAATGACATGCAGGGGTATATGGCTCACCGGAACAAACTGTAAGGATATATTTGTTGAAAAATAAAGTTAAATGGCGTCTGATAAAATAGGTGCAAACTCCATGAGCACCTAACATAAATAAGCCAACATTGAATATTGTTAATGGCATGTCAGATCATTGTCTGTTAAAACGTCCTCTCAGCTCAGATAGTCAAGTTTTTGCACTCTTCTACATTTCTCGACTCTTCGGAATTGCCAAGAATTATTGTATGAATCAGGACATATAGTTCAAGACACATCCGACACCATTGATAATACTTTTAAAATCAAAAATTATACTCCCTCCGTTATTTGTTATAGGTCACATTCTAGAAGGTTTTCTTGGTCCTAATTATAAGTTACTTTACATTTCCAATGTATCATTTATTGTTTTTTCTCTTTTTTGCCCTTATTAAATGCTTTGACTATCTATGTATTTTTGTTGTTCATTAATGAGTGAATTTTCCAAGAAAAGTTTAGAGGGTAAAATTGTAATATTACAATATATTCTCATAAAATTTATAAAACTAACTAATTTCCTTGATATGTGTAATTCGGTTAAGTATGTCCTATAATAAGGACCAAGAGGAAGTATGTATTTCTTTTTTTTAGAAATCAATAGCAATATAGCATGTTCGTTGCAAGGACCAATACTTGAATCACATAAGAATTTCTCTAGGAATAATATATGTTAATGGTTTCTGACTTTGTGGATATGAATTAATTTAATTTTTGATATTTTTTTTTAAAATTTTAAATTGATCCATAAGATAAAAAAAATTTAAGTTATATTAGTTCCTCATGTTAATGGTCATTTATGATCTTTAACGTGGACTAACATAATGACCAAAATGGCTCGTTTTAGCAAAAAAAAAAAAAACTGTTAAATTATCGGTCAAATTGATTTATGAGATTGTGAAAACTGATCAAATTAATCCCTTATTTTATGGACCATTAATAGTAGGGACTAATATGACTTATATTTTGCTATCTTAGAGACTAATTTGGTATTTCGATAATATCATGGACTAGTTTAACTAATGCTCACAAAAGTTAGGGACCAATTTCTCCTACATTAAGGTCAACTTGGAGAAATTATTACACCCTCAATGCATTTTTTATCATTGATTTTTGGAAAATATTTAAGAATGACCTCAGGATGTTGATTAAGGAAGTAAGAGATATAATTTTATCTTAAAAAAAATACTGAATTTAAAATATGTTAAATTAAACCAATAAACATATATCTTCAATACAAATAATGACGTTAATCAATGCCCTCACATGCACCAGTTAACAATACCCTTGATTTTAAATTACGACCTCATAAAACAATGTGGTTATGTTGCAATGCCTAGCTCAAGTATAAGTTAATGAGAATATAATCACGCACCTAACATACCTCAAATACAAATCGTCAAACTAAGGTTTAACTTCAAATTAACAAAAAAATTGAAGCATGAGACTTTTGGTAACATTATTAAGGTGGATTGTGGGATTATTGGTGGTTCTTTCAATGAGTGATGGGGCTAATGGGTGCTTGGAAGCAGAAAAGATTGCACTTTTAGAACTAAAGGCTGCTTTCAATTCCCCTGACGGCACTGCTCTAGAATCTTGGGATGACAAGCAGAGTGACTGCTGTGGATGGGAGAGGGTCATATGTGACAACACCACAAACCCAAAGAGAGTAACCCAACTTCTTCTTAATAACATCAGAGATTCTGAACTGATAAATGCATATTGGTCCTTAAATGCATCCTATTTGCTTCCCTTCCTGCAACTTCAAGTGCTGGACTTGTCCTGGAACTATATAACAGGTGCTAACTGCTATGTTCCCTCTCTTCCTGTCATGTGTCTCTGTGCTTGTTTGAATATTTATTATTGTCATGCTTGGTCAATAGTAGTGTATGCTGTCACTTCTTTATGCTTTTACATGCAAACTCAAATATTGTTATATCTAAGTGTAAAGTTCAAATTTATATATGCATGACAAATCAAACGATAAAGAATACATATGATAAATTTATAATTTTGATACCAAACCAAATAAATTATTGTTGTCACCCTGTCTCTCCATTTTTGAACTTACGTACTTCTAATATTCCTTGAAGGTGTATATGGTGTTATGAGATCAAAAAACTTGCAAGTCTTAAGATTAAATGGGAACATGTTGACAGAGGTTCCAGCGTTTAATGGATTATCATCACTTGAAAGATTAGATCTGTCTTTCACAAGTCTGAAGAATTTTCATTTTCTACAAGGTACTTTATCCGTGTCCATGTATTTTGTTAGTAAAATCCCAAAAACTTTGTTTTAGAAGATGATAAATTGAAACTTAGTTCAATTTGAAATGAATTTTATTTTTATTTAGGAAGCTATAATATTGAAATTATTTCATCATATACACACAATCAATTTGAATAAATTCACTCAAATTTGGTTTGGTTTTGACTTTTGAGTGAATTTAGCTTCTATACTATACTGAATCAAGTAAAATCAACTCCCCCTTCTTATTATGATTCAAGATTCATTGTATTTTTGTAATGAAGGATGATCATATAGTCACAGTAAATATTGTTTTCTCTTTAAAGAACTTTCTACTTTAAGCAAATTGGAGGTCCTGGATCTAGGAAATAACTTACTCATGGGAAGCCCGCCCGAGTCAATTGGAAACCTTACCACTATACAAGCTCTCTCTCTTTCTATGAACAATTTGGTGGGCTCTTTACCAGCTGAAGGTGAGTTAATAAACATAAGTATCTTTTCTTTCGAGACATCTAATTATATAAAATAAAATTAACACTTGCTAAGTCTTAACTATAAAGTATAAACTTATAAATGCAGGAGGCATATGTAAACTAAAGAATCTTCAACACTTGGATCTTGGCCACAACCAGATAGCAGGACAACTTCCAAAATGTTTCAGCAACCTAACCTCTCTTCGTGTATTTGATGTTGCACATAATAAGTTTGAAGGAGTTTTCCCTTCCTTGCTTATATCCAGTCTCAAATCACTGGAATATGTTGCTTTTTCTAATAACTATTTTCAAGGCTCTTTCACATTTAGTTCACTTGCCAATCATTCCAAGCTTGAAGTCTTTGACGTTTTTAGCTATAGCTCTCAATTGAAGATTGAAACTGAGGATCCACCCTTCACTCCTTCATTCCAGTTAAAGGTCTTGCGTTTATCAAATTGCACACTCAATGAACGCACCAAAAACATTCCTAGTTTTCTTTTATATCAAAAAGACCTGAGAGTAATTGATCTCAGCTATAACAGTATCTCAGGTAAGTTCCCACACTGGTTACTGAAGAATAACACAGGACTAGAATTTGTTGGTCTTGGCAACAACTTCTTGACTGGCCCCTTTGAGCTCAATTGTACCTCAAGATATCCAGATATGAATACCTTGGATGTCTCTCACAATCCTATTAAAAGAGAGATTCCTCCATGCTTTGGTTCTGTCTTTCCAAATTTAAGGGTCTTGAACATGTCAAAATCTGCATTGGAAGGTACTATTCCAGCATCAATGGGAGATATGGGTCTGCTTATGATATTAGACTTGTCAGCAAACAACTTATCTGGCCAACTTCCAAAGGAGTTGGTCATAGGTGGCAGGTCGTTGGAGTTTTTGAAGTTATCTAACAATAACTTGTCTGGCCCTATACTATCTACAAAAGCCGACTTGGGGCTTCTGCGAGTTCTACGCCTGGACAACAATCACTTCACTGGAGAGATCTCAAATGTGTTCAAGAATAGTTCTCTATTAAGAGTATTAGACTTGAGCAACAATCATTTGAATGGGGAACTTCCTGGTTGGATCGGAAGCTTTCAGCAATTAAGTTCTTTGGTCTTGTCCCAGAATTCTTTGCAAGGTGCTATACCGGTAGAATTTTGCAAATTAAACAGGCTCACATATCTAGACCTGTCTAAGAACAACTTCACAGGTACTTTGCCAAGTTGTTTTGAGTTGTTAAATTTGAGGTACTTGCATTTGCAGGGCAATCAGTTCTCAGGACCCATGCCTACTTCTCTGGCTAAGTCCTCCTTGTTGCTGACATTGGATTTGATGAATAACAAATTTTCAAGTGAAATTCCTAGTTGGATAGGCACCTTTTCAAACTTGAGGGTTCTCCTTTTAAAGGGAAATTACCTTAACGGTTCCGTTCCCATTGCCATATGTCAGCTAAGGCACATAAGTATATTAGATCTTTCTCATAATAACCTTACTGGGAAGATACCTTCATGCTTGAATGTTGTATCATCAGGACTACTGGACCCATTATATAACATCATATTTGGGGTATATTTCATAATGGTGCCTATTAAATTCACCAAGTACACATCTGATAATCTAATCCATGTAGATGAAGGTATTGAAGTCCAAGGTCTTGTTTCCGACGAGGAACAAGAAGTAGAATTCATGTCAAAGAGGAGGTCAGAATCATACAAGGGGAATATCTTGTATTACATGTCTGGAATAGACCTCTCATGCAATATGTTCACAGGTCCAATCCCTCCTCAAATTGGATACCTTAGTAGTATCCATACCTTAAACCTTTCAAACAACCATTTAAGTGGTTCTATACCAGAATCATTTTCCAACCTCAAACAGGTGGAAAGCTTAGATGTTTCCTACAACACATTGAGTGGTCATATTCCTTCTCAGCTGGTAGAACTATACAGCTTAGCATTGTTCTCCGTGGCTCATAATAATCTATCTGGAATGATTCCAGAGAGCAAATATCAATTTGCAACTTTTGGACCTAGCAGTTATGAAGGAAATCCTCTTCTTTGTGGACCTCCATTGCATAGTTGTAGCACCTCTGCTCCTGCTAGAGAACCGGTGATGGCATCAGATGTAGAAGAGAAAAGTGAATTCAAAGACAGCTTTATGTGGAGTTTTGCTGCTAGTTTTGTTGTTGTATTTTTAAGTGTCATAGCCATCTTCCACTTCAACCCATACTTTTGCTCAAGAGCATTCCCATGCATGGTTTTTATATAGCATTAAGGATCATAAACGCCGCCAACATAATTAATATAGCATAAATGATCATCTAATAGTATACAAGATGATGTATAAAACAGTTTGGTTCTCATAGACAAAAGCAACAAGGCATGAGTTGAATAATGACAAATTATGGTCGAAAATTTATTTTTGTTTGTATGTGGTGTTGTTAATTTTTCGCTTGGTTCTCACCCTTCCATTCTCATTGTTCTTGAGCTGGTGGCAAATGAATTTATTGGAATTAATTAGCAAGTGGTGTGTATTTTTTTTTTAAATAAAAACTTAATTATATTGATTTCTTCCTTAATCAGTGTCCTGAAACATATACCGTACACCCTATGGCTTACCATATAAGCAACTCTAACCACTTTCATACTTATTAAGAAAGTTAGTTGATTGTATTTAATTTTCTCAAATTTATAAAAAATAGAGGTATTTTAGGAAAGTTATATTGGGAATGAAACAAAAATTAAATGAGAAAACAATTTTCTATGCATATTTTAAGAAAATAGTATTGAGAATGAAATAAAATCTAAGAAAGTTAATTACTTTTGCTTATATTTTTTGTTAGCTAACTTGTAACAGGGAAATTTGGCAAGTTAGGGACAGGTTAATCTATTTTGTTATTTTTACTATCAAGGTTTTTTTTTTTTTTTTTAATATATTACAAAAGCCTCTATCATAGCTAACTAAAGTTTTTTTTGGTGTACACCAAGGGTATCCCCCAGCCGACAGCCGAAGACTAATCCCCTTCGAGGCGTAGAGATCACCGAAGTGGGTTTTGCCTCTACCAACAAAGCCTTTTCCATGCCCACGGCAGGGATCGAACCCCTAACATCATGCTTAAGGAACCCAGCTATCTACCAACTGTGCTGGGCTTTGTTGGTATAGCTAACTAAAGTTCAATCGTGCTATGCTGCTTATCCATATTCATAGCTAAATGGCCTGGTCATAAAGTGCTACTCACTTCATTTCACTTTAAGTGTCTTTTTAACATCAAAATTTTGTTTCAAAATAAGTGTCTTTCTACCAAATTTAGGCAACATTTAATACTGTTTTTCCTTATTTACCCTTACATTTAATGTTGTTTTAGTTTTGAAATTTGTAATACTAGTAATGATGCATTGACAAAATAAAAATATTAAATAGGGGTATTTTTGACAAAATATACATAAAACTTACAATAATCATCATAATCAACACTTTCTTAATCTATGTGCAAAAGTCCAAAAAGACACTTAAAGTGAAACGGAAGGAGTAATAATCTGTTAATATGATAGACTCATTTAAAAAAAAAAAAACTTGGATAAATAACATAATATATTCCAGGTGTGTCACAGTTGAAAATTGAAATGGATTCAAATATTTAGTTCATTTTACGCTTATTTCACATAAACAATCTTCATTAAAAAAAAACCTAACTTAGTTATTAGAGTTGCGTGACATGACGTGTTAGCGAGCTCGAGCTTAAATACAGAGATTGGGGGTAAAAAAATTATTTTTTTTAATGTATTAAGGGATTCTTCCGTTGATAACTGCACACTGTTCTACTCTTAAATACAAAGATCACTGACATAATTTTTGCTCTTATCAATATTTTTTTTCATACACATGACCAAATCCATGACATTATGTTTAAATAATCAAATAACTGTTTTATTTAACAAATACTATATACACTCACTCAAACAATAAAAGTCTCCCTTGGAAAAAAAAAACTCACCAAAAGAAGTAAAAAATTAAAATTATACCAAAAGTATATTTCAATGTATAAAAAGTAAACATAATCAATACGAATTATCAATCGAGAAAAAAAATTACCAAAAAATATAGCTCAATTAAAATAAAAATATCCATCTTATAAATTTTTATACTTAAATCCAAATAATTGATCATCTATTATTATTTTTAAAGCAAAATTTTATATGAATTCTTTTTTTTTTGGCTAATTTCTCAAAATACAATCTTTCCATGTTAATTTATATATGTTTTTTTATTATTTTATTAAGATTAAAAACTAATATTTTTCAAAGTTATCACTCTTGCTAACATATATGTTTATAGAGTATCGTCTAATAATATAGAAAAATGAAAAAAATTAAAATTAAAATAAGAGTGAATTGTTAATTTAGTCTTTTATTTTTTTAATGCATAACTTAGTTTTTAAAAATTTATAAATACACATTTAGTCTTTTAAGATTTTCAAATGTACCAATTTGATTACTCAAGATCCGAATGTATTAATGTAGTCCTTAAAACATCAGGGACCAAGTTAGGATGTAAGAAAATATTGAAGGACCAAATTGGTACATCTGAAAATTTTCAGGGACTAAATGTATATCTATAAATTTTCAGGGACTAATTTGACACATCGAAAAAAATATTAGGGCCTAAGCATTTACTTGAAAATTGTATAAAAAATTTAAAACAAAATGACTTAAATATCCTTCGCTCTATTGTGAAGCTTGAAAATGGAGTTGGGCAGTGATGAGATTCGGATCCATGCGACAGGCTGATGATGATGATGCCCTAAAGCCTAAACCCCTCTCTCTTTCTCTCAAGCGGACGCTGTCATATTATGCAGTAGTACTTACTTAAGACTAATAAGCATAAGTAATAACAAACCCCACAAACCCCACTCCCATCTCAGACCAACCCTCTCTTCTCACTTTACTTAATACTATAAAATAACGAACCTTCTTTATATTCAACACAAATAGAGAGGGAGAGAGTACAGACACGCGCTACATAACACGGCACGGCACCACACAGAGTATGGCCGAGGAGGAGGATCGCACCGGTGAATCTGCCCCCACCGTCTCTAAACCCAACTCCATTCCCTCCGGTGATAACTCCGTTTGGGCCGATGTCTCTCCCCTTCTCCATGCCGCTTCTCAAGGTACCTCCCCCTTCCCTTCCTCCCTTTCCTTAACATTTTTTTTTTAAACTTCGATTATTACTCCCTATTTTAACTTCATAACTAAGCTCTGTATTGCTTGCTGCTGATTTCAATTTACATTTTTTTCAATGCTTCTTCCTTTTTACACTATAAAAACCTTGATCACCACTTCAAAAAAGATTCTCCTAAATAATAATAATTTTAGTTTTATTTATTTATTTATTTTTCTATTTTGCAATGACGTCTGTGATTAAATAGAGATGGTTTTTGAAATGCAACTTCAACTTTCTGGCATATTATTGGTTACAGATCTTCAAGAGGGAGAACTCATTCATGGAGATAATTTTAATCTCTTTGCTGCAATGTCCGCCGTGGAGGTATGTATTCTTTCGTCTTGCTCGCTGCAATTTTAGTCTAGGTTTTGTCTTTTTATTTTATACCATGATTTAATCTGCATTTGTTAGAATTTGCGACAATTTCCTATAAGGATTAGATAGTGAACTTGCCCTTACTGCATTAGATACATTCTCGAGATATATAGGTGGCATAGTTGTCATCCTTTTTTAATGAGTCCTTCACTTTTACTAATTACTTTCTTAGATAATGGACCCGAAGATGGATTCCGGTATTGTTTGTACATACTACTCCCTTGATGAAGCCATTGAGAACGGTGCTGCTCCAGTTCCTATTAGTGCTGATAAAACCACTGATGTTCAGTGCACAATTGACATCATGGACCATCTGCTAGCATGCGAGGTATTTTCATTATTTTTAATTTGAATTCCATATGCCTTATTGCATAAGCATTGCTATGATTTCGTAGAATAATTTCGAAGGTCTGTAATCTCTATCTCTCTCCAATGCATCCAGAGACATCAACATATGCATGCTCATTATGCGTGAAGCTGACAAAAGTTCTTTCTTGATATTTTGCTCAACATTCATTTTTTGCATGATATTTGTTCTCTATTCTATTACTCTGAGGTCATCAACATATATGTTTGAACAAGCTTGCTTTCTTTTTCCCCTTATGAAAGCTTGTAAAACTTATTTCTAATATAAAATTGTAGTCAAACAGAAAATTAGAATTTGTATAAACACAAGCATATGAAAATGGTAAAATTTGTTCATGTTCAATATTTTTGTTTGTGCTAAACAAGTCTGAATTATATATTTTCCCTCTCTTTATTTTAGTTTTCATTTGACATGGCAGGCAACATGGCACAAGGGTCATTCATTGGCACAAACTGTCTATTCTTGCCTTTATCTCCTACAGCCCGAAAGGACATCATCACATGCTCTGTTGCACTCATACTGTAAAGTCATACGTGCAACCTGCCATGCAGTTCTTTCAGTTGTCTCAGATACACGTACACATGAAGTAATGTATTCCAACAACTCTTTTTCGTCTCCATTATGTTGAAACTTTCTTTTTGGTACTGCCACTTGTCCGAAATTTTTAAATTCTTTGGTTGGGTCAAATAAGTAATGGTTTTTCTTCTTTTGGAAGAATGTGAGTATTTATTGTTTTGTTGCCATTCACATAATTACTTTTGGAAGAAAAAAGTGGAATGGAATGTTAAGATTCTTTATGTCCATTATGTATTGATTTGGAACTCACTTTATAGCTGAACTTTCTGATATATATTTTGTCCCAAGAGGATTACTGATTTACACTTACATGCAGCCTTCCTGAGTGAATGACTGATAGATGTGTGGCTTTAGTTTGATTTCCTAAGTCCTAAAATATGCTCTATCTGTATTTTTGTTTTAAGCTGTGTATTCTTATTTTTCATGTGAGCAGTATGGCTATACTTAATTTTTCCTTTTATTATGAGATCATATTCTTACAGAGGAAACAATATGGTGATATTTCTTTGTGTCAGGAAGAGGATATATTTACCATGACATATGACCTTCCTCTTGGTAGAGATGGAGATGAAAAGTGTTTATCAATGCTAAATGCTGTTGAGGAAACAATATCTCGCCAATTGCGTGCTTGTAAGGTTTTATCATCAAAAAGAAGAATATCAGAAGGTACTTCCTTGTTGAAATTTAAGCATTGTTCTTTTGCTATGTTGGTTTAGCTATCATATTATGATATTATCATAGCGTTCAAATAGGTTTTGAAGAAGAGAATGCGGATACTGTTTCTTGATAATGGTCTAGAGGAAAACTAGAACAGATTTAATTGGGAGTTAAACAACCTTGAAGAGTGATGGTATTCTTATGTTGAAAATGTTCCAAATACCTGCTGTGGCCGGCTTTATGCTATCCTTCAATAGTTTTCTTTCATTTATCAGCGTTCTATACCATCCAGCATAGTTAAATGGTTGATCATTTTTTAAATTTGCTCTTATAAATTTACTTAGGTGCATATGTACTCATGAAGTACAAACAGAAATAGCAATAAAAAGTTTGGGGTTTGATAACATTGCCAATTAATCGGCTTCCATTTATTGCTCATAACACCTGGTGCTATTATAATCTTTAAGCTTCTTAACTGCCAAGAAATAAAAAAAAAAAAAAAAAAAAAAAGGTGCAACATATGTTTAAGCTTTTAATGAGCTGTGAACTATTTGGTTGCAGATATGGATCCACTTCAAAGTAATCCTGATCTGGAAGAAGGCTACTGTAAAGCACTGTTATGTCGATTACGTTTTCGTAAGGTTTTATCCTATGTTTATTCTCTTCTAAGTTATGCAAATAATACAGAGAGTTACATTCATGCATAATTTATGCATTAAACATAAGTTGTATTTATATAATAACAATACTGTTTTGCAATATATGTAAATATGTAATCAATATAAGATGATAAAGATTGTAAAATTATCATTCGGTCTTTCAATTTTCCTTGACTTGCAAATTTCTAAGTTTTAATAGAGGAAGTTGAGGATGTCTTATTCTTAATACCCATACCCACTGTGAAGGCATATGACTTTAGAACTTAGGTACCTATGATTGGAACTTTTAGTATCCTTTCATTATTTTTTTGACACCATTTTTTTTTGTCACAATGGCAGAATGTAGGTTTAACGTATCACCTTTCCAATTACCCTAGGCTCCAATTAGATTTATCCTTATGGCTTTCCCCAACTGTAATTCTATTTGTTGTTTATTTGGTGTATTGGTGCTTCCATCTTGTGACAATTTAGCTTTCATTGCAATTTCAATTCTTTGTTTTCTTCTAAGCAAGCTTTCATTGAATGTTTTTCACCTGATTTTCTTTTAGCATTTTTACCATCTTTTGGTGTCTATGAAACGACCCCAAGGAAGAGGTTTGGAGTTGGCAAGAAAACACATAGCTTCTTGCATTTTAGAGATTGATCACATTCGAAAATCTTCAGAGTTTCTTAGAGCTAATGCTCAGAAAATGTCTAAGCAAAACGTAGACAATACAACTGCATCTGGTTGTCAACCAATTGGATTTGACGCTAGTTTAAACTCTAGATTATCAGCCCCAACACCACCACGATCGATCAAGATTCTTTGTTGGGAAAAGGTAATTGTTTAGAGTGTCACTTTTAATTCACCTAACGTACTTCCATTATGATAATGTTTACTGTTTATCTCTCTCAGGTTCTCGAATATTTTATGAAACTTCTTCAAGATCTAGACATTATATGCTCCTACTCATTGGACCCTTCACTGGATGCTGCTTTTCTTTTTGTGGTTAAATTCCAGAAATCTCAACCTGATTTGGTTTCTAGAGCGCATCTTCAGGTGGATCTTCAAATATTTTATTATTTTTCCTTGATTTGATGAGACTTCTCATTATTTTGTTATTATTATTTACTGTGGTGATTGGTGAATCTTTTATATAGATGAGCAAGCTAATTTTAAATATTAAAACTTTAGTGAATCTTTTAGGTTGTCACTGGTTTAATCATCTGAAACAAAACACTAGAGAGTAGCCATCACTAGCAATGCATGTATCTATGAATCGAAGTATTAGAGGAACTATTATTCATGGCTAAGCACCTGATTTACTGCAACACTTTCTCTTTTTGATTGGCATGCTGATTACATTATGCATCTCTGTGATATTGGTCCACGACATCGCTATATCCTTGCCTGTATCATATTAAATATGTGCGCCACTAGAATTTCACTTACTACTATTGTTTTTTAACTCTGTTCTCCAATCTCAACACTTACAACTTGTTATCAGCTTCTGCTAGTCCAGGACGGGAGACTCTATGGCCGGGATCCTATTTTTTCTGTAATCACTAAAGCTGCTGGATTACCTGAAGTCACAAAGATTCATGACATTCAGAAAAATGAATGTATGGTGCATCTAGGACAGGTAATGAAGTGATAGCCAATCGGTATGCTATGCCATTAACAGTCTGTACAACCTTCATTCTGTTATGTGTTCCTGCTTCCTGGATGTTTATAGATATGGATGCTTTTAAGTTTTAACTATGACCGTCATCTCTTTTGAGTTCATGGATATTATCAAGGCTCAACAACTACCTTTTGATTTATTTTGTTTATTTAGATTTTTAATTAATCTATTATTTTATTATTTTTTTTGCTCAAGTACCGTGTCATTCAAATATTAATTATCTTCCCACAAAAAGGGTTATATAGCTCCTATGGTTTATTGCATAGGACACTTTGTTTAATCTGTGCAATATTACATATGCAGTTAGTGATAAATTTGCTAAAAATTCTTTGTACAAATGCTGCATGGCAAAGGCGTAAGCTGGGGAAAATGTTACAAGACTGGCGTGTCACCTATGTGCAGGTGCGTGCTTTGCTTGTATTCCATTGTATACTATGAACTTCCCCTCCCCCCTTTCTCTTTCGTATGCTGTAAAGTTTTTTTTTTTTTTTTTTTTTTTGCTCTTAAGTTGAGAGTTGCTTTTTCCTCTTATTAGTGAATAATATAGTCAGTACAAGTCAAAGAAATGGATCAATAAAAGCTGCCGTATCTTAATTCATATCTGTTTAAGAAATTTTTTGGGGGTTCGAGTTATGCCATTTGTCTCCTTTTGTTTCTTGAGTTACTCTACTCTACTCTCTCTCTCTCTCTCTCTCTCTCTCTCTATCCCCCTCTCCCTCTCTCTCCTATTTAACAACGGGGAACAACCCCCCTCCCCCTCAAGAAACCCCCCAGAAAGTGGAAAATGTAAAGGAAGGTGACAGAAAATTGGGTATATGAGATATATGAAATTTCCCAGATATCTCGGTATTTAGCGTAGGCCGTAGGGTTGAACTTCTAGTTAATACGAATTGATATATTCTCTGATTTTTCGTAATTCATTTAAGGGTTTGCTTAACCCTTAAAAAATGTATTGGAAAGCTAAATCAACTATCTCGTAGGTACTAGAAATTTAGTTTTACAAAACTGTTGATCTAATCTTGCATTCTGCTCTACAGCTGGAGCTGGCATTTAAAAAGGAGTTTGGAGAAGCCTCAAACACTCCTAAAAATGAGGTTTGTTTCTTTACCAAGTGAAAGTACGTATGAGTGTATCAATTGTCTGTCTGGACGTGCTGCTTTTAGAAAAATTAGTAGCCACATGCCTTTGAGAATTAATGTTAAACTCACGTCAAGTAACACATGAGTGTTGCATCATCATACATGCTTTTTGTTATCATATATTGATTGGTTGTCTATTAGCCGTTATCACTTAACTGTCAACCATTTGCTGATTTACAATATTACTCTGTTCTGGCAGAACATATGTTTCAAAATATTCCAACATATTCTCGCATGGGTCGAAGAGCAAACTTATTGGATAGCTTCTCGATTTCTCATTTTGGGATTTGAATTGGAGCTCTATACTATACATGATTATTGCATGGTATATTGGTATATTTATGTTGTGTTGATCAAGCTCTGTGAGAAGAAACATCTCAGGATGGCAATGAGCAGTGGTGCTATATCAGGTATATGTGACAGTTATTCATCCAAGAGTCCATTTTGAGAAAAGTGATTCATTTGTATTGGAGAAAGTGCTTTATCTTTTGAATACCATCAGTATGATTATGTATCCTTGTAATTGTGTATTTAGTTGTCAGAAAAAAATGAGCTCATAATGATGACTCTGACTTCGATATGTAACTACACTTCCTGTTGATCAGCTAAAAAGAAGCCAAAGAAAAAAAAGGATTCTTTAAAGGATGCAGGAATTGATTATCAGATACCAGCAGCTGTCTTGTTTCTTCAGAGCCAAATGTATCTCGCTGAAGGGCTAAGCATGGTAATACTCAGATGTTTTCTCTGAATTTCTCCAAAATTTCTTCTAGGAAGTTTGATTTTTGACCTGAGTGGTTTGAAATTTTTCTCCTGGGTCTATAGGTTCTTGGATTTTGTAGTCTGAGGTGGAAAATGAAAACTTGAGAATTCTTTTTCTGCCAAATTAACATGGCCATATTGTTTGTATATCTGAGTATTTACTTTTAACTTTTTTTTAGCTGCTTTGTTATTTGATTCAAGTTAGAGGACTTACTTGTGGCAGCAATCCAATTCTTTGTCTAGATGTTTGCTGCTTTGAGGAATGAGCGCAGAATCGTTCCACCACAAAGTCCATTCAACACAGAACATGAGGTAATGTAGCTCAAGACAAATTTGTGCATGTTTAGCACTCCGATTAAAAATGGGCACTATGGACATACGTGTGTTTTGAATAAAGTTTTTCATTTGCAACTTAATTCATGTATACCCTTTTTCTCCAGATATTTATTCAGCAATTCGAGCTCCTGCAGAAAGCTTGCCTTCCTGATCGCATTTCATATATGTCATTCAAGGAGTCAACGGTTCATGCTAGCTTCTCTGTGAGTATTCCTCTAAAAACTATTACTGTCAAGAAAACACTTTTTTGTTTTTATTAATAATAATTACAAAAATTGTACCTTGTTTCCTTTTTGTTTCTTCTTTTCAAAGATTTTGCAAGAAAACAGTGAAAACAACGAAATATTGCTTTCTCAATTTCACGTTTTTCTATGCAAATCTAAAACAAGGAAATAGGAGGAAAATAATGTGACACTTTTGCAACTATTATGAAAACAGAAAATGTTTTCTCAAACTAAACGGCCGTAAGTGTTGCTGTCAAAGACATGTGTTTATTTGTTTGTTTCTCCTCCAGACCCTGGCTATGTATGATTACTTCAAGGAAGCTCAGAGGATTGCTAAAGAGGTAAAGAGTAGTTTTGCCAATGACCCTGACAAGATGGCTGAGCTGCGCAGAATAGAGCAAGTAGCAGAGCACAACAGCATTGCCTTAAATGTCATTTGCCGTGTAGGAGCCCTTGACCCATCCTTGAACATTTCTTTTACCTTTTGCCATCATCCTTTCTTTGCTACCGCTATTGTGAAGAGATCTTGACGTTAGATTCTACCAATTTTGAAACATGTTATAGGGTGTTAGGAGCAAATGAGTTGTGACATTAGCAATTGTATTATTTGTATTTTTACAAATTTTATGGTTCATAAGTTAAATTGAAATTGTAATTTTTTATGAGCAAAAATAAATTATTTGTTGCAACTTTCTCCTCAAACCTCTCCTCCTTCTTTGAATGCACGCAAAAAGCATGAAAAAAAAAAATCTTACGAGTGTTGAACAGGATAATTCATTTGAGGTTGCTGGTAGCGACTATCTAAGATGACCTACTTTTGCAAGTTCACGAGCCAGGCTTTGAGTTTGTGATAGTGCCATCAAATAGTTTATACACTATTCAATTAACTTATTTATCAAAAAATAAGCTACTTTTGAGTGTTTAGTAGATGACCTTATTTCGGTAAGCTCATATTTGATAGGCTACTTGTGTGCCGTTTTACACTTGTCGGCTGATCTTAACTATTCAACTTAACTAGCTTATCAACTTTTAACCCCCAGCTTATTAGCTTATTGGGTCAAATAGAATTTGTAATATGCTGAGGCTTTATCCACGAGTAGTTGCATGATTAGGATGTAGTGAGTAGTGACTTACTTTCATTTTGGTGTAGCAAACTGAAGAAAACATGTTACTGTGATTGATGAATGATGGTGATACTAGGAATCCCCATGTTCCAATGATGATGATGGGTATTGGAGGTACAAAAACAGTAGATCAGCATGTGTGCACAACTGCACGAGTGTCTTTACGGATCGGAGTCAACTCCTAACACGCTACTTTTTCAGCTGCTACAGCGTTAGCGTGCTTGTGCATCCGCGTGCGGGCCTTTACACTGTAGAACAACTTGTTAAAGCTAAAATCACGTAATTGCATTGCCTCCTACATGCTTCAAACAAACATTTGATTTGCAAGAAGAGGCACATAATATAATGGGGTGCTTAGCAATTTTAAAAAAAAAATAAAATAAAAACACAATATAATGTAATTAGGAAATAATAGGCTCAAGTTGGACTTCTTGAAGGTGGCTTGAACGACTGAATCTAGAGCACGTTGAATGGTTTGGGGTCGGGTGTTTGAACCTGTAAAGTGTTAACTGAAACGGTAGTTATTTTTTGAACCCTAAAAAAAATAAAAATTTTGAACCTCATTTTTGTGTGAAAATTTCAAAATGCTCTTTACTCATTTTCTTTATTGGGGGTGTCGGAATAATTAAAATGGGTTATCAACATTATTTTATATCCTTCATTAGAAAAAATCGGCATTTCATGTAAATACATTTTTATCATTCGACCCTGACCGAAAATGCATTTTGCCGACTAAACTTTGTAAAAAAAAAAATGCCAGAGTCCAAAAATCGCAGCTGTGGAACCAGGAAAAAAAAAAGGATAATTTGGGAATATTTTTAGATAATGGAATTTAAAATTAAATGATGGGTTAAAAAATACTCCCAACTGAAACATGAAGAGAATGGAATCTCACATTATGGGTCTGCAGAGTATAGTCAGAGGACAGTTTACCATCTTTAAATCACTCTCTTCACTACGATAGATGTACTGTAATTAATTAGTTGGCACGT
This sequence comes from Crotalaria pallida, assembly GCA_037953625.1. NCBI lineage: Eukaryota > Viridiplantae > Streptophyta > Magnoliopsida > Fabales > Fabaceae > Crotalaria > Crotalaria pallida. The sequence goes on from CM075649.1 coordinate 182,578,411, forward strand.
CAGAGCCTCATTAGTTGTTATAGCCCGTTATAGATAGGCACCAAAATTTGAACAATCAGAGATTCAGAGGCCTTTATTTCACGAGCAAGTTACTCTTTTTTTTTTAACCCTTTCTTTTAGGTTTTGTTTCTATGGGTAAATGGGATTTGAATATGAATTGTTTGAGTTTTGGAGGGATGTCATGGAATGGAATATGTTTCGTTATGTTGGAAATATCAAATCATTCTCTTTACTATGATTTAAATATATTTTGAATTACTCATTTAATTGGTTTTAAGATGAAACCGTAATACTTGACATCATTATGGGGATACGAATTTTGGTTTTCAAAAGGAGAAGTTTATCATAAATAAAAAAAAATATCAAACATTATTTTATCTTAATTTGCGGAAAATGAAATAATTGTGAGTAATTTCAAGTAAAAATAATAAGAATAATGTGGTAACTTTTTTATCCAGCAACATTTGTCTCTAAAATGCTGTTCAGTTTTTCTCAGGGAGTTTGTTAATGGACAGAGCATTAGATAACATTTGGCTATACATAAAATTAATTACATAAAGGATTTTTTTTGGGTCTCGTTAACAAGTGGTTACTAAGAGTGGAAAAATAATCATAAGTCCATGTTTACTCTGCTCTTGAAAACCTCAAAAAATGCATTTTCCAAGACCTTTTTACTCCATTAAGATCTTTAACAAGTGCCTTAAGGGCACTTGTTAGCCTTTGTCTTTTTTTTTTAATATCAATCTTTAGAACTGATTATAAGAACTCATAAGAGGATAAATTTTATTGAAAAAATAAATACAAATTTTTTTATTTTTTTAAGATAACATTTGTAAATAAAATTTATCTCCTTGTGAGTTTTTATCCTCAACCCGTAGGTTGTGGTTAAGAAAACCCTTTAAATAAAAAGAGTGAAGACCCAATTTGGTCCCTCGAGTTTTCCGACTGTGACACTTTAGTCCCTCGAGAATTATAATTCACTTTTAGTCCCTAAAGAATTTAAAAAGTATAACTTTAGTCTCTGTTTTCATTCCGTTAACTACTGTCACTGTTGGCATAAACTGTAACATTTCATTCCAGATGCTAATGGCGTCCCAGTATTAAAGTGTCCAAATCGAAAAACTTGAGGGACCAAATTGGGTCTTCACTCAAATAAAAATAATTTATCTTCTCTCTTCATTCTTTATTATTCTTACTCTTACACTCACTTTATTTTTAATTATTTATTTTAAAACTTTTCAAACTTTATTTTTTTAAAATAATGGTGAAAGTGATTTTGAATAAGAGCAAACTCTGACGTTAAAAAAAAAAAAGCCAGTGTACCCAATAGAAAAGTCAAAAGAGTAACAAAAGCAAAGTTGAAAAGGAAAAAAATATTGTCAAGAGAACGGACAGAACACCACACAACGCATAGCCAACAAATTTGAGGAAGGCAAAATTAAAAGATTGGTCATGTAAGTTATTTTTTGATTACGATTTTATTTCTTAATTTTTTTTGTTTCAAATAAATCCTTCCATCCAATTTTGTCTTAACATCGTTATTGGGATCCTCCTATATGGTAACCATTGGTCTTACGTGGCTAAAACTTAACGTTACACCCCAAAATGATGTCATATGAGGCCAAAAGAAAAAACTAAAACAATTAGGGTTTGCCCAATAAGCTTCTATTTTAGTCTCGTACGACATCGTTTTGGATGTAACGTTGATTTTTAGCCTTATAAGATCATTGGTTGTCATATAGGAAGCTCTCATTAACAGTGTTAAAACAGAATTGGACGGAAGGATTTATTTGAAACAAGTTACAAACTTCTGAATTTATTTGAAACGAAAAAAATTAAAAGACAAAATCACAACTAAAAAATAACTTACGGATCAATCTAATATTTCTGCATTTCAGAACAGACGAAACATTGGCCATTGTCGTTGGATGCATCCAAACTCCAAAGGCTAAAAAAAACTGTTCCACTCCCTCCGTCCCATTATTTTGGTAAAAAATGTAAAAAAAATTTTTCCATATTAAAGTAAAAAAATAAATGAAAAATCTTAAAGATTATATATTGTATCGATGATTTATAAGTAAATAAGGAAAACACATTTAAAGATTTTGTTTGGAAACAATATTGCAATATGTATTAATTGTAATGATATGAAAATTTGTATAATATCAATTTATAATTAGTGAATGAATCATGCATTATATTAAACAGATACTCCCTTATTTTCATTGACTTGTTTGACTTTTACCAAGATAATGGGACGGAGGGAGTACATTTTATTTGACCATAAATAGCTATCTAGGTCATCTTTTTCTGATTAATCATAGAGAATAGAAAATTTTAATTTTAGTATTAAATAATTTAACAATTGTTTAAAATGCATAATAAATGATACAAAAAAAGTGGTACCGAGAATGACCCAGACAAAGCTATCCCGTTGTAGGGTTTTTTCTTTTTAGATGGAAAAAGCAAACAGCAGTAACAGGAAAGAAAAGAGAAACATGACTAATTAAAAGTTAAAACAGCACCACGCTAATTAAAAAATGAGTTTTTTTTTTTGGCAGCCTCTCATAAAATTGATTTTTTACCTTTTTTTTTACCGAGTTAAAAATTAGGTGAATTGGCATATCAGGGGGAAAAATCTGTACAAACAATTATATAAGTATTTACAAATTAACTGTCTACTACTCCCTCCGGTTTTATATATAGGTCACATTCTAGAAACTTTTCTTGGTCCTAATTATAAGTCACTTTATATTTTCTATGCATCATTTATTGATTTTTCTCTTTTTTGCCCTTATTAAATGTTTTGATTATCTATGTGTTTTTTGTTGTTTATTAATAAGTGCGAATTTTCCAAGAAAAGATAAGGGGGTAAAATTGTAATGTTACACTATATTCTCATAGAATTCATAAAACCAACCACTTTCCTTGGTATATGTAACTCGGTTAAATATGCCCTATAATAAGGACCGGAGGGAGTATGTTCTTGTCTCTTGGCATAATATAAACTAGCATGTTGAAAGGCATGTGGCACGAGCGTGTCGACGGGCACGGACATGTATGCATACATCCTATAAGAAACCAACTGATTATATAAGAAAGCAACTAAGCAGCCGCAAACAAAAACTAGGATTAGCAGGAAGAGAAGTCACGCACGTGAGTAGAATTATTGAGTGATTGTGAACCATTATTGGATTAAAATTAAATGAATGGATGAGATCAGATTAGTAGTAAGAATTTAAAGTTACTCTTGGAGTAACTTGATCCTTTCTCATATATATATATATATATATATATATATATATATATAATATAATATATAATCATATAATTTCAAAAGTTTGATCAAAATTTATTGAACTGTAATAAATTTATTGTAGGGCCTTATTTTAATGTGTGCCTTATGATACATTTAAGAAACTCATAATTGGTAATTTTGTATCGGAATTAATGTACTACCTTCGTCCTTAAATATAAAGCTATTTTGACATTTTTATTTTGTTCCTATTTATAAAGCCTCATACAGTACCAATTTTCAATAATCATTAATTACTTTTTTCCACAAACAACCCTATTTATTTAACACTCTTTAGATTCCCAATAATATTAATAGCGGTAATTTTGAAATTACATATCAAAAATTCACATTTTTCAATACAATTAACTAAATTATTTTACTTTCTTAATGAACGTGAAATCATTCATAGAGTCTTTATATTCAGGGACGGATAGAGTATTTGTAATTCATGTGCATAACATTCATTCCGGATGCAAACTCATTAATGATAGGGTTTTTTAATATGTACTATCTTGGAACATATATTAGAAAAACCATTTATTAGTACTTTATCTGTTTCACAAAGATAGTAAAGAATTGCAAAAGTAAAAATAAATTAAGGAGACATGTATTTAATGATTTGTTTAACACATTAACCAAACATCAAACAACTAATTTAATGCATTTTGCATCAATTACTTAATCACAAATCAAAATTTGTAATTTCTAAGCATTTTCATTAATTACTTTAACTTTAACGTGGGAAAAAAATTTGTCATTTTTTAACATTATTATGGGACGGAGAGAGTATAAGAGTATCTGCATATTTTTATTGTTTTAAAATATAATAAAAAATTGATTAAAATTTGAAATGATGTGATATTAAAAAAAAGGAAAAAAATTGAGTAAAGTCCATATACAATATATTATATATATTGTTTAAAATTAAAAGTCGTTCCCTGAATATTGAACTGTTCTTATTTAAGGAAATATATTTATTTTTAACACATTAAGAATATTTTCCACCAATCCACGACCGTTGAATATTATTCTTCTTTAAAGCATAGAGATCGTCGAAGTGGATTGCCTTTATCAACAAAGCATTTTTTATATCCATGACAAAAACACTCAATTATCCATCAATTATGCTGAGATTTGTTTGTTGAAGGAAATATATTATTATGCTCCATCTGTGCAACAAGAGATAGAAACGGTGCTTCTAGTCGTTTGAATGAATTCCTAGCTCAGTGATAAATAATTTGCATTTTTCTAATTAGAATTAAGAAAGTGAATTAACCAAGGTACGTGTAAGTTGGCTAATATACCAAAAATTAGCTGGTTAATTTCACACTATCTGTGTACTTGATGAGGCTCATATTTGACAGCCGGATGCCTCATTGCATCTAACACATATTAGCCGCACGTACCACCGACAGCTGCATTTGACCAAATATTTGATGCTACTAACTAGTTAATTAAGTAATTAAAATAAATAATTTTATCTGAAAAAGTGACATGGTTAATATTTTGAGAAATATTAAACTTAGTTTTTTTAATGCTTACTTACTTATTTTGTCTTTTTTAACAAATATTTTTTGATGAATTTTTTTTTTATCAAAAAGAAAAAACAAATAAACATTCTTAAGGCATTTTTTTTGGCAAGCCCATATTTTAATTAGTAAAACCTAAATGATTGAGAAATATACAAACTAATATTGCCCAAAAAATAAATCTTATTGATAAAAAACACTGTCGGACGATTTTTTTTATAGGTTAAAAAATATCCAATAGCTAGAAAAAAGCTACTTTTTCTATTTCATAATGATGTTAAGAAATGTCAAATATTTTTTGTTTCAAATTAAAGTAAAGGTAACTAATGAAAAAAGTTTGAAAATTACAATTTTTGAATTGTGATTGGCTAATCAATACAAAACTCATTAAATAAATTATTTGATAATTAATTGATGTATTAAACAAATAATTAGATTTATGTTTCATTACTATTATGACTTTCATAATTTTTTTTATCATCAACACAAAGGGTGTATATAATTTAAACATTTCAACTAATCTTTAACACGTGTTGGTCACACAAATGGGTTAGGGAACATGTATCAAGAAAATAAGGATAAAAAATAAAAAGCATTTAATTCCTTATATATCTAAAATATATTATATTTTTCTTTCATTAAATTAAAAAATTTAAATATTGCATATTAATTTATTAACATTATGCCTCAATAGGTAGCTCATCAATTAAAATACAAACACCGGAGATTAATCTCTCACAATCACGCAATTTTTTTCCGTCAAAAAATGCACCTATGAAAAGCATTGTATGATTATTAAGAGGCCAAAGTGAGTTAATGTTGACAAATTTCTTCTCAAGTGGTACCAAATTATGTTTAACAATTTATTTGGTCGCGTGTCCAAATATATTTCTCAATTTAATATTCTCGTGTGGAATATAATGACGAGTGAGCAATAAAACACTTTTTTTTTCCATGAGTTTATTAAAAGCATCCGCCATCCAACCATGCTTGAGTATTGATGAATTAGGGAGCTTTATTTTCCCTTTTCATGATAAAAAAATTATAAATCTTAGTTTATGTCCTTTCAGGAAAAAAATAAAAAAGCTTTAGTTTATGCTTTGTGATAATCATTGACTGAGTGCGAGCAGTGGCTCCTGTTCCACAGTTCCCCAAGACTAATAATGATTAGTTTTTATTTTGAATCCGCTAACGTCAATTCTGTATATTAATATATATAATAATATATCAATAAACTAATTTAGATCCATTTTAGTGTGTGACTCACTCATTGCTTTAATTTGTACTTTAATTAGCTGGCAATATTACGAGGTTTTCTTGTTTTGAAGCAACTTCTCTTCCACCTTGTTGTAGACCCTTTTTACCATAGGCCATAATCTATATTTAGCAATCTAATCTTGCAGGAAAGACAAGATAAGTATGATCACAACAAAGACTACGAGAAATATGGTAAGATACTTAGTGGACCCATGCCGCCCTGATGTAGGACGACACATCGGCGGTACCACTAAGTTGGGAACTTCATGGACTACGTGGCTTGGAAGGCTTTGGATGGAGGAAAGTGCACAGGGCGTTCATGCCTTGACAAAGCGCCTTCATGATAGATAAGGGACGGGGACGCTCTAACACCCATGACGCCCTAAGACCTAGGACGCCCTAACACCCATGACGCCCTAAGCCTTGTGACGCCCTAACACCCATGACGCCCTAAGCCTTGTGACGCCCTAACACCCAGGACGCCCTAAGACATAGGACGTCCTAACACATAGAACGTCCTAAGACCTAGGACGCCCTAACACACAAACACTCACCCACTAACCCACATGTTGTGAAAGCTACGGTTGACACCCCTTTTTTTGCCAAGACTTGGTCACCAAGTTTACTTGCTGACTAAGTCTACTTGGTCACCAAGTTTTGCACTACTCCCATTGCACCCCTACCCACTCTATAAAAAGAAGACAGCCAACAAAACACAGATCAGCTCACCTCATCTCATCATTCTCCTAACACTTTCCTGTATTCTCAACATTACCATGACCATAATAACCAAGACATTTTACATATTCAGCCAGCATACACTATAAAAAGAGTTAGAATACCAATTTTCTCATTCCTCCTTAATCAAGAACATGGGCAAAGAGCACTCCAGTCGATCCTCCCGATGATTCTTCATGATGCTCCATCCGTTCTCTCCAAGCCACGGAGACATGGATTTTGTACTTCTACATACATCTCTTAAGCTTACGAACACAGATCATTATCATTAAACACTCCGTAAAAAGGGGTTGTAACATTTGGCGACTCCACTGGGGAGATGTATGTATGGAGCTGAGATCACGAAGAATCGAAAAAGAAAAGGTGCTTATAGAGGCAAAGAAAAGGAGAGGGAAAACCAAAATTATATTGTTCAAAACACCAAATGTACAGCAAGATATATTGTTCATATTACACCCAACGTCTTGAGAAGAAGAAGGAAAGAGGAAACTAAAAGTCAAAGATTCAGCAAAAGGAAAAAATAATATCAAAGCCTGATAGCTCCTCAATGTGTCAAATTTGGGATCAACGGCCAAGCTTCACCACTGCACCGAATTGACTCGACGAGTCAACTCACCGAGTCGACCCAGCACCACAAAGAAAAAACTTAGAACCAGAACTGAGCTTCTTGATCGGAACACGTGCATCGTTCTGGCCTCCTGAGGGACAAACGCATATCTGGATTCAGAGGTGGCTGGTGTGCGTCGCATCTGATGAATCACCGCCACCATTGAGAGCAAAGCCCACTGCTGCAGATCTTCACATGAACAACGTAGCACCCGTGAGACCACGCATCGCCGTCGCCGTCACCGCGTCGATCACGACTGCTCGCGGCCGACTCTCTTCGTTCCACCGTTCTTGTGGATGAGTGACGACATCAGTACCCCACGCGCCAAGGTCAAATGGCCCCGATTTCAGATCTACAACTCGTCTTGCGGTTACGAGAGTGGTGGAGGGAAACAGAAAGCCACCGCCACCACTGTTCATAACCCCCGTCACCGTGCCGCCAAGGTCACTGACCCGATCACACCTTCCCATCGCCGTCGCTGATCGACCTCCCTGGCACCGCAGATCGAAAGAAGAAGGAGAATCGGGACCTCGAAAACATCAGATCGCGAAGAGGAAGAAACCGCCACGCTTCCACCGCTCCCCAATCCTGCCGTCGCGTCGACTTCCGCCACCACTGCCACCATCGTGGACAAAGCAAAGCAGCTCCGCAACTTCCTTGGCTGGCGCCACCGCTGCTTGCCTCCTCCGCTGCTTGCCCCATCATGTTTGGCACCGCCACTTTAGCATTTAGTAGCAAGCAGCTGCTGCTGCTGTTCGAAGAAGGAGAAGGACCCCTCCTTAGGGTTCCAAGAGAAGGTGGGCTGTTGGGCCAATTTAAAAAAAAATAAAAAAAAAGAAAGAAAATGACATGGCAAACCTGAGACAAAATAGAAGAGAAGACAAATTCCTTTATTATCATCAATAAGTTACAGCTAAGTACCTCCATCAGTCTTTTAATTTATTATTTTATGAATAATCCTATTTATTTCTTTATGATTTTTTCTCTTCTCTTTTGTCGTTGGCCACATGTTTGTATGTTTGTTATTACCTTGAATAATTTTTACACACATTTTTATTATTGTCTGGTGAACTAGCTTAGTATTTTTATTGAATCTAATAAGAGAATGTCTTTGTTAAATCAAGGATTACGATAGATATGAATGAGATATTACAAAATTAAGTGTGGTTAATGCATGCTCAATCAAGTGTAGACCATAATTGTTTGATGACGTTTTTGAGTGGCGGAACGTGAATATTAAACCAATACAGATCTGTTAGAGAAAAATTATTACGATAGAACAAAATGTTTTAGCTTTAGTAGAACGCCCAAAGCGGTCAGGAACGCCCCTCCCCCCAAAAACCACGAGCGTGACTGGGTCCTGTCGCGAGCATGACTGGGTCCTCGCCACAGAGTAGTCAAACAAGCAAAGGCAGAGAAGAAAGGAACAACACTCTGACACTGAGCTTCTCGATCAACACGAAAAATAAATCTAACTGTGTGAGGAAGGCTGGAACGTTGTGGACACAGGAAAAAAAAATTAAAATTAGAGCTAGGAAGGGAAAGTTTTGGTATATGTGATTTGTCAGAAAAAGGCTTTTCAAATGAGGAAGAAAGTGAAAGTAATGCTTTCATAGGGGAATACAAGATATTAACCAAAGGTTATTGTCCGATGAAAAAAGAAAGAGAGAGAAATAAATCATGGCCAGCAATGCAAAATACACATTGGATAAAAGAAGAGGCAAAGTCTGAATATTTGCAGCTAAGTGTTTTCATCCACTTTGACTTACCATTTACTTTTATATTTATCATTTGTAAATGGTTATGCTTGCCACTGTTCACATGAAATCTAACAGCGTAGTATAACACATGTTCATAGAGTTGTTACAACCTTTGATTATTTTTAAGAGCAAATCTTTACCACATGAATAAACTTTATTATTTGATAGATTAGCTTAATATTTCCTATATAGAAAATTTACATTTTTATTAAGGACAACAATTAGAACATGATATTTTGCATATGGTGAATGCTTGGGTGTCATGCCATGAATATTTGATTATTTTATGAGTAGTAGAACTTAAATGTTAAATAAGCATAAATTTATTGTAGAATAAATTATTATGTCATGCTAAGATTAGAGCAAAATTTTTGAGCCTCGGTAGAAAGCATAGTGGGCAGGAACGCCCTTCACGACCAAAACGGGAAGTACGCCCCCCGTATTCAAGAGCGAGAAGTTACGCTCTCTATAACATTATAAGAAGGGCGTTCCTCCATACATAATTTTGCATGATGACGTAGTAGAACCTGAATGTCAAATTGGCTGATTGAGAAATTACTATGTTATTAGGTACATAGAGAGAAATATTTGAGCATTATTTTATGTAGCAGAGATAGCTTAAGCGGAAAGGAACGCTCTTCATGCTCAAGGGCAGGACACATAGAATGGGAAGGTGTGATCCTCACGCCCAAGAGCGAGAGGACCAAAAAGCGGGACGCCCAAGTGGGAAAGGACACCCAAAAGTGAGATACCCAAAGGCTAGGAAGAACGCTCTCCACGTCTAAAAATGGACGCCCAGAGTAGGAAAGCAACCAAGTGTCATTAGATAAGCATCAGGTCCAAAAATTATGGCCAAAAACAAGTTAGCTGGGAGAAGACTTGGATGACATGCTCAAAGTTTCAAAAAAAAAAACAACAAAAAAAAAACTACCCTAGTAATGAAAATAAATTATTCACTATGAAGAGAAGTGGTGGAATATGTGCCCAGTGGAGAAAATGTGCGCTGGAGAACAAAGTGGAAAACGCCCTCGAAGAAAGAAAAAGAGCACGCCCATGAACTGCAACAAAGAAAATCGGCAAGGAGAAAATCTAGATGGTACGCTCAAGAGCTTCGAGGGTAGAAGGAAGTTATTCTCTAAAAAAGATGATTCCATAGAAAAGACCAAATGCTCAGTGAAAAGCAAGATAGCAGAAAGTACGCCCAGCAGAAATGCACGCCCTGAACAACACAGCGGAAAGCACGCTCTTGAGTAAACAGAAATACGTGTTCTTTTTCCTTGAAATGAAGATCAGAAGCAAGAAATCAGCTATTTGTAAGAAAACACTCCAAAATCAAAGGAACGCTCTCCAGCTGCGCCCTCCATAACAAGACACTCAAAAGCTAGAGGAACGCTCTAGTTGGACAAAAGGTCATAATGAAGAACAGCATCAAGCAAACACGAAGCTAAGTATTACGTCTAGCCTAATTTTGATTTCATACATTAATTTTCATTATTATTCTCTCACATGCTAAGAAATGAACCTCAGAAATGACAACCATGATAAATCAATTATAAGATAGTGCTTAGGCGTGACAGTTTAACCCCCCTAAGCACGCTCAGCTAGACAACCATGACAGAATGCATGAAAGAAAATTATTATTGACATTAGGGGACTTGATGAGTGATGGTCTTAACCTCCCTCAAGCAAACCCAATTAAAAAGACATAAGTGGGCGTGTTGGTATGAACCTCCCCCGAGAAAACACAATAAGAAAGATATGATCGTAAGATGATTTTTGAAATTTGATTATTGCATCTTGGCATGATTCAACTTTTGGTTCATTATTGCTATTGCATAGTTAACACCGAACATAAATATAGAATTACTAGAATGAGAGCTTATATTTAAAAGAAACAAATAGAACCTTGGATGTGTGACACAAAAAAAAAGGGGGGAAGAAGGGGAGAGACCCCACCACACGTTTCAAGCAAAGCATGCACCCAAATGGTCGAGCGGGTCATAGTCCCCTCATTTGGAAGATCTAAGTGTCCGGGTGGTTATCAAAACCCAACACTTAAGATAGAGATAACAAATCGGGATGGTCGAGCGGGTGTCGTTCCCCACATCCACGATATGGATAAAAGTCTAAGTGAACACATGCCAAACACTTAGGCTCACACGAATACCTGAAATGGTCACGCCCTGGATATTCGCAAGGGTCGATCAAATTCGGGCGTACTAAGGGCAAAAGAGTTGTCAAAGCGTCACGAATAGACCAAATACGAGTGATGTCGCTACCGGGTCGCGCCCCGGCGCTCGTATAAGAAAAAATTCATCAAAAAGTCAAATGAAATATTTTAAATATGAGCTCTCAAAATAAAGAATCCTATATTTGTGTAATGCGTGTGATTGTTTGTTTATAGCATCATATGATCAATTAGCACAAGACATAATAAGTATATTTGCTTCAATTGCATTTTCAATAATTTGCATAAAAAGTTTGAGCAGCCATGACCACATGATTAGCAAGCCGCCCAGTAGAAACAACAAGGCGTAAGGATGACCGTCGAAACTATTTGCGACAAGGCAAAACAAGAGTAACGGTGGCTACGCCCCCTTTGTGTTTTTTGGAAGGAGGGGCATACGTCTTCAAAGAGGAAGAGTATTTAGCATAACATTCAATCATGCATAACATTATTCATACATAGCATTCATTCATTCGCATCATCCTTGCATACATGACATTCATTCATTCATTACATCCACGCGTACTAAGACTTAAGAAGAGCATGGTGCTGAGCGGATCCGGAATTGCCATGACACAATGGACACTGGATGATTAGTAAAGCGGAATAATAACTAGGGGGCTTCCGCTTGAGGAGACAACATTACTCATGGACCAGTACAAAACAGAAGAGAATCATCAAAAAAGGGAAGTTTCAACTTTTATTACAATCGTCATTGAATTTGAGATAAATGCATTTTATTACTAACAAAATTTTATGCAGCATCAAAATAAAGATTATGGCCTTTAGAGTTATTGTGCACTTGAGAAAGAATAGATTCTCCCTCAAGTGCAAGGGGGCTAATGTTGTAGACCCTTTTTACCATAGGCCATAATCTATATTTAGCAATCTAATCTTGCAGGAAAGACAAGATAAGTATGATCACAACAAAGACTACGAGAAATATGGTAAGATACTTAGTGGACCCACGCCGCCCTAATGTAGGACGACACATCGGCGGTACCACTAAGTTGGGAACTTCATGGACTACGTGGCTTGGAAGGCTTTGGATGGAGGAAAGTGCACAGGGCGTTCATGCCTTGACAAAGCGCCTTCATGATAGATAAGGGACGGGGACGCTCTAACACCCATGACGCCCTAAGACCTAGGACGCCCTAACACCCATGACGCCCTAAGCCTTGTGACGCCCTAACACCCATGACGCCCTAAGCCTTGTGACGCCCTAACACCCAGGACGCCCTAAGACATAGGACGCCCTAAGACCTAGGACGTCCTAACACATAGAACGTCCTAAGACCTAGGACGCCCTAACACACAAACGCTCACCCACTAACCCACATGTTGTGAAAGCTACGGTTGACACCCCTTTTTTGCCAAGACTTGGTCACCAAGTTTACTTGGTGACTAAGTCTACTTGGTCACCAAGTTTTGCACTACTCCCATTGCACCCCTACCCACTCTATAAAAAGAAGACAGCCAACAAAACACAGATCAGCTCACCTCATCTCATCATTCTCCTAACACTTTCCTGTATTCTCAACATTACCATGACCATAATAACCAAGACATTTTACATATTCAGCCAACATACACTATAAAAAGAGTTAGAATACCAATTTTCTCATTCCTCCTTAATCAAGAACATGGGCAAAGAGCACTCCGGTCGATCCTCCCGATGATTCTTCATGATGCTCCATCCGTTCTCTCCAAGCCACAGAGACATGGATTTTGTACTTCTACATACATCTCTTAAGCTTACGAACACAGATCATTATCATTAAACACTCCGTAAAAAGGGGTTGTAACACACCTCTACTTCTAATAAAGATCGTTAGTTATAATCGCATGCATCATTCCGGGAAAAAAAATTAGAAAAGAAAAATACATTTTTTTTAAATTGATGAATAAAGGAATCTTAAGCCCATACATTTCTGGAAACAATACCAATCATAACATTAAATTAAGTTATAATATGACAAGAGTAAAAAACTAAAAATGAATGAGTCACTTCCCTTTTTCTAATCCTAGGCTGGGGCTTTGTCACCATATATAGAGTAGTGCTAAAGCTACATGCTGGTCCAGGAAATTATATATATATGCCCAACCCTTACACAATTACACAACTATCTCTATCAGTACTATCCACTTTGATATGATCATTGGAAAGTTATCGCAGTTCCCAGGAAATGTTAGCACTTTTTCCCAGCCACTTGTTTGAGTTGTTGGTAATATCGTGTCGTTCTTCTGTCTTTTTGGATAATTTAAACATAAATTTATTTTAAGAAAAAAAAATCTCATTTAACAATTTTTTTTTATGAATATTTAATTACATATTATTTCACTATTTTAAATTGACATTTTCCCCACTGAATATATAAAACAGAGGAAATGTAACTATTTATATAAATAAAAAATTAATTACTTTTTATTTATTTATGTTAAATAGTTTTAAAGAGCCAATAATTCTTTTTCTTTGGCAGATATTCATAATTTTACCTAAGTTTGAATTGCATTAAGAAGTGGACCACAAATCAAAAATTGCTGTAGAAAGAACCATTTCGTTCTTTCCATGAAGTCGAAAAGGGAAAAAAATAGTTAATATATTTAAGATAATTAAGTATTTAAAAAATATCATCTCGATTTATCTTATTTTACCAAATCCGAGATATGATATGGTTTCAAATATGCACAATTTCAATAAGATCTTATTCTTGAATTCGAGCAAGATCGCCTCCGTTTGGGATGCATGTGGTTTTGGGGAAAAAAATCAATTGTTAGATAAAAATTTTAACATATTTGTATGTTATTTATACAATTCAAATTCTCTAGCCTTATAAAAAAAATCAAAATATCTATTCGGTAATAATCAATCGTTATCTGAAATTCTTTTATATTAATTTTAAATGTTTTTAGCCATCGAGAGTTAATTTCATTTCAATAATTCAAAATATCTGCAACAATTTTATTTTTTTTACTCAAATAAATTTTTTTCTATAGATAAATTTTTTTAATTGATTTATTATGTCTTTTCCTTAAAAAATTGTTTTTTAATAATCTTTAAATACATTTATATATATAATTTTTCTAAGGTGTGAAATAGGCACATTAAAAAAATGTATTTTATTCATATATCAGAAATAGTACAAAAAATTTCACACTAATAATAGTTAAAGGAAAAACAAAATACACTACAACAACAAACTTTTCCATGTGGACATGGATCATCAGCAACTGCCAAAATCATATTCTAACAAGATATTCAATAGTCTTTAATTCCATGATAACAATTTCATTGGTGCTGGAATTAAGCTCAGTTCGGTGACAAGGAATCTCAGATCTAAAACGAGAGAGCCGTTGGACGGTAGCCAAATTAACAGTCGACAAAGGGAGATCTGTCTCGACGAATAGTCTTCCAATTATTGGAGCAAAGAGGATAACCATCAGATATGGAAAGTAGAAAACTATCTAAAGACATCCCTCCACTAGAGACACACAAAATAAAAACAACTTGCACAAAGACAATACAAAACCCTGATAAACTGTCGAAAAACAAACCTACACCCTTTCCCAAAGGAATGGGAGAGACAGATCTCCCTCCTCCAACCGAGAAACAGCAGATAAAACAAGCAGGAGTAGAGGAAGGAGGAGGGGAGGGACTCATAACAATAATTGATATAAGGCAAAACTACTAATTGGTCCCTTAAGTTATTTTTTAATTGTGATTTCGTCCCTTAACTTTTTTTCGTTTCAAATAAGTCCTGAAGTTGTTGAAGTATAACAAATAAGTCATTTCCGTTAATTTTTTTCATTAAGAAACATGTGTCACCATAAGAAAATTTAAAAAAAAAACCATTAAATCATTTTTTTAATACGTGGCACCATTAGTTGAGTGACACGCGTCACTTAATAGAAAAAACTAACGGAAAAGACTTATTTGTTACACGGCAACAATTTCAGGACTTATTTGAAACGAAAAAAAGTTAAGGGACGAAATCACAATCAAAAAATAACTTATAGGACCAATCTAGTAGTTTTGCCTTGATATAATTAAAACCTATGGATATTGCAAATATTGGAATTTTCAATACAAACTTACCAAATATGAATGACTTAACATATGGTCTATGACACATATAAAGAAAAAATAACCATGTGTAAAAGTATTTATTCAATTTTATTTATGAATCATATTTTCTTTATCAAAATAATTATTTTAAGATTTGAAAATTTCAGAAATCTACATGCTATCTAATCGGATATTAGCTAATCGGATATTAGATTATTAGAATGTAATTTTTAGATTTTTCAAATCTCTATTTTCTATAATTTGATTTAGTGAAAATCCAGATTTCAATTATTTCTTTGATTTAAAATTTTGTCTATCAACACTCAATCATAAAATTTATATACTGTATTTGACTTCTTTTTTTATCAATTAATTTAACAGAAGTATATTTTTAATTTGGTAATAATAGTCTATTTTAATTTTGTCTATAATCATCCGATCTTCAAAATATTATTTTAGAATTTAAAATATTATTTTAGAGAAATGCAACGTGCATCCAAACATGCATTTAATAGTAAATTTGCACCGAATGCAAACCTTGACATTGCAATAAGCACTTGAAAAATGCATATAAGAAATAAAAGTTCAATATTATTTTTACTTAAAAAATAAAAATGTAGAAAACTTCTTGAGGTGAAGTCTCATCAATCCATTTATTGAAAATTACCTTTCTACGTATAATATAATAATTGATAATTGATTGATTTAAAATATATATACTATTTCTATTTCATATCTATTACTGTATTGTTTTAAGTTTAAGTTTTGTTTTTGAGCCACTGTTTTTTTTTTAAATATTTTCAAAGCTTTATTTTTTAATTCTATCTTCATTCATTAATTATAATATTAATTTTATAGTTTTCTCTATATTTTAACTATATCATCTTAAACAAGTCAAATATATTATAAAACTTTATTTCAATTAATAATTTCTTAATTTGTTTTGCTAACAAGGATTAAGGCACTTTTTAAGTTTACCACTCAACAAATAAAAAAGAAATCTAAAGTCTTTATTTTTTACTATCTCGAATATACTCCTATTTGACTCCTTAACGAGTATTGTAACTATTACATTTTCTATATTAGCTAAAGTAAGTGTTTTAATCAAGATCAATAACTTATTGCATAACATGATAATATATATATATATATATATATATATATATATATTTGTGTTAGTATCATTTGTTTTATAAAAATAAAACAGCATATAAAAAATATATATAATATAAATTAAAAAAAAACCTATATTTTAGTTTCTTACTTTAATTTTAACTCTACTTAATATTGAATTGTATACACCATATTAAATCTAAACTCTTATTATTAGAACATATCATCTTTTAAAAAATCTGAATCAAAACCAGTCCAATTTAAAAATCAAAACCATTTGGTGGATTTAAATCTTTTCCCTTATTCCCGTAAAAAAAAAATCAAAAATACTTTGCTTGTAAAAAAAACAATCCAATTTCATTTTTTTAAAAAAAAATCTAATTCATGACATTGTTATTTTTGAATGGTTTATTAAATTTATTAATTGTTTTTATATTCAAATTTCCATTTTTATTCCATTTTTGGTTTATGTTTTGATCAGTTCTAATATACTTAATGAATAGTATAATATCACTTAATCAATAATTCCTTCCCAAATTATTTTTTTCACAAAATTTAAGATTGGATGACGATTTCATGTCAAAATTGGAGAAAGAAAAACCATGGGATTGTTGGAAAAAAAAACTCCGTACTCCTTAGTAGATAAGAGGCGGTGGGGGTGGGGAGGTGGCAGAAAGCACCAAGAAAGGAAGAGAAGGGTATGTAACTATGTACTGTATAGTAGAGACAAAGCATGGGATCAAATCCCAATTAACCCATTTTAACCATGGAACTGTGGTGCTACTAGTAGTAGTTAGTAGTAGTACAACTTCTTACAATACCGTATTTCTGACACACAGATATGAGAAACTACTAATTTATTTATTATTTATTATTATAATTTCATTCCTTTTCATTTTTTGTTTTTTTTTGAACGTTTTATTATTTTGTTAGTACTTGGCACCACCACCATAAAATTAATTAATAATTATTAATAAAATATAAGCCGGGATAGAGGTAACGGATCTGTTGTTACTTAAGCATGTGGTTGGGTTTTGATCTCCGGCCTCTTACAAATGTAAGAGGTATCATTGGGAGACTAGCCTCCAAAAGGAGTCGACAATATCGAAAGGATTAATCAACCAGTTACGCGGATACCTTGAAAAAAAAAATAATAATAAGGGAATAATAATAATAAAAAGAGGGTGTTAGACGCCGACGACCAACCAAACCAAGCAGCTCATATTTCCTGTCGACTTTTCTCTCTCTCTCTCTCTCTCTCTCTCTTTGCTCTCACACAACACAACACACTCCATTCTCCGTTTTCCTCTTTTTTTCTTCTTTCTCTGTTGATCGATTCTGCTTCTTGAGTTAAATCCAGCTTCCTTCTTTTCAGATCCCGCTTCTGCTTTGTAAGCTTCTTAGCTATATTTCTCTAACCTTTTGCTCTTATTCACTTTGCTCATGACTCTTTTCCTTATTATTATTATTATTATTAACCTGATTTCTTTTTTTTTTTTATATGGCGCTTATCTCTTTAAAAATTAGTTCTTGTTTATGTCCCTGCTTTAACTCTTAAGTTTGTTTATGCTCATTTTATTCTTGTCTGTTTCTGCTGTATGTTAAATTCTTGATGTTATATCCCTCAACTTACTTGGTCGGTTCGGTTATGACTCTCTCTACTCATGATTGTTTCCTTACTTGGATCTGAACGCGTTATTTAAATATTAATTATGTTATTAACTTCAATTATCACTGATTTGTAGTAATTTATACTCGATCATATTCCCCCCTCCCTTTTTTATTTAAACCAAAAAAATAATAAAAAATAGAAAGGACTAGGGACTAGGGACTAGGGACTAGGGAGTGAGATTTGGGAATGAACGAGTGAAACCGAAGTCTTGTTTTTGTTGTTGCAGAATTTTGTAACTGAGAGAGGGAGAAGATGTCCGGTGGTGGCACGCAGAAGAGTCTCAGAAAAGCACTCGGAGCCCTTAAGGACACCACCACCGTTTCGTTGGCTAAAGTCAACAGTGATTATAAGGTAGGGAAATAGAGTAATTCGCACATACAACTGTCGGATTTGATGTTCTTCGATCACATATATTTTGATTGTGTTCTCGGTGGGTTTGTTTGTATTGCAGGAATTGGACATTGCTATAGTTAGAGCCACAAATCATGTTGAACGTCCGGCTAAGGAGAAACATATAAGAGGTTTTTTTATGTCCGTTATGTTTGTTTTAAGGAAAAAAAAATGTATAAGTTTTGTACAGAATTAATTACCTTGGTCTGTCTACTATGTATGTATTTTATGTTTACACTATTTATTACATACTTGTAGATCCTAGAAGGAACAATTGTGGGATAGGTTAGTGTTTTGATTCCAAGCATTTCTGTGCCTTCCTTTTGCAGCGATATTTTCAGCAATCTCAGCTACAAGACCTCGGGCTGATGTTGCCTATTGCATTCATGCTCTTGCCAGGAGATTATCAAGGACACATAACTGGGCGGTGTGTGCATTATGTCTTTAGAACTTTTGCAAAAGTTTGATAATTAAATCTGTGGTTTGATTGCACCTCATCTGCTTTATGTAGAGATCGAAATTTTTCAATGCATTCACTTAAGAACTGTGAATATGTAATGAAGCTTTTATGAATTGATTATCTGTTTGCATATATATTTTGTTGCCATGGTTGATGAAAAACATAGCAACTCATATTATAGAACTATTCCGTGTCCAGACTTCTGGAGATCATGGCTACTGGCTAGGACAGCACATGAACTTATAAGCCTGTAGCCAAAAAAAAAAGGTGGAACGAAAAAGAATATTCGAGATTTTTTTTGTTAATAATATTCAAGATTTTTGTTTAACCAAAATCTGAGACATTTTTTCATGTCCTTCTCAATCAATATTATGGAAAATATCTAACCATTTCATGCATATGACCTTGTTTGGTTGCCCTTCTGACTTCTGCTGTATTTGTGTAACTCGTTACTGAGCATGTTTGTGTGTTTGTGATGCATCAATTTGGTTGACCGACAAGTGGTTTATCCTCAGGTTGCATTGAAGACTTTAATTGTTATTCACCGTGCTCTGAGGGAAGTGGATCCCACGTTTCATGAAGAACTAATTAATTATGGCAGAAGTAGAAGTCATATGCTCAATATGTCTCATTTTAAAGATGATTCCAGCCCAAATGGTGCCTTCGTCTTTCATCCCACCATTGATTTTATCATTTTCATTATTATGTTTAGTGACCTTATAGTTGTCATTCATTGCTTTGTTTCTCAGCATGGGATTATTCAGCTTGGGTCCGCACTTATGCATTATTTCTGGAGGAAAGGCTGGAATGTTTTCGTGTGTTGAAGTATGACATTGAGGCAGACCGCCCTGTAAGTAAATTGTTTTTTACATGTATCATGTTTTCTAACTTGCTTTTTAAGAATTTAGATTCTTACTTTAATGTTTTTAGTTAACTAATCTGAAGTCCTCTCATAGTCACATATGATTTCTATTTTATCGCATGCTTACATCCATACTTCTGATTTTTGGTATAACAATACTTATTGAAGGAAAATTTACTAGTTGTGAATTTTGTCTCAGAGGACCAAAGATTTGGATACTACTGAATTGCTAGAGCAGTTGCCAGCATTACAACAACTTCTCTTTCGAGTTCTTGGTTGCCAGGTAGGCTTTTCTTATAAATAATTCAAGTTTGATGATTTTGAGCCAAACATTTCACAAATGGTTGGTTTGATTTTAATGAATTAACTTTACAATGCCAGCAGCATTATAATTGTACAATTTGTTTTAACTTTACATGGTGCAGCCACAAGGAGCAGCTGTAAATAACTTTATCATTCAGTTAGCACTCTCGATGGTAGGTGAACTGTTTAACCATTCTGTACTAGTGTACTCTTCAATATTTTTTGCTTTCATCACCTTTCTTGGCATACTTTATGTTGCAAATAGGTTGCTTCTGAAAGCATTAAAATTTATCAAGCTATTAGTGATGGCACAGTCAATATGGTTGACAAGGTATGTATGGCTATCTTCAACGTATTTGAAGCTCAAAGTTTAGATTTCTATGTATTTATTAGACTATTGTTACAGTTTTTTGAGATGCAACGTCATGATGCTATGAAAGCTCTTGATATATATCGGAGGGTTGGACAGCAGGTATCTCTTATGGAAATATTTCCGTTTTCTGTTCTTAAATATATTTATCCAGACAGCTGTGTTTTAATATTCTTTCGGTGAATCCAGGCTGAGAGACTGTCAGAATTTTATGAAATATGCCGTAATCTTGATATTGGACGTGGAGAGAAGTTTATTAAAGTTGAGCAGGTCTGTTGCATCTATGCTTGA
Source organism: Crotalaria pallida (assembly GCA_037953625.1). Lineage (NCBI taxonomy): Eukaryota > Viridiplantae > Streptophyta > Magnoliopsida > Fabales > Fabaceae > Crotalaria > Crotalaria pallida. The sequence goes on from CM075649.1 coordinate 182,599,354, forward strand.
TTATATCAATGGCATTTTAGCTGGAATTTTCATTATTTTTTTTATGAAACATAATACTAAGTGCACAAGTTGATGATATGCAGCCCCCTTCATCTTTTCTGCAAGCCATGGAAGAGTATGTCAAAGATGCTCCCCAGGGACTGGTCGTTCGCAAGGATCAGGTATGAATGAACATCAAGAGCTCTGTTTTATGTTATGGTGTTCTTGTGATTTATGTTATCGAAACAAATCAACAATCATAAAGAGCAAATGTATGGTTAATATACATGTAGTTCATTAGGCACAGATGAAACCAGGGAAAGACCCTCAGTTATCTACTCCTATTAATTATGGAAAATGATATATTTGCAACAAAAAAAAATGTATTTTCTTGAGAAAAAGGAGATTCAACCGTTGCTACTATCTGGCAGGTTGGTATGTACTGAAATTTGAAGCTTATGCATCGTACTTGTTTCCATCAAGTTACTCATGGAGTTCTTTTGTTTGGTCCATCAAAACATTTTGGAATCTCTTCCATGACTTTAAGAAACATCAAGGATTCATCTGCATTTTACATACTATATTTTTGGTGCAATAATTTTTGTCCATTTAGCAAGAATTTCGTAGATATGTAGAGACTGTATTACTAGTGTTGTACTTGCCCATGGTTGTCATTTGCATACCGATTTTCCATTTCATTTGTTTCAGGAATCCACATTTCATATGTTACTGTAATCGTGATTCTTCATAATGATGAAAACAATTTCTTTTTTGAATGTTTGTGAAAACAGTATTTGTATGCTTCCAAAATATATTTTACCAACCAATACTCCATGTTAACCTAATGCAGGCCACTGAAAACAAAATTGGCCCTCCAAAAGAAGTTTTGGCTATCGAATACAAAAAGACACCAGAAGAGGAGGAACGCCCACCCTCGCCGTCACCCCCTCCACCTCCACCATCTGAACCTGTGAAAGTGGAAGCAGCACCAGTTCAACCACCACCGGATTTGTTGGTAATTACTACAGGATTTATTTTCCTGTGCCCTGTTTTTGGTATGATGTCACACTTACAACTTCCGGTCCCTTTGTCTTCCTAACTAGAATTTGGAGGACCCTGTTCCTGCTGCTTTAGAGTTGGAAGAGAAGAATGCCTTGGCTCTAGCAATTGTTCCAGTTGGTAATCCGTGATTCCTTTTCCTCCACCTTATCTAATATGTTAAGTACAAGCTTGTTAGCCTGCACGAGTGAACCTTCGAAAATAATAGTTGGTTCCTTGATCACATTTATTAGGATTAACCTCTTAATATTAGTGGCTAATCAATCTTATTGAATAGAAGAAAGTATGCATATGACTTGGCACCAATTCATATAATGTCTTGTTAATCGTGGTTTCAGCTGATCAACCATCTTCTGCTGTTCCAAATCAAGCAAATGGAACCACAGGCTGGGAATTGGCACTTGTGACAGCTCCTAGCTCAAATGAGAGTGCTGCTGCGGCTAGCAAACTGGTATGCTGTAACAGTAAACTCAATTTACCCTTTGCGTCAAAAACGCTCTGAGCACTCCCTTGATTTTGTTATTATGCTAATGTTTAATGACCTATATTGGGCAATCAGGCTGGAGGTTTGGACTTGCTTACCCTAGACAGTCTATATGATGATGCACTCAGGAGAAACAACCAGAATGTCAGCTATAACCCATGGGAGCCCGCACCAATGGGAGGCATGATGCAACCTACAATGCATGATCCATTTTTTGCCTCTAATGGAGTGGCTGCTCCACCTTCTGTTCAGATGGCAGCTATTTCCAACCAACAGCAAGCTTTCATGTACCAACAGCAGCAACACATGATGATGGCCCCTCAACAACCACCTGCAAATCCTTTTGGAAATCCTTATGGAGCCAATGTCCATCCGTATGGCTCAGGTATGCCCGTTCAATCATACAATCCATATACAGGCCTCATCTAGACATATTTTCTCTGGAAACAAATCTTCAAATAGACATTTGATCCAATAAGCTCAAGGAAGAAAGATTCACGGATACTCAGTTCTGGATTTCGAGATTGGAGACATGAAGAATACACAGTCTTGTACCATATTTGTGTGTGTGCCATAGATAGCTAGAGTGAAATTCTTTTTGAATAAAATTAGCAGGGGGAGGGTTTTGATTATATTATTTTTTATGTACAAGGTAATTGATCATCAGATTTGATTCAAACCACTTAAAATTTGTTTTTATCTCTGGTTGATCACTGTTAACGTCTTAGCAGGACATTATTCTTCTTTAATTGGAGTATATTGTTTTCAGTTGCCATTCCCTATATATTGTGGGAGGTAATGGTATATTCGTTTTGTGATTATTGATAAAACATTTATCCAATGGAAATACGTCAAGTTTGAGAACTGAATCGTTCTGATGAGGAACATTTTTTTCTTCATTTGCTAGTGTAATTTGTTATCGTACAAGTTATTTCTACAATCATACTCATACTCATACTCGAATATAAAATCCATTATCTAAAGAAGTTGCTGTGAACTGGTAAATGCATTTTTTTTCCTGTTAGAAACTAAAAGTGCGAAACTTGTATATTTCCTTAGTAAATTTCATTTCTCTTTCGGTGTGAGATACTCAGGAACAATGATTTTGTAATGCAAGCATCTGAAATGATTAGGTGTATATAAAATTTCAAGTTTCTGTGTGCTTTATTTTGTGTTCCTTTCCAACTGATAAGTTGGATGTTCAAGTCTTTTGGTTATAAACACCGTCAACTTCACACTTCACAGCTAGTTTTCCCTGTTTTGTTACTACGCAAATCGCTGTACGTACTGGTCCTTAACTACAATGCCTGCTTTTAATTAAAGTGTGAAAGCTCTCGTTTTCTTATTTAGGTCGCAATTTAATGCTTGGACGCTGATATTGTAAACTTGCATCATTCATTACTGGCTTGAGAATTCAGTAAAAGATCCTTCTTTCTTTATTTATTTTCACGCGTATTCTGAAATTCAGAACCCAATGTGGCAATGCCGATGACAAGTGACATAATCAATTTTCTGGCTTGAGAATTTTTTCTTGCACCCTCACATCCGAAGAACTTCTTTAAAAAATGTAAAAACTACCAAAGTGGTATAGTATACGCCACAATGAACACATTTTAAGAGTCGGATTAACGATACCATAATTACTTCCAAAATGGATTAACTGCACCAAATACACCAAATTAGAAGTAAATAGTTAGAATGGTATTGCTAATAAGGATAATTCTTTGATCATCTCTTTTCAATTGATATTTATGCCCTCTTTCTAATTGAAAATTCTTTTTTACCCTTACTTTTAACCTCATGTTTCATCTATTTCCATCATACTGCAAATAGTCCAACATCACATGTCCTACCCAAGATAATTAGTCTCCGATTATCAAGAGAAAAACGTAAGTAATGACTCACAAACTCTTTATTATAAATCATCATTTTGAATGTTTTGTTAATTTTTTATAAGTTATTTTTTATTTCGTATGCAACATTAATGTTTTTCCTCTTAACTGACTTTATTAAAAATGTTTTGACTATTTATGTTTTTTTAATTGTTAATTAATGATGTGAACTATGATTAAATATACTTTTGTAATACAGTAAGGACAAAATTAAGTAATTTTGAAAAGAGTAATGACATACAATATATTTTTACAAATCAAGTTACAAATAAGTCTATATTACAATAAAAAAAATGTGTCATGTATCACTTAGGAGTATTAAACAATTAATAATAATAAGTAAAATATAACTTTGTGACATATGTCTTTTTTTTTTATGCATACTGTACTTATTTGTAACTTGTTTTTTTTATGTCTACATATTTTAACTGCATTTTTAAAAACTTAAATGTGAAAAAGAGACTAATTTATCAGAAGTTCTTGTTATAACTAACATTTGAAATTCGAGATAATAATGATATTTTTCATTGTTGAATTTGTTTATGTACAGTAATTTCAATATCTTTGAGAATTTCATGAGATAATCAAGACTTTTTTGAGAATTTCATTAATTACTGTAATTAATTAATTAAAGAGGGAAGACTGATATGTCCATGTCAAAAAAGACGAAATAAAGAAGTAGAGTCTGGTTTGGGGTGAAATAGTTTGGTAACTGGGAACTCAGACTCTGACGTAGCAATGATGAAACAGAAAACAGTCTCCTAAGCTTTCTTTCTTTCCCTTCCCTTCCCTCGGTTCAATCCTTTATCATCTCTCTCTCTCGTTTCTTCTTCTCTTTGACTCTCTCACTTTTCTGTCATCCTAAAACCTCCAACTCCAACTTCTTCTCAACAACCACTTCTCCCTCTGTTTTTCCAAAGCCGCCGTTTCTTTCTTTAATCCAATCCTAAATATAATTACTTTACTATTCATTTATAATACATAGTATCAAATTCTAAAATAAAATAGGAACAAACAGAATGTCTTGGCTCTTTAAGTCCAACCACCACCCTCACCCCTCCGATCCTCACGGCGGCTCCCCCGTCAAAGACGACCTCTCCCTTCTTTTCCACAGCGTCGCCAACTTCCTAGCTCCACCGCCCCCGTCTTCTTCTTCCGCCGGCGATTCCTCGCCGTCGCAGGCTCTCACCGGAATCAAGAACGATCTTGTGGAGATCGGAGGAAGCTTGAAGAGCTCGCTCTCCCTTCTCTCATCCAACAAAGCCGTCACCGGAATCTCCAAGTTCGCTTCTCAGTTGTTGCAGCGCGACGGTGATCGCCGGCAAGTTGACGCGGTGCCGGGGATAACGGAGGAGGTTGTTTGCTTCGTCAAAGACATTTCTGCGCGCCCTGAGTGTTGGACTCAATTCCCCTTGCCACTTCATAATGGTTACTAAAACTTTCCCTTCCCTAATTTTATGTTACAGTAATTATTTGTGTGTTGATTGTTCTGATTATGTGATATGATTCTATTTCTTTTTTAATTGAATATGTATAATCTTTTAATAAATTGTTTAATTAGTTAATTGTACTGTTCTTGGTTGGAATTGATGTTATTTCATATTTGAGTTTTTAAATAGCGGTTGCGGTCTTGGTTTCAAAGATTCCCCAAACCTTGAGATTACAGAGTATTGCGGGCAAATGCGGTCACAATTTATGAAATAGTACTAACTTTTGAATGTTTAAAGGTCTGACATCTTAGTTGCTTGCATTATTCAAATTTAAATATCGTGAATGTTCTTTGAATAAAAGTGGTTCTGGTTCTGAATCTTGATTTTCAGAGAGCATGATTGCAAGAACCAAAACCATGCTCCTTTTTCTTTATTTTTATTCCACCAGAGTATAACGTGGGAATTTGGCTTTCCCTACTAATGTGGGAATTTCACTTGTTTCAGTGGATTTCAGCATGTCCAATTCTCAGAGAGAACATGCATTGGCCATGGAACGACTGGTGCCTGAATTTGTTGCACTTAGAACGAACCTTTGCAGTTACATGAATGTTGAAAAGTTCTGGATAATCTATTTTTTGTTAATACTTCCAAGACTAAATCAGCATGATTTTGAGCACCTGTCAACCCCCAAGGCAAGTCATGTATATTTAATACTATTGTCTTATGTTCAATTCTTTCTATGATGTATGTGCTGTTTATTAGCATATTGAAGATAACCTTTAGTTATTGCTTATATGTGAATTTTATTGAAGCCATGCTAGTCTGGTTCAGTCATTTTCTTTTGTGTGTTATAGTCAGATTCAGGCATTTTCTTTTTTATGTTATAGCCAGATTCACTCATTATGTCTATGAGACATGTTCTATGTATTTTTCATTAGGGTCATTCATTTCAGATATTTGTGACTTACAAAATCACTAATTATTGCATACTTAACATGTTTAGTATAATACATGTCAGTAATGAAATTTGTTGTAGCCGAGAGAGTGAAAAGGTCTATTAATGGAAGCATGTGTTAATCATATTACCATTTTAATCTGCTCTCGATGAGGAGTAATGCTTTAATTTGCATGCTTAATGGAAGTAATAATACTCTCGTTTTCATCCCTTACTACAGGTTGTGTTGTATATACATGTCATAAGTGAATACCAGCCTTTTGTTGCCAGTCTCTACATAGTCTGGTTATCTTTTAAATAAAATATCATAAATCACCGCCAGAATTATCTTTTGCAGTTCTAGTGTTTATCCTTGTTTATTGGCATTCTCTCGAGATGTTTTGGCTTGTGTTGATGATTTTCAGATCGTTTGTTCTATTGAGCACAACATTTACGTGATTTGAATAGCTATCTCTTTTACTTTATATTTACATGTTTGGGCAGAAACATTCTCTAAATGAATGTTAATATCATTTATTTGATTTTCCTTTTCCTTTTTGTTCAGATTGTTGAAGCAAGAGATATGCTTCTCCTGAAACTTGGAGAGAGGAAACATTTGCAGACTGAAGAATGCCAAAATCCAAGGACTATGGATACATATCAGGAGACTAGGGACGACAGTGAAAGAGAAAGTATCTCATCTGAGCAAAACCATATTTTGACCGATATTACAAATGCAGTGAAGGGTTTAGAAGTTGATGACACGAGTGGCACTGAAAAATGGTTGGAAGATACAGATATCGATGCTACTTCAATGACTTCCTGTACAAAACTTCAACATGAAGAGGATGTTTCATTCAGTGACCTAGATGATGATGGAAGTTACAGCTCTGACAGATTATCAGGCCTTAGGGAGGCACATGAAAAAAGGGGTTCATCACCTGATGGCTCTAGTGACTGGGTTCAGCTGCATGAAAGTTCTGAGAAAGGTGGCCAGCAGAAGGCTGGTGTGAAAGGTAAGGATTCGGAAGATGAGTCAAATGATTGGCTCACTGTTGATGAATTTAATTAGATGGGCTTTTTCTTGATTCATCCAGATATTGTAAATTTTCAACGTTATCCACGTCTCCGCAGTTCTGTATTCATTGATGACAAAATCATATAAAATTGGATTTCTTTTTTATATGCACACGTATATAATTCTGGTTTGTCCAAGGCAGTCTCCTGGGCATTGGGTAAACATCATTCATTTTCATTTTGTTGAGTGGTAACAACGTAGGCAACATTAATGGTTTCTATAATTTTAACCAGAAATTTTCCGTGAGAGATTGTAGACGTCAAAATGATATCAATTTATACTATTTTCATATTTAGACAGCTTTGTAAGAAAAAGGTGAAAGATCTGAAAGCCCATTTCCATGGCCCAAAACCTAATCCTCATTTTAACTCATTTCAAATTAATTTGCAAGACCACAAAAAACAAATGATTTGCATCACTTAAAAAAAATAGCGTGCTTTTACGTACAAAATTCTCTATCAGAATAGTCAATAAAATAACTTACAGAGTCGTCAACAATTCACAATGCTTGATGATTTTCCAGAACGCACACAAGCCTAGAATGGTAACATCAGAAAAATGACTGCACCCCCAATATAGTATACTCTTAAGAACTTAGTAATGTAGTACAAATGATCTTAGTCAATAAGTAGTGCAAAAATTGACATTTGAGCCTTCAAACTTCATGCTTTTCTCCAGCATTTAGCCAACAAGGGACCGTGGCAGATAAAGGCTAGTAAAATGTAAATGCTGAAGATGAAAATTATAATAAGTGTGGCCCTGAGGAAATGCAAGAAATAGAGGCAACTTTTAAACTCAATTTAGAAGAAATGAAAAAAATAATTAGTAATATATATATATTCACATATCCAGGCCACAATATAGAAGGCAATGCAGCTGTCAAACTGGTGCAGAAATGACTGTAAATCAAAACAAGTTAAAAGGCAGATCAAATGCATGCACAAGCTTCATTGGCCAAACTCCTCAAGAGGTAAAATACACAATATTTCAAAGCTCAAGATTTCAATAAAATGAGCAGAGCACGCAAATAATGAATACCTTCATAATATGATGATGCTTTATAGTAACATGTGTGTGTGTTTCATTCTAAAATGCAAAAGCTTAATGAAATCATGAAATCAATCTACTATTAGTAATCTGGACTGCATTTGGTATACTTACGTTAGCCTAACATTGCTCCACCACAAGTTATTTCTATAACGGTGGGATTGCCTTTTGAAACGAATTGTATTGCTATTCATTGTTGATGTTTTCTCAACCAGCGTTTCCAAGCGGCCACCTCTCTCCAAAACTTTCTCAATGTTATCTATCATCACAGTTCTCACCTATTATTAGCACATACACCACAAGTATTCAACAATTTTGTCTTCAGATCCTAATATCAATCAAAGTGGAACAAGTATCATCGTCTATTATTTAATATTAATAAGCATAAGATTAATAAGCAACTGCAGATTAATGAGACACTAGAATAAAATCTATGCTTTTCCAAGTTTTAATTTGTCCTATTAAAACAAAAATAATAATGAGGTAAATAAAAACATTTGTCACAAATAATTAGACACAAACTACTGAATAGAATCGATTATAGTCAAGAAAATTAGTTGGGACTACAATGCAGAAACATCTATATGTTAATGTTTTGAACGTGCCTGAGTCATTTCGCCTTTGAGACGGTTCAATCTGTCAGCATTTGGGTTATTAGAGTAATAATCCATCTGTTGGCTCAAGACCCTTGAGAATTCTTCATTCATGGCATAGGCAGGAGCTAAAAGAATAGCATGACCATATGTCTTCACAAACTTTTGATGAATATCTTCAAGAAATGCAAAAGGGACCGTTCCTGCAGTGATTTGGAAGAGGAAGCTCATTACATTCACTGCTCATTTAGGGATTACAAACTTCAATTTACAACATATCAAACGGGATTAAATTTTTTTATTGAGGATTTTTACTCAAAGTTCTATAATACTAATTTCTTCTGATATTTCCAAATGCATATCACAAAGTAATTTCTTCTACACAGTCATGTAACAACCAGCAAAAAGTGTTCCCAAGCATCCATCATCTTATATTACATTCCTTTTTTTTTTTTTTTTTCATTTCATATTTGACACCTTGATCCTATGTTTCAATGAGTTTAAATTTGATGAAGTTGTTACTAATATTTTAAAATATTTTGTACAGAAAATGAAACAAAAGTTATTTGAGATAACCAATCAACCACTTTAAAATAAGTATTTTTTAGAAATAACTCTATCTAAATAATAGAGAATCCGTTAATTTTTTTTATTATATTTAAGATTATTAATGAGAATTTTTTTTCTTTCTTGTATTCAAGACCGGATGGAGTATGTCAAAAATCATAGCTATCACAAATGCCCATCAATTCAACCATTCCAATGGACAAACCTAGAAAAGCAAATAAATTAAAAGCAATGCTTATTAGCTTACTTCCAAAAGCATCATCAGCCATGCAAAGAACAATGAGGCCATCGGTCCTCTTGACATGAAAAACGTAACGATCATGCGAATACGAAACGTTAATATCATTGTTGTTGTTGTGTTGATTGATCTTGTCGAGTATCTGTTTTGCTACCACACTCGAGTTACTCTGAGTGGAATTGAACTCAGCCAATACCACATGCCCCCTCCCCACCATCCCATACAATATCCCCATTGATTCTTAGACAATGCAAGTGGGTTTGTCGTGTTCTTATTATTTGATGATACCAAGGGACGTTGATTTAGATTGAGAAATGAGTGTAACATATTTAGTTTTAGAAGAGGAGGAAGAGGATATTATTTGAGAAACAAAAGTGGGTGTAGTGTCTAGCTATTTGATTTGATTTTATGTTTTTGATGTCCAAAAAAATGAGTTGTATTTTGGGGGGTAATAATGGACGGTCTGGAAATTCGAGAGGAAGTAATGCCTCTACTCTACTCTACATCTTTTCAAGTTCCTGAGGCACCAAATTTGGCGCAAAACTTGGACCAAGATCCTACCTCAAAGCAAAAGCAAAAGGAATACTCGTAAGTTGTGACTCGAAAGTTGAAAGAATAATACTCCTCATTTCATAAGTATAAGCAGCATTTATCAAATGATGATTTGAATTTGGTTATGTGATAGGTTAATGTTTTGGATTTGAGTATAGTGAAATCAACACCTAATATCTTTCTTATTATTTTTTTAATGTAAAAAATTTAGGTGAATTAGATATCGAAAGCTCATCAAAATTAGAGCGAATATAACAAAAAACTCAAATTAAAAAAATTAACAAGTTTACCAGTATTTGGTCCAATTTTTTCTGCAAACATTCTTAAGGGACTATTGTTTCCATGTCCGGTAGTCACTCGGATATTCATATTCCGAATGACAAAAAAGCACAACACATAACGGACCGGGTCACATTGCAACCTTCATAATATAATATATTCTCTCGGCTTCTATTTATAAGATCCTTTTGAGGTTTTTATTTTGATCCTATTTATAAGATTCATTTTCAATTTTCAATAGCATTTAATTACTTCTTTCCACTAATACCCTGTAAAGTCAAACACGTTTTGGAGTTCCAATAATAATTATAGGGGTAGTTTTGAAAAAGTATATCAAATTTTCACATTTCCAATGTCACTAACAAATTTATTCATTTTTCTTGATGTGAGTGAAAAACCCAAAATAGTCTTATAAGTAGGACCGAAGGGAGTATATTATTATGGAAAATTATTAGTTAGTCCTGGACCATGTGGTTATGGTCCAGGCACATCTCAATCGTTGATAGTATATTATATATGAAGGTTGCAAACTATGTAAAAATATAGAAATTCCAGAAGCTGATCTATCCGTTGCTAATAAAAACAATGAGATCTGATCCTAGGTTGCAAATTGCAATGTGTTGCCGAAATAAACTAGCCTTAAATTATGGAAATTACAGAGATGGACCATACCAGATTGGTCCAGGTCCAGAAATTCAATAATGAAGAAAATAATCCTGATGGATGAAAGTATATTCCAAAGAATGAATCGTCTCGTATCCTTGATTGAACACAGAATAAATTAATTACTGTAATTCATATGCAGCCCGTTATGAAGATATTAAGTGCATCTTGGCTGGAGAGAATCTTCAATTTATTACTCACATTTGTAGACTTTTATGGAGCCGCCTTCTTGTGAGGCTTATATATGCATGTTCTTCTATATAATTTAGATATGATGTAGCTCGATTACTGGCTGTGGTTCGTTTGTGGTAATTTTCTTTTGCTGCATGTTTTGGACACTTGTTCACAAAATAACGATAAATTTGTATATTAAAAAGAGACTTGATCTTGTAGCATTTGTACTTAATTCTGGTTACATGATATTCCCTCTCATCGATTGACAATGTACAGATTGATAATTTTCATTAAAAAAAAAAATGAAATTTTACTCCCTATTTTATTATCTTAGACAAGCTTCTCTACGGCCACGTGCTCTCCATGTGTCATTGTAACTTATTATAAAAAAAAAAGTTATATACAGCAAATCATCCAAAAAAAACAAAATACATATTTGGCTGTACTACTTTATATCCAATTACATGTTCGAAGATGATACACCAGATCCACTGCATCTCATAACTGGATCGATTTCACATACGCTAGTGATTAGCACGTCCACTCAAAGCTACCATTTGCTTTGGGGAATAAATCTCAGCCATTAGTTTTTACTGGAAAATTAAGCATCCACTTCAACACTGCATCTGGAGTCTTTGGAGATACCAAAGATGACAAATGCCAATTAATAGGTTTAATGTTTTTTGTCCCCGACCACAATTCTGTGGTGCATAATATATGTACACTACCTGCCGGAGAACTCTTACCATCTTACTTCATCAGGATTTCAGAAAAGAAGAAAAACTTCACTCTGCTTTCGGTGACTTCCAAAAACATCACTGTGCTCAGTTGGTAGAAACTTAGAATATAAGGTGTGGACATCTGATTTTAATTGCTGATGTTTCTATAATATTTTTAAACCATAGATTCAAACACAAAGTAGCATAATTATCTCATTGTTTATCTTACATACTGAATTTAACTTAAAGAATATTTTGTAAAACTTACGTAAAAAGTGATAAATTTAAGAGAAATTATGTATCCATACTAATATGTATAAGTACCACGTATTATGTGATTATATTCAAACACACTAAAAAAATTTGAGGTTTAAATTGTTGCCCGCAACTTAATCATGATTGCACGAATGCGGTTTCGAAGTATTTAGAACCTTAATTATCCCGATCATAATTGTTACCACTTTGGTTACAAGGCAACAAATATAACGGCAAACTCAATTTAAAACTGAGACTCCTTTTCAAAGAGTTTGCATGCCCTTTGTGAATACATACATCTTCAGTAGAAAGCATGCAAAAGATTCATTAGTGTAGTTATTCAAAATTCAACTTATAGATATAGTTATCTTATAAAATAAAAAATAAAAAAAAAGAACTTATAGATATAGTTATCTTATAAAATAAAAAATAAAAAAAAAAGAACTTATAGATATAGTTGTCTCTTTACTGCATCCTTTGCTTCTTAGTGCAAACGGAAGCTAGGCTTTTAATTTCTTTTAGGTGAGATCAGACCATTAAGTATTTTCATTGGCCAATTTGTGGTCTTATCTTTTTGGTATACAAAGAAGAGCATCTATCTATCACTGCATTCAGCTTAAAGCTATCTGAACTGTGAACTAGTTCATGATATAAATCTTTATAGTGAGACCATATACTACTACTCTAACATTCAGCACATGCAAGCTTACTACAATAGTAGCACAGAAAGGATAATTTGGTAGTGAAAGAAAGGAAAATAACAGAGAGAGAGAGAAGTAAGAGAGAGATATCACATCATGAGAACAATGAAAGATCATTCACGGACACACAAGCTTACAAAAAAACCAATGGAAGCCATTCAATTAAAGTGTGTATAGCTATCTATCTATCCCTTCACGGACAGGCAAAGACCAATATAACACATCTCTATCAGAGACATACCACTCTCTGATCTATTTTTGTATATGTGAATTGTGAATCATCTTTTTTTCTTTTCTCTATCCCTATTCCTTCAATCAACCACCGTTTCTCATCACATGCTTGACAAGCTGTACTGTTCCCCCATCCACTTTCTCTAAGTACAACACCCACCTATCCTATATATTTTACCCTTTCAACACTGTATATAACTATATATGATACCATGGCTTATACCGTATTTTGATTAACGGTGGTAAATTTTATGAAGAAAGATTTGTTAAAATTATATTATGAAGAAAATTTGTTAAAATTTTGTCACAATCATGGTTACAAATTAAAGTTAAGAATATGATGATATGATTCTCTCGGCATTTATTCTACAATGGTTTATCAATTTTATAGTAGTAGCTTCTAAAGTTTTCTGATGATCTTCCGATCCACACAATCTCTCTGGCCTTTCTTTTTTTTTTTTTTTCTTTCACCTGGGTAAGTTTTGCATCCTCAAGGAAATTACTTTTCGGGGGGGGGGGGGGGGGGGGGGGTTGTGTGGTTAACAAAGATTTTTATTATTCCATGCATCATATTTTAGAAACAAAATTAATTTATTTACGACAAAATTATTTTATTTACGTGCGTAGGATAAACATAAAATAAAAAGAAATTTTTTAACCAAATATATAGGATAGAAAAAATTAATAAAGTACATATATATATATATATATATATATAGGTTAAAAAGAACATGCACAGGTTAGAAACAAATTTTACATAAAAAAATAAATTAATAAAGAGTTTAATTTATGTGAGTGAATTACTACTAGTTTTATTGATTTATAAGTTTATATCTAAAAAGAGAGACATATAAATACTTTGTTCATTAATTAATGTATAGTGGTTTAGGGATGAGAGAAGATAAAAGTAAAATTAATAAGGAGTAAGAAAAATGATTGAACGAAGGGTTAAAATTGAAAGAAAAAAGTTATATGTATACATTGGAATTGTAAAAGGACAAAAAATATAAAATGAAAAAAGTCCTAAAAGGACAAAAGACATGGAATGGAGAAAGTAGTTACAATACTTTTCTTGGAACTTTAATAATATATTTAAAATTACAATATTACCCTCTTAACTTTTATTGAAAATTTCACAAAGGTATTATTTCACATTAATAAACAAATAACAAATAAAAAAACAGTAAATGTCTCCTAAAAATTCAGAATGACATATAATAAAATCATAAAATTTTATAAAATATGTCTGACCTTAAATAAAATCAGAGGAAATACTCAATTTTTTAGTCAAACAAATTTACATTTACTAGAATACAAGGAAAAGTTCTTAGAAACGGAGTGCGCTGATATATGTAGAAAAGAAAAAACATAATATCAAAAATTTATTAAAAATAAAAAAAAAATCAAATATTTATTTTCATACAGAAAAATACATGACCAAAATTTATTTTTAAAATTAAAAAAAAAATAAAATGCAAAATTAAATTTGGTACATCGCACATACACTTCTTGGTGGTATGTAACACAAATTTCCATGAATCTACGTTTCTTTGGAGTGTTCGTCTCGGAGACAAAAGTTGTTCCAAGCTCAGGGTCCATTTGTGATGGCTCATTGGCCACTTTACCATCTATCCATTCATCCTTCAAAGTTCATGGGTTTAAAAATAAAATAAAATTAGGTTAATTTATGTCTTTAGTTACTTAAAGTTCAGTCTATTTTGGTTTTAATTCCTCAAAGTTATTTTAATCGGAATTAATCTTTAAATTTTTAAATATTTTGGTTTTATTCAACGACGTCAGAAAAAATATGTTACCATCTATTCATTCATCCTTCAAAGTTCATGGGTTTAAAAATAAAATAAAATTAGGTTAATTTATGTCTTTAGTTACTTAAAGTTCAGTCTATTTTGGTTTTAATTCCTCAAAGTTATTTTAATCGGAATTAATCTTTAAATTTTCAAATATTTTGGTTTTATTCAACGACGTCAGAAAAAATATGTTATCAGCGAAATATCACATCAACAGCCATATGGTGTGAGCTGACACCAAATAGGTGATATAACGTGGTGTCTTACATGCAAACCCAACATGGTGACATACTAAAATGGTCCCACACCCAAAATTTTACGTTCATGAATCTGAATCATTTATGTCACACTACCTACTTAGCGTCACTGTACATTATGCACGTGGCTGATGATGCGGTTTTTCGTTAATCTTATCGGTAGATAACATCTTTTTTCTAATAAAAAGAACTGAAACCAAAATATTTGAAAAATTTAAGATTAGTTCCGATCAAAATAACTTTTAAAAATTAAATCAAAACAATTTAACCTACAAAAATATAAATAAGCCATAAAATTAAGCGTTAGGACAAATTTGTTAGAATAAATGACGTTATCAGTGAAAGTGGGAAGAAGCAAGAAGGTGCTTATACAATTTATTTTGATGGATACTTCTTATAAGTCATATTTTTTAACCAATATTACTTTCGGTTTAAAATATAAAAAAAATAAAATCATGTTTATTAAAAACTAGTTAATTGCGTTTAATTTTTTTTTAATTTATAAAAATTATAGAGGTAGTTTATAAAAATAGTATTGAGAATAAAACAAAAATTAAATAAAATAATCACTTTTTATAGATATTTTAGGAAAATAATATTGGAAATGAAACAAAATTTAAGAAGTCTAGTTAGTTTTTTCTTATACTTTTTTTATAATAGTTTTTTCTTATACTTTGAATCAAGAAAGGTATTTTTTTCTTATATTGCAAACGGAGTACATAATATTGATTAAGGTAGGTAGTAATATTTCTTGAAATTTTAAAAATGTACTTTGACATTATAATTTTATTCTTTTAACTTGTGTTAGAAATTTTATAAATGTATTGTTTCACATTATTGAATAAATTAAAAGATGAATAAAAAACAATAAATATATTATATAAAAACTATAAAATAACTTATAAATATAATAAAAATTTCTTTTAAAAAATAATTTATTAACGGGAGGAATAGGACCAGAAAGAGTACCGTATATATCATGAGCTGGTAATGCATGTGGCTTGCCTAATTGCCAATTGAAGTTTTTTTTTAAGGGGAAAAGATGTATTTTATTCGTAGATCAAAAACAATACAAGAAATTTCATACTAATAATAATTAAAGGAAAAACAAAATACACTGCAATAACATACTCTTCCATGTGATGGATCATCATCAATTGCCAAAACCCGACTCTAACAGGAGATTCAACAGCCTTTAATACCAAGATAACAATCTCATTGATGCTGAGACTAAGCACAGTTCGGCGACAAGGAATCTCATATCTAAAACGAGAGAGTCGTTGGACGGTAGCCAAATCAACAGTCAGCAAAGAGAGATCTGTCTCAACGAGTAGCCTTCCAATTATTGGAGCAGATCTGGAAAGTTAACTATCCAGAGGCATCCTTCCACTTGAAACACACAAAACAAAAACAACTTGCATAAAGACAAGACAAAATCCAGAAAAATTGGAAGAAAATAAACTCACACTCTTTCCCAACGGAAGATGAGGGACAGATCCCCCTCCTCCTACCGAGAAATAGCAGATAAAAACAAGAGCAGTGAAGGAAGGAGGAGGGGAGAGAAAAAAAAAATTAATTGAAGTTTTACTTTCAAGTCTGTACTCTATTTCTAAACGCTACCGAAGATTTGAGAACTATTTTGATGTTTGTGAGTAGCATTGGCAATTTGGGCGAGCGGGCGCGGCCCATGCTCGCCAATGCCCGCAATTTTGGTGGGTGGGCATTAAAATTTCGTGGGCGAAAAATTGAGGCCCTGCGGCGAGCGGGCTTGTGGACGGCCCGCTTTAATTAAAAAAATTTTAAAAATTAAAAAAAAAACCCATAAAGAGGTCATAAATTGAAAAATGCTAACTGTACGTAACTAACGTAAGATTGTAAATTACTCAAAATACTCGAAAAACACATAAAAACAACAAATCAAAGGTTGAAAGCAAAAAAATCGGTCAAGCAGTTAAATAAAAATTGAGCAATCAATTAAAAATTGTACTGGATCAGAATAACAATCAAATTTTTTTTAAAGTAATTAATACTTAGAAATTAGGAAACATATGACATATTTTTTTTTTATTTTTAAATTAATGGGCGACCCGTTGGCAGCCTGCCGCTCGCCCGACAATGCCCGCTAAAAAAATGAGCAGGGCGGGCGGGCATTTTTTTTTTGTTGGGCTTAAAATCAATGCCCTGCTCGTAAAAAATTGCGGGCGGGCCCCGTGGGCATCCGCCCTAATTGCCAATGCTATTTGTGAGATTGTATTGCATAAGTGTAGTATTGAATGGTAGTTTTTTTTCTTTAGAAAATGTTATCAATTTTTCCCTCCTAGCTTCTCTTTTATTTTATTTTTTTTAAATGCTCCTCCTTTACTCAACCAAAAGAAGAAAAAAAGAAGGAGAAGAGAAAAGAAAGAAAAGGAAAAAAAAGAATACGATGAAGGAAGAAGATGAAAGATATTTTAGATATAAAATTAAAAGAGGGGTAGTTAGAAACTTGATCCCGTTTTCAATAGATATTAGTTCTCCCTTTAATTTATTATAAGCCCGTTTTTATGAGAGAGAAAGTGGATTTATACTAAAAACCGGTGGGAGTAATATTGAAAAGAGTGATAATTGGGTTGATAAAGATATGAAACTTAAAGTGAGAGAGTACTTGGATTGAACTCTCACAACTACATAATATTCTTTTCCCTATTCCTCATAAAAAAAAAGAGTGAAGTATTAATTTGATTTCTTATATTGTTTTTACTGTATCAACTTAATCCTTAAAAATTTACAACTACGTATTTAGTTTTTAAGATTTTCGAATGTATTAATTTGGTCTCTCAAGATTTCGGATGTATCGATTTGGTCCTTAAAATATGAAGGACCATGTTGGTATATATGAAAATTTTGAGGAATCAAATTGGTACATTTGAAAATCTTGATGGACTAAATGTGTATTTATAAATTTTTTGGGACTAAATTGGTATTTCAATTCATTCTAAAAAAATATTTTGCCTATTTTTTGTTTTGTTTTGTGATATCTTTAGTTTAGAAGCAATTATTAGGTGGTTCGAGATCACATGATCCAAAATAATTATCATCGTCTTCTGTTATTTATTTTTTGATTTTTTTAATAAAAAAATAAATTGTGAACGATTGAGATGAGTTCTGAACCACGTGGTCCAGAACTAACTACAGGGCCGGCGGCCCTGAGGGAGGATGACAAGGGCGGTCGCCCTGGACCCATAAAATTCAGGGGCCCATAATTTTTTTTAATAGTATATTTATTTTAAAAAAATATTAATAGTTGCAAGTTTTTTTATCTCTTAATCATCAATGATTTTCAGCATAAAACTTCAATTTGTCTTTTTCATTTGCTCACTTAATTTATAAATAAATGAAGTAATGAACTTTAACTTTCAACCCAACATAAAAAAAGTTTTTTATTACATCTTTACTTGATAACTTTTTATTTTATTTCAAATATTATTTTTTAATAATTAATTTTATTATTGATTGATGTCATTGTTTTAATTGATTATATGTATATATACTACATTTTTAATTGATTTTTTTTTTTTTTATGAATTTGGGGCCCCAAATTCTTTTTTCCGCCCTAGAGCCCGAAATAGGTTAGAACCGGACCTGACTAACTAATAATTTTACTAAGTTTAGATATTTGGATATTTCTATTATGCAATCCAAAATTGGATGGTTGCTATGCAACCTTTTCTTAAACCAATAAGAAGTTGCCACATATGTCATGTCATTATTGGAAGTAATTAAAATTAGTTTTTTGCAATTTAGTCCAACATAAAAAGTAAATTAAAAATTTAGTCTTTTGTACCTATAGACAAATTATAACTTTTAATTTTAAATTTAGTCACTTGCATTAAGCCTTTTCACACAAGTGACTAATTTTAACTACTTTTAATTTTTTTAAAATTAAAAGTTATAATTTGCCTATAGGTACAAAGGACTAAATTTTTAATTTACTTTTTATGTTGGACTAAATTGTATAAACCTAATTTTAACTAGGTTTAAGAAAAGGTTGCATAGCAACCATCCAATTTTGGATTGCATGCTCCTTAGATATTTTTACAGGTCTTAAATGTAATATTTATTTTTAAGATATTTTTTGTACCATTTGTTAGGTCTTATATAATTCATCTTTTAATAACATTTAATTACTTCTTTTCAAAAATATTCTTTTTAAATGAACATTTTTTAAAATCTTAATAACAATTATCAAAATTGTTTTTTTTTTCAAATTAGATTAAACATTTTCTTTTCTAGCTAACGTAGAATTAACTCATTCTCTCTTTTTTTTTTAATGAACATAAATTTCTCTGAAATATTCTTAGATTTAAGACTTGGGGGGAGTTGCAGTAGTGAAAAATATATGCCAATCAGCCAATCAATGTAACAATATCAACGTAAGTTTTTTTTTTTTTACACCAAGGGTATCCCTCAGCCGACAACCGAAGACTAATCCCCTCCGAGGCGTAGAGATCACCGAAGTGGGTTTTGCCTCTACCAACAAAGCCTTTTTCATGCCCACGGCAGGGATCGAACCCCTGACATCATGCTTAAGGAACCCAACTATCTACCAACTGTGCTGGGCTTTGTTGGTATCAACGTAAGTTTTCAACCGACAATGAAACAATGTCATCCCTACTCTTATTATACTGTGATATTTTACAAGGTTTTTACTTCCAAACCCTCTTTCAAGTTGGGTACCCTTCCATTTTCATCCAATTATAACACGCCAATTCATTAAAATTACCACGTCAGATTTGGGGAGTGGTATTTCTATCCTATTCCGTTTCTTTTTTAGAAAGGGGTTGGTTATTTTTTTTTTATGCAGTGGAATTTGTTATTGCATAAATTAAATCCTAAAGTTAGGTAACGCATTACATTTTGGTCATTATTTTGGTTTGTTATTTGTATCTTGTAATTTTTTCAGTTATTTGTGCTTGAACTTTTGATGTTTCTGATTTTAGTGAGCGACGGATCTAAAAATCGAGTCTAATAAAAATAATTTTGAGCAACAAATTTAATTTTATAAGTTTTGTAAAAAGATTCAAGGACTTGAATGCAAAATCTATTGTCTAATTTGACAAGATTAGTCAACTATCTAATATGTTAATATATGTCTATTTGTCACTATTTAATTGAAACATGTATGAGAAGGTAGAAAATCCTTCCAAAATTAAGGGGTTTTGAAGTGATCACCATTTTACAAATATCAAAGTTGAAAAAAAGAAGGGAAACATCAATAATACTACATTAAGTCGTTTCTCTGCACATCAAATTAAGTTAATCAATCAGATTAATTAAACCAAATCGGTGACCTCCTTCACAAATTATTAAAGGTGTCGGTGGTCCTGTTTTGGTTAATAAGCTTATACTACTAACACCGGGTTGATTTTCTCTTAAGCATGCACCTGCCTGCTTCATAACATGCACAATGAAGAGTAGTCCAGAAATAATATTTGTGCAGCAAGTTACAAGAAGAAGAACAAGAAGATAAGATAACAATAATGCCCCTCATCATCAGCACAGCTTCTTAGAACAAATATATACAATTATACATTATCATGATGATGATATGTTTTAAATAAAAATTATCGTATATATATATATATATATGAAATTCATTCACATATATACACTTGTATGGCAAGGTTTGCCACTATACTTGCCAGCTAGCAAAACTTTTCATCTCTATCTTCCTTTTGAGTCTCTACACAGCCCCCATCTTCACGTGATGTGCTCTTTACACTCTTTTGTTTTCTTCCCCTCCTCGATCACTATTCCTCCCTATATAATATCTCCCTTATATATTACACTCTTCACCATCCTATATTCCTACTACATACTACTACCACTCTTCAATTTCCCCTCCCTTCTCTCTCTTTGTTACAAAGAGAGACATGACAATGGAGTCCTCCAAGCTCCATGCTTTTCTCTTCATTTTCATGCTCTTCATCTCCTCTGCCACTCCCATTCTTGGTTGTGGCTACTGTGGCAATCCCCCTCCTAAGAAACACAAACCAACCAAGAAACCCAAATCACCTATTGTTGTCAAGCCACCGGTTACAGTGCCTCCGGTTACAGTCCCTCCCATTGTTAAACCACCAAAAGTCCTTCCTCCTATTGTTGTCAAGCCACCGGTTACAGTGCCAGTCCCTCCCATTGTTAAACCACCAGTTACTTTACCTGTACCTGTACCTCCGGTTGTTCCTGTCCCTCCGGTTACGGTTCCACCAGTTCTTAACCCACCAACAACACCAAAAACACCAGGGAAGGGAGGGTGCCCACCACCGAAATCACCGGCGGTACAAGCAACATGCCCAATTGACACATTGAAACTGGGTGCATGTGTGGATCTGTTAGGTGGGTTGGTGCATGTTGGAGTAGGGGACCCTGCAGTGAATGAATGCTGCCCAGTGCTTCAAGGACTTGTTGAAGTTGAAGCAGCAGCGTGTCTTTGCACCACTCTTAAGCTCAAGCTTCTGAACCTCAACATCTATGTTCCAATTGCTCTTCAGCTTCTTGTGGCTTGTGGAAAGAACCCTCCTCCTGGTTACACCTGCACCCTCTAATAATGATTTAAAACCAGTTAAGTCTGTCATCCCCACCCTCTCTTCAGACTTCAATTGCTCGCTCTGATCTACCTCTCTCTCTATATATAACCCTAGTTTATGTTTTTCGCTTACATTTTCAAATACCAGCTCTTTCTTTTAATTTGAAAAAAAAAAAAAAAAAGTTTTTGTTGATTAACAATAGATTATTCTTAGTTAAGCATTTTACATTACTGAGTAACAGCACCTCATCTCTTTGCTATTCTCAGTTAGTTTTATACAATTATATGAGCATGCATAAAAACATGATTTTGTTTAACATGTGGCTTAAAACACCTATTAAGAAATCAATTACTACTCTTTAAGTCTTATAAAAAAAAAAATTACTACTCTTTAAGATGCACTTTAGTACCTTTGTTTAATGAAATTTATAAGAATATTCTTTACAGTTAAGTTGGTATATTTTAATTAGAGTCTATGACCTTTGGATAGGCTTTTTTTTAGGCATCTTTTAATATTAAAAGGATTGGGTAACCTTTGCTTTCGAAAAAATTACTAAAAAAATCATATTTAATAAGACTACATTAAAAATTAAATCATTTATTAAGTTCAAATGTATTAATTACATCAATTCATTATATAAATTTAACTGACATAAATTTCTTAATATATTTTATAACTTAAAAGCCACTTATTAAAAATATTTATCGGCAATAATGCCAGATGAATAACTTTTTTTTATTATATATTTTTGAGTCAATTCACACTACTAAACAAGGAAATATTTATGATCTAATTCAAATTTTTGAGAATGTGAAGCATCCTAAATACTATACATTGGTTAATGAAACCAGTAGTTTGTTCATGCTTCTACTTGCTGGTTTCGGATCCTGTATGTTGAAGATTGAAAGTCATGCTGCAAACCAACAAGACATTTGGGGAAACCAGCAAAGAAGCAAGTTTGTAATTTATACCGGGTCGCGTGCTTAACTATGATAGATGAATTTTCTAACATGAATTTTCTGCATTCACAAAGACTCGAACTCGAGACCTTATTTACCGAGCCACTTAACACTCGTCTCAACCCATTATCATATTTGACACATAATGTTGTTTTCCTAAAATACATGAAAGAAAAAATGCATTAAATATTCTAATGCTCTTGTTGAGATTTGAGTTAACCAAACTTAAAAATCTGAATTATTTATTACTCAGTCGTTGAGTTCTCCTAATCATTGACCAATTACGCAGTTTATTTATTCTTGAAAGTAGTTAATATCGTGCATAATTATCTACTTGGTTTTGTTTTTTTTTTTTTTTTTTGTCTATTTTGGAAAGCTAATAGTGACCCTATGCTATTAAGTTTGTGTAAAATACTGAGAAATTGAATATTTTATTGAAATCACGATCATGCATGATAGGATAGGGATATTACTGCCTGAGATGAGGGAGTAAAAGGTTAGAGATTTTGTCCAAAAACATTCAAACAGGGATTATTAAATTAATTAATTGACATTCCATTAGGAAAGTTACTGATTTGGCAATTCTCCTCTCTTCTCTCTTCATTTTTCTTTTTTCATTTTTCTTTTAACTATTCTTATTGTAGTATATAGTATATGATTAGAATGTTTGTCTGGACTCAAAGCAGATCACATGGAATTATGGATGCGAGATATGATTTCTATTTGCAATTATTAATATTGGTGTCCTATTTTATACCCGTGAACTTTGAAGTGTTTGTCTCATTGGATGTCACGTTCTGTGCTTTGCAGGTTAATGTATTGAGGAATGTATGGTTGAAATCGACATGAGAGGATGTCGAGCCACTCTTTCTCTCTCTTCTCTTGAATTGGAATTGTCGTTGTTTGTTTTCCTATTATTTGTAAAACCATTTGTTTTTAATTGAGATTGTTCCTTCCATGTATGTTTAATTTAATCCTAGGCAAGTAAAGTAGCAGCGAAAGATGCATGCTTCTGTGTGACATTTTAATTAAGATATTTTATATGATTTGCACTTTGTTGAAGATCAGCTTCTATATCACTAATTTGCTTCAATTGGGGATCAGCCACTCAATCTCTCAAACATGTAGCTCTTGTTTTTTTTTATATGAAAACAATTTCATTCCACAAACTAGAAGCACAAGAAATACTTCTAAAAAAACATATTACAAGATTATTACATCAATTACATTTTACCAACCCCTGGCATAACAAAACTATATAGCTTTTTTATGGAATGGATGATTTTAGGAGAAGAGATTGTGAGAAAAAAGAGAAATGAGGAAAAATAAAAAATCATTTTTATTTGGTTTAGAAAAAAATAGAAGAATGAGGAAAAAAAAAAGTGGAATCCATAAAAAAAAAAGTTTTTTTTCGAGTTGGTTTAGAAAAGAATGACTTTTTTATCCTATTTCTTTTTTTTTCCCCCTCTTTTCGACTTTTCTCTCCCTACTTATCTCTTTTTATTCTCTTCAATTAAACCAAGAGGGTAGAGAAAAATCTTAAGCATGGGGCCTGTATGTAGATTCCGCCTCGAGACTTAATTATCGTAAATTTCGCAACTTGTTGGATTTTTCCCAAATCTTTGAGTGGGTTAATTTGGGACATGAATATGACGTACGTTTCCATTCACGAAGAGAAACCCTGGTTTTGGTTTCCAGTGGGCTGTGAAAGCAAGTTTGCACCTTTTCATTAAAAAATGTAGTACTTGTAATATAAACCACAAAGGAAAAAAAAATCTGTATACCAATAATTGACAAATAAAATCAGTATGCTGCACCAAAATTCACGAAAATGGCAGTGTACTATTTAGGTATGTATGGGGCACTAGTACTCGAGAGATTATTACATGATGATATAACTCTCATAATTCACGCAATATGACGTACGTATTCCATTACCATCTTGTCCTAAATTGATACTGTACAAATTTTTGCAAGGATAAATATCACCTTGCATATAGCACACCAAAAATGTTTTTTATATCCCCATCAATTGTCACATCTCGTCAAGAAACCAGAATTAGTACACATCATATCACGCATCAAAAGTGTCATTGTACGCTTCAAATACAAAACTTGTCTGGAATATCATACAAGGATAGATAGCGTTATGTATCAAATACAAAGTAAAAATAAATATATTTATGTAAATGTGAGTATTTTTTGAAGACAAATATTGTTTTACTTTCCTGTTTTTTTAGGAGAAAAGAGAGAAAGTGCAATCATTTGTGTTTGAACCAAAGTTCGGACACTTATCATTCTACAAGTCTACCACTTGAGTTGGTTTTCATGAACATTATATTACAAGTATTGTTACTTCTTTAAATGCTTCCGTCTGACTCGGATGTTCGGACTGGTCCAACCGTCGACTGGACATTTTTCTGGTCTGTTTTTTTGTCATTAATCGTTCCAAAAATGCAACCGGAAAAAAAAAAAAAAAACCCCGGCTTGCAAACTGAATAGAACTGATAAAGCCGGACCTCATTCTACATACATACATATATATATATATATATATATATATATATATATATATATACTAGAAGCCTAAAACTAAAAAAGCAAATACTAATAAACTGAGAAGAGAGGCAGAAACGTGAGTGACTAGTGAGGAGTGCCGACAGAGAAAAGGAAAGCTAAATCCTTAAAAGTCACATAGCCAACAAGAGATATTGAAAAGGGAGAGGGAGGAAACTAAGAGGAATGAGGAAGAGGAATTAGGGCCAACCAATGTGGAAAAAAAAAATTAGGTTTTCCTTTTAGAGGATTTTTTTAATATATAATATTATAATTATATATATAAATACTGGTTCCACTTTCCTGTTTAAGTAGTTAATATCGTTACACCTTATATAAAATCTCTTCCAGCTTGATGTCCGGTCCGGGTTTCACAACTAAGCGTCCGAGTAAAGTTGGCTTCTGTTCAAGTAAAGTTGGATATTGCAATTACAATACGGAGATAAAAAGTAAAAACCGTCCGTACGACGGTGCCACCCAAACCCAATAATTCATTCCATTTCCAATTTTGAAAAAAAAAAAAAAAAGAACTTTGTTGATATTTAAGATAAAAGAGCTTATTTAATAAGCTATGAGATAATAAACTTGTATTCGATAACCTACTTGAAAAAGCTTATGTTATTTTACTAACTTATCAATTAATTTTATCAAAAGCTTAATTATATCATAAGTCCTTGAAATTTGGGATACTTTTGTTAGATACCCTTATACTTTTTTTTTCAATGTTTGACTCATTGAAGTTACTTTTGGGTTTATCATAGACGACCTCTCTCTTCAATTCTTTTTTTTTTCTTTTTTATTTAACTAAAAATTTAAAAATATTAAGTTTTTTAAATTTTACAAAAAAAAGGATCTTCGTCCACGAGGCACCAGGTGCTTAACCTCCTGCGTCTGATCAGGATTCCGATGTTACTCCCTCCGGTCCTATTTATAAGTCACATTCTAGAAGGATTCTTTGGTCCTATTTATAAGTCACTTTGTATTTTCTAGGAGACATTTATTGCTATTTTCTCTTATTTGTCCTTTTCCCCATTAATGTGAAGTAATACATTGTGAGATTCCCAATGCAAGTTAAGAGGATAAGATTGTAATATTGAAGTATTTTTTTAAAGTTTCAATAAACCTAACTACCCTCCTTGGTCCATGTGATATGGTTAAGTATGCCCTATAAATAGGACCAGAGGGAGTACATGTCAACAAAATTGGTCAGAATTGGTATTAGGGATATATGACAAATTCAGAAGTAATATTTAAAAAATAAGGGTATATGACAAAAGTACCCCAAACTTCAGAGACTTGACATAATTAAGCTATTATCAAACAAAGAACTATATATCATTGCATTATTTGCTGGCTAATGAGCTTTGATAACAATAACGAAGAAATTAAAAAAAAAAATCACCTGTTCATCACCTGCCCGTAAAACACGACACATAAAACAAGTCACGAGATCATATTCTTCGGAATAAATACACCCATCGGCAGTGAGTACTTTAGAGTAAAAACTCCATCGGATTTAAAATGGAATTCCAAAGTAACTATAAAATTCAGTTTTCTGAATATAAGCACATGACCTCTATTCTGTAATATAAAACTAACAGCCTCTAAAAACACAATCCGAATCAGAACTACACTACACCTCAAATTTCAAAGGTACCTGCACTAACCAAAACATAGCCACCACCTATAAGAGAACCCTAAATTTGAGAATCATAAAGAAGACCAATCACAAAAATTATTCTCTGAATTGAACTTATATATGTTACAAATGCTATGGAATGATTAAGCTACCTGCTAACTACCGCTGAGAGTTGGGCCAGGCATGTAACACCGAATACAACACTCAAGAAGATTTATTCGATACTATTCCACCGGGAAGGAACCTAATACGGCTACAATGCTTTAACTTGGCTAGAGCTTCCTGTGGCTTACCAAGCAAGAGATCCACATACACTGCAGTGAGAGTGGCTTCTGGACTGTTTGGTAATATGGATAATGCCTGCGTCACCAATGTGTTGGCTTGCTCAAGCTCACCCTGCATCGCAGACATTGCTGCAAAATTCGCATAAATTGTTGCTCTTGCCTCCTCTGGCTTGAGGAAAACAATACTTTGAGTGTCCTCAAAAGAAGAATTCTTGGCTGCCAAGGATCCTCCATTTACCTCTTCAAATTCCGAAGTCCTCTCCACTCGCCATTTCTGACAGTCCTCTTGGCTGAAAGGTAATTCAACATTGTTTCCCCCAGACAAATAAAATGACAAGAGCTTAGCAGCCTCCTTTGGTCTGTTCAGCAAGCACAGAGCCTCTGCCGCATAAACATGGCCAAGAAAGATGTAAATTCTGGAACATTCAGGAAGCTCCAAGAGAGATTTTGCAACTGACAGTGCTTTCACAGGATTGTCCAATTCCAGCTCCACATATGCTAAATTAGCAAGAACAGCTTGCTTAACCAATTGATTTTCCCTTCTACAGACATCTTCATAGTAGGAAAGAGAGTTCTGAACGAGTTCCTGACTAGTTCCTCCCTTTTGTTCTTTTGTGTCCCCATTTGAATTAACCTGACCTAAACCAGCTGCTGCAGAAAATGCCTTTGAATCAATGCCATGCAAGTTTTTAAGATTCGAATTCTTTGAAGACGGCGATTCACTTGCATCATTTTCCTCTACGGAAGAATTAGAGGGCAATCCAGACTTCAAATAATTTGTACTGTAGGAGTCCAGCAAGAGCAGAGCATTTACGAGACATTGTCGGGCAAGGGACATCGACAACTCGGGGTGCCCATCATTGCTTTGACAACAACCATCCCTTTCAGATGAGTCCATACGTCCATTTCCTATAATCTGATCTTCCACAACAAGCTGCCGCCATTTTCCCGTCCCAACAACAGAAACTCCAACCTCCAACTTCTCTGGAGGAACCCCACCTGATTTAATTAAGCCCTTTTCTAAAGCCATCAGACAGCACTCCGAGAGTCTGAGCCACAAGAGAGGCTGTTTGTAAAGCACCAAACTGGCCTTCCGGAAACAATGAGCAGCAAGTATTGGTTTCCCACAAGCCAAATACTGCACACCACAATTATAGATTATAAGGAGAGAATTATCCTTTGAGAAAGTGGCTAGCTTTAATGGCTGGTCCTTCCGCAGGGATGAACAACTAGTTAATGCCTTTGAGAAGAATAATGACGATGTCTGATATTTCCCAAGCTGATAATAAATGCACCCAAGATTGTTGTTGAAAATGCTTGAAAATGCTGTGTCTGTCCGATTGTTTGAATGCATCAATAGCTTTATTGCCTTGCGGTGATTACCACGAGCATATTCAAGCTGAGATTTCAAAAGAAGAGCCATGGATGAATCTCTTCCGCGTGCAATATTCATAGCCAGCTTGACTTCACGTTTGGCAAGCTTCAAGTTCCTTGTAAGCAGCAGAAACCGGACTTTGTAAAGTTGCAACTTTAGCTTTAAATCAACAGTAGAAAACCTAACAACAAGAGCCCTTGAAATATCATTAGATGATGGGCCCGTTGGCCTTGCTAAATTTTGTCCACCCATAGCCAAAAGCATCGCTTCATAATCAAGTGCATCTTCAGACAAAGCTTTGGATAGATGATTTTCAGAGGCATTGACAGTTGACCCTAAATCTGAATTGGATGCATCAGCAACTGATGCACTGATGGCAATAGGCACAGACTTTGAAATTGGATTGGCAGATTGTTGCTGTGCTGTGTTCCCATTGTCACCTTGACTAACACTACTAACACCAAATGCTTTTTCCAGATAAGTCAACACATCCTAAACAAACAGATTCCAGCTCAGAACAGTCCAATTGTACAATAACAAGCTAAAAAATGAAAACTGAAGTTTTAAGCCATTCATTCAAAAACTAAAATAAGACTGCAACTAAGTCTAGGAGAGTGAAAGTGTATTTGCTAAGAAAATTTCTACACCATATTTTACCATGCAAAACTATCAAAATCAGGTATGTAAGCTTATCTAAATACTTCAGGGGGTGTTTGTTTCGAGGATAGGAATTACATTTCTGGGAATCATATTGCCAAAGGAATGCCATTACCACAAATGTTATGTTGGGGATTTTGAAAACATAGGTAAATCTCTAATTCCTGGAAATACTTTTCATAGCTTCAACCAAGCATGGGGGAATATTTGATTCCCATGTAGATATTCCGAGGAATAACTTAGTATTAGCTTTAAACAAACACAATCTAAAACTTTAAATTGACCACAATGAGGTAGAGTTTTCAAAAATCAATTTGGGCCCTTTCATTTGAGCTCTTAAATACAACACTCTGTACAAGAGACCACATACCCTGCACATTAACCCAATATTCTGTCTCTCTTTTTCTCCTGAGTCAGACAGGGCTTTATGTTGGGAGCTAAGACGAGAAGAACCAAATCCTAACAAATACAACTATTCTATAATCACGAAAGCATTTGCAGCCTCAGATCAGTAAATTCATTTTCTTTCTCTGCTGATCGAGTCTCCAACATTTACATATGTGGCTCAGACAAAACACCATCCAAAAATTCAGCTGGTATGACCAACATTGGCTTGGGATGAAAGACTTGAGGTAACAAAAGATAAATGAGAGGCTAATGGTTCAACTGGGTTAAAGGTAAATTTAGATTACAAATTGAGTGTAGATCATGTATATATCATAAATATTTACATATATAATGAAGAAATAACTAGCCACACAACAACAACCAAGTCTTATTCACACTAGGTGGGAATAACTAGACACCTCACTAGTCAAAAAGTAGAAAACAAAATACACACATTAAATATGAAAATCTTGATTGACAAATTAAGAAACAAAAGTTGCAATCACTAAGAAAACCTCACTAGTCAAAAAGTAGAAAACAAAATACACACATTAAATATGAAAATCTTGATTGACAAATTAAGAAACAAAAGTTGCAATCACTAAGAGAAAACCAACTAGTCAAATTGTCAAATAGAACTTACAGCTGATTTTGATGCATCATGGCATGCAAGGCTAGCATCAAGCAGCAGGAGGCAAATATGTAGAGCTGTTGTCTGCTTTTTGGACAACACAATAACAAAGAGCAAAATAAATCCATCGTGACATCATTGTAACTTTTAAAACCAAATAACACTAAATAATATATGACGTACCTCATCTATGGGTTCAATATTTTGGAATAGGGGTTCCAAAACTGATAATGTCTTTGCATAATCATGAAGATGAAACCAGATGATGGCCTAGAAACATTAAAATAACACAAACACATCAACAAAGATATTATAATGACATATATATGTCTACCAAAGCAACAAGTGAGCGAAATAAATGAAATTAATATCAGGAGTAGAATAAACATACAATATTGAGGATTGCCACCGAGGAGTCAAATTCATCTGTAAACATAGTAGTGGTGTTATTTGCCCCTGAAAACTGATGTGTCAAAGAACTACTTCCTTTGGATCCCAAAACAACTTTGCTTCCAACATTATTAACAGACTCTCCATGTTCTCCAGATGCCAAAGCAAGCTCATCACTTTTCCTCTGAACCAAGTTCATAAAAAATAACCGAGGATAAGTAAAAATAACAAATAAGTAGAGATGAGAGCTTCATCTGCAATTCAAATGGTACTGAATAGCATATATCAAAACTTTTAAAACCCTGTATTTCAATGAAAACCCCAATTGACCAGTTCATTAGTGGGACAATGTGACGAACCATCGAGCTTAAATCCCATGATACTGATAGCATAAACAATACTTCCTACCTTCTCCACAAGAGTTTCCTACCATTCAATAACTATCATTTGAGTCATGCAATACATACATATACATATATATATATATCTCCTTTGAGTTTATCATAAATAAAATCTAAAAGAAGGGGAAAAAATTTAAAAAAAGAAACTTCATCCACCATGGTGTACTAGGTACAACAGGTGGTAAAATTTATTTTTTTTTTAAAAAAAAAAGACAATGAAGGAAACCAAAGTTGAGGATTAAAATCACAACACATATCTGAAGTATATATGGTCCTCTACAGTTTTAAACCTCCACTCTACCATCCAAAGCCAATTGCCAGTTTAACATTTTATTGAGCACACTATATCTACACGAATCAGCATAAAGACACTATTGATATTTCAAGTTTACAAGAGCCCAAATTATTACCCAAGTCCATTTTCCATTCATCTCACCATTGAATCCTCAACTGGTGGGTCACTGAATTCCGGGTTTCTAATCCATAAAGGCAAAGAAATGGTTACCCACAAACACTAACAAAGAAAACAAAGGCTTTTCAAAACTAACAACTTTTACCTTGACGCCATTAAGTACATCAAGCAACTTTTTGGGATCTGAGCAGCCATCACGGAAGAATTCGGCAATTGCAATATTATGAAGAACCTGAAATATTTGGATTTCAACCTCAAGCATTAGGATATCTTAGACAAGATATAAATAAAAAAAAAATAACTCAACATAAAGAAGATGTATACATCAGTGGGTGGATCAACTCGAGAACATGCTAAAAACAGTGTTCTCCCTTGCTCTTAACAGGCATGATTATGGATGACAAAGAGTTGCATCATTCTACAATCACAATCTAGACACTTGATATGTAGAGAGCACACACCAAATCCATGGTTTATATAACACGGGATAAATGATGATAAAATAACATTTAATTTCTTCCACAAAAATCAATTTCACAGGTATATTTGGTGAAGGGCCCCTTCAATTATGTGAAATTTTTCATCATTAAGCAGATCTGACCCATTAGGAAACATCTAAAGACACAATTAAGGACTAAAATTCAGAGCCCATTCTAATTCCATGAAAAGCAGAGAACAAAGATGGGATATTTACTATGGATATTGTATACTCACAAAAACTATGTGGGTTATGTGCACAATGCCACAATCTGGATCGTTAAGAAAGACAAGTTAAAGTGGGGCCATGGTGTTGCCACGTGCCTTGAATGGGGGTATGCGAGCAGTGTGTGAGTTAAAGTTTGTCTAAGTATCTTTAGACGTTCTACAATGTCAACTTTGAGTAGCACGAGCAACAAATAAGCACCCAACATTAAGTTCATCAAACAAGAAGCATTGACATCAAGAACTAAACTAACGAAACGACAAATGAATCCAGCGTATATATATTGTCATTATCAAGGAATGAGCTATCACCTGAAGTATCGCAATTAGTATATCAAGACAAGCATCTAACGAAGAAGCAGGAAAGAGGGAACCACCAAAACATAGAAACCTATATGAGAAATGCAAAAGATACTAACACAAATTATGCGAGGTATGTTTACGATTTAGATCGATTACAAAAACATGTTACAGTGGGACCATGGTGTTACCACGTGGTTTGAACAGAAGCACAAGAGCAGTGTGTGATGTAAGTTTGTGCAAGTATCATTACTCAATCTACTATGTCAACTTCGAGTAGCAGAAGCGACAGAGAATCGTCCAATATATAGTTAGACCACCAAACAAAAAGCATTGACATCAAGAACCAAACCAAACGAAGCGACAAAAAAAACAAAATCCACTCATAGAGATTTCCGTTATATAGAAATGACCAAAAAGTTCCACTTCGGGTGAAATCATCCAGTCATTCAAACATTCCAATTTGGAACCATGGCACGTGCTTCATTAAGTCTTAAAAACGTTTCACCCTGCATTCAATTTCCTTACTCGTTATTCAGGTGACAGAGTGCATATACATATACATTCCCATATGCATCCACGTAAACTCGTGAAACAGCAAAACAGCATCCTACATACTCGCAACCAAGTTGAATAATATAATAAAAAAAACAAGTTGAAATGATTCACATTAGAATTTATAATAGCCACAGGTTCTAGGCAGCTATATCTGAAGGTACCAAGATTGAAACTCACTTATTAAAAGAAGATACAAAACCAAACCAACAATAAATCAATCACAGGAAGTACCAGAATTACTATCAACACCAGCAACAATCGAAGAAACAGAAAGCAAAAATAATAAAAGAAAAAGAACAATCAAGAACCTAAAAGCACAGAGCATTTGAGAGATCAGGGAAAATGGAAAATGAAAAATGACCTTGGGATCGTGCTGCTTCTTCTGCAAAAGCTGATTCAAAACGTCGACGCATTCAGCGAACTTGCCAGACTGGAAATGCAAGGCAGCGTCTTTGGCAAGAGCGACGGTGACGGTGAAAAGGCCGTCGTCGTTGTCAGTGGCGGAAGAAGCATCGCGGTTGGCGGTTGGAGATAATAAATCTCGGTTCTCCATGGTGAGATCGAGCAATCAGAGTTGAAATCGAATTATGGAAAGAAGAGGTTTGGGGGAAGAGAAGAGATTAGAGAAGCCCTAAAATTGAGAGAAGCGAAGAAGAATGAATCTGAAATGCATTTAAAAAATTGAAGTGAGAAGAGAAGTTGGACGGAGAAACCCTATCCCTGTGGTTAAGAAATTTATTTGAACGGAGAAACCCTTCTTGGTTCGGGTTTTGCAGAGAGAAAGAGAGAGAGAGAGAGTGAAAAAACCTATTCGCCGTAGCGGAGTGGAGTGGGGTGGTGAGATTCAGATAGAGAAAGATAAATGCTCAAAGAGATTGAGATAGATTATTTTCTCTTTCATATTTTTCATTTTTATTTTCCTCTGGGCGATTTTTTTTTAGTGTGTGCATTGCAGGTGCAGCCGTGCAAGTCTCTCTTTATATAGTGTAGTAAGTTAAACTTTTCCCTACTAAAAAACACTATGTTATATTATAAAAAAAAAATACTTTATATTATTTGCACGAAATATTTTTATCCATCAAACTTTACCTAGTTTATATCTTTATGGTATATGAGTAGTTTTATTTAGGTTATTTGGAGAATAATTTTTAGTAGCTAATGTTTGACATTGCTTGAATGGTCATTTTAAAATACGAACGAGCGAGTAGTTCGTACAAATTTAAAGGGCAAATTTAACGGACAAAAAATAGGATAAGTAAAGAACGGTTGAGATTGAAAACAATGATAAAAGCTATAGGTTTTGGTTGGGAACCAAAGAAATATATTGTTTATCTTCCTCGCAAACTCGCACCATCGGCCTCTTAACCGTGTTGCCATTGTTCATTGCTTTTACTCACCAACTATTTCTTGTCCATCACCCACCTTCACCGCGACCATTGCAGATCCATTGAGCTCCACGAGATACACGACGTCGGTGTCCCTGACACTGAGGTGGTAGGTGAAGCAAATGATATCACAAACATAAAAAGGTCACCAAGATTTTTTCTCTTAAACTCACTCAATGCTCATGATGTACACAAGGAAGAGCTTTACACTACGAATGGAAATATATGACGGTTGGCCGGGGACTTTAAACGATTTTTGTGGATGGCGGGTCAACAAGGGTCAAAGGAGGGCGCTTAAGATCCGGTGGTTGTGCGGTTTAGGATGGTGCTGGGTGGGTGGATTTTAAGGCGGTTGTAATGGTGGTTGAGTGGTTGAAGATGGTGATGATGAAGGCTTCGGAGATTGTCGATTAGATAGTCTTTTGATGTTGCCGAGGAAGATAAACAAAGCTTTTCTCTGGTGTCCTTCCAAAACGTTGTTGTCTCGATCCTCATTTTCAATCTCAATCGTTATTTTACTTGCCTCGTTTTTTATCCACAAGATTTATCGGGTTGCATTAGTGCGAAGCGTTTGCTAGTTTGTATTTGTTTGCTCAAATTCACGTTTTGTATCGATTGGCACAACACTCTCACATTTATATTGATTGCATTGACTTAAATACCAAATTGGTTCTTATAAATATTGACATTTTTTAAATGAGTTCCTACACTTTTTTTTTTGTTTTAGTTCTTAACTTTTTGGTTCCGTTTTGGTTTTGGTCCTAACCGACAATAACGAAGTAGGATAATGCAAATGTAGTTTTCATTTTGGTCCTCATATTTTTATTTAATGAAGTTTTTTTGTCCCTAATTTTCCATTTCATTTTTATTTTGATTCATACATTTTTATTTTGTTTTGGTTGTCTCTATCTCATTAGGTGGCTTCAGCATTTCTTATCCAAAGTTGATGACGGGGACCAAAACCAAAATGAACCAGAAAAGTATGAACCAAAATCAAAACCAAAACAAATAAAATGTAGAGACTAATTCCAGATACGTAAATATTTATAAGATCAATTTGGTATGTAAGCCTTCTAGTATTCAATACTCCCTGCAGTCCTATATAAAAAATCTTATTTTTATTTTAAATGAGATATTTATTGTTTTCTTATTTACCTTTTTTCATTAATGTTATATAATATATTTGTGAAAATTTAAATACAAGTTAAAAGGGTAAAACTATAATATTAAAAATATATTTTTTTTAATTTAAAGAAACGTAACCAGCTTTATTAATTTTAGTAATGTACTATATCTGAAATATAAGAAAAATAAATAAATTTAACACGGATCATACTTATTAAGAAGGTTAGTTGATTGTACTTAATTTTATCAAGATTATTGACAAAATTGAGGTATTTTAAGAAATTAGCATTAATAGTTAAACAAAATTTAAATGATATAAACTTTTTATTAATAGTTAAGAAAGTAACATTGAAAACGAAACAAATTAAAAAAAAAAAAGCTAATTCTTTTTATATTTTAAATCAAGATAAATATATGTTTTTTTTTTGTATTTCAAATCATAAGGAGGAATTAAGTATGACTTGTCAATATTCAATATTACTAACAAATAGGATAATATTCATCTTCACTTTTCCCTCTTAAAAACATCATATCATTGATTTTTCACCATTCATGTCACTATAATTTTCCATTATTGATTTCTCAATCTTCATATATCACCGTCATTTAATCAACACACACAATATTCACACAACCAGCATAATACCGAATCATTGCCCTAATAAGTTTATTCAATTCAAAATAAGAAATTCCAAAAACACATAGTACACGTGGTGATTTTTGGTTGTTATATATCATGTAAAATTTTTTTATGCTTTGTCTTTTAAACTTACCGGTAACAAAGAATTCCTTGTATTTGTTTTTTCTTTTAGTCAATTTGTTTTATCCAAAAAAATTACATTATTATAATTTATTTAAAAAAACCTTCTATTTTTCATTTTCATATTTCAAATCAATGCATTTATAATTAGTAATAAATTATGAATTTAATATAAAAACACAAAGATATTATTATTATTCTTTTGATCATATTGTATTATTATTATATAAAAAAATATTTTTTTTAATATTTTATTTTAAAGAAATATCAAAAAAATTTACTCAAAATAAAAAAAACAAACCAAATATTTATTCCCTTAAAAAAACACATTACAAAAATTTATTTTCAAATTAATTAACAAAATAAAATACAAAATTAAATCTCATGGACTGCACTACCGTCCAATTTTTTTTTGGTTTACTAGAAAAATTCAATCGCATTCACAACTCTGATGTACAATCCGCCTTTAGGTCAGAGCTTGTAAACGGACGACTTGGATTACACTAGGGTCCAACTTGGTAGTAAGAGAAAGGGAGGAATTTGTTAAGCAAAATAGAGGGTCCCCCGCCGAAGCTGGTTGTGGCGCGAAATAATGGAAATTTTGTTTGAGAAATGGAATTGGTGAAAGGCACAACGAAGGGTTTCTTTCACTCTCATTCATGGCCATGGGCTCATCCTCCTCTCCGATCCACAACACTCTGTCATCTGTTCCAAACGACATCCATGAAATCCGTCGTCTCATTTCTTCAGATGACACTTCCAACAAATGCCGTGGCTACTCAACCCTCCTCCTCCTCCTCCACTTCCAACTCCAACAACACTCTTCCCTCCCTTCTTCTCTTCAATCCCTCGCACTCTCTTCCATTCTCCCCGATATCTCTCACCACCACGAAGAATTGTATGTCTGCCTCTACATTATTTCACTTATACCTTCTTTCTTCTTTTCACACTTCTTTATTTCTATTTCTTTCTTTTTCTTTGTTCTTAGGGCTGCACATGCTTTGAAGTGTTTGGGCTTCATGATTTATCATCCCTCTATTGTATCCACGCTTCGAGGTATTCCTATTCCTCAATCCACTGTTATAAGTAGTTTAGCTGATAGAGCTGCAAGACATAAAGTGCGAGCACATGATTAAAAACACACTCTATTATCATGCCTTATCGCATTCACTTTGTTTATTTATGACGTAATATGCAAACACTAATTTTAATTTTGTCTTGGTTTTGCAGTGGATGATTCTAATTTGGTGTTAGAGTCGTTGGCCAAACTTATTTTAACCACTAAATTAAAGGTTAGTTTGATATTCTTTCAATTTGATTAGTATTTTTTTTTTAAAAAAAATTTGCTATGTTAAAAAAAAAAGTGATTTCTCAACCATTGCTGCAGTCTGCTTGTAATTTAGGGGTATGGTGCATATCGGTCCAACAGTTAGATGCATCATTTCTTGCTACCAAATTCAATTCTTTGTTACGCGCAATTGTTCACGCACTTGACAATCCAATGGGTTCTCTGTCAACAACATTTGAAGCTACCCAGGTACACTTCCCTTTCCTTCACAATATATTAAGTATTTGGGTGTTATATCTGCGTGTGCAAAGAATTCCTTGCTTGTGGTCCATCTTCTATTGGTTTAGGACTTAGGTGATAGGTAGCTAAATGCCCCTTTCAGTATTCTAGAATTTAGTTGTCTCCCAAGTCGTGGCAAATCGGGAAATCAAGTTATTGAATCAGTTTTGGAGTTAATACTTGATCCTTGCTTATTTCTAGATGTCTTGTAGTCCTACTACGGAGGAGTCTTATGCATATATCCTTGAGCTAATTAGATTATTCATATCTGCATAAATCATGTGTCTCCATTCTATATTAATCCCTTTAACTAAATATGTGTTGCTCAATCTTGAAGGCAAAGACCTATGTACTCTATATAATCAATGTTATACTATACATCGTGTTCTTTCTTTCTTTTACTACCTACTTGCTAGAAATGTTATTTTATGCAAGCTGGCTGTGCAGGAAGAGGATCTGCTTACATAGTTATGCATTTCACCTATAAGTTTACAGATTTCTTTAATATTCATCTTTTAATCTTTTCATGACAGGCTGTGATGAAGCTTTCTGGTCAATTAAGTGAGCAAATGAGAGAATCATCCCATATATGGGCTCCTCCGATATACAGGAGACTTCTCAGTACAGATAAGAAGGAGAAGGATGCCGTGGAAAGGTGCCTGTTGAAGATCAGGTCTACAGTCATTCCTCCTCCACTGGATCTCTCCAAGGTAACAAAAACCTTATGTGTTATTCAATATAAAGAGGTGAATCTTTACTCTGATGTCATGGCGTGGTCTTATTATGACTATTTGATCTTTAAGCTTATCATCATTTACATGCTTGTGCAAATGATTTAGTGAAGGCGAGTTCGTGATACAGTGGGTACTTGTAATCCCTTCTTCCTGCAACTTTACTGTAGCTGTCAGTTAGCAGAATTATGTTTAAGGGTATTTGAAGGTTAAAAACAATTTTACAAGTTTATATTATGCCATGGCATGACACAATCAGTCTGTAAGGTTGAATAGTGGCTTAAACAAGTGCTCTGTGGTCTCACTGACTGCTTTGTTCTTTTTCACCAGGTTCTAGCCAAAGATATGAAGATGAAATTACTAAATGGGATGAAGGATTTGCTAGATAAGGGTATGAAGATTCAAGCTATTCAAGCATGGGGTTGGTTTGTCCGACTGCTTGGATCCCATGCTTTGAAGACTAGGCAATTAGCTAATGATATGCTGAAGATTCCTGAATGCACATTTACAGATCTTGATGCTCAAGTGCAAATTGCTACACAGGTACAGATTGAGTTATTGCACTATGTCATCCATGATTCAATAGGGACACGCTATGTGTGGGATGTATTGCTGTTCAGTATTTTAAGTGACATAATGCAGTGTGGCTTGTAGAATTTTGAAGACTAATGAATAGAACTCTCACTAGTTACTTGGATCGATTAGTTATCTTTGCTTACTGTTGAAGAATTAGGTTTAGGAATAGGGAATAAAGATAAGAGAGACCTTTAATTTGATAATATTATTGAAGGATGTAATGTGATGATGTGGTACAAAAGATGGACCCAAATTCCTATTTATCCTAAAGATGAAATCCTGGTCCTAATTAAATATCAAATCAAATCAGAGAATATAAATATGAAAGAAATCCTAAGAGATCATCTAAGATTACAATAATAATATTACAGGATATTCTCCATATATTCTAACACTTATGTGACTTTTTCGAGTGTCCTTTGTTCAGGTTGCCTGGGAAGGTCTTATTGATGCTCTACTTCACAGTCCAATATCAGCTCCTGAGAAAAATACGCCAGCTGAGGAGAATTTTCGCCAGAAACAGCTTTCACTGGGAAGGAATAGTTTTGATGTGCAATCCAATGGATTTTGCAAAAGCATAAAGCTAATAATGACGCCACTGATTGGCATCATGTCTAGTAAATGTGATGTATCTGTTCAGTCATCCTGCTTGAACACATGGTGTTATTTGCTACATAAGCTTGATACCTCCATCAACGAACCATCACTGATAAAAATGGTTTTAGAGCCAATTCTTAAAGCAATATTTCAGAACGGACCTGATAGCAAGAGCATCTGGTTATGGAACCTGGGCCTTGATCTGCTCAGTGATAGTATTTCACAGAAGTGTAATGATGTCCTCTACCATTCAACTGACCAGTTAAGACATAGAATCTCTGAAACTGGACCTTCTCTATCTGGAAAGTGCTCTTGGAAGCAGCAACACCTGATTAGATGGCTGCCATGGGATATCAGTCAATTGGAATTTTATCTGAGTATGATTTTTGTCATGATCCGTCAAGCATCAGGACCATCTGTCACATGTGATCATAGACGTCTTGTTTATGATGCCACCTCAAAGTTATTTATACATGTTCTGAAAGGAGTCAAAGTGGACTTGGATAGTCCATCTACCAATTATGATGGTATTATGTGGTGCTTGAACTCATTGCTAACATTCATGAAAAAAATCTGTGAAGATTTGTACTCAGAGGGCAGTGAAAATTATGACTTGTGTTGTACTTCCATTCAGTATATAGATGCTATGACAAAGAACTTGGGTCCTTCTATCTTGGGATCTCCACTGTACAAGATTTCTTTAGACCTAAAGTACATTGGTGACATGCAATCAGTTGACAATGAGAAACACCTTAAACTCCCAAGCAGTTGTATTTCTTACATGGATAAGGTTTCTCCATCAGTTTATTTGATAGCTCTTAACTTCCATATGATTGTTCAGTTAACAATGAACTCCACCCAATCAGACTGCAATTCAGAAGGGATGTGTGAATATTTTAAATTTATATTTTCTTCAAGTGATCCCCTAGAAAATCTCCTCACCTGTATTGGCTTCTTGTTCAAACATCTTCATCCAATATACTTAAATGTATGGATAACAGTGGCTCAAGCTCTCAATTACTGCCTATGTGATTCAAACAGCAAGGCACTGCAGGAAGCCATGTCTGACAGCTTTGGATACTCTTCCATATGCCATCTTTTAATTTACCCCATTGTGGCACACTCAGAAGTTCCAAGGTTGACCTTTTCAAATGACAGTGCCTCTTTGGAGAAATACCCTTTATCACCAGAAAGAAAGCCTAGGCTTGAACTCGTGATTCAAACATGGAAATCACTTTATGGAACTCTTCATGCTTCAGGGTTTGGATGTTCAACAGCCACCAGTTTCTCTGGAGATCTGTGCACATTGTTAAGCAGGTGCCTTGATGAAAATGCCGGCATGCGTGAGGGCAGCACTGATTTTAATTTGACATGCAATGATATGGATCTTATCGTCCTTCATGTATCTGGCAATTTCTTGATATGCATTCTAGAACAGATTCAAGCTACAGATGTGATTTCTGAACCAGACAGAAGTAAAACTGGCCATGATAACAAAATGCTCTGTGGCATGAAAAACTGCTTGAAATTTGCTGCCAGGTAAGTCCAAAGATGTCTTGTAAGGAAAGGATAATTACTATGATAGAACATGCCTTTCTTGAAGCAGCTGAATGCTTTTTGTTTGCTACGTGATCTCTCTTCTCTCTTTCTTCAACTATAAGTATCTCTTTTTTATGCTCATTTGTTTAAATTACTGCTAATCATTTCCATGTGACATTTCTCAGGTATGTGAATTTGTTGAGAATAAAGATGGCAACAGACTCACTGCCTGGTTTTGTTGGGATCTCCAGGTTAGTCAATATGAGTTGTCTTCTTCAGTTCATGCTTGGATGGTCAATGAGTGACTCTATTTTGACTATCACTTTATCATGAATCACAGGCTCTCTTCTGCATTGGCATGCTTTGTTAGTTGCCTTAACTGGAAGCAAGATATTCTTCTTTTCCTGGAGGTTTGCTTCCCCTAATTCTACGTTACACTTTATTAATATGTAGCCTCTATGATTTATGTGTACTTGTACTGCTAACTGAAAGGTGAGGTAGTACTCCCTTAATAACTCTTATGAGGGAGGGCTCAAGTAGGATTGGCCGCAAAAATAGTTAGTTCTAACTTCTAATGAGGATTGCTAGACTCTAGTTTCTCATTAAAGGTATTTTTCACAATGTTAGAGAGTTGCCTCGTCACTTTCTTTTGGCCTTTTCATCTGAGAGAGAGATACCCAAAAGAAGTTAATAGCTGATGGCTTTTATTAATTATACTTTCTTATCAGAACAATGATGGTTATAAAGCTTATTTCTTTCAGTCAGTCATCCTTTTCCCTTTTATCTTTCGTTATATTCATTTATTTATTGATTGGGAGCAAAGTGGATTTCATTTGCTGAGAAAACATCCACTACTGAAAATTTTCAATCTGTTAAATCAGCATGTAATATTCCACAAACATGATTGCAGATTGTTTCCAGTCCACTACTTCAATGGCTATCGAATATGGGAAGGCAGGATGAAAAATCAAACGACCAACTCCAGCTTCTGTGGACTGAAATTCTTAATTGCTTGAGAAGAAGTCAACCTCCAATAAACTTCGGTTCAGCTTTGCTCAAACTTCATGAACCCTTGTTTGAAAAAACCCTTGATCATTCACATCCCTCCATTTCAGAGCCAACAATCAAATTTTGGAATTCTACATTTGGTCAACAAATTATTTTGGATTTTCCTCAGAGTCTGCTTTGCACCTTAGACAAACTATCCAGAAAAGGAAAATTAAAACTCCAGAAGAGAAGCCTACCGCCATTACCATCGCATCAAAAATGTAATTCCCATGAAGAAGTTAATGGTGCTCTGGAGGGATATAGGGTCAGTGCAAAACATAATAGGACTTCTAAGAGGGTGGAACTAGTAGTGATGGACACACAAAAAGAAGTGCCTCCTTTAAGTTTTAAAAGGAAGAGGTTAGAACTGACAGAGCATCAAAAGGAAGTAAGGCGAGCTCAGCAAGGAAGGGAAAGGGACAGTGAAGGACATGGCCCTGGAATTAGAACTTATACTAATGCTGACTTTTCACAAGGCCATGATGATTCTCAAGAAAGCCAGGAGGAGATAAAAGATCCAGATGCTATACTGCAGATGTTGAGAAAAACTATCTAGCTGGGCTTTGAGTGCTTGCACCGCATTGACTCTTTTCACTGCAGACTTGCAGAGGGCACTGCACTTGTAGAGGAAGAAAAAAGTTAGATAATCTGGTTGGTGGTTGGTTAACAATTATTGTGTAATATTTTTTGTTGGTATATAGTTATTGTGTAATATTGATCTATGAAGAAAAGAGTTTTTCCAGACATAAATTACTTGTATCATACTCCTATGATTACAGCTATTTAAATATATGTCCATACAATATTAATTTTAATGCGTGTATGACAGTAAAATTCAAAATTTTAACACTTAATTTTTAATAATAATTAAAAGTAAA
This sequence comes from Crotalaria pallida, assembly GCA_037953625.1. Lineage (NCBI taxonomy): Eukaryota > Viridiplantae > Streptophyta > Magnoliopsida > Fabales > Fabaceae > Crotalaria > Crotalaria pallida. The sequence continues at coordinate 182,642,316 of CM075649.1, forward strand.
TAATTTATTTTTAATACTCCTTAACACACTTATAGAGTACTTATGTACCAGTACCAGTAGATATTTGCACAACGTACCTATCAATCATGTGGTCGTTGCCCGTTGGTGTCATTTTGATTTGTCAAAGTTGCTGAGTGTGCCGGTGCACGTGATAACCGTGCTTCCGGTTGTCTTGGATTATGATTAGGATTATCATGATCTCATCCTATCCTATAACGTGTATGGTCATATTTTCACTCTTCAAAAAACACTGCTGCGTGCTAATAGTGCCAAGCAAAAATCTTATCTAAAAAAAGGCCGGTGAAGGTTCAAGTGATGTATATCTCACATTCTCACCGATTAGGATTGGCTCAGTTCATCATGTGAAATCAATTAAAATTTTAGAAATGAGATTTAGGTATTAATAGTTCCGAGCTCAATTCCTATAAAAAATTTCTTATTGGGAGAGACATCTTTATGATATCAAAACCGATTAGTATCTGGAAACCCATTAGTAATGGTAGATCCCTGAAAAATGAAATATCACGGACTTACAAAAAAACATAAACTTAAACAAAAAAAATTATTTATATTTGATTTTTTTAGGGTTTCATGTTCATCTAGTTATGCGTACTAAAAAAATGGTATGAATGAATTAATCCAAGCAAATTGCTTTTAATCATATATATTGGATAGAATCAAATTTGATATTGTAATTAGATTAATCCAAACCGAACTACGAATTATTTATAGGTTGAAATTAAAATTGATCTAAAGTGAACCGCAACACTTATTTTGGCATATCCATTTTAACTTCATATTTTTGTGCATTTTTGTAATTCATAAATTTCAATCACTAACTTAGAAGTCTTTCATATAAATTACAACCAATAAAACAATTTGAATTTGAATCATTAAAAATATAAAATAACTGAAATATGAGAATTAAAAAAATGTTGAGATAGATAATAAAATGATTAAAATCTCATTTGAAGGAGAACCACTCAAATTTGCATTTCTTTAAAATTACTTTTAAAAAAATGCTATATTCTCCTAAACTTTCTCATACCAAAACTACTATAATTTGGAAGAATGCACAGTTGTGCATTGTCTTGAAAATGCTACTCTGATAAACAGAGGTACTTATAGGAATAAATGTAGGAAAATATTGTGTGTATAATTCAAATCCTATTACTTAGTGCATTTTTCCAAATTATAGGAGTTTTGGTATGAGAAAATTTAGGGGAATATAGCATTTAAAAGGAATAAATATTAATGACTTGTTTGGAGGTTAGAATAGAAAATATTACTTTATAAGAGAACGATAAAATATGAGAATTATAGCTTTTATAATATCCACGCACAGTTTGGTTTGCATTAGATAACAATGACAGTGATGTGGCGGTGGTCATGGTTACAACAATGATGTTAATATGTAAGGGTAATAAGGGGCAAAAGTTCATTATTTTATCCTGCTCAATTTTAACCTAACTCAACCATAAAATATAAAATACACAAACATCTTAACCCAACAGAATAGGTATTCTACTGGCACACAAAACCGACATAATGTAAAAAAAGGCAATAAAAAGAAAAATGTGAATTCCTTTATGTTTAATAATAAGGTTGTTAAATTTAACAATCAAAGTACATTCGCTTGCATTGCTTCCACAAATGCACATGGTATGTTTTTTTTTTTTTGGGTGTACACCAAGAATATTTTTAAGCCTATAGCCGAAGACTAATTCCTCCGAAACGTAGAGATCACCTAAATGTATTTTGCTTCTTGCTATTTTTATGTTTTTATTAGAGCATTCTCATCGTTTAGAAGAATGATTAATCTCTTTTGGAATGGGATACTATGATTGGTTTTCTCAGCAAGTATTAATTTTGGTGATTAAACTTTGATCTTTTAACCTTTTATAAGACCTAAAGATCTAATTTTACCAAACCACTATACCAACTCTTTAGTCTTTACTATATTCATATTCACACTTTAGTTTTATTTGAGTACAAAAACTTTGAGAAAGAAAATAAAGCAGTAAGAGGATGGAATAACGAATCAACCGTTGTTGTCCACTTGTCCCACAATTTATGTTAGCATATATTTAATTCTAAATTTATTTTCTTTATCAATAGAAAAAAAACATATAAAATAATATACACATCGTGCTCCTAGAATAACTATCCGAGGGTGCGGTTGTCTTTGCCTACATCCCATTGATAAATCAACTTTTATAACAAATTAAAAATTTAGTTTTTAATAATATGTGTTGTAAAGCACATTTAAAAAAAATCATAATAAGCAATCTTATAAAGTGTTATGTTAATAAAATGAATGTATACTACTAACATGAATCTCTAATATAAACTTACTTACTGTGTTATAAATTCTTAAAACTCTCTTATAACACATTCAAAATACATACAATAAGTTTACCAAAAAAAAAAAATACATACAATAAGAAATTGGCTTAATTATGGTTTTGGTCCCTATAAATTGACTTCGTTTTGAATTTAGTCCTTAAATCTTTTTTTGACCTTGAACGGTCCTTAAATCTTTTTAAATTTTGTTTTTAGTCCTTAAATCTTTTTTTGACCTTGAATGGTCCTTAAATCTTTTTAAATTTTGTTTTTAGTCCTTCTGTTTGTCTTTTTCTGTCATCTGCTGACATGACAAACAGTGCGTCATGTCAGCCCTTACATTGACTGCCAACGATGCATCTGATGTGGACCTCCTACTCATGTGAGCAGGAACCAGGCATTAACCAAGCATTAACCGATCATGAACCGAGCATGACTTGCCAAACCGATGGGAGATATCGACCGAGCACGAACCGAGCACGATGAACCGAGCACGAACCAAGCTATGCCGTTACCAATTGCATCGTACTCGGTCGATTTCTCATGCACGATTAATGCTCGGTTCCTGCTCACATGAGTGGGAGGTCCACATCAGATAGATCGTTGGCAGTCAATATAAGGGCTGACATGACACACCGTTTGCCATGTCAGCATATGACAGAAGAAGACAAACAGAAGGACTAAAAACAAAATTTAAAAAGATTTAAGGACCATTCAAGGTCAAAAAAAGATTTAAGGACTAAAAACAAAATTTAAAAAGATTTAAGGACCATTCAAGGTTAAAAAAAAATTTAAGGACTAAATTCAGAACGAGGTCATCTTATAAGGACCAAAATCATAAATAAACCTAAGAAATTTTATTGTTTGAAATGGTAGGGCCATCTACCAACGAGTACCATACTACTCTCCAGTTTCCACACTGCATCTGACACCAATTGGATTCGTCAAACAGAAATATCTGCATATTGCTTGAACCATACTCATCAACTCTAAAATGGATGCGTGAATCATATAATTCCCAATTATTACTCCCTCATGTCCTATATATAGGTCACATTCTAGAAAGTTTTCTTGGTCTTAATTATAAATCACTTTATATTTTTTATGCATCATTTATTGATTTTTCTCTTTTTTGCCCTTATTAAATGTTTGACTATCTATGTATTTTTTATTGTTCATTAATGAGTGCGAAGTTTCCAAGAAAAGTTAAGGGGGTAAAATTGTAATGTTACAATATATTTTCATAAAATTCATAAAACCAACCACTTTCCTTGGTATGTGTAATTCGGTTAAGTATGCCCTATAATAAGGACCGGAGGGAGTATTGAGTTAAATAATTCATATTAGAACTCCAAAACCAAATTCCAAGTAATAACTCACCATAAAATAATTCAATACGTAGGCCACAGCATCCTGAACCGGCAATCCATCCATTTGGAACCGTGGCCTTAACTAGCCACTAACCAACTGGCCAAGTGGATACACCATCTCCATCTTCTCATGTCACTCCCAAGACTTTTATTACTTTTAAGTTCTGAAAAATCACGTTATGTCCAGCTCTCATCGTTAAAACCCTAATAATATCCTTTTTATTAAGCCGAATACGTATCTATCAAAATAATCAATCAGTGGGCCATCCCCAATCATGCACACTGTAATCGTATCCGCATTCGTGGCATGCCCCAATTATGTGTAATGGGCCTAATGGCAAATTCATCCCCCGCAATTATTACTCCCTCCATTTCACTTTAAGTGTCTTTTTAACATCAAAATTTTGTTTCAAAATAAGTGTTTTTCTACCAAATCTAGGCGACATTTAATACTGTTTTTCCTTATTTACCCTTACATTTAATGTTGTTCTGGTTTTGAAATTTGTAATACTAGTAATGATGCATCGACAAAATAAAAATATTAAATAGGGGTATTTTTGACAAAATACACATAAAACTTACAATAATCAACACTTTCTTAATCTATGTGCAAAAGTCCAAAAAGACATTTAAAGTGAAACGGAGGAAGTACTTGCTTAGTTGTTCTTTGTTCCAAAATTTCAACATGCCACCAAATTATTTGGAACTTGTTTATTAAATAATCATTTTTTTAATTCAATGTATTTATTTGTGCAATTGGGTGATTAATCCTTTAGCATATTGATTGAATTCTTTGGAGTTGACACTCTCATCAAAGTATTCCCCATTCGCATGAGTCAAAGATCAAACATATGATCACATATTTAATGAATATAAACCACATTCATATATGTCAGCCTCCACTATTATTAAATAAACATATTTAATAGTATGTTACTCCCTCCGTCCATAAATATAGATCCCTACTGGGGATTTTACGTCTATTAAAAAAGTGAAATAATCATTAATTACTCCTTCGGTTCCTAAATATAAGACCCTTTTGACATTTTTATTTTGTCCCTATTTATAAGACCTTTTGCCAATTTTCAATGATCATTAATTACTTTTTTTCACAAACACCACTATTTATTTAACATTTTTTAGGTTCCCAATAATATTAGGGTAATTTTGAAATTACATATCAAAGATTCACATTTCCAATACAATTAACTAAATTATTCAATTTTCTTAATGAACGTGAAATCCCAACAAGGATCTTATACTTAGGAACTTACACTCTGTTTGGTTGGGGTGAATTTGGGGGAAGAGAATTTGAGAGGAAAGAAATTGAGAAGAAAACTAAGTTTTCTCCTGTTTGGTACAGGAAAGAAAATGGAGGGAGAGGAAAAAAAAAAAGTGGGTCCCACGGCAAAAATTTTTCCTCCCGCATGAGGCGAGATTTTGCGGGGGTATTGGGACTGGTGCTCTCCATACGGTGCATTGCTTTTTATATGAGTAAAGCAGCTACGTTTTTCTTTTTCCAAAGAGTGTGTTGGTTGGTCCCACAACACCAAACCAATATCAAGCCAACACGTTTTTCTTTTTCCACTTTTTTTTTCAATTAACAAAATATTTTTTCTTTTTCTCATATTTCTTCTCATTTTCTCTTCTCTAACCAAACTGTAACATTCCTTGTATATCATCTTACTTTATAAGAAAAGTAATAAGTTTAAGAATACTTGGACTTGTTATCGTTGGAGAAAGATCTGAAAATAAGAAATTATCCCTTCCCTGGAAAATTTATTTTCACAAACACTTGATTAATAATGAAGGTGACTAGTAAAATCAGAGTTTGCGGAAACATAGTAAAATCACCATATTACTCTCCCAAAATATATCAAGTGTAACAAGTCCATTATTATCAAATAAGTATTATGATGAAACTGAATTCCTTTTATGATACCTTTTTCCAAAATATGTATCATATAAATTCTATTAAAAATAGAAATGTCATAGAGCTGGTCACTGGTCCCTTGTCCAAACATCCTTCTGGTCGGATCCTCGATATCTGCACAACGGGTTCCCAACCCACATTTTCTACACTCTGCAAGCACCTAAGGGACATCTCCCCTTACTGATTCTTGTGCAAACTAGATGCACGATCAATACCTAATAAGGGCATGGGGGTTACCTATACATATTCGCATACTCAAATGAGAATAAAACTAACATCCACAAGTTAACATGTAGCAAATCATGATGCATAATCACATGAGCACACCCGGTTAATCTTAATAATTCTTTCAATGCAGGTGGCATGATGCATGATTTCCTTCCACAATTGAGGCCTCTAAAAGTCCATCTTGGACGTCCATCCAATACACCGTTGTGTTCCCGGAACACTGACATTCGTTCCCAGAACGTAATGCCAAACCATACTTGAATGATAAGCATTCACTCCCAGAGTGTGCATCACGTTCCCAGAACGTGTAGCAAACCATACTTGGATAAATAAGCATCACTCCCAGAGTGTGCATCACATTCCCAGAACGCATACGTTCCCAAAACGTATAAAAACCAGGTCCCGGACACTGGCCACATATCTATAATGTGTCATCCAGTAGGTTGCTTGTCAATGTGTTCCCAGAACACTATCATACGTTCCCAGAACGTATATAACCAGGTCCCAGACACTGGCCACATATCTATAATGTGTCATCAAGTAGGTTACAATTTGGTACTCCCGGAGTACCCTCCTCATATTCCCAGAATATGATAAACGTTCCTACCAACCAAACTTCCATTCTATATGAATGAACAATCATCAAGGTTGGTTTTATCTTTAATTCCATTATTATACCAATGTGTTCCCAGAACGTACGCAAACCATACTTGGAATAAAATCAAGCACCACTCCCAGAGTGTGCATCACGTTCCCACAACGTGTCTAAGAAACCACGTCTCAGACAATGGCCACATTCTCAGAATGTGTCATCAAGTAGGTTGCATATCAATTTGGTACTCCTAGAGTACAGGGTCGTGTTCCCTTTAATTCCATTATTATGACTTAGAAACCACAACTTCTGAATGATATTTTGAGGTATGGCTTTACCAATAAAATTCACCTTTGAATTTAAATTTAGCATATGCTCATAGACCTGGATTGAGAGAATTACTCATTGGTATTAACAAATCCTTACTCAAAAACTTAACTTTTATTTTTAAGTTTCAGGTACTAACCGGTTACATCATCACCTAACCGGTTAGAATTACAGACCTGATTATAAAACCACTGATTTTCAAAGAATCTTTTCTTGAATACTCTACTCAATCCAATCACAAGGCCTTAGCATATCAGAATACCTCAAGTTCAACACATAATATCATTCAAAAGATCTAAGTCATAATCCAATTTCATTTATGCATAATTTCCTATTGAAATTATCATTTGGTATTAAGGTATTAACTCATCTCCTCCAATCTAAACCAATCAATGCTCCACACATAGTTTTAGATTGGTCTTTATATGAAATTTTAGCTTAAACTTGAGTACAAATGGTATGGACATTTAGCCAATTTCAGAAATTCATTTTCTTTGAAAATTGACAGTCTCTAACCGGTCACAGATTTCGACTAACCGGTTAGATTAGGCAGAAATACACTGAAAAATGAGGTTTTTCATACCATTTTCCACCATACTCAAATTTAACCAATTTCATTCATAAATAGAGTTCACATACCTTAATACTAGTGTGTTCAACCACAGAAACATATCTATATTGCATGCATTCAATATGGATACTCACATTGCACATAATTGCACATATTTCACAACTTAATGCATCAATTCACATAATATCAAATTAAGTCATGAAATTGTCATCACAACAGCTTGCATGCATCATATTATGATTGCTCAAAAACAAAAATGAGCTTAAATTAGCCTCCAAGCCATAAAACTAATTCCAACTATGCCCTTAGAGTCTCTTGGTGACTCATCCTATTTACCAACATGTTTTTCCTCATTCTAGCAAATAGTAAGCTTCCCCCTTACCTTAGGTTCGTGCTTGATCCAAAACATTGCAGAGAGAAAGGCTCCAACACATATTTCCATTAAATCCACAGTTCTGCTCTCAGCCACGATTTTTATCAACAGGGTCCAAAGACCAGAAGATTTGACATAGCAATTGGCCAAATAAATTGGGAAAAACAATTAGGACTCAATATAGGTAACATGCACTAGAGAATCAAAGATGTTTGAGACTTAAAGGTTAACTATGCTTACCAAAATCGAATCTGGAATTCAGCTTCCAGAACCAGAACAACAGAGAACTCAGACTCAACCTCTTAGCTTCCAAGCTTGATTCCTCCACCCACACGAACACTCAACTTACAAGGTGTATATCACTGGAAAGCTCTTGATTTAAGCTTTCCAGAAAGGTGTGTTTCACTCTCTAACTCTCAAAGAAGAAGACGAATTGTTCAGAACGAATTTGGAACCCTAATTACCCTTCTTCAACAAGAATTGCAGCAATCAACCCTTGATCTTCAGCAATTCCACTATTTATAGAGAAATTGGCCTCTCATGCATAGCGACACGCGTCTCCCACCATGAATCGAGTGGGATTCGTGGCGAATTCTGGGTTAAACCGCGTGATTACTCATCAAACGCACTAACCCAGTTTTCTGAGTTCATCGTGTAACCGGTTACACAGCCCTTCTAACCGGTTACATGCTGATAAAATTCAAAAATTAATAATTTAATTACTCTTTCTTCAAAAACTCTTTTAATATTGCAATTAGGTCCCAACCCAAGGACTAAATTACAATATTCACCTTTTTGTACAAAATAGCCATATAAAAATATATTTTATACATAAAAACACATAATGTACAAAAACTAAAACCTTTAAAACTAATATAAATCAATTATAAAATAATTGTTATAATTAATTTCTTGGTTATTTGGGAGACGAAAATTAGGGGTGTTACACAAACAACCACAAAATCTACTCATTTTCTCTTCATAATCTTTCTTCTCATTTTCTCTCTTCTAATTTTCTTTCGTGCAACCAAACAAAGCATTAGGGAGTAAAATAAATTAAAACTCGATTACTCAAGCTTGGCTACCATGACAAGAATTGACAAGGCTAATCTTAATTGAGTGGCTTACTTAACATAAACAGTAACATCATAGCCCAAGCAACGCGGTAGTGTAATTGAGCTTCACAAGCCCCTGCTGCGCAACAGAGGCATCACTTTTTGAATTTTACTATTGGACACCACTATAAAAAAAATAAAAAAGTTGGACACGCGTCCAGTAACAACTCGAAGAAGATCCGTGAAACTTGAAGAATGTCATAGAAACTAGTATGCCGTATTTCGGTTTTGGTATATTTAGGAAATAATTAAGCCGATAATTAACATTTATATACTTGCCCTGGTTTTATATAAAAAAATTTTTAGACCTTTATTTTATTTTGGTTATATTTATAAGATTTCATTTAAATTTCTAATAATATTTAATTACTAGATTACATAATAATTATAAAATACGTAGTTTTTAAAAAATAACTCGATAGTGAATATTGAGGGTCAATCAAATAGGGGATTCGGTTGGGGAATCTCCTTCAGTTGATTATCTGGTTTCGGATATCAATTTTTTATATTTACAATGTTATTGATAAATTTAACTATTTTTTTTAGTATTTTTTATTAAAGTAAAAAATCTCAAAAAAAATCTTATGTGTGAAATCGGAAAAAGTACATATTTTATTTAGAACCTAGATATCATTCCATATCTTTAATTATTTGTCCATAAAGTAGTATGAACTACAAATAAGTGCTTGTTTCAATTTTAGTTGAAAATGTTAAATTATACTGTATGAACAAAAAATTTAAAAAAAAAGCATAAAAAAATTTCTATATAATAAAGAAACACAAAGGTGATTGGGTGGGTTAAGCAAGTGGGATGTGCAATGGTGTTGGGAGCGTGGATCCGACGTGGAGATAAAATCCGCCGTCAAAAACAGCGACTTGGACTATTAAACATTTTAACTACAGTAGCTTTGGAAACAGGATGATTGTTGTTTCTTTGAAGAGATTGATAAGAAGCAGAAGAAACAACATGTTAACAATGGTCTCCAATTCATTCTACACTCCTTCTCCTTCTTCTTCTCCAACTATAACTATAACTATAAATACCCCCATTTCCTCATTTCTCTCCCCACAATCATACACATTCCTTTCACGCTTTCATCCTTATCCAATCAGATTCACACATAAGCACTCATCTTCGGCGTCTGGTACTAGCTCAGCTCCTCTCCCCTTTTACTAGACTATTTCATTTCTTTATTTTTCGTTTTCATCGTTTTACTGACGGTAATTGTTTCCGTTTCTTCATATTTTCGAATTTACAGACATTTTTCTAATCCATCGTTACCTGTGTTATCTTTCAAGGTACGTACGTATATTCTAGATTTCAATGCTCATTTTCCATTTATATTTATTTTTTAATCTAAAGTTAGTTTCATCGATGATTAATATCGCAGAGAAGTAGTAGTAGCAGAGAAGAAGAAATGACGATCAAACCAACGGTTCGAGTTTCAGAGAAGAACCTGATCGTGAAGGACAGAACAATTCTAACCGGAGTGCCGGAGAACGTGATAGAGACATCTGCAACGGCGTCAGGTCCCGTTGACGGAGTGTTCCTCGGAGCAACATTCGACAAAGACGACAGCAGCCACGTCGTTTCACTCGGAACCCTAAGAGACGTTCGCTTCATGGCATGCTTCCGTTTCAAGCTGTGGTGGATGGCTCAAAGAATGGGAGATAGAGGAAGAGACATTCCGTTAGAAACTCAATTCCTGTTGGTTGAAACCAAAGGCGGGTCCCACCTCGAATCAGAAGACGGCGATGAGAACAATCAAATCATCTACACCGTTTTCCTCCCTCTCATCGAAGCCTCCTTCAGATCCTGCCTCCAAGGAAACGCAATGGATCAATTGGAACTGTGCCTTGAAAGCGGTGACGCTGATACCAAAGCGTCGTCGTTTCATCACGCTCTTTTCATCAGCGCCGGAACCGATCCATTCGCCACCATCCACGATGCTTTCAAAGCTGTTAGGAACCACCTCAACACTTTCCGTTTAAGGCACGAGAAGAAACTCCCCGAGATCGTTGACTATTTCGGTTGGTGCACGTGGGATGCGTTTTACCAAGAGGTAACTCAAGAAGGGGTGGAGGCTGGGTTGGAGTCACTCGCCGCCGGTGGAACACCGCCGAAGTTCGTCATCATCGACGACGGATGGCAGTCCGTCGCCGGAGATCCGAAAAAGGAAGGGGAACAAGACGAGAACAATAACAACAATAATACGGTGATGAGATTGACGGGGTTGAAAGAAAACGAGAAGTTTAAGAAGAAAGAGGATCCAAATTTAGGGATAAAGAGCATAGTGGAGATAGCGAAGAAGAAACACGGGCTGAAACACGTGTACGTGTGGCACGCGATAACTGGATACTGGGGAGGGGTGAGGCCAGGGGTGAAGGAGATGGAGGAATACGGTTCGGAGATGAAGTACCCAAATGTATCAAAGGGTGTGGTGGAGAATGAGCCTACGTGGAAAACGGATGTGATGGCGGTTCAGGGTTTGGGTCTCGTGAACCCCAAAAACGTCTTCAGTTTTTATGACCGGTTGCACAGTTATTTGGCTTCCGCTGGTATTGACGGCGTTAAAGTTGACGTCCAATGCATATTGGAAACCCTTGGTGCTGGGTTAGGTGGCAGGGTTGAACTAACTAAACAATATCATCAAGCCCTTGATGCCTCCATCGCTAGAAACTTCCCTGATAATGGTTGCATCGCCTGCATGAGCCACAATACTGATGCTCTCTACTGGTACTTTTCTCCTTCTACTTTTTTTTTTTTTTTTTTTTAATTTCTGTTATTTATTTATTTGTTATGTTTATTTATTTGTGTTTTTTTTTTTAATAGTTCGAAGCAAACGGCGGTAGTGAGGGCTTCGGATGATTTTTACCCGCGTGATCCGGTTTCGCACACGATCCACATTGCAGCCGTGGCGTACAATAGCATATTCCTTGGGGAGATTATGCAGCCTGATTGGGACATGTTTCACTCTCTTCATCCTGCAGCGGAGTACCATGGCTCGGCCCGGGCTATCAGTGGTGGGCCCATCTACGTCAGCGATGCGCCCGGCAAGCATAACTTTGAGCTCTTGAAGAAGATTGTGTTGCCTGATGGGTCGGTGCTTCGGGCCCGTTTACCTGGGAGGCCTACTAAGGATTGCTTGTTTTCTGACCCGGCCCGGGATGGGGTGAGTTTGTTGAAGATATGGAACATGAACAAGCATGGTGGGGTGCTTGGAGTTTATAATTGTCAAGGTGCTGCTTGGAGTAGCACTGAGAGGAAGAACACTTTCCATGACACTAAGTCTGATGCTATTACTGGTTATGTTAGAGGCCGTGATGTCCACCTCATATCGGAGGCTGCTGGAGAAGCTGATTGGAGCGGTGACTGTGTTCTTTACAGCCACCGCTCCGGTCAGGCTGTGGTTCTTCCTTACAATGTGGCGTTGCCGGTGTCTCTTAAGGTGCTGGAGCATGATGTGTTCGCTGTGGCACCGGTTAAGGTTTTGGCTCCTGGCTATAGTTTTGCTCCTATTGGACTCGTCAACATGTTCAATGCGGGTGGAGCCATTGAGGGCCTCGCCTACGAGGTGAAAAATGACGAGTTTGCGGTGGCTATAGTGCGTATGGAGGTCAAGGGATGCGGCAAGTTTGGTGCTTATTCATCAGCCAAACCAAGAAGGTGTTTGCTGGGAACCAATGAGGTTGATTTCGAGTATGATATTGATTCAGGGTTGGTAACTTTCAATATTGATCATTTGCCTGAAGCGGGACACAAGGTTCACCTCATTGAGTTTGAGCTTTGAGTTTATGGTATTGTTAGTGAGTTATTAGGCTAAACACACGTTATGAATTAGACAAGATGGGGGAATGAATTGGAAATGGCTGGGAAATTTGTATTTTGTTTTTTTTGATAATGATACTCTTTTGAGCAATTTGCCCCCTTGTATTGAGTTTCTATGTACTAGCTATGTTCTCGATGGAAATAAAAATTATGTTTTTAAGGCTTTGTTTGGATTGATGGTATGTGGTGGAATGGAGTGAAGTAACATAAAATTTGATTAAATTTCATTGTTTGGACTGTTTTAAATATGATGAAGTGGAATGGTATATGATGGAATGAATTCCATCCAATTCCATTCAAAACCTTTTTTTTGGTTCCATCCAATTTGGGATGTACTCGATGGAATCATTTATTTAATTTCATTCCATCCCAAAATACCCAAACAATGGAATGGTAAAATAATATCATTTCATTCTATCCCACTCTAGCTTGTCCTACTCCATTCCACTTCATTCAACATTGTATATCCATATATAGCCGTAGATAAATAATTTGCTGCTCCTATGTAACGCAATGCTTATGTAGAGTGGACTGTAATCATCAAAATGAGCATGGCTCATGCACATCAATAACCCTGTTACAGTCAAGAAAAGAGAATGATTTTCCATGCTATGCAAATTTTGTTATTTGGAGGTCAATATTGATACTTCATTCATATTCTATCTTCCTTTATTAGCAAGTTATAAAAATATGTAGGTGGATTTTTTGTCTACCAAGAAAATCTGCACACAGCCACCGTATAGATAACATCTCTATCTTACCAAAGAACTAGTTACTGTCTACCAACTCTACTGAGCCTTTTAAGCTGTGCTTGTCTTGTTATATTAGGCGGAAAAAAAAAAAAAACAAAAGGAGATAGAAAATGATATTTTCCAAACTTTTGCAAGGAAAATTTTCAAAAACAAAAGTGGAATGATATTTTCATTCTTCATCTGACTCCTCCCCATCATCTGGATTGTGCCCTAGAAGTAGTTGTTCCAACTCACGGTCATATCCATCATCCTCCCTCATTCCTGTTTGTTTATAAAATGTTTGCTTCTGGACACGCCAATCATCAGCAATCTTCTCCACAGTATCTACAATAGATTCCTTATCTTCTGCTATGTGGTTTATGTCTTGTACATCTACAATGTTGCTTGCTTCTTTAAGAAACAAATTAAGAAGGAAAGGCACAAAAGTATAATTAGATAATTAACAAAATTAAATGTAGCTCATATGTAAGACAAATTGCAATGGGAAGATAGAACCTCTAAAACAAGCATTGAAAAAACAATGTTGAATTCAAATAGTAAGAGGACAAGATATTGTCATTCTTTCACTAACAAAAATTGAAGTTGTGTTAATGAAAGGAGAAATATGCGTTGTGGAGTCGTGAAATTTTTTTGAAGAGTTTCATACATGTTCAAAATATGCGTTGCATCATAAAGATATTTGTATTCCATTATTGTACACATGCAGATTAGTTTTGCAAGTCAGAAAAATTAACATTAGTTTCAGCCTAAACAGATTAAGGAAACATTCATCTGGAACAAATGTCTAGAAGGAACTAACATGTCCTTACATAAACAAGCTTACCAGGGACAAGACTGAAACAAAACAAAAATTAAAAAAATAAAATCATAACTAAAGTGCATCCTCACGTTGCCTGTATTGGACTTCTATGAAGAATTGAAAAAACAAACACACGGCTTCACAGCAAGCAATCACTTTCAATAAAATATAAAATGGTTTTATTCCCAAGCACCTAATGATGCAGAATAGGAAAGTGATGAATACCTTTAATAGCTACACCCTTAGCCTTATCATATTCAGATGACATTTCCTTCAACTTGTCAAGATCAACTTCCATGCCCTGCCATGTAGAAAAGGAGAAGGGAAGTTAAATGCAACTAAATCACAAAACTAATAGAAAGGCAATCGACGGTAGGCTATGTTGAATACATTCTCTTAGCAGATTGATGAGCTTAAGAAAAGATAGGTATCAAAATGTTATTAATACATTTAAACTGTATAACAACATCAGCCCTTGTATATGTTCCCATTCCATATGACTAGTTGAAGAAGATTAATTACTTATCACAAGTACATGTAAACATATCCTTATGAAATTGGATGGTAAACCGGTGTCATCAATAAAATTAAATCATTTTAGAAGTTACAAAGCACTGGGATACTTACAAGGTCCATGTGGGTGTATTTCTCAAGTGGAGTGCTACTAAATAACCTGTCATCCACAGGGAAAACATGAAAACAATCAGTTGTTGGGTAATGGGATAATCACACTATCTTGCTTAACTAACATGACAAGGAAACAAAAACATTGAATATATCTATACAAGTCTAATGCGGTGGTTTACTTTTCATAAGCAACTTGAAGGCGAGCACTCTGTATTTGTTGGAGTTGGTCTACTGTCTCAGTGACCGGACTTTCCATTAAGTCAACAGCGCCAAGTTGGTTCCCTGTCTCAGTGACATAACTTTCCATCAACTCAACAGCTCCAAAAAGGAACATTTTCTGTTCCAGCATTTTTTTTACTAAAGCAGGTAATCTTTTAATATCATTTGCTTTGGCATCAACAACAAGGATTTTAAGTTTCGCTAACTCTCCTGTATAAGAACATACATAACCATTCAAAACATTAAACCAGTTTGGGCAACCACTGTCAGTCTATGACAATGTAAAATTGAAAAATTAATTATATAATTAGACCAGTCAAATTTTAAGAGAAAACTTGTCATACCAACAGATAGATAGACCAAAAATTTAGGTTTATATGGTTGAATCTCGTATAGGATATAGAGGCAATAAAGGCCAGCCAGTCTGTGTGATAAGGAAGCATTACCAGCCATGTAACCTGCATGATAGCATGAAAGAGTTTCTTTACTGAAATAAAAAGACATAATTACATAAAAGATTATTTAGTAAAACTTCTATGCTTAAAATGACATAATTATCGGAAACTAGTGAGTTTTCAGGAACATAATGAATTTTAATTTTGTTTGCTTCCTTGCCTATCTTATAACACAAAATAAAACCATTTATCCAAATTACCCATCAAATTTGAATAGACAAATTTCCATGTGCCAGTTAAACATGTACCTATACAGTGGGCATACAAAGACTGCATAAAGAATGCCAGGTCGGTAACAGGAGCAGCAGCATAAATATAGGAGAACTTCTTAGAAAGCCAGACTCTCTTCATATCATCCAAAGTTGTTAACTCATCCTGTGACTCACCGAAATTTATACAATAAATAGCGATCGTTAATAACTACATAATGGGAAACAAACTCCTTGAATTTACAAAAAACCCAACACAACGAGGAAAAACACACATCATAGATCTACATAATACCTGAGCGAATTCACCTATAAGTCCGTCGATGTCCTTTTTGAAATGATCCATATTGATAGCTGTTGTTTTTTTATTCTTTTTCCCCTGAGAATGTGTCAAAATCAAGAGTAAGCACACTGAATTATGTCAGTATTACGGGAATTAATCTGATTTCTAGGCCATATCTGCAGCACAAGAAATGAAATATTTAGGGTTTCCCGCTAACAAGGAGTCTCCTCCTCCAATAATTCATTTAACAGTAAAACTAGCCAATGAATACCACCCTACACACCCGTAGAGTTCTAGACACATATTTACTAACAATAACTGTCATACAAACCCCTAACCACCTAACCGACTGCATAAAGACATAAAAACACACAATTTGCACAAATGTTGATAATTGAGGCCTAAGGGAAGCCGGTCTGCTTGTTGCTATCACAAAGCTGCAGCAGTGTAACTACAAGTTGTAACATCAAATGCGACAATCGGCATCTATAAACCCCAAAAGCAACATGGACATGAACTAAACGGAGATTATTTGAGACCACTAACAGGAATGGTGAAGTGTCTAGGATGTCCGACGTGTCCCAGTCCAAGTTTTCAATACGAAGACTGGACTGGTTTTGATGTATGACGTTGGCGGCTCGTCCCCAATGAAGGAACGTGGCAGCCTAGGTCAATGTTTTTGTGTGTGTCTGTGTGAGTTGAGTTGAGTTGAGAATACCTGAGAGCTTATCATGTATATAGGATTCTTAGGATGACTAAGGTCAGGGTCTATTCTTGGCGAGATCAGTCTGCTAGGTTGTTAATACTGCGAGAATCTCGAAGGTTGTGGCGATCCCAATCAACCTATCAGTTAAGATATGCGATCATGCTGGGAATCATGGCGATAGAAGTGACCCGGTCAGCCCTAGATAATCTGGATCGGAATAAAGGTTTAGACAATATGGGCTTGGGCCCTCTTGCTTATCTAGTTGTACCTGAACCTGACCAGCGTGGTTATTTTGTTCGCTTGGGTCAGCATAACCAACTTGGTCAGCCTAGTATAGTCATAGTCCATAACAAATGGGAACATATGAGAACATCAAATTCTTGATGCTGCAGCTACACTATTAAGTCATTAAACAAAGTTGGCCACACTAAACAAGACTCGTCTTATTTTGTATTCCTTGAACCTTCATGAATATAAAGACCACTCTTACATATAGACTAGTACTAAAAAAAATTAATAAAAAAATAAAGATAAAATAAGTCTTAAATACTCTTTTGATCCTTTATCTTATTTTTAGGTTTCAATTTGGTCTTCTAACTTTTAAAAGAGTCAATTTAATCATTTATCTCTATGACATTGTCATTCTGTCATAACACCGTTAGAATTCATTGGAATAAACCTGATTCCCACCGGAGATTCCTTCCCTGTCATCGGAATCTGGAAATTTTTGCCGAAAATTTTCCCTCTCCTCTAAAACTCTTCTTTCTCTTTCTCTTCCTCCTTCATAGAATGCTTAGAGCCCTCATGTACGGCAATTTATAAGGAACCTGCTGAAAAATCTTTGTTACAGATTTATTATAAAGAACTTTATATATAATCTGGGCATTGAGTAAATATAACCAGGACAATATTATTTACAAAAACGGATACTGGCAAAATTTCACATAGGTTTGGGTGGGAGAGAACAAGGTTTTCACAAATTAGTCTTGTATGCTTTTCAAGGTTAAGTTGATTTGAAATTTTGATCAAGAAAATTACTTTGTATTCACATATCCTTCAAAAAAAGGGGGCAGCCTTTAAGTCCACCCATATGTAAACACAGACCATGCATCCTGCATAACTATAACACCAAAAATATGCAAAACAAAGCTCGATATATGGTCAGATAAATTATCAGCATCAGCCATAAGAGAAGAATGAAGGATAAACTCCTTGTCTGCTCTAAAGCAAATAATCCATTCTAAGATGAAACAATTCATAGTACATGAAAAACAAAAGAGAAAAAAACCAAAAATCTGGGACGAGGAAGAAAGAGAAAGAGAGAGAAGAGTTTTAGAGGAGAGGGAAAATTTCTAGCAAAAATTTCCAGATTTTGGTGACGGGAAGGAATCTCCGGTAGGAATCGGGTATATTCCAGTAAATTCTAACTGTGTTATGATGGAATGGCAACAAACGGTCTCATAGATAAATGATTAAATTGACTCTTTTAAAAATTAAAGTACCAAATTTAAACATAAAAATAAGATAAAAACCAAAAGAGTATTAAGCCTAAAAATAATTCACTATCCTAATGATTAAAAGAGGAAAAATGAAACTTAAATAGCAGAATAAAAGTGTGTGTGGCATTCAATCAAACAGGTTATGGGCATTATTGCTGGTAACGTAGTTTGGAGTCTCACCTTCCACTTGCTCACTCACAAGTCACAACTTAAATAGTGTAATTGTGTTGTGTTCAGCAACTACGCATATGGAGGATCTCGGGAAATTTGGCATTCGACTTGGACTTTGGGATTTGGCCTCAAATATTATAGTTTGGTACTCCCTCCCTTGTTACAGACATGTGGTAGAATTTGTGTCCCTTTTCATAAGTCGTTTTAGAATATTTAGATAGTATTAAAGAGTTTATTCCAAATACATCCTCTCATAGTTAAATAGGGGTGACAGATAATAATTACAATAAAAGAAAATGAATAGAGTTCGTAAAACCTTAAATAAATGTAACTTTGAAATGACAACATATTTTATTATAAATTTAAGAATAATAATTACAGTAATTTTCTTAATTTGAATAAATTAAGTAAAAATGACTTATACCAAGGCCCAAGGGAAAGAGGATGTGGGAGTATCATTCATGTATTTGCCTTTTGATTTTAGGACCCGAATTTTTATAGTGTGGGTGACGGGGACGATGAATTGAACATGGGTTATTCAATTCAATGGTGTTGGCTGCACCTGAAAGTTAGAAGAACCGTAACTTTTTTTTTTTTTAAAAAAAAAAAGAGTTTTTCTTTTTAATCCAACTAGCGATTTTTTTATCTTCATTTCGCTTTTTAATGTACTATTATGACCTTAATTGTTTTTTAATTTTTGACTCTAAAAATTAAAGTCGGAAGAATCATCCCAATTTTCGCTAATCAAAAACAAAATTATCACTTTTCCAAAAGTGAAGGTAGCATTTTTTTTTTAATAATTTCCGACTATAGAGTGGAAAATAAATTTGTTTCCATCTAGGCTCTTGTTATTTTTATGAGCACAACTTGTTATCTAATTGTTTAATTTTTAAGCCTATTAGTAATAAAGAAACTATTACTATTCAAAGTATTTAATCATATGGGTGTCTTTCCCACAAAAAGATAAAGAAAGGCAAGAAAGAGTTCAGGTTGCGTAGCTTTGCATTCAACAACATCAAACCTTCATCAAATTTATTTTCGACTCTAAGTAGTCGGAAATTAATTTTTTTTTTTCATTTCGAAAAAGTGATATTTTTGTTTTTGATTAACGAAAATCGGGATGATTTTTCCGATTTTCTAGAGTCGAAAATTAAAAAACATTCAAAATCATAATAGTCCATTAAAAAGCAAAAAAAATCATTAGTAAGGTTCAAAAAGAAAAACTCAAGAACAAAAGGTGTTGTTTAATGAAACAGTAACACTTGATATATTGACTTTAAAAAAATACTCCTACTTGCTATAGACGTTTTTTTTCCTTCCAGTGTAGACAAAAACTTCAAAAAAATAAAAATGAAAAATATAAAATAAAATAATTTGGGTCAACGTGTCATGTAAATTAATTCGACAAAAACCCGAACATGTTTTATACTTTTACAAACCGTACTAAAAAAATACAAGTATAATTCGTATTCCAAAAATTATTGCCGAAACTCTATTTTTTCATGCTTATTCTAACCAACTCCATCATATGGTGCTTTTTAACGTGCTCTGTTAGGAAGGTTGTCCTCATCATCCTTAAATTACATTTTGCGAAATTTCCTTGTCCCATCTCTCCGATGATAAACCTTTGGCTATGAAACCCTAAACATGACAATGCGAGTGAGAAAAGGTGTATACAAGAAAAAAGGGAGCCTAACACGCACCAAATCATGAAAAATAGTAGAAAGAATAATGAAATGTCTAAAAAAAATATAGAAAGAATAACGAAATGTTTAAAATATAGAAAGTATATAAGAATTTAAAAAATAAAATAAAATACTCTATCATTACTCTAAATCAAAGAGACAAACTGTCTTTCAATCTATCATCGTGTCGAGCATGTGTGTTTGGTGGATAGTGTCAATGATACATTGGCAGAAGAGTACATACATTTCCATGCATTTGTGACTGAACTAGTCCACGTGCATTACACGCCTCCAGAGTCCTGACACTTTTTATGCGCTGGACAAAACAAAAACACAGAATGGTTGGTTTTCAAATTGACAAATTTCAACTAAGAAAGCCAGAAAGTAAGACTTTTTCTTTTTTTACCCGTCCATTATTCTTTGACCTCATTACTCTTTTCGCTTAAAACAAGGCGAAAATAAAATAAAACAATTTTCGCTTTATGTAGGTCGTATTATTTTTCACATTTCCAAAGTTGTTTAAATAAGATAGAGTATTCTGCCTTTCATCGGGTAGAAAAATTAAAAATTTGTTATAATAACAAAATTGCTCCTCCGTTCATTCGCAGAGAATGGAGGTGGAGGGTTCACGGATGGGCATTTTTGGGATTTCAACATTTTAATTGTTTCGCTTCTTAAAAGACGGAAGTATTTCCGCTTTTAAATAGTCGGTAATTCTTCCGCCTTATGCAAATCGGTAGTAAATTAAAATAGTTTTCGCCTTTTGAAAATCGGAAATCATCTTCCGCCTCTTTAAAGTCGATAAATTAAGAGCAACTCGGAACCAAAAAATAATGGATGAGGGCTAAAAAAAAGTCTTTAATTGGGTGGGAACTTTCTTGTAACTACGATAAATATATTACCTCTTGTCTTGTATATAAGACTCTTGGTACTACTACATTGCAAAATAATTTTAGTTTTGTTTCTAAAATTTCGAAAATTTTTAGTTTTTGAAATTGTAAAATATTTCTCATTTAAGTATCACGTGAGTTATTAGTAATCATTTCAAATTAAAAATGTAATTAAAATAAATTTAATAATCTCAATGATAAAATTGAATTAAATGTTTATAAACTAGAGATTAAACTAAAATAAATAAATAAAATCACTTCTAAGGACTAACATGGGTAATATTTTATAATATCAGTGATTAAAGAGAAATTTTCAAAATCTCAAATACGAAAGTGAAAACAATTTGTAATGTCGAGGACTAAAGTGATAGTTTTGTCAAATTTCTTTTGTCCTGTTTGTAAAACTAACAAATTGGCCCTTGCGGATTATATTATTATTTACGATAAAGTTTAACATATATTTCATGCACTTGAATTTGAGACCTGATACTAACACAAATAACACCTTTAAAAATAAATTAATTATTTTTCTGAAACTGAGTAATTAATTAAATGGATATGATATATATCAAGTTTAGCAAAAATGTTAAAAATAAATTCGGTAATGTTAAAAAAGGAACAATTTAATTCCTTAGATCTACCAAAAAGGTGATCCTCTCTCTGGTTGAGGAAGACCTGCGATTATATTAAATTTTCTTGTTTTTATTGCAAAACTTTCTGTCTTTTTGAAAGGAGAAAAGTAGGGGTGTAAGCGATCCGGTCTGAGACCGCGAGACCCGATCGGATCGGACCCAACTGAACCCAAAAATACAGTCCGGTCTGGTCTCATGGTCCGGTCCGGTCTGGTCTTAAAATTTTTGGACCGTTGTTACATGGTCTGGTCCATGGTCTCAAAAATTTTGAGACCGTTCGGACCGGACCGGACCACATACTTAAAAACTAAGTACAACCCTAGCAAGTAGCAGCCTCTTAGATCTCACTTCTCAGTTCTGAAAACCCACGACAAGATTGACTAGCACACTCTCAAGATTGACTAGCACACAGTCGAACTCTCAAGATTGACTAGCACCAGCAGTAGCATAGCCTCACACTCTCTCATAACCCACGACACAGCCTCTCACGCAGCAATCAGCCCCTCACCGTTCGCCTCTCACCGCTGGCGCCGTTCTCTCCTTGGCGTTTCTCTTCTTCCACTCGCAGTCTCGGCTTCTCCGTCCTTGCCGTCGTCGTTCTCTCTTTGGCGTTTCCCTTCTTCCACTCGTCGTCTCGCCTTCTCTGTCCTCGCCGTCTCATCATCTCTGTCCAAGCTGCCGCTCGTCATCTCCGTCCAAGCGCTAACCAAGCCGCCGCTCGCCATCTCGCAACCTCTCTCATCTCTCGCCATCTCTCAACCTCTCTCAGCCGCTGCTCGACATCTCTTGCAATTAGGTTTTCCCCGTTAGTAATTAGGTTTTCAAGTAATTAGGTTTCGTCTTGCATTTTTTTTACTGTGAAGTAATTTTGGTCTAAAAAGACCGGACCAGACCGGACTGAACGGTCTGGACCGGAGTTCGGTCCGGTCCGGTCTTTGTACGTAAAAAATGTTTGGACCGAACCGGACCGAACCATGTAAATTTAATTGGTCTGGTCTCTAATGTCTATCAAAGACCGGACCGGACCGTTACACCCCTAGAGAGAAGTGAGAGACAAATCAACTTAATCGTTGAACAAATGTCAATTTAACTAAGTATTACTTCATTGCAGGTGGATTTGGATCACATACAAAACATATGGAACCTCAAAATAACACCAATACACCATAACTTGATTACAAATTCAGTTAGTGTCTTGGTGTTGAGGACCTGTTTTTTATTTAAGACCAATAAACTAAAATGAGGTTTGTTCAAGAACGGCCCAGAAAATAAAATTGGAAGCAATCATCAACTTTGGGCTTGTAAGCCCAACCTGAAGGATTCAGCAACGAGAAGAAGATGAAATGGAGGCTTACATGAGAAGAAAAGCATCTTTTGGGGTTTCCACCCACAGAGCTGTTTATCAGAGGATGATGTGGTCAGCAGGGCGGAGACCTCTGGAAGCACTGGGCGGACTATGGTTTGGCAGGCTCTGAGCGAGCTTCGCCTTAGAGAGACAAATTGGTCTCTCAAGGACTTGTACAATGGTTGGAGAGCGAGCCTTAGACAATGAGAGGGAAAGAGGGGCAGCTTTAGTTTGACAGACATAGTTCAGAGAATCATAGAAAAAGAGCCTTTTATCTCTGACTTAGAGAAGTGAGACCTTTGAGAGTTAGCCAAAATGGGACATCCTTGAATGGGGAGATTGAGAGAGAAAAATAACTTAGGGGCTAAGATAATGAGAGTTACGAGGGAGATGGTGACAAGAGAGAGGTAGGAGAGTTTAAGAAGGGAGGGAGGCAGCATAAGGAAAGGGAAGAAAAAACAACAAAAAGAGGATAGAGAGAAACAACGAAAAACACAGAGGGAAAAGGGAAGAGAGAAAAACACAGAGAAGAAAAAGAAAAATAGAGAAATAGAGGAAGATAGGAAGTAAGGAAATACAGTGAGTGAAAGAAAAGAGTGGAGAGGAAGAAGAGGAGAGTAGGAGAGCCCCATTTGTTGTCTAAGGAAGCTCGTCATCCTCCCCACTGAGAATCATTGTGCAAGACTCGCTCACTCTCCGCCACCATATACCCCAGAGACCCCATTGTTGTTATCATTGTTGCTTTAATCTCCTAAGTTTTACGAACCCAAAACCTCATTCCGTTGTTAAATCACTTTCCCTAATTTTGGTCCTAAACACTTGGTAAAAGGAGGACAACAAAATCATCTCTTAGCCGCATCAAGATTCAACTGTGTAGACCTTGGCAACAAAAAAAACATTCCATCCAGCGGTTCTTTCTTCTTCACTTGTCACACAACCTCATATATAATATTTCTGTATAAGGAACATGCACGATTTTACAAAGAAAGTAATTCTATTATCTAAGTAGCACAATGTTGCCTGAGGCACACAACCTAATATGTGCCTACACGCACAAGATAAGATCACATAAAAAAAACCAGCAGACTGTAAACAAAGTTGTGTTTATTCAAATACATACTCTGATTTGAAAGCTGTGATTTGTGGACTGAGATCATCTTCACAGTGCTTCAACATCCTGAAGCTTCAAGTCTGCAACACTGTTATATTTGTTAGCCTCTGCTTGTAAAGATTTTGCATTATGCAATTTGACCACAGCCACGGTAATTTTTTTTTTTGCTTCGTCAATTAGTTGGTTCCATGTCACGCTCCCATGCTGGTTCTTCATTAGCCGGTTCCCACCTTCCCCGTCACAATCCACAAACTCCACGCCCTACCTTTGCCGGTCCTCACAGACACTTATTCTGTAAGCACTGCAGTAAATATGGCCATGATGTTAACATCTGCTACCATTTGCATGGCTTTCCCACTCATTCCAAAGCTGCTCATCATGTCACAACTACACCTTCTCCTTCTCCCAATTGGATCCTGGATTCTGGTGCTACGCATCATGTCACCAATGCACTTGAGCATCTCCACCTTTTCATTCTATATAGAGAGTTGATGATGATTCGACTCATTCAGGTACTTGAGTCCGGTTTGATTGAACCCCAGGATTTTACCAGTGAACAAGTTATTCTGCAAGTAAAGGACATACATTCGTCGAAGTTTCCGCAGTGACGCCGGGATATCGCGGTGGAGATCAATGGAGGAGGGAAACACGAGAAGAAGAAGATGGGAAGGAGAAGAAGGTGAGTGGAGGAAGGAGGAGGAGAGAGGGATTTTTTTTTCAATTTTTATATATATATTTTTTAAAATTAAGTCACTGCCACGTGGCGGTTTTAGTGTGCAGATTTTGGCCGGAATCGGGCTGAGGGGCATATTGCAAATTGGAGTAAAGTATGAGGACACGAACATTGAAAAAAAAAGATAAGGGTATGTCACAAAATCACCTGAAACTACAAGGACCCCTAACATAATTAAGCCTATAAAATATTTATGCTAAAATGTTTATCAAATTGTTCTTTCATATTTTTTTTTATCATATTTATCCACCACGTTTATTTTAGTTTGCACTGTTTGTCTCATAGCTAGTCACTATCCATATCAAGTGAACCAATATGATAAGCATAATTATCCTTTCTCTCTCCAACGTGAAAAAATATAATACAAACATGTAGGATAAATAGTGACTCTTGGACGAATGATGCAAACGAAAAAACACGAAGGACCAATATAATAAAAAAATATAAAGGGCTAATTTGGTAATGAAAAATAAAATAAAGGACTAAATACGTAGCTTATTAGTCATATATATACTATAAATTTTTATTTTTTTATTGTATATTTAGTTTAGGCTTAATAAAAACAACAAATTTTAACATAAAAATATCATCTCATAATATAAAAAAATAATGTTATATGCTTCGAATAGGAAAATAGATAAATTGTTCATTTAAGAACACAAGTGTTGTTAGCATCTATGATGAGTAAATAATGAAAAAATAAATTATAATTAGCAAAAAAACATGTGTTAAATATTTTTAAAAAAATATTGCTCACAAACATATATATATATATATATATATATATATATATATGGCTTATTTATGATTTTAGTCCCTGAAAATTGGGAGTGTTTTGATTTTGGTCCCTGAAAGTTTTTTTGACCTTGACTCGTCCTTAATTGTTTGGAAAATTTGGTTTTAGTTCCTGCCGTTAGGAAAAATTCGTTAATTGCTGATGTAGTTAACGAAACGTCACATCAGTATACATGTGTGCAAGCATTGCATGCCATCGATAGGATGACGTGAATGATCCTGACCCGCAGGAGCAAAAGGGCCAAGGTCCAACCAAAATGTTTTTCCACGTCATCCACGTCATCCTACCAAAACATTTTGGTTGGACCTTGGCCCTTTTGCTCCTGTGGGTCCGAATCATCCACGTCATCCTACCATGACATTCCATACATGCACACGTGTATGCTGATGTGATGTTCTCTTAGCCACGTCTGTAGTTAACGGATTTTCCTTAACAACAAGAACTAAAACCAATTTTTCAAAACAATTAAGGATGATTCAAGGTAAAAAAACTTTCAGGGATGAAAATCAAAATATTCTCAACTTTCGGGAGACTAAATACATAAATAAGCCTAATTATGTGCATAAACCTTAAACTCTAAACTTGTGTAACAAAGATACAGTAATTCACATCAATATTTCAGACAAATTTATTACTAAAAAACAAAAAACAAAAAAGCAGCCAGTACAGCAAAAATGATAGTAAGATGTTTCAAACCTGCATTAAATTTACGAGGGAGGGGAAATCATGACCGTCTAATACCACTCAATCAGCAACAGCCATTTATTATAAAAGAATCAGAATGTAAATTATTTGGTCCATACTTTTTTTTAATTATTAAATTGATTTATCATATTCTTTTTATTATATTAATCTCTCATATATTTTTTTTATCAAATTGATTTTTTTTTTTATCGTTTATCCTATATGTCAATATTGTATTCATCCATATTTGTATCGTTGAAGAGATAAATAATACGTGTGTATTTATTTGTATCTACGTGATTCTAAAGACCAAATGGATAATAATAAGAAATATGTTGAACCAATAAGATACCACAAAAATATGAATAACCAATTTGATAATTTTTTTTTAAAAGGGAAGGGAAGAAATGAACAGCTTAACCATAACTTATACAAACCTTTATTTGAGATACGCATTGCAATAGCGCATATACTCAAAGTGCAACCTTGCTTCTTCTACAAATATTGCACACAAAATATTAGTAAAAGATCGACTCTGTGTAGTATGTCTTACGCTTTGGTGAATATGTCTTACTTTCTCACTTTCTGTACTAATCATTTTACGAAGAGCTACGTCCGTAAAAGAGATAATAGCTTGCTGATGATAATATTAAGGGAAAAGAAAAAGATGACATACATAATGATGGCATTTACTAGTGTCATATAAAAATAAAATCTTACACCCTCCGTTCCTATTTAACTGTTCATTTTTGGAGATTTTTTTTATTATGTCATTTTGATGATTTTAAGGATGTAATAAATGTTACTTTCCATGTTTACTCTTATTTAATACTATATTGATTTTCACAAGTAGTGGAAAATAAATAATGATTATAGAGAGAGAAATGGTATAGTGGAAAAAAACTTAATTAATGTATTTAAAATCTAAGTAATGATTACATTTCTTAAATGATATGTTTTGTTTGAAATATGATAGATAAATAGGAACGAAGGGAGTATCGTATAAGTAATTTGATCAAAGGAACAAAAAGGAGGGGCAGCGAAAGTAAGATTGGCCAAAAAGAGTGAGGCCAGCTATGTGTACTTAAGCACGCAAACAAGCCGAACCCACCACGTTAACCACTCTCATTTTGAAACATGCATTATGCAATCATCCCTTGCTGTTCTTCTCCCCCTTCCCTTCTTTGCCATTGCCAACCCTTCCTTCCCTTCCCTTCCCTTCCCTCGAGAGATTGGCCACACGACTCATTCTCTCGCACCTAATAGGCACATGTAGAGTTATGTTATTGGACATATCATATATATATATATATATATATATGTTATATTTTTTTTGGTAGTGTACTACATATCGTCAAATTTTATATTGAAAGTTAAACTATACCGTCTATACATTTGATTTTTGGGTGATTCTAATGTGCTAGCTCCAGCCGAGTTTTCTTATGATACTCCGGCCTATTTTTTATTTTTTTTTAATGTTTAAAATGATCCTCACACACCAAATTATATATTATCATTATCTTTATCCAACCATTTAATGGCATTATTAACAATGTCAACGATTTTTAACTTTTAATTTTGACATAGAAGTTACACATTGAAAATAATTTAATCATTAAAAAAATTAAATAGATTATTATACTTATTACTCCATAAGTTAACCCATTTCGGTTTTGGATAGAATCAATATTTTGTTATCGATTGGAATGCTTTCGTTGCATATCCAAAAAATATAGTTTAACTTTTATTAATAACAGCAAATTAAACCATATAATTGGCAAAACTAATTACTAATATTTTTGTTGTTATATGTTTATCATATTTTAGAAAAATTGTTCGCTTTTATATACAGGTAATTTTATATTTTTTGCTAGGTATTTAATTTTTTTTAGAAAAATTATATTTATTAAATGAGTGTTCTAATAATTAACTAAAATTAATTTCCCGTAAATGAAGTAATGGGAGTTAAATAAGTAAAAGTGTAAAATTGATAAATTACATATTTTGTTAAAAATAAAGAGCCAGCTATTCACTTTAATATGTATATTTCAATTAAGTGTGAGTTATAAATAGAAAACGAATATCACAATAAGAAAAAGATATTAATGAGTGTATATTGATTGTGTAAATTTTTTTACATTGTCGATTTATTATCATGATTCATTTGTATTAAAAGTCAATAATCAAATGTAAAAGATGAATAATATATTGATGATATAAAATAGCTTAGCTTTACATTATCAATATAACAACTATTTTTTCTAAAAGAAGTTAAAGAACCAACTATTTTTTTCTAAGAATTCTGTGACCATTTATTTTTGTTCTTGAATTTTGCACGTTGTTATGAATTATTCTTTTACAAAAAAAACTATTTGGGTGTATAAACTTTTTGTGGCTTTTCTGAAGTGTTGTTGTTGTTGTTTTTTCTTTTTCTTTCTTTCTTTCTTTTTCTTTTAAAAAAACTTCTAGTGTCTTTTGAATGAAATTTTTTTCATCAAATGAGTACACAGATTTTTTTACTGGAAGTTGAAATGTTTACGTCATCGTAAAAATCACACGTAAGAACATTGTTACTCTTTAGCTACTCGGACGTAGCGTGTATCCTCCATACGAGTCGGGTCCTTGTTATTTAACCATTTAACCACTTGTTGTTGTCAAAGAATAATTTTGCTATAATGTCAATTTAATAATAAAAATAAATAAAAATATAATTAATTCACGGTCAAACTTTAACACTTTTTTTTGGGTATTCAACACATTTTTCATATAAACTAATTCCTAAATTAATAAACCTGCATTTTTTTACAGTTGCTTGCCTTGTTAGTTTTTTTTAAGAACCTTTGTTTTATTTATTGCCTAATAGTGACCAAAAAAAAAATAGAGAAATATTTTTGCCGCCCAATAAGATAACCATGCCATCCCATAAAAAAATTTGTGATTGTGAGTGACATCACAACTGTTTTTCTACCATTATAATTTTACTTATGAATGAATATATATATATATATATATATATATATATATATATATATGTATGTATATATATACTTCATTCGTTTAATAAGGATAGTAAAAAATTGTATAGTAAAAATGAAAAAAATAAATAAATATGCATTTAATAATTTGTTTAACACATCAATCAATTATCAAATAATTAATTTAATACATTTTTTAATGATCAAATAATCACAATTCAAAATTTGCAATTTTTATACTTTTTCATTAACTACTTTAACTTTAATTTGAGATACAAATATTTTGCCTTTTTTTTTTCAATCCTTCCTTATGGAAGGAGGGAATATTTTTTTTAACAATTGTGACCTAATTCACAACCTAAAAATTGTCAATGTTGTCGATAAAAAAAAACATTAGGTTTGAAAAATATTTCTCAAAATTTATTGCCATACTGAACAATTGGGTATGCAAACGGGCGGCCCAAATTGCATCAATTTCCTATGGGTTAGCATCTACGGTAGATTTACCGTTCTACACTGATGCGGATTGCTGAATTACGTAATTTGTTTTTTTTTCCTGGTTAACTGAGTTACGTAATTTGAACCCATTAGAATGATTTTTTTTTTTTCATTTAGAAAAAGGAATTATGTTTTTATTTAGAAAATTAAATTAGTAAAGTGTAGTAGTATATGTATGGTTATATGAGAGAGAGTAGCTCACTTGGTACTTGGTCCCTTAACCATGGTCTCGAGTTCGAGCCTGGATATGGAGCAATCCTCGTTAGGAGACTCCTATCCAAATCCGAATACCGGTTGACGTAAAAAAAAAAATAAAATAAAAATGAGAGAGAGAGAGGGGAGATGACCGACAAAGCGACCTCCGGCCCCGGAAAAACGGGGAGTGGTACGATATTTATCACAAAAACGACCAAAGGAAATGAAATGAAACTCAATTTGGTCCCAACAATAACATACATATGCTGAACTGAACGCACTCTTCTTTAAGAATGAGCAGCAGATGGGAGTTGAGAGAGGCAGTTAGTGTGACTGAGTCGCAGAGCTGGACTGGATGGAGGAAGACACAAACGCATACATACGCTGTGGGGTCGTATCCCACGTGCCACCATGTGATCCCGAAATTTCTGTTCCTCGTTTCGGGGCTTATTTTTCCCATTTTCTTGTTTTCAATGCTCTTCCCTTACAACCACCACTCGCAACATCCCTGCGTCTTTCTCCCACGCGCATACCGAAATTATTCCAAATGAATACTCACTCTTCCTCAAATTATAAGAACCTTAATTAATTTTACGTTTATTAATAAAGTTAGTTTATTGTATTTAATTTTTTAACATTTATAAAAGCGTTGAGATATTTTAGAAAAGTTTCATTTGACATAAAACCAAAATTAAATAAGATAACAATTTTTTAGGAATGTTTTA
Organism: Crotalaria pallida; assembly: GCA_037953625.1. NCBI lineage: Eukaryota > Viridiplantae > Streptophyta > Magnoliopsida > Fabales > Fabaceae > Crotalaria > Crotalaria pallida. Next base: position 182,672,986 of record CM075649.1, read on the forward strand.
GGAAAATTACATTGAGAATGAAATAAAATTTAAGAAAATTGATTAGTTTTGCTTATATTTCAAGCTAGAGGGAGTACCTCTGCCCTTCTTATTTATTATTCCCTTCGATCCTATTTATAATATTTTTTTAGTTTTTATTTTCATTCTATTTATAAGATATCATTTCAATTTTTAATAATATTTAATTGTTTTTTTCATAAACACATTCATTAAGTAAACACTTTTTAGAGTTCCAACAATAATTATCGCTAGGGGTAATTTTAAAAAAGTATATCAAATTTTCACATTTTCAATATCATTAACAAATTTAATCACTTTCTTTGGTTGAAGTGAAAAATCCCAAATGAATCTTATAAAAAAGACCGGAGGGAGTACTTTTGTCCTATTGTATTTAAAAAAAAAATTCTCCATTTTATTTATATGTTATTTTATACGTTTTTCATCCCACAATGATAATAAAAAATGACAACAATTTTTGTCCAAACTAAAGCTAAAATAATAAATGAAAAGTTTAGAAATTGTAATTGGTTGATCAATGCAAAATGTATTAAACTAAATATTTGACACTTAGTTGATATACTAAAAAAATATTAAATGCATGTCTCTTTAATTTTTTACTTTCCTAATTTGTTATCATCCTTGTGCTATTGAGGGAGTATATTTTATTATTATTATTATTTATCATTTATCCATTATTATAAAATATTACATTTGGGAATTTTTCAATACATATTATGAAAGTAAAATTGTAATATTCAAATATTTTTAAAACTTCAAAAAATGTAATCATTCTTTTTGATTTTTGTAAAATAGTTAAATATAATCTACAATAAGAGTCAGACGGAGTTCGGAGTATATATCAACTTTTTCTATGAGAACTCCGTTTCATGATGAGCTCTTTGGTTGCAAAGTTTGGATTTAAAAATATAATATAGAGTTTGATTACTTTATATTTTTCATGATATATTTAAAATAATTTAATTATTATAAAAATGAAATAAATAGTTATACTAACTATAAGCTAACTCATGTATTTAGGTGATTTTATGCTTTGGATGAAATTAATATTCTGCTCTTGGTTGGATTACTTTTGATGCACATCAAATATTTGAGTTTAATTTTTATTGATGATAGCAAACCATAACTGGCAAAACTATCAATTATTTTCTTATATGCAGATCACACTCTATAATAATTATTTGTTTCTATATATAAGCTACTTTATGATTTTTTATGGGATATTTAATTATTTTTTCCTAAATTATATATCTTTATTAAATGAGTGTTCTTATTAAAAGAAATCATGCAAGTAAAATGAATAAAAATGTAAAATTGATTTATTTTTGTTAAAAATAATGAGTTAATTGATAGTCACCTTAGTCAATATATTTTGTTTAAATATAACTTATAAATAGGAACGGAAAAATTATTTTCTCTCATGGATGCATAATTGTTTGGGAAATCTCTTTCTTTTCATCAAGGAATTTAACCAAAATTAGTACTCCCTCCGTCCCATTATCTTGGTAAAAGTCAAAGTAGTCAATGAAAATTAGAGAATATCTATTTAATATAATGCATGATTCATTCATTAATTTCAAATTGATATTACACAAATTTTCATATCATTACAATTAATACATATTACAATATTGTCTCTAAAAAAATCTTTAAATGTATTTTCCTTATTTACTTATCAATCATCGATACAATATACAATCTTTAAGATTTTTCATTTATTTTTTTACTTTAATATGGGACAAAATTTTTGGCATTTTTTTACCAGGATAATGAAACGGAGGGAGTACTCCCTACTCCTCCTCATCACAAACATAATACAATAAATATTTGAAAAGTTAATTTTTTTAAGGATATATGTTTTTAATACCTCCTCTGTAACGTTAATTGATTATCAATCCATTAAATATATACGTTTTGTATTGACCGACTAATTTTTAATTAATTTTTTTATTATTATTATAATTTTGATTTGAGAGAAATAATTTTACGAATTTTTACTATATTTATAAGACGGAAGATAACACGCTAACAATAATTTATTGGTACACCGGAAGTTGCTTATATTAGTAAACGCATTTTAACGATTGAATACAACGCAGCTATCGAATGGCTAAATTCTAATCAAAGCTTTAATTCCAGAGTCATGATAAATCAACCTACAAAATCAACCTATAAACAAGTCTACACCACAAGAAAGTAACATGTGTCACCTATTAACCAATCAATAATAAGCAAGTAACACATGTCACTTTGTTTGTGATGTAGGCCTATTTGTAGGTTAATTTTGTAGGTTGATCAATCATTTTTCTTATTTCCAACTTATGATACACATTTGTTTTATGGCACAACTACAAATAAGTTTTTTATACCGATTTCAAACCGTGTTTCAAACGGGTTTCGTATCGGTCTCTAAAACTTAAAAAGGAACCGGTTTGTATTATTTATTGAACCAGCCTGATTTATTATTTTAAATCGGTCTATATTAATTTTTGAACCGATCTGAATTAATTTTTGAACCAATCTTGTTTATAATTTTAATCGATCTGAATTAATTTTTTAACCACACTTGTTTATTATTTTGAACCAGTCTGAATTAAGTTTTTAACTGATCTCATATATTCTTTTGAACCAGTCTAAATTAATTTTTTAACCGATCTCATTTATTCTTTTGAACCAGTCTCAATTTTTGAATGTATACCAATTTTGCAATGCTTGCTATATTTCTAGTCTCATCCCCGCCTACGCGTAGGAATTTAAAATTCTTGTCAAGAATCAATGAATAATTATATATAGGCTTAATTATGTCACAAGTCCCTGAAGCTTGGGATACTTTTGTCAGATACCCTTATTCTTTTTTTTCCAATGTCTGACTCTCCGAAATTACTTATGAGTTTGTCATATACCCCTACTACCAATTCTGATCAATTTTGCTTACATGTAACATCGAAATCCTGATCAGATGCAGGAGGTTGATCATTTGGTGTCGCGTGATGTCACAAGGGCGAAGACAACCTCTCTCTTTAATTTTTTTTCTCTTTTTTTATTTAACTAAAAATATGAAAATATTAAGTTTTTTAGTTTTTTAATTTTTTTAAAAAAAGATCTTCGGCCACGGGACACCAGGTGCTTAATCTAATGCATCTGATCAAGATTCCGATATTACATGTCAGCAAAATTGGTCAGAATTTATAGTAGGGGTATATGACAAACTCAGAAATAACTTCAGAGAGTCAGACATTGGAAAAAAAGAATAAGGGTATCTGACAAAAGTACCCAAAACTTCAAAGAGTTGTGAGATAATTAAGCTTTATATATATAGCAAAAGAATGATGATCTATCAAATTAAAGAGAACAATAGGCATAATAAAACAAGTAAGAGGCAAACAAAAATGAAACATGCATATGCATTTACTAATTGTTTATAGTGTACAACCTATAAAATTATTGGTAGCTAAAAATCTTGAATTATTAATAGTTCATAATGTCAACAAAGTTTAATTTGGTCAAGCTAATTAAGTAACTCAGATGGATATGGTTTTTCTACCATAGGAGCATAATAATAATAATAATAATAATAATAATAATAATAATAATCCCCTAATATGTCCGTTGCAACAGATAGTGATATTGGATAATAATACCTGCATAAAAAAATAATGGATGACCAATATAACAAATTAAATGTTTTATGTCATACAAAAAAATGACAGTTAAAAGTTATAGAAAAATGAAAAAAGTCTTGAGTAATAATACATACTTAGGATAAAATAGAAAATAATCCTAATAAATAAGAAACAAATTCTTTTTTGAAATCATCCAGTTTTTTGCGGCTAAAATAATCTTTGCTAGAGTTGCAGCAATCGAAACACTGTAACCAATTAATAATATAATCAATTTCAATGATAATATAACCGATGTAATTGAATAATAATAATATAACAAAATATAACCAATTGAATTACAAACCCATACCCTTTATTTTTTTCTGATCCAGAAACACACAAATCACATGATAGTCAAAGCATAAAATGATTTCCGAACATTACTCCACTTTATGTACGTGCATCAGTCCAGTCGATGCATTTATTTAATTAATAATAAAATATAGTAGTAAATTAATGGACTATTAGGGAATCTTAATGATGCTCCGAAAGAGTGAGTGAAATAAACAGAATTCCACAATGAACAAACAAATTTCAAGTTCCACAAACCTAGCTAGGTCTAGCAAGGAAAAATCAAACTACAGTAACTGCATCAGGAAGAAGGGAAAAAAAAAAAACACAGAAAGATATGTTCAATATTATTCCAAAAATTCAACCTTTGCAAGTTATTGACCATAAATTATTATAATCAGAACCAATTGGGAGCAAAGATTTTAGCTTTGCATAGAAAGAACCATTAACTCAAAACCCAAAAAACTCACATCAAAAGTTTATCTATAATAAATTTCAGAGAAATAAAAAAAAGAAAACAAATAAAGAAGATACCAATAATTAGTAACAGTAAGAGGAGTAATATAAAGGGTTTTAATGGGGGAATTAATTGAATCGGGTGGTGGACACTGTAATCGACATGATAAAAAAGAAGCTAATGAAATGATCAAATCCCGAAGATCAACAAAACATAACAGGCTAAGAGACTATGGACATAAAATAAGTTGTTGGATTTATTGGATTCATCTCTGCATGAAACTTGCAAAGTGAATCAATGTACTAGGTCTGTACTTGTTGCTCTCTTGTGCGTACAAGACGATCCGAACGATCGGCCAAGACGATCCGAACGATCGGCCATCCATATTAAAAGTTGTGACAATGCTTGATATTGAAACCCTCCCAACCCCTAAACAACCAACGTTTTATGAAAGAAAAGTCCAATCAAACCGTGCTTCTTCCAGTAAAGTAACAACAAGTTTGCAACTTGGTCGTAGCTATGATAGCTATCGAGAAGGTCGATAGATCATGATCTAGGTCGTCCAACGAGATAGGTACTCATGCATCAGATATTTCTTTTCAAAATTGTGGTTTCATTTTATTGTCTTGCTAAATATGACAATTCAGAACTCATTTATATATATTTGATTATAAATGTAGGAGTGCTCGTTGATATACTCAGTCATTACATGCATAATTGACAATATTTTATTATCTACTTACGGATGCATTTCTTTCATGACGGTAGTTTCCTTATTTGAAAGGGGGAGACAGCAGAGATATAGCTAAGATCGAAGCCAACTACGGAGATGATTTTATACTTCACATAAAGACTTAGGAGTTCAAGAGAACTAAAAGATTGTATACTTCACATAGACACAAGAAGTTTACATGTCAAGGATAAGTGCAAGTCATCAATTTTGTGTTTTAAGTTGTTCTTGAAACATTTGATTCATGGCCATGGACGGATATCAATATCACTCCCAGAGCAATCAAAACTATCAGATATAAGTTGATGAGATACTTTAGAAGCATTAAATCTCAGAACTGAAACACCTTCGCATGTTGTATTATTAGAGACTCCTCCTCAAGGCACTAAAAAAATACATAACTGCTAACCATAGAAGTTGATGCCTGCTATAAAGTTTGATTTAAAAGATTACCACTTTCAACCATTTGGAGGCACATAATTTTCTACTACTTGTCTACGTACTAGTGTGTATTTATTTTTAAATGTATAAATACATATAATAAAAATAAGAAGAAACAAAAACCCATATAGTAAAAATATAAAAACGAATGAAATTAAAAATATATAAAAAAACATACAGTACCTGGGATGTAGTGCTAGGGTTGAAAGAAGATGATGGAGTAGTGAGTTGTGAGAAGAAACTAAACCCTAAGTTGCATGAAAAAACAACTTAAGCAATCTAAACCAAAATAAAGCAAAAAGGAATAAAATTAGTGAGACATTAATGGTAAATTATATATATCTATAATACAAAATAAAAGATAAAAACCTACCCTAAATGACCAAATCAAAGTTGAGGATTGACGAAATCAGATAATGGACTGCTGAGGGTTGACGATGGAGGTGTGAAGGGCGATGATGGCGGTGTTGTGACGGCGGAGATGTGAAGGGTTGAAGATCGAAGGTGCTTTGATGGGAGCTGACGCCAAAAGGAGAGAGTGAAAAAGATGGGATCTATAATGGCAGAGGGAGAGATCAGAGTGAAAGAGAAGGTGCTTTGATGGGGAAACTACGGTGGAAGAGAAAAGTGAGTGAGGGAGAGTGACCACGTTGGAAGAGAAGATTGAGTGAGGGAGAGTGAATATGTTACGCGAGGTTTTTTTTTTATAATTTTAAAATTAAACTAGAACGCAAAACATAAGAGATTACATACTTCACAATGAATTCTAGGAAATGCAAAGAAATGAGAAAAACCAAGCACATAAAAAGTGTAACGACAAAAGAATCAAGGCATCCATGAAAATCATCCACTTATTTCAAATATGCAAAGAAAACCAATGACATCAAGAGGGTAATCACAAAGATGATAGAAACTCACAAGGATCACTCAAAAGTGTTTACACTCGAGTGTTTAGGGTTAATCAGTGTTTACGCTCAAGGCACATCATGAAAAACAAACACAACCACCATAAGCTTGACAAGCCTCTAACATCAACAATCAAGACACGTGCACATTAAGATCAAAAGGTCTTTTCAGGGTTGTAATGGGGCTAAGGACATGGTGGGATAAAATATGGGAAATGTAATTAAAATCAAGGGAATAGAGGAGCAATGAGGAATAAGTAAAAAGTAAGCAAAATCCACCCCTAAATGAAATGATGAACATAACACCAGCATCTAATTCCAATCCTTTTTGCCTCAAGCACCCTTTTATTCATTCATGTTTTTTTCTTTTTACTTTTTTTAATGGAGAGCATCATAAACAAAAGAAAAGAAGAAACAACGTAAATGACATAATGAGATAAAGCTATAATTACAACACCAACCACAGAGGCAAAACCATGAACTCACAAGATATGAAGAACAAAGCACCCTCACTTACTTAATACCCATTCCCAAAACAATTCCAAAGCTCCAAAATTCCCTATGGTTAGGACAATCATGGTTTTTCAGTCATGAGCTTGTAATGAGCTAAAGAACAAAGAAAGGGGATAAAAAGGCTCAAATGGGTTATCAAAGAATAAATTCATTCAAGGTAGGCTCATATGGCTAGTTATTCAAGAAAAACAATGCCTAAATGCGGTCAATTAGGCATTGCTGACCATGAGCATACAGAGCAAAAAAGCTCTGGTTTCAATTGGGCCCCCAACAAGTGCCCGGTGGGATTGACCCCTCAGGATTAGTCAGCCCAGTGGGCTGGATTACCTGAGTAATAAAAAAATCAGTCAATTAATATATTTTTCAGACTGGTTGTCTAAATGAACCACTCTGGTTTGAACCAATGCCAACTTCCAGACCGATTCCGCACTGGAACCAGTTTCAATTAATATATTTTTAGATTGGTCATTTAAATGAACCAGTCTGATATGAACAAATGCCAACTTCCAGACCAATTTCGCATGCCAAACCGATGTTAATGATGCAGAACCAATCTTAATGAAGTGGTCTAAAAACTATATTTTGTACTACGGTTGAATTCAATTAAACAAGCTCGATTGTTCTTGATGTTAAACTTGCTATTTAAATGAGACAAGCTCAAGCTTAATATGCTTGATACTAAAAGCTTGTAAATAGCTCATGTATATGTATTACTGTATTTTATATGAAAAATGATTAAGAGAGATTTATACACAAATTTATATATAAGATCATTTTGTTATTAGCAATTTTATAAAATAAAAGAACATAAATAACAAGTGTCATAGTAATCTCATATATACGCTTGTGTATAGATCTCTATATATATATTTCTTAATCATTTTTCATTTTATATACATATCTTTATATATAAATACATGCATGCATAAATTTATATACACACATACATATTAAAAATTTGTTTTTTTTAATAATTTATATACGGTATTCAAAATTCTTGAACTTTGTTGAGCGTAAAAGCTAAGATAATTTTGAATTCCTTTGAGTGTGTTTGGTATGACAAGCTTATAGTTTATTTAGTAGCTTTTAGCTTATTGATTTGGTTAATAAGCTACTAGAGCTGTTTGATGAACAAAAAATAAAAGAAGCTTATAGCTTTTGAAAGCTAGCTTTTAGAAAGCTACGTACATCAGGTAGCTTTGAGAAAAAAATAAGAGCTTTCAATAAATCATATCTCAATTTTACCCTTTTTTTATTAAATTATATTATTATTTATTCTGGCCCAAATTAATATTACCTCCCAAATTTTTTACTTTTTTCCCTCAAAACCAAAAACCTAGAATCCTTCTATATATTCAACATCTGTACGCACCACACCAAAACCACTCATAAAGAAATCCTGTATTTAACTATTGATTCAGGAGACATAAATGTATGTGATATTTATTTCAACATTGATCATCAAATTTCTCTTTCACTTTTTTGTTATCCTCAATTTTATTTTATTCTATTTTTTTTATTTTGTGAATTTGCTTCAGATTGGATTTGTGTGATTTTGTAATGGCGGTGTGTCTAATCAATAGGCTAAAAGTTTTGTCATTCTTTCGTGTCATTGTTAATAAAGATACCGTGACATTTTTATAAAAATAATAAAAATGTTTGTGCAGTAGTACTTAGTAATAATTATTATGAATGTTATAATTTTTTTTATCATTTATATCTATATGAATGAAGTATATGTCTTTCTCTATAAGTTACTAGTGTAGTATTATCGCCATTGAAACATGAATGTCATTGTTAATTATTATTCTACATGTTATGTACTTTTCAGTCATTTAACATGTTTGAATTAGTTGCACAGCTAGTTTTGCTAAACAGCTCTAGTTCAATAAGTTAGCTATACAACTATAAGCTCACAGCTATAATCCCACAGCTATAAGCTAGGTTCACAGCTATCAGCTATAAGCTCACAGCTATCAACTACAAGCTCACAGCTATAAGTTAGTTTTGCCAAACAAACCCTTTGTTTAACTGATTGAAATTGCTGCATTTGAATGATTTATGTATTATATCATGATTTATGAATATAAAATTATATTTAGTTTTTTTTTGCCTTTTTTAACATCGAAACATTTCTTATGGTCTGTTTGCAAAATTAACTTATAGATGTGAGCTTGTAGCTGGTAGCTTTGAACTTGTAGCTATGAGATTATAGCTGAAAACTTATAGCTGTACTTATTGAGGTAGGGCTGTTTGACAAAACTAGCTGTACAACTAATTTAAACATGTTAAATGACTGAAAAGAGTAGATACAATATAATTTAGTAAAAAAAAGGTAAAATAATTGAGATATGATTTATTGAAAGCTCTTTTTTTTAAAGCTACCTGATGCAGCTTTCTAAAAGCTAGCTTTCAAAAGCTATACGCTTCTTTTTTGAAAGCAATAAGGTTTTTTTATTTTTTGTTCACCAAACTGCTCTAGTAACTTATTGATCAATAAGTTAAAAGCTACCAGATAAGTTATAAGGTTATCTTACAAAACACACCCTTAATGTTAATATAATAGTAATAAACATAAGAATAATTTATGGAGAAATTCGACAATGAAAAAAATAAGTTCAATTTTAAATTATTGAGCTAAGCTCAAACGTAACTTCAAATTTTTAAGCCAACTTTTAGTTTCGTTGACTCATTTAAATATGAGAGAAAATAGATGGTACATTAACCGTGTAAAAATCAACAGTGTAAATGTTTTTTATACCATCAATGTATTATTCATCATTTATGTATTTATGGTCGTTGACTTTCACATAAAAGCAATACAAATGAATGATGAATGATGAACTGATAGTGTAAAAAACGTTACATCATCAGTCATACCCATTAATCTCAATAAATAAACAAGACAAACTTAAATAGAGTTGAATTTCTCCCTTTTCCTTAAGTCAAACTTGAACTTTAATTACACGGTTTGACTCATTTACACCACCTTATTCCGTAACATCCAAATCAAATTAAAATTAGAGTTAATAGTCACATAAGTTTCCAAAATATATCCGTGGAATTAGTTAGGTCCCTGAAAGATTTGTGGATTCTCTTAAATCCCCAAAGATGAATTTGGTGTCACGTTAGTCCCCCTATCCAATTTTGACATGATGGACCTAACAGAATCTTATGTAGCATGTTAAATGCTTTGTTGACCACATATAATATCATGATGGACTATTAAGAAGGTTTCACGTTTGACCCAGAAAAACATTTAACGTGTCACGTAGGATTCCGTTAGGTCTCTCATAGGGGGCTAACGTGATACCAATTTGATCTTTCCGGGGTTTAAGAGATTCCACAAATCTTTCAGGGATCTAAATGATTCCAAAATGATCTTTGGGGGTTTAAGAGATTCCACAAATCTTTCAAGGACCTAACTGATTTCACATGTATCTTTCAGGGACCTATATTACTATTAACTCTTAAAATTACTATCAACATCGGGTATGTCTAATGCTATAACGTCAAAGATTAACACCTTTATTAAGATATGAATGAATTAATTCTTGGATCCTCTATTTGTTAAAGTATTAGAAATGGAAAATTAATTATAAGGTCATATTTTTGCTTTTTTTGAAAATTCCGAAAATCATGTTTTTTAATGACTTTCTACTATTTATAATTTCTTAATAAGTAGTGCCCTAAAAATATTTGTTAATATTATCTTTAATTCTTTAAGAGAAAATAGTTTATACACTGACAATGTGTAAAGGTTTTTTTTTTTTTTTTACACTATCAGTATATCATTCACCATCTAATGATTTATGGTTACTGACTTCTAAATAAAAGCAATTCAAATAAATGGTAGATGATATATCGATAGTGCAAAAAACTTTACACCGTCAATGCATACATATTAAACTCGTTCTTTTATATATAGAATGAATTGGAGGGAGTAGTATCTCCAAATGAATGAATTAATTATTTGTCTTTGTAAAACGAGAGGTTACCATTTATTAAGAAAACAAAAGTCAAATTAAATGGTATAAAAGAATATTTGATAATTCATTTACTTTAAATACATGATTTTGGGATTTTTTTCCTTATATTTAAAAGATTTTATTTCAATTTTTAATGATATTTTTTACTTATCAAAGTATTAAATACATTGAAAAATAGAGATCTCGGTCAAAAAATACAGATTTCGGCAATCGAAAAAAGGAATTTTCGATAAAATCAGTATATTGAAATAAAAATTTAACATTATTATGGCGGAAAGATGAAATTGACAAACATTAAGAATATCTGAATATAGATTACTAGATTTGACTATTTTTAAAGATAAAAGACCGAGTTGAAATATAAAAATAAGAAATTTAAAATATAAGAAAAAGTTAACTAACCTTGTTGAACTTTTTTTTTAAACTAACCTTATTGAACTTTAATTTGGTTCATTCCCAATGATATTTTTTTTAAAACATTTATAAAAAGTTATTATCTCATCTAATTTTAGTTTCGTTCTCGGTACTAATTTATTAAAATACATACTCCCTCCATCTCTAAATATAAAGCCTCTTTGAGAGATTTCACGTCCATTAAGAAAGTGAAATAATTTAGTTAATTGTATTGGAAATGTGAATTTTTGATAATGTAATTTCAAAATTTCCCCTATTAATATTATTGAGAATCTAAAAAGTGTTAAATAAATAGGGGGTGTATGTGGAAGAAAGTAATTAATGATCATTGAAAATTGATATGAGACTTTTTAAATAGAGACAAAATAAAAGTGTCAAGAAAACTTTATATTTAAGGACGAAGGGAGTATATTTTTATATATTCGAAAAAATTAAATACAATAATTAACTTCTTTAATAAGCTTGATTTTAGTTTTTATTTTTTATTGCAAGGGAGTAGTACAGTATTTGTTTACAGGCTTTGCAGGACGGGGAAAACACTTGGAGAGTAGCGCGTGAATTGCATACTTTTGGTTGTAACAACAAGACAGATCTGAAGTTTGGCCCATGGTGTGTCCCCCACAAATGGTAACCGCCACCGTTAGATCCGGAAAGTTTCATCATAACCGCACAAATATTCAATACCTTTATCACACCAATAAAAAGATGACTTCACATATAATGTTGTTGTTTATTATTACGGTATTATTATTATTATTATTATTATTATTATATGGAAAATGTTAAGGAGTGTTCTTAGGGTATGATTTAATGAATAAAAAAATAAAAAAATAATTTTATCTTGTAAAATATTAAATTTAAAATATCAAAGATTAATAAATTTAAATTTAATATAAATTTTTTTAGTGTATTTCTTAAACAATGTCCAACAAGACTGTTATTATATTTTAGAGGGGGTGGAGGGTCTAATCTCTAATGCCTAATAGGATCAAACGTAGTCAGCTTTTTAATTCGGGTTCGAGAAAAGCAGGGTTCAGTAATCTGTAGTCTTAGGCCCAATATTCTTCTAGGGATTGGTGGAAAAAAAAATAAATTAAACAAAAAATAAAAAATAAAATTCATAAAAAAACCCCTAAATTCTCCTATAAATACACACCTTCTCTACACCTACACCTGCAACATTTCTCTCTCTCTTATCTTACTTAGCCTCTCCTCCTACCGTTATAGTCCTGATTAGGGTTCTGATTTTGTCATGAATTTTATGTTGTGGGGCATCTTGAGTCTTGTTCAATAATATTATGGCCCTCTTTGTATTCTTCCACAGCTTTCTTGAACTGCATCTAAAAAGGGTTCCTTTGCATGCATGCCATGGCATCTAGCAACCTTCCACACCTTGTTTTGCGGTTCAATAAAGCTGTGGGAAGATACAGATAGGGTCAGTCAACAACAAATTCTACCTTCCAACACAGGATTCTTCTTCTCTCTCTGTCTTTTTTTTTCCTTTTTATTTCATTTTTTTGTTGTTGTTGCTGTTGTTATTTTTTATTTTTATTCATTGACGATTGAGATAATATCTGATCATAATTCTAAGATGCAGTAATCAAATATTGAGGTTATACCAATTGATCTGATTCATGATGATGGTGACGCTGTATGATTCACCAAGCAAATCGGCTCACACTTAACAGGTAATGATTCAAATTCAATCCCGCAATCAAGGGAATTACGATTCACAATTTTGATAGATGCAAAATTACACCTTTACTTTCAGATCTCCTCATTTTGGTAATTTATAATTTGTTTCAAGTTTTGAATATCCTTTACCCTTCATTATTGCCCATCTTTCCTTTAAAAATAAAAAAAAAAAATTGTCTAACAATTCCAAGCATAAATGGTGAACATATATTTGGAGATAGTGGTTAATTTGCTCATTAACATTTTTGTTGTGCTTGTTTTAGATTTATATTTTTTTGGGTGTCTAAACTTTTTGGCCCTCCTTGTCGAATACTTCATCCGTGATACAAAATTCAAAAGTAAAAAAATTTGAGGAGACAAACATTAACGTGATACAAAATTCAAAAGTAAAAAATTTGAGGAGACAAACATTTAATGGTTGGTTAACACATCAATCAATTATCAAACAACTAATTTAATGCATTTTACATAGATCATCCAATTACAATTCAAAGTTAACAATTTCTAAATTTTTCATTAATTATTTTAACTATAATTTGGGATAAAAACTATAGTCATTTTTTACCATCCTTGTGGGACAGAGGGAGTATAATTATTAAATTAATGCCTATCAATATATATATATATATATATATATATTTATATATTGCCTATAAAAAATTTCTAATAATTAGACTTTTTTTTTTTATTAATTGTGCCATGTGTAGCTTCTAATGCAGGCAAAAGTTACATCTAATTACATTAGATCAAAGGTCATCATTGAGATTATATCTATATAGAACATGTCACTCATCACTCATCAATTCATTAAGTTTTTGATCTGTACTTGTACCGTTTCAGTCGGCAAAGTTACAGATGGTTCGGTAATTAAATATATATTCCAGCCTGCAGATTCAACGTATTAACACCATTATTGTATATATTTATTAATTAATCAATTTTACTGGATAGTTAATTATACTTTATTTGCAAGACAGGAACAATTATACCACCACTGTTGTCCTACTTTACAAAAACACAAGACGGTATTATATTCTGATTCATCTAGCTAATGATATTTTAATTAAAAAAAAATATCTTCAAGTCACAACAACAAAGACTTTGTTTTTATTGGATGCACAGGGACTAACTGAAAGGAACAATTTGAGTTACAGATTGTTAGATCATGGACCACAGAGTAGTGACCATACTAATACTGATACAACCTTTATCTCTTTGTTTTGAGCTTCCAACAACTTATGCATGCTTTTAATCCATTGGTTGGTGACCCTAGCAAGAGGTTAGGTGAAGCTTTTATTGGAAAAGATTAACCCCTTAAAAAATTAAAACCAGAGCTGTACTAAGGGGTGGTTTTTTGCTTTCGAACATATTAGAAAGCTGCTTAAAAGCAATGCAGATGCAACCTTGTAACGGAAACTAGGGTTTTCTTTTTTCCCAATTAAGTTACAGACAACAATTTTGCAAGAAATGGGAGTTTTAGACCACCTGCTAGCTAGTACTGTTGCTTTTATTATTTTCATTCCTAGTTCTGAGATAGAGAATCAGTTTGAATCAAACTCCTTTTTGTTTAATTATCCATAGAGCATAAGATATCAGAAAACAGTAAAAGTATCTTACAAGGTTCATTTTGTTGTATCCAATATATTAAGAATATACCAGATGGCCAATTTTCTTCATTTAGTTGTATCTGACTATTAGATCCAATCAAATGGTGATGAGCTTTTTCAAATTGATCCATCAACTTTACAAGGTGGTTTATTAGATGGTGCATTCACGGGCATTATGAGTCCATCAATAAATATAAGGCCACCTTTTGTTTTTTGTTTTTTTTGTTTTTCTTTTTCAAAAGATACACTGTATAATGCAAAATAAAGTCATATGAGCATGCCACTTTATTAGCAAGATCAATATCCTAACCCTTCTGTAACCCACTAATCTAACATACATATTCTTGTTTGGTTCCTTATTCTATGGCTTTGATTTATTTATTTTCCTTGTGCCTAGCTAATAAATACTTTTAAAAATTGATTGAGCATGTTGTCCTGCTTGTCCTTGTTTGGATCCATTATTTGTTTACATTCACTATTTTAATCATACCTTCTTTACTTTTAATTAATTGTGCTGTACCCTATGCTTTGAAGATAGTCCCAAACGGAATGAGAATGTTGCCAAGTTTAAAGGCTTAACCATTACTCACTTTATATATAAGCTAACTTTTATGGTTGAATTAGGTCCAATTAATACAATTTTATCATGGTATCAAAATCTGATCGAACAGTGATATTGAGTACCCGCAAATGTCTTATTTAAACCTTAAGGGTCTGTATTAAAATAGGCTTCACATTAAAGAAAAATATGATCAAAACGGTATCTATTAAACTCAAATATCCCTCATCCAATGAGCTAATATTTGAGGTTGAGGTAGGCTACAATTCTAAGGGATGGGTTGTAGTCAAATAACGTGGATTGTGTGATTTGTTTATCTTATTTAAGTGTACTTCGGTACAAATTTTTTTCCTTGGAGAAGAAAGAGGGAACTGGAAAAGTTAGATTTTCTTGTGCTCTGTGATAGATGTGCAAGGGTGGAAGATCGGTGAAAAAAGTTGAACGACAGAGAGACAATAAATTAGTAGACAATCCTCTTGATCTTGCTGTCTTACCAGTGACATTTTGTCTTGTTGCTACAACTATCAAAATTTAAACTATTAAAATTTGTAGCCCTTGATCAGCTTTTTGCTTATGGCATTTCATTGCTCGATCTAGTTCTCTCTTTTGAAGAGTGTTCTTTATTAGTAATTGGATCACTATAATTTCTTGACTACCACCCCCTAATAATGCTATGATCATGATGAATCCATTATTCCGCTAAGATTGCATTTTCTGTGAAATGGAAAGCGGATTCACGATCTCTATGTTTCCTGTATTTATTATTTTAAGTGTATATAATACATATATTTTCTGCTTTTATATGCAGCAGTCCCGGTCAACCTACCTTCCACTATATTTTTAGCCCATTTCTATCTATTCAATGATAAATAAAATAAATAAATAAAAAATGGGTTAGAACAAATGACAAACAGCATGATATCTTTTGAACAATCTTTGAATATTGATTTTTGTGGATCTCGAAATTCATATTAATATACTAATCTATCGTAGTCAAGCTCGTCAGCTGAGTTGAATTTAGATGTATCCATACAATAATAGGGAAGTCGGGTGAACAACCAAACAAAATATATAAAATAAAATAAAATAAAAAATTAAGGACATCTTTGATTTTTGAAATTTAATGACATGTTTAATTCTGAATGACATTTTCTTTTTTAAAGAAATAATTGCTAAAATACCACTATGTTGCTCTAATACTACGTTTCTTAGTAAGTCCGCTTAAAATGCACATACTGCCATGCACCCTAAAAAAATGAATACACATTGCTGCGGTATAATACTTAGGTTTCAACTTTTACTTGAATGTGATCACTATGATTGTTCTTTGTCCCCGTGTACAATTTCTTTCTCATCATGGGTCAACATAGTTTCTTTTTATTCTTATTTTGGCCCTTTCATACCAGAAAGGGGAAATGTGTTATTATTTTCATTGGGCTCTTTGTATGGCTGGTTCATCACCGTCGAGTTACTTACGTCAATAACTTACCCTACCATTGATGGTTGGCATGTGCCATGTAGTGTTGTTGTCATTTCCCTACTCATTTATTAAGTTCATTCTAAATAAGATTCAATTTCTTCCATCATCTTTCACGGGACAAGCAATGAGAAAAATAAAATTAAAAAAAGAGAACAAATTATAATGGATCCTGCCGACATTTTACTTTAATGACATGTTTGATTGTAATTGGCTCTATGGTCTTCTATGTCTTTGAGGCTTACAATATAACACCACAATGAAAAAGAGAAAAGTATCTTATATACAATGCCCTTTGTTAGTAATATATATGGTGGTGCTTTATGAATCGGTCATGGCATGACAAAAGGATTTCAATTTTTATTTATTTTTTTAATTAGACCAAAAAGATGTCAAGTGGATAAAGCACTCATGCTGGGAATTATAGTAGAAAGGGCATGTTTATGACCACACGAGTTTAACCATGTACGGTATTACCTACTCTACTCGTGCTCTTGAAGATTCGACCATATAAATGTTTTATACCTCGATGTTGATTGGGTTGGAAAACGAACACAAATGATCTCTAAAGTAGCATCCTTTTAAAAGAGTGACCCAACATCATGGTCTACTTTATTGAAACATTATGTCTACCTCAATCTCAAAAACTAATTTAGAGAATTAGTCCCAGCTCATATTTTAATCCTCAGCTCTCATTTTTTTAATGGAATTTAATCGAAATGCTTTTCGATATTCCTGAGTCGAAAAATACATTTTTATTACGCTTTTATTGAAAAATACATTTTTAAAGTTGAAAAATGTATTTTTCTGATTTGCGGGTGTTGAAAAATATTTCAACTAAACCACATCAGGAAAAAAAAATGGAAGCTGAGGACAAGTAATGACTAATTTATTTGAACAGATAAAAAAAAAGAGAAAATAATATATACACTGACAGTGTAAAGATTTTTTACATTGTCAACATATTATTCACCGTTGATTGGTTAGCTATGGTTGACATATGTAAAAGTAATGCATATTGATGGTGGATGATGCATCGACAGTCATTGTACAAATATTAAACTAAAAAAAAAGTAATTTATTTGAGAAAATTATTGTTCAAATTATTATAAATAAGGAACCCCAAAATCCAATGAGAGCATATAAAGTGTTTAAAAGCCCAATCAAAGACCCAACCTTAATAACCCATTAGTTTTAATGAAATTGTAATCGTTTAACGAATAGTGTACTCGATCCCCACTCGTAGTATATCATGTCTTCTTAAGTTCAACATTCATTGTTACCAATGTTACAATGTATATATTTAAAAATGTGACATTCCAGCTACCTAAACCGCTCACACAGTCACACCCGACCCAATTCTAGAAGCTTGATATCTTATTGAATAGCTTATGGCACATGTAAAACTACTTTATTTCGGTTCTTTACCTTATACAAAAGGCTCAAATGGGAAGATGATAATTTTTCCGCCGATAAATAATTTATTTATACATGTTTGAATATCAAATTAGTATTTATTTAAAAAAAATGTTAACCATCATAATGGAAATGGATAGAAACAATCATAAAGGACCTTCACATCTTAATTTGCATGTAAGGTTTAAGGTTTAAAGCCGGTGAGTTTCGGAATATTAATTATTATTATTATTATCATCATTAGGCAAATGCTAACAAGTAGCCTTAGGACACTTGTTAAGAAGTTAAAAATAGTAAAAATTCATAGAAAAATGTAGTTTTTTCTATTCTCGAGACATTGAATAATGTTCACTCATGATTGATTTTCTAATACTAGAAACCTTAACAAGTATTATAAGGGCAGTTGTTAACAAGACCATTATTATTATTATTATTATTATTATTATTATTATTATTATTATTATTAGTCACTATTCAAAGAGTACTTTTTTGGTCATTGGTTTCATCCTCCAGAAAAATTATTAGTTGATACTGAACCATCGTGTTATTTATGATTCAGGTCAATTATAATTTGCCAAATATTAAAATAACTACCCATCAACTTTATTTCTTTTATTTTAATACTTGGCAAATTATAATTGGCCTTTATTATGAATAACATGATTTTCCATGATCAACTATATGGCTTGGGCTTTTAGTACATAGACAAGGTTAATGGCCTTGTTTTTTTTTATAGAAGTTTTAAAAAATGGCCCTTTGTTTTTATAGAAGTTTAAAAACATTTTTCCTTGCGGACAGGAATAAAGAGATTTTAGATTAATTAATGAGATTAAAACACAAATAATTTAAACTTATTACTCCATCTCAATCCGTCGAGAAAAAAATGCTTCAATCTCACTCCTAGAAATAACGGGAGAAGATACAAAAAGCAAATCCTATTCTCCCATCGTGATTTATTTTGATTTTTGGATAATAAAACCTTGCAAAATTTTAGTCACTCAATCATGTGAATTAAGTATATGTATACTTCTTATAATTTAAATGTTTGTGCCTAGCTAGCTTTAACTTTTTTTTTCAAAAAAAAAAAAAAAATTCACGTAAGCGACAGAGCATGTGCTAAACAGAATTATTTAGTGAAACGCAACAAAACCAGTTTTTCGAGCTTTTAATTACAATCTAACCTTTGTTGAGGTGCATGGGCGGTGCCAGAGGCCCATTAAGAATATTGCATTCGGTAAAAAGTTTCTTAAAGTGGATTTTAGGTTAACATAGTAAAAATGGTCTGAAAGATAGATCACGAGCAGCAGCAAGTTACACTGCATGGCAAATGAAACGTTCCTGTTTACCTTCCCACGTATGATATACTATCACAATTTTTTTCTTATTTGAAATAATATATAATAAAATATATAAATAAAATTTAAAAAAAATAAAAAAATCTATTGTTCAACAGTGGTGCCAACTGCCAAAGCCCAAAGCTTAAAAGCAAGAATATTTCCGTACTAGGAAAGTTGGCTGATCAGGATCCAGTTCATGTCATTGAAGGCTAGCTTCACTATGCATCCAAGATCAGTGTTATAGCTCTGTCTCTCTCTCTCTCTCTCTCTCTCTCTCTCTGGTAACTCATACGATGTCGTGGCCAAATTCACAAAGCGGTTTCATGGGATACTCTTTATGGGTTTCGTGTGTCCGTGTTCAAAATTTCCACTATTTCCCTGAAAGCTGTAAAATCAAAATTGGGCTATAGCTAATAGCATATATGCTGGCACTGTTAGTAGTAAATAATGAAAAATTAAATATTACATAAATGAAAATAAAACTTAATCACTGAGTGAGTGTGTGTGTGTGTTTGTTTTTTTTTTTTTAATGACATGGTTTAAAATCTCTATATATCACAACCAATTTAATAATATCACATGAATATATATGTGATATATCTTTATTATATGAAGATGCAGAGAAGTGCCATGCCTCTGTGGCTCTGTGCCTGCCTGATTTTTGGTGGTCCTACTCCTCTGTGTACAACTTGTTGCATTCCCTTTGGCTAAACCTTTATAGTGTATCTACACTTTATCCCTTATGTTTTGTAAAGGTTCTCTCTTTTTCTCTTTAAGCACTATCCTCATGACTTTCTGCTACACTGAAAAAGCTTATTAGGTGAAAATTCAGTTGATTTTCACACTAGATCGAGTTGCAAAATTGGCTCAATTTTACTATTTAGCTTTGTTGTTTAAAATATGTGTATATGAATATATGATGTGTGTAAAAAACTGTAATACGGTTGAAAACATAGTGACAAGTGAACAACACGAGACAACAAGTATCATCATAAATTACCCAAGATTTCAGCACCAACATGGCTTTCTACAGAGAAAGAGACAGCCAGCCAGAGAGGGAGGGAGGGAGAGAGAGAGAATGAGGGGAAGGTTAAAAAATGATGTCAGGAGAGAGTGGAGTGGTTAAAAAAATGATGTCAGGTAGTGACAAAGGTTAACCTTTTTCACAGAAATGTAGGAGAAGATGTGGATTCACTAAACCAAAAGGGCAACAGGAAGAACTATCATCATTAATGATAAAAAGGAAAGGTGAGGAATCTTCTCTGCAACATTTACTTTATTTTTTCACCATTTGATTGAATGAATCAGACTTTTAGTAATAAACTAGCAAACTATTAAATGGGAAAGTTCACCTAATTCTACAGACAACTAGGAAACATTAAATTTTTATTTGTTCCTATTTTATTTTTTTTTTAAATTATGTTGCAATTTTTTACTGCCCCTCACTTTGCATGGCTCAAACGTGTAGCATCTGATTTAACAAACTTCAGTGTAATTATTAAATTTGTTCATTATCATGTCTTTTTTCCCAACCCAATCATGTGACTGATGAAAACCTACATTGCCATTGCTCATCATGCTAGACCCAAGAGAAAAAAGGTGTTTTAGAAATTACCTACCAATTTTCTCACTGAAAACAGGAGGGGAGTGTTGAATTCTGGTAAAGTGCGTCTTTCCCTTCTTCACTTTAAAGAAGCAGAGAGAAAATAAAGTAGATCGAATTACAGAATTCTGAAGCAAAACTATAAATTCTGGTAATATAAATAAAGTGAATCATCTGATATATAGCAAGGATAAAATTGTAAATTCACCTTTTTAGAGATTACTATTATACATATCATACATTTCATACCATAAATTCTTATAGAGAAGAAAGAGATCGTAGCAGTTCTAACAGTGAGATTTACCTTTGATATATTGAGAAATTTGAGATGAAGGGGAAAGGAAGAGTGAAAATGAACCGTGCACTCTGCATCTGCAAGAGTAGGAACGGAGGAGTAGCTAGCTAGCTACAAGTTACCAAGCCTGAAGTTGCCATATTCTCCCACAGCTTTCTTGAGCTTCAAGGGCTTTAAATTCTGAACGATGGAGAACTTTAAGATGCATAAGAAGTTCAAGAAAGCTGTGGAAAAGCATGACCAGGACTTGAACTTAACACAAAAATTGAGCCATAGATAGATCTCACATACATCCCAACCCACTATACTAGTTGAATATGTATGGGTTAGTTTCTCTATATACTTAGAAAAGGGAAAGGAGGTGCGTGAGGTGAAGGAGCTGAGGTAGAAATATTATACTAGGGCCATAGGGAAAGAAAGAAAGAAAGAAGCTAAGGCTTTGGCACTTACAAGCTAAGAGAGTAAAGGAGGGGTGAGAAATATAATGAATTGAAGTGAGATATGAGTGTGCCCATACAAAGTTTTTCATGGACCACTCTACCATTTATAATATCAATCTACCAGCTTTATAGAGAGGAGGTGTGGAAGAGGAGAGAGAGGAGGGAGAAGAGGGTTGGGTTTGGTTTGGATTGGTTTGGTTTGGTTTGGGGTGGGGTGGGGAAGGGTAAGAGTAGAGAGGAGGTGAGTAGGGTTATTAACCTTCACTTGCTTACTTACTTATTTGCACAAATTAAAGGTATGCACGCAATTTACCCACAAAATGGCTTACTTTCCCGGTGAGTGCGCAGTGGGTCACATACAAACTCGTCAGATGGGTAAAGAACAATAATCTTTCATAAAAAGACAAATAGATAAAAGAAATGTCACGCACCCTCAACTATTAAGATCGGATTTCCGCTAACTAAGTTGATCTCTCAATTTGAATTCCATTATTAAAGTAACTTTAGCAAGAGCTTCGTTGTTTTTTTACCAATTTCTTTAATGATTGATATTGTTTGAGTACGTACATACAAGTTATTCTAAAGATGAGAAGGCACTTGATCCTAAATTATTGTTTTTATTAAAAATAAAAATTCAAGCAACAAACGGGATGGGAAGAAAAAAAAAAAGCTTAAATATATCTTTATCCTTGAGTGATTTTTGGATTTATATTAGTTAATTTCTAGAAACAAAATTTTGATTTTGATTTTTGAGTAGTTCAAAATTTTCACTTTAGTTCTTAATGCTAACTTGGATGATAACTCTCACTTCTGACATATGTCATAATAATTATCGAAGTAACTAATTGCAATATTAATACGTCATTCAGAATTATCGAAACCAAAATTTTTAAACATACCGAAACCAACAATTTTTTTTTTTTTTTAAATCCAAAACAAAATCTAGCTAATATAAGTTTTCATCGACGAAAACATATATTTTTTATTAAAAAAAACAAAAAGCAAAAAGGCAAAATAGAGGTTGTAAATTGAAAAACCTTCCCATTCCCCTCACATGCCACCATGTGAAAAGGATCTCTTTTTTTAATTTTGTCTAGATTTAAAGGCATGGGTTGTTTATGGTCCCCAATCTTTGTATACGTATTAATTTATTTCTCTTTGATCTATAAATAAATAAATATTCAGCTCTAGGTCATAATCAATCATTTTGCAGTAATGCCAATGTTTTATATTTGGATAGAATAATTTATCTTGAGCTAGTTATGACAATGCAAAATGTGGTAGCATATGAGGCTGCCCAATGAAGGGACTATTATTGTGCACTTTTCTATTTCTTTTCAACTCCTAACTAAAGAAAAGGGATAAAAAGAAGCAGCGGAGGTGAAGATTGTTTCCATATAGAGTGCCTTTCTATTTTTCCACTTCTATGCGTATATATCCCGGAGCTATTTCATCTATGCGCTATACATCTACTACTAGCTTCTTACATAAATCAAGATGTACTTTGCTACAAAGTGGTTGAGTTTTTAATGCCAAATGTTTGCTCAAAATAAAAAATGCGCCCACTGTTATCTGCATTTTTGCCATCGGAGATGTATCAAAAAATTAATATGTCTAAAGCATGTCTGGTATTAATTCAGTTATTTAATAACGTTCATTATCATCCCACTTTTTTTTTTTCTACATATTTTTTTCCTTGAAAATGTCATAAAATTATTACTAAGGATACTTGATTGGATTTATTACTACTAACTATCTAACAATTATATTTGATTTATTAATACTATTGTTTCTTGGTTTCTGAGAGTGTCCTCGCACCCAAAAAGTGAGAGACTAATCTCTTAGTCTCATTCGTTTGTAGCGCTTCTTCAAACCTGTGATTCCTAAAAATCGAGATTGAAATCACGTGATACTTTGATACTTAGGGATTTGATAAGTGACCATCATGCTAACATGTGTTGGTACTATTGTTTAATTTACTTAGTAATCTTTTAAAAAAAATAATTTATTAAATTTGATTTGTAATTAATTATCTATAAATTAATTATCCAGTGAAAACCTGCCGAAGACTAATGGTACTAAGACGAGTGCAAGAAGAGAATATCCCTTTCACCTAATTATCCAAGCCCAATGAATGAACCAGCTTCTAGAAGTTTAGCTGCACTTCACTTATTTTTGGCCTCTACGTCCAAATTAATTTTAAGATGATAGTAGCATATAAATAAGAAAAATTTTGTTGAAATACAAGGCAGCAATTCTTTAAACCCTTGTGGGAGGATTTCCTGAATCTATACCTCTACCGGATATATCTATCATCAAATTAAACGTTGCTTTCTAGAAGGAAAGAATTAAAAATTGTTTGAAGGAAATTCCTGAGATCTCAACCCGTCAAGTAGTGTAACTTTTTTTTTTTAAACTCATTAGGTAATTGTTAATTGTTCCTAATTGACCGCTTCAAGTACTCCACCAGACAATGTATTTAATTTAAAGAAGAGAACAATTAATTAAGATTATAAGCTTTGACTTTCACGACCATGTAACTTTTTTTTTTTGGAAAGTATTAGTGAAAGACAAATAATTTTTGGAAGTATGGTGAAGAGCCTAACCAATAATCCCTTCCATTTCTAATTTTATATGAAAAATGATTAAGAAATTTACTTAAAAAGACCTATATGTAAATCTACACATAAGATTATGACACTTGTATTTTATGTTTTTTTATTTTATTTTTTTTAATTTAAAAAATAATAAGTATCAAAATCTTGTATATAAGTTTGTATGTAGGTCTATCTATATAAATTTCTAAACCATTTCTTTTTTATATATACAAATGAATTCAAAGATCAAACTTGAGAACTTTTGTTGTGACATAAAATTTTAATGAATTTATAAATTTTAATCATCAAATCGAAAAAAAAAATTTACATATAGTAATTTTTTAATGACAGTGGACCTAAATACAAACACTTCTATGTCTTATTAACGAATATTGATGATCTAAGCAGATATTATATCACTTACGCTCGATATCACTTGTTCAATACCTGAATTTTTTATAGGTAAAAAGAAAATTTATCGAAAAATGATTTGGACATCCAATTTTTCACCGATGGGGTGGGGAAAAAATGAAAAATACTTGAATCCACAACGACCATATATATGACCATAAAACATGCTGTGAAGGGTATGAATGAGTGGGATAAGACATGATTGCATACAGAACACACAAGTTTGTAGGCGATCGCGTTTTCTATTTATTATGGTATCATTACATAAAAAACAGAAAGGGATAACATAAGATATTATCATCACATCATGATCATGTGCGTGCTTGGATGATAATGTGGTGGGTTGCGGCACTGCGGGTCACTGCGGGTCCTCCATAGTCACTTATTCAGATACTCCACGTATATACATACACCCACCAATTTATTTACAGCACCTTAACTGAACAATGAAAAATAATTAAAAAAAAAGCTAAAAATATAATTATAAATAAATGATTAAAATCAACATTAAAATCTTTCTAACATATGAACAAACAACATGTATTGTTATTACATAATTAAGAAAGATGGTGATGCTTTGATGTTTTTTTTTAAAAAAAAATTATTTGAATGTTCCTTTTTCATAATAGTATTGATTTAATGATTTAAAATATTTTTTTAAAGTAAAAATATCATTTTCATAATAGTATTGATTTAATATTTAAAAATATTGATGATTGAGATTAAAAATTAAAATAATAATAGATGATATTAATATTGATCTTAAGATAAATAAAAAAAATAATAACATCTATTTTTATTTTGAAAAATTATTTAGGTTAGTTAAAGATATTGGCAGATTTGTAAAATGATTATCATATGTGAATCTTGATATCCAAATAATGATAATAGATAAAATAGGTGATGATGGTTTATTTGCAATAAGATAAAAATAAATGAAATTTAATAAGATTGAAAACTAATTTTCCTAAATAAAAGTTACAAAGGCTGCATGCATGAATATCACTTACAAATTGGAGTATAAAATTTTTTTCTAAGAAGAAAATAGAAGCGGTATAATTGGGAGGTCCACCTCACGAGCAGCAGACGCCAGTTATATCAGTTTGATATTCAGTTTGTTTTCTTTTGTAGCGTACGGAGCAAGTGGGCTGGTTTGTTTGTGTCGCACGGAAATGAAAGTTTTTACGGTGTGGCTTCGTGCGTGTCGACAATGACCATTAATAAAATTTTTGTTATCAAGGGTAAAATTTTTGTAGCGTGGGGTTAGAAAATTAATTTACAAGGGCATTCATAGCATACTCTTAAGTTAAGACTCACTAGACTCTGAGACATCAGCATTATATCATCATTTAGCTATCAGATTCAATAATTTTGTTATCAAGGGTAAAAAATTTTGTAGCGTGGGGTTGGAAAAGGCATCCACAGCAGAGTTTTAAGTTCACCAGAATCACCAAACTTTTCAAATCTTCCACCATAGCAGAGTCAACTTCAGCATTATATCATCATTTAGCTATCAGACTCAACTTCAAACTTTTCAAATCTTCCACCATAGCAGAGTCTTAACATCAGAATCACCAAACATGCATCAGCATTAAATCATCATGTACTTTTATACACAATTTTATTTCAATAATGTTAATGTAATACAATTTCAATAATATTAACTACGTAGAATTTATAAAAATAATCTCAAATAATATTTAAATATTAAAATTAAATCAAAGTTAACATTACACTAATTAATGGTACCTACTAAAAATTATAAATTAAATAAAAAATCCAATATAATTCAAAATATTATAATTTAAATAACACTTCCGTGTTGTCCTCCAAATTGTTGACACAAATGCTCCATTATTTATTTATTTATTTATTACAAAACTAGTGCTATATATAACCACACAATGGACCATTGCATACTAGAAACAACCGCTATTTTTAATTTCAAATTATTTATTATTTATTTATTTAAATATAAAAAATATGTACTTCTTTAGGTTTTATTTTTAAGCAAAAATAACTAATTTCATAAGTATTTAAGAAAATTATTTGAGTGTATTTAATTTTCTCAAATTCATAAAAAAATAGACTATTTACTTTTTCATAACAAGACAATATATTTAAGAATAAAAGAGAAAATATATATTTAAAAATATTATTTTATTTTTTAAAAAATATTATTATTATTATTATTATTTATTTTTAATTTATTGTTATTATTTATTTATTTATTTATTATTTGTTTGTTAGGATATTATAAAGTAAAAAAGAAAAAATGACAAAAAACGAGTCTCACATAATCTTAAGTTGAGTATGTTATTTTTTTTTTAAATTTAACTCATTTATTAAAAAGAAACTACTGTCTGATAGGAACAAACAGGTGAACGGGGGGTGTGATACCTGACCCTGCAAACATTAGAATGCACAATCCAACAAGCTAAATAATGTGCTTCACTATTACCTGATCTATTTATAAAAGAAAATAGGCAATTAACAAAGAGTTTTACTTTTTGAACCCCTTTGTTTACTCACTGGCTCCCATTTTTTCTGCCTTACATAAGGCGGAAGTATATTTTTCCGCCTTATACAAGGCGGTAGTGTAAAATTATCATATTTTTTCCGCCTTATACAAAGCGGACGTGCAAAATTACCATTTTTCCGCCTAGAAAGAAGCGAAAAAAACTGATAATTTACACTACCGCCTTGTATAAGGCGGAAAAAATGAGGGCCGATGAGTAAACAAAGGGGTTCAAAAAGTAAAACTCTTAACAAAAGAGCGAGCTAGACACTTAATAGCTAACTTAATAGATCCTAGCTCTGTGATATCTTCCTTTGATGAATTAAGAGCATACATCCACCAAAACCTTGCAATCTGACTGAACCAGCACCTTTGAGAAATTCTGTTCCTTTGCAGCCTCAAGACCCTTTAAAACTGCCAGAGCTTCCTGATGCGTTACAGACAATGGTTTAAAATTCTTCTATGCTCCTGCTAGAATAAAATTTGCACTACTGTCCCGGATTATCCATCCACAACCTCCAACTTGGTCATGATTAGGAAAAGGTCCATCAGTCTGAACAACAACAGCATCAGCTAAGACAAGAGGATTCACAGGATTATTAATCACTCTAGAAACTGAATAGGGAGACGAGTGAGTTGCTTTACTGGATGCTTTCTCTGACTGTATCCAAAAGTTTTCAATTTCTGAAACTAACTCTGGCACAAACTTCATTCTACCTTGAAATTCACCAACATTCCTGCCATTCCATAAGAACCACATCACCACGATAGCAAAACACAGAATTTTGAAGATTAGCAGAGTTTGGAGAGAGTCAACTTAAGACTCTCCACCAAATTTTGAAGATCAGCAGAGTCTGTTATTTTACCACCGAATTTAGTCTTAAGTTGAGTATGTTATTTTACAGACTCAACTTAAGACTCTCCACCGAATTTTGAAGATTAGCAGAGTATGGAGAGAGTCAAGAAGAAAATCTGAACTTAAGACTCTCTACCACTCACTCCAGACTCTGTTATGCATTCCCTAAATTAACCTATGATATAAATGTGACATGTATCATAAAATAGTATTTTGTTCGATAATTGTTGGTTGATAAATGACATATGTTATATAAGGGATTGATTGTTTTACAGCATTTTGTAGACGAAATTTAATTACATCCTATCTCAATCATCTATTTTACCTTAATGTAGTGGTCCATATTTTAGGACGAGAAAGAAAACCTAAAAATTGAAAATTGTTAGATCAAAATATAATAAATAATTAAGATTACGAATAACTTGACTTCGTTTGCAACGATATAATTGAATCCTTTTAATTTGACTGTTGTCTTATACATTTTAAAAGAATGATGATTCCCAAATCATATTTTTTAAATCCCGAAATCTCTCTTTCTTTTTTATTGAACCCTATAAAAAAAATTCGACACTTATAAGTCAAAAAAATTGTATTTTCCGACCTAAAAATACATTCTTTAATCAGGGATTGGTTTGAAAAATGCATTTTCAAATAGAGTTCGATCAATATAAATTTTGATAGATTTCAAGTTGAAAAAAAAAAATGGAATCCTAAAAACTGACTTTGAAAATAAATACTCATTTTGAAATATCTTAAGAGTACTAGTCTCTGACCTCCATTTTTTAGTCCTTAATCCCCATTTTTTATGGAGTTTAATCAAAATATAATTTCGATATCCATAGTCAAAAAAATACATTTTTTCGACTTTAAAAATGCATTTTTCAATAAAAGGATATTCGAAAATATACATTTTCTGACTCAGAGATATCGAAAAAAATTCTAATTAAACCCTATAAAAAAAAGGGAAATGGGAACTAAAAAGTAGGGGCCAAAGAACTAGTACTCATGTCTTAAACCTTACTCGTATATTATGTCGGGGGTTTTAGTTTATTGACCCCCCACTTAATCACTTGATCCTCTTTTTTCTGCCAAAACCCAAAATTGCCCTTTTTTTTCTTAGTTTACAACACACACACCGGAGGGTTAGCGAGAATTCGAAAAAAAAAAAAAAAAAAATACTGCTCGTTGGGGTCAGCGAGCTGTGTAAATCTACACACTCGCTGACCCTGGAGCGAATCAAGAGATTTGTGCATCAGAATAGCTCGCTCGTGTAAATTTACATAGCTCACTGACCCCCAGCGAGCAATAGTATTTTTTTTTTGTTTTTTGAATACTCGTTAGCACCCAAGCGTGAATGTAAAATACGTGTACTCGCTGGCACCTCAGCGAGTTCTATTTTTTTTTTCTATCTTCGAACTCTCGCATACACTTCAGCGAGAGTGTGAATATTATGCACCTCAAGTCTGTTAGTTTATTATTGAGTGTCCATTGCACTACTTTGATAGTTGTTGATTCCTTTTGCCCAATTATACTCTTCCATGTGCTGCTCATTTATTTTTCATTATTTCCATTTGTTGCACTTGGCTTTGTTGCATAATCTCTATCATGTGTTGTGCTGAGTTCGTGCCTTGCATTTTTTTAGCAAATTTAACAATCTCGCTGGGGGTCAGCGAGAAGGCAAAAAAGAGAAAAAAAATTAAAGCTCGCTGAAGGATCAACTAACTGTGTAAAATAACAAACTCATTGACCCTGGAGCGAAAAATAAAAAACTCGCTAAAGGGTCAGCGAGTGTGTAAATTTGCACAACTCGCTGACCTACTAGCGAGCAATATTTTTTTTGCTTTTTCAAATTCTCGATGGCCCTCCAACAAGTGTGTTATAAACCCAGAAAAAAAAACAATTTTGGGTTTTTGTAAAAAAAAAAAAGGGAATCAAATAATTAAATAAGGGGGTCCATAAACTAAAACCTATGTTGAGAGTCCTTCTCAAGCTAGCCCAAATACATACCGGGCCTTGTGTGCTCCTCATCTAAAATGGGTGGTCCCATTCCTTTGTTTGTTAGTTTTTGTAATACTCTCGTTGTCTTTAAATATAAGACTCTTTTGATATTTTTATTTTTGTTTTTATTGATAGGACATTTGTCAATTTTTAATGACAATTAATTACTTCTTTTTACAAATATTCTTATTTGCCTAACACTTTTTATATTCTCAATAATATTAATAGGGGTAATTTTGAAAATACAGCTAACTAAATTAACCAACTTTCTTAATTGATGTGACATCTATCAAAATCATCTTATATATAGTAACAGGGGAAGTAATAATTTAAAATTGAGTGAAAAGCTTTTTTTTTTCTCTATGATGGATTGATGAAGAAAGTAGCTAGCTACAATTTCTTATACTAAAATCTTTTTCGTATACACGGCACAAATTGAATCTTACATAATGTTCAAGAAACAATTTTTTACCCAACTATGTTTCACTATATTGATTGATTTACATGACACATTTTATAAAATTTATATAGTGATTAAGATATGATAAAAACGAGATAAGATAGGAGCAACGTATAACATAACTCTTACATTATAGAGTATTTGGTGTTGGATAGACCTGCACTGAGGTTGGCGAGGACAATTGCCTTTTCTAAGATTTTTTTTTTTTTTTTTTACATGGGAGGTCTGGGACTAGAACCCATGACCTGGGGGAGGGGGAAATCCTAAGTGTCCCTGCAGCCACCAACTGGGCTGTCTTACGTGGACAGATTTATTTATTTATTTTTTAAATTCAATTATATAAATATTAGTATTCTATCTCATCCTAAATATAAACTTTATTTAACTAATAATACATTCTTTAAGAAAATTAGTTAGTATTATTAGTGACGTTTGATATAAATATTTGATATACTTTTTCAAAACTGTTTCTATAATTATTATTGAAATTCTAAAAAATATTAAGTAAACAAAGATGTTTATGTTAAAAAAAATAATTAATACCATTAAAAATTTGAGTCTAGACTTACATTTAGGACAAAAAATGTCCAAATAAAACTTACATTATTTAGGAGCGGATGGACTATATATGTTAGCATGTTTGAAATGAAAGTTTAATGGATTTTGAGTTTTTAATTTTTTTTAAAGTACAAGTCTTGGAGCCCATGAACTGGTGAGTAATGATTGCGACGAGTTGTCTTGTAAAATTGTAAGCTAAGTTTAAGTTTAAGGTAAGTTCAAGATGAAAAATAAAAAGAATATCAGTGTAAAAAAATGTTAAAGTAATAAATAATATGGTGGACAATAATTATGAAAGTTTGTATAAATGTTCTTTTAGTGTGAAATTTCAATAATGTAATACAAGTTTCTATCATAAAATTTTGATATATGGTTCACCTTTTCTTATGAGGAAATTGGGTATTTCTTAGTAACGAATGTTTTTGTTTATAAAAACATACTTTTATATTTTAATGCTATTGATTCATATTTACCTCTCTCGTATCTGAAAATTTTTAGTTCCGTCTTTTTTTTCATGGTGACAAAATAAAGATGTCAATATGTGAGGATATGTGACTAAAAATTTATCAACGAGATTGACTCAAGTGGTGCGATCCTGCCAATTTGAGAACTTGGGAATGAGACCTAAGACTAAGAAGTTTCAGGTTCGATTCACAGTTAACATACCCGCTGGGGAAGGCATATGAACGTGACCTCGTACAGGATTAGTCTCAAGGGTTCCCTGGTATTAAGGATGCTCTTGGAGACACCTCTGATCCTGATCAAAGAGTACATAAAAAAATGTGATTAAAAATTTCACTATCCTATCACAATTTTTTTTCTAACTCAGCTATATAAGCTGCATAATAAAAAATACAATAGAACAACATCACAATCTTATCTGATTAGTGGGTGTAGTTCACATAATCATGTTCCAAGTTTTAAGACTTGGGAACTGGAAGTCCCAGATTCAATCCTGGATGTCACCATTTGGTGAATTTAAATCCTCTTCCCATATTCTCATATAAAAAAATCAAAAAATATTTTGCCTACTAAAAAAACATCATAATCTTATTGTAGGGTTAACCAATAATAAATCCTACCGCTACAGGATAAGCATGAGCTCTATAGTACAGGATAAGGGTGAATAACTCATCATTCTTATCCTATAAGAGTCACGTCAGCCCTACTGGGCCGAACAGGCCCATAAGGCACCACAACACAACTTCCCCTATAAGTATCGCCATGCTATAGGGGCTAAGTTATGTTCTCTCATCCCTACTCTCAAGAACTACGTGTGACTTGATCCCCTTTATCACTGGGGGTACGTAGGTAGGACCGGGGTCACCCTCGTCAGCTGCAACAACCACAAACACACATCGTGGTGGATCTATTTCTCAGATCCACAACATTGGCGCTGTCCGTGGGGAAAAGGAAAAAGAAAAAGAAAAAAAAAGAAAAAAAAAAGAAAAAGGATCCAAGAAAAAGAAAGATAAAAAAAAAAGAGAAGGGAAGAAAAGCCTATGCCGTCGCTGTTCTTGGAGGAAGCACCCCCTTTCACTGTGGATGCTGGCGATGTTCACGGTTGCGGGACCGGTGCTGCTACATCTGCCACCAGAGGAGCGGGGAGACATCCACGGGTTACTGAACAGTGAAGAATGGCGCTCATCCCTCTGGTTGGGTGTCACCGGCATTCGTGGGAGTAGCATCACCGCGGTCTCACCACGATCGTTCCCAGTGCTATGCCAAACCTCCACAACCACCAAGTTTTGATGCCGCAATGCATTCGGAACTGGTCTGCGAGCACAGCGCCGTCGATACCACCAGATCCGCATCCTTTGTCCTTCCTTCCATTAACGCATCGCGATCTCACTCCGTCTTCTTATCTCACTCTTCAAAATCGCCATGATTCCACCGTCAGCTGCGAAGCCACCGTCGCGTCGTGGCGTTCCGCTTACAGCAGAAGTGTCGGCCGAGGCCACTGGTTGACTCGCGATTGCATCGGGATCGCTCTCTCCGGCCAACTCTCTCCGGCCAACACACCGTCTCCGGGTGCAACGCTGCTCTCCTTCCTTGGCGACCCTGCACCGGCGACAACCGACGCCGTCACCGTCAAGAAGCTCGCGCAAGCCGCCGGTGCTCCGGTGCGTACCCCTCGCCGCCCCGTGCTTGCCACAGCCACACAACAGCAGCACAGATGCTGCATTAGGGTTTCAGCCCTAATGGGCCTTAGGCCAAAAAAAAAGGCCTAAACAGGCCCAAAATAAAAATAAAAAAGTGGACGACAACAACAAAACAGGGAAGTAATTTTCTTATTCAATTGTCAATATCACTCATTAGCGCATGATTAATTTGATTACATGTCATTTATTAATTGCTAATAATTATCATTACTGTTATAAATTATTAACTTTGAACAACAATAACTAATTAATTATTATTTTCGTACACATGCAAGGTACACGTATGATGGCCCGAGCAGCTGAGTGACCCATTTCAAGATTCTCATCAATGGGCAAATCGTTTTCCGAGCATAGTGAACACAATAACATGTTACTCTATTCGAAACGTATTGATGATGGCGAGGACCCCCGTGCCGAGTTTCCCTCTTTGCGCTTGTGTTCCGAGCGTAGAGAAGCCTGTGTACGGTCCCTTGCTTCGAATACATGTGCCAACTGCGCGCAGACCCTCGACAGCGTCCCCCTTTTGGTATCTCATACATTCAGAATGTCGGGAATCACGCACTACCTTTCTCTTCTCGGATTCGTAAGACGATTGTGGAAACCTCGCACTGTGTTCCCCACTAGAGTCTCTCGTTCCGGGTAGGAAGAATATTTTGTTGATTTCCCCTTCTCGGAATCGTTTGCTAATTATGAAGAATCTCATATCGGGTTTCCCTGTCATTATCCGAGCACGAAGAACGCTATCAACCATCAGTGATACTCTTCCGAATAAAAGGCATCAACTAGCAAACAATGTTTTATGTCACCACCAACTCTCAGAAGCTCAGCACAGGCTCTTCGAGCCTATACGAGCTTGGGGGGCTTGTAGGGTTAACCAATAATAAATCCTACCGCTACAGGATAAGCATGAGCTCTCTAGTACAAGATAAGGGTGAATAACTCATCCTTCTTATCCTCTAAGAGTCACGTCAGCACTACTGGGCCGAACAGACCCATAAGGCACCACAACACAACTTCCCCTATAAGTATCGCCATCGCCATGCTATAGGGGCTAAGGTATGTTCTCTCATCCCTACCCTCAAGAACTACGTGTGGCTTGATCCCCTTATCACCCGGGATACATAGGACCGGGATCACCCTCGTCAACCCTCGTCAGCTGCAACAACCACAAACACACATCGTGGTGGATCTATTTCTCAGATCCACTACACTTATCTTATCATATTATAATGGTATATAAAACTCTGAATATATACCAACACGATACACCAAACTGTCTTGTTATATCCCTCGTATTATTTCCACCATAGCAGCCTTGCAATGTAAGATGCACATTAAAATTGAAAGCATCAAGAACAATTTTTTTTTTTTAATTTTAAAAAAAGAGTTTAATATTTGTGCATTGATATTGTAAAGTTTTTTACACTTTCAGTGCATCATCCACCAACTTTTAGTTAAAAATTAATCATAGTTAACCAATCAACGATAGATAATATGTTGACAGTGTAAAAAATCTTTATACTGTCAGTATATACACTATTTTCTCTTAAAAAAAATGTCTTTGGCTGCTAAAAAATTTAAAAGCTACTATTGAAAATAAAATAAATTACCATCAGTAGGGAGAAAGATAAACAACGAAGCTAAATTTTACATAAATTCATTGTGAGCCAGGTTGATGCACAGGTTGCAACGTTAACCTAAACCAAGGCATTTACGGTGACAAAATTTTACGGGCTCATCAATATATCAGAATTACTTTAATATCCAGACTTAATTCATAATATTTACCAGTGCATTTGATCAAATTTATCAGATTCCAACACTTCTATAATTCTATTAATTAATTAATTCCATTAACTTCACTTCATTAATAAATTTTAATTTGGAATATTGTTTCCAAATATCATAATTTTGAAAAAAAAAATTAAACATTATTTTTTAAAAAAAATTGAATATCATTTATGCATAAAAATAATTAATTTTGAATTTTCTAAAACTCTATGTAAATGGATAATGATTACAAAATAAAGTATATGGAGGAAACATGATAAAGTATCTCCTCATGTGAGGAGATAACTTGTCTCCTTAACCCATTAAAACATTGCCACATGTATCTAATTATTTTAAAGTTTTTTTTTAATTAAAGAGAAACCAACTAACAAAAACAAATAAAATTGAAAAACGCAAGCTACAAGCAGAAAACACCATACAAGCTTAAGGACCATACAATCACCATCAGATGATAAAGAAAAACACTATGGTGCAGCATACAATCACCACCATTGCATTGTGCATCATACAGGCACTTGTTCCTTTTGATAACCAAAACAATGTACATCATACAGGCCCAAATTTTGCATTTTTTAATGACAAAAACCCCCGTACAATTAAGTTGAAACCTATTTTATTGTGCAGCACTCAAATACAGAATGTAAAATTTAGATCAATTTGCATATTTTCCTCGGTTTTGATCTGTCCAAGTTTCATCAAGACATGGGAGGGAAATGCTCAACATCCATGAAGAGAAACTAGATTGAGTTGATCCCATCCCTTTAAGTGCCAATCATAGTCCGCCGATCGTCGCCAACATCCCGCGCCGTTGCAGTTATCGCCAAACAACCGCCACCTTCAATCCCACTGCCATCCCTTAATCCCATTTCCCGAATCCGTAATCATGTTTTCCCTGATCATGTGACTGCTAGTGGCGGGCAAACGACGGATGCGGCGATGCCTCGGTGGTGAGTTGGTGACTACAACGGTGGCTGTTTGATTCCCTTGGCCAAGCGATTCTCTTTGCTTGCATTTTTCCGTGTCAGTTTCCACTGTTTTTTAGTTGGTTTTTTTTTAATTAAAAAAACATTTAAAATAATTAGATACATGTGGCAATGTTTTAATGGGTCAAGGAGACAAGTTGAGGAGATACTTTATTCTGGAATGATTATGAATAAAAATTAAAAAAATACCAACGCAATAATAGTAATTACATAAGGGAGCTGGTGGAATCAATCAAATTAAAATCTTGGCGATAAATTAATGTTCCTTTCTTATTCCAATTGGCGTTTATGTCCTGTACTTGGTTTTTTAATTTCAAAATGTATTATTGATGTAACTATCTTGTTTTGAGTACTTCTAGTGCTCTATATATGTTAATGAAGTGATTTTGGTTTGCTGTAAAAAAAAAAAAAAACATAAGGGAGTTGGTTTTGGCTTATGGTAAGTCTCAACACAAGTATGGTCCTAATCCTTGACTTGTTACGATTTGGAAAATTTGGCTTAGCATTAATGAAATTTTTTCTATTATGAATATGCTAGATAAAGTAAAGGTTATTTCTTGGCAATGAGTCATGTACATTAATGATTGCAATATCCTCTTTGTATCATGGTGTAATAATCTCCTTCAATATATCCCTCAATTATGCAGGGAATAAACGTTTGGTCTAGTAGAAACATTTTAGAAAAGTGGCACTGAATATGTAACAAAAATATAATGAAATGGCCACTTTTTATGGATGCTTTAGAAAAATAGTATCGAAAATGAAACAGAATTTAAGAAAATTAGTTAACCTTTCCTTATATTTTAAACACAGAAAAAAATGTTTTTTCCCCTTATATTGAAAACCGGAGAAAATACAGTATTCACTTCGGCTCGAATTATAAGCAATTTTAACTAATTTTACGCTTATTAAGGAGGTTAGTTGATTGTATTTAATTTTCTCAAATTTATAAAAAAATAGAGGTATTTTAGAAAAGTAGTATTCGGAATGAAACAAAAATTAAATAAGATAACAATTTTCTAGAGATGTTTCAGGAAAGTGACATTGAGAATGAAACAAAATATAATAATGTTAGTTAATTTTGCTTATATTTTAAACCAAGAGAAGTATGTTTTTTGTTGTTTATAATTCAAGTCGGAGGGAGTACAAAGTTACCTATTATGGATTTTGTAATTGTTTATTTTCAACAACAATGATGTTTGGCACATGGTTGAGTTACTTGACACGATAAAAGTTTGATCTTGGGGCTGACTCAATCATTTGATGGACAAGAAAGTTTTTTGGGATTGGTACATGATGAATCCCAAATCTCATATTTTTTACTGTTCAAATTTTTTTAATAACTACAGTATTCAATTACTATGTAAGGTGTTTTTAATGTATCTGATTTCGGGTACTAATTATACCCTCGTTCAATACAAGTTAGCTTATAATTTTTTTTTAAATGAGGTATAATGCACAAATTAAAAAAATATTTTATATTATTATATTTTTTTGTATCCAATTAAATTTACCCTAAAGGATAGTCTAAAATTTGAGTCATAATAACAAATGTAAAATTGAAGAGTTTGGTAGAGGTATGATAAATAAAATATGAGTATTTAGGTTTAATTCACGATAGTTGCATAATTTTTTTACTCCACATCTTTATTAAAATTTTGCATATAAAAAAATTTAAGGACAAAAAAGTTGGGCGGTATATATGTATGTAATCATTTCTAATTTTGCAATATAAACATGTGAATTAGGTATCATGTTTGAGGCATTTTACTGGTGGAAAAAATATACATACGGGTTAAAATATAGATGTTTTGGTTCATCAGAAATAATGGTGGGAGGTACCGTTACGTAATCACGTATGCGTGATAAATACGAAAGTGATGATTAATTCTTTGTTTATAAGATGAGAAAATACCACTCCCTCCTGTTCTTATCATAAGATCATATAATAAGGACCGAAGGAGTATTGGTTAACACCAAAAATTCATCAAGAACACAAAAAAAAAAAAAGCACTAAAACCCATATGCAAGAGACCCAAAGGCAACCTATCATTTGCCCTGCATCATGAATTTGGAGAAGAGTTGGTAGCCCCGTGGGGGCCTGCCATGGGCTCAATTATGCACTCCCATGACATCAGATCAGATTCAGAAAGTTTTAAAAAAAAAGTCTAGTTATGGAGTGAGATCAGGAAATCATTAAATAATAAATTACTATTCCTTTGGATTGTAAATATATATACAACTATTTTTTTTTTTTCTATCAGTGTATGCCTCGATTGATAGTTAAAGATTAATTTCTTTCGAAATATATGAATTATCGAAGTGTGTTTTGTCTTTAATAATAAAGTCTTTTCTATATTCATTACAAGAATCTATCTCCCAACATATGTTCAAGAAAAGTAACCCATTCATCTTGACGTAAATATATATACCACTGAAGTGGCAAATTTAAACTAACTTAATTATTGGCGGGGACATAGTTTGAACAGCATGCATTTTAATTTGCTGCTTAGCTTGTCCTATATACTAGTATATATTATTGTTCATCTGCATGGAACCAAATTTTGAACTTGAAGCTAATCACACAGACTTAAAGTAGGGAGAGTTCTTAGGCTTTTAGGGTTGGCACTGAGAGTGAGACTGGGGCCAAGCTAAGCTAGCAAGGGTTGAATTTGAAATAAATTGAATGAATGAATGACCTTATTTTGCAGTGGATGCCTTTCACGGGTCATAGTCTCACTCAGCCAGACACTCCCACGAACGCTAGCTTTTCAGATTCGCTTTCCTTCATAATTGACATCCTTTTTCCATATTAAGTTGTAGTATTGAGGGAAATACAGCTAATATTGGACACCTCTTATTTATAGATACATGCATAGACCAACTAATAAATTAATATATAGCTAGACACATGGCGGATTTCATAATACATAGTTTTAGTTTATTACAACGTAACAGGGTTTTTATATATATATATATATATATATATATATATGCTTGCGTGCGCGTGCATTTGTATGTGAGAGAGATATTTTAGTTGATCATGTCATTGATATAATATGTTACTACCTGAATTCAAATCTTGAAAAAATCGTTTCCCTTGTAAAATAAAAATTCGAGTTTGTCTATTAAAATTTTTTAAAAAATGCAGTTTGTAGTTACATTATTATATATATGTGGTTACTTACTTACTTTTATTATGTTATCATCAAAAGATAAAAAAAAAAAATATTGAGGCTCCGGTTGCTAGTATTGGCACATGTCTAAGGCAGAGCCGTATTGTAAGGTCCATTCTGAAAATCATCATATTTGGCACTGCGGTAATGTTATCAGCAGAGAAGTCAATTAGTGAGGCCCAAGCAACAGTAATAATATAATCTGCATGAAAACTTAAATGTTTGAACTTGCCTGGCACATTGGATTAATTATATGTTGTTGATGTTATATTTCATGGTTCAGGCCTTCAGGGGCCAGAGAAACCATTCAGCAAGGGAACCATGTTATATGCAATGTCCCTATTGTTACACTGTTCATCTAATTCTCTTTCGTCATTAAGTAGTACCATCTCCCCTTTCTAATGCATGCCTTAGGGGTCCATGCATACTCCAGAACAACACACATGTTCATCTAAGATCTGCAAAGATGTGCCACATGCCCACATATGCCTAACTCAGATAAATGTGATAATAATATTCTCAATACTACTGAGTACTGAGAATCTATTGCATTCAAATATATGTAGAACTGGAATTGAGAATTGGGTTTTTCTAATTGTATAAGTTAAGAAAATTATAAATGAGTAAGTTTGTATCATAAATTGATTAAGTTTATAAAATTTATAAATATGTCAATTTTTAAAGCAAATTTGGTCAATATAAATTTTTTAACACACAAATTAAAAAAAACCCATTAATAATATTGCAAGTCAAAAGAAATTATATTTTTAATTAAAAATAAGCTAAAATTACCTTTTCCAGTGAACTAGTAATATTAGTGAAACTATGATATATTTCAGATTTGTGTGATGTTCATGCCCATAAATAAGCTAAAGAGATTTAGTTTCGAATCCCCATCTTTTATACCCAAAAAGAAAAAAAAATATTAATTTCAAAATTACTCTTTCCTATATTCTTAACTCCTTTCTTCGCTTTCATTTTTCAAAATTCTCATATCCGAAACCCCAAATCTCTATCAAACCTTCATATTCACTTTAACCCATCTTTCACTATTCACTCACCACTACGTACCATCTTCCATTCACATTATCGTTGTCTTTAATCCACTGTAAGTTATTTTCAATAAACCTGTGCCAGATTTTTTTTTTTTTTTCAGACACGGGATATCGAAAATAACTTACAATAATGAGGCATAAGCCATCGATAGAGAGTTAATGAGCAGCATGAGTCAGTGTTGTTGTTGCTGTGCATCTCTCTGCCTCCAAGACCTATACACGCAGGATCTTCAACAAATTGAGCACCACCATCAATTCCTCCATAAGACTCATGGTATCCGATCCGATCGGGAATTGAAAAATCTACTTGCACCAACAAGGGGTTAAGGGGCAGTAAGCAGAAAATCAGAACATATGTTCAATAGATCATCATCATCATCAGAATCGTGAGCACATCATCATCATCGACTTGCATCGCTGGCCTACCGCACGAGTGAATTAACGTGCAAGATCACAAGAAGAGACGACCTAAGATCCTCGGTGAACCAGGCGCAGTAGTTGAACTCTGAAGCGTACGGAGCATGACCACGACGCCTTTGCCACTTCTCGGTCTTGGTCAACGTCGTCCCTGATTTGAAGCAGTTCGTCCTCTTTTTAGGGCAAAATAGGATGAGCATGATTTGGGGTTTGGACAGAAAAATAAGAGGGAAAGGTATTTTAGTCATTTAGCATTTAAAATGGGGGTTGAGACTAAAAAAATGAGAGCCAGGGACTAAATCTCTTAGCTAAATTGATAAAGAAGTAGAGAATTAATAAATGTTAAATATGGGCTCAAATAACCTTGATGACAATGAAAGTATTTATGTATAAAAAATTAGAAATAGATTAAAAAAAAAAATAAGGGACCTAAATATATTAAATAATAAATATGTAGCAAATATTTTAATGCAATTAAGAATATGAATAATATTATTTTTACTTTTTTTTTTACATTTTTATTTAGACTTCTTCTTTTTTCTTTAGCTTCTTCTTTTTATCGCATCATATCACTAATCACATGCATCCACTTTATCTCTTTTTATCTTTCTCATTCATATAAGTATATTACTCCCTCCGTCTCTAATTATAAGATCCTTTTGGGAGATTTCACGTTCACGAAAGTTGATTAATTTAGTTATTTGTATTGGAAATGTGAACTTTTGATGTGTATTTTCAAAACTACCTCTATTAATATTATTGAGAATCTAAAAAGTGTTAAATAAATAGGGGTGTTTCTCGAAAAAAAAAATAAGTAATGATCATTTAAAATTGGTATGAGGTCTTATAAATAAGGACAAAATAAAAGTGTCAAAATGGTATATTGTATCATCTAAACCTCGCAAAAACCGACGGTTTGAAATAAGCCTTTTCCGAAAATTATAGATATATTTAAAATTTGCTCTTACGTTTCAGTGCAGTCATGCTTGTTTTTTTTTTCCAAGCTAAATATGTTTAGACTAACATAAAAATGTATAAAATAGAAAGGCCATGAAAAAAAGACAAAAAACAAGAATGCCCTAAAGGATTAGAACAATTTTAATTAAAAAGTATAAAAGCTTAATGGAGTCTAAGGTTAATTTAATGTTATATTTCTTTGAAATTAAAGGTGTTTAATAAAAAAAAAGGTGTTTAATCAAAATTTTACCCCAAAATTCAATAAAAAATATTATTATACTTTGATTATATTTATGAGTTATCTTTAAAAAAAATTATATTATTTATGAGTCATTTTATATTTTTTATGGGGCATTTATTGTATTTTCTTTTATTTGTCATTTGTTCATTATTATGAAATAATATATTTGTGAAATTTTAAATGCAAATTAAATATGAAAAGTTGTAATATTAAAATATATTTTTAAAATTTCAATAAATGTAACTACTCTTATTGGTTTTTGTAAAGTAGTATATATTTACAAACATCAAAGAGGATAATACATTTTAAAAAAATATAATCGCTCTCATTGATGTTTGTAAAGTATCTATACAAATAAAAATTTTAATAAACTTTTTTAATTCGCGTATTTTTTTCCAGTTGAACTTACATTTAGGTTGGAGGGCGTAATCTCTTTCAATGCTTACAAAACCAAAGATTATAAAAATAATTTTTCATCCCCCAACAAAATCTTTTTCTTAAGCATGACAAAGATCGAATATGTGAAGGGACACTTTGGTCCCTCAAGTTTTTCGACAATGACACTTTAATTTCTTCAAGAAATTTAATTCATTTTTAGTCCCCAAAGTTTTCCAAAAGTGACAATTTAGTCCTTGTCCAATTTCCATTAGCCACTTCGTTGAGGGACTAAATTGGTACTTTTGGAAAACGTGAGGGACTAAATTGGTACTTTGAAAAACATGAGGGACTAAAAATGAATTAAATTTTTTGAGGGACTAAAGTGTCCCCGTCGAAAAACTTGAGGGACTGAAGTGTCACTTCACTCTTGATATTATTCTTTTAAAAAAATTAATTATTTATTAATTGTGCAGGACCTTAGCTTATTGGTAACTTGTGCTTTGAGCCTTCCGTAAAGAATTTTTTGATGTCCACCTTATAATATATTTTATGAGTTCCACAAAGATAAATCTGCATAAAAAAATTGATAATTTTGATGAATATAAATTTTACTAATATAGTAATTTTTAATACAAACTTATTCTTTATAAATTTGTTAGAATATATCTTAGAACACATATTAAAAAAATTAATGATAAAATACCGCCATTTAACATTGTCATAATCATAATTAGTGA
Organism: Crotalaria pallida; assembly: GCA_037953625.1. NCBI lineage: Eukaryota > Viridiplantae > Streptophyta > Magnoliopsida > Fabales > Fabaceae > Crotalaria > Crotalaria pallida. The sequence continues at coordinate 182,716,130 of CM075649.1, forward strand.
TTTCTTAATTAATGGACATGCAACTCAACTTTTTATTTTAAACCATCATATTTTTACAATATTTTTTTGAGTGAAATACTATTTTGGTCCCTCATGTTTTTTTATGGTACACATTATTCCCTCAAAATGTGGAAATTCACTTTTTAGTCATTAAAGATTTTTTTATGACACACTTTAGTCATTCAAGATATTTTTATGGCACAATTAAGTCCCTCAAAATATTTTTATGACACACTTTAGTCTGCAATTGAGGCAGTTGGCGGAGTGGATGAAGGGACTTAAGTGTCCCATAAAAAAATTTCAGAGACTAAAAGTGAATTTCCTGATTTTGAGGGATTAAAATGTCCAATATAAAAATCAAGGACTAAAATGATAATTCATTCTAATTTTTTTTTTACATTTTTATTTTTCCCTTAAAACTATCAAATTATATCATTATTTTTTTTTCCCATCTCTTCTCCCAACATCTTCTACGCATACAATTATTAAAAAGGATTTTGCAAAGAGATGGGGAATGCGTGGGGAAAAAAAGGAGAAAAGGGAAGAGGAAAACAAACTAAGCATAATACGGCCGAAATTTAAAAGAGTGAGTGAATTGTATTAAAGGACAATGCAAGTGTGCTGTGCAAAATAAGATGTGACTTTGGAAGCAGAGGCCGTGAATGAAAGAAATGAATATGTGAAGAGGAGGAGGAGGAGGAGGAGGAGGTGTGGATTCACCCCCAAGCGTGTGGCAGCAGAGCAGAACAGAGCAGTGCAGTGCAGAGAGTACAGAGATCAGAGAGACACTGAACAAAAGGAGGACATACACATGCCAGCACTGCACTGATGGTAAGCACAGAATAGGAGAGGGATAGGGATAGGTAATACTTTAATTTTTTTATTTTATTTATCAAGCAGTTTAAAATAAATTTGTTATAGAATAATATTATGTTAATATCTATAATTTTAAATTTGATATCTGAATTTAACATTTATCTGGTTTGTTTTATATACATGAATAATATAAAATTGTATGTAGAACAAATTAAATATTAAATTCAGATATGAAATTTAGATATGAAACTGTTTGAGATATGACCCCTTTTTTTTTTATTACTTTGAGATATGACTTTTGTTATTACCATTATATAATTGAATCTGAACTTTGGTCCCACGGGAGCTATGCTCCAAATCAGCGCTGGGTCTCTGGGGTATATAGCCATGAATATGGAATTTTTTACGTTTAACAATAGAAAAATAGTATACTATGAATAAAATGAAATAAAATAAAATAAATGAAGGTATATGATATGGATCATTGATTCACTCTGTGGCTGTCAATTTTAAATGCTTGACAAGTCAGGTGCACGAGCGAGCGAGCACCCACAGGCCACAGCATCTAATGATATGTAGTGGTACGGATCTCTACCATCGTATCAATCTTTTGCTCTTCTTAACCACCGAAAATACTTTCATCTTTCACCATTTTCATATGTCAAATACATCTTGGACGACAGTACAACTCTTATGGCATTCCGCGTGAGGTTGATTGATGATGATATGTTAGATTAAAAATTTAAAGAACACACGATGTTTTTTCTTTTTCTTTTTTTAAAAAAAAAAACCATTTGTATTTTTTGTTTATAAAAAATAATTATGTTTGAGTCGGATAAAGTTATTCATTATTACAAAAAGCTCTAATCAATAAATATTTAATGCACCAGATCTTAGATACTCCCTCCGGCTCGAATTATAAGCAAGTTCAACCACTTTTACGCTTATTAAGGAGGTTAGTTGATTGTATTTAATTTTATCAAATTTATAAAAAATAGAGGTATTTTAGGAAAGTAGTATTGAGAATGAAACAAAAATTAATTAAGATTACAATTTTCTAGAGATGTTTTAGGAAAGCGGCATTGAGAATGAAACAAAATGTAATAAAATTAGTTGATTTTGCTTATATTTTAAACCAAGAAAATGATGTTTTTTTGTTGCTTATAATTCGAGTCGGAGGGAGTACTCATCAAGCTCAAAACTTTTAATTAAACTAAAATAATTTCTCACTAATTAATTTATACCCTTGTTACTACATGATATAGTTGAGTGCGAATAACTTATAAAATTAATATAATATAAAAATAATAGTTGTATTTTAGTCCGTTTTATATGTTAGTTTCTTTGATTAAACGGTACACATTCTAAAGATGTAAATATTTAATATTTTTTTAAACTATCACTATAATTAATATTGATACTCTGAAAAAATCTTGAATAGATAAAGATATTTGGGACAAAAAAGTAATTAATGACATTAAAAATTAAAAATAAAAACCAGAAGAATATTAAAATATGCATATTTATATTTAATTAGTATTATTCATCACAAATATCAACTTTTTTACTAAAAGGACAAGTGAAGGATACAAGATTACACCGTAACACAACAAAGTCAACCTAAGAAATGATGAATATAACACGTTACAATCACTTTATTAATATTTATTATTATTATTATCATTATTTTTGAACTGATATTTATTTAATTAATTACTATTTCCGTCACAAAAAATCAGTGAAAATTAAAAAAAAAATCAATTCAAAATTATATTCTCTGATATATGATTGAATAAACAATTAAAAATATTTTAAATTATTGATTTTATGATTAGTTAATTTGGTATACAAAATATTAAATACTTGTTTTCTTATTTTTGTTAATCTTCAAAATTTTACTAATTTTTTAAGATGGATTAGAGTATGGTTTTGTTTTTTATAAAAAACATATTTTTTTCTCTTCTTAAACCTTTTCCTCCATCTTGCAACTAGTTGAAAGTCTGCGTATGTTTTTTTTTTTTACATCAACCTGTACCTGGATCTGGTTTACCCATAATCCGACTCATCCGGTACGATCAAACTGAGCTTGCACTAAGTGGTAGGGACGGAGATTGCTCCATACCCAATGCTCGAACTCAAGACCAGTTGGTTAAGGGATCAAGTGAGTTATCACTTGACCAACCCCATGTTAATAAGTCTGCGTATGTATAATATGCAAAATTAAGAGAAATTATTCAAATAATGGTCCAACCAATTAAGTTTTTATCTATTTTTTTTATTTTATGAACAAAAGTTTAGGTGAATTGGGTTTCGAGGGCTCACTAGGGTCAGGACAGATCTCCGGGTTCAAAGAGCGCAGTACTTACATATTACCTACTAATACTAACACTGTTCTCACATCGATTCGAACTTAATCTCTCTCAACCCCGAATTTAATCTTTACCAACTGATTCTAGAAATTTCATTTCGTCTTAGCTAGCTAACAATATATATAACGTGGTAGGAGTAGGGTACGTGGGGTGCAACTTTGAAATGGGTTTAAAATCACGTGGTGGACCTATGCTAATTAGCTAGGGGTTTTAGTTTATTAACCCCCGATTTAATCACTTGACCTCTTTTTTTTGGCAAAATTCAAAATTGCCCTTTTTTTTGTTTATAACACACTCGCGGGGGCCTAAGCGAGAAGTCAAGAAAGCAAAAAAAAAATATTGCTAGCTGGGGGGTCAGCGAGCTGTGTAAATTTACACACTCGCTGCCCCCAACTAGCTAGAAAAAAAAAGGATTTTTCACTAGCTTTCTCGGGGGGTCAGCGAGCTTTGTAAAATTACAAAGCTCGCTGACCCCCCAGCTATCTAGCTTTATCGGGGGTCAGCTAGCTTGTAATTTTTACAAACTAACCCTCGAGAGAGCTAATGAAAAATCCTTTTTTTAAAGCTAGCTCTCTCGGGGGTCAGCTAGCTTGTAAAATTTTTACAAACTAATTTTTACAAGCTAGCTGACCCCCGAGAGAGCTAATGAAAAATCCTATTTTTAAAGCTACCTCTCTTGGTGGTCAGCTAGCTAGCTGACCCTCGAGAGAGCTAGCTAGAAGGGGGTCAGTTAGATTTGTAAAATTACAAGCTAGCTGACCCCAAGAGAGCTAGTGAAAAATCTTTTTTTTTGCTAGCTAGCTGGGGACACAGCGAGTGTGTAAATTTACACAGTTCGTTGACCCCCCCCAGCGAACAGTATTTTGTTTTGCTTTTTCGACTTCTCGCTTAGGCCCCAGTGAATGTGTTATAAACAAAAAAAAAGGCAATTTTGGATTTTGACAAAAAAAAAAAAAGGTCAAGTGATTAAATCGGAGGTTAAGAAAGTAAAACCCATTAGCTAGAGCTGAATAGACCGTATAGTAGTGGGGTTGAAGGGGGAGCGGGCCGGGGGGATGTGAAGGAGGGGAGTGGGACCATGCTAAGGAGCGTGGAAGCAGGTGCATGTGATAATTTCCCAAAGGGTAATGGAGATGGAATAAATTAAAGGTGTTATGTACGTTAGAACGGGACGGAGGTTGATGGGAGAGATGGAGACTGGAGAGGTGTGATTGTCTGTTTCCCTTTGCCATCGCCCTCATGGGGTCACTACCCCTCAGTTTAACAGCCTGTTCTCTTTTCTCCACATGCATCATATCCCCGTAATAATAATAATCTTTCTTTTTCTTTCAATCTTTGCCAAAAAAAAAAAAAAAAAAAGTGGTAATGTTTATTACTCCATTATAATTCACTCCACAGGAGAGATGTGAGCCAACGTGACCTACAATTATTATTATTTCTTTACATCCTTCACATTATTTATTAATGTTTACTATATATAGTTTCACATTGGGCAACCTTTTTTTTTAAAAAAATTGTTTATAGGAAAAAAAAGAGAAAGAAAACAACAGAATAAAAGGGACCTCACGTCCCGTTGGTGATTTTCTTTTGGGGGCGTTGGGTTTGTTTGCGTGATTCCATTTGTATTGATTCAACCAACCAACCAACCACTGCTGCTGGCGCCACTTGAAAATGTTTGGTTCAGGGCTTAGCTTAGCTCCAACAGAAATGGAGCAATAAAGCCCCAATTAGCTTTGTTGTTGGGCTTCTCTTGTAGGGACGAAGTCCCATACTTTCCAGTGATACTGGACGAATACTTCTGCATGGTGGACCAACCCACCCTCATCATTTTCTTTCTCCTTTCATTTTCACTTCTGCCTGCCTCAATTCCCTTCCAATAATATTCTAATGACTTGCATTTGTATTATTTTTAATAATTCAATACTTACAAACGAGGGTAGTGATTAGTAGAAAGAGCTAAAAACCTAAAACCTCTACATTAATTGCTTTTCATCCCCAATCACACAAGTTATACTTAGGATGATGTTCTCTCTCAAGTCTCAATTGTGTTGTATAAATAATTTAGCCTTCACTTTTTTATTGGACTCTGATATTCCACTTTTAAGTGTTCGGAGTTCATTTTTTTATCCCATTTACGGGTAGATCCCCTCTTACACATATGCTGACCAATTAGTGTATGTGTAATTTTTTACAATACATTGAGGAATAAGTGTACTAGGAAAAAAAATATACATGCATCGACTATCCATCGTATGTGTAAAAAAATTTGGGAGGGTATCAACCAGGAAATAGGGATAAAAAATGAATTCCCAAAGTGTTTAGGACTCCTGAATTCTTGGCCCATTTTGATCTATTTATTTATGTTAGCCCAGTTGGATTGCAGCAATAATAAGCTAATTGGGTTTTTGACATGAGGCTATGCGCAGAACACAAAAAATGAACAAACATGGTCAACAAAGAAAAACCAAAGCATAATATAAAGTGCAGGAATGAACAAAGAAAGAAAATTCTTTGATGCCTTGTTATTATTTTATCGGTAATTAATTTAATGTTTTAACAATATGTTAAACATTTAACTGTTGAGATTTTGTTATAAAAGAAAGTAACATTATTATTTTTTATTTATTACACATTTATTTTTTTTATTTTCTACTGTCAATGATTATTATGCTACATCCTTTTATTAAATTAATTATATCCACTTTAGAGTATTTTGTTTTATTTTATCATACTTATTCTTCAAGAATAAATACTACTCTCTGTGTCCCTGTTTAGAAGATCCCTTTGGGAGATTTCACGTAAAGTGGAATAATTTAGTTAATTGTATTGGAAATGTGAACTTTTGATATGTATTTTCAAAATTATCCCTATTAATATTACTCGGAATCTAAAAAGTGTTAAATAAATATTGGTGTTTTTTGGAAAAAGAGTAATTAATACTCATTGAAAATTGGTAAAGAGTCTTATAAATAAGAACAAAATAAAAGTGTCAAAAATGTCTTATATTTAAGGATGGAGGGAGTGCATTTAACCTATTTTCTATCCTTAATATAAGACTTTATTGTGAATTTTAATTTTTCCCTTATTTATAAAATATTATTCCGATTTTTAATATTAACATTTAATTACTTCTTTTCACAAATATTTTTATTCACTAAACATTTTTTAGAGTCCTGATAATAATTATAGGGATAAATTTTTAAAAAATATATATCAAATATTTACATTTTCAATGTCACTACCATTATTAACTACCCCTCCGTTTCACTATGTTTAGCCTTTTAGGCCTAGACACACAGATTAAGAAAGTATTAATTATTGTAAGCATTATGTATAGTTTGTCCAAAATGCCCCTATTTAATCCTTATTGAAAATTTGTAGTAATATTTATTTTTTATTAGTAAGTGTGTCCATTAATTAATGTATACTCCCTCCGTCCCATATGTTATGATTTTTTGGTGATTTCACACAGATTAAGAAATGAGTAAATGATGTAAGAATTTGATATAATTTGACTAAATTACCCATTTAATAAATGAAGAGAGTAATAATAAATGTATGAAGATTATATATCAAAGAGAGATGAAGAAACAAGTGATGAAAAAAAGAATGCAATAAATATAAGGGTATGTTTGGAAAAAGAAGTACTACATTCGTTTCTAAATATAAAGCCCTCTTGACACCTTTATTTTGTCCCTATTTATAAAGCCTCATCATACCAATTTTCAATGATCATTAATTACATTTTTCCACAAACACCCCTATTTATTTATCACTTTTTAGTTTCCCAATAATATTAATAGGGGTAATTTTGAAATTACGTACATATCAAAAGTTCACATTTCCAATACAATTAACTAAATTATTCCACTTTCTTAATGGACGTGAAATCCCCCAAAGAGGCTTTATATTTAGGGACGGAGGGAGTATAAATGAGTCTTGGATTTATAAAAAGATCATGATTTATGGGACAAAAAAATCTCCAAAAGCTCATAACATATGGGACGGAGGGAGTAGTAGTTTAAAGATGAGAAAGTTGATAAAAGTAGAATTAATGAGGAGTAAGAGAAATGATTGAATGAAAAGTTAAAATTAAAAAAAAAAAATGCCTGTGTATTAAAAATGTAAAAATCCAAACAATAAAAAACAAGAAAAAAACTAAAACGACAAACATAATTAAACGGTAACATTTTTTATGGGCGTGAGTTTAAAAAAAAAATCATGAAAAATGGAGGGAGTAACACTTTTCTTGGTGGAAAAATAATCAAACTCTTGCTTAATCATTTTTAATCGAGTTTACTTAAAAGATTGTTTTTTTATTACTTTTTCCGGTTTAATTTATCCGTCGCTTTAGTATTTTCAATTGGTTCCACAATATTTGTTGTTTTAAAAATTCGAAAATGCATTAATTAATTTTTCTCAACTTTAACCATGTTTTTAAATATTTTGAAATGTGTGAAATGTATGATATTTCCTTTGTCGTTTACTATAAGATATTATTTTGATAGATTTTTTGTCCCTTTTTATAAGTCGTTTTAAAATATATAGGTAGCGTTAAATAATTTAGTTCAAATACACCTCTCATAATTTTATAGGGGTCTTAGGGTAATAATTACAATAAAAAAATAAAGTTATAAATTTTAAATAACGATAACTTTGAAATGACAACATTTTTTTTATAAATTTCAGATTAATGGAGTAATTATTTTTCTTAATACTAATATGTGAATTAAGTAAAAGTAGTAACACTGCCCAATACTCCCTCCGGCTTGAAATATAAGCAACAAAAAACACATCTCTCTTGGTTTAAAATATAAGCAAAATTAACCAATTATCTTAAATTTTACTCCCTCCGGCTTGAATTATAAGCAACAAAAAACATATCACTCTTGGTTTAAAATATAAGCAAAACTAACTAACTTTATTAAATTTTGTTTCATTCCCAATGTCACTTTCCTAAAACATCTCTAGAAAATTGTAATCTTAATTAATTTTTGTTTCATTCCCAATACTACTTTCCAAAAATATCTCTATTTTTTATAAATTTGAGAAAATTAAATACAATCAACTAATAATCTCCTTAATAAGCGTAAAATTGGTTAGAATTGCTTATAATTCGAGCCGGATGGAGTATTTCATTTCCAATGCAATTTTCCTAAAATATGCCTAGAAAATTGTTATTTTATTTAATTTTTGTTTCATTCTCAATGCAACTTTCCTAAAATACCTCTATTTTTTTTATAAATTTGAGAAAATTAAATACAATCAACTAATCTCCTTAATAAGCGTAAATTTAGTTAGTTTTGCTTATAATTCGAGTCGGAAGGAGTATTAGAAAAAGGGCCAATACAACGTGTTGCATCTTGAAATGACTCTAGATCCCCACCTTATTTAAAGAATCCTATGATTTGTCGATTTCCGAAAGCAGTTTAGACTTTACACACAAAATTCCATAATTAATTCAACTACCAATCTTATCGTTTGGAAGACCTCAAAGTCCAATTACTTCTCACTCAAATTGTAACTCCCCTTTGGGTAAGGGTAACGTAGTGTATTTCCAAAAAAAAAAAAAAAAAAAAAAAAAGAAGGTAACTTAGTGGTGAATCATTCGGAGGTGTTTGTCTATTTAAGAACTCAATCTAACAAATGTGATACTACTCCCCGTCTTAAAAAGAAAAAAAATAATTTTATATTTATTACAGGAAAGTTAGTTAAATATATTTAATTTTTTTGAATTTATAAAAAAAAAACTATTTTAGGAACTGGAATGAAAAAAATAATTAAATAATATAACCATTTTATTGAGATATATTAGAAATAATTACATTTAAAATAGAAAGTTAGTTAAATTTTACTACTTATATTTGATACTATTCATGAAATATTTTTATTATTTGCTTACAATTAAGACGGATGAAGTAACTCTAAAAAAAAAAGGCAGTTGAAGTAGTGAATTATGATCCGAAAATTTCAATAAAAATTTTCAATAGGGAATTAGATCATGAATTATATTTCGTCAAAAATGAAGATATATATACTAGATGAAATTTAAATTTTCGTAGTGTAATATTTTTCTTTAATCCAGAAAACGTTATGGCACCTGTTTAGAAATGTTAGATATAAGTTCTGAGAAGTGGCTGGTGGAGTCGTGGATAAAGAAGCGTGTGGAACCATGATTAAAGTAGTAGATGCTGAAAGAGCTTCAAATGGATTCTATTATTCCTTAGCACATGATTGGACTGGGCAAAGCAGAGACACCATTCCTTTCCACAAGAGCACTTTCAGTATTTCTGCACATATAATCACACTCACCACATACTGTATAGTCGATTAATGGAAAAATTAAAAACAATAGACCATACAATATAAAAGCTTGTGTTATATATGTGAACCGAAGAGTATCACACATATTTTGTGTAGTGAATAGTGAATGTTATGATATCGCTATATCTTCCGAACCTTTTGAACTTTGCTTTAATAGTGATATATATTACAGTTCACGCGGTTTGTGGGATCAAAAGAGAATAACCACCAAACCCGCGTAACTTCTTTATAACACTAGGAACTTTTTTTTTTTTTTGGTTGTATTTTAACGACATTAAAAATCTCAAAAGAAGACAAAGTTTATTAGGGCTCATAGCTTATATTCTTGCTCCTCTTCCTCTTTCTCCTTATCCTTAGTTTCTTACGTACCTTGTTGGTAATATCATGTTTGACCAAAATATGGTTATACTGGTTACACTGTTGCTAGGTGTGCTATTCATTGCAAGCCTCATAAACATGTTCTTTAACATAACCTCCAACAAGATTTGTTCTTGCATTCAATTTTTATTTCCCAACAATAATGCTTGCAAAAAAAATTTCACTACTGCTGCCAGTGAAACCACTTCACCACCAGAAAACAAGGTGGAGAGGGATGGAATCAAGAAGGAAGAGCTTAGAAAGGTGTTTTCAACTTTTGACAAGAATGGTGATGGATTCATAACAAGGCAGGAGCTGAGGGAGTCACTGAGGAACATCAGAATCTTCATGACAGATAGTGAGATTGATGATATCGTTGTCAAGTTTGATTCCAATGGAGATGGTTTGATTGATTTTGATGAGTTTTGCTTGTTGACTAGTGAGTCTATTATGGGAGGGACTGAAGAGAAAGAGGGGAGTGTTATTGGCAAGGAAGGTGAAGAAGAGGTTAATTTAAAAGAGGCTTTTGATGTGTTTGACAAAGATAAAGATGGGCTTATATCTGTGGAGGAGCTAGCTTTGGTGCTTACTTCTTTAGGATTAAGGGAAGGGAAGAAGATTGAAGAGTGCAAAGAGATGATTAGGAAGGTTGATATGGATGGAGATGGTACGGTGAATTTTAATGAGTTTAAGAGAATGATGATGAATGGAGGAAAGCTTGTCTTTGCTGCATAATCCACTACACAGGGCTCTACCAATCTCTCATCTCTAATTTTTTTTTTCTTTCTGTGTAGATCTACCAAGGTAACTGAACAAAAAAAAAAAACACCCTCCACAGAAATTATGTGTGTATATATATCTTATGATCACATCATCATATTATATATATCTGTAGTAGATCACCAGCAGTCATTAGAGATAGATACCTGAAATGAAATAGTGTGTGGTGTAGTTAGTGTTCCTCATTAATTTTCATGTTTTCTGCAACCTATGGCTATTATAATTTATGACCAACTGTTTTTCTTCTTTCTTTTTCCTTTAGTTGCAAGTGATCGATTTGGTTTCTATTATCTGTGTGTTTGGATATATTGGTACCATGCTAATGACCATAACCATTGTCCCGAAGAGCTGGTTGGAGGAAGAATAACCGTTGATTAGGAGGTTTTTGCATAGTATCAAAAAGGAAACCTGGGCTCCGTTCAAAGAGACCAAGTTGGTTCAAACCGTAGGAAAAAAAGATGACCATAACCAATGCCCGCAATTCAGCCTAGCAGTACAAACTGTATTATAAAGTCTTGAAGTTGGAAATTGTTATCTTTTCTCCAAGAAATTGGGAAATTAAATTGGATATATATATATGTGTGCGCGCGCACGCATTTTTAATTCCAGGAGGGAGACTATTTCAAGCAAGGTTGATGCAATGAATCCTGAATCTAACCAGGAGCTGAGGCAGCTGATTTTCCTGCAACTCTTCAAGAACTCAACGATTGATGTTCATTTAACAGGATCAACTCAAGCAAGCAATTGATGTATTTAACACATTTTTAAAAGAGCTACCATATACATATAAATCTGAACTTTTTATAAAAAAGAAAATTTAGACCAACCTTTAATTACATGAATATTTCTACCATGCAAACAAATTTTGGATGGTTGCAAAACAATCCCTTAAATGAACCAATGATTGTTTGACACGTCAGCTAATGAAATTCTAAGTTACTGCCATGTCAGCTCAGATTAACTGATTTGTCAAACAAACATTGGTCCACTAAAGAGTTGTTTTGCAACCATCCAAAATTTGGTTGCATGGAAGTAGAGCCCTAATTACATTTGCACCTTCTTCAATTTTGTTTTTATCTGAAGTCTACTGGATTCTTGTTTGGTAAACAAGCAAAGATTATTTAATAGGGTCGAACAAATTTGCAAGCTTTTGTCTTGCTTGATGTCTACAAAAACAAAAGGATTAAAGAAAATATAGTGGTGGACCATGTAAAAGGCAAGCATTACTAAAAGAGTATAAATTATTCACTTTTTCTTTTCTAGACGCCCTTTGAACATTTAAGAACCAAAAAAAAAAAAAAACAACCTCACCCATAATGAGTGATTGAGGAAGCATCGCTTTAGATTGCTCATCACAGTATCGGTTACTTAATCCCCATGGTTTTAATCAAACCAAGTTAAAGAAAGTAAAACTTCAATGCTCCAAAGCTCAAGACACCAAAAATAGGCACAATTTGAGATCATCTGGAGACTTAGTTGAGAAGTGACTAATCAGATCTCCAACATGAGGGTACATTGGAATCCTCGGGGGGAGGAAATGCAGGTCTGGTGTGTGTGTGTTGAACTATATTTGTAGTATAAATTATTTTTAAGAAAAACACAGGAAAATATGAGATGATCATATGAGCACATCTTTTATCAAATACGATTACGATATAAATACTACAGATTTTTTGACATATCCGTACATCACCAATAATAATTTAATAATATAAATCCTCACTATCCACCATTAATAAAAAAGGCGGAGTACATATAAGGTAGGGACAACCATGTAATTGGCAGAACAAGCATGTTCTAACTCCAAAAAGTTTGCCTCAGAAGTTATTACATGGTCATGAAGCCAATAGTCTAAGGCACAAACAAACTGTTGATCATGCTTAAACAAAGTAGAATAAGTTTTTTTCGAAATTAACGATTTGGATGTGCTCCGGTAATCAGGACCAATGGTTAAATAAAAAAAATGCAATAAATTCTCCTTGTGTACTATGTAAACAACCAACTAATACTTGTTACGCCTTGTAACTAGAAAACATCTGGATGAAAACGCCCAGGGATGGAACTGCTTTGTTCAGCCTGCTTTAGGTGAATTGTCAACGCATAATTGTTCACCTCCAAGGTTCTAAGTTGTTCCTGGTACTGCGATACTAACTGCTTCAAATTCTGCAACTCTTGATTCCTATCTTCATACTCTTTTTGGCGTTCACGCTGAATACAGATAGCTCGCTTCAGAATAATATTTTCTTGAATAAGGGCCTCCAATTGTTCCTTCAACACCATATTTTCCTGAAGCAAACCAAACTATAAGTACATCACACCCTATGACTATTAATTGTGATAGGATGTCTCCAGTAAAGTTACACGAGAGTAGAGAAAAGTACAGAAGGAACATGAAAAGAAAAACAAAGTGCATTTGAGTTAACAAGACGAGATGAGATAATATATAACCTGGTTTAAGTTCAGATCTGTTTTTGCACTTGCCCGCATACAGATGGATTTCTCCAATGCCTCAAGCACTCTTGAAGCTCGAGCTTTGGCATCATCCATGTTTGAGGCATTCATCATTTCTTTAACTAAAAGTTCCACCCATTCTGCACCACTTACAGGATAGTTTTGTTCAGCTACTAGTTCCTTGGAAGCTGCAACTTCTGCATCACATTTTGCTTCACCTAGAAAAAAATAGCCAGCTCATACCATCACAATATCCCCAGAGTTCATTATGTATCATGACATGATTCATAATATCAAGATTCAGAAAAGCAAACCTGCCTAATATAACAGTAATTGCTATATATCATCATACACTCTTTCAGAATTTGATTGAGAGTAACATGAAAGCAAAGAGACCAAACAATTGCTAATATTTTTATCATGTAAATAGCAAAGAACTGAAAGCACAACTGTATATAGAAGGATATTAATATGCCATGAACATGTTTCCCTGCAAAATGCATTAAATGAAGTAAAAACCATCAGCTTTAAGCAAAATTTCTTTCCCATTCTCACATTTAATAGTTTTCTATTTAAAACTATCAGTCCATACAAATCATAGTACTTCTTAATTTCTTACCAACATATAAAGATTTAAGACAACAGAACCAGTTTTTGAACCCAATGGACAGATATCCAATCAATGGATAGGAAGTTAGGAACACAGAGTTCAAAGCAGCACATAGTGTTTGAAGTATTTACTTCAATTCAGAAGAACCGTACCAATGACTTGTTATTACTCTCAATCTGCAAAAGAAATCTGCTTTAAAGGAAGTATGTATCCAAGAAAACTTGACCACGTCATCCATTAAACAAATACCCATCCTGACAGAAATAGACAATGGCACCACTGATAGGCTTGAAGGTAACAAAACAAATATTTTAGCACACAACTTATTCATAAAGTCCTGTCTTCTCAAAACATACAACGGGTACATATCATGACTATGACTTGCGGTAGCTATGAAAACAACAAAACTCTCAATCTACATATAGTCTGCATAAACTGAAATTGCTATCTTTGGATTTTTGACATGTTCCAAAAAAAAATTGAACAGTTGTGGACTAAAATTTCATTTAGCATATAACAACACAACACAACAAGCATAATTGGCTAAAGGTATATTCTAATACACGCACAAAAAAAAGGCTCAAATATGATTTTTAGTCCCTACAAATATTCCTGATTTTGAAATTCGTCCCTACATTTTTTTTCTTTGGTTTTGGTCCCTATATTTTTAAGTCGTTTTAGTTTTGGTCCTTACCGTCAAATATGGACGAAAAATGCTGAAGTGGCCTAATGGAGTAAGGACCAAAACCTACATATGCTACTAATATAGGGACCAAAACCTCTCGACAGAGAAAAATTAAGGGACCAAAATCAAAGCTATATTTACAAGACCCTAAACCACAATTAACGACAGAGACCAAAACCAAAATGACTTGGAAATATAGGGACCAAAACCAAAGAAAAAAATTATAGGGACAAATTTCAAAATCAAGAATACTTTTAGGGATTAAAATCATATCTAAACCAAAAAATAATTAACAAGAAAAGAATCTCATCAAGCATATATCACGCATCAAGCGCAAATTGGAATTCAACTAATCAATATAATCGTTGGTTTAATGCATTATACTACTACCTTGGGATGGAAGTTGATGATTTGGATCCAGAGGTACATGAGCAGATTGTAATGACTTATCAACAGAACCTCCTAACCTAAGCTCATTTAAGCGCCTAATAGCAGAATCAAGATCATCGCCACATTCTTCAAGAGCTTGTTCCAGCAGCTGCATAATAAAATTACGAGCTCATAATAATAATAATAATAATAATAATAATAATAATAATAATAATAATAATAATAATAATAATAACAATAATAATAATAATAATAAAGAATCGTATACCTGATTGTCCATGTGAGGGAATAAGGATCTGAGGTGGTGAAGGAGAAGGGATTGAGAAGAAGAAGTGGAGAACCTAACGGGGGAAGAAGAAGAAGAACAGCGACTCCTCTTGGAAACGGGAGGGGTTGAAGCTGAAGAAGAAGACGGAGAAGAAGAAGAAGGAAGGTCTTCGAAAATGGCAGATCTCTTACCGCACAGGATGGCAGACATGATGTTACGGAGGCTTCAAGATTTTGAGTCCGATCCACCGCCGTGTCTAATCCCCACCCTACTACCACCACCACCACCGCCACCGTTCATGCAATTCCGTCAATTCCAGCACCGTAGTCGTACTTGGTTTCCGATAGCGTTTGGATAGAATGAAAAGGCTAATTAATAATCGAAGATGGTGAAGAAGAAAAAGAAGAGCAATAAGTTAAGGTGATTCACACAGCTGTCTGTCACCCTGGTAGCTCCCTATCCCCTATTATCGCATTTACTAACTGTGTTACTTTTCTCTTTTCTCCCTTCTATTTCTTGGATTTTCTTCGATTCAGCTTAAAACTAAGTAAAGTAATTTTTTTAAAAGTTTTGATTTTCTGACCCTCTTTTGGGTTTTTACCCCCCTTTTTTTTTTTTCAAAAACTCCTTGTTTAACTTCTTTCTTTCTTTTTCACCCCTTTTATTTTTTTCTTTTTTTTTTCTCCTTCTTCTTCTTCTCCCTCACATATTCACACTCATTAACTCACTCCCACATTCTCCCAACTCACCCACAATTACCCCGCTCACGTACTACATTATTTTTTTTTTTAAAGTACCCTACGCCAATATCAAAGAGTACGATTGAAACATATCGTACGCCTCTGGTTTTTTTTTTTAAAAATATTTTTTCAATACGTCTAGCTCTTGGCATACTTTTTTTTTCTACTTTTTTCCCGGTACGCCACTGGTAGGGCGTAGGACACATAATTTTATGTTAGATAGATGAATGACAAATCAGTGACTACTAGTATCTTTTTTGGCATTAGCGTTTTTTTGTCCTTTTTGGCATACTTCACAAAATCATATCATATCATTATGTATCTACAAAAGAAACCAGAGAATATCATCAACTTCTCTGCTGATAATGAGTATGCCTTTTTTTTTTTTAAAGTTGTCTCGCTCTTACAAATTTTCATTAAATCATAAAAGGTTGTCTTCATTGGCTAATGGAGTAATTTTCTTTGGTGTAAGGTCTCCTATGTGATAAGAAGTTAAGAACAAATAATATTGCAGCTAATTGGCGCATTTGTCTTATGCCCTACGCCCTGCAAGAAGCGTACTAGAAAAATTAGAAAAAAAAAGTAAGTACGTCAAGGCCTAGGCGTACATGTACGCCCAGGCCCTAGCGTACCGGGAAAAATTTAAAAAAAAAAAATCCTACATTTTTTTTCGAAGCGTACGACATATTTTATGCGCTTTGACATTGACGTTGGACACTTTATATATATATATATATATATAAAAAAGTAGAATAATGTAGTATGTGAGTGAGGGTGATTGTGGGTGAGTTTAGGGGTGAATTAATGAATATGAGTGTGTGATAAAGTGAGTGTGCCGGAAGAAGAAGAGAAAGGGGGTAATTTTGGAAAAAAGAATTAAAGGGAGGTCAAAAATCCAAAAAAGAAGATTAGAAAATCAAAATTAAAAAAAAATACCGGTAGAAGTTAAATGGGATACTGTAAAAAATTAGAGTATTTTGACTATATACTATTTTCATATAATTATTATTGAAAAAAAGTATGAAATGTTTGAAGTGAAAAATAGACTATAGTAAATAAAAGTATAGTTAAAAAAAAGGGAAATTGCACTCAGTTCTCGTGAGGTTTGCATGCAGTAATGACACAAACATTCCCTTATTTGAAAAATGACACTCACATCCCTTTCTTATCAATCAACATTGCATTTACACCCCTCCTTGTAATAAATGGTTAGTTTATTAATGAAAATATTATGCTTATGATTGAAAAAGACATTTATACCCTCAAGGGGCTCAAGGGATGCCTCACACAAATTTCAAGTGTATTTAATACATTTTTTCTTTATAATAACAATATGATAAAAAAATTCACAATAAAAATTTTTTTATAAGAAAATATGATAACTATTTATGATAAACAATATATTTTCTTTTTCCTAAAACAAATTATTGTATAGAAAATTTATCTATGTGGTTTTAGAATAATGCAGAAGATGTAACATCATTATTATTTGTATACAAACTCTATATAAATATTGAATATGTTTTATCCATATCCAAATATCATAGGAACAATAACAAAATTAAAACATATTATTTCATATTATATTTATAATGAGCTTATATCCGGTATAGCGTAGGCGTATGATTCACTATGAAAGTGTTAAAAAAAATATTGGTTATAATAAATATGTTAGCCCTTAAATAATTCCTACTCCAAATCCACTATTTGACACAATTTTTGGTTGCCTCAAATTAGCTTTCAGTAGTGACATGGTTGATCATTACATTTTCTTGGAAAAAAAATTAATTTTATCATATTTTGCAGTATAGAAAAAATACACCAAATGCACTTGAAATTTGTAAGAAATACCACCCGAGATTATAAAGTCTTTTTCAATTTGAAGCATAATATTTCCATTGATAAAATAACCATTTATTACAAGGAGGATGTGTAAGTGCAATACTCATTGCTTAAGATGAGAGGTGAGTGTCATTTTTCAAATTAAAGAGGGTGTCTATGCCATTAGTATAAATCTCAGAGAATGTGAGTGCAATTTCTCCTTAAAAAAATTAATATAAATATATAATTATGTATTATATTTATATAACAATATACATAAAACAAGATAAAAAAAAACCTACAATTCATTATATATGAAATGGAGAAAATCAGAAACATAAATTTAACAATGTAAAATTTTTATTTTTTCAATGTTTCGACTTTATATATATATATAGATAGATATTTATCTAGAGACAAGATTAATAACCTTATTCTAGTTTTTACGTTAATTTTTGACCAAGAACTTCCACTAATAGTGTGGCAAGGCTTCACATGATATATCTTTATCTTGAAAGGTCATAATTCAAAATTTGACTTTTTAGCGAAAAAAAAAATTCAAAATTTGATTGACGTGAATTACTCTTTTGTCTTATTATTTTGATAAAAAAATATTTTTTTTTTAAATTAAAGTAAAAATAATAAATTAAAAATCTTAAAAATTGTAATTATATTCATGATTGGAGTAAGTAAAAAATATATACATTTAATTATAAAAAAAAATATGATTCCTTATATATAAGGTGAGGATACACCTAATTATCCCAAAAAAATTATCACATTGATTTTGATTTCCATCTCAAAAACTATTCTTCCTACTTTCAACGGTGGAACAACTAGATTATTTCTATTTTTCACAAAATTATTTTTCACGATTCTAAAACTAAATATATGAGATTCAACCTACTTACCAGGTCAACATGTTCATTTTAAACTATCATTGTCACATTTCAATCACATTTTCAATTCCATTCATACATCTTATTTCGGTATGAATCTTATTCATCCTTATATTTTGTTTTGGCTTAATTATGTCTCTAAACCTTGAACTGTGAGGTTATTTTGGCGTATATCCTTTTTTTTTTAACGTTTACTTTAATTTCCAAAAATTTGCACCGGTTTGGAATATACCTCTTAATGTAATTTCCGGTCACCGGTGTCGACGTGGATCACCGGAAAGTCATGTCATCCACTAGTTTTTTAACACGTGGATATTAGTTTTTTTAAATTAAAAATTAAAAATTCAATTTTATTTAAAATAAATATTTTATATTAAAAAATTATATAAAATAAAAACTAAAAAAAAAGAAAATAATATAAAAAGAAGATAGTCGAAGAAGAGGGGAGCGAAGGCAAGGAAGAAGAAGAAGAGCGGCCGCTGCTGCCGCCGGCGGAAGGAAGAGGAAAGGAAGAAGAGGGAGGCAACGGCGGTGGCGGAAGAAGCCCCCTTTTTTTTCTCTGATCTCTCTCCCTCTCTTGGCTTCTTCTCCCTCCCCTTTTTCTTCTTCTTCTTCTTCTTTGTCATCCGATGGCGGTAGCAGCGTTCAAATCGTCATCCCGAAGAGGCAACAACAACAACCAATCTTCATTAGCAACTCCATCATCTCATCCACCGCGCTCCAACAAAGTTCCTCCTCCTCCAACCAATCTTCTTCCCTTTGTTGTTGTTCTTCTTCTTCCTTGCCTTCCCTCCCCTCTTCTTCTTCTTTCTTCTTCGACTGTCTTTTTATTTTTTATTTTTTTAATTTATACAATTTTTTATATAAATTATTTATTTTAAACAAAATTGAATTTTAATTTTAATTTTTTTTAAAAAAAACTATTATTCACGTGTCAAAAAAACTAGTGGATGACATGACTTTCCGGTGATCAACATCAGCACCGGTGACCAAAAATTGCATTAAGGGGTATATTCCAAACCAGAGAAAACTACAGAGACTTAAACATTGAAAAAAAAAATAAGGACATATACCAAAATGACCCAAAACTCAGAGACTGGGGACATAATTAAACCTTTTGTTTTTGTTATAAAAAATTGTACCTTATTTCCCTTGTAATTTTGATTCTTAGACGAAATTTAGAAGAAGAAAAAACTTCAGGAAAATCTTTGGATGATGCATAAGTTTAAGACATGTGATGCACATGGATAACACTTAACAACTTAATTAAGTGCAATATTGGACATGGTGAGTTTGATTTAATTTCTTATTCAAGGCAAGGAGAAGAAATAGTATCATTTTTTCTTTCAATAAAAAGATCATGTTCAATTTTTTTCTTTGAGTTTTATATTTTTAGGCTCTGTTCGGCAACACGAGTTAGGAGCTTTTTAGTTAGTTAGGAGCTTTTAGATTCAGTCAATAAGCTACTAACCCTGTTCGATGAATACAAATTAGAAGGAGTTTATAGCTTTTAAAAAAAAAAGCTTATAGTTTTTGAAAGCTAGCTTTTAGAAAGCTACTTCAAATAGCTTTCTAGAAACTAAATTAGCTTCCAATAATTCATATATTAATTATACCCTCAAACAAAATTTAAAATTATTTTACTACCTTTGATTAATTATTAATTATAATTTAATAATTTTGTTATAATTAACTACATAATTAATAAATTAAGAAAAAAAATGAATTTAATTAATTATAATTTAATAATTTTTACATTTAATTAATTAATTAATTAACTATCTATTTAATAAATAAAGAAAAAAATTGAAAATACCAGAATTTCAGTTGGAGTCTTACACCAACTGAACCAAATCCCGTTGGTGTATTTTTCGACTTTTAACAAATAGAATGCAGTCCGTATAAGACAGCTCAATTGGTGGCTGCAGGGATACTTAGGATTTCCCCCTCCCCCAGGTCATGGGTTCTAGTCCCAGACCTCCCATGTAAAAAAAAAAAAAAAAAAGAATGCACCTTGTCATTCAACATGTAATTGTCCATATTTTTTTTTTAACATACCAATATTAAATCGACATACGTAATCCAGTTCGACGCATAACAAGTCATAAAATTTGAAAGTAAAATGTCCCAAATTGAAATCTTGGATATTTTAGTTAGTGATTATTTGTGGCTTTAATGCATGTAACTTTTTTTTTTAAATTGTTTCCTTTAACAGAACATAATGTAAATATTATATCTACTGCAAAAAAAATCAATGTTAAATCAACCCCTTGGAATCAAAGTATATTTTTTTTTGGTGTACACCAAGGGTATCCCCTAGCCGATAGCCGAAGACTAATCCCCTCCGACCATGGAATCAAAGTATTTAATCCTATAATTTATTTATTTAATTAATTATATTTTGCTCTTTCAATTGGTGAGAAAGCAAAATATGTTGGAACAAGTATGTTGAATTAAGCACTTGAATTCAATTAAACTTTTTAAATGCAGAGAGGCCAGGGATATCATTAATGAAAACAAGATGGCCACCAAAAGAGATGTTCTAAGACTTTATCACATCAATTTTATTTTTTTTCCAAACGTCAACCTTTCTATGGTTTACCCCAACTTGAATTACAAGTAACGCAATTATCCATCATCCACCTTGCAATTTAGATATTGTGCAATTTTTCCAACTAACCTTTTTGGTTTATTTCAATCAATTTGTTCACTTATGTGAAACTTCTTTTTAAAACTTGTCACCATTTCAAAAATTCATATACCTTTTTTTTATATATATTTTTCAATTATTATCAAAAGAGAGCAACTTAAATCTTGTTATTTCATGTCCTTAAGAAATAATTTAGTTGAAAAATTGTGAAAGATATGGTATGAGTATTTCGGTTCAAACTTTGACACCATACCATTTTCTCTCCTTCATCCTCCTGAAAAAAACTTTGCTACTTCCTATCTTAAGAGCATCAAATGGACCTTTTTCCACGGCCTACCTCATAAGCCCAATAAAAGCCTCGACCATTGTTAGGATTTAGGAACAGAAAGGGAGATAGTGAGTCAATGCCTACGTACAAAGACCAAATTCTTGTGTGGGA
Organism: Crotalaria pallida; assembly: GCA_037953625.1. NCBI lineage: Eukaryota > Viridiplantae > Streptophyta > Magnoliopsida > Fabales > Fabaceae > Crotalaria > Crotalaria pallida. The sequence continues at coordinate 182,737,729 of CM075649.1, forward strand.
CTGCCAGGTAAGGTATGCCTAGAACTTTTTGAAAAAAAATAAAAAAAAATTAAAGTTACAAGAACATCTCCGTTAATACTTACTGTAATACGTAGCAGATTAAAGATTTAGAATATCAAAAACTGATACTCCTACACTTATTTTTATATACGTAAATGATATAAGAAGGAGAGATATATATATAGAAAAAGAAAAGAGATAAGTTATTGGTGATGTGATTTAAAAAAAAAAAAAGATATAGTAAGAAAAAAGTTGTAAAAAATAAATGTCATTAATATATATATCGACACTTTAATAATCATAGAGCGATGTTATATAATACTCGTGCCATACGAATGACTAACTAACCAATCAGGTGAGCTCCCATTTATAACTGGTGAGAGAAAATTGTTAGTATCAGCTTGAAACACAAATCATGTCTTTGATTTTAGTCATTTGTGGATTGTTTTACGAAAAGCATTCGTAACAATAATCATTCCCGATAATCAAATATCATTATAGCATATATATTTCATAATTATGTTAGATTAAACCCCAAGAAAAATGCATGAAAAATAAACGTTATACTTAATTAAGCAAAATATAACTCTATATAGTATATTTTCACCACTAATTATATTTTATTTTTTACAATTACGGATATGCTGCCATTTCAATATTGATCACTGATTTAATTTGTCAAGATTATGATATACTCCGTAACTTATAACCATTTTTATATCTACAATATATTCCTTCCAATTTTAAATATAAGATTTTTTTTTAAAAAAAATTCACATCCACTAAAAAAATTGATTAAATTTTATTAATAGCTCTAAAAATATAAATATTGGATATATATATATATATTTAAAATTGTCTTATAATTATTATTAAAATTCTAAAAATTGTTTAGTAAAAAAGTATATTTATTAAAAAATAATTAAATACTATTAAAAATTGAAATAAAATATTTTAAATAAAACTAAAATAAAGTTCTCAAAATGGTAATATATAAATTAGCATAGGGAATAGCTATTTATATTGATTATTCTATCTTTTGGTTGATTCTTTTCCATTGTATGCTCTTATGTTTATCTAGTACTCCCTCCCTCCGATCTCTATTATAAGAAAAAATAACCTAAATCACAGATATTAAGAAAGTTAGTTGAATGTATTTAATTTTCTCAAAATCATAAAAAAAAAACATTTTAGGAATGATTATATTGTGAATAAAAAGTTAGTTAACTTTTTCTTATATTAGAGAAAAAAAAATATGTTGGAGTTTTCTTATATTAAAGACTGCAGGGAATAATTAATAGGCAAAAAGAATGAATTGCCTCTAATGTTAGCATAGTTCATCTATTTAATTTCCATTTTACTGTATCACATGCATACACTTAATACATATCTACATTATTATTAAGATGGTGACTGTCATATATGTGGAAACATCATAAATCCAAAAGCTTTTTCCAGAAGGTAGGTTAACATAAAGACTACTTTTGACTAAAATGCGCCGCGTCAACAATTGCAGGTGCCTACAAACATTAACCAATTACATCATTAAGTTCTTTGATCACTAGCTAACTTTGCAGAAAATTAAAGAACATGAGTTTTGGTCCGTCAAAATAAAATTGCTCTACCATGGGAATCTTCACCTTTCTCTTCCACGAATCTTTCTCCATATCTCATTTTCCAATATAATTAAATGTTGTACTTTAATTTATATATGTGGTTAAGAAAGACATAATAATGAAACGTATTACGTAATAACGTACTATAACCACAAGAATAAAAGCTATAAATTGTGCATAACTACTATTTGCCCATCTATTTATCATGAATATGATCGAAAACGCTTTTCTACAAGATTTTTTTCATTATTCCCTATTGCTTTATGCTTGTCTTTAAAAAAATAAAATAAAATAGATTTAAACTTCACGATAAAATGCTAGCTGCGGATGTGGTAAAAAATTTAGTCTGAAAAATGATTAAAAAACCGCAGCTCGGATTCCACTGTATGTGTTCATTATTAAATAGCATAGGACATATATTCCCTTTAGGCAATTCTGTTTCTGAAATTTTATTTCCAATTTTGCTTTGTTTTCGTCAAAATGTTTGGCAATTGCACAGTGAGTTACTCATTTAGTTATGCTGTAACAACTCAACTGCTCTGTATCTGGAGCGGTTTAATGCAACCTTTTTTCTTGTCAATTTTTTTTTTTTAAAAAAAAAAATGATATTATCATGTTACTATATACTATATGGCATTAGTTCTGATCAGTTTCTATATAATAACATGATCAGTTTCTATATATATGGTCATTGTTTAATTAGAAGTAAGGGTGTGAAAAGTTCAGAAGCATGAAGCATCGGGCATAAATGACATCTTATGTATTTGCACTCGCTACCTATGGCATCTCCCAGAGTCCTGACATGCACTAATAATTGAAGAATGCATAATGATGATGTTGACGCTAGACTGAACGGAACCATGTTACCCTGAGTGCCTCACCGTTTTTGAATTTGTTTACATGCAGACAATAAATTAGTCAATGTAATTATTAGCTTGTGAATTGATCATCTATATCTATCCAACTCAAGTGTGAAACAAGAAACAAATAGTATCTATATGTTGGATTTGTGGGTGAGGAGTAGTTAGCAACTTAGCACTCATTTTTTGTTGTTCTATTGTATCTATCTACAAAATCTAGTTTTGAGCTTTATTAATTATTATTATTTTTCTTCTCATGATGCCAATTATTCGGTTTAGCTTGCTATATCTTTATCTCACCAACAAGAAGAATTCTTGTTTGCCCATATGATATATAACCTTGAGTGCCTTACACTGGTCACCATTCCAAACCTCTCCCCCGTTTTCCTCATTCTAGCTATTTATGTGTCTCATCTATGATGTTAATTAGTGAGTATGTATATGGTGGGGACCTTCAAACTTAGTGGGGGCAATTGGCAAACTCCTTTCCACCAAGGCTTGTCAAGTTGCAAACACACTGTAGGAAATTAAAAAAGGAAAGAAAAAAAAAAAAGAAAGAAAGAAAGAATAGTAGGATCTCATCAAATTGCTTTATTCATCACCCAAAGCATCATCATAGAATACAATTTTGTTTATGGTTGGTTGATGAGATGACCTCTCACCAAGCATCCTCCCTCCCTCTCTTCTTTCTCCACTCACTCTTTCCCTTCTCCCTTAATATATATCATCCACCCCCTTCTAATAGAAATTAATTAAAACCCACCTATTATGGACCTCTTAGCTCAACCATGTATATATATATATATATATATATATATATATATATATCTTCACCTCATTGCCTAGAGAGAGAATTGAAAGAGTGATGGATGGGATATTGCACTCAAATATGCTCTTGACCATCTATCTTTCCATTAGTTTGACCAGACAATAATATAATGACTCTAAATTGGTTGATTATTGTAACTTAATTGACGCCTAATTATTAGCATTCGGATCGGAGATTGATTACATCTTGCAAGCACTTTTTGCGTATCTCTTGAACAAATTAGACGCTGCTTACAACTGACCTACTATCCCCCACAGGTGAAAAAGGGGAAAGTGAAAGATGCAGGGGGAGATAAGAAAAAAAAATTGACTACATTAATATATATGTTGTATTGCAAGCTCCAACAATATGTCTATCCTTGTCTTTTATCTAATCAAATTGCTATTGAGCTTTATTTGGATGGTTAGTTGAACTTACGAACAATTGTATGATTGGTGAAATAACACAGTATTGATTAATTTAATAATCTGAAAGCATCCTTCTAGAAATTGCAATTGGTCCGAATTGTGAAATACCATGAACCCATTTTTATTTGTGTTTCTGTTCTTGCAACTTACAACCTATCAAGAGTAATGAAATATGAAACTCAACACAAACCTTAAGGCTAGCCAGTAGCCACTACAGTATTTAAAATTTCCTATTTCCATTTATTATTTATTTATTTGATACAATGCTGAAAACGTCAGATCAGAATAATGCATGTGTCCTTTGTGAAAATTATTTTCTCCACCTTTAATTAATTGGTGGGGGCTGTTATCTCCATACTTGTTATTCCTTTCTTGATGAATTATTGCTTTTGTCGTCCTGGCAAAGAGTTCTGGATAATATCAAACTATTGTAAAACGTACGAGAGAATAGAAGATCGTGAGAAGCCAATGCAACCTCCCACATTTTAATACACATTGTTTTGCAAGACAGGTGCATTACACTCACTATCTGTTCCTTTTTAGGTTGATTTGTTATTATTATTTTTTTTAATATAACAAAACTTTAGGTGAGTTGGGTTTTGGGCTCATCCGGTCATGGCAGGCTTTTGGGCTCAAAAGACGGTTATAGATTATCCACCAACACTGTTGTTAAGATTCGAAAATGAAATCTTTCACAACCTCAAACTCAATTCTTTATCAACTAAACCAACAGTTGTTGGCTGATTTGTTATTCATTTAAGTAATTTAATAATATTAATTTTTTTTTTCCTCTTTGATCAAATATTTACCCGTGTCCGTGTAATTGAGGAATTGATAATTTCAAGTATAAGATGGCCTTCTCAACAAAACAACTTATATTCACAAAAATTACAGACACTTATTTAAATAAGAACAAACCCTCCTATTACCATCTATGCTATTCACTTTTTTTTTTTTTTTTTATAATTATGCTATTCAGTACTCATTCCGGTCTTTATTATAGGTCATATTTTAGAAGGTTTTTTGGTCTTAATTATAAGTCACTTTATATTTCCAATGTATCATTTATTGTTTTTTCTCTTTTTTGCCCTTATTAAATGCTTTGACTATCTATGTGTTTTTGTTGTTCATTAATGAGTGTGAATTTTTCAAGAAAAGTTTAGAGGGTAAAATTGTAATGTTAGAATATATTCTCATAAAATTTATGAAACTAACTACTTTCCTTGGTATGTGTAATTCAGTTAAGTATGCCCTATAATAAGGACCGGAGGGAGTATTAGTAACATAAAAATATGAAGTTAAAATTAAAAAAAGTATAGGCTTGACTCTTAAAATTTTAAATGTAACATTTTTCATGCTAACATGCATTACATTTTCAGTTCCTTAACCACTGTTTTAAAGGGCAATCTTACATATCAAACCCTTTTTATATTATTTTTTTTTTTGGGTTTATTTAGTCTTAATTTACACGTCGAGAATAAGAAATCAAAAATTGATAAAAGATCATAAAGAAACTAAGCGGTAAGTGTATCATCTCTTTAATTATATATATATTATTTTTCATTATAAAATTTAACCTCTTAATTATCTTTGAGTTGATATTAAAAAGATTCTATACCATTCCCTCAAATTCTGCATATAAATTCTTTTTGAAGACTTTGTTTTTGTCCTTGATATAAACATCATTTCAAACTTTCTATAACATTAATTAGCTCTTTACTACAAACACCTCTATTTATTAAATATTTTTTGAAATTTATAATAATAATTATAGGGGTCTTTTGAAAAAGTATACCAAATATTTACATTTTCGAGTATCACTAACAATATTAACTAGCTTTTTTAAAATGTATAAAAATTAGTCGAATAAGCTTATAATAAGGAAAAAAAGTATTTTCCAAGACTTGTTAATAGTTAATTTCTATAATTAAAAAACAATTCTTAAAAAAACAATTAAAAAAAGTTATAAACGTGAGTTACTCAATTTTTTAAAAATAATAAAAATTACATTTTCCAATAACCGATACTCCACTACAATTAGCTCATAAACAAGTGGAATACGAATACTTGTTGTCAATTTTTTTTAATACCAGTATAAGACAAAATATTATTGATCGAAGGAAATGCACTTTTCACATTACAGGTTTTATTCCTACTACTAATGCTATTACCTTTTTTTCTTTTTTTTTTTTTACCTACAATAGGATTTGATACTACAATTCAGTGAATTTAATATCCATTCATTTATAGTAGAATGATAAATATGCATTTTGTTCATTCGTTTTGAATTTTTTTTTTAACCCCACTTTATACTCGTTGGCCCCCATTCAATTTTTTTTTAATGGACGAATATGCCTTTAATATACCGACTCAAGCAAGACGGAATGTACATACCAATTTTAACTAAGCGAAAGCAAATAGAATCCGCTGTTTCGATTTGACAAAGGCGGGAATAAATCCGCTTTGAAGAAGGCAGAATAAAAATTGAATTTCCGCCTTTAAAGAGGCAGAACAAGTTAAAAAATGTATTACCAATTATTATACCGGATTTAGTGTTTGTTCGCCTCTAATTTGTTTCCATAGATTAGATAGGAGAGATCCTGAGAAGTTGTTTGAACCAAAACCTCTGCAAATTTAATAAATAATAAATCTTAACAGTATCAGCATGATAAATTACTCATGCACGCCAATTATGTATATCATAATATGTGGAAAGACAATAACAAAATCATCTACAGACTGTTTGCCTTCATTTTAGCTTGTCCTTCCTCTCTCTCTCTCTAACCTCCATTATAAGTTTATAACCATCCTAAAAGAGTTCAAGTTTGTAAGGCTTCCCAATTCCTTTGGAAGCTCCCCTGATAAAATGTATTACCAATTATTGTTAAAAATTTGGTATTATGAAAAATTATTAATGTTCCCGACTGTTTACAGTCGAATGGTTCTAATTTATTACCACCTCTTGTAAATCGAAACAGTTTACGCCTTGCAAAAGTCGGAATTTGATAAATTTATCTTTCACCTTGTGTAAATCAGGAAATTTTTCCACCTTGTTTCAGGCTGCACGTTAAGGACAACTTCATCCATATATACAAAAATCAATGGGGGCCAATGAATACATAATGGAGTTCAAAAAGAAAAAGTTTTCGTTTTTGCCTAATAAAGCCAAGATCTAGTTTGTACATAAATGGAGGTTAACCATTTACCTCCTCATTTCCTTAGTGTTTTTCTAGCATATATTAAGCTAAGGAGATTACAATGTATTAAGAAACCTATATTCTTTTCAGTTTACAATATTAAAAAAAATTAAAATTATGTTTATTAAGAAGATTAGTTAATTATATTTAATTTTATCAAATTTATAATAAATTATAAGTATTTTAAAAATTAGCATTGAGAACGAAATAAAATTAAATGAGACAACCACTTTATATATGATTTTTAGAAATTAAAGATAGCATTAAAAATAAAATAAAAGTTAATAAAGTTAATTAATTTCTTATTATATTTTAAACTAAGAGAAATATATATTTTTTTCTTATATTACAAACCGGAGAGAGTATTAAGTAAATTTGTATCTAAAATCAATGTAACTAATCCACACAAATTTTATAATTACATTAATTCTTAATGCAAACTTATTTATTATGTGTTTTTTAACATTTGTCTTAGAGCAAATGTTAGAAGAAAAATGATTTAGAGACCTACAAGCCTACAAACTTACACATAAGATTATGATACTTGTTATTTTCAAGTTAAAAAAAATTAAATTAAAAATCTTAAATGACAAATGTCAAGATTCTAATGTGTAAGCTTATGAGTAGGTCTCTTTATGTCTCTCAATCATTGTTCATGTTAGAAAACTCTTTTTTTATTTATCTGCCTTTTAAAAAATCAAGACAAGAATAATAATGATTAATTTTTTTTTACAATTTTACTTTTACTTAACTAACAAGAGATAATGCGTAAAAAATATAACTATAATCAATGTAGAAATAAAGGACAAATTATAGAAGGATTATATAAAAAAAATTTTGTCCGAATTCCTTGCGGAATCACCGGTATCCCCAAGAGCACCCTTAATACCAGGGAGCCCTTGAGACTAATCCGGAGCGAGCTGCGTGACTGACTCTCCCAGCGGGATGTTTTTAGTGAGAATCGAAACGGGGAATTATATAAATTTAACATACATGGATAAACATATTGATTAAATTTCTTCACTTATTTATCATTATTTCAAAAGACACTTGTACATAGGAAAGAAGGGAGTACTTACTTTTTTTATATATATATATATAATGAGTACTTACTTTTTTATGGTTATTTCAAAAGACACTTGTACATAGAGAAAGAAGGGAGTACTTTTTATTTCCTTAATAAAAGTTTAATTTTATGGTTTTCAAGAGAACAAAATCAATGTACGGTGACCACAACTTTTTGTGTAGACTTCTAGAAATTAGTTTGGACTTTAAATAAATTAAGTTGTGTCAGAAACATCATTTAAAAAAGTAATTTTCTGTTAAAAAAAATAATTTTCTTCATTATTTATTTATTTTATTTATAAAACTCAAAATTAAGACAACTAGGGGTGTAACGGTCCGGTTCGGTTCGGTCTTTGACGGACATTGGAGACCGGACCAATCAAATGAACATGGTCCGGTCCGGTCCGGTCTTGATGTGTTTTATATATAAAGACCGGACCGGACCGCATCGGTCCAGACCGTATCGGTCCGGTCCGGTCCGGTCTATTTAGACCATTAAATTAAAATTTAAAATGCTGGAAATAAATCAAGGGCAAAATCAATTAATCTAGGGCAAATTGAATTAGGCAAAATCAATTAATCAAAAATCAAACAGACAATGAATCAAATAGGAGGAAGAGAGAGAAGGAATCACAAAGACAGAAACAAATCATACAGACAATGAATCAAATAGGAGGGAGAGAGAGAAGGGATCAGAAAGACAGAAACAATGAATCGAATAGGAGGGAGAGAGAAGGGATCAGATCGGTGAGGGAGAGAGAGAAGAATCAGATCGGTGGAGGGAGAGGAACAGCGACGAATCGACGGCGACGAACCGGAGGGAGAGGAACAACGATGAATCGCCGCAAGAATCGACGACGACGAACCGGAGGGAGAGGAACAACGACGAGCAACCGTGAGGCGGTGGCTGCGTGAGGCGGTGGCTGCGTGAGGGGCTGCTGCTGCACTCGCTGGCGCTGGCTGTGGAGGCTCCTGCTGCACTCGCTGGACGCTGGCTGTGGAGGCTCCTGCTGCACTCGCTGGACGCTGGCTGTGAAGGCTGTTGCAGCACTTGGGAGTGAGAGGTTGGCTGTGGAGGCTGCTGCTGCACTTAGGGTTTTCAGTTTTCACAAGTAGTATTTAGGTTTTGGGCTGGTTTTGGGCTGGGCTGCCAGGGCAAGACACAGGTTTTTTTTTTTTATGTATATAAATATAATCGGTCCGGTCCGATCTGAATGGTCTGAAAAATTCAAAGACCGTGGACCGGACCATAATAGAATGGTCCCAAATATTTGAGACCGGACCAGACCGTAAGACCAGACCAGACCATATTTTTCGGTCCGGTCCGGTCCGGTCGGTCTCGCGGTCTGGGACCGGACCACTTACACCCCTACTACGAAGTGATGTAACTCATTCAAGTAATAAGGACTAAATTGCGATCATGAGACAAAATTGCATTGATACGAACCGCTCAAAAGTTGAGTTAAGTGGTAAATAAGCAATGTTTAATGGCATGGGAGTGACAAAAGATGCAATGATATATTAAAATATTGGATTTTTCGGATCTATGAATCACATGTAAAAAAAATAAATAATTATAAAAAAAAAATTTGTATTAAAAGGCTAAAATATAATTATTTGATTCTTCAAACATAATTATTTGAAAGGTTAAGATATGATTATTTATGTAGATGATGCACATAGATTAAAAAAATTTATACAAAAGTTTGTTGAAAATGAAAATAAATGCACCAAGAATATTGTTTAATGAAAAAAAAAATGTATTTTGTTAATTAAAAAGTAATGAATTTGCATTTTCAATATTTATTATAATATTTTTTTAACCAATATTCTTATGCAATTGGTTAATATGATCCAAATTTAATTTTAAAAATGAGTGGGAGGGTATAAAGGAATGATTCAGGGTGGTGAAAGATATAGATGGGCCAGTCCTAAAAAAATGCTAAAACATTGTTGTTTTTTTTTTAAAAAAAATATTTTTATCGTGCAATCAAAATTGAGATAATAATATAACAATTTATTAATAAAACCAATAATTAGTGATAAATTATTTAATTTACCCAAATGGGTCTGGCCTAGTGAAAACATGTTAGGACAATAAGGATATTGAGAACCCATAAGATCACAAGGTCAGAGGCTCGAATCCTTGTGAAGAACATCCCTTGGGGAGGCACCCCACCCATGTTGCTCTAGGTGCCGAGACTGTGAAGTTCCTCTCCACAGTTTTTGTTATCCAAAAAAAAAATAAATTATTTAATTTTGATCACTACATAAAAAAATTACTTATATTAGGACCTAACAATTTATTTATTAATGAATTGTTTTTCTAACCTCCTTATTAAAATTGGAACATTGTATCTTTTGGTAACTACCTAACAGAAGCAAGTACAGTAAATAATAATAATAATAAAATAAAATTAAAAAAAAAAACATAATAGGAGAGAGAGTGTCCCATTGATTCAGTGATTCACCACCCCTCCCCCACAGAAAAAGGTGGTGGCAAAAAAGTTCTTTTTGTACACACTGCGATGATGGCGATGATCATCATCATCATCATCATGCTGCTGCTGCTGCCTCATGTTATCTCCAACACAAACACCACAACTACAACCCCAACTACCTCTCTTTCTTTCACTCTCACCTTTTCCTTTGCTTCAACAACCATGTCTAATACTAATAATCTCTCTTTTCTCGTCAAGTGAACTGAACTGAACCGTTGTTGGTGAAGAAGAAGAAGAAGAGCCCATGAAAGTAGCAGTAGAAGTAGCAGCAGCAGCAGCAACAACAACAACAACATCGAGTAGCATGGAGATGGAGAAGAAGTGCGGGTGCTGGTCTGCTTTGAAACGCGGCGTTAGAGGTGCTCCCTGCAAACCCTCTTCTTCTTCTAAAGACTCTGCTAACACTATCCCTCGTTCTAGTCTTGTTTATGATGCAGGTATCTTTCCTTTAATGTTTCTGTTTTTTTTTTTTTTTTTGGGTCCTCCGTCCGAAATGCTCCATTTTTCAAGCTCTTAACATCTTCCTGCTTCTTAAACCCTCTCCAAGACCGCAACAAGTTTGTTTGTGCAGTTTTTCAACACTTTATTTTTGGGTTTGCTTAAAATCATTGAATTTTCAGTGGAAGTTTGTCTCGTTTTTATTGAGCAGACAATTTTATGATGTTATGGGTAGTTTAAAAAGGTGGTTTTTTTTTTTACCTTCTGCTTTCTCACTATGCTTTCCCAGAACCCTTTTCCACATCTTCCCAGTCATAGAACCCAGACTCCTAGAGACTTGAAAAGAATCTTTAACTTCACAACTCCTTTGAAGGAACATGGCTCCCAAAGAAGAAACTAGTCCCACCTTGTATAATTCACAATGATTTCAACATTTCATTCCAATAGAGTCAGCCATCTTTATTTTATTTTATATTTTTAAATTTGGGATTCTGAAATTTCTTCAGTTTTCAACTTACTCTTAATTGTTGGCGCTGTCAGATTTTTTAGTTAAATTATTATTATTATTTAGCTATGTTATGTTGGTTCTACAAACTTACAAAGTCTAACATTATCAGATCAAAAACCGAATACAATTAATATCTAATTTATGTTTAAAATTGTTAAAATTTGAAGAAGGAAGCCAATCACATTCTTTATGTTGGTGCAGCAACTGAGACAAGATACCTGAATGCTAGCAATAGAGAACTATGTCCTCCCAACGAAGCTCGAATATCTTCTGATAATCCTGATCCACCACCTCAGGAAAATAGGGTTCCTTGCCAGCTCCTCCAATTTACATTTCAGGAACTAAAAGCTGCAACTGGAAATTTCAGACCTGATAGCATTCTTGGGGAGGGTGGTTTTGGTTATGTTTTCAAAGGATGGATTGAGGAAGATGGAACAGCCCCAGCAAAACCTGGGTCTGGGATCACGGTCGCCGTCAAAAGCTTGAAGCCAGATGGTCTACAGGGCCATAGAGAATGGGTGGTTAGTAAAAATATCTGCTTTGGGTTAGTAGATTGATATCATAACAAATGGTTTAGGACATGCTATGGATTGGATTGTAACATGGCATTTTGTTAATGTAGGCTGAAGTTCACTTTCTTGGACAGCTTCACCATGCTAACCTTGTGAAACTTATTGGCTACTGCATTGAAGATGATCAGCGGCTTCTTGTTTATGAGTTTATGACCCGTGGAAGTCTAGAAAATCATCTATTCAGAAGTGAGTTTCTGCCTTGATTTACTATATGGAAAGTTATATTTGGACATTATGTGGTAATGATTTATATTTTGTCTAGCACAGATCATTTTCTGTTGCTTGATGAATAGACCAAAACCCAGGGATTGTTACAACGTGATCTGGTTTGGTTAATACAAAACTTCCCATCTATGAAACAAGGATTGGAGAATTCTTTCTTTGTTAGCATATGTTTTATAATTTGTATAGTTAGCCCTTGTAAGAATAATATAGGAGCATTTGATGAGGGATTAATGATAGATCTGGAACACCTTATTACTAGCTGTTGTGAAATGAGTAAACAGAATAGCTAGCAAAGTGTTCTGTACTTCTGTTTCCGTCCCTTTACTCTTGCTTGTCTCTTGCTATTACAATAGTGATGTTGCCTACAATTTGTAGGAACCGTACCTCTTCCCTGGTCCAACAGGGTTAAGATTGCTCTTGGTGCAGCAAAGGGATTGGCCTTCCTCCATAATGGTCCAGAACCAGTCATTTATAGAGATTTTAAAACATCAAACATTTTGCTTGATACGGTATGTGGTTAGCGATTTCAGCATCTAAGAAGCATTTTTTCCCCTATTGGATTGATTATTAATGTGCAGTTTTTTTTATAGGAGTATAATGCGAAGCTTTCAGATTTTGGTCTAGCAAAAGCAGGGCCTCAAGGAGACAAGACACATGTTTCTACCAGAGTTCTTGGAACATATGGTTATGCTGCTCCAGAGTACGTCATGACAGGTAATGATTTAGCACTTAGCTGTTTGAAATAACAAGAAAACTCTAGCATCTGACAGTTTGACACAACACAAGAGCTTCCACAAATCTTGTGCTAAAAGTCGTATAAAAACAGCACATACCAATCATCCCAAAAGGCATTTGAATTCTGTGTTGGGCTGCAATGGATTTATAATTTTTATAAAGAAGCCTGCAACGGTTCTCTGAATATCATGTCAAGATGATTGACTTGATGTATTTACTTTGTTTGATTCTCTGCTTACATAAATCTATTAGCTTCAATACTCCCAACAGTGGCAACACAAAAGCACGTCTGAGAAGTAGAAGTGATCTCTGGGATTGGTAACTTATTAACTATTAAGAATAATGAACTCCGATGACACTTTTAAACTTATTTCCAGTGTCAAGATAAAAAAAAAAAAAGTGTCAATAGAGTAGAAAAGTTTAAATATGCGGAAATTTGTTGACATTCAGGTGATTTTATCCCAAGTTCATTTATCCAGGCACCATAATATATGACCTAGAAGCCTTTCTAGAAGTGATTTTATATTTTTATCCCGAGCTAACCAATTGAATGATTTCTGTTTCTTTCTTTATCAGGGCACTTGACAGCTAAAAGTGATGTGTATAGCTTTGGAGTTGTGCTACTTGAGATTTTAACAGGAAGAAGATCAATGGACAAGAAGCGACCAAGTGGGGAACAAAATCTTGCTTCGTGGGCTAGGCCATATCTAGCTGACAAGAGAAAATTATACCAACTTGTGGATCCTCGCTTGGAACTACATTATTCTGTAAAAGCAGTGCAGAAAATTTCCCAGCTAGCTCTTAACTGCCTCAGTAGAGACCCCAAATGTCGTCCTAACATGGATGAAGTTGTGAAGGCTCTGACTCCACTGCAGGATCTTAATGACCTTGCAATCTTGTCTTATAACTCTCGTTTATCTCAACAAGGGAGAAGAAGAAAGAAATCAGATGGAACTCCACAGATCACCTACACACAGTCCAGGAGCATGAGGGCTTCTCCCTTGAATACCGGCAAGCAGCATCGCGCTGCGAAGTGATCCTCTTCTGCATTGCTGGCTCAATCATTGATTGAAAAAAGGTCGAATGCCTCATCCTTTATTGGTGGTGTTGTTATTGTTGTGTGGAGATGGACATTTGAAGCTTACATCATTTTTGGTTGTTTAAAATCTATTGGGGCCAGAAGGAAGAGTAATGATATGTTAATTTTCTTCAGGCTCTTTTATTAGAGAGCTAACCATCATTATGAACTTGCCATTTGATAATGATGTAATTGAGTAGTCCTGTATGTATATGTAAAGACTTGCATCTCAGAAAGTCGTTTGAAACAACCTGAATCAGTTGCATTTAGCAGTGGAAATAACATGTTCTTTTCTACTTTAGTTGTCACTTTTTAATGCTTTCTTTTAGTCTATAAAACCAAATCATACTTCTAGTGTGCATAAAATTTGCTTGTTCCCCTCTGTTTCATAAAGTAATCGGCATCTTTATTATTTGCAGTATTCATTGCATAGACTTTCCAACAAAAACTGGAGAGGAGAGCAAGGCCAAGCAAGTTATTGTCAAGTTGTTCGATATCCCTTCATTGTTTGGGCGCATACTCGTTGCATGCAAGACTATCTCAGACCCTTAATAATTAAATAGCATCTATCAGGGTAAAGTTAAAGAAAATGCACCCGATTTAGCATATATGCTTGTTACCATAATAGAGTATATATGTCTTTAAGTAAAGCATAACTATGTGGTCTGCATTCTGTAAGAATCAGACTTTGCTTTTACTTATTCTTGCTTTCTATTTCCCGTGAGAAAAGTAGCTACATAGTTTCCTGTTTACATCAAGCAGCAATTATTTGTAGAATCTTGCTTACCATCAGTTATGGAAACTTATGCCTCTTTCAGTATCAATCATGCTTTAATCTTTCGTACCTCACCCTATTATATTCCTTATTTACAAGTTTCCTGGAATGAGAGACAAGGATTCTTTTTATTTTTATTGTTTTGATATGTTAGTTAAGATATGTCACAAGTTGAGAACGAATTTATGGTTTTGTCAAAGGTAAGTAATCCTTGATCAAAATTAGATAAGCCGTGAAAAACTTTGAAGGCTTAGTCATAACTCATAAGGAATTTACCATTTCTGTTGATATAGGATTTGAATTTATGACTATATATACGTATAAGGCTAACAGCATACGAACAAATTGTTTTCAAAGAACACATCAGCACCTCAAACTTTGTGGTAAAGTATTAGTAATTTAATTAGAAGAGTGGAGATAGCAAGAATCAAACTTTTAATCCACTTGGTCAAAGATGTTTTGATAAACAATTCTCTTGAGGTGCTCTCTTGTTTTAAAACAATATTTTTCTACTTTACGTAGTGTCAACAACAACAAAGTCAACCCATTGAGTAAGACATATCTGCATTCTTTATCGCTCTTCTTTGTAGCTAGGTTCTTTGGATTATAGTAACATACAATATTTACCTCAGCTAGATTAGTCTTGTGGTGAAAAAGGAGCTAAACATCCTTGTTAAGTGTTGACATTTGAATAAGACAATCAATGGCCAGCCCAAGCTCTCTTCTGAAGCCTCACAACAAGTCTGATATTATGCTAGTAATTGAAGTTAATATATTTTGTGTGCTTTATAGTATACCGTTTTCATTCAATAGGTAAGTTAATTTTTTACTTATACTTTATCTTTGGTACCTCAAAGGCTCAAACTAGTGCGAGGCTAAAGTGTATATCTGAATATGTAAGAAATCTTGTTGTTCCACTTGTAAATCCAATTCATTTCCTCCAACAAATAAAGCCAGTAAATAACACTACATTATGTCAGGAAACAAGAAAAGTAAAAGGCAGAAAAGCAGCAATAATGCCATCTCATTGGTTACTTGGGTGGCGACGAGAGCCTTTTTCTCTTCCCTTATTATGCCAGCATGTGCAAATCCAAGATAGTGGCTACAAGATTTAGTGGGCAATTTGATAACAGATGAGTATTCAAACAAGGATTAGACATAGTTTAAGAACGAAATACATGATCGAATAGTATCATATTGAGATTCTATTGGACAAATTAAAACAGCTCGGTTATGTTTGACCACGTATTATAAAAAATGCAAGGCTTCGGTTAGTTCTATTTTTACCTGCCATAAGCCATAATCCATGTTGCCTTCAGAGTAGTCTTCTTGGTCTTGGACCACAAGTCTTGAATCATGATTTTCTCATGTATGTTTAGTTATGAGAGAACTCATTAATATAAGTGTTAATCCGTATTTATCTGGTTTTTTTTTCCAAACGAAACATACCTTTTAAGAAATATAATTATTACTTAGATTTTCAATAAATTAATTATGTTTTTTCTTCTATGCCTTTTTTCTCTCTATAATTTTTTTTCAAAAAAAAAATATAATTATTGCTTAGATTTTCAATAAATTAATTATGTTTTTTCTTCTGTGCTTTTTTTTCTCTCTATAATCATTAATTTTTTCATTATTTATGTAAACCAAGACTTATTTAATAGGCGTAAACATGAAAAATAACATTTATTATACTCTTAAAATTATCAAAAAAACAAATAAAAAGGAAAAAAATTCTCCCAAAAAAAACAGATATGGAGAAAATATTAAAAATTTTATATTCAACATTAGAATTCATTCATTTAATATATATGCATAATGTATGGTTTCCTAGTAAATACGGAGTATAACGGTTCTCGACACTTGATGAAACTTTCATGACAACCATTTATTTTGAGCCAATCCTTGTTTCTTTTCTAAGCAAAGCTGAATTATAAATGAGAGCACAAAAAGTAGCTTGACACTATACAACCAATGGACTATGCTTAACTCAAAAAGGTTATCATCTTATAATAAAAAAAAAGTATGTAGGGCAAATTATTTTATGAGATTAAAATTAGTATATGAAATAACAAAAGGTAAGTTAAGTTAATTCCTAAGATTTTGAACTTTTGGTAATAATTTTTAATGGTCAACCCATATTGACTAACTTTGGGGCCAAAACAACGTATATTCCTAGCTCCCTTTTAATTAAATTATGTGTGCAGCTGCTATGATTTTTCTCTCTATTATGCTAAGGTATTGTTGTTCTCTATTATGCTAAGGTATTGTTGTTACAATGGAGACGTGTGGACTCTTTTGTTCACTTTGATAATTAGTTGGTGATGATCATGGAAAATTTACGAGTATGCACGCTATAAATTGGAACTATGATGCAAAACCTCATTTTTATTAATTAGATGGTCCAGTTTATTATATGTAACTAGTTTCTTATTGTTGGCACTATTATGATCAATTTTCATTTAAAGGGATTGAGAATCAATATTGGTAAGTTTGGTGTTAGGTTGTTGGTGATAGACACTTCGATAGAGCCTTCATATTTCATAAATACTAGCTAGCGCATAAGGCAACTACGTGAAGATTGGTTCCTCAAAGCAGATACATATATTCTACCCTTTTATACAGGCATATCATTTCATTTTTTTCTTCTTTGGAGATCTATAATTAGACCATAGAAAAAGACTTTTGCTGTTATAGGAATAAAACGGGAACGGTTATGGACTTTACCATTTAGATATACTAGTAATTTTACCCGTGCATCGCACGGGATTAATTTTTTTTTAAAAAAAAAAATTAATTACAGATTTTGGAAATATGTCTTTTTAAATAAATGTTAATATGAACTTTTCATAAAAATGATTTACATGTATTTAGAAATGAATAATCATAAACATTAACCTTTGAATCTAGTTTCAGCTACCAACTTTTTCATTAATAAAAATTAACTAATAATGTATCAATTATGCGATTTCTAATCTTAATTAACAACTTAATTTCTTATATTAAAAAAAATCCAACTCATTTTGATTTTTGTTTTATTTAATCCATCACTCCAAATGCATTTTGTTAGTAAATTGTTTTGCAAGTCCAAATGCAGCTATTTTTTTTTTGCCATATATATCATCATCATCATCATTTTTATTACATCTGTCCCAAAATATAAGATTTGTTTTCACACTTTTAATTAATTAGTGTTTATAAGATTCGAACTTTCAAATTACTTGCTTGTATTAAAACTTCATAATTGTAAATAAGTATATTGTCTAAAGTATAAAATAACGCATCATTATTTTTCACAATTTAAATTGCAACATATTGTATAAATTTTTGGATTTTTTTAAATTTGAATTTATGACTGTATTGCATATTGTCTAAAGTATAAAATAACGCATCAATGTAAGCAACTTATAATTAAAATTTAGCATGTTAATAAAAAAAATCTTTACATAAATAATTCTTCAAATAAACATTATTCAGCTAGACACAAAACAAACGCAAGAAATGTTCAAATATTTAAATAAAAAAAAGCATCTTTTTCAATATTTATGGCTATCTTAATGTCTATCTAACATAAAAAAAATTAGTTATCAATAAGTGAAGGACTATGAATAAATAATATAAAAATATATAATTTTCATCATCGTACATATATTCTATATAGCATTCACTGTATATTATATATACACAATATGAATATAGCTATTAGTAGCTGTTTGGAGCTAAAAATATATACTACTATAAGTATATATACTCTAACGGAAAGAAACCGTTAGAAAGAATAATTAATAATAATAAGTAATGAAATAATAAGAATTAATGGGAATAAACACCCAACTTAATAAGAATAAATTTTTGTAACCACCACCCAAATTAATAATTAATAAATTCAATTTAAAATAAATATTTTTAAAATAATAAAATATTATTATTTTTACAACATCATCACCATGAAAGCTTTATATCACCAATCACCATCTTCTGAAAAAGTGACAAATTAAAAACAGAGAAGACAAATGGTGCACAAAATGGAAAGAGAAAGACCTAAACTACAACAACTAAGTAACCTTTCTTTCTAATAACTACAATTTAGCAGACTTAGATAAAGAAAGCAACTATGAAAATGCAACTTAGATAATCTTTCTTTCGAGTAACAACAACAACTATGAACATGCTTCTCGACATCATCAACATCATTCACAAGTGATGCCTTTGGATCATTTAATAAAATCGCAACTATTTTCTGACCTAGTTCCCCTTCATCAATCATGGCTAATGCAGCCAAGGGTTTGACCCTGAGAACCTCACCAATTTTCCTCTGTCTTTCACCAATCTCAACAACATCAATTACAGATTAACAATAATTTTAGACACGTTTTGTCCAATCCTACTAATGAAAAAATTGAAAAAATATAATAAAAATATCATTCTAAAAAAAAAACCACAACTCTTTTTATAAATAAAGCAATAATGAAATGAAGAAAATAATATAACAAATAGAAACCAAAGAACAACGAAAATATAGAACAAATATCCAAGAGAAAAAAAATCAGAAATGGTAATACAAAACTTTCTTGGAATTTGAACATCACCAATTTCCCATGAACCTGAAGCAAGTAATATATGCCTCCCAGGTTTAAGTAATATAAAACAATATTACAGATCAGAGAGATTAAAAAAAACAATACTACAAAAATGAAAATTAAACGGAGAAGAAGAAAAGGGGATTCTTCAAACCCTAGAATCCCAAAATAAAATTCGAGTAAAAAAAATCTCAAAAACAAAAATTTAAATAAAAATCTCTTTAAAAAAACATACCTGTACAAAAATTAATAGTAAACCTATTCTAAACAAAAATTAAAAATTAAAAAAAAAACTAAAATTAAAAAAATGCTCATACGCTCATACCTGTTTCACACCTGCAACAAAAGAGATGAAAACTATGCTATTAAAAAAAAACATACTTGTACAAAAATTAAAAAACCTATTCTAAACAAAAATTAAAAATTAAAAAAAAAAACTAAAATTTAAAAACTGCTCATACGCTCATACCTGTTTCACACCTGCAACAGAAGAGGTGAAAACAATGCTTCCAAATCCAGATGCTTTCTTTTTGCCCGGGTCTCTAATTTCTTTTTGTTGCCTTTTCCTGGTCATGATTCTACTAATTTACTACTACCACTAACTACTAATTGATGTTGGTAATATGTCTTTCACACCATAACAGTCAAAAAATGAATGAATGAAAGAAAATGAAAAGACTTAATCTACCAATAGATATGGACGGCTATGATTGATTATTGCATTTACAATTGAATGACTGAGATTAAAAGAGAACTTAGGAGGGAAAGTGAGAAATTAGGAGGGAAAATAATGGGGATTAAGGAGGGAAAACAAAATTGCCCTCATACTTCACCTATTTTATAATATATTGATTAACGGCCAACAATTATTAGTTGGTCTTGAACCAACGTACTCCCTCCGATTTTGTTTATAAGTAAAAAAACATACATAAAATGGTATTGTATATGGGCAAAAATTAATTAATCATGCACTAATAAATATTAACATTCCAAAAATATCCCTCATTACTGATAATCCATTATTTCAATAAATAATTATTATTAGTGAGATGGTTCCAAAGCAGTCTACCATTACTTCACTCAAGACACTGTACTCCACACCATACTAATGGAAGAATGAAAAGGCAAAGAAGGAGAAGCACTACTCATTATGCCCGTCATATGTATAATTATGTATTCTTGGAGCCATTTTTTTGGCAACACCCATTTTCCATACTTCACCTGATGTTCATGTTTTTGTTTTTAATATTGTTACTGATGTAATTGTTCAGTTAATTTTGGCGCCACATGCATATACTACTAAATGCTACTGTTTCATATTGCATCAAGTAATGGAAAAGTCACACTATACTTATTTTTTGGTCAGTTCAGATGATGTTTAAATATTTTAAGAGGAGGTAGTAGTACGCTGTATATTTAATGAGTGGATTTTCATTACTGAAACATTTCTTTAATTTTTCTATGCATAAAGGTTTAAGGGTATTTTAGGTAATACATTTTACATTTTACATCATTCCAAAAAAATTAAATGCATCTAACTGTTTTTTTTAATACCCGTGCTGATTTTTTTTGCTTATATACAAGATCGGAAGGAGTATTATTTATGGTTCAGGCACATAATTTATCAAATATTCGAAAAAAATAAAATTTTAAAAATTAAAATTATGAATAGTTATTAACCATATGTATTAGATTATTATTGATTTGAACGGTAAATAACGTGGTTGTTCAAAAAAATTAATGATTTCTCCGTCAACGTCAGTGTTGTCTCCTTTTGAATTTTACATTACATTCAATTTGCATGTAAAAGGTAAAAGTGTAACTGTTGTCAATGTAATTAATGGGCTTTGAATGGGTCACAGATCCCACTTATCATCATCATTTTTTTTTTCAAGTCACAAATATTGAATTGACATTCCACCATGCAATAATTGTGTACTATCTCAACCTGCTTCAAGCACAAATTTGACATGCAATATGTTTTTAATCTATATGAAGAAAATGTAATTAGATGTGGTACGATTTTTAATCTATATGAAGAAGATGTAATATAGAATCGGCTTAATCAAGCATAAACACTTCATACCAAGCATCGTGCCTTTATTTATATATATATATATATATATATATATATATATATATATATGTATGTATGTATATTTTGACATAACAAAGACACTTATAATATCAACCAACATGATGCATACACATCATGTTAGTTGACATTTTATAATATTAATATTTTGTCATACGTTGTATTTGTAAATTCAATGCTCCTAATTATGTGGATTACATTTTGATGATGACAAAGTAATTAACAATCAAGCCTTGAAGACATTGCAACATCAACAACAACAACAACAAGTCAAGAAAAGAAGACAAGTGCCCAATCATTCTCAATCAAATATTAATTGTAAATTTCTAATTTATGTTGAGAGTGGTTGAGAGTGGGTAGAAATAGTTACTCTCTTCTAGGAATAAAATTTTATATGACTATTAGGTTGAGATTAACTAAAATTAATACTTGAGAGGAAAAATAAAATTGAAAATTAATTTTTCTCATGTCTGATCAAAATACTCGAGTATTTTGAGAAAGACTCGAGTATTCTGTAAAACACTCGAGTATTTGTGCCAGGTCAGCAAATATGACCGTTAGTCTTGTTCGTGCACCAGATCCTTGTTGACTGGTCAAAAAGACTCGAGTATTTCATAAAAGACTCGAGTATTTTTGTCCAGTCAGCAAAAATGAACGTTGGAGAGACTCAAAAACCCAATTGAGGGCATTTGAGTCTCATCCAACCCAAGAGAGCATTTCAGAACCTAATTGTAAAATTTCTCTTTGAATTTGTGCAAGAACAAACAAGACAACAAGATCATATTGATTCAAGCTTTCTTAATTTCCTCTTCTCAAGTGTTAATTCCCAAAAAGCTCAACTTCTCACTCATATTGTCATTTTATTCCAAGTTGAGTTTTAGGCCTCAATTCATACATTGAGCTGTGTTTATTTGTGCTAATCCATTGTGAGATTAGTAATACACATACAAAAAGCTTGATTATTCAAAGTCTTGGATTGTTCCCAAGCAAACCCTAAGTGGCTTAGGGTGTTGGAGTCTTGAGAGGTTCTCAAGCACAAGACTAGGAGATTCCTAGCCCGGTGGAGTTTCTTGAAGGGAGTTCAAGGAAGCTTTTGAAGAGTTCTTCAATCACCGGAATCAAATTGGGGTAGAAATCAAGAGTTTGGTACACTCTTGAAGGGTTAGGTTGAGTGAGGCCATTCTCAAGCAATCCTTGTAATTTCTAACAATTTGATTATTAGTAGAAACTCCTAAGTGATTAGGAGGACTGGATGTAGCTCATTGTTGGAGTGAACCAGGATAAAATTGCTTGAGTGTTGGTTTATTGCTTTTAATCTACTTTCTAGCTCAATCAACTTAAGTCATTTCAAACTATTAGGATTTATACAATTAGGTAGCAAGTTCAAGGAATCTTGGTGTTAAAAGTTTATTTAGATTGCTTGCTAATCTGTTGGATAAGTTCCTGTTTAGTATTGAATTGATTTGAGTTAAATTGCTGGATTTTCGTTTCTGGTTTTACTGCTTTCTGTCAGGAAAAACTCGAGTATATTTAGAAAGACTCGAGTTGTTCATCCTGAAAAACTCGAGTATTTCACAAAAGACTCGAGTATTTCGTGTCTGATTCCAGAAAATTCAGTCTTAGCTCTATTCTTCAATTATCATTCGAAATATTTGGTACTAGTGCTTCAAAATACTATTCACCCCCCCTCTAGTATTTGCTTAGCCCGCTTGTTGGTTTCCAACAAGTGGTATCAGAGCTCGGTCGAAAGATCGAGTGTAACAACTTTTTCGAAAAAGATCCTTTTGGAAACTAAATGGGCTCTAGCAATAACTTTGATGGAGAAGGAGCTTCAATAAACCGTCCTCCACTATTTAATGGTGAAGGATATGTTTATTGGAAAACTCGCATGAAAGTTTTTATTGAAGCAATTGATATAGATATTTGGGATGCAATTGAAAATGGTCCTTTTATTCCCAAAAAGAAAATTAATGAAGAAATTGTTGAAATTCCAAGGAGTAGTTAGAATGATGATGAAAAGAGGAAAGTCTCATTTGATTTAAAAGCTAAAAACATCATCTTTTCGGCTCTATCCCATGATGAATTTTATAGAGTTTCCCAATGTAAATCGGCAAAGGAAATGTGGGATACTTTTCAAGTCACACATGAGGGAACAAGTGAAGTAAGAGAGGCAAGATTGAATTCTCTAACTCACGAATATGAATTGTTCCACATGTTGCCAAATGAAACCATTAGTGACTTGCAAAAGCGATTCTCTCACATAGTTAATCATTTGATTTCCTTGGGAAAAGTATTTCGCAATGGTGAAACCACTAACAAAATTCTAAGATGTCTTGATAGGAGTTGGCAACCCAAGGTAACCGCCATCAAGGAATCAAGAGACATAAATAGCATGGACTTAGCCACTTTGTTTGGCAAACACCAAGAGCATGAGATGGAACTTACAAGACTTGGGATGCATGAGGAATCGGACAAAAAGAAAAAGGGCATAGCACTCAAATCTTCAACCAAAGCTACAAAAGAAGTTGAAGAATGCTCTACAAGTGAAGATTCCGATGGTGAACCAAATCAAGAAGAATTCGGGATGTTTGTGAAAAGGTTCAACAAATTCTTCAAAGGGAAGAAAGGTGGCTCTTCATCCAAATTCAAGAGAACCAAAGACTCCAAACAAAGAGAAAAGAGTACCAATGATGGAGTTAAGTGTCATGAATGTGGTGGGGTTGGTCACATAAGAATGGAATGTGCCACATTCTTGAAGAAGAATGACAAGAAGACCCAAGAGACCAAGGGGAAGCGTGCATACATTGTTTGGGATGCACCGGAAAAGATCAATGAATCATCTTCAAGTAGTTCCGGTGATGAAAATGCAAACCTTTGTCTCATGGCCAAGAACAATCATGAGTCCTCATCAAGAGCTAATCATGACATGGGTGAAAGTGATGATGAGGTAACCTCTAGCTCTTCTTGTTCCTCTTCAAACTCCATTTCCTATGATGATTTGCAAGAAGCCTACAATGAAATGTTAATTCAATTTAGAAGGCTTGCTAAAATTAATAAGGAAAAAGGAAAGAAAATTTTGGAGTTTCAACAAGAAATCTATAAATGAGTTGAAACTTCAAAATGAATCCTTGGAACTTATTAATTCTAGTCATCAAAGTGATTGTACAAATCATGAGGAGATTATCACTCCATGTGAGAGATGTGATGAACTTGAAAAAGAAGTGAAAGAGTTGAAAAACAAACTCACAATCTCACATAGTGATAGAAACCTCAACCGGTTGTTGAACTCTCAAAGACATAATCACAACAAAACCGGTTTAGGATATGTTCATAAGAAGGACAAAAAGTACAAAGTGGTTGGAACATTTTCTAAGAAAAACTCATCAAAGAAACCAACTTGTACTTATTGTGGAAAAGTTGGACATATCAACATTGAGTGCCATATTAAGAAGTTTGAAATGAAAAAGGGCACTTATATGTGGATTAAGAAGGGAGAAAGTCCCAACACTAACCCTAAGGGACCCAACATTGTTTGAGTACCCAAAATGAACAAGTGATTTCATTTTGTAGGTGTGCCTTCGAACGGAAAAACAATTGTGGTATCTAGATAGTGGTTGTTCGAAGCACATGACGGGAGATAAGCGGCACTTCATTGAGCTTACTCCAAAGGAAAAGGGTTATGTCACTTATGGGGACAACAACAAAGGCAAAATCCTTGGTATTGGTAAAATCGGAAACTCTTCAAACTTGATTATTGATAATGTGCTCTATGTTCAAGGATTAGAACATAATCTCTTGAGCATAAGCCAATTATGTGATATTGGTAATCATGTAGTTTTTACCTCTACCCATTGCCTCATTAAAAGTGACAAAGATGAATCAATCAAATTTGTTGGTAGAAGATCAAATAATACTTACTTAGTTGATTTGAACAAAGTCACTTCTTTGGTCACTACTTGTTTGGTGAGCAAAGAAAATGACACTTGGTTATGGCATCGTAGGGTCGCTCACATAAATGTAAACCAATTGAAGAAAATATAATCTAAAGATCTAGTAGTTGGTTTACCGAAGCTAAATTTTTCTATTGAAGGTGTTTGTTCTCCTTGCAAGAAATGTAAACAAACTAAAAACACCTTTGGATCAAAAACGGTGATGTCCACTTCAAGGCCATTAGAAATGCTTCATATGGACTTGTTTGGACCATCACAAGTAAAAAGCTTTGGTGGCAACTATTATGCATTGGTGATTGTTGATGACTTCTCTAGGTTTACATGGACTCTATTTTTAACCACTAAGAGTGAGACCTACAGATCTTTTAAACATCATGTCAAACTTTTACAAAACCAAGTAAATCAAAAAGTAATTATTATTCGTACCGATCATGGTGGAGAATTTGAAAACCACAAATTTGATAGATTTTGTGATAAAAATGGTATTGAGCACCAATTCTCCGCACCAAGAACTCCGGAACAAAACAGAGTGGTAGAGCGAAAAAATAGGGTGCTAGAGGAACTTGCTAGAACCATGTTAAATGATTCTCAAGTACCTCAATATTTTTGGGCCGATGCCGTCAATACGGCTTGTTATGTTTTAAATCGTATTTTGATAAGGCCCTCTTTGGATAAAACCCCCTATGAACTTTATAAGGGAAGAAAGCCAAATATATCTCATTTTCATGTCTTCGGATGCCAAGTTTTTGTTTTAAATAATGGAAAAGAACATCTTGGCAAGTTTGATTCCAAATCCGATGAAGGCACATTTTTAGGTTATTCTTCTCATAGTAAAGCTTATAGAATTTTCAATAAAAGAACTTTAATTATTGAGGAATCAATTCATGTGGTTTTTAATGAGTCTTCGAAAGAAGATAGTGTTTTATGTGATGCTAGTGAAGATGGCATTGATTTTTCAAAAGAAGAAAAAGAGAGAGAGAAATCAAAAGTTGATGAAGGAGAAGTTAGAGAAGAACTTCCTCCAACTTGGAAATCGGTCAAGGCTCATCCTATAGACAATGTCATAGGAGATATGTCAAAGGGAGTACTTACTTGTAGGTCTATTCAAAACATTTGCCACTATGTCTCCTTTGTTTCTCAAATTGAACCCGATTCAATTAAAAAGGCCATTGAGGATGATCATTGGGTTCTTGCTATGCAAGAAGAATTAAACCAATTTGAAAGAAATGAAGTTTGGGTTTTAGTCCCTAAACCCGATGATCATACCATAATTGGTACTAAATGGATTTATAGAAACAAACTTGATGAATCCGGGTTTATTATAAGAAACAAAGCTAGACTAGTAGCTCAAGGGTACAACCAAGAGGAAGGTATCGATTATGATGAGACCTTTGCTCCGGTTGCACGTCTTGAAGCTATCCGAATTTTACTTGCTTTTGCTTCAATCATGAAATTCACTTTATGTCAAATGAATGTTAAAAGTGCTTTCTTGAATGGGTTTATAAATGAAGAAGTGTATGTCAAACAACCCCCCGGTTTTGAAAATAGTGAATTTCCAAACCATGTTTATAAGTTGAAAAAGGCACTCTATGGATTGAAACAAGCTCCTAGAGCTTGGTATGATCGATTGAGTTCTTTTCTATTAGAAAACAAGTTTCAAAGAGGGAAGGTTGATAATACACTATTTATTTATAAAACCAAGGATGACATATTGTTAGTACAAATCTATGTTGATGATATCATTTTCGGTGCTACTAACGTGTCTCTTTGTAGAAAGTTTTCAAATTTGATGAAAAAGGAATTTGAAATGTCAATGATGGGAGAACTCAAGTTCTTCCTAGGCTTACAAATAAAGCAAGTCAAGGAGGGGATATTTGTGCATCAAGGGAAATATTGCAAAGAGCTCCTTGAGAAATTCGGATTGGACAAGTGCAAGGAAGCCTACACTCCAATGAGCACATCATGCTACCTAGACAAGGATGAACAAGGTACACCGGTTGATGTTAGTAAGTATAGGGGTATGATTGGTAGTCTCCTATATCTCACTGCATCTAGACCGGATATTATGTTTAGTGTATGCATGTGTGCTAGATTTCAAGCTAATCCTAAAGAATCTCACCTATCCGCAGTTAAACATATATTTAAGTATCTAAAAGGAACAATTAACATTGGTTTATGGTATCCTGCTGATGCCAATCTTAGTTTAGTTGGTTACTCGGATTCCGACTTCGCGGGATGCAAGCTTGATCGCAAAAGCACCATTGGTACTTGCCATTTCTTGGGAAGTTCATTGGTGTCTTGGTTTTCGAAAAAGCAAGCTTGTGTTGCCCTTTCTACCGCCGAAGCGGAATATATCGCAGCCGGTAGTTGTTGTGCTCAACTATTATGGATGAAACAACAATTATCGAATTTTGGTTTGAAACTTGAAAATATTCCGATTAGATGCGATACCACGAGTGCAATCAACTTGACCAAGAATCCGGTGTATCACTCAGGAACTAAACACATTGAAATAAGACATCACTTTTTGAGAGATCATGTGCAAAAGGGTGATTGTAAAATTGAATTTGTTAGTACCACAAATCAATTAGCCGACATTTTTACAAAAGCTCTACCAAGGGACACCTTTTATCATATTAGGAGAGAACTTGGTATTTTAGATGAAGCTAATATAGGCTAATTGCTTTGTGTGTCATTTTTGGAAAATCACCATATTAGCCTTACTCCAATGTGTTCTTGATTCTTAGTAAATTTGTCCTTGATGATATTTGAAATAGTATGTGTTAATTGTATGTGATTCTAGACTGTATTCCAAGTTGGTAGTGAAGCATATGTTTTTGATTTGTGTTTGGTCTTTTAAAACTGAGTTTTTCCATTCTGTTCTGTCAAAATACTCGAGTTTTTCTAAAAACACTCGAGTATATTAATTCAAAATTAAATCAGTTTTAAATTGAAAAAGTTTTTAATCAGGGTCTGACAAAAATACTCGAGTGCTTCTCAAAACACTCGAGTCTTTCGTAAACCCCAATTTTTGGACTTTCAGACCAAACTCGAGTATTTGCCAATAACTCGAGTGTTTTTCGTTTTCCTGAAATTTGAGGATCTGACCAAACTCGAGTGTTTCTGTTTTTACTCGAGTTTTCTGGGGAGATCTGGGCTGAGTCACGAACGACTCGAGTATATTTTCAAAAACTCGAGTATTTCGTAAAGAACAACTCGAGTGTTGATGAATATACTCGAGTATTTTTGAAAGTTTATATATTCTCTCAGCCCCTCACACTCGAGTTTTCCGAACCCCTTTCTCTTCTCTCTCGGTTTTCTCATATCTCCCTCATCAAAACTCGGATTTTCCTCAAATTTTTGCCAAATCTTACTAGTTTTCCATCCTCTAAACACTTTTCATCTCTTATTTCAACGAATTTCAACAAATTTCACCCTCAAATCCGTCACCCCCTTTTCAAACCCTAACTTTCCAAAACTTCAATTTTCTCCAAAATTCTTCAATGGCTTCATCATCTAGAAAAGGAAAAAGGGTACGGATTGCAGAATCATCATCCAAGGAGGACATTCCAGAGTATTATAAAGAGGATGAGTGTTTGGAAAGGTTGGAGGGCTTTGCTACACGCGGGTTTGGTGTGGTCACATGGATCAACAGTGAATTCCTCGAAAGTAAGGGTTTCTCTTTTGTTTCTAACCTTAGTCACCAACAACTAATTCGTTTTCTGGAATTCAATGGTCCAATTTATCCTAGGCTTGTTCGAACCTTTTATGCTAACCTTAGGCTAAATGACACTGTGATGGAATCCATGGTTGAGGGTGTGAGATTCTCTATTAGGGTTAAGGATATTTACCATGCCTTTGGGCCTTCACGACATGGGGACAACTCTCTAAAGGCAAATACCGACGGAATTTTTCAAAGTTGTTTGCGCCCCGGTCGTGTATGGACCCAAGGGGTTAAGCATTCCTCTCTGATGACTGTCCAAACTAGGGTGTTGCACTACATTGTTAGCCATCAGTTAGTACCTCAAACTTCTGCAAATTATGCTAAACCCACCAACAATGAACTTAAACTTGTGAGTGCTATTCTGAGCAATGAGAGGCTGAATTGGTGTCGCATAATTTTAGATAGGATGCTAGCTGCTGCCCGTTCTAAGGCCCCTAAATCCTTAACCTATCCCATGCATGTATGTCGCCTCTTGCGCAATTTCAAGGTACCTATCCCACGAAATGAAGAGTCTAGGACTCTTCATGTTAATCAGCATTGCCTCAATAATGGTACTTTGAATCATCAAGGCATGGAATATCATGAACCCTCTGGACAGTACTTATACCTATCTGACATAGCTGCTTTGAGGCGGGCTGAGAATGTTGGAGCTCAACAAGGGGTGGATGCCCAACAATTGGAAGAGGAAGCTGCAACATTTGCACAGGCTGAAGGAGGGGACCCTATTGAGAATGAAATTAATTTTGATGACTTTACTGGATCTCAATATGGGTTTGACAACTCAGGATGGAGAGACAATGTTATCACACGGCTGGACACTTTACATTGGAGGATAGACTCTCTTGTGCATGCTATGGACGCCCAGCGTGATGACTTTGTTAGCCTGGATACTAGGATGAGTGCAGAGTCTGCTATGCTTTATTCCCGCTTGGATCAGCACTCGGACCAGATTTATTCCCGCCTGGACCAGCAGTCAGAGCAGATGAACCGCCGGTTTGATGAGATGATGACGGCCTTCTCTCGGTTTTATCCTCCTCCAGATGATCCTGCTCCATCCATGTTCTGATGATGTTGTCCTTTGGATTTTATCTTAGTTTTCTTTATGTTGGCTTCTGTTGCATTTTCTGTATTTTGAAAACATGGTGTTTGAATCTTTGGGTTTGTCATGGTATTTTTCGTTTGGACCTCCTGTTTAACACTATGGTGCTATTATGATGTTATTGACTTTCGTTTTCATTATGGTGTTTTTATTGCATAGCTTCAGGGGGAGCTCTTTATTGTTTTTATTATGTCTCTGTTTTAATTGCATAGTTGGTTATGGGGTTTTCCAATTATGCACCTCTCCTCCCTTGATCTTTTTCTCAATTGTTACACCTTTTTGGATCATGACAAAAAGGGGGAGAGATATTATACACTTGTCTTGATATTGTTGCACCTAAATTTTTCTAATTATGGTATATACTCTGATAAATGTTGAATACTCTAATACCATAGGCTTGGTGCTAAAATTAAATTGTCTTAACCTCTTGCACAAGCTGAATTTTTAGATAGGTGAAAAGGATCCTATAGTGAGGGGGAGTTGCACCTTCAAGTGGTTTCAAGCTCAAGAAATGGTACAAGTGTTAATTATTTTGTCATCACCAAAAAGGGGGATATTGTAAATTCAATGCTCCTAATTATGTGGATTATATTTTGATGATGACAAAGTAATTAACAATCAAGCCTTGAAGACATTGCAACATCAACAACAACAACAAGTCAAGAAAAGAAGACAAGTGCCCAATCATTCTCAATCAAATATTAATTGTAAATTTCTAATTTATGTTGAGAGTGGTTGAGAGTGGGTAGAAATAGTTAGTCTCTGTGAAGCATGTGAAGCAAATGCCCAAGAGATTTTGATGATTCCAAAAAACAAAGTCCACAACATTGAAGCTTAGACTCAAGTTAGTCAAAAAGGAATTCTTATAAACTTGTAATGTTAATTTAATTTTCTTAGAGTTCCTTAGGTGCTTAATGGTTAAGTCTAAGTTAGAATGAAGGTAAATCATAATCTAAAGAAAAATAGTATGCATGCTAAGTTAAATCAAAAGTGGGTGATTTTCAAAAAATAAAAATAATAAATAATAAATAAAATAAAAAATAAAAATAAAAAAAGTGGTTTTCAAAAATGAAAATGAAAAGAAAGTGATTTTCAAAAATAAAAATAAAAATTATTAAGGAAATATTTTTTATAATGTTTTTGAAGTCAAGAAAGTATTTTCAAATTTTTTTTTTTTTAAAAAAAAAAGTGTATCTGATCAAATGTATCCGGATACATCCAAAAGTATCCGGATACTTCTTTAAAACAACATTTATATTTTTGAAATCAAACACGATGTATCCGAATACTTTCAAAAGTATCCGGATACATACAGTTAAAACTGTCATAAACATAGCCGTTTGCTGTCCTAACTGATATATATATGTTCCAAACGATTTCAAAACAGCAGGACACGTTCTTACAACTCTGAAACTCTCTGTACTTACTGGAAAAACAAAAGTCATTGAAATTTCACAAGTTCTTCATGATTTCTTCTACTTTTAACATATAAACGAAGAACATTCAAGTGTTTGCTCTTTTCACTTTCATAAACCCACTTTGATAAACACTTATCATTCATTCTCTTCACTTTAGATTACTGAATTAGTGTTCATAGACATTGTACATATTTGAGTTGTTAATCGCACACAAGGGTGCAAGTGACTACAACAACAACGATTGCTCAAATTCCGCAAGTTGGTGAAAGGTTTTCATCACGCTTAACTTGAAGGTTTCAAGGAAGTGAAAGAGGTTCTTTCAACACACGGACTCGCTGTGATTGGGCAAGGATTCGGTTAGGGGATACAAGTTCCAAAGAGGTTCTTTGGAGGGTAAAGTCTAAGGGGAAGGTTTTCTCTTAAACTACTTGTACTAACGATTTCTTGATCATAGTGAAGCAAATCTCCCAATTCAGAGAGGGAGGACTGGATTAGCATTAGTGTTCGTTAACACACTAATGTGAACCAGGATAAAATCCTGTGTTGGCTATTCTTTCATAACTCTTTACATTTCCGCACTTAATTTTTGTTATATTTAGGCATAAGCAAAAATTAATTTTAACTCTGATAAACCGAAACAAGACCATATTAAGTGAGTAATTTTGGCTAATTTTTTTCATTGGTGAAGTTAGTATTCTTCGCCTATTCACCCCCCCTCTAGGGAATAATACTACCCACTTGTTTTCCAACAAGTGGTATCAGAGCTCGGTCGGAAACGATCGAGCATAACTGCTTTTCCGTACGATCCTTAGTTTGGTAAACAATGGGTTCTAGTAATCCCTTTTGTGGTGAAGGTTCTTCCATTAATCGCCCCCCTATGTTTTCGGGCGAAGGTTACACCTATTGGAAGGTTAGGATGAAAATCTTCATTGAAGCAATAGATGTAGAAATTTGGAATGCTATAGAAAATGACCCTTTTGTACCAAAACATAAAGTTAATGATTCTGTTCTTGATAATCCCAAGGGGAGTTGGAATGATGATGATAAGAAAAAAGTAAGTTATGATTTAAAAGGAAAAAATATCATTACATCCGCTCTCTCATATGACGAATTCTTTAGGGTCTCTCAATGTACTAGTGCCAAACAGATGTGGGATACTTTACAAGTGACCCATGAAGGTACTAGTGAAGTCAAAAGGGCTAGACTAAACGCCCTCATGCATGAGTATGAACTATTTAGAATGCTTCCTGATGAATCCATCTCAAATATGCAAAAGCGTTTTACTCACATAATAAATCATTTACTAGCTCTTGGAAAGACTTTTCTTGATGGTGAACTTACTAACAAAGTCTTAAGATGTTTAGACAGACAGTGGCAACCTAAGGTGACTGCAATTATGGAGTCAAAGGACCTAAGTGATATGGATCTTGCTACTCTCTTTGGAAAACTACAAGAGCACGAAATGGAATTGGGAAGACTAAACATGCATGAAGAGTCAGACAAGCGCAAAAAGGGGATATCTCTAAAGACTACTACAACAAAGATGCTAAAAAGTCTTGAAGAGTTGCCCGAAGATGAAAATTTAGATTCAGACATTGACGATGAGACCATGGGGCTTTTGGTAAAAAAGTTCAGCAATTTCCTGAAGAGAAGAAATACATTCAATAGACAACAAAGAAATCAAAATGAAGCATCTTCTCGAAAGACTCCAAAGGAAAAGATAAAATGTCATGAGTGTGGTAACACGGGTCATATAAGGATTGAATGCGCCCAATATCTCAAGAAAAAGGAAAATGACAAAAAGGATAGCAAAGGATTCAAATCCAAGAGGGCTTATGTTGTATGGGATTTGCCTGAAGACTCAGAGAAGCAAAATGCTAGCTCTTCAAATGAGGAAGAATTGGCTAACCTATGCTTAATGGGAAAATTTGATGAAGAAGCTTCATCAAGTGGAGAATCATCTGAGCCAAGAAACTCTAAATTGGTAACATATTCTAATTCTGATTCTGAATCTGAAGACACCTCTTATAATTCGCTTTATGAAGCTTATGTTGAAATGCATAAGGAACTTAAAAAGCTAGCTAAAATCAATATTGAAAGAAAGAGAATCATTATGGAGCATGAAGCTAAAATTTTAGAAATGCAAAAATTTATTGCTGAACTTCAACTCCAAAATGAAACTCTAGATCTCATTTATTCTAATGCTTCCTATGATTGTGAACAAAAAGCAAATTCCATAGCTGAATGTGAAAGTTGCAAGCATTTTAAAAAAGAAGTGCACAATTTGAAAACTAAGCTTGCAAGCTTCACTAAAGGTAATATGCAACTAAACAACTTAATTGCTAATCAAAGAGAAAATACAAATAAAACTGGTTTGGGATATCAAAAACCCAAAAACTGCAAATATAGAAAGTTGGTATCGTTTTCAAATGTTAATTACTCTAAAAAGCCAACTTGTCATTATTGCGGAATTTTTGGGCATACTCCAAATACATGTAAGATTAAACTCAAAGGTATTCCTAATGGTTCATTTGTATGGATTAAGAAAGGATTTGATCTAAATGCTAACCAGTCAGGACCCAAGACCACATGGGTACCTAAAAAATGCAAGTAATCTCTTTATCTTGTAGGTGTGTCTTAGAACAATGGAAGATCGTTGTTATTTGGACAGTGGATGTTCGAGACACATGACAGGAGATAAGAGGAAGTTCTTGAGCTTAATTGCATCAGAAAAAGGCTATGTCACATATGGTGATAACAATCGAGGTAAAATAATGGGTGAAGGTAAAATAGGTAATGCCTCTAACGTAATTATTGACAATGTTCTTTTGGTTCAAGGCCTAGAGCACAACCTCTTGAGTATTAGTCAATTATGCGATAAGGGTAATCACGTTATTTTTACTTCAACCCATTGTATCATAAAAAGTGATGTAGACGAATCTATTAAATTTGTCGGTAATCGAATGCATAACACTTATTTAGTTGATTTGAATGACATCACCTCTTTAGTTTCAAAATGTTTTATTAGTAAAGAGGATGAAGTTTGGCTATGGCATAGGAAGATTGCACACGTCAATGTAAATCAATTGAAAAAGATACAATCAAAAAGGTTAGTAATTGGCCTACCGAATCTCAACTTTTCTATTGAAGGAGTTTGCATTCCTTGTAAGAAATGCAAACAAACAAAATCATCTTTTAAATCAAACAAAGTGGTGTCTGCAACTAGACCATTGGAGTTACTCCATATGGATCTATTCGGACCCTCACAAGTTATGAGTTTCGGAGGTAATTACTATGCTTTAGTGATTGTAGATGATTTTTCTCGATTTACATGGACTTTGTTTCTTCCAAGAAAAAGTGATACTTATAAATCTTTTAAAAGGTTTGCCAAACAAATTCAAAATCAATTAAATAATAAGATTGTTATTATTCGTAGCGATCATGGTGGTGAATTTGAAAACGACAAATTTGATAGATTTTGTAACAAGAATGGAATTGAACATCAATTTTCTGCACCTAGAACTCCTGAACAAAATGGAGTTGTAGAACGGAAAAATAGAGTACTTGAAGAGTTAGCTAGAACAATGATGAATGAAAGTCAAGTACCACATTATTTTTGGGCTGATGCTGTTAATACTGCATGCTATGTAATTAATAGAGTTTTAATTAGGCCTATACTTTTGAAAACTCCTTATGAACTACTAAAAGGCCGAAAACCAAATATATCACACTTTCGTGTCTTCGGATGCAAATGCTTTATTTTAAATAATGGAAAACAATATTTGGGAAAATTTGATCCGAAATCTGATGAAGGTATATTTTTGGGATATTCTTTACATAGCAAGGCTTATCGTGTTTACAATAGACGAACTATGACTATAGAAGAATCTATACATGTTGTATTTGACGAGTCTCCGAAAGGAGAGAATTTTTCTATTAATGATAGTACAGGTTCGTTCGAACACCTATATGACAAGTATGGTGAAGACAAGACACAGAGTACATCAAAAGAAGACAATAGGGACAAACAAACAATTGAGGAGAAACAAGAAAAAGAGAAAGAACTAATTCAGTCTAAAGATGTTATCACTGACTTACCTTTAGCATGGAAAATCAAGAAGGATCATCCTCTAGAAAATGTATTGGGTGAGATAACCAAGGGAGTGGTAACCCGAGGTTCCTTGCGTAATTATTGTCATTTTATTGCATTTGTTTCACAATTAGAACCTAAAACCATTAATGATGCTTTGTTGGATGAACATTGGATAATGGCTATGCAAGAGGAATTAAATCAATTTAAAAGAAATAATGTTTGGACACTTGTGCCAAAGCCAGATGATCATACAATAATAGGTACTAAATGGGTTTATAGGAACAAATTGGATGAATTAGGTATAATAACTAGAAACAAAGCTAGATTGGTCGCCCAAGGCTACAATCAGGAAGATGGCATCGATTATGATGAGACCTATGCTCCTGTTGCTAGACTTGAGGCCATTAGATTACTACTTGCTTTTGCATCAATAGTTGGATTTAAGTTGTACCAAATGGACGTAAAGAGTGCATTCTTAAATGGCTTTATTCAAGAAGAAGTGTATGTGTCTCAACCTCCAGGATTTGAAGATTTCGAATACCCGAACTACGTTTTTAAATTAAATAAAGCTCTTTATGGTCTTAAGCAAGCTCCTAGAGCTTGGTATGATCGATTGAGTAATTTTCTATTAGAAAAGGGTTTTAAAAGAGGAAATGTAGACACAACACTCTTTATTGAACAAAGTGGCAAAGACATTCTTTTAGTCCAAATTTATGTTGATGATATAATTTTTGGTGCTACTAATGAGAATCTTTGCAAGAATTTTTCTGACTTGATGCAGAGTGAATTTGAGATGTCAATGATGGGAGAACTAACATTCTTCCTTGGATTACAAATCAAACAAGTTGACGATGGCATCTTCATTCATCAAAGCAAGTATTGCAAGGAGCTTCTCAAAAAATTTGGAATGGACAATTGCAAATCGAGTTCAACTCCAATGTCAACCACGTGCTATCTAGACAAGGATGAAAAAGGACCATCGGTTGAGGTAACTCGTTTTAGAGGAATGATTGGTAGTTTGTTATATTTGACTGCATCTAGGCCTGACATAATGTATAGTGTATGTGTATGTGCTAGATATCAATCAAATCCTAAAGAATCACATCTAACTAGTGTTAAAAGAATAATGAAATATCTGAAAGGAACCATGAATTTGGGTTTATTTTATCCAAGGGGTGCAAATCTAAACTTAATTGGTTATTCCGACTCTGATTTTGCTGGCTGTAAATTAGATAGGAAAAGCAGTAGTGGAACATGTCACTTCCTAGGTAGTTCACTTGTTGCTTGGGCCTCCAAGAAACAAGCTTGTGTTGCATTGTCAACGGCTGAAGCTGAATACATTGCGGCTGGTAGCTGTTGTGCCCAGATTTTATGGCTAAAACAACAATTAGTTGATTATGGGTTGATATTAGATCACATCCCTATTCGTTGTGACAACACAAGTGCCATTAATCTCTCTAAGAATCCGGTTATGCATTCCCGTACAAAGCACATAGAAATAAGGCATCATTTCTTAAGAGATCATGTTTTAAAAGGAGATTGTGTTATGGAGTTTGTAGAAACAACAAAACAATTGGCTGACCTTTTTACGAAACCTTTGCCAAGAGACTCTTTTTATTTTATTAGAAGAGAATTGGGCATTCTTGATGAAACAAGTATTGATTAATTGTTTTTGTTGGATTTTAGTACTAGAAATCTCCTATTTTTGTTAAAATTTATGCCTTATTTGAGTGTGCCAAGTATATTCATGTGTTAAATTTCATGTTTAATGTTCAAATGATGTTAGGATGGTTGCTTATTTGTGTTAAAATTATTTGTTTTAAGTTTTTTTATGTCTTTTTGGTCAAAACTGAGAAAAATATCCGGATACATTTAAAAGTATCCGGATACCGCGTGTTAAGCTGGCCAAAACCAATCAGATACATAAAAGTATCCGGATACTAGAGGATGTATCCGGATACCCCGTGTTCAGCAGACCCATAAGAAGGAAGATACATAAAAAGTATCCACATACACTTCATCTTCTTCCTTGCGCCGTTCTTTCCCCTTTCTAAACCTAGACTTTCAATCTTCAAAATCCATCATTTTTCTCTCAAATTAACTCAATTTCTTGATGATTTCACTTATTTCCAACACTCCTCTTCTCAAAAATCTTGTTCTTTCTCTCTAAAAAACTCGCTTTTCTTCCCATGAGTTCTCTCTCTCTCCTCACGGCTTTCACTCCTAGTCTCTCTACTCCCGGTTTTTCTCTACAAAAACGTGTTGTTCATCACATTCATGGGTGACAGAGGCACTCCCGGTCGTGGCAAGCGTATTAAGTACACTGGACCATGTGCCCGCGTATCACCGCCTCGTGGAAATCATGACCCATTTGCTGGAGATCCACATTTCAACGCTTTTGATCGCAACAATCGTGTGCAAAGCTATGAGGGACGTCGAATCCAGATTGTGAGGTGGTTGAACTTCGATTGGCTTACTCAAGCACGCTTTAATTTTCACAATCAATTGGAGATACAAGGTATTCGCAGGTTCTTGGAATTGAAATGTAACTATTATCCTCGCATGATTAAGGAATTTTATGCTAATCTGATTTTTAGAGATGATAGTCTGCAAACATTGGTTAGAGATAATCATATAGTTATCACTGAAGCAGATTTTATGGAATTAGTTGGTTTAGTTGCTACGGGTGTATCTAAGGATGATAGTAATAGTGCTTTTAAACGCTGCAATCCTGTTCAAGTGTATACAGAAACTTTAAGGAATCCTCTTGGTTGGTTGGGACCCAAAAAGCAAGTTGGTAAAATGAAGACTGAAGACCGCCTCCTACTTTATGTCATTACATACTGCCTGAAGCCTCGCTCTACTGGTAATAATGCCATAGCTTTAGGAAGTAATTTGAAATTGATGTACTGCATCAAGCAGGGCCTTCAAGTGAATTGGGTTCGAATCATTCTGGATTGCATGAAGGGTGTTATTGGTACTCAGGCTAGTTATCAATTGCCTTATGCTATGTTTATTCAGCGTTTACTCAATTTCAAAAGAGTTCCGCATTTTCATAATGAGGAGTTTGTTGAACTGGATGCCTCTCACAATTGTATGGGTGAAAATGTGCTTCATAGTGCTGGTATTTGGAGGTATCAAGTGCTTACGCAGGAGAAATGGTTGCTGCGTGATGAGGCTAGGGAACTCAATGCTATACCTTTGGAGAATGTGCCTCTGGGTCGTGCTGGTGATGATGCTGGTGATGGTGATGATGATGATGATGGTGGTGGTGATCAGCCTCAAGCACAAGCTCCCTTTCAACCTCCCTTTGGTCCATCTGTGCATGAAGAAGGTGGTGGATCAGGTTCTGCTACGGGTGCATCAGTTGGATTCGATCCGTCTGTGCTTATGGCTCACATGGACTCTCAGTTCGAGTCTCTTCGCCTATCACAGCTTGCTCACATGGATAACATGCAAGCTACACATCAATCTCAAATGGCTGACTTGCGCACATATGTCACCGATCAATTCACTGCTTTAGACAATCGCATGACTGCCAACTTCGATCGCCTTGATTTTCTGATTCGTACCATGGGTGATTTGCCTCCGCCGCATCCATCATCTGATGATTAGGAGATCTTTAATTGCATTTAGACTTAGTCATTTTAGCATGTTTTGTTAATTTGGTTTTAGCATGTTTTGTAAACATTGTTCTGAACTCATTTCTTAGCTATGTTTGATTCTGATCATGTTCTGCAATGACTATCTTCTGGTTATGTACTGGTTATGTTATGTGATCTGTGATTATATTCAGGGGAAGTCTATTTTCTATTCTTCTTTTTGGCTTAATTTTATTGTTCTCTATTACTTTGATAATGCCAAAAGGGGGAGAAGGTATGTTGTTGACTTTTGTAGGTTGATTTTCCACTTCATAATATTTAATGCCTATACTAAGGGGGAGCACATAAATCAACAAAGTTTGTCATCATCAAAAAGGGGGAAATTGTGAAGCATGTGAAGCAAATGCCCAAGAGATTTTGATGATTCCAAAAAACAAAGTCCACAACATTGAAGCTTAGACTCAAGTTAGTCAAAAAGGAATTCTTATAAACTTGTAATGTTAATTTAATTTTCTTAGAGTTCCTTAGGTGCTTAATGGTTAAGTCTAAGTTAGAATGAAGGTAAATCATAATCTAAAGAAAAATAGTATGCATGCTAAGTTAAATCAAAAGTGGGTGATTTTCAAAAAATAAAAAAAATAAATAATAAATAAAATAAAAAATAAAAATAAAAGAAAGTGGTTTTCAAAAATGAAAATGAAAAGAAAGTGATTTTCAAAAATAAAAATAAAAATTATTAAGGAAATATTTTTTATAATGTTTTTGAAGTCAAGAAAGTATTTTCAAATTTTTTTTTTTAAAAAAAAAAGTGTATCTGATCAAATGTATCCGGATACATCCAAAAGTATCCGGATACTTCTTTAAAACAACAGTTATATTTTTGAAATCAAACACGATGTATCCGAATACTTTCAAAAGTATCCGGATACATACAGTTAAAACTGTCATAAACATAGCCGTTTGCTGTCCTAATTGATATATATATGTTCCAAACGATTTCAAAACAGCAGGACACGTTCTTACAACTCTGAAACTCTCTGTACTTACTGGAAAAACAAAAGCCATTGAAATTTCACAAGTTCTTCATGATTTCTTCTACTTTTAACATATAAACGAAGAACATTCAAGTGTTTGCTCTTTTCACTTTCATAAACCCACTTTGATAAACACTTATCATTCATTCTCTTCACTTTAGATTACTGAATTAGTGTTCATAGACATTGTACATATTTGAGTTGTTAATCGCACACAAGGGTGCAAGTGACTACAACAACAACGATTGCTCAAATTCCGCAAGTTGGTGAAAGGTTTTCATCACGCTTAACTTGAAGGTTTCAAGGAAGTGAAAGAGGTTCTTTCAACACACGGACTCGCTGTGATTGGGCAAGGATTCGGTTAGGGGATACAAGTTCCAAAGAGGTTCTTTGGAGGGTAAAGTCTAAGGGGAAGGTTTTCTCTTAAACTACTTGTACTAACGATTTCTTGATCATAGTGAAGCAAATCTCTCAATTCAGAGAGGGAGGACTGGATTAGCATTAGTGTTCGTTAACACACTAATGTGAATCAGGATAAAATCCTGTGTTGGCTATTCTTTCATAACTCTTTACATTTCCGCACTTAATTTTTGTTATATTTAGGCATAAGCAAAAATTAATTTTAACTCTGATAAACCGAAACAAGACCATATTAAGTGAGTAATTTTGGCTAATTTTTTTTATTGGTGAAGTTAGTATTCTTCGCCTATTCACCCCCCCTCTAGGGAATAATACTACCCACTTGTTTTCCAACAGTCTCTTCTAGGAATAAAATTTTATATGACTATTAGGTTGAGATTAACTAAAATTAATACTTGAGAGGAAAAATAAAATTGAAAATTAATTTTTATCATGTCTTATCAAAATACTCGAGTATTTTGAGAAAGACTTGAGTATATACTCGAGTATTCTGTAAAACACTCGAGTATTTGTGCCAGGTCAGCAAATATGACCGTTAGTCTTGTTCGTGCACCAGATCCTTGTTGACTGGTCAAAAGACTCGAGTATTTCATAAAAGACTCGAGTATTTTTGTCCAGTCAGCAAAAATGAACGTTGGAGAGACTCAAAAACCCAATTGAGAGCATTTGAGTCTCATCCAACCCAAGAGAGCATTTCAGAACCTAATTGTAAAATTTCTCTTTGAATTTGTGCAAGAACAAACAAGACAACAAGATCATATTGATTCAAGCTTTCTTAATTTCCTCTTCTCAAGTGTTAATTCCCAAAAAGCTCAACTTCTCACTCATATTGTCATTTTATTCCAAGTTGAGTTTTAGGCCTCAATTCATACATTGAGCTGTGTTTATTTGTGCTAATCCATTGTGAGATTAATAATACACATACTTTTTGATTATTCGAAGTCTTGGATTGTTCCCAAGCAAACCCTAAGTGGCTTAGGGTGTTGGAGTCTTGAGAGGTTCTCAAGCACAAGACTAGGAGGTTCCTAGCCCGGTGGAGTTTCTTGAAGGGAGTTCAAGGAAGCTTTTGAAGAGTTCTTCAATCACCGGAATCAAATTGGGGTAGAAATCAAGAGTTTGGTACACTCTTGAAGGGTTAGGTTGAGTGAGGCCATTCTCAAGCAATCCTTGTAATTTCTAACAATTTGATTATTAGTAGAAACTCCTAAGTGATTAGGAGGACTGGATGTAGCTCATTGTTGGAGTGAACCAGGATAAAATTGCTTGAGTGTTGGTTTATTGCTTTTAATCTACTTTCTAGCTCAATCAACTTAAGTCATTTCAAACTATTAGGATTTATACAATTAGGTAGCAAGTTCAAGGAATCTTGGTGTTAAAAGTTTATTTAGATTGCTTGCTAATCTGTTGGATAAGTTCCTGTTTAGTATTGAATTGATTTGAGTTAAATTGCTGGATTTTCGTTTCTGGTTTTACTGCTATCTGTCAGGAAAAACTCGAGTATATTTAGAAAGACTCGAGTTGTTCATCCTGAAAAACTCGAGTATTTCACAAAAGACTCGAGTATTTCGTGTCTGATTCCAGAAAATTCAGTCTTAGCTCTATTCTTCAATTATCATTCGAAATATTTGGTATTAGTGCTTCAAAATACTATTCACCCACCCCCTCTAGTATTTGCTTAATCCGCTTGTTGGTTTCCAACAGTATTTATATGGTACATGTGCTTAATTGTTCTTCAGTCAAACTGAAATCCTGTGCATAAAGATTTTGTAGTAATATATTTTTAGATAAGATCTACCTTATATAATAAAAAATATTAAATATAAATTTAGACTTTGATGCTCCTATTAAAAATTGAAGATATGCATTACAATTACAAATTAGATACAAATGCATTAAAACATCATTTGCGAAACCCAACATACTGGAAAATTCTATGGTGTGAAAAATTTAAACGTATGTCTTTCTAATAACTTGATATAGAAATTGTCATCTATTGCACATCATAGGCAAAATTTATTTTAGGGCTCCAAACACGTTAATCTCTTATATCTTTTGAGTTTTGTCTATTATTAGCTTCAATATCTTATTAGATAAAGTTAGAATCGTGATTCTTGTGTGTTAAAATTGTGATTCTTGTGGTGTGTTGGATGGGAGTACGACTGGATTGGATGGGAGTACGGATGACTTTAACCTTGTTACACAGATTCAAAAATTTCTTAAATTGTCTTAGAGGGTGAAAATTCAACTTTATAGAGAGACGGATAAATATGCACATGTCTAGCAAACTTAAGATGTGGATGTAATCCTCATATGGATGATATGATTTTTGATAGTCCTCTTTGCCAAGTAACCCATATGCTTTATATCCTCCTATGGTTTCTGTCTAGTCTCTTTTCCTTGGTGCTTGACCCCGTTTTTCAAAAAAAAAAAAAAAAAATTGTGATCCTTGTTTTATTTATTTTTTTAGAAAATAGTCTTTCATTATTTTATCTCATTATGATTCCTCAACTTATTTTTGCCTCAATTTAGTCTTTAACCTTCTTACTTTTTAGTATATTCCCATTAAACTGATCATAATGCAAAATATTTCATTTAAAAATTATTATTTTAATCAATTTAACTGAATATTTTATCCAGTTATACTAAAAACTATTATTATGACTAAATTAAGAAAAGGACACAGTTAAATAACTAAAATGAAATAAGATTCAAAATAGATTAGTTTAAACATTAAAAATTAAGTTATATATATCTTTCTCATATTTTTGCATACCAAATAATAAATAATATGCAGCTGGTTAAGTTTTATTTTATCTCTAATATGTGATATTCACCTTATCAATATATGGATTTATTATCATCGGAAGGACAAGTAGAAGATTATACGATTTTGGTCATATTACAACTGTTTTTCACCAACAAAATAACCTAGAAAAAAATAAGTCGATCAATTAAATGCACATGGTAAAAAAAAATTAAAATTAAATTTTGGATGGTTCAACCTCGATTTGATGTCTCGTTCCTTTTCCTGTTCCTATTATATGTTTTATGGTTTGCTGTATGTGGGATGGGATGACTTATTTTTTTGGGCAGCAGCTTATTTTTATATGACAGGCTTAGGAAATAGTTAAGTTTGTTGCCCTTATGTGACTTTGACTTTCTTCTCTATTTATCGTTATCATGAATAATTGTTGCAGTTAAATATGTAAAATTTTATCTTTTAAAGTAAAACATATAATAAATGAAAGATTAAAAATTAGATTTGATAATAAATTATTTCCTCTGTTTCACTTTATCTGTCACTTTGGCCTTTTTCATTTGTTTCAAATTATTTGTCACTTTAGGAATTCGAGGATGTACTAATTGATTTTTTTCAACTTTAACCTTTTTATTTAATATGTTGAAATATGTGAAATGAATGTACTTTGAGAATATTATAGTAAAGTTATCTAATAATTCTTTTAAAAATTGAAGCATTAAATGACTTTCTTAATCCATATGAAATTTCTAAAATGACAATTAAATTGGAACGTAAGGAGTATTGATATATAAAAGATGAGAAAATGGCTTATTTGGTTCCCTAAAGATACACCGGGCATCAGCTTAGTCCCCGAAAGATTTTGGGAAACAATTAAGTCCCCTAAAGATCAAAATGATATCACGTTAGTCCCATCGTCCATAAATCCGTTAGTCAATCTTTTTAGTGCCACGTGTCAAATTCTCATTGGTTATTTCCGATGAACATAT
Source organism: Crotalaria pallida (assembly GCA_037953625.1). Taxonomy (NCBI): domain Eukaryota; kingdom Viridiplantae; phylum Streptophyta; class Magnoliopsida; order Fabales; family Fabaceae; genus Crotalaria; species Crotalaria pallida. The sequence continues at coordinate 182,782,297 of CM075649.1, forward strand.
TTTAGACACGAACCATAGGATTACTCCTTCATAAAATCTCAACCATTATTTATATCTGACGGTCCAAATTTAAAAATGAAAAATAAAATAATAAAACTATATTTAATATTATTAAAAAATAATAAAAAATTCTGAAAAATAATAAAAATTCAGAACTTTTTTTTTATAAAAATCAGTAAAATATTTTCTAAAAAAATACTGAAATTTATTTTTTATATTTTAAAAATTAATAAAAAATTAAGAAAAATTTTAAAAATCTGTAAAATATTGTAAAAAAATATGAAAAAAGTGTCTTTCTTTTTTTTAAAATATTTATAAAATAATAAAAAATTATGAAAATAAAAGTCATAATTTTTTTTTAAAAAAACATGCAAATATATTTTTTAAAAAATTCATAAATATATTTTAAAAAAATCGGTAAAATATTTTTTAAAAATATGAAAATTTTATTTATATTTTTAGAAAATTTTATAAACCAAATATGCTTTTAAAAATTTTAAAATAGTTTAATGGTTTTAAAAAATTTTCTTATTTTTTAATTATTTTTACGAATTTTTAATAATATTTTACAGAATTTTTAATAGTTTTTAGGAATTTTTATTATTTTTACGAGTTTTCTATTACTTTTTAGATTATAACAAAACTAAAAAATAAAATTTTCATATTTTTTAAAAAAATATTTTACAGATTTTTTCAAAATAGATTTATGAGTTTTTTATTATTTTCAGAAATTTTAAAAGATATTTTGCATGTTTTTTAATATTTTTATGACTTTTTTAAAAAATAAATTTTTGTATTTTTTAAAAAAATATTTTACACATTTTTTATAAAAATTTTCTGTATTTTTTTATTATTTTTGGAATTTTATTATTTTTTTAATAATATTAAATATAGTTTTATTATTTTATTTTTCATTTTTAAATTTGAACCGTCAGATATAAGCAACGATTGAGATTTTATGAAGGAATGATAATGTAGTTCGTGTCTAAATATTTTCACTGGAATAACCAATGAGAATGTGACACGTAGAACTAAAAAGATTGACCAACGGATTTATGGACTGTGAGGCTAACGTGATACTATTCTGATTTTTGGGGGACTTAATTGATTTCCACAATCTTTCGGGGACTAAGCTGATGACCGGTATATCTTTGGGGACTAAATAGACCATTTTTTCTATAAAAGATTATCATTGACATAATTTAAAAAAATGTACAAATTAAAATTAAAGTTATATACCCTTTGGATCTTTAATATAAGATCATCTAAGACATGTTCATACTCACCAAGAAAAATAATTATTTTTGTTTGTAGCATTGAAAACGTAAATGTTTGATTTTTTAAAAATGTATTCTTACACTTATTATTGTTTTTTTATAAGTCTTATATTTATTATTGTGATTCTAAAAAATATTGACTAAATAAGTGCATTTGAAAAAAAAAATGTTAAATACTATTACTAAAAATTGAAATAATATCTTTATTTATATATATAATCAAACTAAAGTTTTTCAAAATAATCTTGTATAATTAAGAATAAGATCGATGTACTCCCTTTGACTCGAATTATAAGCAACAAAAGATATATTTCTTTTAATTTAAAATATAAACAAAATTTACTAACTTTATTAAATTTTATTTCATTCTCAATGTCACTTTCCTAAAACATCTCTAGAAAATTGTAATCTTAATTAATTTTTGTTTCATTTCCAATATTACTTTCCTAAAATATCTCTATTTTTTATAAATTTGAGAAAATTAAATATAATCAACTAACATGTCTCCTTAATAAGCGGTTAAATTTGCTTATAATTCAAGCGGGAAGAGAGTATCATATTACTATTAGGTTAGGGTAATGGCTTTCAGATAAATCGAACAAAACTGAACATAAGAAGAAATTAAAGCAATGATCACTCCTCCAGTTCTCTCATCTAACTTTTGGTCCCTTACTTTGTGTCCTATCATCTTGGAATTAGTGTCAATGAGAAGAAATCACGACAAACACTTATCCTATACTGTCATGATATTCAAAATCAAACCAGATAGTAACATTCTAACACCAACACAGAGATAAGATCATTATACTAGTAGACTAGTTTTTTTTTGGATAAGAATTATGCTGGTAGACTAGTAGTACTTACTTGTATCACAATTCCTATTGCATCTGATCATCATCAGCTTATTCCATGGGTTTGCACGTTCAATTCCGGATTGGCCCGAGAAGTAGGAAATGTCTGTTACGATGATAATTAAGATCAATCAATGAGAATATTCTCTCACAGGAGATTGAATAAGAATCTGATGATGTGGTGCGATATATATATGAGCTGGAAAGCAAAGGAGCTATAGGGAAGCTCATCATCATCATCAACAACAATAATAATAATAATAAAGTGATATTGGCGCGGCTCAATCTGAGATCGTATTTTACTGCTTCTATCATGTAAATCCGTCTTCGGATTGAACCTCACCAACATCGCTTTCTCTGCCTCCCTATTCCCAAACATCATTAATATTCTTTCTTATCATTAAGATCAAAAGCAAAGTCGTAAATATGATCAATTTTCTAGACAATAGATATGACTTGATCAATATCCATGTTTGAACAATACATGAATGCATGGAGTTGAAGAAAATTTCTAGTGGCTAGTTCTCTAATAGCACCCTATCTACGACCAAAAAAAGGATGAAAAAAGGTGTTTCGATATTAAAGAATATCCTGTATAGATGGTCCCATTGTGTACCTAATAACAATTATTAGGTGCCCGTGTTGAAGTAAAGCATGATTCGTGAATATGAAATATGATCATGGTGGAGCTTAGAGGGTGAGGGTGGTCATATATATAAGCTAAGGTTGTTGTTTAGCGACGTCACTATAACTAACCACAAAATTAAATTCTCAATTATGGGAGTCACTATCAATGCATGATATATTTGGTCATGCCATGTAGTATACGGTAAAAGCATGCCTAAATGAAAAACTAAGAAAGTGGAAAGCACAAAACCTATTACTATTAGATCTATATTCCAAGCAAAAGGAAGTGGGTTCTCCACGTAACAATTGATCACGGGGATTAGGGGATATCAAAATTAAAACGAATAAATAGGCAAATTAAATGATAGAGGAAAGGGTTTTTTTTAGCCTTAATTAATTTAAACATTTATTGTAGTTATTTGTAATCTGAGCTAATTCAACATTATTGCTTATCACGTTAATGATGAATGCAACTAATTAACTAGGGTTTGGGAGTGCCTCAATAGATCAAACTTAGATAACATATACTTATGGCTTCCAAATAAAGAAGGAAAGGTTAGTGATGAATGACATATGATCTATATATATATATATATATATATATATATAGATAGATAGTGTAGAAAAACAAAATAAAATAAATGTTAGAGGGAAACAATAATACTCGAGTTTTATGAAGAGAATTGAAGAAGAAGAAGAAGAGTGAAAGATGAGAAGTGGAAATGTGATTGGAAGGGTGGAGAAGTAGAGAATGTATATACTGGTAGGTTTTGCCTCGGGATGAGAAGGTGAAGAAGGTGAGTGGAATGATGTCAAGGGGGAGCAACACTTACTTTAGGGTTTGTCATGCTTAGTTTGTACTCAATAAAAATCAAGCTCTTCTGTCTTTGCGCATGCACCTGAAATATTCTCCACACACACATATGAAAAAACACATCCCAAACATCTCCTTTAATTGTATCCTTTCTTTTTAGCATTAATTATTGTTTTTAACTAGGTCCCTTTTTCGATCATGCTTGCATTTGATTATATGCTTTTGGTAAGACAGGCAGAATAAGATAGTTGGCTTATATGTACCATGGCTGTATATATGAAAACTAATCATATATGATTTTCTAAAGATATCCATCAAAGATCAGTAAAATACATACATGGTTTAAAATTTGATTGTGTTCAAGATAGCGATTACGGTTGTGATAAAGGTAGAGATTACGGTCATAATACATTTCTATATGTCTATGAAAATGGTTATTGTTAAAAAAATAGTAAGGTGAACGGTCTTATCATAATTTAAAATCTTGTAAAAATATTTAAAAAGGATGTTACATAAATTTGATGAGATTAATGGGTATGCACTGTTGGTGTAAGGAGGTTTTTTACACATCAGTCCATCATTCACCATTCATTTGTATTACTTTAATTTGAAAGTCAACGACCGTAAACGGATGAATGGTGAATAATGAACTGATAGTGTACTGTCGATGCATTATCAATTTTCTCAAATTTGATTATAGTATATTTCTTATTATTTTAAATCAAAGCTGTTTTTCTTTAACAGCAGGGCATAAGGCCAAAACAAATTTGGTTTCTTTGCATATGATAATGATATCTTTGGACCTTTGGACCTTTAATGACCAAGCTAAGCCTCTTGCCTCTGCATACATTATCTCAGCAAAAATGTTCCCTGAATAGACTGTACACAGAACCTAAGATAATATATATATATATATATATGTGTGTGTGTGTGTGAGTCATTAGATGTGTAAAAGGGAAAAAAAAAGATACAAGTAAATAGTTGCAATAGGATTTGTGTAAAGGATTTTTGGTCCTTTATCTAAAGATTCACTTTTATCTAAAGTATTATGGTCTCGGTCAAGTACAGACCTGCCATGGGCCAATGAGGGTAGACGCCTTCAATTTTATTTAGTGCATATCATAATTATTTGTCATATTTCATTCATTACTCATATATATAGTTGTATGTTGAATTTTCCCTACTATCCAAACATTTGTAATTGTTTATTTTTATTGCATTTCTATCTAATATTTCAGGATTTGGTAATGTCTTTGGCAAAATTATATGTATTTATTATTGGAGAATCAAGAGTTTATTAGCTGTGTTCGATCGGGAGCAATGGTCCAACCCCGTCAAGGATTAACATAGGAGTATGTACTAGTGCACAAGTTATTAACTAAGAATCTATGCTAGAAATTAATTAAATAGAAATGGTCAAAATGTGCGTTTGTTTGAGGAAGAGAGAAAATAATATAGTATATAGAGATTGGGAACAGAGTGCAGAATGTTAGGGAAAGAATTTGTCTAGAAAGAAGTTGTATGTTTAGGAACGTAGAAAGTTGGCCATCTTTCACAGAAACACGCATCACACACGCACAACATATAGGAAAACAACCAAAAGCGAGCGGGGACACCGGCGCCAAAGGGGGCCTGCCTTGGGCCTCAACTAGGAGACACTCTTCTTGGGTTTTGCTTACCACTTTTTTTTTTCCTTTCCATTCTTCCCCCCACTTCCTCTTATTCTTGCTTTTCTTTTTTTGCATTTATATAAGTGACATTCTTTCTTTCTACGGAGTATGTATGTATGTATATATATATATATATATATATATATATATACACACACACATAAGGTTTTGGGAAGTGCAAAAGACCCTTTTATGAAAGGAGAATTCCTAGCATGCTGGCAAATATTACAAGTGTATGTTAGGCTCATCAACTAATAAAAGAGGTAGTTGAATATAGAAAATAAAGTAATCAAAGGCTATAAAGTGAGATGGATGTTAAGGTGCTCAGAGTTTTATGGCTATATATGCTGAACAAAACTATAACTAAATTATAACTGTGATCTTATACTTTTAGTATAGATATGAGTTTGTAATTTTATAGTGATGAACTTGCGGTTTATAGTTATGAAGGTAGTTAAAAGCTTATGGTTATGAAACTAGCTTATTGAATTATAGTTGTTTGACAAAATTAATTGTAAAATTAGCTAAAATTCATTAAATAATGATTTAAAAGGGTAGTATATAATATTTATTTGTTTATTTTTTATTTAATGTAATTTATATTGATAAAAAAAATTGAAAAATAAAAAATCGTACATGATTTATTTGAAGCTCTTAAAATATTTTGGAACTTTTTATAAACTAACTTTAAAAAACTAGGTGTACAATTTTTTTTTAAAAAAAAAAATCGCACTACTCTCTCATCAAATTTCATTTATCAAATATCTTTACTAGCTTATTGGCGAAATCAAAAAGCTACAGGCTATAAAAAAAGACACAATCTTGCGTTATTGAACTGTGCATATGACTCGTAAGTTGGAGGAGTGAAATTGAGGGTGTTTGACATAATGAGTTGTTGATCGAATATCCAATAATGATAAGTCATAAGTGTTAAAAAAAATTAATTTGCCATGTGTTTATAATTTGTGAAATTGGTAGATTTTCATGGATCAATTAATACATAATTCAAGAAAGATTTTTTTTTTCCCAATCCTTAACAGCTAAAAACTTAGTAATATTTTGCAAAACTTCATTTCAAATTAATGATAAAGATGTAGTACTGTACTCCCTCTGTTCCAAATTAACTGTCACTTTAGCAATTTCACACAGATTAAAAAAGTCATTTAATATTTCAATTTTCAAGAGAATTATTAAATAACTTTACTATAATACTCTCAAAGTACATTAATTATCACTCATTTCACATATTTTAACACATTAAATGCAAGGTTAAAGGTGGAAAAAATTAATTAATACATCCTCGAATTCCTAAAGCGACAAATAATTTGGAACAAGTTAAAAATGCTAAAGTGACAGATAATATGAAACGGAGGGAGTAATTCCTAAAGCTAGCATTAACTATGCTTTAAGAGCTAGAGCTAGCATGTTAGTAAAATTCTTCTGGACCTTCCTCACATAAAAATGCATAAAATTAAATGTACAAATTTTCCTGAAGTTTATAATTAATTGGAGCTCCAAATAAAGCATGGAAATATTATTTTTCCTCTTGTAAAGGGGTTTAAAGAGAACTACTCCTACCAAACTTGTATCTCTCTCTCATGATTTGTGGCGATAAGTTCGCGTGCCACACTCCCCAAACATATTCCCCCACGCCTTAAACCATTCCATTCCTCGTTTCTTTCCTCACCAGATCCTAGGACTTTCCATTCCAACTTGTTCTCTTTCTTGTTGGGGTAACTAAAGGCTGATTGATCAGGCCTGGGATGGTCAAAAGCTACCTATCTCATGAACTCTATCTTTGGGGCTTTCATTTCTTAATGTACTTAATAATATCCTTGCCTACATACCCTAGTGCAATGGCTGAAGTGGTAAAAAGTGCAGGTGATAAACATATATTCTCAATGGTCAGAGGTCAGAATATGCTGGTCTTTTAAGTCTGTCTAATCTGTTCAAAAGGACATAGAAGGTGGACATACATTTGGACAGGGACTCATTTCTTAAAATATCTGAGATTTCTAAAAGCTTATTGGGGTCGTGTTGGCCCTCTTCCAACGAAGAAAGCTAACATGCTTTCAAGAGAATATTTGAATGACTTTATGCTTTTTTTTTTTAATTTGCTTTCTTACCTTTTATTTTTGTTGTTATAATGTTGTTCTCTTGAAAGCTATTTATGTATAATTACTTTTCCCTTTGAAGAGGCCAATTTGGTTGCTCAAATAAACTTATTAGTATGATAATTTTTTCTACTTCTATTTTTTTCTCAATAATAAGTTTCTAAGGAATGTATTATTAAATTGATTAAATAATTGAGTCTAATAACACTCGTAGTATATGTTTGGTTTGATGATCATCTTTCAAAGTTCCTAGAAACTTGAGGCGTCAAATCAAAAATTTCAGGCTTAATTTATACAAAAATGCATTTAATAGAGAGATTTTATAAGCAACGCGGTGGAAAGAATTAGTCTTTTCCATCTAATGAATAAAAAACACCTTAATAAAACGAGGGAAAAAAACTAAATCTAATTTCGTCACAAATCTGATTAAGACACATAAATTGAATATACTAGCTAGTATATTTGAATTTTGAAGTGAGAATGCTGCCTGTAGCAGTGTAGCATAACATACACATGATTGGTCTAACCATATTACTACAGTTGAACCTAACAATTACTCCACCCGAAAGCAGCTAATTAACTCGATCACAACCAAGTTATTATAAACAATCACTATAATTTACCGAACTTTCTGATCAGGTGGAAAAAAATTAGGAGTGGTACAAAAGAGGGAGATCTAGGGGTCTGATACCTAGCCATGAAATAAGGGAAGGGAATCAAAATATAGCATCGAGAAAGATTAAAAATAAAAAAGTAAAAAAACTTACCGTGTGGAATATGACATACTGGTGTATGTTTCGGTTCTGTGTAGCAACGAGATCAAAGTCAGTTTGTCTGTTTGCGGAGACAACGAAGACATATCTCCACACGAACTCAAGTTGTTCTACCTAGTATGTCTCTCTGGCAGTTATAATAACGTATGTTTTGTACATGGAATATGTCCATTTCATACATGAAAGGGCACCCTTACCGCCTAATAGAAATTAAACATTCCCCATACAAATCGCACTAATTCTGCAGTAGTTACTCCGGAAACCTTAACTATAGTTGCTGATAATTGAAAAATAGTAGTTGGTCTGTTTGACCTCTGCAATCGGCTACTAGTAGAGTAACAGGTTCCAAATGTAGAAAGTGTTCTATAAAATTTTCTGAAAAATATAGACAATTTACGATAGTGTTTTTTTATATAAGACAATTTACGATTGTGTATGTGATAAAATATGAATTATGCCTGAAATATTATCTAATCTAAATATAGTGAATAACAAAACTATTTAGAAAAAAGGTAATTAAATTTCTTAAAGCTAAGAACATTTGTTTCATTTAAATTTAAAATCATATTGCACATAATTTATTTATTTATTTTTTGCGATGTCTATGCTTCATTAGCGTATCTCTGATTTTTTTATCTAATTTTATATTTGGATAACTTTTTTATTCTTGAGACTTCAAAAATTGAGTATGATGACTTGTTTGTTTATTGGTTTAATTTATTTTCCTCATTTACTTATTTTACAATTTTCTATTTGTTGAAGAATCTATGAGTTAGATGCTTAGATATGAATGCGAAGTGACAAGGCTCATAAATATAATACTTAAGATTTTGGATCAACACGTGATATCAAATTCACTTATATATATAAATAAAATGTCATTCTTCAAATGAGTTCGGATGTCAAGTTCGGTGTTTTTTTGCCAGAGTAACGAACTCTTTTAAAATAGTTGGGAGCCCAATATATGTTTATGCGGATCAATAATCATCCTTTTCTTTGTTTTTTATTATTTTTTTTAAAATTATTACTATTATCGGAGCAAAAACTTGCAATGAGGAATGTTGGTTGGAGAAAGAAACTGTTAAGTTTCATGGAGAAAGCTACCCCCATATTCAGGCCTTGAAAGGTACTGTTACTCCCTGTAAGATTTAAGCAACCATATCAATCACCCAACTTTGGTTTCTGCCGAGCAATGTACAGCACTATATTAATTTGGGTATTTCTATCATGCAATCCAAAATTGGATGGTTGCTATGCAACCTTTTCTTAAACCAATAAGAAGTTGACACCTATGTCATGTCATTATTTGAAATAGTTAAAATTAGTTTTTTGTAATTTATTCCAATATAAAAAGTAAATTAAAAATTTAGTCCTTTGTACCTATAGACAAATTATAACTTTTAATTTTAAATTTAGTCACTTGCATTAAGCCTTTTTATACAAGTGACTAATTTTAACTACTTTTAATTTTTTTTTTAAATTAAAAGTTATAATTTGTCTATAGGTACAAAGGACTAAATTTTTAATTTATTTTTTTATGTTGAAATAAATTACAAAAACCTAATTTTAACTAGATTTAAGAAAAGGTTGCATAGCAACCATCCAATTTTGGATTGCATGATAGTAACTCCCTGTTAATTTTACCCTTGAACATGTCATGTATGAGCAGAACCTCTAATCCCAGCAATATCTGATCTTTAAGCAACCAATTTCAATAGATTGCTTCTGTAAGCAATTATGCAAGTAGCATCATCCTTTTAGAGATTAAAAGGAGAAGACTGTATTTTAAATATGGGTCCCAAATGCAACAGACCTTGATATATTAAAGTTTAAGTAATTGCGGAAACCAAATCCCGGCAGCATCAATGTATTTTTTTGAAATTTTGTCTTATAAAAAGAACATATTTTTTCAAAATTATCCTTAATATCAAAGTTTTGGAACCCTCCGCAATTCTGATGGCTATTGAAAACCATACTCTATACACTATACATAATACAGAATGAATATGCTTAATTGCCTTTAAGTTGCATAATTGCAGATCAGCATAAATATCTGCAAAAACAAAATCGCAGGAGGAGAATATGAAACCTTGAGTTTTCCTATTGATTGAGAAATAATAAAAGTTTTTAAATCATTCAGTAGTGCACCTTTATTATTGCCTATAAAAAAAAAAGTTTTATTATTTGTAATAATATTGATCATTCAATTTCTTAGAAATAATATCAGTGTTTTTGTTATGGGAAAATTCATTCTAAGATTTCTAAGTAGTAAGAGTAGAAATACTTCTCTGCAAAGTTGTACTGACTACTGAGTAAGCAAAAGCACACGGATGGTGCAACCTCTAGTAGAGTGGAAGTCGTGGGTTGTGGGGGCCTTCTCAGAGACAATGAGGGTAGATGGTTAGGTTTTGGGGAAGACTCAACCTTTTGTGGCTGAATGTTGGGGCAGCTGGGAGGGGCTGAATTTGGCGTGGAACAAGGGGTTTAGAAAAGTTATTCTTCAGGTGGACTCTCTTACTGTGGTGCAGACAGTGCAGGGCAGAGATGTTGGATCTTTTGCAGCTCAAAGTTTAATTATGCGTATCAAGAGTATGTTAAGAAGGGAGTGGGACGGAACGATTTTAATTTGGTGCCGTATAGATACGGCATCACCGGTGGAGACATACTATTTATCTGTTGCTATAGGTAATGTTTGAGTCATTTTGCAAGAAATTACCGGGTGATTTTTTTCTCTTTCACTGAAAAGCATTTGCCTCTGTTAAACTTTTTCTGTTTATCAATCAAAGCCAAATATAGTCTTTCTCTTTCCTTCGTTACCATTCTTTCTCTTTCCATGAACTCATCCAGGAAGAGCAAAATCAAATCTTTAAGCTCAAAGCTCAAAGCCAACCCAAGCCTCCCTCATCCACCGCCGCCGCTCGCCGGCCTCATCCCCTCTCACGTGTTCGTCCCTTCTCTCCTCCTCGCTCGCCTCCGTCCCTCCGCCACGCCGTTTGCATCTCCCACCTCGCCGTTTGTCCCTCCCCTCACTCGTCGCCGTCACGCGTTCGTCCACCACAAGAGTCTCCTCTCACTGTCGTTCGGTTCTCCAACCGCTGTTCCGCCGCCGTTCGCGTCTCCCACCGCCGTTCTCCTCCCCCGCCGCACCAATTCCCTCCTCCCTTTGTTCCGTTTTCTTTTATTCCATGTTCTGGTTGCACTTCCTCCCTCTGCCCCTGTATCTTCCACAATTATAGCAAAATTATTTTCTATTATTCTCTGTACAAAAAACCGTTCCTATTAATTAGTTAACGTTCGTGACTCATTAAAAAAATTAAAAGAAATTGGGATGAAGAGAGAGAGGCAAAAATGCACCAATGCCCAACGCTTACATCTATTCCATAAACAACATTATTCTACCTTAATTTTTTTTTTAACCCTTTCACACCTGGTCATACTTTTATATTTGTAACTATTTTATAATTTATTGACATAAAATCAATTTATATTACTATTCAATACACTTTATTAAAAGTTTTTATGTTTTACCGTATAATGAGCAAAATGTCAGCCATATATCAAACTTGGTCCAAAGATTTGTTAAAGACAAAAAAAAATTTCTGCCTCTTTGGCCCAAAGCAAAACCGGGTTCTCCAGCCCATTAACGAATTTCCTATTTTTCTTTTTTTTTTTCACCAAATACAGGTACATTGTATAAAAACATGTATAGGAGTTGCCAGGTCACCCATCTCAACCATCCATTTCGTACTCTCCCCACATCAACGGTTCAAACACATGGAACCACCGATGGTGCCAAAATTTTTGGCACCAAATCAAACGCCAACCGTGGGACGTGCAAGTTATCCATATTTCTCGTGAGGCCAATAGAGTTGCAGATTGTTTGGCTAAAGCCAGCTGAGAAACAATTAGTGATGTTATGTAGCCTCCCATTCATGTTGAGAATTGGCTTACTAAGGATGTACTAGACTTGTTCATTTGTAATTTTTGGGGCCTTTGGCCCTGTTATTTACCACACACACAAAAAAAAAAAAAAAGCACACCAAGTCAACCAACTAACTACGGCAACAAAAGTAAAATCTAGCCCCCACCAGAATTATAAAAACCATAGCGCATAAAACAAAAATTACAGCACCCCAATCTCAGCTGCTTGCAGCAGCAAAAGAACAGCAACACCCCAAAAATAATACTACTATCTGATTGTTATTCCTAATATTTATTTATTTTTTTTACAAATCCAAACGTTTATACGAAACTCATACAGCGTTACACGTGTAACCACTTTATATGCATTAATTTGTGAGTTTATCTCATATAGATAAAAAATTCACACTCATTCAACCAAAAACTCATACTCCCTCTGTTTCATTTTAAGTGTCTTTTTAACATCAAAATTTTGTTTCAAAACATGTGTCTTTCTATCAAATCTAGGCAACATTTAATACTGTTTTTTCTTATTTACCCTTACATTTAATGTTGTTTTAGTTTTGAAATTTGTAATACTAGTAATGATGCATTGACAAATTAAAAATATTAAATAGGGGTATTTTTGACAAAATACACATAAAACTTACAATAATCATCATAAACATTTTCTTAATTTATGTGCAAAAGTCCAAAAAGACACTTGAAATGAAACGAAGGGAGTATTCGTTATTAATTTCTTCCGCCATTTTTCTTATGCAGCAATTTCATAGTTTTGTGAGTTTATCTCGTATAGATAAAAAAAATTCAATTTCGGAAATAAAAATATAATAATAGAAATAAAATAAAAAAAATAAAAAATAAAAAAGCAAAAGTAATAATAAATAAAATAACATTTAAAAATAATATTGCAAAATACTCCACTATTCTAAATTTATATATATAAAAGGTTCTGGTCCCCTTTTAATTCTGTCTATTTTTAATTTTTTCCCCTTCTCCCTCACCAGATCATCCTTCGCGGTTATGCCAGAAGGTTCTGGTTCCTTTTAATTATTTATAGTTTCCAGATCTTCTTCACGGCTATGCTGGAAGGTTTTGGTCCTCTTTAATTTATTTATTATATCATTCATCTGCATCATCATCGCATATAGAATAGTCCTGCTATTCCCTACTTTCCTTTTCCGTTTTTAATCTTCCTCTCCCCCCTGGTTCCGGACCCTCTCCGGACCCTCCCTGGTATCAGAGCCAGATGGGGAAGTAGGAACGTTTGGCTAGGGGTAAGATCTACAATATGGTAACATAATATTAAAGGTCATTTTAATTTTTCTGTATATGGAGATAAATAAGATTCGTCACTCAACTGGAAGCACGAATAAGTTTCGTGTTATTCCTGTGCATAGGTAGCAAGAGTCATAAGTCCTAAAGGAGGCAATAAAGCTCAGATGATGCTGCGATTACCAGGAATAACATCTAACTGTCGGTGGCTATAGTTGAACTGATGATGGGCAAAAAAAAAAAAAAAAAAAAAAAAAAGAGTTTTTTATGACCTAAAATATTGTGTAGATCATATTATTTATCTTACCTCTGGAAACTCGTTTTTATGAAACCAAATGATGGTGATGATACTATAAGGCGAGGAACAATTACAAAATTCACTCACTACTTCAACATGTTTCGCTCTCTCTCAACCCACCTCTCTTTCAAGTCCTCCCAACCATCTTCTTCGTCTCTCGCCGAGAATGAAGAAGACCAAACCTCTTCTAGAAACATTTTCAAAGAAGAAATCAAATTTCAAGATATAAATCAAGATTTTGACAATTGGGAAATTCCCAAAATTCCCACAAAAGACCTCTACAAACCCCAGGGACGATTCTTTCAGAGTTCTGATTACATCATAAGAACTGTTGAAAAGAATATCCCCATCAATCCAATCACCTCTAAAGATGAAGAGTTCCACCTTCTCTCCAATGAAACCTTGAGAAGTCACAAACAAAAATACCGTTACTTGCACATAGGTTGTGTCCAAGTTGCTATCAAGCCACTCATGAGAGAAGGCCTTAATGCTTCTGTACTCTTATGTTTAAGAGATAAGAGGCATAATCAATTTTCAGATTCTCTTCTGGGAACTGTAGAAACCAGCCTCGGACATGGTCCAATCTATTTTAATTGTTACCCCAATCTCACTGTTAGTCTTCAAGACAGAAATATCCTCAAAGTTTTAATCTTGAACCTTCATACCCATGGTCTAGACATGATATCTGGATCCAACCCTATTGCCCTCATGTACAGAGTACAGTATAAGGTCATGAACTCTTGCAGTTCTATGGTTAGAAGATCAAGTAATCCTGGAGAAACGACCCTATTCCTCACTGATATCTCAAAAGCAAATGTCACTGTCCCAAAAATCATTAGATGGGAAGATATTGTCTTACCCGAAGATTGGCATCTAGACAGAGTTGCACCAGCTCTGCCTAAAGAGACCCCTGAAATCCAGGAGATCCGACAATATGAAGATGGTAGAGTAAAATTAACCTTTAACAGAAGAAATTCCTTTAGTGTCGCCAGATCTGAAAGTTCAAGCGCTGGGGATCTCAGATCCCGTGCTACTGAGACAGCCTCTAGGAAATCTTTCTCAACAATATCCCAATCAACTATCCATCTCCAAGGCCTCGATACCTCCACTTCCATACCTTTACCCATATATCAAAAACGAGAAGAAGATCAAAAAACTATTCAGTCGCCAACATACTCCTCCATGAATGATGAGTATGATGAGATTAATAATATTGAAAAAGTTTTTGTGATCAACAAAGAAATAATCAAAAAAGATTTCTACTCTGATGACAATGTCGCTCAAAGAAACTGGTTTTTTACTCATTTTAGAGAAAAACGTAATCAAATCCAAAATGAGTTTTACAATTTTCTTGGACGAGTTGAACAAAATATATATTTCTTTGATTGGTTCCAAGCTTATGCTATTGTGAATAAGATTGATTATCCTTTCAAAAGGCAATTGTCTTCAAAAGAAAAGGTTACAAATGTTATCAGTAGCTGGCAACTTAAAGATGGCACCACTCTCCAGTCTGAATTACCTCCAAATAGGCAATACCAGCTCAACACTAAGACTGGAACTAGTCTAGCCATAGCTGCCCCATTCAAATCAAAAGATGAATCTGACCCAGTCAATCCTAAAGATATCAAAGATTTGATGGAACAATCCAACTACACCAATAAGTATCTTCAAACTTTAGGAGAAAATCTTAATATTATCAGATCTAGGAAAGAAGAGGTATCCTCTTCTTTAGTCGAGACCAAGTCAACTGAAAAACCCTTCTTCAAACCTTTCAATCCTTCGAAAGATCTTAGGAAAAACCTACAATTCCTTAAAGCAAAAAATAAGGCTATAATCTCCGATGAGTTAGCAGATAGCATCCGAAATTTGACCCATCTCATTGCTCCCGAGACACCCCAACCTTCCGATTCAAGTTCCATAAAGCCCTCTGATCCTAGAACCCCCCCCCCCCTTTAAGGATCGCCTGATAAATGTTTTAGGAGAATGCAGTTCTCCTTACTCTTCTGAACTTGAATCAATAAGATCTGAGAAGTTAGGTTTGAACCCGCTCATGAGTCAATCTTTATCCTGGAAAAAACCTTCCAAGCTTTATTACCAACGTGCAACTGCCCCGGATTTACTTCTTGAGGAATCCGACATCCCCCTCAAAAGCTTTGATGCAAACCAATTATACATATGGAACATTGATGGTCAGAATGAGTATGGTATTATGCAAGTTATGCAATACATGTGCATGGCTGCTACTGCTTACCTAACCACCAGTGATATAGATGAAAAAGGGATCGTAATGGCTTTAACAGCAGGGTTCACTGGCCAATTAAAAGGATGGTGGGATTATGGTCTCACTGAAGACGAAAAGCATGCCATTTACAATGCTGTAAAAGTTGATCCCCACCAATCTCCTATAACCAATAAAGGGGAACTAGTCCCCGATGCTGTCAACCAATTGATATTCACCATAGGAGCCAAATTTATTGGAGATCCTTCTATTTGGAGAGATAGATCAGGAGAATTATTGTCAAACCTAAGATGTAAAACATTGTCAGACTTTAGGTGGTACAAGGATACCTTCCTTACACGAGTCTATACCAGAGAAGATTGTGAACATCGCCTCTGGAAAGAAAAATTCTTAGCTGGTCTTCCAAAGTCTTTAGGAGACAGGGTTAGAGATAAAATTAGACATCAAAATGGAGAAATCCCTTACGACAACCTTAGTTACGGACAATTAATTTCCTATGTTCAGAAAGTAGCTTTGAAAATTTGCCAAGATAGAAAACTCCAGAATGATTTAGCCAAAGAGAAAACTCTAACCAATAGAGAACTAGGAACCTTTTGTGAACAATTCGGTCTCCCTTGTTCTAGGAAAAAATCCAATTCCAACACCCACAAAGAGAAAGAAGATAAACATCCCTCTAAGTACAAACACCATAGGAGACCTAAAGCCAAACATAAAAATGAGCCTCATCATAAAAGGACAAATTATCCGCCCAGGCATAAGAAACTCGATCAACCCAAGAACCAAGGGAAATACTCCGGTTGTTACAATTGTGGCAAGCCTGGACATATTGCCAGATATTGTAGGCTCAAAACCAAGATTAATTCCCTAAACTTAGAACAGTCTGTTATAGAACAACTTAATAACCTCATGGCTGAAAGCTCCGATGATGGTTATAACACCGAATCATCTGAAGATCTTAACCAGATCCAACATGATGATGCTGGAGATGACTCCGACTCCCCAAGCATTAATGTCATAACCAAAGACCATGAAAACCTGTTTTACGAAGCCATCAATTCCATCCCTAACCAAGAAGAAAGGAAACTCTTCATAGAGAAACTTAGGTCTGTCAACACTGATAGCCACAAACAAGAAGTTCATAGCACCAAATTTGATGTTACTGAAGCCTTTAAAAGGCTTGAGAACGAGTGGAAAAAACCCTCTACTATCCAAGACCTCCATACCGAAATAGCCAATCTTAAGAGAGAGGTTAGAGAATTAAAGAACCTCAACATTAGTGAAAGACTTGATCAATTAGAAAACCATCAAAATCTTCAAGATGTTATTATTGAACAGATAGGAGATGCCCAAACCCCTGAGCACACTGATAATATAAAACCCTTTGCTGATGAAGACTTTTTGGCAATCATTGATCGCGTTACTATCCAAAAATTTTATATAAACATTGTTATTAAAATTGCTGACTTCACTCTTGAAACTGTGGCGCTGTTCGACACAGGAGCAGATTCAAACTGCATTCAAGAAGGCCTAATCCCAACTAAATATTTTGAGAAAACCTCTGAGCAGCTTAGTACTGCTAGTGGATCCAAACTTAAAATCAATTTCAAACTTTCAAATGCTATTATCGATCACCAAGGTTTACGTGTTGAAACCCCTTTTCTCCTTGTTAAAAATTTGAAAAATGAGGTCATTTTGGGTACGCCCTTTATTAGGTCACTCTTCCCTCTTCAAATCTCTAAATAAGGTATCACTACTGAATATTTGGGAAAACCAGTGATTTTCAATTTTATTCATAAACCTCTTATTAAAAACATCAATCTCGTTAACCTTAAGCAAAAACAAATTAATTTTCTCAAAGAAGAAGTCTCATTTGAAAATGTAAATATCCAGCTCAATAATTCAGATGTTCTGAAAAGAATCCAATCTCTCCTTGATCATATCCACAATACTGTATGCTCTGATCTCCCTAATGCCTTCTAGGAACGAAAGAAGCATATTGTTGATCTCCCCTATGATAAAGACTTTAAAGAAAAGCTTATCCCTACCAAAGCCAGGCCTATCCAAATGAATGATCAAATGCTCCAAATCTGTCAAAAGGAGATTAATGACCTTCTACAGAAAGGACTTATCAGGAAAAGTAAGAGTCCTTGGTCTTGTGCAGCTTTTTATGTCAATAAACAAGCTGAGATTGAACGTGGAACACCCCGTCTAGTCATCAATTACAAGCCCCTTAATGATGTCCTCCAATGGATTAGGTACCCTATCCCTAATAAAAAAGACCTCCTTGGAAGATTACATTCTGCAAAAATCTTCTCCAAATTTGACTTAAAATCTGGATTCTGGCAGATTCAGGTCAAGGAGAGCGACCGTTATAAAACTGCCTTCACCGTCCCTTTTGGCCAATATGAATGGAATGTTATGCCATTTGGTCTTAAAAATGCCCCATCTGAATTCCAGAATATTATGAATGAAATCTTCAATCCTTACTCACACTTCACCATAGTCTATATTGATGATGTTCTTATCTTTTCCCAATCTATAGAGCAGCACTTCAAACATATCAATATTTTCGTTCATATTATAAAGAGAAGTGGCCTTGCTATTTCCAAACCCAAAATCCAACTCTTCCAAACTAAGATCCGTTTTCTGGGTCATGAAATTCATCTGGGAACCATTGTTCCTATTAAAAGAGCCATAGAGTTCGGCAATAAGTTCCCAAACCAGATCCTTCATAAGAATCAGCTGCAAAGATTTCTTGGCTGTCTAAATTATGTAGCTGACTTCATTCCCCAGTTAAGCAATACCATTAAACCACTCCATGAACGTCTAAAGAAGACCCCTCCTCCTTGGACAGATATCCACACCAATATTGTTAAAAGCCTTAAGGCTCAAATACGGGAACTTCCTTGTCTTTATCTTCCTAACCCCCAAGCCTTTAAAATTGTTGAGACCGATGCCTCAGACATAGGTTATGGTGGCATTCTCAAACAGCAGGTTTCAGGAAAAGAACAGATTATTGCATTCGCATCTAAGCATTGGAATCCTGCACAACAGAATTACTCAACTGTCAAAAAAGAAGTTTTATCAATTGTTTTATGCATTTCAAAATTTCAATCTGATTTACTCAACCAGAAATTCTTGGTTCGTGTAGATTGCAAATCTGCTAAAGAAATTTTACAAAAGGATGTAAAAAATTTGGCTTCTAAACAAATTTTTGCCAGATGGCAAGCTATTTTAAGTGTTTTTGATTTTGACATTGAGTATCTCAAAGGCACTAATAATTCTCTCCCTGATTACCTTACACATGAATACTTACAGGGAAACTAAAACAGGGATTTCAAAAATGTCGTCCTCCTCTCGAGGACGGGGTCGCCCCAGAGGTAAAAGGATCCAAGATCTTGTAGAAGTTCCACTCAGCCAACAACCAGGGTCATCTACCCTCCTTGGGTCTTCCACCCAACAAGGGTCATCTACCCTTCAAACCACTGAGTCATCAACTCAGTCTCCAAACAAACAACAAACCCAAACAGGAAAACAAACCAAATCAGATTATGGATTCCCACTCCATACTTTAGAAGTCTTACTAGACCAAGGTCTAACTCATCTTCCAAAAAAGTCATGGGCTGAACAAGCCTCAGATGAAGATGATATGGACTTCACCAATTCCCCCCTATCCCTCATTGTTGATAGGATAAAAAATCAAGTTTATGAACCCACCAAAGTTCTTAAACCACAAACTAGTCTCCCAAAACAAGAGATACAAATTAGTGCCCCAAAACAAGAAATCCAAACAACCCATCAACCCCAAACATGCAAAGAACCAACAAAATACCACAGAAAGGGTAATTATGTCCCTGTCATTCAGATGGAACCAGAATTTTGGGATGAAAATCCCAATAGAGTTCCCTCCAGAATCTTTCCCAAAGATTTTCAATTTCAGCCTTTATCCCTAAACAAAACTCAGAGGTTCTACGAATTTATTCTCGTAGACACTGACTCCATCTCCATAAAACACCATAAATCCATAACTGATAAGACACTGATAACCCATTCCACATTCCAGATCCTTAAAGTATTAACCCCTTCTCAATTTGGGACCAATCTTAATAAAATACAAAAATTTTCTCAACCTTTTGATCCCGCAGGTTTTAATTATTGGGATTATGTTCAAGCCTGGACCAATGTGTTCTGGTTCCAGAATCAAACTTTCAGCCACTCTTGGTTAATTTATTTTAAAAGAAATATTAATTATGTGTTTCCCCATTGGTTTATCCAGTGGTGGATTTTCTTTGGACCACCAAACGACATCCTTCCCCAACCTGTAAAAGAAGGATATCAACATTTCAAGTCTAGAATCAATTTAGAAGACAATCATATCCCAATCAGTCTCCACTTTTGCTCTAAGCTATCACTAGCATGGATCTTCCAGTGGAAATATATTTATCTCACTAGCATGGGACTTCCCTCGTTACAGCGAGAAGCCTATCACAAATGGTGGGCCAACTTCGACTTTGCTCATGCCACCAAAGAAGGAGTTAATCTTTGGTTCAGCAGGAATCCAACCTTCCTCAAAGTAGCTGATCCAGAGACTTGTAAATTTCTTAATCAAAGGGCGAAAATCACAGCAGCTCTTGCCGCCTCAACCTCAAAAAATTCTCTAGAAGAAAATCTTCAAAACATCCTCAAATTGTTACAAGCAGACCAATCAGAAACCTCGAAAACAAAGCTCTCATCATCTGATGAGGAAGAAGAAAATGAAGATGATTGCTTTGCTGTCAACTTGGATGATGACTAGAATTTTCATTAAATTATTGTAAAATGCTGTTGTAATAGTTCCGATTTAATTATTGTAAAATACTGTTGTAATAGTTCCGGTTTACTTTCCCAAATAATTGTACACAGTGCAGGTCTTGCAACCGACACTGTTCAAACAGTAGGAAAACTAGTCTATTTAAAGAGCATCTCAGCTCTCAATAGACACACAATTTTAGAGAGAGAGACTTTCAGAGAGAGTTTTGGAGAGATTCCAGCCTTTGAGATCTCGTAAGCTCCTCCTTTAGTTTCTGTCTTTCAATCTTTCAAATTTATGTTTATGTCTTTCAATCTTTTAATCATATAATATTTTCATATTCATGTTATAGTTCTTGTTTACTTTCATTATCTCCACTTTCTCCCTCACCAGTTCTTCCTTCACGGATTATGCCAGAAGGTTCTGGTCCCCCTTTTAATTCTGTCTATTTTTAATTTTTTCCCATTCTCCCTCACCAGATCATCCTTCGCGGTTATGCCAGAAGGTTCTGGTTCCCTTTAATTATTTATAGTTTCCAGATCTTCTTCACGGCTATGCTGGAAGGTTCTGGTCCTCTTTAATTTATTTATTATATCATTCATCTGCATCATCATCGCATATAGAATAGTCCTGCTATTCCCTACTTTCCTTTTCCGTTTTTAATCTTCCTCTCCCCCCTGGTTCCGGACCCTCCCTGGTATCATATATATATATATATATATATATATGGATATAAACAAAGAGCCACAACCGTAGACAACTAAAAGTTTCTTGATTGGTTTTTATGATATATAGCATATATATTTTTTAAAGGAAAATGTTAACAAGTGTTTAAGTAATAGTTTAAGCAACCAAAAGAATAATTTTTACCTTGAAAAATTATGTATTTAATTTATTGATAAGTGTTGAACTTGATTTTTTAATATTGACTTTCTTTTTTTGAAATGCTTAAATAATATCCTTAAATTAAAACACTTGTTAACATAATCTATTTTTAATTATATATTTGTTGATATCATCTAAGTGAAATTTTTTTATCTTCAAATATTTTGTTTGTCTTGTTTTACAAGGGAGATAGAGGGAGAAAGTGTGGCCTCTTGAATTTAAACTCAAGTCCTGATATTTTGTATCATGATGTAGTTCTGCCACTTAAGTCGACTCCGGGATATTTGAAATGGGTTTGATTATCCTTATAAAACGTTTTTCATAAACAAGACAAAAATTAAACCTATAATGTTATGCTTAGCTTAACAAACCTAGTCATTTATCTACTATATTGATCTTATTAGCCATTTAATTAAGATTCACACACTTAATATACATTTTAAAAAATGTCTTGTTAACAAGATTCTTATAAATTAAAAAAAATCACCAAGTTCTTATCTTCTTCTTTGAAAACATAAAATCTTAAGTTTTTCAATGGCTTTTCACTGCAGTATCTCTTTAACGAATGTTTATTGTTTTCATTAACCTTTTCAAAACTACAAGTTACTACCTTTATTTTATAAGTTATTTTTTTTATGATTTTGTTTATTTTCCTTGTCTGTTTTAAAAATCTTATATTTATTTATCTTTATTTTTTCAACTATACTATTATTTATTACATTTTTTCAAGGATAAATTTCTTTATTTATGTTCAATATAATATTCACATACTATTTATTAATATTATTTTTTCAATTCTTAAATAAAATTATTTTATTTTTTTAAAGGAATAAAATTATGTACTTTAATTAAAACATACTCCCTCCGTTTTTTTTTCTTTGGTCTTTTTGGAGTTGTGCACACAAATTAAGAAAGTGTTGATTTTGATGATTATTGTAAGGTTTATATGTATTTTGTCAAAACTGCCCCTATTTAATCTTTATTGAAAGTTGTAGTAGTATTTAATTTTTATAAGTAAGTGTGTCCATTAATTAATGTTTAATGGTTTAAAGATGAGAGAGAAGATAAAAGTATAATTAACGAGGAGTGAATTAAATGATTGGATGAAAGGTTAAAATTGGAAAGAAAAATATGTTTGTGTATTGGAATTGTAAAAGGACCAAAGATATAAAATAAGGAAAAAATGTCAAAAGGAACAAATATATTATTAAATTATTTTTATTGCATGTTTGAAGAAGCATTTTACGGTTGCAATCTCTCTCCTCAGCTTTTGATTAAGGGCAATTTTGGTTTCTCGAAACAATTTTTTTTAAAAGCAAAAAAAAAAATAAATTATTTTCACACCACAGAACTATTGAGCATCATAATACACTAGTATTGGCCAAATGGGTGGGCGGACGAGCATGGCTCGCGCCCGCACTTGACCCGAAAAAAATGCGGGCGGGCATGCGCGCCCGTAAAATTATTTAGGACCTAATTTTCAGGCCCTGCCCGCCCTAGTGCGAGTGCGGGCGGCCCGCGTTTAAAAAAATAATTAATTAATATTTTTTTTATTTTGGTACAATTTAAAAGAAAAAAAGTGCGGGTGGGCGACCACGTTGATACTAAGGTGATTTTCTTTTTTTATTTTTAATATTCAAGCCCGCGGCCGCCCACGAAAAATAACGGGGCGGGCGGGCATAATTTAATTATTTTTTATAAAAACTTGTGCCCTGCCCGCAAAAAATTGCAAGCGGACGCGCGGAACTCGCGAGCCAAGGTCCATTTTGCCAATACTATAATACACTAAAGCTCACCGTTATTAAGGTTTATGTAAACACACTTTTAATTTGTGTAAATAGTTTTTTTAAATAGAGTTGAATAATAATCGAGAAACTTATGTAAAACAATCTCCTCATAAATCTACATATAAAATTTTGATATTTGCTATTTTTAAGTTAAAAAAAAATAACAAATATAAATAACAAATATGACAATCTTACTTACAGAGATATTTGTAAAGGAAAATGCTAAAGAGTGTCTTTAAGACACTAGTTAAGAGATTAAATATGGTTAAAAGTTATGAAAAAATGCATTTTTTTAGATTCAGGAAAGGATGAATAACTTGGACTTATATTTTCTTTTTTCATTTTTAATATCCTTTAGAACACTTATTAGAAAGACCACCTCTTATTTATTTTTCAATGGGATTTGTGTAGATAATCTTAAACCGCTGTTAATTGGAACCCACACGGTAGCGGAACTGCGGAAGTTACCTACTTGGCGGTGATGAAAGTGTGGGGCGAAAGAATTAAGATTGCGAAAATTAATATAGCGAATAAACGAGTCGATCTGAGCCGTTTATTTTGGATTCCCTTATCATCGAGCGGTGCAAATTCTAGAAAATAAATTCCGTGCCCGCGTTGAATACAAAACACTTTTTGACGTCCCCTCTTTTCTCAATCTCTGTTCAATTCCCCACAACACAACACAACACAAGTGCACAACACAACACACAAATTTTTCCTTCGCTTCGAAGATACCTTCTTCTCTCTCTCTCTCTCTCTCTTTGTCTTCTTCTCTCGCTTTTCAGTTTTCTGCATAATCACCGATGCTTGAATCGGAGCTTCACGATTTATCCGACGATGCTGATTACGCTGCCTCTCAGCAACAAGTAACACTCCCCCCCTTCCACTTATCAATTTCTCTTTACTCTTTCGTTCCTCTTATTCAATTGCATTTCAATTAGGGTTTCACTATTCGATTTAACATTTCAACATTGAATTGATTTTGTTTCTTTTCAATCTCAAAATTAACTTGAGTTAACCAGCTTTTTTTTTCTTTTTTTTTTTTGTGGATTGATTTCGTGTTAGGGCTCTGCTAGTGTGATGATGAGTAGCGACAGTACTAAGCAGGGTTCGTCGAGTGAGCTTGACGGCGCCGAGATTGTATTTTTGAAGGATAATGTCGCAATTCATCCAACTGAATTTGCCTCCGACAGAATCGGTGGGAGACTCAAGCTGATCAAGCAAAGCTCTTCCTTGTTTATGGTAATGATCAGTTATTCGTTTCGCTCTTTATCGGTTGCATATGATTTTTTTGTTGTTTATATGTTCTCATTTATGCTTTGTTGTAGACTTGGATACCTTACAAAGCTCATAGCTCTGATGCAAGGCTCTCTGACAAAGGTAGTTTACGTGTATGGTGGAATGGTTGACTTCGCTGCCTTTTTTTATTGTGGTTATATATGTTGAAATTTGTTTTGTTTGCTGTGCAGAAAGAAACCTTTACACCATAAGGGCGGTGCCCTTTACTGATATCAGGTCCATCCGTAGGCATACTCCAGCTCTTGGATGGCAATATATCATTGTCGTTCTGTCATCAGGTGAATTTCGGTTGATGAATATAATGGATTTTATATTTATCGTGGTGTGGTTGTTTTCTATTTGTCGTTGTATTGTTTGTTCCCCATGCTGCCCTTATCGTCTATTTAACTTATACTGTATTATTTATGGCCATTTATGTGTTTGGTAGGGTGTTCATGCTGTTTGATAGCATAATGATGAATTTATTACATGTGGTTTATTCCATATTTTGAGAATAAATGTAGAGAAAATTTTTCCTTGGATGGGCTAGTCGATTACTCGATTACTTTCGTATGGTAGGTAATTCACCTGGGTTTAATGTGCAATTTGGCCAAAACACTATGACAAATTATCCGAGCAAACGCTAAGTGTGGGACTGTGGGGTATCACTCGAGGAGGGATTAATTCCACTCTTGAAAGGCATGGGGGAGACCTCATGGTCTTAACTATAGTTGAGAGTAGGAATACAAATTCAGAAATACTAAAGTTAACTGTCATTGGTCACCACATGTTGAGAATCAAGCTTGATTAAGCCTGGAAAGGGAACCTAGTCTATGCCAGCCTGATGTGGGAAAACGATAACGGAGGGCTTTTGTATTAGGGAAAATTGCGAAGTGTTGGCTAACCTGTATATAGCAGAGGAAATTTTATAAATGGAAAAGGGTTTCATGAAGTACGTCATGGTTTAATTCACAATACTGGCTTCTGCGTGTCATTTATTTTGGTGCATGTATATATCTTCGATATACTTAAAATTTAATGTTACAAAAAATATTAAAAAGCAATAATATCATTCCATTTAAACAAAATATTTTATAAATGCAACCTTGTTTATTTTAGTTGATGCATCTTCTTAGTTCAATGCGTTTTAAAGGTGACTCTTGGCATTTAAATTGTTCATTTCAAAATCATTCTGTGATATTGCTGCATTCATGTTTCTGACATCAATAACTGACTTTTCAATAAAGCAACAACTTCCACCTATTTCTAAATTCCCACTAAATAGTCTAGCTCCAATTTACTGTAATACAAAGCACTGGTTTCTACCCTTGATCTGTTTGATCCCATTCTATTAGTTTAATAAAAATGTTGCCTTATTTATCTGATGAGTTGAACATAGTTGTAGCTGCACTATCTTGCTGGAATATGATTTTTCTTTGTAAGTCTGCTATGGCTCATGTGTGATGTGATCTATGTTAGTATTTTAAGCATTCTGGGTAATATTAATTTAGTAATTAAGATGTTTGTACTTGCTTGGAAACATTTTTTATACCTAGGGAAGGTGTAGATTTTTGACCTTTTATTTTGTTTTCTAAAATTCTATCTTGTGTGAATTAAATCTTTTTGCAGGACTTGCTCCTCCTCCACTCTACTTCTATAGTGGAGGAGTCAAAGAATTTCTTGCTACTATAAAGCAACATGTTCTTCTCGTGAGGTTAGATCCTGGATCTTCTGTTAAACATTTTTAATGTGGCTACATTTTTTTAGTGGGTATGAAATTGATGAACAAGCACTTGGCCATTCATTGATTGTCATCAACTCATCATAAAGCTTATGACACTGCTATATGTTATGTGTTAGACTTGACCATTCTAACTATCACGTAGGTGGTCAGCTTTGTGACACATCTCACAAATCCTTAATCAGCATAACGTTTTTAAATGTTGGAGATCATCTTACCCTTGTTTTCTGCACTCTTTATTGACTGATACCTATCCTTTTCCTCTTTAACATGCATAAAGATCACTTTTCCGTGCTGCCATTGTACTGATACAAACTTATATCAACACCAAACTTTTATTTTTCTATGTTTTTTCTCCCTTACGATTTTGCTTCTTGTTGTACTGCAATTCAGATCTGCGGAAGATGCAAATGTATTCCTAGTGAATGATTTTCAGAATACTCTGCAGGTGGGTGCTTTGCGATACTCATGTGAAGTTTCTTTAGTTGTAGGCTTGTAGCAACTGGATCATTGATGCATAGTGTATTTTGACTTTTAGCAAGATCACTAGCGCATTAGAGAAAATATTTCCCAAAAATGATGTAAATTTTACATCACTGGTGATTCATGATCACAAATAACTTATCCCTCTTCTATTTTGATGGTCAATTTCTTTTGTTAATAGCAACCCTTAGGGCTGAGGATTAGGACACCAAAGTGGAAAGTTTCTAAAGCATTTATTGCACTTTTGTACCCTAAGGGTTGATATTAGTTATGTGGTTGGAGAAATTTGTGTCTGTTTTTCACTTTTACATTTCAATTTATAATTTTATATATTATATACAAGTAGAGACACATAAAAGCATATGCATGTTTGTTAGACTCAAGAACCAAAGGTCAGAAGAATGTACTGGTTACATCTGGAATTCCCTTATGCTTCTGAAGTCTCATTTGATTTATATGAATGTGATTTTATTGTGTCATTTTCTTTGGCTGCAAAAGTTTCTACTGATTGGTTGGCTATTTGACTTGCAGAGAACTTTGTCTTCTTTGGAGCTTCCCAGGGCTGTTACTATTGCATGCGGACCTTCAAACATGTCATCAGTTGATGAATCCACTATGCATGAGAATCAAGAGAGGACTGATGCTGGTGTCAATAGTGGAAGTGGAACTGTTGCTCAGTTTCATGGGAGGCCAAGACATAAAGTTCACGATCCTGCTCGGGACCTTTCTATCCAAGTTTTAGAGAAGTTCTCTCTTGTGACCAAATTTGCCCGCGAAACAACTTCACAACTCTTTGGAGAAAACCAGGGTAATGGATTTAGTTCCAGTGAAAGGAGAACCCATATCCAGACTAATCTTGATCATCCTAAGAAGTCTTCCAAGATTGCAGGAAATGTTCCTCATGAAAGTCCTGTTGTCTCAGACCCTCTGGAGGTAGTTCCTTCTACTTTGGTGCTGATATCGTAATGTTAGTGTTACTGTAGACAAGAAAACTTTGCTTTTAGTTGCTAAATTTTGATTTGAGACCTTTGATGCTTGCTTTTTGGGCATCTTTTACCCTGAATATATTATAAAATACCCTGAAGATAATTAAATTCTGGTGAGCAAACAGGATGGCATTCAATAATCAATATGGTATGTGTAAGGGTCCCTTGTGTGTAGTTTTATGGAATAGGAGTATATCTACTCATGTATTTTTTATCCAATGAATATTGAATAATATGCAGGGATCTCTTGATCTTTTGGCTGTGTTCATCAGCTACCCTCTTTACCGTTATATATTGGGCATAATTTTGGCAGTATTGAGAAAATTAATGCTGACAGCAGGCTGCTGCTTAGGCTTGGTTAATGTTTAGTGCATTGTTTTTGTAATTTCATTTTTCTTCAGTGGATAGTTAAAGATGATATATGTCATGCCTAGAACAAGCCTATTGAATAATGCATTCGAGATGGGAATCATTAAATGAAAATATTTTAGTCATAAAGTCTCTTATAGTGCATCTAGTGCCATACTTTATGGCCTATATCTTTGAAGTGTTCCGACTACTGAAGTTATGCCAGTAAAAGACAATTTAAGAGAGCTTTAGTCTCTTAATGCAATTCCCATTGCTTGTGTTAATATTGAATAATTTGAAGTTCTGTTCTAGGACCATCTGATGCAGACCTTCATCATAACTAAACAGAATGTTTCATGTTTAAAACATGAACATGATGAGGAAGCTGCCACCAATGTGGGAACTTTTGAGATTATCAATTGTAAGGAGGTACAGGAATATCTTGTTAATGGGTTTACATTCCTTCAGTTTTTCAACCATTGGCGAGTGTGGTAGTGTGTGTTTTAGATCTTTATAAGACCAGGATAGGGTAGAAGATTTGTAATAAAAAGTATGTCCGTAACTAACTCTTTAACTAAAATTTGAAAGCCTAGCAATCATGAATAATTCGGGTGTTATGGGAGGCAATATCATATTTGCTGTGCATGCTCATCAATTGGTTTAGGACACTGCTCATATTTTCAAAATGTTCTGAGTGACTTCTCTCTTCCCTCGTTCCCTTTTACACCATATAGTATTAATGATATCCTCTTTCATTCTCTTCTCGCAGTTTGATAAATTATCACTTGTGTGGGGAAAACCGCGACAACCCCCTTTAGGTTCTGAAGAGGTATGAGCATGTTTGCTGTAATATTATTTCTTATACAGGCCCCTAGCATACGGTTATAAGCATTCATTTCTCTTTTAAATGCTCACTTTTCATGATGATCATCCATATTATAGTGCTAGTGTCTCTTATAATTGCTTGCAAATGACATAATCCAGAAGGATTTTTTTCTTCCTGGGGATCATTGGACCAAAAGTCAGATGGACAGTAGGATGGCTTCTGTTTAATTGTTCCCCTTTAAATTCTGATTGTTTTCTTTGTTCCCCTGTACATAAATAATGATATACAACTATGAATGCATGTTCCAGTGTCTTGACAAGTGTGCATACTGAATTTCTACAATCACAATTTGTTTTGGATGAAATTGCAATGACTTTTTAGTTTGTTGTATGTCTTTATCTGGTTTATATTTTTGTTATTATGAATTTGGAAAGTTTAGGGTCAGTGTGGATACTCATACAGTGATAGCGATACCTGACTGGTTGACTTAATATCAATTCCTTTCTGTCTAGTTATTTAATGAGTATACTATGCTATTAAGTATCAGTCTTGAGTGTGATGTGCTCTGAAGCATGGGTACTCCAAAATATGTGATTTACCCGTATAACGTACATATTGGGTACCGGTACAAGTGCGGTACTCTTGGGTACGTATCAATTTATTATTATTTTAATTTTAAGTTGGGTACATGTACCGGTTGGCTGTCGTACCTATTATACACATCGGGTATGTTTGACTCCACTTTGAGAATGGATCATTCCAAAACTATGTCATATTTTGTTTAAGAACTTTGGCATTTTTTTCGTTTTCCTTCATTCACACCTGATGTTAAAGTTAACTCGCAATCGGTATCTCGTCCTTATATCTTAGTAGATTTTGAGCATCTACTTCTCATCCTAAGACACTTTATTCTACGTCGGTGTCAATATTATTTGTTTGTATATTTTTTATTTATATTTGTCTATTAATTTTGAATTTATAATACCATATCTGTACCCTAATTTTTTATAAATAATGTACCCGTATCCGGTACTGGTACCATACCCGTATCCGTGCAACATAGGTGATGTGACATCTTATGCGTTGGTTTTTTGGTGTGATGCACATAATACAATCTTGAAATGAAATGTTTTCAATCTACAATCATTTGACAGCTGTGTGGTTCGGATGCCTATGATGGCTATGATTATTTTAGGGATTTCATTCATGTCATAAATTAAAAAAGGCCCTCAAAGCTTTAAGATGTTTGCTGAAATGCTTATTGGGAAAAAAAAATATCTGCAGTGGATTACCTTCTTGGATTCTGAAGGGCGAGTCACAGATTCAGAAGCTTTGAGAAAGAGAATATTTTATGGTGGACTTGACCACAATTTACGAAATGAGGTTTGTGTATTGTATGTGATGACTTTAACCTTAATATCTTTATTATAAATTAAGTATGCTATTCTTTTTATAAGGCTTTATATAAATGATGATAGGTTTGGGGTTTGCTTCTGGGATATTATTCATATGAATCAACATATGCTGAGAGAGAATTCCTGAAGTCAGTTAAGAAGTCAGAGTACGAGACCATAAAGAACCAGTGGCAGGTTTTCATTTGCTTCTTGCTTGCTTTTTTGTTGTTATACTTATCTTTATGCTTTCCTACTATTCACTTGAAAATCGTTTGCTGTATTATAAGTTAGGTGCAATTTATTATATGGAGGTTTGTTCCCTTTGTAATATTTTATCGTCTGTTGGATCTTAAATTTCCAGTCTTTCGAATATAAAAAATATTGCCAGGCTGGAAGTGCTTTCCATTCATTAGTTGTAAAAAGCTGAAGATAGCATGATATAGTATCTAATATGGGTGTAAATGGGAGTGGGTCAAATTTTAATCAAAGATTGGTGAACTGCTGGTGAGGCACATCACCTACATCTGGTCAATTTTTTCTCACCTGTATCACGACCTTAATATGTGTTCCCAGGTCACTGCTCCCTTGATTGAACTGGGTATTGGATTGTGATACCTGGATCTGGCAATTAATTAGACAAATTTGATGACCTGAACCATGAGGGACTCATCTTTTTCTTGTCTGTTTTCTTATTTTGATCAATATCTTGTCATCATGAATTGTGATAATGGATATTTCCATCTCTTTAGACATTACTTTTTTGCCATAACTCTTTATGCTCTCAGCTAAGCGTTTTTCAAAATGTAATTTTGTCAATGCACTTTTGTTTGTAGAGTATCTCCAAGCCACAGGCTAAAAGATTCACAAAATTCAGGGAAAGGAAAGGCCTTATTGAGAAAGATGTGGTAAGCTGGAAATTAGTGTAACCTGTATTAAGTTACAATGCAAATGACAAGCTAACTGATGCTTATATAGTTTTAACTGTCTTGTTTTTTTTTTTTTTTGAAGGTGCGAACTGATAGATCACTCTCTTTCTATGAAGGGGATGATAATCCAAACGTAAATGTTCTGAGAGATATCCTGTTGACATATTCATTCTACAACTTTGATCTTGGTTATTGTCAGGTACTATGCAGTTGATCTGATGCTTTAATTATTTTTGTAAACATCATTTATCTTAAACTCCAAAGTGTTGTTCTTATTGTTTATTCGTGTGTTGTTGCCATGGATGTGTACTTATTTAATCAAGCAAATATTACTATATATTCACTGCTGCCATGGAGGACGGAGGAGTATCTTAATAGCTATTTTCTTTCGGAACCAAACTACATTTAGAAGACCGAAATTTTGAACCATCGTTGTCCCTTAATTTTGTTTTCATATGCCATCTTCTCCCCTTCCTCCATTCCATAAAATGAGTAACGATTGAGGATTGTTGTCTCATGTGGTTAGGGAATCTTATATAGTGCTGTTTTTACAGGGAATGAGTGATCTCCTGTCTCCGATATTGTTTGTGATGGGTGATGAGTCAGAGGCATTTTGGTGTTTTGTTGCTCTGATGGAACGTCTTGGACCCAATTTTAATCGTGACCAAAATGGCATGCACTCTCAACTATTTGCATTATCGAAGGTTTTGCTCTTGTTCTCTCTCCCCCTCACAAGTGGCATAAAAGCATCCTATTATTGATTTTTATTGGTTGGGTTGTGACCTTATTCCTGCATTATATTATTTAAAGAAACTTGTATGTAATCGCATTTTTTATTTGGCACTTAGTTAATTTACATCATTCACCCGTAGCATCTATCTAAGTATATATATATATATTTTGGCACCAAGTTAGTTGCATCCATCATTCTGCTTCTTTTCAAGTCTCTCCATCAATTACTGTTTAGATGCATCTCTTCTGTCTTTCTACATAAACAAAATCTATTTGTCTTTGGGATGCATGTCTTAGACCTACAGTAACCTTCTAATGTGTCATGGTCATGAAACTAGAAAGGCAAAATAGGAGTTTTAGGCTTTTAGTAAATTTTTATTAGAAACCATACATGTGATGAAGAAGGCTCTGGTTAAAGTCAATTTTCATGATAAGCTTCCTGTAGCAGAATCTGGCATTGATACATTTGGAGTCTATAAGTAGGGTGCGTCTATCTGTTACAATTTTATCATATATGCTACATTTCTGGTGCAACTTGTCTCAAATCTTTGTAGGAAATCCGGTACTGTGATGTTTTGGTTTTCTTGTACTTTGCCATTCTTAACAAATCGTATATTTATGTCACAGTTGGTGGAGCTTCTGGATAGTCCATTGCATAACTATTTCAAGCAGCGTGATTGCTTAAATTATTTCTTTTGTTTCCGATGGATTTTGATTCAATTTAAAAGGTCAGATTCCTTTAAAAGCTTGGTTTGGCATATGGTTCAATTTTTTTTATTTTTTTTTAATTTTTTAATGATTGTGCGCTTGCATGTGTGGGGGGATATATTACTCCATAGAATTGGTTCTGTTTGAGATTTTGGAGGCTCCATTTTATGTTTCTTTAATGGAGATTATGAACAATCCACTGTTTCTTCTTTTCAAAGTCTGACTGGTTTTAGCCTTGCCTCGAGTTATCTGAAACGTTATCTATGATACTTATTTGCACAACTAAAGGGTATTGATTGACATTTCAGGGAGCTTGAGTACGAAAATACAATGCGCTTGTGGGAAGTATTATGGACACATTATCCTTCAGAGCATCTGCACCTCTATGTATGTGTAGCAGTCTTGAAACGGTACCGTAACAAAATAATGGGAGAGGAAATGGACTTTGACACCCTTTTGAAGTTCATAAATGAGCTAAGCGGTCACATTGACCTTGATGCAACTCTCAGGGATGCAGAGGCTCTATGCATTTGTGCTGGTGAGAATGGGGCAGCTAATATACCACCTGGAACCCCACCATCGTTGCCTATTGATGATGGATCATTTTATGTGCAACAAGATGATGAAGTGTTGTAAATAATTTCGCTTTTCTCATAAATTTCTTTAGTGATACAGGACTGACAACATTAAACATCATTCTGTATTTCCTGAAATCCGATCTTAGCATATTAAGTGCATTACTTAAACAAGCATGGAGTAGCTTTTTCCTTCTTTTTGGTTATCTTCCTACTACTTTTTAAATCACACAAACGAAAAACAGCATTCGTGTCAGTTTCATAAAAAATGGTATTCGACGTTTTCATTTGAATGAAAAAGCTACTTTTTTGGTATCTAATTGTTTTAAAAATTACAAAATGTCGTTTTGATGTTTCATACTTAATAGGCAGTTATGATAGCATAATTTTATTTATTATATATATATATATATATATATATATATATATATATATAACTTGAATTTCTACCGTTGTCAAAGCCGGCATCTAACTAACAAGATATAAATCATATGGCCCTTCTCATGTTCTTTCTATTTTTTCATGTGTTTTTTTCTGCCTACTTGTTCTCAATCATCCTCAACATAACAACTTCCCTGAGCGTGATTGTAGGGCCAAGCCATATTATTGTATTAGTGTGGGCAGTGGCTGGTCATTTATTATTAGACGATATTTACAAAGAGCAATGATTGAGAGACCTATATAAAGAGACTTACTCATAAGCCTACACATTAGGATCTTGACATTTTATTAAATTTTTTAACTTGAAAATAACAAGAGTCATAATTTTATGTGTAGGTTTGTAGGTTTGTAGGTCTCTAAATCATTTTTCATTTACAAACTGTTTAGGGTGTTTAATTTACAGCGACCTAACCTAACACCTGAATCACATATCCCATCCGAGTACTATCTTTGGCTAGACATAAAGAAGTTAATCAATTTAAGAGTAAGGTCATTTCTACCCTACTATGCTTCATTCACCCTGTAACTAGCCGACAAGGACTACAAATCGCTCTATTTCAATGAATCATCACTTCACAGCTCACCCAAAATTTTGCAATGCGTATACAAGAAGATAACGATGTGCCTGGCCCAATTCATGTACTTCCTCACTCACGTGTGTATATAGCTCCATATCCAGGTAAAAGTGAAAAACAACAACTCATTAGGACCCGGCTGTGTTAGAACATCCACGTCAGTGAACCCATATTTAGTTCTTAGCGTGGGTTCTATCATTATTTTATTATTTTTTACATTTATCCAATGGTTAAGCAAATTTACCTACTTTTTCATTTCATCTCTAAACTTAACTTTCATTCTTAAATGGAT
This sequence comes from Crotalaria pallida, assembly GCA_037953625.1. Lineage (NCBI taxonomy): Eukaryota > Viridiplantae > Streptophyta > Magnoliopsida > Fabales > Fabaceae > Crotalaria > Crotalaria pallida. The sequence goes on from CM075649.1 coordinate 182,816,922, forward strand.
CCCACAACTTATCTCACACTCTTAATATAAATATAATTCTATACATAAATTGGTCTCTCTTTCCCTCACAAACATCACCACATCTCTCATTCTCTCCTCCCTCATTGTCTCTCTCCTCTACATTTATATGAAAATCGAGTACAAGAGGTCCCACCAAACCACCTCTTAAACCTGGCTTGTGAAAGCACGTATTCTTATTTAAGCACACCTAAGCACACACCTCCATTCATGAACTGAGTCAAGAACTTGCTTTGGTAAGCAAGCACCCAATAAGCACCCCCAATGTGGATGCTCATAATAGTGGGGAAATTAGGGGTTTAGACTATGTTGAATTTTTTATGAAATAAAACCGATGCCCATATCAGGTCTTAATCCCATCTCGCTGTTTACAATTTGCTTAGATTTAAGTTGGATCAAAATAGATAAGAATTATAAACAGCTTTTTTTTTCCTGCCAAATAGGAGTTGATTGAGAGCTTAAAAATTCTTCGCTTATCTAGAACATGCTTCAAAGTCGAGATAACTGAGAATATTACAGCATTGTTCGTTTTTGGTATTAGGGAATTATGCCTCTGCTTAACATATTAAAGGAAGATGCAAACTTTATAAGACCCAAATCCAACAATGGGGTCACGAAGTCATAAAGCCTTTTCTGTCTTTAGACCTTTTCGGTCCAAGTAACACTAATGCCATCTCCAACTCCCTCTTTACTGCTTTGCCCTCCCTCTGACTCTGAGGAAGCTCATCTCCTCTCAGAAACTTCAACAGTGCTGCCCAATTCCCAGGCTGATTAGTAATTACTATTCAGTATTTAAAGAAATTAAGCAACTATTGAAAGTAAATGGATATAGCTGCTTTAAAATTAAGTGAAATTTTTTAGTGAAACTCAAGTTTGTAATCAACCAGGTTCGTTCAGTCACTAAAAAAATTGATTTATAGCTCATAATCTCATGAGTTCAAATATAGCCGCTGATGTGAAGAAATTATTGATGGAAAATTTATAAATATTCGTAAAGTCGAGAAGTACTCCTCCGGTCTTATTTATTAGCAAAAATAACTATAGGCAAAAATTAGTTGAGTACATTTAATTTTTTCAAATTAATAGAAAAATTAACTATTTTAAAAAACTTGTATTGAGAATGAAACAAAAATTAAATGTTATAACCACTTTGTAAGGGATATTTTAAGAATCGTTGTATTGTGATGAGTATAAAGTTGGTTAATTTTTACTTATATTTAAGACCATTAATATGATTTTTTTTGCTTATAAATGAGACTGGAAAAAATATATCTTAATTCTATTAAATTTTCGGAACTCAATTTAATATTTTAAGTTTTTTATAAATATTTGTGATTTAAAATATCATTAACATATATTCTAGAGCATATACTTATAAATATATTAACGAGAGTTGTTTCGGTTTGCACCGTGAAACCATTTTAGAAATGGTTCGAATTATTGGAAAAACATTCCGTTAACGTAAACATCCTAATGATTTTGAAGTGGATTAGTCTTAAAACCCTCGTTAACTTTACTTAACCCTAAAGATAGTGTATGCTTGCAAAAAAAAAGCATAGACCTTAAAAAAAATACTCCCTCTGGTCTTATATATTATAGGACACATTCTAAAAAAAAAAATTGATCTTGTATATAGGACATTTTATATTTTTTATGCATTATTAATTGTTTTTTCTCCTTTTTGCCCTTATTAAATATTTTGACTAACTATATTTTTTTGTTATAACTTTTTAAGTAAAGTCAATGGAATAAATTGTATTCCCTCCGGTCCTATTTATAAGACCCTTCTATGGTTTTTATTTTGGTCCTATTTATAAAATCCCTTTTCAATTTTTAATAGCATTTAATTACTTATTTCCACTAACACCCCTATAAAGTCAACACTATTTAGAGTTTCAATAATAATTAAAGGGTAGTTTTGAAATAAAATTTTCACATTTCCAGTGTTACTAACAAATTTATTCACTCTCCTTAGTAGGAGCGAAAACCTCCAAAAGAATCTTATAAATAAGACCGAATGGAGTAATGTTACAATATACTTTCATGAAATTAACAAAAATAATCACTTTCCTTGATCCTAGGAATACGGTATATTCTATGTACTGAGGACCGGACGGAGTATATACTTATAAATATGGGTTTTCCCAAATTAGTGAACACCGGTTTTCCTGATCTTTCTGTTTCACGCTGAGTCGCTGACTGCTACTTGTGTTTGGCTTGTTCAGTAACAAACCATCAAAGAGTAAATGCAAATGTAAGGACAGCACACGCCGACAGAGAAATCAATGGAATGGAGAGAGACACATTTTGAACCACACCATAGTCCATAGGCAATATAGCCTTTGCATCTTAGGTGTGGCCTCCACCTACTCTACTCTTCATAGGGCCATACAAATATCAAGAGGCAATAGATAAACCTTCCCTTCTCTACTCTTCATATTGCTTGGAAACATTTGGTGTCGGCAGCAGATTTGCCAAACCTTACCTAAGAATGAATTGGTAGTAAGCCTAAAGAGGTTTAAGTAGTTTCATACCCAAAGATGTTCTGGTATTGTAGTAGTATTCATATATTATTACTATTGATACTCCCTCGGTCCTAAGAATTAGTTAAATTTTAAAAAAAATCAACAAAATTAAGAAATAAGTATTTAATATTATGTTTTATTAATCAATTAATTATAAAATTAATTATTTAATGCATTTTTAATTAATTATCTAAATAAATTAGATATTTTTTTTTTCATTTTTTATTCATTATTTTAAGTTTGTTTTGCGATAATAATTTTTACAATATAATTTTTCAGACGATGGAAGTACGAGTACTTTCCATCAAAGTAACTAGGGATGAATTTAAATTTTAGTGAAATTTATATTACCATTTGTTTTAACTTACTCAACAATCATTAGGCCATCAAAAGATCTTCAATTTTCAATCAATACAGCATTAATTTATTGATTTTTTTTAACTTCAGTTTTTAAGCCCTAGAGTAAAAAGCTAAATAAAGGAGTTGAAGGAGGTTTAAAAAAAAATTTAATACTTGAAGGTAAATAAATTTAGTTTTCTAACATGTTTGTACTTTTTTTAACCTTTTATTTTCGGGTTGAGGTTAAACAAACCCTTTTTATTTACAAAATTATTAATAAATAAAGTCTACAAAAAAATTATTAGTTGATTCTGACCACTACTTCGTCCATGATCTAGATTTATCATAATTTACCAAATAAAAAATATAATTAAATAATAAAAAAATAAAATGAATAAATAAATATTTATATTACGTAGTACTAGTACATCGTATTAGTACTGTATTAAATTATCCGAATCTCGAATAACGTGATAATCTATAACCATCAAATACTATAATAATTTCTCCTCAAGGAGAGGGACAAATGAAAATTTATTGTTTGATGGGCCCACCCAGCTCCAAGGCCTTCATTTGACCGCAAAGTTCTTTCATGGTGGTGCCATTCCGGGACCAAATAGACTTATCGGGACCAAATACAGTAGACTCCTCGTTTGAGAGGGTGTGTACAAAACGCTCATCTTTCAGTCTTACTATCAACTCAATCAACCCAAAGCTTATACTGCATATGCTCTAAATCAACTTAAATTAGTTCAACTTTACTCATTTTTTGGCCCAAATGATAAGGTTTTTGATTCCTCTTAGATAAAATCCCTGATTTGAATATTTTGTACGTAGGAAATACTATTTTCGTTTCTTATTATACAATTTTATATTGAAACTTCACAATTAGTAGATTTGAATATTTTGTACGTAGGAAATACTATTTTCGTTTCTTATTATACAATTTTATATTGAAACTTCACAATTAGTAGCATTAAAATTGATAATATTTCATTTAATTTTATTATTGTTCTTAAAACTAATATTAAGATTCTAAAAAATATTGAGTAATTAACAATTCTTTTAGAAAAGAAGTACTAATTAATACAAAAAATTAGAAAAAAAACTTATAAACAAGATAAAAAAAAATTCTGAAGAAATATTTGTATTAAAAAACAGAGTGAGTAGGTGTTTAAGATAATTGTTTTCTTTTAGTGAATCTTCTCAACTTAATTTACATTTATTTGAAACATATGTGACTTTCAAAGACCGAGACTTTAACTTTATTATTTTTTTTTAGTTTACATGAGAGGTCTGAGACTAGAACCCATGACTTGGAGAGAGGGAAATCCTAAGTGTCCATGCAGCCACCAACTGAGCTGTCTTACGCGGACAACTTTATTTTTTAATGAATGGGCAACTAAATTTTTTTTAGGTCATAAATATCCTTTATAAAGATAATCTTGTTCAATTTTGGAGCCGAAAAAAAATTCAAGATACAATAAGCAAAATTACCTAATAAAAGCTTTTTCTTATGTAAAATTTTTTTCTTTGCACCCTGGTATCCGGCTCACTGGACCGACTAATCCAGTTCGAGGGGGGTCCCGAGGTTAAGATTTTATTCCTCTCCCAATGTTGTTGTGGGAGATCGAATCGTGGTTCGCCCTATCAAGTACAGCCCCTGACACCACTGCACCAACCACTCGTTGGCCTTCTTATGTAAAATTTGGGCTTAAGATTTTTTTTTTATTGGTCCGTATTCCTTGCGGAACCACTGATATCCCCAAGAGCACCCTTAATACCAGGGAGCCCTTGAGACTAATCTGAAGCGAGCTGGGTGGGTGACTGGCTCTCCCAGCGAGATGTTTTTAGTGGGAATCGAACCCGAAAAATTTGGGCTTAAGATTTTAATTACTTAAGAAAAATAAAACATATATCACTTTAAAGTTTAATCAATCACTCGTTCATAAATTGTTCAACTTTATTTTATAAGATGAAATGATGATTTTATCTTATTTTAAGTATTTTTCTTTTGAGATTTGTTATCTGTGTCAATCATTAATGTTGTATGTAGAATTATAATGAACTAAGATATGGAGAAACAAAAGAACATTTTGCTACGAGTGGTCTTATTTAAAAAGTGAAAAAAAAATATTGAAAATCATCAATTTCTAAAAGCTTTGTTATATCCTACTAATATCACCTGTTAAAGTATCGCAAATTGAATGAGGATAAACAACGGGAATTTAAAATTATTATTTGCAAAATGTGAATATAACATTAGTCATCATTTGCATAAGTAGCATAACATAAAATTCGTTACCAATTGCTCAACATAATACTCACTCAATCCCTTATTATAGTGCACAATTTTGATAAATTTTTTGTCGCTTTTTATAAGTTATTTCGGTTTATTCCAAATACACCTTTCATAATTACATAAGGGTGATAGGCTAATAAATAGACAAATGAATATAGTTGTAAAGTTTTAAATAAGGGTAACTTTAGAATGATAACATATTTTTTGATAAATTTGAAAATAATAATTACTTTTCTTAATGCGTGTGAATTAGGTAAAAATAACTTATATTAAGAGACGGAGGGAGTACTATTTGTTGAGATGAGAATCTTACCTTAATCATGAGAAAAATACTCCCTCTGATTCTATTTATAGGACACATTCTAGAAGAATTTTTTTGTCCTATTTACAAGTCACTTTGCATTTTTTAGGAAACATTTATTGTTATTTTTTTTATTTGCCCTTTTTCCATTAATGCGAAATAATACATTATGAAATTCTCAATACAAGATAAGAGGGTAAGATAGTAATGTTAAAGTATTTTTTAAAGTTTCAAGAAATTTAAAAACATTTCCTGGTCCAAGTGATATGATAAGTATGCCTTGTAAATAGGATCAGAGGGAGTACTAAATATTTACTTCCTCCCGCTCGAATTATAAGTAATAAAAAACATATTTATCTTGGTTTAAAATATAAGCTAACTTTATTAAATTTTGTTTCATTCTCAATACTACCACTTTACTAAAATATCTTTAGAAAATTGTAATCTTATTTCATTTTTGTTTTATTCTCAATATTATTTTTCTAAAATACCTTTATTTTTTATAAATTTAATAAAATCAATTACGGAATATCCTCTTTAATAAACGTAAAAATAACATAATTTACTTGTAATTCGAGGAGGAAGCCGTAATCAAGTAGTAGATGCTACTCCATCGATTCAGAGGTGCAGAAAGAATGAATAGTGGGAGGGTAAGAAGAAATGAATAAATGAGCGAGTTGTGGGAGTAGGAGAGGCGGTGACGGTGTGGGGTATACTAGACAGACAATGAAGGGCAAAGGAGGCAAATGGGTCGGGAAAAAAGGAGGCATTGACACGGACATCTTAGCCCCTTGTTCCCAACATCTTAGTCCCTTTACCCGCCAGGCGCGGGAGTCCTCCACTGCCCCCTCACCTTCCTCTCTTTCTTTGGGTTAAAAACATTACATCGATTTTATTCATGTCTTTAGTCCTTAAAAATTCAATGTGTTTTGGTTTTAGATAAATATAATAATGATAACTATTTTTAATAATTTTTTTTTAATTTGAAGAATTAGTTACAAATGAGTTATAAATAATGATGAAAGAAATACTCTCATTTACTCTAGTTTTATACTACATCAAAAGTATGGAGATTGATAATAATTTTTTTTTTGGGTATTACTTCTATTCAATTAAAATTAGGATTGTAGCACAACTATAATCCATTAATAAACCAATGGCACAATGGCAAGTCATTTAACCAATGGCAGAATGATAAGTCATTTAATGAAACATGCATATTATCATCTAGTGATTAAAATTGAATGATTTATCACTCAACTATTGATTTTGTTTATGGAATGTTGTTCTACCAACTCAATTTTGATTGTGTAGTAAAAATATATTTTTTAATGCAACAAGATATTGTCTCCTTTTTCCCCTTCCCATTTAAGACCCCCACCCCCAGCACTTATTCTGTCTCTCCCACTTTATCTTTCTATATATAAACTACTATAAAATTCAGTTTCTTTGTTTCATTCTTCTTGTTGGTGGCATAGCATTTGCATGGATGGAGCTTCAACTAGGTCTTGCTCTTCCGACCCATCACCCTCCCAAACCTCTCAACCTGGATTCTCGTTCCTACAACAAACGTAGTTATTCTCAACTCTACATTGACCATGCTGATGATACCCTCAACAACAACAACACAGAACATGTCACTCTATCTCTCCTCCCATTAACGCCTTCCCACTCGAGCAACAACGTTCATGACCGCCTTACCACCAAGTAAGCAATCCCTTTAATCTATTCAAGATACTATAAACTTGCAAATTACTGTAATAAAGTTAGTCATTATATCAAACTCACATAAACTATTGATTTTATTTTCTATGTAATATTTTTTTTCCATCAACTATCATTAATATTATTAACAAGAGTATTTTTTCGTAATTAATATTATTTTATTTATCAACAATTTTTCAATTTCTCATATAAAGATATAAATGAAAAAGTAGCTATTAATATTCATTGAATTTTTTAAAAAACATATGCATAAAAACAAATTTTTTCCTTAATATATATATATATATATATATATATAAAACACTAAATAGAAACAGATGTAGTAATATACATATATATTTTTTTTATCAATTCGGTTTCTAAGTACTACAACTCGGGTCGCGTGCCTGACTATGGCAGATAAGTTTTCCGACATGAATTTTACGCATCCACAGGGAATTGAACCCGGGACCTTGACCACTGGTTCCAATCCATGTTAGTAATACACATGTATATTAATAATTAAATAATTTTTTTAAAATATATATATATATATATATATATATATATATATATAAATAGAAACTAAGGAAGTAATTATATATATAAATATATGATATATATTCTCTCTTTTCATTTTCTCATTGCGGGTCTTCTTGGCGAATTAAAAAGGCCAAGTGTTTGATTTGATTAGATGGTATTATTATTATTGATTAGGAACGATGCAGAAGGTGTAGTAGGTTGGCCACCGATGAATTCGCGGAGGAAGAAACTTCGTTATTACAACTATGGGGATGAGGTTGTTGCAGGGAATGATCAAATGTTGTCGATGATTCATCATCAAAAACGTGACAATAATGGTTCTGTTGGTATGAGAGGATCTAATAATACCCTGTACGTGAAGGTTAAGATGGAGGGTGTTGGAATTGCACGAAAGATTAATCTCAAAATGCATCATTCATTTCAGACTCTCATGGAAACCTTGATGAACATGTTTGGAAAATGTAGGTTCCTTAGTGCATGTATGATGTAACTATAATAATACTAGTAGGTTATTATATACTACAAGATTGAAGCTCTTTATTATTGAGTAATGGGATTAAGTCATCTATATATGTATGTATGTGTGATTGGAAATATATAGGTCATCAACATTCAAAGTACTATGAACTGGCTTATCAGGACGGAGAAGGTGACTGGCTTCTTGCTGATGATGTTGTGCCATGGAGGTAATTAAATATGTTCTGTATATAAGAGCATCATATTTTTATTATTAATTAAGTCACTTAATTTTGTATATGTTTTGCAGAAGTTTCATCGAGTGTGCACAACGGCTCAAATTGGTGAAGAATAGATTATAGAATATGATGAAATGAAGGCATACGCACTAGTGCACAACCTTCAATTTGTTGGTGGTTCTGCTTTAGAGACTTAATTAGACTATGCTTTTTTTTGGTTAACTAGTATCTAAATCCAGCTTTGGGAAGTGTATAGTAATTAGTAACTTCCCAGTAGTCTGAGAAATGTATAAAATACTTATATAGAAGTCGGTAACAAATTAATATACTCAAACTCATAATCCCCGTAGTATATGAAATGGAAACCTATTATGTGCTCAAACTCATAATCCCCGTCACAACTGGGAAACGTGATTTGGCCTAGCATATGTTTTGTTTTCATTGTTAGGCATAATTGTTTTGGTCCTTAAAACTCTGTCAAGTTGAGAAGTGTTAAAAACTCAAAATGAAGCCTTTCTGGAGAAACAAAAAAGCCGCCATTGAAATTAGTATAATACGCTAAGGCGTAAGAGAGAATGAAGCTTTGGAATCTAATAAATACACTTACTTTCTTTTCCCTGAATTGCTTGACTTCTAATGGACTTTACACTTTGGTTTGTTAATGGGCCGTAATATAGGTCCATTTTTGAAATTGGGTTTTGAAAGTTCGACTCGTAAATCTGAGAGAACACCACAAAATATTATACATACGGTTGCTATAATCAAAATAATTAAAATTCTTTTGTCATTAACTATTTTTTGATCTTTGTACATAACCTTTTTTCAGAGGATCTTTGCACGTAACCTTAAAATACAATAATATGAAAAGGAGGGAACAATAAAAAGTTCACTATTTTTTTTTTATAAAATAAAATTTAGGTGAGTTGGACTTCAAAAGCTCACTAGAACATCAATAGAATTCGAACCCGAAATCTCTCATTATCCCGGCCTCAATTTTTACGAATTAAGAGAACGATTATTGGCAAAATTTCATTAACTTTTGCTTATACTCCCTTCATCCATTTTTTCATGCACTCCATCCATCTTTGATATATGGCTTCTTTATTAACTATTTTGTGGTCACATATATAATATATAATTTCATTTTTTTTATGACATTTATATCTTTTTTTTTGAAATGTTATATTTTTTACAAACAATATACTATTCACTAAACACTTTTTCGAAAAATTCTAATCATAATTATAAATATAATTTAAAAAATATATCAAATATTTATGTTATCATGTTATAACCTACAAACAAACTTACACCATAAGAAAGTAACACATGTCACTTGATAACTAAGTAACACATGTTTCATAGGTTGATTAATCATTTTTTATTAAAAATAGTAATTATTGACGTGTATTATCTCAAAATAACAGTACAAATGAGCAAGAGAGAGAGTTTGATATCAGTAATAGAGTAATATTTTCAAGACATGCTAAAAAAAAGCATTTAAAATAAGAAAAAAAAAAGCAGCAGAGAAGAATATTATATAAATAAAAAGAGAAGTGGTAGGACAAGGTTTACGCAGAGAGAGGCAGAGATTGAGATTGATCCGAGCTCATCGGTGATCGCTTTGCGTGTATAGACACAGAGAGAGAGGCAGGCCGCAGAGAGAGGCTGCAAGTTTATCATTCCGCACCCTCCGCCACCGCCAACCTCACTTTCTTTTTACATTAATAAATAAAAAAATAAAAACTTATTGACAAGTGTGTGAGATATTGATTAAGCAAGAAAAATGATAGCTTTATATTGAAAAATATTATATTTAATATATAAAAAAGTGTCATAACTTAATTTATCAATCTTGATTTACCTGTTTTAAAATACTTAAATAATGCCACACTAATCAGTCTTACCTCCCTCCCTAAATATAAAGCTATTTTATTCTGTCCCTATTTATAAAATCCCTTATCAATTTTAAATAATCATTAATTACTTTTTTCCACAAACACCTTTATTTATTTAACACTTTTTAGATTCTCAATAATATTAATAGGGGTAATTTTGAAATTACATATCAAAAGTTCACATTTTCAATACAATTAATTAAATTATTCCACTTTTTTAATGGACGTGAAATCCCAAAAATACTTTATATTTAGGGACGGATGGAGTATAACCCAAATATAAAAATATTACTCCTCCGTCCCTAATTATAAGGTCCTCTTGACACTTTTATTTTGTCCCTATTTATAGGGTCCTTTACCAATTTTCAATGAGCATTAATTATTTTTTCCACAAACACCCCTATTTATTTAACACTTTTTAGATTCTCAATAATATTAATAGGGGTAATTTTGAAAATACAGAGACAGCAAAGAAAGGGTAACGCATGAAAGAGAGGGAATGAAGGTAAATGTTTATAAGTTGTTGTGTAGGATTTTGATTGGGTGTTGGTATGTGTTGTCACTCAAAGAAAGAACCAACTTGCTCTCAATGCATGCTAATGTCAATTAGTTAATTAATAGTAATGTTGCTGTCATTATTATGTCTCGCTAACCCTCTTTATAAGTTTTACTGTAATTAACTTGTTGCTGCTCCTTCTGCTGCTTCTTTTTTTCTCGTCAAGTTGAAAAAAAAACAGACCATAACAGAAAAGAAGAGAAGAGAAGAGAATAGAAAAGAAGATAATAGAATTCGACCACTTACGTGCCTTGAATAGTACACAGAGAGAGCACACACTTACCTTACCTTACCTAGCTTCTCTCTTATCCTCTCACTCACTTTCACTCTCTCATTCTTCCTCCCTTCCACATGTGCAACGCACTACCACACCCCCACCCCACTCCACATTCTTTTCCACCTCATCTTCTCTTCTCTATCTCTCTAAGGTACCATCTCTCTTTCATTTTTTTCCTTTTATCTTAATGTTTAGCAAGTTAAGCTCCTAGAGTTTCTTTCTTAGTGCTGTGTTACAAATATCCCTCTTCATCTTGTGAATCATATTTATGTTATGGTTTTATTTTATTTATTTATTTATTCATCATTTGCATCCTTGTGTTGGCGATAGAGAGAATGCGGTTTCATGTTTTTTATTTTTATTTCTTTAATGAGAGGCGGGAGTTCTGATATGAGATTAAGGAAGGATGTGAATTATAATGAATCTAATTCAATTGTATCGTAATGCTTCTGATACTTGTTATAAGCATCCTTTTTTTGTGAGAGTAAAGGAGAATATAATAAGGACTAGTGTAGTAGTATTTTATTTGTATGGGGCCATACCATCAGAATGATTTCGTTTCAAAAGATTCCTTTTTTTTTTACTCATTCGCTCTGTCTTGTCTTGTCTTGGGTTTTATAATCATTTAGGTTCCTTTCATGATTCCTTATTCAAGTTTCAGAAGGGATGAGATTTATTTCCATTAGACAGAGAGGGATTTATTAAACCATGATTTGAATAGGCAGGTGGTATGCAATTACTAGCTAGTTTAATTTATTGCATGATCGTGATCTTTTTCCAGTAATCTCTTTCATTTTATATTTAATTAATTAATGTTATGTCACTTGGAGACTTTGCCAACATACCCTGGTCTTTATATTCTGCTGGAAGTTAGATTCTTTATAAAACATTCACAATATAACTGAAAGACTTGAAAGTTAAAAGTAACTAGCTGCACCTTATGTTTCGAATGGAATATGGCCGCCCTGTTAAGGGCATGTTTGAAGTTGCGTTTAGAAATCACGTTAACGTGAAAGCTAGGTACTCCCTGCTGTGGGAAAACGCGCTGCGCAAACGCACTACCAAACGGGCGCTACGATTACTTTATGGCTGAACGTCTATGGTGGTGTTTAGGCCACCGTTAGTATTCTTGTTGGAATTTTTGGTATCTTCTCTAAACAGGAACTATTATTTGGGTTCTGAAAATCTCTTGTTTCCTTGGAAAGCCATGAGTAAATCTGTGATTTTTTGCATATCCTTGGTTCATGCTATAAAAATTCACTTACCTTGATTCATTTTCATAAATATTTTCATATTTTGTGGGGACTTGAGCATGATTTTGTCTTGCCTCGACTAATAATTTCTCCGTAAAATCTATTCACTATGATATCATTGTTTTTAATCTCTTTTGTTGATGCTGTTGCAGGTGAACATGATCTTTATGGTCGTTTAAATGGGAAATCAATTCAATTTGTAAATATTTTCCCTTAAAGGCATGGCCCCTCAACCTCGCCTCATTCCTAAGCGAAGACTTCCCCATTCCCTTCGTGTCTTACTTCTATTACTGGTGCTAATTTGTCTAATTGGAATCCTTATCCATGGCCAAGTCCATGGCCGAAAGATTTCCTATTTCTTCCGACCCCTGTGGGACAGTCCCCCTGTCCCCTTCGATCGTATACCTCACTACTATGCAGAAAATGTTTCCATGGACCACCTTTGCCGACTTCATGGATGGTCTCTTCTATCCCAACCCCGCCGCATTTTTGATGCTATTATATTCAGCAATGAGTTAGACATGCTAGAGATTAGATGGCATGAAATGTATCCTTATGTATCAAAATTTTTGATCCTCGAGTCCAATACCACATTTACAGGCATTCCAAAACCTCATTTCTTTGCCTTAAACCGGGCAAGATTTGCCTTTGCCGAAGAAAAGATTGTCCATGACTTTTTTCCTGGCAGAGTTGCAGTACCTGGATCACACAAAGACCCATTCATGCTTGAGTCGAGACAACGTGCAGCTATGAATTCATTATTACGCCGTGCGGGGATCTCCAGTGGTGATATTCTTCTTATGTCAGATACAGATGAGATTCCAAGCCCTCACACTTTGAAAGTGCTTCAATGGTGTGATGGGATTCCTCCCGTGATGCACCTTGAGCTGAGGCATTACATGTACTCTTTTGAGTTCCCGGTGGACTACAGCAGCTGGCGAGCTACTGCTCACGTCTATGGTCCCCGAACAAGTTATAGGCATTCACGCCAGACGAATCTCATCTTCTCCGATGCAGGATGGCACTGCTGCTTTTGCTTTCGGCATATTTCTGAGTTTGTGTTCAAAATGACTGCCTATAGCCATGCAGACCGTGTAAGACAGAAATCTTTTCTAAGTCATTCAAGAATTCAGAACCTTATTTGCAATGGGAATGATCTTTTCGATATGCTTCCTGAAGAATACTCCTTCCAGGAGTTGATTAAGAAGATAGGGTCAATACCCCGCTCAGCTTCTGCAGTTCATCTTCCTGCCTACCTGATAGAGAATGCACATAAATTCAAGTTCCTTCTTCCGGGAGGTTGCTTAAGAACACCAGAATAAATGCCTTCTTTTTAATTTCCTCTATGCTTTAGCTTTTAGAATGGTAGCAAGACTTAGATTTCCACGACAATTTACAGCATAGTTAGCAAGAGAGTATGTTATGCTGTTACATAGCATCAACTCTTGTAATGTACCATTTTTAGTGAATATCAAGCAGCAAGGACAAATTGCGTGCATGAAAAAAATAAATAACAGACGAAGATAACAGAGTTGGAGTTCTGGTTTAAAGGATTTAGTAAATCCCTTTTTTACAATTTTGGGCTACAATTAATATATTTTGTGGCTTATATTCTGGCTTGTACCACAGTACTGACGAGTGTCTCTATTAAGTAAGTAGACGTGCCAAAGAAAGTGCTTAAACCGGCACAGAGATGGTGAGTTATAAAAGCACTTTAATACTTCATTCTATGATGCCGTTACTTGTTTATTACCATACATGGAGTGTTTGTATTTAAAACATGCCCTGCAGCAGGGTGGTACACATGCAAGTTAATTGGTGATCAAATTGCCTTGAGCCCCTTCATCTAAATAAATACTGTACTACTACTTCCCTCCGGGTCTTTTTGAAGATTTTACGTCCATTAAGAAAGTTGAATAATTTAGTTAATTGTATTGGAAATGTGAACTTTTGATATGTATTTTCAAAATTGCCCCTATTAATATTATTGGGAATCTAAAAAGTGTTAAATAAATAGGGGTATTTGTGGATAAAAATAATTAATGCTCATTAAAAATTGATAAAGGACCTTATAAATAGGGACAAAATAAAAGTGTTAAGAGGACCTTATAATTAGGAACGGACAGAGTACTATTCTTATAGGATGCAGATCTGCTGTCACAAGCCCCTATCCCATATCATGTCCTTTCCAATCAAATATTAACACATCATATTACTTTGCTAACTCACGTTTAATTATAATTAACTCCGTTTCCAAACCATCAGTTACCCACTTCATCTTCTTCTTTCTCCCACACATGCCTGTGGACTCTGGCTTTTTCACTTCTTGAAAGCCCCTCACCTTGCACCAAAACAGTTGCTTTTGTCACCATCATCTTCACTGTCACTGTCAACTCTCGTATCATCATTAAATTCCAATCTTTCTCCCCCACCCATGATTTGCCATTGCTTGTCACAAATTTATGTTCAGAAGCAAAGGTATCAACAGTTATTGATTATCTTGTCATGATTCTTGCCAGAGAAGCGGCACTTAGAAGATGTTGCCGTTGTCGCTTTAGTGTTCTAACGAAGATTTCTCCTTTTTATTATTAAGATTAAAATTATGAATTTGAGAACTTGTAATAATGTAAGAACTATTAGAGTAAAGTGCTGGTTTTGGTTTCAATTTAACCTAATTTGTTTTATTGTTAATAGCGAAAATCCCCTGAACATTGATTACCAATTTGAGTGTTACTTTCAAAAAGAAAAGGAGGAAGATGAATGAAATTTGAAGCAGACAACATCATGATTTTTATTAGAGATCTGGTTTAGGTTTGATGAAAATGAAATGTAGTTTGAGCATTGAGAAGGAAGAAGCCCAAGTCTGATACTGGAAGCTACAAACGGAGTTAATTATAATAATAATAAAAGATGAGTTGACAAATTAATATGACGTGTTAATATTTGATTGGAAGAGACAGGGTATGGGATAGGGGCTTGGGACAGCAGATCTGCATTCCTACTTATATCCTACTACTATGTCTTTTAATTAATTTTCTTTCTTTTAATTTGAGGAGAGAGAGAGACTCGGCTTCTCTCTTCCTCAATCTTCTTCTCTTCTCTTCTCCGTTTTCCTCTCTTTTGTGATAGCGGTAGAAGGTTGATGTGTGGGTTTTTTTCTCTCCCAGTTATATCTGAGTTAAATAAATAAATCTTGCCTTTATGCAAGTGTGTGGTTTTTCTTGTCCCAGTTTCATCTGGGTTTTGTTTTTGTGTGTTTGAGTCTGGGAAGGCTTTTTATTTGTCCAGATCTGATGATGATGTGACGCTCTCTTTTCAATTTGAAAATAATTAATATTTCCAAATAGTTTACTACTTGCTATCAAAATTTAGGACTAGAAAATTTTTCCTTTTTAATATTATTACTTGCTCAATCAAAAACCTCTTTTTGACATAAACCATTTCATGAATTCGGCATGGTAATATCTTAGATTCGAAAAGACTCTCGAGAAAGCACTTCCTTAATTATAGAAAACCTTAGTAGTTATCATTGTTGGAAACCAACAAGCGGGCTAAGCAAATACTAGAGGGGGGTGAATAGTATTTTGAAGCACTAATACCAAATATTTCGATTGATAATTGAAGAATGGAGCTAAGACTGAATTTTCTAGAATCAGACACAAAAGACTCGAGTCTTTTGTGAAATACTCGAGTTTTTCAGTGATGAACAACTCGAGTCTTTTCTGAAATACTCGAGTTTTTCCTATCAGATAGCAGAAAAACCAGAAACGAAAATTCAGCAATTTAACTCAAATCAATTCAATAATAAACAGGAACTTATCCAACAGAATAGCAAGCAATCTAAATAACTTTTAAACACAAGGATTCCTTGAACTTGCTACCTAATTGTATAAATCCTAATTGATTGAAATGACTTAAGTCTATTGAGCTAGAAAGTAGATTAAAAGCAATAAACCAACACTCAAGCAATTTTATCCTGGTTCACTCCAACAATGAGCTACATCCAGTCCTCCTAATCACTTAGGAGTTTCTACTAATAATCAAATTGTTAGAAATTACAAAGGATTGCTTGAGAATGGCCTCACTCAACCTAACCCTTTCAAGAGTGTACCAAACTCTTGATTTCTACCCCAATTTGATTCCGGTGATTGAAGAACTCTTCACAAAGCTTCCTTGAACTCCCTTCAAGAAACTCCACCGGGCTAGGAACCTCCTAGTCTTGTGCTTGAGAACCTCTCAAGACTTCCAACACCCTAAGCCACTTAGGGTTTGCTTGGGAACAATCCAAGACTTTGAATAATCAAGCTTTTTGTATGTGTATTACTAATCTCACAATGGATTAGCACAAATAAGCACAACTCAATGTAAGAATTGAGGCCTAAAACTCAACTTGGAATGAAATGTAAATATGAGTGAGAAGTTGAGCTTTTTGGGAATTAACACTTGAGAAGAGGAAATTATGAAAGCTTGTAATCAATGATGTGTTGTTGTCTTGTTTGTTCTTGCACAAATTCAAAGAGAAATTTTACAATAAGGTTCAGAATTCTCTCTTGGGGTTGGATGAGACTCAAAATGCCCTCAATTAAGTTTTTGAGTCTCTCCAACGTTCATTTTTGCTGACTGGACAAAAATACTCGAGTCTTTTGGTAAATACTCGAGTCTTTTTGGTCGGTCACGAGTGAATTGGTGCACGAACAAGACTAACGGTCATATTTGCTGACCTGGCACAAATACTCGAGTTTTTGATAAATACTCGAGTATATACTCGAGTCTTTCTCAAAATACTCGAGTATTTTGATCAGATATGGGAAAAATTATTTTTCAATTTTATTTTTCTTCTCAAGTATTAATTTTGGTCAATCTCAACTTAATAATCATATAAAAATTTATTCCTAGAAGAGACTAACTATTTCTACCCACTCTCAACCACTCTCAACATAAATTAGAAATTTACACTTAATATTTGATTGAGAATGATTGGGCACTTGTCTTCTTTTCTTGACTTCTTGTTGATGTTGATGTTGCAATATCTTCGAGGCATGATTTGTTAATTATTTTGTCATCATCAAAACATAATCCACATAATTAGGAGCATTGAATTCACAATCATTACAACATATAATTTACCTCTCGAGTAAGATTTGAATATATAAAATATAAACCTATCGCCGAATCCCTTGTAAATTGAAATCAGAGTTCGCGGAAGTAAAAATAATACTTATGGGGCTCTGCTGAGGAAAATAAACGTCATATATATATATATAGACCATAGCATAAAATAAAACCCCATCAGTACAGTAGTAGCAAGTAACATCAGTCGAGATAGCAAGAGTTTATAAAAACATATACAACTCAGCTGTATAAAATAAAACCTCACTCTAAGACCTCTCAAAATATATACACTATATCACATAGTCTCAAAATAGAAGTCTCAGAGCAGGTCTTCAGTGTCCTCAGCAGCTCCTCAGATCCTCCACCGCTCTATCCCTAGGATCTAGGATCCAAAACACCTATGCTATGCAGGCTCCTATGAACCAGCGGGTCCACCTCTAGAAGAAACAGTCGGCTCAACATGCACCTCCTCCTCGCTCTCATCCTCCATGGGGTCCTCCTCGACCTCGACCTCGCCCGACTGTGTAGAGACCCCACCACTGGGTCTAGGATCTGCAGAAGCAGTCCTATCATAATCAGTCGGACCAGGAGAAGGAGTCTCCTCAGTGACAACTCTATGGGAGGAAGGATGGGAACGAGTGGCAGCTCTAAAACGGAAACTATGAAAACGACGCATAGGTCGAGCCGGGGGTGGTCCTCTATAAGTATAAAATGGTGGAACATGCATAGTATAGACTAATGGGATCCTAAATCGACGAGGTCGCACACACACCAGAGGGTTAGGGTGGTAGAGAGTGATCTCAACCTCCCCCTCAAAAGTGGCACGGTGCTCCTCATACGTCCATATACCGCTAGGGATAGGGCGTATCTCGATGCAGGCTAGGTATCTGGCCATCACCTAAACAGGGCACAGGGAGTAAGTATACACATATACATGATTGATAAAGACTAAAACTACAATCACAAGTATATCATGGACAGATCATAATGCAAATACATATGAGCACACCAATTTTTCAACATTATAACTCTTATAATGCAAGTGGCATGATGTATGATTTTCTATCCACAACTGAGGCCTCTAAAGTCCATCTTGGACGTCCATCCAATACACCCTTGTGTTCCCGAAACACCGACATTCGTTCCCAGAACGTAATGCCGAACCATACTTGGATAATAAGCATCACTCCCGGAGTGTGCACCACGTTCCCAGAACGCATACGTTCCCAGAACGCATAAAAACCAGGTCCCGGACACTGGCCACATATCTATAATGTGTCATCAAGTAGGTTATAACTTGGTACTCCCGGAGTACCCTCCTCATATTCCCAGAATATGATAAACGTTCCTACCAACCAGACTCCCAGTCTATATGTATGCACAAATATCAGGGTTGGTTTTATCTTTACATTAATTAATGTGATTTAGAAATATTCCAATTTCCATTTTGAATGATTAATTTGAGGCATAATATTTGGCATAAAATTCTCCTTTGAATTTTCTCAAAACATGCCTTTTAACTTAGATTGGATAAAACAAAGCCAATGGTATTCAAAAACTTAACTTTTTATTTTTCAGACTCAGGTACTAACCGGTTACAGTTTCAGGCTAACCGGTTAGAATTACAGACCTGAACTGTTTACCATTGCAATTCAGAAAAACCCTTTTTTCTTGAATTCTCTACCCAATCTATACACCACTTAAACCTTGCTTTATGCCTCAAAATCACAGTTTCCATCATTCAAAATTAAAATCACATTTGTTTCCCATCATACATAATTTTCTCTTGAAAATTACTTTATGAATTTAAGGTATAACTCTTTACTTCCAATCTGAATCATAACCCTTTTATTCAGATTATTTATAATGGATTTACAGTATAGATTTGAGCAAAACTCCCAAACACTTAAGGACTGACTTAATAAACTAATTTTCTTTAAAATTCTGCAGTGCCTAACCGGTTACGAAAATCGAGTAACCGGTTAGATTATGCAGTCAGTCCTTCAAATTGAAGGTTTTGACACACCATTTCCTTTAATGTTCAAATCTAACCACAATCCATCATTTAATGAAGTTCATATACCTTAAACAAATATGTTTCATCACAGAAATCATATTCAAAGTGCATGCATCAAGTCTTTGCATCAAATTGCATAAAAATCCACATAAACACAATTTAACACAACAAAACTCATTCTAATCATTCAAATCCAGAATTTAACATTCATACACTTTGCATGCATCAATCCAAACTTGCTCAAACAGAATTGAGCCAAGATTTTGGCCTCCAAGCCTTTGTGCTTAAAAACACATAATGCCCTTTTGAGTTTTGCCAACTCAAATCCTAATTCCTTTGACATTTAGTCTAAATCTAGTATAGTGAAGACTTCTCTCATACCTCTAGGACGATTTTGATGAAGATTTGACACTGGTTTGAAGAAAACTCCACAACTTCCTCTCAGACCCAAAGTTCTGTTTTCAGATTCGGTTTCCAGCAACAGGGTCCAGAAACCACCAAATTTGACATAGGATTTGACCAAAGAAATTGGGGAAAATAGTTAGAATTCAAAGTAGGTAACATGCACTAGAGAATCAAAGAGGTTTGAGACTTAAAGGTTAACTATGCTTACCAAAATCGAATCTGAAATTCAGCTTCCAGGACCAGAACAACAGAGAACTCAGACTCAAACTCTTAGCTTCCAAGCTTGATTCCTCCACCCACACGAACACTCAACTTACAAGGTGTATATCACTGGAAAGCTCTTGATTTAAGCTTTCCAGAAAGGTGTGTTTCACTCTCTAACTCTCAAAGAAGAAGACGAATTGCTCAGAATGAATTTGGAACCCTAATTACCCTTCTTCAACAAGAATTGCAGCAATCAACCCTTGATTCTTCAGCAATTCCACTATTTATAGACAAATTAAGATAGCATGCAGGGCGACGCGTGGTTCTCCACTAATCCAAGGCTGTAATCGTGGCGAATTTTGGATTAATCAAGCGATTACTCATCAAAATCCACTAAACCAGTTCCTGAGTTCATCGTCTAACCGGTTACAGGGCATTATTAACCGGTTAGATCAGTTCAAAATTTAAAAATTAATATTTTTAAATCTTTCCCTCCAAGAATCTTTTCAATATTACTTTTAAGCCCTCATTCAGGGACCAAAATGCAATATTCTTATATTTCGCATTTATTTGCCATATAAAAATATTTCAACTTATTTTTATATTTAAGGCGAATTAAATACAAAACATAGTCTTAAAAAATTCTATAAATTAATAATAAAACTTTTTATTATTAATTTCTTATTATTCGGGAGACGAAAATTAGGGGTGTTACAGATGACCTTCCTTTCTTCTCCAATAACTAGAAGACTGATATTCGAGACAACTTTTCCCTTCCAGATCTCTGTCTTCTCTTCTGTCCAGTGGCTCTACCTCCTCAGATCTGAGATTCTTTGTCGCCGAACTGTGCTTACTTCCGGCATTGATGAAATAGTTATCTTGGAAACAAAGGCTGTTGAATCTCTTGTTAGAGTTCGAAGCTGGATGTTGATGATGATCCTGATCCACAGGGAGTTTGCTGTTATGGCTGAGTATATAGTCTTTTTTAGCAATCTTTATTGTATGGAAAATATGTGCTTTGTTATTGTACTGTTGGATCTACTTGTACTCTTTTCTGTTATGGAATGAATTACATATTTTCCTTTAAAAAAAAAACACATCTTTTTGAAAAATATATAAAAAAAGATTACTACTATTGAAAAAATAGTTATAAATTTGCATTCTTCTATGTCTTAGGAATATTAAAAATTATATTTCAATTTTTCATGATTTTTCACTATATTTGATTTTTTTAAATACTTGTTAGCATATGCTATATACATATACTCCTTATATAATAATTCTGTAAATTTTATAATGGATCAATATGTAAACGGTAATACTTTAAAAAAAATGTTAACAGTAAACCCGCAAGCCAGCTCGCAAAATATATATATAAGTAAAAGAAAAATATGTAAATAATTTTGAAAAAGAAAGGGTTATAAATATATATATATATATATATATATATATATATAAGTAAAAGAAAAAATGATAAAAAATGAAAATTACGAGTAAAGAATTTTGAAAATGAAAAAGTTGTAAAATATAAATGTGAAAGGAAAAAGTAGATTAAAAAAATGCGGTATAAATAATTTTGAAAAATAAAAAGTAAAATATAAAAATAGCGAAAATAGTTACTATTTAATAATGGGCAAATTGTAAACCAAAAAAAAATAATGGGTAAATCTGGGTCGGGCTAATTCCATACGGGGCTTTATTCATATGACATATGAGAGTATAAACATTGGGAAGATGTGTATTCATTCAATAAAGAAAGGAAAAACCATATAAATTAGTCTAACATCAATCAATCTTACAAGATCTTAAAAGTTACTCGATTTCTTTATTTATATGTTGTTTTGGAAGAAAGTTTTTTCGTATCTGAATAGTTCTCCTTTTAGAATTTCAATGGCATATTAAGAGTTATCATTTCATTTGTCTTTTTATACGAGAAATTGAAATGAAGTAATATTAATGATAAAAATAGTTAATGATATACTATTAATGATGGTTATTTGAGAGATAAATGTTAAATATATAAAACAAATAAAATAAAGAGTTAGGATCCGTTGATATCAGATGTAAAATTTGATGACTTACACCTTCACATAATATTTTATATATTATGAAATTTGTCAATTCAACCGTTGAATTATATGTTATTATCATGACGATCATACATACAAAATTTCATACCATTCGGAGATTCATAGGTATGTAATCTAATAATGCATATTTACTTATATTTTAAATAACGTATTATCCATTAAAATAGATAATCGGATGAAGTATCAAATAATTTTTATATTTTATTTAATTTTGTAGGCTTGATCTACTTGATAATAACATATAATTCAACGATTGGATTGAGAAATTTATAATATATAAAAAGTTACGTGAAGGTGTAAGTCACCAAGTTTTACATCTGGTGTCAACGAATCCTAACTCATAAATAAATGGATTATATGTGGATATGGAAAAATAAAAATTTGTTGGTAGAGGCAAAATCCACTTCAATAATCTTTACGTTTCAGAGTAGATTAATATTCGACTATCGACTAATATTCGACTATAGACTGAAATTGGTGCACAGAAAAAAAAAGGATTATGTGAATTAGTTTTATTAGTACATGTTTGGTAAGTTTTAGTTTATTTTTATAAAAATACTCTATTTTGTAAATTAATACTATAAGAATGTGAGATGTTTGGCATCAAGTTTAAATTATAAAAGAGATTTTATTTTTGAAAAAAGAAGCTAAAACTTCGAGCTTTAGTTTTGAGTTATTTCTTTTTCTTTGTAGATTATTTTTTCTCAATCAATTTTAATTGCTTTTTTACATAATTCAAATAAAACCGATGAACACAAATTCAATTTTCAGTTGAGGTATCCAAATATAAACGGATTATAATTATAATCGTAACATATTATGATTTTGATAAATATAATTATAATCTAATTTTTTTCAGCTATATCAAGCACGTGCTTAATTAACTTTATTGCTTTGCAAGATTAAGTAAAAGAAAATGATAAATAAAAAACGGAGAAAGTACTTTTTTTTAAGGGCATGGAGAAAGTCCTGAGTAAAACATTAGATATATATAGTTATCCACCACCCATTTATTCTCTCTTGTTTTTTTTTAAGTGTATATTTAACCAAATTACACATATTAAAGAAATAATTAGTTTTATGAATTTTTTGAAAATATATTCTAACATTATAATTTTATTTTTTTTTAATTTTTATTGAAAAATTCACACTCATCAATGAATAACAAAAAAATATAGATAATCAAAACATTTAACGAAAAAAAAAATAAAAAGTGATAAATGATGATGTGTAAGAAATGCAAAATAACTTATAATTAGGATACATTTTTTTTCTAAAATATGACCTATAACAAAAATAGAGGATAATATACAGGTATATACTTGTAGCTCAAGTCAATCATTGTTGAGAACTCCGCATCTGGTTTTTCCTTTTCACTTTTACTTTTTGGCTACCATAAACGACTTTTTGACCCCCATTTTTAATTTTCATGGACTAAAATACCTTTTTATGTGTTACTATTTTCAACTTTCAAGAGTAAAAAAAAGATTTGACTCTTGAGAGTCGAAAAATCAAAGTCTCAACCCAAACATTTTGCTACCACGAGTTCATCGCCATCCCTAACAGTGCACCTCTAACTTTTCACCCAAAATTAAACTCACCAGTAGTCATCAACCTAGGCAGGTTATTAATTAGTAAGAAGAGGAAAGAAAAAAAGAACTTGGCTTTGGATAATGTTATTATAACTATGGTGATCTTTAATTTATAAAGAGGGGGCCATGGTCCTATATATGGTTCCACCTCTAAATTGCAAAATCTGACACTGCAACTCATCCCATTTCCATTGCATATATCATCACCGGTCACTTAAAATCTGCAATCAATCAACCTTGCATTTAATTTTTCGACTCTCATAAAAGAATGTTTTAGTCCATAAAAATAAAAAATGCGAGTCAAAAAATCGTTTACAGAGGCGAAAAAGTAAAAGTCTTCCTTTTTATGTGGTCTCGGTGGATTAATTAATGGTTTAATGTGGTAGCAGACTAGCAGCGGATGGTGTTTGGTGAGTGCACGTTGGTTGGTCCCGGTTCAACGGACATACTGTAACTGTGTGT
Source organism: Crotalaria pallida (assembly GCA_037953625.1). Lineage (NCBI taxonomy): Eukaryota > Viridiplantae > Streptophyta > Magnoliopsida > Fabales > Fabaceae > Crotalaria > Crotalaria pallida. The sequence goes on from CM075649.1 coordinate 182,841,215, forward strand.
TTACGCAAAGACTGGTAACGAACGAACCGTAATCCCTTCAGTCCTATATATTCCCTCACGTTTTTATTATACTATTTGATTAAATTAAAAAAAGTAGTACGAGTAAGTTTTATAAATTACTTCTATAAGATAGTAATATATTGTAATATTAAAATTTTATTTTCTTAAATTTTCTTAGAAATTCATATTCATCAATAAACAATAAAAAAACATAAATAGTTAAAATATTTAATAAAAGCAAAAAAAAAAAAAACTGGATACATAAAAAATATAAAATTAGAATTAGAACAAAAAATATCTTTTAAAATATGACTTGTAATATGGACTGGATGAAGAATTCCTAAAATAACATTAAATAAGATACTTTTTTTTAAAGTAACGTTCAAAATTTGAAAATTTGATACTTTTTCACAATTACAGTGGTTTTTTTAAAGTTTAGATGTAAAAGTTGGTGGTATATGACTATAATATTCTTATGTTGTAATCATTATTGAAAAGTGAGAAAAATATTAGAGATGCAAAAAAAATTGTGATAAATAAGGCGATAGGTGGAAAAAAAATAATATTAATTATGCATTAAATTTATAAAAGAATAATATATATGAAACATGTGACAAAAATTTTATGAACACTGCATATAAAATAAACTAACAAAGAGAATATACTAAAAAAGAGAACATTGAATTTTTCTCATTTTTATTAGCCACATTTAATAACATTGTACAATGCATTTTACTTTTATATATATATATATATTCTATATCTGTGTGTGTATTTATTCTAGGTTTTTTAAGTGTTGAATTTTATATATGTGCATTTAATGATTGGATGCGAGTGAAGAATAAATACACACACATATATATATATATATAATGGTTGGATGAAGTGATAATTTTTTTAATTTAAATTAATATTTTCATTAAGTTTTTTTAGTTGAAATTTCACATATATATTTGATATTTTTGTTAAAATATTTTGGAAGTATATAAGTTTAATTTTTCTCTTACTTTTATTACAACATTTAATGTTAATTTATAGTGGATTTTACTAATATAGATAGATAAATGATTGAATAAAGAGGTAATATTTTATTTCTGTTTAATATTTTTTAGTTGAAATTTCTCATATATATTGATAATTTTTTACTAAAATATTTTGAAAGTATATAATTTTTATTTTTCTCTATCTTTGTAACCATATTTAATGTTAATGAGTAACCTCCTTTACAATAAATATATATATATATATATATATATATATATATAGATAGATAGATAGATAGATAGAGAGTGAGAGAGGGGTAGATATATAGATACCTCCTATTTATTATGACAATCAAATAACAAAAGATTGTGTTCCAATAGAATAAAAATAATATGAACTATTTATGTCTTATCAAATAAATAATTTTTATTTCCATAATATAACTAAATTTAAATATCTGCGCATGGCTTGAGATAAAATCTAGTTTACTATACAATTTTTCATTTGAATATTTAGTTATTACCCCTGTTTTAATTTTTTTTTTAAATTGTCTTATATATTTTTTAAGAGTTTTCTTAATATGCGTATTATAATACTATCTTTGTCTCTATATATAACATCCTTTTGAGATTTTTATTTTATCCTTATTTATAAGATCATGTATCAATCTTCAATAACAATTAATTATTCATTTCCACGAACATCCTTATTTATTTAACACTTTTTAGATTACTAATACTATTAATATGGGTAATTTTGAAAATAGTTTCTAATATTCACATCTTCAATATTATTAACTAAATTAACCAACTTTTTTAATAAATGTGAAATCTATCTAAAAGATCTTATATAGAGAGATGAAGGGAGTATATATGTAAAAAATGGGTTTTGCTAAGAGCACTTGTTAAAGTTACTACAATAAGAAAAATAATCATAAGTGATCATCATTCAGTCTCTCGAAAATCCAAAAAAATGCAAGTTTCAATAAACTTTTACTATAGTTGGTTTGCTAACAAATGTGCATTTGTTAGCATTTGACTTAAAAAATTCATATAGGGTAAATAATACCGCATTGGAAATTAAAATATTTACAAAATTCATGAATATTAATTACATTAATTCTAAATAAAACTTATCTTACGTGAGTTTTTTTAAGGATTTTTTTTAACCTCAACCCTTAAATAAGGATAAGAGGCTAAGAGACGATATCATATATATATTGGAAAATGATACATTGAAAGAATAAAAACATTTTATATTTATTTTCTCAACAAGTAATATCTACTTTAATATCTACTTTAACCTCTTATCCGCCAAGGTTAAGAAAACACTTCTTATTTTTATTTATGCATGCCATAAAGCTCACGTTAGAAAACCATTTTTTTTAATTCAACTAGAAGAATTTATAAATTGAACGGTTTCTCACATTCGCACATGATAATAATATAATAAGAGTTTGAATTTTTTTTTTTTTTTTATAATATAAGAGTTTGAATTTTAAAAATATACCCATTGATAAGCTATTCATAAAAAGGCCGTGGTTTTAATCATAAAAAAAAAAGAGCCGTGGTTTACCTAAGCTTTTTTTTTCATAAAAAATTTTATAAGATGGAAGCCAAAAATTATAAGTTAGTTAATTAAATTAAATTTCTTCTGTCTCTTATTACAAGTCAATTTTACCTAATTTAGGCCGATCAAAAAAAATAATTATTATCATACTTATCAAAAAATATGTTGTCATTCTAAAGTTAACTATTTTTAAAACTTTACAACTTTATTTATTGTATATATGCTTGTAAAAAAACACAACTTTAATTTTTCTAAAATATCAAATATATTGTATTCCAAAATAACAAATTTATTTTCGAAATCTTTAAAAAAGTACGCAGGCGCTCTTAGCATTGCAAGAGTAACAGCTGAATCAAAAATTTAAAAAAAGAGTTTTGGGAATTTGTTATTTATAACGTTTAGGGCTTGTACGTGAACATGATAAATAAAGTTGAATATGATACTATGTCGTATTTTGGTCGGTGGACATGATAGAATAGTATATGTTGTCTTGTTGATTTATCTTATTTTATCTAGTTTACTTTTTATCGTATGAAGAGAGTTTAGTTATGAGTTATAAATGAATAAAATACAATAATGTGGTTTTTTCGTCCTATCTTCACATATTATTATTGAGTAGTATGTCAAATTAGTTCCTGACTTTATAAGCGTCGGTCAAGTTAGTCCCTGACTTTATCGAAATATCAATTTAGTCCCTGAGATAAGAGAACGTCGATCAAGTTAGTCATTGTCGTCACTATCACAGGGATTTATTTGCTTTAAAATGAGATAAAAATAGGGACGTATGTGAATTAAAATGAAATCTCAGGGACTAAATTGCTAGTTCGATAAAGTCAGAGACTAACTTGACCAACGCTTACAAAGTCAGGGACTAATCTGACATATTACTCTATTATTATTACTATTGAGCCATCATCATCACACTAAAATTATTATCACCTTTTGTTGTTATTTAGTCCATCAAACACTAAATAAGATAATTATCCTGCTAATATCCTATTATGTTATCGTGTTATCCATCATATCATGTCCTTATCACATCTTGACCCCTGGATGAAAAAAAAAGAAAGATGTATAGCAAATTACTAATTTGAAAAGAAAAGAAAAAACTTGTACCGTAGTTGTAGTTGCTTGTTGCTTAGTGAGAAGGCACATGCCACATACATGCTTTCATGCTGCGTGCGGATCGATGAGTAATGCTTCGAGCATGAAAAATAATTATGTAATATTAAAAAAAATATATAATAGTTTATATAAATAATGAAATAATTATATTATCCTTGTGTTTTTCATTTATCCCAACATCTGTATATCCATCCATCCATCCATCCATCTCTTATCACCTCCACTCCCCTTCAACACCACATAAAACCCACGAAACACGGATTTGGATTTCCTGACATCGACTGCACTGACTTCACTGAATCTTGGTCATTGAATGAGTTTTATGTGCATACAATGTGTTGATTTAAAAACCCATGAGATGAATCCAATGGCTCTAACCTTGACTGCACCGACTGCATGCCTTTGGTGATGGTAGAGAATCTAGATCCACGAAACACCTCTCTTCAAATCCGCATAGAGCCTTTGTTTTATTGGATTTGTGACATCCTCTCATTTGTGCATCACCACGTCTCTCTTGTCGGAGTCGCATGAGACCAAGGAGAGATGATGGGTCAAGATAGGATGATAACATAGGCATGTGCATAGCGACAACAAAGTGAAGCTGCTAAACAATAATGATGGTCATGTGGTTCCAGATGGCGACGATGGCAATGGCTCGATCTAGACATGTGTCAGAGGAAGTCGCGAGGGAAAGAGGTTGAGTTGATAGTCATCATCGTCGCAAGGGGACAAAGCAATGTATATTATAAGAGAGTTTGTAATGCATAAAAAGGCCAAATATGCACCGATGCATGTTTGACTTTAACTTAGTATAATAAGTTGATGTCAGTTTCCCAAAAAATTCATAAAAACCTCTGCCCAATAGAAAAAGACCATTATTGTAGTCTAACATCACAGATCTGGAGTCATTCGCAAACCTCCTTGTTCCCGTCCCCGTCGCCACTTTTCCACCCCTAACCTCCACGACATCACCCTGCCGCCACTTGCAGCCACCATCCCGCCGCCGCACTTCTCCTCCACATCACCCCGCCGCCACTTGCAACCACTTCTCCAACTGTCCTCTTGCGTTCATGGTGACCACTTCTAGATCTTATCAAGATCTGGATGCTGTGGTGAAAAGAAATGGCACGATGGTCATGGGCAATGAAGTCATGCTCCAGTCATGGCGACGACACTGAACTGGTATAAGGCGGTTGAGATTTCCAGTGAGATTGTCTATGTGAACGGTGGTATGTTGGGCAGTTCCGGCACCGGCAAGGTGGTGTTAGATAGTAGAGACAGGTTGAAGACAAGGACCATCTCGTCCATGTGGATGGTGGTGGGTCGGGCAGTTCCGGCACTGGCACAGTGGTGGTGGGTTGGGTAGTTCCGACACCGGCAGGGTGGTGGTGGATAGTAGAGACAGGTTGAAGACAAGGACCATCTTGCAAAGCATCCAACAATTACCATGGACAAGTTCTCACCCTATCATCCACATCATCCTAAATCTACAGTTGGGATTGCCACATGCATCAGTGCATGTCAAACATTTATATGCATTGCAGACTCACCCGTATAATATATAGTTGACATCGATGTTTGGTTGTTCGAACTGAAAAAGGTAATTTTATCTCATGGGGGTCGATTACTTCCTTTCTCTCATCCTTAGCGGTGGGGACGACGGGTGGTGGTTGACGATGATGGACCGATTCTGCAAACATAAAGAGAGATAGTAAATATGCAAATGGCATGATACGAGATGAAAATGGAGGTAAAAAATATATTTTTACCTTCTAAAAATTATTTTTTTTTAGAGAAAACATTTATAATAAATTTATAAAAAAAAAATCTCCATAGCTGCGTAGCAACTGCCCACTAACAAATTATGGCTCTTGATGCTGTCCACGAGGATACTATCAATCCGAATTTGTTGTCCTGGAGTTGACAAGTGGCACTTTATAATCCATAATAAGCCATATAAACATCAATCACATAGACGGTTAATATCAAAGTGATTAATGCAAAAAAAAAAAACAAAAACGTTTTTTAACTTGCAAATTAACAAATTAACATGAGTACTGGTACATCTTTGCACAAGACCAAATGTTGCTTAAAAAATTGAAAAAGGAATCGGTGTAAAAATAAGGGGTGGGCCTTTTTTTCCTTTTTAATGTAAAGTTTTGATTTTTTTTTAAGTGTTAACCTTTAAAACAAAATCATTTTTTAATACTTATTCTCAATTTTTAGGATCGAAGTTAACACAATCTTAAAAATTATAATTGATTTACAATAAGTGAAAATTTTAAGGTGGAAATAAGTAGAAATAAAAAAAGTATATTAAAATAGCAGATTTTTATGATGTTTGATATGGTAGAAAAATAAAATTTGATGAAAAAGAAAGATTGAATTGTTTTCATTTATTTGGTTAGATAAAAAAGTGAAAACAGACAAGTAATATTTTTTTTGCGTATACCTTGAGTCTAGCATTGGCAATTAGGGTCTTGGTCCGCGGTCCCCGCCTGCTCGTCAGCAATTTTTTGCGGACAAAGCATAAGTTTTGGCAAAAAAATTAAATCATGTTTGTCCGTTATTTTTCGTGGGCGGGCTGTGGGCGGTCGGCAGGTTTGATTTTTTTTTTTTTTTAAAGAAAGTTAGCCACACACATATTTGGCACAGGTTTGCGAACGGACGGGCCGCTCGCAATTTTTTTAAAAAAATTGTACTATAACAAAGGAAAGAAACATGATTTTTTTTAAAACATGGGCCGCCTGCGGGCCCGCTCTGCCCGCACTTAGGACGGACAGGACTAAATGCGGGCAGGGCCCAATTTTTTGGCCCTGAACATTTTGACGGGCGGGCATGCTCGCATTTTTTTGCGGGCCAAGTGCGAGTGCGAGCCATGCCTGTCCGCCCATTTTGCCAATACTACTTGAGTCTATTAATAAAGGCTAAAATGTTTTTTTTAATTAAAAAAATATTGATGGATTAGTTAAAAATAAGGTTTTATTGAGAAATTATTATGTATTTTTTTATTCTTGAGAAATGGGATACTTATATTTTAATTTGAAAATATGCTTTTAGGATTTTCTTAAGTAGCATGTGTCTATATATAGCTAAAGTTAACCCAAAAAAAAAAAAGGGTTTTTTTTAGTGCATTTTGCACGGATGAATGGTCTTACTTATCATTTTATTCGGGGGAAATTGCACTCACTTTTCTTGAAATTTGCACTAATGACAAAGACACCCCTTTTAATTTGGAAAATGACACTCACTTCCCCTCCTTAGTAATCAGTATTGCATTTGCACGAATGAACAAAAATTTTGTTTTGAATGGTCTTACTTATCATTTTATTCCGGGGAAATTGCATTCACCTCTCTTGAGATTTGCACTAATGACAAAGGCACCGCCTTTAGTTTGGAAAATGACACTCACCTCATCTCCTTAGCAATCAGTATTGCATTTACACCCACTCCATATAATAAATGGTTGGGTTATCGACGAAAATATTATGCTTAGGATTAAAAAAAACTTTTATACCTTCAAGAGGTATCTCATACGAATTTTAAATATATTTGGTGCATTTTTTACAATAATATGTTAAAATTAATTTTCTTAAAAAGAAAATATAATGACCAACCAAGTCACTTCTGCAAGCCAATCCGAGATAACCAAAAATTATGTCAAGTAGTGGAATTTAGAGTGCATATATACTAGGAATTTGTGGGACTAACATCTTTATTATAGTCAATATTCTTTTTTAATAATTTCATGGTTGATCACAGACTATGGTGGATTTAAGATCATTATGAATATAATATGTTATAATAAGTTTTAACTTTGTTATTATTCTTATGATATATGGATGTGAATATATAACAGATCTAATTTTTATATAGAGTTTGTATTTCAACAATGATGTTAGGTCTTCTGCATTATTCTAAAATTATTTGAATAAAATCTGTATAAAAGAATATTTGTTTTAGTAAAAAAAATATATATATATATATATATATCATAAAAAATTATTATATTTTCATGTAAATAAATATTTTTTTGTAAAAAAAAATAAATAAATTATCGTATCATTGTTATAAAGAAAAAATGCATCAAATACACTTGAAATTTGTATGAGGCGTTCCCTGAATCCTTTGAGGGTATAAATATTTTTTTCAATCTTAACTATAACATTTTCGTTAATAAACTAATCATTTATTATAAGGAGGGAGTGTAAGTGAAGTGTTTATTAACTAAGGAGGGGAGGTGAGTGTCATTTTCCAAACTAGAGGTGTAACACCCCGATTTAGAAACTTGATTATATTTTTATTTAGTAAAAATCTTGGGTTTTTTTTTTTTTTTTTGCATTGGTTACGTGGACATGAGTTCGCATTTACAAACATTTCTCTTTTCAAAAGTATCTTTGTTATAAAAATAACTCTTGCATATCCCACATCACGCCTCCAGTTTCAAATCGATGTTACCAACATCAAGCTTTGAAACTCTTTCTTCCAATTTCATAAAATACTATTCCATTTCCCTTTGTACAAATATCGTCAAATGTTGGGTTTCAAAAACTGATAAAGAAGTAGGGTGGATTACATCATAGCAGAGCAACATTCATTATCTCAGTAACTTAAGAAAGAGTAATACATAATGAATGCATAAAGGACAACTTGCACCACGGATTACCCTCCTCAACATGAACCTCCTTCAATTCCAGATCCTCCTCAGCGTCATCAAATCTCCCATCATTCTCTGGTAGCACCAAAACCTTTACATACTCTGGATCTTCTAGCGTTATTCTATCCATCAGATCCCACAAGTCGATGCCCATTGGAGTGAACAGAGGGTCGTCGATCTCCATGCTAACGTCTCATCGCCACTTCCAGCCTTCCTCAAGGAAGTCCCAATCTCCGTCTTCCAGAGGGTGCATACAAACTCTAACGTCGAATGCCATCTAAAATTTCACGACATCAAGTGTCGGGAGAGAAAGAAATAGAATAGCAGAGAGAGTGAGCATCCCGAACGATTCCTCGTCGACGGGGTGAAATTACAATAGGCAAAAACATTAAGATATAGTAATAACAGCATCACATCAACAGATAAAACACAACACATTTCACAATATTATCATAATTATTTATTCATAAATCTCAGTTTTCCACTCTCTTCTCAACATCATTTATTTTTTCCTCAATTCATTTCCCAACGTTACTTCACAACTCTTTAGCCATCGTAGAACGCTTTCTTAAACTTATCTGTATTTCTCTTCCGCTTGGCCTTCATATGGTATCCTCATCCTTGCCCATTATCCTTATCATCATCAATATCTTTATTATATTTCAACCTCTAACCCTAAGAATCTTTTCAATATTGTGATTCACTTTATTAAGTTTTATCAAATCGCATTCATCGATAACAGGGGATAAAAATTTTTCGTCATGGAGTTAGTAAGCACACCTACATCTCCTCCAATCCTCCCAAGCCTAATCGGAAGCAAACGGGACGTACATGAACCTTAACCCACAAGCTGGTCGAACAACCGAGAAAATCCAATAGTATATATGTATGTCAAGGCCACAACCGTACGGGTCGCCCATCACGACATTTAACATTTTACGCGATACCGCAAGGGCCCGACACCAATCGACTGCCCGCCTCATTCAGGTTCCCTCTCACCGTTCCAAAATTGATCAAGGGGGCGACAATATTTTTCTAGTTAGCTGTGCAGAACATGCTATATATAATCCCTTGGGTCTAAAGTCCCGATCACATATAGTCTAGTTCTGCCTAGAAAAGCACTATAGGTTACTTGACGTTTCACCGTCATCACCCTCCCCTATCACAATCACTCACCTGAATATCCGCAGATAAGCATGGTATCTTCCTCTCCACTACTTCACACTCATCTTGCCGCGTTATTCAATGTTTATTAATGTTTTATTAGTATTTATTGATCCTAAGCTCGGACGAGTCACCCTTGTTCATCCCTTCGGCGATCCTCGACCTCTAATCCGATCTTCCGCATTAACGCTTTCCCAATATTTCGTAGCCATTATAGCAACTGAACACATCCGAGAGCTCCTTAGCTTGGCAAGCACGTCACACGAGCGATGCTTATCGGGAAGTACTTCCGCCTTTCGCAGTATGGAACATACATATCCCCTGGGTGCCGATCATATTCATTTTATCATTTCTTTCCTTACGCATTTAATCCTACCATTATATACACGTCATGACATTATCAGGAATCTTTCCTTTTCCAATACTTGATCTCCGCACGATCACATTATTCTCATCAGCATCATTATCATATTCATAATTTCCATTGTCTCTCTTAATTTTCGTCATGGATTTAAGACATACAAATATTTACATCATCATATATAATATTCAACAGGGCATAAATCATAAAGCATATCATATCATCATGGTATAATCACATCAACAACATCATGTCATAGTATTACAATAGAAAAAGGATGTCTTAGTCCTGCGTATAGGTGGCCATACTTACATACAAACAATTGCCACTATACGACTGACTCACAGACCCCACGTTCCGGGTTTTGAGATATCCAGGAACATCTTAACATTTTACCTAAATACCGTAGCGTCTTAGGGAGCCCCTCTCTCACCTCTTGTCCAGCAAACATTGTCAGAAATGGCTGCAGGTCTGTCCGACTGATAGTAGCTCTAAACTTCCGATCTATGGATCCCTTGCTTAAAATAAGACAAACAATTAATACATGGCTACCTACTTGACATTCACATTCAACATCAAATCATTTTTCAAAACTCGTTTTACTTCTTACCGGGAAATCATAAAAGAAACCTTTACTTTTTCAAATTAAATCCAATCTTCGAATATACTTTAACCACTTCAAAATCATTCTAAAACAAGTAATAAAATATTTTAAAACAAATCAATTCGCTGCTGGTCCATTTCAGACAACCAGCTAATCACGACCCGAAAACATTGAAAAACGTTACTTTTTCAATCCAGCTTTTTCCTAAATCAAGTACCATTGAAAACTCAACTTTTGAATCAATTGAAAAACATTTTTAGAAATGGAACACCAATTAAATCAATGTTGGGAAGCAGCTTCCTAATGCCCGAAAAACACCGAAAAACTTTACTTTTCAATCCCGCCTTTCCTTCTTAAATAAAGCAATGTTAAAACTCAAGCCCCAAATCATTCGGAAACATTCTTAAACTTGAAATACATTTCATATAAATTTTGGACAGCAGGGGAATAAGTTCCAAAATCACTTTTTCACAAAATCCGAAAACATCGAAAAACTGTACTTTAGTTTACCCAATATTTTGTGACAAAATAAACACTTAAACAATTCATTTTCCAAACACAACACTATGAATAAAATAGGGCAGCAGCTAGCATTTATCAAATATAAATCATTCCAAAAGTCAATTAACTTTCAAAAGTTTTTCATGAAACCAAACACGACACCGTAACGAATAAATTAACTTGTTTTCCTTCACTTCTTTTAACCTACGAATAATCCAAGGCAAGGAAACACATAACCAAACAATTTATGATGCATCTCATAAAACAATTCAATTAGCATGTGTCACCTAAGGCAAATCATCCTAATTTTAGAAATAAGCACCTAAATCGAAACATGACTGTAAACAATTTGCAGGCGATTTATTTACACATAACCTAAACACATATTTAAACAATTACTCATTCATTTATCCCAAGGTATATTAATCCACATATAAGTTCAACCAAGTCACCAAAGAAAGCACACAAGCTCACGTTTATCAAAATGCTCTAAAAGAGAGTTTAATCAATATGGGAAAAACACAAGAAATAAAATCCAAAACTATATCAAATCAATTAGTTTCAATTCCAAAATTTTCAGAATACAAAAACACATATTCAAGTTAATCATATAAAATTTTCAAGCCATTTAGATCTCCAGAACCTAAGTTTCAAATCAGATTTTGCATGAAAACCGAAACAGGACTGCTGCTGACCTGAGGCTAAAATGTCACAATTAGAAATAGTAATTCAACTCCGAATTGCATGAAAATTGGTATAAACCTTCCCTATACAGTCAATGTCATATAATAAAAATTTCAGATTATTTGGATTTGTCTAGGTTATATTTTTATAATTAAATTTGTCACTAATTCTAAAAAATCTGAACCATTGTGCTCACTGTTTTTCAATTGTAAAAAATATCAAACCAACTCAAAATCTTCTAAAATTTTACAGAGATTATCCAGAGACGTTCAGGGAGATACCATAAAATTTCAAGTCATTTAGAGTAGGTTAAGTCTGAAACTCTGTTTAGGTTTAACCCGAAAAACATATTTTTCTGAACTCGTTTTCATCAAAATGAATCCAATATAATTACCAAAGCATTTCCAAAAATCACATAAAAATTCAGAGGCACTACAATTAGCATCATTAAAACAGTGACCAAGTTTCATGGTCATTGAACTTGAGGAAACATTTTTCTTTCAAACCTTTTGCTATTGAAAACACAAGTTTTTCTCAAACATTCTTGAACAAACAAAATTCATTTAAAATATCAAAACAACTTCAAACCAAACAAACTTTCCAGCACTCATTTAAAACATCAAGGACAACATATCAAATTTTCAAAGTAACCGGATTAGCACAACTAACGTTTATGAAAACCTCCGACAAGTACAACACTTTCTCAAAAAATTTCAGCATTGGTTCGAATTGACATTTCCTTTATTATTCCCAGATGTACAGCCCCTTAAGGATTTTTATGTCCTATTCCAAACACATAATAACATGCATTGAGATCATAATTTTTCCAGCCACATAAAACTAGCTCATGCACACATTCATCTTTCAAACCAAATCAATTCATTCTTATGCTTTATACTAACTTAGCTTGCTTACCAACAATCAAACTTAATTCAATTAATCATTTTCATTCAAGTTTAAATCAAATGCACTTAATCAAATAGCCTAAGAGCACAAACAAATTTTTACACTTAGGTATTGGCACACACAAAACCGTGTAGCACATAGGTATATATATTCAACACAAAATCAATTCATCAATCATTTTTCTTTTAAAAACCGAATTAATAGGCATGAGAACAATTTATTTTAACTCAAATACGACATGCATAATCAAATCAATCTATTTTCTTTATTTGTTCACCTTGGCCGAATTATACATAGGAAAAATTAGAACTTTTTATACAAATTTATCAACACACAAACATACACAAAAATCCATTTTATTTCCCTCATTCATACCACGGTCAAAGCATCAAACACAAATCATTTAAACAAAAACACTTCGAAAAACCGTATAGACTTCAAAAATTCATGCATGTCCATTTTACTTATTCTAAACTTAGATTTTAACATACATGCATCTAAAAATTAAGGATCAAGGCTCAAAATTAATCAAACACTGTAAAACAATTTTTTTCTCCCCTTTTCATCTTGGCCGAATCATCAAGGAGGGAAAATTAGAAATTTTTGCATCATAAAACAACACATAAACACATGTTTTAAAACCACTAAAAATCCAAGCTTAGTCCTTTATTTATTTTAAGCATAACACAAATCATTAAATCACAACAAAATCACTTGAGTTCAAAGCACATAAAAACCGTATGGTTCTCAAGACACAAAACAAATTCATTTCAATCTTTAAAACTCAAATCATTTCACATTAAAGCTTAAAAATCAACAAGGAACTCTAAAAACCAACATGCATGGGAAACAAAATTTATCCCCTTTACTTTTCCTTCTTGGCCGAATTAGGTATAAAGAAAATCACAAATTTTGACAAAATAATCAACACATAAATCATACTTTTAAAATCAACAAAAATCATTTTGTATCACAAATCAAAACATTAGGACAAAAATAAAAATCATTCCCCTTTATTTCTTGCCTTGGCCGAATGGTTCATAAAGGAAAAATCAAAAAAATTTCACAATAAAAATCAATATTCACATAATCATTTCAAGTTCAAGAACCAAATCAACAAAAGAAGAACAAAAATTATTTTGGGTATAAAAGGCCAAAAACCGTTTGACCTCCTCTTGTTATGCATGTTCCTTTTTCAATTTTTAAACTCATTTTCAAGCATAACTATGGCCAAAAATCAAAGTTTTTTCATAAAATTACACATGCATTAACAAATCAACAACTTATAGTTAAAGACTCATAAAAACCGAAAACATTAAGAACAAAGAAGAAATAGAATAAAAGCAAGAAGAACATGAGCTAAAGGGTAAGATTAGTACCAACGAAGCTTTGAAAAATGCCTTAGAAAAATCAAGTCCTCTTCCTCCTCTCCTTAGCTCCCCCACGGCCTCCTCTCTTCCTCTTTCTAGGTTTTCTTTTCTTTTCTTAAAATGCCAAGAAGTAAAATAAGAATGTGTGTGTGAGAGGCTTATTTATAGATGTGTTTAGGGTGGGGTGTACCGACTAAAATTTCGGGTGCCAAGAAATCAAGAGTTTTTTCCCTCTTACTCATTCTCCCTCACCTCCTAGGTCCCTTATCTCATGGGGTTGGGTTTTGCATTTTATTTTGTGTGTATGAGTGATTATTATTAGTAGTATGTACGTAGGTTTAGGGTAGGGTTGCATTGAATAGGGTAATTAATGATGTAGTGACATGCATTGTTGGGAAATTAATTAGGATAGGACAATTAATGACTTGTCTCCCATAGGGTGTGTGTAGGGTGATTATGCTTTAATTACAATAAGATGTGTTTAATTGGGTTACTCTAGGGTCTTGTGCTCTTTTAATTATATGTCTAACAAATTAAAATTCAAAATGCATAAACTAATTCAAAAACCGTGCAACATCATCGTATAGTGAAAAATAATATTTTTTCAATACAGTAAATAGTGCTTAAAAATCATAATTCATTTCACTTAAAATAAAACATTACTCCCTCCGTTTCACAATGTTTGGCCTTTTAGGTCTGGGCACACAGATTAAGAAAATGTTAATTATTGCAAGTACTATGTATAGTTTGTCTAAAATGCCCCTATTTAATCCTTATTGAAAATTGTAATAGTATTTAATTTTTATTAATAAGTGTGTCCATTAATTAATGTATAGTGGTTTAGAGATGAGAGAGATGATAAAAGTAGAATTAATGAGGAGTAAGAGAAATGATTGAATGAGAGGTTAATGTTGGAAAAAAATATGTTTGTGTATTGAAAATGTAAAATGCCAAACATTGTGAAACAAGGAAAAAAATCTAAAAGGCCAAACATTGTGAAACGGAGAGAGTATAATTTTCTCAAAAATAATGAGAAATTCCTGAACAGAAAATTAAATCTCAAACTGTACCAAAATAAATTCTATATTTTAATACGATCGTTTTGACTGTAAATTTGTCCAATTCGGATTTACAAATCAAAAGTTATGAATTTTCAAAGTTACGTAATCAAATAAATCAATAAATAATAATTCTTTCAAAACACAAAACTAATTAAAATAATCCATCATTATAAAAATAAATTCCAAATAATTATTTTCATTTGAAAATTTAAATCAAATAACGAACTTATATAAATTCGAAAATAACTGCCCAATCATAAATTCTTAAAAATCAATTTATTGAAATATGGAAAAATTGCTTGTATTACAAGAGGGGGTATCTGTGTCATTAGTGCAAACCTCAAGGGAGGTGAGTATAATTTTCCCTTTTATTTAAAAACCTCACTTATTTTTCTATTTCATTCACGTAAAAAAATTTTATTCATCAATGGGCTGCACTATTACTTATCCCACACTTTTAATGTTTTATAGTAATAAATATAAATTTTATCGGCTAACCATATATTTTTTCACCTCCAAAATATACTAAATATATTTTGAATCACCATGCTCTTTTTCAATGGCTACATTTTTGTCTTGGTTTTTTTGTTTTTTAATTTTCATAAACAAATTAGTAGTAATAATTGATATTAGTTTCTTTTCATAAACCTGTACTAAATAAAAACACATTTAGTATAACTTGAAAATGCAATTAAAATTACACAAAGTACTTTAAATAAAAATATATTAAAAAATAAACTACAAAAAACGCTGAGAAGTCAGTTTCAACTAACACGACTTTTTGATGTGCAAAAATAAATAACAAAAAACATGTTTGAGAAGTTGGTTTCCTCCCTATCAACTTGTCAACATGTAGATAAAGTCGTCGCGAACTTTTATTCTTTCTCTCTCCTTCTCCATTTTCTTTACTTACTTTAATGATTGACATGAGTCACAAATGGTGAACTAATTAGTTCATGATGCTGAAACTAAATTGAAAGAAAGTTTTCTCTCGTGATAGCGAATATGATGAACGAGGATATTTTCTTAAATAATTTAATACTTAGAGTTAAGAATAAACATTTAAAAATAGATACTCTATATTTTATAAAAAATGGTGAAACTAAAAAAAGAAAGTCTTATACATTTACTAGCTCTCACCCCGTGCAATGCACGGGTTATTGATAATTTAATTTTTTTATATTAAATATTTTAAAGCAATGATTATTATTATTATTTTTATTATAAATTAAAGATTGTTATTAAACAACAATGAAAAATAATCTAAATTATCTTGTTCATAAGTTTTGAACTTTCTCATATGAATCAAAGATAACACTTTTTATCTTACATATTCCTTATTTATTTGATGGATAAAATAACATTTATAATATGATAATCAACTTTATCATGTTGAATCAAAATTAAATCAGAATTAAACATTTCGATATTCTGTGTTTGATGGTATTAGGATGAGCATAATTAATGATAAACCAGAACGTTATTTCATTGAACATAAATTCATTGGAATATAATGACTATTAATTTTTTAAATATTATATTTGTTTATGTATAGATCATTATTAAATTAATGTATTCCTAATTTAGTTGATTGGTGAATTAATATGTTTTTATATATCTTTATTACATTTATCTTTATATTATGATTAATTAGAGTGAAATCAAAAGTTAACTTTTTGATATTTTTTATTTGATGATATTATGAGTATATTTAAGGATAAATCAAAATATTTCATATTTCACGAGACATGATAATTTATTAGCATTTGTTGAATATAATTATCACCTTTAATATGAAAATCAGAATTAAATCAAAATTATACATTCTTATCTTTTTTATTTGATGGATATATTAATATTTTTTTAGTACAATTATCATTTTTTTTATATAATTATCTCAAGTTAATCATAAGATAGGATTGTAAAAAGTGTTTATCCTAATTGTTTTAATAATTTTGATTTAATTTTTTTGCAAAGATAATGTTTACTTGAGTTATTTTCTTTAGTTTCTTTGTGATTATCACATAATATTGTTTTTTATTCTGATGACATATATGGGTAAATGAATGAGAATTGTTTTAATCTTTTTAAATAAAGATAAGAATTTAGAATCAATGATTTATCTATTAATTTACAATAATGATAATAATAATAATAAATATATGAATAATAATATGATAAGAGATAATGATAAGAGATAAGCCTATATAAAAGATGATAAGATATAAAATATAGATAATTTATCTTTATTATTATTTAGTCTTATGAAATTTTTTATTTGGATTATCCTGTAAATTTTAAGTTTTTATTTGTTTTAGTAGATTACTACCACTTTTGTGGTTTTCTAGTTCCGTCTAGTTTTATGAAATAATTTTTTTTATTGGGATTATTTTTTTAATTTTTAATTGTTTTTGGAGGCTACTACATTTGATAATAGAAAAATTTACTAATTAGCTTAATTTTACTAATTCAATTATCAATTTTACTAATTAGTTTAATTTTAGGAGTTAAGCTAATTAGTAAAATTGCTAAAACTAATATTCAATATTATATCAATCTTTAAATTATACACTTTTCAGCTTTGTGTTACGAATATTATTTTTTTAAGAGAAAAACATTATTTAATCCCTTGTGCAGAGAATAAAAATTACACTATACTACTTATAATTTAAATAAACATTTTCTATTTTACAATTTTTATTTATATATTCCCAAGGTTAATACTTATTATATAAGTTGATAAATTTTATTTATTTATTTATTTATAAGGGTATTGAAAATTATTGTTCTTAAAGAGAAAAAAGTTATATTTTTTTTAAAGAGAAAAAATATAAAGATTGTTACAATCACTAAATGGATTAACATGAAATATCTTTGACTTAAATCTCTAGATGGAAAAAAATAAAATAATGTTACGTGAAATTTTTTCATACATTAGTATTTTATAACTTTTTTTTTTTGGAAAAGAACGTAGGATACAAAAATTTTCATTTTTAATTTTTTTTTAATTTGAAATGTCGATATAAGATTAAGATTTCTGTATAGCATAAAATTATCCTATCCAGAATCATTCCAAAGCAAAAACATGCTACCCAACCTAACACACCACGTAATAATCTGTAAACAAATGCTTTTATATATAATTATTTTTATCTATTACATTGCAAAAATGAACTTTTCTATTTAGTATAATGAAAATTTTTATTTAACAAATTAAGTGTGTTTATCTTTTTGAGGATAATGATTATTTTTTTTAACAAAATGAGGATAATGATTTCACATTGATGATAATGAAATTTTTAAATTTTAAAAACTTGATATATGATTATATTTTATAATTATTTAAGACGGCACTTTAAGAATTGTAGTTTTTTAGATGAATATAAATTTTTGTTAGATGTTTGAGTTTATCATGGATTCATTGCTATGACCATAGAAGCCTCATCTATTTGGGTTTATCTTATTGAGGATAATGATTATCTTTTTAACAAACTGATGGGTTTATCTTTTTGAGGATAATGATTATTTTTTTAACAAAATTGAGTTTATCTTTTTGAGGATAATGATTAATTTTTTAACAAACTGAGTGAGTTTTTCTTTTAGGATAATGATTATTTTTTTAACAAAATGAGAATAATAATTTCACATTGAGGATAATTAAATTTTTAAATTTTAAAAACTTGATATATGATTATATTAAAAAGTTTCTATTGTTTAGTTTAAATTTATCATTAACTAAAAAAAACCTAGACTCTTGTAACACGGCACACGGGTGTATTATTGTATTGCAGAAACAGTGTGAGTTCATGGGAAAGGAGGGAGGGAGATTAGAGCTAATGTGTGAGTGAACACTTTATGATTGAAAATTAAAATAGCAAAGTTGAAAAATAAAATAGTAAAGACAACATAAGGAACCGCTTTAAAATCGCAAACAAATGCTAATATAAACAATTATTTTCCTCTATTACATTGGGAACAACTCCACCATGGACAAATGCTATTATATACAGTTATTTAAATGCTATTATATACAATTATACTTTCTCTTCATTGCTAGGGAAATTAACCAACTCCTCAAGCTTAAAGCACAAATTAATCTCATCTTGCGCAGTTTCCGGACCATCACTCCCATGGATTATATTTCTGCAGGCATAGACAAGGATAATTATTAGACTGTGATGATCACCAAAAATAATGGAGAGGTTGTGATGATCACCAAAAATAATAGCATGTCTCTTGGCAAAACAATAGAGTACCTTCCAACAATGACATGCCTCTAATAGTCCCCGGCTCTGATTTCTATGGATCCATAATTTGATGATTATTGTCAATTTGTCATCATATTTATAGTTGAAAATATGTGATATCTAAAAAGAGTCCTCGATAATTTGAGTTTATCTTTTTGAAGATAATAATAATTTTTTAAAACAAACTGAGGATAATGATTTCAAATATTTTGAAGATAATAATTAATTTTTTTAACAAACTAAAGATAATGATTTCAAATATAGATAATTTATTTAATTTCAAATTATAATTTTGGATAGATAATTTATTTAATCTCAAATTATAATTTTGATAAAAACAATGTTATTTAACTACAAACGTTCTGGTGCTAGTATTTCTTAAGCGAACAAACATGGTGCCTCAAAAATTTCTCCGACAAACGTGATGCCTCGAAAAGGGATCTTTTTATATAAGTATAGTAGATTTTCTTATAAAATATATTTGACCATTTTTGGTGTATTTAATGATTGATATTTATTTGTATTTATTAAACACATACTAGTATGTGATATGTCCAATTGTCCATGATGCTAGTCTTCCTCTAAACAAATGGTTAGATTTATTTATGATGGAGGAAGCTTTTTACATGTGAATGGCATCCCTTCTTTGTAGATAAATACAAAAGGGACTTGATTGAAACCGTTTAAAATGTCTTGCGTCACAGTGAATCGACATGCGGTTGTTTCCTGACGATACGGGACAATGACGAATGACGAGAAATAGATCGAGACGGTTTAATACAAATATTGCGAGACAACTAACGAGTTGGCGATAAATTGAGTGGGGCTCCTTTTTCTTTCCATTCAATTGAGTGTCACTTTTCCTACCATGTTATGTTTACCACCTCTCCTGCTTTATCCGAATTAAATAGACGTCTGTCACACGCATGTATTTCATCCGGTATGAATTATATACTGTATATTATTTGGTTTAAAATATAAAAAAAATTAACTGATATTTTAAATTTTTGTTTTATTTTCGATGTTATTTTTATAAAATATTTTTTTTTATATTTTATAAAAAATTAAATGCAATCAATCAATTTTTTTAATAAGTATACAATTAGTTTTTATTCTTATACTCCATTTTAAACCCGCGGAGTATAAAAAAATATATAGATTTACAAATCATAAGCTTATTTTCTCTTATCTCTAATATAATAAAAAAATACTATGGAGAAAGCTTTGTTGATAAAGGTAAAATCAATTTTGGTGATCTATATGCTTTGGAGACATCTTCTTCAACTATCGGTTGAAGATAGTTTCAGTGAAAAAAAAACATACTTATTTTAACTTTAAATATTAGACAAACTTAATTAAATTTTTATTTCCAATACACTTGTACCTAAAATATTCCTATAAAGTAGTTGTTTCATTCGGTATAAGTTTTGTTGTTTTATAAATTTTACGTAAATCAATAAATAAGTAAATTTTGTTAGAATTTGATATATTTTGATTAAATTACCTTCTTTATTAATATGAGAGAATAATAAAAAAAATATAAAATTATATTGAAGAAATATAAAAAAATGGATGATGAAAAAAATATAATAAATAAGATATACTCTTACAAAGGTAGGGTGAAACATGCCAGACTCTCTACCGGGATTTATTGTCCAATTTATATTCCCTCCAATCTTACATTTTACAATAAGATATTCTTGATTTTTTTTAGATATAAGGCATTCTTGATTTTAATTACAAGTCATTTGACATTTTTATGTATTATTTATTCGTTGTTTTTACTCTTATCATATGCTTGTTTTTTGTTCTTCATTAATTAATGAGTCTGAATTTTTCAATAAAAATTAAGAGGGTAAAATTACACTATTATAATATATTGTATTCTCCTGAAATTCAGAAAATTAACTACATTTTTATATGTATAATTCGGTTAAATATGTCTAATAATAATAATCAAAGATAATACTGTTTTATTTTGTACCGTTATAGATTTTTCTAATTTATACGTTTGTGCATGATATAAACATATACGAGTATTAAAAGCTGAATTGTATTGAAAAAAATAAATATTTAGTTTTTATTAAATATAATATTTTTTGTAAAAATTTATTTTTTTAAAATATGATTAATCTATGCATTTAGTCATAGGATAGAAATTTCTTTGGATCGTTTGTTAAGCTTCCTTAATCACGGGAGTATAAAATTAGTTTATTTTGTAGTTAATTAATTAATTAAATATACAATTAACTTAAAATTAATAATCTTCCTTGTTTGTAATATACATAAAAATTAAACACTTGCTATCTGTATGGTGGTTGTGTTGGGGTAAATGCGAGTATACAATTTGCATCTATTCATTTATGTATGGGTACCTTTTTTAAATTTGTGTTAATTTTAATAATTTCTCCAACGGCTTTACACCTCCCTAATATTCCACCACTAAATAAAGATAAAATATATTATAAGTTGAGAAAAGCAAAAGTTGAGAAAAACAAAAAACAAAAGTTGAGAAAAACAAAAATAAAAAAGAAATTGAATTTTAAAGGGTTTTTGTTAACCAATACTCTAGGAGCATTGTTTAAGAAACACTCTAAAGGAAAACTTACATTGAAAATCTAAGTCCACCAGTCATCGATGTTTTAAATTCAATATTTTTTATGATAAAACTACCAATTTTGATTCCCTCCACAATTAGCATTTTCCTCAAATAATAAACTATAAAAAAGGTATTACATACAACATATTGATCAGAAGGAAATACTAGGATGAAAAAATTAAAAAAAAAGAACAATACGTTTTGTTTTTTATTTCTTTTATATCTCTTGTGTTTTATTTAAGGGTAGGTAAATAATTTTAAAATTTGTTTGATGGTATAATTGATATATGAATTATTGAAAACTACTTCAAGTAGTTTTTCTAAAAGATAGCTTTCAAAAGCTACAAGCTCATTTTTTTAGAAGTTATATGCTCATTCTAATTTGTGTTCACTGAACGAAACTAGTAGCTTATTGACTGAATCCAAAAACTCCCAACTATAACTAAAAAACTCATAACTCGTGTTGTCGAACATAACCTAAATTTTGAATGCACTTTACCAAATTCCTATCTCATAGGACACAAATAAAAAAAAAAAATTCATTCTCCTTCCAATCTCATATACCATAACCATACTAATTCTCAAATATTAAATACTCCTATCGTTTTATATATTTTGTAGTTTTAACTTTTTATTTTTATTCCATATATTATGTAGTTTTAGCTTTTCAAGGCATACTCAGTATTTTTTTTCCAATTTTAACCTTTATTCAATCATTTTTATCACTCGTTATTAATTCTGATTTTTCTTTTCTCTCATCTCTGAACTATTATCATACATTAATTAATGAACACACTTTCTAATAAAAATTAAACACTACTGTAATTTTCAATAAAGATTAAATAAAGATATTTTGAACAAAACACACATAAAACTTATAATATTCGATATATCTTTAATAACCGCGAAACAACTTTAAATTGCAAAAAATATGGAAGGGGGAGTACTATCATTTTTTTTTACATTCATTTCTTTTTAGTAGAAAATAGGAGCAATTCAGACAATCAATTTTATTTTTACACCAAATAAAAAAAAAAGTAAATGTATTGAACTAGTATATTATTGGTATTGGTAGTGATTTGCTATACAATGTCCTTAGCACAATATTCAAGAAACTATAAAAGTGGAGAATTAGCTAAAATAAAATCAATAGTCAAACTTGTACTACTTTTTAAATATTGACTTAATATTTTTAGTTTTTTTAGCACCGCCTTAAGAGCAATGTATAACAAAATCCATATTATTGTAATAGTACTACTTTGTTTGGTATTTAATACGAGTCCCATTGTTGAATTTCATTAAAACTATGAAATTTGTTTAATATTATTTGTGACATTGAAATTGATAACAATTGTTTTTTTTTAAATTATCATGGTAATTATTATCACGATTTTAAAAAATAATAAATAAAAATGAACATTTCTGAAAAATAAATAATCAATGTTATTTAAAATTCAAATGAATATAAGCTTACATAAAAAAATTGTAAAAAGTACACATCGGAAAGGCTACAGTATAGGAGTAGTAGTATTTTGCCTTCTCAATGAATAAAAAAATGAATTATTTTTGTTGAATACAGTACATGTATTTTTTTTTCTTTTAACAAGAAAGTAGTTGAAATCTCTACCTAATAAAACACACACACATAAACTGTGACAGGAAGACAAAGCCAAATAGAGGAAAGCTTGCTTGATGGATGACAAAAAAAGGCCATAATATATTTCCACAATTAAAATTTAAATTTTGTAAATCTCGGATAAACAAAAATCTAAAAATGAATGGACAGCTCACAGCAAAAAATTTAGAAAATAAATTAGTGTTACCGTAGGTTGAAAACCCCGCAAGTCGAGCCGAAAATAAATCCAAATCTAGCCAAATTTATGACTCCCGATAAGCCCGATTCCCTATCACACTAACATATAAGTAACCTCACTTATCAGAACCGTGTATAAGTACACTAACATATCCAACTGCTTATAATACATGGCCTGATTCACATCTCATCTCGTTCTCGTTCACGCTATTTAAACTGTCTGATAACCTGTTATTTCGTCGCTCACACACATTTTCTCCTCTTCCTTCTTCTCTCTCTTCTCTTTTCGATTTTCTCTTTCTTCTTCTCATTCTCTCTTCAAATCCCTAGCCTTAGCTTAGCCCCTTTTCTCTTTTCTCTTGTTATAAATACTCAGCCACCTACAAGAGAAGAAGCTTCATAGCTAGAGAGAGAAACTAGAGCGAGAAAACTACTGAAACCCTCCTTCGCCATTTTCCTTCTTATTCTTCTTCTTCAACACCTCTCGATCTGCGCAAGGAATCTCAACCTGGTGAGACAGCGAGAGCTCCTTCACCCTCTCATTTTTATTTTTTCATTCACCTATTTTTAATTTTTTTTTTCACGAATTCAACTGCTTCAATCGATTCTGATGTGTTTCAATGTTTTTTTAATTTTTTTAAATGTTTTTTGCGAAATTTGCGCTGAATTATATGTTTCTGTGTTCAGGTATCGTTGATCTATTATTCGGTTATAGATCTTTCCGGCGGGTTCTGATTTTCAGAAACACCGCCATGTCTTCGTTGAGCAGAGAACTGGTTTTTCTTATACTTCAGTTTCTCGATGAAGAGAAATTTAAGGAGACTGTTCACAAGTGCGTTACTTGCATGAAATTTTAATTTCTATTTTTTTTTTAAAAAATTTATAAATTTCTCCGTTTTTGTCATTTTGTTAATTTTATATGTTTTTTATGTGAATTAAATGGGAACGTGTTTAGGTTGGAGCAAGAATCGGGATTCTTCTTCAACATGAGGTATTTCGAGGATATGGTGACGAATGGGGAGTGGGATGAGGTGGAGAAGTACTTGTCTGGTTTTACAAAGGTGGATGATAACAGATACTCGATGAAGATCTTCTTTGAGATAAGGAAGCAGAAGTATCTCGAAGCGTTAGACAAGTAGGTTCTTAAACGTTTGGTTGTGTTTTACTGAGTTTTTCTAAATTGCTTAGCGATTTCATTTTTAGTTACTTAGATATATTAATTAAATAAGAATGAAAAATGTTACAGGCAAGATCGAGCTAAGGCCGTCGATATCTTAGTCAAGGACTTGAAAGTATTCGCAGCATTTAATGAAGAGCTGTTTAAGGAAATCACCCAATTGTTGACTTTGGATAACTTCAGGTATGGTCAATATCCCAGGAATAGTTTTTATTTTATTTTATTTTAAATTATGGTCTGCAACTGCAATTGCATCACATTACGATCGCAAGTTGCAATTGCATTTTTTTTAATTCTATTGAATCACATTACGATCGCAAGTTGCAATTGCATTTTTCCCGTGATTTTCGGCAATTGTGGTGAACGCAACATAATCGCTGCCATTGGTTTATTTATTTTTACTTTGTCGTATTTGTTTTGGCTCATTATGTGCATTTCTGTGACTTTGCAGACATAATGAACAGCTGTCGAAGTATGGGGATACAAAATCTGCTAGAGGAATTATGCTTGCTGAGCTAAAGAAACTAATAGAAGCAAACCCTCTGTTTCGCGATAAGCTTCAGTTTCCTACTTTGAAGAACTCAAGATTGCGGACTCTAATTAATCAGAGGTTCTTAAATAGATCTTATCAATTATAATTATAATATAATACATTGCGTGATATGTTTGATGTAACTTACATTTTTATTGATTTTGTTGTTTTGTTGACTTGCAGTTTAAATTGGCAGCATCAACTTTGTAAGAACCCAAGGCCTAACCCTGACATAAAGACCCTTTTTGTGGACCATAGCTGCGGTCAACCAAATGGTGCAAGGGCTCCATCCCCTGTTACTAATCCCTTAATGGGTGCTGTCCCAAAGGCTGGAGGTTTCCCACCACTTGGTGCTCATGGCGTAAGTAAAACTACAGAATATAGTTCTTATATTTTCACTAGTAATGCTCTTCTGTATACTTATGACTCTATATTTTATAGCCATTTCAGCCAGCACCAGCTGCTCTTCCAACATCGCTTGCTGGATGGATGGCTAATCCATCCCCCGTTCCGCACCCTTCAGCATCTGCTGGACCCATAGGTTTGGCCACAGCAAATAATGCAGGTAATATCACAACATGCAACTGTTTTTTAGTGTTCCTACTAAGTTCTAATTCATGGCCTGAGAATTGGCATTAGTTCCATGCTTGCTTTGCATGGTTTTTATCATTTATCAACTGAAAATTGATCACTCATAATGAAGAAAACACATGTAATTTGCAATGGCAACCTTAAGGATATAAAGCTGATAAAGTCATGAAAGCGATAGAGATGCAGTTGTGGTTTGCTTAAAACACTGTTTAATGAAGTTGGATTAACACTTCATACTTGACCAAACTGATTTTTTTCACCCTGTCTGGCTTTCTGCTTTTTGGTAATGGCAGCAGCTATTTTAAAGCGCCCAAGAACTCCTACCAACAACCCGGCTATGGATTATCAAACTGCAGATTCAGATCATGTTGTCTTGAAGAGAACAAGACCTTTTGGCATATCAGATGATGTACAGTTCTTGCATTCTATCTGTTTCCTTTGTCTTTCTTATTTGATCGGGTTTTATGTGTGTGTGCATTTATCTGTGTCTATTTTGGTGCTTCATTCTTTCAAAGTGTGTCTTCATTCTTTCAAAGTGTGTTTTTTTTTTTTATTATTTTTTTTATGAAGCTGGGTAGGTGCCCTTTCAAATTGCGCGGTAGTTGCTGACCAAAAATAAATTGTTTGGCACCTTGACACATTGACCTTAAAATTACCATAGGCTTTGTATGTTACTATGTTTATGGTCATCAATTTAAATATTTGGATTTGGATATTGTGTTGTCCAAGACCGCAATGCCCTTAAAGCTATGGGGAAGCCTTGAAGGTTCTAGGGTCTAGGGTTGATCTGTGATGTTTTGTGGTTATCTGGATACACAGTTGGGGTATTCAGGGTCTCCCTAATCACTGTGTGTGGAAGTGTGAAATTAGGGATAGGAGAACGTACCTGAGCCCCTAGCTGAAGACAGCTATTTATAGGGGGAGTGGTGCTGTACCTCATGGGCCTGTACGGAGGTCCAGTAAGGCTTACGTGGCCCTTAGAGGATAGGGGGAATGAGTCATTCATTCTTATCCTGTCCTAGAGCCTTATCCCTGGTTCGTTAAGCGCTTGGGGGGTACGGTCCTTGTGGGTAAGGGGAATGGACGGTCCGAGCCCCCAGCGTTGTACCATGGTCCGGTGGTCGGCCCGTGGGTGTAGAGGTTGGTTGAGATCATTATGAGTCGAGGCACAAGCCGAGGGTCAGTCCACTACAGATATGATTCTTCAATTGTGGAATTTTGAAGAGACAACGAAAAAAGCATGTGTGTTGCCTTTCCATCAAACACAACTTGTTATTTAAATACTAAATTCTCAGGGTATTTATTCTCCTTTCATCTTGAAATGTAGCATGCACAGTTTGTCTAGAGGTATAGTTCATTGTATATAACTGGTCTGTGCTTATATATATATTTTAGCAGGTCAATAATCTACCAGTAAATTTGCTTCCTGGTGCATATTCTAGCCAGAGCCATGGTCAGAGCTCTTATTCCTCTGATGACTTGCCTAAGACTGTTGTGATGAATCTCAGCCAAGGTTCAACTGTCAAAAGTATGGATTTCCATCCACTTCAGCAAATTCTACTTCTTGGTAAGCCTCTTCTGTTGTGTATGCGAATGCATGTCCTAGTATGTTATTTGTCCACTTATGTGTCTGTTGAATTTTATTTGTTCACTTACTTATCTGTTGATGATGGTTAGTTGGAACAAACATGGGAGATATCATGGTGTGGGATATAGGTAGCCGTGACAGGATTGCTCATAGAAATTTTAAGGTCTGGGAACTTGGAGCATGCTCATCGGCTTTGCAGGTGTGGCTCTCAACATGAAAGTTGTGAACACTATATTTATTGATTATTTTTTAATTTTTAATACAGCATGTCATATGGTGATTACCGATTCTCCCTGATTCTTGTGTAGGGATCGCTTTCCAGTGATTACTCAGCATCAGTTAACCGTGTGGTGTGGAGTCCTGATGGAACACTTTGCAGTATGTTCTAATGAGTTTTTCTGCTGCATATTGATCAAATTCACCATGAGCTCTTGTGATGTTTCAGATATCCTTATATTTTAATATCTAACGAGATAAAGTTTGATTTTTTCTTGTTGATACTTCAGGTGTTGCTTATTCTAAACATATTGTGCACATATACTCCTATCATGGTGGGGATGATCTTAGAAACCACTTAGAGGTTTGTTACATTCCTCCAAAGACCATTAGATTTTCTATAAGCTTATCATTTGTCTATTAAATTCATGGCTATCCTTGTCAATCTCTTATGTATAACTTGAAAGCACAAGTCCCATAACTTATCTTCGTGATATATAACTGTTCACTCAATTTTGGTGGCTCAGATTGAGGCTCATGCTGGGAGTGTCAATGATCTTGCTTTTTCTTATCCAAACAAGCAGCTTTGTGTTGTAACTTGTGGGGAGGATAGGGTCATCAAGGTTGGTTCATCATATTATATTTTGTTACTGGTGTCAATAATAAGAATAAAAACATTTTTTAAGAGTTCAAGGTTTGCATTGCAGGTATGGGATGCAGTTACTGGTGCAAAGCAGTTTACATTTGAGGGTCATGAAGCACCTGTATATTCTGTGTGCCCTCATCACAAAGAAAGTATTCAGGTAATAATTTATCTCTCTCTGTTCCTTATTGTTGGATTCCCTTGGCCTTGATAAGAAAATAATATTCCTTTTCATTCTGGTTTGTTTTACTTGGTTCCATTTTAATTAATTTGTGTAGTAATATTCCAATTATGTTCTTTTATGGATCTGCAGTTCATCTTCTCAACCGCAACCGATGGAAAAATAAAGGCATGGTTGTATGATAACATGGGTTCTAGGGTTGACTATGATGCACCGGGCCATTCATCTACCACAATGGCATATAGCGCTGATGGAACAAGGTTCATATATAAACTTTTTTGTTGTAGTTGTCTCATTTTTTCTGTCTGTTGTATGATATCGTGGTTTAAATTTTTTCTTATTATCCATCTATGATCCATAGATTGTTCTCATGTGGCACAAACAAAGAAGGGGAGTCATTTCTAGTGGAATGGAATGAAAGTGAAGGAGCTGTGAAGCGTACTTATCATGGTCTTGGGAAGAGATCTGTCAGTGTTGTGCAATTTGATACCACCAAGAATCGATTCTTGGCTGCTGGTGATGAGTTCATGATCAAATTCTGGGACATGGATAATACCAACTTGTTGACTAGTATTGATGGAGATGGTGGATTACCGGTAACTATTGGATTGGCATCATGTTTTGTTTATCTGATGTTTATGTTAACTTTATTGCACCTAGTAATATATGTTTCTGAAACCTGCAGGCTTCTCCGTGTATTAGATTTAACAAGGAAGGAATACTGCTGGCTGTCTCCACAAATGATAATGGAGTTAAAATTTTAGCAAACACAGAAGGAATTAGGCTGCTAAGGACAGTGGAGGGTCGTACGTATGATGCTTCCAGAGTAGCTTCTGCAGCTGTTGTGAAGGTACAGGTATTCAAATTTAGTTAAACTATTGCATTTTTTGCAAGCTCATCTTTTAAATCCTGCATGTTTATTCAGGCACCTACTCTTGGAGCTTTTCCTTCTACCAATATAACTGTTGGAACAAGTCTCGCTGATAGAGCTCCTCCAGTAGCAGTCATGGCAGGGATTGTGAGTTTTTCTACCTATCTATGTAACTAATGTGTCAGTGAATGTGTATTGCGTTTGTTTTTGATGTGTTGGATTGTGTATTCTCCTTTTGTGCCTGTAGAATAACGATACTCGAAGTTTAGCTGATGTCAAACCCAGAATTGTTGATGAAGCGGTCGATAAATCTAGGATATGGAAGCTGACGGAAATTAATGAACCATCACAATGCCGCTCTTTGAAACTCCCTGATAGTTTATCATCAATGAGGGTATAATTTGATATTAAAATGGTTTATGATAAGCTTTTATTGGTTTATGATTAGCTTTTAATGGGTAAGACATTTTAAATATTGTTTCAGGTTTCTAGGTTAATTTATACAAATCAAGGAGTTGCCATTTTGGCTTTGGCAGCAAATGCTGTTCACAAACTTTGGAAATGGCAGAGAAATGACCGGAACCCATCAGGGAAGGTAATGAAGCATCTATAATATGTTGTTTTATTTACATTTTTCAAAGTGAGTGTTCGTAAGATTGTTATTAGCAAGAATTTCATATGCAGGCCAGTGCAAGCATTCAACCACAACTATGGCAACCATCCAGTGGAATATTGATGACTAACGATATAGGTGATACTAACCCAGAGGAAGCTGTGTCATGTTTTGCACTTTCAAAGAATGATTCGTATGTTATGTCAGCTTCAGGGGGAAAAATTTCCCTATTCAATATGATGACATTCAAGGTATATGACTTAATTTTTGCATGTTCTTCTATTTTAATGTATGAACTAAACTATGTAAAGGAATTATTTAACATCAGCTCTTGTAGGAAAACTTTATTTTGCTGGTTATTCATTTCTGATCCTTCAATAGATGAATTAATAAACATGTGAGCTTAAATTCTAGTCCTCGCTCCTCACTATAACAATGTTGCTAAATGCTAGCATCTGGTTCACATGGGTCTTAAATGCTAGCATCTGGTTCACTTGGGTCTCAAATTCTAGCTTCTAGTTCACTTGGGTCTCAAATTCTAGCATCTGGTTCACTTGTTTGCCTAGTTTAGCCTGTTCTCAGCTTTAAAATTATATATATCTTCATACCTCATTATAGTTGTTACCATTCCATGTGTTCAAATGTTGTTTATAAATCAACTATTGCTGCTTTAGTTGGGCCTAACTAACTAGTTGGCGGAGCCTAACGTGGTTTTTTTTTCCTCTCTCTTTTTTTGTTAAAATAGAGCATAAGGGTGATCATGTTTTTATTAATTCTTTCTATCCTCTTTGACCTTTTAGCAATGTTGCTAAAAGAGACAAACTCCTTTTAATAAAAAAACATGCATCTCCAACATGATTTAGATTATAGCCTGCTAAGTTCCAAGTAATCAGCGAAGCATTCTTTAAATAGTTTATTTTAGAACCTCTTGCTAAAATCGACAAACTCCTGTTAATGAAACAAAATTGCAACTCCTCATAATTTAGATGATAGCCTACTAATTAAGTAGTCAGTTAAGAAATCTTTAAATAGTTTATTATGGAATTTCCTGACAACTTTTTTTTTGGTAATATATTATGATCGCATTAATTTTTGGTGAATGCTAACTGCAGACGATGACAACTTTCATGCCGCCACCACCAGCAGCTACATTTCTTGCATTTCATCCTCAAGACAATAATATTATTGCTATTGGCATGGATGACTCTTCTATACAAATTTATAATGTTAGAGTGGACGAGGTATTACTCCAGCCAAGGCCTAAAGATGTTTAGTTTCTTATATTTTTGGTTTTTAAAAGTTTGACATTGTCACTCTTTTTTCTTGTGTCCGCCAAGGTCAAAACCAAACTAAAAGGTCATCAGAAGAGAATTACAGGGCTTGCTTTTTCGCACGTTCTAAATGTGCTTGTGTCGTCTGGAGCTGACTCTCAGGTAAAGAATTTTAATTTGCAACTCTTGCCACAATTCATCACCCATGAGTGGAGCATTGTCAAAACTCAAAGCTAAAAGCATTTTTAAGGAGGAACATCAGCATTTTATTTGCTATGATAATCCAGTGGTGTTTAACACAAATAGATTGTGTTAACTATAGATTTCATGTTGTTTGTCTCTGCATGTGTGTGCTCATCTGCGTTTCTTATAATGTTGATAATCATGCTTAGTTACTAACCACGTATAAAGTGAAATCAATAGTGATGCGTTTATTTATTATTTTTATGTCCAACAGTTGTGTGTTTGGAGCACAGATGGATGGGAAAAGCAAACAAATAAATTCCTGCAAATGCCTAGTGGGCGAGCACCGGCACCTCTTGCAGATACTCGTGTCCAATTTCATCTAGACCAGACACATTTATTGGCAGTTCATGAAACACAAATAGCCATATACGAGGCGCCAAAGTTGGATTGCTTAAAGCAGGTTGCTATTTATATTATGAATTTATTCATTTGTTTGCTTTGGCCAGTTGAAGTTCATTTTGAGCTTATTTAATTGCTAGCTCCATGTGGATTCTGCATTTCAATGTGATCTCTAGTTTAGCCCTGCAAACTTACACATTCTGGAATTTCCTTTTGTTTTTCCTTTTTTTTTATTAGTGGTTTCCTCGAGAAGCTAGTGGTCCAATCACACATGCTACATATTCCTGTGATAGTCAATCAATATATGTAAGCTTTGAAGATGGAAGTGTTGGTGTTCTTACTGCGTCAACCCTCAGATTAAGATGTAGAATAAATCAAACTGCTTATCTCCATCCAAACCCAAGGTTTGTTTTAGTATCTCAAGTATAAGGAAAGATCTATTTCTGTAATTTTCTTTTCTTGTCTAACAAAATTCTTTTGACAGCTTGAGAGTGCATCCTCTTGTGATTGCTGCACATCCCTCCGAACCCAACCAATTCACATTAGGACTTACAGATGGTGGAGTACATGTACTTGAACCACTAGAGTCAGAAGGAAGATGGGGTTCTCCGCCTCCAAATGAGAACGGTGCTGGGCCTAGTACTAATTCAGGTGCTGCTGCTTCAGAGCAACCCCAAAGGTGACGACACTGCATTATGTAGTACTTTCTCCAAGGACCTCAGTGTATGTATTTGATTCCATATGGCCCCGCCCCCTGGTGCCTCCGTTCGGTTTGCGAGGGGAAGCTGCGGAACTTAGGTTTCTATAGTTTTAGGATAAATCAATCATCTTGCTAGTGGCTTCCCAAGCTCCATGGGATTTTCGGAGTATGTTCACTCATAGGATTTATTACTGAAGCTCATTGTGTATGTTGGGCTGGGGCGCTGAAGAGAGAAGGGTCATCGCCATTTTTTTATTTGCTGTCAGCGTATGCCTTATTTGTGTAGTTTTTTTATATGTAGTGAACTAGTCGTTATATTTAATTTTTTATACAGCTAAATTTAGCTTTGCTGCTCTGATATTCAGTTCCGTTTTATTTTTATCTTTACGAGTTGGGACAAATGTTTGTTATTGAGGCACTAAGGCACCATGCTTTTGGTTTTAAATTTCGATACATGAGATGACAATTATCAATAGTAAGTTCGAATACTAATTACCATTTCAAAATAATGTTGAAACATTTGAGTACGTGATAGTTTGAATGTTAAGCTATATTCATGTTGTGCTTATAGTATTAATTTGAAACATCTCGTACGTTTGACCTAATAGCACCACGCTGCCTTGTGAAAAGTAGAACTTGCAAAATTTAGAGAGGTGCTGCAAAACAAAAAATTTATGACTTGTCTGAAGTGATGATTAGATCAATTGGTTCAACCGATGATTACTTTTGACCAGTTTTAAGACATGTCTAAAGTAATTGGGAATTCTGAGACGAGTATGTTTGTTCAGCCCCAATGAAGGAAAGGAGTTGATTTTTCATTTTGATTAAAAATTCATAAGATCTTTTAACACGAAAGCAATGAAATAAGAAGTATAAAAATACTGTTTATAAAAAGGTTGAACAAAAATAATTAGGTTTTGTGTACACCCAAAGCGAACAACAAAAGTTCATTAAAAAAATCGACAACAAAACTTGTCTTTTTGGTTCTTTTTTTTTTTTATAAATAAAATTTGA
This sequence comes from Crotalaria pallida, assembly GCA_037953625.1. NCBI lineage: Eukaryota > Viridiplantae > Streptophyta > Magnoliopsida > Fabales > Fabaceae > Crotalaria > Crotalaria pallida. The sequence goes on from CM075649.1 coordinate 182,874,842, forward strand.
AAAGAAAAATAGTATTAAAAATAGGAAAATTCTAACAAGCCTTCTAAGGACATTGTTTAAGTAATTTTTATTTGTTGACCTATTTTTTTTTTGGGAATGCTTGAACAATACTCTTAGAGCACTTTGTTAGTATAACCCTAAAAAACAATTATGGTTATTTTTTTTGCAAAAAATAATTATGTTTTGTGTATAACCAAAGTGACAAACAAAAGTTCATTCGAAGTGGACAAAGTTGTCCTTGGGTTTTATCATGTTTTTTTTTTCCATTTTTTTTTGTATCGATATATTTTAAAAAAAAAAGGTAACAAGGATAATTTTATTTGCTGCTAGAGAAACTACAATTTTACAACTAACAACATTGATATAAAAAGGTATGAAACTTTCAATAATTTTTTATACAATAGCTTTTGTGAACACTCATCCAAATACAAGTTTCTAGGGTCATCTGATATATCGACACATGTTAGTCCACCGCAGAAACAAAATCCGTATGGCCCCAGTATCGATCCAGTATTATGGTTGTCCTTTTTTTTGGAAGAAAAAAACTTATTTACTCTATTTTCTTTCATGCGAATTACTTATACACCCTCAGGATTAGAATATATGGAAGTTTATTAAGGAAGTTAATTAAATATATGTAATTTTTTTAAATTTATAAAAAACAAAAGTATTTTAAAAAAGTAATATTGAGAGTGGGACAAAAAATTAAATGAGAATTTTTTAAAAGATATTTTAGGAAAGTAATATTGAAAATAAAACAAAATTAATTACTTTTACCTATAATTTAAACAAAAAGAGATGTACAGTATATCTTTTAGGTAATAGTAACGAGAGAAAGAATTGATCAGTTCTTTGCAATGCTCGCTTTCGAGTACTCCTGTCCAAAGTATCATTCTTTACATTAAAAATGTTATGAAGAATCAAATTTTCATCTAATTGGGACCCACCCATAGTATTATCAATTTATCACTAAACAAACCCCATATTCAATTAATCATCATAACCACCATCAGTCTTCACAGGTAGTCAATGCCATGAGACCACGAAATGGTTGAACTAACTGTTTGTTTTCAAGCATCAAACATTCAGCATCATCTAGCTTTTTCTGCACACACTAAAAGGCCCGGAGTTGTATCTGTAACATCTAGTGTTTGGGCATTCAACAAATACCAGTGATCAAGTGTGGCAGTTCTAGGCACTCTTATTCCATAAATTCGAATAGGAATAGCTATTGCTGTTGATGTTGATGTTTACAATTAGTTGCGCCTTCGACCAGACTTTCTGTTTCTCTTACTGTTGTTGCTTGGAGAAGACTGCTCATAAGCCACTGGTAACACTGTTCCATCTTTGATTCCATTTGAATCTGACATCTTCTCAATTGTTTTTTGCGCTTGTAAAAATATCTTGATATCCCTAATCTGTTTGTGTCATCATTTGTAACCCATCACAAAACAATGAACAGAGGAAACTATAATACAATAAATTATTTAAGAGATGTAATACCTGTTCCTCCAGATCAACAATCTTTTCATTCATTGCTTTTTTTGATGCAGCATCCCTTCAAGATGACACATATTTAGACATGTACGTGTACTTGGTGCAGCAAAGGAAAAGAGAATAAAATTTAAACTTAGATAAAGAATATATACCTCTCTTCAGCTTCTTTAACCTTATTTCGCCAAATCTCTTGACTTTTTATGAGCTTCCGATTGGCCTAAGAGTCACAAGAAATGGCTAAAGCCTAAATGGCAGAGTTGAATGCAACAATAAAGCAAATGCAGGAGAAAAAAAAAATGAAAAATATACCTCAGCAACGGCATTTCTTTCTTCTGTGCACTTCTCCAGTTCATTTTGCATATTCTGCATTTCGGAAGTCACAGCTTTCTCCACTGCTTCAGATACAGAACTTTCCACTCTACTTTTCGCCTCTACTAGCAAAGATTCATAATACTAAAACAAAAAAGGAATTAAGAAAATCAGACTTTACAAACAAAACAGCAATTCATCAGTATTAATTGCAACAAAAAATCAACATATATGGAGGGTATCATAGCAGTAAGTAAAAGCAACTTCATTCACTGTTCCTAATCCAAACCACCCGAGCAATTACATCACTTCCAGTGACATATCAAGAACTGGTGATGAAGTTTCCATCCAAAGTTGATGACATGAATAGTCAATATATATAATACCCATCCAAGGATTCGTGTTCACAGAATTATTCAAGCCTCTCAAAGATAGAGTTTTAGGGACAGCAGTATTAGCTCACCTGTCTTTGAGTCTTCAGCTGAGATGCTAGAAGACGGTTGTATTCGTCCACCGTCTGTTCCCAAGTTTAACAACTACTTAGTGACCATGGGAAAGAAAAGTGATAAATTTAGAGCGAGATGCTAACTGCTGTGATATGTTATTGCTGAACTTCATATGTGATTGCTTTTTTGACAAGTCATCACAATTCTATCAAATAACTATTAGCATTGATAAAAGACACTCAGAAGTTTAATAAATGAGAAACATACTGCTTCAACTTTGCTGTTGAAAAGGGCCTCATCGATTCCTGAATCTTCACGACATTCGCACATACCGCAACCTTCTTCCAATGACAAGCAGTGAAAATTCATCCCCTCCAACTTTCCATCAATTTTAGACTGGTTCTGGTTCAGTCGATGGACATAACTATCGCCTACGTAATCCCAAATTTGCTGTGTTCTAAAATCAAGAGAATAGCAATGCTGAGTTTCATTCCAATGCTGAATCGCATGTCCTTCCTTATATCTGGATAAAAAAGAAAATTCATGATATTAAAGTCTTTCCTGAAAAAATAAATTTAAAAGCATGTAACCTAACGCGTCCCCAAGATTGTTTATTATACTGATATTAATTAGAGGATTTGGTACACAGGTTATCAATCAAAACTGCAGAACCGATACCAATAAGTTACCTTCCACATCCAACAAATCCACAAATCATGCAAACCCAGACATCATCTAATGTTCCACAAACAAAACAGGTTGGGTTCTCATCCTGCTGCTGACAGAATTGACAGACCTGAAATATGATCATCATAAGCACTTTACAAAAGAACTCTCCCTCAATGCAATAATCCTCCCATGTGCTACTCCCAAAAGAACCACGGCCTAGAATAAAAAAGCTTCTCAATACAGGAATTTGAGCTGACACAGGATCAAAGCATTTTTGCTATAAGGAATTTTCTAATGCCTTCACACAGTTCATTTCGATGAAATCCAGGTAGAAAAGGCTTCTGCACATGCTGTTGTTATTACTATTGTTTTACGGCATTCAATTTGCAATTCAAGGTGTAAAATGCTGTATTTACATGATGATAAAGTGTCTAACAAAAATAACAAGATACTTTCAACTTCTAAAGACAATTTTAGAAGAGTGAATAACAAAATCTATCCAATTAAATGCTCCTTGATATACGACAGGAACTCGTGGGAAGGTCTTGAACTCACACAAATCTATCCAAAAAGGTGGCAAATTAACCTCAAGATTGTATCATAAATTTACCATAGACTCCCAAAACAAATGAAGCTAACTTAATTGATTAAGCTTCTCATCGGTCAAAATCACCTTCCCTCCCGGTACCCATAATGCTCTAAGCACTAAAGTTAAAGTAGCATCATTTAAGGACAATAGAATTACCTAAACCAACCAAAACCAGAAGCATAACATAATTTGGAAAGAAAATTAGAAGGAGCCATTAACCTGGCAAGATAAGTAAGTCCACTTAGAGACACAAGGGCACTGAAATGAGTGGTCACAGAGTGTGGTGAGTATTCCACTGGTATCTGGGTCCAATCTTTCTATGATTCAAAGAGTAAAACATATCAAAATTACACAATTAAACTAAACACAAGGTCACGGTCACAAGAAATAAAAAAGCAAAGGGGTAACTTGGTCTTACCAAGGCAAACAGGGCACGTGGGTATTTCCGTGCAACCGGGAGGAGGAGTGGCAGCAACTTGAGCGTATTCTGAGTACTCCACCGAAGCCAAAAATAGAATGTGGCATACCTCTGCCTAAATTTCCATCATCATAATCATCATCATCAGTTGAAAGAAAGAAGAAGGAATAAATAATAAATAATAAATAATAAATAATAAATATTTTCATCATCATCATTACGAAGTGATACCTCGGCGGGAGAGAACCTGAGGCCGTTGAAATAGGAATAAAAAGAGTGAGCTTGGAGCTGATGAGAGAAGCTGATGAGGACGCTGTAGCGATCATCCATGGCATCGTTGCGGAGGAAGAGGAGGTGGTGGAGGTGGTGGAGGTGGGGACCACAGAAACGGATGAAATCGTGGAAGGAGAGGTAGTTGGGGACGGCGAGGATGAAAAGGAGAGAGGAGGAAGGATGAGAAGAGGAATAGGAATAGGAATAGGAATAGGAATAGGAAAAGGAGGAAGTGGAAGAGGAAGAAGAGGTGCGGAAAAGGTGAAGGACGCCTCTGCGTTGGAGGAAATTAGGGTTGTCGTTGTTCCATTGGAATTGAGATGATATGGTTTGGGGATCAAGTTGCTGCTCCGCTTCAACCGAATGCACTCTCACCACGAACATCTCTCTCACTCTCCCTTGCCTTTCCATCCAAATTCAACAGCTCAAATACAGTACTACTCTTCACAAAAATAATTCATAATACTACTCCACGGATCCTAAGCATCTTTTCAAGATTTTTTTATTTTTAATATAATTTTCATTTCCAATTTTCAATTTCAATAGCATTAATTACTTTTTTTTCATAAACATCCTTGATTACTCAACATTTTTTAGATTTTCAAAATAAATATAATTTTTTTTAATCATAAAATAAATATAACTTATTGGAAATATAACTTAAAAATAAAATCAAAAGAAATAATTAATATTAATACTCAATTAATAAACTTACATCAAAATTCAATCCAAATTACTAATAAACTGTATTTTTATATCAACGCAAAACTTTAGTATTATCGGTGACTACTGACTAGGTATAGCCCTCTTTTACCAAAACAATTTACAAAAGTGATTATAAAAAAAAAAGTTATACACAAAAGAAAGCTTTTGTAAATTGTAACATTTTAAAAATTATTTTAGCATTTCAAATGCTAACAAGTACCTTTAAAAACTAGACATTGTTATTACCAAAAAAAAAAAAAAAACTAGACATTGTTTAAAAGGATTGAAATTTGTACTTTTTTTAAAGCTTTTCAAAGAAGAAAAAATTAAACTTAATACTATATTTTTTTCACTATTACAAAGCTTAACAAGGGTCCTTAAGACAGTTGATAGCAAAATTCTTTAGCATATTCGGATTCTCACTATTTTTTATGTGATGGTTGCAAATTCAATTTTATTAACAATTAAATTGTTTTAAATATTTTTAAAGTAAAATTTTTAAGTTTGAGCCATTAAAAATATAAAATTTTCAAGTCAAAGAATTTTAAAAATATCTTATACTACTAGTAATATCAAGAAACGGATAAAAATATTTAAAGAATCCAGCTCCATTTTCAGGTGTTATGAATGTCAGCATGTCGCTTCATTACGACCGCGTTTAAATAAAACCTTGCTTAAGAGAAAAATCTAGGGAAAGCAAAAATTAATTGCCCGTTCATTACGCGGTTTCTGAATCCCCTGATTCTCTTTACTTTTTCTTTTCTTTTGTTTTTTTCTTTATTCCTCTTTCTTCACTCAAAACTTAACGCACGCAGGCACACAACACCAAACAACAACACTTATCACACAAAACAGGGTAACAGACCCTCACACTTTGTTCCCACCGCTCCCCAATTCCTCATCTCATTTCAATACAGATCGAAGCCTCTCTTCTCTCCCACCACTCACCATTGACTTAAGTCAACAGATCTTCCATCCCTTCACTTCACAACCACCAGGTAAGCTACAATTCAGAACCCATCACCCCATTTTCATAAAGTTTCAATTTTGATCAAAACCCACGTCCAATTTCGATTCAATATATCAAAAAATAAGATAAAGTATACCCATTTCTCTTTTTTATTTTCAGCCGATCTGAAATGGCGTCGAGCACGATCCGAAAAGCGATCGGTGTAGTGAAGGATCAAACCAGCATCAGCATAGCCAAAGTTGCTGGCAATTTAGCTCCGGAACTCGAAGTTCTTGTGGTCAAAGCCACGAGCCATGAAGAAGTACCCGCTGATGATAAGTATCTTAGAGAAATTCTGAGCCTGACGTCTCATTCTCGAGGCTATGTTAATGCTTGTTTGATCACTGTTTCAAAGAGGTTAGGGAAAACCCGTGATTGGATTGTTGCTGTTAAGGCTTTGATGCTTATTCATAGGCTTTTGGTTGATGGACACCCTGTGTTTGAAGAAGAGGTTGTGTACGCCACCCGCCGAGGGATGAGGATTTTGAACTTGTCTGATTTTAGAGACGAGGCGCATTCCAATTCTTGGGATCATTCTGGTTTTGTGAGGCTTTATGCATTGTATCTTGATGAGAAGGTTGAGTTTGTGGCGTATCAGAGGAAGCTCAGAAGCGGCGGCGGTGGTGGTGGTGGTGGCGAATCTGGTAATAATGGTGGAGAGTTTAGGGATGAGTTTGGTGGTGGTTATGGAATGGGTGGTAGGAGGAATAGGTCTTATGGAGATGTGAATGATTCATCATATGGAAGAGAGAGGTCTTATGGTGATGTGTATGATTCATCATATGGAAGAGAGAATCAAAAGAGCGAGGCTGTTAATGCTACCCCTGTGAGGGAAATGGGAGTTGAGAGGGTTTTGGAGAGGTTGAAGCATTTGCTGAGGATTCTCGATTGTGTGTTGGGGTGTAAGCCAAGTGGTGCTGCAAAGAATAATAGGCTGGTGCTGGTTGCACTTTACCAGATTGTGAGGGATAGTGTCAAGGTATATGTAGAATTATGTGATGTGTTAGGGGTGGTGATGGATCGTTTCACTGAGATGGAGTATGGACATTGTGTTAAGGCCTTTGATTCTTATGTCATTGCTGCTAAGAAGTTTGATGAGCTAGCTGGTTTCTATGGTTGGTGTAAGGATATTGGAATTGCAAGGTCTTCAGAGTACCCTGAGGTACAGAAAATTACTGACAAGCTACTAGGGACACTTGAGGGTTTGTTGAAGGAGATGGCGAGTAATAAGCCAAAGAGCCCTGAGAAGATCATAGAAACCAAGGTAGTTGTGAAAGAGAAAGAGCCGGAGCCAGAGCCAGAGCCTGGGGTAGATATGAATGAGATGAAGGCTCTTCCACCTCCTGAGAATTACACACCTCCACCACCTCCCTCAGTTTCACAGCCTAAACCAGCTCCTCCTACTCAAAAAGAGACAAATGATTTAGTGAACCTGAGGGATGAAGGTGTTTCTGCTGATGAGCAAGGCAATAAACTAGCTTTGGCATTGTTTTCTGGACCAGCTACTGTGAGGACTGAGGGTTCATGGGAAGCATTTCCATCAAATGGTGAATCTGAAGTGACTTCTGCGTGGCAAACACCGGCTGCCGAACTTGGTAAAGCAGATTGGGAAGTGGCTTTGGCAGATTCTACTAGTAATTTGTCAAAGCAGAAGGCTAATTTGGCAGGTGGTTTTGATCAACTTTTACTTAATGGCATGTATGATCAAGGTGCTGTGAGGCAACATGTCAGCACAAATCAACTGAGTGGTGGAAGTGCTAGTAGTGTGGCACTGCCTGGAGCTGGCAAGAATGCCACCCCAGTGCTGGCTTTGCCTGCTCCCGATGGAACATTCCAGGCCGTAGGGTCACAGGATCCATTTGCAGCATCCCTCTCCGTGGCACCCCCTTCGTATGTGCAAATAGCAGACATGGAGAGGAAGCAGCATTTGCTTATGCAGGAACAACAGCTGTGGCAGCAGTATGGCAAGGATGGGATGCAAGGTCAAGTGGCTTTGGCAAGGGTTGCTGGAGGATCTGGCTTCTATGCTCCTGGCCAACAACCAATGGTGATGCCTTATGGAATGCCACAATTTGGTGGCATGGGGCAACCTGGAGGGTACTATCAAGCACCTTATTGAGTTGAATAGGCTCACATCTTGAGGAGGGACTTGTTTTATGCCAAACTTGGTTTTTTCAAGGCCATAATTTTCTATTTTTGTTTGTCTTTGCGTTTACCCATGTGGGATGGATATATATACTTTATTTAAAAATGTTACAAGAGTTTCATACTTAAATAGCATAAAGTTTTATATATGTGTGTGTGTGGAAAATGAGATGTGTTTTATATCTTTTAACGCACTTCACACTGTCATATAACTGACTCAATTCTAAGTTTCCACAACTATGAATAACAGAGCTTTAAATTAATATGACTCAGATCCTCTGGCATCAAGTGTTATCCGTCTCATCCATATCACAGTTTTAGGGAGAAATAAATGATGCATTTATTTCAATCTATTTTTTAAAAAAGGAAGTTGCACAAGGTAGGTGTTACCAAAAAAATTGTAGAAACTTGTGTACAAATAACATTGTTGTAGTTTTACAGTGTTGCTATCCAGTCTCCAAGGTTACCAGTCAAGGTATAAAAATTAGAGGAGTTGAGCTGATGTGATAGTCACGGTTAGAGAAGAAGACATGAATCCATCTGTTCTTCTCTCATGTCTAAATTATCTTAGGTCCCATTTTCCCATTTTCCTTGACAGTTGCAACTCCTACTCTCCTGTAATTCATTCATTCATGATTTTCTATGTAACATTTTCATCTCTATTATACATATATTACGCTATTATTAATTATTAGTGCATCGCCCAGCATTTAATAGTAAAGGCATATATGCTAATCTTATGGCTTTGCAGTAGAGTTTTACTATTCAATCACAAACAATATCTGAAATGTTCATTTCGTTAACAAAACTTAAATAAATCTCCATTTATCGGTTATTTTTGTGTGATAGATCTATAACAACTAAATTGTGGGAGTTACATGGTTTATTATTCTCCGATCATCACTTATAAGTTGGTGCTACTTGCATTCTATGTATTCGATTTATCTATACTTATACAGAAACCATATAATTACAAAGATTCTCTCCTTAATATCCAATAGCCTGTATATAAAATTTCACGTGTTGGCCCTTTCACGAAAGGCGTGCAGTACAAAATTTCTATATATGCCATTACAAACAAAGCCCATCTTAATTGCGTGCATCAAGGCAACAGAATATTAGAAGTTAAATTATTTTGTCTAAAGGATAAAATAAATTAAACAAGAGATCACGTAAATTTATTCAACACCGACAAAATCAAGTATTATTACGTCTATACTCTATAGTACTCTCAGTCTCTCACATTGCATACATACATACATTTATATATTTTGTTTAACGTTGCATGTTTATAGATGCAACCATATCAAGGTCCTATCAAATACCCATATGTAAATACAATTGAATGATTAGTTGCCGGCAAAATTTTATACACAAGCTACAATAGTATTATCACCCATCTGATGCGATCTAAACTTTAGAAAGTCCAATGTAAACCATATTAACTGCAGTCCATTGGATCGAGTTTTTTAGAAGACTCTGGTATCTTAGTATCTTACCACCCCCAAGTCGCTTCGGGTCATTGCCTCGCCAATGCCTTCCATTATACACCTTTGGCAACAACTTGGGCAATGAATTTATCTGCTCCTTTGACCCAAGATTGCGGACGGGGACAGCCTATAGCTTTCTTCTCAAAGCCGAGAGTTGTTGAACCACTGGTATCATGAATGTAAATGTGAAATTCGAATCCATTTCATCAAAGCCCTACACTTAGTCAGAGAATGGCTGCGAATCCATGCATAGGTGCACCAATTTTCTCTGGTATTCCCCAAAATATTCACCAACCGCAATGACATCTTCATTCTCTGGATCTAAATCTCGCAAGTTTAGTAGCTTATCAGTAACTGATGAACTTGATTCATCATCAATGATACCTAAGTTGGAAACAATTTCTGCATGGGTTTCACGGCATGCAAGGATAAACATTGCAGCTGTGTCAGGTAGTTGAGCCTCACGAAGAGCTGCCAATGCCTCTTGCAGTGCACCAGCGGCAACATACAAAATCAAAGCCCTGCATTGAAACATTTGAGCTCAAATTGAGTGAACAGTCTTGACAAAGTTAGTTGAGAGTTAAAACAGAAAACAGTTGTACCTCCAGATATTATGTTCAGTATACAGGACATGTCCAGCCCACCTTTGCAACACTCTGCAAGAATACAAAATATAGAGTCATGATTATTGATGGTATACAATATAAATGATATTTTTGACTGTCATCCAAATACAGAGGATTGAATGTTATGCTGCTAATGGCAGATACAGATGATAACATCAAACGAATGTGTTTACCCCGTTCATATAAAATAAAATAATAAATATAGTTACGGTAAATTAGAGTTAATTTATATGGACAGAAACATTAGTTATAAGCAAAAAGTAAGAACCTTGCATAATCTGATCCCTGTAAATGACTAGCAGCTAAGGTTGCAGCATCGGTCCAGCACCCAGCATCTTGTAGCTGCATCAGAATTAAGATGTGACATTGCATTTCAATAAGAAAATCAAGCACATTATATTGATAACTTTTTTTGATAACTTTGAATTTAGGAAATGCAAAGGAAGTGTTCAGAAATTTTTCCCTAAGCTTGTAACATAGGCTATTTAACATGCAGCACATATGTTCAAGGAATCGTTTGCACACAGTTAAAGTGATTCCCATGATTGTCCCTAGGGTCCAAGGAGCACCTCAATCATTTAGCTCTACATACTCTTGAAGGTCCCATTAAAAATTGGTAAAGTAATTTTTATGGCAGGAGATGCCTTGCCTTCAGTGGTTTAGCTTATATTCTGTTGGAACATAACGAAAAAAACTCCCCTTTATGCCTTTTAATTATTAGTATGTGTAATAATTCTCACTTCTCAGTAATGCCTGCCACTAAGTCGCGTTAACATTGGCTTTGCAGAGTTAAACCATTGAGGCAGCTTTAGAAAATTGTACGTTAAGATATTATAAACACTTCTATTCGAAATGAAAACCTATTTCCAACGAGCATGATTTTTAATTAATAATACTAAAAGATATCATAGCTCAATCATGAGAAAAACAATATCAAGAAAGGATTTTTAAAAAAAGCAGAAAGTGTTTGGTGCAAGGAAGTAGGCTAAGTTTGAAAATGAAGATTTTAACCACATTTATTTTCTGCATTGATTGTCACCAAATTCAGAGTGAAGGATCATACAGAAACTGAGAAAAGGAACTAGCTTTAACCAATAAAAAATTGCCCTTCCATAACATTAAAAATTATGCAGCCACACATTTTCCAGTAAGGTTTTAATGTCGAGTAAAACATGCTAAATCTTGGATCCAGTTCTCATCTAAATGGAAAAATGAAAAATTCTTAGACAATATGAACTTTGAAAATCGCACAAGAATTTAGAGTATTTTACCATGCAGGCTGATAATAAAATAAGCATTGGACCCAAATCCACCAAACAGCCAAGCTATTGTTTACAACTTAACAAGATGAACATAATGTAACCAGGTGAAGGACTTTTAAAAGCTGTGCACCATCTATGTGAGTGTATTTGGTGCTGTAATACACAGTTTAAAAAATGGAGAGTACATGCAGCCTAACCTGAGAACATGCTTCTTGATATCTTCCAACTGCACAGAGAAGATGAGTACCGGAGAGTGACCTGTCAGCTCTCACCATGTTGGCTGCAACAACCTAAAATATATATCTGATATTATATAATACTAAATACAAGACTATATTGTATACCAACCAGAATTTGTATTTTGATGACTAAATATGTGCATGTTCCAGTTAAACTCACCTTGACTGCAAGTTCATGAAGAGTACTTGAAACAGCAGAAGAGAGAGCAACTGCGCGAAGAGCGTTAACATAGAAGAAAGAGCTCTCTGGAGGAGTAGAAAGCAATAAACTAACTGCAACTTCTAGGTCACCCACTGACACAAGCCTGAGAGCAACGAATTCAAAAGGAGATCCCAAGTGAGTAAAAAATTAGTGTAATACCGTTCACAGTAGTTTAGGAACAGAAACTTCAGTGTGGTATCTGTCACAGCAGCACTTTTTTCTTTTCGGAACAAGATATCAATATGGGAAGGGCAAGACCTCAATACCATGTCTTGCACAATTAAGATTTCAATTGGTGCAGAAAAACCTTATGGGTTTGCACTTCAACTACTGAGTCAGACACAAGGACAATATGCTAAACATCTTCTAACTTTAAGAAGTTACTGTTCAGCTAAGCCATATATTCTCAACAAAATGATAAAAGAAATGATAATTTACTTACTCGTGTATACGTTTCTGTATAGCTTCTTCTCCTTCTAATTTTTCATGCCAAGAAATACGCTCACTAGCAGTTTTGCACAATTCTTCTTGATCAAAAGTCATCAACCTTAGCTGACCTTGACTCTGCTAGCCAAAATGTTATTCAATAAGAATTTGAGACTCAACATTAAAAGCAACTTTAAAATGACAGTTGGGATGTGGGACACTACAAGGTATGTCATGTGATAAAACCTCAAAGGAAACTATTAAGACATTTTAGTATCTTACCATAACACCTGTCCCCATTTCTTCTGTTGGTTTTCCCTTTGATGATATCCTAGAAAGTAAAGATGTCTCATCGACCTCAGAGACAGATTCCTCTGAGGGCAGTTTTGGTGAAGACTTTCTCAATAGCTTATTCATCACATGTTTAAGTGCACGAGGCAGCTGTAGCCAAAACAGAGCTTCTGACAATTCACCAAACATTGTAGCTGCAAAGGCAAACCTAGCAGCACAACCTTTATCTACAATACTAGCATACATCTTGGCTCTCTCATCATCGAGTATGCAACCTTGAAAGATGGAAATGTTGGTAGAGTTTTAAACACCAAAAATATAAAATATCAAGAATAAAGTTTTTATAATTGAAACTCTGAATGAGATATAACCTTCTTTTCGATATGGTTCCAATACTTTTAAAAGCATCTCTGGCACCACAGAGTCACCAAGAGGTGGTATGTTGATCATGTATGTGCGAAGATCCCTCATAGATGAAGGAGTTCCTGGAATTAAGTGAGGCCTCTTTTTTATGGTAGTACTACAGGTATTAAACCAAGAAGGTTTGACACCCAATTGCAAGATCATGCGCACAGCCTGTAACATTAGTAAATATTTAGTGAGGCACCAAATAAACAAACAAATAACAAGGATGAAATATAAAGATCGAAGCTAAAAGCGAAATACGTTCAAGCAAGAACAAAGAATGAAGCCTGAAGCTGACTTGTAATTAATAATAAAGGAATGAAGAACATCCAGTTTGATTTTAATTTTTCCCCAAGTACAATAACTTGTTGAAGACTAGTGAAAACAGATATCCTATATGCTTGATAAAATTTCAAACTAACACCTATTATGATATCATTTTCATTTCATCCCTTGAGGTTTTCTTATTGCTTCTTACATCCATTAAAGCACACCAAATCTGTCGCTAACAATGTACTATTATCTATAAATGCAGACACTCACTTTGAAAGTTTATTATGGAGCTTATTAAGTAAATGACAAGACAATATTATACTCCCTAAGGTCCTATTCTAGAAAAATTCTCCGCTCCTATTTATAAGTCGTCTATGATGCATTTATTGTTAGTTTCTCTTATTTGCCCTTTGTTAATTAATGTAAAACAAAACATTTGTGAAATTTCCAATCCAAGATAAGAAGGTAAAATTGTAATGTTAAAGTACCTTTTTAAAGTTTCGAGAAATGTAACTACCAAACTTGATCTTTGTAATATAGTTAAAGATGACCTATAATAAGGATCAGCTAAAGTTTTTAATTTTAGCTAGTTTAGTGGAATCTGTAAATTAAATGCTGACATACCAGAGCATGTGGTGTAGGAAGCAGTATGGGACAACATATAGGCATTGACCGAAATCTCTCCTTTGTACTTCTGATGCGGTGTGCATGACCGGATCGTTTATCCTTTCTGCACGAAAAAAGCATGCCATTTACAAAGACGGTTCATTTTAGAAACCTCTAAAACTGGAACAACTACTATTAGCCATGTGGCACCAAGATAGCAAGCACTTGGTGATTCATTCGACTTGAATATGATACTAGAACTAAAAGGTCGGCAACATAATGAAATAAATATCCATTGATACTGCCGTGTTGAGCTGAAAAAATTATTACAGAAGACACAAACAAATTGCAAATGAAGATGATGGCTCAAATTTTCTAATCTCTTTTCAGTTGCGTGCCAGAAAAGTTTCCAACCTACTCGTCCCTGCCTTTCTCTGTCTTTGATATATAGGACCATACCGGAAGCCGGAAGGAAGGAGATAATTCAACAACAATTGAATGATATCTCATACCATTTATGCTATAATCCTATTTTTATCTAAGTATTTCAATGTTAAGATGAATGTTTCCATAACTGCTACCTATCCCACCATCTGTTCTAGTTCACCATCTGTTCTAGTTCTCGAGTACAATACCACCTAGACCACCAGCATCTCAACAATAATACCAGGGAAGAAAGGAGTTTGTCACTCATGAGAGAGACTTATGGCACTTACGCAGTAATTTCGACAAGGCGAAAGCTACTATCTGCTCCAGCAATGCACAGTACCAATGGATCATTCTTATCTGTTCGCAAGGGCAACCAATCAAGTTCCAACACAAGGGTTCCAGGAAATTGAGGTTGCAAAAGTGAATTGGCTAAAGGGTCTGGCGAATCCTGCAAAAAACATGATGACACTTGAGATTTACGATCAACAGATCATATAATTACAAGGTGTTCTGAGCATATTAATAAAGAGAAAATTTCAATTCCTCCTTTTCCTTCTCTGCCCCAAATAAAAAATAGCTAGATAAAATTGATGAAAAATGAGAACTGGCAAACTTGTTTGTTTCTTAATCTTCAATTCCCAATAAAAACCATTATTGGATATGAATTAATTGAAGTAATGAAAATGCTTATCATAAGCAGTACAAGTATTTATGCAAAATATGAAATAAATAACAATCAAACTGCATCCGTGGTCCAAAAAGAGTAAATCCTATCTTACCAAATCAAATACAGAAAAGGTATTATCATAAAACAGAACGGCAATACGCCCACGGCTTTGGTCCCCTGGTACAAAAGGTGAGAATTTGATTCGCCGGATTCCTTCTCTGTGAGTGTTGAATGAGGAAGAATGTCCAGTTGTCACATCCCACCATCTTATGTTCCCTATTCTGTCTCCCATGACCTAAAAAACTAATTTAGTCAAAACCATCATTCAATTTAGAGCAAGTTCAGATTATCTATATACATTGAACCGATTCTAAAGTAATGATGTATACCACATGAGGCAAGCGGTAGGCCATTGCAGTAATCAATCCATCTGGTGATACAAAGGAAGAAGAAGGCCATTTTGGTCTGTGGACAACACTAACTTGATTAGATTAAGCAAGCAGAAAGGAAGAATTGCATAAGTGATGTTTTGTAAATAAAAGCAAGAAAAACTAATATATTAGATCAGAGATTAACCATTAATAACTACAGAAAACAATGAACATACAAGATGGATTGTACATGCCTTGACAAGGACCAAATAAGGATCAATGCAAATTAAACAGCATATATAATGAAAAACAACATAACTGCAGTAATGAACCTTTTTCTCAATGGGAAAGAGTTAGCACCTGAAGTCTCGAATTCTTCGACCATGTACTTCAAAAACTCCAAGTGCCCCATTCACCAGAGCAAACGCAAAACTTTCAGAAGTATCATCCTGAGATCCCTCTGTGCTTGTGCCCTCTGGTAAGGGAAATTAACTTTAGTCACAAGCTATTTTTAGTCTTGCACAAAAAAGGAAGGAATCATCAATTCTAGACTAGCAAATAACCCACTTGATTCGGATGAGGAAGTCTTTGATGAGGTAGATCCTTCATCTGATGCACCAGATGTTTGCTCCTTAGATGACAGAGATGAATCCCTAGAAGCTGCATTATGAGCAGGACGTGGAACTGTTGGAAGAGTCCATTCCAATACCGTAAATGGAAGAGCTAATGATCTAAGCTACATAGAGATAGCAAGCATCATAAAGATCCAGATGAAATAACATAGTATCAACCGAAATATATAACAGCAATACACAGCCATCAAAATTGACCATCCTAATATAAGAACGGAAAAATACTCTAAAAAGTAGGGTTTCAAAATAACAAAAGAAAAGAAAAGTCAAGAATCAATCATGAAAACCGGGAATCAACTTGTATTAACCAAGTCCTACTGGTGATCATGATGGAAGCATTTCGAGCAAAAACTATATCTAGGTCCACATGATGGATGACTTTACCAACTACCAAGACAGCATCAACAGCTCAGGAGTCAACTGGAATACTAATTTAGAGGACAATATCTATCCTTGTCCCTTTAAAAGATTGCACAACATGTGATCTATTCCTAAATCTCATTTGTTCTACAAAAAACCACAAAAGCAGGAGTTATAGGACAGCAAGGGAAACTCGACAGAGAAGGAGAAATTGAGGGAGGCAAAAGGGAGACCAATATATAAGGAAAAGGGGCAAGAGAGGTAGAAGGAGACCCAACGTTAACAGGCAACTTCAATTCAATATTCAAGTCTGTGTCATGACAGTACTGAAGCATCCTTTAAATAGGAAATATTAAACCTTAAATTGCATAAAACCCCAAAAATACTAAAAATTCCATGATGACAAAAATCTTTAATATATTACTCCATACTCCCAATAGTCGTAATATCCATATGCCTGTCAGCCTGTGGAAGTGTGAATCCAATTTCATTCCCCATCAAATAGAGACCAAAAAATTTATACATCTAGAGTAAGTAAATTACTCTATAAAGGAAATTTTAGTGTTAAGAGTCAATAATGAATGTTAGACTATCAACCAGAGCCTACAGAAGTAATTATACGCAAGGTTATTTAAAGTTAAGCCAGTTATCACATCACATCATATACAGAAAAAATTGAGAAGGAAGGGGGTTCAAGTTCATCCGCCAACCTACCATGATAGGATTTTTAGTCATTGCCCAAACCTCCACAGGTGCATCACGAAACAAAATTAGAAGATACCTGAAATATTGAGGATATCAAACTAATGAAAGCCAGGATGTAATCACAACATTATTTCTCAATAAGGGGTGAAGTAAAGAAACAGTTCTAATAAACAGGGTTAGGAACTATCAACATTTACTGCAAGAGTCTGATCAAAATAGATGTACAATGCTGTCATAGAATCTTTCACTTGCTATCAAGTTTTATAATATTTGGTCAGTCACAAATCTTCACAGCCTAATGTTTCGTAGAAATCATAGTGGTGGATGTCAGGGAAATGGATAGAAATAGAGCAATGATTATTTTATTTTATTTTTTGGGATTTGTTCAACACTTGAAGTGGTTAGTAACATCAACTATCAAAGAAGTCTTCGTGTCAATGAAAGATAGGTTGAGTCCCAATGTTCCCATCGTCAACAACTCAGATTGCAATATTCTACGCAATAACACAACATATTTTTGTATAGACAGTCAGACACATATCTGCATTCACTAAGATCCCAAAGATAGGATACACAAAGCATATTTACCTAAACTAAATATAATTCAATATAAACTCTAACATCATTATTAAGTCATTAAATGCCATCTTGCTAGTACAAAATTGTTGATATAATAAAGCCATTACGCCACAAGTATCAACACATCAGTATAGAAAGAGAAATAGGAAAATGTGCAGCCAAAAGAAGATTCAGAAACTACATTTGATAATGAATTAAATAATAGTAATAACAAAAAATAGCTATGAAATTTACCTTCCAGATGAAGATGTTCTCAAAGCTCTTATTGGTGCTCGTTCTGGTTTTTGCAAAACTCGGAACATCTTGTTAAGGCCACTTCGAAGGCAGGTCACAACTAGCTTGTTAATATACCCTCCAGATTTTTCATTAGCCTGAGTTCAAGAGCATATACAAAACAGTTTAACAATGATAAATGCTTTAAAAACTATGAAATTGAAATGAAGCAAGCACGAAGTAATATGCTCCAATCATAAAGCTTATCAATCAGAAAGACAAGCCCCAATACTTACAAAACAAAGACTGCAAAATAAAGAAATAAACTGTGTAGGAAAGTAACATATAAAAACTGTTTAAACATAAATACCGAATTATAATATACCTGAGTATAAGAAAATGAAACCAGCCTGGAATTTCCTAGCCATCGAAGTCCCCTGACCATACCATTATGTACAGATAAACTTGATGTAACAGCATTGGCAGACACATCAACAACATCTACTGTCCCACTCTGTGTTCCCAAAGCAACCAGGGGAACAGCTGCAGCAGGATAATTTCCTCCACCTTCACATGATATTATCTCATTAATCAACACAAAAAATGCTAAAAATAATAACCTCTATAAAAGTATAATTCTAGATTTGAGCAAACATGTAAAATTGGTGGGAAGATAAACTAACGGGCTAGAGTGGCTGTTAGAGAAGGGGTCGGTACTGCCAGCATAGTCACTGTTGAAGAAAGAAGCTGAAGCTGTCCAACTAAGCTAATCTACATCAGAACAAAACGACAGAGCCATATACATATATCAGTCAGCTTCAATATTTTGAAATCACCACAAGGAAATCCACATAGGTTCTCCCTAACATTTAAATGCTGTTTTTCAGCATAGAAAAGTTGGACTCAGATCATCACTTCAATCAAAAGTGAAATAATGAGAACTCTGACCCCAAAGCTTGGACTGGGTGATAATCTTATTTTCCTTCAGGAAAAAAGAACCCATTGGACCCAACCAATATTCACTTCATGAAAGGAACTCGTTACAATTTAAAAAAATATTACAACTTTTTTGTTTTTCTTGAGCTGGTTTATTTTCTTGGAAGGCAGATAAACTTCGAAGGAATGGCTATTTGGCACTTGTTCATACAGATATATAATAAACAGCAATGTGGAGTGTCTGTACATTGGTTCTTGCATGGGCGACTGTGCAAAAATTTTATGCATGCAGGCACACATTTCCCAATTGGCAGAATATATGAAACATAAGCAAGAAAAAAATAGCCAAGTACATTATTAGTACAATGGACTAAAAGCAGTAAATAAAATCAAGGTGTTAAAAAAATAAAGAAAGAACTAAATACTACAGTGGCACTCTATCTGTTTCTTTACTGGGGCTTAAAATAATACCAAAAATATGCTTAGAAACCATTGGATTTCTTGAATTAACATATCAATACTAAGATAAAAAGTTAATTTTTGCAATTCGCATTCTCCATTATATGTGAACTCTGAGTTCGCCATTTGAGCCATACGTGTAGGTTATAACTTATAAAGCAGAGCAGGTTTATGAGTGTGGACTAACCTTTATAGACATTTCGTCCTGTTTGAAGATTGAGCTTGGCGGGCAGCTTTTACTATCATTGAGACGCTCCTGCTGCTTGCGTACATTTGGATCCCGTCCACCAGCAGAAGATATTATAGTGTTAGAGTTGGCATCAGGAAATGATATTCTACCACCATCATTGACCAACCCAAACTTTTTATCATCCTTTTCAGTGTCTGCATGTCCTTCGGTAGTCAAGAGCCAGTTCCATACTTTCCCATCATCAGAAATGGAGATCAAATGTATCTTAGAAATAATATTGGACTCATCACAAAAATCAAAAGGATTATCAAAATCTTCTCGAAGATAAGGGGAACTAGGAACATCAGAATAACTCTTGCCAATGTTCTGAACTGTGGAATCTGATTGGCATAAAAGGGTAGCAAGTATTGAAGGAGAAGGGACAGAGGTACCAATTGAAGGCATTAACTCTTCCATTGAGCACATAATGTGTACTTGTTCCCCACTGTGATCTCATGCAGATAAATATTTCTCAGTTACAGAAAAACACTTGCAAATAAATCAGCAAGACTAAATATCAAGAGATGAAGATGTGTGTAGGCATCTACTGAGATGAATGCTTAGATATCCAGGCATTAATTACTTTATGCAAACCCATGACCCAACACTACTCTTGAAATCTCAAATGGCATCAAAAGCGACTATAAATTTGTGGAACACAAACCTCTTCATATAAAATAGAACAAACCCAAAACTGTAAGTGAAATAGGTCGATAAAGAGAGATAAACATTTAAATCAAAAGTGATCGTAAACATTCAAATGCTGATGATCTGTATCACGATTATCGTTGCATTAATGACTAAACCTAGTCCTTCAAAAAAAAAAAAGATTACTAAACCTATTGGAAAACTTATAGAGAGCAAATTATACTAGAAAAACAATTGGACAATATGGTCTTTTTTCTTATTCATCTCTTGATCATTTGACTGCCTAATTTAAAAGTGATTTACTTCTTGTGGACAGGGGGAAATGCTTCTCATAAGGACAGTCCCACTTCAATTGCTAGCATCTTCATGTTTCACACGTGACACTGGCATGTGAGATACATTGGTCTCAAAGGCATGGAATTCAAGCATATTTGAGGTTTACAACAACCAAAACTTGATAAACAAAAACAGAAATAAAAAGATCAAAGATGTAATTTAAACAAAGCTTATGGCCTTGTATGTTCTGTATCAACAGATATTGCCTATATAAATTATGAATCCCAAATTTTGTAATAAGTGGGTATAAGTGAAGTTTGAAAGAATGCCGTGTTAAAATAGCTAAGCCTAACTCCATCCAAAAGTTAGCCCATTGAAAATGAAGTTTGCGGCAATATGATATTAGAACAATGGAAAAAAGTAAAAACTCATCTAATGTGAGGTTGAGTGCAAAGTGAGAAAGAGAGGGTAAGTGCGGCGGCGGATACACACTAACTTTCTCACTTTACACCCATTGTCACTTTGAACGAACAGTATCCTAGAATAACTGGGCCTAACTTCATCGGTTCATCCAAAAGCTAGCTCGTCGAGGCAGAGTTGGCCAGGACGTTATAAATATAGTCAATTGATAAGAGACTTTAACACTTACTAACACTAAAATGTATTTCAGTTACTTTCTTGCAATCACTATAACATAGAAACTGGTATTATATACGAGAGAATGCATGTGTGAACTTGTGTATACATACGCATAAGGAATCAAAATGTTAGAGAGAAAAAGCGCTTACGGTTTTCTTCTCCATGTGCTGAGCTTGCCATCAATGTGAGCACAGTAAATCCAGTCGTTATTAGGATCAGGCAACACATCAAGAAACTTGCCGCAACCACGAGGCAACGAAGAGGCAAAGATCACTGTCTCATACTGCAAATCAAACACGATGAATTCCCTCGGAAACGTCACGAACAGAATGTGCCTCCACTGATGCGAAAAGGCAAACCTCGCCACGTAAAGCGGAAACGCGGCCGAAGCAGGCAACGTCGCTGTCGAACCACTGGCAGCAGCATCTCTCTCCAGCTTGACCAGTTCGTTGCTATCAGTCCGAATCTGAAACTCCTTGATCACAATGCCGTCCTCGCTGTCGCCGAGGATGGCAACGGATAGGAGAAAGCCTTTGAGTCCGATCGCGCAAATGCGGCGCGAATCGAAGGGATCGCGGCGAACGCAGGAGAAGAATTCCGGCGAGGCATCGTATTTCCAGATACAGCGTCCGGTGGAGGCGTTGTAGAGCGAGAGAGTGGAGGATCCGTGAATGGCGGCGATTAGGTACAAATCGGGTCGGGCCCGGACCCAGCAGAGGTCCTGGATTCCCAATTTGGAGTCGGTGTCGAACCAGAGGAGCGCGGATTTGAGTCGGAAGTCGAGGAGGGCGATGCGACCTTGGCGGTCGCCGGCGGCGAGGAGGAGATGAGAAGAGGAAGGCTCGGTGGAGAGGAGATCACGGTTGAGAGGGAGAGGGGTCCACCTGAGAGCGGTTACGAAAGGAGAGAGTGATGAGGAGGGAGAGGAAGAAGATGGAGGGAGAGGGAAAGAGGAGAGGAGTTGCATGGAGCGAGTGTCGAGGATGGATAAGGAGCTGCCGGAAGGGAAAGCGAGGAGGCCGTGAGGGCTGAGATCTGAAGATCCGAAGTTGTTGCGGCTGGGTGGGCCAGGGAGCATGGAATCCCATGAGTCTTGTGATGGCGCGACTGTGACGGGTGCTGCTCCTCCTCCGCCTCCGCCTCCGCCTCCGCTACCACCACCACCACCACCTCTTGCTCTTGGACTTAGCAACATTGATGGAGAATTTTCTCACCGATTGGATTGGATGATTGATTATTGGATTTCTCTCTGTCTCTATATCCGAAGACGAAGAGTATGTGGAATCAATGCTTGCTTGTTACGGAGTAATGTTAATGTGATTGAGAGAGCTACCAACCAAAGTAGGAGTGTCAAACCAAAGCCAGTCAGAGCGCGGAACGGTCCCCTTGGCTTTCATACCTCCATTTAATTTTGGTTACTGCCTGGCATGCAAATTCAAAATGCTTTTCGTAGCTTTTTTTATCAGTTAAATATGAATAATTGGTTTAAAGAATTTTAAGATACGTTAAAAATATCACATGTTTTTATTATTTTATTTTCCAAAAATATAAAAATTATATTTTTTAATAATTTTTCATCATGTTTAATTCTTTAACAATGATATTTGTTATCATTTGTTTTTATTTAACTGCACTTTTAATACCCGATTTTTCTTAAGGATATTCAAATCTCTAATTTTTTTCCTCGGAGATTTCAGTCCTTGAAGTTCTCCAATAAAGCAATTGAGCAATGTTAGTGCCTGTGTTATATGACTATTGCTTTTTTGGCCCCCATCCGGGATTTTTAGGCCCCCATTCGAGACTTTTTGTACCAAAAACCTTTTTGCGTGTTATTATTTTTGGTTTGAGGAATAAGCAACCTCAACCGGCATAAGGTAAATCCTCTTTTCTGAGTAGGGGAGTCTCAAATCAGAGTCCATGTTCATTCATCACCACTATCTTGAGAGCTAAAAGTAAGGATTTTCCAACTATCGGAAAAAAATTTCGACTCTCCAGAATCGAAAACGCTCTTTCGATCCGTCTTTAAAGAACTAAAAATAATAACACGCAAAAAGGTGTTTTGGTCCATAAAAATTAAAAATGGGAACAAAAAATCACAGATAGAAACGAAAAAGCAATAATCCTTTTAAATAACCATTCAAAAACTAAGGAAACTTGGTGAAAAGTTGATAAGTTAAAAGTGCAATTGTATTCATCTTTGTTTAGTAACATGCATGCTGGGACATAAACTTTACTGTTTGGTTTAAAAGTTTGGACATATGTTTGTGTAGACTGGGTTTTAGTTGTATTCAATTCAATTAAGCCAGAATATGGTTAAAAAAAATCAACATGGTTCAAAATATTTCCAATGTTTTAATTTCAATTCTTATTATAAGTTATTTTTAACCGAATTAAAAAATTTGATAAAATTAGTTAATAGTCGTGGTAATGGATTAGGTTCAAGGCGACGATATCAACCCAATATTTTTGAAGATCAAGACAAGACATGCATGCTTGAGAATAGATTTTAAAACAAAAACGATTATGAAAAAGTAAAACACAAACACATTTCTTGAGTTTGAAAAAACCCATGTTACCCTGCTCTTTGGTCAAAATATTGAGCAATATTTTTTTTAGGATGTTTGGTGCAACTGGCTAGTAATATTCTCTTTGATCAAAATATAATTTAAAAAGTGTTGCTGAAGCATATGATGATATTTATAAAACTTAATATTTTTTTATTATAAAAAAATTAAAATTTCAAAACATATCAAATGTCGTTGAAGCATATGAGAAGGTCTTGAGTTAAGCATATTGATACCATGTTTGGGTGGATAAATTTTTCGAGTTTAAACTTATGTTTATCAACCATTTTGTCACGAAAATATTAAATATAGATAATCTTTATTACTATCATTTAATTATATGTAACAGTAAAGAGTAAATTTTTGCCTAGTAATTCATTTTTCATCGAGTAATCGTTGAGGTATAATATAATCATGTGTATCTCACAGGTCTAATTGCTAGTATTTGTTAAGTTTAGCAAAAATGAGTTTGTTTGGTGGTTTGACGAATGTTGATACTCACGTATTATATGAAGTCAACAATCGAAATGAAGTTCGATAAATAAAAACAATATTTGTTAAGATAATAATTGCAAAAGAACTATTAAAGTAATTCAAAATGGATTAATTTCTCATCCAACAAACGAAAATATCTCTACTAGTAAAATGGGAGGAAAAAAACAAGGATGGATACTTTTTTTTATTTACCAAAAAAATTACATTTCTCTAAAAGAAAGAAGAGAATAGAGGAATAAATGTTTGCAACTCATACCATCACACACACTTTTAAATTCATTTTTAATTTGTGTTCATTTTCATTAAATTTGAGGAAAGTTTTTTTTTTAATTTTATATAGTTGTTTAGGGGAGAGATGCTTATTTAAGGCATATTTGATCAGGTGGTGAAACAGATGAGTTTTTCTTTTTGAACCCCATTGATTACTCATTGGCCCCCATTTTTTCCGCCTTATACAAGCCGGTAGAACATTTTTCCGCCTTATACAAGGCGGTAGTGTAAATTATCTGTTTTTCCCGCTTCTTTTTAGGCGGAAAAATGATAACTTTTCACTTCCACCTTGTATAAGGCGGAAAAATATGATAATTTTACACTACCGCCTTGTATAAGGCGAAAAAAATGCATTACCGCCTTGTATAAGGCGGAAAAAAATAGGGGCCGGTGAGTAAATAGTGGGGTCCAAGAAGAAAAACCCAAACATAGAAACCCATGTTTGTGTTAAAACTTGTGAGAGAAAGCTTTTGAACAAATTAAAGGCGCGTTTTAGTATGTTTTACCACTGTCCCAAACACACACGGTTAGTTTATCTTTCTTTATTCCTTTATTTTTGATAATATAATGTACATGGCACAAACCTCTTTAGCATGGGTAGTTGCCCCCATCAAATTTTTTATTTTTTTACCGTCTTAGTTTTGACAATGTTATTTCAAATGTCGTTTGTCACTGGCAGAAAAAAAAAAATACCACTACTTGTTATACTTCTACACTATATAATGAGATTATTAAGATTAAAAGATAAAATTTGTGAGTGCGGTTATTATGTTTTAGTAATGCATGTCAAAACTATTAAATTAAACAAGTTTAGTTGAATATAGTTAGCTTTCTAAAAGAAGAGAAAACTAATTTTCAATCAAATGAAACATTAAATGCTTGATTATATTCATAAAGTAATATCCCTTCGGCTCCCACCTTTAACTAGTAGCTTGTTGACATCATCTGAAAAAGCTCATAACTAATTCAAAAACTTTTAACTAGGCATATATACCAAAATGAGCTTAAGTGGAGTTTTTCGTCTCGTGTGTCTTGCTGCTCTACGATGCATGATAGCACTTAACTATAAGCACTTATAAGTTAATACCGTTTGTGGTTATGAAGTTGATAATATTTTGTATATTTTTAAACTGATCCTTGTCATTATTTTTGGGATTCTAAAAAATCTTTTGTTATTAATAAACTTTTAAAAAATATTGAATAAATATATATATGTTGGTGAAAAAACAATCAACACCATTAAAAATTGAAAAATGAGCTTATCAACAGAGCCAAAGAAAAATTCACAGTAGTTGCATATGTCTTATATTGATAATAAGGAACGGGGGAGTTTATAATTAAAATAAGAAAAAAAATGCAAGTGAATAAATTTTATAGAAAATAATATCTTAAAAAATTTAAAAATTTGTTTTTTTACTATTATAAAAAAAAAGTACATATATTTTTGAATGTTTTACCTTCAGCTTAGGAAAATCCAATAATGAACAGGGGTGTGTGTAAAATTATTCTTCAAGGATGGGCTAAAGTACATAAGTGGGCATGCCATGACTCATCATGAGTTGGAAATGGCCAACTATGTTATTTAAAATCTATTTGAAGTGCTACATCCATGTGGATGAATAATGATGATTCTGGGATGGAGAATGTTTCTCCACTTGACAACTTATATATGGCGATGAAAAATTGATGAGAAAATGTTGTAGAAGCAGTAGTGCACGTGAATAGCTACCACACGCATAGGCCGTGGGACTGGGAGGGAATGGGTGGTGTGAATTGCCAATGATAAGGGATGAGGTGCACCTAGAATTGAGTACGTTGGAATAAAGACAGTCAGTGACTGAAGATTATATTAGGGATAATTTAAAAAACTGGATTATGTGAAGATATATAATATAAGATCTGATCTTAAATTATATTGTTAAGCATATCAACTTCAATTTTAAAGTGAAGAAGAAGAATACAGGAAAAAAGTTGGGGTTGTATGATTGAAGTTTTGATAGATAGAATGAAAATTAAAGTAGTGAATTATTTTAGCACTCGTGAAAACGAAAAGCCTTCATAGTGGGACTCATGGAGAATGAAGTGTTGAGCAAGTAATCTGTGGACACATACAATTGATAGATAAGGGGAATAACGAAGATGAAGAAGGAAAAATAGAACATCTAAAGTAAGCTTGAACGCTGATGGATCCAATAAAGGGCGGAGAGGAGAATCCAATTATTATTATTATTTTTTTTGGTAATATGATAAATTAAAATTTAAGTTTAAAACATTAGTACATTGTAAAAAAAAAAAAAAAAAAAAAAAGAAAAAAAGAAGAAAGAAAAACTCGCACCTTGGTTGTGGAATACTTGGAAACTATAATGATTTATTGTAAATGTATAACTAAACTGCTAAGATGAAAGTGAAAAAAAAATGAAGATACGTGAGTAAGATCATACGAATGAGAAAGTGAAGCTGCCGGTGCTAAATTACGCTGTACAAAATGTGGCTCTAGAAAATTGAATAACAAACTAACAGTATCAAAGTGATTTTTTTTAATAGATACATTATTTATAATAGATCTTATAACGTTGTTCAATCCATTTAACCAATTTTGTTTGTAAAATAAAGATTTGATTGTTGCCATAAATACATCATTATTTCATTATTTGGGATCTGTATATTTTTACCAAAATGTCCCCCTCCACACTCAAAACTGTAAGAGCATCCCAGCGGGGTTGCCAAAGAGTTGCCAAATGAGTGGCGAACTTATAAAATTGGTTCGTTGCCGGTGGAGAAACTATCTAGTCGTTGCCATTTCACAATGAACTATTTGGAAATCGGTTCATACTCGTGGATGAGAGAGAAACAACAATAAAAAAACACATAACTTTCCTTTTTTTTTTTTTTGCATTTCAAATTTAATAAATTAAAAAATATATCATATGTATTATTATTTTCACATATATATTTTTTTTGTCATTTGGACTTAATTTTTTTTAATCTGTGCTCTCTGACAGATGTTAAAATTTTTTTCCTTGTTTTCAAATGTAGTCAATTGAAAAATATTCTACGTGTATTCTTTTTCGCTGATATGCAATAGTTTTTATGATTTGGATTAATTTTTTTTTACTCTCTGCTCTGAAAAAACTATATTGAGTAAAAATTGTATTCAAAAATGACATATTCTAATAAATTTGGATACTAACATGTGTAAATAAATATTTTGAGTAAATATGTGTTAAAAAATTTAAAATGAAGTTAGTTTTTTTAACTATAAAAAAATTAGTATATAGCCGTTGCAAAAATTAATTTGCAAAAAAATAAATAGTTGAAATAAATAGTTTTAAAAAATTGGCTGAAAAAATAAGTTAAAAAAAAATTTAGCCGTTAAAAAATAAATTATTAAAAATGTTGTTAGTTTTTTTGGCGGTAAAAAAATATGGTTAGTTGATGATGATTATATTTATTATAAAATATTAGGAATGTGGGGTAGGTAGCGGGATCCATTTATGAACGAAAAGTAGGTTTATGGGTGGAGTGAAAAAGTGGTTCACGTTCTTAGAGATTCTTAAAGTATAAAAAGATGTGAAGAATAATAAAATAATGTGTGCGCTCCATTTAAGAACGGGAAATTGGTTCAAGGAGATGCTCTAATGAGTTAATGGATCTCTCTCTATATGTATGTACTATATTAAATGACGAGGGGGGGCACGGGCCAAAGATGCCCTCCTTAATCCCTGTATGCCCTCAAAAAAAACTAGATGCATCCAGTTTTAGTGGGTTGAACCCTTACACGACTTAGTTTGGTTGGGTTGAAAAATTATTATGTAAAGTGGTATGGTTATTTTTCACTACTTTATAAATTTTTCTCTTCTCATTTTTGTATCCAACCAAATAATAAAAGAAAAAATTTAACTTTTCTCTCTTTTCATATTCTATCCCTTTTCTCTCAAACTAAGCAATAAAAAAAATATATTCATTTTCTTATATTTTTCTCTCTTTCTTATTTCTCACTCCCCTAATTCTTTTTTCCTGATTTTTATTTTATATGCAACTAAACAAATTATTAATGCACCATGACTAACCAATTGTCTAAGAATCATATTGCATGTTATTTGTTGTTATTTTATACTTCATCTATTCCTTAACTTTTGATTTTTAAGGTTGATGCATATGCATATTAAAAAAATATTGATTATTGTACGTTTTATATATATTTTGTCTAAAATATCTATATTTAATCCTTATCGTATCTTTAAGAAACCAAATATAATAGGTAACCACATAATATTACATTTTTTTTAGATTTTCAAAACAAGAAACAATGCACATTTATGGTTATTTTTTTTAGAATAGAAACATTGACAAATATTTTTAGCAAGACTCATAAAAAAAAACTTGCAAACTATAAAAGTTAGGAAATTGAATGAGTACTTAATTTACTTTAAAGTTTAAAGGAACTTTCCCTCCAGGAGGAGCTAGAAGCGGAGAAAATTAAGAAGTCATTGGGATTAAAGTAAATTAAGTGTATTTTTTTATGAACTTAAATTAAGTATAATTAACATGGTTTTGAAAACCAGACCGGACCGACCGGTTCAATCAAAAAATCGATGAACCGATGGGGGTGCCGGTCTGGAATAGGCCAAAAACCATTCTACAAAAAATCGGGATTGAACCGGTTGAACCGATATTAAACCGTTAAAACCGATCAAAACCGGTGGTTCACCGATTTGACCCGGTTTGAATTTGAAAGCCCAAATTAAGCAAAAAAATGGGCCTTAAAAAAAAACGGAATCCTATATGTTGGAAACTCAAACGACACCAATATGAGTCTCACTAGTTGATTACGTGTTTGCTCTCATCTCAACGAGAAAGTTAAAAGTTTAGATTTTAGAACGGAGAAAAATCAAAAATCAAAAATCCAAAAAGGCAAAGAAGTGAAGTGAAAGAAGAAAGAACAGTGAATGAGACACAAAAAGGCAAAGAAAACAAAATCAATAATCAATAGAGAAAAAGTAAAAAGGCACAAAAATGTAAAAGTACTAAATTATACTCCCTCCAGTCCTATTTATAAGATCATTTTGGGATTTTTATTTTGATCCTATTTATAATACCCCTTTTCAATTTTCAATAGCATTTAATTACTTTCTTCCATTAACACCCTATAAAGTCAACACATTTTATAGTTCAAATAACAAACATAGGGGCAGTTTTGAAAAAGTATATCAAATTTTCACATTTTCAATGTCACTAACAAATTTATCCACTTTCGTTGATGGAAGTGAAAAACCCCAAAATGGTCTTATGAATAGGACCAGAGGAAGTATGATTATATACACATACGTACATTAAGACCGGTTGGCCACAGTTCGATCACAGACCAACCATTAAACCTTGAATCAGTATCTTGACCGATTCAGTAATCGGTCTGATTTTCAAAACATTGATAATAAAAATCATGGTTAATGTAACATTTGTAAAATAAAAGTTTAGAAGTTAAAAATTTAATGTGTCATTTATTCTCACAATGTATAATTTCACAGTTTTAAACTTTTAATATGTGAATATAATCACTACATACATGAGTTCTATTAAAATACCTTCAACTATATCAATGGGGGTTTTGACGTGATGCGATTCTGTTAACTTGAAAACTTGGGAATGGAGTCTGAAATTAAGAAGTTTCTGGTTCGATTCCTGGTTAACACGCCTCACTGTGAGAGACATAAGAACGCGACCTCGTGCAGGATTAATCTCAAGAATTTTATGATATTAAGAATGTTTTTGATAATACCTGTGGTACCGGTGAGAGAATAAAAAAAAAATACCTTCAACTATAATATGATCTCGGCTTATACACACGACCACATGAAATGTAAACGGTTTCTTCAATTAATTATTTATGAAGAAAACATAGAAAAGAAATTTTAAAAAAGAAATCAATATTTATACTCGGTGTGTTGCAAGTTGGCATATACTACATCTTGCTTTCAATTACTTTATTTTTGTGAGAATCTAGTATCTCTTTGGTTGATAACATGGTTGCCAACTTTATGATTCACGGAAATAGAAATAACCCATTTTGAAAAATATAAAATGTTGATTAGTGGAAATTGGGTTGAGAATCTTCCCCCTACTGCGCGTGGAGTGAAGTGATGGTGAAGAGTGAGAGGGAAGTTGCTTTCCTTGCCACATTTGTCTTTAGCCCCAGTACTATTTTGCTTATACCCCGGCCATAAATGTATCAAAATGAATCGAATGGCAACAAAAGTTAGGACAACCCCTACTCACCACAACATGACTGATATGACATGCATGATGCATATGTTGCATCTGCTCTCTCACCCTGGCCAAATATTTATCATATTTATATATTATTAACCCTACAAATTAACAAAGCCAAGCAAAAATATCACACATCATTTCCCTAGACTTGCGTTGGGCCATTGAATTGAAATATTTGTGTGGCGGATACTGATTATCTAAGAGTAATTAAACCGTATCCATTTCAATTTGGTACCTATCAAAATTAATATTTACCGCTAATATATACTCTTCCACTCTTTATTATAATCTCTTTAAACTAATGTTCTTAGAGTATTAGTTAAAGAAGATAAAATAAATAAGTGAATATTGAAAATATAAGTTCAATATTTTTAAAGTATTAAAGTATTATTTCTTAAAACAAAATTATTCATTTTGATTACTTAATAAATGTCATAAGAGCACCAATTAGTATTTTTTTTAAAAATACTTATTATGTTCTAATACATAGGTCACATTTTAGAAAATTGTTTGTACCTAACTATATATACGGTATCACTTTATACTTTCTACAAAACATGTAATTTTTTTCTTTAAATTACTCCAATCAAATTAGTGATTTCATTAATTACAAAATGCTTATTATAAATTTTTCATAAAATGAGTAACGAAACAAAAATGGGTGTGTAAAATTGACAAATTATTTTTAAAATAATAGAAGTTAATTGTCTACCTTGATTTGTGTGTTTCGATTAAATATGACATATAAATAAAAATATTGGGAATATTACATATCACAATTTTGCTTTTTTTATACGTACTAATTAAAAAACTAGCATATTTGTATTTTTTGGGTAAACTCACAATATCCACTTGTGTTAGGTGATTAAATCGTTCCTAGATCGATTGAGCCATTTAAGAGTTGATATTTTCAATTAGACACTCTTCATTCACAAGAACTAACAATTGAATCCGCAATCATATGTTTAAGGAACATATACCTCCTTCATTTATATTGATTACTAATAATCAATACTTCCTCTGGTCTTATATATAGGGCACTTTCTAGAAGAAATCTTTGATCCTATATATGGGGCATTTTATATTTCCTATGTATCATTAATTGTTTTTTCTATTTTTGTGCCCTTATTAAATGCTTTGACTAACTATGTTTTTTTTGTTATTCATTAATGAAAGTAAACTTTCCAAGTAAAGTGAAGGGTAAAATTGTAATGTTACAATATATTCTCGTAAAATTCACAAAACTAACCACTTTTCTTGATCCGGAGAATACGGTTAAGTATACCCTATAATCCTATATATAGGACCGGAGGGAGTAATATTCTTCATCATTCCATATCTTTTTGCCTTTTTGGCTATTTTTTTCATTCTATATTTTTTTTATAATCCTTTTTCGTCTCTAAATCACTTTACATATAATTAATGGATACACTTACTTCCTTCAGTCTCATATTTAAGAAAAAACTAATTTCACACTTATTAAGGAAGTTAGTTGAGTGTATTTAATTTTCTCAATTTCATAAAAAGTAGACTATTTTAGAAAACTTGTATTGAGAATGAAACAAAAATTAAATAATACCACAACTTTATTGAGATATTTTAGGAATAATTATACTATTAGGAATAGAAAATTCCTTAAATTTTACATATATTTGAGATCAATAATGAAGTGTTTTTATTTGTTTATAAATGAGACTAGAGGGAGTACTACTTAAAATTAAATACTACTACAATTTTCAATAAAAATTATTGTGTCTTTTTAACATTAAAATTTTGTTTCAAAATAAGTGTCTTTCTACCAAATCTAGGCAACATTTAATACTGTTTTTCCTTATTTACCCTTACATTTAATGTTGTTTTAGTTTTGAAATTTGTAATACTAGTAATTATGCATTGACGAAATAAAAATATTAAATAGGGGTATTTTTGACAAAATATACATAAAACTTACAATAATCATCATAATCAACACTTTCTTAATCTATGTGCAAAAGTCCAAAAAGACACTTAAAGTGAAACGGAGGGAGTAAGTAGGAATATTTTAGACAAAATACACATAAAACTTATACTGTAATAATTAACACTTTCTTAATTCATGTGCCATGAACTAAAATGTCAAAAGATAACAGACGAGACCTACACACAAGTCTATACATAAGATTGTGACACTTGTTATTTTCAAATTAAAAGAACTTAAATGGCAAATGTCAAAATCCTGACTCTGAGTGTAGGTTTGTGAATAGATATCATTAGCAGGTTTCTAAATATTGCTCTTACTCGAATGGAGGGAGTATTTCCTACTATCAATGAACAAACACGAAAGCAATAAAAAGTCAAATATTTTAATAACTAAATTTAAAAAAAAAAGTGTTTTATGATAAAGAGCATGAGAAGTAACAGAGAGGGTAGTTTGATGGTGGTTGGGGTCCTAATAAATTCTACAATAAATATCAGCATTATTTGCTTACTTAAGCTTAAAAAATCACAAAGGAATCTCAAATTGGAGTAGCTAATGGTTGAAAACTGAAAAGTACGACACATATATACATACTTCATCAATAATAATAGAAGATTCACACAAAAAACTCATAGACAATGAGCCTGTTTGTTTGTTGGGGAAAATTCATCACATCAGACCAACCAAAAGAAATTGAAGTTTTCCTTATGTAACTATAGATGTTAACTTAACTATTGTAAATAATCCACATGGGCATAACTTACTTTTTATGGAGTGATAATAATAATATAATAAAAAAATAAAAATGAAATATGTACTTGGAAGTGTTTGAAGAATCTAAAGTACTGCGTAGCAAGTAAAAGACAGAGAACTGTGCGGGGTGAGAGGGGGGGAGGGGGGGATTGCACTAGTGTTGGAAAAAAATAAGGGTAGCAAGTACTGGTGTACCATAAGGAAAAAAGATAGAAGTTGGAAGTGGGATGCTCAAGGCTTACATAAAAACTGAAAAAAGGAGTTTGGCTTTGTACAGCCGTTGTCAAGAGTGGACGTGACATGAGGGAGTGGGGAAGGCCCCATAACAGCGTCAGTGTGGTGTTAAAGGCTGTTTTCAGCACGTAAAAGGGCCTTATTTACAGCGCTGAGCCTGCACAGTTTGCATTGTACCCCTTTACCCATCAATGTCGTGTTCACTGCACATTCAATGCACCTGTTCATTACTACTGTAACAAATACTCCATCTTCATATCCGATCCTCATCCCATACCCATACCCAATTAAAATGTAGTAAATATAACAAGAATGGCGTTTCAAATAAATAAAACAAAATACTCCTATAAGAATGGATATAGTTTATCAATAATTGAGTTGATAACTTTGACCATGATGTCATGGTTTGGCACTCTATCGTGGTACGAAAAAAACTTTGTTAGTAAAAACAATGTTCACTTAAGTGATTTTCATGTTTCAGAGGAATTAGTCTTCAGCTTCTACGTTTCATAGGAATTAGTTTTCAGCTATCGATAGAAGGATACCTTGATGAAAAAAAAATAATTGAGTTGATAAATAGAGTTCACCTTGTACCTGTATACATTGGAAAATAGTCAAAATACAATACCTGAATTTTGAAGACTTATTAATATACGAGTACACTACAATGTACAGTATATTCTCTTATTAATCATGGATCGTTGGTGAGACACCGTGGAGACAATATAAAAATTACAGTACTAAATTAAAAAAATAATTAAATATTATTGAAAATTGAAATGAAATCTTATAAATAGGTTAAAATAAAAACCTTAAAAACATTTTATAAACAGGACTAAAGAAAGTATTGTTAAAGTATTGCATTTCTCAAGGGTTTTTCTATCCTAAGAGAATATAAATGGTAAAATTGTATTGAAAAACTAAATAACTATGTTTTATTACCTCCGTCCCTAAATATAAAGTCCTTTTGACACTTTTATTTTGTCCCTATTTATAAAGTCTCATGCCAATTTTCATTGATCATTAATTACTTTTTTCCACAAACACCCTATTTATTTAATACTTTTTAGATTCTCAATAATATTAATAGGTGTAATTTTGAAATTACATGTCAAAAGTTCACATTTCCAATACAATTAACTAAATTATTCCACTTTCTTAATGGATGTGAAATCCCCAAAGAGGTTTTATATTTAGGGAAGTAATTCATTTAAGAGTCTCAATTTCCAATAAACATTTTCTTTTTAAGATTTGATTAATTTATGCACTGGATGCATATGACATAAACACACATTTCTCAATAATCTTTTGCCCATAATTTATTACTCCCTCCAGTGCTATTTATAAGATTTTTTTGGGATTTTTATTTTGGTCCTATTTATAAGATCCCTTTTCAATTTTCAATAACAATTACTCCCTCCGTTCCTTTTTATCTGTCATATTTCAAAAAAACACGTCCCTTAAGAAAATCAATCATTACTTAGATTTCCAATACATTAATTATGTTTTTTCCCACTATACCCTTTCTCTTTCTATAATCATTAATTTTTCTCCACTACTTACGTAAACCAAGACTTATTAAATAGGGGCAAACATGGAAAATAGCATTTATTACACTCTTGAATTTCTCAACATGACAGATAAAAAGAAACAAAACAACACTCCAAAAAACGACACTTAAAAAGGAACGGAGGGAGTAATTACTTCTTTCCATTAATATCCCTATAAAGTCGACACTTTTTAGAGTTCTAATACAATAATAATTATAGGGGTAGATTTGAAAAAAGTACATCAAATTCTCGCATTTCTAATGTCACTAATAAATTTATCCACATACTCCGTTCGGCTCGAATTATAAGTAAAACCAACTAATTTTACGCTTATTAAGGAGGTTATTTGATTGTATTTAATTTCCACAAATTTATAAAAGAATAGAGCTATTTTAGGAAAGTTAAATTGGGAATGAAACAAAAATTAAATAAGATAGTAACAATTTTCTAGGGATGTTTTTAGAAAGTTGCATTGAGAATGAAATAAAATTTAAGAAAGTTGATTAGTTTTGCTTATATTCTAAAATGTATGTTTTTTATTGCTTATATTTCAAGCTGGAGCGAGTATTTGTAGGGAGTAAAAAACTCCAAATGATCTTATAAATAAAACAGCACGCGTACAATTGTTACCGATTGTTGTTTACAGTGTTTCGTAGGAGTAGTAATACTAGTACTACCACAAGCATAGACATGAATTTCATCAAATTTGACTTACAAAATCAGAGTATCACGGAATCCCATGTGGACTGCTTAGGTGGCAGATGAGTCCAGAACAACTGAAACAGCAATGGAGTAGTAGTACCCAAAATAAAAGCATCACCATCATGAAGCAAAATTTAACCCCGCGGTGAAAAAAATTTCTCGTGATCAAAAGTTAAAAAGAGAGAATCTGGGTACGGGTAATACTACCCTTTTATTTTCTTTTGAACATAAAAGTAAAGTATAAGAGGGGAAACTGATACAACCGGATTCTCTATGGTTACACTACCACTACAACTTTATAATGAAGTTGATACTAGATAGGTTTTGTCTTTTTCCTTACAGTGTTGTCGATGCAGGATGAAGGGGCTGTGTGTACGAGTATGCTGGCATGTCTACAGTAGGGTAATTATGTGGAAAATATACATCATCCATTTCTATACTAATTTTAAACTTTTGTTTTGATATTTTAATAAACATTTTATCTTTTATTTATATTATTAATTATTATTTGAATTCTAAAAATACATTATAAATTTTAATTTAATCAGCAAATATTTAAGTATAATACTTTAATTTTTTTAATCACAAATTTCATAATATTATTATTAAATAAAAAAAATATTATGATCATCGAAATTAAATATTAAAATACAATATCAATTTTAATTAAATTTTATAATTCGCTTAAAAAATACTCCCCACGGTCCTATGTATAAGCACCTTTTGAAGAATTTTTTTGGTCCTTAATATAAATCTCATTTCCAATTTCCAATAACATTAATTACTTCTTTTCCACAAACACCCCTATTTACTCAATACTTTTTAGATTTTCAATACTAATTATAGGGGTACTTTTGAAAAAGTATACCAAATATTTACATTTTCAATACCACTAACAATATTACTAACTAACTTTCTTAAAGAAAGTGAAATTAGTCAAATAATGCTTATATTAGGGACTGAAGGAAGCACTACTCTCTCTTAGTATTTTATAGGCAACACTTTTTAGGAATTTTTTTTAATATTATTTGTAAGATCTTATTATTTCAATTTGCAATAATATTTAATTATTTTTTTACAAATATTTTTATTAAATCAATACTTTCTAAAATTTCAATAAAAATTATAAAAATAAAATTAAAAAAATATAATATTAAATAATTACATTTTCAATATTATCAACGACAACTTTTACACACTTTATTAATGCACTTAACTTTTTCGAATAAAATTTTACATATAAGATCAGACATATATTACCTCAAAAGTTCATGTTTAGGAACAGAATGACTAGATGGGATGGGGATAGATAATGCACGTAACCAACCAACCCAAAATGTATTAAATATAGGTGGTGATGATAGTAGTGGCATTGGGAGGGGGAGAATTTTAATGGACTTTTATTATGCAGGTACTTTTTGATAGTAGCCTAACCCCCCCATCCACTCTCCTTTTCCCAAGGGTGCGTGTGACCCAGACCCCACACCCTCCCTCCTCCCCTCTCACCCCCTCAAATCTCAATCAACCCAAAAGAAAATTAATCTAAAAAAAAAATATAGATTGATCAAACAAAACAATGCATCAAAATCCTATGTATGGGTAATGGTAATGGGATTAAGTTAAGTTAAACTCACTCACAAGTCACAAACCCTTAACTCAAAAACTAGTAAATTATTGGGTATGGGAAGACAAAAGCATGAGAAAAGAGTAGTCCCATTACAAAATTGGGGGAAAATGGCAACAGAGGCCAAAGGGAGGGGGGGGGGCAAGTAGAGTGAGTAATTGACCCATGAAAAAAAAAAAAAAAAAAACAAAATCCCATGTACATGTAGTGAGAGAGTGAGAGAGAGAAATCAGAAACCACTCCTGCCACTGTTTGTGCATAGTATTGTATGTAAGCTCTTCTCGACCCAACACACAGACACACCCTCTCTCAATTATTTGTTCCCATTTCCTTCTATTCTTCCTTTTCTTCTTCTTCTTCTTCTTCCTTTTTTTCTTCTGCTTCGTGTTTCTGTGTTCTCTGTATTCTCTCTGTTCTGTGAGTGTGTTGTTGTTTGAAGATGCCACGGCCAGGGCCAAGGCCATACGAGTGTGTGAGGAGAGCTTGGCATAGCGAGCGCCACCAACCCTTGAGAGGTTCCATCATTCAACAGATTTTCAGGTTCTGGGTCTTCCTTTTTTTTCTCTCTTTCATTTTTTTTAGTCTATTTCTCTGTTCTTGCTTGTGCATTTTGTTCATAACTTTATTGCACACCATGTGTTTGATTAGGGTTGTGAATGACGCTCACAGTCCTGCTACTAAGAAGAACAAGGAATGGCAAGAGAAGCTCCCTGTCGTTGTTCTCAAAGCAGAAGAAATTATGTACTCCAAAGCTAATTCCGAGGTTTCTATGTTTTTCCATATAAAATGCTTGTAATAAATAGGAATGCAGGGTTCTTTAGATCTTTTGCTAAATTTTCTTTATTTTGTTTGTTGCTTAGGGTGAGTATCTTAATCTTGAGACACTCTGGGAACGCCTCAACGACGCCATTAACACAATCATAAGGAGAGATGAGACCACTGAGACTGGTGACCTTTTGCCTCCATGTGTTGAAGGTACTCTCAATTTCTCAGATCCACTTCTAAGGGTTTGTGTCAAAATTTAATCTTGATGTGTTAATTTGTGTCATTTGGGAATATGAGTTTAGAATGTTGAGTATTGTAGACTGAAGGTTAGTAATCTTGAGCTGCCAGTGATGTGTGCCTTTTATTTATTTATTTATTATTTTTGGTTTTTTTGGGTATGGCCTATGGCACTTGTGCTGAACTGATCAGCTGCACTTAACCTTGGATGCAAACCTGTGAGAACATCAAGAAGTGATCGGCACAATAACCCCAGGACATACCTTGCCCCCAGAACACAGCAACCTCCTCCTCCTTCTGGGCCTCCTCCTAGACCCGTTGGGGGTAATCCCTTAAACTATACTGAAGTCACAACTCCGGCTGTCTCTGGAATTCCTGTATCTGATTCTAACCAGCATGCCCACCAAAATAGTAGGCTGATGGGTTCCTGCAACTACCCCTTCTCGGACAGCTTCCCTTCTGGTCAACACCAGAGGTCATTGAGAATGGAAGCTAAATCCTCGATGAACATGGGTTCAGTTTACCCATTGTACTACGGTCATGAAGCCAAAGAGCCTCAATTAAGGACGGCCAACCTAGACAACACATGTTCAGACACAATCTTTGTGGGCAGACCAGTAATGACTCCAGTCCCTGAAGCATCTGGGATCGGTCGAATGGATAACTTCCCCTATGGTAGGTTCCATCGTGTTCCAACCAGGATTGCAAAAGAAACTGCTGTTGGCACTCATCAGGAGTCTCCATATAGCCAATGTGATTTATCTCTGAGGTTGGGTCGATCTTTGCATCCAGGTATGAGCAGAAAAGGTAGTTCGTCATATGATATAGAAGATGTTGGATTAGGAGCTTCTCAGGACGGCAGAAACTTGAGTCATCTATCTATGCAGAAAAATAAGGAGCTCTGTTTTTATCCTAGAGAGACAGGATATGGTACTACTGTTGACTCCGCCAATTATACTAAATATAATGCAGAGGGTGAAGATCAGAACTTAGACGCAGCTTTGCGGAAGCGCAAAGCACCTGTAGGTAACAGTGAGGAGGATGGGCAATTTTGCCGGTATCTAGGAGTCCCATCCAATCGGTTTACTGATAGAAACCAAAGGCCAGGTTCGTAGATAGTCTTTCTTGTTGTATCATATATGCATTAGCAGTTCAAGGTGATTCGAAATGTTGTTGAATCCTCTTTTGTAGACTCTCTCTTTAAGTGTAGCTCTGCTTGTGAGAAATTCTAGAAGCTGGCATCGAGTTGCTAACTGCATTGCTGCAAATGTGAACTGTATATAAAATCTTTGCTTGCTTTGTTTAATTTTTGCTTGGCCCTCAAAAGATCAAAATATAAATTTGAGCTTTTAAAATGGGGTGTCTACTGTCTAATAGAAAAGAAATGGTACAAATCCTCTGGGAAAGAATCACTCTAATTAAAATTTGATGCATAGCAAAAATATGATAGCTATATAATATGCACTACCCAAATTCAGCGTGCTAAGACTTTGATCTGCTAACTTGAATTTCTGTTTTATCAGTCAATATCAGCTCCCTCAACCTATGTCTTTCATCTTCTGAATTTCGGCTGTATCTCTATAACAAATAATCAAGCGAGATGCCTTAAGGTCTGTTTTTCATTATTATTAAGTGATTAGCGACAAAAGTAACTATAGAGCAAGCATGTGAAATTAAAATTACTGCAGAGCATAAACTATAACTGCAAAAAACTGGATCTGAATCTTGGTTCAAATTTGAAAATAGAAAGCAAATGAGATTAATCGAGTGAGAGATACAAGAGTATTGTGAAATGGTGAAAATTTACGATATGCAACCACGAAAAGGGGCAGGGGTTTGTGGTTGCTAGGATTATCTGCTAGGACATTAGTCTGAAATGAAAGGAATTAAGACCAATCTCAGCAGGTGGATCCAATGAAAATTTCCAAGCTAGGTACCGCCGCCCGCTGTAGGTAATCCATTGAATATTAACCACGTGTAACGTTGTGTGGGCTATGTTAGAATTGTGTGGGCTATGTTAGAAATGCTTTTATCTCTTATAAATATGCTGGTATGATGCCTACCTGAGAATTTCTCAAGATCAAATATCTTATCTGATCCTTAAGCAGTATGCATGCTTAGATATGAACAATGAATCGGTTTGAACCCTATTTGATCAAGTTCCTTAGAAGTGAGTTCAAGACATTGTTCAAAGGATAACGAGCATTATAATGACTCCATGAATTGCAAATTTTCCTGCTGTACGGTGCTGATTTATGTAGGGCTCTTTTCCTAATATTTGCAAAATAGTGTATGCTTAGCCTTTTTGTTGTTTTGAAAAGATGGGATTGCTTTACGGGGTTTTCTCCTTAGTCAGCCTTTAATACTAGTGGCACATTTACTTTTTGTTCAATGATGGCACCAAGCCACCAAGTTGTTAAACCAACACATATGCAAAACTATACTCCTTCCTCACCACTGATGTAAACCCTTGTAACAGAAAGCAGTTATGACAACGAATTTCATGGATCGTAAATGGAAAATTATAAAGAGAATTATCGTTTCCTTTAAGGCATATGTTTATTCATGTTAATGACACATGGTGACATGGTGTGTACATTTCTCGTGATAAACCTTCTCAAGCTTTAGTTTAACCATGCACATTTAGATTTTGTTCGCATCATGCAATAATTAAGTGGTTTATTCAAGGTTTTAGATCTTGGGTACTTCATTGAAAATGGTTCTTATATGTAGTATATTTTATATATCTTTAAGTCTCAACTTAGCTCAACATTTGGAAATGGTGATTCCATTCATTTATGTCAATTTAGTGGTGACAAGGCTAAGGACATGCCACATCATCTTTGCCATGTTTATAGGCGACCTTGCATATGAAGTCATGTGTACTGATTTTTTATTTTAACAATATTTTAAAATGTATTTTTAAAAAAAAAAATTGGTGTTACGTGGCAATGGTGACGGACATGTTACATCAACATTTAACTGGTGAGGATAGAAGGACAATTTTCAAATATTGAGAAAATTCAAGAACTTCAAATATTAAAAAAAAAAAGGAAAATACTAATAAGTGTTCTTAAGAAGTTAAATGAGGTAAAAAGTTTATTAGAAGTGTGATTTTTTATTTTTCCGAAAGAAGAGAAATTGAGACTTGTGATGTTTTCTTCATTCTTAAAAATCTTAACAAGTATCCTTAGTTAGCATGA
Source organism: Crotalaria pallida (assembly GCA_037953625.1). Lineage (NCBI taxonomy): Eukaryota > Viridiplantae > Streptophyta > Magnoliopsida > Fabales > Fabaceae > Crotalaria > Crotalaria pallida. The sequence goes on from CM075649.1 coordinate 182,916,489, forward strand.
CCCATAACAAAAATAAAATATAAGGATCATTTCCAAAGAAACATTTAAGTTCGGGGATCATTTCCAAACTCCATTGGCACTCCCTTCACTCTTGTTGAGACACATTGACAATTTCTAAAAGCTTAATCGCTTAAATATGTTTTTGGTCTTAGAAAATGTAATAAATTTTGATTTTAGTCTTTTAACTTTTTCCTTTGTTTTAATTCCTATCAATAACTTGTCAAAATCACAATTGGTGTCACATGACCACATCATAACAAGATACTAAAACCAAAATTTAGGTGAATAGAAGGATCAAATTCAAAGAAACCAAAATTTAGGTGAATAGAAGGATCAAATTCAAAGAAAAAAGAAATATAGCAACTAAAATTAAAAATCACTACATTTCAAGTGACTAAGACCATATTTAAATCATTTAGAAGAATGGAAAAATCTACCGAAAGTTCCTTGGAATACGCAGAAAGTCGTGGCCTCTATGTTTATCGGGCTAAACTACAATTTGGAGTGATGGATTGTATGAGCAAAAAATGGTTCATTTTTATTTTGAACTCTTTAGCATTTGTAACAAGGCTAATCTTAAAGATGAAATACAAATAGGAACAAGGGTACTGATATTGCACTAATTGAAAGAAGCAAGTACAAATACATATAGCTACTGAATTAACAACTTAAATCTAAAACTAGAATAAGGGTAAGGGTAGAGAAGATAGAAGTATGAGGAAGAAGAAGAGGGAACCAAAAGAGAGAGAGAGTAGATTTTCCTCAAATTCTTCACACCCTCCTCTTTCTCCACAAGTTGATTTATAAAGTTGCACTGTAACTCTTCCTCACTCTTCCTCATTCTCCACAGGCTTTGTGAAGTGGCCCATTTATCTTGCAATAGGTAGTTATTATAACCCACGTTGTCATGTGTTTGAATGAATCACAAAATAGATATTATCATGTAAATACTACCATGTGTTACAAAAGATATATACTTTATCTTTTTCATAAAATACATATTTTATCTTTTAAGGATTATTGTATAATATTTTCTTACATATCATAATTTAATATGTGGAAAAATACCTTGAAATATATTTATCTTATCTCACAATATATTATCTGCTAGGACATTAGTGGGAGATGCAAGGTAATAGGACTTCGGTGTAAATATGAATATAATACCTTATTCATTTTAGGAGCCAACCGTTTGATGTTATAGATATCGTTGATCGTAAATTTTCTTTTTGTTTTTAGATAAGATTATTATTGATCATATTAAAATTAAGCAATACAGGTGCCAAGATGACTGAGAAATTCGCCCAAGCGAAACCCATAGGAGTTGGATGACTGAGAATCCCATTTTTGAGCCCAAGCGAGAAAATACTTAAATGAACTAGTATATTCTTTGAGCTAAGGCCTATAGTGATTGTATCTTTTCAAACTGAGTTGCATCACAACTTTATTATTTTTAATAAAGACATTCGTGATCATGTTAATTTGTTGAATTGAATTAAAACTTGAAAGTAGTTTTTCCATATTGTTGATAAATAGGTTTTTTTATTGGTGCCTGAATTCTTTTTCATGTACCTTGATGCTGATGTAAAGGACCTTTTGATTGGTTCAGATACAATTTTCTAAAAATATTTTAATTATAAAAAACTATTCGCACATAGGCAAATATGCGTCCAAATAAATTAGATAATAGTATTAGAATAAATGGAATTAATTTGGGGAACATTCTATAAACTTAACTATTAATTAATTAAGATAATCAACACATAAACTGAAAACATCATTGACATTTTCAGTTCAAGAAAAAGCAAACCCAATCAAATTTCACTTACATCTATTTCATTGTGACTATGAACAAGATATGCGAACAGTTCATGACAATATTTTTAAAGATGTTCACTTGAAGGATTAGTTATAGTTTATTCACTTCTTTTTTATCTGAACAAGATGCCCAGCACAATTGGTATATGTTGTGTTCCTTAAGTACGATGTTAGAGGTTCAATCTCTGTCGTGAGTATGGAAAAAGACTTTATTGGTAAAGGCAAAACCCACTTCGGTGATCTCTACACTTCGGAGGGGATTAGTCTTCGGTTGGAGGATGATACCCTTTGTGTAAAAAAAAAAGTTAATAATTATTCATTACGTACAGCTTCCTCTGCATTTTGTTTTGACAATTTTTGTTTCTTTTATGTACTTTAAAGACACGGGTTTAAAAAAAATATTAAAAAAATAAATTTACTTGAAAAATTTAGTGGTTTAATATCCTAAGACTAGATGTTTCATGTTTGTATTTTTCCTATAAGAATGTACTCACTTAGATGTCCTTAACATGTACCAACACATTAGAAGAAAAAAAAAAGAAGCAAATGCTAAAACTAAATGTGTGGAAAATCATTGGAAAGTGTTTTTTTTTTTAATGTTAACGAGAGATAAAATAATGAGAACTTATGATATACTATATTTTTTATATTTATAAACCTTAACAATTACTTTTAAAACATTTCTTAAAAAGACCAAAAAAAAAACCAACTTTCTCAATCTTAAACTTGTTTTTGTAAAATAATATAGGTAAATATTAACAAGTGTTTTTAGGAAGTTTCAAAAAAAAAAAAAAAACAAGTGTTTTTAGGAGATACTAGTTGCTAAGAATCTTAATGCAGTAAAATGCATTGAAAAATATAATTTTTAAAGATTTTTGAGAGAAAAATAAATGTAAATTTATGATTGTTTTTTTAATTAATAATCTTAACAATTATCTATCTTAAAGACACTGGTTAACAAAATCTTAATACATATATTAAGGATATTTTTAAATTATGTACTAAGTGCATAAGTTAATCAAATCTTAATAAACAACTGTTTATTGAAAATTGAAACAATTTAATAAATTAAAAAAATATAGTACTAATTATATAATCTTTCAACACAAATATCCATATAATAATATGGATTTTTAAAGTCTTACCCGTAAATAACGAGACATTGCACATTTGCACGAGGAGGCACTAAATGAGTTGAACCAGGCGACAATCTTAGCAAATACAATTGAGTCACTAAAGTTGACATCATGATAGCTTATGGGCTACATGTAAGAACATGTTCATCATTAATGAAACTTATGTATTCTTTCTAAATATAAAAGGGAATATGAATGTGAACTGCTTTAAAAAAAAAAAAATGAAGCTTGCACTACAACGCAATAACGCATATACTCGCTCGGGTCCTCTTTATAAGACCTTTTTGGGATTTTCCACTTCCACCAAGAAGAGAAGATAAATTTGTTGGTGGCATTGAAAATGTGAAAATTTGATATAGTTTTTCAAAACTACCCCTATAATTATTATTGGAACTCTAAAAAAGTAAAAAATGTTTACTTTATAGGGGTGGTAAAGGAAAAAAGTAGTTAAAATGTTATTGAAAATTGAAAAAGGGTCTTATAAATAAAACCAAAATAAAAACTCCAAAAGAATCTCATAAATAGAACCGGAGAGAATAATTTAAAAGGCACTATATTTTATCTTTCTAAACTATAGTCATTTCTCAATTTTATTTTATTTTTTTACACTAATGTATCTTCCGGCTGAAAGACGAAGACTAATTCTTTTCATACCCACAACAGGAATCGAACCCCTTACATCATGTTTAAAAAACTCAATCATTTAACAACTGTGCTTGGGTTTATTGGTTAATCTTCTTAACTTAATTTCATAATTAATTTTGCTTTTCTTAAGGTTATGATTTAATGTTAAGTATATTATTTTTCAGTTAAACAAAACAGTTGGCGTTCATGCTACGAGGACTTGTCTAATTAGACAATCTAGCATGAGTAGTATAGTACCAACGACTCAGTTGGTAAGGGGTAATTCCAAGATAGTAGAGATTCTGAATTCGAATTTTATCAATGTAATGATGGTATCGTTAAAGTAGAGATTCTGAATTCGAATTTTATCAATGTAATGATGGTATCGTTGAATAATATGTAACGACTCTTTGAGTTCTCTTGTGAACCCCAAAACCCAGTTCATCTAAACTTTAATTCATTAAAAAAAATCGGAGTAGTATGGTTTCTAGTTCTAGGGGCTTGTCCCTCCTTTATAACCAAACCTCAATTCTTTGTGACTGATATCAAACCTGCTACTTCACATGATGATATTTATTGGAAGAAATGACTAATGAGTATGGATGTGTCTTTTGTTTAAACTGGTCCTACATGTGATGCCAAAATCAAAAGCAGATATCTACAACTTACTCCTATTATGGTAAAGAATAAAGCTATACATGGCACAAATAAAAAAATATACTGGATTAAGCTGATTTCATTACGTTTTTGTTCTGATTCGAGGTAGGGACCTATTTGCTTTTTGGTAAAAGCAGTAGTTGTTGGATAAATGCTAACTGGGGACCATTCTGGGATTTATCATCGAATAAGAGCAAGACCACATAGCATCCCTCTATATTAAACTTGTGCCTTTATTCATTATTGTTCACAACATTAGTAAATTAATCAGACATGAAAAGAAGATAATTAGGAGCTCAACCTTCAAGCTAGGCACGCGTAAAGAAGCATGGGAGGACCTCAAAATGATCTTTCCAAGTCAAAATCTCACAATGGCTTATATTTTAGTTGATTAAAAGTGCAAGTGGCAAAGTCTAACCCCAATATTGATCTCCACTACGGTCTAGACTTTTCGTTTGAAAAATTAATTGTCAGATGACTTGCAAATGTCACCCCACCCATACCTCTTCCAAGCTAAGACTTTATCAAACCAAAATTTTCCTTTTGGTAGATCAAACCAATTACTTTTAAGAGGGTAAGTTATCAAACTCGTCAAAATTCAAACCCAAAGGTCACAAATTTCTCCACAAGCAAACAAATTGTGATTGTGAAAGGTGATAGGTGTTAAATTTGCTGATCATCAAACTAATCTTTAATTAAGAAAGACCTTTTGAACAACAGACACCTAATACTACTTGGTCACATATAGACGGAAGCTGATTTTTTGTTACAGGTTGAATCATTTGATAGGAAAAATTGTGAAATATTTATAAACAAATTAAAGTTTTTAAATCACAATTACCATCACAGTTACATTACATGTACTAAAATTAAGGAATATTATGACGGAAAATATGATTGATACGTCTGTAATTGTTGTTATGATAAACTATCAAGATCTTAATGTTGCTACTTTGGTTGCAATTCCGAACCCAATTTTTATTTTTTTTTTTTTAAAAAAAAAAACCTTATGTAAGAGTAGTTATTAGCATATTTCATATAATCACGGAATCTATTTTATTCAAGAGGAAGATGGAAACAAAATTTAACAAAAAAATCCAAAACTGTAGCCGATGAAAGGAAAGCAGCTAAGTACTGGAAAATAATAATGGCTCAAGTAAAACTGAATGTATATGACACAACAATACAATGAGACATATCGAAAATGAATCACAATTCACATCAATCCTATAACTACAATCTCATCTATCTAGTAGAAAAATGCTGCAGCAACTGAGAGCACGGTGGCAAATAATCCAAGAGTGGAACCAAGAGAAGCAGCACCGGAGTTCTGTGGAGGGGGACTGACACTACCAGCAGGAGAGGGGGATGAAGGGGTTGTGGAGGCGGAAGGAGGAGTAGCGGTGGAGGAAGGTGAGGGGGCGGTGGAGGCGGCTCCGGTAACGTTGATGGCAAGCTTTTGACCAGCAGAGCAGTGTCCGGTGTAACCACAAATGAAGTAATGAGGACCAGACTTGGTAAGGGTGATTCTAACTGGTGGGTTGCTGTGTTTAGAAATAGGAGAGACGCTGCTGCATGAATCGAAATGCTCCTTTGTCACTTCCTCCACGTTGTGTGTATTAACTTGGTAGTTGAACACTGCACATTTCAAAACAGAACAACATGTGTTATATATATATATATATACTCTATATTATTCATAAATTTGCGCAGTTACAATTTTCTTTTTTTCGCTGAATTATTATTGGTTACTAGTGTTAGACATATTACATAAATATATATAATAAGATCACTGATATCTCCACATAACAGTTTTAGAGTTTGATATGATATTGAAGTTGATACAATTAAATTATTTAGAGTTTGATTTAGCTCCATCGATTCACAATAAGGTGCTTTGGAAACAAATTCTCAAAAGAATTAGGTCACATTTCACCAATTCTGGAAAATTTTGAAACATGCTTAAATTAAAAGTTTTCTTTAGCATCAATTAAATTGTTAGGAAAGTTTATTAGGTGATTCGGGATCAATGATCTCAAATGGTCGAAAACCATTGATCTCAGACCACTTAACAATTCCCTCCATCCAAGACCATAATCTTTGAAGGACTAAAGACTTGATAAATTCTTTACCTAATAGCTTAAATTTTTTTACTGAGAAGTTGAGTAATGAAAGGTGTTTGAGGACATAACATACCTAAGATGTCTCCAACCTTGAAGTTCTTGCCAGCAGCCCAGTTAACATAAGCAGAAGCACCACCATTAGGAATTATCCACCCCAAGTTGTCTAAAACAGTGTAAGTCACTGCTCTAGATGATGATGGAGCCGGAGCCGGAGCCGACTCCGGAACCGCGGTTGGAGAAGGTGAAGGAGGAGTAGTGGAAGCTTGGGGTGCAGGTGCAGGTGCAGCAACAGGGCTAGGCTGAGGAGCAGGGGAAGCAGTAGAAGCCTTTTGAGAAACTTTGATTGTCAATTTCTGACCAGCAGTACAGTGTCCCTGAAAGGCACATATGAAATATTGGTCCCCTGTCTCGTTAAGGGTCACAGTCGCTGGACCGTTGTTAAGCGTGAAAATAGATCCTGCTCCGCTGCAAGCATCAAAGTTTGATTTTGTAACCTTGGCAACATCGTGTGCTCCGGTAGTAAAGTTGAAAACTGCATATTAAACAAAGTTTAGATTAGAATACACGCATTGAAAAAAATAAATAAGAAAAATTTATAAAAGTAGTAAGGTTTATAAATTACAAAGAGTGTCGCCAACGGTGAAGGTTTTGTTGGCAGCCCAATTGGTGTAGAAGGAGGCACCGCCAGAAGCGATGGTCCAGCCAGTGCTATCACCAACCACGTGTCTGGTCTGAGCTGCTGAGCCATGGAAAAGAGTGGCTATTGCAAGGACCATAACAATAAGAAGGGTATTCATGTTCCTTGCCATGGCTGTGTTCTTAATGGTCAGGTCGCCCCTGTTTTCTAAAGACTAATGCTTTCTTTGTGTGTCCTGTTTTCTTTCTCTTTTCTTTGTTACTCTTCTTATGAAATAAAAGAACTGAAGTTGAAGGCAGGTTAGTGTTGGTATTTATAGATGAAAAAGGCTTAGTAATGGGTGCGAAGACGCGTTCTAGGATTTGATTTTATTTTGAATGCCAAGAGATATTGTCCAATTCAATTCAAGATAAGGAATACACAAATATAAATTCAAATTTTATCTAACAAGAGGTAGAATTGTTCTAGATATGGACCTTATCTTTTTTTTTTTTTTTGGAATTATGGTCATGTTCAAGAGATATAAATTATGTCCCATCTAATATAATGTTGAATTGTTCTTGAATTGAAAGAGAAAGATACCAATTTTATCTTCATCTAAAGATCCACCATAATTGATTGTAACTCCGAATTACATTCCACCGTATGGTAAATGATTTTTGACTTGTTTGGGTGTGATTGTGTAAAAACAAATTTTAGTAAATTTAAATTACAAGGATATTAAAAACACATTTCAAAACACATGTGTGGATTAAAAAAAGTGTTCTTTTTAAACCATTTTCAAATTAACAATATAATTAGAAAAAAAAATATGAATAATATAATTTAGAGTTGAAAAGTTACATCCTATACTCTATAAACGTAATTAGCATGTTATTGTTGGTGAGCAAGACGTTGTTGGAGAATAACTAAATAAAAAATGGTCAATGTTGTCATCTTTAAAAAAAATATATATGAATGAATATTTTTGACAGAAAATGTATGTTTCTTTCAAGAAAAAAAATCCTACTACCTGATACTGTCTTAATTCATTGAAATTTATTTTCTCAATATTTTTCAGATCACATACATCTTTTAAAATATGCTCGAATACTATAGTCTATAGAATTAATGGATAAATTGGTCAAATAAAAAAAATAAAATTAGTTATTTTTTTTATAACAAATTTTTTATTTTTAGCCAAAACTTGACAACTATTATTGATTATATTCTAGTTTAAAAATGTTGTATTTTTCTTGACTCGGTTTTGATTTCTAGAATTTAAACAAATTACAATTCTCATTTCTTTACGATATCTAGCAACTAAAATATTTTTAGGAATGGAAATCAAATAGGTAAAAAATTGAAGCGCGCGTGAGATATTGGGCGGTGGACGTATGAATACGTAATTTGTTTGGTCAGCAAAATTAATATAGGATTAGTTTTAGCTACATCTTGCGGAGATCTGCGACTTCCAGAAATTTAGATTCATAGCCGCGTAAGACTAGAAAAGAGAGAGCTAGCTCACCAAATCAATTTGACTTCTAGCGTTTACTCGTCCTCCCCCGCCACCTTTAATTTGTTTTTACACCAACCATGAACATGAACATGAACACATGGAGTCAATCATAGACTCCCATTTTTATGTTGTTCTATTCTTCATTAATTTAATTTAAAATTAACTACTGAAATTGAACTCCTTGATAAAGTAATAGCAATAATGAACGGAAAAAAGGCTTTCCATCATGGGGGACCACTTTTGAGAGAAAGTATACATAATAAGAGATGTGGGACGGAAATTTCCAACATGGGGGCATCCACTTTCAATGGGAATATAATGTTACATGCACTTTTTTATTTAAAAACAAAAAAAAAAAAAATATTCCATGAACATGTGATATATATAGTTCATGAACATGAGATCGAATTCGTCAAACATCTATTAAGCTATTGCAAATTAATTACCAAATGATGGATGGGTATAGTATTTCCCAAAAATTCAGCACTTTCCAGCTTTTTTTGGTTTGCACCCTGGTATCCGGCCCACTGGACCGACTAATCCAGTTCGAGGGGGTCCCGGAGTTAAGGTTTTATTCCTCTCCCAACGTTGTTGCGGGGGATCGAACCATGGTTCGCCCTACCAAGTGCAGCCCCTGACACCACTGCACCAACATTCCAGCTATTTTCCTCTTTTCTACTACTTTTCACGGTTAGTTAGCTTAAGCTATTTTTTTTCTAAAATTTTCTTAACTCAGTCTAAAAGCTGAGAATAAAAACTTAAAAAATATTAGATAACTAAGGATGAGTCAAACTAAAAAAAATTCTAGAGACCAAAACCAAAAACACTTTCAATTTTCAGGAACTAAAAATATAAATAAGCTAGAAAAATAAATTTTATAAAGAAGTGTTGTTGATAAAGCAAATTACTTACATATCAAAATACTAGAATTACACTACTCATAAGAAAAACAATAGAATAGCGATTACGAAACTTTATATAATGAAATTAGTAAATCTTAGAATAAAACCAAGTCATACGAGTGAAAATATTCTATGAGATAAGAATATTCTAGAATTTTCAATTATTTAATAACCTAAAAATACTAATAGGTAGCTATCCTCTCCTTTCTTGATCGGCTTTTAAAATTCAAAATTGATTCATAGACCTACAAAATTAGCCTACAAATTAATCTACATCACAAAGAGATTGATATGTGTCACTAGCTTACTTTTAATTGGTTGACAAGTGACACATTCTTATGGTGTATGCTTGTTTGTAAGTTGATTTTGTAGGTTTATTTATCATAACACTCTAAAATTAATGGCATCTTATCAATTGTCGCGAAAGAATTAAAAAAAGATATTTATTTTTTAATAAAAAATCTCCCTCCGTTCCATTTTGTTTGGCGTTTTAGACTTTTTTTTTTCATTCCATATCTTTTGTTTTTTTTACAATTTCAATGCATAAACATATTTTTCTTTTCAATTTTAACTTTTCATTCAATCATTTCTCTTACTCCTCATTAATTCTACTTTTATCATCCTCTCATCTCTAAACCATTATATATTAATTAATGGATACACTTACTAATAGAAATTAAATATTAATACAATTTTCAATAAGGATTAAATAAGAACATTTTAGATAAAATACACATAAACTTTACAATAATCAACACTTTCTTAATCTGTATGCCCAAACATAAAGGTCAAACAAAATGGAACGGTTTAGATTAATTACTTATGGATTTTTAAAAACTAAGATTAAGAAAATCCAAAAAAAAATTTATTAAAAAACAGTTAGGTTTCAATGAACTAAAATATGACTAGAGTTACCCTTAAAAATTATGAGTAGAATTGTGTAACAAAAAGAATAGAATTATTAATGTTATGAAGTGTGGCAAGCACGTTAATCCACCAGTATAATTAAATATTATTACTTTTTGTTTTTATTATAGGTCATTTTTTAAAATATTTTCCGTCGTACTTATATGTCACTTAATATTTTATATGCATCATTTATTATTTTTTTCTTTTTTATCCTTATTAAATGCTTTAATTATCTATATATTTTTTGTTGCTCATTAACGATGTTAATTTAAAAAGAAAAATTGAGAGAGTAAAATTATAATATTACAATATATTTTCATAAAATTTATAAAATTAACTATTTTTTTTTATATATAAATCGATTAAACATGCTCTATGATAATAACAAGTAGGGGAGGGAATATATCCACGCGAATAAAATCTCACAGTAACAACTCCCCGTGAGTTTCACACTTCAATAGTAGGGAACTATTTTTATACACTATTTTGTCGTGTAAATTTTGGGGATCTGCACTTCTGCAAGTCCCTCATCAAATGAAATAAGTACTCAGTGGTTGGACGTTGACATGCTAGTGATCACACATCAAGATCGATAAGATTGAAGTCATTGAACTAAAATTTTAGATTTAGAATATGTTTGTAAAAACTAGTTTATACTATCATCTTGTAATTTATAACTGTAAATTTGTAATTTGTAATTATGAAGTTAGCTGAGAGTTGTTAAAGTATTACACCAATCCAATTTAGTTTGATCCATATGATCTAATATTTGCTTGATGAAATTGTTAATTTGTATTTTCCAACCCTGGGACTGGGAGAGCTATAATTGTAGACACAAAAAATAAAAAACTGGTGACCGTAACTTGCTGTGCATTGTGTTTTTGGTAGGACTAGCTAGTTGGTAAGAATGCAATAAGTCCATTATAAACTTCGAAGGGTAGACTTTAAGTTTTGTTTTTTGGTTTTTTTTTTAAAGTAATACACCCTCTTGTCTTAAATATAAGAAAAAAACCAATTTCGCATGTATTAAGGAGGTTAATTGAATATATTTAATTTTTTCAAATTCATATAGAACTTGACTACTTTAATAAACTTGCATCGAGAATGAAACAAAAAATTAAATGAGTAAACTGTCACTTTTGGTCCATGAATTTGTCAGTCGCTATAGTCAAAAATGGTTTTTGGTCCCTGATATTGACAAAGATGTTTCACGTTAGTCCCTTGGCCCAACTTCCGTTGACGTTCGTTAGCAGTTGAGCGACGTGGCTGTTAGTTGTTCACTTCAACCCCTAATGTTCATTTAAGTTGTTCACTTTAATTAGTCCCCAATAGACATTTAAATTATTCATTTTAGTCCCTAACCTCTTATATGGACTCGTTGTTGTTATGTTTCGAAAACCATATCTGTGAATGGTATTGTGTTCTCTCTGTTGTCCTTTTATTTTTGAAAACCCCATTGCTTCTATTGTCTCCTCCCTATTCTGTAATTGTAGTTGTAGAATATTTATTTGTATTCTCCTCACGATTTTTCGTTTTTATTTTCCCCTTTTTGTTTATTTGTGTAATATATCTCGTAACACAAACCCTAATTTCACCTCTTCTGTAATTCGTATTTGTTGTTTTGTTTTGAAAACCATTTTTGTTGTTTAACCTCCTCTAAATGGTCCCAAACTAGAGGATTTTGATCCATTGTCGAGCATAATTTCACCGATTAATGATATATTTTTTTAGAGAATTATTTGCACTTCTATCTGTCATTAAATTGTGGCAGGGTGTTGAATTGCCACTACAAGAAATTTGCCATATACCAACGGATAGTTTTAGTGACTAATGTAAAAACCGTAGGTACAGACATGCTATACTTACAGATGTTCCGTCCACCGTGGGTATATATTAAATATATCTACGGAAGTTCAATTTCGTTACTATATGTATTAATGACAGACTAGAATCCATAGGTATAGTCATATTATACTTATGAATCCCATTTATATCCTATAGCGATTGGTGCAAAACTGTGGGTATAGATTTTATAAACCAACAGTTTCCAAGCATTGTTGCTATAGATTTTCACACCTCCCGCTAATATTTCACACTCCCGCTGGTATTTCATTGTGCAAATTGATCCTTCCCTCACTCCGTAACCTAAGTCGCTCCTTCCCTCACCCATTCACAAAATCTCTCTTCTTCACTACCACCTTTCTTCTTCCCTCATCCATTATCAACCCCTCCTTCTTCACCACATTCAAATTCACTCTCAATCACTAAATCCCTCACTCTAAAAATGCCCTAAACCAAACATGTTGCTCTTCCTCAAACCCTCACTCTTCCCATTGCCCTTCCTCGGCACGACCTCGACTTCAACCGCCACGCTTCAACCACCAAGTTCGCTACTCTCCCAGGCTGCAACGCTCGCAACACGTCAGCCTCCTCCACCTTTAGCCGCCACAATTCCTTGTAATCCCTCCCCTCTCTTCCCTCACCAACCTGGGATCGAGAGCAAGAGCGTGAAAGAGAAAGAGAAAGATCAGAAGCAGAGAATCACCCTCCACATCCAAGGAAATCAATGGCTCCAAGGACACTAGTTCCTCTGGTAAGTCATCTTCCCTCACCAACAAACAAAGACTCTTGCTCCTCCTCAAATCCTATCTCCAAAAATTCCAACGCTTCTGATATTAATCTTATTTCTTTCTATCTCAATTTTTCTAATTAGCACATTATTATTATTATGTTTTAGATTGATATAACTAAATTGATATTATTAGTGTGATTGATGATGTTAGTGGTTCTGCTAATTCTATTTTTTTACGCAGTTAAGACTTGCAGAGAGGCCAAGTGATGGCTTTCATGGATGCTATTGCTGCCAAGCCCGGTCTTAACCTATTTTGGGTCGTAGGGCGAAATTTTTTTTGGGGCCCTACTAAAAAAATTTATTAAAAATAAATCAATTAAAACACTATATATTTATATATTTAATTAATTAAAACAATGATAACAATCAATAATAAAAATAGGTATTATATAAAATAGAGTTGAAATAAAATAAAAAAATTTATTAATTAAATAGGTAATTAAAATTGTTTTCATGTTACTTCTTCCGTCTTTGTATATAATATCATTTTGGTTGAATTCACGTTCATTACTAAAGTTGGTTAAGTTAGTTAATTGTATTGAAAATGTGAACATTTGATATGTTTTTTTTCCAAAACTATACTTATAAGTATTATTGAGAATCTAAAAATTGTTGAGTAAATATGGATGTTTGTGGAAAAAAGTACCTAATTGTCATTGAAAATTTGTATTAGGTCATATAAATAAGAACAAAATAAAATTCTCAAAATGATGTTATATTTAGGGACAAAGGGAGTAAGTTTTAAAAATAAAGTTCATAAGTTAACCTATTTATAAGTCAAGTGCGCAAATAAAAAAAATAAATTAAAATATTATGCTAAACTATTAATAATTGAAAGATAAAAATATGCAACTATTAATTTTTTTAAGTATAAGTACTATTAAAAAAAAAATTTGGGGCCCCTAAAATTTTTGGGCCCTGGGCGGTGGCCCTCATTGCCCACCCCCAGGGCCGGGCCTGATTGCTACTATGAAGGGTAGAGTTGAAGATGTTAGGTCAAGTGTTGAGAAGCTAAGATGTTAGGTCAAGTCGGCGTCACCGGTGGGTTTTGAGAAGTGAAGATGAGTTCTGGGTTTAAGAAATTTTTTTTTATATATAAAAAAATTAAAATTTATAATTTGTCTAAAAGTACAAAAGAACTAAATTACAATAATCTAGTTTTTATGTTGGACTAAATTGCAAAACTTAATTTTGACTAATTTAAGTAATGATGTGGCATACATGTCTTAGGTGACAAGGTTTTATTAGTTTAAGAATGGATTGCATAGCAACCATTCAATTTTTGATTGCATTTTAGAAATTTCCTTATTATTATACGCTCATGCCAAAACCTCGTGTTCCATTCCAGAAAGAAATGCTTGTCCAAGGTGTAAAAATGATAGAAGGTTAAGATTAATAGAGATTAGAATAATTATTAGGTCTATTTGAAAAAAAGGAATATGATAAGTATTTGTTTAATAATTAAATAAGTCTTATTATTATTATTATTATTATTATTATTATTATAGAATGTTCTTAGGGTATTATGATTGTGACAAGTGTATGTTCATTAAGAGTTTTAGACTTTTAGGGGTGAGTATTTATTATAAAAAAAAATGTATCCGAAAAATGAATCAAGTCTTTTAGTTTTTATTTGTTATTGACTTATTTCTCTTGGTAGGAATTTTCTTCCCATAAAAAAAACCAAAAGAATATTGTGATTGCTACTTACAATGGAATTTTGCGGCTTGTTATAGCTTAAGCTCATTTGAATTTGGAAAAGGTTGTTCTCAACCACCCTCAAGACCTATATATCAGCATTGGAGATGCTTTGTTTGTTCTTTTTGTGGGGGTGTCTTGATAGATCAGAGATTAACCCATATGGCTAGAAATGTGAAATCATCATCTACAAAGAGTGCAACGATTGACTATAGCCTATTCTTTTATCTCCAACAAAAGGCCGGCATAACAGAAAATAGAGTACTATTTCAACATACACGTGGGTGGTGTCAAAATAATCCTAATTTCTACGAGGATATGAAAAGGCAAGGGGAGAAAGAGCAGTTCAGTGCATAAAATTCAATAATCTTCATATTGAAGATAAATTAAACACTAATTATATTTTAGCAAACTGAAAAGATCACTTAAGTGGTAAGTTGAGTGATAAGTTGAAAGTGTCTCAAGGAAATTAAAGAAACTAGTTTATGTTATAGAATGCTACTGTGACATGGACACAATGTATGTGATTTCAATACATACAAAATAAGTAGTGCAGTGCAGCAGGGTCCGTCCTTAAAGAATCATATATAGTATTATTGGTCTGGTGAATTCAAACCTTAGCTTGTTGAACCATCTGGAACTTATGACCTTTTAAAAACCACGTTTTTTTAAATAACAAACTAAGCTTAAAAGAGGAACCTGCAGGCATTAACCAAAGGCGATATGGAGCTGACTCCATGAATAACTTTGATCCTTTGAAGCAGCTGATGAGAATATATATGAAGGAGTAATCGCATGACCACTGAAGCGAAATTGGGCATATAATTTAATATTTATTGCTGCCATGGCTAATAGGCTCAAAGAGTAACGAAGATGCATTTTACGTGTATTAGTGTATACATGAATTCAGGGATCCATATAAGAATATCATTAAAGAAACCTAAGCTCCATCCACTTAGACTAGCACTCATAGCTATATGGAAGGAGCACTTTTCATTACGTAAATAGGTCCGGATGTTATTGAAACCTTCCAGGACATTAAAAAACTTAAGATTTCTGGTTCAACAAAGACATTTTCTCTACACATACAAACACGCAAGCTAGAAATATAACTTGTGAAGGCCTAGTCTCTAAAAAGTGAAAATTCATATAGTTTAATTTCTTTAGTGATTTAATAATTGAAACCTTGATGCAATAAATATTAGGTGTAAATAATTCACTTTAAAGGTTAAATAAGAATATGTATTCTTAACCCCGAGCGTGTGGTTCAGTGGTAGAGATTGATTCACGCTTAAGCAAGGTCCGGTGTTCGAATCTTACTTTGTGCATGCAGCATCGTTAAGTACCCGTGAGGAGATTAGTCACTGCGGTCGGCGATCAGTTTGGCCGATTCTCATACTACACTGGCCAATATAGAAAAAGTTTAATTAAGCTAGCCATCTTGTTTGTTAATTCATTTGACTGATTATACTTAAATAATAAGCAAATCCCCATTAATGACACGATATATTGCAAATCTATAAAAACAACAATCAGTTTAATGTCAGTCAATCGTTTATATTATGTGTTCTCTGCCAACCATGCTTAGTTTTAAGGTGACTTTAATCAGTTTTTTTTTTTTTTTTTACTTAATCATGTTGTATTGTGTTTGACCTAGGGACAGATTTATAAATGCGTAGGGAAGAATCCAAAGAAGTTTAAACCGATATTTTCTTTAAAAAATTAAATCAATTATAGGATCCTTTTCTATAATTTGTGCAAATTTCTCCTTACCCACTCGCTCCTTTGTTTTCAATAAAAATGAAAGCTTAGAAAGAATGTGCAAATGTGAATAATAAGAAAATTAAATACAAAACTATTATGATGTTGTCTTTCTCAACCAAAAACTATTGAATCCAATTCATGAGATTTGTTATTCAAGCCCAATGTAGCCCGGAGATATATCGGTACTTTTGACCATGCCTTTGCCTTTTGTATCTAAACTCTAATTTGTTTGAGAGTAGTGCTTCCTTGTGACAAGTTTCCATCTAGTACGATATATATATATATATATATATATATATATATATATATATATATATATATTTTGATGACCTGGTCATGGATTCTTAGCTTTTTCAAACGAAGTGAAGCAAAATTAATTATTTACTAGGTATTAAGATATCTCTGGTATTTTATTAAGGTATAATTATCCCACTTTGGCAATAATTAATGGCATCTACATCACTACCAAATCACATCAAAGAAATTGTGTTCAATTCTTTACTGTATACTTAATTATTTGTTCTTTAAGTTGTAACAAGTTTGCTTATATAAAAAAATAAAAAAAGTTGTAACAAGCTAAGCTCAAAGTCAAAATTATATATTTTATTGTTTTATGGTATTGACAAATTTTGTAATGCACTAGTGTACATAAAACATGACATGATCATATGTTACACTTTGTTGAGAAAGAAAAATAATAAACTAATCTCACATTAACTAGAGCATATTCTCTCCGTCCCTTAATATATGGCATCATTTTGGTAGAATTTGTGTCCCTTTTTATAAGTCGTTTTAGAATATCTAGGTAATATTAAAGAGTTTATTCCAAATACATCCCTCATAATTGCATAGGGGTGATAGGGTAATAATTACAATAAAGAGAGAAATGAATAGAGTCGTGAAGTTTTAAATAGGGGTAACCTTGGAATGACAACATATTTTTTGATAAATTTGAGAGTAATAATTACTTTTCTTAATACCAAGTAATAATCTGAGTGAATTAGGTAAGAGTGACTTATATTAAGGGACGGAGAAAGTAGTAAGTTGAACAATATATAAGTAGAAAGACTCATGGACCTAATGCCTTAAGGTTTTGGGTTAAGACATGGTGTCATACTACTTATATTATTGTTCACTTAACCTCATTAATTCACGCTCTCCCTAATTAAACAAGGACTTGGATCAAAGGGCCTATACTAAAATTCTTCTTCCCCCGACTATTCAATTAGTTCTTCCTCTCTCATAGTTAATTCTGATTTCATAATTCTAATACAATTTTGGGAGTTACTATCATGCAATCCAAAATTGGATGGTTGCTATGCAACCTTTTCTTAAATCTAGTTAAAATTAGGTTTTTGCAATTTAGTCCAACATAAAAAGTAAATTAAAAATTTAGTCCTTTGTACCTATAGACAAATTATAACTTTTAATTTTTTAAAAAAAAATTAAAAGTAGTTAAAATTAGTCACTTGTGTAAAAAGGCTTAATGCAAGTGACTAAATTTAAAATTAAAAGTTATAATTTGTCTATAGGTAGAAAGGACTAAATTTTTAATTTACTTTTTATGTTGGGCTAAATTGCAAAAAACTAATTTTAACTACTTCAAATAATGACATGGCATAGGTGTCAACTTCTTGTTGGTTTAAGAAAGATTGCATAGCAATCATCCAATTTTTGATTGCATGATAGAAATTAATACCCTACATTTTACACATATCTTAAACCCCAATTGCTAAAATGCAAGTTTGATTTAAAATTTTCACTCTTAGAAATAATAAGTCTGGTGAAAAAATAACAATAATTCTTGTATACAAGTAACTAAAACAAATTTCAACACAGTAATTGAAAGCCCAACATAGTGATTGAAAGAACCCTGGAGTATACTACAAGTTACAACTGTATCATAATACCAAGTAATAACTGTTCTAAAACTAAAACAAAAAATTGAAGGCAACAATGAAGAGGAGAAGAGAGAAGGATGCAGCAGGAAGAGTGGTGGCTGAACCCTTTGGAGGAGGAGGAGATATAGCACCTGGCACGGTTGAGGATGATGATGGTGGAGTAGTGGGGACTGATCCCGATGGAAGAGGAGAAGAAGGACCTTCAGCAGCAGGAGGAGCTGTTGTTGGAGCAGGAGATGAAGAAGAAGAAGAAGAGTTAGTGACGTTAACCATCAGCTTTTGGCCACTGCTGCAATGGCCTGTGAAAGTGCATGCAAAATAGAATGTCCCAGGGTGATAGAGGGTCACTCTGGCTGGTCCTGTTGCCAAAGCTGGGGTATTTTCACTCACGTTGCATTTTTCGTATTTCCCCTTGGTAATTTTGGCCACAGTATGGCTTCCAGATTCGAAGTTGAACACTGCAAAAGCAAGGCAAAATCACAATTGACAAACACAACTTTGACAGCATACAAATAAATAAATAAATAAATCAGTAACACGTTCAAATCAAAAAAGGGTTTGAATTGCCATCTGCAATAATAATTGCGATCATCATATTTGTGACTTTTGTAATTTCTACAATATTACAACAATATTCACAACCTCAACTATCAACAATATTGCAGTTTAAATGGTATCTGTGATCGCCACAATCGCAATTTAGATACTAGCTAGGTTCTAATATTTCTCTGTGAGATAGAAAGTTATAATAACAACAATACTATTCAAAAGTAACATTAAGGTTATTTGTTGTGTGTAGATATTCACCTAGAATGTCGTTTACTTTGAATGTAAAATTTGAAGCCCATTTGGAATAGAAAGGAGCACCACCAGGAGGAAAACTAGTCCAACCTATGTTACCTCCCACTGTGTATTCTTCAGCTTCAGTGCTATGTAGAAACATTGCAGCCGCAACCGCAATGACCACCACAATAATTGACACATTCCTTAATTGAGCCATCTTTTTACTGGTGTTGTGTATCAGATCTCCCCTGTTTGATAGCTCTTTCTGTGTTCCTATGTGTCTGAGAAGACATCAACTGCTTTCTTCTTGTGCTGAAAATATATATAGAGAGCATTGGCTACCCCTTCATAAATCATTAGTAATTAATATATTAGATTTATTCTCTAAAAGGTTTTGTTATGACATTTGTAAAGGTTATTAGATTTTTTTAAAAAAAAAAAACAATCATGTTTAGTTTTTGGGTCGTACTTTTTGGCCCCCATCATTTACTCACCAGCCTCCACTTAATTCCACCTTATACAAGGCGGAAGTGCAAATTTTCACTTTCCGCCTCTTCACAGTCGGTGTGTTTCCGCCTTTCACTAGCCGGCACAGTGAAAATTTGCACTTCCACCTTGTATAAGGCGGAATAAAATGGGGGCTGGTGAGTAAATGGTGGGGGCCAAAAAGTAAATGTCTAGTTTTTTGGGAATAAAAAAATTATATTTTCCAATAATTTTTCATTATATTTGGCTCATTAAGTAATGTCACAAATGAGCTTGTTAACATTTGCTTCTTAAAAAAAATTGTGAAAAGGTAGACAAATCACAAACAGAGGTGACAAAAAACCCGACCCGACCTGACTAAGCCCGATATATAAGTGAGTTTAGATTCTTAAGATACAACCCGAATAGATCATGAGCCTTTTTAGACCGATTTATAAAGCCCGAACCCGTCAAGTATCCGGGTCGCCCACGAAGATTACCTAAAAAAAGTCTGAATTAGTTTTTTTTTTTTTTAAAAAAAAAAAAGACATGCTACCGGATTTAGTTAAATATTTTTTGATCCGAAGTTAATCTGGGCCTTTTTAGCCCGTCCCGATCATGGCCCAAATTCGAAACGGATGGGCCCAAACTTGGCCGAGTAGCCCGAATTAACAGCTCTACCAAATCACTATAATTCTAGTATCCAGAATGATTAATGATAAAGTTCCTCTTTAACTTCGTCAAATCTATAGTTTATTTTAACAATACTTAATTCTTTTCTCTACGCAAGCACACTTTCTTGTAATATAATGAAGACCTAGTCTCCAAATTTATATGGTATAGTTTGCCTCCTTTCCTTACTAATTTAACAACTGAAACCTCAGATAAATTCACTAGCCATTTTGGCCAATTCTCATGCTCCCCTGGAAAATAAAATAAACATGCTGCTATATGTTAAACCTGCAGCTAAGAGAAAAGTCTAATTTAGCGAGTCATCTAGTTTGGTAATTAATCTTAATAATAAGCCAATTCACACATGATGGCACGATATAATGTTAGTCTATCGTTTATGATTGGTTTCTCTGATGATCCAACCATACATAACTTTCAGATGACTTCAAATCTTTAATCTTGTTGATGTGTTTGTCCAGGCCTTAGAGTTTTTAAACTCCAATTTGTAGGAGAGTTGAGCTTGTTTGTCGCAAGTTGTAAATTAAATTGATTCTAATTAACATGGTCTTCGATTCAATGATGCAAATTTAATTATAGCCATTTACATCCCACCATAGCAAAAACCAGTGATGTCATAACTACCAAATCACATCAAATATTTTATGTTCTCCTATTCTTTATACCCCAATTTGCTGTTTAAGTTGTAAGAAGCTCAAAGTCAACATTATTTTATGCGTACTTGACACCGAACAAATCTTGTGATTTACACATAAACATGACATGTTCAAATGTTCCATTTTATACCTTAAACCTCAAATTGCTTAAATGCAAGTTTGATTTAAATTTTTCACTTGCAGAGATTGGAGAAATCAAAATAAAAATAATTAATCCGTACGCAGTGCTCCCCATAACAGCTGGAAACTGAAACAAATTTGTAACATGAACGAAAGCCCCTTGGTAGGCATAGATCTTAAAGGAACAATTTGAAACCAGAAGATAGAAATTGATAGAACCTTGTAAACTAAATTACTAATATATGTCTATTTAAAAAAAAATAAAAATCACTATGTATACCATAAATAATATAGGTTTATTCGTTTACACCATATTTCACTTGCCCATTTACATTCACTTTCTGACATTAATTTTATCAATATCCGATGATAAATTACCGTTGGATGAAGATATGATCAATAACAAAAAGTGAGTGTAAGTGAAAAATATTCCTCTTCCTCATTAATAATTAGTACAAAAAAGTTGTACTAGTGAAACAAAACATTGAAGGCAACGGTGAAGAGGAGAACAGGGAAGATAGCAGCAGTCAGAGTGGTGGCTGAACCCTTATGAGCATGAGCATGAGCTTTAGCACCTGGTGCAGTTGAGGATGATGGTGCAGGGGTTGATGAAGAAGAAGGAGACTCATTCTTGACTTCAACCGTTAGCTTTTGGCCACTGCTGCAATGGCCTGGTAAAGTGCATGCAAAATAGTATCTCCCAGTGAAATTGAGCCTCACTCTGGCTGGTCCTGTTTCCCAGGCTTCGGTATTTTCACTCACTTTACATTTTTTGAAGTTATGCTTGGTAGTAATTATGGCCATATTCTGCCTTCCAGTTTGAAAGTTGAACACTGCCAAAGCAACGCAACATTACAAATTTACCCATTCACAAACACAACTTCAATGACAACAAGGATATTATTTCGAGATTATGCACGGGTTTTAAGAAATAGTTGAATAATTAATAATTTAGGATATTTTGATTATAATATCTTTTATGTAATCAATATTATTCAAGATAGAAAAATATTGAAAGTGTAAAAAACTAAAAGAGTGTAATAAATAAGGATGTGTTTGAAAAAATAACATTAATTATGTATTAAGTTTTGCGAAAAAATAATAGTCCTTCCGATTTGAAAGATAAGAAAAAAAAACTAATTTCACACTAATTAAGGAAATTAGTTTATTGTGTTTAATTTTCTCAAATTTATAAAAAAAATAGAGATATTTTATAAAAGTAACATTAGGAATAAAACACAAAAAATTTATTAAGATAATAATTTTATAAAGATGATTTAGGAAAATAGTATTGATTAATTTTCCTAAACACAACTTAAGAAAATTAATTTTACTTATATTTTAAAACAAGAAAAATATATATTTTTTTCTTGTATTTCAAATCAGAATACATGATACAAAAACTCAATGAAAACATATGATACAGAGGGAGTAATAAATCAGCAAGACAAAGCAACTTTATTAAAATGTGCAACTCTATAAGAAATGTTATTATAATCCTATGGAGAAAGTAAATTAAGGTTGTTTACTATGGGTAGAAAATCACCTAATACGTCGTTTACTTGGAAGGTATGATTTTCAGCCCAGTTGGAATAGAAAGAATCGCCACCAGGAGGAAAGTCAATCCAACCTTTGTCATCTCCAACTGTGTATTCGGCAGCATCTGTGTTCTGTAGTAACATTGCAGCAGCAATGACTACCACAACATTTGACAAAACCCTTAATTGAGACATCTCTCTTTCTGTACTTCTGTGTCTGACAAAAGAAAGGATTGCAGCTGCAATTTTTTTTTTTTTTTTTTTTTTTGCTGTGTTGAAAATATATAGAGAGGACATGCTAACCCCTTCATAAGCAATGCAAATTTTAAGAATAGCTTAGAAGCTAAGGAAGATATCTTGTAATACTTTATTGAATCTCAGAAGATTTTATCCTAATATAAATGCTATTAATGAATAATAAATCAAAACCAATTCCAATTTATCTAAAATGGAAAATGCTATTAATGAATAATAAATCATAATTCAATTTTGTCTCGTTTAAGCAAAGTATCGAATTCGATTCTTCGTGGATGCAGAAAATTCATGTTGGGAGACTCACTTGCCATAGCCAGACACGCGACCCGGGTCAAATCCGGATGTACCTAAATAGTATTTGGAGAATGAGGAAAAAAAAAGGTGTTTTCTCCGTCCCAATTTATCTCTCACATTAGCCTTTTTAACTTAATTCAAATTATTTGTTACTTT
This sequence comes from Crotalaria pallida, assembly GCA_037953625.1. Lineage (NCBI taxonomy): Eukaryota > Viridiplantae > Streptophyta > Magnoliopsida > Fabales > Fabaceae > Crotalaria > Crotalaria pallida. Next base: position 182,939,745 of record CM075649.1, read on the forward strand.
AGGAATTCGAATGTGTATTAATTATTTTTTTCAAACTTTAACATTTCATTTAATATGTTGAAATATGTTAAATAAATAATAATTAAAAACATTATAGTAAAGTTAGTTACTCTCTCCGTTTCATATGTAATGTTAATAGAGTTTTTGTCTCATGTTTCATATGTATTATTCTTTTAAAAGATTCAATACATAATTAATTTTATTTTTCCTAACACATCCATATTTATTACACTCTATTTTTCACTTCCAATATCTTCCTCTCTCTTCAATAATCATTATATAGGGGCATTATAGTCAAAATACATCAAATTCATATACCATTCAATCATTTCTTAAAACACGTGCAAAACCTTAAAAAAAACATTATTCCCTCCGCCTTGAAATATAAGGAAAAAAACAAATATTTTTCTTGGTTTAAAATATAAACAAAACTAGCTAACTTTCTTAATTTTTATTTCATTCTCAATATTACTTTCCTAAAACATCCTTAGAAAATTGTTATCTTATTTAGTTTTTATTTATTCCAATGCAATTTTCTTAAAATATATCTATTTTTTTTATAAATTTGAGAAAATTAAATATAATCAAGTAACCTCGTTAATAAGCATAAAATTAGTTATTTTTGTTTATAATTTTAGCCGGAGGGAACACTACTTATGAAACGGTGGGAGTAACACTTTTCTTAAAAATTGAAGTATTAAATGACCTTTTTAATCTTATGAAATTTCTAAAATGATAGATAAATTAGATAAGAGGGAGCGTGAGATATCATATAAATATCATAACATATTAATTGATATACAATCTTGTTAAAATGGTAAGATATTTCATAATAAAGTACCGTATAATTTTAAGATTTTTTTCCTTTTAATATATACAATCTTAATATGAATAACATAAGAAATCCTAATCCTTTGAAATATTCTATGGGTTAATATAAAGAAATATTTCCTTTTACAAGGATAATATAAAAATTAAAAAAATATATATTTAATGTTTGTCTAACACATTAATCAATTATCAAATAACTAATTTAATATATCTTATATTGAACAATCAATCACAATTCAAAATTTACAATTTTAATACATTTTCATCGATTATTTTTACTTGAATACAAAATTTTTATCATTTTTTACCATATTCACCGGACAGAAGGAACACAAGCAACGCAACCTTCTACTGTATAGTTGGGTTGTGATACCTTACTTCGTCACCTTTGACTTTTTTTGTTATTGGATTTTCTAAAAACTGAAAATAAGAGATTCCTTATATAAAAAGTTACTTTTAAGACTTTAACTTTAACAACGAAAATGTAACTTTATGATTCCAATAGTAATATTTATTTTTCCATTTTTCTCTTATGTTCGATTTAAGAAGCGAGATTGCGCAAACTCTTTTATTTAATAGAAATATTTAGTGGGTTATACATGCAAGAGGAAGTCAACCGATGGAAATGGTCCCATAACTTGCCTCAAAATATACCAAAATATACCAGTCTTCTTCAAGGGTACTGCCTCTATCAACTTGTTCATTTCATAATGCATATATTAAATTTAATTGTCAATATACTTAATAAATACCATAACTTGCCCCTGAAAATATGTAATGAAATCCCTCCATTATATGTAAAAACTTCAACTTTTTGAGCCATCACATTTTAAGTCTAGAGAATACTTCCATCAAAGCATTTTTAAGAGAATATTTGCTTTTGAAGATGTCCATGTGTACAAATCAATATTTGCTCTTTTTGTAATTCAAATTTTCAAAATCCCTCCTTTAATTGGTAACTGATTATTAAATGAAAGTATGAAACCCAATTGAGCCGTTGAAACATATATTTGAATTCAATTTTTGGGTTCTGAGATAGATACACTATTTTCCACTATATGATATTGGTTTTGTTTGACAAAACTAACTTATAGCTGTGAGCTTGTAGTTATAGCTTTGAACTTATAACTGATAGTTGTGAACCTAACTTATAGCTGTGAGATTATAGCTGGAAACTTATAGCTATATAGCTAGCTTATTGAACTAGAGTTGTTTGACAAAACTAGTTGTGCAACTAATTTAAACATGTTATATAACTAAAAAGGGTAAATAGTAATATAATTTAGTAAAAAAAGGGGGTAAAATTGAGATATGATTTATTGAAAGTTCTTATTTTTTCTCAAAGCTACTTCATGTAGCTTTCTAAAAGCTAACTTTCAAAAGTTATAAGCTTCCTTTTTGAAAGTTGTAAGCTTCTTTTATATTTTGTTCACCAAGCAGCTCTAGTAGCTTATTGAGATCAATAAACTAAAAGCTACTAAATAAGCTAGAAACTTGTCTTACCAAACTCAACCATTATTTCCTAATTGTTATATGATTTTTAATTGATACCCGTCCAATTGAACTGCTGAAAGAGTTTTTTGAAGTCAAATTTTTGACTACATCACATTAACAATTGAATCATACACTTTGATTAACAACTGCTTCTTAACGAATTCGAAATTCATATTTATTATACACTAGGTTTTTGCCCGTGCATCGCAGGGGTTGTTTGAATTTTTTTTAATTATATTATTAATTAATAATAATATTATTTTAATCTTGTGATTGGTTCAATATAAGATATATATCAATCGTTAAATTTGTCATTTAAAATTAAGTTGTTCAACAAAATGAACTACATTAAATTCTGAATTAAAAAAACCATCAAATTAAATTCATCATGATAGTCTAAGTAGATTTTATTGTATAAAAAACCTAAAACTTCAGTGAGGTATCTTTTTCTTTTCTTGACTCTTGATTCTTTTGATATTATTGGTTCGAGTTAAGAAAGTACATATGTGCAAATTGATTAGTACGGAGGATCTTTGTACATTTGCGAAAACAATGCACCATTTCATTGTTTTATTATTTTTTTTTGTTGTACACCAAGGGTATCTCCAGCCTACTGCAGGCGTAGAGATCACCGAAGTGACTTTTGTCTCTACCAACAAAGCATTTTCCATGCCCACGACAGGGATCGAACCCCTGACATCATGCTTAAGGAACCCAGCTATCTACCAACTGTGTTGGGCTTTGTTGGTACCATTTCATTGATTTAGTGCGGTGTACCATTTCACTATTCAAACGGTACATACCATCTCTCTCTTTTTTAAATTAAATTATTTAGGATTTAAATTAAATTATTCAGGACACGTAGTATTTCTCATTGCTATTTATTTTCTCAACTTTTTCTGAGAGATCTTCGTTTCATGAGGATATCAAAGTTTAGGTTAAAAATATAATTTAGAGTTTGATACATTTGACATCCTATAATTACGTAAGAATACTAAATAAACTAACTTGGAAATCACAATAAACAAAACTTTCTTAATAAAATAATAGGAAAATCACATTAAAAGAAACTTACCGGCAAAAGAAAACTTTCATGAGTCTGGTAGTTTGTGCAGTGAAGTAGCATAATGACTCTGATAATTTATCCATGAGTCTACTTGCTTAATAATCAAAATTTTTCCTTTTGTGCAATGAAGTAGTGCACTGATTCCGATAGTTTGTGTTTTTAAATGAATAGATGTTTTGTTGAAAGAGTATTAAGATTAAAAAAATGAATAGGTGATTTGGTGAAAGGGTATTATTGGAAGAGTACATCATTTTAGTACAAAACATTGCATTGATACATTTTTTTTTTAATTTGTAAATTTTCAGGACGCTTGGCATGCCTCATTGCCTTTTATTTTCTTAACTTTTGATGTGGGAGTCCCATTGTGTGAGGAATTTTCTGGTTGCAAGGAATAGGCTCAAAAATATAATTTAGAGTTTGATAGATTTGATATCTTATCATTACATAAGAATACAAAACAAACTAATATAGAAATCACAATAAAAAAAACTTCCTTAATAAAAAAAATAGGAAAATCACGTTAAAAGAAACTTACATGCAAAAGAAAATTTCCGTGAGTCTGGTAGTTCGGGCAATGAAGTAGCGTATGTAGTGACTCTGATAATAGTCTACTTGCTGAATAATCTGAATTTTTTCTTTTGTGTAATGAAGTATTGCATTGATTCCAATAGTTTGTATTTTTAAATGAATTGATGCTTTGTTGAAAGAGTATTAAAATTAAGAAATGAACGGGTGTTTTGTTGAAAGGGTATTTAATAGTGCACCGTTTTAATACAAAACATTGCATTGATACATTAGTTTTTTTTTTTTAATTTGTAAATATTCAGGACACGTGGCATGTCCCATTGCCTTTTATTTTTTCAAATTTTGATGTGGGAGTTCCATTGTGTGAAGAAATTTTTTTGTCAAGGAATAGACTCAAAAATATAATTTAGAGTTTGATAGATTTGATATCATATAATTACATGAGAATACTAAACAAACTAACATAGAAATCACAATTAAAAAACTCTTAATAAAAAAAATAAGTAAATCACGTTAAAAGAAACTTACAGCCAAACGAATTTTTTTTTTTTTGAATCTGACAGTTTGTGCAGTGAAGTAGCGTAGCGACTCTGATAATTTATGCATGAGTCTAATTTCATGACATGTGGCATGCCTCATTAGAATTTATTATATTTTACAGGTGCATTAGTATTGTTTTCGAGTTTATTTTCTTGAATTATATTTAGAAACACCGTTAAGAAAGGGTGTTAGTCCATAAGATATATCTTTTCAAGATTTTTTATTTTTTTAAAACTATTATGAAAGGGTGTTAGTCCATAAGACATATCTTTTCATGCATTTTTTTATTTTTTTAAATAATAAATATCATTGACACGTGACATATTTTATACGTTTCCATTTTCCTAAATTTTATTGTGAGAGCTTCGTTTCAAGAGGAATTCTCTGGATTAAGCATTTGATCTCAAAATTATATAATATTGTTTGATTAATTAATAATTGATTTTACAAATTCGGTAATCTTTTGATGGCTCCAAAATTTGCAGGCCTCCTAATAATTCAACTATTACACATTGCAGCTTTGTCTATGTTGTATTTTTTTTAAAAATTGAAATACAATTAAAATTCAATATTATTAACTATTTCAAATTGTTAATCTTGGCATAAATTAATATCAAATCAGAAAACATAATAATAAATCAAATATCAAAACCAAATATCTCTTTCACATGTTTTTTTAGACTCCAAAATTCAAATTCTAATTTCAGTTCATAAACTACTGCTGGCACTGGCAGCAACCTCAAAATGAAACTATTAGAGTTGCTTATATATATTACTCAAATTTATTTGAAAGGTCGTTTTAGCTTCTTTTTTTTAAACTTATTCTAAATTATTTGTCGCTTTAGGAATTTGAGAGTGCACTAATTAATTTTTTCCACACTTTAACCTTGCTTTTAAGCATTTTGAAATATGTGAAATATGTGATAATTAATGTAGTGTGTAAGGATAATATAGCAAAATTTTCTTATTCTGCTCTTAAAAATTGAAGTATTAAATAACTTTTTTAATCCGTCTGAAACTTCTAAAGCGATTGATAAATTGAAACGAAGGAAGGGAGTATTTAATTTTTAAACATAATGATATATTCTTTACCAGCATATACCATGAAAGGATCATGTTATGAAAATTACTCCTTGGCTCTTATTTGTAAGACCATTTTAGGGAAATTCACGTTGATTAAGAAAGTGGATTAAGATCGTTAGTGGTATTGAAAATGTAAACATTTAATATACTTTTTCAAAACTACCCCTATATTTGTTATTGAGATTCTAAAAAATGCTGATTTAATAGGGGTGTTTTTGAAAAAAAAATTAATTAAATATTATTGGAAATTGAAAGATGATCTTACAAATAAGACCAATTTTTTTTTCCTAAATTACAAATAGGAGCGGAGGGAGGGAGTATTTATTAGTATATCATTGGGTCAACTAAACTACACAAGTAAATATATTTAAATAAACTATGATAAAAAAAATTTAAAATGTTTAAAAATTGAAGGTAATATATGTGTGTTAGTGGTTGCGGATGACACTTTGACAGAAACTGAATAGGATATAGATTCAAGAGTGATTGGTTCGTGCTTCTTTGGGTGCATGCTATCAGTCCAACACATAGGCCAACATCTTTTTATTTTTATCCATAATCATCAAATTACATTTATAACAATCCAACAAACAATTCCAGTTGTCGGTGCAGCTGGAAATTAATTGAAAGCTAACTTATTCAAACAATACACAAAAGATCATGAAACATGAAACAAGCCCCCTATATGATATGTTACATAAAAAATAACCAAAAATGAACTACTACATATTACGAGTAACTGCCATTATTCTAATTCTAATTTCTAAAACAAGACATTTACCATAATGGCCATGAGAAGAACAGAGAAAGTAGCAGTAACAACAGAAGAAGAGGCAGTGACATTAATGCCCAGCTTTTGGCCTAAGCTGCAGTGAGGTCCAACGGCGCAGGCGAAAAAGTGTTCTCCAGTTTGATTGAGGGTTACTCTTGCTGGTCCTGTGTTGAACACTTCAATAGTTTCATTCACTTTGCAACTCTCAAAGTTTTTCTTAGAAAGTGTAACCACGTTATGAGCTCCAGTTGTGAAGTTGAAGACTAGGAAAAAATAATAATAATAATCAAACAAGCAGGTACATAGCTCAAAGAGATAAATATATACATAATCAGTAATAAATTAAACAAAAAGTTTCCAAAACTGTCAAATAATAATAGTAACAAAGGATATAAAAGGTTGTGTATGCAGAGAAATAATAACCACCTAGAATGTCGTTTAGTTTGAATGTAGTATTGGCAACTGAGGCGGAATAGAAGGAAGGGCCTTGACGAGGAACAATCCAACCTGCAGCACCACCTACTACATGCTCTTCAGCTTCTGTGATGTATGGCATTATTGCTGCTGCCCCAAAAAGGAGTAGGAGGAGAATTCTCACATTTATTATTTTAGCCATGATGAAGTTTTGTTGGAAGTGTGTCTCTCAGGTTGCCCCTACCTGTTTATTGTTTGATAACTCTTTCAGCGTCTCAGATTTGAGAATGAGGAACGAGAGGATGTAGGGATGATGCCCTTTTTATTTTCTTAGTGAACATATGGAGGCAGAGGGTTCAACGCAGGCTAAGGCTAACCCACCACTCTTGTTGCCTTCCATGATTGATATCACCTGGTCCCATCTTAATACTAATAAGGTTAAACTAATCTTTTAGAGTTTTATTCCTTCACGTGACACTCATGTTCAACTTGACCCTTGCTGTCGTCATACAAATTGACCCTTGAACAAAATGAACAAGTTTATTTTCATACATTATCATAATAATTTCTGTGAAATTAAAGTGAGAAAGTAGAAGTGCACCATTGGTAAGTTTAACAGCATTGAGATGGTAATCGGCTTTCTTTAGGGTATTTGAATTTTTCTACTATAAAAGATTGCAACCAACTAAGGCAGTGTGCACTGATAAACGAGCCTTTAGAGAAGATTTAGATCTAAACTTTTAAGAAAGACAATTATCAATAGAACCTCCTAGATACGATAGTACTTAAGAAAACTACCAAGATTCAAATATTTGTAAAAGTGAAAAGACAATTGTTCATGGAACCTGGTAATCACGATAATGGGCTGAAGGTAAGTAAAATCAAAGCCTGTAGGGATGGGCATAGTAACTGTTTAAAGCAGGTGCTACAACATCAACTTTACTCCTAAGCATATTCTATTCAACATTAATTGTGATTTCCCACATATAAATGTCTTCCATGTAATCTCTTGATAATAAATTGATCAAAATGGTTGGAAATTAGTACAAAAATAGAAGCTTCTTCAAATATTGCATCTTCTTAATCATTTTTCCCCCTTTTTCGGCCGGTTTGCTTCTAGGTGTTTTAGAGTCACATGATGAATTTAAAATCTACTCCATAAAACTGAAGCTTCAGTGCTGAAAATTTAGAATGTATTATTAAATAAAACTGAAACCTGAGTGAAGAATGAGAAAATGCTTTACAAGGAGAAATAATTACGCATTTGCTGAATATGGAGAAAAACATCAGCATTTCTAGATATTGCTTTATGAAATATGACAACCAATGATATAATTTTGATCTACTATGAGACAAGAATTGAGTCCAATGCTCCCCCTTCATTACCAAGAACTGATTTGCCATGGAAGTTGATGTCATTAGATATATATCACTAACTCCAGAAAATCAGCAGTATCAAAGCAGATAGAGAGAATACTATGATGTAGGACCGGGACAAGCCTTGATTATTTATATTCTGCCAAGTGAAATCAAACAGGAACCATTCAGCACCATAATGAGATATTTTAAGAAATTACATATTCTGAAGTTGATTTCTAGTAACTTATTTTTCAACATTCGAATTCCCAGGAGTAATGTAAGTAGCAAGTTTAACTTCAACAAAAAAGACTGAGTATCTGGCAAAAAAAAAGACAATCATGAAAAAGGGCAATCAACTGAGATCAACACTCCACCTTTTCCCCTAGAATATGAAGAAAATCTAGAAAAGGCTAGTGCAATTCTAATTTATAGCAGTCCTAATTTCTCAATGCTTAGGGTTTTAAAACCATTTTTGACAACACACCTATAATCATTCGTTCTCATGCTGTCTCATTAATTCGAATTAACTACTTTCATGAGATGAAAAATTCCTGAGATATAAACTATAAGAAAGGATGTGAAAACAGGGAGTTATATAGTATAGTTAAGGAATTGTATCAACAATTGGGTGTAACCCACATGGTCATGTACCAAGTCACTTAGGAGTTAGAGATCCCGGGTTCGATCATGGGCACCACCATTTGGTGGTTTATTGGTGGATTTAATTTCTCTTCCCCGTAGCTTACGAAGCAGTGAAATCATTTTAAATAAACTTCAGATACAATGTTGTTTTGACTTAAGACTGACTTAATATCTCTACCGTGTAGATCATTTCACATGAGAACAAGATTTCCTAGGAGGGGTGAGATTATGTAGGGAAAGGAAAATAACTAAATGTGTTCTGGGTTCATGGAACATGGGTTCTGGTTGACTTAATATCTCTACAGTGTAGATCATTTCACATGAGAACAAGATTTCCTAGGAGGGGTGAGATTATGCAGGGAAAGGAAAATAACTAAATGTGTTCTGGGTTCATGGAACATGGGTTCTGGTTCAGCAACTAGACTAGCTACAAAGGAAGAAAATAAGTAATCAAGAAACAATTCACATGTTGAACAAACAATATTTAGAAGAGCGGTGGGAAAGCATTTTCTATCTGAGAGAAGTCTACGGTACCTTAAGAGACAAAAGAGATGAATCTCCAGCATTAAGTCCATGAAACCCAATGTCATATGATATACTCCCGTCAGCCTTGAAAAGCCCAAAGTTCCTCTCAGAGGTTGGCCCAGGTTTTGAATTCTCATTGAAAATAGCAAAAATGTAAGCCTTCACAACATTTTTTGGCCTGTGCGGAGTTCCTTTCTTCTTCGCAAGCCTTTTACGCAAGTTATAATTGTATGTCCTAGCATTACTTGTATTTGCTCCGACTTCATTTTGATCTCCAGCAGAGGCCCACCCTGTCTCAGTAACAATGACTTCCATTTTGTCAAATCCAGCATTCTCCAAAGCAGCATACGCTGCATCAATCTGAGCATCAAGCATGTTATCATAATGCAGACGAAACTTTGGATCATAAATTCCTTTTGTTGGCTTAAAAAGAGCATAATTTATATCAATGTGATCTGGAGCACTGATGTAGGCTAGGAAAGGGTAAGCATTCAAACAAAAAGGAGAGCCAATTTGTGAGAAGAACTCCAATAGCGGCTTCATATACTGACTAACATTATCCTTAAATTTACAAGAGGAGGGAGGGTACGAATCCGCAAAAACAGCAAATGAGTTGGCAGTAGAAATCTCAATTCGTTCATGCAGTTGAAGTTTCTTGGTAGCATTGTAAATATTTTTTACCGCACCCAAAAGAAGTCCCCACAAATTCATGTCATCCCCACCCAAAACTTCATTGCCCACAGCGATTCCAACAATGCGTGTGCCAGGAAGAAATGACTGCACATTGTCTTTCACCCAGCTCAAAGCATGGTCCGGATTCGAACTCATGTCTTGCAGCTGTCCATTGGGAAGTCCAACTACAATTTCAAGGCCAGTTCCACTAAAGGCCTTGAGAACACTGTGATCGGCATCATAAATTCGAACATTTCTAATTTTTGCTGCTCTGAGAAGAGTAACAACTTCATCAGGTGAGGGGATGTTATTTGCAATCCTGCCATAATTTATACCATAGGTTCCGGTGAACGCTTGCACAGTTATTGATGCTGCAAACCAAATATAAAAGGAGAGAGCTAAGTTAACACTTAACATGAAGTAGCTGACAAAAATACATGCTAAGCAGCTACTTCTACAACCTATCAATAATTGATCAATCACATTAAGATGAAAAAAAGAAAATTGGTACTGTACTAAGAATATGCACAGGACATTATAAAAAGCTAATCTTTAAAAAACCCTCAAAAGGAAAAAAAAGCAGCAATAACCATAAATACGAACAGATAGGATTGGAATAATCATCAAATATGTAAGTAAGGAATAGTGGTCCCAGGTGGAATTTGAAAGGAAAGATATTTATCAATGTCATAATAATAATGATAGCTTAAAAGGTAAGCAATTTTCATATATTAGAATTAGAATTAGTATTATAAAAATAAAAATATAATAATAATAATAATAATAATAATAATAATAATAATAATAATAATAATAATAATAATAATAATAATAATAATAATAAGGCAATTAAAGCAGAGAGAAAAAGCCTGAAAGAAAACCTAGTCTTGAGAAGGAAAAAGAGAGGCAAATTTGAAAGAAAGAAGAAAAATATAGTAAAACAAACAATAGCATCATCAAGAATTGACTCTGAAATCAAAACTAAATCAGTGATTCAATGATAATACAGAATAATAACCAATAGAATAAATGAGTAACTGACTCAGTTAAAAATAAACCTTTGTAAGTTAAAAGCATGAATATAATAATAATAATAATAATAATAATAATAATAATAATAATAATAATAATAATAATAATAATATGATTAATAAAATAAATAAATAATAAAGAGAAGGGAGGGGAGAAAGAAGTAGCTACCGATTGGAAAGAAGAAGAGAAAGAAGAGAAGAAAGGGGGGATAAGAGATGTGATTGGCCATGAAGAATTGAGAATAGAGAGGTTGGGATGAACAGAGTGGTGGTGATGCTTTTTCTTCTTCTTGAGGCATGCCATAAGACGGAAGAGGAAGAGGGGTGTGTGTGTGTATAGCGTTGAACTAGAGCTTCAGCGCTTCTTCTTCTGCAGCTGCTGTTGCTGCCATGAAGATGAGTTATAAGTAGATCAGGAGCAGAAGAAGGGTGTTTGAAAGTTGGAAGAGAGAAAAAAGAAAGAAAAGGGAAGGAATTGAAAGAGGTTTTGGGGAGTTATTTATAGACAGAGAGAAAGAAAGAGAGAGAAGGGAAGGGAAGGGAAGGGAAGGGGAGAGGGAAGGTGCAGAAGAATAGAGCAGAGTGTACTGCAATTGGTGGGTCAATGCTCTTTCCCACTCACTCACTCACTAGTCACTACTCTCTTTCTCTTTGTTTTTTCTTTTGTTTTTCTCATCCCACAACTGCCCCCTCTCCCAAATTTGCCTTACACGTGTCTCGCTGCCCTTTTTCTACGTTATAGTACTCCCTTCAGCACCTGTCGGTTTATATTTTATTTTATTTTATTTCAATTTTTAATAATATTTAATTATTTTTCATTAACATTTCTATTAACTCAATATTTTTTAAAATCTCAATAATAACTATAAGGATAATTTTTAAAAAATATATCAAGTGTTCAAATTTTTAATGTCACCAAATTTTGTTTTAAACTCGCTTAAATTCAAGGTCTAAAAATTGAAGGTAAAAAATTTAAAAGCTATAAAGGTTTATTAGGAAATTAAATTTATTATTTTTTTAAATATTTATACATAGTTTTTTAATGTAAAAATATTTTTATATCTCTTATCTTTGGTCTGAGTTTAAGAAAAATAATTTTATACTCTCGCATAAGTGTTTTTTTAAAAGAAATTTTATGGAAATTAGAAATTTCAGTTAATATAATTAGTGATATTGAAATTAATAATATTTGATATATTTCATAAAATTATTTTTATAATTATTATTAAGATTCTAAAAATTTTTAAATTAATATGATTATTTGTGAAAAAATTAATTTACAATTAAAAATTGAAAAAAAATTATAAATAAAACAAAAAAAAAATCCAGAAGAAGTATTATCATTGGTGGAGTATCTCCACGAGTAGTTGCAAGACAAATGCTTGGATGGATTGAAATAGATGGATGGGATAAATTCCTCCTAAAAGTGATGAGTGTCTCAAAATGATATTTTACTCACTGTTCTTTGAATAGCAAGTACTAATACAGTCATACATAAAAAAAAATTTATGTGGTAGGTTGATTTGTAAACTTATTTATCATTATTTTAAAAGAAAAAAAAAGGTTGAAAAGGAAATTACCGTATTTAATGTTATGTTTAAATGAAATATTTTCGGTTATTATTCATTTGTAAGTTGATTATAGTTTTGTATTTTACTTTATTTTTAATGTTTTAAATTTAATTCATTGTTAATATACAATAAAATTATATTCCCCTATAACATAAATTTCTTTAAAATATACTAAAGAACTTGTCGTCGATTAAAATTACAGTAGTGGATAAAAAAAACAAATATTGTATATTTATATATATTTTATGATTGATTAATTGGTGAAAGAAGAATTAAATTATTGATTTGACAATTGATTGATTTGATAGATAAAACATTAAAAATATGTTTTTTTTTTTGTTTTTTTTTTACTTTTTAAAATTTTACTAACTTTGAGAAACTAAGTGAGTAAGGAATACACATTTTTAGTGTGAACTAAATGTACCCTCAAACCAACCGTCAAGGACTAATTCCTTTATAGATGGAAAAAATAATACACATTTTAATTAAAAAAACCAGGTATGGATAATTACTTTAAGAGTTTAAATTTAAATATTGAAAATTAAAATTGAGAATGAAAATGATACATGGAATCCTCAATAGTTAACGCATTTAGTACAGCTACAAGACAAAGAAATGTTTGTGCTATTGGATTCAAACATTAAACAAATATTTGGCTAAAAAAAAAATGTATGTGGATTAACCAAAAATATCCTTTGTTTTTTTTCTAAGGGTGTCCCCTTTAACCATCAAATGCTAATCTATTTTGAAGAAAACGGATTATCGAAAAGAGTGTTGTTTCTGCCCATGAAATATTTTGACAAATGATAATAAAGTGTTCTTGTTGTACTTGTTAAGAACCCAAATGAAGTAAATAGTCATTGAAAAATTCATTTTTTAAGATTATCGAAACACAGAATAATGTACACTCATGATTAATTTTATAAGTTTAGAAACCTTAACAAATACCTTAGCAAGACGACCCAAATATTTTTTATATGAAACTTTAAAATGAAAATCCTAATATAATGCATAATAAAGACCCATTCATCTATAAATTGTGGTAGTCATTATTGATACTAGTGTGAGCATAAAAGGTTCACCCATACTCAAAAGGATAAACTCTAATTTAATCTCTTTGTTTCAATTTATATTTTGTTTAAGGATATGCATATAAATTAAAAAACTTATTAAATGCTTTAAATTTTAAGAAAAATATAAAATGATTTTACATTTGTATCCCATGCTTCATTAATAATCACACATTTTGAATATTTGATAAGCTAAAATACAAGGATAAAGTTGAAAAAATAATTAAAGAATCATTAATTTCTTAAACCATCAAATATTTTTTTTGTGCATCAAAGGTATTTTCCGGCATTTTTCATGCCCACGGCAAAAATCGAATCACTAACATTATATTTAAAAAATTCAGTCATTTATTAATTATATTAGACCTTGTTGATAAGCGACAACTAATTTAGAATAAAATAAAAGTAATAAAGCAAAAATTAAATTGAAATACAGAGAATAATTTATAGGCATGCGTTTTTTTTTCTTTTGGAAGCCTGTATCTCGAAAAGGAACGAAACCAGTAAATGAAAATAATTCAATAATCAATGATTTCTTTATCAGTAAAAACAATCAATGAATTTAGTTGTAGTGATCATTAATTAATCAATGCTAATGAAAAATATTACTCCCTCCGTTTCATAACCAGTGTATTATAAGATTATATAGGATTTTAAGAAACGATCAAATGACATAAGAATTTTGGATATTTTGGCTATAATGCTTCTATATAATTATTATTATTAAAGAGAAAAAAAATATTAGAAGTGAAAAAGAGAATGGGATAAATGAGTGTGTGTTGAAAAAATAACATTAATTATGTACTATTTGGTTTATTTTTGTGTACACCAACTGGTGTCCGGATTTGGTTTACCCAGAATCCGACTCATTCAGTCCGACTCAACTGAACTCGCACTAAGCGGTAAGGGTCTCCGAGCCGGGGGTTACTCCATACCCAAGGCTTGAACTCGAGACCAGTTGGTTAAGGGACCAAGTGAGCTACCACTTGACCAACCCCACGTTGGTTTAGTAAATTTATTCACGAAAATTTACTATCTGCTTATGTAAAAGAACAATACATATGAAACATGCGATAAAAACTTTATAAACACTAAATATAAGATGAAGGGGTTATTACAATTTAAATAGACTTGTGTAGTTTTATCATAAAGAAAATGATATGTGACAAGTGGATGTAATCCACATGGTCATCTACCAAGTCTTAAGGTTTGAGAGTTGGAAGTCCTGGATTCGATCCTGAGAACCACCATTTGGTAGATTTAAATCCCCTTCCCCTATCCCCATAAAAAAATCAAAAATACTTTGCCTATAAAAAAAATTAAAAAATGACACGTCTCATAAAGTGTTATTTTCTTTTTTATATAGCCATACTTGTGCTATAATCATTTTCTTTGTCGTGGTAAAAAATAATTTATATTATCGTTTTCTTTGTTGACACATATCATTTTCTTTGTTGATAATTGATTAACAAATGACAAATCTCATGTTCTCGTGATATCGGCCTATTTGTAAGCATATTGTCATTTATCAAAGAATAATGTGTAAATAATGTAAATGAGAAAATCCAATTAAAAAATTGTGTATTTAATATTATTTATGAATAGTTATTTTTTTTATTTTTTAAATTAAAGTTAATTTTATATTATTGGGTTCCTTGTTACATTGCCAATAGAGCAATAAATAACAACGAAACCTTTTGAAAATATGTCCCACAGAGTTAGCTCATCTTGTCGAGCAAGGGTAAATGTTTGAGTTCATCAAACTCGGGCAACCGGTCTCTTTTCCTTTCCATTAAAAAAAAATTGTCTATTGAAAATGAAAATAATTAAATGATTTTCCAATTCTTGTGGCAAAAAATAATTTTTATACAATCAAATTCCTTTCTTCTCATTTTGGCTACAAGTTTTGAATCAATTTAACGATTTAAGTTTCCAAAGTAATTTTATATGGTTTGGGTGCAATATTGCAAAAATGATATTCCTTCTTACGAAAATATGGTATTGAACATAAAAAAAACACTTTTCCATAACACTTAAAAAAAAATCTAGATCACTGATATTATGGGAAGCAATTTTGCTAAAATCAAATAAGAATGTAGGATCATTATGAGATGCAAATTTTTCAACAGATGTGTTTATTCGTTAAAACATACATCTGTTCATAGTTTGACAAACTATCATCAACATATAATAACTATATAAAAAAAAAAGTATACCCTAAATAAAAATCGAGAAAAATGTAAGTAAAGGTTGTTCCGTCCGGACACATAACTAAAGAACTTAGCCAACAAGCCAACTTCAAAAGAAAAGGAAATAGCCGTGTGGAAAAAATGGGTCCGGATAGAAAATGTGCACATTGTGGGATCTTATTCATCAGCTGATGCGCGTTCATCAACATTCCCCTTTGGAACACCATTGGCGAAAGATTATATATATATATATATATGGGATCTTTCTATAATATGCACTCGATGCATAGGTTAATCCAACCTTAAAAAGAAAGTATTAATTGAAAATTGTGAAACTTAATAAATTAAAAAATAATTATTTAATCGTTCAATATAATTTTTCCATTTAAATTCTTTTATTCTATGTATAGGATGCATATGATATATATATATATATATATATATATATATATATATATATTACTAGCTTAAAGCGCTTTCGCACATCGTAAATACAAAAATTTCAGCGTGGTGCAACAGTGCACCAAATAAAAGTAGATGAAAAAATAATTACTTCTCTGTCTCTGAAACTAATATTAGATATTGGATTTTGCTTGTTTTTAAATATAAGCATTTATATCAATTTCTAATGATATTAATTATTAATTTTTACAAATAGCCTTATTTAATTAACACTTTTTAGGAATCATCATAATAATTATAGGGGTAATTCTGAAAATGTATACAAAATATTATCATTTCCAATATCATTAACAATATTAACTAACTTTTTTAATATATGTGAAAGTATACCCTAAATACTTATATTTAGAGACGGAGAGAGTAATACTAGAAAAACGTTACTCCCTCGATTCCTTAGCTTTGGATTTTTAAGTTTTTTTTTAATGGGTCTTGCTAACAAGTGTCCTTAGGTTAAGGTTACTGAGAGTAGTAAAACAATTATAAGTTAGCATTAATCACTCTCTCGAAAACCTCAAAAATCACATATTTCTATAACAATATACTACTTTTAGTTTCTTAACAAGTGCCCTAAATATTTTCCTTTTTTAATTTCATACTTTTGTCCTTTTACCATTTAAATACATAATCATATTTATTTTTCAATTTTAATCCTTCATTTAATCAATTATTTTATTACTCATTAATTTTATTTTTATTTTCTCTCTTATCTCTAAATTACTATACATTAATTTATATGAACATATTTTCTAATAAAAATTAAATATTATTACAAATTTAAATAAAAATTAAATAA
This sequence comes from Crotalaria pallida, assembly GCA_037953625.1. Taxonomy (NCBI): domain Eukaryota; kingdom Viridiplantae; phylum Streptophyta; class Magnoliopsida; order Fabales; family Fabaceae; genus Crotalaria; species Crotalaria pallida. The sequence goes on from CM075649.1 coordinate 182,956,784, forward strand.
AGACATTTTAATCAAAATGCATATAAAACTTATATAATAATCAACATTTTTTAACACGAATATACGTGCACCATCATTAAAAAAAATTAAGGAATGGAGGGAGTAGTATAATGCATTTGTATCACTGATATTGTCCCAGGTCTTTGTCTATTGGTGTGTCGGAAAGAAAATATTGATTTACAGAAAACAAAGGCAAACTTAATTGTAATTAGATAACGATGATAATTGTAAAAAATACTACAGTATATGTTGATGTATGAATAATTGCTTACAAAATACTTAATAAAAAAGCTTGTATAATGGTACCGTAATCAATATACAGTAGTTTTGTTGGTGTCAAAAATACATATTATATCTTTCACCAAAAAAAAAAAAAATACATATTATATCTGTTCAATAATGTCTTGTGTCTTTCTCTAAGCCATATTATGTATTAAGACTTTGTTTGGTTTCACGTTCACCTCCATTCAAACGTACCTTTACTTTGTCCAACGAGATTTTACTGTTATTTTTTTGTTTGGTTTCGTGTCTCATAATTGCTTTAATTGCCAAAATCAATTTTAGAGTAAAGCAACTCTAGGTTGCTTCTGTGTCATAGATGAATCCATTTTAGTTTTGAGATTGGTATTTTATCGATTTTGCCCTTCTTACTTATCATGATTCTAATATTTACATCGGGCTTTTGATTTTAATGTTTTGGGTTTGGTGTTCTCAACATGTTACTTAAGCTATTTTTTTCTTTAAAAGTTATAGAAAGCTTCTTAACACAACAAAGAAAAGTGGTTTAAAAAAATAAATACAATCAGAATGATAGCCGATTTTTTTTTTGTTAAATTAAAATTACAATTACAATTACAATATGGCTATATTCTTTTTATTTCTAAACTCTATTTTTTGGGTTTTATCTGGTATTTCTCAATCCATTGGGTGATTGACTAATTCCTTTTGTTGGATTACTTATAAAATAAAATCTAGATTTTTTAAAAAGTTTAAGTCTATTTTGGTAAGGCAAATGTTATCAAAGATTTTTAGTGTACGAGTTAAATATAGTCAAAATATATTGAAAAATGTATTTTTAAAATTTTCGATGTAAAAAATAATGTGTACTAATGATTATTCAGTTCCTTGTTAACAAGGTCATTTTGGTAATTGCACATTTATAAACAATTTTGATCAAAATTATCCAAACAATATTATTTTATAAAATCACTTTAGCAGTAAACATATCCAAACATAAATCACTTCATTTCAAACTCAATTTTAGCAAGAATCAATTTCATTTAAAATCAAGTTTGTACACACACTACATAAGAGAAAAATGTTGAACAGAATATGCAACTAAGAATATGGTGAAAGTGTCAGGGGTTCGATCCCTGCCGTGGGCATGGAAAAGGCTTTGTTGATAGAGGCAAAACTCACTTCGGTGATCACTACGCCTCAGAGGGGATTAGTCTTTGGCTGTCGGCTGGGGATACCCTTGGTATAAAAAAAAATGGTGAAAGTGGCCCTTTTTGCAACCGCTTTACTTGCAATTAGCCTTACAGACGGGTTGAGGAAGCAAAACGGTGATAACTTAAAGTAGAAGCAGTTTGCATTAGAGGACTTTCATCCTAACACAACCAATACTATTTTTTGATTGAGAACACAACCAACACTATGTTCTGTAAGTTTGTTTTGTTCGATAGCCCTTTTCCACTTTTTAAAGAAGGTTAAACTTAAAAGGCCTTAAATTCCTATTCAATTGGAGATCTTATCTTTACATCTTTTCTTTCTTGAATCAATTTTAGTGGGTAAACTTTCTTGAATAAGTTGGATTATGACATTGGTCGAGTTTAGTTGATACCTAATGGCAATCCAAGATTAAAGTTACAAAGACCAACGGAGACTATAAAGCTTCTAAGAGATAAAAATATAGTATACTCCCATCGATCCTATACGTAAGATCTCTTTAGAATTTTTTTTTGTCGTATTGGTAAGACTTATTTTATTTTCAATAGTATTTAATTATTTCTTTTCAAAAACACTTCTATTAAGTCAATATTTTTTGTAAACTCAATAATAATTTTAGGAATACTTTTGAAAAAATATATTGCATGTTTACATTTTTAATACTATTAACAAAAGTAACCCATTTTTTCCTTAAATTTCTCCACATAAATTTTACATTTAAAATTGGAAGAAGTAATTACGAAGTACTAATAGACAAGATTAACTAAGAAGAAAAATCCTGACTATTTAAGAAGGTGGAAACACTTTAAAACACTGGAACAAACCCAAATACCACTAATTAATGTAAAAGCCAAGATAAAAAGAAAAAAAGAGCTTCAACATTTGTGCTACTCGCTTGAAAATCTCCCCTACGTGTTTCAACACTTAATCAGTAAGGACAGTGTCAAAAGATTGTCACAAAGAAGTATGATCATAATCTCATCAAGAATAGTTCCTTTAGAGCTGGCTAGGGAGCCATTGTATGGTTTAATAACGTAAAAAAGCAACTTTTAGGCTCAACGTCTGTTAACAGCCCACGTAAGGGAATCTGCTTTTTACGTCTACCCATCGTTGATTTCAAAAAGGTGGTGGTAAACACTTGAATTAGCAAACCTCACTTTTTAATGTGGGGCAATGCTTTCATTCGGGACTTGAAAATTAGTACTCCCTCACGTGTAAGATTTTTTTTTCTTTTTGAGATTTTTCATTCCATTAATAAATGTAAGTTAAATTTGTCAAGGAAATTGAAAATACAAAAAAATTGATATATTTTTTAAAATTATCTTTATAATTATTATTGAGATTCTAAAGAGTGTTGAATAAATATGATGCCTATAGATAGAAATAACTATTGTAAATTGAGATTAGATCTTACAAATATGGCCTAAATAAAAATCGTGAAAAAGTTTTATATATATAGAACCAGAGATATTATAAAATATAAAATAAACAATTAAAAAAAATAAGGACTAAAATATGATGTTGGTATCTGCAGCAAAATAGAGATATTAAGTAAGTACATTTTCTCCCCACTTGGCTTGCATAATAATAATAATAATAATAATAATAATAATAATAATAATGTTGATTTTTTAGTACTTACAAATTACCCATCAACACTGTTTTCATATCGGTAAGATTCAAATCTAAAATCTCTCGTAACTCCGGAAACAATCATTTCATTACTTATCATGCAATTTTTCTTAACAAAAATATAACATGTACAACAACCGTTATGCATGTTACGACTCTATCGATGAACTCTTAACACAAGCATCATAACAAGGTCGAAGTTTTGAAGTAAATATAATTCATTATCTGAAATACTCAAATTTGATTCTCTAATCATCATCCATGATCACATATATTTATGTAAAAGGTTTCTTTACCTTAATCCCTATATAATACTTTTACGTGGAAAACAAATAATTGAGAAAATATTCTTAATAATAAAAACCCATGATGATGGATTGGCATCAGCACCTCACTTGAAAGTCACAGGTGTTTGAGATTGAGAGTGATAAAAGTAAAAGGTGAACGGTAAAATAGTAAGATGCAAAGGCCTTTTCCAAAACATGTCCCATCTGAACATTCTTTCTCCTACGGTTCATTGGTCAAGGTCTCAAGGAGTACTTCTCCCTCTATCGTTTGTAAGTCACTTTGCAGAAAAATAAAATTGACTTAATTAAGTTTTTAGCCTACGAATTTAGGCGTTTTTTTAATTAATCCTTAAACTTTTTTGTTTTATACTGTTAGTTGTCCTTGAACTTTACTTAAATTTTTGGAAATAATCACTTAAGTGAGGATATGACCAATGACATATCACGTCACTTTCATATGATCACAGGTGACATGCTATTGACATGACATAATATCTATTTATTAACAAATGAGATATTTATTACGTGGATTTTTTATGACATATTTATTATTATTTTTTTAAATTTTCCTTTTGTCAGTACTCTTTCCGATTTTATTTATACGTCAATTTTGGGAGAATTCTCGTACCTTATTTACTCGTTTAAGTCATTTTTCTTGGAGGCATTTATTATTTTTTCATTTATTTGCCCTTTATTCGTTAACGTAAAACAGTATATTTGTGACATTTCCAATAAAAATTAAAAGGATGAAATTATGATATTAAAATAACTTTTGAATTTTTTAAAGTAGTTAAGCATGACCTTTAATAAGAACCATAAAGAATATATGGTTTTTTTTCATACATTTATGAAATTTCTACTACCAAAATATATTTTTAAAATTTCAAAAGATATAAGTGACTACTTTTCTTAATTATTGTAATATATTTAAGTATGCCCCAGCAAGAACCAAAAGATTATGGTCACGTATGGTGGTAAAAATTTAATCATTGCGCCATATGGGACAAGGATCCAAGACAAACTTCTATGGTCATTTTGCACACTTTCAACTCAATTGAAGTTTCGTAGAAACAAGTGAGTGAAAAAATCTAAAAAACGACTGGATCAGATTACAGAATCCAGCAGCAACCTTATCCTCAAAAAGTTCCAAATTGCCACTCTTCTAAATTTCTTGGCCCAAAATAATACAGCCAGCAAAACAAGGAAAAGAAAAAAGAAAAGAGAAAAAAAAAATTATGGCAACAAATTTTCTCTCAACTGCTAACCCCTTCCTTGTACAATCTTCTTCTTCATCATCATCATCATCGGTAGCACCAGCTTATGTTTATCACCCTATCAAATGCAGTGTGAAAAGGCAATTAACTAGTATTTGCAAAGCAGTTAATCAACCAGCACTACACCCTCCAAGTGTGACAAAAAGAGGCTTATCTATTGGCTTTATCACCAGCTTTGTTATTTCATTGGCTGGTGGTAAGGGCTGCTTTGATGATGATGATGCTAATGCAGCAATACTTGAAGCAGATGATGATGTGGAGCTCTTGGAAAAAGTAAAGAAAGACAGAAAGAAGAGACTTGAGAGACAAGGTGTGATCAGTTCATCCACCAAAGAAACAGGTCTCATCCCTCAAAATGACCTTTTTGCATTTCCCTGCATTATTGTGTGAATTGTGGCAGTCCTCTTACATCTTTACCTAAAGTTGTACAAGCAACATAGTGCATTATTATTATTATTATTATTATTATTATTATTATTATTATTATTATTATTAATCTGATTGACTTGGATCACTAGGAATGCAAATAATTTTTCAACTAATTTGATAAATCTGAAATCATGGAAAACTCATCTGAAAAAATATTGTCTCCTTTCAAATTATAGCAGACCATTCTTAAGGATTTGAAATGTTCTGTAACTCACATGCTGCTGATATATGACACTATCTGAAGTGTAGATAGATGATTGTATTATGAATGGTCATTTCTGGCCATCAGAAACTGAGCAAAATTTGAACATTTCAGAGCCAAGTTTTATTAGATGGCTGCATCTATAAGGCTTATAAATTTTAACTTGTATGCAGTCCTAGCTTTAGATAAAACCAGCTTCTCTCTCACTGTGAACTTCTATTCCCTTGTTCTTGTTACTGTTTGCTTGATTTTCCCTCATGAAACCAAAAACACCAGTTGTTTTCGTTAGATTAAAATGGCATTTGGTGCTATAAAGCTTCCACTTTGTAGATTGAGAGAAAATTTTGAGGGTAACTTCTGTCGCACTCATTTCACAATTTCAGCCTGGAACATTTTTCTAAGTGGCTTAGTTAACTTAAAATTAACATTATTTGCAGGATATCTTCAGGAAGTGGTGTACAAACTGAGCAAAGTTGGTGCAGCAATTGAAAACAATGATCTGCCTACAGCTGGTTCTGTTCTTGGGAAAGGCTCTGACACAGATTGGGTCCAAAAAGCTACTGTAGCTTTAACTAAGGCAAGCCTGATTTCTTAAATGATTGAATTCATTATGGACACTTTTGTAATGAAATCTTTCATCTCAAAAGTTATACAAAAATCTTAGTTCTTAACTTTCATGATAACATCAATCAACTAGTTTCTTTATTAATCGCTTAATTTGCTGTAGTTTATTCCCTTGATATCTAATTTCTCAGCATTAGATTCTTAATTTTCAAACGGGAGAAACCGGTGCCATTATTTTCCATTTTTTAAATCCAGTACTTTTATGTGAGGAGATACAATGAACATCAGAACATACTCTTTAATTTCTCATCAAAGTTTGAAAGTTGAAACTTCTATCTGGGTTAATGAATTAACTTGTTTTCCTGCCTATGAATGTTTTGATATCTAACAGTTTCTGGTTAGTATTTTAACAGCTGAGCTCCAGTCCAGAAGAAAAGACTGAGGTGGACACATTCAATTCCTCATTAGCCTCACTGATTTCATCAGGTTTGTTTTCATGTAACTAACATTCATGTTCCAAAAAAAACTCAGAAGCAAAACATCTTATCCACCTCTGCTCATCCTGTTAACATGGTGGGACATTCACCAGGAAAAGCAAAACAGCCTATATACTATATACTACATTGAAGATAGACTTCTAATTGTTTAAGCACGTACTGATTCTTATTCGTGATCTTTATTTTCTGGCAGTTGCTCAGAATGATGTTGAGTCCTCCAAACTTGCCTTTGTGTCTTCAGCCAGTGCATTTGAGAAGTGGACCTCATTGACAGGGCTCGTTGCTCAGCTTAAAGGGCTTTGAGGGAATACAATCGACATACAATACATTTGATTTCATTTCAATACTTATTGATGAATGAATATAGAGAAGTCCGCTAACTTTCCCTTCAGTGTCACCTTATTGGTGTCTTTGGAGCATTCCCTTCCCAGATTTATCTGTTACCGCTATCAACAGGCTCATTCGTTGCTCAAGTAGTTTGAGCTAGGGTATGGACCGTGTTACCAAAAATTGCAATTTTGATGTCATTGAGAATTCAAAGAGATGTATTATTATTGTTCACCTAACAATGCAACCGGAAGGCCTTTCATGTTATAAGAAAATTGTAGTTATTCCATTTCACTGCAACCAGGGCTGTGTGTGTGTGTGTGTGTTTCCCATTACTACATGGAAAAGAAAAGGAACAAACAGAGGCTCCCTGCAAAAGAATATGGTTTACCAAACGTTGGTAAAAAATATGGATACCCTATAAAATTGTAAAGAGGGAGCTTGCATCAGACAGCATGCCATAACCAATGGCTATAAACAGCGTACATATTACCTGATAAGATCTGAAGATTAATTTATAGGACTAACGGGAATATTTAGGATCAAGACCTTACACGATTACAGGTCCATATCATATTACAAGTATCTTACAACATACTATCACGGAAGTACAAGAAGCTACATCTCTGTCTATCCAATACATAGAAGGATAGTGCATTATACTATTATATGGCTAATCTTTAAATGTCTATAGTCGTTTCAATGAGCAATCAGATAAATGGCATTAACAGAAACTACAGTAATCCTCAGAGCGAGATTAGAGAAGCCAAGAGTTTTTTATATTCCTTACACAAGGCTTTGACCTCACCAGTTCAACTTCCATTAATGGTGAACTCTGTTTCAGCCGTCTTGATTTTGTCATGAACCTTAAAATGCTCTTCATCAATCACCTTTGTTCCTTCTTTTTCCTTGGTCTCTCCTTCAGACTCATGGTTTCTTTTGTTGTGTTCCTCTTTATTCTCCTCACCTTCCACTTCAACCCTTTTGCCATCAGCAGCAGGAGCTGTTTCTGATTTCTCTGACTCCCCAGGTCCAACATCTTTCTTTGTCTCCTCCAGTGGTTGTCCAATCTTTTCTTCATCTTTATTCTGAAAAGCTTCAGAACCCTCAACTCCTTTGTCATCAAGCTTCTCTTTTGGGGCTTCTAGCTCTCCATCAGCAGCCTTGGATTTTTCCTGATTATTAGGTATATCAGCATTTTCTCCCGCTTCAGCCTCTCCAAGATGAGTGGATTCTTTCACATCTGTATCCCCTGCTCCCTTTTCATCTTGGTTTTCCTTCACAACATTCTTTTCCTCCTCTAAATCTTTACCATCTTTATTTTCATCAGCTTCTTCCATTTCCACTTCTTTTGTATCCTCGTTTTCTTCACCAGAAGCTCCTTTTTTTGAAGCCGATGTTTTCTTCCCACGTTTCTTTGGGGGCTCACTTTCTGGTGGAGGAGCCAACTTTGCCTTCTCACTGATTCTTGATGATCTTCTTGGGGTCTCACCAGTGCCCCAATCAAACTCTGTTACAGCTGGGCCACCAGGATGTGCTTTCAAATACTGATCCAGCTGCTTCTTGTTATTGATCTCCTCACCTGTTGGTGCAGTGAACACAATCTCATTTTTTTTGGGGGTGCCAGTCTTTTTTGGAATGAACTGCAAAGGGAAATATGATTTATAAATCATATATGCAAAAGTATGCAGCAAATTAACAATTGTAAGATATACAAGATTTTAGTTTCAGTAATTGACACCTAAAAGGAATCCCTGATGTGAAAAATGGTACAACACAGCATAGGATTTGAACAAGCATTGCCTTTTGGTGCTCATGCAATTAAAAGGTATAACACAAATTTGGATTTGAATAGCATGTTAAACCTTCTAGAAAACAAGAAAGGTGCTGGTTTTTGCTCTTGATATTGGGCAAATTGTAGTGACTTCCACAATTTCACATAGTTTGAACAAAACTCTTGGTTTGAATATCCATTTTCACCAGTACATATATATTTAGCAGTTTTACTGACAAACTTCAGGAAGAGAATAACATGGTAATCAAATTAACCTTGTCAAGTCAGAAGGCTTTTCTTTCCCTCTTTAATTCTTCCATTCAGGCTATACTTGGGAAATGTGAAAGTCCATGGAATGGAGTGGAAGAGATGAAAATGTGAAGACAAGAACCCAGAGCTCATAGCGTGACATAGAAACACAAATGCACACATATGGGCTGTATGTGTACCATTTACCAATTTAAAACTGCAATGACAGAAAATAAATGGACAACGTCAAGCAGTAAGAGGACCCTCAAAAAACCTACACAAAAAACCCTCTAGCTTTGAATTATGCAAAGACCTACCTTGAAGTTCATTTTCCAAGGGATGTATGTGTCTAGGAAAAAGGGTGAATCTATTGGGAGCTTGAGCTCTCAAGATCTGCACCTCTTGTCATTAGATCACCATAGAAATATTTAAAAAAAAAATAAAATCAAATAGTAGATGAGCATACTCTCCATAGATGGAAGAGTTAGATGGCTCAAACTCTCCCATAGACACAACAAAAAACTTTACAAAGTGGTCACATAAGTTTCTAAATATTTTTTGGGTTGCTAACAAGTGCTCTAAGGGCACTTGTTAAGGTTCCCAGATAGGGAAAAACGTCAAAAAAGATCACAAGTCCCCATTACTTTCTCTGGAGAAGATTAAAAAAAAAGCAACATTTTTCAATATAATTTTACTATATTTGACTCTAACAAAATCATAAAGGTTGCATAAGTTTGTAATCCTGCTTAGAAATCAGAGTGTGATTCACTTCAAAACAAAATCATAAAGGTTGTTTACATGGTATGGTGGCTTTTCGTGTACAATATGAGGGAGAAAAGAATAAAAGACCTAAAGTTTATTTTAAGAAATGTCACAATTATAATAAATGGATGCAAGAATGACAATGATGATAATATAATAGTTGTTACACGGTAATAAAAATCTTTTGGCAAATAATTATTAACTTGATAACATCTTAACTGTTGTTATATGATTGCCATGAAAGGTGCATGTTAACCTAAAGTAAAGCAACAACTCACAAGAAAGAAGGTAATAAAAAATTAAAGTATAATAAGAGAATGTAAATAGAACATGATCACACACTTCTATGATATTTATAAGTGATTTCTTTATGCCAGGATATGATTGTAGATTTGTAGCATCTAACATACACTATAAATTATTTTTTTTTTAAGATTGAATTAAGCTGCACCCAGTCAGGAAGAGGCAAAAAATCACGAACAACTGCTGATTTAGATAATTTCATTGGATATAATACATTAATACCGGAGTTGCTCTACTTGCTATATGGCTCATTTTCTAACAGCTAGTCTTGGAATGTCAGAGCCTCACTAAGCACCTAATAAAGTAAGTACTACATTACAACTGGAACACTGCAAATTAAGAAATGGCATCAACAATCAACTTCATACATTGTCTCCCTCTAACTAATATGTGGACATACTTCACAGTTTGCATAACTGAGTTCCAATATACCCTGTGGCTTATGCTCTGCTAAGTAAGCCGGGTTGCCCAAGGCGAGCTTAAGATATATTGTACCATGCAGCACGTACCACTAAGTATTTTCAGTCTAACCAAAGTATGTGATGCATTGAAAAGAACTTGAGCACCATAGTTTTTTTGAGACCAGTGCCAAAAAGAAATTCAGATTATTGGATCACTGTCAAAGAACTAGCTGAACACCTTAAACACCAAACAGACATAAACAAAATAAAAATAAATTGATAACAACATAACAAGAATATTCATTGGATCTATAACATGAAACATTCAACATATGTCTTGAATTTAAGCCACTTTTTTCTACCCCTCTTTTGGCAACCGTTGGGAGTGATTCTGATACAAGAACAAAACTTTCAAGCTTCCCCGAGAATGACTACTTGTAAAGATATCTTGGCAAATGTGGAATGATAACTTTACTCATAATCCTACGGTCTAACCTCATCTACTGTAACAAACAACACAATATTTTCAGTCGAAGCAATTATGCTATCTGTTAAAAAAATACTAGCCCAGAAAAAAAAAATCACCCTGTACTTTTATTTGAGATCAATGGTAAAAAGAAAATCAATTATGCACACTAACATGGTGTTCCTAGTATTAACATGGCTTGAGTGTGGAATAACCTAAAGGACATTAAGGGAAAGGAAAGGAAGGTCACGTACGATTTCTGTAAGCATACTTTTATTCTTGTAATTACAAGGGCAAAGGGCAAACAAACATCAAATGGGATAAATGGGAGAGGTTCAAAGCTACCTAAATACCAAAGCTTAAGGATAAGAAAGCTAATAGTCATGTTCCAAAATTGATTATTTTTCTCTTACAATATTGATTATTTTTACTGAAATTTAGTTATGCCATTGATTTTGAGTTTATGCCGTATGTCTTTAATTTTGTGTATTTTTTTATGTTTATGCATCTACCTGTCTAGTATTTTGCTTCCCTAAACATACCTATCCCGGTCATCCCGTATTCTATTTTTGGGTTGACTAGGATATGAGATTAACTACAGAGGTTGTAAGCAGTTGGAATTGATTATGACAAGAATAAAAAATATTCAAAATCACCCAAGGATTGATAATTGTAAAAGAGATATTGAAAAATGTGGAATGATCACTTTAATCACAAGTAATTATATTTAACCAGTGCTTTCCTGTCGTATGTTAATGCTTAAAAGGAACTTATTATGCCATTTCGACATGTTGGAATGGAAAAAGATGGGAAAGCTGGAAGGAAGAATTCCAAAAGTTGCCCTGTTGGTTATAAATGTGTGCGTATAAAATCAGTTTCAAGTAAGAGAAAAAAATTATTTGCTTATAAAATAAGTTTCAAGTAACCATGACCGGAAAGGAGAAAAAGGAATCATGAAAGCTGGCAAACATAAACTATGAATAGTAAACCTTCCCAACAAAGCTAGAATTGTAAGCAGCACCGTGAAACCCTATAACATTGCACCAATTTTGGAAAAGAATGGAGATTTTCCATCAGACACAGAAAGAATCCAACCAAAAATCCATTTCCTTATATGAAAATGTAAAGCAAGGCTACAAAACCCTAACATCATGATTTTCAGAATTCAGAACACACAAAGCCTAAAGAAAATACGATATGAAATTACAAGCATAAGGAATCATCACCAGCATGCCACAATTCAAAGAAATAAGCAAATAGGGGAAAAGAAAACCCTAGATGAGGTAGGTACCACAAGCACAGCATCTAACTCCAACCATACAAATTAATTACAAGAATAAGCAAAAAAGAACACATCAATCAAAATTCGAGAACGAAAGAACAAGCAATTAAGATAACTAACTAAATTGAGATTCAAATTCAAACACAACGAGCGAGCAGTGAAAGAAAAGTGAACCTTCTTCTTCCAACCAGGTGGAGCAGGGAGTTCCACGGAAACAGCTTCTTCCACTGCACTCGAATCAACGCTCTTCTTCTCCACTGAGCTCGCCATTTTCAAACCCTTCCAAATGCACACAAAACCAAAACAATACTTTCTCAAACGCAAAACTACGTAAAAAATGAGAATACCAAAAAATCCAATTTCAAAACTATACAATTATTATTAATAATTTATAATTTGCTGAAGAAGCGACAAAATACGAAGGGGGTGCAGAGGTTGAATTTTTAATTTTATTTTATTTACCTGCTGCTCTGCTGCTGCTACCGCGTTTGAGCAGTGACGATTTTGGTTTTGTGAAGACTGAAGTGGGTAAGGTGGGGAGAGGCAATTATTAAATACTCCCCAAATTGGATCAGAAATGTGAATTTTTATATGTATTTTTAAAATTACTTATATTAATATTATTGGAAAACCAAAAAATGTTAAATAAATATGGTGTTTGTGAAAGAGGTAATTAATGATCACTAAAAATTGGTATGAGATAAATAGGGACAAAACAAAAATATTAAAAGGATCTTATAATTAGGGACGGATGGATCATAATATATTAGCGAGTGCTTTAGCCCCGTGACTACTTTTGTTTTGTTTTTATTTATTAATTAGTTTTTTTTTCACTAACACTTATATATAATTAATATTTTTTTAGATTATCAGTATATGCCTATATGGGGGTAGTTTTGAAAATACACACTTCCTCCTATTAGAATGTAAGAAAAAAACTAAAATTACGCTTGTTAAGAAAGTTAGTTGATTGTATTTAATTTTTTCAAATTTATAAAAAATATAGGTATTTTAAAAAAGTAGCAATGAGAATGATAAAAAAATAAATAATATACGAGTAAAAATTTTCTAATGATGGTTTAAGAGAGTGACATTGGGAATGAAACAAAATTTAATAAAGTTGATTAATTTTACTTATATTTTAAATCAAGAGAAGTATGTTTTTTGTTGCTTATAATTCGAGTCGGAGGAAGCAACCTATAAAGGAGATTGGAAGTATTAATAAAATGTTATATTTTAGAAATTGTTGTCATGTTTTTAATAAAAAGATATTCTTTGTTAATTTCTTAAAAAATAAATCATTTATTAACAAAATACTTAATATTAAATTAAGGAAAAAATTAACAAGTATTTTAAAAATATTATTGAAGTAATTAAAAGAAACATTTTTACTTTTAAAATAATATATTTAATATTTTAAAAAGTGTTGAACTTAATTTTTTTATAATTTATCTATTTTTTTTAGAATGATAAAACAATGCCTTAAAGCTTTTATGTAATTCTTACGTTAAATAGAGAGAAATAAACACGTTGTGTAATAAAAAAAAAAAAAAAAAATTAGAACTATCAGATATCCCTATTTTTGTGTTGGGCATTTTGCCTCACTTTCGCCACATGTCCCTTCAACCTCCCCTTCAAATTATAAATACACAGAAAGTTTTATACACACCTATAACTCTTATTTTTCAAATTTTGCATCATAATCTCCAAAGCGTCCCCAATAAATATCTCTCTTTTTGCTTTTCACTCTCACACAACCATCAATTTTTTTACACTTTTCCATCTTTTAACTAGGGTTGGCAATGAGTAGCTCGAAATTTGTTTGAATTTCGATTCATTTTTAATTCAGTAAATTGATTCGTGAATTAAATAAATCGAACTTGAATGGAAAATTAAGTTGATTAAATAAAGGAATTGAACTTGAACTAAGTATAATTCGATTTGTTATCTTTTGAACTGACTTGATAATATATACTCACTCGATCTCAAAATAATGTTAGTAAAACTTTGAAAAGTTAACAAAAATAACGGAACAAACTTTGTCTACCAAATCAATTACTATTGTAAAACCAATCATTTACCGTATGCTCAATTGATTATTCAATCATAAATTTAGAATATGTAATTTTTTATTTTTTATTTACCGTCATAACTTTGATTTGGAATATTATTTTTTTTGTAAATTTTCATTCAATTTTTGGGACATATGACATATATGAATTTTCTTTACCTCTATTCCCAGTGTTGATGACAAGAGGTTAAAGAAAATATGTTTGTATTAATAGATTAAATATTTAATATGAGAGATGGTGAATTTGGTTTTTCAATATCTTTTATTATTTTTAACATTTGATATAGGATTCAAATTAAGCAAACCTGCAAACCCTATTTAACAGCGTAGATTTGTTTTTTACTAGATCGTAAGGTGAGAATTTTTCTACTATCCACGCAAACTCAAATATTTTTCGCAATTTTCCTTTTCACTCCCATACCTCCCTCCAATATTACATTTAGTAGTTCATTTGTAATCACAATTATAAGCACCAATTTCATAGAAATGCAAAATATATATCTACTATACTTATATAAAAACATCCCTTTTCGAGGTACCATGTTTATCGGAGAAATTTTCGAGCACCATGTTTGTTCGCTTAAGGAATACTAGCACTAGAGCATTTGTAGGTAGATAACATTGTCTTTAATCAAAATTATAATTTAAAATTAAATAAATTATCTGTCCAAAATTAATATTTAAAATTAAATAAATTATCTATATGTGGAATATGTTGAATTATTATCCTCATTTTGTTAAAAAAAAAAAAGTCATTATCCTAACAAAGATCGATAAACCCAAAAAGATGATGCTTGAGTTCATGATAAACCCAAATATCTTTTTAGTTTCACATATTTCAAACTATAAATATGATGATTTATCAGGTCATGAAAGTCACATTCTTCATCATTCTCCTCTGTTTTTTATTGTTCATGAATCATCGTCTCTTCCAATGTGTCACCGTATAAGTTGTAATCCCATTGCACGCATTCATCACCATTGTCATTTTGCATTGACAGAAGTTTCATCTATAGCAATGAATATATAAGAAAAAGGTAAGTATTATTACATTGTTAAATATTATCGTCCTTAAAAAATAATTCATTATTTTTAAAGGTCATCTCAGTATATCACTGTTCAATTTTCATTACAAAGTTCTACACTACTTCCTTTAATAGTAAGGACCACTCTATTCAAAACATGGTATCTAACTGAGTTACACTGCAAAAATAACCAAAGCATGTACTATTATTAATGTGATGATAGATACAAATAAACAAATGTCTCTCACGGTTAGAAATTTGGGAAAAAAATTAAGTTAAATAGATTATTCAAATTTTCCAAATAATTATTTCAACAACATTAAAATCTCATCATTAATTATATTTAATAAATAATTAAAATTAAAATCCTATAAATAAGTCCCATAATATATTAAAAGATAACAACAACATTAAAAACAAAAAGGATACAAACTACATATCCAAAGATAAAAACAACTAAATTCAATCTAAATCTCTTCCTATTTTTTTAACCACTTTATCTAAATGTATTATCGAGATAAATTTATTTTTTATCACAATAATTATGAAAAAATAATAATTAATATAAAAAGTTTTAGATTAAAAAACGGAGGGATTAATCTATTAAAAAAACTTAGGGATTATTTGGTTAGGATATTCTTTAATAAAATTTTTTTATGCTATCCACAAATTAAAAATACGAGATAGATTCAATACTTATAAAACATATAAGAAAAAAAATTTGCATGTCTCATCTAGAAATTTCCACGTAATCCATGGAAAGATCATAAATCTGTTCAGGTTGATGGGTTTGGAGTATACATCATAGCTCATAAAATTCCCTTAATATTTGGCATAGCACGTCAACTCTAAAGCTAAACTTAAAAAAAATATTTAAATTTAAATGACAATTATAATAAAAAAATATAATAAAGGTAGAATATCTTATAAAAATGACAATTTTTTTACATAATTTTATATTATTTTATTCCAAAATTGTTTTTAAAAGTAAAAAAAATTAAATACTAATAAAGTATAGATTTTTTTCAAACATTACAAATAATATGGATATATGATTAAATATAATGATTATCATTTTGTAAAAAGTTTACAATGGATAAATACTTTAGTTGTTATAATCTCTAAAAAAAATGGAACAAATTAAAAACAAAGGTACATACATTTAAAAAATTGAAAAAAATAATTCATGATGATTAAAACAATTAGGATAAAGAGTTTTTAGGATTAAATCTTATGATTAACTTGAGATAAGATAAACGATGAAAAATATTAAAATATTAAAATATGAATAATAATAATAATAATAAAAAAAAAATGTGATAATCATATTAAAAAGATGATAATTTATATTAAAAAAAATACTAAATTATCATGTCCCATGAAATAGGAAATATTTTGATTTAGCCTTAAATATACTCATAATACAACATCAAACAAAAATTTTTTAAAAAAAATTAATTTTGATTTCACTCCAATTAATCATAATATCATAATAAACGTAATAATGGTATATAAAAACGTGTTACTTCATCGATCAACTAAATAAGAAATACATTAATTTAATACTCATCTATACATAAACAAATATAATATTAAAAATATAAAAAAAACAGTCGTTATATTCCTTATAAAATGCAATGTGTTAATCAAGACAGTCAAGAATAACAAGTTCAATGTCATCTTTATGTCCTCTGAAATACTGAATATTCTACTCTATCCTTAAATTTACTCATAATACCACCAAACAAAAAGGATGAAAATATTTAAATATGATTTACTTTTGATTCTTCAAAATAAAGTTCATAATTATATGAAAATGTTAATTTATTGATTAAATAAATACGGAAGATATAAGATAAAAAGTGTTACTTTTTATTTATACAAGAAAGTACAAAAATTTCTCAACAAACTCATTTAAATTATTTTTTTAAGTGTAGGGTTTGATTTGAGTCTATACTTTTTTGTATATTTTTTTTTGTTGTGTAATAATAATCTTTACTTTAAAATTTTAAAAAAAAACTTTACTTTAAAATATTTAATATAAAAAAAATTAAAATATCAATAACCCGTGCATTGCACGGGGTGAGAGCTAGTATATATATATTTTGAAATGTTCACAAATCTTAATCGTTGATTTAAGAATTGTAATTTTTGTCTTTAATACTATGCACTACCCAACGCAAGTAACCATCGTTAAAATCACTAACTTAAATATCACCACTGTTATCGTCATTGTTCTCACCATTGTAACACCCTACTTTAATTTACTCTTAATAACTCATTATTAATTAATGAACCTAAAAGTTTTCTTCTTAAAGCATCTTAAAACCCCTTTAGCTTATAAAAATCTTCCGTCAATCGGAAGAAATTTCCTTTGTTTTTATAACTTTCCCAAAATTTAGTTTTTCCCTGTAACCTGTTAAATCATTAATTCGTATCATTCAGTAGTCAACAGGGCATAGAATAACATTGTGCATCATAATGCACTCCACATAACAGGTATAATTACATCAAACACAACATCACTATTAACAAGTTGCGAATTTGTTTCCCAAAATTATCCCTTACCCATAGGGATGGTCCTGAGTCAATCCAAAAATAACATTTACATTTTTATACACATATCCAAAAGCTACATCATCACAACCAACAAGACCCAGGACAAGACACATGTTCTAACTAATACAACTTACTCTCCCTGTGAGGGAGAGTACACCTGCTCGGCCGAGGGTTGTGCAAGCTCAAGCTCAATACCTGTGGAAAAATAGTAAGAAGTGAGCATTACACAAAACATAGGAAAACAGTTTCTAATATGACATAATGTTATACCAAGTCAAACACAACCAATCAAGTAACTCATAATTTCAAACTCATTCCAAGTCATGCTCAACCACATACATTTATAATCCTTAACTTAGCTCTTTCCTTTCTTTTCATTTTATTCACACTTATATCATTTTCTAGTGTCTTTCTCTCTTTTATTCATACATTTTTCTTCTCTTATGTTTTATCGTACTATTTCCTTTCATTTACTGTTTCCTTTCATTTAATTACAGTTGTCATCTCTTTTTGGTTATGGTGTGACCATCATTGCGTACACCCGTGTGCGTCTTACAGCTGCACATCGCGTGTGACTTACGCAATTAATGCACACGTCCAACGTGCGTCTTCTATGACCAGGTACACACAACCGGTTCACATCACTAGGCTTTAATTGCACCTGCTAGGGATTTGAAACACCCTATAGGAACTTTACACCTAGTCAGGACTTTGACACCCATTAAGCATCACCCGTTAAGCTATGCTTCTCATCTCACTCAATTTTTTCCTTATTTCACTTATTGTTCGATTTCATTCTTTTTAGTACTATTTCACATTTCCACATCTTTTATTGAGCAGCGAACTGAACCATTGGGTACATTGACGCCTAACGGACATTTGGACCTAATAGGCATTGGGCCTGACGGGCATTTGGCCCTATGGGCATTTGATACACCTAGTGTATCAATGCGCCAATGCTCAATTCAGTTGCACACTCCTTTAATCCTTTAATTTACAATTCTCACTTTGTTTATGTAAGCATTCTTTAACCTGATTCTCATTCGATTCGTCGTTCATCATACAATTAGTACTCCTAATTTTTCTTCTCTCTTTTAATTATTCATTTCATTCTAACCATTCACACATTTAGACAACAACTCATATGATTCATCATATCAATTCCAGCATATAAAACAATTACTAAACTCATACATATAATCACAATTATTAAAATCAACTTATTTCCTTTATCCTCATACACTAGTTACCAATTATATCAACTACCCTAATGTGCAATAATCTAAACTAACACTCATTCTCATTACCCATTATATACACACTACAAACTACTCCCCAGGTTAGGGTAACACCTACTCCTTACCTCAATGTGAAGAGAGATAAGGAAACCTCGAAACCTTGATTTTCCTCTTGTGCCCTAGCTCCTTAGACTTTAGTTTGTGGAACCTCCTTCATGCCCTTAGCAAAGCTACTAGCCAATGATTGAAACATTTGTCTAACAATGAGAATGAGATGGAGAAAGGATGCTTGCTCCCACTTGGTCTTGAGATGCAGGAACCATGAGATAGATGAGCTCCCAATCCATGGTGTTGAGATAGGAAGCTGCGAGGACTATGGAAATGAGAGGGAATGGCGTGTGTTGTGGATGATGATGGGGAGATTAAGCTTTGCCTTGTGGTGGTGAGGGTGGAAGTCGTGTGATGTGGAGGTGATGATGAGGCTATGGAGCTTGACCTTATCTTCTTGATTTAGGGCTTGAGAGTTAGTGGTTGTGATGAAGGGATGATGATGGTGTTCATAGTTTCATGAATTCTTGATGATGAATGATGAAGATGGTGGTGGTGTTTGATCTTAAGATAAGAAGGAGGAAGAATGGTTGTGTTGGTGCCATGAAGGAAATGAATGGATGATGATGATGTGTTGTTCTTGATGATTATGGTGTTTGATTTTCTAGGGTTCATGGTGATGATGATGTTTACTCTTGGCTTCATGAAGAGAGAATGAAGAAGAAGATATGTTGTTATGTTGTGTTTTTGTTTTCTTTTCTTTCTTGCAAGAGGGGTAGAGATATGTGGTCCAAAATTAGTGGCTGGAGAAGCCACCTTTGTGTGGTCTCCAAGTCTAATTTTTTTTCAACTCTAACGAGGTGGTAATACCTTCAAAAGTAATCGATTTTACCCCATGAATTCCATTTTATTTTTTCCATCCAGAGAGGAGGTAATCGATTACCTTCAAAAGTAATCGATTACCATGCCAGATTTTCATCTCTTGCATTTTCAAAATGCTATATATCCTTCGTTAACTATTGAATCTTGCTCAAATTTGGAGGTAAGCTCCCTAAGACCATTATCTTCACATCCAACGGTGGAACTTGTGTTTAAAGTTGTAGATATTTTATTTCTAATTTCTTAATATAGGGTGTTTATAACACCGAAAGCACCGTTTCTAACGCTCGCTTGTTCATTTCTAAATCTCCTATCCAACGCTAATGCTTCTTAACTCCTTTATGGCACTCGAAGGAATCTTAATTACATCACCTTAAACCTCCTTTAGCATAATCATCCTTTGAGGGTGATGAGTGAAGTGTTGGTGTGTTTTGCTTTGTTCTTGTTTATTTACACATGTGTTTGAAACATGTGGCTCACATGGAAAGCCTCCTTGAGAAGCTTGGTGAATGAGTGGTTGAGAAGAGAAACTTCCTCAAGAAGCTTTGACTTTTTGGCTTTTGATCAACCTATATTATTTTATTTATAAGAGCACGTGTGGTAATCGATTACCACCCTAGGTAATTGGTTACGTCACTTATTTCACAATTGTTTGGCTCCTTATAGAAACTAGGTAATCGATTACCCACCCAAATGTAATCGATTATCTCCCAAAAATCGAATTCTAGGGTTTCTCACTGGAGGTCAGTAATTGATTACTTTCCTCAAGGTAATCGATTACTTCCCTTAATTCAATTTTAGCACTTTTCACAGAAAGATTGTAATCGATTATCACTCCAAGGTAATCGATTACATCAACAGATTTTTATGCATTGATAGTTCCTAACTCTATGGCATTCTCCTTAACTCCTATAGGCATTTTGGCCATGATGATCTCATTTAACCCTAACTTACTCTTACGATTTCCATTAGCTTGATTTAGACTTATTCTAATTAAGCTTGGAATTAAAAATTCGAGACCCTCGCCATCATCTGAAGTGCTACGATTTGACACCCCATATATAAAAAGAAATGATACATTGATATGTAGTATTTACTTTTGGTTTGACACCACGTCTATAATTCTATATCTATACTAATATGTATATATCATTTTGTATCTAACTGTTATCTATAATTTATCCGATCTTAAATATAAGTATTAGTTTTATTTGAAATTTTATTTGATCCCTTTTTTAGTATTTGTTAAAAATTTCAATGACATTAATTATTCTTTACAATAAACATATTTATAAACTGAACATCCTAAAAAAAATTTGACCGGTCGTCAAATTAGAATCTATAGGGAGCTTTAGCTCTCAAGATCTGCAACTCTTGTCATTAGTTCACCACAGAAATATTAAAAAAAAAAATAAAAAAATCAAATAGTAGATGAGCATACTCTCAATAGATGGCAGAGTTAGATGGCTCAAACTCTCCAATAACAACAACAACAACTAAGCCTTTGTCCCACTAGGTGGGGTTGGCTACATGGATCAAACGATGTCATAAATGTCTATCATAAATCATATTTTTTGATAAGGCATTGATTGTCATATCTTTCTTAATTGTTTCACCTATAGTTTTTCTAGATCTTCCTCTTCCTCTAGCCCTTATAGTATCCTCCATTTGGTCTACCCTCCTAATAGACTAGCAAAAAAAAATTTACAAAATGGTCACATAAAATATTTTTTGGTTTACTAACAAATGCTCTTAAGTTTCCTAGACAGAGAAAAAAGTCAAAAAATATCACAAGTCCCCATTACTTCCTGCATTTTTCAATATATTTTTACTATATTTGACTCATTAACAAAATCATAAAGGTTGCATAAGTTTGTAATCCCGCTGAGAAATCAGAGGGTGATTCACTTCAAAACAAAATCATAAAGGTTGTTTACATGGTATTGGTGGCTTTTCGTGTACAATGAGGGAGAAAAGAATAAAAGACCTAAAGTTTATTTTAAGAAATGTCATAATTATAATAAATGGATGCAAGTATGACAATGATGATAATATAATAGTTGTTACACGGTAATAAAGAAGCAGTTCTCTTCTGGTAAATAATTATTAACTTGATAACATCTTAACTGTTGTTATATGGTTGCCATGAAAGGTGCATGTTAACCTAAAGTAAAGTGACAACTCAGAAGGTGGTAATGAAAAATGGAAGTATAATAAGAGAATTTAAATAGAACATGATCACACACTTCTATAATATTTATACGGGATTTCTTTATGCCAGGAAATGATTGTAGATTTGTAGCATCTAACATACACTATAAAAAAAAATTATTTGATAAGATTGAATTCAGCTGCACCCAGTCAGGAAGTAGCAAAAAATCACGAACAACTGCTAATTTAGATAATTTCATTGGATATAATACATGAATACAGGAGTTGCTCTACTTGCTATATGGCTTATTTTCTAACAGCTAGTCTTGGTATGTCAGAGCCTTACTAAGCACCTAATAAGTAAGTACTACATTACAACTGGAACACTGCAAATTAAGAAATGGCATCAACAATCAACTTCATACATTGTCTCCCTTTAACTAATATGTGGACATACTTCACAGTTTGCATAAGTGAGTTCCAATATACCGTGTGGCTTATGCTCTGCTAAGTAAGCCTGGTTGGCCAACCCGAGCTTAAGATATATTATACGGAGTACCGTGCAGCAAGCACCACTAAGTATTTTCAGTCTAACCAAAGTATGTGATGCATTGAAAAGTACTTGAGCACCGTCGTTTTTTTGAGACCAGTGCCAAAAAAGAAATTCAGATTATTGGATCACTGTCAAAGAACTAGCTGAACACCTTAAACACCAAATAGACATAAACAAATAATAAATAAATTGATAACAACAGAACAAGAAAATTCATTGGATCTATAACATGAAACAAAAAGTGGCTTATATGTCTTGAATATAAGCCACTTTTTTCTTCCCCTCTTTTGGCAACCAGTTGCGAGTGATTCTGATACAAGAACAAAACTTCCAAGCTTCCCCAAGAATGACTACTTGTAAAGATATCTTGACAAATGTGGAACGATAACTTTACTCATAATCCTAGGGTCTAACCTCATCTACTGTAACAAACAACACAAAATATTTTCAGTCGAAGCAATTATGCTATGTATTAAAAAAATAGTAGTCCACAAAAATTATTTTTCACCCTGTACTTTATTTTTGAGATCAATGGTAAAAAGAAAATCATTTTTGCAACCTAGCATAGTTTTTTTTAATAATAATGGAAATATTATTAGATGAGAAGAGAGAACATTACAAGAAGAGGATGAGACCCTTCACGTAAAACAAAAACACTTAAAATCTAAGCAATCGGGCCATGCAACAAAGCATGTCAGTTCCTCTACATATATACCATAGAAACACCATTAAAAAGCCTGTGTGCAGAGAGCCAAAGGAATGCCTAAAATTACCCTGTACTAGATGACATCAATAGACGAAGAGGATTCATTTAAAATTCTGTTGTTCTTATACAACCATAGAAACCAAAAGAAAGCAAAAACAGAGCACTACCACAGAATTTTGACACCTTTTGGTCTGCCAAAACCTCTAAACTATGTAAGGCCTCATTATCATAGTGATTTCTGCCACTTCTCTTTTCTCACCTCTTTCCAAGAAGAGGGGTTGTAAGCTCTGTAGTTAATCCCAGTGGGATCCCGCGATTCCATCCCAGTTTCTGCCCTCATTGGATTGGGAAACCATGTCCCATCAAATTTCGCCGTCTCGGCTGGAATCCTGGGATAAAATTCCTGGTTGTCACTGTGTAGTTAATCCCATATCCAAGTCAACCCCAAAAATGAGATAGCGGGATGACTAGGATAGGTATATTAGGGAAACAAAATATTATAGACATATAGATGCTAAAACATGAAAAAATACACAAAATTAAAGACATAAGACATAAACTTAAAATCAATGGTATAATTCATTTTCAATATATAAGTCAACTAAGTTTAAGATCTATTTAAACTTTAAGTGTGCATCGTCATCAGCTAAAAATGATCATTATTGCAGCATCGCCATCCGCTTTCTTATCAAAGCTTCCTTAAGGAGTATTTAGGCAGCTTTGTACCGATCCCTTCAATCTCATTAGATGCTTTTTTGCCCTTGTAATTCCAGGAGTAGAAGTATGCTTACAAAAATAGCAGGTAATCATTGTCCTGTCCTTCATGTCCTTTTGGTTATTACACTCCAAAGCCATGTCAATATTAGGACCCGTAGGTTTCATGAATGCATTGGTGCAGCAGAGGAAGTAGAGATCAAGCTGCTGATTGTTTTGTTGTGTTATTGGTTGGGAAGGGTACGTGAAATGACCAATATGGACGAAAAAAATAAAAAATAGTTTAATTAAGGACAAAATTGAAATTTTGCACTCTCATTTCCATCCTACTAGGACAACTCACAACAACCACGGATTCTGACCAAGGTATCCCAAATTGCGGAGCAGGCTAAAATGTGATAATGGAAAGCGGGATGACCGCTATTGAGACATACATATATACATATATGATGAAAAATAAAAATACACAAATTAACTCAATAACAACGCGATAAATCGTAAAAATTAGTATATTATATCAAAATAGCTGTCATATTTCAAATTCAGTCTTGAGACTTGAGACTTGAACAGAAGAAGAGAAGAACAATAAAAAGAAAAAACAGAAGGCTTGAGAAGCAAAATGAATACAACGTGAATGAGAAATTTTGCCTGATGATAGCTCATACCAAAGCATGTTAGTACACATTGTGTTCATCTACACAAAAGCATATTGGCGTGACATGTGAATTCAATTTCATAAAGCAAAAATTCACATTCACATTGCGTTCATCTTCCTTCTCAAGCCTTTGTTTTTTTAAACATGATAACTATTTTGACATAATACATTAATTTTTATGACTTGTCACTTACGTTGTTATTGGGTTATTATTTTAATTTAAGTTTGTGTATTTGTATTTTTCAGCATGTATGTATGTCCCGCTACCCCATTTTAGGTGTTACCCGCTCCGCTATTTGAGAAATTGACTACCTAAGTTAGAATACTTGGTTATCGCAGGTCATCCTAGTAGGATGGAGATGAAAGTGCGAAATTCCATTTTGCCCTTAATTTTAATTAAAACCTTTTTTTGTCTGCTATGGTCATTTCACACAACCCTAACAAAATACTAAGCAATTTGATCTCTTTTATTCCCTTATTCTTCTTCTTCTTCTTCTCAGCCAAGGCTTCATGTCAGCCACCTCCATCTTAGTGTCAACCACCAATCCCTAGGAACAATACTTCTTTCTCTATTGTTACACCAAGTGCATTGGTGAAACCTAGTGATCCTAATATTGATATGGCTTGGGAATGGAATAGCCTGAAAGACATTAAGGGCGGGATGAATGTCACCTGCGATTTTTATAAACATATTTCCTATACTTGGAATTACAATTACAAGGGCAAAAGAAGCATCAAATGGGGATAGATGGGAGAGGTTCATGGATGCCTAAATACCAAAGCTTAAGGAAGCTGTCGATAAGAAAGCTAATGTGTTGCAATATTAGTTATTTTTAGCTAAAAGCGATGCACACTTAAACTTTAGATTAAATTTAGTTGACTTATATATTGAAATTGAGTTATGTATTGATTGAGTTTATGCCTTATGTCTTTAATTTTGTGTATTTTTCTATGTTTTAGAATCTATATGTATATAGTATTTTGCTTCCTTAAATATAGCTATCCCGGTCATCCCGTTATCCCATTTTTGGTTTGGCTGGGATGGACTGGGATATAGGAATAACTGCAGAGGTGGGAAGCAGTAGAAATTGATTATGACAAGAGTAAAAAATATTCAAAATCCCCCAAAGATCGATAATATCAGTCATCTATTACTGCCAAAAAGAAACTTATTATGCCATTTCAGCATGTTGGAACGGAAAAGGATAGGCAAGCTTGATGGAAAAATTCCAAAAGTTGCCCTGTTGGTTATAAATTTGTGGGTCCCTCTCTAATGGACAACCCAAGAGCAACTGGACTGTGAAATTCAGGCTATGTAGTACTGCCCCAAGAGGTTTATCCCAGGAAGAAACAAGTAAACACTACCGACAACACTAATAATCATTCTCTCATGGCAAAACACACAGAGCTGCTAATACACAAAAAAAGTCATTTCCATGTCCAAACGAAGAGTAAGACCAATGATACTAACAATAAGCAAAGGAACAATCAAATCAAATCATATGTTACCAATTATAAAGAATTAAAAAATCAAAGTGATGAATCCGCATAAAGTATGCCACAGTACATTTGTGCAAAATTTCCATACGAAAAATTGAGTCCTATATGTGCTGCAAACTTTTTCAATCACAACTATTAGTTGTGAAGATTGATGAACAATAGTTTCAAGTAACCATGTCTCCAAGAGCCAACTTAGTTGATAGAGAGCTGTCTAACATTAAGTCATTAAGTGTTAGGTCCTGGTTCAAATCCAGATGACTGCACTTTCTCTCCCATACAAAATTTAAGAGAAAAAAATTATTTGCTTATAAAATAAGTTTCAAGTAACCATGACTGGAAATGAAAAAAAGGAATCATGAAAGCTGGCAAACATAAACTATGAATTGTAAACCTTCCCAACAAAGCTAGAATTGTAAGCAGCACGGTGAAACCCTATAACATAGCACCAATTTTGGAAAAGAAGGGAGATTTTCCGTCATAGACAGAAAGAATCCAACCAAAAATCCATTTCCTTATATGAAAATGTAAAGCAAGGCTACAAAACCTTAACAACATAGTTTTCAGAATTCACAACACACAAAGCCTAAAGAAGATACTATATGAAATTAGAAGCATGAGGAATCATCACCAGCATGTCACAATTCAAAGAAATAAGCAAATAGGGGAAAAGAAAACCCTAGATGAGGTAGGTACCACACGCACGGCATCTAACTCCAACCATACAAATTAATTGCAAGAATAAGCAAAAAATAACACATCAATCAAAATTCGAGAACGAAGGAACAAGAAATTAAGAAAACTAACTAAATTGAGATTCGAATTCAAACACAAAACGAGCGAGCAGTGAAAGAAAAGTGAACCTTCTTCTTCCAACCAGGTGGAGCAGGGAGTTCTACGGAAACAGCTTCTTCCACGGCACTCGAATCAACGCTCTTCTTCTCCACTGAGCTCGCCATTTTCAACCCTTCCAAATGCACACAAAACCAAAACAATACTTTCTCAAAAACATAAACTAAGGAAAGAAGAGAATACCAGAAAATCCAATTTCAAAACTATACAATAATTATTATTAATTTATAATTTGATGAAGAAACGACAAAATACGAAGAGGGTGCAGAGGTTGAATTTTAAATTTTATTTTATTTACCTGCTGCTGCCGCCGCGTTTGAGTGGTGATGATTTTGGTTCTGTGAAGACTGACGGGAGTATGGGGAGAGGCAATTATTAAATAGAAGTAGGTATTATCCCGTGCAATGCACGGGTTATTAAAAAAAATTGTTGTAAACCAACCGATATCCGGAACTGGTTTACTAAGAATCTAACTCATCCAATCTAACCCAACTGAACTCTCACTAAGCTACTTCAAATTTTTTTTTAGGATATAATTGATATATAAATTATTGAAATATAATTTACTTTGTTCGAAGTTACTTCAATTAACTTTTTAATACTAGCTTTCAAAAACTATAAGCTCCATTTTCAAAAGCTATAAAATCTTTTTAATTTGTGTTCATCAAACGAGACTAATAGTTTATTAATTGAATCTAAAAACTCATAATTCTTAACTAGAGATGTCGAACAGAGCCTATGTATATTTTATCCTTGTTTATAATAACTTCATGATAATTAATTACTTTTTTATTCACAAATACTCATATTTACTTAATACTATTGTTTAGATTATCGGTATTATTAATAAGGGTAGTTTTGAAAATAGATACTCTATCTGATTTAGAATATAAGAAAAAAAAACTAAAATCATGTTTTATAAGGACGTTAGTTGATTGTATTTAATTTTTTCAAATGTATAAAAAAGGGTATTTTAGGAAAGTATCAATGAGAATAAAAAAAATTAAATGAGATAACAATTTTCTATGTATTTTTTAAGAAAGTAGCATTAGGAATAAAGAAACAAAATTTAAGAAGATTATTTACTTTTGTGTATATTTTAAATAAAAAAATACGTATTTTTTTCTTATATTTCAAAACGAAGGGAGTATTAAATCACATTTCCGATACTATTAACTAAACTAATCAATTACCTTAATAACCGTGAAATCTACCAAAAGAGTTTTGTATATAACGATGGAGAGTATAAAATTAAGTAACTTATAAAGGTGATTGGAAGAAGTATTAAAAAATTGTTATATTTTAGAAATTGTTGTCATGTTTTTAATAAAAAAGTATAATTTTTGTTAATTTATTAAAAAATAAATCAAGTATTAACAAAATACTTAATATTAAATTAAGAAAAAAATTAATAACTATTTTAAAATTATTATTTAAGTAATAAAAAGATACATTTTTATTAATATTTTAAAAAGTGTTTAACTTGATATTTTAAAATTTACCTTTTTTTTTTAGAATAATAAAACAATACCTTAAAGTGCTTGTTTACGTAATTCTTAAGTTAATTTGAGAGAAATAAACACATTGTGAAATTTACCAACTTGATCTGAGTTGTGGGTTTCACTATGACAAGTGAGTCATCTTTCTTTATCCATGATAAATCGAATTCGAGATTTTGCTTAAGCGGTATAATATCGCTTATCGCTCGTCTCAACCCATTATGGTAGATTTAACTATTTTTCAAATGCATATGTTAGTTAGTTGTCCACAATATAAGGCTAGCAGTTATACTAAGTGGTGTTTTTGGTGAAATAAATTTTTTATACTGAGTATCACCAACGTCTCAACGTTAACTAAATGATTTGTCTTTATTATTCAGCAAAAAAAAAAGAAATATTAAACGAAAGTTATTAGTACAATAATTTCATAAGATTTGATTCCCATAATGTTCGTAAAATAAACTTCAAATAAAATTAGATTTCAAAGGCTGATTCCTTTTAACAAATTATTTTAACTTTCATAAGATTAACAAATACTTCAAATTATTTTAACTTCAAAGGCTAATTATTTTTAATTTTACCAAATTATTTCTAACTAATTTCATACACTATACTTACGGTGCAATGCTACACGTGATTCCCCTTCAAAAATGGGAAAGGATCCGGTGCATGTTTTTATTTCTGGGTTTTTTATTTATTTTTTTAAAATTTAATCAATTAAAAAATATTCTATATGTTTTCTTTTTTACGGATATGAAGTGATTTTTATAATTTGGATTTATTTTTTTTACTCTGTGTTCTTAAAAAACTGTATTGAGTAAAACTGTATTCAAATTTTACAGATTCTAATAAATCTGTATACGAACTTGTGTTAAAAAATATTCTGAATAAATCTGTATTAAAAAAATTTGAAAAACAAAAAAAAATAAACCATGCACCGATGTATGGTTTAATTAACCATGCACCAAAGCCTTCCCCTTCAAAAATCTGCGCATCCATTTCCCTTGTACTTTGCACCATTAGTTAACAGCTATGAGAGTCATGATTGAGATATCTACGTAAAGAGATCTACACATAAGTTTTTACATCAAGATCTTAACATTTGTCATTTAAGTTCTTTTATTTTATTTTTAACTTGAAAATAATAAGTGTCATAATCTTATGTGTATATTTGTAAGCTTGTAAATTTCTAAATCATTTTTATTATTACGGATAGACAGGATAGTACAGTATCCTAGAAGCTTTTTATGATATTTTCATAAGTTATTTTATACTCCTACTTTCAATGAAACATTTAACTTTTTCTCTAATTTGCTCATGTTAAACATTATTTATTAACGAGAAATATCATTTACTTTGCAGCTAGTTTAAAAATGTTATTGTTAACCAATATGGATCGGGACGAGTGGTAAGCGGCTCGGTCTCGCTTAAACAAGGTCTCGAGTTCGAGTCATTGTGAATGTAGAAAATCCATGTTGGGAGACTCACCCGTCATAGTCAGACACGCGACTCGGGTCAGATCCGGATGTACCTAGGTAGTACTTAGGGAATCGGGTGAGCAACCAAAAAAAAATGTTATCGTTAAATTGTTTTTTAAAAGTATAAGAAAATAATTATTCTTAATCATTTATATTGATCCATGTAGTTTCGGTTACATGTGACTTATAATAAAAACTGGATAAGTAATTAAAAGATATAAATTAATATGAGAAACTCCATTTTTAACAATGATTTGGAAATAAATCGTAGGACTTAGCCTAGTGCTGATGGGCTTACATATTTATAGATCGTAATGTGGGCTTAGCAGAACAAGAAAAGATATCGACTGGATTTCTATCGTTCTCTTATTTTCCTAAGAGTGGACCAGGCCGAATACTATCCTAGAAAAAGGAAATGCCTCATTGCACATTGAAGATACTAGATTAGTGAACGTGCAAGAAATACAAACTAGCAAGGAAAAAACTTATTCCAAAAGCGTATTGTAAACGACAAAAAGCCGAACATTGTTGGTAGACAATTGAATTTCATAAGCTTAATATTATAAAATTGATCTATAATGTGTGTATGAAAAAAATTGATTGGTAAAGACAGTAATTATTTCAGTGATTTTTTTGTTTCGAAGGTAATTAGTCATTGACTATCAATCAGAAAATATTATTGGTTCAAAAAAAAATATTACCACTGAAAGAGGAATATAATGATGTTCTATAACATCAATAATTTACCAACACCTAACACAATTGTTAAAAAAAGTTTTATTTATGTTGCATATATGAAAATTTTTTGAGTAAATAGTGAGATCGGTCCTTGATTTTGTAAGTATCGATCAAATTAGTTCATAATATTATCAAAATTCTAAATTAGTTATTGAAATAGAAAAACGTGAGTCACATTAGTCCATAAATTTTTAGGTTGTTATTGGTCTTAAATGGTAAATCCACATGGCGATTAACGAAGTGACCAAAACGACATGTTAGTTCAAAAAGACCTAATCTCAAAGACCAATTTGTCTCGTCTCATAGAGTGACTATAATCTCAGCTCCTTTCATTTAATGGCAAAAACTTTATTTTCAACCTACAATCTCATGAACCACTCAATCTACAAAAACGTTTGGAAAA
This sequence comes from Crotalaria pallida, assembly GCA_037953625.1. Classification (NCBI taxonomy): domain Eukaryota; kingdom Viridiplantae; phylum Streptophyta; class Magnoliopsida; order Fabales; family Fabaceae; genus Crotalaria; species Crotalaria pallida. The sequence continues at coordinate 182,987,748 of CM075649.1, forward strand.
ATAAAAAAAGTTAACTAGTCCTTGAGATTATAGTTTGAAAATGAATTTTTTGCCTACGCCAATATCGAAACGTACGAAAAATGTCGTACACCTTGACAGAAGTGTAGAGTTTTTTTTATTCCCTGTACGCCAGGGGACTGGAGTATATGTAGGAGAATTTGGAAAAAAGGAGGTTCGAAAATCGAAGCCCTTTTTTTACCAATATTGTTTTTGCCACTTCATTAAACACTTCATTAGTCCACGTGAGTTGCCTTTTAAGGACCATTAATGGACCAAAACCCTAGGAATTAACTTTAGTCATGTTTTGTTATCTTGAAAATTAATTTGTAATTAAGATAATTTCAAAAACTAATTTGACCAATGTTCACAAAATCATGGACTAATCTAAAAAAAAATATTAAAAGAGGTAATCATATTCATTTCACTTATATCTCCGTCTAAAAAAACCGTTAGGCATTTAAAATAAGAAAATCATAATAATTCCATTGGGTGATTCTTTTTAGATAATAAGTATACATTGACGATGTAAAGTTTTTTATATCATCAGTCCATCATTCACCATTCATTTGTATTACTTTAATTTAAAACTCAACAACCATAAACGGATGAATGGTGGATTATACACTGATGATGTAAAAAATTTTACACCGTCGGTGCATTACCCATTTTCTTTTTTTTCCCCTCTCAAACTTAAAAACACTTAAATTAAAGTACTTAGTTTTAAAAGTGTAGGTGTTGATTTGGGTCCAATATATGATGTTTTATTAAAGCATCAATTAACTCCTCTTTACTAAGGTTTTGACTTATTTATTGAGTTATTTAGGAATTTAGTTAGGTTTTTAGGAATAGTTGGAAAATTAAGGTAATTGAATGTTATGATCTGTCTTGAGTTTGATTTCAGGTGTTTTGAAGCTTAATATGATGAATATTGCAAAGGAATGCAAACAAGCTTTGAAGACCAAGAAATTTGAGCTAAAATGGAGAAAAACCAACTTTTGACCTGCTGCCCATGCCCAAGCGCTAGAGCATCGGGCCTAAGTGCCAGAGCACCAAGCCCAGACGCGCAGACAGGGCGGCCAGGCGCGCAGGATCAGATGCACCAGCAATTCAGTAGATTGTGACCATGCGCCTAGGTGCGCGCGACAGTGGAGGGATCCACTTGAAGATTTGAAGATCTATTGGGGTAAATTCATTATTGTCTATGATTACGAGTTCTTCCATTAATTCTTGTATTTCTTCTCCCATTATGTGTAACTAAACCTCTTGTTAGGAATATGATGGGATGATATGAATTCTAAATAGTTTATTAATTTATGCTTTGATGTTTTCCTTTTAAATCAATTGTTTTGTTGTGTTTTAATTACAATTCATGAACTTGATCAATTTATGTTTTGCTTTGGTAGTTTAATCCTTCAATTGGAAGATTTGGGATTAGATTAGGCCTTTAAACCAAACATTATAATTACCCAAGCGGTAGGGATACTTTTGGGGAGTATATGACTTATATTAATTTCGTTGTTTTAATTAATGATTATTAAACTAAGACTCACTTAAGGGATTAAGGGGTATAGTTTAATAAGAAACGCAATTGTCATGAGGGATCTAACTTTTACTACCTCTGGAATGTCATTGATTTAATGGAAAACGGATTTTCATAATTAGTAACTGCGGTCCTACAATGAAACCATGTTCCTAGCCTTTTCCACAATTGTTCTCAATACCTTTTATTTTTTGTTTTATCATTTAATTGATTCTACACTCTTAATTCAAATAAACCAAACTTAAGTTTCACGTAGTAATTACAATTTGCTTAGAATTATTAGAAATAATTTGCAATCCCCGAACGAAACGATAATTTATTTACTCTTTATTACTTGTTGTCCTGATATACCTGTCGATAGTCCAACAGATGTTCATTAAAATAAAATCCATACCGGCTCTAAGCCTCTAAATATGCATGGATTGAGATAGAAATCTAAAAATATAACATTATCTTGTACAATAACTAATTGTTTTTCTATCCTATAAATTGGGTGTATAAGATAAACTAATTTTAAAGAATAAATTAATATTTACTTTGTTTCGGAAAGTTTGGTCTTTTAGGACTAGACACACAAATTAAAAAAGTATTAATTATTGTAGGTATTATGTATAATATGTCAAAAATACCCCTATTTAATATTTATTGAAAATTGTAATAATATTTAATTTTTATTGGTAAGTGTGTCCATTAATTAATGTATAGTGGTTTAGAGATGAGAGAGATGATAAAATTAAAGTAGAATTCATGATGAGTAAGAGAAATGATTGAATGAAAGGTTAAAATTGGAAAAATATGTTTTTGTGTATTGAAAATGTAAAAGACCAAACTTTGTGAAACGAGAAAAAAAGCCTAAAAGGCCAAACTTTCTGAAACGGAGGGAGTATAAAAAAAAATTGATATTTTAACTATTAAAAAAATTATACTCCCTTCGGTCTTTATTATAAGTCACATTCTAAAAGTTTTTTTGTCATAATTATAAGTCACTTTATATTTCTTATGCATCATTTATTGTTTTTTCTCTTTTTTTCCCTCATTGATAGGCATGACAATGGGTCAGGTTTGGGGTGAGTTTCGCTAATACCAACCCCGCACCAATTATGAGCATAACAGATTCAGGTGCGGATTTAAGGAGAGCTGGTATGAACAGTAAAACCAAAATCCATCCCCGTCGGGTTCGGGGAACCCACGCGTAAATCATCAAATTATTTTAATTATTTTTTAAAATTATATTTTATAGTATTAAACAAAAAACATATATAAAATACATTATAATTCAAATAATATATAATAACAAGAGTGAAGGCCCAATTTGGTCCCTCAAGTTTTTCGACTGGGTCCTCAAGAATTATAATTCACTTTTAGTCCCTAAAGAATTAAAAAAAATACCATTTTAATCCCTGTTTTAATTCCATTAACTACTTTCACTGTTTCCAGAAGCACCAGGGATATTTACTGGGAGACTATTAGCACCTGGGAATGAAATGTTACAGTTTATGCCAATAGTGACAGTAGTTAACGGAATGAAAACATGGACTAAAGTGATATTTTTTAAATTCTTTAGAAACTAAAAGTGAATTATAATTCTTAAGGGACCAAATTGGGTATTCACTCTAATAATAAACGTCAAATTTTAAAAATATCTGAAAATTTAAGAATTGAATCATGTTTTTAGCCAAATATGTTAGTTTAATTTTATCATTTAATTATTATTATAATGAAAATTATTTAGTTTCTATATCAGGGCAGGTTTGGGACCCGTGCCAACCCCATCTTTTTAAAGCGGGTTTCAGTTTCGTTTTTTTCCAAACCCACGCAAAACGGGTTTTTACCACAAAAATCTGGTCGGTTTTGAGCGGGTGCCCTCGAGTGTGTGTTTTATTGCTATCCATACTTATTAAATGCTTTGACTATTTATGTTTTTTTTTTGTTCATTGATGAGTGTGAATTTTTTTAAAAAAAGTTGAGAAGGTAAAATTATGTTATATAATATATTTTCATAGAATTTATAAAACTAACTATTTTTCTTAATATGTGTAATTAGGTTAAGTATGTCCTATAATAAGGATAAGATGAGAAAGTATTTAACTTTGTAACACAAATTTACATTTTGTATTTTAATATCCAAATGTAGATTAGAAATATCATTCTCTTATCCCATGCTTTCTAGTTTAACAATTCGCCCACAAATCGATTTTCGTAGTATATAAAAAAACATATATATAATGCTCAGGTTGGTGTATGCAGTTTGGTAGATGTTATATGTTGGTTCTGGATCATGTTATTTGTTGTCGAGGTCAATCATAATTTGTGAAGAAAGAAAATAAAATAAAAAAATAAAGTAAGAATGTAGTTATTTATATTATCTGTCAGATAATAATAGATCTAGATTACGAATGACGTGATAGTTCAGGATCAACTAATAATTTCTGGTACTTTGGGGTTGGACTTTGATATAGGTTGAACTTTGAAGCTAAGCCATGTTTAATTGTCCTTGCGACTAGTTTGTATAATTAGTACATGGCATTCTTAAATTGGTTTTAATATTCCCTTTCCCTTAGGACATGAACTTATGAATCTAGCCATAGTTCTACACAGGCAGAGAACATCAAGTTAGTCGCAACATCCTTAATGGACGAAAGTTCCGAAATCAAGCACTCTCCATATACGCGCGTGTGCAGTGTCAATTTCTCCACGCACAAATAACACGGTTTTGAGTTGCATGCACCCTTGCCAGACAACTCTAGGTAGCTAGTAGATGAACAAGCATCGTGTTTGTCCCAAACCGTGCAAGGGAACGCCTTTCACATTTCACAAAATTATGTGAATGATGAGACGGATGTTCAATTGCTCGTGTGTTGCATTTTTGCATGTTTATTTCCATGGCAAAAAAAGAAGAATCCGTGTTTATGTGGCTTTTCTGAAAATACTATATTTATGTTTACTATTTGCTAAGATCTTATACAAATTTGAATGAATCATTCAATCTCATCGTGTTGTTGAAGTAATTCCAAATGCTTCTCTGGGAACATCAAGAGGCAATTCGCAAGTAGTTCACGATTCTAGTGTTTGTATAAAGAAATTACTTTTTGAAAGGTCATAACTTGAGGCCGGAATGCTATTCCTTCTAGGTTGGATTCCTCCCCATTGTAATTTAGCTAGTACTCTTGGAGATTCCAAAGCAATACATACATATCATAATGTGCCTGTTCATCAAAAAAAAATAAAAAATCATAATGTGCCTGGCTTTAATTTGTTTGCCGTATTGATACTTTATTTCAGCCTCTTTCATGATATCACCTATCCAGCATGGGACACAGATACATGGTGAATATGATAAATAGATGTGAATATTGAGAATACTTTAATCCATTTAATTTATCCAAAAACTAATTGTGCTATGTGTCAAGGCATTAAAGTCACCACTCATTAGTTCGAGAACATGAGTCAAGAGTATTTTGTTCTATCTTCTATTCTTAATGTTAGTCACTCTTAATAAAACCTTTTTTTCTAAAATTTTATTTATAAGTATATTTTTTAATTTTTAATGACATTGATTAACTTTTTTTTTTGACGATCATCCTAGTACACAATATTTTTTAAAATTTTAATAATAATTATAAAATTACTTTTGAAAAAGTATAACATATAGTACGTAGTATTAAATTTTTAATGATACTATCAATATTAATCAACTTCCTTAATTTCAGTAAATTTCTCCAAATTACCTTAATCGTCTAATTTATCTGGTGGAGCCGACCTGATCGGGCCACGCAATTTGCTGGCTTTATTAACAAGACAATGAGGCATTTACTAATTTAATAAATTTTTTCTTTATTTGATACTTATGAGGAGAAGATGTTTCCAAGAATGTTTTAGCGGAATAAATCAAACTTCTTAAACTTTAAAATCTGATGAGAGGGGCAATCACCGACCTCTCCAACTTTATTAGTATATTTAAAAATATTATTATTATTTAGTCATGTTTAAAAGTTAAAATTTCTTAACATATGAGAGGCTAAATAAACATGTTCATTTTTTTAAAAAAAAAACTAAATTTAATAATTCTTTTTAGCTAAACCTTAAAAATTTAGCAAATCATTTACAAAATCATTACTCAGTTATAAACAAAAATTAATTAATCATTTATCACTGAATATAATTATTTCTAAAATGTTCCTATTTAAAGTAGTTGTCTCAATTAATTATTGTTTCATTCCTAATATTAATTCCTAAAATATCATTTTTTGTATGAATTTGAGAAAAATTAAATGTAATCAATTAATTTCCTTAATAACTATGAATTTATTTATTTTTTTTATAATTGAGACAAAAAGAAGTAATATTTGTTAAAGAGTTAAATGTAATGGAAAACTATTGAAAATGTAATTTTTTATATATCTGTTAAAAAAAATTAAAATTTGTCATATTTTTTTAATTTATGAAAATCTTAACAAAAATACTCCTTAGATCCTAGCACTTATTTACAAGAAGGAAATTCCAATGCCTAAGAAACCAATTGGTGCTGACCAGTAACTACATGGTGCAATAATATGGGTAGCAAAAAGTCAAAAGAAATGGACAATCAGTACTTTGTAGTTATACTCCGCAGTAGCCATTAACTAAATCTATCTAATCGATCATGTTTGTTTTGCTGTCTTAAAAAGAAAGCAGATTACATACAACCATGATGATCAACTTAATTGATTTAGACAGATCAAAATATCCTTCCCTTTTTGAAGTTCAGCACCTTATAATCACTAGCTAGTTCAGGTTATTTAAGCAAATCACTTTTTGAAATACTCCCTCCGATCCTATTTATAAGACCCTTTTGGGGTTTTTCACTCCCATCAAGGAGAGTGGATAAATGTGTTAGTGACATTGAAAATGTGAAAATTTGATATATTTTCTCAAAACTACCCCTATAATTATTATTGGAACTCTAAAAAGTGTTGATTTTATAGGGGTGTGAGTGGAAAGAAGTAATTAAATGCTATTGAAAATTGAAAAGGGATCTTATAAATAAGACAAAAATGAAAACCCCAAAAGGATCTTATAAATAGGACCGGAGGGAGTATTATGAAAAAATCCTAGGAACTATCCAACTCTTACTCAAGCGAGCTCACGGAGACAAGCAATCACATTTTCGTTTTACTGATTTTTACTATTTATATGTATGTGAAGGATTAGAGAATTACTCCCTTCGGTCCTATTTATAAGACCCTTTTGGAGTTTTTATTTTGGTCCTATTTATAAGACCCCTTTTCAATTTTCAATAGCATTTAATTACTTCTTTCCACTGACACCCCTATAAAGTCAACACCTTTTAGAGTTCCAATAATAATTATAGGGGTAGTTTTGAATAAGTATATGAAATTTTCACATTTCCAATGTCACTAACCAATTTATCTACTCTCCTTGGTGGAGTGAAAAACCTCAAAAGGATCTTATAAATAGGACCGGAGGGAGTAAAAAATCTGAATGAATGATGATATCTCTCTCATTTAACTTGGTTGAGAAATTCAAGGGTGGCTATATTTGTGCTGCGTGCTACACGTACGCTTCACAGAATAAGGACAGCTACTCTCTCCTAGACCTCGCAAAAAGAAGAAAATCTCACTGTACTATACTTAATAAAAATATCTTCTTTTTTTTAACAACAATTTTGAATATTATTATGATTAACTTGACAGTTTTGGTTTTGTAAAAACAGAAGGAGGAAAATATTGATAAAAAGAAAAAGTTTCGTCCGTGTTTTCTTACTCCAAAAATAAAGATATACAGTATCAGGTTTTGGACCGTAATGCAATTTACTAAATTATTATTGACTTCTCATAATATTAAATCCACAATTTTACAACACAACATAACTATTTTCTTAAAATTTCTTAAGCAATTTAGCATTCTTCCTTTTAACGTTAAAAAAAAAAAAAAAACATTCTTTTTTAATTTAGGCCCATATCCCATGAAATTTGGGGGAGAAGATGGCAATGGAACCTTAACTGGAGCAAGTTCTACCCACGGCCAAACAGTGACAGCCCATCAAGTCAGTACAGACGCTAATTAATGCTTTTTTAATGCTTCAACGGTCTCTTTTTTTGCACCCCGCACCTTCACCTCTATGACATTCACTGCGGCAGCTTTTTACTTCATAAAAATCAGGTTAGTAGAATTATGAAATACCGAGTACTCTTCCCGTCTCAATTTTAAGCAACTAAAAATATCTCATTTGTGATCTTAAATATAAGCAAAATTAAACTGACTTCTATTCTTAATACAATCATTCCTAAAATATCTAGTGTCTGTATCATTTAATTTTGGTTTCATTCTCTATACATGTTTCCTAAAATAGTTTATTTTTTTTATACTTTAAAGAAAATTAAATGCACTTAACTAACTTCCTTGATAAGTGTGAAATTAGTTTTTTTTTAAATAAGACCGGAGGAAGTACTATTTTTATACTCCTCTGACTTTATTTATTTGTCATATTTAAAAAAAAACATATCCTTTAAAAAATCTAATCATTACTCTCTTTTCCAAGATATTAATTATGTTTTTTTCCTACTATATCTTTTCTCTCTCTACGATCATTAATTTTTCTCCATTACTTACAAAAACCAATACTCCCTCCGATCTTATATTATAAGAAAAAATAACTGAAATCACACATTAAGAAAGTTGGTTGAATGTATTTCATTTTCTCAAAATCATAAAAAATATTGCTACTTTAGGAAAGTTGCATTGAGAATGAAACAAAAATTAAATGAGCTCACTATTTTCTATAAACATTTTAGGAATTATTGTATTGGGAATAAAAAGTTAGTTAACTGTATTCCTCGATCCGAGGAAAGTGATTAGTTTTGTGAAACTTATGAAAATATATTGTAACATAACAATTTTACCCCTCCACTTTACATGGAAAGTTCACATTCATTAATAAAAAACAAAAAAGCATAGTTAGTCAAAACATTTAATAAGGGCAAAAAAGAGAAAAAACAATTAATGATGCATAGGAAATATAAAGTGCCCTATATATAGGACCAAAGATTTCTTCTAGAAGGTGTCCTATATATAGGGCCAGAGGGAGTAACTTTTTCTTATATTAGAGACCAATAAAAATATGTCTGAATTTTCTTATATCAGAGACCGGAGGGAGTAGATATTAAGTAAGGATAAACATGAAAAATAACATTTATTACACTTTTGAAATCCTCAATACGATAGATAAAAAGAAACAAAAAATCTCTCCAAAAAACGACAGATAATAAAGAACGGAGGAAGGATAAGTTACTGCTCCCTCCGACTTACAATATAAGCAAAATTATCTATTTTCACACTTATTAAAGAGGTTAGTTGATTGTATTTAATTTTCTCAAATTTATAAAAAAAAATAAAGGTATTTTAGGAAAATAGTATTCAGAATGAAACAAAAATTAAATGAGAAAACAATTTTCTTGGTATATTTTAAAAAAGTAGCATTGAGAATGAAATAAAATTTAAAAAGATTAGTTACTTTTACTTATATTTTAAACCAAATGAAATATGTTTTTTGTTGTTTATATTTCAAGGCAGAAGGTGTACTATAGTACTGGTAAAATTTAAAAAGTTGATCAAATGAGTAAGATATTGAATATTTTTTATGTAGTGTGTATTAAATCAAATAATTATTAAAAATATATTTTAATGCATATTTATTTAATTAATCAATCATATAATATAATATATAATTTTTAATTTTTAATTCGTCACTTTAACTATAATTTGGGATAATTGTTTTTGTAACATTTTTTTCTATCATCTTTATGGGATGGAAAAAATAATACACTAAATTCAAATTCTAATAGATTGTTTTACTTAGAAATAAAAATTTGTTTGCCTATTTTTTTTAAATAAAAAAACACTCATGAATATTCAAATGTAATTTTATATGTTTTCACATAATAATGATATGTAAAAAAATATAAATACAAAGATTATAATTTTTTATTAAATTAATAAATTTCTTAACCTTATATATTATAACAAGAATCAAGGATAAATACCTAAAAATAGAAGATTTTTCTTAAAAAAACTAAATATATAAAATTTTCAACTACTTAAATACATAATTTCTTATGAAACTCATATTTTTAAAAATTCATCTTTTACCTTAATGATCGAAGTTAAAAAATACCCTAAATTAATTTACACTAATAAATGTTAAATTTTCCTAAGCTTGACCCGATCGAATGGTTTAGGATGAGATGATAAAAGAAGTTTTTAACATTGAAGACTAAATATTTACTCTACTTTACTATTCCATTCCATACACAAATATAAAATATAATCAAAATTTAACGACTTTCACACTATTAAATATTATCTAAAATATTCCTTCAAAAAAAATATATCTAAAATATCTCTCATTAAATTTATAATATTTCTCCAATACTCAAAAATCAAGTTCTTTCATTTACTAAAGTTCATATTTCCATGAAAGTCGATATAGGTAATGATTCTTATATTTACGTAAAAAAAAAACATTTAATCAACTACATTAATAAATGTGTTTTATTATTATTATTTTTTTGTGTATAATGAAAATCGGAGCATGACATAATGGATTTGATTTTTCAACCCATTTTTGCCATTTTCTTCTCGAACTTTATTAAAAAACCCGTGATATTTTATGCCTATGTTTATTCTTTAATCGTAAAACCAATTAATATATATTCAACTTTTCTATATTAAAAAAAATGATAATTAATATATACAACTTGTTGAAGTCCTGAAACGAGCTAATATCTTCAATATCAAAAATGTCACTTCATGTTCACCAAAAAAAATGTCACTTTATATATTAATTCATGTGCTTGATTAAAAAAATATTTGTTTATTAAATTTTTTACTTAAATATTATATTTTTAATTAATTAATTACAATAAATAACAGATGTAGTGGTATACTTTTTGAAAGAAGAGATGTGCTCTCCTTGAAACACCTTCACGTCTCGCAACGCCTCCAAGGCTCCAACGTACTCTTTTCTTTGTTTTGAAGAAATACCGACCAGTACTATAATTTTCATTCGAGAAAACGCAAGTTACTCAATTTGGTCACCCACCCTTTTTATCAAATATCAATTAATCATACAAAACCCCCAGATTGCCCTCTAGATGCTTAACTTCCGTACTTCTTCCATATTTATTTAGGGGTCCTTTAACATCTTTTGTACCTTGTGTTTACACTTTACCTTTACCTTCCTACTAAAACACAGACATAGAGGCACCGTCACGCATGCTAGGTTGGCTGCTTATTATCTTGGATCTTTTCTGCGAATAGAATAGATACACAGAAGCTGAGCTAGCTACCTATCTATGCATCCATTGGTGATTTGGTACTCTGGCTTGTGTCCCCGTGATAGCGAGAGATGCTAGCTAGTTCCTCTTTCCTCAAACTCGTCACTCATCTCGATCTAGAAAACAATATGAATTAAAAAATAAAAAAAATTGCTCATAAGTCCAAAAAAAAAAAAAGCTTTTATGCTAAAATAAAAAAATGAATCTCAATTCAATTTTTCAGAAGTGAAATTTTGATTGGATCGATCTTAAAAGATTTGTGTCACCAAATATGAATTAAAATGTGCATCTTTTCATAAGTGTTCTAATTAAGATTATTAGAAATAGAAAAATAATTATAAGTATATATTTGTTGAAGTTTTGAGAATAAAAAAAATATACATTTTTAATAAAACTTTAAACTATATGTGGTTTCTAAACCAGTTCACTAATGTCATTTGTTATGCTTTGCCTTTATTTTATTATTCTCTTATCCTTTCTAACTACTTATATCTATATAATGGTAACGTTAATGGCATGACTCATGTTCGAGTTCAATCAATCTATCCCTTCAAAACATTTTCAAGAATACCACACATAGTGAGCAATGTTACGAGGGATCGAGGGGGTCTCGGAATTTTCGCTACAATTTCAACTTTTGCAATGTTTAAATGAATATTATGATCAAATAATAGAAATATCATCAATAAGCTCCAATACAGTAGATAGATAATTGAGTTTATTAAACATAATGTTGGGTCAAAGGGGATATACTACTAGAGAGAAATTTTCAGCACATCGTACGGATAAGATTCATAAGATCGATTAAGGATTAAATTTTCAACTCAACTTTGAGGCACGTTTAAAAGATTTAATTTTTTTTTTTTTACTGACAGAAATAATGTAACACTATGAAAAGTGTATCTTTAACATGATGGTCCAACAGTCTTGGATATACACGGAGAGAAAAATCAACGGCCAAAAAAACACTTAAAAATAGTAATAAATAAAAGTTGTAGGGAGCATCTATTCAATACGTCCCCTCCCTTTCTAATATAATTAAGTTTTTTCAAAAAAAAATTTATTTCATAGTATAAGTTTTCTTTTTTTTTTACAAAATTAATACAATGTTAATTATTATTTTTATCAATTTAATTTATCTATGTTTAGAAATGTGTTTCTTATCAACAGAGAAATGTTAAGTAAGCGTAATTAATTATAGTGAAATTATATATATATGAACAAAATAGAAAAAATATAATACTTCACAAATTTAAATAAAACAAACATATTAATTACACTTTTTAATATATTTTTTCTTTTGTTTTTATAAGCAAAAAATATTTTTAATCCAACACAACAGAGGATCTCCTTAAGTATCATTGTACTCATGAACCCCACCTTCTAGGAAGGATTTGAACATATTATTATAAGTCATTTTTATCTAATTTATGCAAATTAAGAAAAGTTATTATTGTTTTTAAATTTATCAAAAAATATGTTGTCATTCAAAATTTACTATTTTTTTAAACAGCAAAAAAAAAAGTGCTAATAAGTGGGTCTTGCACTTGTTTGGGTCTTGCTAATAAGTGCTTTTGCACTTGTTAAGATTACTACTACTTACTATAATAAGAAAAATAATTATAAATGCACATTATTTCATCTCTCGAAAATTCAAAAAAACGTAAGCTTCAATGAACTTTTATTATAATTGGTTTGTTAACAAGTGCACTAACTTATTAACATTTGCCTATTTATTTCTCTCCATTATAATTATTATTCTATCACCTGAATGAATTTTTTTTATAAAACAAAAATTTTATTACCCATATGAAATTATAAGGAAGTATTTGAAATAAACTCTTTAATGGTACTTAAATATTTTAAAATGACTTATAAAAATGGATAAAAATTTATCAAAATAACGCTTATAATAAAGGAGGGAGTGAGTATATCACTTTAAATACTTGTAATTATGTACTCGTATTTATTACACCAGACATTGAAAGTGACAGAAGCTAGATGTGCAATGGAAGAGTGCATTATTAAAATGACTAAATCGACAAAGAAGTGATCCTAAATAAAGTAATAATGTTGTGGCCTTCTCATTTTCTTGAATATCTTTATCCGTCGAAAGTTTTTTTTTTTTTTTTGAAAAAGCTAATGAATATTCTTAGGATACATTTTAAAAACCCTAAAAAAATAATAAAATAAATAAATATATTGTATTGAACAAAATGCTAAATTTTATGTATTTGTTTCCGATAAAATATTTTTTTATTGATTATTTAAAAAATATTATTTATAGAGCGCATTATTGTTCTATGTCTTCTTCGATTATTTCGTCTTCATGCAACAGAATTATTTTACCGATGCAATAATTTTTCTCCCGAACGAACACGTGCACCAATTGGTTTAAATTATATATATATATATATATATATATATATATAATTTTCTTAATCTTAACTTTTAAAGCTGAAGATAAAAAGCTTAACAAAGTAACTTTATATTGGAAAAATGAAGATTTAATATTTTAGAAAAAAGAAACTCAGTTTTCCGATGTGTTTTTACTCATTTTTAATCTTTTATCCTCAACGCTAAAGACTGAGGCTAAGCAAAATATAATTTTTTTTAAGGGGTATAAAAGAAAGATAATTGTAGTTAAAAAAAAATAATTAAAACAAAATAAATGGAAAAAATGATGTAGCCAATTATGTGCACATGAAGCATTTTAAGGGGACCATAGGGTTTTAACTGTCATATTTGATGTAACTGGATGGAGGTTTTACGATTGATTGGTGGAAACTAAAGCTACAAAAAAGACTGTAGGAAGAAAATGAAAAACATTCCGAGATAACTTTTTAATTTACACCCAAAGTGACACGGCAAAATTCACTCTTTCTTACATATTATTAAATTTTAATATGGCATATTTATGTTTTTGATCCCTAAAAGTTCGGCGTGTTTAGATTTTAGTCCCTAAAAGTTATTTTGACCGGGACTGGTCCTTAATTTTTCAAATATTTTGGTTTTGATCCACTCAATTATGAAAAAACTGTTATTTGCTGATGTGGCTAGCGGAACACCATAACAGCAGTCACGTAGTTTGAGAAAACGCCAAATAAGTGATATGACATGGATGATACAAATCCATGAAACAAAATGGTCTCATCCGCAGAATTTTGCGTTTATGACCTGAATCATCCATTTCACAATACTTATTTGGTGTTATCTCCCATCACGTAGCTGTTGGCTGGTGTGTGTTTCTGTTAACCACGTCAACAAATAATTGATTTTTTCTAACAGATGAGACCAAAACAAAAATGTTTGAAAAATTAAGGACTAGTCACGGTCAAAATAACTTTTAGGAACTAAAAACAAAACACGCTAAACTTTTAGGGACCAAAACCATAAATAAGCCTTTTAATACTATAGATATCCATTGACTACCATTCATTTTAATAACTTACAACTTTCAAACATGAAACTAATAAAAAATAATTGTTTTATGATTTTATCTACCATAGAGATGATCCATCCCTGGATAAATATCATTAAATTAAAAAAAGAAAAAGATTTTCTTAACCTAAGGGCTGAAGATAAGAGACTTAAAATAACATTTTTACATTGAAAAATTAAAGATTTAATATAATGCTTAGGTGATGGTGGACATCATTTCTCAACGTCACTTTACCATTTAAGCTTCTTATCCTCAACCCTTAGAGCAGAGGTTAAGTAAACCCTTAAAAAATTAGTCAGAAAAATTTTAATGCAATACGTAACAGAGCTTCTAATGACGAAAAATCAAAGAGAGAAATTTTTGTGTGATATTAGAGATGTTTTATTTCATCATGATTTTAGGATGAAATTGAAAGCATTCCTCTAACATATAAAGAGACAAATCGTATTCTTACCTTTTCATAATAGAGATTTTTTTTTTTTTTTTTTGGCTTAGTCATGTGAATTTTTACTTTTCTAACTTTGTAGAGGTTTTTACACGTTAAAAAATTTATGATTTTATATCTTTTACTTCTATTCATTCCTTTTTTCTAATAACATATTTAACTACATATATATTGTTTCAGAGTAATTTTGCTTATTTTGCATTTCATGAATGAGGAAAATTAGTTATGATTTTTTTCAGCAGCATTATACCATTCATTTTAATAAATTACAACTTTTAAACATGAAACTGATAAAAAATGATTTTTTTTTTTATCTATCACCTGATACTCTTTTATATATTTACTTCAGAGGATCTGTTCCTAGATAAATAACACTAAATTAAAAAGTTATCAGTTCAATAAGCCAAAAAAAAAACATAACTATATTTTTTAAAAATTATTTTAGAGGATTCATTCGCTATTCCATTTATCTAATCACCAGGCATGAAGAAGAACCAAAAATGGTAAAAATCGTAATATTTTACTGAGTTATTTTTATAGGTTTTTTTTTATAAGACGTTATTTTTATAGGTTAATTTGAATTTATAATTATTTTGGAAAAAAATTTCTTTACAATATATAATAAATTATAGTATTACTTTTGTGTCTAGTTAGCCACATGTATCATACTCATACATACATGAAGCAATCTTGTTCAAGCCACAAATATTTATATATAGTATAGCATACAATTCTATTTCTCTCGATGAATATTTTTCCCATATATGTACAAAACTCGAAATTGGATCTCCGCTTATGTGTGCGTTTGATTGGGTGGTGGGAAGAGACAAGCATGCGTTTGCGAGAAAATTTTTCCTCACATGCTTTTGCGTTTGCGTAGCCCATCGCTTTTCCAAACATGCTCTAAGGTGAGTTTCATCCGTTTTTGGCTATATAATAAATTATATTAAATTACTCCATTTGTTTTTATATGTAAATCATATTTTAGAAAAATTATTTATTCTTATGTATAAGTCATTTTATATTTGTTATGAAACATTTAACTTTTTTATGAACTAATTTTATTAAATAAGTATTTTAATTAATTAAGTTTATTATTGTTAGTTTCTCATAAAATAAATAATGCAAGTAACATTAGTAAAAATTTTAAATTTATAAATAAAAGAAAACAAGTTAAAAATTAACTACTCGTCTTAATTTGTATATTTTAATTAAATATTACTTATAAATAAAAATAAAGAGAATACTAGTTAGTATTCAATCTGCGATTAGGTGGAACTTATATTTATAACTTATTAAATAATAAAATAATAATAATATTAATAATAAAAAAAATCAGCTTGATAAAGTACAATAGTTGACGGGTGAATCTGGGGATGACAATGAGTTTGGGTGGGTCCGGGTAATCCGTACCCATTCATGAATTATTGGATCCGGATTCACCCGGATCCGCGCGGGTACCCGTTACATAATGGGTATGCTGGTCTTCGGTACTCAAACTGGTTTTGCGAGTATCCATTAGCAATTTTTTTAAAAGAAAAATTTATTTTTTAAATTAATTTCTATGTTTTTTTATAGACCGAGGGATCCTTAATACATCATTATACACTCTACTTAATACTAATCCCTACCACCATTAAATACTCGTAGACATCAAAGAAATTCTCTCGTTAAACACAAGCATACTAAAATTTTATATATATATATATATATATATTATAATGCATATATGTAAATATGGACGGGTCCGGATATCCACGGGTCTGAATATCTTAGACCCAAACCCAAACTCGTTTAAAGCGAGTACTCAGACGCATCCATTCTTTAGACCCGGACCCTGACCGGATCCACTACAGGTATTACCTGCGGGTAACCACCGATTCGGATCCAATTGCCATCCCTAGGTGAACCAAGGTGATGAGAAGTATCGACCTTGGTTACCAAATGTTCATTTTTGCATCTGTATTGATTACCAAATGATTATGTTAATCTCAACTTAGATGTTGATCATAAAGAGTAAAGTTACTCCCTCTGGTCCTATTTATAGGGCATACTTAACCATATCACATGGACCAATGAGGGTAGTTAGATTTCTTGAAACTTTAAAAAAAAACTTCAACATTACAATTTTACCCTCTTAACTTGCATTGGAAATTTCACATTTTATTACTACACATTAATGGACAAAGGGCAAATAAGAGAAAATAGCAATAAATGCCTCCTAGAAAATACAAAGTGACTTATAAATAGGACCAAAGAATCTTTCTAGAATGTGACTTATAAATAGGACCGGAGGGAGTAGAAAAATTATACCTCATCCATTCCATAAGTTATGCTTTTTAGGTTTTTCACATAAATTAAGAAATGAATATATAATGTAAGAATTTGATATAGTTTAACTAAATTGTCCTCAATTAATAATAAAAGAAAGAGTAATAATAAATGTATGAATTATATTGAAGAGAAATTGAGAAATAGGCGGTAAAAGAGAGAATATAATAAATAAGGGTATACTTAGAAAAAAATATAAATGAGTCTTGAATTTTTACTTGAAAATAACTTATAAAAAAATAAAATACCTAAATAAACATAACTTACGAAATGAAGAGAGTTCGTTAGAAAGCAAAATCATCCGGTTTTCGAAGTAATATATTCAACATTTTCCAACGAAGAGTTATTATTTTAAACTTCTGATTACCTGGCCTAAAAACTTTGGCTGATGTAATCATTTTCCTCTCATAAAAATTACTCATTCGTTTTCACAATGTTTGACCTTTTAGTTTTTTTTTTGTTTCACAGTGTTTGACCTTTTACATTTTCAATACACAAACATATTTTTTTCTTCCAAAATTAACCTTTCATTCAATCATTTCTCTTACTTCTCATTAATTCTACTTTTATCATCTCTCTCATATCTAAACCATTATACATTAATTAATGGACACACTCACTAATAAAAATTAAATACTATTACAATTTTCAATAAGGATTAAATAGGGGCATTTTAGACAAACTATACATAATACTTACAATAATTAACACTTTCTTAATCTGTATGCCCAAATCTAAAAGGCCAAACATTGTGAAACGGAGGGAGTATTTTTGCATACAAGTCAAATGGTGGAGTATGTCAAAGTATTTGTTAATTTTGGAGCGAGTGTAATTCATGAAATTATTTATCATGTTTTAATCCTTTCTTTATTGGGAAGAGAAAATGTGGTGGATTCAATCAGAAAATTTGTTCTCTTTCAAGAGTGAGAATAAAGAGAAAATTGAAATTGACATATAAAATTATCCATTTGTCATTCACTTAAAGTGAGAAGAGAGAAAACAATAAATTTGTCAAAAGACACTATCAGTGCATTATCTGTTTTCTCTTTTACAAAATAGAAACAAATATATTTTTTCTTTTTCACATGTATGTATATTTAAAATAACCAAATACTTCAATTATTTATTACACAATAAAATTTCGAGTCGAAAATATTTAAAAAAAAAACAGTTTTTTTTATTGAAAATAAAAATGCTTTATTTTTTTCAATTAAAATAAATTTTTAAAAAATTAAAAAAAAGTCAAATAAAGTGAATAAGTGAATGACAAATGGATAATTTTATATGTCAATTTCAATTTTCTCTTTATTCTCACTCTTGAAAGAGAACAAATTTTCTGATTGGATCCACCACATTTTCTTTTACTCTTCCCTATTTTTTCACATTTACTCTCATACCAAACAAATACAAAATCTACTCATTTTCTCCTTATAATCTCTCTTCCCTACTTCTCCCTCCCTTATTTCTCTCTTCTCATTTTCTTTCATGCAATCCTTTCTCTTTCCCCGATTTCATTCGAATTCCATTATAGACATCATCATTTAATAATTTATAGGTAAATTTAATTTCACTTTTCTCATCCCTATCAAAAAAATTTTAAAAAATGGCTAGCTAGACATTGCATGTCTCATCAAATTCAGCAACTGGCGTTTTAAAATAACTGTAAAAAATGTCTTCTTTCTTGAAAAGAAAGACAACCGTTATTAAAATATCTCTCTCATGTATACCGAAGAAAGTAATACTACTTCGATACCACAGTATGATAAATTTTCGCCTCCTCCCCGTCCGCTGCGGAGTTGCAGTTATGTCTGAGGACGAAAGTGGTCACTGAATCACGCTCTCATTCAATCATGTAATAGCAATAAATATTCGTAATAGTAATAATCTTGTTAATCCCACTAAAAAAATTTGCTAACCAATATCCTGATTTTGATCAAGGAATACACAAACTTAGCAATATAAATAAAAGTTCATTAATTTTCTTTTGTCTTAAATCTATCTTTTTCGAAGAGAAAACTTTATATTTTACTACTTTTTTAACAATGATTTTTCTCACCGTAAGTTTATATATACTGAGAATTATTTAATACACAAAAAATTTATAATTACATCAATTTTTAATGCAAACTTATTTATTATGAATATTTTAACATATGCTTTTGAATAAATGTGAGAGAAATTCTTTTAAAAATGCAATAAAATCACCGGTTCCCATCAAGCTTACAAATTTGGTGTCGTAGATAGCCAAAAACCTTTGTCCTGCTTACTAGAATGTTCATTACTATATTAGTAGTTTATTTACTTTTACATTATTCTAGTTCTAGTTGATATAATAAGTACTGTAGTTGCTAAACAAAAAACTCATTACAAACTTTTATGCACTGTGACATTTAGAATTGAAAAATGGGATAAAAATTTAAATCATTTTATTTTCAAATAAAATGAATTTTATTACTATTTAAATGGAGTATATATATATATATATATATATATATATAGAATTTATAATAATCAATATATATTCTTAGTATATGTGCATCATTTAAAAAAAAACAAAAATTAAGGAGTGTAAGGAGTAATAAATTATGACAATTCAATAAAAATAACTCAGTATTGGACTATTGGTCATACGGTGCTAGCGGTTGCAGTGAACCGTACCCGAAATGAATTTTACCTCAATTCCTTGAAATCCCTGGAGCCTGGGGATTTTCTTCTATTGGCTAAATAAGTTAAAAACTGTTAAAAAAAAAGTTAAAAACTATACTGTATATAAATAAATATAGGATTTCCATTGTGATTAAGAATTTAAAAATAATTAGATTTTGTAAAAAATGATGTATTCGAAAAAAATACAGTTATATATATATATATATATATATATATATATATATTCACAAAACATGTGCAGTTTAAGATGATTAAAATCATTCCAATTTAAGATATTTATTTTCAACCATAAATTTTTTATCGTCAATATAATTTAATATCACATTTTGTCCAAAATCTTGATATTAGATTTACAGTTCCTTTTACGTATATTTTTTAAACTTATTTATTAATCACATAACTCCCATTCGAAACATATATGACAAAGGTAGTGTTCGACAATTATGGCTTGCGTCTTTATTGTTTGGTGAATATAAACTGAAATAAACTTGTATATTATCAAAAAGAAGTTCCTATCTTTAGAATGTCAGTTTTCAGGTAAGACCAGTTGGTGGCTGCAGGGACACTTGCGATTTCCCTCTCCTCCAGGTCTTCTAGTCTCAGACCTCCCTTGTAAACAAAAAAAAAAAAAAGAATGTCAGTTTTCAAAATGTTACTTAAAATAATTTTTGAATAATTGATATAGCTTTCAATAATTCATGTGTCAACTATACCATTTAAAATTATACTAAATTACATTGATTACTCTAAACTTTAAAAAAAAAACCCTACTAATCCTTTTTTTTTTCCTGGGGAACTAATCCTTGGAATAAAAGCATTAATAGAAAATCCAGTTTATTTCAACCGTAAATTAATTAAAATAAACATTAATAAAGAAGCTATGATAGAAAATTAATATTTTCACCATACTATAATTTACTTCAAGTATAAATTATTTTACTGCTAACAAAAAATGAAATTTATATTAATGTATATAAGACGTAAATTAATTAATTGGCAAATCATACAATATTAACATTGACTAATTTAATATACTTATAAATTAATTTAATAAATAAACAAGCAAATGTCTATTAACTAAGAATTAATTAATGGCTCATCTTAAATATTCTTTTATTTTATTTTTAGGTTTCAATTTGGTTCTTTATTTTTAAAAAAGAATCAATTTAATTCTCTATGTTTCTAACGTTTGTCAATTTCATCATTCGGCCTTGACGGCGATAAATTTTCACCGAAATATACTGATTTTACCTGAGATTCATTTTCTAATTGCTACATCTACATTTTATCGTAATAATTTGCATCTTTTAAAACAAAAAATGCAAAAATGTGAGTGAAATTTCACCTTAAAAAAAAGTGAAATGATGTTGAAATTTTATTAATCAAAGTATCAAATACGATTTAAAATGTAGATTTCGGTGAGAAAATATAAATTCTGGTGACTAAAAGAGAAAATCTATCTATGACAAAATTCGTATATTTCGATGAAAGTTTAATATTATCACGACGAAATAATAAAATTGACAAATGACAAAAACATGAAGGACTAAATTGACTCTTTAAATTTAAAGAACCAAATTAAAATCTAAAAATAAGATAAATGACAAAAATATATTTAAGCCTTAATTAATTAAATGAGATATTATATTAGCATCTACATCCTTATTTCTCACATCCGGATACTTTATAATTTTTGCAACACATTGGCAAAAAAATCCTCATTATACTATTCACACCAGATGAAAAATTCAATATTTATTCTCCTCACCCTACTATTAACACCCATTCTCTGATTTCTGCTCTCCAAACCTTACTCACTCAAAACTTTGATCACAAGCCTTTGGTCACTCAATACTCAATAGTTGTTTTCTTCTCAAGATTTTCGTTAGTGTTTGTGTTGTTTCTCTGTTCAGAAATCATGTTAAGGCAAATAATCTTCCACTACTACTGTACTATTCATTTTTTTTCCTGCGTGATATTTTTTTACGTTTAAGGTATCTTCATCAGTGTTTATGTTTTATTGCTTTTTTTTCGTCTAAGTTGTTCCAAAGGCTGTTTAATACTTATTTCAGGTATTTTCATAATATGAGCTCAATAAGATTGAACGTATTCCATTTCAACTTGAAGTCAAAGTAAAATAATTGTTATCACAATGAATGAAGAATTGCAATACATAATCATTCATTTTTATTATTGTGGTAATCAAATATACATAACATCATTAATAATTGCAATTGTCAAATGATTTTTTTTCTCAAGTATTCACAAACGCGAGCACCATGACTAATTCTTTAAGTATGGTTGACCCTCTCAATTGAAATTATTTTTCATTTGCAAGAGTTGGGGATCGAAACCCCCACTAGTTGCTTGACACAACCCCACACCAACTATGCCAACCTCACTTGATAATTGCCAAATGATTTTTAAGGTATTAAACTACATTAAAAATTACATCACATTTATTGAAGTGTTTAAGAGTGGGTGTGACTTATGCGTATGAGTAAAAATTGAAGAGAATAATTAACAGGTCAGAAAGTTTGAAATCAAGAATAATTTTGGCGATATGATGCAAACACTATCTTTGTAAGATATGAGTGTTGATAAAATACACCTAATTAGTTATACTTTAGCTTTTTACTGATTAATCAACTAAGTAATTAATGAATAAATACATAACAATCAACTTAAAAAATTAATACAATATTACATTCTCGTTTTTGTTGCATGTTTCACAAATTTCAGATAATTTCACGGCTCATTTTGACAAATAGAACTCTGATTCAGTCAATTACCTATTCAACTATATATAAACACATACACAACTAAAATTTTAATGCTCTTAACTAGTTTTACATCTATAAACTACAAATTCATAAATATAAGTTAGTTTTAAAAAAACAAATCCAAAATATGAATCAATACTTTGTGTAAAAATAAAAAAAGCATCTTTTCTTTTCACGGTCTAGCATTCTTTGCCGGTCATAAGCACTACTAAAATAAAGACCTGTGTTATTTGTAGGCTTATTTATGGTTTTAGTCCCGAAAGTTCAGCGTATTTTTTAGTTTTAGTCCTTAAAAGTTATTTTGACTGAGAGTAATCCTTAAATTTTCAAGCATTTTGGTTTTGGGTCCCTTACATTAATAAAAATCTGTTATTTGTTTGTATGGCTACCGAAACATCACATCAACAGCCCATGTGGTTTGGGGTGACACCAAATAAGTGATATGATACGGATGATACATTCACAGACGCAAAATGATCTCGTACGTAAAATTTTGAGTTCATGGACCTAATCATCCATGTCGCATCATCTATTTGACACTACTTCACACCATGTGGCTGGTGGTATGGATTTTTGTTAACTATGTTAACAAAAAAACAGATTTTTACTAATGCAAGAGACCAAGACCAAAATGTTTGAAAATTTAAGGATTAGTCCCGGTCAAAATAACTTCTAGGGACTAAAATCAAAACACGCTGAAATTTTAGGGACAAAAACATAAATAAGCCTTATTTGTATTCAAAAAATTTGTAAACTTCTCATACAACAAATAAATTCTCCTTTATTTTTTACTTGTTTTTCATCTTTTATTAACATGTTACAAGAAATCCTTTCTAACACAGAAAGGGATATCAAATTGTTGTCTCCAAAATATTGTACAAATATCAATTTTATCATAAAATTATTTTTTTTAACAAGCTAAGTGGGTATAACTTATATCATTATATATCAAATCTTAAGGTTTGAGAGTTGAAAATCCTGAATTATAGAAGCTACTGTTTGTTGGTTTCAATTTCTCTTCTCCCAATCCCCTATTTTTATTTTTTTTAATAATAATATTGTTCCTACCCTACCCTACCCTCTCCTCCCTCTCCATACTCCACTTCAATTCCCTTTCTTTCTTCGGATTCCAAACAAACCCTTCATCAAGTTCCTCTTTACTCTATATTTCTATATATACAAGGCCTTCCCTCAAGTTTTACCGTTGTGAGAGTATATTATTATACACTATACACACATCGGTATATATATATCAATAAGAGAATAAAAGGCCGTAGCTCTCAGCTAATATATACTAGTATATTGCACAACAAGAGAGAACTGTTTAATTAGCCTCATATATCTCCTTCTCTTTATCTTTCCCTTCTTCTTTCAACTTCTTCAAGCTTTCGATCTTGTTGAGAGAGAGTTATTATGTCTAGCTGCAGCGTTAATGTTGCACCGGAGCAACTCTGCTACATCCCTTGCAAATTTTGTAACATTGTTCTTGCGGTATCTTTCATTTGAGAACTACTCTTTACTCTACTGCAATTAATCTCCTTGAATTGAAGATCTGATTTTCTGCTCTTGCATGCTAATAATCTTCCCAAAAAAAAATCTTCTTTTATTTTTAATTTTTTTATAAAATTTTTTTTGGATAGGAATCTTCTTGTTTCAGGTTACAGTGTTATACCTAGCTTATACATATATACATAATGAACCGTGCTTATATATATATACACATATATAGTTGGTTGTTTCTTTCTCTTCTCTCTTGTGCTGTACATATTGGAAAAGATTTCATTTAGATCCTGAAAAAGAAGGCATGTGTGTTGCTTAAATTTTTGGACCAGTGTGGATGTGATTATTTTTAATTTAAATTATCTCTCTCTGGGAGTTCTTTGTTTTTGTTACAAAGTGAGGTCTCCATCGGATAGACCTTTTCTTCTTCATCTTTATTTATTTTTTGCCCTTCTTTTGCAGTCAAAGAAAAGTCATAATAACCTACATCTCAACCTGAAGGTGTATGTTTCTATTATCCTAATAAAGGGGTGTGGCTAGCTATCTAATTGTGACAAACACTGTGCTAGGTGGCTGGCTGCTGTTTTGATAAATAAGAAATGTGTCCCTCTTGAAAACGCCAAAACGGGCATTGTTTATGATGGAAACTGTGTTTTGATAAGACAACTCCTCTCCACCCCTTTTTAATTTCCTAGCTACCTCTGAACCTAGCTGCTAAGTAATTACCTTTAATTTAACTAGCTTATGCTAAAAGTCTATGACACTATACTACTAAAGTACTGCGCTACCACTTCTCATTCATCAGGTGCTCTCATCAAAACTTTGGGCTAAATGGAAACCAAAATTATTTTTTAATTATTTTTTAAATTTGCAGTAATAATAAGGAAAATATTTAATAATGGATTTAATATTTCATCTCCTATGGTTTGGATCTTGCAAGTCTCAATTTAAGTATAATTTCATTTTTCAAGTGAATCAATCGAGCTCCCTTTCTCCCTAGAACCCTACTTTTCATGTTCTTATGCTATTTTCTCTCTTTCTTTCATGAGATCGGTCAGGTCATCCCATCGAGGATGAAATGATTATGCGATCTTTTTTTCTTTTTTTGGTTAAATCAATTTTCTTGTGTACGGCTAATATTATTACATAACTAGTATATGTATACTATTAGAATAATAAGTAAGCAGAATAATGATGGGAATGGTTGGCATAATTTTTAAGAAAAGTATGTATGTTTTGTTGCAGGTGAGTGTTCCATGCAGTAGCCTGTTTGACATCGTGACCGTTCGATGTGGTCACTGCACCAATCTGTGGTCCGTGAACATGGCCGCTGCGTTTCAGTCTCTGTCATGGCAAGATGTTCAGGTGTGTGCGTGCTATTTAGTTTTCAGCTTATGAACGAACGAATGAATGAGCCTTTTAAAGAGGATGAACTAATAAATAAACATACCTAACTTTATGCTAATATGTACAGAGTTTTTAGTAAGCTAGTTAGCACTATGATTTCTGGATCCTAGGGTTTTCTTTCCGGGGAGTCATTCATTTTGAGAAAATCGAAGTCTTTCTGTCTCTCTCTGTCTTCATATCTCAGGTAGGTTTCAGAGTTTTTCAATGGAGCATCTCAAAGCATGTCTGTTCTTTCTACCACCTGAGAGAGAGTACTAAAGCCCTAGCTGCCTGCAGCCGCCTCCTTAAACAAAGCCCTATTTCCCTGTTTTTTTTTTTTTTTCTTCTTCTTACTTTTAAGTATAGAGGCGTCAGGACCTGTCCTTAACTCATCAAGGCTTTACCTTGAACCTTGATCGATTTGATGGGGAAAAGATCAGATCAGAGTTCTTTAACTAGATTCAATGATTTCTTTTCTAGATCTTTGTCTTCTTCTACTCCTATGCTGCAAAGACGCTTCCTCAAATTGTTATTATTAATTTTTAATTTATAATTTAAAAGAATGTACTCCCTCCGATCCTATTTACAAGATCCTTTTGGGGTTTTTATTTTGGTCCTATTTATAAGACCTCTTTCCAATTTTCAATAACGTTTAATTACTTCTTTCCACTAACACCCCTATAAAGTCTAACACTTTTTAAAGTTCCAATAATAATTATAGGGGTAGTTTTGAAAAAGTATATCAAATTTTCACATTTCCAATGCCACTAACAAATTTATCCACTCTCCTTGGTGGGAGTGAAAAACCCCAAAAGGGTCTTATAAATAGGACCGGATGAGTACTTTATCATCTTGGTGTAGATCCCTAAATCTACTAGTACAGTAAGTAATTCATTTCATCAAACAACTGTCAATATGGCCTTTAATTAAGTGCTTCATTCATTTTATATTCTTTTTGTTTTTTTATCATGGGTCAATTTTGTAGAAGATTTTTTTTTTAATTATAAGTAACTTGATATTTTCTGCATCATTTATTTTTTTTATTAAATATTTTGATTATTTATGTTTTTTATTGTTCATTAATATATATAAACTTTTAAAGAAAAATTGAGGGGGTAAATTTTTAATGTTATTCTACAATATCTTTTCATATATATAATTAATAAAATTAACTATTTTTATTAGTACTTGTAATTCAGTTAAGTACCCACAAATTTATTAAGTTTGTAACAGCTCACTCATTTATATGCTGCTTCTAGCTCTATTTTTTTTTTTTAATTACAAATGAGATACCTGAGATTAGAACTTAGTATGTGGAGGCCTAAATTACCTAGGTGTCCTAGCAGCTACCAACTGGACTGACTTACACGGACTTTCTCCATTTTACTTCCAACATTGCGTTAATTGATGAAAAGAATAGAAAAAATAAAGTAAAAAAACTCTAAAACACAATAGGGGACTGATATTATAAATTTGTGCTGATAAAAAACAATAAGTTTACTTTGTTTTTGTTCCGTTATGGTTGTTGTTGATGAAATGATGCTCCTTGCTAACTCTTCTATTTTTATTACTCCTTTTTTTTATATGTAAAAATAAAAACACTTTTAATTTTCAGGCGCCGAGCCACTGCAATCCAGAGTATAGGATTGATACAACTGGCTCCACTTCAAAATGCAACAATAACAGGATTGCAATGCGTGCACCCACCACTCATGTTACTGAGGAAAGGGTTGTGAACCGACGTGAGTATACATATCTCTCATGCTTTTTCCACTTCACTTTCATTCTCAAAATTATTAGTATAACCACTTACCATTCATTTACTCCTTCAATATTGATTCCATGAGTTGTTATTTTCTTTTCCAGCTCCCGAGAAGAGGCAGCGTGTACCTTCTGCTTATAATCAGTTCATAAAGTAACAACTAATGCATTCATTTACTTATATATTTATTTGGTTTAATTGGTACTACTCCACATTTAAAAACAGCTTTGAGACGTTGTTGTACATATATCTATATATGCAGGGAAGAGATTCAGAGGATCAAAGCTAATAATCCTGATATCAGTCACAGAGAAGCATTCAGTACAGCTGCAAAGAACGTAAGGACCAGAATAAATAACAGAATACTATTATTATATAATATATATATATATATTATACACACACTCATCATTTCTTCATTTTTTTTTAGTGGGCACATTTTCCTCATATTCATTTTGGGCTCATGTTGGAGAGCAACAATCAAGCTAAGATGGAAAATGTACGTGAGTATTTAAACAGATTTTTATTTTCTTTCTTTATATTATATTTTATATTAACAGATAATAATAATTATTATTATAATCCAATTAGTTCCCCTGTGTTGGAATAAAATTATTTTGCTTATCGAATTTTTTTTAATTATAATCCAATTAATAGACAACAAGATTTATTTATTTTGAAGAAAAAGCTTCAAAGTTTAAAATCAAAGGAGATATATATATTTTGATGATTTAGTAACATTGAATTTCTGGTTTGTACGTATTATAGCATCTCAGGTATGAACCTTTATTTGTACGTATTATAGCATCTTAGGTATGAACCTTTATATGTTTTCAGGTCTCTTATTTGATTATGTATATATGTTTTAGGTCTCTGAGAAGCAATTGATGTCAGGGCTCCGCTATTGATTGAAGAAATGAAGGATACTTAATCATCATCATGTCTCAGGACTTCGGTTTCATTTGAGCCTGTAAAACAATGTCCCGACGTTTATGAGTTTTAAGGATCATTAACTATTTTACTTCGTTAATTAGGGTACTTGTCACTACGGCACTACTTGTTCAATGGATGCTTATTTTACTTGGTTTGATTTGAAGTAAGAATGCTGCTTTCTCTTTTCAACGAGTTTATATACAGTATTTTCTAGTTGATTGAGATTATGTGGTACTCCTCCGGTTATTTATTAATACTAGTATATTTACCCATGCGATGCACGATGATAATAATTAATTATCATCAAATAATTTAAGTACATACATTAATCTATTATGTGGTACATAATTATTATTTATTAATATAAGATCCTTTTCCGATTATTAATACTGTTTTTCTATTTTTTTTTATATGTGGTCCATATAATCATATACCAAATCTTAGAGGGTTAAAAGATGAAGATTTGTTGATAGATATATCATATATATATATATTATATATATATATGGGATGTATCAAGTGAGAAAAGTAATTTTATATAAGAGTGAGAGGAACAATTATGAACCTTTGGATTAAAATGGATGATTAAGATTAAAATCCTAATTTAAACACTCACGTGATTTCTCTCCTGCAAATATCCAAACTCCATTATAACAATTGGAGCAACGATCCCCAACCGCAGACTCAAACTCCACCCCACTAACACATGCTTGATTCAGAACCTGTGAATGGTTTTTTTAAAATTTCATTTAGTTCTTTGCCATATGTATGTGGGCATGATTTTTTCCCTGATAAAACTCAGAATTGAAAATTGAATTTTAATGAAAAGGGTTGAACGGGAAGGGATTTAATTATATTCAATGAGTCATCAAGTGTATGTGAATGCATTTCATGATTAAAAAAAATGGCAAATCGCAGATCTGATAAGCACTGTAAGAAGCAGAATCTCCGGCTTTGAGCTTCCCACCGGTGTCTAAGAGGAAGAAGTTTTTTTTTTTTTTTTTAAGAGGAAGAAGCTTAAGAACCCAGTTAATTATCTATTTTTGGAATCTTTAATAAATATACCTAAGCTATCTTCATCATCCTTCTCCTCATTGCAATCATCAATTTGCTACGGTACCATGAGAAAGATTGCTAAGAGAGAAGAAGTAAGACGGTACGAGAGAAAGGGGAAAAGTCACATGAGTGTTTTAAGTTAGGATTTTAATCTCGACCATTTATTTTAATCCAACGGTTCTTAATTGTTTCTCTCACTCTCATATAAAATTATCTTTCTCATTTGATACATCCCCTCTATATATATATATATATATATATATATATATATATATAAGATTTTTTTGAAATTGTTTTCCATTCATAAGATCTCATTTCAAGTTTTTAATGACACTTAATTAATTTTTTCATAAACAACCTTTTTTATCCAACACTTTTAATTAGAGTCACTTTAATAACTATATGAATAATTTTTAAAATGTATATCAAATGTTTATCTTTCTAATACTATTAACAACATTTTTTTATTTTACATATAACAAAAAAGTTAACTTCCTTGATATATGGATGTGAGTTCTCCCAAAAGTCTTAATCAAGGTTAGATAAAATATAAAGCAATTTTGTTTTTATATATATACTCCCTCATGTTCTTGAATATAAACACTCCTTTAATTTTTAAATATAAGCACATAGAATGAACTTTCATTTGAATTAAGAAACCTAATTAATATTGTTAGTGATATTATAAATGGTAATATTTGGTATACTTTCTCAAAATTACCCCTGTAATTATCATCTAGACTTTAAAAAGTGTTGACTAAATAGGAATGTTTGTGAAAAAATGTAATTAATGTCATTAAAAATTGATATATGTGTTTATATTTAAAGGCAAGAGAAATATGTTCGCTTAAGACAGCCCAGTTGGTGACTGCATGGACACTTAGGATTTCCCCCTCCCCCAGGTCATGGGTTCTAGTCTCATACCTCCCATGTAAAAAAAAAAAAAAAAGACATGAGAAATACACCACCTAGTGTTTATATTTAGAAATAAGGGAGTATTAGTTTTGAACTTTATATTAATCCTTTTTATAAGCACCTTATTTACTTTATTCATAGCATTAATTGATTTTTAAAAAAATACAATTCAATTTTTTTAATTAACAAACATTTAATGCGATGTTATATCTACCAACTCAACTAACTCATAAAATTATTATTAAATGGAAAAATATGTCATTATAATTAAAAACAAATATAAAAACACATGCACCACACTTAATTATTAATAAATTTAATATCATTGTATTACTCTTTTTTTTTAATACTTCCTTCGGTCCTATATGTAAGACTTTTTTAGGAAAAAAAAATTGATCCAAATTTGTAAGAATTTGTTCCCATTTTCGACAACATTTAATTAATTCTTTTCAAAAAATATCCTATTAAGCCAACATTTTCTAAAATTCCAAAAACAATTATAGGGATAGTTTTGAAAAAAGTATATTAAATATGGGAAAATGCTAAGGCCGTTTGTTAAAGAGTTAAAAGTGACAAAAACTTCTTGATAGACGTAATTAGGAACTTGTGATGTTTTTCCCATTAAGGAAACCTTAACAAATGTCCTTGTTAGCAAAACTTTTAAATATTTATATTTTTAATATTGCTAACAACCTTAATACACTTTTTTGATAGACGTAATTTTTTTCAAAAGTATCCTAGCTAGATAGGAGTACTATTTTTTGGTAGGAATTGAGCAATTACATTTACTCTTGTGTAGTTGTTTTCTTAGGAATTGAGCGATGCTTGGAATTTGATTTTGCATTTATGTATGTGCTAATTTGAAAATTAATTTTGTAATGTATTTTTTTTTATCGGAATAAAGATTTGATTTTTTTTTAGGTTTTAATATTTTTTTTAAAGGAATGATTAATAAAAACCTTTTTTTTGTTATAATAATATAAAATGATGGAAAGAATAATAGTAATAATAATAATACAGTATGCATGGTCGAAAATATAAAAATAAAAAATTGCCTCTAATTTTATGTTTTTATATTGAATTTATAATTTATTCTTAAATATAAATGTATGGATTTGAAATATGAAAATAAAAAATAGAAGGATTTTCTTAATAAAATTAGGATGTTGCAATATTTTTTTGGATAAAACAATTTGATTAAAAGAGGAAACAAACATAAGGAATCCTTGCTACCTGTGGGTTTAAAGAACATAGCAAAAAAAAAAAAAGATACATAATACTTATTAAGAAACTAATTTTACACTTATTAAGAAAGTTAGTTGAGTGTATTTGATTTTCTTGAAACGATAAAAAAAAATAGATTACTTTGGGAAACATGTATTGAGAATGAAACAAAAATTAAATGATACAACCACTTTATTGAGATATTTTAAGAATGATTGTATTGGAAATAAAAAATGTAGTTAAATTTTGCCTATATTTGAGACCACTAATGAGATGTTTTTAGTTACTTATAATTGAGACCGGATTGTGTATATAACAACCAAAAACCATTCCTTGCTACGATGTATTTTTGGAATTTGTTATTTTAAAATAAGAAAATTTATTAGGATAGTGATTCGGTGTTGTGCAAGTTGTGTGAGTGTTGTGTATATTGACTAAATGAAATGTTTTGTATTGCACTTTAGCCAAGTATCGTAATTAACCAAAATACGATAAAATTAATTGGAATTCAAAATTATTATACTAGTGTAGTACTCCTAGGCTTTGCAAGTACTAGAGAGTGAGACATTCTCATTTCTTCCTGCATTACTGAGATTTATTATCTTGTTATAAAAGTGAGGGTAGAGCTAGGCGCCTAGGCTTTGTAAGTACTCCATCCGGTCCTTATTATAGGGCATACTTAACCGAATTATATATACCAAGGAAAGTAGTTGGTTTTATGAATTTTATGAGAATATATTGTAACATTACAATTTTACCCCCTTAACTTTTCTTGGAAAATTCACACTCATTAATAAACAACAAAAAATACATAAATAGTCAAAGCATTTAACAAGGGCAAAAAAAAGAAAAATCAATAAATGATGCATAGAAAATATAAAGTGACTTATAATTAGGACCAAGAAAACTTTCTAGAATGTGACTTATTTATAGGACCGGAGGGAGTAGCATTTTAAATGGATTCTTTCTAGACTTCTACGTATATGTAACTTTATTTTACATTGCCCCCGTGATTTGTTTCCTCTTGTTTGTGAGGATGCTTATGAGATTGTTTTTCCCCGTTTAATTTAGTTCTTCTTTGGGCGTTAGCCCCTTTGATTATTAAAAAAAAAATATCCTGAATTACATTAATTTTACAATGGGTTTTCCCAATACTCATTATCTTCTTATTATGATCGATGTGTTTTTTCTATATGCAAATATTCTCTCCGACTGGAATTATAAGCAAATCTAACTATTTTTACGCTTATTGAGGAGGTTAGTTGATTGTATTTAATTTTCTCAAATTTATAAAACAAATAGAAGTATTTTTGGAAAATAGTATTGAAAATGAAACAAAAATTAAATAATATATCAATTTTCTAGAGATGTTTTAGAAAAGCAGCATTGGGAATGAAACAAAATTTAATAAAATTAGTTAATTTTGCTTATATTTTAAACCAAAAGAAGTATGTTTTTTTTGTTGCTTATAATTCGAGCCGAAGGGAGTAGGAGTATTTTTTTAGTGAAAATTGGAGAAAGTGCAATCAATTACTCCCTCCGGTCCTATTTATAAGACCCTTTTGGAGTTTTTATTTTTGTCGTATTTATAAGACCCCTTTTCAATTTTCAATAGCATTTAATTACTTATTTCCACTAACACCCCTATAAAGTCAACACTTTTTCGAGTTCCAATAATAATTATAGGGGTAGTTTTGAAAAAGTATATCAAATTTTCACATTTTCAATGTCACTAACAAATTAATCAACTCTCCTTGATAGGAGTGAAAAACCCCTAAAAGGTCTTATAAATAGGACCGGAAGCATTATTTTATATAGAGTATGACACATTATAATTTATTTCTATTACTCCTTACGGTTACATAAATCAAAGGGTTTTCTTAACCTCAGCCCTTAGGGCTGAGGATAAGAGCTTAAAAGTGGATGTATTTCATTGAAAAAATAATTACAAAGTCTTTTTATTTTACCAATACAACACTTCCCAATGAAATACATCCACTTTTAGGCTCTTATCCTCAGCCCTAAGGGCTGAGGTTAAGAAAACCCTAAATCAAAAGAGTACTAAATAAAGGTGAACTTTGAAGATTATAATTAATGAGATTAATGGGTATATATGTATTGACGGTCTAAAGTTTTTTACACTATCAGTCCATCATCCACCATTCATTTTGATTACTTTAATTTAAAAGTCAACAACCATAAACGGATGAATGAATGATACACTGACTTTTACACTGTCGATACATTACCCATTTCCTCATCATTAATATTCTTTTGAGCTCTTAAATGACCATATAAATAAAAATGATTTTGTTCAAAATGAAATAAATAAATAGGAACACGGGAAGTAATTGTTTTTATATATCACTCAAAATTATTATCAAAATAGTGGGAAGTAAAAAAATAATTTTATTTATTTATTGTTTTCAAAGTAAATTAAAATATCTAAGAAAAGATTTGGGTCCAGTAGTACAAGCACATTCCAACTGATAAATTAACCAAGGCCTTTTCTAAAAGGAATTCATGGACCACCATTTTGGCATTATGGTATCCCCATATCTCAACAACATATAGGAATCTCCATGAAAGCACTAGAATTGAGTAGCCACTTTTGCAGGTTGCAACAAAAAATTGGTTAGAACTTTTATTACTTTGAATATTGACCAGCTCGTGTGATGTCCCATTAAGAAATTACTCCAACAGAAAATGCATGAGATCCATCATTGATTTGCATAAAACACGAAGTTCCCTTTGCTATAAATTAAATGATTATTGAAGTGTAAAAGTTAGTTAGAGAAAAGTAATCCGAATTAATAGCGGGAATAAAATCTACAAGCAAGCTATAACAACGAGAAAACGTTGCACAAGTAGAGTGTTTCGTAGAAACTTATTGAGTAGCGGTGATAGAATTGAAAAAATTATATAATTATTTATTTATGTAATTCTTTATGAAGAAAAAACCGCTATTGTAAGTTAACTTAAACTTCCCACCAGATGATACTACAAATTAAAAGTGAAAGGGGAAGAAAACGTGAATATTACCGTGTTGAGTGTATATATGTGCTACTACTATATCACAAGTTGTGTCTTACTCCATGCATCATTACATTAAAAATTATGATTTTCCTAATCTTAATATAGAATCTAAGAGATTAAGAAAATTATACTTGCACAATAAAATTAAGTTTTTAATAATCACAAGATAATAAACTTAATTTTTCAATACATATTTTTAATTTCAAATTTTTATCCTCAATTTTTAAAATCAAAATTATTATATGTCATCAAATGTTATCACTATTTTTTTTAAAGGAAAATGCTAAGATTGTTACGTTTTCAAGAGAAAAAAATTGAAACTCGTGATATTTTTTCTATTTTTAAGAAGTTTAATAAATATTATTAGGATAGTTATTAATAAGACCCTACTTTTTTTCTTCGATATAATGTATTCCTCGGTTTGAAATACCAGGAAAAAAAACATAATTTTTGTTTAAACTATAAAGGAAAGTAATTAACCTTCTCAAATTTTGTTTCATTTTCAATGCTATTTTTTTAAAACATACCTAAAAATTGTTCTCTTATTTAATTTTTTTTATTCTCAATACTACTTTTTAAAATACTCATATTTTTGATAAGTTTGAGAAAATTAAATACAACAAACTAATTTCTTAATAAGCATGATTTTATATTTTTTTATTATATTCTAAACTACTCCATCCGACTCGAATTATAAGCAATTCCAACCACTTTTACGCTTATTAAGGAGGTTAGTTGATTGTATTTAATTTTCTCAAATTTATAAAAAATAGAGGTATTTTAGGAAAGTAGTATTGAGAATGAAACAAAAATTAATTAAGATTACAATTTTCTAGAGATGTTTTAGGAAAGTGACACTGGGAATGAAACAAAATTTAATAAATTAGTTAATTTTGCTTATATTTTAAACCAAGATAAGTATGTTTTTTGTTACTTATAATTTGAGCCGGATGGAGTACAAGGAGTATGCTTTTATAATTTTATTTTACTTTATTTTGTAAAAAAATGCTAACAAATACTTTTAGAGCACTTGTTAAAGAGTTAAAAGTGTTAAATTTTTTTTTCAAAAATGTAGATTCTAACGATTTCAAGAGAAAAATAAATAAATAAAGATTTACGATTTTTTTTTTCATCAAGTGAACCTTAAGGCATTTTTTAACAAGAATTTTTATAATTATGTTTATGGTTTCTGACAACGAGAATCTGAAAGGTCAAAATCATGTCTGTTAAGCATTCATATCCTTTGAATGTCATTTCATCTCTGACATTTCCAACCCATATGACTTTAGTACTACAGACTCCCACAGAGCCAGCCACAGCAGCAGAAGCAGAGCCCCCTTCCGTTTCGCACTCGCTCTCTTCTTTTGCCTTGAAGTTAATGCCTACTTTGTCTTTGAGTCCATCTATCAAATTTGTGTGAGGATCTGCTAACACCAAAGACCGTTGCTAATGTCTCTAAACGAATCAGAATTTAATAAATACTGTAAAACACTATTCCTCCTATCTCTAATACTGTAAAAAAAAGAAAAAAACAACAACAAACAAAAAACAAACAAGACATACTTTTTTTTATCTCAAATATATAAGAAAAAGTTAATTAATTTTATATTTTCAATACAAATATTTTTTTAAACATTCCTTAAAATTAGTGATTTTATTTCATTTTTTATTTCAGTCCCAATATAATTTTAATTTTGTAAAGTAATTATTTTTTTCTTATGAATTTGAAAAAATTAAATACACTGAACTAACTTTCTTAATAAATTTGATTTCGGTTACTTTTTCTTATAAAATAATAAAAACCGAAGGGAGCAGTACTCTTTTTTTTTTTGTCTTTAATACTCTCCTCATTATATAGTATCTTTTGCCTTGAAAAATGATGCATTTAATATATCGAAAAGCGCTGAACTTACATTTCCAATATTAGCCTACTTATTTTGAAATGTTTGAACAATGCCCTTAAGCCACTTGTTGACATAACCCTTTTCTTTTTATTCCATAACATTTGTATTTTATTTTTCATGGTATAATAAATATTTTTTTCTCAATTTTAACCTTGATTTAATCATTTTTATTACTTATCATTAACTATATTTTTCTAATATCTCTCATCTAACTATCATATGGTATTAATTAATGGACACACTTTCTAATAAAAATTAAACACTATTACAATTTTTATATATAGATCATACTTAACCATATCACACGTGTCAAGTAAAATAGTTAGGTTTCTTAAAACTTTAAAATGTAGTTTAACATTACAATTTTATTCTCTTAACTTGCATTTATCCTCTTAACTTGCATTGGAGAATTCACAATGTATTATTTCGCATTGATGAACAAAGAGCAAATAAGAGAAAATAACGCTTGTTCAAGATATTACTTGAAAGTATTTAATTTTCTCAAATTCATAAAAAAATAGAGGTATTTAATGAAAGTAGCATTAAAAATGAAATAAAAATTAAATGAGATAAATATTTTCTATTGATGTTTTAGGAAAATAGTATTGAGAATAAAACAAAATTTAAGAAGGTTGATTAACTTTTTCTTATATATATTTTAAACCAAAATAACTATGTTTTTCCTTATATTGCAAACCGATGGAAGTAATATTATTGCATCGTACTTCTTAGTGATATAGGTATAGTAATTTGCCTTAATGAAAATGTAATTTTATATTGAAAAATAAAAATAAAAAATAAATAAAGCTACTATGCTTTAATTGTTTATTATGATCATGGTTAACATAACAAATTACTAATAAGTTAAATATGTGATTTTAAATCATTTTATATAATCAGCAGCTAGCTAAACAACAAATTCTATCAAATACTTTGGATTAAATTAACTTACTTAATACCTTCCAAATCTAAACTTTTATTCAGCTAGCTAGTCTATGAACTTTGTATGTGCATGTACGGTTTTAATTAATCCCACCTACATGGCTAAGGCTTTGTCATTTTTCAAAGATACTATAAACTGCTACCTATGTTAATTAGACATACAAATATACCACTAACAACACCTCCAACAACAACAAAAAAAAAAAAAAAAGAACCAAATTAAAGCAAGATTGGACCCTCTTCATGCAATTTGATGATATTTGGTGGGGTCCAAAGAATGGCCAGTTAGCTAAAGGGGAAAACTAGTTGATTGTGTGGTAGTAACACGTGATTCCTGCGGGGCATGGCATCCCGTTCCTCTCGCAGGGTTGCTTGCTTGCTTTACTACAAAATTATTCATTTTGTGTTGGCCACTGTGACGCGTGGCGCTTCCTCCTTACTAGCTCCAAATTAAATTATGCTGTCTGTGAGGACCACAAATAAATTCACACCAACATTCCATTATCTCCATGTGACATTGTCAAAGTGATGAAGGGTGGCATCAGTATTATCCCAACATGGAAATTAGAATGTGCATTAGCTTGTTTAAGTGGTTTTTTTTTTTTTTTTGATATTTTTTTAAAGGCAAAATTTAATTGATGAGAGTATAAAGGATTTATTCAAACCAATTACATGTTTAAGAGATTTGTTTGCAAACAAAACAACGCAAAATCAAGCCTTGATTAGGTGAGATGATAAGAATGAAACATAATAATAATAATCATCATCATCCGGCTATTTGTATTATTTGTATAGTTAAATTGTTAAGCCTGTACGTAGAATGAAACATATATGAATTATTTCACCTTTCATTTATCTCAACTGTTTATATAATTTTTTTTCATTTTAATATTTCATTATTTATTCAAAAATCGCTTATAATCATTAAGCAACTATCCATCATAATTCATAAATCGTTGATGAAGTTAATGATGAGTACTGGTATAGTATTAAAAAGGAGAAACTTTTCCCACCTTAAAGCAATTCATGAAAGAAGAAAATTGGGAAAATTTAATATACACTTAGTTGACAATTTCATAGTTGAATGAAAAATAAATAAATAAAGGCTCGTTTATTTTTATTTTTTGGTCATAAACTGGGCCGAATAACATTAGCTAACAAAAATTGAGATAGCTGAATCTACCTCTCTACCCATGTGGCTGAATGGCTAATTTCTTATGAGAAGAAAAGGCAGCTCCTTAGTTCACAATCGGGCCTAGTCCACAAACCATCAGTGAGGCCAAGAAAATCTATAACAAAGTCTTAGGTCATCGGGCTCATGTGAAATTAAAAGAGATACTCCTTCTGTCTCATTATCTTGGTAAAATAATGCAAAATTTTTTGTCCCATATTAAAGTAAAATAATAAATGAAAAATATTAAAGATTGTATATTGTATCGATGATTGATAAGTAAATAAGGAAAACACATTTAAAGATTTTTTTTTTAGGCAATATTGTAATAGGTATTAATTGTAATGATATGAAAATTTGTGTAATATCAATTTATAATTAATGAATGAATCATGCATTATATTAAATAGATACTCTCTTATTTTCATTAACTTGTTTGACTTTTATCAA
The DNA here is from genome assembly GCA_037953625.1 of Crotalaria pallida. Taxonomy (NCBI): domain Eukaryota; kingdom Viridiplantae; phylum Streptophyta; class Magnoliopsida; order Fabales; family Fabaceae; genus Crotalaria; species Crotalaria pallida. Next base: position 183,026,570 of record CM075649.1, read on the forward strand.
GATAGTGGGACGGCGGAAGTATATTTTTGCCACTTCACATTGCTCTACGTAACTATTAATACCATCCCACAATAGTGATGTTGTTCACGACTTTCTGTATGTCAATCAGGTCACGATCTTTAAAAAAAAATTGTACGATTGTGACCATTCTAATGGGATTGCATAAGTTCATAGTGGATGACAAAATTTTTCTCAATTAAAAAGGAAAAAAATGAGGAATCTTCTACTTTTAAAAAATAAAAATAAAATTAAAATTAAAACACACACAAACTTCTAATGAAAAATGTTAAATCCTCCTTTATTTTACAACATCCGTCGCATAAATGTCTTGTCTTCTCAATTGAACAAGAGTTGATAGATTTAATATTCATCAGCGTGTCATCATGAAGTATTGCTTGCAGAAGATTTTAAACAAAACAAAACTGTGTTATGGTTAATCCTGAGCCGGTTATTTGTGGATGCACATACAATCTTACAATTTATTTTAATAGTATTAGTAATGACGGTGACTTATCATTCATTATTTAAAATGCATTGAAAAAGCTTTGATGCCAATTATGCCAATTTACACAATTCGAGTTCTTATTTAGCAAACTACTCCAATTAACATAAAGCCCTTGTAGTGTCCAGATATCAGACGATGGTTTAAGAAAAACATAAAATTGACAAAGACATATTTTTTACTTCAATAATGATGTAAAAAATAGACTAAGTTCTTCTTTCTTGATGTTTTATTTCTAAAATAATTGATTTTATAACACATTATGATGTTCGTTGCAAAATATTTTCTGACTTTTACACTGCTTATTATGTGGTAAATATGTTTGTTCATATCTGTTTAATCAAACATTAAACATTATTATATAATCTTGAGACCAAATGCTTAATCCAGAGAACTCCTCATGAAATGAAGCTCTCACAATAAAAGTTAGGAAAATGAAAACGTATGAGATATGTCATGTGTCAATGACATTTATTATTTAAAAAAATAAAAAATTCATGAAAAGATATGTCTTATGGACTAACACCATTTCATAATAATTAAAAAAAAATTCTTGAAAAGATATATCTTATGGACTAATTAACACCCTTTCATAATAGTGTTTCTAAATACTCCCTATGGCTCAAATTATAAGCAAATCTAACTACTTTTACGCTTATTAAGGAGATTAGTTGATTGTATTTAATTTTCTCAAATTTATAAAAAAAAAATAGAAGTATTTTTGGAAAGTACATTGAGAATGAAACAAAAATTAAATAATATAACAATTTTCTAGAGATGTTTTATGAAAGTGTCATTGGGATCGAAACAAAATTTAATAAAGTTAGTTAATTTTGCTTATATATTTTAAACCAAAAGAAGTATGTTTTTTGTTGTTTATAATTCGAGCCGGAACGAGTATAATTTAAGAAAATAAACTCCAAAACAATACTAATGCACCTGTAGAAAATAATAAATTCTTAAGAAGCATATCACGTTGTTGGAAAACTACACTCGGTGGTTGAAACAAATAGGAACACTAGGAGAACACCTAGAAGGGGGGTTGAATAGGTGTTAAAGAAACTTTGAAAGATTTTCACAAGAAACAAATCTAAACGATTAAAACCAATGAAAATCAATCAATTAACAAATATTATATCAGAGATTAAGCGGAAACAATCAACACCAATATTCTTATTGATTAACCTAGTTATGAAAATGATTTTCCCCAAATTAATTTGAACAATAAAGATTCAATTTAATCAATTATGAAAAATCACTTTTTCTAGGTTTTCAATCAAGAACACAATTAATAACAAGAATTGTAAAGAGTAGAGAGTTTAGAGATACGACACAGTGATTTATCCTGGTTCACTTGAAAGCTACTCCAGTCCCCTCTTCAACCAAGAGAGATTCTTCACTATGAGGAATTAGAGTTTCTCAAATTACAAGTAAATGCCTCACAAGACTTCCTTCTTGCTAGCCTACAAGAGATACCACACCCTTGCCTTGTAACCCTATTGATATCTAATCTAACCTCTTCTCTTTTGCTTGCCGATACCCCACAACAAGACTTCCAATGCTTGCTTCACTCACAAGACTTCCAAATGCTTGTTCTTCAACAAGGCTTCCAAGTGCTTGATGAAATGCCTCACCAAGGCTTCCAATATAACTTTGCTTGATTCACAAAATCAAGTCTTCCTTTGTTGTAGATAGCTTGCCTTTTGCAAAGATTACAACCCAAATGAAAAACAATAACAATCCTATGAATCTCTTTCAAAAGCTATGAAATATCAACATGAGAGATTCAAGGTTCTTGATCAAAGAATGTGAAAATGAGAGCTTTGATCTTGAGAGAGTGAGAGAGAATAGTGTGGCTTTGATTCTTTGTAAAATTGTGTATCAAAATGATTCTAGTTGATTCTCATTGATAGAAATGATTAGGAAAAGGTTTATATAGAATACCCAAAAGTTAGAGCACTTAGAATGGCTTTTGAGAAGTAAAAAACGTATTTAAAAAACCATATCTGATCAAGTTACTCGAGTGAAATGAGTGTTACTCGAGTAAACCGAAAGCTGAAAACATTTTACTCGAGTGAAATGAGTGTTACTCGAGTAAGCCGCAAGCTTGATAAATTTTACTCGAGTGAAATATGTGTTACTCGAGTAATCAGCATAAAAATCACTAAAAACTTGTTTTCTCAAAAACTAAACCTTTTCTTTAAAACCTTTAAGTCACCTATTGATTTTAGGCAAAGTGAATACTCAAAATATGATATAATCATGCATTCAAAAGAGATTCACTACCCTCTCATAAACTCTACCCAAACTCATAAACTAAAAGACTTGTGAAGCGAAAGATAAAACATTAAAACATAAACTACCAAACTAAGTCTTCATGAGTTGGTTCTCTCTTCATAACTTGATGTTTGTTGTTGCTTGTTGAGCTTGAACTTGATCAACACATTTGTAGCTTGTTCAAAACCTTTTGGCACTTATCAAAACATTCTTCATGGATCTTACACACGTGTCCTGAAATTAGACTCATGCATAAATTATCAGAGTCACTACGCTACTTCAATGCACAAACTATCTGACTCAAGTAAATTTTCTTTTGGCTGTAAGTTTCTTTTAACGTGATTTTCCTATTTTTTTATTAAGAAATTTTTTTAATTGTGATTTCTATGTTAGTTTGTTTATTAGTATTCTTATGTAATTATATGATATCAAATCTATCAAACTCTAAATTATATTTTTGAGTCTATTCCTTGCAACCAGAAAATTCCTCACACAATGGGACTCCCACATCAAAAGTTGAGAAAATAAAAGGCAATGAGACATGTCACATGTCCTGAATATTTACAAATTAAAAAAAAATTACTAATGTATCAATGCAATGTTCTGTATTAAAACGGTGGACTATTAAATACCCTTTTAACAAAACACATATTCATTTTTTAATTTTAATACACTTTCAACAAAGCATAATTCATTTAAAAATACAAACCATCGGAATCAATGCAATACTTCATTGCACAAAAGGAAAAATTCAGATTTTTAAGCAAGGAGACTATTATTAGAGTCACTACGCTACTTCATTGCACAAAATACCAAACTCACGGAAATTTAATTTTGCATGTAAGTTTCTTTTAACGTGCGTGATTTTCCTATTTTTTATTAAGAATTTTTTTTTATTGTGATTTCTACGTTAGTTTGTTTAGTATTTTTATGTAACTGTAGGATATCAAATCTATCAAACTCTAAATTGTATTTTTGAGTGTATTCTTTGCAACCAAAAAATTCCTCACACAATGGGACTCCCACATCAAAGGTTGAGAAAATAAAAGGCAATGAGGCATGCCATGTGTCCTGAAAATTTACAAATTAAAAAAATAGCAATGTATCAATGCAACATTTTCTACTAAAATGATGCACTCCTTTCAATAATACCCTTTCACCAAATCGCCTGTTCATTTTTTAATCTTAATACCCTTTCAACAAAACATCTATTCATTTAAAAACACAAACTATCGGAATCAGTGCACTACTTCATTGCACAAAAGGAAAATTTTGGATTATTAAGCAAGTAGACTCATGCATAAATTATCAAAGTCACTATGCTACTTCACTACATAAACTACTAGACTCGCGAAAGTTTTCTTTTGCCGGTAAGTTTCTTTTAACGTGATTTTTCTATTATTTTATTCAAAAAGTTTTTTTTTATTGTGATTTCTAAGTTAGTTTATTTAGTATTCTTGTGTAATTATAGGATATCAAATTTATCAAACTCTAAATTATATTTTGAGCCCAAACTTTGAGATCCTCATGAAACGAAGATCTCTCAGGAAAAGTTGAGAAAATAGAGAGCAATGAGAAATACTACATGTCCTAAATAATTTAATTTAAATCCTAATAATTTAATTTAAAAAAGAGAGAGATGGTATGTACTGTTTGAATAGTGAAATGGTACATTGCGCTAAAGTAATGAAATGGTACATTGTTTCCGCAAATGTACAAAGATCTTCCATACTAATTAATTTGCACATGTGTACTTTCTTAAATTGAACCAATAATATCAAAAGAGTCAAGGGTCAAGAAAGAAAAAGATACTTCAATGAAGTTTTAGGTTTGTTTTATACAATAAAATCTACTTAGACTATCATGATGAACTTAATGTGATGTTTTTTTAATGCAAAATTTAATGTAGTTCATTTTGTTGAACTACTTAATTTTAAATAACAAATTTAACGATTGATATATATCATAGATTGAACCAATCACAGGATTAAAATAATATTATCATTAATTAATAATATAATTAAAAAAATTCAAACAACCCGTGCAATGCACGGGCAAAAACCTATTATAAAATATTCTTAGGAAATATGATTGGTTTTTTATTAATATTTCCGACTAAAGTATAAGAGACAAAAGAAATCAATTTCATATAATTTTTGTAGTTATTCAATGATTTTCTCATCCTTAGCTTCACGGTTTAAGATTTTTACTTTTTTTAGAGATGTTAATTTCCAGCAAATAAAAAAAGGCAAAACTATTGTTAAACATATGCATAGACCATTTATGTTCATAAGTGAAACTTTTAAATGATTTTGATAATGAGTGCTTTTAAATTTTTGAAAAGATAAAAATCACACTTTACACTTTATTTAATTTTTTAATAAGTATTTTAAAGATATTTATTAATATTTACTTTTTATTTTATAAGTAAATATTATTTTCATTTTTTGATGGAAAGGGAAAGAAGAAGTATGTTATCAAAATTTGAACTCAAATTTTAATCACTCTTTGTGTTCAATAGCTTTGTTAAATGAGCGAACTCTTATAATAGTTACTCCCTCAAGTCTTTATTATAAGACCTTTTTTTTTTGTTGGCTACCCGGTTTCTTAAGTACTACATAGGTCCGGATCCGATCTGGGTCGCGTGCCTGACTATGCCAGGTGAGTCTTCCAACATGAATTTTCTGCATTCACGAGGACTCGAACTCGATTATAAGCCCCTTTTTGTGAGAGAGAAAGATGGCTTATAATAAGGACTAGTGGAAATATCAATTACTATTTCTGTTCTTAAATAAAAATTCTTTTTTGACACTTTTATTTTGTTTTTATTTATGAGATTTTATACTATTTTCAATTACAATTAATTACCCATTTCCATAAACATCCTTATTTATTTAATATTTTTTATATTTCCAACACTATTTTTTTGGATGAACCAGGGTATCCACCCGCACAACTGAGTGACTCATCCCTCGCACCACGGTCGGGCCCTTTCGGGGGCGATGCTCCCAGTAAGGCTTGCTTCATTCACATGCGCCTCGGGAACGACTTAAACCCGCGACCACATACATGCTTAAGGGACACAAGCCCCTTCCACTTGTGTCAGCCTCCACTGGTATATTTCCAATACTATTAATAAGAATAATTTTAAAAATACATCTCAATTATTTACATTTCAATACCATTAACTAAATTAATTAATTTTTTTAATAAACATAAAATATATCTAAAGAATCTTAAGGGAGGGAGTAACATTTACCTTTTCAGAAATATGCATGTAAACATTGCACGATAGATCACCTGAAGCCACGGAAAAACTCTGTTCTCTGAAAGATCTTTAAGCTACTCATATATAATTCAGTGCTCTTGTACATGTCAAGTTTCGTCCACTCAAATGTCTGGAGAATGTGTTGGCATTGGACAAATCTGAAAGTGCAATCAAAGAAACTACATAAGATGCTGTGTATAGTTGACCCTGGGAGCGTTGACATAGAGCACTTCAATTATTTTATTTAAAAGGTTTAGAAAAATTGAGTCTAGGAGGTAGGGCATTTGCCGTGTACTTTGATGATTAATGAATTTTTTTTTGCTGTTTAAAAAAAAAAATTGAGTCTAAGAATACAAACTTCATTTTTATTTTCAAATCTTATTTTTATCAAAAATTTTAAATTACCTCAAAATTATTTATACTCATTTTTTTTAATTATTTCCCAAATTTCATTTCATCTCTCTCCTTCGTCACTTTCGCCGTCATCACCACTAACAACCTATTATAGATTAAACATAGAGAAAACGAATAAATTAAAATTACAATAGAACCCTCATTTGAGGCTGTAAAAAAAAAAAAAAAATCAAACTAGGCACGAATAAGAGGAAGAAGCACGAATTGATTTTGGGTGAAAAAGCAACAATTAAAATAGGCATGCAATAGCTATTTTGGGGTTATCTATGAGTTTGTCAATTCGTGCTCTTCCAAGGTTATTACGTTGCTTTGCCCCTATCCTCTTCGTCCATGCTCAAGTGAACATGTTGGTTTTTGGTTGAACCTTCTCCATCATCGTTATCAATGGCTGCTTCTCCACCAAGAACAATATGTGCTTCCTTCATATCGTTGACTACCTCTCCAAAAGCGACTAATATTTGGTTCAGATTACTCTCATGTACTGCTTGGTCCACGTTGGGGTTTGAAATGGATTGGTGTCTGCTGCTGGTGGTGGTGGTGAGAAAGAGGGTGGAATGGGGTTTACAAGAATTTCAGAAAGAAAAAAAATTGGGTAAGAGTAATTTTAGGATAATTAAAATTTTTGATAAAAATGAGGTCCGTATACCTCGAGCTTAAAAATTTATATGACAAAGCAGACTTGGTCTTGACATTTTATAGGTCAGAAAAAAATTTCAAAAAATTGTAAAATCTAACAGCAATACAATTAATTATATAAAAAAAAAAGTTTGACATGAGCAATTATAATTCCTCAAGCATACATATATAAGAATAAAGCAGATTTGGAGTTACAATTGTGATGAGGTTGAACAAAAATATTATGCCATTTGAAGTCCCTTTTATGTTAAATATATTTGTTTTTACATTAGACAACAAAAACCTTAATCCATTTGAAGTACAATTTATGTTTTTGTTTAGGCAGTAGACAACAAAAACCTTAATAGTTTAGTATTTTTATTGCTCTCTAAAGTTTCCTATTGACCCTCAGTTTGAAGCCCCTCTCATTTTACTAGAAATGTAAAAAAAAAAAATTAAAATAAAATAAAATAAAATTGGAACTTATACATGCCCTTTTCAAGTACTATTAGAATAAGAGGCAACGATCGGTTGTTCTATATGCTACACAAGATATTGGTTATTATATAATTTTATAAAACTTTTATTATATACATATTGAAATTGATTTAAACTTTTTTTATGCATTCCTAAAAATTATGGGATCAGGACGATTGCCTTTATTGCCTTTCTTATCCCAAAATTTCTCTATACATAAATCAAAATTCTTATTTTGTAAGATGTGCCGAGCAAGCATTGGTATGATGAAAAGCAGGAATTTGATACTCCAAAAATATGAAGGAAATGAATATTTTAGCAGCCAGACAAAATGATCTCCTTTCTTTTTATGGTAAACAAGTGCTTTACTCCCTCCGTTTCACTTTAAGTGTCTTTTTGGACTTTTGCACATAGATTAAGAAAGTGTTGATTATGATGATTATTGTAAGTTTTATGTTTATTTTGTCAAAAATACCCCTATTTAATATTTTTATTTTGTCAATGCATCATTAATAGTATTACAAATTTCAAAACTAAAACAACATTAAATGTAAGGGTAAATAAGGAAAAGCAGTATTAAATGTTGTCTAGATTTGGTAGAAAGACACTTATTTTGAAATAAAATTTTGATGTTAAAAAGACACTTAAAGTGAAACGGAGGGAGTACTATTTAAGCCACAAATGCTAGTGATTCTTAAGAAGTGGTTGGTCACATTGCACTCTCTCCTTAACACCTATAGATTTCATTTTCTCTTATAGCTGGTGTACCCTTTGCCTACTTTTAATATGGGACATCATTCTAAGCTTGCCATGACCAATACCGTGTTTGTACTAAAGAATATTCTATTTCATTGGCCAACAAAGTCTTGGCAGATACTCCCTCCGTTTTGAAATATAAGCAAAAAAAAAAATCATTATCTTGTTTTAAAATATAAGCAAAACTAACTAACTTTCTTAAATTTTATTTCATTCTCAATGCCACTTTCCTAAAACATTTCTAGAAAATTGTTATCTTATTCAATTTTTATTTCATTCCCAATGCAACTTTCCTAAAATACCTATATTCTTTTATAAATTTTTGAAAATTAAATACAATCAACTAACCTCCTTAATAAGCGCAAATATGGTTAATTTTGCTTATAATATAAAACGGAGGGAGTATATATACATGATACCATGAGATAAGGATCCCTGTGAGTTAGTAATTAAAAGGACTAGGAAGACACAGCTGCAAGCAACTTTCCTTTCTACATACACTTAATGTCATGGTGGAAATGGTTCTTATAAATAATCATTTACAGCTTATCCTTAAGTTGTGCCTATCTACCTACTTTCAAATATTACTTATACATTCATTTACTTTAGCTGCGCAATAATCGTTGAATATCTTACTAATATCTTATAAGCAAACAAGGATTATTAGATACTGACATCCATAAATCAAAGTCAGAATCACAAACTCATATCATATTATTATAATATAACATACTAATATCACGCCACTCAAAATCTTTATGGTAAAGCTTATTTAAGTCATTTTCCTTGTTTGTTCTCGACTTTAACCATTTTAAAGTCTTGTTATAATAAGACATGGTGCAAAAGCTTTCTCTCTAAAGATAACCTCCACCCAAACAGCACTCCCCGATTGGGAAAATCACTTCTTTTTTTTTAACACTTTCTTTTATATCCTTACCCCTTCCTCTTAGATTCAGAAATTATAAATTGATAAATTTGATAACATAACCATGAGTCCATAAATGGCTCTGTTGTCATTTTCTATTCCAAACTGCATGTTGTTTCCAATAATAGACGCTGTTTTTCCTAGCAATTCGTGATAAACTTGGCTCCTAAAAAAAATTGTTACCTCCATGGATTTGTTAATGCTTGATAATTGTACTTTTTCATCTATTTTACTAATAAGAATAAGATATATATATATATAGGAGAGACATTAAGACATGAGAATTTGATATTAAGAGTTTAAGAACTTATGCAAGTGTGGATGTGTTCCCAAACACATTGAGAATGATATGCTTTCACACCTTCACTTTAGTTTCACATCATTTTCTTCAAATACTGTACGTTTATGCTTTGTTAATCAATAATCTATTATTCTGTATCCATAAGTCACTTTCACATCATTGCTTAAGCTACATTATTGTTGACCTTAGAATGATTGCACTCTGATTTAATTTGACTAGATGCTGAATTATATTCGGAAAATACTAGAGATGAAAAACGTCATAACCAAAAAAAAAAAAAGAAAAATGTTAAACAAGCTTGACCCGTGTCAAATAGTAATTGCAACAGGAAGGGCGCAATGTTATTGCTTTTCATAGTTGATGATTTCTGTCCATCCAGTTTGTTTTATACCCTGTTAGGTTTAATATCATAGCAATCACTTTCATTGAGTACTTGATTGTCTGCTCCACTCACTAGATGACATAAAGAAAAGCTAACTCCACAAACTATCACATTCAATTAACCATAAAAATTTTATGCCTCTTACTGCATCATGATTTCTGCTATTCCACTTCATCTTAATCTTTCTTTAGCAATGCTATCTCGAGGCACTGCTCTAAAGGCTTTAAGGCTCTAAGGCTAATTGGTGAACATTTTGGACCTTAAGTCCTTAATTAACAACCTACTACATACTATTATGTTTATAAATAATAATAATAATAATAATAATAAAAATAAAAAAGAGCAATTCTCTGAAACAGTATGAAATTGTTGTGAGGTAAATTGATAATTAACCAAGACGCACGCTGGAAGGGCCCTTTTATTTTCTGAAAGGTCAAGTCCCTTGTCTGTGCTGCTTCCTCTCCATGGCTCCATTGACTACTCTCACTATTAAAACACAGCCATTGGTTGGTGGCATACTGTTATTGACTTGCACTGTTTTTTTAACTTGTGGGAAAAGCGGCTAGAAAGCAAGAGTTACATTGAAATGATCACTTTTAATGTTAATTTGGTGCCAAGTACATGAGATTACAGGAAAGCATACCCATGTGAGACCGTATGAAAGTATGACCAAATGGGTATATCTAATATTACCCATCCATTGCTGTCCCCACACAGCACAATTTTTCTACTTCATACATTAGGCATATTGATTCAAAAAGTCCAACCCCATCAATCACATGAGTGTTGGTGAGTGTGAGTGTGTATAATTGTGTATATATACACACACGAGTATGAATGCAAGCAAAGCTGTCAAATACTCCCAAACTAGCTTCTTTAAGCCTTAGTTTTTAGCAAGCCTAGCTATACACCATAATAGATAATCCTCATCATCCTAGACTCTCTCTGACTCTATCTGAATATATATATCATACATACTTGAGTACTTAAGTGTCTATCTATCTAGGAATTAGAAAAAGGCTAAATAAAATGGAAGCTGGCAAAGTCTCCTCCAATGATGCAAATGAGGCAAGAGACACCTACCGAGTAGCTTACATAATCCATTTCTTGCTTGGTGTTGGCAACTTGCTTCCTTGGAATGCTTTCATCACAGCAGTTGATTACTTTGCTTACCTTTATCCGACCAACCACATTGAGAAGGTTTTCTCAGTGGCTTATATGGTTTCATCTGTGGTAGTACTTCTTGTGATGATGAGTTGGGGAGGTTGGAGTAAAACAACATTGAGGATGAGAATGAACTTGGGTTTCTCTATGTTTGTCATGTCTCTCATGGTAACTTCTGTCGTCGATTGGGTCTCCGGTAGTACCAAGCTTAAAGAGAGATCTTGTGGCTTGACTGTTGCAGCAGTGGTGATATGTGGTTTAGCAGATGGCTTGGTTGCTGGAAGCTTGATAGGATCAGCTGGAAAGCTTCCAAAACAGTATATGCAAGCCGTTTTTGCTGGAACTGCTTCATCAGGTACAAAGGCAATTCTGGTCCCTCAAACTTCAATCTTCATTTCCTTTTTACACAACAACCAGGTAGATTATGTTTTGCTATGTTTGAACAAATTCCCAGGAATATAGGGATTCAGCGTAAGATGAAGAATATGAGAAATAGAGTAATTTTAAATAAATTCCTAATGTGTACTTTTAAGTATTCTAAGTATATTCAAGCTTTTGAGTGTTAAGGAAAAAAAAATGAAACAGATTCTGTTAACTGGGTTCTGTATTATGCTTATGTGACAAAATATTGTTTATGTGTTTTGCATATTCTTTCATCTATAGATAATCCTATCCATTAGGTGAAACCATGCTACGACTAATATGATTAAGAGCCACCTAGTTAGTTGTTCAACAGAACTACATGTTACAACCAACTACTCAATTTTGAAACTGTTAACTGCCTTTGCTGCTTTTATTGCTTAAACTCAGCTGTGCTTGGTAGGGGTGAAACTTGATAATGAATCTAGACAACTGATGCCATTGATGGTTGTCTCTAGTTTTCACTTGTAACAGTTAAAGCCGTTTCTGCAGTAAAATTGAATCTCAATAATCTAGATAGAGTGAATTCAGTAGCAAATTTGAAACTCAGCTGCTGTCAAAGTTCATGCTTAAATGCATATTATACCACTAATCAACGTCTTTTCTGGGTGACAGGTATCATAATTTCAATGTTGAGGATAATCACCAAGGCATCACTGCCACAAACCCCAAAGGGACTTCAAGTTAGTGCCCACTTGTACTTTATGGTAGCCACAATTTTCCTCCTATGTTGCATTGTCCTTAGCAACTTGCAGTACAAGTTACCAGTCATGCAGCCCTATCAGCAGAGGTTTCTTCAGGAGAACACCTTTTGCTCAGGGACAAAATTTTGGGCAGTGGCAGGAAAAATTAAGGGGCCAGCTTTTGGAATTTTCATAATTTATGTTGTGACTCTGTCTATCTTCCCAGGATTTATTGCAGAGGATCTTGAATCCAAGCTTCTTAAGGATTGGTATCCTATTTTACTGATAACAGTTTATAATTTGGCCGATCTAATAGGAAAGTCATTAACTGCATTCTATGTTCTGCAATCTATCCCAAGGGCAATTTGGGCTTCAACAGCCAGGTTACTATTCTATCCACTCTTCATATTTTGTCTTCATGGACCCAAATGGCTGAAAACTGAAGTACCAATGATGGTTCTAACATTTCTTCTTGGATTTACCAATGGATACTTCACCAGTGTACTTATGATACTAACACCTAAATCGGTGCCCATCTTAGAATCAGAGTTATCTGCTATTGTGATGACCGTGTTCCTCGGGTTTGGCTTGGTTGGTGGTTCAATTCTTGGCTGGTTCTGGATCCTATGAGGGGTTGGATCTATGCCACCTCCTTTGAGATATGAAAGGCTTTGTTAAGCTGTAATAAAACGAGCGAAAGGCAGGAGCACTCATTTGTGGAGGCTGGGGCAATAAAAAACAAAACAATAGCTCTGTTGACTCCAGCTAGGTAGTTTCTTAGTAGCTCTCTGAGGCTCCAAGTGCCAAAACTCACCATGTTTGAACATGAGAAACGTGGTTATTAGGAAACTTCTAGGCAGGCTAGCGTACTGTAATTTGAATGAAATTTAAATATGTGTCAATAGTATATTCTTTTGTTAAATGCAGACTAGTTTTATCTTCAGCAGGAAGGAAGATGCAAAAAACATGCTCTTGGGATTTATAACCATTAGAAAAATGATATATTAGCATACATTACAAGAAAAATGACATGCATAATAAAGTGATATTTTGCTTACTGATTTCATGTCACTTACAAATTTTGCAACCTAATTAATATATATATATATATATATCATTACTCTGATCATTATCACAATTTAGAAATTTGCAACTTTATTCTCTTCTCTCCCGGGCAAGATTTACAAATTATCTCTATACCACGTTATCAGGGTTGAAAGGCAAAGCTTGAGTCTATGATTGTAAGTTCGAAATATATAACACTGTTCCTGAGATTAATACTTAGAAAATACAAAGTATATATTTTATCGGAATAAATCTTGAGGGTTACACCCACCCTTCAAAAAGACTTCTAGAATCTTAGGGAGCTAGGATTGACAGAGTGAAGCATCAGTACATGGGCAATAGGTATATTACCATGACAGGTAGCAGAAACAGATTGGCAGGGCAATTAAGGTAGAAAAATGTACCTAACTTAATTCCTTACTATGTACTGCTCCGGTTTTAAATATAAGCATAAAAAATAACTTCACATGTATAATATATTAAGGAAGTTAGTTCAGTGTATTTAATTTTTTCAAATTTTTAAAAAGTTAGATTACTTTAGGAAACTTACGTTGAAAATGAAACAAAAATTAAATGATACAACTACTTTATTGAGATATCTTATGAATGATTGTATTGGAAATAAAAAGTTAGTTAAATTTTGTTTATATTTGACACCATTAATGGAGTATTTTTATTTACTTATATTTGAGACGGGAGAGGGAATATAAAAGTGATATCCTCGTTAGTTAATCATTATAGTATATCTTATAGCTCTCATACACACAAATATTTCATTCTTGCATCAAATCTAGGCATATAGGCTACCTTATTAACGGGCCTAAATCCCTTGGACCCACGGCAACTCGATCGAGAGATTTTTCCATAACAAACATGAGCTAACAGTGCAATATTATCAAACAATATTTGCAAGCGCATCATACGCAGCAAATACACTGCGAATTTGATTTGACCGTACATTATGCCAGCTAAATAAAAATATAAAAATCAGCCAGCTTCTAGCCAGGTTCGGTTCTAACCTAATTTCGAACCAAGGGCGAAAAAAAAATTTGAAACCCCTAATTCAAAAAAAAAAATTAATTAAAAATAAATCAATTAAAAATTTAGTATATATACAAATAATCAATTAAAACAATGACAACGATCAATAATAAAATTAATTATTAAAATATAAGATTTGAAATAATATAAAAAGTTATTTAGTAAAGAGATAATAAAATATCTTTTTTATGTTGGATTACAAAAGTAAAGTTCATTACTTCATATATTTTTAAATTAAATGAGCAAATGAAAAAAACAAATTAAAATATTATGCTAAACATCATTGATAGTTAAAAGATAAAAAGAACTTGCAATTATTAATTTTTTTTTTCAAAAATAAATGTACCATTAAAAAAAATTATGGACCCCTAAATTTTTTGGACCCAGGGCGACCGCCCTTGCCCCCTCCCTCAGGGCGGCCCTACTTCTAGCCGCGTGTGATTAATTTAACTCCAAAAATAGCAAGTATCATTATATTGCGTTACTTAATACAAGCATGCCATTAGAGAGATTTGACAAATCAAACTAAAGGAAAAAAGAAAGGGAAAACGCCCCTGATATTTTATTATCTAGCATTCACACATGGGATCTACATCAATAACAAGAGGACAAAAACCATTACAACTATTTTAGCCGCCAAAAAGAGTTACAAGGAAAAGGTTAAAGGTAGGTAGGTAATAGTATAAACAAAGGTCAGAAAGTCATTATGAAAGCCAGACAGCAGATAAGACAGCTTAAGAAGCAGCAGCTAAAGGAGGAGGTGGTGGTGGAGCAGCTCCATGGAAGAAACTTGGAGATTTTACAGAAGAATCTTCCTCCACTTCATCTTCTTCCTCAGCATCCCAAAGGAAATGAGCATAGGATGCTAAAACATAACTGCAGCAACAAAAACAAGAATTTTTTTTAATCAAATAATTACACCCAACAAAAATTCTGAATCAGGGTCACCCAATCCTAATCATAGAACCATGTATCTAGAACCTTAAAATAATATTCGTATGGAACTTGTGTTTGAAATGATACTAAATAAAGAGTTAAATCCATGTAATATTTGAATATTTGCATATCTGATCAAATAATCATTCTCCAAATATATAATTGATGTTCCAAACACAACATGCATGCATATCAGGAAGGAAAAAAAAAACATAGCTAAAAAGGTACTATGTTACATTTTCTTACCAGTCATCAGGGGCAGCTTGAACTGCTTGATCAAAATAAGTCTCAGCTCGAGGAGCATCCTTATGGAGCTCCCATATCAAGTCAGCGTACATAGACAACACATTTGCATCATTTGGATTTGCCAAAATTGCCCTCCCACAGTACTCCTCTGCTTTAGCATAGTCCGCACGAACCTGCCCATCAACACAATCACAATAAAGATTCAATTTTTATCCCAAAACAAAGTAACCCAATTAAGATAAATTTTTAAATCTTAAAAAGTTATAGAATCTTTTTTTTATTTATTTCTATTTTTTTTGGCTTACCTCTTTTAAGTACCTAGCGTAGTTGCTAAGAAAGAGTGGATTCCCGGGATTGGCTTCGATCATTGTTCTGTAATACAAATCCGTGCTATCATTCCCGTGATTCGAATCCCAAAACCCAGAACCTCCGCCATCGTTTTTATCCCATCCACCTCTACCTCCACCTCCACCCTCAAACTCAACATCTTCTTCTTCTTCTAATTCAGAGTACGAAAACAGAGCACCACCAAACGACGCCGTTCTTGAACGAGCACTGATTCCGTTGCTACCCTTCTCAATGAAAGGTTTCTTGTTAAGGGCAGATGAGAGATCTGTCTCCGACAGCGCCCTCGTCATTCTGCTGACGGAGCCTTCAATCGGAGACAGCGACGAACTCGAAGAAGCTGAGAGCGTGATTGAACGAGTTCTTGGGATGAGGTGGTGAAAGGTTTCGGGTTCTGGAGAAGAATCTTTGGAGTGGGCAAGATATGAATTCAGAATCGGAGTTGATGCGCTTCGAAGAAGCATGGTTGTCATGAATCTGAATTTTTATTTTCTCTCTCTAAAACCCTAAAAATCAGAGCTTTGTAAGAGAAATTGAGAGAAGCTCTATCTGACGTGAAGGTGAAGGTCAGATTTCAGAACAGTGAGGAAGGTGGGGAGTAATTGATTTATAGATCAACGTTGGAATTGATCTGGACCGTTGATTTTTTTGTTTACTGTACAAAAATATCTACGTCAGAGTGGGCCCCGCTTGAGGATGCCAAGTGGAATAAGGAACCGTTGGATGGCATGGAGATTGGGGTTTAACGGCGGTGATGAAGGTTATCACGTGATTCATTATGTATCTATGTATCTATGCGGAAATGATATGGAAATATGGAATCAAAAGCTGAATGTGGGACGAGAGACGAGTGATATTTGAAAGGGTGACTGGTGCGGCTACGAAAGCTTCAGGTCGCGTTCACCGGGCTTGGGTTTGGGCCCGTAGATTATGATGAGTCTTGGTACAGCACCGCCGCGGGAAAATTATGGAATTTTGAATTTTGGCCCTCGTAGTTGAGATTTTGGCCCCCGTTTCACTTTTTTATGGACAAAAATGTCCTTTTTGTATTATTTTTTTCGTCTCTGATCAGACGGAAACGGTCTTATGTTCATACATAAACGGAATTATTCCGTCTTGAGACTAACGGAATTATTTCCTCTATCCCGAAACGGAAGTTATTAATCAGGAACAAATCTCAAATGAGTGTAAATCAATAAGGATAGATATCCTAAAGAGTAGTGCTATACAGCACGAAGAAATTGCACACGAAATATAACGAAGTGGTCATGGGCCAATCAAAAACTTGCATAACAATAAAAGGAAGAGTTGAAAAAGTCAAACAGAAAAAAAAAACACATTCGTATGTTTTCACGAAAGTAACTTTCGTAACAAAAAACATTTTCCTATCCTAAAAGCTGCTACCATCACTAAAATCCCATATAATAAAAAGTTGAACGGATGAAAATACACATTTGTAAGAATAAAGTAATGAGATTTATGTAAGTAAAATACCACATCAACGAAAAAGTTCGCAACTTGAACATATGAGATCTAAGTAAGTTAGTTATGACTTATGAGATGAGATCTATAGATATGGAGTGAAACAATGGCAACGGAGACAGTATAAAAATGAGAAAGTATAAAAATGGAAGAGTAAAGTGAAAGGAAAGGGGGGTGTGAGTAATTAGTAATTACCAGGAATGTAGGTGGTAGGAGGTTTCAAAAGTAGCACAACAATGGTCACAGAAGACACGACCCTTGACACAGAAAAGGTTCTTCTCTGGACGGATTTACTCCGTGTATCAAAAAACGGATTTGTTTCGTGTATATGCAGACGGATTTTTTCCGTTTCAATATGGACGGAAATTGTTACAGGCTGAAGGACATTGTTGTCCAAAAAAAAGTGAAATGGGGCCAAAATCTCAACTATGGGGGCCAAAATTCAAAACTCAAATTATGGGTCCCTCGTCTTCTTGCCTTAAAACCAAGCTACTTTGATGGATGAGGATATTTTTGTCATTTCAACATCAAATCTTGTAAACTTTTATTATTTTTTTTTACTAATAATCATGTGGACTTAATTTTTTTTGGGATGCAACTACATTTTCATTAAATTATATTTCGATGTAAAAAAAAACATATATAATTTTATTTTCTTACTATTTAAGATTGAAAATAAAAAATAAAAATTAATACTTAAGCACCGTAAAACTAAATAATATTTGTGTGGTGGTCTTAGTTTCCATTTTTATACAATCGAAAGATAGACGACCATGTTGGAAAATCTTTTTAATAAAGAAAAGTTTTGATAAATTGGATTTTTGGGACTCCTCGAGATCAAGAAAACTTTCCAGATTCAAATATTGGTAAGAATCGAACTCGGGATTTTTCACGACCCTAAACTCAATTCTTGTTAAATGTCGTGCACTAAATCAAGCAAGGGACCAAGTTGTTTCTTGCCCAGCGCTTGGCCACCACGCCAATCGCTAATGACACCATGTTAAAAATTGAAATTATAAAAATAGTCGTAAAAAGAAATCGATGTGGTAAATTAAATTTTTGTTTTTCTTTTTTAAATGGAAGCTGGTGTCTATCCCCACACATAAATACTACTTATGAGCATAAATTGTTAGGATGAATTTTCATGGGTTTAATTATGTCATAGGTTATAAAATTTGAATTACTTTTGTTAGATATCCTTATTTTTTTTTTTTACAATTTCTGACTTCCCCGAAATTTTTTATGGGTTTGTCATATACATCTACTACAAATTTTGTCAAATTTTGCTGACATGCAACATCGGAATACTGGTCAAACGCAAGAGGTTATACACGTGGTGCGCCATGGCGAAGATCTTTTTTTTTCCTTTTAAATTAAAAAACTAAAAAACTTGATATTTGTCCACGTAAGACAGCCCAGTTCGTGGCTGCAGGGACACTTAGGATTTCTCTCTCCCCAGGTCATGGGTTCTAGTCCCAGACCTCCCATGTAAACCAAAAAAAAAAACTTGATATTTTTATATTTTTAGTTAAAAAAAATTGAAGAGAAAGGTCGTTTTCGCCCGTTTGACATCACGCGGCACCACATGACCATCCTCGTAGAATTATGATGTTATATGTCAGCAAAATTAGGCAAAATTGGTAGTAGGAGTATATGACAAACCTAGAAGTAACTTCGGGAAGTCAAACATTTGAAGAAAAAAAAGAATAAGGATATCCAACAAAAGTACCCCAAACTTCAATGACTTGCATTGAGACATAATTAAGCCATTTTGACGTAAACCGTAGGATATTTTATGTAGAATAGCACCCCATGAATAGTTTAGTTTGAATATATATATATATTTATTGAGAAATGATTGAGAGATTTATACAAGGAAGCTCTTATATATAAATTTACATACAAGATTTTGACACTTGTTATTTTTAAAATTAAAAAAATAAAATAAAATAACATAAAATATAATTATCATAATCTTATGTATAGATTTACATGTAAGTCTCTGAAAATACGTATTTTAATCATTTTTCATATTTATTTATGTTGTTCTTGTTGATAGATACCAATGGTGTGTTCCAATTCATTTTTAGTCAAATAAAATAGTTGACTAACTTAAATGTTATTTGAGATATTGCCAAATTTTACATTTAATTTGCCTGAACTTAATAATATGTAAAGAAAAATATTCTAAAATGAAGTCTTAATAATTTGCCATATTAATAAATAATGCATGTATTAAATTACTATGTTGATAATTAATTAATTAATTAGATAGAGTATTAAAAGTATATTCCATTTTTTAAAAATGTTATCATCTTTTTAAAACGAATGGAGTATTAAACAATTAGTTGGAGATCATTAGTTGATATTCTAATGATTAATGATTTCAATATAATGCTGAAGGTGAAAGATATGCATGTAGGCCATGTTTATATAAGGCTTAATCAGGTCTCAAGTTTTTGAAGTTTGGGGTATTTTTGTCATATACTTTTATTCTTTTTTTTCAATGTCAAACTCCCCGAAGTTATTTCTGGGTTTGTCATATACCCCTACTACTAATTCTGGCCAATTTGCTGATATGTAACATCGGAATCCTGATCCGACGCAACAGGTTAAGCACCTGGTGCCCTGTGAGCGAAGATCTTTTTTTAAAAAATTTAAAAAACTAAAAAACTTAATATTTTTATATTTTTAGTTAAAGAAAAAAAATAAAAAAAAAGAATTGAATAGAGAGGTCATCTTCGCTCATGTGACATCACCCGACACTAGATTATCAACCTCCTGCGTCGGACTAGGATTATGATGTTACATGTCATCGAAATTGGCCAAAATTGGTAATAAGGGTATATGACAAATCCAGAAGTAACTCGAACTCAAACATCGAAAAAAAGTATAAGAATATCTGACAAAAGTACCCCAAACTCCAGGAGAGATTCAATTAGGCCGGCACAGCACTGTTGTGGTTAGGCACACAATATAAACATCAATTAAATTAGGGGGACCCTTAAAAATAAGAAGTCTTTCAATTTAAAGAGCTACTATACAGCTTGTAATTGTCAATATTGTGAATAAAACAGCCCCCTCCCACCAAAAAGTCTCAATCTAAATAGCTAATAAACAGTGCAGCGGGCATAAGGGATCCATCAAAGAAGAAAAATCCTTTTTATTGTGTGGTAGAGATTCCATATTATTATTATTATTATTATTTTTTGGTACACAGAGATTCCATATTATATTACTACTGGTTACGGTTAAATTCAGGTCCCAAAACGCACTTGCATGTGTCAACGCTAACTAACAATGGAACGTAACATGCTGTTGCTATTCAAATACTGCATCAATATTATAGCTTCCACCAATAGAATACCAATAAGCTAAGAAGGAAAACACCAAACAGTAGTATATCACCATTATTATCATGCTTTGGCATTTTCAGCAAACAATTCATTGATTATTATTGGAGATCAGAATCCACTAGATTCATCTCTCTAGCTTGCCTAACCTTAATTAAAATATAATTAAAAAAATCTCTTGTCTAACCTTAAAATATAATTTAAAAAATTTATTGATGAGTGTCTTGAAAATATTTATCAAAGAATATAAAATAAGGAGGTGGGTTTCGAAAATTTAAATCTAATATTTCTTGATATACTCTATTAAATATGATATTTTTTAAAAGTCAAACATATTTATTTTAATTCATTAACCAATACTTTTAAGGTTTGTTTGGTAATCAATATTCAATAGTATAAGATAAAAAGTATGATAAGATCAAAATAATATATGAGTAGGATAGTACTTATTTTGTTCATTATTTTGTACATTATAGATAACAATGGTACTGATGAGATAGTGATGATGTGACTAGGCATGGCAAAAAAAACCAGAATCGCGGGCACCCGCCCGAACCCGATCCGCCATTAGGGGGGAAAAACCGTTCTAATCGGGCATCGGGGCGGGGGCGGGGAAAACCCGCTTTTTCAATCACGGGGCGGGGGCGGGTGTGGTAATTATACTATCTGCCCCGCACCCGGCCCCGAAACCGACCCGCTCACACTATATATGCATATTATATTATATATTATATATAATTTATAATAATAGTAATAAAAAATATTAAAAATAATGTTTTGACTCTTAATAAAAATCACTTGTGAAAAATACTCTTTTAAAAAAGTTGTTTTTAAAAGAAAAAGTTGGTATATTATAAAAGAAAAGCTCTTTTAGAAAAGTTGTTTTTAAAAGAAAAGCGGGGGCGGGTATGGTGCTGTTTTACCCGACCCCCGACGGGGGCGGGGACGGGTGGACTTTTATGATACCCGACGGGGGACGGGGGCGGGGGCGGGGGCAATTTTTTGAGACGGGGGCGGGTGTGGGAAGTGCATAATCCGCCCCCGCCCCGCCCCGTTGCCATGCCTAGGTGTGACAATGGTATGCAAATATGTTAATGTGTGAGTGTATATATAAAATGGAAAATTGTACTATTCTATTATGCTTATTTCTAACCCAGCTCTTTACATATAATAAAAATTACACTAGGTGATGTCACAAAATAATAATTTAATTCGCCCATGTAAGTAACTTTAATTTTCTTTTAAACTCACACTACGCATAAACTAAGAGGAAGAGAGCTTTTTATTTTAATTTCACTTGAACTTTTTTGTTGTTTAACAAGGGAAAAGCCACTCTTTACATAGGCTACAAAAAGCAATTTAATTTTACATGCCTTAATAACAAATGAAATAAAACATAACTATTAATTGCACTTATTCGTAAAACATTTCCTCTGTACAATTGGTATGTGCCTAATGTTATTGTTTCGGATGGAAACAATGTTACTTTGGTACTCTTTCAAAATAAAGGGTTTTGATACCTCTCATGTTTTTCCAATCAAATAATGATAAGTACCTACTACCATGTCAATAAAGCCAATGAAATGTACACCGAGATATTTTTGCACTCAATAAAGACCGAAGATTATATGTTAAGATGTTCTCCACCTTTTTTATGTTTTTGGTACTCAATAATCTGCGCTAAATTTAGACGAGAACATATATTCTTGTGTGCTGAAGATTATGTCTCAACTGCAGTAATACAATTTTTTAAGCTGATAAAAAAAATACAATGAAGTGTTCTTATTCTCATCGTTATCTAGCAAAAAAATTGATAATAGTGGCATGATGTTGATGTTACTAGCCCGAAGATGAATAAAAACTTGATATTAAGGTTCATGATTTGAGAGTGATTGTGAATTGATTTAGTTAAAAAATCTTGCAAATAAGATCAAACATATTTGATTACAAAATTTTATTAAACTTATACGCTTTTTTCACATAATAGTATATTGGAGTTGTTATAATTTGATTGAATAAATATGAGAGGGTATCAAAACCCTTTATTTTGAAAGGGTACCAAAGTAAAACCCTAACTATTAATTATTTAAAATTAGTTGCTAATTTTTTATGCTTTGGTTTAACGCTTTCTCACACTAGGTAGACAAAATAACTTTATCCTATTATGCGGACTCACCAAACTTTGGAATTCAAACTAACGTGGGGTTGGTCAAGTGGTAGCTCACTTGGTCCCTTAACCAACTGATCTCGAGTTCGAGCCTTGGATATGGAGCAACCCCTGTTGGGAGACCCTTACCACTTAGTGCGAGCTCAATTGAGTCGGACCGGATGAATACCATCATATCCGGGTACTGATTGGTGTAAAAAAAAAAACTTTGGAATTCGAGATAATAACAAGAAAGGATCGACTATTCTATTTTATTTTTCTTATCCATCCCATCAAACAAATTAAATCCTTAATTATCTTCTAATAATAAGGACATTTTCACTTCCTCCATTTTTTTTTTCCTAAAAAATGCTATTAATAAGGATAGTTTTGAAAATACATATCAAATATTTACATTTTAAATATCATTTAAACAAATTAACCAATTTTATTAATGAAAGCGAAATCTAACAAAATAGTACTCATCAGTAAATAAAGCTTAACTGTATAAGCAGTTATTAGGTAATAGATTTATGTTTTCATGCTATAGTCATACATATATAATTAAGATGAATGCAATAATCTTTGTTTCTTACTCCCTCCGTCCTATTATGTTGATGTGATAAAAAAATAAGAGATGTATGTACATAAGATGACTGTATAATTTATATATAAATCATCATGTGGGTGGGTATTTCTTTTTCAGTCAGAGAGGGAATGAGGAACATAGGGAGTAGAGCGGACTGTCTGATTAGTTTTGGTTGGACAGAGGGACCAAATGCTTTGATATGACTTTGCCTATACATTGCCCTTGTATTTTTGTGCTCTCTTAAGAATAGAATAGATTTGATGTTTTCAAGTTATTTATAAACTCTATTGATCTAAGCTTTTCTCAAACATCTAACTTATACACTATACTTTCTAGTTTTTATATCTTCACAGTTTCTTACTCTACTTGTCAAATTGAGTTAATTTTGCCAATTGTTTTATGTGCAAAAATTCCCAGTCACTTTGAACAGTCACTGTCTTTTTATTATATTAACTTTACAGCAGCAAGATGTTGGTGAGGAAGGTGTAATAAAATTGCTTGAAGAAGCTGAAAAGAAGGTAACCAAAGAGCAAGGCAGTGATGTTGCAGCAATAATTTCTCTCTCCTTTCTCCTTCTCCCA
Source organism: Crotalaria pallida (assembly GCA_037953625.1). Lineage (NCBI taxonomy): Eukaryota > Viridiplantae > Streptophyta > Magnoliopsida > Fabales > Fabaceae > Crotalaria > Crotalaria pallida. Next base: position 183,050,538 of record CM075649.1, read on the forward strand.
CTTTTCCTAACTTATCAAGTTATAATGTCTAATATGTCAATGTATCATTTTTGCCATGTATGCTAGACTTGCACGGGTGCCTAATCCAAATCTCGTCTTTCTTTCTATTGATTTTCTTTTTCCTTTTTGATGAAACAAGGAGGCTACGAGCCCAACAAATACAAGTCGAAGTCTCTAGGAAACACTACAGCTGATTGATCAGCGAACATAGATAAACTAATGAAATCAGGGACATCATCAAAAATACACTATAGACTTGTTTACAACTCCGACCCTTGCCCCGTGATGCCAGCGTCTTTGTTTTTGGATAAGAAAGACAGCACAATTGAACAAAGAAGTGCGTATGGGAAATTCTAGGGCTCAATTAATATACTCCGTTCAGTCTTTATTATAGGGCATACTTAACCGAATTACACATACCAAAGAAATTTGTTGGTTTTATGAATTCTATGAAAATATATTGTAACATTACAATTTTATCCCCTTAACTTTTCTTGGAAAATTCGCACTCATTAATGAACAACAAAAAACACATAGATAGTCAAAACATTTAATAAAGGTAAAAAAGAGAAAAGTCAATAAATGATGCATATAAAATATAAAGTGACTTATAATTAGGACCAAGAAAACTTTCTAGAATGTGACCTATATATAGGACCGGAAGGAGGAATGAATACTCCGTGGAAATGTTGTTACTCGTATTATTTATTTCAAAAGAAACACGTGATGACATTGATAGCCTGCCAACATTTGACCTATATATATTTCTACTGTTTAATTTCATGAGGAGAGTTCTCAACCTCTAAAGGTACTGTACTATATTGAGTTTATGCAAAAATAATTGAATAACAAGTTAAGTTGAACCTCGTGCTGCTTTACAGGATTCCGATTCTAATGCGCTGAAGAATAATGAAATTTAAAATAATCAAAACTTGTGAGTTGTGACTATGCTCTGTTGGGAAGGATATGTTCAATCACAATCAGATGAAATATGGATAATGGGTCGGAGGATATGACTAGTACTGTAGCAGTATTACGGTATTTCACAGTACGGTCTGACAGTGAGTTTTAAGTTCAGATTGTTTTTCTTTCGGATTTTTCTAGATTATGCTAACATACTCAACTTAAAATTGTGTGGGATTCGTTTTTTTTTTTTTGCTTTTTTTTTTTATTTTTTACTTTCTAATACCCTAGTAAATAAATAATAAATAAATAAATAATGACAATAAATTTATAATAAATAATAATAATTACAAATAATAATAATATTTTTTGAAATTAAAAATAATATTTTTAAATATATATACTTTTTTCTTTTATTCTTAAATATATTTTCTTGTTATGGAAAAGTAAATAAAAAAAATAAAAATATTCCCTCTGATTTTATTTATAAGCAAAAAGACAATTCATTAATGATCTTAAATATAAGCAAAAACTAACTAACTTTTTATTCTCAATGCAATCATTCCTAAAATATCCTCATAATAATGTGGTTGAATCATTTAATTTTTCTTTCATTTCTAATGTAAATTAACTAAAATAGTCTATGTTTTAAACTTTTATTTTATTTAAAGTATGTACCATTAATTATTGTAATGTTAAATTTTATTTAATTTTAATATTTAAATATTATTTGGGATTATTTTTATAAATTCTACGTAATTAATATTATTGAAATTGTATTACAAAAGCATTATTGAAATAGAATTGTATATAAAAGTACATGATGATGTAATGCTGATGCATGTTTGGTGAGACTGGTGTTAAGACTCTGCTGTGATGGAAAATATGAAAAGTCTGAAGTCGAGTTTGATAGCTGAATGATGATGTAATGCTAACGTGTTAGAGTATGGTGAATTTTAACTTAAGACTATGTTGTGGATACCCTTATGATTAGGAAGATATACTACGTGCAAATCAATATTTGAAAATCAATGTGGTGTTTTTTTTTGTCTTCATTGGGAAATGTGTATAAAGAAGATAGCAATAAGATCAACGTGAAATTGGTCAAGTGGTAGCTCACTTGGTTCCTTAACCAACTAGTCTCGAGTTCGAGCCTTGGGTATGGGGCAACACCCGCTGGGAGACCCCTACTGCTTAATACGAGCTCAGTTGGATCAGATCGGATAAGTCGAATTCTGAATAAATCAGATCCGGGCATCGGTTGATGAAAAAAAAATAGCAAGAAGTATATAATTAAAAGTACAGTAAATCATCCAAAATTGTTATGTGGATTTGACATTTGAATCACTTTGACGCTTCAATTTATTTACGGATTTTGAGAATAACAATTTTGAAAAAAGAGAAATGGGGATGATAATTTCTGCATTGGTTCTTGTTGGAAGAGGAAAAAAAAAGGAGAGAATATAAAAAAAATTGTGTGGATCTCATCTCACAATAAAATTTTGACTGAAGGGATACTTTAGTCCCTCAAGAAATTTAATTTATTTTTAGTCCCAAAGTTTTCCAAAAGTACCAATTTAGTCTGTGTCCTATTTCCGTTAGCCACTTCGTTGAGAGATTAAATTGGTACTTTTGAAAAACACGAGAGACTAAATTGGTACTTTTGGAAAACATGAGGGACTAAAAATGAATTACCTGTCGAAAAATTTGAGGGACCTAAGTGTCCCTTCACTAAAAAATTTTTCCATTGTTGAAGAGAAAAGGGGAAACCAACCAAATATCTAAAATACCCTCCTAATATTTAGAAAAACTAGTTTGTCTTTTTTGTTTTTTTTTTATTTTTTTTACAAATTTACTACATTTTGTTCTTCTGTTTTTTTTACTAGTATACTAGCTGGGTTGCATGAGTACGAGTACGGTAACGGTATCCAGTATGGGTACGGGTACGGGGTTCGACAATTTCTAAAAAACTAGGGTACGGGTACGTTTATATATATATATAATAATTTATTTTATTAATATAATTATATTTAAATTTAAAAAAATGGAAAAAATAAAATCAGTAAGGTAAAAATTAAGTTAAAATTAATAATAAACACTTAAAAATTATTTTGATGTAAAAAAGAAAACATTAAGTTCAAATTAATAATAAACATTTAAAAATTAAAGATTTTCGAAATAGAGTTAGCTTACTAATTACTAACAACATTACCTAATTACCATATTTAAAGAACAAGTTTATTCAAGTAGTCAATTAAAGATGCAGCAAATCGGTATTATACTATGAAAAAATAAACTGAAAAAATAAGTGTATGATACTGTGAAAAAAAGAACAAGCTTACGAAATTAGTATGATACTATGAAAAAACTAAAAAATTACAAAATGCAGTAAATCTCACTAGATCCAGCAAATGAAATCCTAACTTTCCAAGATGCAGCAAATCTCATTAGAAAAATAAGTAAAAGAGTAGAAGTATTTTATCTCTGTACCATGAGTATGACGGGTTCGAGCCGCATGGCGAGTAGCACGACGACGGGTTCGAGCCGCATGGCTACGAAGCGAGCGAGCGAACGACAGTTGACAGTAGAGATAGAGAGAGGTGGCAGAGAGGGTGCTTCGAGAGATAGAGAGGAGGCAAAGAGAGTTTATTTCAAAACTCAACCTTAGGATAAGATTAAGATGTCTAAAGTTAGGAATAAAAAAAATAAATAAAATTTTTCAATTGGTATTGTGCCGTACCGAATTGGTGGGTACCGTACCCACCACCTATCCAAGCATATCCAAAAAGTATCCGATGCCCGTACACATACTTCACAGTATACTAGTATATCATATCATGTCCGATACCACCCCATTTTCCCTTTATTTTATTCGTCTTTTTCGTGATTGCGGTGTTGAACAGCACAACACACTGAACACAGGTAACGTCAACGTCATCCTTCTTTCATTTCATTTCGATTTTTCTAGAACTACTGCACTGTATATATTTATTACTAATAGAATAATCCTCTTTTCTTTTCACTTCAATTTCAACTTCAATTTTTTTTTAATTTTTTTACTTCTTCACCACTCCTCCATCAATCAGCAGCATGTTTTTTTGCTTCGGAGGATCGGCTTCTTCAATTCTCAAATCAAAATTCAATTCTTAACTGAGAAATTCTCAGTGATTTCTCTTCTTTCTTTCTTTTTCCTTGCGTTCTTCTTCAGCACCTCAACAGAAGAAATTCGACTTTGTTTTGATTATTATTAAGCTGTTCCGTTCTGTTAACTATTTTGGCGATTGTTCTGAGTCAATAATAGATAGATAGATAAAATTTCTAGGTTTGAAGTGTGAATTGGGGGAAGGAATTGCGACAAATGAGGGCAGAGAAAGCATGATGAATAAGAAGAAGAAGGTGGTGAGGAGAAAGATAGGGAAGTATGAGGTGGGTAGAACAATTGGGGAAGGCACATTCGCCAAGGTTAAATTCGCCAAAAACACCGACACAGGGGAAAGCGTCGCTATTAAAGTTATGGCCAAGTCCACTATTCTCAAGCACAAAATGGTTGATCAGGTCCCTCCCTCCCTCCTTCCCCTTCCCTTTTTTTTTAATAATCATATTATTAATCATATTAGCTGCTGAGTATATCTGAAATAACAAGCATGAGTTCAAACCTTTCTTTCATATTATATTATTCATGAAATTCTTGTTTAAAAGGGTAGCTTTGTGTTTGTGGTTTGAATTTCGGTCATGGTTGTGGTTATGTTGCGCTTATCGCAATTGCGGAGGTGGTGGTGGTGGAGACTCAGAAAGAAACCACAATATTGTGGCTGCAATTGATCTCGATTTAAAATCAATGTTATTAGGCTCGGGTTATGTGTGAGGTCTAGTGAAGGATTGGGCATGCTGTGTGGGTCTATAGTAGGTAGTCGTCTTACCTTGCATAAAAATAATTAGGGATAAAATGCATGAACTAAGGTAGTTACTTAATCAAATATGTTCGATCAGTTTGTTTGAGAATCACTGTAGAGCAAAAAATTCGAGCTATATGTGATGTGATAATATGTCATTTCAGTTAAGGTAGAAAACGTGATGATTTGAGTTGGCCGGAGAACATGAAAAGACTATGGAGGTTCAAAACATAATTTGGGATGGGATTTGGTTTTACTGGACCCAATGGCCTCGCTGTCTTGAGTTCAATCTAGAATGCTAGTACTAGTATGAAGTTATAAATCAGCAAACATATGGCTGCTTGGTTGCAACTCTTTGTGGAGCTAAAAGCTAGCAGTAAAATTTGCAGTATAGGCAGTAGGCATTGGTATGCTAGTGTATAAATGTTCTATGATAATCTTGTCCCTTTCCCTCCAGTCAAAATCAGAAAAGCTTTCATAGTTATGTCGCGTTTTATTGGATTTTTTGTTGCATCTGAAGTCAAAGGCTTGCCACTATCTATATGTGCTTGACTGTGCATATATGGCATAATAATGATGTAGTATGTTAAACTGAATGTTTATTTTAATTCTTCCCATCTCTCTGCTATTTGCTTTTCTAACTTGAATCATTTTACAGATTAAAAGAGAGATATCAATTATGAAGATTGTCAGGCATCCTAATATAGTTAGGTTGCACGAGGTATGTATAGATATATCCCTAACACATCAGGAGTGGAGTTTCACCATATTTTTTTCTCGTTATATTTCTCACGTTGTCTATGAATTTTAGGTTTTGGCCAGCCGGACCAAGATCTATATAATTCTTGAGTTTGTAATGGGAGGTGAATTATATGATAAAATTGTAAGCATTTTTTTGTTTTCGTGTAATTGGATATATTAGGCTAATTTTTCTACACTTACTTTGATAATTCCTTATTTTGACCTTTCAAATTAGTGAACATTGACGAGACTCTGACATGTTAATTTGATGATTTGACTACGTCTTGTGTGCAGAAATTTGATTTCGTTTGTTATTTTTGTTTACCGTTTCTGGATCTATAGGTTCAGCTGGGAAAACTTTCTGAAAATGAATCTAGGCGTTACTTTCAACAACTTATAGATGCTGTTGCTCATTGTCACAGAAAGGGCGTGTATCATAGAGACTTGAAGGTCAAAGATAATATTTTATTTATGGTGTTAATTATGTTATTGATTTCTTGCTGTTATCCTTGTTACCCATTTTAAGTTTTTATCTTGATCGATTTGTTTTCTTTCCATCTTTAGCCTGAAAACCTTCTTCTTGACGCTTATGGGAATTTGAAGGTTTCTGACTTTGGATTGAGTGCATTGACTAAGCAGGTATGAGTATACTCTGCTTATAAAAGGAGATGACAGAGCAGAGTTTTATATATAAAAGTATATTGGTTTTATCCTACTGGTTTCTAGTTGTTACTTGGTCTTTGAATGAGGATTTTGGGAGATAGCAGATCTAATGTTTTCATTCTCTTTCTTTCTTACAGGGTGTTGACCTTCTTTACACCACATGTGGAACCCCAAATTATGTTGCCCCTGAGGTAAAGTTGATTATACAATTCTGTTGCCATTCTCAATTATTGCCTTGATCTGTTGCTCTTTTTGCATTTGGTGGTTGGCTAATCAGCTCAATTAATGATATAGTATAGTTCTCAATATCAATTTTCGTTATGGACAAATTGAAATAGATCAATTTGACATCCTGATGGTCATTATTCACAAATCATTTTTGTTGGAGTAGAGTAATCTGTAGCTCCTTCATCATTTAATGTTTCAAATGATAATGATTGTGTTTTACCATCTCATTACATTTTTTTTTATAGGCTTGTCATCTCATTACATTGATATATCAAACTAATAAGCATTAGCAAGATGGTGACTTTAGGTAGCAATTTTTTTCCTGTGATAAGTTGCATGTTTCTTCTAAGTGATTCAATGATGACTTATTATAAATTTGATTGTTCACATATGCAATGATGTCCACTTTTTGTTTTATGCTCTCCAGTTTCTTAATGAAGTAATCTCCTGCAGGTGCTGAGCAATCTAGGTTATGATGGTGCAGCAGCAGATGTTTGGTCATGTGGAGTCATCCTCTATGTTCTGATGGCTGGATATCTCCCTTTTCAAGAGGCAGACCTTCCAATGCTATATAAAAGAGTATTCTGCCTTTCCCTTTTAATCTTGAAAGAGATAGACTGATGAAAAGTGTAAGTAGGGAATGTAATAGGAAAGAAGACCAGTGGAAGAAAGCCGTGTCTTCTAAATGTAATTAATCCGTCAATGCATAGTGCCAGTAACCATTGCTAACTCAAAGTTCCTTTATTGACATTAAAATTGTGAAAATCAAAGAAACAACCTTTGGTGACCTAAATCTTTCTCTTGTATCATCCTTACATTAGTTGTTGTTTACTTGGTGTATTAGATAATATGAAAGAGGATGATGCATTGTTAATGTCCATGCTTATTATCTAATAAAGCTTCATTCAGTGAAAAGTGAAAACTCTGTTGATACTCATCTTGGATACCATAAGGAGCCTTTTCTGAGTGGGCTGAATGATTATATAACCAGCTGCTAACTTTTGCTGTTGTTGTTGTTGCTGCTGCCCTTGTTTTCTTACTTCTTATTTATTTAAACTTGCAGATCAATGCTGCAGAGTTTGTTTGCCCAATCTGGTTTTCTGCTGGGGCAAAGACATTGCTACATAAAATTCTGGATCCTAATCCTAAAACAGTGAGTGCAGTGATTTATTTATTTGATACTTAAATTTATACTAGACTCTAGTGCAAACATGCATCATGGTATAATATGAAGTGTGTTTCACACGCTGATTACCTTGATACATTTTGTCATTATACTTTCTGTGCGTTCCTACAACTTGATGTAGGTCCGTCTTTATATTGCGCTGTGTACAGATATTTAATCAAATTCATTGTCTTTGTATTTTTTTTTCCATTTATCCTTTCTCCTTTTCCTGTTTAAAGGAAAAAAAATTGCAAATAATCAAAAATGGGATAAGCATCAATTTTTTTCTCATTGAAGGATGCCATTAAAAAAAAAAAATCCATTTCACTATCTTCTGGCGTTTTTAATGTTTGCTGAGTGTAAAAAATCCATTTTGCTGAGTGTAAAAAATTATTGCTTTTTCATACAGACACATTTAATGTTTCTGCCTGTGAGTCTGTATATTATCTCCCGTGCAATTAAGTACAGTTGGATTAGGTTTTCTGCACTTGTTATTTTTTCCCTGATTATGGCTAAATACTTATTAACTTAATTTGTTATTTTTAATTAATTCTTATTTAAATGCAGCGGATGACAATTGATCAGATAAGGAAAGATCCGTGGTTCCAAAAATACTATGTTCCTGTCAATCTCGGGGAAGATGAGGAAGTGAATTTGGATGATGTTCAGGCTGTTTTCGATGATATTGAGGTCTGCTGTTTAATTTGTACACACAAAGTTATTTTGCAAATGTTTACATTAGACCTTTCTTACATTTTAGAGATGAATGGGTATGCGACTAATACAAATTGTTTACAAATATGGATATTGATATGCGAATTAACGTGTGAAGGACATGAAAATGGGGGGGGGGGGGGGGGGGGGATTTTTTCATAAAAGCTATGATGTTGTTTTCAGATGGCTGGAAAATGGCAACCCACACATTGTTGATATGGGTTTTAAGTTACTGGTGGAGGATCAAAAGTTGTGCTTAAGTTGAATATGCTTGTGAACAATGAATTAATTAATTCTTTCCCTTTATACAGAAACATGCAAACATCTGCAACCAGTTATGCCAAAAACATATTGATGTAAAATTGCATTGATTATGGAAAGGACATCTACACTATAATGGTGGCATCGGTGGGAAGAGAACTCTCAATCGTGGCCACTAGCATATTTTTAAATTTTTATTTAGATGAAATATGTGAAATCTTTATTTTTTATTTTTTTTTAAAAAAAACAACTTTCTTCACTTCATGAGGAATTAGGACTTAGGAGTTTAGGTTAAAAAGACTCACTTTTGTACCAATTGTACAATTATTGAAGAGTTGGAAAGAAAACCCCACTCTTTTTTCTTATGAAATCAAAATTTTAGAAACGTTTAAGCATATAAATGGCCTCTTGGCAGTTGGCATGCAATAATGACCACACCTATAAGCTTTAACTTTAATACTTACCTGAAGGTGGTCCCTTGATCCTCATTTTGAGCAGTTGAAGTGTTGCAATAATTATCCGACAGTAGCATGCATCTTATTCACTATTTTGACTTTTGAGGTGCACTGCCAACTTTTGCTGTTTGACAGGACCATTATGTTGCTGAACGGTCTGAAAGTACTGAGGGGGGTCCTTTGATAATGAATGCATTTGAGATGATCACCTTATCACAAGGGTTGAACCTTTCACCCCTATTTGACAGGCATCAGGTATTTTATCCATTCCATCTTGCCTTACACTCTCATGGTTCCTTTTTTTTGGCTTCGCCTTTCATGTAACTTATTGTAATTCCACCTACCCTAGTAGGCATTAGTGGACATCTGATTTCATACTAGGTTTGAGTCTTGGTGGTGTAACATGAACATGATCTATTGTAATATTTAGTTTTGTTGCAAGTTGGTACTGATTCTGTGTTTTACAAGGTTGTCTGTTGCATTCCCCCAAATGATACTTTTTTGCTGTCTTAACAGGATTATGTGAAGCGGCAAACTCGTTTTGTTTCCCGTAAACCAGCAAAAGTTATAATTTCATCTATTGAAGTTGCTGCAGAGTCAATGGGTCTTAAAGTCCGTTCTCGTAATTACAAGGTATCACTCTGCATTTCTAATTTTACATTTGTAAATGTAAAATAATATACCTAGGATTTGTAAACTGCTTGGAAATGGTATTGTGATATACAGTCAATGAACTTTTCTCATGATTCTGAGCAGAACTGATACTGTGATTTATGCCACAAGTACATTATAGCAATGCAATCTTTGTTTTTTGGAACTGCAGCTGTTCCATTTTAGCATTCGGTTATGCCATTTTAGCTAACTTACATTTAAAATGTGAATTAGTGGTCCAGTAACATTTTGGTAGTTTAGTAGGCGGCCCCTTAATTGGGACTTGTAATTGAAAATTATGGTTGTTGGGTGGTCTAATCTTGGACATGGCATAGATTTTGTACATGATTCTGTAAGGAAATGTATGATAGTATCTGGCTCTCTTCTTGGTCGTCTTTTTTTTGTTTTTTGGTCCTTTTCTATCAGTACCTGTAAAATTAGTTTTATTGCAGATGAGACTTGAAAGACTTTCTGCAAATATGGCCGGACAATTTGCTGTGGTCTTGGAGGTAACTTGTTTCTGCATTTGATGTATTTACTATTTTCAATATGAAAACAAACGAGCCATAATTAAAATCATCTTTGTATTTTGTCCCAAGGTGTATGAAGTTGCACCATCCCTTTTCATGATAGATGTTCGAAAGGCGGCTGGTGATACTCTTGACTATCACATGGTTAGCTTGACTATCTTCACATCTCTGCATTTTTGGCACCTAAAGTGTTTTCAACCTATGCCTTGAGAATCACTAAAATGAAATAGCTAATACAAGGCTTATAAGAAAAAAGGGTAAAAAATCTGCTACGAAAAATGAGGATCATGCATAAACCATCATGTACACATTGGATTATCCTGTCTGACATTTATTCCCATTGTTATACAGTGTGTACAAATGCATTTCTTTCTAAACAACCACTTCTCCAACTTGTGTACATTTTTATTTTTATTAACAAGGAGTAAAAGCCCACAGATGTGCCTACACGTAAACATTTGGACAAGTTCTTCAATGCCTATGTATATATGAAAAGTATAAATGATAACAACAAAATTTTGCACTGCTGCAGTTTTACAAGAATCTTTGTGCCAAGCTAGAAAACATTATTTGGAGACCGGCAGACACGATGCCAAATCCTACTCTGCTTCGAAATCTTACTGTTTGATCCGGTTCTTGCTGGTGTACACAAGTCATAAATAGGAGCATTGAAAGTTGCAGTTGCTCCTGGAGTCTGTTAAGAAGTGTCCGGATATCATAATGCAATGTACACTGTATGAAAAGTATTAAGAATGACTGTTGCTATCAAAATCAGTGTGCTAGCTTGTATTTGCTCAGTGAAGGGATGCGATGGAGATTTGAGAGCCTTTGCATTAGTGTGATTGTAATTACCCCCAATGGTTTACACAATCAATCGTGGTTCGGGGAAATAGTATAAAACTATAAAGTATAAATAGAGACGATAAACGTTTTTTCCCCCTTTCAATCCGGAGTCTGTAATGTAAATAAAAACACTCTGGAATTGAACTGTTGATCACTTTTATCTTGTAAATTATCGTATGGAGCATGAATTGTATGGTGATAGATGCCCAAGTTATATCAATATGAATACAAAATCCTAGTTCCCAACCTCCATCTTTTAGACCCCAAACCCCAACAAATTTTTAATCTCAAAAATACCCCTCTTCTTCCCCAATTCTCTTTCTCATCCCTATTCTCCTACTGCAGCCACCACCAGCCACCAACCCTTTCTCAAATCCTCAACCATTTTTCACCAACAACCATCAGCCACCAAGCTACTTTCCCCAACCCTTCCGGGGTTGTAAAAAACTTGTGCAGTCTCACAATTTTTTCGGATTATATATTTTTATATTATATTTAAATTCTGGATTTACTGCAATTTTTTTTCACTATGAAGCTGCACTTTTAATGATTCCACAAAGTGCATGCAAGTGATCCATTTCGGACCATAAAAGAACAATAGGGCGAAGTAACTCCACCTGTGCAAGAGGGCGAAGTTTAATCATTATCCCATTCTAAAATTTGTCACGGGTAACACATTCAACAAAGCAACCCCTCCTTGTGCACCTAGAAATCAAAGAACAATGCTGACAAAGAACCCATATTCATGACAAGAACCCGATAATGTTACATTTAAGCATTTGAGGGTGGTGGAGGGTTAATGGGGTTTGGGGTGGGAAGGGGAAATATTTTGGGATTTGGGGTTTGAGGTTCAATGGGGTTTGGAGTGGGAAGGTGGAAGATAAGTGAAGGGTATTTTTGACTTTTCGCTATTAAAATGGGGTTTGGGGCTAAAGCAAGGGGTTTGGGGACTAAAATTCTACAAAAATTAGCTCAGCCATTATTTAAAAAACATTAATTGATGGGCCTTTAATGGGCTAGTCAATTTCCCCCATCATGTGGTGTTGTTATCGAATGAGAATAAACTATGGCATAGTTTACTAGTAAAAGTATAACATGCCTAACAATTATAACATACACGTCTTATTTTGATTGCATCAAAAATTTCTATGGAACAATATCTAAGCTTTGTCCTTAGCATAACTCTGCACACTATTTGAAAGGTTTAACACAATTGATAAATAATTAAATTTTTTAAGTATGATATTAGATAGATTTGATTCTTGATGTGAGTATGAAAATAGCTTGTTGGGAGAGTATCTACTTCAGCCATATTTTATTCTGAAAGAATTAGTCATTGCATATGATTGGGGTACACAATTTGAACAGTAAACTTTGTGGGTTGAGCATATCATGGCAGAAGTCAGATAGCTTTGTTGGAGCGTTTATGAAGCCTCTGTACTACTGTAGAGTACATATTCGTAGCGTCGTTTTCATTGCAAGTTATGCAGTCTACGTGAATTAATGCCTACACACACGGCAGTTGGGACTTTAATAACTGGGCACACTGAGCATATTCAAACGTGGTTGATAATTTCAACTCTAAACTATAAGTATCTTCCACGGAGACAATCTTATCTGAACCCAAACATTCACATCATGGTGGGTTAATTTTTCCTGTGAAAGTTTTCTTCATGCTCAAGACTCCAAGTTAAGTTCTTGCTTCAAGAAAAACAAGCATATGTCATTTGAACAATCACACTGATTCGTAATTCCAAGTTTGATCCAGGAGGAAAAAAATCTCAATAATAGTATAGCACAACTCACATAAAAAGGAGATATGGCATTTTTTATTTTTTTTTTCATTTTCCACCGACTCTTTGAACAATTTTCAACACTCTTTTTTTTATATATGTTACGCTCCATACTTTCTTATAATTAAAAGTTGTTTTTCTTGATCTCAACAGTAAAGGTTTAGGATAAGAAGCAAAGAAGAACATATTTGTACTGAAAAATTAAACAGTTCATACTTAAAACGAAGTGAACTTAATTACTGAGTAACACTTTTGTTTAGGTTGAAATTCTCCATACTCAAAAATCATTTTGAATTATGACTAATAATTCGAGTCAACTTAAAAACTCGTCTAGGAAGATAAGGAACTAAACGCCGCATTAGCCACGAACTACAAACATTAACGAAAAATGATTTGGAAACTAATAAGCCTACAAATCTACACATGACATTATCACACTTGTTATTTTTAAGTTAAAAAATTAAATAAAAAAACTTAAATGAGAAGTGTCAAGATCCTAATGTATAGACTTATGAGTAGGTCTCTTTATTTAGGTTTCTCAATCATTTTGATAAAAAAGATATAATACTAAAGAAAAAAAACCAATCTTGTTTTTGTCAATCAGCTTTGATTTCTTTACACCCAATTAATGTTGGCTTAGTTCTGACTCATTGGCCATGCCTGTTGTGTTGTGGCTAAAGCAGTGAAGCACATTAGAAAAGTAGTTTGGTCACCCTGCTGTTCCTTGTTCCCTTGGAACTAGTTAAGGTAACAACCTATCAAATTATAAATTTCTGTACTGTAACCCAATAAGCTACCTGATCCTACCAATATTTATATTTACAGCTCAAACATTTGGAAAATAGAGTTATCAATTTTTCGTTCATATATAGTACACACTACACACCAGCGACACTAAAAACTGCTCAAGCTTAATTAAATTAAACTATAGGTATAAAATATGCCACATTCACTACACTTTAGGCACCATTATTACTATATGCTTAGAAGCTATTATTAACTTTCAAGGTTGAAAGAACTTGTTACCACACTTGCATCTCCATGACAGAAGGTAATAGCCTTCATCTCTTTGAGCTGTTTCCTTCTGAATGCTACCATCTTTGTGGTGAGGAGAGATAACTAAAGCAGCCATGCATGGCCTGCAGCTCAAGCATTTGTTAACACACCGAGGGGGCCTTGATCCCAACACTAGTTTCATTTGCTTCATCATACCCTTGCCAACCTTTATTGAAGCTGACCCTGCTACTGTTTAACACAATGCAAGTAAACAAGAACATAATAAGTTAGACCAAGATATCACATAGAAATATTTGGACAATGATGGTTTGTTTAATTTTTACCTGAATTAGAAGGAAATAACGTGAGAGATATGATGAGAATCAGAGCCAGTGAAGTCTTTAGTCCATTGTTGTATATTTTTGGAGAATGAGAATCCATCAGTCTTTAAAAAAAAAAATTGTGAAGGAATGGCTATATGCAATAGTAGGGATGACTTTTGCTTTTGATCATTTATGTAATGCATCTCTTCAATTTTTAAGGGTCCGGGATGAGTTAGGTCTTTGATTTTTTATTTTTTTTAAAAGAAAAACAAAAAACAGAAAAAGAAAAAAGAAACAGATGCTCTGACTTGAGTTTTTCAGCGTGAATGACTGAAGTCACAGTTAATTTTTTAATCATTTTTTCTGGCTGAATTGACTACCCTATTCTAACTTTTGAAATTATTGAAGTACTAGACCTTCTTTATTTTGTCACCATACAGGGAATGGCTATAAGTTTTTGGTTATTTGTCTTTGTCTCTGTTCCTCAATAATACTTCTTACTATTAAATACTACAAGTTTACAGTGTTTGTCTCCAGACACAAATGCAAGTCAAGAAAAACCAATTCAGATTATGGTCTATTCCATCAATATTTGCTTTCTTAATGGGCCACTTCATTGAATAATGGAAGCTATAGAACTAATGGTTTCCCATTTTACTTAGGCTTTCATGTCCTCCATTAATGTTTTGATATAGCCAAATGATGTCTATCTTTTTTTTTTCTTCATATTTAAATAGTAGTTGATAATTGTTGTCAGTTGTCACAAACAATGGTGTGCTATTCATACACCACTTGATTATGTACCCACCCTTATGAGTGGGCAGGTTCTCAGGTTCTAGCATCGATTCCTAAGGCCTGCAATGTGGTTTCATAACTTTTATTTGTTGAGTACGAAATTTATAGTGGCATACTGGCATTAATGCCTCTTCAATCAAATTTAATTCCTCATATTATTAGCAACAGAAAAAACACAAGGGTCAATAGAGAGCAACTTTGATGTGTAGGAATGATATATTTTAATGAAGTTGGATGACAAAATGCACAGCTTTGGCAGAGAATTGTAATCAAAGAGGGTGGATTAGATAAGAGATTCCACTGACCTGATGATGGACAAGTGATGTCGTTTCAATGTTTTTAGTGTGCCATTCGTGTCAACATTACCGCATCCTAGAGAAGACACTATACCATAAAATCTGCTGAATGCTGATCCTTTTTTAACTTACTTAAGGCTAACGGCTATGATATCAATATATTTTATTTTTATCACATGAATTACACAGTAAATATTTCATATAATGGAATTCACTATAAGGAGAATTTATAGATACAGTATGTATGTTTTTGTGTGACGTGATTATTGGATTGTAGATAACAAACACTAAGCAAAGTTTGGTTAGCTCTGTCTCATCAAAGGTGCCAAAATGAATAACACCTCTATACAAGTTACTGGCAGAGAACCTCAGTTCCATTCTTTTAATACACGGCAATTCTCTTCTTGATCATGCACATAAGGAACAAAGTTTGTGAAATGTTCTGACTAATCAAGTTTGTTCATAATAAGAGCACAATAAAACAATAGCCCTCTTTAAATAATACTACTAAAAATTATAATATTGAGCCCAATGGCAAAAAGCAAACTTATTCCATAGGGTAGCCCTGGTAGTGTGTAGTGTGGTAAGGCAGCAACAGTTGAAGGCATAATGTGGTCGTGGCTGAGAAATGCGGAATAACATCTGCGGTCCCATGAAATATGTCCTAACTTTGTGCTATCAGTTTTGATTGATAAAAGATATAATCTCTTATCAGTAATTATTGGATACTTAAGTCAATTAATTGATCAAAGG
Source organism: Crotalaria pallida (assembly GCA_037953625.1). NCBI lineage: Eukaryota > Viridiplantae > Streptophyta > Magnoliopsida > Fabales > Fabaceae > Crotalaria > Crotalaria pallida. The sequence goes on from CM075649.1 coordinate 183,066,541, forward strand.
ATTTTGAAATATGTCCTAACTTTGTGCTATCAGTTTTGATTGGTAAAAGATATTATCTCCTATCAGTAATTATTGGATACTTAAGTCAATTAATTGATCAATAGATTTTGCTAAGCAGTATGTTAAAGAGCAATGATTAAGAAATAAACTAAATAAAAATCTAATTCTAATAGTTTTCTAAGTTTAAAATTCATCAATTTTCAAGATGTAAAATGATAAAATCACATTTTTTTTTACTTAATTAAACAATGCTTGAACCAACGTGGGGTTGGTCAAGCTCACTTGATCTCTTAATCAACTAGTTTTGAGTTCGAGCCTTGGGTATGGAGCAACCCCTGCTGGGAGAACCCCTACCGCTTAGTGCGGGCTCAGTTGGATCGATCCGGATGAGTCGGATTCTGAGTAAACCAGATCCGGATACCGGTTGGTGTATAAAATACTCCCTCCGTTCCTTTTTATCTGTCATTTTTTGAAGAGATTTTTTGTTTCTTTTTATCTGTGTATTGAGGATTTCAAGAGTATAATAAATGTTATTTTCCATGTTTGCCCCTATTTAATATGTCTTGGTTTATATGTAAGTAGTGGAGAAAAATTAATGATTATAGAGAGAGAAAAGGTATAGTAGGAAAAAACATAATTAATGCATTGGAAATTTGAGTAATGATTGGATTTCTTAATGGACATGTTTTGTTTGAAATATGACAGATAAATAGGAACGGAGAGAGTAAATACAATGCTTGCGAACTTGTTAGGATTTTACTTAAGGGAAAATGCTAAGAAATACCTTAAAAAGTTTGTTTAAGCAAGCAAAAGAAATATATATTTATTTTAAAAAATGATGCATCTAATATAAGGAAAAATACTAAACTTAAGTTTTTGATGTTAACTTAGTTGTTTTGAAATGATTAAAGATTACCTTCATGACACTTCTTAGCATAACCCTTGCTTCAAGTATTGCTATATTACCTCGTGATCTGTGAAGTCCATTGTGGGTGCAGCAAGTCACTCGTTTTGCTTGCTGTTGCCTTTTTTGAGTAGGACAAAGTGGTCACTCCAGGAAAAGACTATAAACAGTATGGCAGATAACAACTCCTGTACAAATTATACTTTTCTCGAACAGACAGATTTTCTATCAGAAGAATCACTTGCATATCTTACTATTATAGATCTTACATAAAAGAAAGTTGATGTTGTACAATGATTTTGGTATGGTATTTGCTCTCCTTGCAGAAGAAGCATCCTCTTCCTATGTGATTTGTGCACTATTATTGTCCTTTTTATTTTTTATTTAGAGTTTGAAGCAAGTGAAGACCATTTCTTTAACATCTGCTAGCATGGGCAGCCCATTCTAAAGAAAAAAAAAGAACCCATGACTGAACTCCCCAAGTCCCAATACCTGAGCATCCATGGCACCATGAACATGGGGCAGTGATTCTTTTCTCATCATACACAAAACGTGGCAGTGAGGTGGGGTAGGTGGCTAATGTTCATGTTCTCAGTAATTCATAAAGCTGAGTTCAATTGTAGTAAAAGATTAACTTTGGAGAAAGCACATGGCAAACATTTTCCTTATTTCCAAACCGTCGCCGACTAAACAACTTCATCTGTTTATGCAGATTTTGTGTATTAAGTGTCTCATAAAAACAGATTTTATGTATTAAGTGTCTCATGAAAAAAATCTTCATGTACTAAAAATGAATTTCACATTTTGAGGGATTAAAGTGTCCCATTTAAAAAATACGAGGGACCAAAATGATACTTCACTCTTTTATATAAATAATATAATTATAACTAATTATCTTATTTTTGATTCCAATGATAAATGATAAGTATGTCGCATAATGATGTGCAGGTAGCTTTTTTCCACTGCAACTCAACATGTCTATTGTTTATGAACCTACCACACATAGCTTTCCTCCATTCACATTAATTCCAAGGTTTGACATAAACTCATGTGGAAGGAAACTTACATAGTGAGAAAAATGACAATCACATATGGACCATCAACAGCATTATACCAAACTAAAATCTTTAACAGCAGAGTCAAAAATGTTTGTTTTTTTTTTTTGCCAAGCGGCATAAATCTAGTAATTTTACAATGTTTAATTGTAAACAAACATCAACATACGTGTATATCACTCCATTATTCACAACAAAAATAAGAAATAACAAAAATAACAATGGGGCAAGTGGAAATTGCATTATTTTTATTATAACCAAGTGGTCTGCATAGTACAACTCATAAGCAAGTGAAGCCTACAAAACCAAGGACTTGATTTAAAAGGAAAAAACAACCCAAAACATAGGTTGTTGTGGCTGATCAAAAGAATGATCTACCACCACCAAAGCCCTTGAATATGAGACACCTAGCCCTAAATTGAACTACACAAACAACCACACTAACAAAAGATACTTGAAAAGATAGAACTAAAGCTTAAGTCTGGGTAACAACATCATAGCACTGTGTCACAGAAACTAAAATACTCTGAATGGATACATCCAGCGGTACAAAACATCACCAATGCACTATCTAGCAGAGGAAACCATCAACCGGGACTTGGTAACTGTATTCTCAGGGAATCATAGCCATAAAAGAAGTGGCCACCAGTTAAGGCAAGGCCAAAAGGGTTGTTGTAACAAGCATTCTTGTATGAAGAATGGTTGCAAAAAAGGGGGGTCATGAAGTGTATATGCCAAAGTTCCCTGGAAAACAACCAAGTCCACAGTCACCTATCCACCGCCGATAGCGCATATCAGCCCAAAAAGTATGCTGGATGTTACCACCTGTTGAGTTCTTTATTTGATTGCCTTCAGTTCTACCTCCTTCCCTGATTAAGCCAGAATATCACATTTAAACAACTTCTCCATTAGCAACTCAATTGTGCTGTTGCCAATTGAATTGCAGCTTTGAAGATTCAATCCCAACAAGGTCTGGCCCAATTTGGTAAGGAAAGGAACACTCTTGTTTGATACCTCAGAACACCCAGACAAGGAAAGCACTTGCAAACTAAGCTGCCTGGCACCAGAGAGAACAGCTACACCGGCATCAGTGATTGCACACTTTGACACATCTAGATCATTAAGCACGAGGCAGTTGTGTGCAATTGCGAGCAAACTTGCGTCTGTAATTTTCCAGCATCCATCGAGATTAAGTGATTTGAGGCTTCCACCATGTAGCCTGGAAAAGGCTGAAACTATGTTATCGGTCAAGTTCCAGCAGCCAGTAAGGTTAACATTGACAAGCCCTGCCTCACAATTCTCCAAAAGTGGGAGAAGGCCAGCATCTGTTGTGCCATAAAGTCCAGTCAGATCAACATTCTGAAGTTGGGGACACAATTTCCCTACCATAGCCATGCTAGCACTACCAAAACCAGGGCAGTTTTGAATGGATAAAGATCGAAGAGACTCGCAAGGAGAGAGCATAGATACTTCCACATCAATATCTTTAATTCCCGTGCACTTCACAAGGGTAAGAGATTTCAACTTTGTTTTGATGTTTGAAAGGGCGCCGATGATCCCAGACTGGGTAACCCTGTTACACTCCTCCAACTGCAGGCTCTCAAGAGATCCCGCAGCTTTGGTAAATGCAACCAGTCCAAAGTCAGATACAAAGCAACACTTGCGAAGGCACATCTGCTTCAGGTTGGTGCAACCTTTGCCCATGGCTTCAATGCTAGCATCTGTTACCCCTCGGCAGCAAGTAACAGAAAATGACACCAATTTCTGCAGACCTTGAGCAACACCCATGACCCAAAATCCCCTTTCGGTGACATTTTTGAGACCACAGAGGACCAAATTTGTAATCGCCTTTCCGTAATGTCCAATCACAGCCAGAGAAAAATCTGTAATGTTCAAGGCCTGAAGCTTTACCCTTGACAGCTCGGAAGCCGAAGATAACAGACTAGATAAACCACGATCCCCAACAAGAGAGCAATCCTTGATGGATATTGACTGTAACTTGGGGCAAAGCCTCGCAATAGCTTGTAAGCCCTCATTTCCAATCTTTGAGCATGATTCAATATTTAAGGTGGTCAAGTTGGGGCAGCCTTCAGCTATTGCAATCAAACCCTTGTTAGTGATTGAGGAAGATTGGCACAAGTCAAGCTTCTCCAGCATATGACATCCTTTTGCTATGTGAGACAGACCCTCATCCCCAATGGAGGATACATTCCACAAGGAAAGTGATCTGAGAGAAGGGCACCCATGAGCAACTGCAGCGAGGCCACGGTTCGTGACACCACGTGCAGAGTTGCTTCCTCTGATAGACAGCTTCCCAAGTCCACCGCGGCCACTAGTGCCAACTGCAATCGCGGCAAGCCTCACATCAGTGGCTTTCTTCCCTTCCAAACACCTTGTAAGGTGACCATCACCTTCAATATCTTGACCCTCATCCGAAGAGATCATGTTAACGTCATCACCATCAGAGGAAGTACTCCTCTCAATTTCAGCTTTGCAGATAGTGCTCATAAGCATAAGCCACTGCTTAGATACACAGGCACATGAGCTTCTCTCTTTGGCACTAGGGAGCCGTCTGAAGATCTCAAAGAGGCATTCATCAGGAAGGACCTCGATACCAGGCCTTCGATCTTGGTCGCGGTCAAAGATAAACGGGGCAGTGATGCGAGCCCGCTTGGTAGGAGGGTAGTACACATCCACATTGGAACCAATAGTGTACATGCGACCCAAATCCAAAGAACCCCCAGGGTATAATTCATCATCACCTGAAAAATCCATTCACAAAATCTAAAATCAGCCACACAGAAAAATCTTCCAAATTAATATGACAGGATTTCTCAGAACCTGAACTCAATATTTATCTCATATTCATATCCATATCACATATACAAAGATTCAAGCTTTAAATTATGGTTTGACCAGCTCATCTATGCTCATGTGCTTTCCATCAAAGTTAAGGAGAAGGGGTAAACCGCAAACGAGTTATTGGTTAGTTATAACTAGATCAAAACTTTCTTATTATGGATTCTTCTTATTACAACAGCAAGCTCTCTAACCATGTATCAATCACACAATAATATCCACAAAATAAATAAATTAAAAATTGTATTTTTAAGATATTTTCCTATCCATTCTAATCAAATACTACATCAAAACCAAGACAACAGAGAGCAATCAAGAATTGAAATTAAGCAACATGTATCACAAACTAATACATAGTACATTCAAAAACATGAAAGAAGAAGAAGAAAACATACCACTGTAATTGACAAGGGTAGGCATGAGTGATGGAGAGTGAAGAAGCAAGAGAATAATAATAAGGCAGATATGAAAGAAGAGAGAGGGAACCCCTGAGAAGAACAAAGGGCAAACAACAGAGAGAAGAATAATAAGGAGAGAAGAAGGGTAAAGAGCATTAGAGAGAGAGAGGTGGAAGTTAGAAGTGAGAACCCCAGGGAGGAGGGGCAAAAAACAATATAAAGGAAAGAGAAGAAGGAAGAAGAAGTAGTTTGGGGGGAATGAATGTTAATGCAAATGTGAGGAAGGAAGGATGTTGGAAAAGAAAGAAGGGAAATATCAAATATAGGTGTCGTCCACAGAGAGAGAGTGTGGCACACAGCCTACAACGTAGTAACAATGGATGCAATGTATCCAACCTCAAAACCGAGTGTTCCCCACACACATTCAATACAATACATTACCAAATTCTATATTCATTTCTATAGTTTAGTTTAAGTTTAGTTTAGTCCAACCGAACCAACCAACCACCTCAGCTTTCTCAAAACCATTTCCACTAAACCCGATACCGCTTTTCTCTCTCTCTTTTTTTTCTCTATTTTGTGAGTGTTAGCAGTATTATTATTTTACTAATTTATTTACTTCTCACCATCTCCAACTTGAAATTAACTCATGCATCAACTTTGACAGCTACCATGCATGCATGCACCGCACTCTGGTCACTCTATTGGCCGGCTTGGTTTAAAAAGTTAAACAGGGAATTTACTACTATTATGTTTTAGTAGATATTATTAAGAAATAAGAATTTATTTTTTTAATTTTATGAGATTACTATTTTCCTTTCTAGCAAAACCATTGCCCACAGATTTAAAACACAAATTAGCGGCAGCTTTTTACCTTTTTAAGTTGCCCCCTGTAATAGTTTTTGTGTTTGATATTTTTACTTAATTTGAATGTTATCCGGTGTTTTTATATTAATTGAAATATTTAAATTAATTTACGTATAATGCCTTTTTAAAACGCACTCTTAAATACAGTTAACAGCTAAGGGACTTGGGTAATACGGAGTATCATGATGCCTGCAAAAAACTCATTCTTGAGAGATAGAGGTCATTTTTTTTTCAAATTCCTTACGAAACCATCGGTATCCCCAAGAGCACCCTTAATACTAGGGAGCCGTTTTTAATCATCAAACATCCCAAGAAATGAAAAGCTACTTTAGCCATAAATTAATATATAATAAAACCATATCTTTAGATAACTTTTTTTTAAGTGATCATAGGCATTTTTTTTTGTCTCCTAGGTATCCATTGAGGCAAGCACGATGACTAATCCTTCGAATATGTATCGACCTTTTCGAGAAACAATTAAAATTTTTTACATTCGCAAAAGTTGAGAATTGAACCTCCAATCACTTGTTTAAATGACACAATTCCATATTAACTGCGTCAATCTGAGTTGGTTAGGCAGTCTTCTTTGAAGTGATCATTAGGCAACTTCTAATAACTTTGAAAAAATTGTATTAAATTCGGAAATTCTGGACGACTTTACATTAAAGAAATGAGATATCAGAAGTGATTATGATAGAACTTTTTCTTTACTTGTAATAATTTGGTAATACTATGTACTAACCCAAAACAAAAGTATGCTTACATTGAAAAGAGGATCGGAGTTGGATACAAAGAATTAATAATCAAGTTATTATTTTTGTAGATTATGTATGTATAAATATTTTTTTATAGAAAATACAGGGATAAAATTGTATAGTTATCAGAAATCGAACCCAAATACAAACACGTGAGATCGATAGCCATATTTCTTGAGTCTTGGGTGAAAAAAATTGAGAGTCCCTAATTTATATTAAAAAAAAATTGTGAAATTTTTATACCTAAATTTGATTAAAATGAGAGGGTCTATGAAAATCGTGTAACCGAAATAAAAATGAGAATCTTTATTTTATTAAAAAAATGTAATTATGGCTAACATGGTTCAACATAGTTGGTAAATGAATGAGTTCATTAAGCATGATGGTAGGGATTCGATTCCTATCGTGGGTATGAAAATACCTATATTAATAGAGGCAAAACACACTTCGATGATCTCTATGCCTCATATAGTATTGGCGAAACGGGCGGGCGGGCGAGCATGGCCCGCGCCCGCACTCGGCCCGCAAAATGCCCGCCCGTTAAAATTTTTAGGGCCTAATTTTCAGGCCCTGCCCGTCCGCAATGCGGGCAGGGCGGCCCGCATTAAAAAAATAAATTAAATTAATTTTTTTCTTTATTTTTAGCACAAATTTAAAAAAAAATTGCGGGCGGCCCGCCCGCCCGCAAATATTCAAACATTCAATGAATCTTTTATTTTTTTTTAAAATATTCAAGCCCGCGGGCCGCCCGCAGCTCGCCCGCTCCGCATTTAATTTTTTTTTTACAAAACTTGTGCCCTGCTCGCAAAAAATTGCGGGCGGGCGGAGCCCGCGGGCCGTGGCCTATTTTGCCAATACTAGCCTCATATGATATTGGTGTTCAACTATTGACTGAAAAATACGCTTGATACAAAAAAAAAATTATGAAAAACTTTTATACCAAAATTTGAAAAAAGAAAAAAAAAGAGCATATACAAATTGTGAGGTCGTATGTAATATACTTTTTTTTTCTTATTCAAATATTGTTACTTACTATTAAAAATAAATAGATACTCCCTCCTTCCCCCAAAAAAAAGGCAAAAAAATAGTTCCAAAATGAAGTTCCATTAATAAATAAAAATGCTTGAAAATTATATACTATGACGTGAGATTTGGTAATCAGGCCCGGTCCTAACCTAATTTGGGCCCTAGGACGAAAAAAAATTTGGGGCCCCTAATTCAAAAAATAAAAATTATTATAAGTAAATCAATTAAAAATTTATTATATATACGAATAATCAATTAAAACATTGACAAATTGACAAAAATCAATAATAGAATTAATTATTAAAAAATAAGATTTGAAATAATATAAAAAATTATTTAGTAAAGAGGTAATAAAATACCTTTTTCATGTTGGATTACAAAAGTAAAGTTCATTACTTCATATATTTTTAAATTAAGTGAGCAAATGAAAAAACAAATTAAAATATTATGCTAAAAATCATTGATAGTTAAAAGATAAAAAGAACTTACAATTATTTTTTTTTCAAAAATAAATGTATCATTAAAAAAAATTATGTGCCCCTAAATTTTTTGGGCCCAGGGCGGCCGCCCTTCCGCTCTCCCTCAGGGCCGACCGCCCTTGCCGCTCTCCCTCAAGGCCGGCCCTGTTGATAATGAATGAATAATGCACTAAATTACTTGTTGTTAATTGGTTGATTTGATAAACAAAATATTAAAAGCATAAATTTATTTTTATAATTTTTTACTTTTCAAGATGTTGTCATCTTTTTAAAACAGAAATAATAGTATTTTTATAATCAAACCTTTATATTCTTATTACAATTTTTTCTCATACACTTTCGTTTATGCCTCGTATATTTTTCTATATATTTTTTTTCTCTAATATTACACCATCAATCATTTTTTTCTCTTTTCTTTCTATCTCTTCCTTTTATACACCTACCTCCTATATCTCAAAATAAGGTGTAGAAATATCAATTTTATTTTACAATTTATTAAATCCATTTTGATCATGGATTTAGAAACACTTTATATCCCATAGTTTTAGAAACACTTTTGTCTTACTCCTTCCCTGGTAAAGAAATTCAACTTTCAGGGATGTGAAATTTCTGTATAATTGCAAGTAGCAGCTAGAAACTTCAAAGAAAACCGAACGAAATGGGTACGTGTATGTAAGTGCAAGTGCATGAATTTGTGTTTGATTAAATGTACACAGCCGCTAAACAAGAAATTTAAAAAGGAGAAAGGAACGGTGACTGGGTGAAGAGTGTGCGTGCTGAGACCACATTGTTTTCCTAGTTTAGATACTCAGACTAACGTTTTGGAAACTACTATAAGCGGTTGCGGATTGGGGTTGAAGTTTTGGGCACTTATTCAAACGAATTATCCTCCTTTGAGAAGATAAGAGTTACCGTAGATAGCAGTACTACGTCTGTTCCCAAATACTCATTCCGGTCCAATATATAAATATTTGTGGGGTTTTACTCCCGCAAAAGTGATTAAACTTGTTAGTGATTTTGAAAATGTGAAAATTTGATATACTTTTTTAAAATTATCCTTGTATGTATTATTAGAACTCTGAAAAATGTTGACTTAATAGAGATGTATGTGGAAAGAAGAAATTAAATGCTATTGAAAATTGAAATGGAGTATTATAAATATGAGTAAAATAAAAATTTCAAAAGGATTTTATAAATAGGACCGGAGGGAGTACTACTAATTGTTAGTATTGGTTAAAAAAGTTTGTTTCTTTTTACTCCCTCCGTCTCATTTTTAAGCAAAAATAATTAATTTCACACCTATTAAGGAAGTTAATTGAATGGTTTAATTTTCTCAAATTCATAAAAAAAAAGGACTACTTTAGTAAATTTACATTGGGATGAAACAAAAATTAAATTATTCAACCACGTTATAAGGATATTTTATATTATGAATGATTGTATTGGAAATAAAAAGTAGTTAATGAAACAAAAATTAAATGATTCAACCACATTGGAGTAGTTAATTTTTGCTTATATTTAAGACCATTAGTAAAGTTTTTTTTTTTGTCTTATCATTTTATATATTCAATGGATATTATTTTTAAAATTTTATTCCAACTAAATAATAGGAGAAATAGTAAATAAAAAACATGAAAATTTATTATAGAGAAATTGTACTAACTGGCAAAATTGATAAAAACAAATCTTGATTTAATTTATTTTTAAAAAATATATTAAATGTATTTTTTTAATTCACCTATTATATCATTAAACAACAATTACAAATGAATAGATGAAGTACAGGTAGATTATGGATGTGTCGTGTGTGATTGTGTGTAGAGTAATTTGTTTTGGGTTAATACTAACATTCATCGTACACAACAAAAAAAAAATACTAATATGCAAACTACCCGGAGGAGAACAACCACTCCAGAAGGAGCGACAGGCTCATATCGCCGAGGTATCGTATCTTTTTTTTATAAAATATATATTATGTGTTTTTACGTGTTATAACATGTTTTATTTTTTTAAATGAGAAATATAGTTATTTATTTATTTAGTCTTTTATTTATTACTATTATTTTTTCTTGTCTTTAATACAGTTATTTTATTCATTGCTATTATTTTTTCTTGTCAAATTTAATAAGATCTTGTTTCAATTTCAAATGACATTTAATTACTTTTTTTTCCCCACAATATCCCTATATACTTTATATTTTATAGTCTCAATATTAATATAAGAAAAAATTTGAAAAAAGTATAGCTGATATTGACCTTTTCAGTTACATTAACCATATTAATAAACATTATTGGTAGATGTGAATTTTTTCAAAATGATATTATATCAAAATCGTATCATTAATACATTTGTAAAAATCATATTTTTTTAATAACATTGGTTTCCTACATTGACTTGCCTAAAATGTGTCATATGACATATAATAGAAAAACTTTTTTTTCAAAAGGTAACTTATCCAGAACATTCACATTTGCAAGAATATGAATTCTATTTTTTAAAAAATAATGATTATGGTTCATAAAAAAATACATTTATGTTACCAAATTGCAAATTTATTATTCAATGCAATAATCGATGATTGAATTCATTTTTTTAAGACATGTATTAGTTAATTTGCATTTTTTTTAAGTTAATATTTAAAAAAAATAGTTTATTTTTAATTATGAAATCATTGTTATTTACTTACATCGTTAATTTTAAAAAGTGGTGATTGCCCTTTATTGGTTTTTCTTTTCAAGTACATGATAATTTAGTAAAATTAAAATTTATTATTTTTTAAAAAATAATCATTAAAAACTCATAGAATAGATAATTAAATTATAAAAAAAAATATATAAATCATTTATTTATTACTTGTTAATAAAAAATATTTAATTGCAAATTATAAATAATTTATTATTAAGGTTTATATTTACAAATTTATTAAACATATATATATATATATATATATATATATATATATATATATATATATATATATATTACTTATATTACAGAGGGGTTAAGTACGCACAATCGTTCAATTAACACATTGTATATTCAAACACGGAACATATTTAATTTTGTTTTTTTTGCCAAATCCTTATTTTGGTATCAGATTACCGAGGAATGTAGATTTTTTAAACTTTAAATCAACTTTTTGTTGTATGTTAAGAGCATAATTGCTCCAGACGATTTTCTTTTTATTTTATGAATAAATATTTGTTGTGGTTTTTTTGAGTGTTTATACTTTTATTCTTTAATGAAATTTTAACATATGCAACTTCTCTTATACTAATATTTTTAGGGTACATGTAATCAGTTCGAGCCTAATGTTTTTTGGGTTTGATAGATAAATAAGGACCTCAAATTTATGAACAAAGAATAATTTAATTTTTTAAAAATTTAACACACAAATTTTAATAAAAATACCAATTTATATATTTTAAATTTGAATGAACTTTTTGCAACATTGCCGGGAAAAAAATTAAATTGGATGTGAAATTCAACTAGTATTTTAATCATAACCAACTGAAATTTTAACATTAGACTATAAAAGACAAATTTAATTAGAGACAAATCTTCTTGCAAAAAAAAAATTCCAAACTTTCTATTTTTATATATATTACTCCCTCTAGTCCTATTTATAGGGCATACTTAACCATATCACACAAATCAAGGAGGGTAGTTAGGTTTCTTGAAACTTTAAAAAAAATGCTTCAACATTACAATCTTACCCTTTTAACTTGCATTGGGAATTTCAAATGTATTACTTCATATTAATGGGCAAAGGGCAAATAAGAGAAAATAACAATAAATGCTTCCTAGAAAATATAAAGTGACTTATAAATAGGATCAAAGAATCTTTCTAGAATGTGACTTATAACTAGAACCGGTGGAAGTAGTATATAGTACGGGAAACTTGCCTAATCACCCTCATTAAAGTTACGGTACACTACAGTCACTTTTAATGGACTGACTTTAAGTTAAGGAGACCACACACGTTACTCTTTTGCTTCGGTATACTCCCTCAGTCCTAAATATAACATTCTTTATCACTTTTATTTTGTGCATATTTATAATATTTTTTGCTAATTTTTAATTATTATTAATTATTTTTTCACAAATATCTCTATTTATTTAATACTTTTTAGATTCATAATAATATTAATATGGATAATTTTGAAATTACATATCAAAAGTTCACATTTCCAATACAATTAACTAATTATTCCACTTTCTTAATGGACGTGAAATCCCCAAAAGGGTCTTATATTTAGGAACGGAGGAAGTATGAGATTATTTTAATAGATTTTATTTTTATTAAGAAAATTGATCAATTTAGTTAATGATATTAAAAATGTGAATATTTGATATATATTTTCAAAATTATTTTCATTAATAATATTGAGAATCTAAAAAGTGTCAAGTAGATAAGAATATTTGTAAAAAAATAATAATTAATTGTCATTAAAAATTGATATAAAATCTTATAAATAAAAAGCAGAATAAAAATTTCAAAATATCTTATATTATAATGGACGAAATATCATTTAACCCAGTTCACCAAAAAAAAAAAAAAGAAATATCATTTAACCCAGTCAACCATTTAATTAGATTTTTTTTTTTTCCTCTAAAACAAGTCAGCCATTTTGATTTAGTAGTGCGAAGGGGCAAGTAAATTAAATTTGCATAGTCAGCATTATATTCGGCCGCGTTCAGAATGAAGTTTCCTACCGTGAGTCTGCTAGGAAAGGGTGAGACAATTTGCCTGGTGTTGGGTTGACTTGGAAGAAAATAAAAGCAAAAGACTTGGTTTCAAATTGATGAGTGTATCTCCAAAAAAAATAAAAAATAAAAAACTAACTAAACTGCTATTTTAGTCCCTCACTTTGTAAGAGCTTTCATTTTAGTCCCTGATTTTTCAATAATTCCTCTTTAGTCCCTCACCTTGAAAAAAGTTACTCACGTTAGTCCCCGATAACTTTCTCCGTTCATAGACCTTAACATCTTACACACGTAACCGTTAAATAACTTATACGACGTCTAATTGTTGTGCTGCTGTCACAGATTCATCGGCTGCTATATTTTTTATACCTATCAAAGCTTCAGCAGTTGCCTTATCTGCCGTTGTCTTAGCTGCCTCTTCAGCGGCCTTATTGCTTTAGCCTTTTCTTTCTCCAAGTTTTGTCTTTTGAATTCAGCATCATGTGTAAGATGTTAACGACCACGTGTGTATATATTATTTAACGGCTACATGTGTAAGACATTAATGTCTATGAACAGATAAAGTTGACAGAGACTAATGTGAGTAACTTTTTTCAAAGTGAGAGACTAAAGAGAAGTTATTGAAAAATCAGGGACTAAAATGAAAAATCTTACAAAATGAGGGACTAAAATAACAGTTTAGTAAAAAAATAAAAAAATTGATTAGTGTATGTACAAAATTGAACTTTGATGGTACTTAGCAGTACTCACCTCTTGGACAAATTTGATCTGATATGCAATGAACTTGATTTCCAGCCGTTGCATGCAAATTGTGTAGGGTCCATTGCATGGCCTAAAATGAAAGGGACCTATAGTGACAGGTTTAAAAAATGATTCAAAACTGTGTATACGTTCCTAGATGTGAAAAGAAAATCAAACACGGGTTAGAATCAATGGATCTATTATGTTTTATTTAATTTTTTTTTTTACACCAACCGATACCCGGATCTGGTTTGCCCATAATCCGACTCATCCGGTCCGACCCAACTGAGCTCACACTAAGTGGTAGGGGTCTCCCAGCGGGGGTTATTCCATACCCAAGGCTCGAACTCGAAACCAGTTGATTAAGAGATCTAGTGAGCTACCACTTGATCAACCCCAAGTACTTTTTAACCAAGACGATATATTATCAATATTATTTTAGCAAGGTTTTTAACAACATTGTTTAAAAAAAATAAATACAAATCAAGTAAATTAATTTTGAAAATTTAAATCAAGCATTTCTTGAAATGTTAAACACATAATTTTCCGATACCAAATTACTTTTGCAGATTTGTTAAACAATGCTAAAAACACTTGTTAACAATCCTAATATAATTAAGCCTATAATTAAATCAAGGATGAGCTGATCAGGATTAAAGGATACTGGTTAAAGAATTCATATTATATTACAACTACTAGCAAACATGGATGAGTCACCATTTTAACTTTTAAGGTACGATGCACATCACTTTTTGACACAAATAATTTATTTATTTATTTGTTAATTTTAGCCTCTAAGATAATCAACAATGTCGTTTATCTTAACTGTGTTAATTAACAAGGGAATTTAAAATCCCAGAGAATTTAAAACAAATGGAAGCATTTCAAATTATTTAAAGGTAAAGAGGATGGAGCGAGATGAATTGAGAAAAGAGTGTTGAGAACAAAAATGATGGATGATTTTGATATTACACATTAAAAGAAGTAATTTTGAATTTTTTATTTTTTTTTATCATTTTCTAATCGCAGCATTATGTAATTCCTTACTTGTCACATATTCATGTTTCATATTTGCTTCTGAGTGTTTAGAAATGCTTTAAATTTCCAAGATTTTAAAATCTATTATTCTAACACGCTGTTCAGCTAATGAGTCTTTTCCTATTAGCTGATGAAAATACGGATTTTATTTATGCTCATTAAATTAAGGAAAATACTAACAAATATTTTAACCATATTTTTGTTTAAGAAAGTACAAAAAATAGTTTTTTTTTTAAATGATAAATTTTAGAGTTAGAAATATAGTGGTATTATATTTTCAATACAAACATTCCTTTAATATATTCATTTACCGTTATATCTTCAAAAACTAATCAGCAAGATTGTTATAATTTACTATCCTATTTTTTTTAAAAGAATAATTCATTATCAATGTGCAAAATTCAAGAAACAAAATAAATGGTCACAGTCAATAACCTTGCCACCTTCTAAGAAGGGTTTAAAGCCAAAGACTATACCAATCCTTGGGAAAGTTTGTCACCTTCTATGAAGGGTTCAAACATTACCTAAGGACTAAAAACTAAAGTTCATGTCTAATCCTATCTACCAATGAATAATTAGACCAATTTACATAATTAGAAAAAAAGAAACTAATTCTATGAACAACCTCTCTTCTAATTGTACTAAAAACAAATTGCATACTCCTCGTGCGATTCATGAAAGTTCTACCATTCCTCTCCTCCCAGATGTGATAAATTAATGCTGTAAACAAAGCAAACACACATTTGCGTCTGGTCCTGTCACAAAAGGTTGTCCGAATCCAACGTGAAACCATCTGTGCTACGAACAAGTACTTGTGAATCCAATTGATAAGCACGTGTTGAGATTCATTAATATAAGCACGTTGAGATTTTTTTTTATCATTGAGATTTTTTTTATTCTATTTATAAATTTTTCTTTCAATTTTCAATGATATTAATTAGTTGTTTTCCGCAATCATCTTTATCTGCTAAACACTTTCTAGATTTCTATCAATAATCATATGAATAATTTTGAAAAGCTATACCAAATGTTATTATTACATGCCTACTGTTCTTACATGTCATTTGCCAACGTGACAATATCTCATTATTATGCATACACGTGGCATGATGACGTGACAATCCGTTAGTCATGCCAGCAATTAATAATACAATATTTTATTATATTATTGGCAGAGACCAAATCCAAAATTTTTAAAATTTTAAGGATCTTGACCGATCCAAAAAAATAAAAGGGACTAAAACAAAAATTCGATCAACTTTCAAGGACCTTTTACTTTTAAAAAAAAATACATGTGGCATGCACGTTAGCCACGTAATCAATTAATGGCGGATCCTTAACGGCAGGGACTAAAACCAAATTTTTAAGGATCAAGACCGATCAAATTAAAAGATAAGGACTAAAACCAAAATTCGATCAACTTTTGAGAACCAAAAACTTAAATAAGCCAAAAAATAACTAATGCAGGAATTGTTACCGCTAGTTTTTACTATTAATTACTAGCGTGCCGTCGTGCCTGTCGCCCCGCATTTCCATTATCGTGTTTTTGTCGTAAAGAGTTGTTTGTAGTAAAATAATACATCGTTACTTTGTATTTTGAAAAAAAAAATAACTTCTAACTTCTACAAACAACAATTCTTAAGATGAATAGGTTTAGAAACTGCATAGCAGTTGCAGTATTTTTTTTATTTTAATTTTAATTTTTGAAACTGTCAACGACAGTTTTTTTTAAGTGATAAATGTAAGTTAGAGTAATTACAGGGGCATTTTAGGTATTAACAAAATTACGTACACCAATTATGTATTCTGGGTATTAACAAAATTACGTATACCAACTGTTTTAGTTTTTTTAGTTAAAAAATGAAATTTTCTTTATATAATAGTATAGATAGTATAGATTAGGTTGTACTTGCCGTTGCCAACTTCGGCAAATGAAAGAGAACCGAAGGAAAAGTTTTGCCTATCTGTTTTCATGCATTTGTAAAAGACAAATGGATGCCATTGTCACGAGAGTTGTTATTTTCCCTTTTATATATGTGATAATAATGTATTATTATCAAGATGGTTGGTTGAGAAGGCATTTGAGTAATCCACCATTGATTCCACTCAGATCAGAGGATGGTACATTGCATAATACACTTCTTGTATTAAAGTGAATGCTTACATATTCGTAGTTCAGTCCAGGAACATTACGCGACTAGTCCGAAGATCAGATGAGATCGATAAGATGAGCCGCAACTATATTCAATGCAAACAAACGTGATATTTTATTTTATTTTTTTTGAAAAATGCATAACTCAAGATTTTACTTTAGGTTTGATGAT
Source organism: Crotalaria pallida (assembly GCA_037953625.1). Lineage (NCBI taxonomy): Eukaryota > Viridiplantae > Streptophyta > Magnoliopsida > Fabales > Fabaceae > Crotalaria > Crotalaria pallida. The sequence goes on from CM075649.1 coordinate 183,083,695, forward strand.
ATGTTCGGTAAAATTAACTTATAGCTGCGAGTTTGTAACTTGTAGTTATGAGTTTGTAGCTTGTAACTGTGAAACTAGCTAAGAACAGTGAACTTGTAACAACGAGTTTATAGTTGTTTAGTTGATTGTTTGAAATAATGTTGTTCGACAAAATTAACTTTTGAAATAGTTAAAAATTATTAAATGACCGTACAGAATATGCAACATTATTTTATTATTTTAATTTATTCATTTCGTTCTTTATTTATTAAATAACTAATGAATTAAATTATTTTTTTCTCTATTTATTAATTATATAGTTAATTAATTATAAAAAAATATTAAATTGTAATTAAAAATTAAAATATCACCAGGGTAGGTAAATAATTTTGAAATTTTTTAAGGATATAATTGATATATGAATTATTAAAAGTTAGCTTAGTTTGTTGAGGTAGCTTTCTAAAAATTAGCTTTCAAAAGTTACAAACTCCCTTTTTAAAAGCTATAGAGTCTGTTTGGCAAAATTATTAGCTTATAGTTGTGAGTTTATAACTGATAGCTGTGAGCTTGCATTGTAGCTGATAGCTATGAACCTAATTGAAAGTTGTAGAAGTATAACTAAAAGCTTATAGCTGTATATCGAACTAACTATATAACTAACTAAAATTTGTTAAATGACTTAAACAATATAATTTGGCCAAAATATATAATAATAATTAGAAAAAAAATAAAGGGAAAAATTAAGATATAATTTATTGAAAGTTTTTTCATTTTTTTGAAAGTTACATACTTCACATAACTTTCTGAAAGCTATTTTTCAAAAGTTATAAGTTTCCTTTTTGAAAGTTATAAACTTCTTTTATTTTTTGTTCACCAAACAACTCTAGCAGCTTATTGACCAAGTTAATAAGTTAAAAACTACCGAATAGCTATAAGCTTGCCTTACCAAACATAGCCACAAGCCCTTTTTAATATGTGTTCTCCGAACGAGACTAGTAACTTATTTATTGAATCTAAAAATTTCTAACTAACTAAAAAGCTCTTAACTAAGCATGCCAAACAGTGCCTAAATATAATTTTGTCTCTAGTTTTGGTTTTATTTTTCATGAAAAAATTGTCTTTATTTGTTTCAACTTTCAAAAAAAACAAAAATGGTTTCAATTTTACTTGCATATATCAATATCATAATTAGTCATTTCAATAATTAGTATTTTTTTGATCTATAGGTAAATTTTTTTACTAAAAAATGTATTACGTATCATTTAAAAAAGTGTAGTTAGTATTGTTAATGATATTAAAAATGTAAATATTTGGTAGTATATTTTTTAAAATTACCCTTATAATTGTTATTGGAACTCTAAAAAATGTTGAATAAATAAATATATTTATGAAAAGATAATTAATATTATTGAAAATTGGAAATGAAACCTATATAAAAAATAATGAATCACTGTATCATTAATATAAAAATTAACATTCATTTTTTTATGATGACATTATATATATATTGATATTTAATAATGAATTGTTTTAACAAAAAAATAATGAATTGTCACATTAATAATATTACCATAACAATTTTCTCAAAGGTCAAAATTTAGGGAGTATTAGATATAATAACGATTCATAAAAAATAATATAATAATAATAATGTGCAAAATGCCTAGAACACAATTGGCAGATGGCTGGTTCTTTAATCATGATTAGTCTTCGACTATCTGTCGAAGGATAGCCTTAATGCGCAAAAAAAATAAAATTTGCAAAACGAAATTAAGTTCTAATGTGATTTTTTAAAATGGCGATAAACGTGATGGACTGATGGTGTGGAATTGAGAATATTCTCTCTCATGGGAAGATGCATATAACACGTAAAACGCGTGTTTGAATCTTAAAAAAGGTAATCAGCGGTGTGAAGTCAGTGAGGGCCAAGGCCAGGGTGCTTGAATCGAATTCAAAGGCTTGTGGTGAGCATCGAGAATGGAGGAACTTGGAATTAAAAAGTGGTGGCTGGGTGGTGTGGTCGGTGAAGCGGTCGTACGTAAGTACTTCTACGTCACGGATTTACACATATATAGCACTAGCTGTAGCATCCGTAATTCCGTAGTTTTACAAAAATGATACTACTCTGTACTAAACTAGTACTGTAATTTACTAATCAACATTTATCATAAAAAGAAAAGTGATTTGTCATGAGATGGTACAGATAATTGATTATCACATCTTCAGCGCCGCCAGAATTAAGAGAAGGCAAACATAAAAGAAATTATGAAGTGAAAGCAATTATAAAGTGATTCGGGATAAATGATTCCGGATAAATCATTATTATTTATTATTTATTTTATATATTTTTTATCCAAAAAAATTAAGTTATGAATGATTAAGATAAGTCTTTCACCAATGATCAGGATCAATTAATAATTTTACTTACAGTAATCCTGGAAAAAATTATAACTAATTATCTTTAAATTGATTTTCATTTGCACTTATTGATATTTTAAAAATAAAATATCTTGTATTTTTTTAAATGATGATTGAACAATTTTTTTAGAATTTTTTTTATTCTATGTTTATGGATACATTTTTAAAAGTACAGAAAACAAGTTTTTATGAAAAAAAAAGATATGTTTAATATTTTAATAGATAAATAAAATAATGTGTTAATTGATCCTCCAAAAATATGAATATCATCACTAACTTTATCCTCTATGCACCACCACATAAGTTCATATATAAAAATTGATAACACTTTGTTTTAATAACAATATAATTCTATTGTTTTCACCCTATACATTTTCGACAAGTATAATATTCATCATATAATATGAGAATAGGTCAAAATGAGTCACGCCATTTTTCATATAAATTTGATAGGATAGAGTAAACAAAAATCTCATTCCATTAAATAATTCATACGTAAGTACTAAGTATATTGTTACTTACGCATCGTAGATGCAATCATACAAGCTAATAATTTTATAAGAGCTTTATTCAATTTTTTTTTTTTTTTAAAAAAAAGAAAAGCTTGGATAAGTTGGTGTATCAACCTTTGTTGCTTCATTTTTTTTAACAACTAACTATTCATTTTATGTGGTGATAGTGGGTGGGAAGGTGCAATGCCTTGACATGCCCATACTCAACTACAAGATTTTTTTTACTCGAATAAATAGTTAGATTAGTTATTGTCTTTAAGAATATGAGTCAAATTAGATCATGAGATTAACAAAATTTTAATTAATTTTTAGGATAATAAAATATAAGTCACGTTAATTTTTGCAATTAATTAATTTGACTGATGTTCATAATTTCAGGGATTAATTTGAATGATAATCAACATCTTTTGATTTTTTTTAATTATGTTAGTCTATGTCAAGGATCACTAATATTACTCACGATTTTTTATTTCGAGAACCAATTTAAAATTTCGAAAATCTCAAAAACTAAATTTATAAATATCCACAAAGTAAAACATCAATTTGATAAATTATTCATTTTTATCATCACATATAGGTAAACGCAAAGTTCAAAGAGATTAATGAGTATGTACTGACAATGTAAAATTTTCTACACTATGAGTCTATCATCTACCATTTGTTTGTATTACTTTAATCTAAGAGTCAACGACCATACACAAATGAAGAATGGATGATACACTGATGATATAAAAAACCTTTATAATGTTGGTGCATTCTCCATTTTCTCAAGTTCAAAACATAATTGGAGAATATATTCATTTTTTCAGAGTGATTTCACATTATATATATATAAAAGTATATGTGAGAAATTTATCTCTCAAGCACTCTAGACCAATGTTATTAAAATCCTCCCTTCGTCCCTAATATAAAGCCTCTTTAGGTTTCACGTCCATTAAGAAAGTGAAATAATTTAGTTAATTGTATTGGAAATGTGAACTTTTGATATGTAATTTCAAAATTACCCCTATTAATATTATTGAGAATCTAAAAAGTGTTAAATAAATAGAAATGTTTGTGGAAAAAAGTAATTAATGATAATTGAAAATTATTTAGTATGTGGCTTTATAAATAGGGACAAAATAAAAGTGTCAATAGGACTTTATATTTAGGGATGGAGGGAATAGCATGCTTGGTTAGGATTTTTAAAATTAATTATGGTTCTAAAATCACCTTGGAGCAAAATCAACTGCTAATAGCGTTGGTATTTCATAATTGATTATGGACTAACTCACCATAAAACCAAACATGCACTAAATCGAACCGATCAAATCCTGCTCAAAAGATTGGTCATCGGACAAAAAACTGTTTTTTTTTTTTTTTACTGAATTGAGTAACAAGGGGATCCAACTACTATCTACCTCTTGTTCAGTAATGCCGTTGGCTGCCAATTGGATAAAGGAGTTATTGTGACTTGCATTACAAATTAGCATATTTATATCATCACTTTCATTATAATTTTTCAATTTATAATATACATCATGCGATTTAATTAGTATTTTTTTAAAGATATATATCTATACAGTTGAGTGATTAATTTCTTTGACATTGTTGGTCTTTTTGAAAGATAGTCTTTAAGCGATCTCTTATATTCGCAAAAGCTGGAAATCGAACTTCTAATCACTTAGCTTGCTTAAGCAACAACAAATCCCTTACTATTTATATTCCACTAATTAATTAGTATTTTATTGATTCAACCATTATATCAGTATCCCAATATCTTAATCAGTTTGATTATTGATATGATTTTAATAACATTGCTGCTCCAGACTCTTAACTTATACTGCTTCCACTGGAATTTATACACTTTCTAAAAATATATTTGTTATTCTTTCTGTTTTAATTTATTTGCATTTTAGAAATTTCACACGAATTAAGAAAATCATTTGATATTTTAAATTTCAAGAGAATAATAAGGAAAATTTTTATATTATTCTCATATTACATTAATTATCGCACATTTTACATATTTTAAAGCATTTGAAAACAAGGTTAGAAGTTGAAAAAAATTAATTATTGCAGCATCAAATTACTAAAATGACAAATAATATTTTTTTTTTATTACAAAGGAGGTACCTGGACTAGAACCCAGGACCTGTGGATCTAAGCTACCTAGGTGTCCCCGCAGCTACCAACTGAGCTGACTTACGCGGACAACAAATAGTATTTTGAAACAAGTTAAAAATGCTAAAATGAAAGATAAATTGGAACGGAGGGAATAAAACTATAATTGATTATATTGAATTCAAATATAACTTTAAATACTACTTAATTAAAAAAATGTACTCCTTTTCGTTGTTAAATATTTTACGTTTTGAGATTTTTATTTTGTCTTTATTTATAAGATTTTAAACCAATTTCAAATAATAATTAATTACTTCTTTATACAAATATCCATATTTACTTAAAGAATTTTAGATTCCCAATAATATTAATAATAAAGGTAGTTTTGAAAATATATATCAAATATTCATATTTCAAATATAATTAACTAAGTTGACCAAATTTCTTAATATACGTAAAATCATTCAAAATAGTCTTATATATAGGGATAAAGGCTAGCACATCTTTTGTCACATAATTTGTGTCACTTCCCGTATCACTTATTCTTTTATATATGAATTGACATAAATTATGTGAATAAGTTTACACATATACCTTTAAATCCAAATTATTATACGGGTAACTTTTTTTTTTACTTTTTTATTTAATCAAATCACAATTTATATATTCTTGTCCAAATAGTCCGTGTTCCATTAACTTTTGTGGTATTGTGACACGGTGAAAGGAAAACAACCTAAAATGTCTATATTCATTGTCATTACGTATTCCACTTGATGTTATTATGGAAAATGAAAGAATTTTCTTTATCGGATGCAGGGACACATTATAATACTTCTTTAAAAAAATAAATTTATTAGTTTGTCTAACACATTTATTAATTATTAAACAACTAATTTTATATATTTTGTATTAATTAACCAATCACAATTCAAAATTTACAAATTTTAATATTTTTTGTAAGACCCCGGGCTGACGAGGGCGGAGAATGATCGCCGATGCAAGAGACACGGACAAGAAGCGGCTCCTGGCAAGCTTCTAAGGGAGGAGTACATGAATGAACCGACACACCGGAATTAGAGGGTAATCCTGAGACTGCGTAGGTATGGGACTACATAGTACATGAAGACTTAAATGAATTGATTGGTACTACCCATATCAACAAGATGCATCTTCTTCTTTTTGGTAGCCCATCACATAAGAACTCCATGGTTAAGCTTGTTTGATTTGGGGTAATTCTAGGATGGGTGACCTCCTGGAAAGTTTTCTCCGGAAAGTGTGTGAGTGAGGACAAAACACACTAAAAAAGAGGGATGTTACATTTTTCATTAATTATTTTAACTTAAACTTAAAACAAAAGATTGTCATTTTATTATCATTTTTGAGATGGATAAAGTAGTATAATAATGTATACAAAAACTCATAAAGCATGCCTAATATTAAGATATATATATATATATACACACACACATATAAGGGGGTTTCTCCGGTGCCGTCGCAAAAGAGTGGGTTTTGGTGTCGTCGAACATTTAACCAATGAAAACATGTTACCTCATTTAACTAGCCACGTCAGCATAATTTCTATTAAAACATCCAATTTTATCATATTGCATTTTAGTCATTCACATTTTAAGTAACTTGTGATTAATTTAATCAATTTAAATCAAATTAAATATTTCCTATTTTATTTTAAAAATTAAAATAAAAAAATTAGAATTTGATTTTGAAATAATTTCTTTCATAATTTATCAGTTCATCACCTGTGCAAACTTCATCACGGTTTAATCACCGGTACAAGTTTCATCACATGTACACTTTTTTTCATAACCTATCTTTTTTTTTTATTGTATGTCTTTTTTTTATAAAAATCGGAAGGTGCCAAACATACTAACTTTTCTCACATCTGATTTTATAATAGCAAGAATATTATAAACTTTTTAAAACCATCATTTGCAGATTTTTGTACCAATAAATGATGGTTATTCTCATTGGTACCTTTTGCTAATTGACACATTCAAAGAAAAACTGATTTTGTTGAACCCTGTAGTGATGAAGAGAGTAGGCGTATGGCAAAACAAGTGGTAAGTTAACAACCACTGTTTTAAGAATGTACCTTCCGGTAAAAAAAGACATACAGCAGGGAAAAAAAATGATGAAGTTTGCGCAAGTGATGAATTGAAAGATTATGAAATAAACTATTTCAAAATCAAATCTTAATTTTTTTAAATAAAATAAGAAATATTTAATTTGATTTAAATTGATTAGATTAATCACAAGTTACTTAAAATGTGAAAGACTAAAATGCAATATGATTAAATTGAATGCTTTAATACAAATTATGCTGATGCGACTAATTAAATGAAGTGACGTGTTTTCATTGGTTAAGGGTTCGCCGACACCAAAATCCACTCTTTTGCAACGGCACTGGTAAAACCCCAATATATCGTGGACACTAATTTTTAATATATTAACCGGGAATATCCCAATATATCGTGGACATTCCCGACTCAAATAATTATTTTTTTTAAGCATACATATGGACCAAAAGATTAGAGTACATTGTGTCAAATTTATATTTAAAGAAATTTAATCTTATTTTACTATTAGACAATTAATTAGATTGAATAGGTTGGCCTTTTCTGTCTAAACCACATTACCGATCATCTGCAAACAAATGGTGTTTACGATCCTATACCACTGTCTCTGCTTCCACTTGATCACCTAATTCATTATATATACCTGTTGTGTTCATAATAATGATCATTGCATAGAATATAAATAAATAAAAGGCTCAATTATTGAAATAGAGACTTCAGAATCAAATCTTACCCAAGTATTGATCATTGACATCTTGGTCACGGAGTCATGATACCCTGTTTCCTGAATGAAATTGTATTCATGGAATGCATGAAATGATAGCCCATACTGTACGTAGTCAATATCATTCTCAATTCCACGCATAGTAGTAAATCATAGAAAATTTTGGTTCAATTTATCTTATGAAATCAACTTCGATCTTAGGAATAAGATTCGGGTGCTAGTAGTTCTGAGTTCGATTCTTAGAAAGAATACTATGTTAAGAGAGATACTCTCGTGATCTCGAAATTGACTAGTTTCAGAAACATCCATTAACAGTGGTGAACCCCTTAAAATACCGTAAGTAAGAAAAAAACATAAAACTTGAAAAAAAATATTATAGGAAATTTTCCTTGAGGAATTGAGGATGAATCTGCATCAGATGATGAGTTGGGATGGGGCAAAATGAATGTCATACATTTTTTGTTATTTGTACATAAATTATTTGAATATTACTAAAGTTTAGCTTTTTTTTTTTTTGGTTTCCCAAGCCCTTTCGGGTCTAGTCTCCCAATGAGGCCTCTTACATTTGCAAGAGCCGATAGCAACAAATTCCTTACCATCTATGCTAACTTTCACTAGTTACCAAAGTTTAGCTATTTTTATAAAAATGAAAGAAAATGAAACGAGGATCCACAGTTTATCTTTCTTGGTTTCTTTTTTTCCTTTTCAAAAAGTAAGTTGTTAACTATGGTCTATAGATACAGTTTTATTGGGAAAAAAAGACATTTTTAGAGGGCCATGTCAATAGGTAAGGTGATGGGCCATAACTCGTATAAATGAGTACTATAGTTATCTGATTGCGGCAGGGGCTAAGAAGTAAGCATTGCATTGTGGCATGGGACTAGAAACATTGGACATCTTTCATTCAATCATTTTGCCACGTTCCCACTTGGCAAATAGGTCTATTCGGCCTATATTTTATATTATTATTATTATTATCATTATCATTATAAGCTTAGTATCAAGAAAAGGTTATCCAGTGCTCGTGAGGTGCATGTAACCCACCACTAGGCCACCACATGCATGAACTGTGGAAAGATACTTAAGTGAACTACATTCGTGTATATTATATTTTACTGAAAAACAAAAGTATGAATATTACGGGCTTGTAAATATCACTGCTAATTGATTAAAATATTTTATAGCAGAGATGCCAGTCTTGCTTCTCTGTTTGAAATTTGTGATATGTAACTCTCTCTTCAGAATGTTTGTGTACCTGGACCACAACTATTTGGTCCACAATTATTATTACATTGTTACTTCTTTCCTTCATTGTTTTTTTCCCATTGGAATTTTAGTATTTTTTTTAATTCATCAACTTGGATGAACTCTACTAGTATATGTTCAAATTGAAGTAGTATATCGTTGCTTATGCAGGATTAATTTTGATTCTCTGTTTGATTACTCTGCCACTGCATATTTGCAATTTTTTTAGACAACTAGGTGACCCTCTCTACCTGTCAAATTTCATGACTCAGTACTACACATCATGTTCAAACATCTCACAATCCCTTCAATTTTATTCTATTTTGAAAAAAAGAAAAAAAAAAACTGTTTGTTATAATAATAAAAAAGACCCCCCACAAATTTGCTCCTAAAACTGAAGCATCAGGTATGTTCCTGCAAAAGTAACCAATTAATTGTGGTAACACTTACCATTATCGTTCGGTAAAATGGTCACCAAAGGCTAAGAAAACGATTAAGTCAAATGTGTGTATTCAAAGGACCGGATTCATTGGACTCCGCTGTCTTCAATTTTCAATCAATATCACCCCCCTTTTTCAAATCTGATACTGAGAGCTGAACAAATCAAACCAACCACACAATTTGCAGTTATTAGATAAACTGCCCCATGCATGCATTATACAAACTTCGATATCAACCATTGAAAAAAAATTTCTAGCAATTACCGATTTTCTTACGAGCGGATTTACTAATTTATTTATTTTTTTGGTATAGATGAAAACTTATATCATAATCATAATAGATAATAAGCTGAATTTTTTTTGTTTGCACTCTGATATCCGACACACTGGGTCGACTAATACAGATTGAGGGTGAGGGGATCTTGGGGTTTAGGTTTAATTCCTCTCCCAACATTGTTGCGAGGGATTGAATCGTGGTTCGTCCTACCAAGTGCAGCCCCTAACACCACTGCAGCAACAGCTCGTTGGTCGATAATAAGCTGAATCTATTTATGAAAAAATAATTTGTTTATTTTTTCTTGAAAACTAACTGAAATTATTTTCTGCAAGGTTTTTTAGTTCTCCTAAATATAAGCTGATACTGAATAAAGCTTTTGATCTTACATTATTCTCACAAAAAATTCTAGGCTAAAAAACATGTAAATAAAATAAGAAAAATGCTAACAAATCAACAAAAATAACATAAAATAAAATAAAATAAAATGTTATAAAGACAAATTTTCAAGAGCATTTATTATTAAGTTAAATATTATTTAAAAACATTGAAAATTATAACTTTTTGAGTTCATGATAAAATAAAGAATTAAAATAAGAACTTTCTTATTCTCGAATTGCCGAGGATAAACACCTTAAATTAGATAAATTTTCTTGAAACAAATAAAGGTATAAAATTTTATCTCTCCTAATTACATATTTTTTATAAAACTTAACCATTCTTGGATTTTTATGATATTTAAACAAACCCTTAAAATAATGATATTTTTACTACTTCTAAAAAAAATTTATAGCAGCAAGATCCATAAAATAAAATAGTAGTAATATTGAATGGAGTATATCTAAAATTGAATCAAAACTTGGGTTGGGTGATCGTTAACAAAATTTCTTTGGGTTTGTTAAGATTCATTAGGTGAGCTCAATTTCTTGAATTGTGTTCTGAATCTTTGAGGCGCACACACAAAGCTTGGCAACAACACAAATGCGAATCAAATCTTAGAAACTTGCGTAATTGAATTGAATACTCCACAAAAATCGGTTCTGTATCCGAAATTATCCCCGTTTTTAGTAGAAGAGGATTCTAGTTGCAGTATATCACTCATTTTGGAAGATTTGAAGATTCTGATGGATATTTTCTCACGTTATATTATTACCTTGAAGAATGGTCTTAAGATATACTTACCTCGTCCCTAGATCCTCTTAACACTTTTATTTTGTCCCTATTTATAAAGCCATTTACCAATTTTCAATGAGCATTAATTATTTTTTTCCACAAACACCCCTATTTATTTAACACTTTTCAGATTCCAATAATATTAATAGGGGTAATTTTGAAAATACATATCAAAAGTTCAATTAACTAAATTATTCCACCTTCTTAATGGACGTGAAATCTCCCAAAAAAGACCTTATAATTAGATACGGAGGTAATACTAGTTGTAAGTATTTCAATCAAAATGGTCTCTTAACTTCTTCAAAATAGGATAATAGTAGTGTTTTTCAATTAAAGCATGTAATTAAATCCTTAATCTAACATTAGACGACTCAACCATAATTTTAATTTACTATTTGTTGCCTTTTATGACTTTATCATTGCCCTAGTCTTTATGATAAGTACACGGCTTTAAATGCTTAAGAGAGGATAAGACATTTTACCTAGATGCCGTTTAAGAAACTCAGCCTTCTGGAATCTTGTAAAGTAGCCACTTGAGACATAACACCCACTGCCCCAATACTTGTCATACTTTTAAGGTACCCTAAGCTAGCTTTTTGTTCGGTTAATCTCCACAAAACAAATCCTAAACCCAGCTATATCCATCCCCTTTACATCACAATTTACGCAAGTAAGACCAAATATAGCTAAATTTCTTCTACACTTGCATCCTCTACCGTTTGAAAAACTCTACGCTGCTAATCATCTAGAATCTTGAAAATGAGCCATTAGAGCCATGACCCACTGGTCCCCAATTTGGCTAAAAGGACGAACAAGTGATCGACACATGCTAGCTTATTATTGCCTAGTTAATTAGGCTCCACCACAAATTTAAAATAGTACTAGTAAACCCAAAACCTATTCTTTTTTGTCACGGTTAAAATCCGAACTAAACATCTTATAAATAAATAAATAAATCTGAACTGAACATTTTATCCAAATGTGACCCAAGGCTTCTTGAATTAAATTAAAATAAATAACATTTGCATAACACGATAATATATTCATTTTTTTTTTATAATAAACGAGGCTCATAGCCCAAAAGAAACTAAACACATCTCGGAAAAACTATCCAAACAGCATCCTCACAAACAAGAGGAAAAAGACCCACATGACAAGTCTCTAAAAAAAAATGAAAATCACTATGATGACCAGCATTTGCCAGGTAATCCGCACAACGGCTAGCTTCTCTGAACACATGGTAAAGAGAAATACTCCAATCAAGCCCCATTAGCCTTCTAATTTCACGCACTAAAGGAAAGCAGTGGTAACTAGTTCCACAATAATTATGCACCATAGTTATAGCAACCTGAGAGTCCATCTCTACCTCTATGACATTTATATTTAGATCCCTTGCCATGCGGAGACCCCATAACAGACCCCAAAGTTCAGCTTTAGTAGAGGAACATGACCTTAGATTACAAGAAAAACCACGCAGAAACTTACCCGTTGCATCACGAAGAATGCCTCCACACAGATAATATATTCATTTTAATATTATTTATTTGAAATTTATATCATAAAAGAAAATTTTTTCGGTGAATGATAAAATACACTTTAATATTGTTTTCTACTAGTATTTATGTAATTCTACAATTTATATATGATGTTCAAATTTATACAATATAACAACATATTGAGTCGGTCCAATTATAATCGTTATTATGGGTCACGACCAAATTGGGTTAATGACTTATTGGACAGACCAAATATTGGGTCTGGTACAAACAAATCTAGGGTTTTCATTTTGCCACCCCATGTTCTATGGTTGCCACCCCAAATATTTAAAAAATACCAATCATGCCCTTTTAAAAAAAACAAAATTTAACACGGGTCGTAAGGGAGCAATACGACCACCAGGTCGTAACATCCCCTTACGACCCTTTTAAAAACAAAATTTTTAACAAAGTCCTAAGCAGGTGTCACGACCTGCTGGTCGTAGCACCTGTTTACGACTACCTATTTTTAAAAAGTCGTAAGCAGGTGCTACGACCAGCAGGTCGTGACACCTGCTTACGACATGTCTGACAACACTTTTTTAAAAAGTAGTAATGAGGTGCTACGACCTTACGGTCGTAAGCACCCATTACGACCCCTTTATATTTCACGTTTAACTCCTCATTTTCCTCATAACGTCACACAGCCACTACGTTTTCCCTCTCCTCTCTCGTCTTCTCCCTCTCCTCCCTCGTCTTCTCACTCGAGATTCGCTTCTCCCTCCATCTCACCGACGCTTCTCCGTCCATCTCACCGGCGCTTCTCCGTTCTTCGATCGCTGCTCCATTCTTCTCACTCGCGTCTTATCCGTGTCTTCTCCTAGGTAATTTTTTTCTTCCCCAATATTATAACTCAGATTTACGAGTTTAACTGTATATTAAGAGTACTTGATTTAGTTAAGTAACATGTTCCATTGCATAGTCGTTTGTGATTTTTTTATTGCATTTGGCATACGTAGTCCACAATCTTCTCCAGTGTTTTCTTTTTTTTTTTTTTTGGTTTACAGTGTTTTCTATAAGAAAATAAAAAATAAAGAATAGGATCCTTTATTGGTATCTATCCTTTCTTAAAAAATCTGGTCCCTCTTGTCAATAGTTTGATATCTAAACACCTAATGTAGATCCAATTGGCTGATATAATGGATGGGAATTTGCTTTAGGCTTTTAACCTGCTACTAGTCTTGAAAATCATTTGAGAAGTAATGATCTGTCCCTAAACAGTGTGAAAAATACTAATGCTCTTAACAGTTAACTACAGGCATCCTCAATTAGATTTATATATGCATCCTCCCTTAATTTTACTTATTTGGTTAGAGAACTTGTTTAATTGTGTAAGTTATTGTCTTCTTATATAAATTGATCAAACACTTTTGAATTAGAATAACAATAGTAGATTATCAATTCAATGATTACAAAGCAAGTGAAAAAATTAAATAAAATAAAAAAGGGGAGTGATACTACCAGGGGATGAACGTGCTGATACTAGTAGGGGAGTGATATTTTTCATATTTTTGCAAGTGGTAATTTACCTTCGACCAAAAAAAAGCAAGACAGAACAGGTGACAAAGGATGGTACTACCCTGATACAAAGTTGGGTTCGAAGGTTTAGGTAGGAAACAGGAAAAAATTAACACTAATGATGTGAATTGCAATTGTTTGCATGATTGGACTAAGCATGTCGATATCTGTATTCATGAAGGAATAAATTTTAATTTGTATTTGCAAGAGGCATTGAACCATTTTTTGGGATACTATTATTCCTAATACTAGATTTATTGCATAATATCGAACCCAACAAGCATCATTGTGATAAGAATTTATACTTGAATCTATAAAGCAAGCACCGAACATATGAAACAAGACTTAAAAGATTTCTTCATTAATTCTGCAAATATAGTTTCCAGATGACTGAAATATAATTTCCTAAGGATAAGTAAGCAAAGGCTGTGACTGAGGTCTCTGATTAGCAGAATAAGACTGATAATAAGGCATTGTATCATGTTGCATAAGCTAAGACATAGATGATGATGATGCACCCCATTGATTAGGTAGATAGAATCAATCACTTGAACCAGTTGAACTATGAATGAGCTATGTTTCTAGTTTGCATTGTTGTAATATTTCTTGTGTAGTTTTTATTGCATTTGCATTGGGGTTGTGCTTAGTGTTGATCTTATTTGCATTGTTGTTTTACATGTGGTGACAATGAATTGCTTGTTATTTGTCACTCTATGTATATATTCTCATTTATTCATGTTTTTATTTTTTAAGTCAATGGGGCCTAAACCCAGGTAAAAAAGAATATATTGAATATATATTTTTTTTATTTTTTTTAAGTCATTTTTCTTACTGAATGTTTTCTGATTAAGTATTTATTTGTCTTTGTTCATTGATCATTTTTCTTTTCAGATGGCATCCCACGATGACTCTCCTCCCCGTCCTCGTGCGAGAAACCGTACCACTGCATCGAATCGGAAGCGTCTTATGGATGAAGGTGCTGCAGCACGAGCAGCGGCAGCAGAGGCTGCAGAGGCAGAGGCGGCAGCAGCCGCATATTTAAATGTGGGGGACAACGATCCAGTTGTCGATGCAGCGGAGTTAGACGAAGACATCGACGATCCTCAAAACGAGACGCTTTTGACTACTTACAGCGGCCACAGGGCCAAGGAGATATGGAAGGGCAATGTAAGTAATATTTAAGTTAAATGTAATAGCCTTTGTAATTTTTTTTTAAATTAAATTGCATAACTAATTATTATCTCCTATTTGCAGGATCCTGGTCCTATGAACCGGTTTCTTAACCGGATATTTGGGTTGAGGCCATTAGCTCAGTTACTGGAAGAAGTTCGTACACTTGTTCTAGGTTCTGGGCTTGCGCCTCTGATCGATTCGTCATATGCGATGACGAATAGGCGCATACTGAGCTCGTTTGTGGAGCGGTTTTACGAAGACACGTGCACCTTCCATCTACCCTGTGGCGAGATCACGGTGACACTGGACGACGTTTCGTCCCTGCTCCACATTCCTGTGACGGGCTATCTCATCCCTTGGGATAAACCGTCGAAGCCTGGGGCGGTGGTTCTGTTGCACGAGGTTCTAGGTGTGTCTACCCAAGAGGCGACTGAAGAGGTGGAACGCACCAAAGGTGGTGCGGTTTCTTTCTCGGCATTGACCAGGTGGTTGGATCAGTTCATCGAGGAAGATCGGTACGTGCACGCTGCAAGGTGCTATCTGTTGTACCTTGTTGGGTCGACGCTTTTTATTGACAAGACTGTCAATTCCACTGGAGTTCAGTGGCTGCATGCGTTGGAGGACCTGCATTCTGTGAGTCAGTATGCATGGGGTGCGTGCGCGTTGGCGTATTTGTACGACCGGTTGGCTGACGCTGCGAAGAAAGGGAAGTCGCATTGTGCCGGTTTCACTTCACTTCTTCAGGTAACATGTTTTATAATATAACTTATTTTATTTATAAATTTTTTAAGCATTATATTCTAATTATCTTATTAATAACATGTCTCAACTCATTCGCAGACTTGGATCTTGGAATATTTTCCAGGACTTGGATTTGACACAACAAAAGATGAATATAATGAGGTACATCCAAGGGTCTTCAAGTGGTTGCCCCCCCCAAAGCCCTAATGGTGCAGAAGCTACCTTCAGACAGCACCTGGAGACCATTACGGCGGATCAGGTTGTGTGGCAACCGTTTCTCAATCATCGGGCAGTCAGGCCATTTGCTGAGATTGCTCTCTTCTCCGGGTACATTAGATGTGGGAAGATCAGACGACCGTACCTTCCGGAGCGAGTGCTGCGGCAATTTGGCTATATCCAGCATATTCCACCTCCACCCCACGAGTATCCTTCGTTTGAGGCGATTCAGGAGCGATGGGCTGAGTGGGGCGTTCATGTGGTTGGTGGAATTCCTGCTACCTTTCCCGAGGAGTGCGCTGAGGATTATCTGGACTGGGTGCACACTTACTCTCACCCTTATCTTTATCCTACATCGACCAGAGTGGATCATGATCTTCAAGTTGTTAATGTAAGTTATTTAATAATTTTAATTTATATTTTTAATAATTTCTATTTATTTTTTAGTAATAATTTGTAATTATTTTCGTGTGCAGATTGAATTAATATCGAGAATGCGTCGTATTATGCAACTTGTTGATATAGCAGACCAGGATCAGACATACATCCCTGATGCACATCATGACATCAGATTGTATGCTAGCACCCCTGCCATGCGTGATGTTCAGGGCTTAAGGGTACGTGGGAGAGGGCGCAGAGGTGGTGGATCGACTCATGATGCAGAATCAAGCCAGAGGGGTGGACGGTCACGTCGTGCAAGACGCCAATAGGATTGATTTAGTTTTTAGTTTTGGATATTTTAATGTTATCTTAGAAATCTTAATTAGTTTGTATATGGATGTGACTAGTATTTTTAAAATGCGTTTCATTTATTTTTATGATAAAATCCATTATCATTATTTTGGTAAAAATTGCAAAACATATTTATTAAGGGAAATTATTTAAAATAGAGTAAGGGATTAAAAAAATAAAAAAGAGTAACTGAGAAAAAAAAATAGTAAGGGAGTATTGATCATCTTCAATGTTACATTAGGAATTTAAAATAAAGAATTAAAAAAAAGTTACATTAGGAATTTAAAATATAGAATTAAAAAAAAGTGTTATAAGAATTTAAAATTAACATAAAAGGTTGTATTACAAATTTAGCATAAAAAAATTATATATTAGAACTTTAGAATAAAAAGAAGTTATATTATAAAATTAGAATAAAAATGCAATTATTAGGATTTTAATAAAAAATGTTATATTAGATATTTAAAATAAACAAAAATTAATAATAATAATAATAATAATAATAAAAGGGACTATAAAAAAAATTAAAAAAAACAAAAAAAAAACAAGTCGTAACACATGGTTACGACCCTAAAAAAAACACGGGTCGTAAGCCAGTGTTACGACTTCAACATAAAACACTGGTCGTAACACTGGGTTACGACCTGGTAAAAATTTTACAATTTTTTTTTAAAAAAATAAAAAAACAAACAACCCTGATAATTCATCAATTAGGATATTAAATTATTGAAAACATTAATCCTAACTAAACTTTATGAATGAAATTTGAAAATTACCTTGGAATTCAGGTTCAACAGCAGCCATTAAAACCAACGTTTTTGTATGATGAAGTAAAAGATTTGGTAAAAACAATTTTAGGTATCAATTTCAGGTATCAATGGGCTTATATAAGAGAAAAAGCAAAATTTAACACGGGTCGTAAGGGGGCACTACGACCACGAGGTCGTAACACCCCCTTACGACCCTTTTAAAAACACAATTTTAATACGGGACGTAAGCAGGTGTCACGACCTGCTGGTCGTAGCACCTGCTTACGACTTTTTAAAAATAGGTAGTCGTAAACAGGTGCTACGACCAGCAGGTCGTGACACCTGCTTACGACTTTGTTAAAAATTTTGTTTTTAAAAGGGTCGTAAGGGGATGTTACGACCTGGTGGTCGTATTGCTCCCTTACGACCCGTGTTAAATTTTGTTTTTTTTAAAAGAGCATGATTGGTATTTTTTTAATATTTGGGGTGGCAATCATAGAACATGGGGTGGCAAAATGAAAACCCCAAATCTAAAACACCTCTCCCTACTTTTCAGTTTCAGGAATCGGAAGACTGGTGCTTTGGTATTAGGAATGAAAAATAACAAACTAGCAATAGCTACCGCATTTTCTTAACTATTGGATTGAAATTCTAACATTTTAAATAAGTTAAAGTCTTCACATTTTAAGGTTTTCTTAACCTCAACTTTTAAGGTTGAAGATAAGCATCCCAAACTGATTATTATTTTTTGAAAAAAATAAGAGCATAAGTCATAAGAAGCTTAGCTTTTAGGGTTTTTTTAACCTCAACTTTTAAGATTGAGGATAAGAAGCCAAAATAGATAAAAGTGAATTGAAAAACTAAGTCCACTAATATTAAAGTTTTAAATTTTTAATTTTTCAATATACACATACTTTTTTTAGTCGCTTATCCTCAGCCTTGAAGGCTAAGGTTAAGAAATTCCTTTAATTTATTAGATGCATCATTTTAAAAAATAGTACTAATAACCACTTTCGGATGTTTATCCTCAATCTAAAGAAAATCCCACATTTTATGCACATGTGCTTCTCTTGAATGCATTGCAAGTTGCAACATCATTACACAATAAATTAAGAGCTTTACTTTTTTAACCCCGTTGTTTACTCACCGGCCCCTATTTTTTCCGCCTTATACAAGGCGGAAGTACATTTTTCCACCTTATACAAGGCGGAAGTACATTTTTCCACCTTATACAAGGCGGTAGTGTAAAATTATCATATTTTTTTCGCCTTATACAAAGCGGACGTGCAAAATTACCATTTTTCCGCCTAGAAAGAGGCAGAAAAAACTGATAATTTACACTACCGCCTTGTATAAGGCGGAAAAATGCACTACCGCCTTGTATAAGGCGAAAAAAATGGGGACCGATGAGTAAACAACGGGGTTCAAAAAGTAAAACTCTAAATTAAATGACACAATTAATTTTGTACACAACTAGTAACATTGCCAATTTTTCTTGAATGCATTGCAAGTTGCAACATCATTACACCATGACACAATTATTTTTGTACTACACAACTAACATTGTCAATTTTTCTCTGTAGCAAATGTCCAAGAGTCGATTCTTTTCTTGTACTCCCTCTATCGCGCATTGATGGTAAAAATTTGAAAGAGTAAAAAAAATAAGAAAACATACAATGATTTGTTTAACACATTAATCAATTGTCAAACAACTAATTTAGTACAATTGATCAACCAATTATACAATTCAAAGTTTGCAAGTATAAGTTTTTCATTAATTACATTAATTTTTTTTTGGTGTACATCAAGGGTATCCCCCAGCCGACAGCCGAAGACTAATTCCCTTCGAGGCGTAGAGATCACCGAAGTGGGTTTTGCCTCTACCAACAATTTTACTACTCCCTCCGATCCCTAACATAAGCACCATTTGACCAATTTCACTCCCTCTAAGAAAGTTAGTTAATATTGTTAGTGCTGTTGAAAATGTAAATAATTGGTATACATTTTCAAAAGTACCCCTATAATTATTATTGGAAATCTAAAAAATGTTGAGTAAATGAGGGTGTTTGTGGAAAAGAAGTAATTAATGCTATTGAAAATTGGAGGGACTTATATTAAGGACAAAAAAAAAGTCTTCAAAAAATGCTTATATATATTTATGTGACGAAGACAGTATTGCTTTTGGTGATGCTACTGCATACGATGTACTAGTAAAAATGAAATCCCAGTTTTAGAACATTTCCCCAGATATGTCATGTATCGATTTGCTCATCTTAACCAGTGGATTTATCAAGAATTATGCATCCAATCTAAAAAATGATCATATATGATATGGTACAAAGCCAATTTTCCAACAAGAAAAAAGGAGTAAATATAAAATGAACAAGAGCAGGCAGTCAGGTACATCTAGCCTTAGGTACCATAAAGGAAAGGGGTTGGCCGGTTGGGGGAAGTAACACAACAAGAGTCAGACTCATGCACACAGCACACATGACACATACTTACAGGTAAAATTAAAAACTACATTCAACAATTCAGATTTTAGTTTGGAAGTGGTATACAGTCATTTACAGGAGGGCAAAACAAAAGCAAAAAAAGATTGGCTTTGCATTTGAAATTACAGTGGGAGAACAAACCCTTTTTTTTTTAATCTTCTCTCACAACTATACACTAAAGCCTTTGGCAAGTTAAACACAGCATTTAAATATAAATAAAATTTAAGGAAGCTTCTGTAATTTAACCTCTCAATCATACATCCCTTCACGCTCCCAAACATCCACCAGGAATTTGACCATTTCCTATTTTTTTTTTTTTTGCGAAAAACAAAAATGATCAATTAGTAATTTTGCATTGTCACCTCGAAAATCCTAGCAAGGAAATATAGATATACACATACAGTACACTTACAGACAAGGGTAAGGACTTGCGGAAAGGTTGTCTAGTCCCAAGCAAACTTTCATAAGTAGCATTCCAGCTATACAACAAACAAAGACTAACAAGTAAGTCATCTATATCAAAAAGAAAAAGTAAGTCATCTACAGTGGAAATATCGACAAAGACAGAGGGAAAGCACAAATGATGGAGGCTTGAACATGTGTAGAGCCATATAAACAGAACAGATATTAAGAACATGTTTTGCTTAAGATAACTATGTGCTTCAAATTTATGATATATATACTGAGTATTCTTAACCTCTGAAATTACAGAAATAGGGAAGAAAAATAAACTAATAAACAAGAAAGAACATGAACAATATGAGCTTAAGGTACGGATTATGTATATAGTGGAGTATTATAGATGAGCGGTGAATCAGGACGCATCTGCAATATGATTATACAATAAGTTTAATCAACAGCCAGGCTTTAATTCTTTGGCAGATCAGACGAGCAATGGCCAAAGATAATCTTTACAAGGCTTGGCCATCCCTCACACTTAGAGCTAGCTTATAGGA